>JAYMDG010000001.1:0-2634240 GCA_036872995.1 Hymenopellis raphanipes
ATGTGACGTTTTAAGATGCATTTTCAATGTGTTCCTCGACCAGGCGAATACGCGGCCCGCTGTCGTAGACGTCGACTCACTTGATGCTAATATACGCTTCAGACTCTTTGATTCAGCATATTTCTAGCGATACTGAGACGAGGACGGTTGAACCCAAATTCTTCTCCGAAAAGCCTTTAAGTACAAAAAACTCTTAACTTAAAGAACTATCATTCGTCTGTCCGTCATTTGCACCTCCATCTGCCTCATCACCACGCTTGCCGTCGTCGGCGTCCTCAGCATCCTCGGGGACAATGATCCTCCCATAGCCCCATGGATAGAACTCGGAGACATCAGGTGGATTCCGATCCATGAACGTTTCAAGGTATTGACTGAGTCCTCGGTGACCCAAAGCAATGAGTGCGCGGTGAAGTCCATCACAGGCCGGAGAAATGTTGGACTCGGCGGTAGTTGTACCGTCCTGCAGCAAAATATCATTGCGCCGGGTACATTCTACGAGTAGTTGGATATCCGGAGATTGCGTACTTTCGGGGTCTAAAGCGGGATCCATAAAGACCATGGGCCCAAACTAGGTCTCGTGTCAATTCATGATTGAGTGCAGAATTGAGAGACATGACATACTTTTTTATAAAGCGTAAACGTGGAATTCCAGCGGAGAGTCATCCGAGTAAACACGTCGAGCGCTTCTTCCGATACGGGCTTGCGCGGGTCGCCAGTAAGGGCAGTGGCAATTACAATGTGCCGTTTTTCACGCGTCAAGACATCTTCATTGTCGGAGCTCATCCAAAGCGAGGAGAACTCGATGGCGAGCAAGCACCTGACTATGTGGGCCGTCCACCCGCGCTCCTTTTTGAGGCGGACGATAAACTATGATACATATCACTTGGAGGTCACATAAAAATTGATGTTCAGACATACTTCGTATATGAGGATTAACACGGTGACAATGTCCTCGGTGTTATCGTGCATGTGGAGCCGATCTACGTAGCGTAGTGTGTGCGATTCTTGAGTAGCATGCGGACTAAACGTCTTGAACCAGGTATCTCGTTCGTCTTCTACACCACGCACGAGGCGCACACAAATGGCTACGCCCGGCATCGACTCGTCATGGAGAGGCTGCGCGGCAAAGAACAGATCGTGAATGACGGCAGCGGAGGAACGTGGCTGCTTGGAGGAACATGCTACATGAGAGTCGTAGACAGACTGTACGATGTCGAGGTCGGTTGACTCGGGCGCATCTTGGAATACAGACTGTGAGGCAGTGTCGGGGGACTCTGGCGCGTCTTCGTATACAGACTGTGAAGCAGCGTCATCGTCATGATGTCGAGTGTGTTGAGACGGGGTGGTTAGGAGTTCTATGGACTCTCTCTGGGTCGTGGGTACTGAGCGGATCTGCTCGACGGAGGATAGTATGCGTTGGCTCAACGAAGCGAATCTTTGGGGAACAGGGGAACCCGGCAGACCTCCAGCTTCACCCCCAATGACGCCAACCTCCTGGTCGAAAGCACGGAGGCTGTTATTGACTGTTGGCGCTGCTGTTATAAGCGCCGGCTCCTTGTCGGATTGAGACTGTTCACGCATACGAGGCGCGCGCGTACGAGTTGGACGGCAACAATGGGAGATGAAACACGCTACGACCAAAATGAGCAGCGTCGCGTAACACGCGATGCGAGCTCGCGCCAGCCAATTCACCATCTGTTCGTGGAGGTACATGGCGGCGGGAAGGCGGAGATGGTGGTGGTAGGACGTCAAGATGTCGGGACGCAAATTTGCTGACCCCAAAGATTGGTCCAACAATTAAGAGTTGCAAATGCGCATCAAACGAACAGAAACTGGGCGAAGCGCTTATGGTACAACAGCTGTGAACCCAAAATTTTGACGTCCAGGTACAAACTTTTTTCAGTTTTAAACTCCGCCTTGGTCAGTGGGAATTGTCCGAAATTGAACGCAGCTCAAGATGTGTGTACAAGTACATATATGGTCTACTACTATACAATATCTAAAAGAATGTAAGCTTTGGTAACAAAACAGAAGCCAACCACTACCAGCAAACCTCTTTAAAACGCTTCACCATCAGAGATTCATCATCCGCGTGACTATGTCCTGGTAGGTTTGCATAAAGTGAACGATTTCAAGCTTGTGGGCACGAAAGCGCGTCTCGATGTGGCGCAGTTGCGCCTCGTACTGGTTGACATCATCTTCCAGGCTCAACATCTGCTTGTATGTCGCCATAGGTACAGACCAGTTGAAGAGCTCGTCTTCGCCGCACGGTGGATGCCACCCTTGCGCTTCCCAAGCGAGGTCCGAGTCGTCATCATCAGATTGGACTTCCTCGTCGATCAAAAGATCCACGTTGTCTAGACAGTGGAGATCGTTGGTTGCGTCGACTTGGCGAATGGAATCTAAAAAGTGCAAGGTTGTTTGGACAAGCATCCCGCAGTGCGAGTTGTGAGAGTGAAGGGTGTGGCTACAGTGCATAACTCGCCGATGCAGACTCTGTATAAAGCGAAAATAACAAGCTACGTCGACTTCTGCGGCGTCGTCCTCATCATCGGGTGATTCGGTTGATGGCGAGGGAGTGAGGCCTTCCGCAGTGGGTGATGGCGTAGTATTAAGCGTGAACAATGTAGCGAGAACATCGATTTGGAACGAAGAGTATAGACGGGGAAGGGACGCAAGCGTATCCATGCTGAGATGGAGCGCATGGAAGACCCTGCTGAACTCTTCCACCACCTGTTCTATAAGAGAGATCTGCTTCTCAGCCAAGAGCAAGCCAGACATGTTCGATTGATGAACACTTTCCAAGAGCGCGCATTCTTTAAAGAGATGAGAGGGCGCGGGAACACTGCTAGATTCCTCTGCACTAGAGTACGACGATGTAGAATCAACGTCGGCTTCATCATCACTGTACTCGTGTTCAGCTTGCATATCAATGTCCACCTGGGGGCCAAGGTAAACGGCAGAAAGCTCGAGGTGGCGCAATTCGTCATCGCAGCACGCGTCGTTCGAATGGGCAGGATGCTGCACTGGAGGAGGCTGTTGTCGCTGCTGCTGGCCCGCACAAGACTCGAGTTCAAGCGCTTCGGTGTCGCGGTCATGGCAAACACTGGGATCAGGGGTATAGGATTCATCCATGTCACCCGGCTCGCAGTCTTGTTCGTGCTCGACGACCTCGGAAGGAATGTGGTGATCATCAGAGGGTGTACGCGCGTCCTCGGGAGGGTTGGATTCGGAAGAGAACGTGAGGAGTTGTTGAGCGATATCAGCCTCATCGAAAAGTTCGTCCTCCATGCTCTCGTCATGTTCTGCCGACCATTCATCCTCCGGCAGCGATGCTTCAGAAGCCTCACCCTCTTCCTCGCCTTCCGAATCTGTTTCGACAATACACTTGCGTTTTGACGTGACACAGTTATCGCAGGACGATTTCTCCCGCCCGGGCGTGGGTTTTTGAACTGCCTGTTTGTGGGTCACGGCCGTCCACGTACATGGTTCTGATCTCGATTTACAGCGCGCGCACGCTTTGCGGGTATTCGAGGTGACATGCGCAGTCTCATGGACCAACTGGGAAGAGGCAGGAGCAGCGGAATGAGGGGGATGTGAAGCGACAGGTGGTTGAGATGAGATATGGGGTGGGTTGGGGCAACGTTTGACGGGGATCTCGACGACTGGGGTAAGATGCGGGAATGAAGGGCCTTTGGCAGTGGAGACTGATGCTCGTGAGACGCACGGTGATTCCTGGCTTTTGACTGAATGCCACTCGAGAGAGTGGCGATGGTTGAATATTTGGGAGCCGACGCCGATTGTACGCGTAGAGCGCGCCTTGGGGGTGAGCTTGCTCCGTTTGTCTGTTGGCGATGGAGACCTGGATGGCGCTATACGTCGTTTTAGCTTTGCGTATGATTTGAGAAGTACAACGTACATTGTCGCGTTTGTTTAGCACGCATGATCGTTGCCTACGTCTTGGTTTCGGTTGGCATCTCGGTAACGCGACAAGTGTATACATACCGTTGGAAGTGGGGCCCAGTTAGCCCAGGGACGAATCTTTCGCGTCGTTCTTGGTATACTTTGTGGACGTACAAGAGATGTATCCTGATACTCTGTAAAGTGAACGAGAACGTGTTCCAGAGACTACGCCGTAACACCCATGGACCAAGGGAGCAGCGTCGTGTCAAACACAACGCGAGCTCGGCAAGTTTGGTTGTCGACAAAGATGATGGTGGGTGTATGTAAAGATTACCAGCCCAACTCGATCAAATTTTCAATCCCAGCTCGGCATCGCAATCGGCTTGGAGTTGATGGTTTGCACGAAATCATGGAACATCTTCTTCTTCCTGCAAAGAGCATGAGCGACGTACAGGAGAGCAGCCTGAATTCAAGATTCATAAGTTCACTGTTTGTCCGTGCTACTATGCGCGCGTCACTGGTAGTTGTATTGGCTAGCATATATAGAATCAAAAGTACAACTCGTGTAAGAACTTGTGAACAGACCGCCTCTGAAAACCGAATTGCGCTGTTTTAACACGCGTCTCATGTGCACTATTTTCAAAATAGCTTCGGATTTCCTCAATGTCATTCGCATTACCAGCCACAGTAATGTATACCGTAAATGGAATGGGAGAAGCATCGAGTATGCTTGCGACGTCTCGCCACCAGAATGCAGTGCAGTCCCAGTCGACGACAAGGGCTAACCTCCTCAAACGATGATTGCCTCCATGTGGAGATGCCATGATGGTTCGGAGAAAGTGCGCAAATAGGCGCTCCGCCGCCGTTACAATGATGAGAAATGGGACACAGAGGAAGAAAGATGACTCTAACAGTGCGGTGAGATATTGTAGTCAACAGGGTGTAAGGCGCACTTACCTGGAGCCAGATCAACTTTTCTTTCGTAGATTACCACTTCGTGCACTGTCATTCTGATCTCTTGGAAGAGACCCTCACACGAGCCAGAGAATAATCTGTCCTTGAGAACCAGGCGCCGTAAGTGTCGGAAGGAGATGGGATGGGCTGGGGAATCTGTAGTGACAAGTTGCGCGAAATCTGGTGTCCCTATACATATGAGCTCCTCAAGAGTGACCTGCACCGCTGCTGGGGGTGTTCGATCTGGGTCGTTGTAGTGTATATGACATTTGATGAGTTCCAAAACTTTGAGATTGGGATATAAGGATAAGATGTGGACAAGGTCCTTCCAGCGAAGCCTGTAAAAATGAGAAAATGTGATGGTATGCAGCAGAGTCGACTTTGGAAGGCTTTGATAAAATGTGGTGAATGGCGCGTACGTCCAGATGTACGGCGGAGATTGGGTAAAAGCCACCACCTGCAGACGCGGACACTTGCCCATGAGGTCAGAAACCATCTTGGAGAATCGTCGAAGATCGACAACGGTTAAAGTCACAGTCAGCGTTTCTACATACGACTCAACATCGTCGTACTGCAGGAGGTCGTGAATGAGGAGAAAGGGCGAACGGGGACGGGAACGGGGGAAGGACCACAAGAGCAAATTGGACAGAGCCACACGCATGAAAGGTATGAGGCTACCCATATATGGCGCGAAGAAGTGGTGGAGGAGCAGAATGCAGAGAAAGTCGATAATAATGGGGACAATGTAAGGAGACAGGGGGATGGCAAGTCCAAGAAGGATTCGGCGAACCCCGGAATGGGGAATGAGGAGTGGTATGAACGGGCGAATGAAGGTGATTTTGGAAGCGATATGGCAGAGCGTGAGCAGCGTGATAGAGCGAAGCAAGAAGTGGGTGCGGAGTGACGTGGATAGTACACGCTCGAGGGGCAGGATGGAGGAAGGAGGGGTGGTAAGCGTTAGCGATATCTTTTTATAGAGGTGCACGCGGCAATGGGGGCTGAAGACGGGGCTGCTGGCGGCGAGGGACCAGAGACTGTGGAAGTCCAATAGTGCGACCTCATCGACGATGACGCGCACAAGCTCGGGTGGCAGATCCAGCAATGTTTTATAAGACCGCGTCATTGCAAAGTAAGAGTAGAAAGAACGTAAGAATTTTTAAAAGTCCGCGCGTTGATGCGACGCACATAGAGTTTAACGTTTAAACTCCAGCTGATCCCTACGAATCTGGCAGTCGGAAATTCAATAGCCCCTACTGCCCGTGTAAGATGGTCGGAAGGAAATAACTAGTACACACGCATTCAGATGACCAAGGTGACAAAACTTTTGGCAACCATAACGAGAACAATGTGCACGTTCACGGCAAACTGAACAAAAAAATCCAATTCATCCTACGCAACCACTGCAGTCACCCATTGAGGCAAGTGACCACATGAATACAAGCAGAGTAATGTAATGTACGATGTATCTAGATTCACGTGGTGGTGGCGGCGATGTGCGATCCGAGGATGTGGCGGACTTTAGACACCAAGGAAATTGTTTGTCCAAACTTGATTTCGGCGTAATCGGACCGGTGGAAATTGAAGCGGAGTTTCAAGGACTTGACTCGATCAGCACGAGGCTAGCTTCTTGTTCTCATACCACCAGCACCTCGAACACCTCCCAACTCTGGCGTTAGATTGGCGGAATACGCCTACGCTGCGCTAGTGCTGGGGCGCTATTACATCTGGGATCAAGGTTTTATCGGGACTGAGTGCCAATCGTGGTTGATCTGAGGTGTGTAAATTCTCCTTCGCGCCATTGCTACAACACTGACTCGAGGACCAGAGCCGTGGAACCTTGGAAATACTTGGTGTGACGGCGCTCGCTGTGCGTTTCACGCGCTGCTGCGACGTTGACTTGCTCGCCCTGTGTTTAGCGCGGGGCTGCGATTTCATGGCCGAGCTCGGCGGTGAAATATCTACTGGGCTCACCTGGCGACTTGCTCGCTCTGTGTTTAGCACGGAGCTGCGATTTCATCGTCGAGCTTTTAACAGTACGGTTTAAGCACGGCAATCATGCTTGATCTTAGGTGTGTAAGCTCTCCTTCGCGCCATGACTACACTGACTCGACGATCAGAGCTGTGGAAATTTGGAAATACTTGGTGCGACGGCGCTCGCAGTGCGTTTCACGCGCTGCTGCGTTTTCATCGCCAAGCTCGGCGGTGAAATTTTCCAATCATCTACTATGCTGGTACAAAGCTTTTATCAATACTGAGTGGCGTTTATGCATGACAATGACTCGAGCACCAGGGCTGTGGTACCTTGGAAATACCTAGTCGACGCGGCTCGCTGCTGGGTCTAGCTGTGTCGAGTGGCAGTCCGCTCTTCTGGCTTCCAAGACCTAGTGTGACGGCGTTCGCTGTGCGTTTCACGCGCTGCTGCGACGTTGATTTGCTTGCTCTGTGTTTAGCGCGGAGCTGCGATTTCATGGCCGAGCTCGGCGGTGAAATTATCTGCTGCGTCGGTGACTTGCTCGCTCTGTGTTTAGCGCGGAGCTGCGATTTCATGGCCGAGCTCGGCGGTGAAAGTATCTGCTGCGTGGGTGACTTGCTCGCTCTGTGTTTGACGCGGAGCTGCGATTTCATGGCCGAGCTGGCGGTGAAATTATCTGCTGCGTCGGTGACTTGCTCGCTCTGTGTTTGACGCGGAGCTGCATTTTCGTCGCCGAGCTCAGCGGTGAAATGTTGAAGGGGTTTGCTTTGATGTAGCCGGCGTTGCGAGCACCCTGTGCGTTCTCCTTCTCCTACGACTTGAACAACGCTGATGCATGGACAGACTGTATTGATCTAAAGGGCGGTGATGTGTAGGACTAGTCATCTACAAATCTTGTACGCTACTTTACGCATAATGAAAACTACTGTTTGTTCGACATAATACACTCTAAAAGACGTCGAACAGATTTGACTAAAACATCTAAGAGTCGGGTGTTGCCCATGGCAGGCTTGGTGCCATGGGTTTTTCAATGCGCCTCGATGCGTGCTAAGGACTGAGAGCCTTGCTTTCGCTTTCGAGGACCCCATTGGGAATCCCTGTTTTGGTGGCACGTGACTGTGGCAAAATAATCTGAATTGGAGCGGATTGATTCAGATTTCTGTGCGTCTTACCATCATGCCAGAGGGTGGAGAAGCCGTTGCCACAGAGAAAAAGCTGGAATCTTGTTGTGCCGAGCATCTTGTAAGAACAGGGAAGGACTTGACAGGTATGTAATCATATTCTTGGGCCAAGGTCAGTGAATTCTCAGTTCTGTTAGCCTCATTCAAGTGCTTTCCTGGTTCTTTCGCTGAGGGGAAAATTACGGGGACTGCAGATCTCTCCGACTTTGATCCTTTGTCTAATGTGGCACCTCATGATCTTGTTCCCCTTCGGCAAGTCGATGTGAAAAGACTGGAGCATAATATACAGTACGCACCAATTCGCCCACTCTTACAGCCTCAAGAACCTGGCCCGCTTGTGCACGCCACTCGTGGAAAACAATCGTTTATTGCTGCTGGACACGTACGCAGAATGTCTGATAACGTGTCATAAGTCCTCAGTCTCATTTCAGATTGGTGTGCAAGTACACTGGGCATTGGAAGGGGTTCTAGTGCTCTTGCCACGCCAGGATTACGAGTATATTATTGCCCATGACACTCCTGGGAACAGCGCGGACAAGTCTGAGAGGCTTCGCACGTTCGAGTTGCCTCCAGAGTATTGGGATGAGTCGTCTAACCCCGAGGCCACTCGTCGGACACTGACCATCATGGCCGCATTCGTCTCGGAGGAACGCGTTTTTGCTATTGTTGACACGAATAGGTTTCTGCGTTTTCATGTTGTTTCACTGGACCGTTTCTGGTGTAAGGAAGACATGATACCTGGTTCAGAGGTATGTTTTTCATGTAGCCATGTCCTAGTCTTGCTGATCTGCTTGTAGAAGTGGCCTCGGATGTGGAGTGCATTCAACAGTGGGTTTGATTGGCACACGGAGCATGATGAGGCCATGGAAGGCTTGGATCGTTGGCGCGCCGGTATTCTCTCTAAAAACGACGTCAAGACAAGTCTTCTGGATGCCATTCTTGAAAAGAACAAGAAGTCTGAACGCTTCTTCGCTCCGTTTGGTCGCCACACAGCCAACGACGCCCTTCACGAGCTTCGTCTTTTCCCCGGAGAGCCGGCTATAAACATCTGCTCCGACGAAGAGCGATACCAAGCATTCAAGGCTGGACTTGATGCATATGCGGAACAATTTCATTCGCCGACGTACATCAAGGAGTGCTGTAATCGTTCAACATCTTCGAATCCCCTGTCCTTCCAAAAGTCGGTGGATGACAAGTACTTGGCGCGATACGTGCGCGTATACAAGAAGGGGACAGTGCGAATTGAGGTTGATCATTACAACAAGTTTGCAAGGCTCGGATACTTTGATCCTCGTCACACTATCGGTGAGTGCGTGTGGCGTTCGAATACATATCTAATGTAATGTAGGTGATCCTTACCAGGTGCCTCGCAAGGGGGTGATCACCTCGACCGAACACGAACGCACAATTGTCCCCGTCTGGAAACGTGACCGCGCATTCACCATTATTCGCGCAAAAGTTCCGCCAGGTCGTAACTGGAAAAATGCAGCTGAGGTATCTGTTGAGCTTTCTGCGCACTAATTGTGACTCTTTCTTTCAGGGCACTAATCCGGAAGATGTCCGTCTGGCTGGCTACCACCCTACGGTCGGTCCGGCAAATTTCGGAGTCTTCAAGACAAATATGACTGATGTCGAGACTGCGATTCAGAACGCACATCCAGGGCGACCTTGCAAACGAAAGGTATTTATTATCCGTTATGATGGATCTTAACTAATACACCTTGAGAATGGCTCGCATAATGCAGGGCGACCACGTGTCCCAAAGCTAACTGTTCCGGAGCTACGCGCTCAACAGCGGAAACACGACAATGTTTCCACGATCAGAGAAAGAGCGGTCAAGAAGCTCGAGTCGATTTTTGGCAAGGTTGAACCAAAGCCTGTTGAGTGCGAACAGTCACCTTCCGGCGAGGATCAAAGGAGACCTGGAAAAGTGCGTGCTGAGAGTGACGAGCCAGAGAAGAAGAAGCGTGCGACAGTTGATGATGCAGAATATTCCCCTCCAAAGCGCACTCGAAAGAAGTAAACATGTATTTACTCGTGCTAGTGTATGTACTGTACTGCTGTTATGAGACGTCGTGATCCCTCTGCAAGAGCTATGTCGTACCTCGGAACAATTAGGCGCTATTCAACGAAGAACAACAGATTCGGGGGTGCGAAGGAGGTCGTGCTCAAGCGGAGAGGTCGCTCTGGACCCGGCATTAAGAAAATTCCCGAGCCATGTGGGTCGATCATCTAAAAGCGGATAGCGTGGGTAATCCTATTATATTTCGTGAATGTTGGCCTGCAACAGCCAGTTTTAAGACGTGAAAGAGAATGCTATGATGCATATCTCTTGTAATAAATTGCTAACGTCTGTATGTCCTTTGGGCATGAGCTACAACTCTATTTTACGAACGGATCAAATCATATCACGTGGCCGTGATTAACCGGTGCTCCTGTCTTGATGGTTCAGCGCACAAAAGACAGTGAAACGGTCTGACTGGATCTGCTCAAGCTCGCGCCAGAGGACAACGAGACGCGTGCAGACAGCGAAGAGGAAGCTCAAACCAGAACTACTGTAATGCCTCCCAACATGTCAGCAAAGAGCAAGCGCCAGCCAGATGACGAGGAAGCGTCGCAAACACAAGTCGTCGTATGCAATTACAAGTAGCGCATTTACCTTATCGCTGTGCACTTTTTGGATGAGCAAAACAACAGGTGTATTCAGTAAACGAGCGCGCGGAACAACAGAAATATAACGAAAGCAGGTAAGAAAGGCATATAAAGAGATAAAAGCAGTTGACCGGAACTACAGGAAGTGGAATGTGCAGAAATCAGACTGTCAACTAGTCAGATCGAAATCGACGATACAATAGAATCATGTACTCACGGATTTCAAAGGCATCAGGAAGGAGCAAGTGGGTGGCTCGTCGCCACTATGACAGGTCTTGAGCTTTACAGATGTTTGCGCGACTCGTTGATGTGAATGTGAGCAACCCACGGTCGGTCGCTACCCGTTAGCAAAAGGCAAAGCCAACTGCGAAACAAGGGCAGTTTCACCGCCGAGCTCGGCGACGAAAAGAGAGTGTCCAAGTCATCCTAGAGGGATTCGCTACCCGTTAGAAAAAGGCAAAGCCAACTGCGAAACAAGGGCAGTTTCACCGCCGAGCTCGGCGACGAAAAAGTCGTCCCAGGCTTAAGCCTCGTTGAACCCAGCATCAAGTCACTCTAGGTACTACCATGGTGGATAGGGCGCACCATGTCCAGGGAAAGAGCTATCGCGACCAAATCGAACGCAAGCGTCGCGATCCGACTATATCCTGGTGGTGTGAGAACAAGACGTTGAAACTCCGCTAACTACCGCGTTGTAGCAACTAGATAACGGACTGTAAATTAATGGACTTGACTGCGTTATTTTTCAGTGGCTGCAATACGGTGCTCACCAAAGAAGGACCTCTGTGGCAGTATGGACCGCGCCAAACGATCTCAAAAGCAAAACGTCTGTGCCGGTCAAGCGCCGCCTTGAATAGGGGACAAGAAGCAATCAACAGGGTTACTTTGCGGAGTTTTATTTATGGTTGGGCTTCTATGTGGCGTGGATATGTTCATATACCTTGTAAACAACGATTCCCGCTGCGTCGTGCTCTACATTTCAATTTAGATCTGTGTCGGTAGTAGGGAAGAAAGCGCGCTGTTGTTGTGACGAAAATTCCAAGGCCCAATTGTTGGACGGAAGCAGTGGAAGCGCGCTGATTAAAGCTTAAATGACGGCAAACATGGGAAGCGCTTCCACTTTGACTCGAAACCATCATAATCAACATGGCCCAAAACTCTAGCGAATCGTCCCCGACGCCCTCCGGGCCAAGTACACCTTCTGAAATTGAGCTCCCGAACATAGACATTGACGTGCTCGTGCGGCCAAAGCTCGGTGATGATGATGCAGTCAACTTGGCTGATATACTCCGATTCTACCACGATGTGCATACTGCACGAGACCGTAGGTGAACCAAGTGGGTTTACGTTCCCTCTGACCACATCGTTAGATGACCCCCGGCGAGTGACTCCAGAACAACTAGCAGGCACCGTGGACGCTGTCGTGCATGCCTACCACCGCTACAAGAAGGCGGAGGGGGAAACAAGTGAGTATTGTCTGTATGTTGTTGGCAAAGTGCCTTGACCGTGATTTACTCAGTGCCCGGGTGGGCGAAAGACCTCAAGAAGCAACTCTCGAAAGAGATAAACACCGGATTTCGCAAAATGGACGCCAAGTTGACAAAGTTCAAGACCAAGCACGATGCGGACGTGAAGAAATTGGAGAATGCTATCGAGAAACTCAGCAGGAAGACCACGAGGGCCACAATTGAGATTAAGCGGAACGGTGCCATGGTACAGATAACTCCTTCTGTGTATGCGCGTGCCACTAACCCTACTATTTCTAGATGAGAAACGGATTACGCACATTAGCGACTACGGACGCGCCGTACGAGACGGTCTTGTTTAAAAATGGCGACGACCCGGCCATCGATCATGTGAGTGAGAGGCACCTCGACCTGAGCGTCTGCTAACTACTGAGCATAGGATCTGCCGGCCTTGAACACAAAGGCTGACATTATTGCTCTGGACGCTCAGGAGCTCAAAGCATACCTTCGAGGGTACGGACAGAATGTAGGCAATGCGAGACTACGTGAAACGTTGAACCAATACCGTATCAGACTCGCCAAGGAGATTGGTATTATCAACACGCGAAATGTTACAGTGGACGTTGATTGACCGATGTAGTTGCTTGTGTATTGTACCTTTCCGACTGTTTGATATATAGACTCACCGAGGGCAGTGATGACTTGTTTCTTATGACCAAGTTGGGAAAAACTTGGATACTTTGATCCACCGGCCTAAGCGTGTGTCGTTGCAATAGACGTCAGCCGGATAAGAGCAGAACCTCTGGTGTGTGACAATCCCACACCCTTGGGGTCGTTGGTGGGGATGCACACACTTTGAACACTCCTGTTTTTGTTTTGTCTTTAGAATTTCAATCTCGTCACCTAGCTTGGCGACACGATTACTTGTCCTTAGTTTCACTCTGATCACCTAGCTCGGCGAAGGAAGATTCTATTTGAGTACGTTAAGCAGGAGCGTGAGTATTCGAATGACTGTAACATGTAGGATGTATATGAAGCATGTCTAATGGCGAAACGAAGCGAAACAACGATCGGAACTCAGGCTGCAATGGAATCAGTAAAGTACGAGAAGATGATGATGGACACGTTACCGATAAACTCGAACCCCTCGCTAAATTGCCCTTGGTCCCTACAAACGAGGTACAGCACGGCGAGATGGTGTATGCGGGCCAGTTTGCCGTCCTTCTCAGCGGCGTAGGTCGCAAAGTCGTCGAGCGACTCAAACGCGTCAGGATTGATACGCAGATACCGGAGCACTTGGTTGCGGCCTTGTTTGGTCATGAACGACAAGTAGGCGATAAGGATGAGCGCTTGTCTCTCTCGCTTGGACGTGCACACGTCCATTCCACCACCCTTCCGGGGGTCAATGTGCCGGACATGGTCTAGCGAGACCAAGCAGCCATAACATGCATAGATTGGCCGAAAGTCCATACTCTTGCCGAGTCCTTTAATGGCGTCGAGAAGCCAGGCAGTGGGACATGACTCGCCAGCCTCATGGAATACCGAGTCCGGATCAAGGAGGGAGCATGTGATGCACGCGTCGAGGGTAGTGATGGGATCAAGAAGTTTCCAAATGACGCTGTGCTCATGGCCAACAGGAACGAAGGGCTTGTCGAGAATGGTGGCGAGAGGGGACATTAGAGAAAAAATTGGGCGTGGGACGTGTTTCTTGAGTTGCGAGGGTAGGGACGGAGGGAGCGGAGGGATGAAGAGCGACGACGAACGAGCGCGCGCCTGAGAGACCGCCGCCTGAGAGACCGCCGCCTGAGAGACGGTAGTCCGTGCCACCTGGGGGGCGGAAGTGCGCGCGGAGACTGACGGAGAT
This sequence comes from Hymenopellis raphanipes, assembly GCA_036872995.1. Taxonomy (NCBI): domain Eukaryota; kingdom Fungi; phylum Basidiomycota; class Agaricomycetes; order Agaricales; family Physalacriaceae; genus Hymenopellis; species Hymenopellis raphanipes. Next base: position 13,993 of record JAYMDG010000001.1, read on the forward strand.
CCGGGAATGGGGGGCTTGGCCCGCATTAGGCGCGCAGTCGACTGCCCAGAGCGAAACCGCTTGTGCTGCTGGTCTTCAATTTCCGTAGTATCAGAAGGCTCAGAGCGTTTGAGGCTCGGTTGTGGTGTGATGGTGACCATGACGGGCGTTCCATTGGACGTGACGCATCCGGTAAGGACGAGGGGCGAGTCGACTAAAGCGGGCGCGTCAGTGCCGGGAATGAGGGTGAGTGCTTTAAACGTACGCAGGTACACATCCTTAGGTGCTGTGCAGGAAATGAGTCGGCCGAACACTGGACAGAGAGACAAAACTCACCGTCGTCGCCTTGGCCATCCCGAGTGTTTCCGGCGGTGCTCTTGGGTGTGTGAGCAAACCCTGCGAAAGCATTAACGAGAGTCACGGCGCCTGAGCAATACTCGTACGGTCGCCGCCGCCGCCGTGGGCACGTAAACGTAGGGGAGAAGGGGACAAAGACATGATGGAGAGGGATTGTCAAGAACGAGATGAGGGGGACGAAGCAAGACGAATGAGAAGGGGATTCAAGACGGGAAGCCTTATATATGGATTGCGATCCCAGAATCTTGGGGATATGATGTCAATGAGGCTTCGAAACACCAGAATGCAGGGGATATGAGCTCATTGACGCGTCAAAGACCTGTCAATGACGCGTCAATTCCCATTTCTAGGCGGGAATGCGTCGCAAAAGGCCAATATGAGACGATAAGGTGTCGGAACATCGAAGGGAGCGCTGGGCGCCGTCTCCAGCCACCTTTTGAAAAGCCTGAGATCAGTGAAGATGTCAGAGCTGAACGCGTGGTGTTTTGGGATCGAAAAGCCACCAGCCTTGAAAAGGAGCACGACAAGTTTTATGATGAAGCATTCCCGGCCCGCCACTCCAGGACACTGCCGTGCATCCAGTTCGGCACCTTGATCGTGGCGGGGGTGATTTCCCGGTGCCTGGAAGCAAATCCAGCACCGATAACACATTGACCAGTGCACGTAGCGCTGAAAGTCTACTTGTTTGAGGTCCGCAAAGATACGCTCCCGCTCTTCTTGACCAGTGTGATCGTGAGCCACCGTTGGACGTACGTTGGGACTTCCAACCCGATCCTTCATCCAGCATTCCACACACCCCGTCTTGGTCGCCTCAATTTCGGCCAATATGCCCATAACTTTGGATATCGCCTCACGAGTGGTCTTGAGGAGATACTCGTGTCTCTGTGCCTCGGTTCGCTTGGTAACCTGGCCAATATCCTGGACATTTTGACTGGCCGGCAATGGCCTCGCCGGGTGAAAGTTGGGAGGTTGCGGAATGAGCGCAATTGGGGTCTTGAGAATAGTCAGTACTCGCAGATGGACATTAATCCAAATCTTACCTTGAGACGCTTGCGGCAATTGTCGCAAAGTAGCGCGTCTTGAAGCGCTCCACACGAGTGAGCGTCAGATCCATCAAATTGTCCCAAGACGAGGCGACGGCAAGACGTTGTAAGAATGTAGTGCCGACCTTGCTCAACACCAAGATGTACATCTTCGGCTTTTGCGCTAAATGTGAAAGAGCGATAAGCCAGCGTGTACGAGATTGACCGCTGTCCGTCTCGACCCAAACGACCAGATTCCTGTAGAAAGCGCAGCAGGGATGGCATTTGCAGGTGAATGCATACGACGACATTGGGGTGGTCGATGCCGAGTCCAAAGGCGAGCGTAGCAACCACCCAGGCCCACTTTGGCGAATCGCTTTCCATAAAGTTTTTATGAACCTCCTTCTTGCGAGCTGCATTTTCTTCTTCATCTAGCGACATCTTGGCATGGTAATACGGAAGCCCAAATCTCTGAGCAACGCGCTCAGTTTGCTCCCGCGTCTTACAGTAGATGATGCCCTTCTGGCCAGGCTCGAGTTTATGAGTTTCCAGGAGCTCCGCAATGCGCTGTATCGCTTCCTCCTCGTCGTTGCACTGTTCCACATTGTACTCGATGTTGGGACGGTATGTCGGCAAACGAAATACACGCAACGTCCGGTTGTCCAGATGAAGCATTTCCATGAGTTTCGGCTGAGAGGTGGGGAAGAGGGTGGCGGTTAGGAAGAGGAATGATACACCGTGTGCAGCCAGGTGTGAAAAATACTCAAAGGTATGGCGGTATTCGAATATGAGCATCTCGTGACACTCGTCGATTACAATGACCTTGACACGTTCGGCGGCGGATTTCAGCCAATTCCGGAAATCTTGTTGATTGACGCGGTGCGCAGATGCAATCATGACATTGGCATCACTATTGTATCCGCGCTCCGTCGTGTTGTCCCAGCTACATGCGACGATACCTGGTCGCCCATCGAGCCTGCGGCAGAGGTCTTGCGTGGTAGCTACGAAAGGCGTGATGACGAGAGTGATATTCTCCCGACATTGGGAAGCGATCACGCCAACCATAAATGTCTTCCCGGAGCCTGTTGGCGAAACGAACAAGATGGAATATGGGACGTCGCCTATGATGAGCTGCACAACCTCGGCTTGCTGTGGGCTTCTAAACTGCGGGTTGGGATTTGAAGCGTCGAAGGCTAGTAGTGCCATTCGAAGTTCTGGATGTACCTCGACAGGTGGAAATGCGTGAACAGACGAAGGGTGGAGTTGTGCTGCAATAGCGGCGATAGCGGAACGGACTTCTTGCTGGGCCACTGAGCGCAGACTCTCCCTGAAGCTATCAAGCAGATCTTTGAGCGTTTTGACCAGGGGTTGCACCATTTCGTATAGAGCGACAACGTCTGCTGTTCCGACATTCTATAAACAAGGTGAGCAATGTGAGACTTGGGCGTGAGCAAAACTGCCATACCTGTTTTGCTTGTTCCATCTCTCGAGCGAGGGTGGGCGTCGCAAAGCCGAGCGCTAGATGCCACCGCACACTTACACGCATAAACAGAGCTAGGGTGCCCGCAGACGCCTCATCGAGAGCGTTAAAGTCGATAGAGTAGTGATTTTTTGCGGTGTTGGATGAATGTGCCGTCTGTTGGTCAATTTCCTCCTCTGCTTGCATCACTTCGTCGCCTTCTTCAAAACTGCTGCGCGTGGTCTGCTTGAGTACGGAATCAAGCAATTGACGGACGTCACGTAGGCCGAGTGCATAACCAAGTGTCCGTTCCGTGTGACGAGAGAGTGCGGCACTGTACTTTGCCGCTTTCATATAGTCGCATGAGAGCACGAACAGGTGCTCTTTATAGGGTGCAGCTTCCTTGGCGGTCAAGAGCACGGTGACGATGTGGTGTGCCGTATCATATAGAGTGTTCCATATGACTATGAGATGGCGCGAAAGCTCAGCCGGGGGAAACCGAGCGCGCGGTTCAGCACGACCAGTGTTCTGGAGACTTTTCGAGTAGACCGTGACAATCGCCAACATGCCAAAGAGCATATACACATGACGATTTCCATCATGCGTGTTGACGATCCTCAAGCCTTCGCTGTCGCGGCCCCGTGGCGTTCCCCCGCTCATGAAACACACGAGAAAGTAGGCGAGTTCGACGATTTCATCGAGGTCATGAAGAAATTGCCAGCACCGATCTTGGAAAGTGTCAATCACAAGAATATGTACATAATGCGAAATCACCTACCAGATAGCGCGATGGGAAGCTCCCCATCGTGGATAATAAAGTCGGTGGACTGCTCACAGATGTGTCTGGTGAGCCCTTGCCTGTAACGTTTCAGATCATTAGCACCCTCAGAGAGGAAGGAGTATCCGCGTTTGTCCTGACGCGGACTGTCAATGAACCAATTCAATGCGTTTTCAGGGCTGCTGTTTAGCTTGGAATCGATGTGGGCGTAGAGAGGATCCAGGTCAAAGTCCAGTACAAGCGTGCGAATTTTCTCTTCCAAAAGTTGGACGCCCTCATGACACGCAGTGTATATGCGTTTGAGAGGTATGTTGACGCCATCGATGCTCACGACCGTGTAGGTGACGTTCCAGCCTAGTCTGGGGATGCCGGGCTGGATCATTGCCATGTGTGAGAGATACGACTGCTTCTGACGCAGTACCGTAAATAGGCACATCATATCGCCATCTCTGAGAAATCTCTGGACGTGCGCCTTGTAAAACTCGAGTGCGTCGAGGTCGGTTGCGTCGAGGTTTCGAAGAATGAATTCGCAAGCGGTTGCTCGGAAGCACCACTGGATTTTGGAGATGTTTGGCGTTATGCGCGCAGCACGTGGTAATCGCCCATGATCATCCTGGATGTGGGAGACGACGAGGAAGAGGTTGAAGAGGTCCAGGTTTTCATTGTGCAGGGACTCTGTGCTACGGTAGGCGAGAAGGGACCAGATGAGATCATGGAATGGGTCTATACACGCTTTCTCGTCGAACACGGAAAGCAGCAATTTGTCAAAGAGTGATGTCAAGCGTGCTGCGACTTCTGGAGCGAAAGGGACGGCGAAATCAGCCACTGGGGCCGTGAGGTTTCTGTAGAGAAATACAAGGAACAAGGACATAAAGTCCGCGTACGCTTGCAGTGTAACGTCTTCCTGGACACGCATAAATGGGCGCTTCTTGATAGGTTCACTATTCTAAAGGTCAGCGGCTATTGCTCCAAGATATTGGCAAATACTTACTTCGTCAGCGTCGTGCGGATATGGCGGAGAACTATGGTTGGAAGGTCGTTGATCTGCGAGCCAATGTCCTGATAGTAGGTGTTGGCGACTACGAAAACTCTGCGTATTGGGTCCCCATGGGCCGGCGCAACTACAGTTTGGCGCAGGTCACGAATGTTGACATTGTTCATGATCGCATCCCACTTCAACGCTCGCGCCATGGGATCTGCGATAGCTGCGTTTTCTTGACGAACATAGACGCCGCTGTCGTTCTCCAGCACTAAGCGTTTGACGTGGCGCGCGAGAATATCAAAGATTGAAGACGGTGACGTCGTAGGCTCTGAAACCTCGTGGTATTTACGTTCTTTCCCAAAGGTACCCACCACCTGACAGCGAATGCCGTCCACCCAACTTCGCTGCTGGACCGGTATCCTGGGATGGTTTTCACGGTAATGGCGATGGAGTTCTGGTCGGGAGGGAAACACGCGTGTAGGATGGGTGCAGGTATCACTGGTGGTGCACTTGTGGCCGTTTTCAATAATGGGGATGCGTGGGAGAGGTGTAAGAACGGATAGAGGAGCGAGTGAGACAGGTTGATGTGCGCCCAATTTCTTTAGGGCCTCATCAAAAAGATGTTCCTTGGGGCACGGACGCCCGCGACGAGCGGGGTGATTGGCTGTGCGATGTCCATGCGCGTGGCCGAATCGAACCACTTTGCAGCATTTCTCCTCAATGCAAATGAGCCTCCTGTACACGGACTCGACCATGTACCCCTGAGACGAGAGAAACCCGCGCGCTTGCTCTCGTTCTTCTGGGGTGTACTCTGCGTCATCCTCGTCGATAGTTTCAGTGTCCGAATCTGAAAGGTCAGTTAGGTCGGACATGTCGTCCATTGGGTCGTCGTTAGCTGAGTCCACCTGCATCTCGTCGGAACTTTTAAGAGAGACGTGAACAGCAATTTTAAATTATTGACGTGCTACCTACATGTCATTTTGAGCCTGAGCTTGACCCTCCCTGTGAAGCAGAGTCAGATGGGAACCAGGACCCACAAGGACCCACCTACATTGCGTCATCGTTGTTGCTGCAAAGAAGGTTAGCGAGTCAGTGTAGAACGAGGGGCATACACAAACCTGTCATTTTCAGCTGTTTGTATGATCCTGTTGGACTGTCCTGAGTGGACGAAACACGCAGAGTGACGCTACTTACGTTTCAGAGTTGTCCATTTCCGTGTCGACGATCCTAGTTGGCGGGCGTGAGATACTGCGCAGCATACACTATGGGACTTACATATCGTCCATTGCATCATCACTGAAAGAAGGAAGGGTTAGGAAGGTACTCAACCCGACGCGCTTTGACATACCCATTAGGGTCATCGTCGTAGGTGAAAGTCGTGTCATTCTCCGGCGTGTCCTGTGCGAGCGCGGGATGTGGTGTCTGCGTCATGGCCGGCGCAGGATTGAAATCAGATCTCAGAGGATCGTGGAACTTGTCGAGGGCGCGATGGAGGCTTTCGTCATTGCCGACGTTTGCGTGCAACAGTTCGTACATTTGGCTATAGTTGGCACGCCTGTGCGACTCTTGGCGGCACCAGCATTCGAAATATCCATCGTCTCCGCGAGGGATGGTATGAGAAGCGCCTAAAACACGTCAGAACTATAAAAATTGCGTGCGTGTACACTTACCATTCCAGTCATACGTGACAGTGTTGCTGTTGTGGTAGTGCGCGTTATGTGTCTTTATGGAAGTGTACCAGCCGAGAGGGCATCCAGTTTTATGGCATCTACAAAGTTGTCAGTAGAATTCTTGAGACGCAGGAAAAACTCACGGATATTTACGCGCACTCTTTGTCTTTTTCATTGCTCTCAGACCCGCAGACTTTGTGCAACAGATACAGGTAGCTTGGTTCGCCTAGCTACGCTGAATGTGCGAAGCACTTTGTCGGACGGGTCGGCGAGCACTTTGTCGCAGAGGTCAGCGATGAAAGTAAGAAAAAAGCTTGTTGGGGTCCTCGTGACTGCGTTACGATCCGATCACGCTTACGGTCCGATGGCGCCGATTTACATGGTCTGTGCGCAGAACCTTTGACGAGCGGAGTTTCAACAAGATAAAGATCCATCGCATACTTTGAGCAACAAATGGTTCAGTCGGAGCGTTGCTAGGATTAACCAAGCATCCTCTCTTGAACTCATTTGCCTGTTTCCCTTTGTAGTCTGTTAGATGGATTCAACTGTAAGTCTTTTGTTTTTTTTCCCTTGTCGCGTTGTGCTAAAGCTTATTGTAGCGCTCTCGTAGCGGCGACTACTACACGGAGCTGGTCGGCCCCGAGAGGCGCGTCGTCATTTACGGCGACGACCAGGATCGCCCTTCGGAGGTCGTCCGGACGCCGCTTCAACGGACATCTTTGCGAGATACAGAAGAATGCTTCGACTTTAGGCTACTCTCTCCAGAGTTTGCGTACCTGGCCATGATACCTTCGTTCTCCCCCTGGACCGATCGCATCTTCCGAGCGCTTGATTACCGTCCTTATACGCTCCCCATAGATTACAATGGCAAAGCATACCACCTTAATACCGAAGTACAAAATCAATGGCGCCTCGTGTTTCGCTTCCTGCGTGCGTCAGCGCACTGGTTGGGCAGCAAAACGACAGTGCCATATCCACAGCAAGAGCCTTGGACTTGGCCAGAGCAATACGGCTTCTCCAAAACATATCCTACACGAGACCTTGCCCGAGATGCCGCGTTTCGCTCGCAGAGAGCATTCCTGCCGTGGATCGCATACCTAACATTTTTCATTGCTACTACTCAATACGAGGTGTCGAGTCAAGTAGCTTCTCACGAGAACTGGAGGTATCTCCTACGGAAATCCATAGGCTTTCCAATGGCATGGGGGGAGGCTTTGGAACATTCCTGTGTGATGGACTTTACGATTGACCGGCGAGGGTGCTGGTTTTCGATGAACGAGTTGAACCCTGACCAACTTGTCCTCGCTGCTATTCTCAAGCACGCCCGCGTAGACGTTTATCTGGACTGGGGTCCCGCCATCGAGTTGCAGAATCAATCTTATTCTGGATTTTCTGAGATGTGTCCACGTTTTGAGCAGGTGCGAACGCTCCTATCTACGCCAGGCCCCAAGTGGGTGCCAAGCAATGATGAGGCTCCGCCGTACGATGCTATCATCCGTCCACACCCGTCCGTACCCATTCCCCCACCACCATTAGGTGATGGATGGATGTCACACATGCTATCCAGCGGACAGATCGAATATTGGGGAGGCGATCTGGACAAAAATCACACTGCCCGTTCCGATACCAATGGCACGTTGTATTATTTGTGTCATGCACACAAGAAAACATCGTATAATCATCCCGGCCGCCAGTATCAAGCTCGGGGTTCCAGTTCTACCCCTCCCACCATGCAAATCGAAAACCCTCCTGCTTGCCCACCTCCACCTCCCCACATTCAACAAGTCCTGCCTCCACCGCCCCAGGTGGGTAGTGAACAGCCCCCTGCCAAGGACCCCGCTGCATTTTTCGCGAAAGTACAACAAGCCAATGCGCAACTTGCAGCACGCGAGAACAAAGTACAGCGTCAACGCCGCGTCAGCAAGGAACGCGTTGCACTCAAGAACCTCTCCAAAAACGCGAAATTTTTCCTGTGGGTTCAGAATGAGGGGGGCCTTTGGATTCGCGAGTCAATGGAACGTGAAGATGGCATTGCGGCCTTCAATAACGAAGACTACACCAAAGATCAAATCGTGTATGATGGTTTTAAGAACTCGTATGATTTCTGTCCACCTTTGGATCCTACGTAAGTGGCCCTTTCGTGTGTACACTTATTCTTGATATTGATGCGTCCGTCAGCGGCGTTTCCGTAGGGATTATGGAAAGCGAAGAAGATGCACATGCTATCTATGGCTCACCACCGCCTCAGCCTAATGATGCCATGGACGTCGACCAGCCAGAATTAACTCCTTGTTCATTCTGGGAGAAGCGCGTGCTCGGGTTTTCAAAGCTGGAATCCGAAGAGACGGCCGAGGAAGAAAAAGAGCGACTATGTAGAGAGAGCGCTGCTAATCGCGACATCGTTCCAGATTCTCAGGCGCGCGTGTTTGTGTGGGAACAGGACGACGATGCTACTTTTCGATGGATTCGAAGAGAAGTGGAGGACCGCGATGAGATTAAAAGGCGGTGGCAGACCATTGGGTCCACGCAGATTCGGTACGATCCATTCAGAAACGAATGGGACTTGTGCTCCTCCTTTGATCCGACGTAAGTTATTCCATAACAGTGTTTCATCTCTGATTGCGTCTGCTACAGTGCGGTCATTCATTGCGTGCCTACACATCGAGCGAATGATAACCTATTCAAAGATCGCGTGGAACGTGCATCGGTCGCGGTCTTGAACCCTGTGAGCGAGCTAGAGGAACGAGAGCTAGACGAGCGCCAGCTCACGGACGATTCGTGGAGTACAGACAACTCTCCCTTTTTCAATGAAACACGCGTTTTGGAGGGTTTGCCTTGGGATCGCTCCTTTGACGTTGGCTATGTTGACGCTACTGCCCCCGCGTTCTTGACAATGTTGCACGAGGTCTTCGGGTTCAAGTACACGGGTGCCGCCATTGGTGGCTTGCGAGCCGATACCAAATCAGTGCACAAGGCCGTTGGCCTCACGAGAAAACAGATCGTTCCCCGTTCCATCAGTGATGAAGTTTCACCAGACGTGTGGAATGCCATCCACTTCTTCTTTGGCGCGGTATCTTCAAAAACCGCCCTTCCTCCTCCGACAGGACATCCGCTCGCTGATCTGTGCGATCTTTTCAACTGCGAATCCAACCTCTACTCGAGGATTCCTTTGAGAATCAGAAGAGCGGCATTCGTGGCTAACCTAAAAGAACATTTCTGGCTGATTAACGCCGTTGACGCTGATTGGCACTTGGCAATCCCCCACGCTTCCACCATCGTGCTTATCCTCAGAATGCACTGGGGGCCTGACCCGCTCCTTATCATCCCACATCTCATTAAGCGTTGTATTCCGTTCTTCTGGCTAGTTCCCGCAGGACCGAGGCCCAAAGTCCAACCGGCTATCCGTCCTGATAGGGATGTAATCCGCCCAATGCACGAGCACCCGACGATTCAAGATGTCATATCGGCCGAGGTGGATAGGATCGACTTTCTCAGGGGTGTTCGCGGCTATGCGACATTTTTCTGTGGAGGTCTTTATGCTCGCTTTGCTCATGAGCAGGTGAACGTAGCCAACATTCTCTCTGGGCCCACGCCAGATACTATTTGGCCGGGGAGGGTGCGTGCGCTACGCGTTATGGATCTCAATCTCCCCGATATCATGGTATACGATCCACGCCTTACAGCGGCCGAGGGTGAAACTGTTGGGGGCGTAGTACAAATGTTGTCGGGTTAGTTTCCTATATCTCTCAAAGCCATACTTCTAATGTGTATGTTAGATACAACCTTGGGGAACTCGACATGTCTCAAGTTCTTCTGGCCAGAGGACGAGCTGTGGACGTCTGGTATCGCAAAAATTCCTGTTTGGACGATCGCCGACGAAGCGTGGCTTCGGGCAAGGCGCCAAAAGTTGAGAAAGGATATAGATGATACTGCGTCGAGAACAAGGCGCAAATGGGGAAGTGCCCTCAGGCTTCATGCCACTCAACCAGAACTAGCAAAGAATTATGAGACCATCTGTGCTACGTATGTCCAGTTGATTGCTAGCATGTAGATTACATTGTTGGGTACAAAATCTTGTTCTGTATATTCGCATTGACTTTTGAAATGTAAGATCAATATTTCACCGTTACTTCTTGCAGTACTTCCGTGCCCAGTTGTTACGTGATTGTGTCTTGGCAGACCCTTCCGCCCTCTCCGCGGGGCTATGATCATGGTCGCCCTCGTGCCTATCATTCTCGCCATCAATGTCGCCTGTGCGTGATGATGTAGAACTCCAGTTTGTTGAGGAAGCATGTGTGGGTGACAAGTGTGGCAGGCGTAAGGTGTTCAGGAAGCACACACCGCCATTGCACCGTATGTGGACTGTTCGTCCCCTGTAGCTGGTTGCTGAGCTCTGTAACAAAGTTTGACTACAGTACCTCATTAAATATGTCCAAGTTTGTCATAAGATTACTACTCCTAACTGGTTGCGGAGCTCAGTGATGAAATTAAAAACTGATTTACATCATGCATGATATGTTATGAGCTACTTTTCCTATATTACAGTATTACTTCTGACTGGTTGTCAAGGTCTATAGCAATGCTTGTTTACCGCCTTCTTTATGGTCCTTTCTCTGTGCATATCGATTAACTATTAATATAGCTAACTTTCAACCCTTACTTGCATCCTCATCTGATGTGTTTTAATCACTTACCCTTACTAACCAACTTTGATCTTGCCTCACGACTCATCACCCACTCCGAAGCACCGAGAAATAGACGTTCATCACCGACGAGGCAGCTAACCTCTAACCCTCACCCTGAACCCTCACCTAACCCTTCCTAGCCACCCACCCTGACCTAACAGACCCTCACCTAGCTCAGCCTAACCCTAACAGCACTTGTTAAACAGAATAACATGATTAATTAAATATCTATGATTTAAAAATATCCTCAATGCATTCTAAACTCAACCCTCTCTGTAACCTTGTCTCACCACCCACTCACTCCCAAGCACCGAGAAATAGACGTTCATCACCGACGAGGCAGCTAACCTCTAACCCTCACCCTAAACACTTACCTAACCCTTCCTAACCACCCACCCTGACCTAACAGACCCTCACCTAGCCCAGCCTAACCCTAACAGCACTTGTTAAACAGAATAACATGATTAATTAAATATCTATGATTTAAAAATATCCTCAATGCATTCTAAACTTGAACCCTCTGTGACCTTGTCTCACCACCCACTCACTCCCAAGCACCGAGAAATAGACGTTCATCACCGACGAGGCAGCTAACCTCTAACCCTCACCCTAAACACTTACCTAACCCTTCCTAACCACCCACCCTGACCTAACAGACCCTCACCTAGCCCAGCCTGATCCTACTCATACACCTGCTTGAGAATGCAAACATATCCAGTGCTGCGCCACATCACGTGTTCTGGAGAACATGTGATGGGTATCAGACCCCTTACGTACACTTTCAAGGACGCCTTTGCACTACTAGCAACATTCTCCATATTAATGGTATTGGGCTTTCAATGATTTTGTCGCCGAGCTCGGTGACAACATACAAGATCATTGCAGTGTGGACTCTCAACTTGTACTGACTGATTTAATTAACAATGTTGATTTGTTGGGGTAGCAATACATGACATTAAATATAGAATTGACCAGAGCAGAACATACGAGTGAGGTGTCGAATGTAAAAGAGACTAGGAGGGAATAACATGAAATGAGAATTTAGAAATGAGTCCCCAGAAGGCGGGAAACATTGATTGCGTTCAAATTACAGCAGGAGGGGGAGATGATCATCTAGCACACAATAAAAGCATCCCATGGACTCATCGGCCTTCTAGGTAACAAAATAGCAGCAAGAGGTGCCGATGGTCTAGGATGGGAGCGACACGTCGTACGGCCTCGGCTTTGATTGTGGAACGATATGAAATGGCGGCACCAATGCGATGGGTATGGCAAGGGAAAGCGACCAAAGCGATGATGTTGCTCTGCCGCGGGATCCAGGTCTTGTGCGGTCCGGGGTATGGGCGATGGATTTCCTGGGCTCAAATACGGCGGGAGGGGACGAGACGACGCACATAGATGCTTGGAGCCAGATGATGGTACCCGGAGATGGTTGTCGGACGCGTGCATGACGCGTCGCTATGATCTAGACCAACCGATAAGTAGGCGGCGCGTCGTACGCGCAGCGTACGCACCTGTGGGCATCACCAAGCAATTCAGAGGCCTCGATTACCCATATCCGGCTGAAAAAACGACAGGAAAGCATCGAGAAACGGCGGAAAGAGAGTGTGTAGTGAAGAAAAAGCAGACGTCGGAGGTGAGCTATTAGCGCTTGGGGATGTTGCTAGGTCCACAGTGGATGAGATCGGCATGGCCGCGATTCAAACTCAGTTTAAAACTGAGTTTGAATGTTTTTTGGCCTGTTCGGCTTGCGGCGCTCCTTATCTTTGGATGTGATCGCGATGTGAGCGTTGCTTGGATAACCAAGCCTCCTCTCAGAGCGATCGGCTCCGTGGCCGGGTCACCGGCGCAATGACATCCTGAGAGACGCGCTTCTTCACAGCGTGAATCTGGCGGGTCTCGTTCCCTGCGTCTCACCTGTCCTAGTCGACGCCATCCCACTTCCCATCTGTCTTGACGGATGATGTCTTCCCCATCCACCCTAAAGCTTCGTGGTGGATCCTCTAGAACAGGCTCCTACGTTACCGTGGTAGTCCTCCTGCCCCTCACCTTGCTTCCCCCACCTCCCCAACCCCACCGTAATGGCTGGCGCACTGTTCGCATGGCGACTTGGACAACGTAAGTATTTGCTGCAATACGCCGGTTATACGTACTGATATTTTTCCGTTTTTCTTTGTTAGCCCGCCGACTTGCCAGATTCACCGCCGACGACCTGGATGCCATGATACTCGAGATGTCTTTTCTAACCCCAGTTGTGCTCGTGTACTGTCCCGATTCGTGCGCGGAGTGCTGGGTTGCCCTGTTTTACGCTGTTTTCGGACATTGTTGGCTCGCCGTATTCACAACGGCTATTATCTGGGGGGACTTTGGGGGCGCAAAATGCGCGTACGGGTCTGAGGTTTCACAGGCAATTCACGGCTTACAGCTCGGCGCAGCCTGGCGCCTTCGGTGGAGGGCGGAGTGCTGGGTTGCCCTGTTTTACGCTGTTTTCGGACATTGTTGGCTCGCCGTATTCACAACGGCTATTATCTGGGGGGACTTCGGGGGCGCAAAATGCGCGTACGGGTCTGTAGTTTCACGGGCAATTCACGCCTTACAGCTCGGCGCAGCCTCGCGCCTTCGGTCGAGGCGATAATCCCGATTTTGGGCGATTTCGGCGGAAGCATCATTCCAACTTCGCTGTACCGCAGCCGAGCAACGCACCGACCATCGGGATAGGGTCATATACACCTGGGGTGCATGGGCGATCATGTACATCCCCTCCAGCAACGCTCAATCTCTATGGCAGTTGGATTTTCGCGCCACAATTCTCAGAAAGCGCCCCCGTTGGATACGACCTAAGGTATGCGCGTGGATTTTTCACTCAATATCTTCGAATTGATGTCCTTAGACAGTGTACCAAGTTTGGTGATGTTCGGTTCACGCCTCGTACCGCGGTGGAATATCCATGCGTTGTGGCGTAATTCCGAGAATCACGGACTCGCGCCGTACTGCGCCGGGGGCTATGATATGGGTATCGCCCGGATACCCTCGTCGAGTACTATACTGTGGACACCCTTTCGAGCCCTTACCTTAACATTTTTGTTACATCGTTGTCGCGTGCTGCCCTACCTTACCTCCTCGTACGGTTCTATTTGCCTATAGATAACTATAGACTATTGTACCGATATGGCAATGGTCTCGGGTACCCAAGACACTAAAGAATACGAAAAAAAAAAATTTTTGTCCCCAAGGTCATCCCTCGTCTATACGGCGAGCTATAAAGTCGAACCAGTGAGATGCTCCACTTAGTTTTTAATATACTGCTAGGCAAGGAGGTCAGCCCGCAACTGCTCGGGGATATCGGCGTCGCAGGCGGGGATGAAACTAGACGAAAAAACAATTAGTTTAACCCTGCGGAGAATGTAAACGCGACTTACTGGGAGTGCATCGCGGCAAAGCCGTACCATTTAACATGGTAGTACAATACACCGTCGATGATAACGATGGCGACAATCAACTCTAGACAAAGGGCGTTAGCGCAGACAAGACGAAAAAAAGCAGCAAGCATACGGATGTGGTATCCAGCGTCGTTATCGCAGTGTGGGTTAGACATTATATAGGCAAGCAGCAGGAAAGAGGCAGGAGTAAGCGCAAAAGAGTAAGGCAGTCAAAGTTGGGGGGCAGATAAGCGCCTTCAGGCCTCCTTATATATGTTTTGGCTTATCTACTTGGCATAGCACAGCCTGGCCTTGGCATCAGACATGTGCTAGGGCCTGGACCTTGATACACGCATGGGAATCATGCAGCACATGTCCCACAGGCACGTCCCTTGATGGATAATTGATTGGCTGTTTATGGGACGGATTCTTAACGGTTTCCCCCGATTGTTTGACGGCTGAAATCCCCTCTTTTGGGAGTGTTAAAATGACACTAAGCATGTGCGAAACGACCAGGTAGATCTGTCATGGATTAACACCGCATCAATAGATTCCTGAGGAAAGAATGTTAAATTGTGGGACGAGTTCTGAACGGTTTTCCTTGGTTGTTGGGTCGTTTAAAAGCTCTTAAAAGTCGCTATTAGGCTGCCCCACGGGACACGTAAAATGATGGGGTATAACAGTTGCCATCACGAAGACCCTGAAACAAAAAACTCAACTTATGCGATGAGTTCTTGACGGATTGCCTTGATTGTTTGGGCGTTGAATTCCTCTCCTCAAAACGCTTCCGAACGACTCTGGGATCATGCGAAACGGTTGAGTATAAGGGAAGCTAGATTACCTCCTCCTGGTCAAGGAGCCAATAACTACGCTTTGAATGCATCGCGAGTTCTCAACCGTTTGCCCTGATTGTTTGGTCATTCAATTCGTATCTCAAAGTCGAATCCCGAGGCCCAAAGGCGCCTGTGACACTTGGCGTTATGAGTGACGTAGTTATACCCGCTCAATTTCGTCCGACGTATACTGTCAGACTGTTTATGAAGCGAGTTCTCAACCATTTGCCCTGGTTGTTTGGTCATTCAATTCGTGTCTCAAAGTCGAATCCCGTGGCTTAAACCCGCCTGTGACACTTTGCCATATGAGTGACGTCACTATACCCGCTTAAGTTCGCCCGCCGATTATTCCAGACGTGTTTATAAGCCCAGTTGTGAACGGATTATCCTAGTTGTTTTAGGATCTTGTTTCTAGGCTTGAAGGCATCGCTAGGAAGCCTACTCGGGTGTGGTAAGGTACCCAATAGCCCATGCCGTCATTACCGCTCCAGTTCGCCCGCCGATTATTCCAGACGTGTTTATGAGCCGAGTTGTCAACGGATTGCCCTAGTTGTTTTAGGATCTTGTTTCTACACTTGAAGGCGTCTCTGGGAAGCCTACTTGGGAGCAGTGAGGTGCCCGATAGCCCATAGCATTATTACCGCTCCAGTTCGCCCGCCGATTATTGCTGACGTGTTTATAAGCCCAGTTGTCAACGGATTGCCCTAGTTGTTTTAGGATCTTGTTTCTACACTTGAAGGCGTCCCTGGGAAGCCTACTTGGGAGCAGTGAGGTGCCCGATAGCCCATAGCATTATTACCGCTCCAGTTCGCCCGCCGATTATTGCTGACGTGTTTATAAGCCCAGTTGTGAACGGATCGTCCTAGTTGTTTTAGGATCTTGTTTCTACGCTTGAAGGCGTCTCTGGGAAGCCTACTTGGGAGCAGTGAGGTGCCCGATAGCCCATAGCATTATTACCGCTCCAGTTCGCCCGCCGATTATTCAAGACGTGTTTATGAGCCCAGTTGTGAACGGATCGTCCTAGTTGTTTTGGGATCTTGTTTCTGCTCTTGAAGGCGTCTTTGGACACTATACTTGGGGGTGATAGCATGTCCGATAGCCCATGCTGTTATGACCGCTCCGGTTCGCTCGCCAGATATTGCTGACGTGTTTATGAGCCCAGTTGTGAACGGATCGTCCTAGTTGTTTTAGGATCTTGTTTCTACGCTTGAAGGCGTCTCTGGGAAGCCTACTTGGGAGCAGTGAGGTGCCCGATAGCCCATAGCATTATTACCGCTCCAGTTCGCCCGCCGATTATTCCAGACGTGTTTATGAGCCCAATTGTAAACGGATGGTCCTAGTTGTTTTAGAATCTTGGTTCTACTCTTGAAGGGCTGCCTGGAGACTATACCTGGCAGTGGTAAGGTGCCCGATAGCCTGTGCTGTTATTACCGCTCCGGTTCGCCCGCCAGATATTCCAGACGTGTTTATGAGGCCAGTTGTGAACGGATCGTCCTAGTTGTTTTAGGATCTTGTTTCTACACTTGAAGGCATCTCTAGGAAGCCTACTTGGGAGTGGTAAGATGCCCGATAGCCCGTACTGTTATTACCGCTCTCGTTCGCCCGCCGATTATTCAAGACGTGTTTATGAGCCGAGTTGTGAACGGATCGTCCTAGTTGTTTTGGGATCTTGTTTCTACACTTGAAGGCGTCTCTAGGAAGCCTGCTCGGGAGTGGTAAGGTACCCGATAGCCCATGCCGTTATTACCGCTCCGGTTCGCCCGCCAATTATTCAAGACGTGTTTATGAGCCCAGTTGTGAACGGATCGTCCTAGTTGTTTTAGGATCTTGTTTCTACTCTTGAAGGGCTGCCTAGAGACTATACCTGGCAGTGGTAAGGTGCCCGATAGCCAATGCTGCTATTACCGCTCTCGTTCGCCCGCCAATTATTCAAGACGTGTTTATGAGCCCAATTGTAAACGGATCATCCTAGTTGTTTTGGGATCTTGTTTCTACACTGGAAGGCGTCTCTGGGAAGCCTACTCGGGAGTGGTGAGATGCCCGATAGCCAATGCTGCTATTACCGCTCTCGTTCGCCCGCCGATTATTCCAGACGTGTTTATGAGCCCAATTGTAAACGGATCGTCCTAGTTGTTTTAGGATCTTGTTTCTACACTTGAAGGCGTCTCTAGGAAGCCTGCTCGGGAGTGGTAAGGTACCCGATAGCCCATGCCGTTATTACCGCTCCGGTTCGCCCGCCAGATATTCCAGACGTGTTTATGAGCCCAGTTGTGAACGGATCGTCCTAGTTGTTTTAGGATCTTGTTTCTACTCTTGAAGGGCTGCCTAGAGACTATACCTGGCAGTGGTAAGGTGCTCGATAGCCCGTACTGTTATTACCGCTCTCGTTCGCCCGCCAATTATTCAAGACGTGTTTATGAGCCCAATTGTAAACGGATCATCCTAGTTGTTTTGGGATCTTGTTTCTACACTGGAAGGCGTCTCTGGGAAGCCTACTCGGGAGCGGTGAGATTCCCGATAGCCCGTACTGTTATTACCGCTCCAGTTCGCCCGCCAATTATTCAAGACGTGTTTATGAGCCCAATTGTAAACGGATCATCCTAGTTGTTTTGGGATCTTGTTTCTACACTGGAAGGCGTCTCTGGAAAGCCTACTTAGGAGCAGTGAGGTGCCCGATAGCCCATAGCATTATTACCGCTCCAGTTCGCTCGCCAGATATTGCTGACGTGTTTATGAGCCCAGTTGTGAACGGATCGTCCTAGTTGTTTTAGGATCTTGTTTCTACGCTTGAAGGCGTCTCTAGGAAGCCTGCTCGGGTGTGGTAAGGTACCCAATAGCCCATGCCGTCATTACCGCTCCAGTTCGCCCGCCGATTATTCCAGACGTGTTTATGAGCCCAGTTGTGAACGGATTGCCCTAGTTGTTTCAGGATCTTGTTGTTACGCTTGAAGGCATAGCCGCATAGCTTGCTTGGTTCAGACTTTGGCTTACATAAACCAGAAGCATGGTTTTTATTTGTCAGCTAAATTTAGCTGACAAAGCCGAAATGCATATTGTACTGAACGTTGAGAATTGACAAGTAAACTACTTTGTGAGTGAGGCCGTCTTCGTCAATGCATTCTTCCTCCTCCTCTTCTGCCTTTTACGCTTTGGGCTCTGACCCGCACCTTGACCGTCGCCATCGTTTCCACCCGTACGCTTTTGGGAAGTTCCAGCAGGCGGCTCGTCCTCAGGCAACTGCAGAAGGGGACTAGCCGAGGACTCCCTGCGCTGCTGCTGCCTCTCACTCGAGCTGCCAGCTCCCTTGTCCATTTCGACATCGTCACCAGAACCCGGACCGTCGATAGCCTTGTCGCCAGGATCAGCCTCCTCCTCGCTTTGACCAGCACCCTTCTCCTTCTCGACATCGTCGCCAGAACCCGCACCTTCGATAACCTTGTCGCCAGGATCAGCCTCCTCCTCGCTTTGACCAGCACCCTTCTCCTTCTCGACATCGTCGCCAGAACCCGGACCTTCGATAACCTTGTCGCCAGGATCAGCCTCCTCCTCGCTTTGAGGTGGAGTCTCAGGACGAGTACGGGCAGATTGCGAGGGACCGGCAATACGACGAGGAGGAGGCAGTGTACCTTGTTGAACCATTGTAGTAGCCAGCGTCTGTTGGATATTAAACGCATCGAGAGCACCGGTGATATTGGCCAACAGCGTTTGCGCCGCCTCGACGTTGTACTCCACGTCAGCCATCGGATAATACTTGGCCTTAGGCGGGTTCGGATCACGGACTTTGAAGTGTGCGGGAACGACGGTCGTGCCATACTTGTAGTCGTTGTTGTACTTGTCGGCAATAAGAGGATTCTTGGATGCGACAAGTTAGATCACTATAAGATGATTCAATTTGATAAACATACAGGAATAAACGGCTGATCATCAAAGTCGACATCACCAACATCGCCAGCGAAGAATTGTTTCTCTTGCTTCCCTACAGAATATATTTGTAAGTAGTCGAATGTTAAATATCGTAATATACGTACGTTGATGTTCGACAGGGACGGGTAAATACTGTTCTGCATTTCCTCGGTTGGGATCGTAGCCAGCGGCCTTGTAGAGCGATTGAAGATCCTCCTGACTAAGGTTGATATTGCTCATGTGCACGAGGCTAGAGCAATAGATTGAGTATCGACTATTTTAATTGCATGATAAGCACGTACACGTTCCACATAGCGCCCCACCCGTAGAACTTAACGTGGAACCAAGGGATACCGAACATGATTAAAATTGCTACGACTTTTTCTGTACAACTAGTATTAGCGTATATCGAAGAAAATGCCAAGATACAAACGAATCCGATAAAGAACATTGAAGCCATTCTCCTTTTCGTAAAGGCGTTGCTCGTGGCTTTCGAAGCTCTGGTTAAACGCTTTATAGCGATGAGTGCCCTTTGGCAAAGCTATGCCAGGGGGAAAGGGAGTGCGAGCTATGGGGGGAGCCATGGGGGCGATCAATAATGATTTAAAGAGGCCAGTCTTATATATCTTTTAGAATCTGATTATATAATCAATAGAATCTGATCAAAATGATGTCATTCAATAGAGTTGCATCGTATCGCATCGTATTGCATCATCATGATATCATATCGCACCATATCGCATCATTATGACATCACTGATCTCAGACATATAAATAAGCAGCTGACACTGAGCTTGGCATATCTGATTGCCATCACTGTCCATGTCTTCGCTTATTGCTGCCCCGTTTACCACTTTTCCTGATGCGGAGAGGACTGCTCTGATCGCTGAATGGAAGGAGACTCTGGATGTCGACAAGTTTATTCATTCTTTGTCTACGTCGCCGTTGCTTCTGTTTCCTTACAGCCATGCTGTCGGCGTTCCTTATGCTGCCTTGGTTAATCGGTCATTCAACCGTGCTTTGGATCGTCCCTATATCGATCGCCTCGCAGGTATCTTCTCCGCTGCACCGAAAGGTGAAGCGTGGCAAGGCAAGTTGCCCAAGAATTGGGGTCTTGGCATTGTTCGACGTGGTTTGGAGGTTATGCCCAAGACGTACAACCCTGCCGACCCTCTCATCTTGTTGCCGGAGGCTACGCTGGAGCTCGAGGTAGAGATTGTTATTGGTGGTCATCGCATCGCTGGTTCAGAACAGGCCTACCATCGTGCTGTAGCTCAGGCTGCCGAGACTGAAGATGCAGCTCAGAAGGAGGACTTTACTGTTGCTGCTCGTCATATGGAGTACTTTTATATGCTATTGTTGCATCCTGGTATGCTTATCTCGTACTGCAGAGCGTTTTCTGAACTGATAAAGAATACTTAGCATGCTTTGATCTTCCAACAAGCTTCTGGTCTCAAGTCGCACTTCGGGACAACGAATACAACAATGTCGCCAAGCCCAACGATACCACTGCGACGCTCCAGCTCCTCATTCTCGCTATTCTCGAGACTGAGAAACGTTGGAAAGGCATGAACCAGACGCCGGCTGCGATGTATATTGCCTTGCACCTTGCGGCAAAGAATATCATTACAACGGCTGCTCCGAATCTGAAGCCTGCGGTGGTAAAGTCTTTGTATGCTATTGCCGCAGCTTGGATGAGGAATATGGACATGTGGCGCACGATTATGGAGCTGCTGACCGAGGGGACTATTGTCAATGCGACGACGAATACGACATTGCTGCAAGGCTTTACTACCCCGATTCTCACTCGCACGGCTGCACTCGATTGGGTCAAGATTTTGGAGGCTGCCGTCAAAACGAATCGACAACCGGTACGATTCTATAACTTTAAATATCACATTATTGAATCACTCCTTATAGATTTACAACTTGGCTGCTGAACACGCTATTCGCCAACACGCTGCGTTTGGTAATCCAAGCATCACCGATGCTGCTTTGTACGAGAATATCGATGAGCCAGCGAAAATCGCTATGTGTCTAGGTGTCGAGGATCTGACGTTAAAGTATGGTATCGCCGTCATACCTGCTCAAGTTCGGGATGTTATGCGAAAGCTTGATCATCCTCAGTACTTTGGCAATGTAAGTTCAATATTTAACTCTGATATCTCAATGCTGATACAGATAAGATCTTGACTTTGTGTGATATTGGCACAGAACGTCTCTATGATCAAGGCTTTGTCGATTTGTACACCGCCTTTGGTTTCGTACGTGTTCAATTTTGGTTAGATGTAGCAAACTTATGATTATGCTCTAGTTTGCGTGGCTATTATATGGTCAAAAGACATACAACCAGATCGTTACCTATCATGGAGCACGTGCAAACTACAATGTATACCGCGCGCCCTACATTCTGGACAATCCGTACACGTATCTGGAACTCAAACTGAGTGATGCAGCACCCAACTTTATGAAAGTACGTGTACTATGCTTTCATTTAGGGCATAAAGCTTAATATGTTGCGAATAGAAACTTACCGACAATTTGTACGACTTTAACAAGCGTCAGCAATCGATGTCACAGTTGCGTACTGCGATTTGGGAGCCATGGACTACGATGGTTGACGGCATGTTCCCGGATTGCTATATGCAGTATCCTCCGCCTGCAGAGGATGCGCCACCGAATCAGACTCGAGCCTTGCCAGTCTTTGGTATAGAGGCGATCAAGGACCTGTCGGACTTAAAGTGGATCACATTGGCTGTGGGCGTCATTCACCTGATGCATACGGTCAAGTGGGTATACGAGCTGTTGCAAACATTGCCAGAAGGTACCCAGTTTGCGGGGATTCAGGATCTGATCGATCAGGACATGATTCCTTCAACCGTTCCGGTTACTCTGCCATTGAAGCAACTAGATTGTTTCTGGACTCAGGAGCCTGATTACAATCCTAACGACGAGGGATCCAAGGTGCGTTATATTTAGTAACTATGCATTGAAAAATCCTTACTAGTGATTAGACGCCTGCTCCAAGTGACGACGAACCGACCGAGCAGCGGGATGACGATCAAGAGGATGCGCCACCACAGGATCCTGAGCCAATAGCGTCGCAAACAGCAGTCTTTGCTCCTCAGATTTATACTCAAAAGCCCAAAGCATCTGCTGTGAGTGATGAAGAGGAGGAAGATGCAGGTGATCAGTCTCCCAAGCCAAAGGTACGCGCTTTTTTGAATAACGTTATTTTTTTAAACATTTTCCTAATAGGATACAGCCTCTGAGGATTCTGAATTCGGGGCGGCTGTGAAAGCTGCATCTAAACGCAATGCTAAGGAAGCCAAGTCCAAATCAGCAGCAACTACAGCTCCTATTCCTCAGCGTCGTCCCAAGGCTAAACCTAAATCCAAGGCGGTTGTTTCATCTTCTGAAGCGGAGGATGCTGCGCCCGAAGCGCCACCCGCCAAAGGAGATCTGTTGGATGACTTGGACGCTCGTCGTAAAAAGCGTACAGGAAAGGGCACCTCGCATGCCAGTATGTTCTGTTTATTCTTCAACTTGATCTCTTCATGCTAATACTGTTATAGGCGAGTTTCAGCGTCTGTTGTTGGCTCCACGTATGTATTCTTTCATACAGGATCATGGTTATTAACATTTAAACAGGTACTCCTGATAAGCGCCCTGCTACACCAGAGAGTGCGTGATTTGAAGATTATTCTACCACTATAACTAACGACTATATAGGTCCTACTCGCAAATCTGCAAGCCAGCTGAAAGTCTTAGGTGCCACGTCTGATGAAGACGAGAGTCCTGAGCTATCCGGAGATCATGGTTGTACGTGTTCAAGTAATTATATTGACAGCAAAGTGATAATCTGCGTAGTTGACATGGGTATGGACGTCGGCGAGCCTGAGATCTGGGTTCCTGATTCCGACGCGCAAGAGATGGATGGCGATCAAGATAGGATGCAAGTAGATTCGCCTGCTCCACGTACGTATTCAACTGGATGTTTTATACGTATCATTAACATATTAAATAGCTCTACGCCGATCAAAGCCTACGAAGGAGGTGAAGATCTTGGCACCCAACTCGGAGGACGAAGAAGACGCGGAACTATCGCAGCCTTCTCCCTCTCCCGGTCCTTCCAATACTCAAGTCGCCATCAGTGAGGTCACAGCGGAGCTGGTCGACTTGATTCCATATGTCTTGGGTACCGACCTGTTGAAGCAGTTTACCGCGGAGGCTCGTCGTCTGAAGCGGGAGCGCGAACGCCAGGTTGGAGAGTTGCCTGCCAAAGGTCGCATGTACAAGAAGAGTAAGATGTAAACTGCTGGGTCTGCTTCTTTTTTTTGTAATGCTGTACTACTATTATCTTTATCATCGTCACCCACACCGCTCTTTTTATTTTGTACACTTATATTTATCAATATACAATGGGTGTTTGATTGACTAAAGGCGCAAAAATAATATTATAATATACAAAATAGGCAAGACTATGTGTCAGCTAAAAGTAGCTGACCTAATCCTCCCACTCATCCTCTGGTTCTGGTTCATCTTCATCTTCATCTGCAACTAGATACGTCTGATAGTACCACCACAGGGTACTAAAGAAGTTGGTCCTCTCCTGCGTTGAATTGGCTAGACCGAGCCACTTGCCAAAATCATGTGCATTGCGAGTGTGCACCTGCTTCTGCGCTGCACTGACGTGTCGCTGATCGAGTGCTGCGACAGCGCGATACTTCCAGATGTAGAATGCGAGGCCCCACGTAAAGTTCTGATGCAGACACTGCTCCTCTGTATAATCGCCATGCAGAATATCGTGGCCCACAGTGATGATACCACATTTAAAGCAGCACGTGTTGGCGATTGGGAATTGGATCCCAGCGCGGAAGCCTTTGAATTGGCCAAGGACTGTGCTCATGTGGGGACATTGCGCTGCCTCGTGCAGCTCAAACTTGTTGGACTCGGCGATGCAGTACCCACAGCAGTTTTGACCAAACTCGAGCATAGTAAGATAGCCTTGACTGTGCGCACGCAGTTTGCCCAAGACGGCACCCATCTTCTCTGCTGCAAGCTGAGACGTTTTGTTGAATGCATGATCAAGGTGTCGTTGCAGCTGTTTAGATTCCAATGGACGGCTGATGATCGAAAGAAGGGGAGGAGGGTTCATTTCGATATTCAAGTACTCCTTCCGCTTTGGCATAGACTGTGGATTCTTCTCGAATTGAATAGCGCAATCTGTTAGGTACTGGATCAATTGCATTGAAGCATGATAATAAAAATGACGTACTCATACATCGCACATGACCGAGTTCATCACAGAGGTACCCTCGTCCGTCCAAGAAGGCCAGTTGTTGCTTGCGAAGACAATTACTCGGCCATTGAGTATTGCTGCCTACGATAATGTTTTGCCTTCGATACGG
Source organism: Hymenopellis raphanipes (assembly GCA_036872995.1). NCBI lineage: Eukaryota > Fungi > Basidiomycota > Agaricomycetes > Agaricales > Physalacriaceae > Hymenopellis > Hymenopellis raphanipes. The sequence goes on from JAYMDG010000001.1 coordinate 38,491, forward strand.
CGCCAGATAATCAATGAGGGCTTGCGTCCCTTGGAAATCGATTTGGCCAGGACGCTGCAGATCACGGTCTTGCTGTGGCGGACGCTTGGCAAAGGGGATGATGATAGCCACAGAACGCATATCTTCATCTCGCCCACTTCGCTGATCTTCTTGTGCAAGCGCAACAAGATTGTAGGGATCGCCAGCATGAATAGAGAGAGCAATACGCTTCTCATCCAATCCGGCACTAAGTGCGCCAGTACTCGCCATAGCCTCCATCTCTCCACTGCGCCAGCGTTGAAGAATCGCAGCCTGCTCTGCTGGCGTAATGAGGTGTTGCTTCTTGTTGTCGACGCGCTGTTCTTGATTGGCGTGATAGAGCTCGATACCTAGCTTCTTGGCGAGCTCTTTGCCACTCTCGACAAAAGGCACAAAGATGAGGATGAGATCACCCTTTCGAAGTCCGCCGGGTGGATGAGTACGCCTGAATGCTTTGTTCTTCATAACATTGCGAACAGCTGTGGCCATTGCGTCACTTCCTCCTGAGACAGGAGGATGAATGAGATACTCGATATTGGCACGTGAGGAGTGAGATCGAATGACAGTAGGGCCCTGCAACAGGAAGAGATTGCTAAGATGGGGCATTGTTACTGGCGGCGCAGTACCGGAAAGGAGAACAACCTGCGCAGAGAAGCTTGCACGGAGCATGAATGGATATTTCAGAGCATGTCGATAGCCGACGTCGGTAAAGAAGACGTGCGCCTCATCAAAGACCAAGCGAGCAATGACCAGGCCTTGAGAGGCGAGTTGACCAAGTGCTCGACGGAACCGAGGCCATGCAGAAACATCCGCCGTCACCAGTACAATCTTGTGCTGACCATGGAGGGTGGGAGGGTGCTTGCATTCTATACGGCTGTCGAATGACTCGTAGGAGATGTTCATCTGATCGAGACGACGCTTCCAGTCATTCTTGAGAGCGACGTAGGGAATGACGACGACGGTGATGCCCTTGGTAAGGTGAGCGGCAAGTACGACAGCCATGGTTTTGCCACCATTCGTCTGAATTGCCACGAAAACGTCCTGCTCCAGCTTCATAATAGCCATAAAGGCATCCCGCTGAAAGTCTGTGCGCCAGACAACCGAGTTGTTCTTCATCACTTTGCGCAAAGACTTGAGTGCATCATTCTTTTTCAAGGATGATGTATGCACTGGACCATTGTCGATCTTGGACCTTGGAGGGTAACGTGCGTTGTCGTCGTCTGGTCTCTCGATAAGCAGTGCTCCATCGTCCGAGACAGATCCAGGTGACCGCGGCGATAACATCTCCTGATCATCTGGCTCTGGGGTATGGTACTCGGGATCAATATCCATTCGAGGTGGCGATGGATAGTTATCAAGGTCAAATGAAGATGATCGACGCTTGCTGGATGACGACGATGAAGAATGTGAAGAAGAATCAGAGGAGTGTCTGCGCGGAAGGTCCTCTTCCTCTTCTTCATCGTCATCTGCTTGTGTGAGATCCAATGGATAAAGGCCACCTGGCGGGAGATCGTCATCATCGCTTGTATTGACAAGCTCTGGTTGCGGGAGCGCACTCTCTGTTGTAAGAGGAGGAGAAGCGGGGGCAGAGGAAGATGATTGACCTTGATTGAATCATATATAAATATAGGCAACCTAGGAGAATAAGAAGACGTACGACGTTGAAGGATATTGTCTGCTGCGTGAGGAGGTTGTATTACGGGATCTGGATCTATTGCATTCAGAATATAGAAAGATGTTACACAAAACGCACTTACGAAGATCGACATATTCCAGTTGCGGCGACTGAGGAGCGAATTGCGGCGATAGAGGAGGAGCTACGAAGAGTCAATAGAGATTGCAGCAGAAGAATTGAAATACATACCATAGTCGGGAGTCGAGTGGTGCATTGCGGAAACTGTTGCTTTGAGCTGAACAATCTCGGTAGCTTGATCATCCAGTTTTTTGAGAATGAGATCGAGCTTGGCATCGAGTGCAGGTGTAATATTGACCGTAGGTGGAGCAGGAGCAGGCGCAGGCGCAGAGGCAGCTGGAGGATCTTCCTGTGATGCAGGTGCTACAGATGGGATAGCATTCTTGCGTACGAGTTCGTCCCAGTGAGCGTGAGTGGCGGTATTGAATGTGAGACCAAGTCCGCCAGGAATGACCTTGAGAGTGCGTTGCCAAGCCGTGGATGTCTCTACAAAGAGCATGAGCGTATCCTCCATTGCACCATCCATCGCACTCGTTGACAGTCCATACACTCTGTTTTCGGTATTTACAGAGTGTCCAGACTGTAGCGCACCGACAGCCTCCTCTTCAGTCAGGACGCCAAACTCTTGATTCATGCGAGCATGATGCTTGCGATGAAAGGCAATATAAATGTGCCGATAAGAGTGTACGCCAAGTCCCCAGCCAAGAATCAACTGGGACTGCGCTCCCATAATATCTGTAATGTGATGCGACTCGAATGGCTTGCCCAAGCTCATGAACAGCATGTCCCGATACTGAGCGGCAGCATCAGGCATATCTGGCACGGCTTGCTTTGCAATTTTGCATGCCATAGGACGAGCGAGCGCGTGGATTTGTATGAGAAGATCGCCAAAGAAAGAGTCGAGTGCATTGGGAATGAGGCGATCGGCAGCGAGAAGACTGGTGGTCTTGGTGTATTGCCGAACAATGGTAATATGTTCCCCAAGAATGAAGCAGTTGCGTTGGCGTGCAGCAGTATTGCGCATCTGCATCGATACAAGTTCCGTACCACGAGGAGGGCCTCCACTGGATAAATGGATGCCCACCATGACGAGACCCTCAAGCTTGGATAGCTTTTGAAGCCACTTGCGACCAGCGGCGGCATTAAACTTGCCGTTGGGGAGAACAAAGTAAGAAGAAGCGGTGCCATGCTTCAACAGCTCGACATAGAGTCGTTGCTTCTTCAACTGGAAGGTGTCGTTGCGTGTATCGTTAAGGAAGCAGTAGCCGGGAGCGTGCTCGACGAGGTTGTCAGACATGAACTGAGTATAGTTGACTCGAAGATCCATGCCAAACTGCAGCTCGGTCCAAAGCGCTTGAGCTGCGTCTTGAATGCGATAGACGATATTGCGCAGCTGTTGAAGAGCGATGGCCTGACCACAATACATCATAGAGGTGTAGAGCTTGTGATCAGTCCAAAAGACACGTGGCATCGCTTGGCTGTTGCGACTGACGGCAGAGGCGTACTGCATCAGACTGTGCAGATAGCTGTAGGTTGTGCCTGCCTTGGCCTGAACGTAAATGGCAATGTCCTTGAAATGCTCTACTTGCGTCTTGCTCTTGTCGCGGCGATGGAGGGCGTGAACGCGGGAGAGCATGGTGAATTGCATAGATCGCATAAGACGAGTGAGGACAGGTGTAAGCTCAGTAGCCGTCATAAAGCTGCCGCTATCTTTGAGTGCGTGAAATGCGAGGAAGCAGGCAGTGGGATCATTCCAAGAGTCATCTCGAACAATAGGCCACGTGTGGTGCCAGACTGCGAGAAGTACGTCTTCAACAGCAGTGTTGAACTGCTCTTGAGTAGGCGGCTCATCGACATGACCAGTGGTGAAAAGGGATCGGAATTGAGCGACGGCGGTGGTGAGCTGTGGACTGGCAGGATATTTAAAGTATCCATCCCAATTGCCGTTAGCAGGCTTGAAGATGAGCCAGCAAAGAAGATGATGGATGACGAGGACATAGGATTGGAGCGTGGTGTGATGCTCCTGGTGGCGGTCGAGTGGTTTATTGTTAATGCCACTAGATTTAAAAATATTCAACAATTGATCTATACGTAAAATGAATGATAACGTACTCGTGCTCGGGATCACTGCTGTTAATAAGTTGAAGAAGCAGCATCTCGGACTTTTTCAAGAGTCCGACGGCATTGTCAAAGTAGCGATAGAGCAGCTTGCTAATAGCATGCAGTCTGGTACCACGAGCGGCAAGATCACTCTGTTGCTTGAGCTTGGTCACGTCTCTGCCTTCAAGTAGTGTGAGCCACTGAGTACGATTGAGGAGAGGGCTGACGCGACGAGCATCGACAGGACCAGTAGTAAGGGCGCCACTCATATCGTATTGTTCTGCCTCGGCAATGAGCGCTGCAATACCCTGCTTGAACAGAGCTTGCCCTGGGTCTGCATCCTCCTCCTCTTGTCGGTTATGAATAAAAGAAGGGATAGCGTCACCCGTAGGTATGGGTGATGCTGAACGGATGATGTATTTGGAGGCAGGAGACTCGATACGAAATGCAGTGTGAGTTCGTTGAGTGGAGACTTGTTGAAACATGACATTGCGAAGTATTTGAACGGGGGGAGGAGGCTGCATCTCTGGATGGCGATGATTATGGAGCATTTGGGATTCCAGAGTCGAGGTACGACGACAATGAGCACAACCGAACCCATCATAGTGAATGGCAAGGCCTTGAATGAAAGGATGAGGAGTGGAGGAGCTATAATCGATTTCGGGATAGTCGATATCGATGAGATCGTCTATGGCCCTCAAGATAGACTGAATGACATCCCATTGAACGCCGAGTTTTTTACCGTGTTTGTTGGTGACGTGTTGCTTGAATGAGCTATACTTGTGAGGTACAACGACACCACAGGTAATGCATATCAGGCAGTGCAACTGTTTGCTGTAGCCCATGCCGCATGCCTCCAGAAGATTGCACGTTGTAAACTCTTCATACGGAGGAATAGCATAGAAAACAGGAGGTTCTGAAGAAGCACTTGCATCAACAGAGGTAGGCGCAGGAGCAGTGATGGTAGAAGATTGAGCAGCAGGACCGGTGACGATAGCAGAAGATGATGGTGGAAGAGGATGAGTGGCAGCAGCTCCACGACGAGCGCTGGTGCTGCGACCGCCACGACCGCGAGTGCCACGATGAGAGAGAGGAGCAGAGCGAGCAGAGCCTTCTGTAAAAAGAGGCCGAGCGATGAGCTAAGGATTGAAGGGAGGATCCTCTTCAGAAGAAGACTCTTCAGCTTCATTGAGCGTCTTCTTGGGAACTGCGTCTCTCTGAAATGGGGGACTTGAAAAGGAGGTATTGGTGAGCATAAGAAAAAAACACACCTCTTGGCTAGGTGACCGAGGATAATGAGGATCATCGGTACGTCTAGTGCGCTTCTGATGGACAGGAGAGTTTCCTGGATCCACAGAGCGCTTTTCAGGAGAGGGGGGAGGTGGGGATTGGGGGCTGGACATGATGATGATGGTAAGAGATTAAGAAGCAAATCCTTATCTGATACCTGGGTCTATGGCCTTTTATAGCTGAAAAGCGTGGGAAGGTTTATGTCAGCCAAATGTAGCTGACATAAGAATGGCTCGTTTTGGACAGAAACTTGCAGCGTAAATTAATTATGTGATATGCAGGATAGCTTTAGGAGAGCATTAGAGGTGAATAGGACTGAAAGCAGAGCAGAACGGTCTAGATATCTTCTTCTATTGCATTGATTCTCAATCGGACCTCCGAATCACAGAAACTATCCTTTGGAAAATGTGCTACATCAATGTGTTGAAGAATCTTCACGTAGGGAAATAGGATTGGGTGAGACTCTGTGGGAATAAAGGTATGTAGGGTTAGAATCGCACTCTCTATGAGAAAGTTATTATACAGAAGACTGCGAATAAAGTCTGAAGGGTTGAAGTAGAGTCGAATATATGTTGCCGAGTGAGAGCATGGTAAAAAGGCCGTGTTGATGAGGGAGACCGTGATGAGAGTAGAGAACGATGCATGGGTAGATGGTGACGATGGCAGGATGAACGGTGGCGGAGGAGCAGGATATGACAGCGATGATCATAGCAGATGGATAATGAGGTTGAAGGAGTAGACAGTGGCGATGACGTAGATGATGACGATGGCAGGATGAACGGTGGCGGAGGAACAGGATATGACAGTGATGATAAACAGCTGACGGAGAATGAGGTTGAAGGAGTAGACAGTGGCGATGATGTAGATGGTGACGATGGCAGGATGAACGGTGGCGGAGGAGCAGAATATGATAGTGACGATAAACAGCTGACGGAGAATGAGGTTGAAGGAGTAGACAGTGGCGATGATGTAGATGGTGACGATGGCAGGATGAACGGTGGCGGAGGAGCAGAATATGACAGCGACGATAACAGCAGCCGACGACGACGATAACGGAAGCACTAGTGATGAGAGTGGTGAGAAAGCGATGATGAAGGAGTGGAGAGTGGCGATGAGCAGGCGTAGTAGGAGACCATGACGATGAGCAGGATTGGAGTGACAATAGTGAGCAGAAGCCAAAGAGCGAAAAGGAGAGGGTGAAACCCTAAAAGGAGACCCTAAAAGGAGGCTGAAACCCTAAAAGGAGGGTGGAACCCTAAAAGGAGACCCTAAAAGTGAAAAGGAGTGGCTGAAACCCTAAAAGGAGACCCTAAAAGCGAAAAGGAAACCCTAAAAGTGAAAAGGAGAACCTAAAAGGAGAGGGTGACCGAGGTAATCTCCTTATTAGGCAGGTACCTTCCTTATTTGGACAGGTAAACCCAATATTAGGGTTCCAGTCCTTTTAGGGCTAAAAGCGGGAAGTATATCTTTAGGACAACAAGAACGAGAGGACGGTGGAAGGAGGAGGAGGAGGAGATAATAACGCGTCAATAACGATGATGACGACCATCCCACCCCACTCACACCCGCTTCCACCACCCCACCACTCGCTCCATCACCACACCCACCCTCAGTTCGTGCTCATGCACAGCTGAGTGTCCCCATGCCATTGCCCGGGGATGCTCGCTGGGCATGAATGGACTTTGAGTGAGTTCAGTTGATGCGCGAGATCGGTCGATCACCCGGATCGCGCGCGAGTACCCGCCAAGCTCGTGAGTAGTCGACTCGTTTGACTCGCAAGTCAACGCGGGTCGCGGGTCGAGTCAAGCGGGGATCATGAGTAAAGGCTCTTGGCCTCGAGTAGTCGCTCTACGCATTGCGAGTCATACCCGAGTATGACTGTTGAGATCTCTAGAACGTAGTGAGACCGTAAGTGCAGTCCATGACTTGCACTCGCTGATATGGCGAGGATCTTGTCAATAGCAGGGGATGCATAGAGCTGGGCTCTAGTTGGAGTTAGAACATGGTAAGACCGTGAGTGGAGTTCATGACTGGCGCTCACTGATCCAGCGAGGATCCTGCTAACAGCAGGAGACTCATAGAGCTAGGCTCTAGTTGGGAGCCAGCTATTTAAGCGAGGATCGTGCAACCACAGTGGCAGACCGTGATTGGAATTCATGACCAATACGCGTGACTGGCGCCCGCTGATCCTGCTCATGGTAACAAAGCACTAGCGGATTGAGCGAGGATCATGTAACCACAATGATAGAATGATAGACATGATGTAGCTGGTGTTGGCTGATCCAGCAAGGATGCTCAATGCTGGTAGAGTCCCAGTCTATAGCTGGTGCTAGCGGAAGATACATTGAGACTCTTGCAGTAAGTGTGAATGATAACCCCTACAATCCCTACACTGGGTACTCCTACACTAGGGTTTCTTCCTTGGGTCGGAGTCTGAGGGGTTGAGACCCTACTGCTTCTTTTTTCCCTATATAACCCTAATTCGCGGCGAGCTTTGTATCCGAGCAGATCTTAACGCCTTCCGCTAAGTACGACATAGCGGTCTGGGTTCAGATTCTGGGAAACGCGCTGCGGTCCGGTCCGGCATGGCTTGGAAAGGAAGAGAACTCCTCTGTATGGCGTAAATTCATCTATTGGTTCCTCTTCCAAACACATACCTGTCTGTCGTGCTCCAAACGATTGGGTTCTCATGGACATGTCTATGAGAGAAAAATTCACAACTTCAATGCACACGACCACCGTGCATCTTACGGTGACAGCCACTTGACCGTCCTGGACAATCCTTCGCTGGAATTTGGCACGGCAGAGGCTATCACACTTCACGAAGCGATCACAAGGTTTCTAGTCCCCTCCCTCTCAGACTTTATTCTTCATGTCCTTTATTCGAACTCCTGTCGCGGTGCAGTCTATCGTAGCATCCCCTCTGACATTCGTCTCGCTCATGCTCTAATTCAACTCCCCGAATACCAGAAAACCGGCATTCCTAGCAGTCGATTGTCCCCAATTGCATGCCTTATCAACCGTATCGCAGACAGCGTTGGGATCAATATTGGGTCATACAACAGCCTCCATCCGTATCATCCTGAGATCCCCGCAGCGACTTTCCACACCTTGACCAGCGTCGTATCCAACACTTTCGGGAAGGACGTGCTCCTCTCTGGTGAGAAGCAGCGGCTTCTACACCCACTGTTTAGGGCTTTGCTATTGGACTCGAAGCTGGGCCTTAAATATCATGCCTGGATGAATGACGACGTGGCGGAAAACATCGTTCAAGCAATATTCTCGGACTCTTGTAATCTGCCTTCATTGGCGCCCCTGCTTTATGACATTGTGAAATCCACTACGGAAGCGCAATGTCCTCGACTTTTACCTCAGATTTATGAACGCCTCTGTCAGTGTCAGTGGCTGGAAGCGATGGGTGCGGCACGCTTTGGACTGAGGACGTATGCTCCGTCGCATCGTGAGGAGACGGCGTATTCTTTCCTTGCGGCGGCATTAATCGAAGGCCTGGACACTCTGAGATCTCTTAGCCTGCCCATTTACAGAAAGGTGTGGAGATACATCCAGAAGCCTTCGACTCTGCTCGTGCTGTGTAAACTACTCGTCCTGTCCGACGTGGAACGCTACAGGGAGTTGAAGAAGCTAGCGCCAGTGATTGATCGACGCGTGTGGGAGCCATGTTTGGAGGAACTAGAGGCCTTCATTGAATCACGAGCTGCATGTGAGAGATACGAACATCATCGCGCTCGGTCGCTCCATCCCTATTTGAACAATGCACCACTGGTCTATAAACCGTATGATCAGCTGCCTCGGGCGGTGATGGACTTGCGCGCTTATACTGTATTATTACGACGTTATCTTCGCATAACGCGTAACGTGGACCTGTGAAATGAAGAGTAAGCCTTACCATAACGCGTAACGGGCAGGATTCTCAGGCACAAGAAGCTTAAAAAGGAAATTTTTCGGGCCCGCCTAACGGCGGGCAACCTAAATAAGGAAATTACCTCGGTTTTGAAGAGCTACTCTTGTGAAGAGTATGCGTAACGCGTAACACCCTGTGAAGATGAGGTCGAAATAGTACAGTATACAGAGGATTTCAGGAGAGGTACCGAGAACTACGCGGTCTGGGATTGAGGTATGTGCAATTTACTAGCTTGATAATATGACTGACGTCTCCTAGATACTCTCGTGGCTCGGTGAAATGCTTCCTGGAGCCTCCAAGGCGGTAGCAGATAAGAATGAGATGGCGTGATGTGAGTAGAAGTCCATACGGTTCCTAGTCAAAACAGTCGTTAGTTATACCGGGTAAGCGAGTGCAATTGAAGGAGGAGTACCGGGATTCCATACTGACTCGTGCCTTCTTAGCGCGGTCAAGAATTAAGGTTGATTCAAACAATACAAAGCGTGATATCTGACCTAGTTTCAATTATCCCTCCAGATGGATCCCGACTGGCAGTGAGAGTGCAAGTAGCATTTCGAGTCAACAAGCGGTTGGGATTTCGACTAGAGAATGCAAGTAGCCTGTCGAACGTGAATACATTGGGATCATGCGCTAAGGCCTGGAAAAGATCACGGAACAACACATCTATATGCCGGTCATTGGGGCGAATTTGTGTCGGGCCAAACCAAGGGAGTCGTATGGCGATAATTTACGGATGATGAGCATTTTGACTTCGAGACGGAAGTCAGGCTGAGCTCGTTATAAAAAACACCATGAAGCGAGACAATAATCAGTCGCGTACCATGATTGACGCGGAACAAGACGGCTGGAAGCACAGATCGGAAGATGAAGAATACCCTCGCGTTTCATGACCTACGGCTTCCTTAGTAGGTGGTGGTATGGGTGCAAGAGGTCTCAGCATTACTTAAGCAACCAACCCAGCTCGGCACCGCTATTGCCGTTCGTCTGTTGCAATCTGACGCGTTTCTGACGCGTTAAGGACAGCGGAAGAGGCAAGAAGATCTGGCAAGATACATCCCATAACGCTGAATCATAGAGACCTATTAAAAGGCGCTGACTGCCATCGCCATAGGTGTAGTTATTTTCCCTGAAGCTGGCTTTTGAACATTCAAGGAAGCAGCTCACATGATCTATTCCAACGCCCACGGTCAGATATACTCTCCGTCTTGTCGTCGAGGAAGAAGTTAGCCATTCGCTTGTCTCTGGAAGCTTGCGCTAGGCAGTCATACACCACTGCTTCGGGTTGCACAGAGCGATCACGAGTATTCAAGATGTTACCAACATCGGTGTGCTTTCCGCAGACTGCAGGTGGGAATTCCCATGATATTCGACTGCGTGCGGTGTACAGGAATATTTCGCGCGCTGTACATGACTAGCTCTGAACCACTGACACGACGAGAAGATGATACGGGGCGGGAAGCGCTGGATCAGAGCGCGCTATCGATCAACGGAGAGGTCGATGAGAAGTGTACTAACATTCACCCAAGGCATACGGAACCACACAACGTCGGTGCTTCTAAACGGATAACATTACCAAGGCGGCTCAATCAACGTTTCCAGGTCATTTCGATTGTCCATCCAGATGGATCCCCGCCCGCCACGTCGTCTTCCGCTTAGACCATAGCGAGGTTGAACGTTGAGGATAAGGACACGATGAGGTAGCGGAGGCATGAAGAGACTGTCGCGTCAAGAGATAACATAAGCACACACGAAAAATATCACACTCGAGAAAATCTTACATTCGGCTATCGTGCGGAACAAACGAGACGTCTGGGATACGATGCCAGAAGACAAGCCGAACAGAGATTCCATCTATACTCGGCACCCGGATAGTGCACGCTATACTGGCGGAAAGTGAGCAAAATAAGGAATTAGATGAAGAGGAGCTCACATTTTGCCTTGTACGTCTCGCGTAGAGGGTTCGCGATTCGCAGTGAGAACGTTTTCGCCAAAAAGCAGACACGTTCAGTGATGATCGGCGTTGATAGTAGCCGTCCCGGCGGTCTGATCGTTTCGTTCCCTGCAGAGTTCGCGTAGAAGAAGAAGTTGCACGCCTATGTCTGCCTAATGTAAACATCACACGTGCCTAGGAAGACGTTACCAACTCACAGGGTTCTCTGGAGACACACGTTCATAATGCAAGTCATTTCGGTGTTCGTTCTTGTTGTCAAAAGAAGGTCTGGCCCCAGGATCACGGTCATGCCGCGTGCGATGGTTGTGTATGCGTCAGAAATGTCCATGCTCGTAGTTGTTTCATCCCAAATATATCGCGAAACTGATTCGTGGGTGGGTTTGAAGGTTTGATCGATTGTAAAAGACACGTACACGTACACTGGGCTAAACGTGGTCCGTCCGAATGCGATCGTGTTTCGACGAGATGGGGTGAGATGGCCGCGAGGCGCGTTGTGATGAGACCCGAGGAGGAGGCCGAAATCCGGAGAACAAGACATTCGTTGAAAGATTCGGGTCCTGGATTAGTTACTGGGACATGATGGACGAGTACAACACTGTGTGAATGACCGTGACTGGCGGAGGCGTGGCGGTGGCGGTATGGAACGTGCCGTGATGATTTGCGTGAACATATGGTGCAAGTATTGAATAGCTTTCACAGTGAAGGCACGACATCAGCGCCCAGAGTAACGGCCCCGAATCCAGAGCCAGTTGATGTCATCAGGGTTTTGTCAGCGTGCAGTAGTAGGATGAAGAGGACAAAAGAGGGTAGTTTGTCGCGTGCCGGTGGAGAGAAGGCGAAAGTAATCTTCGAGAAGAGGTCGGAGAGGGTGGTAGTAGATATTTTGTACATTCTGTATCTGATCCGCTAGGTGTAATAAATGCCGCGTCTTTGCGCCACGGTCTTCGGTACCTTGAGTGGGGAATGGCAACCGCCTACGTCTTATCGCCGCGCGTGAAAGAAATAAAAAGTCGGGGAAATTTGACCGTTAGCTTCACGTAGAAGAGTAGCTTGGATAGTAAAAGGTCGGTGGTAAAATCCAAGCGAGGAATGAGAGTTGCCTGACGGACCGGATAAGGCAAGGGTTACGTAATAGAGTGGCTGATTGCGGCTGCCTTTTCGTCGCTGTTAGCAACGTCGACCAAGTCGCATCTTTAATACCCTTCCTTGTCGTTGTCGCTGTTGCGGACGTCGTGCACGACCTCGTAGGCGTCGTGGTAAGCGTCGAGCTCGTGCGTTACCAACTATCAAAAGCGGTATGTCATCGGGCAATACATGAATTAGCTCCTACTGACACGCGAAACGTTTTGTTCCCGCCCTCTTTTCCTTGTTATCGTTGCTGTCTCTTAGGTGTATCGTCGCCGCCGCACCACAGGATCATCGTTGTGGGGGCCAAGTCGATGGCCGTTCTCGCACCTGCAGATTGGCACCCTCCGAGAGACTCGACCATGGACGTTCCATCCGGCAATCCCAAACAGCGCTCCTCACCCGCCACCGACTCTTCATCCTCGTCCCACGCCCCTTCAGGCCATAATGGGCAGCCAGCCGCCTTTCAGCAGCCGCAGCAGACGCCCCAACAGCCTTATCCATACCCCGTCAACCAGCAACCGCAGGGGGCCTGGCAGCCGTCGATAGCGGCCCAGCCATTTTACCCAACCTTTTACCAAAACCATCCGTCCCAGCAGCCATACCCCCACATGCCGCAGGGCGCCCCCTACTTTGACCCCGCCAACGCCCAGCTCGCTCAATGGGCGTATCATCAGATGATGATGAATGCCCAACAATTCCCTCACATGTCTCCCCAGCAATCTCATCATTCCTCTGCGCAGCGTAATGGAGCACCGCCGTCGTCTTCGGCAGACTACTTTGCGCAAAACCAGTTATCGAACGTGTTTAATCCCTTTCCGAGCGGAACGCCACCACCCCCAGCGCATCGCAACGTTGCAGCAGACCACCAGCAGCAACCAGCACCTAATGGCCAGTACCCGGGATTCCATCCGTACCGGCGGCCAACGCGCCAGGGATCGCAGACTACAGAACAAAACGACTGGCGACCAGGTGCCGTACCCAATCCACCTTATGCTCGCCCCGACGCATCTGGTTCTACTTCATCGGTTAATTCGTCGCACAGCTCCCGCCAGCGCACCAACAGCAATCAAAGTGGTAAAAGCGGTCATAATGTGCCGTCGGCCAACGGCAGTACTCGTTCTCGGACGGGTTCGCCAGCCACCACCTCTGCACCAACATCTTCACGGTCATCCTCCTCCACTTCTACCTCTACACCGGCCCCATCTACCCAGTCTCGTCTCCCACCCCATAACCGTTCATTATCCTCCTCCTCGTCCAACTCGTCTGCGACGTCTAATCGTCCAGCCGGCTCTTCGGCCTCCACTTCCTCACCAGTCGCAGCCCAGTCATCTGCTTCCACTACCAATCCTCGACCGGCGCGTCCATCACCGCTATCTCAGGGCAATTTCACCGCTTCCGAGAAACGCATGTCCCGTGATGATAGTGATTTGGCTGCCATGCTTGACACCCCGAGTGCAAGTATGATTCGCAGTGGCGGTCTCAAAGGCAGATTACGACGCGCTCTCTCATTCAACGCCGCTCAGGCTTTGAAGGAGGAGGAGGACGACGAGGATGACGTCTCCATAAAAGCGTCCCAGTCCAAGAAACCGAAAACACCGATACTTATCGATTCCGCCATACAAAAACCTGGAGGTGGCGTTCTCAGTCCTGACTCTGGCGGAGACGACGCCTCCACCAGGGCGCCTTCCACTGTTCAGACGAAGAAACGGGGCCGTGCTGCCTCCCTCTTTAGCTCTCGTCTCAACGCCAGCACCGATAACATCTCCCTTTCTTCCACGGTCAGCAGTGCTAGCGTCATGATTCGGAAGCTTGGTTCCATGGGTAAACTCGCGCGCCGAAATTCTCTCGCGGGCATCACGTCACTATTCAAGGACAAGGATAAGGATAAGGACGGCGATAAGAAAGGCAAGAAAAAGGACAAGAAGGGCAGCGCGAAGGGTTCTGCGAGCGAGGCGAGTGTTTCTCATGTCACGGCGGAGCTGGACAGGACGAGCAGCAGTGATTGGAGTGTCGGCGGGGAGATGAGCGGTCTCAGTCCGGCTGCAAAGTTGGCGAGGCAGCATACGCTCAAGACGAACGCAGAGGCAGCGGCGCAAGCCAAAGCCCAGCAGGAAGCGCAGGCTGCTGCGACCGTCAACGCGAATGCTGCAAAGGTAAACGGCGCCAGTGGTGTGGCGGCCTGGGAGAAAAATACCTCGACTAGACATGGGTCCGCTTCGCCAGTCAAGAGTGGCGGCGGGATGAGGGTCAACGAGGACGGGACGCGTGTTATTGTAGAGGACGACGATGATGAGAGTGACGATGGACATTACGGGCGTCAGGCTGGACCTAGCGATCACACGGATGGGTGGGACGATGACGAGGATTGGGGAGAGGGCGACGAGGAGGAGGATGTCACGATACGGCAGGGCCTAGACCGGATAAGTATGGAGGACGATTACCAGCAGGAGGAGCATGAGGCGTGGGCTACGGACGTACGGCGCAGTGTCGAGCGCGCTCGAACTCCGGCAAAGGGTATTCTCAAACGTGCGTCAATTCTTACTTATGATATTTTTAATTAATCACTCTTCCAAAGACTCAGGTTCGTACGACCAACAATCGTACATACAAGACCATGCACCGACGACAGTGGGTAATCGACTGCGTTCCAACTCGTACAACGCCCATCCCGGACAGGCAGAACTTGGACCTCTCGCGCGGATACCCTCGCCCGATCCAGATCATATCGATGGATTGGTGAGGCACCCATCCCATTCGTCGCAGCACGGCCAGAACCCCGCGGCTCCTTCCTTACCGCCACTGTCATTCGATACGTCGGGGCCACGGCTTAGCCTTGACGCTCCGCGGGACATGCCAGAGAGCCCGGCCAGCGTACATGCGCCCGTGCCCGAGAAGGCGTCTTCCATCTTCAACCACCCCAATCTCAACTCCTCGGCGCCTGCGCTCTCCACCATGATGTCGTCCGCGCCGACGTTGACCCACCGATCCGCGACTGCCCCGACAAGCAAGCGTCTCGCGTTCGCTAGCAACCTCTCAGTATACGACACGTTCAGCGCGAACGTCTACGATCGGAGAAGCGAGCCTGCGACGTGGTCTCGGTTGACGCCGCAGTTGGCACAGCGGATCAAAGAGGAGCTCAACTCGTACAAAATGGAAGAGATGGAGGTACACGCCGCTAGTCGGATCCAGTATGTGTCTTCTTTCGGCGTCGTCTCCTTGCCACTGACAAGCCCCTTTCCTTCTAGCACGCAATTCTTTGTTTGAGTCACGACATATGAACTAGTTCTTACAAGCCCGGAATCGCACACTCACACCGCACACACACACATATCTCATAACCATAACCGTGTCAATTGATATACCCTCCTCACGATGTAATAATTTTATCGGGGCATGCGTGCTCCTTTTCCCCTTCTAATATCGCGCCTGATCTCTACACTCGCTAGCTATATCAACTTTGTTTTGGACGGACTCGTTAATGCAGCCCACACACAATCTCTCACACGTACCATCGTTCCCCCACCCAGCCATTCTTTTCTTCCTTCCCCGTGTTTCTTTCTTTCTTTCGGTACCTAAATTTAAAACGCTCTTTCTATACTACGACGGACAGTATGCATTGTGTACGTTATTTGTGATAGAGTTTGGGAATCGTTTACTATCTAGGTACCGGATGCGTGCGTGGGGTGTGTGTGTGAATTGGAAGCTAGGTGCGCAGTAGTGTGTCAGGAGGTGAGTGCGTTTTTAATGATGGCTTCGGGGACGGAGCCGCGCTGTCGATGGTGGCGTCAATTGACGGGTTGGGGGCTATGAATAGATGATGTGATGTGTAGGTGGCGTCGACACGTCGTTTCGGCTTCGGGCTGCGCTCCGACAGATAATAATATGTCGGACCGCGCTCTTTGGTGGACTGCGATTCCGCACTGCAAGGACGAACGGAACTAGTGTGTATGTTGAAATGACTTATGGCTAGGTGCGGTAGCAAGGTCTATTTTGGGGATTCTCGGGCAACTCTGGGATGTATCCTTTATGTGATTGATAGATCCGTACGAGAACTCTTGGGGAGCAACGCGTTTCAAGTAGTACAAGCACATGGAATCACACGGATGGTTGATTTGGGCGAGATAACGACTCCTATGACCTCCTTTAAATAGGTTGCTAGGCGCAACGGGATAGGGTACTTGGAGCAGTATCATGAAGAGGAGGAAAACGCGTGACGTCAGGTCACGTGGACGTGGCAGTGCTCGGGCGCAGTAAGCACGATTTTGTGGGAGTTTACTTTGAATGCCATGGACGACAACGTCTCAGCGCATTTTGGTCATCCGAAACGAGGGTTTTTTGGCATTCTGTTGATATAGACTTATTGTGCGTGGAACCCAGCGAATCGGATGGAAATGACTCGCAGATGCACGACGTTCAACGCTGGTGTGCTGTTCCCCTCCCTCACGATTATCTAGCGCGCTACCCCGCCTCATGCGCTACATACCGCGGCCGGAAAAAGCGTCGTTCTGAAGCCGACGAATGAAACTTTGAACCGGAAAGAGGCGTGGCGCCGCTGGGACCAAGGAGGTAGTTCAAGTCAAACTTGATTAATTGGGACCGTGGAATTTTATGCCATCCATGCAAGTAGCTGCTCATGTTTCCATGCGCTTTTCGTCGCTGATACAGTATAGGCAGAATCTTTCGAGTGGCAAGAAACGCGCCATCGATTCAACTAAGTACAGAGGAAAACTGGGGAAGGTGTGGTTTCTTCCAGACTTCAGGGTGGTGTCTCTGATGCCGACAAGAGCCATGCTCGTAGGCAGGCAATATCATCTCAGTCTTATTGTTGCCCGCCGGCTCAAGATGTCATTTTAGTACTGTATTTTCCGACCGAAGTGCGTGTATTGCTCTCGTTGTAGAACTTTGTGGCACAGCTTGTCAAGTTCCTTCCGCCTAGAGAGGCATCCTTCATCTTCAAGTTGTACGAATGAAATATGGAGTATCCGACTTCGACACCGTTGAGCAAGAAAATTTGAACCGTACGTACCCATTCCAAGGCATTCGTTCAATGTGTCGCCTTAAATACACTGCCAAGTTTTGTGCAAACCATTCCGCAGGGAACTAACCCTGGTTCCAGAGTCGTCTGCTGTCCTAACTTCTACCGATTACAGACCTCGATCCTACCCGGATAAAGTTCACAGCCCCGATGCGCAAAGACACTCTCTTTGGAAGAACTCGAAGCGCAGTTTCCTCCAGAGACTTTTGGAGTGCTGAGATCGGCTTTACGGGTGACTACTAAGGTATGCTAGACGTTCATTTTCGTAATTGCTGCTCAGAGTAACTAGAATTGGCGCTCTTGTAAAACGACAAAGGACTACGTGGTTCATATCCATCGAAGTTTGGCCCCCAATATCCAACGATGGAGGAGGCTTCGAGCGTTGTATGATGTTCATGCGTCCTTTGACACAACATTGTTCTTCATTCAGTCGCATTTCGACGAGCTCAACTGTGCGGAACAAGCTGTGTGGGAGAGTAGCACTCTGCTTCTAGGGACGACCTACGAGCGTGACGCTATAGGCCGGTCCCATTTCAAGGAACAGCTCTGCCATGATTACGTGCCTGTCTGAGGTAGCTATTAGGAGCGTCGTTTCTCTCGAGACTGACCGCTCCTGTTCAGACATCCTGAGTCCTGAATAACCGAACCATCTTCCTAATGATGGGATTGAGCTCAGAATCTCGATGGCTGAGGCAATGGACGACTCCTACCTTTTTGCGCGTGATGAATCTGGTCTCATGTACTTCACCCTAGCCATGGAGCGTTTTCAGTTCGCGTACGGATGGCTGACTCAATGGAAGAAGACTGAAGCTTACGCACTGGGACTACGACGCGAGATACCCGACACAATGTACATGCCCTCCATCACGAACCGAACCGGTGTTAACCCATTGACGATAACTCTTCACGCTGTGCCGGTGGTCAAGGACGAGCTGGAATTCTTGCGCGCTAAGGTGGACGATCCCACTGCACGGTTTAACGAACTAAAATGCTTCATTGACGAATTCAAGATGCCTAGATTTGCTCTGCGTACGCCAATAACGCTGGTACGGAAAATACTTGTTCAAAATGTCCTATCGCGCGCTCGGGCTCTCCTCGCTTTACAGCCGATCTCTCAGACTGACGCGGAACGTCTCGACTCACTAATAGCTCTAAAAACACATGAGCTGTTGGGATTCCCATACCGACCATCATCGAAGCTACTTACCCTGCCGGTCGCGTCTCATGGTTTCGAGTTCCCCTCCATTGCTAATACGAACGCATCGCTAGCGGTGGAAGGATTAGCCCGGGACTTGAATCATCACATAGCTTCATACCAGAAAATGGCGCGGATTACTTTGGCTGACTGGCAGTGCTCTATTAACAGCTGTACCGATCCACTTGACGGCGCCGGCCTTAGTCGTGGCTTCTCGCGGTATCGTGGGCGTCTTCCGATGGCATGGATAACGGCTCAACAGGCAATGGGACATGCTGGCGTCAAGCTCGGCCTTCGCTTGACGGATCAAAGTCATATCTTGCGAGGCGATGTTAGTCTAGCCCATGCCTCGGCGATTTGTCGCGCCCATGGAAAGGTTGTACCACACGGTCGTACCTGGACGTCTTTGCGGAAAAGGGGAGTAAGTTTTCTCTCTCAGGTTGGTGGATGGGATACTCGCACCTTTTCCCCTCGCACAGATCCGCCGTTCCCTACTCATCGTGCTGCTGATCTTGGAGCATCCGTGGCCTGGGATAATATGGTCGCGGTCTTTCAGGATATGCCGTTGTCATGGTTCCATGCTGGTTCAGAGGATCTGTTGAAACCACGGGAGGAACGGCGCACGGCGGCGGAGAACTGGATCCTTTGGATCGCGTCGATATCGCGAATGTCGTCGTCAAAGGTCAAGTCAAGTCAAGATGATGTCACAATCTGGGCTTCTGACGGATCAGCAAGTCCGGCGTCAGCCGGGCTGCTTGACCCGAAGACTCTCATTGCGGCGGTGACTGGACCTCGAACTCTTGTGATGCGCGTCGCCGGTACTTCCAAATCTATCCTGCACGCAGAGGTATTTGGACAGATCATGGACTCTTTGCTGGCTAGCGACCTGGAAGCCGACACCCGTCACCGTCTGCTAACGGATCATATGAATTCGGTGCGACTCGTGAACGATGCTCAGACGGTTGTGGACATACGGCCTCGTCTTCGAAATCTGCCCGCGCGTTCGTACTATCGCTGGCTCTTGTCTGTTCTGGGGCGAAATCGACATCTACAGCTTGAGTACACGAAAGCTCACACTGATGGAGACTCCGTGGAAGCGCGACTTAATAGTGAAGCGGATCACTATGCATCTGGGTCTCATTCTGTCTCTGGTCAGCTCCCTATTGCTCCAGAGCCTACTTTCTACATGAACGACTTTACCTTCTTCTCTGATGTTCACGGCTGGATCGAGTCGGACGTCAAAACTTACCTCGCCTCCGTCTTTGCACGTCAGACGTCTCGCGAATTTGGATTCGGACGAAAGTATCGGATGGCCACTTGGCTTTACGATAAGCGTCCTCCTCCCTCCTTCCCATACACTCACGCAGTTTCAGCGTATTCAGCTGCAGTACAATTGTACGCAAGATCGGGCCAACTACCGAATGCCGAAACGATGCATTCTCGGAATTATCTCGCGTCAAGCCTGTGTCGTTTCGGGTGTGTTGCAATCGAGGACATGCATCACACCTTTGTACACTGCCCTCGCTTTTCAACATACCGCGCGGATGCACTCAAGGATATCGACCGCGTAACCGAGAACGCCGTCAAGACTGGAGACAAAGAGTCTAAAGTTTCCGACTTTCCTCTGCTCAAGCACGCGGCTGAGTCCCTCTTTCACGACAATCCTGTTATTTGGCCTCTCTCACTTACTCAATTTTATCTAGGTCATGTTCCTCCCCTCGATGTGCTCATACCTCGTGGTGCTTTCTCAAGTGGCATTCTGCGGGATAGGGTTCTTCGAAACATTTCTTCTTCGTGGCACATTGTCTTTGTTCGACTTGCCGGACGCATCTGGGGCGAATACACGCGTCGGGTCGCCACATCCAAGGGCATATCCGCGCGTCGTTTCCGAGCAAGCAACTGAATTTTTTTTGTAAACACATTTCTAACCGATAACCCGGTAGCTTTCCCTGACGAGGGTTTTATCCTCACCGAGGTTTTCCCCGCAGGGTTTTGAGGCACCCGTGGTCTGCGTCGTCGTTTACCTATCATCATTTTACTATACACGGTCCGTCGGGGTATTTATACCTTAGCTATTTATTTAGTGTAGGCGGAATCAAGATTGTAACATTGTAACGATGGAAGATTCAAGCCCCGTATAGTGAGTTTTACACACCAGGGTCATACTTACCACCACAGATCACTTACTGAGTAAAAATTTCGCTCTGATGTATTGTAGAAACGACTGCATCGTGTATTGTAATGAATGAATGAACGAAGTCTGACGTGGCAGTGTCATTGTTTGGCTTCGTGGTGTGATGATGCCCGGCCTTATCGGTCTAAGCTTTTCTAGTTGCCATCAATGATGAGTGTGCGTCTCGCCAAACGCGCTCGCTCAGAGGACGACACGTCGGCAGGCCCTGGCTACACGGTTCAGGATACAGATCTTTGGTTCAATGATGGTAATATCATCCTAGTCAGCGCCCAGTCCACCGGGTTCCGCGTCCATCGCAGCGTCCTGGCACGCAACGCGGAATTTTTCCGGGACATGTTGCAGTTAGCACATCCTGAGGAAGACGCGTCAAGCGTTGAGAGCACGCTCTTGCCCTTAGAGGACTCCACCAATGATTTAAAAGTTTTCTTGAACACGCTTTACACTCTTGGGTACGCGTCCTATTCTGGCCGAGAAGTGTGTTCTGACTTGCGTTCATGTAGATATTTCACTGCTGGCAAAGAAGCAACACCATTTGAATGCCTAGCGAGTCTTCTCCGCATGGCTACCAAATACCTCTGCCAGCACCTCCGTTCCGAAGTGATTACCCATTTCTCCCTCATTTACCCATCGAAGCGAGAAAATCTTCTTCTGAACCGTCATCTCATACCACCGCAGTCTTCTGATAATGCTGGTTGGCATCACTCGTTGGAGGCTATCCTGATCGCCCGAGAGAATGATGTTCACAGTTTTCTTCCCACTGCCTTTTATCTAGCTTCCACTTTGTCTCCCTCTGCATACGTTCCGTACCTCCCCCGCCTCCAGGTTTCGGACCAGCATCGGCTATTGACTGGCCCTGTGCTTCTGAAAAATGCAGTGACGACGGGAAGGAATCACTGGCACACATCGACAAATTTCTACCGTTGTGACGTGGAGCACTGTCAGGGCTCGCGCTTCAGGGAACTCCAGCGCGCCCTGGATGAAATGCCCCATCTCATAAAGCTCTTTCTCCGACCGCCATCCCATGTACAGATGGAGGAATGCGTCACCGCTCCTGACGCTGAAGAGTTTCCATACGAAGATGTATGCACCGGCTGCTATGAGGAGTGGAAGACAACAGAAATTAGGCAATATGATACGCTCTGGGCCGCACTCCCGGGTTATTTCTGGTTGGGAACATGGGCTAAGGTAGAAGGTTTGTCTTTCTCATTGCCTCATCCGTCGATCAAAGTTTCTGACATGCGCTCAGATGAGCCAGTTGATACAAATATTCTCTGACAGCGCTAGTCGACCTCGATCTTTCGCTTAGATACTTTTTCTTGACAAATGGCACACTGTATGAGTGTCTTGCAAATCACCTTCGCCTAGCGGCGGTCCTGGCCACTAAATACCTGTGTCACACCTTTGCGCCAGATGTTATCGACTATTTCTTCAGCCTCATGCGACGAGCCACGGAACCACTGTGTCGCTTTCCCAGAAATCTTGTATTATGAGAGAAACTTCATTACTGTCCGGCCGCGGCTCAGGCCTTGCTCTACTCCAGCCTTCGATACTTTCGGCGAAGCCATGGAGGTGCTTACTATACCATTCGCGCGCGGTCGTCATACTCACGCGACTTCCAGGTGATTCAATTCATGCGCGAACACTTGACAATTCATGGGTAAACCCACAATGCCTTCGCGTCACTTCCGCTGCTCAAAGGCGTCGTAGTGATCTCATCCAGCCGACTTTCATGAGGATATAGAAGATGTACCCGATAGTGTTCATCCCGGCGCTCCGGGCACGCAGGTATATACTTGGATTTAGGATAGGTGGAAGATGAAGAGTCATCCCAGACTCCAACGACGGCCGAGGAAGACGTTACGGGCGCAGTTCGTAGATTGGCTGGGATAACGTGGCACTCATTGTGAAGGAACAAAGGAATCACAGTTGGACGAATAACGGCACGTGGCTAATCAGCTTGCCTTGGTACCATCATGAACACGACAGTGCTAACCAGGTAGGGGAATTCTTTGGCATATTTCACCCTCTTCTGACGTCTCTTGACCAGGAAACAAAGGGACTGTATCTCGTCTCCCCTTCGATACTCTTGTCGACATCTTCAACGTCGCGATGTACAGACCGCTACATCCCACAAGACATCCCAGCAGCCTTGAGCCTTCCACCTCCCCACCTTGGCTTGTCTCCCACGTGTGTTCTTCCTGGCGTTTATCTGCTCTGTCCTTTAGTCCACCATCGTCATCACCTCCGCGCACCAGAAATCCTGGCGGAATTCTGCGGCGATCTAAGCGTCACCCACTCAGAGTAGCGGTCGATGCCTCACGATACTTCAAGTGCGGCCCTAATCATGAGTCCCATTGCGGTGACTCGGACGTCCCGGAGAGACTCCTGCGCCAACTTGCGCAAGAGTCGTATCGATGGCGCGTTGTTCTCTTTGAAATGTAAGATGACATGTTCGAAGCGTCATCAGAGACACTTGATGTGAAGAAACTGGGGATATTGGAGCAATGTTACGTTGTGGAGCGCAACGTAGTGTATTGGGATTCAGCCCAAAAGCCTGCAGTGGCAGAGGTTACAACTTTGTTGCTGCAGGCTTCAGGTCTTCGAAAAGCAGATTCTCGTGATATAGAGCTGCTAGCGCTGCCTAGTGGCGCAGGACAACTTACTCACTTGGCTTGTCATCTATTCACGCTCGAATACGTTCCGGTTCTCTCCCGTTTCGCGAGCGTTACGGAGTTACATCTTGGTCACTTGGCTGGAAGCGATGCACGCCCTTACAGCCACACAGAAAGAGCTCCTCTTGCACTATCCAATGTCCGTCATATCTCCGTTGAAGAGCCGAGTATTCTCGCTTTTTCAACTACCCCCCGCCCTGCTATCCCTTGCTGTGCGCGAACACGTCCATTACGATTATGGGGACGAGTCAACCTGCTGCTCAAGCCTTGACTAGGCGCATCATCGAAAAGCTGCGGGGGACAGTCTTACCTGAGCTACGAACGATTACGCTGATGATTTACGCCGTGGAGTCAGACTCAGCTTCGTATTTGGAGGATGATGAGAAGCTTGAAGGAACGGTGCCTTACAAGAGGTTGGGTCACGACCTTGTCGATATGCTGGAAGACCGCTTTTACACGGTTCGGACATTGAAAAGAGTGCGGTTGTACGCCGGCAAGTTCATACGGATAACGGGAACGGGCATGTGCAAATGGTGGAAGGGCCCTCACTGGTTCCCAGGTGTAGAAGATTGAAGAGCATTAGATCCGTGACCACTGGAAATACTGGAGGTTTACCACAGTACGTCCAAACAATTTTTCCCATGTAAAAGTTTTGAAAGGCTACTTGGTGCTGGTTGAAAAGGGCGGAAAGTATAAAAAGGCACTGGGCAGTCCAGTCTTTGATCCACTCCGAGCCCCGCCACCTGTCCTCGCTCCAAGGTGTTCATTAGATCGACCTAAGGATATGAATGCACGCCGAATTATGGATCAGCTACTCGTCGCCACCGCTTGACGCTTGATGTTGCCATTAATTAATTCCGAGTCAGTTTCGCTTATATGAGGAGTCTAGGCTTTGGGAGATTACGCTTGCTACTATTAGTATACAGGAACGACACATCATTAAACTTGTTTTGATTTATCGTACAATACTGTCTACATCGTCGCCTACATCATTCCGAGTACTCTTCAGAGACCGCCAAATCGTATGGCTCAGGAATCTCAGTCTGGACGTCTGCTCTCCAGCCGACGATATCAATAGTCGAAGCGCGGGGCTGAACCTCCCTCCATGTTTGGTAGCTAGGATCTAGCACTTCGTCAAGCGCATCGGATGCATTCTCATCAATCAGCGGGTATATTTGCTCCGCGAACGCGCTCGAGCCTTGGGCCTTCACCAGCGTGAAGAGCCTGAACGCGTCATACGGATCGAAAACATCGAATCGATAATCCAACATTTCACGGATGATACACTAGTAAAGTCCTGCGTTAGCATTGAACAGGTTCCAACATGGCATAGCTAACTCACCTTTCCTTTATCGTCAATCCAGGCTAACACCATCGTCACGACATTGCGATCAACGAGCAAGCCCATGACAGGTGCTTTGACTTGATGGAGTTCCCAAAGCGCGAGCGCAGTGCGCAGCGCTATGGAGAGATGTGCGAGGTGCTTGGATCTCTCCCTGGCGTTATTCGTTATCAAGACGTACTCGACTACGAGGACCGGCATTTGAACGTAGGTTGTACCGGTGCTGTCGCTCGAATACGTGGTCACAGTGAATTCGGGCATTAGATCCTCCAGATCCTCGTATGAAGTATCGCATTTCAATAGGATAACTTGTTCTCGGGGGAGGCAGATAAGAAATGCGCAGTTTGGGCGAAGTTCTTCGGGATGCAAGATGTCGTGGGCTCCATCGCGACTGAGTACGTCTGGGTGGATAACCCATGACGTGTTATGCCTACCATAATAGTGTCAGTGAGGGCGATGACGTTACCGACTAGTGAGAAGGAGGCTTACTGCAAGACTAAGTTTACTTCCGAGTCATGCTTCCGCCACGCGCGCGATAAGAGAGAATTGTAGAGAACGGTCCAATGTATTGAGAGGGAATGTGAATCAGTACGCCCGCGAAGGTCTCTTGCATACATGCAGAAGGTTAGCGAGCATCCGACGTCAAACGCAAGGGTCGAGTCATTCGCAGAGGAAGGAGGACCAGCGGAAATCGGGAATTTGCGATATGACGTTGTGAAGAGAGAAAGAAGATCATGGGCGCGGGAGGGCATTCCCGATTTACTGCCTGCGATTTGCTCCTAAATATTTGATCAGTCTTACACTAGCCTGTCCTTCGAGCTGAACTGGAACTTACCTCAAAATAAGCATCCCCAAGGCGAGGGCCTTGCTCGAAGATTTGAATCCAGTGCTTGATACGTCCCGGCAACATGGCACTGGTCTCCGTGCCTACGACGAGCCCTCGGCACTTGAGCCACGCGGTGACATCTACTTGAGCCGGAAGAGAAAAGAGGAAGCTAAAGACGGAACGGATGAGCAAGCGGTTCAAACTTCAGCTTAGAGGATTCGACGCACTCAAGCAGGACATCCTCTACTACTAACGAAGGATGGGCGGTGTCAATCACGCGCCGAGGATGTTCCAGCTTAACGTTCCGTCGAGTAACTTTGCTTGGCCAGTCGACTGACCGTACACCCCCAACAGCAGAGAGTGCCGAAACTTCAGCACAGACAGAGCTTCTCAGCTTGCGCTCTCATGAAGGTTAGCGATGATGTTCCGTACGTTGATTATATGCAATTGGCGATCTAAAAGCAGGGACCTGGCAATTTTGCTTTCAGACGAATCCGCCATGAGTACGGCATTGTGTATTCGTGGCTATCAAGATCCTTCAGTGAATGGTGCTCAAGATAACGGCCCAAGGCGTACTAGTACATGTCCACGCGAATCCGCTAGAGTGCCTAACAGTGCGTCTAGCTTCTCATGATTGATCAAAAGCCCTGCCAAAGGAGTCTTGAGGCCTAGCGCGGCATGCAAGGGAAAGGCTGCTGTCATGGCCGCCCTGAGATGCTTACGGTGATTGTCTATTCCTGGAACATATACATTCGAATCGGCATATGCTTTGTTGTATTCGACGATGAGGATGGGGATCTCCAGAGTACTTTCCTGAGATTCGCTGCCATCGGAAAAGATATGGCCAGGATGGTATCGACGGGCAGAGCTGAGGTGTGCTTGGAGTCGGACCCGTATGGAGAAGACAACATCAGGAACGATTACTGGCCACTCGAGTTCCGCGGCTGTGATTGCCTCTTGGGATATAAGGACCACCGGGGCCGAAAACTAAAAGAGAAGGTCAGCTAAAGATTGCAGTAAACGCATGATGTACCTGATAGTGATTCCAGCAGCCTGTAGTCCGGGCTCGTCGTGCCATGCACTCAAGAACAGGGAGTCATAGGCCGGTATCGCGTTAAGCATGCCTGGAAGTGTGACATCGCTACCGAAACTGCAGTAACAATGGCTACGAATGGCATCCTGAGTGTCGGCTGCAACACACTTCGCATACTGCACGCAATTTAACGTGGTGCGGACATGAAGTGCATCGACCGAATACCGCTCAATATATGATTGGTCTCCCCGAGAGATGGAGTCGATATATGCTGCAGCCTGTTGAAGCTCCTCTTTGAGAGAGGAAGAGAGTGTGTCTGGATATACTTAGAGCCCCCTGAGTAAGACGTTAGCACTCCGATTCAATAGAAGAGGATCGTTTACTAGCCTCAAGATCCGGTAGTCGGCACTTGAAGATCTTGTTAGCTGCTTCGAGCGTCCGAGGGTCAAAGTCGTTCCGTCCTTTAGGAAAGTTACGACCAATAAATATTGCGGGAGAGCCAAGGTCATATGAAGAACGACCATCGTCATTAGGAATTCCTGTGATGCTTCGAACGCCGTACAAGAGCCTGTAAGGTGTGAAAAGAATAAATACGCGTAAGTGACGAGAATGCTTACTCTCGGACCTCGTCATCTGGGCTGTAAATGTACCAGCGGATATTTTCGCATACAGACTCTGGCTCAGACATGATGTGTTAGCTAAAGCAAGGCGAAGGTATGGCAGGAAGTAAAATCCTCTTGATCCGCATCCACCACGATGCATGGCCGTTACAGACACGACGACGAACAGCAACGCAGCTGTCCTAACCGCCCATCTCTCTCCGTAGTATTGTAAAGAGTGTAGTCGCGACCTCTGGGAAACGACGGCTGTTTTGGGGCTAGCAGGAGCGTTGGTGCGTATCCGACCTTTGCCGCGTGGACGATACTAATAATTTTGTATAACCCTTGTTCGCATTGCAGGTCTTGTCGCTTCGTTTTGGCAAACGGTGCGCGACTTTTACGCTTTGATTTTTTTCAAACTAGTTCCTCAAGCACCTCCAGAACCAGACCAAGCAGTTTACTAGGACATTCTGCTCCATCGGCTACGACGCCTACCCAGCCACGCAAGACGGCACAGACCACTCGGAGACCATTAACACGTCTGGACATCAGGAAAAGCCTTCCCAGGTATTCTAGGGTGAATATGTTACAGATTAGTAGAAATCATGAAAATCAAGCTAATTTCAGTAATACCCACTGAATAGTCAGCAATAGTGAAGTCTTACCACTGGCCTCACTATTGTCCAAGAAAAAGTCACATTTCGAGGATTATGTTGCTGCAATAGCTGATGATGGGAAAAAAAAGTGTATTAATCTTGCTGGAAACATACAAATAGTGCCACCGGCCACATAGCAGAATACCTCTTGTGTGTCGATATGGCCTGATGCCCGCACGCGGTAGTCCTGCACGTAAGGAGCAGCACGGTATGGCGGTAATCCGCGGGATGGCGGGTCGGGTAACCCGCGGGACGGGTACGCGATCCGACTGACAATACCGCGGTCTGATACCGCCATACCCAAGCTAATGATTCGTGCCCGCCGCTGACCCCCGAGCAATTGCGCAGGCGGTGGCCGACGTGCACGATAAATTGGCGAAGGCTGGGGTCGAACGAGCGGGAAGAGATGGTATGCGGAGATGGTGGTGATGATGAAGAGAACGGAAACAAGAAAAGTGAAATGAACGCGCACCGCTTGGGGCTGGACGCGTCCGCGACGCCGTCCACCCCAGGAACAATGGCACATTTCGCCAGATAGAATTGACGCCGTCCCATAAACGAGCGTACACGTCCAGCGATGACCTCCGATAGCGTTGCAGCCTCGTCCTGAGGGCTTGCGCGTTGCCCAAGACTCCAAGTGGTGTCGCGACGATAATGGGGACGCGAAACGAATTCAGAGGCAGTCAGACCTGCGTGAAGCCAAGTCCACGGTCCACGGTCCAAGAACAGGAAAATATTAGTGCTGCCTCGCTTGTGAGGGCTTACGCGCTGCGCGTCGTCGTTGAATTGCTGTCGTCACTAAGACGAACATAAGAATACGCCCGGAATGTATCCGAGGGCGCAGTGGCCCGCGCAAAGCCGAACCACGCCAGAGAGATAAAAGCACACGGAGAGTACAAGTAGAACCCCAATCGTTCAAGTCCGTTCCGATCATCTGGTCCGTGCGCAAGCACGCCATCATTGCGCGTGTTGGATTTCGATTTTTCCAACTCCGACTTCCGCGCTCTTTCCTTTCTCTCCACCGTCACTGTTGTCCGAGTCGTTGTCCCTCTGAGGCAAGCCGCAACGTCTTTTCCTACTGACTGTCTTGGCCATATTTTGACCTGACGGAATGGCGGCCCTTAGCACTGCCTGGCATCCGACATTGGGACGCGTCGTCTTCGTCAGATCTCTCGCAGTCACAGCAGCCAACCACTAGCTACGGCTTGGGCCCAGAAACCCTTATAATTCACGAGCAGCCTATGTTCTCGCCACCGATGAACCCCGAGTTGATGTCTGTATTGCGTTTCCTACTCAATGTTCGAGTGTTGAATCAGCACTGAGTCAGCATGCGTGTTCGTTTCTCCCTCTTCTCTGATTTTACTGTTGCCGGCTAACAACACCTTTAGAAACCTCCACTCCGACTCTGGCAGTTCCCATTCCCGCCACATCCCCATGTACGCTCCTTCTTCGCTTTATCCTTGATCCACCTGAATATAGATCTCAGACCCCTGAACTAATACCCGGCAACGTTACTCCCCAAGCACAGCGCCGTGTGCATCCACTCCTCAGGTTGGTGAAAGTCTGCTAGTTTGGAGTTTATCTATTGATCAGATTGTTTTCTAAGATTTTCGACCGTTAGAGGCGCAGCTCCCGATATAGATGCCAGGCTGCCGACGTATCTGGTATGTTTCATTACCTATGGAGGACGCGTCACCGTATGGCTGGGATCATCGCCCTAAAGGATGGGTCGGCATGACAGTGTGCAGCGCGACCAGCTAGATTTCCGCTCCTGCCCTAGCCCGCCATCGGGATGTATCGTCCTCGATTCTGTGCACCGCCTTCATTCGCAGCTAGCCTAGTTGTACATGTAGCACACCTGTATTCATGCCTGCAATGTTACGCCATATAGCACTGTGCCTCGTCATAGTGTCCGATTGAAGAGCTGAATTTCTATCTCATCGGCTGTGAATCTAGTACTATCATAATGGAAGTTTGCTCTCCATCTTGAACATTTCACCACTAATCTTGACTAATTGTGCTCTCCATCTTGAACATTTCACCACTAATCTTGACTAATTGAGCTGGGGGACCTTTTTAAATAGTCAAATGCTGACTATCATGTATAGTCCATGTATTTCATTCAAAAAAGGTAGATATGTGCTATTCTGTGGCTATTGCTGACACTTTACCGAGGGACCATTTTCCTGATGGAGGCGACTCGGTCCGCCCAGAATCGTGTCGTCCGTGTACTCGTCAGCGTCCACGAGCAAAGACATCGGCTTACGGCGATACCCAAACTGATTCGCAGAAGCGCGCTACGCCGTCAATGAGGGCCGTTGTGGGGATCATCCCGACCCTCCTCGATGCCAATGGTCGATCATCCACCTAGCAGATTGGATTCGCCAATCTTGTATCGCGCCAGCCGTCCTTGTTGGCAGTGTGGGTCTGGACATGCCATCTCATCCACTTTAAAGGCCAATCGTATAACCTCACAATCCGCGCGTATGGACCCTACACATGTGCATCCATGTCCTCGCACTCGTTCGCCCGGTTGACTATCTCGTCCTCGATCTCGCTTGCTATGGCTGCCGTCTTCATTGCAGGTCTTGTTTGCGATAAGTGCGTTCCTACTCCGCTTGTTTTTTGTTCCCTCGTTAATTCTGCCTTCTAGAATCAGACCAACAATATCTGCCAATGGCGACTGCTCAGACTTCTCATGCTTAACCGAAGATGGCGATACACCAGCCAGTTTCATGGGCGCTCTCTACTCCGTTAAGGACGGGCTTTGGGATTAGACCGTTGCTTGGGCCGAACTTATCCGCATCGGCGTTATGTCGTAGTTTCATCCATGCTCCCCAAAGAAGCGGTACAATACAATCGTGAATTGTTGCTTCTGAATATGTTGGACGGGCACTAACGTCTCACGCCTAGAAGCTAGCAATAGCGAGCTTCCATAAGGTGCCTGGATGAAGGCTCTCCCCGAGTGCTTTTCCTATCCGAGTACGATATGTTCTCTGACCCCGCAATGCTCAAACGCGAAGCTAGGTCACTGATGGGGAGCGTCGTAAACTGTAAGCCTTCTCTCGGGTCTTTGGACGGAGACTGATTGTACAATAGTGGAAAGGGAATACCGCTTCGCGCGAAGAAGTCCATATCGAGATATGGAACTTGCCTGGGGTGGGGCTTGCCCGGACTACCACAATTGCGAAGTAGGATGTAATGAGAAAATACGTGTTCTGTTCTTGGAATGATGGGCTTTTGATTGGACGTGATTCTTCTTGAAGTGACTGCGCGTGCCAGTTCACACGCTGAACTGTGAATCTGCCGCCTTGTACTATTGCCAGGTTCTTCCCGAACACTCAACGTTCGTCAGTCGCCTCTCCCAGTATCTCGCTGTGCAGGTCCGTCCACCCACCCCGCCCAGGAATCATGTCACTTGAGAATACAGCGGCGAGTGCGTCCCACTAGTAATTTACGCTTTCATTCGTTCCTTCTAACAGATTATAGTGCCTCATGCGTCGGACGCCGGTAAATTCATCTTCAAAGCCGGCGGGAACGCCTCCGAAAACCCCTCCTTGTCAAGTTCGCCAACCTGAGGAGACAAGTTAGCAAGCTACGAACGGCGATAAGGGCTCAAGAGGAAGCACACGCCGCTCTTCGTATCCACGCGTCGAGGATGCAGACCAGAAATAGGGCGCTTGAAGCCCAGGTGGCTGCCCATCAGCAGGAATGTGCCGTGATGGCCTTTGAGCGCGCCGAGCTCCACAAACAGGAAAGCGCACTGCAGGTGGCCAAGGAGGCACAGGTCCCTGAGGCTTCGAGGATGCTTGAGGCGACGAGTCTTCCGGATCGCATCGGGGCACTGGTGCAGAGAGTGGAGACTCACGCAGGTTCCGAACTCGAGGAGCGATGCACTGAGAAGGAAAGCGCCAACACGATGATCTGGAGGCGCGTGTCGTGGGATGACCCGGAAGCCACGTGTATATTAGGCTTCGAGAGTCTGCGCTGACTGATCGACGTTGGTTTAGTTGAAGACGACGCCGACATTGAGGAGGTCCGCGCTATGCTATTGTCAATGTCCCCTTGAAGGAAGGAAAGTTGGTATATCGGACTTCTTCTCCTTTCCCTATCCCAGTCTATCGAGTAGAGTGTAGCGGCTAGATGTAGAAACGGGTAGTAACCTTAGTAGATTGTAATTCGACATGGTGAAAATTTAGTCACTGAATCATGATAGAACGTTGTGCGAATAGCTTGATTCAAGTAGTACTACAGTATAAAGCTGCTCGAATAGGCCTTGACAGCTGTAATGAATGTACCAAGCGTGCTTCTGACGGCGATCTTCGTAATGGGAAGACGGCTTTCGACTTCCAGTGGCACACCCAAAGGAAAGCGAGAAACCGGCACCAGCCTGTCCGTAGGACAGCTCGTGGATCTGTATTTTCTTTGCCCGAACATTGGATCCACAGAAGGATCACACTCTGCTTTCTCGAGAGCGGTGACAAAGATACAATTTCGGTCAAATCAAGCGCATGTTTATGTGGCAAAGCGAGCCCTAAAACCAAGCGTGAGCTACCCACTGCTTGGAAGACGTGCTCCCTACCTGACGGGAATGTGGATGCACAGCCACTGCGTCTAACCTCTACTTTTTCCACCATCTTTAATTTACCAATACTCTTACCCTCCCCATGGATGGCCTTGATTACTATTTCTGGGTATCCTTGCACGGTGCGCCCAACAGATATCGAGTCCAAGACCTTCAATACACTACAAAATCGTGGTCATCTCGCACCATTCACTCAATATTAGCCGTTCGGGTTATATTAATAACGGTGTGTATCATCCTCGTTGCTGTACGATCGCACTAACCTTGGCGCGTAAAAGCCAGTTAGAGGGCACCCTGTTCACGAATCTGCAACGCCAAATAACATACTGTACTATTACGGTAAGGTCTTCACATAACGCGTAACGCAGGGGTCGTTTGATCTTATCGGACCCCGCCGATCGCCTAGAAATCCTAATCGGGTTTCCATCAAAATTTTTTTGGAAAAATCTGTGAAGACTTGCCCGTAATAGTACAGTAGTGCTAATTGACGCGCATAATTATATCCGGTCCCAGATATCCTGCGCAGCAAGGAAGTTCAAGTTCGTGTGGCCACCTTCCTTTTTGACTGCCTGGCCGACTTGAGTAGGTTTTCAACACCGGATCAGTGTCGTGCACGAAACAAAGTGCGAGAGATACACACTCGAGATGTACGTTTGTGTCTGTCTCGGATGCCAAACTGATGGAGTCGAATAGGTTCGATAATCTCAGGTCCGATGGGACTCGCGACCGGTATCCCGTCCTCCGACATCTGGACAGCCATCATGTTGAGCCCCCCAAGTCGGGTACGCGCTATGTCCATCTATTCTATTTCCGCTTCCCTTCATTCCTCTTACCATTGCTCCTACAGAGGCACTGCTCAACCTTGAAAACACGACGCTCGCCACCGTCTCCGCGATCATGGCTGAGCAATAGGTTGAACATCGAACTTCCGGGGCGAAACTGCAGTGGCTGAAGCGGCAGTTCGCTGCTGTGCACAAGTAGGTTCTGTCTTTTCTATTTTCGTTTCGGTGGCTCATAACGCCGGTCAATCTAGGTGATGATGAGCCGCATTGATCGTTTCCTATTCGACTTGAAAATCTTCATCATGTAGATATTTTTTCATTCCATCATTGCTATGGTCTTCCTGCTTCATACTAGAACTGAAAAGCGCCGAGACGAGCAAGAGAGTTGCAACTTACTCGAGTTTTTCAGTATGAGCGCTCAAGGCGGTATCACGGACCCGGGACGCCTCCATCTTTAAACACGAATTCCGAGCAATACGGATTCTTGGACCCGCGTATCCCTGCATCAAACAACCATGATGAATGGTGTTCCTAGCATTGCCTACTGATATATATACAGGAGGATCGTCCTCAGTTCAATTTTTATCGTTCTCCCTCCGGTGGTGATGGGCGCTTTTGGAATGCAGCTTCTCCCTCTTTCGCTCCTGCTCTTCGTTTCTACTCGAACAACATACGCTGTTTCCATCAGAGACTACGCGCCCACAGTCAACATCCAGTGTCCCTCGTCCTCGACACCTCTTGTGCGCGTATTCTCTGCGTCTAATCAGACACTACATTCCGCGGAAACAGCTTACGTCTCGGCACGGGAGACATCAATAGCCGATGCGTGGAAGGACTGGATGGGAGACGCGTCTTCTATAGGCTACACCCTGGACGGCGTGGACGCACCGCGGGTGGGGGTGGCGCTAAGTGGAGGCTCTTTCCGCGCGGCGTTGTACGGAGCGGGGGTGCTGAATGCCTTCGATGCGCGAAATAGTACTTCCAAGGACAAAGGGACGGGTGGACTACTGCAGGTGGCTTCCTACATGTCCGCTCTGTCAGGTGTGTCATTTGCTGGTAATCTCATTGTCATCCTTGCTCATGATTACGGCGATCTTTAGGCGGGTCGTGGCTTGCAGCGTCGTTGTACGCAAATGGGTGGCCGACTATTCAGGAACTTGTGTTTGGCAATGGGAAAGATGAGGCGGGTTGGCTGTTGGATTTTGATCTGTTCTTTCCTGCGGGAGAAGAGATTACTGACGTGGAGAATGTGCTGTTTTATGCAGACATCCTGCGGAGCGTCCTCGCTAAAGCTGCTACCGGGATGTACGTGAAGTCTCTCATCAACCGCGAATGTAATCTAACATCCCAAACAGTGATACCAGTTTAGTTGATCCCTGGGCAAGGTCTGCTCCAGTACTAATTCATCCGTAGAGCACTGTCGTACCACTTCCTCAATCAAACCTCGCGCAGCAATTTCTTCACTGACGACTCTCCTCATGGCGCCGGTCAACTCTGGTCGAACATACCCTTATCATCTTCGTATCAAAATCACGATGGCCCGTTCCCCATCATCCTGGTCAACTCTCGCCCGAACAACGACACCTCCATAGGCTTCCTTTCGCCAGCAGCTCCGGTGTACGAGGTGAGGCTGGTGTCGACTTGACGCGTGCTCTCGTGGCTAACGGCGGTATAGATTTCTCCCCTTGAGCTAGCTTCCTTCGACCCAAGTCTTTCTGCTGCCGCCGACCTCCAGTTTGTTGGCTCTAAGCTAACAGGAGGCAAACCAGACGACAGCTCGTCATGCGTTGTAGGTCTCGATGAAACGGGCTTTGTTATGGGGACTAGTTCAAGCTTGTTCAACGTTAGTCCTCTTCAAATTCCCCTCACTCACAGTCTGACAACGCAGTAGAAATTCCTTGATGATGCGCGAAAGGGACTTATGGGGGACGGCGACGACTTCTTCCAGGTTCTCAAGGACATTGCGTCGAAAGTCCTCGAGCAGTTCCGAACGCACGATGACGATGCTGCGAATTGGCCAAAGTACGCTCTTATTGCGTTCCCTATGTTGCTTAACCTGACACGTGTATTATTGCTTGGTATCAGTCCGTTCAAGAAGATTGCGACGTTCACCTTTGTCGACACTGACAGCGACTGGCTCGAGCTGATCGATGGCGGTTCAAACGGAGAAGTTATCCCACTCGGACCGCTTTTCGTCAATGCCAGACAGATGGATGTTATTGTCGCTGTTGATTCAGCTGCAGACGATGATAACAACTGGCCGATGTACGTCTTCATTTTGTCTGCACCGAGGTTTCTGTACTGACCGGCCACCAAGTGGTGCGAATCTACTTTATACGAAGAACCGGACGTCCACGTACTTGAAATCATCTGTGGGTTGTTTCACAAAGATACCCTCGAGATCTTAACTGAAGTGTTTATCATCAGCACCAAGCCTTTCCTCCGATTCCTAACACTACAGACGACTTTGTGAAAGCCGGGTTCAACCAACGTCCCACATTCTTCGGATGCTTCCCTCAGAATGACCCGCCCGAATACCCCATGGTCCTCTATTTCCCGAACTCGCCTCCACTGACCGGTCAGGACCCAGTCACCAAGTACGTTCCGCTTCCTTTATAGTACTTGGTTAACGTTAAACGACCCACAGCACCGAAACCCTGAAGCTCGGATACACCGCCAACCACCAACATCTTTTCCTCGACCAAACCTTCGAAAACACCGTCAGCGGCTTCACGCCCAACTCGAACGACCCCGACGAGGACTTTGGCAAATGCCTCCAGTGTGCCGTCATCGACCGCGCTCTCCCCATTTCCACAAACCGGTCGACGTTCTGCAATGCATGCTTCAAGCAGTACTGCTACGACCCAAGCAGCGTGCCCAGCGCCTCAGAACTACCGAATAGAAAACTTAGATTCGTGGATCCGGACCAGCAGGAGATGAACGCAGCGAGATTGTTAATATAGAACGCCAGCAACATGAATGTGGTTTTCTTCTCGAGCTCGGGGAGGGAGAGGATCACGGTGACTTTGAAGCGGAAGTGGGGTGTCTTGGTGCCGTTCAAGTCGTATTTGTGGAGGCGTCGCGCCAAGATGGTGTTGACGAGGATCTTTCCCTGAGTGACTTCGGTGGTGGAAGACTTCTCGTGGTTATTTGTTCCGAAGACCACATGTGCTCCCTAGAATAGAGGTAGTTAAAGCATTCGCGGTAGAGTGAGTACGCACTTCAACTGCCTTGAGTCAACTATTGTCAGGGCAAGTATTGCCAATATTCAGGAGACGGGTGAATGGATGCAGCCGTGGCGTACGACACGTGTTGAACAGATTGGCAACTGGCCTACCGCGGATTGAATTAGCAAACGAGTAAGCGAAGATCAAAACGTAGACGAACGCGAAGTAAATGTTGAGAATAAAATTCGAAAGTCGCATTTCTTACGGAATTTTACACTGGAACTTTGAAACGTAGGAGTTTCGTTATAAACATGTTCTACAGAAACTCAAACGTCGTCTGCCCCAATAACCCGGGCCTTATCAATGAATGCGCCGCCCACGAAGTCCTCCAGTCTCTCCTTTTCCATAATGTAATCCGAGTCCTTAGCGCGAAGACTGGCTCTGTCAAAATCAATGAAACGTAGCCGCCCAAGATCATCTTGCATCATATTCCATGAACGCACATCACGATGGAGAACGCCAGCGTCATGAATTCCCTTCAAGATCGATGCCAATTCAAGCCTAGACGTTCAAGGCCGTGAATATCTTGCATGCATGAACAGGGATCAACATACCGTTCCTCCGGGAGGAGATCAACCTTCTTATTGGTGTCCATTCTGCATCCCAGAGGCCTACCCACGTCGGATAACATCAGGATGCACACATCCGCTTCTGTGTTCTCGCGAAAAGCCAGCAGCGAAGGGATCCCGATGACGCCGGCATCATGCAGATGGCGGTAGACACGTACTTCATGCCTGAGCCGTCGAACATTAGCTTTCGAGGAGGCGATCTTGAGGACGAATGGTTGATAATCGGCCGTAGACAACTCCATGGTCGCCCGATATACGTCTCCCACTGCCCCGG
Organism: Hymenopellis raphanipes; assembly: GCA_036872995.1. NCBI lineage: Eukaryota > Fungi > Basidiomycota > Agaricomycetes > Agaricales > Physalacriaceae > Hymenopellis > Hymenopellis raphanipes. The sequence continues at coordinate 75,582 of JAYMDG010000001.1, forward strand.
TGCCTAGCTTTTCGTACACCGTTATGTTGAGATACTCGGATGGCGCGTAACAAAGTTTTCGCTCAGCTTCTGGTGGAAATAAAAGGAGAGGTGCTGGGGAATTCAAGTGGGCGAATTGAAACGAAACTGCCAGCACGGGCGACGATTCGAGTTCTTTACTCATAGTCTGTAAGGTGTGTCAAAGACGCCATCGAGGAAGGGAGAAATGACTCACTTTATCGAGTGCAAGAATCGCGGCATCAGTATCATTTCTAAGTCGCTTAGATCGTCGCCTTGGTAGCGCGTCATTCGACTTTCTCTTTCCGAGAACGGTATTTTCCAAGGATGGAAGGCGCATGATCGCATCGTACACCGCAGCCACAGTCAATGCTGTCAGTAGGCCTCCATACGAGGGATTCTTGCACGCGCATACGTCAATCAGATCAGACAAGAACAGTGTTTGCGACTGGCGATGGCGAATTCCAAAGCGAAGGAAATTTCCACAGTCAAAGATGATCAGAGAAGCATCCACCTTCACTGCCGTTGCCCATGCCTGAAGACAATGAGTTCGAGTCGATAAAATACACTCCGAGAGTCACCTTTTGGAGGTAATCCTCGCATTGAGGCCTATAATTTCCGTCTTTGTTGAGTTTCTCAACGAGATATATGTCGCATTTACGGCGTAAGGGCCTGGAGGAGGTTTGCCTTAGGCGACTACTACGACGCAGCACCGTAGTTGTAGGCAATGTCCACAGGCTCTTCGGAGCATCCATGACGGTCGACGGGGAAAGAGGAATCGACGCGTCGCAACGCGAGCTGAGCTTCCATGGAAACACGTCTATCGTTTCCAAGCGCGTCATATCCTCCATTAACGGCAAGGCGTCCGCACAGAAGCAAACACAAGATGTCAGCTGAGGGACGTGTTTACGAAGACGCTCGTAGAGTTTCTGATTCTTTCGGTTGAGAGCAGAGATTTGCTCCTCGGCAGGCTTCAGGAGATGTAGCGCTAGATTCTGGGATGCGTATTCCTCGTGAATCATGGTAGACTGTAGCTCATACAGAGCGTCTCGCCACATGGGCAGCGCAAGTACTTCCGGCTGGTTTGGGTGTAGGAGAAGACTCGATGCAACTTGAACGGCTGCTACATCGACGCTCGTTCGTCTTCTCTTTATAAGTGACAAAGCACCTGCACCCATTTCGTCCTTGTAAAACCCGGGGGTTGGAAATGAAAAGCACCAGTCACTGAACGAGTCGAGCGAAGATGAAAAGCGATCCAAAGCGGCAGTCAAATCAACGTGTAGTTCTGGGACGAGCTGAACACGCTTGAGTATGAGGCCTGCCGAGATATGATGATCCAACAGCTGAAGCGGGGCAGAGGGGATCGGTACAGGAGCACGTGATGCTCTCTGGTTCGGGGGCAGATTGTAAGAAAAGAGTTTTTGGCGATGCGTTGATGATGGGGACGTTGACATTGCGAAGTGAAAGCGCGAACAAAAGAAATCAAACATTGATCACGTTTCACGTCGCAATTGTATACCGGTTATCGGTCCGAGCCATCAATGCATCAATCTTGGCGTCTTCCATCCTCTGTCATAATCTTGACTCCTACTCTTTGGCGTTCCGCAATGGAAAGAATTCTTGATCTTCAGCACCACCAGCGTCAAACGCATTTGCCATTGTATATCCTCATGGATTCTCATGTCATTGATTCTGTACGAAGCCTCCGAGTCCGAGTCCTGTTCACACGATGCTATTGTTTTCGCCTTGATGTTGTGTGTCCACGACATCATATCCCCGCAATGAACAATACCAATAATAGTGGCATCTATCGTCCCTTGTCTTCCCGTTCTGTCCTTGTTGTTCATGGCCACTATAAGTATCCAGGCTGGCTCGCACGATCTCATACGCTCCCACTCCCCTTCCAATCGATACTGAACTGGTACGCATTCCCTTCATATAGTACAACGTGAGGCATCTGAACGCGTCATTACCTGATAGCAATGTCTTGGAACATGCCTGAAACTATTCTAGAAGCCCTGGTGGCGAAATTCTCCAGTTTTAGTAGCGCACACGAATCGCTCTCAGCCGTATCAACTCCACTAGCAACTATGGCAAGTCAAAGCATCCAACACAGCACCGGCAACGGCGTGCACCAGATGAACGATATCGAGACCGTTCTCGGGCTGCACGGATCTCACCTCCATGACGACCTAGAGCTAAAGCATGTCAAACCCATCTCCAATCTCCCTCTCCTCCTCGCCGAATGCATCAAGCATCATCGCGGCGTCACTACCCCTATGCCTACTGACCACCCACTGGCTAGACGCGCTCGATTTCAGCGAGCACGAGACGACGAAACCGTCTCTTTCGAGTCTGTCGAACTCCTCCGCGACGGGCACGATATCAGAGAGCGAGCGAGTGCAGCTTTCGCCTCAGCTCTGGCCGGGCAATCAGAGACCGTTCCGGAAAATGGTTTCCTTCAGTGGTCCCATGATTCACAAACTGTTCTTCCTGAATCCGAGTCGGCTCTTGCTGGGGGATACATATCCATCGACCCAGAACTCCCCGGAATGGACGCAGAGTCCCGCAAGGCTATGCAGGACGACCTGGTTGCCATTGAAGAGCTGCAGCTTTCCGATATCGTCGTGATAGATGTCCGGCCCATCTGTGCTCCCCTTAATGACTCATTCCCCCTCGATGTCATCGAACAAATTGCTCGACAAGATATCGAACTTGATTCGTTCAAATGTGGCGGACCTTCGAGCCCCGATTCGTCATGCCATTCGGAATACTGCGAGCCGAAGCCGGGACCCGAACAGGACTCTAAGAGGACGGTGTCAGGTCGTCCAAAAGGCGTTGACGGAGATCCTGCTATCGATTTGATACGGAAAGCCGTTATAACTGAGAGGGCCCTGAAGCCTATTGAAACGGACGCGAAACGGCTAGGCTTTCTATTACTTTTTGGGGTATGCAGTCCGATTCATTCGTCATAGATGGCTGATTGATTGTGCACATAGGCTTGGGCAAAAGCCGTTGCGTCAGATTCCACCTGTATTATCATTACTGGTGGAAACAAGGAAATCATCTGCATTCGCCATCGTCTGTCCAAAACCCTCTATATATCAGATATTTTGGACGTTACGCGAATACCTGGACGCTCGCCCGGACATCTCGCGGTCCATACTGGCTTGAACTTATTTGCCCTGAGAGATGCAATAAGTCGCGCGCAGAAAATCAGCGAGCTGAGGTGGCTTGGCGTCCTTCCAGCAACGATGACCTTCAGCTATGGCAATGAGATCGACCCTTTGACTTCAGACTTGGGATTCCAAAGCCTGAAGCCGTTTTACGATGCTTCAGTAGGCAAGTTTTTGTCGCCAGTCCTGACGGTTCGTTGTCTTCCTGTCGTTCGTGTTCATACTGTGATGGAGAATTTACAGACAAGTAAGGAAACCTTTGAGTCGCAGCAGAGACACTTTGCGGCTGCATCGAAGATCTACATTCACTGGGATGCGAAAGCAATCGGTGACATGCCACTTCTGTTCACATACGGGAGCTCCACTTCACCGTTATGTCTGACTCCAGAAGACGCGTGGACTGCTGGCAGGTCTCTTCACGTCAAGATACACTCTAAGGTACTACATGGATCCGGAGTCTTCCTTTGTCATCTGATTCGCAATCCGGATGGGGACGGCAGCGAAGGCGTCGCTGGTAGCCCATATGGAAAGCCTTTCGTCATGAAGATTGTGTGGGGTACAAATACTCGACACTCACAGATTCAAGGGGAAGTCGGAGTCATGCGCAAGCTGTCTGACTTTGTGTACCTTACTGATCCCAATTTTGGGCGGAGAGTTCCAAGAATTTATGCCGTAGGAACGAATGATTCTCTCAAGAAACAAGAGAATTTGGTCATATCAGCGTACTTCATGGAGCACTTCGACGACGCCTATCCCTTGGCTTTAGCCAACGACGTCACGCCGGAGTTCAGGTACGTGACTTTTCTCATACTGGAACAACATACACTGAACCATCCCTTGAACCATCCAAAGCTCGATGCTGGAAAAGTGGATGCATAGATTGCACGACGAGTACTCAATCGTACATTGCAACTTGTCAGGACAAAATATCCTCTTTAGACCGTCTGACCCAGACTGCTTCTTCGTGGTTGGATGGGGACGTGCGCTGGACATGGATGAGCCCTGGCCGTGCAATGGGGGCATTGATCGAAATGCCCTGAAGAGAACAGTTGCGGCTGTGAAGGATAAAAAGAGTCGGCGTGAAATGAGGGAACACGGTCCTTTCTCGCCTTTAGCTCCCATCTCCTACTTGTATGGTGACAGATAGTTTGGCAAACGGGGAATCGAGTTGAACATAAGCAAACGAAAGGAGAGATAGAAAGGGATCGTTCAGCGAACAGAATTGCGAAGGAGAGTAGATATCGCTCAAGACCTCAGCTGCGAGGGAGCGAACCGGAGAAGGCAAGAGTAAGGATGTGGCGATAGATGAGCGTAGACACGTCTGTTCGGCCACCGTCGTAGCGATGAGCTCCGGCCGTGTCCGGCGCAATGGTTGCCATCTCGTCCTTGAGCCGTTGTCGGAGAGCCTCCAGACCAGAAAGCGTATCGTCCAGCGCTGACCAGCGTTCGTTGTATTTGAAATGCATGAAAGGATGAAAGGACCTTGCACGCGTTCTTCACCTCGGAATCAATAGTGACACATGGTCGGGGATGTAATGGTCACCGTTCCGGATCGGGAACTCACCACCTCGGGGTTCTCGGGACACGTCTATTCTTGCTTGTACTCGCCTATTCCTGCTCGTACACGCCCGTCGTACCACTTACATCACCTTGACTCTTCTTTACTCATCATACTTATTCTTACCTCACTCGTATTCACCCGCATACTCGTACATTACTATTTAAGCTACCAAACTTGTTGTATGTACTCGTACTATCAACGCAATCTTCTACGGAAATCCTCGTTGAGCCACTTAAAACTCTCTTCCAAAGTCGGAAGGTCTACCTTGACCTTCACAGGGGAGATGCACTTATGACCCAAGATCAAGCGCGACCGCGTACAGGAGCCGTCATCGTCGACGCAGACGGTGTGCAAGGGCGTGGCGTCGTCCTCGAAACAAAGCTGGACACCCCGCCAAGGAAGTGACGCGATTATGAAAACAGGGAGAAAAAACGAACGGAGAAGACAAGGACGCCGAATTCGCTGCTGGAGTCGATTCTATCAGGCTCAACGACTCGGATGACGGCGGAAGGGAGAAGAGGTGCAGCAAAAGAACCCATTTCGCTGACCGGACATCGTCCACAAGAGGTTTCGCAGAAAGGCAAGACGAAAAGGTGCCTCAAGTCAGTCGGTTTGCTCGAGTTGGCATCAGGAATTGCCCCACTGGCAAATAACAGCAAAAATCATCGGAAAAGCCGGAATAACCATGAAATACCGGAATTAAGACGTTTCAGTAGATTTGTTGGATTTGTAAATCTTCGGTATCCCCCCTATTGCTCAAAGTTGATTTTAGCTTCAAAAAGCCAGGATCTTGCTAGGATCAGAGCTCTTTTCAGCGAGGTTTGCCCAATTGTTTTCTAATTTATACTACTACTATACGCCAGAAGCACGCGAATGGAAAGCAAAAACACATCATATTGAGGGCAACTACGAACACAAACTACAATACGGTATAGATACGACACTACATACGATACATATCAAACCATAACGACTAACTGCAATCAACGACAAATGCACTGTGGTAGATGGGGCTCAGTAGAGCATACCGAGACAGTTCCGGCACAACGCCCCAAGCGTTGCTTTGACATCGGGTCACAGAGGCGTCGTCTGAGTTGTCGTTCGAGAGCGTCATTGGTGACGTATCCGCACTGTAGGTGTTGTGACTGAAACAACAGCAGTCTCCTACGTTCGTGGTACATATGCAGCACACGACGTATCCAACAAATGGTCCGGTCATGCGCGGTCGTCAGCGTGATCCCGATTGCAAGCGCACCAAGAGCAATGGAGGGAGAGACACGTCGGAGAAGAGGGGCCGCGGGTCGGACATGATTGGCCTAGACAGCGATTATTAGTGCTGTGGGGAGACAAAGGACCAGGACCGTGCACGCACAGATTGAATAGCGTGTCCGTTACTCAAATAGGTATATGGGCAGGCCGGTTCGAATTAGTCCGCGGCGATATTGCTGGCGGTATCCTGGAGATTTTCGAGGTGGAGTATGCATAAGGAAATGGGAAACATACCTAGACTATGCACTAAGAGACGTCGAGCACAGATGTTGAGGTCCCAAGCGATATTTGACTTGTTGACGGGCGTGCAGCAGGCATCTGTTGGAAAGCAACTGGGAACGAGGCGTGAGCATAATGTCGAGCAACTGAGGACGGCAGAACGATGGGGCGCAGGCTAGTTCGACAAGAGGAATAGGAGGGAAAGCAAAAAGACGCACCTCTTCGTTGGTGGCAAAAGTGTTCTTCACAACAGTCATCGCTGTTACAACTCCCTTGCTACGCAAACTCGTCAATGGCGGCACAGCCTGTTGGGGATCATCCCGCATTGTAGTCGCCGTCAGGTAAGTTCCCAGCGAGATTTGACGCTGGTGTGTAGTCGTTCAGGTCGTAGTTACGGTAGTACGTGGCCGGAACACGCTGGAGAGATGATGAGCGCTATGTCATGCAACAGTAGGACAAGGAAGGTGGAGGGATGGAGCAGGGCACGCGGAGTGTACAGGTTCGTTCGACGAGGGAATGGCGTTAAAAAAGACGTACCAGGCCGAATGCTCCCCACAAATGCCGTTACTGTCGCTGGTGGCCGGTTACGCGAAATCGTAGAGGTGGGGCGCGGAGTGGGCGTGGAATCGCCAATAGCGGTCGTGGAGGGAAGGAAAGAGGTGTTGAACCATATTTGGCCATGGTTCATTTTCATAACGCGGGCTGATCGGTCCATCGGTCCGGGACGGAGTTTCAAATGGACTTGACGATTTTGGTTTCACTCAGCTTAGTGGCTGCCTCAACAACGCTAATGCGGCCGTGCCAACACTGCAGAACTCAAACATATCAATTCATAGAGCCCCTGGAGCCCAAATAAATTTCTTAAAATATTTTCCTTCTGTCTTTTGTCTGTCCTTGTTGAAAAGCTAAACGTTCTACAAATATCAACTTTTTTGTCACATTTCTGCAGAAATTTGTAAGTGGGGTTTTTCCTGATGCGGTGCTCATGTCACTGCAGAAAGTGAACCGGAACCTAAAGTCCCCAAGCTGAATTTGGTACTGGCGCTGCAATACCCGCTTCAGACGGCAAATGAAAACGAGGAGAAAAGTGCGCCCCTTTCGTGCCGGCTTTGCTTATCGCTTACATTTTTAAAAGAGCTCCCTGCAGAACGGAAATAGGATCGAGGATAACCCAGACGCCGCAGCCGATACCACGTACACCAGCGACGAGAACCAGCCGCCCGCTGCACGATGTACCGGTAATCGGATATCCTGGCTTGATGGCGTAAGCCTAGTCGACTACAAGATCGTTACCGAAGCGTATGTTTTTATCTGTTCCCTTTTTTCTGGTCTTATTGTTTTGTAGTCTCAGCGCAAAGTAAGCGCGTTCATAAAATAGATATATTTTACGCAGGAAGAGGACGAAATCCCCGGCTGTCACCTCCGCGGTTGCTCGAAGCCTTTGGCAGTTCTTTCGAAATTATGTCTCTCCGCCGACGACATAGACACCGTCATCCTTTGACGTCCTGCCGTTCGATGATTGCGCCGGCCTCCGCAATAGTGCGCTTGGAGTGGTATCGACGGCCCGGCGACCGAGCGAAGAGACTCGATATATCGATTATGCAGGGCAAATAGATTCTGGGTACGTTCACGTCGGTGTACATCGATAATCATTGATGGCGTTCTGTTGGTCCTAGGTCTTGTGCTTCTGGTTGATGCCTTATTGTTTATGTGCCGAGTTCAACTGTGTTCTTTCCCATGCTCCATATGAGCGCCAGCCTTTTGTCCATTCGACGACTTCCTTCCAACGACAACCATGTTGAGACGCCCCAACCCGCTCAAGTCAGGATGCTGCGGCTGTCAAAAGCATTTGTACGGGATGCATCAAGACTTTGAAGCGCGATGCGCAATGTGTCTTCCGGACGGGACGAGATTCCAGCGGTGCAGTAACTGCCGAATGACGTTGTATTGCGTATGTTTCGTTCTCGTTTTTGGTGCTATATCTACGTTCTGAGAAACCCTACACAGAGTCAAACTTGCCAAAGAAGCGACTGGCCTAAGCATAAGGCGGATTGCAACAGGGACCAGCGAAGCTGGAACTTTGCAAGAGAGCACGGGGTGGCAGAGCGCGAGGACAGTCTGCGCGCATGGATCAAGGATGTCGGCCCGTTGCTTGTGATGCCCGTGTACTGGGCGCTTGACGTTGAGCAGCCTGGGGATCGCTCTCGTATGTTTTCTTTTCCCGTCAGCGGTTCGGATGATACTCATCCGGGCTGACTTTCGCAGAGACCCACGTATTCGCCATCAACATCGATACCCACGTTACCCTCAATACCTCGGGCCCGCCTAGCTTTTCTCATCACGTCAAATCAGTCGAAGTGATACCGGACGAGGAAGTCATTCGCCGCTTCAAGAGAACCACTTCTTTGCCGCTGTCGTATAGACGCCCGAACGAGGGCGCGGCTATCATGCTGTTCATTGACGATGAGATGCCGTCCAGCTTGGAGGCGGCGTACCTGGGTATGACCATGACCATCCCGCTAGCCAAGCATGCGCTGTGGCCAGATTTCGAATGCGACCTGGAGAAGTGGGTCTGCGATAGCGTCGAGGATCGGACTGATCACCCGCTCCAAAACTATCTGTACCGTCCTGGGACTTCACTCGAGGAAGCGCACAAGAGGAGAAGGGCGACGTTGGCGTGGTTCGCTGCGCGGAGGAAGCACATTACGAGGGCTGCTTTCCGAGCTTTGGAGCTGGGAACTACTCGTAATAGGAGCCGTATAGGTATGTTATGCATGATTTAAAGGCTTGCAAAACTAACGTTTTGTCAAGGAACTCATGCCTTTGTCCTGCATGTTGACGTCGAGAAGGTGGCTGAAGGGAGGTACAAGCACGCCGTGCGTTCAGCCGAGGGTCGCTCCATCAAGGAGATTCAAGAGTGGTTCCATCTCGATATAAACCCTGGTGGGCGGGACCATATGATGGGGATGTTGTTTCCCAACCTGGGCGAACGGAAGCTTCGCGTGTTTGTCAAGGACGACTGGCATCCGTTTACGAATAATATTTATATCGACTATATTAAGGAGAAGGACTTGACGGCAATTCCATTGGAGAGGAATTGGTTGGAGGTGTTGAAGAAGGCGACCAATTCATAGTTTGTAGACAGCCGTATGAAATATTTCGAGCGGTCGCTGAACATTATAATCCAGAACAAAACCGTCGCCGGGCTGTTAGTACGGTTAAATGCACTGGGTACGTTCAATGTTCAGTGACACGGTCAATGTTAGCATACTTTTTACATGCTTAATGGGCTTTTTCTGTGCCAAAAGCAACAAAGACGAACAAAGGCTTGATCGCAGAATGTACTTCAGGGATAAGACCGACTATATCCGACAATTTCTTTCATTGCAACCACGACCTTGGGTGTCACATTTTGTCCGCAGGAGTCCTATAGACGACGTGCGTCTGACATTATATTACTGTTTTCCTTTCTCATGCGTTTTCAGGTTCACGGCACGACACCGAAGAACTCTACTAGGTCAAATGGAACCTAGGAGTCATGCCTCTGAGTCCATGTCGTATTCCAGGTAAACCAACTCGTCTATTCTGCTACTATGATCATGCTAATATGTCGAACAGCCAATGCCTTTCAGATTTGACTGCCAGCTATGACTGGATCGAGACATACTGCCCAAATGCTGGCCTGGAGCACAACGACGCCTTGTCCGCGATAGAATTCTCCAGTGTCTCCGCCTCTAGAATATCATTAGAAGCGGAACACCGCCGTATTCGGACCGACATTGTATCCCTTCTTGCCGCGACGTCGCTTTTGCAAAGGCGGGCGACACGCCTGAGAAGCATCACGGACAAGCACGTCGGCGGTGTATCATCTCTGCGTCGCTTCCCCGCCGAGGTCCTTCTAGAGGTATTCGAGCAGTACGTTGGCTTAAACCCAGAGCCGTATCACGTCTTTCGCACAGACCGCGGCCCATGGAAGCTACGCCAGGTCTGTCGCAAGTGGCATCGGCTTGCGAGTACCTGCCCACACCTCTGGTCGCGTTTTGCGTTCTACAATCAAGACGTTTACCGTCGGATCGGGGCTTTTCCGCACCACAGACTCGATCTACTCCGTACGGCCATCCTGCTCTCTGCGTCTCGCCCATTGAGCGTCAAGATTGTCATGGACAAGGACTACAGGTACTGCACATCCGATGCTACAAACGAGGCTCTTGGGATCCTCCGGGGCGTTTCAGAAAAATGGGAGAGTCTACATGTTGAATGGAACCCTGGTCCATATGGTGCCAGGACCATGAATGAATGGCTACATGGTTTGGAGCCTGGGAGGTTACCGCTCCTGAAACGCCTGTCTATGAGGATCGAAAGCTATGAAATGACGGCAGACTTTCCCTACCGCCCCGAGCAGATTACAGCATTCGCGTCAGCGCCCTGCTTGACTAGCGTATCCATCATCCTCCAGCAATCGTGGGATGCCCACAATTATTCTCCACCCGACGACAACAACTTTGACTTCATCTCCCTTCCATATCGGCAGCTTGTCGATTTCCATTGCTCCGATGTCTATGAAAGGTCCAGGCGGTGGGCTGAAACTCCATTTATTCGTCGCGCTTTCGTCGATATGCTCGATACAGTGGATGCCCCCAATCAGCGCACGTTTCTTACATGATGGATGCGAAGAATGTTGTCGCAGGTACCGCAATGCCTGAGAGGCCTCCTCCCACTTCCGGTCGGACCATCCATGGTGGCGTAGTCAAATTGGGCGTCTGTCATCCGGATATCCTCGAGCGTTACGCATTTCCAGCTCTGGGGGATCTCTCCGTCGGAGATCTTGATTCCGTCGCAGGAGCTCAATATCCCGTGGAGACGATGTCCCTCGTCCATTCCCTGCTAGTCGCCTCTGGGAGTCCCTTGACAGTACTTCGATTGTTCGGAGTAGTCTTGGACGAGTACTTCCTCTCTACAATCAGGCTTATAGAGGATCTCGAGGTCCTCGAAATTGGAATATTTAGCTGGTCCAAGCTGCCCGGCCAAGACACGGTCCTTCAGTCATTTTTCCGCGATTTGTCTGTGGCAAAATCGTCTGCATTTGAACTCCTCCCTGCTCTCCTTTGCCTCCGAATCAAAATCTCGCTGGACAGTGACGACATTCGGACTTTGAAGCCCCACTCAGACAGCCGCGTTCCCATCCGCCATTTTGGATTCGCCAACGCGACACTCGCACAAGCTCTCAAAGTACGGTGTCGTCACCGGTCGCTGGATTTTGCGATGGTAGTAATGGCTGACAAGGAATACACTTGGGAGTTGGACTTGAATGATCTTTGTGAAAGCAGCGGGCTATGCGCAGCGGTTCAGCGGAAGGGTGTGGAGAATCGATGGGAACCTGTGTATTCAGAAGGTGAACGGTTCCTTGACAAGCTTGATGATGACGATAGGTGCAGGTTGGCCAGTCATGAGCAATGCTGCCACGATGTACATCCACCAAAGGTTCCCAAGCCATGCGCCGATTGTGCTAGACGCAAAGAAGACGACGAGTTTTGGAAAGCGGGCGTGATATAGTTAGTACACTACGTACCTTTTGTCACCTTACGAACTATGAATGTCTCGACATTAGCGACTCCAGAGCTGCTGCAGATAATGAAACTCTGAGATTTCTATATAGGATAAATTATGAACGTTCCCCTCTCCGAGCTCGCTGTTCACATCAGATTATACTACATATTGGAGAGTACTGCGTCTACTGGAAAATATCACGTCTGTTGAAGGCCTCAGACTACAACTCGTTCGTCTGAGATTCTTTCATTCTGAGTATTCGTATCGCATCATTGAACTGGCCGCTTCTCCGCCTCCATATCCATAGCCTCTGTGGCCACCGACGCTCATCTAAAAACACTACATTAGCACGGAAAGACGTGTCGCTATTCATACAGACCTGGACGAGGATCATATCCAGCTTGGATTGAGTCACATCGAGCTTCGTGTCCATCGTCCTTTGAACGGCATAAATGTCATCCACGCGCGACATGATCCGCGCCTGCATGATGCGCAGATCATGCAATAGCTGCGTCGTAGAGATATCATTGCGTATCTCGATGAGGGTGAGCGAGCTACTCGGACGGGGAACATGTAACATGTATAATATACCTGAAAGGCGATTCGTGCATTGTCAATCCTTGTCCGTAGATCCAGAACCTCGGCGTTGATTCTGCCACGGGAGACAAAGTACTTGAATCGACTGAGCTTTGACAGCTTTTGGATCTCGTGATTGACTTGACCGATGGTCCTACGTTAGAGTCAGATGGCGCGCCACACTGGCTGAGGCTGGACGCGAACTCACGCAGAAAGATCACAGATTCTCTTGACTTCGAACCCATTTCTAGTCGATGTGGATCCGATCTCATTCACAATAGCCAGAGTAATGCTGGCAGTGTGCTCGGCGAGAGCTTTGCACTCGTCTCGGGCAGCGCAAGCAGTCTATCACGAACGCAAGTCAGTCAAGCGCGTAAATACGTAAGAAACTTGTTCACCTCGGCGGCTTGAATAATCTTTCGAAGTGTCCCGCACGCTCCCTCAAGAACGTTCCCAAGAACCGGAATCATCTTTGCAACGCTCTCTACGACGTCAAGGCATGTAATAATGTTTGCCATATTTGTCGGGCCAAACCTCGAAGCTGGGTGTGAGGAATTGGATGAATACCCAATATTGTGAAGATCTGAAAGGGCTTCGACGCGCGCTTTCATCTCCCGAAAGCGTGGCAGGGCAATTCGCATGACTTCAAGGAGATCCTTCCAAGGCCGGTCTGGTGAAACGTCGAGCCTATAGTGCATTGGATCATCCCGATGCGAATCGTTCCAATATACATAGAATAAGGTGTATAAAATACCTTGACTGGGTACGTGCAGACTGACGAATCCTGCCCAGCCTGTAATGGGATCAGCTGTCTGACCGGATGCAATAAGGCTGAGTGAGGACTGCAGGGACCAATGGTTGGGGTCTCCCATCTGCCAATTAGACGATACAAGCTGGCTTCATTGTAAGATAGGCTCACAGGGACCTTGATAGGGCGGCAATGTCGCTCCGGTTTATAGAGGTGCCAAGAAAATCCAAAGTCCCCGGAGGGCCTGGGTAAGAGGGAAGGTCTTAAGCCGGCTACCTCGGCCAGTGTTATCCGTGCCTCGAGTATCCTCTCTCGAAGCTTCACTACGACCTCCATATATCGATCATAATCAGTTTGCGAAACCCATCCTATACCTCCCAATTTTCCCCGGAAGAGTTTGTGGAAAATATCTGAAAGATGGGGATGAGGGTACTATTACTTGCCTGGATGGTATGCAAACTCACTTTGGGCCTACAGGATTCCACGCACTATCTTGCATTTCCGGTGCATAGATCGGGAACCTCGCGTCATAGAGGCAGACATCATCGCGCCTAACGAAGTCAAGGAACCCTCTATCCAGACTGAGAACGGATTGACGACTGTTTGAACTGTATTCCTTATCCTCATCTCTGGAGTTGAATACAGCCTCGCCTTGGTCCGTGGAGGACATATCGCGTGTGGGGTCCATGAGAGTAGAAGGCAAGCGAGAGGGTGCTGTCGAAGGCATCAACGCGTGTTGTCTACATAGGTCCGTGCCGAGTAATTGATGATGATGATGATGATGTTATCCTGTGCCCCAGCTGATTGCATCACATGTCACAACTCAACTCTTCAACAACGCTCGCACTACGAGATCCCCCATTAACAGGATACACGGACCCACTTGGTGGGTGAACAACTGCAGTCCGTAGATTGAGACGAAGTATCTAGTGCGCGTACTCGACGTACTCTCCTTGTTGTTGTCCAACATTAAAAGGGATATCCTGTCTTCCGCCAACGTTCATGGCGAGCCACATCTCCAAACCTAACGTTAAATCTCCACTGGAGCTATGAACACGCTCTTCTTCATGTATCAGCGGAATATCACTGTCCATCCTCAGTCAGTACTTGAAATGAAATGAGAAGCGTAGTAGAAACAAGCGCTCATATCTGGCCTTGTCGTATCAACATACCAGCCCATACAAGAAGAAGGGCTAGTCGGAATAAAACCACGACGTGTATAATCATCGCGCGAGGAAGGAAGGACGGTGGCTCACCAGTAATGTACTAGAGTGGTCGATGTTCCGCAGGTTAACGGAACATGTGGCGAGACTCGCATTGAAGCTGACGAAGACGATGACGGACAACGTTCAGACATGTAGTCTTCAACACTTGTACAATTTCCAAAAGCAACATTTTAATACACGGTAGTCTGCCAAATCGCATCAGCATTCAACGCCACCAACGCACAACACCAAAACACACCTTTACAATTTCGCCGCCTGCAAGATATACTCACTCGCCCTCCCCCTCGACTTGACCTTATCCACATCTGCCCTCGTCACGCCCTTACACACACACGCATGATTATAACCCACCCTCGTCCTCCCATCTTCCCCGCCCTCCTTCCAAAACTCCGGCCTCCTCAAGAGCGACACCACCACCGCCCCGCCCAAGCCCAGATTATGCACAAGCCCGTATTTCCCTCGGGGGTTGCCAGGAGGGAAGAGTCCCGGAGCTTGCATCGGTCCAGCCCAATTTCTCAATTGCACTAGGAAGAGGGGGTGAGGAAGAGGGAAGGGAAGATGAAGGGAAGACGTACTCGTAACGTAGAAATGCATCCCGAGCCCCGTCGCACCGAGTGGATGTCCTTTGGCTTCGAGCCCGCCACTGGGGTTGATAACGTATTTCCCGCCATAAGTGTTATCGCCTTTCCTAATCATGTCAACTGCGCCGCCATCCGGGCATAGACGCAGCGCGTCGTACGTGACCAGCTATACATGACGTTAGAGGAGGACATAAAAGGAAAACAATATCCGTACATACCTCGTTGGAAGCAAAACAATCGTGCAATTCCACAACGCCAACATCGTCCCTACTCGCCTTTGCCTCTGCAAACACCTTATCCGCACAAGCGCGCGACATGCCATACCCCACAATATCCATCGCATCCCTATTCTCATACGCCGACGGCGTATCTGTCATCAACGCACTCGACACAATTTCAATCGCCTGGTTCTCCAACCCATGCTCACGCACAAACTTCTCATCCGCCACAACACAACACGCCGCCCCGTCCGACGTAGGACTGCACATAAACACCGTCAGCTGATCCGTAATCTTCTTCCCCTTCATCACATCCTCCACACTCCACCCATTCCGGAACTGGCTGTACGGGTTATTAACCGAGTGCTTATGATTCTTACTCGCGATCCTCGCCAAATCCTCGACCGATCCACAATCGTATTTCTTGAAATACTCTTTCGCTGCGTTATCAAACATACGGGGAGCCCAAGGACCGCGATTCCCCCCAAGCGCCTCCTCGGCTTCCGCACTGCGCTGGTTGAGGAGCGCGGTGGGGGAGGGGCGGTCGGGAAAGTTACTCCCGAGGCTCCCGGGCTTCATCTGTTCGAAGCCGAGTGCGAGTGCGCATGAGGCTTGACCGTACCGGACGGCGGAGGACGCGGCGAAGAGAGCAGTTGAACCGGTGGAGCAGTTGTTGTTGACATTGGTGATAGGGATAGAGGTGAGACCGAGCGCGTATAGGGATCGCTGTAGGGCCATTTAGATTGATGGAGAAGTCGGTAAACAGGGTACTTGCCTGACCAGCCGTGGAATCACCATAGCAGTATCCAACGCTCGCTAGCTCGACCTCGTCGTACGTGATACCGGCGTCTACCAAGGCTTTCGTCGCAGCCTCGAGGCCCATCTAATAAGCTCATAAGCGTCGTCCGCCTTGCTTTCAAGGGAAATCATACATCTTCCGTCGTCCGTTTCGCCCTGGGCTACGCCAGTCAATATGGGCGAGGACACCAGCTGAACAAACATACCTTGATAAACGCAGTACATCCCCCGCCGATGATGAATACACGTCGGCCTTTGCTCTCGTTCATGGTGGTAGTCCAACAACAAGGAAGGGAAAGAAGATGCGGGGTATATATAATTCATGAGGTCATGGGGTCGCTATTCGGCTAATGCAAGAACCGGTCCGTAAACGCGCTTCAAAAACATGCTGAAAGACGCGTTAAGCGCGCTAAGGGTAGAAGGATACTTTGAACTCACTGGTGACATGTTGACGGGAGAAGATGGGGGAGACCCGTACTCTTATACGAGCCTTCATGGCGACTTCAGCGTAATGATATGCCTCCACTCTAAGGAGATACTAACGCCGGAAAGATACGGTCAGAGACACCTCGTGTTGACAGCGACGCGTCATGAGGGTTGCTAGGACAGAGTGGTAGGCTGGAAGATCACCCACATCGGCAATGTTGAAACTCCGCTCGGCACCTTGCCGACAAACGTGAAAAGGCCTTCCCAAGCATTGTTCCAATACTTGACTCATGCCTATAACTCCCACAAGGCCACCACAAATTCCCTAGTACCTACAACTCTCCAGTCAGAATCGCCGACGCGCCTACAAGAAAAAGGTGGGGTTCGTACGCGTCGCCCTGACAAAGTGTTCAGCTGATTTGGCTTATTAGTCCGATTCTCAGATCCTACAAACCCAAAGCCTCCTCGAGTCCCATCATGACGCACGTCCCTCCAACTGTGTGCATGTTCATTGGGAGTGAAGTCGACTGCACACCATTCCAATACGCACCGTTGAATCACCGGGTACCAAAGTCGTTCTCGCGCATACACAAAGACCCCTCTAGCCTCGGCGTCATGAAATCGTCCCGTTCACGACCGCTGCTGAGTCGTTTAGTTTACTCCAGTCCGCGCAGTCGACACCTTATTGGATTCCGATCATCATTGTAGGACCTGTTGTGAATCCATCAATTACAGTATTCTTGATCTCGCGTTTGCATACTTTGATCTAAACGTCCATCCCAGGAACATTGCACAAGAGAATAAGACGACAAGTGGCCCCCGCGGTCGCCGACCTGATGCGTTTGGCATGATTCAAGACAAGGCAAATCACGCGTATATTTCCCTTTATGATTCATTTGTGGAAACAGGTTCTCATCTCCTCCTCGAGAGCCTTATAAACTTGCGACCTAGTGCTGGACGCGTCTTGTTATCCCCCCACCATCACTAACCACCTCTACGTCCTGTCAATTATTGAAACCCGAAGTCATTCGAAATCTCGAACGCCACTCAAGTTTCGTACGCGTCTCATGCCCAAAGCGCCGAGCTCTTCGCCACCCATAACCGTGCCTTCCCCAATGGGTTCAGCGCAACACAAGGACCATATCTCGAAACCAATGAACTCTTGGATACTGTTCTGGCAAGAGTTCGTCAAGTCCGTGCGGTTAAAAGGCGAGAGTATGACCGATGCCGGAACACGAGCAAGTATGCTCTGGGCTGCGATGGCGCCGGAAGAGAAAGGCGAATGGAAGGAAAGAGCTGCTGAGGATCGGAAGGCGCATGCTGCGACTCTTCAAGGCTGGAAGGAGTTTGTTCCCCCGATGGCGCACAAACATAAGGTGGCGTCAGACTGTTCGTAATGATATAAAGACTAACCGGTACTCCAGAGAACTCGGAGGACTCGATCTCCAGAGGACGGTTTCACGTCTGCTGAGGTGCCTGGAAGGTCCTCCTCTGCTGTCGACTCTCCAGAACTGGTGCCTCTCCGAGCGACAAGTACGTCGCCCATGTGGAGTTTACTCACTCTGCCAGGATCGAATTGTCTTGAAGCAAACTATCACGACGCATCGTCCTTCTTCTCAGCTTTTCCGGCGGCCAGTCTGAGTGGCAATGATGCGCTGTACAACGGCAGCACGAGTATCGCTGCTGAGATCCATCACCCTCAGCCCAAACGCGCCTCGGATCTCTATCCTCCCTTCAACGACCTGCTAGATCATGACTCTAGCGGTTTTGACAGCTTTGCGCCTTCCTACTCACAGGAAATCCTTCCGAAAACCTCTACCACGCCCGTCCCGCCGGACCTGTTCAACCTGGAGCCAAACATTCCTGAAAGCGAGTTCGACCGAGCTCTGCGGCAGTTCCTCGAACAAGATCCGCCGCTATGGCATGAGTTGTCGCCTTTCGAGTGTCTCGATCTGTATCCAGCGGTGACACTTAATTCGGAGACTGCCTGGGATCGAAGTGCGATTGATGGGGACTTCAGAACTGATACGACGTCGGACATCTTTGACTGGGAGTCTTTTCTGGCTGACCTCGATCACGATACGACCAGCGCGCTTTCAACTACAACTCGGTAGATTATTTCCGCCAGTAGTAGCCCTGCATTACTAGACTCTTGTATTTCTTTTGTTTGTAAATCACAAATGTACTTGATCATTTCGCCCACATCTTCAACATGAGGAATAAAACGAGTCGATTCGAGGTCCATGACACTGTCCAATCAGACATGTAATCAGGCGGTTCTGACTACAATGGAGGAAACAAACGTGTTCTATGAGAGTTCTCTGCTTCTACAGCATTCGGCGATCAAGTGGCAGGAACATGGGCAATGAAAGCTGCATCCCCGACGCAGGGGAGTGCGATACCAACGCCAAACAGTACTAGCATCTACATCCTTCCGATAAATACTAGGACAGCGCCAATGCCTCAAGCCTAGCGATCTGAGTATCCAGATCTGGAGAGTCCGCATCATCATGCTTGTCCGTGTCCAAGGATAAATCGAGAACCCAAGAACCCAATAAATGATGTCTTCTCCTTCCAACAGATATCCCTTCGATGAATGTGGAACGACCGGGAGACGGCAATTTCAGCACGCCGAGTATGATGCTTTTGTCCTGGTCCGTTTGACCGTGCCATGGTGTCGCCATCCATACTAGACGTTCGTCCTTCTGCACAGCATCTACCTCGCCATCAAAAGCCCGGAACGTAATGTGCGCTTGATCAGCAGCATGTAGGTCTATGTATACGCCCTCCTTAGCTGGCGGATCAGACTCCAGATAGTGCTGGCGCAACGCCGACACATTGCTCTCCAGCTGTCTCTGCATGACAAAAAGCAAGAACGCGCGCTCCGCAGTTGAGATAGGCACTTCGAAGGTATTAAGCTTTGTGACTATATGGCCATTCAGAAAGGTTATACGTCGAACTGTAGAAAATAGACGGACCTTTACACAACAATTGGCGGCAAAGCTCTCGTCCCTCTGCGATATTCCAGTGTTGGCGTTGGCAATCCGTACTGCAGAAAGTCATCACGCCGCAACGGGAGCATTTTTGGCAGGCTGATTGATATGGGCCATTGCTGTTTTCGCACTAACAAGTTGCAATCAGAGTGAGCTCTATGTAAAAGAACGACGCCTCACCTTCACATTCCAACAGATATACTTCCCGCGGTTGCCGTATTCCGCGCAGAGTGTATCCATCCTCATGGCGATGCTCAGAAGTGGCCCCATTGACTCGTGCAACCAACGACCCCGGTGCACATTCGCGATTGCTACTAGAAAGGGCCGAAAGAGAGTCTTGTATATCAGGAACGGTGCCATTCTGTTGAATAAACGGATAACTGTATGCCGAAGACTGGGGCGACCTATGGGATTGCGATCGGACGGAGCAACACCATCGTCATACGAGCTGAATGATTGAAGGCGCACAAGGGTTTTGATGAGACGCGACGGCCGGGGTTGACGAATGACGGCTACTCCAACAGAGCTAATCGCGTCGTCAAGGAATCGTAAGCATCGGTAGACAATGCTGGTCATGAGGTGGCTGATTGGAATTCCTTCCCGTGTCGTCCTGATGAGCGATACAAGTACTTTAGTGACCCAGTACGCAGCACGTTGCTCGAGGAGGATTTGAAGGATGGCGCGATCCAAAATTATATCGCTAAGGAGATTCATGTGCACCTCGAGGATCTCGTAATTCACCGGGCTGACCGTGAAGGCGTCGATGAGTAGCTGGAGGCACTCCGTGGAGATGAAGGAGGCTTTGTCTTGGATAAGACTGCCCAATTCAGGTGTACTCTGCGCGTGCTTAATGATAGCGCCAACGGCGACGCCGTACATAAACCAACATACGGCGTTAGCCTCTGGTTCTCGCCACAAAGCACTCTCCGGCCAAGAGATAAGAGTTTCGATGACCAGCATGCAGAGGTCAGAAGACTGCTCGAGAATATGCGGCCTGATTGCGAGGAGCGATCCGAAACGTGTAACGACCTGCACCAGTTCCAAGTCGTCGCTTCCATCGAGAAACGCGGTCAAGAGAAAGATCATCCACTCCCGCGCGACGCCCCAAGCCGACTCTGAGATAAGGTCGTTGTTCCTGCATGTAGCAAGAGCCACGAAGCAGGAATCAATGCGCCTAAAATGGCGGACCCATTGGTCGACGGTGTGGTGCGGTTGGGGAGGCGATTTCCACAGAAGATGGTACTCGATCAAGGGACACAGCTCAGCGAAGCACCGTTCAGTGGCCGGAGACCTAGCCTCATCAATCTCGAACAAGAGGTTTGCAAGACGACCGAACGCTTTGGACTGCCGATCCAACGGGGCGTGGAAAGCGTCATTCTAAGAAGGAAGGGAACACCGTCGTCAAGACAAAGTCTAGCAACAGTTTAGTAGGCATACCTTTGAATTTCGGAAGGTAATATTCCATCTTGTTACCAGATCCATGACGGTGGGTGGTCGTCGCAAAAAACCAACCAAACCTGACGTAAAAAGCCCAGCATGATCCCTAGAACGTGGCGGCACAGCCGACCCTGCGAATTGACGCGACTAAAAGCTTTTCATTTGTCACTAATATCGTACAGCAATGCGTTCCCCGTTCTAAGCAGTCAATTTATCATTCCTCATGTGCCCACTGTGGCAGCCATCCTCCCGCGCGCTATCCATTGAACCCTCGGCCTTCTCGGGAACTCTGGGCTCAAAGCAAGGATATGCCGATTTCGACGTTGGGGGACTCGATACCTCTGGCGCAGCAGAACCGACTTGAAGCTACGCCGGAGACATTTGGTCGATACCTTTTCGACAAGTACTTCCCCGACCTGAATGGAGAGTGGCCTGAAGCCCGAAGGCACCCATTTAGGGGTAGGGTAGCGCCGAGTCAGGTTGACTATGCCAATTTCATGATGAGCCCGCGTCTCTTGCCGTAGGCAACACTGAGGGAGGATATGTAGTCAACACTACGTACTTGGTATATATAAGTTTGCCTTGAATAGATAACACGTCGTTAAGCTTTTTTTTGCGTGTAAGGCGGTGCCACCGTGACGTGAGTTGAGAAATATCTTCTGGTGTCCAGACTCGCTCCAGAGTAAGATGGCGGTTTGAACTGCAGACGTCATGTACAGCACTGGTGGGCGAAACTTTGCTAGAATTGGCGCACAGTAGAATAGAGCATCTATCGCATGGCCGGGATTCCTCCTCTGTATCGCAAATTGTTTACTATCAGTAGGAAGATTTCGATTCCCTTCCTGCCATCATTAGAGACTGACACGTCGCGGACCGAGAAAGATGTTCGTGGTACAGACATGGCCAGAGCGAATCAATAGAGCTATCAAGAGCTTCCTAGCTTTGTAAACATCCAGGGATCAAGCTCCAGAGTCAAAGAAAGAAAAGACCAAACGATGATGAAGGTTGAACGACATGTGGGTTAGATGACGTAATACGCATGATTTGACACGGAACGACGCGCCGAGTTTTTAGTCCTTTTCTAGCAACCCACGACATTGAAGGCAATGGACGTAGGTATGCTCTACTTCAGCTGTTTGCGATCCATGCCACTAAAATGTAGATAGATACTTTGACACCCTCAAATTCAGTCACGCGCATCATGGACATTATTCCCGCCAACTTTCTCTGTGATACCCAGGCGTTGGCCAAAGTTGCCGAGTCAAAACTGCTGGATGAGAACGAACTCTGGGCACTGGACGATGAGCTGTCCATTCTCGAAGCTCACCAACAAGGGCTTAAGGACCAATTGGCTACTGTGGAGCGACTTATTGCCGACACGGTAGCCAGACAGACGCGTTTACGATCATCCATCGCGACGCACACAACCCTCCTTTCCTCTTCTCCTTTACGCGCGCTCCCAGGCGAGGTTTTGAGCGAAATCTTCCTTCATTACATCCGCCTTTTCCCACCCGCGGACAGAGACGTCTTCAAGAATATTGTTGAATGCCATCGCATCCAGTCCCGTCTCCTCCAAGTCTGCCGTAGATGGCGTACGACCGCGTGATAGTACCAAGGCAGTTCGAGAGGGTAAGACGACTTGTCCAGTCTCGTTCTGGCAACCAGGCACGAAGTGATGGTGTTTCTGAGTTGCGAGCGGTTCACATTCGAGTGGTAATGCAACACACGCCGAATAGCGCGATGTTGAAGGCGGAGCATGCGGCTTTCTTTGAGGAGTTTGTGAATGCAGGCATGAACATTCAAATTTCTTATCCGTTCTAAATAGTTTTTGTCGTCTTTAGGAACCATCATGCAGTATATACAGTCAATCCCATCATCTGCGTGTTTCCGTGAAAATCTTGAATGTCACGTTCAGATCTCACATCATGTGATGTGACGCTTCGCGACATCTAATGATCTAAGAAGGAAGATCCGTCTTTCATCCTCTTACCATCATGTCTGAAGGGCCAGAGAGACCATGCAGTGACGACTCGGATGCATGGATGTATATTCCTACTGAGGAAGGTGCCCGTCCCATGTATCCCCGCCCCGTTCATCCCAACGACGTCCGCGAGCCCGCCGTCCTTGCACACAAACTCGCCTTGAAGCTTTTTGGCGACACTTATCCGCATCCCTTCGCCATCTCGGAGGGCGATTACTTTCGCAATTCACCCGAGTGGGGTGACGCAGCTCGTTGTATTGTCGAGTTGCGCATGTGTGCTCTATCGTCTGCTGTACGCGATAAAAAGGATTGGCAGATCAAGATGAAAAATCCGGAGATTATGGAGAAATGGCGCAAAGAGGCACTGGAACAGGCACTTGCCGACGATGACCTGCCGGAATGGAAACTAAGCGAGAAGATGGTATGTGTTTCTAATCTCGCTGGTCATGAATTCTTCTTATTCTTGTAAAGGTCGACTACGTGTTACAAGAGCTGGAAGGATATGCTGCCCTACGTGACGCAGAGACCGGCATCGAAATGGCGTGTTACGAGCGAGTTTGGAAGTCGGATTCTTTGGTACCACCCGAGTTATTAAGGGAACTGCTCGCCGGTGTCAAAGTACTCGAAGATGTTCCCGACGACAAGAAAGACTGGCACCCTGGCTCGAACGGCCAAGTTCTCGATCTCGTTCATCCCTCCCTTTACTGCCTCTCCTACTTGAACACCTGGGAACGGCTCGCAGATAACACATTCGCCGTTATGAAACCGCCAATGGGAAATGGCTTCCACTCTACCCGCTTTGCCTGGCTCCCTTCCGATTTCATCATCTCCGACGAAGGCGTCGCCATCCTTTCGCCCGGAACGTACATCAACAATCTTCATCCCGATCACCATGCTTCTCTTTATCCCGTTATCGCCTCGCTCGTTACGCTTGCTGTGCCCATGTTCGAACGGGTCCTCTCCGATCTGAAGCGCCCTCTCACCAAACAGCGGATGGTGACTGAACCGAAATGGAGCTTTCGCGGGCTCGGTAGGACGGAACAAGTACATGGAATTCCATGTGTGTACCAGGACAACGGTCGATCTACTGGGCCGCCGTTCCCTTCGGATTACGGTATTGATTCGATGGGGTGGCGTAACGAGCAGTACGATGAATGGCGGAAGACCATCCCAAAAGTATTACCCGAAGCGTTGGAGAAGTACGACGGGGCTCTTGGTGTTGTGAAGAAGACAGTATCTCTTCGCGGGTCTACTATCCAAGTTATTGTCAAGCTAGCGAATATTGTGTTGACGCCGGAAAAACCGTCTTATCCAGGTGGAAGTTGGCATGTTGAGGGTCAGTCTGTTCTGCCATTTCGTCAGCTTTGCTGACGCTTGATCTAGGAATGCTTAATGAAGAGATTGTGTCCACTTTCATTTACGTGCGTCTATCACCACACTTGTGCTATTCATTTCCTTTAACAAAAGGTAGTACTACGATGAAGAGAACATCACCGAGTCTCGCCTCGCGTTTAGGACGTCGATCCTTGAGCCACTTTACGACGGTCAGGACGATGACGAATGCACTGACATTCTTTATGGTGTTCATCGGTTTGTATTCTTCGATTCGCATCTTCTGTTCGATACTTATGTCTTTCTGCATAGTGACACACCGCTCGTGCAAAACCTTGGTAGTGTAAAGACGTGCCAAGGCCGCTGCATCGCATTTCCCAACATCTATCAACATCAGGTTTGCTATTTTCTTGATTGACGCGCGCGTCTCACGTAGACGAACCGTACCTCAGGTCCAGCCGTTCTCCCTCGCAGACAAGACTAGGCCGGGACACCGCAAGATACTCGCTTTCTTCCTCGTCAATCCTGACAAGCACGTACCCTCGGCGACGACCGTTCCGCCACAACAATATGAGTGGATTGCGGAGGCTTGTCGGGAACCACTACTAGAACGTCTACCGCCGGAGCTCGTGGACACGATTTGCGAGTATCTTTTGGCGTTCACGTGTACGAGGGAAGAGGCGGAGCGTGAGCGCGAGATTCTGATGAAGGAAAGGTCTCAGTTTGTTGAGCTGCATACAGAGAGTAAGTATCAGGTTGGGTTCAATATGTGGTACGTTGGTTAGGTCCGCTTCATAACCAGTTCATGTGCTAACGAATCTCTAGTGAGCACTAGGATACAGATTGAGAAGCTATGTAGATAACAGAGAGTGTTTGTAAACCAATAAGTAACAGGAAAGAGTGCACTTGACTAAACACACTGTGCCCTTCTCAACCTCCTTAACGATGCTGTCCTGCTTCAATTCCCATGCTTTTTTAAATCTCTCCCATGCTCCCTTTGCTGTCCTCGAGTCCCCGTGAGGGGGAGGCAACGCAGATTCATGCAAGTTGGGACTCTCATGACTTGGTTCATGAGGGATGTCCACTGTCGAGGCGTCTGTATCCTGTGTTCGAGCAGCACGGAAACTTGTAAAGCGGATGCTCTCGGTAATGCTCCTCATAGTCGTTCGCATGTGCGGAAGAGATGAACGCGTCCACAAGTCGTTGGGGCGCGCCTCCCCGAACATTTACACGCCCGATAATCATTGTGGGTGCAGCAGCCTGAGTGTCAGTGTTAGTGTCAATCAGAGACCTCGCCGTCACGGTGTTGATGAATGCGAGAGCATACCAGGATGTGACACTGTAGTAGTAATACTGCCAAGACAGCTCAAGCACGTTGGTTTAATATGTGGTACGTTTGTCAATTCACTTCATAACCAATCCTTGCGCTACGAATGGAACATACGTAGCTAACTAGGACATGTATGTTGTGTTGAACCTCAGCAAGGTTTTGAGCCAATCTGAAGCCGGCAAGGCTTCTCATACGAACCTGCCTCCACCAACGACGTACTAATATTGATGAAAACTTTCATCCCAGCGGAGAGAAGCTCGTCGAAAGAAGATGCTTCTGCAGAAGATAAAATATCGAAACGATAAGAGTCATAAGACCGAGGACGTCTGCTTGGGCGGTCTGGACACTTGTAGAGAAGTCTCATTGCAACAGACACCTTGAACACCTCCAACCGTGCAGAATCCACAGTTGTATTCCACCTCGCCTTTAGCATACTTGGAAGCTGACCAACGGGTCCGAAGTATGGAAAGAAATTGGCGTCGTTATAATCATAGATCGTGAGGGAGAAAATGCGGAGGCGGGGCAGAAACGATACCGTGTCAGAAAGGCTGGACACAATGTGACAGGCCTCATCTTCGTACTCTGCAGGAAGTGGTACAAGCACCTTCGCAAGCGCCTTTGCCTTAAAGCGAAGAACCTCCAGGTTGTAAGTCTCGGTCAAGAGCGACAGAAAACGGAGCTCCTTGGACTGGGCGGTGAAATGGCAATCAATAAAGGTGAGGCTATGATAGCAACCGGAACGCTCGATGAGGGCAAAAAACGCGGGGGATCGCGCCGCTTGATCAAAAATGGCGAAGTCAGTGAAGACAATTTCGCGGAGATCGGGAACGATGAGATGATCAAGGATCTGCGGGCATGACGTGACGAGTCTCGTCAAGCCGGAAGAAACAGGCGGAAGCGCTTCCAAGTTCTCATCCCAAATGCGTTGTGGCTCATTGATTACAAGCTCTCGAAGACGGGTAGACTCCTTCACAATGGAGAGGAACTGACTGAATGTGCCGTGCAGCCAATCATCATTGAGAATGGAGAGTACCTGGACATTGGTCCAGAGAATATCCATCAAAAAGGTATCTTTGGCCATCCGCACAGTCTGGAGAGATGGGCATTCGCGAAACCCCCGGAGAACCTTGCCGTAGCTATCTTCGAATGAGTAGACAGTGAGCTCGCGGAGAGCCAGTGGGACGCGGCCATCCAAGAGCTGTGTAATGTAACTCTGATATGGGAAGTGGAGACGCGCCGTTTGCCACCGGTGAGCGTGAGAAAAGAGGAACTCGAGCATGCGCCACCGAATAGGATGATGCAACCTTCGACTGATCGATGTCGCCAATATACCAACGACGATTCTGATGTCCACGTGAAGCGGGTGGTTTCCCGAGCGGCCGAGAATGAGGGATAGGTGGTCAATGTGTGCTTCGGTGGGCTCGCTCACGATCAGGTTCATCTTCAGATGCATTGTGGACCAAAATGTTTGACAAGAAAGAAGTGCATTGCGCCATGCGTGGCAGACACTACCGAGTTCTAGATACCGGCCGCGAATCGCGTCGTAACCGTCGTCTACAGCAACGTGGTGGATGATCTCGCAGAGAAGCTCGTTGGGGAAGCGACGAATGGGAGAGGATAATCTTTGGTAGGTCTCGTAGGTTTCCTTCAAAAGGCCGTATTCGCGCTTGAGGGTGTAGATGGCGCTTTGGAAAGCATCCATATGGGAAAGAATGTTCTCCATATCGACCTGAATGGCAGGGAGCGTAGTCTTTTCTAAATGAAGGCGCTGGAACTCTGTAGGAGTCGCATTGGATGAGAAGAGAGGTCTGAGAGGATGGGAATGGTCTGCGATAGATGTGTGGTAATGTGCGAGGCCGATAAGAGGGTAACCGCTTTCCGTGGTGCATAACGAGATGGCACGCTGCAAGAGCGGTATACGTTCCAGCGGGACAGACTCTCGTCGCCGGTACTCCAAGTTGTGTGTGCACCCATTGAGAAACATACCACCACAGGTTGGACATATCATATCATGGAGGAACATCCTTCAGTAACGCCTGGCAGGATATATCAGCATGCGAGGCCTTTGAAGAAGGATGCTAGAAAAGCGGAAAGGCTGACCGAGCAAGCCCACAATGACGGTAAGAGACAACTCGAGCACGCGATTGCCGCGTTGCACGTCGATCATCAGGACACGAGTTCAATTCGCTCTAGTTTCCGGTAAAGCCATTCATCGGCGAAAAATGGAGGTTCGCAGAGTATCAATGAGGAGTCAAAGGCGCTCCAAGGCGAGTTGGCTGTGATAGGGAATCGGCATTGCGGCAGTGATGTTGAGGGTTTGACTCTTCACGTGATGCTTACCGCCCTCTTCGCGACTTCCATGCAACCCTGCTAGATCCTAAGGCTAAACGCTCATCTCCCCCCCCCTCCCCCTCTAAGGATTGTCCTACTCTTCAGTTTCGCATCGCATTTTCAGCCTTTATGTCCGTTTCCGTAAATTGATCCTCCTCTCCCTTACAAGCCTACTCAAATGCCAAAGCAGCCAAATTTATTCCAGTTTTAAAACTGCTAGGTGTGCTCTCGGCTGCTCGTGCTGTATTGCTCCTCAAGCGGCACTCATGGCCATCGCTAAGGCCCTGCGATTCTGCAGTAGATGGATACCTAGGGTAGACAGAGGAATTAATGTCAATACTACATAGAAAAGGCAGGGTTCTATACCTTACTCGGTGATAGTCTTGGTGTTGATACAAGCAGGCATCGGCATTCTCATCCTCCTATGTTGGGGATTTAACGAATCGGATGTCTTCCCAATAACAGACCCTCCGCAAAACTAACGACCACCAGACGTCGTGTCCCATCAAATGAGCCACTCAACCGTGCTTATTACACACCTTCCTATGTCGGAATTTTTCGCCCTTTGGACCAGCGCACATGGCGAGAGGACAAAGACCCTTCCCAAACAAGGTTATCGCCTCGCCACTCAACAGAACCAATTTATTTGTTCAGACCAAACTTTCAAGCACCTTCTACAACGGGCGATTTCGAAAAGCAATTGAGATTTTGCGTCGGTGGTGCTGGTCGCATATAAAGGGCGGCTTGCTCGCTATGATTTCCCCAGCTCTCCCCGCCATCAGCACTCGAGCAACAACTCCATCCCGCCTACGCATCCCGTCCGCAACTTGAGCGCACTTTTGCTTGCACGTCCTATCACACAATGTCTACTCCCAGCAAAGCCACCGCCTTTGTGAGTACCCGCCTTGTGTCCAAATCCGGACACTGTTATTGTTTAGCGGTCGCTGACATAACTCCCTATTGTTCTCTTTTCAGCCATGCCCCCATCCCGGTTGCCCGCGGGTCTTTGAGGTGATCCGACACCTGAACCGCCATGTCGAGATCCATGATCCCAAGACGAAAAGATTCGCATGCCCGTGGGCCGACTGCAATCATACCACGCGCCAGAGGTCGAATTTGAAGACTCATATGAAGAAGTAAGTGTCATGTCTGCGCCAACAGTACCGGATACTCATTATTGAATAGGCACACGAACACGAAGGACCTTTGTTGCTCAAAGTGCGACTACGCCACTGGCGACCCCGCCCTAGCTCTTCGTCATCAACAGCGCGTCCATGGATACAAGCCCCGTACCTACCGCAAGCGTCGTTGCTCTATTTCGGAGGCGTCTTCCTCCTCGTCCTCCCCAGACTCCGAAGCCAGCTTCCCCACCACCCCCACCGCCGACGAGAAGCCCGAGCTCGACAACGGGCAGTCATATCCCTTCGACGAGTCCTTCACCAGCGTTCATGCCAAGTCGCTATATCCCGCCGCCGAAGCGATACCGGCCCTTTTGTATCCAGCGTTCGACGTTGATAGCCTGTCCGGCTACGATTGGTCTTCGCCTATTGCGAGTGCAGAGTCCTCAGAGTCATCTCCTGATATCTGGTCTTCATGGGCTCCGACGCCTGCTTTCCAGGGGGAATCATCGCCTGCTTCCTTCGACTGGTCGTCATTAGATCAGAACGTTGCCCAGTTCATTGCAGCATCTCCAGAAACGTTGTCTTTCCACTCAACACCATACCTCTCATCCCCGGCTGCTTTAAGTGTTCCATACACTGAGCAGAGCCTCGAGCAGTTCTTCAGCGTTGCGGTCCCCGAATTATATCCTTCGTCAAATGTTTCTTTTCCTTCCGAACCCATTCCGTCGTATTATGAACCGTACACACAGGGACAATTCTCGTCGACGCAATACCCTGCCAGCTTTGAACTGTTCAACGGACTCTAGTTTTCTGCTTTTTGTATCATTATAAAGTTATTGTTTTTGCTTTCCATCTTGCTTGTACTTCTGCTATTTTTTTGGTTGTTTCAATCTATCTCATCTGTTCTCAATCGAGGACACCGCTGCTCTGCCCTGCGTGATTAGACATAAGTGTTTAAGCCGTTAGCTGTGAATGTAGACGCGACTGAAGTGTCCCCAAAACGGGTAACCCGAGGCTGATCGGCAGCAGTCGCCTCTTGACCACTTACCACCATCACCCGCTTCAGCACATTGACCCGACACGGCCATGCCCATATCCGGATCGCATTTCACTGCCCCAAGTGGTGCTTACTTCAAATCTCTGGAAGAGCTTGATATCTGGGCATCATCTCCCAAAGCCAAATCGACCACCCCACTGAAATACTATCCGCGGACTGGACCAGGCCGTACAGCCGGAAAGCTCCTTGTAAATCCACGCTGTACGCTTTGCTATACACGCTTATCAGCCCTCTGGTCAGGTCTGCCATGATTACAAGGTTGGTTGCATACAATCCCTGCGACTGCGAAAAGAGAATTTATGCTATTGATAGGGCGGGTACACTGAAAGTCCCTTTGCGCTATCTTACACGTTCAATTACTGGAATGTCTGTGATACATTTATCTAGTAAGTTTGCCTCTACATTATGGTTTGTCAAATTTATTGGAGGATTCTCAAATGGACCTTTGGTATGGGTGCTGGGCAGTTTCAAACGTGCCTACAACTCGAGTTCTATCTCTAGCAGACTTGGCCTTCCTTGTCAACATTCCGTTCTGATACTTTTCCAGTTTCTCGCACCATCGCGTAACCATTCCCCCAACCGGATGGATATCTGCCGCCCATCGTCAAGGCGTCAAGATGCTTGGGGTTCTGTAAGTACGTCGAGGTTTGACTCCTTCTCTACGGTGCTCATTGTGATCATAGCATTTTCGAAGGCGGCGCCGAAGCCGATTGTCTTCGCCTCCTTGTTGGCAAGCTTCCAAAATCCAAAACCGGACCAGCAAAGCAGCATACCAACTCCCAATCTATACCAGTATCACCGCATTATGCTCGGCTCCTCGCGGCACTTGCGTATGAGCACGGATTTGACGGATATCTCCTCAATTTTGAATGTCCCCTGCAAGGCGGGCTCGAGCAAACACGCGCTCTATCCGCGTGGATTACAATTTTACAAGACGAGCTGCGCGAGAAGGTGGGCGATCACGCAAAAGTGATATGGTTAGAATCTTTCTTTAATGCTGTTGGCCAACTTTGGTCTGACGCTTCGGGATAGGTACGACAGTGTCATCGTAACCGGACAACTCGCATGGCAAGACCGACTGAACAGTTTAAATCTTCCTTTCTTTCTATCCTCTCATGGCTTATTCGGAAACTACACTGTCAGAGGTTTCGTTCCTCCTAAGAACTTATTTTCTAACGACATTTCTAGTGGCGAAAAGACTATCCAACCCGAACAGCAGAATACTTTCTCAGCCTTGATCCCAACCTAACTGGCGCACATCCCCAGGGACACTTCTCCGCCAAATCCCTTAGAGATATCTACATGGGCATTGACGTCTGGGGTCGCGGTAGTCACGGCGGTGGTGGCTTCGGCTCCTACAAGGCGCTCTCCCATATTTCCCCCGAGTCGCTCGGCCTCAGCGTAGCGCTGTTCGGGCAAGCATGGACATGGGAGAGCGAACAAGACAAGGACGGCTGGACGTGGGCCAAGTGGTGGGATTACGAGCGCACGTTGTGGGTTGGCTGCGATAACAACGATACTGTTCATGTCCCAGAGGCACCGAGGAGAAAGGACGAGCCGGAGTGTGTGCATGGACCGTTTTTACCTGTGACATCCTTCTTCGCGAAACAGGCACCCCCTGATCCGGTCGCATTGGCGTTGCATACGACGTTCTCGCCTGGCGTTGGGCTGGGGTGGTTCGTCAACGGTGTTCAGGTGTTCACGAGCGAGACGGGATGGACAGACGTCGATAAGCAGACCAGCATGGGAGACTTGGTCTGGCCCCGACCCAGTATTGTTTGGGAAGGCGATGTTGAGGACTTTCAAGGCGAGGTAGCCATCACCCCAGAGATCTGCATGGCCGACGCTTGGAATGGTGGAAGCTCGCTTAGACTGACACTTTCCGAGAAACACCAAGACCAAGAGCACTCGGTCTATCGGTGTATATGGGCTCCAATCCAGAGCCTGGCTCTGACAGAGGGACGATCTTACGAAGCGGTGCTGGTGTACAAGCTCGAGGAGCACGCGGACCTCGATGTCAGTCTGTCTGTCAAAACCGACGTGGGGACTGTTACCATCACGCCAACGGCGGCGAACGACACCGCGCTACCCCAAGGATGGACCAAGCTGGCTATTACTTTCTCGGTGGACAAGCAGCCGACATCGTCTTCGATTGGAGTGGTCGTGGCTATCGTCTTGGAGGATGAGCCTCTCAACGCGTCTATTCTCCTTGGGCAGATGAACATCTTCCCATCACCATCCAATGCGGTCTACGATGTTTCGCTTCTATGGGCAGACTACGACGCCGACTCGAGCACGTTGACGTGGGAAGTCGCCGCGTCGTTCAAGCCTTTAACGGGGTTGTCCATTACATCGCCTGAAGATCCCATTCCGGCATGGGACATATCACCATCCGCGAAATGGTTCCCCAGATTCGTGTACTGCAACGTGTACGCCAGTCCGTTCACTACTGATACGTACGTCGGCGGACCTGAAGATGCAAGCGTGGTATGGATTGGGACGTCTGGGTACGAGAGAGACGAGAAGACGTTTGTGGCGGATTTGAGGAACATGCCGTTTGATGGAAATGGGGAGAAGATTCGGTTCTTCATTCAAGGCGTGCTTGTTACAGGAGAGGTCATTCCTTGGGAGCGATGCGTTTTCGTGGACAAGTTGTTCACCTGGAACGCGTTCATGTAGACGTAAAGTATTGGATATGTTTTCTTCGCTTTCCCGGAGCATTACCTATGGCATCACGTTAGTAGATATACACAGGCTCCGAGGCTGACGCCACGGAGAGCGGTTGAATAAGCCTGGCCACGGACGATGTTCGCTGGCGCCTAGAGAAGGGAGGTCACTGGCGTAGTAGAGTCTATCTGGCACCGCGCACGAGCTAATCATCAATGCAATTTCCAAAGCCTTCATCATTTCCAACAAGTATCTATGTACTGTGATGCCACCTAACAAATTTCAAGCCTTCAACTCCTGTCTTGCAGCTCGCAATGGTCCCAGTACTGCTTTCATCCCCACCAATACATCATCCTATACGCCACTGTTCAGAATACTTCTTAAGAAGAGAAGGAAAAGCAAACTGACGGGCCAATATGTCTTCTTGAAACTCTCCCTCGCCTTCAGTCTCTGGAAATAATCCCAGAGTACCTTGTACTTCGGATCCGTCGCCAGTGTGTTTAATACCTGTTTTCCCTCGCCTTCGTCATACGCTCCGACATCATTTGAGAGTAGAGTCTCGAGCCTGGCAAAGAAGGGCAGAACGGCCACATCCGCGATAGTAAAATCATCATTGACCGCAAATTTCTTGCTACCGTTCTGAACAAGCAGGCTCTGCAGTGCATCGAATCCAGCGAACAACGTTTCCTTCGATTCGGCGCGCGTGAGGAACCCCATATATGGTGGGAATAACTTGTTGGAGAAAGTATCGATGAAGAAGCGTGCCTTGGCGCGCTCGACGGGGGAAGAGGGCATGACAGGGGACGCAGGGAAGAGATCAGCGATGAATTCGATGAGGATAAGCGACTCAGCGAGCTTGGTCGACTCGGGAGAGGGTTTGTCTGCGGGAACAACCGGGCCACCATACGCAATTGCGGGAACCTAAGGAGAGTGGGAAGAGTGTCGTTAAGCATTCTAGAAAGAGTAGAGAAGCCACTCACTT
This sequence comes from Hymenopellis raphanipes, assembly GCA_036872995.1. Classification (NCBI taxonomy): domain Eukaryota; kingdom Fungi; phylum Basidiomycota; class Agaricomycetes; order Agaricales; family Physalacriaceae; genus Hymenopellis; species Hymenopellis raphanipes. The sequence continues at coordinate 109,155 of JAYMDG010000001.1, forward strand.
TACTAGCAGGGTTCACTTTGGGCGCGTACCATTCCGGCTTGTTGGAAAGGTCGATTTCGTATCGCGTGAATTGTGCACCAACCTCAGCGAGTGTAAGCTCAGTCTACGAGGTAAATCAGCGTCTGCTTCATCAGATCGACTGATGCTGAGACGTACCCTATGCGCAAACGGGCAAACCTAGTCCAGACTGTTCAGAACCAGTACGAAGATAATCTGAAAGGACAGCGCACCTTTGCCGCGTAGAGAGTGATCTGTTCAGCCATGGTCAAGGGTGATTTAGATGTGCAACTTGACATGCATGCTTTTATAACACGATAATCGCGATTATTATTTCGCGTCATAAACGGTTGTCACTCAGTGGCGCGAGTCAGCCAATCTCCCTGATGACATGAGCGTGAGTAAGGAAGGATGACAGAGGATGACAGTGACGGCGCATAGCTGCTCACGCAGAACAAGGGTACAATGCAAGTGTAAAAACTGGAATATGGAAGGTCCTTGGCAAAGAGGTAGATAGACTGTCAACGAGCTGACGTGTCGACGTAGTCTAGAGTAAAATCTGATGACTGAATGACCACTCATTCCACGACAATGTGAATGGGAGTCATAGATAGCAGTCATCTTCCCACATACCTTGGTAATGATCCAGTGAAAGTTTACCAGTGCCAGAGATAATGGCAATCTGCAAGGGAAGATTCAGGATTAAACATCTCGACACGATAGTTTGTAGTCAAACCGCGTTTGGCACGTGGTAAGACTGGTCATCTTTCTGGCTTGCTGAAACGTCGACCGCCACGCGTAGCATAGTTTGGTGGTTATTTTGTGTAAAAATTCAACTTTGAACTGAGGCCAAATGGGACCTAGTTCAGTGAACTTTCGAGAGTTCGAATCTGGGCTTGTGAAGTTCAAATCCAACTTTTTTGAGTTCACTGTCAACTTTGTAAGTTCAAGTCCTACTTTGAAAGTTGGCAAAGCACTTCAAAAGTTCGCTGCAACCTTCAGAAGTTGGCATCAACCCTAGGAAAGTTCGACGACTGCCTCAAAGGGGAAGTCGGCCGCTCCCCGCCATCAGGCGGGAGTTCTAGACCCAGACTGTGATGTGACTGCCAGTCGTCATATGTGGCGTGCCCGAGGCATGGCCCGAGTGCGTCCCGAGCAAGCTCTATAGACTGACAGCTGTCGTTCACGCACAATGGGACAATGCAGTCATACTCACAATACAGTATATTTGCATAGTGAATCAATATTTGGGTGCTGCAGGCTCCCGACGTTTGGGTTAGCACCATCTGGAAATCAGTATAGTCTTACTACACAAGTCTGATGGAATCAAACTTACAGAAGTCTGGAAGGGACTCAGAAGGATACTCTAGCCCAAGATAGACATCAACACCGAACACGAGAGAATTGGACTCAGAGCTTTGCCAACGAGGATATGTAGCGATTGCAAACACCGTCGGTCTTCTAATTCAGATGCTTTGTGCATCCTGTTTGGCTCCCACATTTCAGAATTGTATAAATGTCAGGCCCTGCTGGGCCTTCGTTCGTATCTCATCCCATAAACACCACCACTGTTACGAGTCCGTACCTCTGCTTATTCCCTATCTACGACGACATCATGCCTTTCAACCCCAAAACCCTCGGAAAGTGCAACAAAAAGGACTGTGCATGTGGAATTGCATTTGTCGATGGTAAGGACGAGGCGGACTACAAGCCCACTGACAACTGTGGCGTATGTGGTGACCCTGTGGGCATGCATGTGCAGGTACGATTTTCGATTGATTGTTCTCTTTCATCACTTACATAAGCATCCTCAAGTTTTCCGTTACTACCACCGCCGCCACCACTGCCGGTAACGCCGAGGCTGTAAAGGTATGTCTTCGTATGCTTCTTGAACTCGATATGCATAACGGAGTTCAACTAGCCTAAGAGTCAGACTAATAAAGTTGATCCCACCACCTTCGGAGGAGCCACGGCGGAGACTCTCTTCGGTGTACGCAACAAGACTACGAACGACTCTGATACTCCCTCCTTCCATAGCTCCGGCAGCTGGAAGAAGACCGACGCGCCATTTAGAGACTTCTCAAAGACGCGTGAGGAAAATCGAACAAGGCCGCTGTAGCTCAAGGCATTAGTGTTCCAAAGTTTGATCCTTCCGAGAAAGTAAGATGTCCTGACGCTTTCCAGCTCTTCATATCTGACAGATATCTCCTTTCAGATCACTGTCGAAAAACTTGCTAACCGGACTGGCCGCCCGCCTGTGTCTAGAAAGCCCAAAAAAGCCAAGCCCGAATCCAAGTCCGCCACTGTTATCCTCATTCCAGAGACCCGGAGGGCGCATCAAGATGAAGTACGCCGTCCTTCTCGTGCCATGTCTGTTGTCTCCTTGTGTCTTTGTCTGTTCATAACATTACTTACACGTTTTTCAGATATGAAGCTCTTAGAGAGAACAAATATGTTCGATCTATCGAAGTTACAGAGGACCACACTGGGGGCGACATGGCTAGCGTAATTTATACCGCATTCAAGGACATTCTCCCGATGTCATCCACGTCGCCCGCGGATCTGTTTCATTTTATGAAGGTTGTCGGCAATGGTCGTGGTGCGCCGTCTATTCTTGTGCCGAATGAATGGGTTCAACAAGGGACCGGGTCATACAAGGAACACCAGGAGTACGTAGCGTGCAATCATGACTCTCCGAAACTCACATTATGTCTCCAGAGTCAATTCTAAGTATCACCCTTCTGGAATGAAGCCCACCGATGTTGTCTTCCCAATCTATATCTGTCTTGCCAACGAGCACGACGACCTCAGTTTCGTTGAGCCCAAGATCTCCAAAGGACCAAAATCTGCCAAGGTGCGTCCCCGACTAATTTTCATGCGACACATTATAAAAGGGTTGTATAGCGTGCGCGTTCATCGACTGACGAAGGCGACAAGGAGGTCAAGCGCCGAAAGACCGACTCCAAGGTTGATGAACAAGCGATGGATGATACGGACGATCTACGCGTACCAATGCCTCCCGTCGATCATAAGGTCTTGAAGCCCTCCCCACCTTTTGCTTCAACCTCTCATCTGTTCTTCGTCAGGTCCTGGAATTTCCGAAGTCTCTACGGCAGGCCCAGCGATGTGTTCTGAACACTGGTTTTCCAGCAGACAAACCCCGAGGATTTGCCAGCGGATATGGAGCCAGCGGCCGATGGGTAAGCCTTTCATTGACTGAACAGGTAGCTTCAAACTTTATTCTTATCCATATGCAGACCACACTCGCACTTTCTGCCCCGTACGATGCATTTCCTGTCCAAACTGGCCGTGCTCAGAGTCTTCTTGAGCTCTTGAAGCTACCCGACATGAGCGGCAGCCTTGCCTGCAAGATGCTCTGTAACGACTTCTCACACGTCCTCACCTTCGCTCCTTTCACCGAGCTTCATGCGTGGCTTGAATGCGCCCCGCTTGGTCGCGACCTCAAGCCCGAGGACAATCCTCTGTTCGTGCAAAAGTTCCGGTTGGGACCGATGGGCATGACGCTAGTTCTGGAGGCATTGCTCTTGATGTTCGGGGTCATCAAGAGGATCTCTGAAATGCCCGGTTTATCGGATGCTGAGTTCCAGGAACTACGCGACCGCCATGCCGAGCTCTCGGACTTCGCTCAGGTTGTCGTCGACCTGATGAACTTTTTCTTCGAGAATGTAGAGCGACGGTTTTGGTACCCAAAGACGGGTTTCCGTCAGCTGGAGGCGGTAATTGCCATTAACGCCCCGCTCTTGAAGGATCTAGTAAGTTTCTTCTGTTAATGACAGCTGCCCCGTTAATGACTTGTATTATAAGCCCACCACTCAAGCACTGTCCCCAATTCATATCGGTCTCATTCGACTGCGTGAGCTCCTTGGAGACGACACAAGTACCGCCCCCATTATCCGCACACATCTTGAAAGTTTTTTAGGCAGTGCCGAAGATCCTTCAAAAATGACTATCGACATCGTTGCCCGCGGCGAACACGGTCTCGACAAGCTGCTCGACATTCTCCGTTGTTACGTTGAAGACCGTCCTGTCCATCAACACTATGAGGCTTGCCTGGGTGTATTGGGGAAGCTTGCCGGAGCGGTGGCTTGGAAGGTCTTTCATTACCTTTCGGTAAGTCTCTTGTCATGACTTGGTGTTCAAGTCGCTAAACAAAGCATCAGCATCCTCAGCATTACAACCATCCTAAGCCCACTGCAACTCGGGGAAGAAAGGTAAGCCCTTGCATTTCGTCTCGCCTTATGGAGCCCTGATTTGGCCTTAGATGAGAAAGAATCGGGCGTACGCATACTCCGACAAAGAATATTTCTCGTGTTGACCTTTCTACAGGACTGGGACATTCCATCCCGATGAGCTGGGACTAGACTTTGACGACGGTACGGACTAATCAGCGCCTCATCCTGTCTCTTGACTGATTAAATGTTCAGAGTTGCCTCCGATGTCAGACGCGCCCGATTCCGAATGGTACTCGATGCTGATCATCCCCAGTAGGACCTTCCTGTTGATCATCTTTGCCTCGTCTAACCACCCGAAAGATCTTTCCAGCCAAAGATCGGGTTCTTGGAAGGATTTCGCAGTGTCAATAGGGATGGATACCGTGCCCGTTTTACGGTCCATACGGTACGGTGATACGGACACGGTACCCGTACCGTGTAAGATCTTGAGAAACGGTCAACGGTACGGTCATTCGGCCGGGATACGGTCTGTAGGTGGTCAGTAAGCGTACAGAGCTAGCATCCATTGCAGACAGTCCCGTGTTGTTCAGTAAGCGTTCCTACAAGAAATGTAGGCAAAAGTAACCCTCCAGGAAGACGTGGGGGTGTCTCGAGAGCGTGCATATCCTAATCGGGACCATTGATCAGAGCCACGTGTTGCTGCTTGTCCAACGACGACCTCGTCCACTGGCGCTATGGACGACGCGGATGCGATTCCTGAGACATCGGCGACTCTCTGGACATCGATTGTCATCATTTTTCACTCTATTTTATTACACAGTGGCATAAAATATGTGTTTATCAGCTCGGATCCGCCTGATTGACATCTACGTCTTCTCTGGATATTTCACGGTCATTCAAAACATCGAACAAATCCAGCATGAGCAAAATTATCACATCTTTACAGTGGGGTGCCACAGTGACGGCCGATGCACGGCCGTTTAGGCCGTATCTTACGGTCACCGTACCGTGCACGGTAAGCCAACTTACGGCCGTGCCCGTCACGGTACGGTATCCACCCCTAAGCGTCAAGTCCCGAACCGGCTAAACCATCCGAGTCTAAGGGTGTAGCGTCCAGTGTCGACCCAAGACTTCTGAACGCGCGCGAATTGGCAGGAGCCACCATGACCAAAGACAAACTCCTTCGTCGCCTTCGAGTGGAATTCCCCCATCCTGATATGACGACGCGTCAGCGATTCGAGACGGCGATTCTGGACCTGGATGACAAGAAACAGTACTTTGCTGCTCAACGGGTTTGTACCTCTGCAACTGTACCTTCTCAACCATTGACTGTTCTCGCAGGCATACCACCCCGACAAGAACCGTTTTGCAGGAAGCATCTGGGTCGAGATATGCACTCAGCTGAATTGTGCTATCAACAAGGCCTTCGGGAAGTAGTCACTGTATTGCTGTATGTCATACATATTTCTTGTGGGTCGAATCAAATCCCATTTCTCGTGTACAACAACTAGGGTGAATATTCTATGAGCGGTGAAAGTGAAATCACGAAGAAGAAAGGATGCTGTTCAGTCCGAGTACTAACACACTACTCATCAGAACACGACGGCCCATTGTCCCCTGTGATGTGTTCCAAACATACGAGAATGAATCGAGCGTTCGATTGAGTCGGTCGTGGACGTGGCGTTTACCATGGCGTTTGGGCGCGGCTCGGGATGAGGGTGACTGTAAGCTTGGTGGTACGGCGTGATTCACAACAGTGCCGAGTGTCATCCTCGTCTTGCGTGGGGCGTCGAAAGTGTCGTTCGCGACAAGCGTGGGGTGATTTCAGTGTCAAGGAAGATAGTACCTGGACAGTGTGTTAGCTCGATACATTCTGGAAGTGTAGCGACGCACCAATGGATTGGATAATTGTCAGCCGGTGGACCGACAGTGTTAAAGACTAAGATCCGTCGTCTTGGGCCGTCGTACAACTCGATGACGATGACGACGATGACGAGAGCGCGAGAAATAATGGCTGAGCGGCGCATTAGCGTTGCTTTGGTACTGGCATGAGCGTTCCCTTGAGACCCCCCGGGTAAGTCAGCCTAACACTGACAACGTCTGCTGTCAGTGCTTACAAGGGGTCTGAAACAGTAAGCGACGCGGGCTCACCTCTTATACGAACACGGTCGCGTTCGACGCGTGACCATGTTGAATGTAATAAACAAAGGGGACGAAAGAGGAGTCGGTATGTTTTCCATTGTTGTCTTACAGCAGACTTACCCTTTTGGGTGCGATCTCCGCACTTCGCCTCCCGCTCTCATTTCTCAACACGTTCACTCTCAATTCGACGTTGAATCCAACGGCGGCATCCGAGCTGCCCACTCCCGTTGGAATGAGGTCTAGACGCGTGCTAATGACCGAAAGGTGTGCCATGCCCCGGACACCCAACTCCGCGCTCGCTCGGGCGCCCATCTTGAACCTATGCTCGGATCGTGTGTTGAAAGGTGCTGGGACTATCCGCAGGCGTGTTCGAGGTCGTCGCAGTGGCCAACAGTTGTTACAGCGCCTGCGGACTCTGCAAGAGAACCCACGAGCTCTTCGTTTCTCGACATCGCCTTATGTACGCTGAACTATCACTGCCCTAGCTACGAGTTACACAAATAATATTATACGCTGAGTTTTTTTCCTCAATCTGGGTGATTTGGGTTTGAATGAGGTGCTCCTAATCGGCTCCGTCGTACCATAGCTTGCTCTTGACCGTCGCCGTCCAATAATGGCGGACAGAGACAATGTCCAACGATTTCTCTCCCACTGCCATACTCTCTGCAATGAGGCTCGCTTCGTCATCTCCTCATTCCCGAACGCGGAAGTCGCAACGGTGGAACGGCTCGCACATCAACTGTACGCGACTCGCACCATTTTACATGGCCTGGACGACCCTTTTCTCACTGAGGTGCAAATTGAAATCATGCTGGATCATCTCGATTCCTTCCTCCGCCAGCTAGATGCCTTTTTAGAGACACCACCCCCAGCTACCTCTGACAGTCTTCCTCGCATCTACACGGGACGCCCTGGTCGTCCTCGTTACGACATAGACCTAGAGAGAGTTTGTCTGCTTCATGATCTGGGAAGTACGTGGGAGGGCATCGCTGACGCGTTCGGCGTAGAGAGAAGGACTCTGTACAACCATTTGGGCAGAGCAGGTCTCTCGACGGCACGCAAGGCGTTCACCGAGATTACGGACAACGACCTGGATGAGGAGGTTGCAAAGATCTCCATTCAGCATCCTTTTGTCGGCTCGGCCATCATCCAAGGGCATCTCGAGGTTCTTGGGATTCATCTGCCCCGTACAAGAGTGCAAGATAGCCTGCGACGTGTCGATGCATTGGGAGTCCTTACAAGGTATTCCTCTGTTCTCCAAGCCTAGTGAAGCCACCTCATAAATTTGTAGATGGGCTTGTGTAACGAAAAGACGTGTATACAAAGTACGCGGTTCCAATGCGCTTTGGCATCAGGATGGACACGAGAAGTTGAAGCATTGGGGCTTTTGGGTACATGGCTGTGTAGACGGACACTCGCGTCTCATCATCTACATGGAGTGTCGCTCGAACAAACGCTCCGACACTGTTTTCCAATGCTTCCTAGCCGGGGTAGCACTGTTTGGTTGGCCTAGTCGTGTCCGCGGGGATTTCGGGACGGAGAACAACAAGATAGAGAAATCAATGGTGCGACATTGGGGGGAAGCTCATCGGGCGTATTTGCGGGGCCGGTATGAAGAATGTTTCTCATCCTTCTGACCATTTCTGAGTCCTTCTGCAGGTCAACACATAATGTCCGAATAGAAAGACTCTGGGTCGACATACAGAAGGATGCCCTCGAAGCTTTTCGACAGATCTTTCTGTACCTGGAGCAAAACGGCTTATGGGAGAAGGAGAATGCCCTTCATTGCATCTGTCTCTTTCTTGTGTTCCAGCCACGCATCCAATCTGCTCTCAACCGCGCCAAGCATGCATGGAACCATCACAAGATCCGGACAGCGCAGAATCAGACACCGGTGGCTATGTACGCCCTCAGCCGACAGAAGTTGATGAATCAGGGTGTCTGGACAGGCGACGTTGGAGATGATGTATCATGTGTCGATGGATTCTACGGGGTGGAGGGTGCAGAGGATGAGGGGCTGGCGATGCCGTCTGTTGACCCCAATGACCCGAACTCGGCGCTTGCTGAGGATGCTGACATTGAAGCAGCAAGGGAGGCACTGGGAGACTTTGATTTTGAGGAGGAGGATGGGAACTGGGGAATAGATGTGTATTGCAAGGCTGTTATCCAGCTACATGCTTGTATTTCATAGCTTCAAGTTATGGAGGCACTTTCTCAGATTACATAAGCAGCGTACATATCCCAAATAAAGCAGGCAGTGGTGCGGCGGCGTGAAGCTTGTTCCTTTAAGTTCTATCCAACTTCTGCAAGTTGAGGCCAACTTTGCAAAGTTGGAGCCAACTTCGACAAGTTCAATTGTACTTTGTGAAGTTCAATCAAACTTCAAAAGTTCACTCTAACTTGGCCGAAGTTCACTCTTACTTTCTCAAAGTTCACTCGTACCTTTCAGATGTTGACCGAAAAAAGTAAAAGTTCACAAAAAAATAATTATTACACACTATAACGCCCATAGCATAGCTATATGTGTAAGTATTACATTCCTGCCATGCTAAGAGCGCAACGTTGCTAAGTATCTCCCACGGCGCTCTCGTGAAGCTATCGATGTAAGTCGTAACTGGTGCACATGTCTACTCACGATTGGTAATCAACAGGGCATATGAGAGGGAGAAGGAGGAAAGAGGGACGGCATCGCGGCAAAGCTGTTTTCCGCGAGGTCTACACGTGATGCTTACCGCCCTCCTCGCGAACCTGCCAGATCCTAAGGCTCAACGCTCATTCCCCCTCCAAAGATTGTTCTATTCTCCAGTTCTCTCGTCGTACCTGCAAACTTTTATATTCTTTTCCGTACATTGACCCTCCTCTCCCTCCTAAAATACCAAAGCAGCAAACTTTAAAGTTTTAGTTTCAATCCTGCTAGGAGTGACGTCGGCCGCTCGTCCTGAACTGCTCTTCCGTGGACATCACTAATAATAATGCCCCGAGATTTGGAGAGGCCGCGCCTCAGTCGTAGGTCGTTGCTTGGGGCGGTATCAGTCCGCCGGACAGTCTTGATGGACCATGTGCCTGTCACTGTGAGTTTGTCAATTCCAACCAGTTGCTTTCTCCGGATGAGTAGTCCTCTGATCCTTTAGAAGATGCCCTCGACATCAGGGACCTCTACATGGATGTCGATTCGCCCATTTCTTTAAGTTAGGTTCTCGTCTGGTGATGACGTGCCCGTAAGTGGCGTCAGCGAATTTAATCCTATCTGAATGTCGTGTAGTATATTCCGAGCAAATTCCAGGATGCTTTTGAGATTCCGAGCTCTGACGGCACCGGAATCAGACTCGGCGGCTGGGAGGGTTCTTAATGATCTGGGCGGTCGAGCTCAGTGTCGACCGTGCTGGCTGGAAAGACGAAAAGATGACACACGCCACGTCACACAGATGTCGCCGCTTACCCTGATCGCAAGCTGAGCGCCCGTTCCATCATCAGCTGAAAGAAAACGGCCTATACAGAACATGGCGTCTCAGCCTATTCTAATTTTCAAGCCCCACGTCTTTTCCTGTCCAATGGCAGTATGTGCCAGTGGGTTACCGACAGGTCGCTCGTTTCCGTAGGCCCTGCCGACTGAGCTGAATAATTCGACTGAAGCCAGGTCGTGTTGTGCTAGGTAGGAAACTCTCACAAAGTAATCGGAGAAGAAGTCGCGTCCAGTCTGAGTCTAAATTTAATCGATCCTACGCAAGATCTCTCCGCGGGAGACAGCTCGCTATAAAGGCATAGCTTGCTCAGTTTTTGAACTTGATTTCCCTTCACGTCCGGCATGAAGTATTGCATCGCTGCCATCGTCCTCGCCCTTGTTTCCAGCGTCACCGCCGCGCCGCCCATTAAACGAAACAATGGTCTTGATGCCAACGGTATGCGCTTTTTATTCTCAACCGAGTGTGCTCCGTTTATCTATTTACAGACATTGGAATTTTGAATACTGCATTGACGTTCGAGCTCTTGGGACAAGCACTTTACACCAACGCTCTGACAAGGTTCAGCAATGACGATTTCATTAATGCCGGGCTCCCTCCGTTCGCCAGAGGCCGCTACCAACAGATCGCGGACCATGGGGCTGCTCATGTACAGTTTTTGTCGTCAGTCCTTGGCGACAAAGCTACACAGCCTTGTCAATACACCATGTACGTTTCCTCCTCTGGTTCGTGCGGTCCGTGATTGCCTCATTACTCTTGACAGTCCCTTTAACACCCCCAGGGAGTTTTCCGCGTTCAGTCAGCTCATTGAAGGCGTTGGTACGTTTACGAGTCTTTATTTGAGTCGTCTTTGACTTTTCATAGCTGTTTCGGCTTATTCTGGTGCCGCTCGGCTCATTGACAACAAGGATATCTTAACCGGCGCTGCAGTCATCCTCTCTACCAAGGCGCGCCAAGCTGCCTGGATCGCGTCCGCCGTGAACATGGTCGAGCCGTGGAGTGGCGCATTTGATGTGGGTAAATTTTTGTAACTTTCCTGCTGTCCGCTAACCAACGTTTACTTCTAGACTCCCTTGTCCCTTAGTGAGGTGTTTACCCTTGCAGCTCCCTTGATTGGGTCTTGCCCATCCACCAATCCAGTACTGCCTGTCAAAGCGTTCCCGACGCTGACCGTTGAACCGCCTAACCCCAAGCCTGGAGATACGGTTACCCTCACTTTCGAAGGATGTCACGATTCGCAGGTTGCTGTTTTCCAGACCGGATTAGATCTGGTTACGGCGCCGATAAAGGACGGCAAGGTCACCATTCCATTGACTTTGAGAGGTACGGTGTACTTGGTGGTCTCGAACGACAAGGATGGGAAGGTTTCGGATAGTACTATAGCTGCTGGGCCTGCTATCCTCCAGTTCAACTTTGATGAGAACGGCAAATTGATTTGACAACATTTCACATGGACTTAGTATTATTTTTGGACTTCTCTCTCTCTCTCGCTGTACTACCAAAAATTCTGTTCGTTTGGAACCTAGCATGGTTTAAACTTTGTTCATGCGCTCCCAGCGTAAACTGATATGCGGAAGAGGTCTTCGTCAAATGTTTGAAGCCGTACTACTTTGCGTACTACTTTGGCCCGAAGCTAAGATCACTCCCTGACGGCCAAGTCTCAATTGTTTGCCTGTCAACGTCGCATTATTGTTTGCGATGTTCACTCGGCAACATTCATGCTTTGACCACCAGTGGTCACTCGGCTACTGTGAGGGAACTAATAACACGATCAAGAACGTGCCGTTCCCCATCGACAATCATGAACCCGAGCACCAATCCGTGATATCGTAGGCATGTTCGTAGTACACCATCGTTTGGCGACCTCCATGCTAAAGATCACACACATCATTATGGACGCGAGGTCACGCGGGAGAACCTTTTGTTCTCCTAACAGCCGGTTTCACTGGGAATGGGGGCAATACAAAGGCCCATCGCCTAATCCGGCGACAATGAACAGGCGCAACGCGGTGCAGAACAATACCCACACCTATCCCAATTTGGTCATCTCTTGTTCTTTCACCGGTTCAGTGGCTCTGCAGTAATCATTATATAAACGGCGAGTAAGCGATCTGCACCAACACATAGATCCCATCACCACCATCACCCGCAACAGCATCTCTATTCTATAAGAACCTAACCTACTCGAGAGCCACCATCAACACCCATGTCTACTACTACTCCCATTATCGCATCTGCACCATCCCGTCGCATCGCGCGCAAACAGCAGCGAGTAGCGAGTGGTACATCCTCCGATGTCATGCCGCCTTCGCCTATACGTTCTGACTCTAGCTCTGGCGACGAGCATCCAGCCTGGAGCGATTCAGACACCGAGTCTGAAGACGAGCCACAACCCATAGACATCGACGAATCGTGGCTGTACACGTTCCATGTAAGCTTTTCCTTCCATCTCTTTCCCCTTCCTTCATGCCTAATCCTTCACCGTCACAGGCAGGCGAACGCGTGTGGATACGCACTAGTGGCGGAAACTGGCATCTAGGTCAGGTCACCGGACAGAAGACCAAAACGGGCTCAACGCGAGAGGTTTGTGGTGTTGTTTTCCTTTTCTCCGGTGACAGCTTCCCTGACAGCTCGAATGAATAGAAAGAAGGCGTCTTTTATCCCGTCATTTTTAACAGCAAGATACGAAAGTGGTTCGCGCCACTAAACGGCGATATCAAACCCGATACGAAGCATACTCGGACTTTGTTGGCGGAGGCTGGGTTCCTCAGCGATGATTCTGAGTAATGTGTTGGATACTGATAGTCGATTGAATTGAAAGCGGTAAAATACAGCGTCTAGTTGTAGAAGTCTAATTTATGGAATATCAGATGTGTACCCCATCATACAATTAAACAAACGCGCGCTTACTAGTACCTGATGAACTGCCGGAGTTTGTATCAAAAGTTGAAACGCTGTGCTAGCTGTACAGCGTCCCACCACTGCTCGTGCGTCAGAATTCCCAGCGCCTCTGCCTTCTCCAACACGCTGATCAACCAATCCTGACAATTCCATTGCCCGTCCGGAACGCGCACAGGTTCAGCAGCCGCGACAGCTTCCAAATCCTGTCTTTTCCGTAAACTCATCTTCGCCATGCATATAACGTGTTCGTTCCCCTGCCTCTTCGCAGACGTCAGAGGTCCCCAATTCGTCAGATAGTTGATGCCAATCTCCTGCACAATGTCCAGGTGGCGGTGGAATGGGGCCTCCCTCGTTTCCGCTACGGTCCATGAGAGCTTCCAGTGGTGGTCGTGCGGCTCCGTCATGTCTCTGGTAGACCGCGTGATAACAAGGTTAACGTCGAGGTCTTCGTCTGGATCGTTGTAGATCCAAGACAAATCGGTGGGGGAATGGATGTTTGGTGGACGGCCGAAATTTGGGAGGTATTCGACGCCGTTGGATGGCGCGATAGGGAACAGAGTCGCTGAAGACATAATAGAGGGAGGATTCAATGTCAATTCAGACCATGATGAAGGTAAATGGAAAAAAGACTTCGGGGGTAATAGTGATGACGCATGCAAATTCTCATGATGATGATTAAAATAGTACTACCTGACATTTTCTCATTTCTACAGCCCAGCGGCGCTTAAGATGGCGTCGAAGTTGGGCGATCCAAAGCCGGTGACCTTGACAAGAAAACATTAGTTGCAAATCTAACAGAAAGAAGTGGAAATTGCTTACAGGATCCCCTAGAAGTTCGGAAGATAAATGTCAGTAGAGGCTCCAAAACATTCATCGATATTAAGAAGCACGTACAGCCAGCGGTAGCCGGGAAGCCATCGGTATTGCCTAGAGAAATACGACATGAACATCAAGAAGTCGCGTCTATATTTCGGAAACCTACATCCAGGATTGCTGCCTGACGTGATATCGAAGAAGGCTTGCGGATTGGAGTAGATGCTTCGAACAAATGAAATCAGCCAGACGAAAACGCCGACTACCACACACGAGACTCACAAAGGGTTCAAGAAACCAAGCACCGGTTTCCCAGCAGCAATCAGACGATCATTCACCAGCGAAATAACGCTCGCAAATATCGGGCTAGAACACGACGTCCCGCCCACAGTTCCAAACTGGTTCTGCCAATTAATCTCCACGTTCTCGCCTTGTGCCGCGATATCCGGGAACGCGCGTCCAGAAGCGTTGAACAGGCCCGCGTTGGTGTCGCCGAGCGCAGAGAGATAAGAAGCGACCACGTCCGCCTGATAGTCGGGGATAGAGAAGTAGTTGGAGAACCCACCGCTGCTAAAGTCTGCAGCGACTTCCGGGCTGATGCCGGTGGTTCCGCCGACTGCGGTCTGCCAGGGACAGGTGCCGGGGAATGCTGGGATGAAGGTCGTGCAGTCTTGACCTGGTGATGATCACCGTGAGAAGTAGTAGCGATGAGGAGAAGGGAGAAGCGAACTTTGACCACCGGATACACCACCGTCGCCTATGTTGATAGAATTTGCGTTAGACATACAGAAAGTGAAGCTGGTTTGTTTTACCTGAGGCGAAAAGGATGGACACACCACGCGCGCCCAAGGCCATGTAGCCATCACACATACGTCTTGGGTTCGATGTTAGCAAAAGGAGTAGGATAGTAACATTGATACGTACGTTGCCAAGTCGATAGGAAGATCTGTCTCGTCAAAGCCATAACTTGTGGTAACGACCTAGAATGTTTTCAACAAAAGAAGACGATGGTAGTTGGTGCATATTCACCTGAGGCGGGTTCTCCTCGGCAGTCAGAACATCCATCACATCAATGAATCCGCTGACGCCGTCCGGGTTATCGTCTCCCACACTGATGAAAACGACTGGGACGCCTGTAGCTACGCCGATTGTGTATTGAATATCGAGGTTCTGTGGAATACACTGTCAGTTTGTTTGAGAAAGGAAATATGAGACGTCCATACAGCTTCGATACCGGCTTGGGAAAGAGTCTGAGGGTTTATGCCACCATCGACAGTCTGCAGAGTAAAAGTCGTGTTTGGGTTGATATCGGTTCTCAATCGTCGGAGGAACCGTCCAAGATCTGCTTGCTGTCAGCGTGTCAGCGAATGTCATGAATCACAACAAAGAAATGACAACTAACGTTGGCGTATTGTTCGATGAATCCAGTGACACCAAGGACGTTCGAGGATTGCGTGGCAGGTGTAGCCGGGATACCGTAAAGCGCTTGCAAACAAGCTGGAGTGATGATACTAGCACAGCTCGAAGGCGCTGGGTTCGCACGTTCAGTGACGTTGGCGTTAGGCACTGGGATAGAGAACACAGGACTCGTAGGTCCGAAGCGGGGCTTCGCGAAGGACGTCGTGGGATGCACCAACGCGATATCGGCCTCTAGATCCTTCGGAAGGGAATATTCCAGCGTGCGCGTGATCCGCTCCCCAGAGTCCTCGTCCACAAAGGTTTGGAACTGGGCGGAGAAGAGGGTGTTGGCGGTTTCGACGGGCACGCTGAAGGAGAGCCAGTCGTTGTAGGCGCCGGTTACGGAGATGTCGGTTACGCCGTGCTCGGTGAGCCAAGCCGTGACAGCGGTTACGGATTCCTCGGTGGGAGAGGTGAATGCTTTGACCTGAAATGGTATGTTAGCTTTATCCGGAGGATGTCGCGTGCGCGAAACTGACTTGGTCCAGAGATAGATATTGGCCGTAGGAGGCGCTGCTGGGGGTGCTGACGGATAAGAGTGTCTTCTCCAAGCCCGCGATATCTTTGGGCGTCAACGCGATACGCAGGTTGAGGTTGGTATCTGCGCTGGCCATCTCAGTAGCAGCGAAGCCCTTGGGGACGGCTGCGCGACGATCATGGACCCTCATCGCGCGAGGCGTGGGGGTGCCAGATGCGGCAATCGCGAGCGCGACGAGGACAATACTAAGGGAGATGAGCTTAACCATGATGATGCACCTAGGATTGGCACTAACCAACGCTATCTAACGAGGAGGACTTTATACTCATATCTCGAAGGAGTGTTCCTGCCAAGCGTCCACGAGGGAGCATAGAGGCAGCAGGTGCAACGTCGGAGGAACAGACGACATGATTGGAGTGTGAGAGAGACGGGACTTGTAAGGTAGTCGCGCAGATACGACGAGAATCCTACATGATATCAGTGTTGTTCTGATGAACAGAGGGAGTGTTATTTTTAGACTTGCTTTTTGAATGGGAGTGGTCGAGGTATGATGAGGAGCATATAATACGCCGCATGTCTATTTCCAACGTGATTTTGGGTAGGCTTGTGTTGAGGAACGAGCGCCATCCGTTTCGAAGTGGAGGTTGAATGCGCTTTGTGTTCGATATCAATACTTGGTCCGCCGTTTAGATCGCATTGGAGAAGACGACATACGCTATGTTCTGTTTGCTGCTTGATCAGCGCATCGATATCCGAAATAGCGATAACGGACGGTGATACGGTGTTCAAGAAGCACTCCACCACCGAAATCTATCCGAGGTGGTTCTGAAGCGTGGCGGAAAAGTATCCACAAGTGGGTATACGACGAGCTGGTGTCGGGCTGCGTAGAGGTCAGAAGGTGAACGAAAGAGACAGCTGAGCTCGAGGATGTAGACATTTTGAGAGTTAAAGTAGGTCAGGAATAGGACTGATTTTCGATAGGCGTATCAGATGTTTTTCGTGAGAGCGGTTGTCCAAGATGGGACAGTAGCGACTAGATTTGCGCGTCAGTGTAGTCAAATATATGCGTTCAGTAGAGGAACCCAAACCCAAAGGGCGCGACATACCCCCGCGTGCGATATCAGCGATGCGATTACGAGGTCGCCACTCATCAATGGGGTTACGTAGGGGACTTCTGACTGTGATATGAGGCCACCAATGAACGCCATCGAAGAGCATGAAAAGAAGGACGAAGAGCTCGAGTCGCATGGTGTCTGCCCGAGGTCATGATAGTGTACCCATATGTTAGATTCTGTTGAGGTGGCTACGGTAGTAAAGGAGGCGATTTGTGCAAGGTCACTGTTGACTGACATGGTCAAGTTCAAGGCCCTTGACCCTGCCAGTGCCACGCATGTCGTGGCATATTACTCAGCTCCAGATTAGATTAGATTAGTGTACTCGCGTCCTTATCCTCATACCATCATGATCAAGTGGGAGTTGACTTCGCCAGCACAATATCACCGTGACGCGTAGGGATACATAGCAATCAAGCTTTTTTTCCTGCTCCTTTCTTGTGTTCTGCTCACTTCCTCTCTCTCGGAATCTCACATGGACCAACCAAACGCGGATCCGTCTGCTACAAACTCGCCAAGACTGACCGAATGGCAAAAGCTGAACGGGGAGGAGACCACGCGGATCTGGCTGCTCAATATGAACATACACTATCGCGTCATTTGGCGTACGCGCACTACCCGCCAGTCAATAATCCAATCGCGCCTGCACCAGCAGCCTCGCAAGTTCACGACAAGAAGCAGGCATCTGTCATCTTACACTGCTGCATTCTTTCTCCTCGCAATCCTTTACGGGGGCTCTGGTGTGCTTGATCACATCTTGCATCCTCACGGTCAGTCTAATTTCCTTTACCACTCTCAGCATAGTCGACAGTACGCGCAGCGATAACACAACAATTGCCCTTTTTTTCTCCGGGTTGATCTCCAGTCCTGTCGAAGTGCTCCGGGAGATGTTACAGGTCAGAAACATCTTGATCATCTATATCTTCTAGACTGGCAGCATGTGGGTTGTCGTGAAGGCACCGGCCACGACTCTCTAGGCCGTTCCACTGCCCGCAACTCTTTACTGATCCGAACGCACCTTCTCCAGACTATCTCGTTTTATGGGGATTACAAGATTGGTAACCACAGTCAAGGTTCAGCTGTTACTATTGGCAGTTAAGATTGTTATTATGGAACTGCTGGCACCGTTAGGCGCATTCAAGGCAATGCACAAGTTCTCACGGCGGACAGTGAGACACGTCGTCAGTTTCTCACTAGCTCATGTTACTACGCGACTTGGACGATCTTTGCCCCGGACAGTACTATTATGCGCGTCGGAACGTGACCGAGTTTCAATTCAATTTCGGTATATGTAGCCACATCCTAGGCGTTGTTGAATGATAACGTGGCGAACGAACATCCATCTCACGCCTCTCGACGAGTAGGCTCTCTCCTGCTTTCCTGCGCCCGGACGACCACTTCCAAATACGCACTGGTACTTGGCCCAACATGATCTTTTGCCCAGAGTTATTATAAGTCGTCAGTGACCTGGAGATGCACGAGACCCAATCGTCCCATCGGGCAATTGCGGGAGGAACGTGTAAAGAGTTGTCGTCGATGATGGGACGGTGAGAGCAATCAGGCGAAAATATCTTATGATTGGGCGGAAGAAATAGGTTGCCGACGGCTAAGATCACCTGCTACTTGCAGCGCCATGGCGGCTCCTGTGCTCTACGCCGCCTCGCGGTACAACTGATGGTAGCGATATGGCCTTTCCTAATCATGTTGCATTAAATTGTGTCGTGCGCTTGTCTGGGACGCGTGGATCGCCACGGATCAGGCTTGCTACATGTTGTAATGAAAGGATGGATAGTACGAGCGCGACTCTGTTCCCGATGTGGGGCGGGAACTGTCTAATTTCTAACTTTATCAAGACCGTTGGGGATCCAAGGATCATGTAGGGACGGAGTTTCCATTCCAAAGGTCACCAGAGCAATTGAAACCGAGGCTTACTGTACGTTGAATGTCAGTTAACCTCGCTGTACGTACAGCTGCATCGCGCCGTTAGTCGGCTGCAAGTTTTCCATCCCCATTCTCGAGATGAATACTATTGTAGACTTCATTTTAACAACCCAGTATGGAGGTCGCGGTGTTTCTGCGCAATGTAAGCGTAATGTAATTTATGTCAGCAGGCACGCCACCCTTTTCGATAACACGTGATCCAGAGGCGGCTTTCTTGTCGACCACCACGACGTCCACAAGGCTTTGCCATCGTCGACGATGGCGACGACATCGGAACCCGCCGATCCCTTCCTTACCCATCTCGTTGCCCTTGTATCCGTTTACACAGTCGGACATCCCACTACTCCCATCCCGCAATACCTCGGACCCTCAACATGGCAGACGGACCGTGTTATACGGGAGATCACCATGCTAGCAAAGCGTATGAGCGACGCCGAGCACGCCCTCAACTGGTCACCGAGCATCGAACGCTCCATGCCGACGCTGCCCGACGCTACGCCCGTGGCGTCTAGCTCCCGGGAACAGACACCGATGAGCCGCATTGGCGCTCCGTCGTCCATCACCATGCCCAACGACCCATCCTCCGCCTCATCAGGGCCATCCTCAGCACCGCCAAAGGGCAGAAACGACCACTTTTGTCCGACCTGCGCATGTCGAATACACCACACCCTCACCGGTCCCATCTCCTCTTCGGTTCTCACCGGATCCCCACTCGTCGCGTCTGACGGCCCTCTCGCCATCGCAGCCTTAGACGGTGGTGAACCCGCCGTCGAGGAGCTCAAGGTTCTCAAAGCGCAGGTCGAAGATGTTGCCCGTGTCTGCAATGCCGTCGCAAACGGCGATCTCTCCCAGCAGATCACAGTTGAGGTTCACAGCCCAGTCATGAATAAACTTAAAGCTGCCATTAATACCATGGTGCGTATTACTCTTATCCACTACTCCTTACTAATTCGCTACAGGTCGAAAAACTAGGTCGATTCGCCAAGGAAGTCACTCGTGTATCCCAAGAGGTCGGCACCCAAGGAAAATTGGGCGGTCAAGCCGTCGTCCCCGGAGTCGAAGGCACATGGCAGGAGCTCACCAACGTCGTAAACGTCCTCGCCGGCAACTTGACCAGCCAAGTGCGCTCCATCGCCGCAGTCACAAAAGCTGTCGCAGTCGGCGACCTCTCCAAACAGATCGAGGTCGACGCTCGCGGTGAGATTTTGGATCTCAAGAACACGGTCAATGGAATGGTCATTCGCCTGCGCGCATTAGCCGCAGAAGTCACTCGCGTTACTTTGGAAGTCGGCAGTCAAGGAAAACTCGGCGGTCAGGCCAACGTCCCGGATGTCGAGGGTGTCTGGTTCGAGCTGGTTAAAAACGTACGCCATCTTCGCTCTTATCGTTCTCTTTCTCATCGCGTTGTAGGTTAACAGGATGTGCTTATCTTTGACTGACCAAGTGCGGTCTATTGCATCTGTAACGACTGCCGTCGCCGAGGGAGACTTGACACGCAAGGTCGAGATCGAAGTGGAGGGCGAAATGCACCAATTAAAGACGACAGTCAACTCCATGGTGGACGACCTTAACTCGTTCGCTAGCGAGGTGACACGGGTCGCCCTCGAAGTCGGTACGCAGGGTATTCTAGGTGGACAGGCAAAGGTCGAAGGCGTCAAGGGAACATGGGCCGACTTGACTCTCAACGTGAACAAGATGGCCACCAACTTGACGGATCAAGTGCGCTCAATCTCGACGGTCACCAAGGCAGTCGCGACGGGCGATTTGACCAAGTTTGTCGACGTGGACGTACGAGGCGAGATGCTCGAACTCAAGGAGACTGTCAACCAGATGGTGGTCCAGCTCCGCGTTTTTGCCAACGAGGTTACTCGCGTCAGTCTCGAGGTCGGTACGGAGGGCAGACTTGGTGGTCAGGCTGTCGTTCCCGGGGTATATGGAACATGGAAGGTACGTTTCTTAGTTATCGTCGATGATATCTCGTTAATGCATCTTGCAGGAACTCACTAATGTCGTCAACGTGTTGGCTGGGAACTTGACGAGTCAAGTGCGCTCTATTGCGGCGGTTACTAAAGCCGTTGCAGTCGGCGATCTCTCCAAGCAAATCGAAGTCGATGCCCGAGGCGAAATCCTGGACTTAAAAAACACGGTCAATGCCATGGTTATTCGCTTGCGCGCACTAGCTGCAGAGGTTACGCGCGTTACGTTGGAGGTCGGAAGTCAGGGTAAACTGGGAGGGCAGGCCGATGTACCCGACGTCGAAGGCGTTTGGTTCGAATTGGTCAAGAACGTAAGTCGTGTTTCTTTCAATCACCTCCTTCGTGGTTGCAAACGTTTTGGGTGCGTGGTGGCGATCATCGCGGCTTCATGCCGCACTGTTGAGATGGTTATTGGTGCGGTGGTGCCGCTGACGGCACACACTGGGACACTTAGGACATCTCCCGGAGAGCTGATGTATGCTGTGGCGGGGAGTGGTCAGACACGTATGCCACCACGGTCAAAGCACGGTTGCGACCACGTCGGATGTGGTTGGGCTGCAACCACGTTGGCCTTTGCCGGCGGTGTTATTGGGTTGGCGCGTTCTAACATTGTTCATCGCAGGTTAACAGGATGTGCTTATCGTTAACGGACCAAGTGCGGTCTATTGCCTCTGTTACCACGGCCGTCGCTGAAGGAGACCTGACACGCAAAATCGAGATTGAAGTCGAGGGCGAAATGCACCAGCTCAAGGCGACCGTCAATGCCATGGTGGACGACCTAAACTCGTTCGCCTCTGAGGTTACGCGAGTCGCTCTCGAAGTCGGAACGCAGGGTATTTTGGGCGGACAAGCAAAGGTCGAAGGCGTCAAGGGGACATGGGCCGATTTGACTCTGAATGTCAACAAGATGGCGGCGAACTTGACGTCCCAGGTGCGCTCGATATCCAAGGTGACGAAGGCTGTCGCTACGGGTGACCTGGCGAAGACAGTCGATGTTGACGTTCAGGGAGAAATGCTCGAGTTGAAGGAGACTGTTAACCAGATGGTGGGACAGTTGAAGGTGTTTGCAAACGAGGTTACTCGTGTCAGTCTCGAGGTCGGTACGGAGGGTAGGTTGGGCGGACAGGCTGTCGTGCCGGGTGTTGATGGGACGTGGAGAGTGAGTTTCTCCGCTCTGCATTTTAATGGTATTGACGCGTTGAACAGGCGTTGACGGACAATGTCAATCTTATGGCTATGAACTTGACGGACCAAGTGCGGTCTATCGCTGAAGTTACCAAGGCCGTCGCCAATGGTGACTTGACCAAAAAGGTCGAGATTGATGTCAAGGGAGAGTTCCTCGAGTTGAAGGAGACGGTCAACCAGATGACCGAGTCGCTGAGTGTTTTCGCAGACGAGGTGACGCGGGTGGCTAGGGAAGTCGGAACCGAGGGGCGGTTGGGTGGTCAGGCGAAGGTGAAGAATGTCGCGGGAACATGGAAGGCGTTGACGGATAATGTGAATGTTATGGCCAGCAACGTACGTCATCTACGCGATCTTGTGAGCTTGCTAACATTCTGCACGCGTGTAGTTGACACAACAAGTGCGCGTGATCTCGTCTGCGACGGTGAGTGCAAATTGTCATCCATTTTTGGGTTTGGCTAATCACCGTGGTAGACGGCTGTGGCGCATGGAGACTTGACGCAGAAGATCACGAATGTGCAGGTTTCTGGGGAGATGCTGGAGTTGGTCGAGACGATCAATAAGATGATTGATCAGCTGTCGCTGTTTGCTGTCGAGGTGAAGAAGGTTGCTCGGGAAGTGGGTACGGAGGGT
Source organism: Hymenopellis raphanipes (assembly GCA_036872995.1). Classification (NCBI taxonomy): domain Eukaryota; kingdom Fungi; phylum Basidiomycota; class Agaricomycetes; order Agaricales; family Physalacriaceae; genus Hymenopellis; species Hymenopellis raphanipes. The sequence goes on from JAYMDG010000001.1 coordinate 131,442, forward strand.
AAGCTGGGCGGTATAGCTTCGGTTGGGAATGTGCAGGGTATATGGCAGGAGATCACGTACGTCTCTTCGTCTCCCTTCTATCTCAATTCACCTGATTGTATGTTTAGATTGTCTGTCAACACCATGGCCGGAAACTTGACGACGCAAGTGCGCGGCTTTGCCCAGATCTCGGCGGCGGCTATGGACGGCGACTTTACAAACTTGATCACCGTCAAGGCCAGCGGAGAGATGGACTCGTTGAAGTCGCACATCAATAGCATGGTTTTCAACTTGCGGGACAGTATGCAGAGGAACACGGCTGCGAGGGAGGCTGCCGAGTTGGCGAACAGGAGTAAGAGTGAGTTTTTGGCGAACATGTCGCACGAGATTCGGTCTGTCTTTTTCGCTGCCTGTGTCTTCTATGGCGTGGCTGACATTTACGATAGAACACCGATGAACGGTATCATTGGGATGACCGAGTTGACGCTCGACAGTGATTTGGATCGCTCGCAGCGCGAGAGCCTGTTATTAGTGCACAACTTGGCGCGGTCGTTATTATTGATCATCGACGACATTTTGGATATCTCGAAGAGTACGTTCAATGGTGTTTGATGTGGAATCTCTGTTGATCACTATTCGTAGTCGAGGCCGGTCGTATGACCATGGAAGCGGTTTCCTACTCCCTTCGTCAGACCGTCTTTGGTATACTCAAGACGCTCGTCGTGCGCGCTACGCAGAACAACTTGGATCTCACGTTTGACATTCAGCCTGATATACCGGACCAGCTCATTGGTGACTCGCTACGTCTACGCCAGGTTATCACCAACTTGGTTGGGAACGCGATCAAATTCACGCCGGCGAAGACGACTCGCAGGGGACATGTCTCTTTATGGGCACGTCTTGTTGCGCAGGATGATCAGAACGTGTCACTCGAGTTCTGCGTCAGCGACACTGGGATAGGCATTGCCACGGACAAATTGACTGTTATCTTTGATACGTTCTGTCAAGCAGACGGGTCGACGACAAGGGTGAGACTTCCGTCCTTCTATGGGGAGGAGCTGGTATTAATTCAGCCTCGCACAGGAATACGGTGGCACGGGTCTTGGGTTATCTATATCGAAACGGCTGGTGAACCTCATGCAAGGAAACATGTGGGTGGAGAGTGAAGTGAACAAGGGTAGCCGCTTCTTCTTTACGATCCACTCGCAGATCAGCCATTGCACGATGGAGAATATCATGGCCAAGATGACGCCGTTTGCGAAGCGGTCGATCTTGTATGTGGATTCGATGCGCGACCGGACTGGTGTTTCGGAGAAGATCGAGGAGCTCGGGTTGAAGGTGCATACGGTGCATCTTGTGTCGCAGGTTGCGGACAAGAACTATTGTCCACACTTTGATACGATTATGGTTGATTCTTTGGCTATGGTGAGTAGGGCTTCATTATTGTTTTCGCCTTCTGATTCTTGCTTCGTTAGGCTGAGTCTGTTCGTGAACACGAGCATCTACGGTACATCCCCATCGTTCTGCTGTCACCCAAGATCCCACGTCTTGACTGTAAGCAACGTTATCGTCTTTCTACCGTCGTTTTAATCCCCGTCTAGTGAAATGGTGTCTGAACAACAGCATCAGCTCTCAAGTGAACAACCCTACGAGCACACACGATCTTTCTTCGGCGTTAATTTCGGCTCTCGAGTCCAATACCGTCAACTCGGTGCTGGTGCCCAACGACTTGGCGTTTGACATTCTTCTCGCCGAGGACAATCTCGTCAACCAGAAGCTCGCCGTCAAGATTCTCGAAAAGTACGGACATTCTGTGGAGATTGCTGAGAATGGCAGCTTGGCCGTCGATGCTTACAAGAGCAGGGTGCGCCAGAGCAGGCCGTTTGATATCATCCTTGTGCGTGTCTTCTCTTTCGCCGACATATAGACTATTGGATTGATTGATGATCGTTTGTTTTGTTTAGATGGACGTGTCGATGCCCTTCATGGGTGGCATGGAAGCGACGGAGCTCATCCGGTCGTGGGAGATGCAGGAGGGTATCCCTCCGATACCGATTATCGCGCTGACAGCGCATGCCAGTGCGTTGCTTCTCCATTGCGTGCTCGCACCACAGTTGTCTGACGTTTTCATTTGAAAAGTGATTGGCGATCGCGAGCGGTGTCTGCAAGCGGGGATGGACGACCATATCACGAAGCCGTTACGGCGCAATGATCTGCTGAATGCGATCAACAAGCTTGCGACTGAGAAGTCGACTGTGGCGCGTAACTTGCTTCTCCGGAGGGGCAATTCGAGTTCGTGGGCTGGTTCCTCTGGTTCGACGACGACGAGCTAAGTCGTGTGTTCCCTGTTCTGGTTGCTCGGTTTGGATACCCATATTGATTATACCGCTTGGTTTTCTCTTCCGTCCGTCCGTCCGTGCGTGGCTGCTGTGCATACTTAATATTAATTCGGTGTAACATTAGAGAGGTTGTCATCTATCTTTCATTCTCATCTGTACTTACCTTTTTCCATTCTTTTCCCGAGGACCTGTAGCCTTGTTTTCTCTTTTCTCTTTTGTGTGCATTGTTTGTGCTATCATCTTGTTGTCTATACGTGTATGCTTCCCCCCATCCATCCATCTCTCTCATTCTGATTGTATCATAATCATAGCCATATTGAAAAGTCATTCCATTCATACATACATTCATCTCCATCAGATTTTTTTACCTAGTACTAGTAGTGGCAAGAAACAATTATATAGTTTTTTGTAGGATTGTTGAATGTGGAATTGAGAGGAACTGTGGAAGGTACTTTTGTTGTTCTTCCTTCTTGCTTTTAGGACCTGCAGGTTGTTGGAGAGGATGACCGTGGGAACTTGATTGATTGCTTTTTTTGCTTCTGACCAACAAGTCGCAACAGGTGGTCGATCGAGAAATCGACTACACATCAAACCTCGCGTGGTTGTCGCGTGTCATGGGTGATGCCAACACGGCATCGCGGCACCCGCCAACTTCAAGACCTCGAGAAAATCGCTTTCACCACGTCTTGTGGGACTAATCTATTTCGAAAATACTTTCAAGCAATATAATGTCTATGCAGTCCATTCTGTAGTCATCAATTTCTCAGAGAACCTCACAATTTCTGTTGCCAAAAAGGTTGATTCGGCCCAGCCTACGACAAAGCACAGTCATTTAGTAGTCTAACATTGAGGCTCGGGTGTAAGGAGTGTGCATCAGCCACATATGACTTTGTCTTCATTCTTCACTATTTCTGGTGGAAATCCTCGTAATGCGAAGGTTTTGGAATCCAACTACATTTGGCGGGTGCCGCGATGCCGTGTTGGCATCACCCATGACACGCGACAACCACGCGAGGTTTGATGTGTAGTCGATTTCTCGATCGACCACCTCTTGACAAGTCGCGATCTGCTTTCGTTCTAGGAGGCTTCGATTCGCGTCGAGCGGGATGGGTTATCGTCTCTTCGTGTCGTTAGACGTTAATCTTCCAAACAAGGTATTACCTTGGTGGCTTGCCTGACCCGGAAGCTTGTCAAATCCGTAGATTAGCGCTAGCTCTCGCTGGAACCGCCGGAGGTGGTGCATGCCAACACAACCAGTCTCTGACTGCGCCACCACCTGCCCGTCTCTCTCCAGCATGTTGTTCAAGTGGTGTTACTATTCGCTTTTCTGTCCGGGTTTTTATATTTGGTCATGGAACTGCAGTGCTCGCTCTAGGAGGCTTCGATTCACATCCAGTGGGATGAATTTCCGTTTATCTGCGTCGTTCTCCAACATCTTGTGAATGTTGTTGAAACAGGGTAAGTATTACTGTTCGCCTTTTCTATTCGGGGTCTTACACTTGGTCGTGGACTGTCAGTGCTCGCTCTAGAGGCTTCGATTTGCATCAAGCGCGATGGATTTCTGTGTCTTCATTCCGTTGGACATCGTTGGATGTTCATCTTGTTAACGTCGCTGAAACAAGGTATTACTATTCGCTTTTTCTGACCGTGTTCTTACATTTGGCTGTGAATTGTCAGTCGCGTCGACCGCATCTCCATTTGAAGAAGTTATACAATCTCTGCATGATTCTTACCCACTCTGGGATAGGCGCCGGTCTCCCCGGTACGCCTCGCGGCCTACATTTAGATTTAGGTTTAATACCAGACATGTGTTCAACGTGAGTTCGAATTCAATACGGTTTGACGTGTTCCGTGTCCTCATGCTCGTAGTTGGTTAGCGCCCAGTTTGACAAGGGGTTGATACAGTTCCGACTTCCGCACTGCATGGTAACAACGTGGTTGGTAGACCGAAGATGTGCCGTACCTCGTATGTCTTCTCAGCTATTGGAAATGTAGCGATCTGATTTGAGTCCAGAGAGGCTTCCCCCACGATTCGTCTTCATAACTGAGCCCGAAGACCCCGGAAGCGCACTTATGAGCACAGACGTACTCGACTGATTGCATGAATCGGTCGACAGAACCGTCATGTTCGCCACCTTTGTCAAATCTCTTTTTGCCTTCAAGGCTCGTCCACCGCCCTCTTCTCAGACTCCAGAGAATCCCTTTCTATTCAAGAAGGATTACGGCCTCTCTCCTAGAACGCCTCATGCGTATCTTGACGCTGTGGCCGACTTGTGTTCGTCGACAGGACATAATGTTTCGCTGGAAAGCGTCGTGACCAAACTGGAATATAGTTACTCCTTGACACCTGTTCGCGAGGAAATCCTCTCCGCACATGTTGCATTCACCAACGCTGGTGTCATCCATCCCTCGTACCATACCGTGGTCAACTTTCCTATCCGCATCCCAGAGCGTACGCCGCCGCCGACGAGAGCGTCTCACGGCGTGATATCGCGGAAACAACACCGTTCATTCTCTTCTATCTCTTCAATCCTTCACCAGCCCGGATTACTATCTTATCTCAAATCCTTCTCATCCCCCTTCACATCATCTACATATCAAGAAGGCCTGTACTCCACCAACAGCCTTCGAATTTATTCCATGGACAACACGTCGTGGCGGCGTGGTTTGAATCACGTCGCAGACATGAGTTTTCTTGCACCAGAGCAATCACGCTTCAGCTTGGAGCAGTTGGCGTGCCTCGTGGATTTCGCTGGGAGCAGAACGGCTGCGGACTCGAAGAGTTGTCCAGAGGACTACGTCCCGACGGCGTGGGTATGGAACGCGGTTGCTGAAATGTCGGCTGGTGGTGTAGTCGAATCCCGGGCTGTTGATGCGGCAAGACGTGACCAGCAGCGAAGAAAGTCAGTGATTACAAAGGTTGGGAGGCCTCCTGGTCGTTTCGAGAGCTTATCTGTGACGCCTGAAACCATCACCGATTTTGACAACATGTGGAAGCGGTGGGAGCGTGTATTCGAGTCGAAGAGCAAAGAGAAATCTCTGGTTCGTGCTGCTCACGCGTGTTTCATTATTTGATTTTGATTTTCAACACAGGCAGAAGACCGGGCGCGAGAGGAAGCGAACGCGCAACTGAGTCGTCTTCAAGAAGCGAAAGTCCTAGCTGCTCGAGCAGAGGCAGCAAAGCGAGAGTCTCAGGAGCGTTACGACCAATTGTTGAAACTCGAGGGCGCTTTTCCCTCGTCCTTCGTCCCCATTCCTACCATAATGAGTTGATCCTTTACGTCGATTGAAATATACTTGGTCTCTCTCACTTCACGTTTTAGGCGCGCCGATCAGTAACAAAGTTCGGTATCGCCCGTGGATATTGATTTACTGGAACCGTCGTGCTGTATTGAGGCGTACTTTCTATCAAAGACTGCAACAAATTTCTGACAGGAACGAAACACGCCTGGCTTCTAACGCTCCGGAGCGCGTTAACGCCTGACGCTGTGCACTGTCAGTCACGTCATTCGATTCAATTCACAACGAGGTAAGTGCAAGGCGTACTCCGCCAGATAACAGCCACTGACGAAGCTCGACAGCTATGCTTTGTATCAGCTTTAGCGCTTTCCCTGGACGAGTACTTGGTATCACCTTTGGCACGCATATAAGTCTTTAGCCGCGACAAAGCGGTTATTCACTCTTCACCTGCTCTCTGAGGATCGTGCATCTACATCATGAGCACATCGAACGCGAACTTTGGTCCTCGTTTATCTACCCTAGCTTTCTTCCCCGCTTCATCACGGAATGACGTTCATACCAGTATCCCCGCAAACACCTATCTCTTTCGGCGGGATGGTCTCTCTGCGAACACTGCTGGGATATACCTCCAGGCAGTGCTCGAAGCTTGTTGTTCTTCAGGGCAAAACCTCACTCTGCAGAGTGCAGTCACTCGACTCGTGTATCACAAGAAGGAGGGCATGCCATTCCACGAATACCTTACGGCACACGTCGTGTATATCGTTGACGGCGTCATTCATCCCGAGTTCTCCGCAGAGGTGGACTTTCATCGCTTCGTTGACAAAGACTTTCGTCATCTTCATTCCAAACCACATCTCGTCGCCCTTCTTCGTAATACTCCCTTGGTTGGTGTTGATCACCACGCATTAAAGCACCACCACGTTGTTGGTACATCCCGTCCGCTCAGAGACATCGTCCGGCTTCCCTTCATGGCCTCCTCCGCCTCTTCAACCTTCGACGCGGACGACACGATCGAAATACGTCCCATGAGCGGAGGTCCTTTTGATCCTAGGGCTGACAAAGCCCAAGCAGTCTTGGACTTTCTCCAGCCAGACCGGTTCCCTTTCAGCCTCGAACGGCTAGCTTCCCTTGTCGACTTTGCCACCCATGTTGTCGCCCCTACATATAACCCCGTAGGCCAGAACTGTCGTCTTGGATCTGGAACGCGGTTATTCAACTGGCGAAGGACCAAGGGGGTCCTTTCAACCATTCCCCAAGCGATTTGAAGGCCATGGGACGGTTCGGGAGACTTCGGTTGCTTAATGGCAAAAGCGTCACCGGCCCATTTTTACTCTCGGATACCAGTGTTACCGAAACCCACCTGGCAGATGAAAGAAGGAGATGGAGTGACTACCAGGCAAAGTGTGAATTGGCGAGCGTGGAAAAGTTGGAGACAATGCGGCGCGTGAGTACTGCTCCCTTTCCTGTACCAACGCCTTCTGATTTTCATTCAGATGGAGAACGAAAAACGAACCATGGAGGAGCAGGTCGCTGCGGCCCAAGAAGAAGCGCGATTGGCTAAGGAGCAGCTGAAGAAGTTGGAGAAGGATGTGCAAGTTCTTCGTGGCCGGCGACACACCGTGGCCCAGCAATCTCGCCGTCGAAGCATCCAGGACGTCTAGGTCCCGTGTTGCGCACTAAGCGGCCGGAAAGCTTGGGAACATTGCGAACGACGAAGTGAGTTTGCAGGACAAGCTTGCTCTTACTGGAGTCCTGGTCTACTTAATTTATTGTTATCCTACTATTTGACCCACTGATCTGCAGAGATATTTACATACATAGCCTACCTACCATAATTATGCGCATGCCCTTAGCGCTGGAGCGCGAACCATAAGTACCACATAGTTATAATAGCACCCTCTAACGGGAGCGCCTGTACTGTACCTGTACCAATTTCTCGTATGTTACACAACAATTTTGAACAGAGATCCGTGATTCATAACGCGACCAAGTGTCGTACGTTATTCACGATACAATGAGCATAAACAGCACTGAACAATGATACTAATGAGGGATGTGGCAACTAAATTTGAAGTTGATACTTACCGTGACGGCGATGCCGGAAGGCTCACTACAAGAATAAGCAATGGATGCCCAAGCAAGAATCGTCGTACTGCTTCCCCGGGGTATTGTCGTGCACACAAATTCAAGCATGCACAATATCTACAAGAAATCAAGACGTTGAATCATCATGAGCTGCGTCGGCAGGAGCCAGACCGCTTCCAAAAACCAAGGGTCTTGTTCAATCACTTCCCGCCGGTCATACAGGAGCTTTTGCGCACACGGGAGCGTTCAACGGTGTTTCCAGGGTAACGTCCTCGTGGCGCTGTGATGAAGGATATGGATGGGTGAGTCCATCTGAGTCTTCGTCGCTTTCCCATTCATTATGATCTTCAATATACTTCCGGAGCGCTGGCAGCAAGTCTCGAAGGGCGCGACGAATCTCTGATTGCAGGTTGGATGATGATCCGCTCGAGTCCTGGACTTGCTACGTTAGGACGATGCCAGTCATAAGAAATCAGCTTACCGCGGACGTATCCATAAGAAAACCCTGCAAAAGCGTCCCAAGTAAGCTGGCACATTGTCCGACGTCTGCTGCTTCAAGCCGCTCTCGATAGAGTCTAGACGCAGAGAGATCTCGTCGCGAAATCGTTTGTTGAGAGTCGCCTCTGTAACAAGACCTTTCATCTACATAAAAAACGCACCTCGTCAATTGCAAATTCTTGAACCTAATTGAATCAACCCAACGCACCAAAAACCTCAGAAGCAGCGCCGAGACGTCGAGTTCGATGCGCTTCAGATCAAGGTCGATATCCGCCCTGGTCCGGCCCCGAAATACAAGCGCCTTGAAGCGGCGGACTTTGTTATCGCTCTCTGCACTCAGGTTCATACATTCTGAGAGACAGGCCGTCAACGATCTACAGAAACGACAGCGTCAGAGAGCTCCAGATTTATGAGCAGATGGGACGTACATTTCCAACGCAGAGCACGCCTCACGCAAGTCTTCAACACCGGCGTCCCTGCATTGTTCAACACAATCATGCACGGCGGTGAGGTCAAGCACGATCCTCCTCATCGATACAGTCGACTCGGCAGTCTGAAGCGGGAAGATCGATGATAATCAGCACGACGGGGAGGGTGCTCAGACGAAAGGCTGTGTACCTTGCCCAGCAAGCTACCCATGACTTGCGCCAGCTTTCTCGCAACGCCCAAGAGGGCAACTATGCTGGAAGCCAGGCCTACAGCTTCCATGATAGTACGAGTCCGACGTCTAGCAGAGATTGGGGGAGTTTGAATGGAGCTGAGGTTTCCCGTACGACTTGGAGGTGCAGAAAAGTGGGCATGGGAAACTACCTCCCAGACCTCCATTCTCAATGGCCCCCCAAAAAATCGACTAAAATCCCGGGCCAAGCTTTTGACTTTTGAGCCAAAGTCGACGCGGACTTTTTCATGGGGACGGGAACGAGCTGAGTTCCCAATTGCTCTGACCATAGTAGACAGTAAGCGATTATGAGGAAAACAATTTCGTGAAGGCCTTTAGAGCATATGCAGGCTAAAGAACTTGGCGATTGGATGGACTAAAGAAAAGGGACCACGTGTGTGACAAAACAAGTCTGTAACGCCCCCGGCTCCGATACTTACCACAAGCTCTGTTTTTTGGTCATTTGCCGTCAGCCAACTTTGAGGAGATGCGCACGATGATGGCATAAGCCATCAGTGGTACGTCTCCTGCGCTCTCTACCTTCCCAAGAAGCCGAGCTCACCGTGACGCTCACGGTCGATCCACGACGGTCAAACTTCAAGGTCAGGCAGGAGCAGGAAGACTCAAAACAAGATTTCAAAATCGAACGGAAACATGCTCGGCTTGCTCGGTGTGACTACGGCATCCGGCACAGCACCTTGCACAGCACCAATTGGACGACACGCAGAGAGAAAAGCAAACAGCGCTGTGCGCATTCTTACACTGGAAAAACACACATCGAGTAGCAAGGATAGAGCAGAGTCGAATGCAGAATCATCCCTCGGGTCATCTCCATTAATAAACAGTCTCCGTCGTCACCGCCTTGGTACCTCCGTCCAAGCCCTTGGTGAAGTTTGCAATGTCTCCTTCCGCGTGGACAACAATACCTATCAGTTTCATCAAGTACACGACCCGCCCAGTGTACATATATACATAGCTATAACACAGCGCCACACATCCAGTCTCCACCACGAATACCACACCCTCCCCCTCCTCCTCATTCCAAAACACCATGCTAATTACCACAAAATTAACGACAGAACGTACTACAATGCAACATACAAAAAAGAAAAACGAGTGATCAAATAACAAAGTGATTGTCCAAGGTCCAAATGCGCAATCAAACCACAACAACACACACAAAAACACTCTACACAAGCCTCTTCTCCCCAAAATAGCCCCTCAGCACCTTCAACAACCTCGTCTCCTCATCCGCCCACCGCATCTGCACCTGCAGCTTATACTTCTGCCTCACCTCATGCCTCACACTCTTCACCGTCACCCGAAACGCCCCCGAGATCGGCCGGTGGTCAGACACATTCGCCTCGTACCGCCGATAATGCAGCTGCTCAACCCTTGCCGGAATCTTCGCGCGCCACAGCACCCGGTCGCACCACGCCGGCGCCCGTCGCTTCTCCGACGTGTCGTACTCGTCCGAACGCCGGTCGTACTTGTACGTAGGCGGGAACGTGAGCGGCCCCTCGCTGAACACGCGTAGCCGGCACCCCCGGTTGTACTTGATCTCCTTCAACAGCTGGTCGTGCGAAAGCATAGAGTCCCACTCGCCGCTCCGGACGGCATTGACAATGTTATCCCGCCGTTGGTCAATCCGATAGTTCATGTCGCCGTTGAGCTGTAAAAGACATGAGCGCAAGGAAAAGAATAGAATAACATAGCGCCACGTACAAAGACAATCTCATGATCTGTGACGGCACTGCCATCTCCACCACCCACAAACGCCACAGGCTCAGAACTCGTCGCAGGGAACATATTCTTCTCCTCCAATATCCCAGTGACATCCGCATTACGCGTCCGCACATGGTTCTGACCAGCCGCCAAATGACAGTTGATGAAGCATATCGAGGAATCCTCAATAACCAAACGAGCCACAATACCGCCCTACACGAAAAGAAGATCAGCACGCAGCACTAGATAACCATCCTGACAACCCACCTTATTCCCATACCGTCCACCCATTCCCCGTTTGATAGTCGAAATCGCCATATCCCTCAACGTCACTCTCTCCGAATTCTTGATGAAGATACAGGTAAACAGCCCAACCAAACTTTCCGTATGGATGCATGTGTACGGGCAATCTGGGGGCATCGCAAGCCTCACCGCGAGCAACAACCGATCGAACCATCTCCGGTAGGCACCCGTAACCTTCTCTGAAAGCCCAGGCAGCACGCCTTCCTCGTGTTTCTTCGACGACGCGGCGGTCAGCACGATGTTCTTCGCCGCCATCTTCCGACTCTCCAAATCGATGACCTCCTGGAACCCGAAAGAGATGATATCGGGACTGTCCACGCTCGTCAAAATGTCGTGTAGCAGATTGATGTTGGCCGGATCGCCATTGAGGTGGTCGGGCTTGGCAGCGTCGCAGTTCCACGAGACGACAAGCACCTTGAGGTCCCGGAAAGTACTGAAAGATTGTTCGTGCTTCATCAGGTCTTGGTCTGCAGAAGCGCGTCAAGTTATACCAAAAAGAGTACCAGGACAGACGACGTACCCATCCAATCCAGAGATAACAAACCATCCCAAAGCATAAGAACCTCATCTCGGCTCAGACTCAGCACACACAGCCGCCCAGTCTTCTCGACCCCAAAGAGATCAACCTGCAGCTTCATAACAGGCATCCCAGGATGAGGGTTCCAACAGTTTGTCACGACCCACGGCCGCGGCGCCACATCGTACGCAGAAATCGTCCCACTCCGACTCCCCGCCCAGAGGCGGTTATACACGCCCTCCAAACATAGGATATCCGACAGCGACACCTTCATCACCTCCACGCACCGCGGGTATCGGTCCTCCGTCTCCAAATCCCATATTGTGATATACCCCTCCTCATGCCCGAGATACGCATGGTTCGGGTCGGAAGGCAGTATAGCTGCAGACGTCACCGCACCAACATGTCCCGTAGGCAGCACAGTCCGTCCAACACATCCCGGCGTGAAAACGTCATATATGCGTAAAATCGGCACCTTGGCAGGCGTGTTCCCTCCCATCTTGTCGTTCCGTGAGGCGGTCCATAACATTCCACCAATAACCTTGGCAAAATCCAGCTTCTCCGTGATGCGCACCACGCGCGGCGGGGTGTGCGACAGTCGTATTTCAGTCTCGCCCGCATCGGGAAGCCACACCAACACCTTGCCCCCATCATCAACCGTCACCATTGCGTCGGCATGCCGGAAGATGTGCACCACGGGATTGAGATGTGCATTCAGCTTGACGCCAGTGAACTGCCCGGACTTGACATCCGCCTCCAAGACATGTCCCTCCTTTGTGCCTGCCCATATGAACCGTCCTCCCGACCTGAACTCGATAGACTGAATAGTCACACCCTTCACTCCAACCTCCTTCGAGTCCAGTATCCAGATCGGCGAATCCTGTACGGCCAAGTCGTATATGCGCAGTTTGTGTCCTTCGGCGACGACAACGTGCGTCCCAGACATGCGTACATGGCCGGTGTACGCGCCAACCTTTATCGGGTTGTATATGTTGTAGGCATCATGGACGTCCTGCATTCGGGGTGGGCGGCGAGACGAACGACTGCTGTCGGGCAACATGTCGACGCCTGTGCCTTTCATATCTTCTTCATCTTCCGACTCGTCATCCGAATCATCTCCAGACGGTATCTTCCGAACTTCAGGCAGTTTATCACCCAGCGCAATAGTGCGTGTAGGTGGAGGAGGGTGTTTGCCGAAAACGCGTCTGTCATTGACTGGCGAGGCTGCAGGAGGAGTGGAGATTTGGGCGCTGACAGGTCGATGGGGAAGACGTGGAGGTTCTTCATCGGCAGGTGTGGCGATAGTGGGTCGACGCTGAGGTAAAGGAGGGGCGGCGGCATTTAGGGATAGTGGTGGAGGTGGAGTAGATTGTGTGGGCTTCTCTGTCGCTAAAGAGCGATGGCGAGGGGGTGGTCTGGGTGGTGGGACACGATGGGGTTTCGTGGGAGGGGCGGAATGTTGACTGATCTCGCTGTCCGGAGATGATAGGCTGGAAGTGCTGGACCTGGGACTGCCCAAGTCGATGAGAGAATCGTCATTAAGACGTGAAGAGAATATGGGGGCTACGGTATCGGGGGATTCTGCTTCCTCCTCTTGGTCAAAGAAGGGGTCATGACTGCTATTGCTGGAATTGGAGGAGGAGGACTGTGAATGGGATATTGGCGGCTTTACATATCTCGGTGCGACGAAATGGGGTAAAGTGGGTGGTGGATGGGTACTAGCGGAATGGTGGGGATGGTGTGTATTGGCTCTGTAAATCAAGTAACGGACCTGGTCAATTCCAAGAGATGGCATGATGAAGGAAAGGGACAAACAAGAATTTTGAACGGAGTGCGGTCACGGTTGTGGGCGTCGTGTCATCCTCCGCATGTCCTCTGCGATCCGGACTGTTATGGACACGCGAAAAATGAATGAATGACACACACTCACTTGATACTCGTGTCCGGTGTTCTGCAAAAATAGGTAAGACCGGACGGTGAACATGAGAAGAAGAATGTAAATCGCTTACTGGTAATTCGGCCGCAGTGAGGTCTCAATTTCCGACCTAAACTCGAATTAATAACACTGGCAAGAGGACGGGCAGGCAAGGGATACTTGCGAGGATGTGGTATGACCGCTGTTAGGCTCCCTAAAAGTAGAGGCTTAGCACATCCAACAGCGGCGAGTAATATAAACGCACATAAATTTGGACCGCAGCGCCGCTACACCCTTTTCACTCTCTTCGATGTCAGCGTCGATCAACGAAATGTTTGGGACGCGCGGGGTATGTGAACCGCTCGGGCTGCTCGTCGACGGAAGCGGAACTGGCCGATGCAGTGGCGACGGCGACGGCGATGGTGGCCGAGATACCCTATTCGGGGGAGGGGGCGGCGGTGGTCGTTTGATTCCCTTCAAGTCGGATACCGAGGACGATGCTCGGAGATGATGTATGTCGTTTGGAGGGAACGTTCCAGATGTCGCTCGTTGTCGCGGGCTACCGGGCTCCAGAAAGCTGTTTCGGCTCTGTGGCCGCTTGGAGAGCGACGGTGGCGGCGACGTCTCGACTGCCAATTGTTCAAAGCGGGAGAGCAGGTTCTTGACCGCCGGCTGGGGAGTGCTCTCAATGTTCTCCATGACGGCGGTTGTAGCGGGATATAGGCGGTATATATGCGCTCGTCGCTGGGCTCAACGCTGAGCAAAACGGCGCAGAATGAAGGAGCTAGCGATGCAGATGGTGGTCCAAAATAAAGTCGAATGCTATGACAATCCCAAATTAGGTAACGCGCCCTAGATCAAATTAGGGGCTGGCGAATTAAGCTTCTCACTCTATTCCCTCCACCTCCTTAAAGTGCGCCACAACTCCAAGTCGAAGTTTCTGAAGAACGAAGCCCAAACCATTGTATAACGAGATGATTTACCTTGAGGATTGCTGTTCAAGTGCAAGCGGAATCGCTCGCTTTCTATCCGAATATACTCATTCCCAGATTCCGCAGCCTAACTTATCACCGTTTCTATTGTCGGCGCCTGGTTAATATCGGAACTGGGCTAGAGCGCTCTGAAGATCCAGTAGCGTTTGTTGACACTCTGCTTCCAATGTCCATCTAACTTCCATCATAAAACTCCAACGCCATGATCCTCGAGTTGATATCGATTGTTCCTGTTATGCCTAATGCCGCTCTTCCCCCTTCCTTATTATACTTACCACCACCTCTCGGCACTGCGAGAACAGATTCGGATGCGCCTCCTCAAACAATTGAACGTGACATCGAGTTTTTCATTAGCGCCATTCGTGGGCCAGCCTTGGAGTTTTTGATCCACGTTCGCCAGGATATCTGGAAGGAGGCTTCGGAATGCCAGCGTATCTACCCCATCGTATTGGATGCCATAGGACTGGAGAGGAGCTAAGTTTCGTTAAAAAAAGTACCGTATACAACAAGTAATCTGCATTCGCCGAAGCAACTACATACAAACCACGGGTTGTTTTCCTTTGACTTCTTCTGTACTCGGAACTAATGACAGTCGTACAACACCTACTGATGACTATGCACCTAAGTGAACAAAAGGTGCCCATCGAATAGCCGGTACATCACCTCGCGCACGCAACTTCTGCACACTCTCATGAAGCGCTCGCGCAGCCTCCATACCACCCACATCCAACAAATACCTATACGTCTCCCTCGCAACCTCGGGTCCATCCTCATCATTAATACTCCACATAGTCGCAATCGCACCCCGAAATCCCACAAACAGCATAGCCGCTAGTCGGACTCAGAACAACGAACGCGAGGAAGGAGGCACTACTCACCCGCAATATGAATACCCTCCTCCGACACCTTATCACACCCCATCGCCGTCTCACAAGCACTCAAAAAAACCAACTCCTTATTCTCCAAATCCATCTCAGCCAACTGCGATATCGTAAGAACCTTCCCCTCATCCAGCAAAAGCGAGCTCTCCATCGGGGCATCCACCTTCTGCTGCCCATGCAGCGCAAAATGGACTATACTCGCAGCAGGAAGGGCGGTGCTGACAGCCGCCACAGTGGCATTGCTATTCCCCAGAACAGTGATAGGAATCCCCCGCTCGGTGGCAAGATCTTTGATCTGTTGTACTTCCAGACTGACGTGCGGCAGCGGAACATGCCCGCGAGTCGCGCTTTGATATACGGCTAGAATATGCGGGGGTTTATCTTGTCGTTGTGAAAGAGAGACGCTAAAGGGAGGGAGATAGGACGATACGACGTACTCCATCACGCTTTCAACGCGAGCGCCGTATTCCTCCGGGTTATAAACCCCAGCTGCATGTAGAGGAAGCTGCCAGAAAGGACCAGTCGGGTGCCACCAGAGTCGAGGAGGAGATGAAGAGGGCTAACATCAAATGTAAGCACCTTCATTTCGATAATACATTCAACTGCAAACCCACCATTATATCCAGAGCCTCCATAATGGGCTGCACAATCACCCTCCACGTCTCAGCTAGAACATCCTCAAACGAATCGTCCGCCGTGTCCCAAGATTCGTTGACACGAAGCGCAGAGCGCGCTGATCTATAGACCAAACCCGCACCCTTCAACACGTCCTTCATCTGTTCAACGAGCTGATCCAGCTTCTTTCTATCACATTCCAGTAACGGAACATGTCGAATAGCATAACTCGGTCCACCAATCACCAACGCATCGCACCTTTCACTACCAGCAAACAGCACCACAATCGGGTAAACCCCCTGAGCAACCATCTGCATGAACGGCCTCGAGTCTATCGCCCTCAACCGCGGACGATCGGGAATGCGATCCATCAACCGCCTCACATCATAGTTCATCCGTTCCTGTATCGCATACACATTCGGCGTACTCTCCCCCCACCCCCCACCATTCCTCCTCACATCCTCCGCCGCCTCCAGCGCCAACTTCAATTGCGCTTGATCATTTGACGATGACGACGACTTAAACGAGCGTGACTGCAACTGCATCATCCAAGTCCACAACAATCCCCTCCCTCTCTCAAGCATATACAACGCAGCCTCATGTTCCCCAACATCAAAACAATAATCCACCGCTCTCGATAGAGCATCAGAGACATGCGAGCGACTGAGATATTCCACCAGCGAGGGCATGTTGAACTCGGTACACGCAGCGTCGTAGTATGTATCGATGTGCGTGATAAAAGCACCCAAAAGATCCACCCCAAACTCCTCCCCGATCTCGACCAGCTTGTCCGCAAAGTTAAACCGCTCTGCAGCGGATCCGTTCGGGTCTGTACAGATGTGTCTGCAGATCTGGAACGCAGTTATTAGATCTGAGGAATCAGGCTGGGGGTATAGCCGGTGTCGTGCTAATCGTGAAGTGACATTACACAACGACATATCGTCCCGGCGGTATGGGGGACAGGTAGCCAATGCTTCTTCGGAGTAATGTATAGCGTTGTCAAGTACCTCTCGAGAGGTCGTTCCATCCTCCGAATTATCGCATTCGGTGGTAGCCTGGAGGAGGTATGTAGAAGCAATGTCTTCGAGGACTCGATACCTCCAAGACACCCGCGTGTGCTGCAGCAAATCCAAAGCGCGGAGCATATACACCCTTGCGCATCCCAGCGTTTCGACTTTATGACAATAATTCGGATCCTCGACGCGTAGCAGATTCTCAGCAACGCCACAGTAAAACGCCGGCGCCCAAGGATGAGTATCGTTCACCGGAATGAATCCTAGCAGTTCCTTCTCCACATCTTGAATACTCCCCGACCAGGGAATTGATAAGTCTGATGCATCGCCCCGTCCACGACATAGCCACGCCATATCTCCCCTAATAGACATTCGCTGCTCCTCGGTCTCTACGCGCTGTAAATTGATAAACGCGATCATAAGGGAAACGATCCAATCGTCTCCCGGATGGACGAAGCGTCTGAGGTACACATCCGGAGCGACGCTACGGATCATATGCGCACTGGGTGATGCTCGGATTGGCTTCTGTTCCGCACGCATGATATAGACGCGCTGTCGAAAGATCGACGTGAGCGCAGGCCGGTCCGCGGAAAATGGATAGCTATTCTGAGTGAACGCCCAGTAATCTGAAGAGATTTCCTGATCGCGATATCCCCCATCCAGAATGGACTGGAGCTCATCGTTCAGAGCTCGATAAAGCGCAAAATCCGCATCACTATAAGAACACGTACACCGCAAAAGAACGGTTGTTGCCAGTGCCGCTAATGCCAGCGGACGTTCTCGGTGCCCTTCGGGAACGAAGGTAAGCGCCAGAGAGTCCAAGGCAAAACATTCATCGATGTCCTTCTGGGAAAGATAATACGTGCTCTGTATGGCCTCAGACAGCGCATTGAGAGCAAGTGCATAATCGAGAGTGTTGGGAATAGAAGAGCCAATGGAGACGGCTTCACGGAGAAGAGCAATGACCGTATCAATACGAGCCATGTCCCCATCATAGTCAGATAGGACTAAGAGTGATTGCGCTAGGGTGCAGAGGGAGCCAAGGCGCGCGGCAGTCCCATCTGGGGAAAGCGCAAGAGCACGCTTGTCGAGCTCTACCACCTCATGTAGATCTACCATGCGAGGAAAATGTGTGAATCGCATGAACAGCGCTGTCGATAATGCAGATATGGATATGGACGAGATCTGAGGGGAGGATTCGGAAAGGATAAGGCGTCGAAGACGTATAGAGGCATTAAGGTCGTCGAGTTGGTCGTGTAAATGCCAACGCGCATGGAGAGTCGATGCCAGGTCTGCCAGAACGCCAGCATCAAGCAATCTGGCCGTGGAATAGTCGCTGTTGGTGATGACAGAGTGAAAAAACTCGATTCCCAGATCAAGTTCTTCCAAAGAAGAGGTATCGATAGCGTGCGTGCATAGCACCCTGCCGAGAAGATGGAGTCGAGATAGACGCGTCAATTTGCTGGATTCGGACATCAAGGGAAACTAGCCCTCTATGCATTTGTCGACGTCGCCGGTAAGGGGAGATACCAAGTGCTACTTGGTAAACATCAGCCATGTAATTGATGGCTGAGTTTCACCGGCCCGAAACTCCCGACTTTGATTTTCCTT
Source organism: Hymenopellis raphanipes (assembly GCA_036872995.1). Lineage (NCBI taxonomy): Eukaryota > Fungi > Basidiomycota > Agaricomycetes > Agaricales > Physalacriaceae > Hymenopellis > Hymenopellis raphanipes. The sequence continues at coordinate 149,813 of JAYMDG010000001.1, forward strand.
TCAACCTGCCATCATGTCTGTTTCCTGTCTTTCCTCCCAGACCGCGAATACTTGTCAACCGTTCGCCGGTTGGGGTACTGGAACTCAGATTAGAGGAAAGGCCTGTTATAGGCCCCAAAAAACAGTAAGTCACCCCTTGGTTTCTACACTAACCACTTAAAAAAAGTACAGGCAACATGGCTACTTCCCCAACTTCAAGCAGTGCTTTGAAAAACAGATAGAAAATCATGTGTCCATAATGCCTCAACTGCGCTTTGTCTTGTACCAGGACGCGCGTCGCATCTTCGGCAAAGGATTTCAAGCGAACAGAATCGAACAAGGTTCATCATCATTTAGTAGTACTAACCATTCTGGAGCTCACACACACACTGTTTTAGGTTGCTGTGCAAGTTCCTTTCTTCATCCCAAGCGACTCCTTCGTACCCATTCGCCTCGGCTTGTGCCCAAATGTAGAGTTTATAATGCGACGAAGCATCGTTGCTCGCGGCCCTAGTTTCACCTACAGACTACCGCGGCCAGGCCTAGTCGGCACTCCCGAGCTTGCCAGACCATCTTTCCAAGGACTGCTCTTTTAGGTGAATCCGACTCCAAAGATTCTTTGTTAGATTCAGAGGTAGAGGCTTTTATATTGTGTCGCTACTATGGCATTCAACATTTTCTACAGGTAGTCCGCGCAAGCCTACGCAATCTTCCCTACGCCCAGGTCCCGTCTTTTTCGCGCATTTCTGTCTTCCGGAAGAATCCGTGCTCTTAGATCCACGTAATCCTATTAGAAAGCTAGCTGGCACCGCGCCCCTTCAATTAGCGCCACGCAGTCGTTAACACCGCTCGCAATCCCCACAAGCTCTCACAATCCTATATATGGCAACTGCGACCCGACCATACCCTCTACCTGTGCTCCAGGCATTCTTTGTCCCCGTTCAGTAGTAAGCCCAGCCGTTTCGTACTCCAAAGGGAGAGCATTGACGGTCTTCTTCAGGTCACCGTTGCCCAGCTGAAAGGCAAAGCTGTTCCATGACATGAATTATTGTTAGCCATTCATTCCGTGCTTTCCGCCTGCGCGCGTGTGTATGACGCAAACTATCTACAGCAATACCGATAGCTGTGCGTTCTCCCTTGATGATGCCGGCACTCCATGGAAAGATTGCTCCCTTGATGTCTTCCCCACGGTCCACAAATCACTTCAATGACATGGATCTGTATCCATGTCAGCGGAATGGGACAGACATTTCCGCGCGACCTCTTGTTACTATACGTTTGCGCCACGTCGACGTTCCGAGTCCTTTCCGCAGCGAGCGGCGGCTGTATCGAAAACACGAGATATGGTCTTTGACGACCGGCAGTTTCCCAGTTAGGCACAAAGAAAGTCGTGGCTGGGAAGGGCACTGCCTCCGAGAAACCCCATCCAGTTGTTGCGTCAAAGCAGATCGCCAGATCGGCGGCGGGATTTATGACTCTACTGGGCGTATAAAAGGAGGACGGTGTGTAGCAGAGGCTACCATCGAAATCTTGCAACATATACCCCCCAATGCCTGGAAAGCACGTACACTTCTCCAAGCCCGCCAAGCGTGTGACATTCGACGTCGCACCTTCGCCGGCTTCCAGTATATCTTCGCTTCCCTCTTCCGCGGGACCAATAACACCTCCTTCTTGGCCCGTAGTGCTCCCTCCTGTTCGCCACCACTCACAACACCATCATCATCACGCATACCCGCCGCCTCCACCGGCCAAGCCGCCCCCAGCCCAGCTCCATCCGATGCTGCTCGTAGCCAAGCCCCGCGCGGTAAACTTTGACATGACACTCCACCCCTCGTTCGTCAGCACGTCTTACGCGTCGCTCTCCACACGGCCTGGGCTGCTCTCTGAGCCGGCCATTTCACCGCCGGTGTCGCATATGACACTGCATGTCCCTTCCTCGACGTGGCGCATTGAGGTGCTACCCAAGCTCAATGGTGCTTATATCACGGTCTCTGATGTGCTGCATGCCTTGTACTACGGGCTGCGCGAGAACGTGAGGAAGGAAGAGTTTTACAGCCTTCCGGGGCAGGATGCCATGAAGCATGTGACGGCGGCGTATGAGAGGCGGTACAAGCGTGTCAAGGGGTCGAGGGCCGCAGACGATGAGAGGAAGGCTGGCGTCAAGAGGGTCGACTTTCTTCTTGACAGAGTTTGGTTCGCTGGGCTGACACCTGTCGGAAACAACTCTTGGTTGATTCATCTTTCATGAGCGATTTGGACGCTAATTTCTTCTGTTTTCGTGATCTTGGACACTTTCTTATGTAGCTCTAGTTATTTTCCTTTCCTCGTCTCTTCACTGTAGCGATAGTAACATGCCATACCATATGACATTATGCCTTATACCAACCATACTTATTGTTCAGTAGTACTAGTAATTATGTGAATCAACGCCAGTCGTTGATACGGGACATTCATACGCGAAGCAGTAAATATCTATGTGTTCCGTTAACGTGGAAGTCAAGTGGGAAACATGTACATGGCAGACAGATGGTCTCTAAACCTACATCTACACATCTAGGTTATCATTCACAAGGTCTCCAATATTAGCGGGAATTCCATCTTTCCCAATGATTTCACCATTCTCAACATGCTTCCCCTTCAACAGCTTTTCAAGACGCTCCCGTTCCACTTGAAAATCACATTCATCCGCGTCAGTGTTCGACCTGTCAAAGTCGATGATGGAAATGTCGCCCACATCATTCACCAAGATGTTCCACGTTCTCAGATCGCGATGGAGAACACCTGCAGCATGAATAGAGGATACAGCAGCGCGTATAAGAGCTCTACGAATTCGTCAGAGTAACGATCATACAATAGAAGAGACACTGCACTTTTCGTTAGGCGTTAGTTTCTTTCGGCGGCTCCCAAGGGTGTGACCGTTGTTGCTCAATATCAGGGCCCCGGCGCCGCATTGTCCATCTTGATAAAATCCGAAGACGCGTGGAATGCACCTTACATTAGCAGCTTTCAAGTGACAGTAAATGGAGTATTCGTGGCGCAGCCGGCATAGGCGCCTGAACGTCGTGGCTAGTTTAACCACTATCGGTCCATGCTTGACGTTCGGGACGGTTGCAGTGAACACATCGCCCGTCGCGCCTGTTCCAAGTCGAGAGTTCAAGACCAGTGTGAGATAGCTGGTTGAGGGGTATGCGGTCCTTCGTCTTTGGCCTGGTTGAAGGAGAATCGAAGGCGAAGGCGAGTTATACAATCCGACTTGAATGTATATGGCTACTGCGAGGTGTCGAGAGAAAGAGGCTTCGAGGTTCTACGGATCCGTGAGCAATACCCCCAATGAATAAAACGATATAGAGTACATTCATCTGGTTAGTTGTGCCCTCAGGCATCGTCCTGGCACTCGGTTCTTGTGGCATGGCAGTGATCCTCCGTTTCTTGTGGGGACCTCCTTTGGTGTCAGAAGAGGCGCGCTTTGTGCGAGAAGTAGAAGTAACGACTGGTTGCGACTCCAAGCGGATTCGATATCGCTCCATAACGTCTTGTGCAATCACGATATGCATACCAGCCCAGATTTTTCCATATGCAGGATTCTTGGCATGTCCTACGTCGAGTAATTCTGACAAGATCAGCGTTTGCGTCTCGCGGTGACGAATGCCGATGCGCAGATAATTTCCACAATCAAAAACGATGACCGAAGCGTCGGCTCTAACCGCATTTGCCCATGCCTGTAGGTGTGTCAATGAAAGCATACAGAGAGAAGTACAACTGACTCACCCTTTGGATATAGTCAGCGGGATTATCTTGCCAGTTCTGCTTCCCCGCCGTTGTCACCCGACCAGGTGAATAGTGATCTTCGACTGCAGAATCGATACGAGAACTGCGTCGGATGTGGTTATTCTGACGTGGGGCGGGATCAAGCTCCGGCAAAGTCCATAACGGGTGAGGGTTATCAGGAAATCGTGGTACCTTTGGGGCTGGAGACGGATGTAACGTTGTCGAATTAGACGTCCAAGGGAATTCCTTCATCTCGGCCACACCCTCCATTTTCCGAAGCAGTTCGTGCGCACCTGGACAAAAGAACATGGCTGTAGCGACGCAAGGATACTTTTTTCCGATATCCAGCAGTGTAGGTCGTAGTTTTCGATGAAACTTCTGTAAGAAGCGAGGTTCCATCACGCTATAGTTAGCGAAGCGAAGAAATACATATTGATCACAGGTATCTAGTTGAGAATAACCCCACTATAGTGCAGTGAGAACCTGTGGCTGCTCGGGGACCGTATATATATGCTAGAAGCGAGCTGTGACCCCACAAAACCGGCCCCTAGTTGGTGAGTCATAGCTATGGGTTCCGCGGTGTTGATATGGGGCGCTCTCTCGTACCAGTCCTGCGGACGGCCAAAAAAGTCATCTGGGATGAGATGTCGATTAGGAAAGCCACCAAGCTTTGTATCAACGATTTCGGAGAACTCTCTCAGCAGAGGAGGATGGATTACGACGCGTTTTAGAACCAGATTGTCGTCAATGTGCGAGTCGAGAAAGTTGCCAGGAGGATATTTGGGTCTAAAAGATGCTAGACCAGGGCGTCCAAAAGGCGGAGGGCTGAGGTTCATGAATCTCGCTTCGCGTGTCGTGGTCATAGTACGGGTGGGAGTTATGTGAGAGCCACAAAATGAAGCGTCCTTGTTTTGAGTGCCGAGATGGGGGCATTTTCGCACGCATCGAAAAGGTGGAAGCTCGGAAACTTCGGCATTTCACACTTGACACACAGACCCGTACCATATTATGAATGTAAAGGACGCGATTTCGTCGTGAGAAGCGGCGAAACTGTGAATGCGAGGAATGGCATCTTCAGAACGCGAAGAAGGTGACATGAGATTGGAGAGTGCACACAGTTGTCGAACAAGAGATCTCTTTCGCGGCATAAAACAAAAATCAGAGGCAGATTATGACCACGTTTTTACCAGCTACAAGCGGGTAAAACCTGGCCTTGAAGATGATCGAGGTGGGAGAGAAGGTGCGTTTGTTTGTTTCTGTTGGGATGGTTGGTTGATCATTTCGTGTAGGTGGTCAAGATGCGAGTACACAAGGTGATGACCCATATGGAGAGCAGTACGACACGACTGTTTATCGTAAAAGACGTATGTCAGCCATATTTCCTGTTGATCGCCAATTGAGAGGTCTGTAGGCTTGCGTCATCAAGAATGACATCGACAGCTTCGAGATAACGCATGGGGCGGTACCCAAAAATATTCCGCGCGGGAAAGTGATGTACGCGTAGCTATACTACGCGTCGCGGTCGACATTTCGGCAAGTCAGAAGGATACCCGGTCTCGCCACGTGGGCAAACGCAGCTTTACCACAAACCATCATGTCGATGTGTTTAATCTGTTCTGACATCTGAATCTTCTCCTTGCAGATTGTTTTCCTTGTAATGGGTAAAATTTTCAACGGACCATTAAGGTATGTGGGAGGATGACGGCTATTTATGTCTCCCATCATTGTCGTGGAATGAGTGTTCATCAAGTCGTCAAATTTATTACAGACTACGGGGACAAGCCAGCTCGTTCGCAGCCTATGCACCTCTTTGCCTTGGACCCAGAAAGGATCTGTCATGTTACAGCAAGCCCTGCTTCCAAAGGTACATTAACGTCTTCTAGGTGATCGTGTAAACGCGCTCCGTCGGGCTTTTGGACTATTCCATTGCTTACATCGACCGGAATCGTCACCATCGTCCTTTCTTACTCACACTCATGTCATGAGGCTAAAAGGCTTACTCACGCAGATAACGCCTTATGACGCTAATTATAAACGATCGTGTTATAAAGCCCGCCTGTCGTATTGGACATCGTATCGCATCGCCCTTGAGACACCATGGCTGAACAAATCACTCTCTACACGGCGAAGGTGCATTGTCCTTGCAGATCCTTTTCATACCTCTTCTGAACAGTCCGTAACAGGTTTGCCCGTATGCGCATAGGGTACATCTCAACTCGAACTGATGAACGAGATGCTTACATCTCTCGTAGACCGAGCTTGCACTCGCTGAGGTCGGTGCACAATTCACCCGATACGAGATCGATCTTTCCAACAAGCCGGAATGGTACGCCCCCAAAGTAAACCCCGCCAGTAAAGTGAGTGGCTTCTGTGGCTCTTTCTCGGACGTTTAACGACGTTATTCCTACCCTTCCCCAGGTTCCCGCTATTGCTTACGGTGGTCCCATTGGCCCAGCAGACCAACCCTCTCCCGATTCCACCAAGCTAGCCGAATCGCTTATCCTCGTTGAATTCATCGCTGATCTTTTCCCTGCGTCCCCTCTTCTCCCCTCTTCCCCTGTCGAGCGCGCCAAGGCACGCTTCTTCATCGATACATTCTCCACCAAGTTCAGTGCTGCATACCAGGGGTTCCTCTTCCGCGCCGAACCCAAGGAAGGGTTGTTCTCTGCATTTGAAGCGCTGCAGAATCTGCTCGTTCAGAATGGTGGTAAGAAATTTGCGGTTAATGATGATTTTACTATCGCGGACGCGGCGGTGCTGCCCTTCTTTGCGCGGTTCGAGACTGTACTCTCAAATGATCTGGGAGCGTATGATGAAGGCGAGGGAAAGCAGATCTTGAACACTCTGGCGACGGATCCGAAGTACAAGGTGTTCTGGGATTATTTCCAGAGACTCAAGGCGAGGGAGAGTTTCGCAAAGACATACTTCCCAGTCAGTTTCCTTTTGTTTCTTTTCTTACGAAGTATTCTGAATGGTGGCGCATAGGATGAGGTATTGAAGCGGATGAAACCGAGACTTGGGCAATTGCGCGCAGAGAGACAGAAGTCGAAGGCTTGAAAATATGTTAGGTGGCACCATGCTACTATACTTCTTACATATGGACGTTGTATGATTACTTGGCGGACATGATCAAAGCTTTGGAAGTTGCACTGACGACGATCTCGCTAGATAGAGGCGAGGTTGGCTGCGTCGCCGCTTCAGGTATGAGCATGCACGAGCCCTGTCTACTAAGATATAGGTAGCCGATGTCAACGCGCGTTCAAATGAGAAGATAAGTATTTCACCACGTCTTCAGGAGGAAAGATCGGATATAACCGGCCCCGCTTCCGTATCTTACGTATCGAGTAGCGCGTAAACGCACTTTCCCTGCACCATATAACCGCCTCCTCGTCTCAATCTGTGCCATGGATTACGATTTCCCTCTCCCACACGTCAGTATAACCGCTTCCGTGTCCCGCCATGGATCAGGCTTTCCTCGCCCTATATAATCGCCTATTGTTCAGGACATTCCCCCATTCACATCGCATTCCATGTCTTCCGTCTACAAACGCGTCATCCTCGTCACTGGTTCCAACACCGGCATCGGTTTCGAGATTGTTAGATGCCTAGCGGAGAAGGGACACACAGTATACCTCTCTGCGCGAAATCTACAGGCCGGCTTAGACGCCCAGTCGCAGCTGAAAGACGCTGGGTTGGACGTCAAGTTTGTGCACCTCGACGTGACATCGCCTTCTTCGGTCTCTGCAGCGAAGGAGGTCATAGAGAAGGCCGAAGGACACCTCGACTCCCTTGTCCTTAACCATGGCATCAGTATGATGCAGAACAACATGGGCGGTCCGTTGCACGTATCCCTCCCTTCCATCCAAGCCACGCTCGACACGAATCTCTTCGGACTTATAACCGTATGCCAGACTTTCGCTTCTTTGCTGCGTAGCGCGCCTTCTGGCTACGCGTGCATCGTCCAGAACTCGACGGATATGGCCAGTAACACGGTCATGGCGACGTCGCCCAAGTTCATCCTGCATCGCGCCATCTCGTACAACACCAGCAAGGTGGCCGCGAACTCGTATATGATCGCGTTGGCGAAGGAGCTCGAAGGGGAGGTTAAAGTCAATATAGTCACGCCTGGGTTCGTGACGACCAAGTTGAATGGTTTCGCGCCTGGTGGGAAGACGCCGAGGCAGGGCGCAGAGATTATTGCTCCCTGGGCGTTGCTTGGCCCCGAGGACAACGAGAAGCACTGTGAGTTGGTTTTTAATCCCCAGATATTTGTTCTTATAAACATTATGCTGTAGGTCTCTTCTGGGGTCCTGACGGTCGATTCGATTGGTGACGGTGCAATACAGGAATCGAAGTATGGTATAAAGGCTAGAGCGTCTGTAACAAAAACAATCATATGGTACGGACATAAGTGGGTCAGAATTCAGACGGTCAGGTGCATGTTGCCATCTAGGGTTGACATCCTACCACCATTGCAATGGAAACTACAAGCAGTATCGCGACTCCGACTGCGCTGGAGCGCCTATTCGCATACAACGCTGACGAGTACTTCATCCAAATTTTCGACCACCTCGCTGCCGCCGATCTATACCGCGTCGTTTTGGCATGCAAGAAATTCTATCGTTGCGGTGTGCGCGCCCTCTACCGCCACGTCGTCTTTAAAGACAGACGCATATTCCTTGATAGCCTTACGTTCTGGGATAATCCTCCCGTCCCGGGGCTAATCAGTGCTCCTACCACTCTCACCATTGCCGCGCCCCTCTACCGCATTCCAGATCGCGTTGTCCCCCACTTGCTAGGTGTTTTCATCCACTCAACGTCGGAGGTGGCTCCGGACGAGGACATGGTGATCACGACGTTCTGTCTCGCGTTCCGCTTCACGTCGCTGTCCAGTTTCCGGTTCATCAGCTGCCCGATGATTGATACACAATCGCTCTCACTCGCGCTGCTTGGGTTTCCTAATCTGCGCGAGCTCGTCATCAGGCACTGCACGTTCTGCGAGTCGGGGACCCCAAACACTAATGGCTACGCAGCCATCCAGTCGTTGCCCATCACGTCTCTCGTTCTAGTGAACAACAGGAGTCTCCGCGGCAACCCTAATCGTACACATGCCGCCAATCTTGAATTTACCACTGCTCCCCGTATTCGTACGCTCGCGATCTCATGGGTACATTCTATAGCGCCCTTTTATGTCGCGGACCCCACGCACGATGATTCCGTGTTCTCCAGCGACCTAGAGGAGCTGTACATTGGCGTTGCGCCGCTTCTGGATGAGGAAGGGCCCGGGAACGAATGGGCTATTCCGCTGAATGCGACGACGAAGGATAAGCTTGTGCGCTTCCTGCGGAAAGTCGGAACGAATCTGCACACGCTGCGAGTGGACGGTCTCACTGCGACGCCGTGGTCTCAGATTGGGGAACACCACCTGGGTCCCTTGGATCTTCCCCGCCTTCATTCCTTCAGTGGCCCAGCGACGCTCGCTGCGTGTCTGCGCTATAGCGAGTGTCGTATTGCTGAGAGTATGAGTACGCAGCAGGCTGGACTGTTGTTTGTTTCCATGCCGAGGGATATCAGTGTGTTGGAGATACGCCTCGTGGAATGGGATCTTGAGATCCTGTATGCTGTGACCCAGACCTTTAAGCACCTCCAGGTGCTCACGATTATGTATGCCAAGGGTCATCCTGACGATGTAAGCACCACTGTTCTTGTTATTTAAACTTGATTGATAAATCATACCCTGAATTGTAGTATACGTATCTGAGCATGCCGATGCAGTTCTTCGACGCGCAGACGTGTCCGAATCTCAAGTCGTTGAGTCTCTTCTGCTCTAATATGGATGAACCGCCGCCTGGCCTTCCGTCATTGACGAATATGCGGGCGTGGAATAAGAGGTGTCGCTCGTTGACGCGTGTGCAATGGGAGAGGCGTAAAGCCATGTCTAGGATTGGCGACGAGTGGTATTCGCATGAGGTTGGGACCTGGTGAGATCGCCAACGCGTAGTCAAAATATTCTGGGTGAGCAACATCCAGACATGCCTTCATTCAGATCCGGGGAAGGAGGCATTGATTGATTCCAAATGTATATGTATTATTGAAACTGATATAGATTGTAACTTCCTGACTTCGTGGCAAAACGACAAGAAGACGAAGGCGAATTCTTTCAAACTTTCAAGTCGCCGTACAAATTGAAAGCACGGCCACAAGATTCTCCAGCAGTGACGAAACTGTCCGCGTCTTCGTAGAACCAGAAAATCCGAATCGAATTGGGCCATGCCAGGTATAAGGTACTCATTCAAAGACTAGATTGATGGGCTAAGTCTGGATGACGCGACGGAGAGTTCGGTTCCGTGTTGTAACGGTTCTATGTCGTTTGCGGATGGATATGATGTCAAGGAAGCTGTAGAGGAAAGATATCAGCACGACAACTGAGGCGATCTGAATAGGTGGGTCTAGTGTTGCTGGTATCATTTTCTGATTCGCCATATGCATTAACCTTTTTCGAACCTGCGGATCTCAATCCTAGTAACACGATTAGGACGCTAATTTTACTACTTCAGTCCTTAAGGAACTCCCGGATTCAACGAAGCCTGGATGCTGGAAGATATTAATCACTGTGATACAGAACTAGTAATTCTACGTCTCCTTCAGGCTTCTCCGGCTCTTTGATTATACGAAGTAGCCCGTTGAATTGGGACAGCCTCGAGGGCAAGGAACTCCTGGGTACGTTGCAACTCGTATCATGGAATGTCAGCTGAAGAAGAAGATATCCGACTAGCATCCGCTTACCCTTCCCTAGTCTTTAACTTATCAGTTCATCTCGTGTTCCCACGCTCTCCTTCTCTCGTCCGGGCTGTGCGAAAACACTACTCTACTCGTCGTGAGCAAGATCCTTCCTTTCTACAATATGATGTTTATGATTGGCAGATGTTACTTTGTGGCTGACTAGCTTGGATCTTTGATTCTGATGCCCGTCCTGTCAGTTTCGTCAGTTCCGAGAAAATTTAGCCGCCAGAAGCTCAGAAGCGGGTGCTGCACATCTTTTGATTGCCTCCCCAGAGCGGAGGATACGACTGAAACGCCTTCCTTGTTGATTCCGACCATTAGACACCGTATCGCCGAGACCTCCATTGGGGCATCCAGTCAAGAAAGGATGATAAACAATGCGCGCTATCAGGCACGTACTTTACAATTGATCATCGTTTCAGTGTTTCGCTCCGCTCGACACGAAGTACGCGTTCATAAATAACCGCGTTGCTATATAAACGGGCCTTTGAATCTACCAACAACATCAGACAAACGCCTTTCGCGATGGCTACATCTGCACACCTTCAGCACGAAGCTAGGAAGATCCTGCGCGACGTGTTCAGCATGAACACGACGTCTCTCGCGCTTCTCTCTCACTTCTCCCCCGACCAAACCATATCGATCCAGCATTCTTACTCTACGTGTCAGACGCCCAACGCACACCGTTTCACAGGGCGCATCGGCGTGCGGTCGTACTTTGACGTTCTCACACTGCACTTTGAAAAGTCGCCGATGACGCAGGAGCAGTGTTATGTCGACGAGTCGGTGAGGCGGGTTGTCGTGACGGGGAGCGTGGAGTGGACGTGGCGGAAGAGCCGGCAAAAGTGGAAGGAGGTGTTGACGTGCTCTATTGATTTCGACGCGAATTTGAAGGTCACGTCGTTGATCTTTGTCACGACATCAGACGAGACGACATGTGTGATGCAGGCTGTCGATCCTGGCAGGACGTGAGTGTTCCGCAGCGAGTTCCGGTGAGCAAGCTACTCTGTTTTCTATTCAGTTGGCTGATCATCATGTTTGTGATTTGATTTACAGGTTGGAAGATGCACCCGTTGTTTCGTAGAGAAATGATCATCGCGTTCCATGTCTTCGAGTCGTACTAGTTACCGCTTTCTTGGGTAGTTATAAATGCGGTATAAGTAGAAATTAAAAATATGCCACACGCTAATGCCTTGAAGCATAAGAATGAAAGTAAGACGTAGTTAATTGACCTTAGCATATGGACGTTTTTGATAGTTTGGGACGAAACATGCAAACAATACGCTGAGCCACGGCTGAGTCGATAGGCGTCTCGCATCCAGGCGCGACCTTGCGTGAGGCTGAGAGACCTAGCATGCCCCTTCTTGACCGAGTGCGATGTGGCCGGTGTATCCGCGTCCAGATCGCGTCTGAACATCATGCTGCCTGCACGTGTTTTCCGCCCACGTCGCGTTGATAAAAAGACGCGTCTGAGGCGTGGGAGTTTGCTTCGCGTTATGGAGTGACAGTCACTCAAAGTGACGGTCTCATTTCTTTCTTTCTTCCCACCATCACCCACCGTCGTCCCGCCCTCGTTGCCACTGTTCTCCACGATGTCCTCACAGTCTACCCTCGCCTTTCCCGCTGTCGGGAAGGAGAACCAGCCACAGAAGGCTCCGAAGAATCCTCGGAAGCGGACCATCACGACATCGAACGGGGGTAAGCAAGACGCGTGTAAGAATATGATAGGCACTGATTGCCCTGTAGAAGACGTGGATCTCACCAAGGAATTCAGCGCGAGCGCGACGGTGCGTATTTTGCCATGTTTTACGGGATGTGCCGCTCATAGGCGTTGCAGATAATAGAGGCTATGCGGCAGCGCATTTTCCAGGTGCGTTTCACTTTTTCTTTCAGCAACGTACCGTCTCTAAGGCTTGTGTGTAGCTCGAAGATCAGCTCGACGCCGCGCAGAAAACGTCGGAACCCCCAGCGAAACGCGCTCGCACGTCCACTGTCGCCGAGACCCCAGCCGCAGCCAGCGCTGGTCCAAGCAAAGGAGAGGAAAAGAAGCGCAAAATGCAGCTTAAAAAGATCTTTGACCGGTACGCGCCGTTTCACCCCCGCGCTGCAGTTCCTCTAACCATATTGTGTAGGCTGAAGAAGGAATGCAAGACAGACACCTGCAAATTCCAAGGCACTACCAAGTCTGTCAAGGTCGACGAGGTCCTTGAAGTCCCCGAATTCGACGCTCTCTTCTCTGGAAAGGGCGTCCTCGTCCAGCCCACGCCACAGAACAAACCCAACAGCACCGTAACCATCATCCGATTCGTGCGTTATACTCGACCTTCTGAGTAGCTCATGTCTAAATTTATCTTCCCGTACAGAACTCCGCTCAAGCTGTAGCCCTTTTCGGAGATGAGTACAAAGGTCTGAAGGGAAACTCTTGGACACGCGGTGGTACGTACCATTCCATGTCGTAACACCTGTCGCTAATGTATAGAACGCAGGTGGCCCGTCGTTCGCCAAGTCTGTGAAACTGGGGCAGGTCGATGTCGAAATTCAATCCATGGAGGTTAACTACTCCAAGAACACCATGAAGTGCTCTATCAAATTCGAAGTTGACGCACCTGAAGCAGGCTACTGCCGTGGTCCCTCCCATCGCTCGATGGGCTGGATGGCCATGTTTTAATTCATTTCTTTGGTAATTTATCCATCGCGGTATTGTATTGGTTCACCTATTTGTATTGTATATCCTATTTTACGCCCAGTTTTCGTGACATTGCAGAATTGATACTGTTCTCTGCTCCCTTTCGCAAACAAAGTCTGCGATCGCCAAGGTCGACAACTGCCAGTTCGCCTATCCACGCAGAATCACCTCGGTATCGTCCGGGACAGTCTACCCATTTACGGATTGACGTTTATATTGTGACCGCCTTCTGGGATCCTACTTCCATCCTGGGATCTCGACAATTGACTAGCATCACGTACAAGGGCATAACACTCCGGACTCTGTAGTGTCCCTTTCCTCTGTACAGCCGTCTATGTTTTCGCAGTCTTTCACTATTTCGCCTACAAACGGCTATCCGTTCTTCTTGACCGCAAAGCGATACTGGACCGAACACTCCGACAAGGATGGACTGACCCTCTTCCTCATGCATTCGACAGGTTTCCATAAGGAATGTTGGGAGCCGACCCTCGAACGTGTTTTTAGCCGCGTATCCAGTGGAGTACGGGAGGCTTGGGTTCTGGATTGCCCGAACCACGGCGCATCAGCTGCTCTTAACGAAGTCACACTACGGTGCCCAGAATTCTATTGCACGTGTACGTCTATTTTGTATTTTGATGTATAGTGCTGAGAAAGGCGCTAGTCACTTGTGAAAAGTACGCGTGTGCTGCGCGCCACTTCCTCGCGCACGATCCGAAGTTCCGTCGGAAGAGGCTCGTCGGGATTGGGCACTCGCTCGGTGGGGTATCTATGTGGGTCGTCCGTCTACTTCTTACTGGGGAAGAAGATGTTTAACATCCCGGAAGAACAAACCTCCAAGCTCTTTCGCCCCAATACAACTGGACGTCACTCATACTCATCGACCCCATGATTGTGGTTAATCCTTCCCCGGCGGAGCTAGAGCTTCCCCTGCTGCGCTCTAGACTCGTGCGCACCGCATACGAGCGGCGCGACGTGTGGCCTGACCTCGAAGCCGCCACCAAGTACTTTGAAGCACACAAGGCGATGAGCACCTGGGACCCGCGCGTGCGAGCGCTCTTCATCGTACGTCCATCCCGCCTCTCCCGTGCTGTGTCGTGCGTAAGCCTTGGTTACAGAAACACGCTCTTCGTCCGCACCCCGGATCATCCGCGCGCACTATACCATACAATGGGCTTTCTTTAGCGTGCACGCGTGACGAGGAAGCCGTAAGCCATCATCATAATCTGTCCGGTGTGCGTGCGTCCATCTGATGTTCGAGATTTACAGGCAATGTATAGAGACGCGGACGGAAGATCCGTGGGCGACTTGGATCGCGCGTGCAGCTCGCTCCCCGTGCATCTTATCGTTGCGGGGAAGCACAACTTTCTGTAAGTATTGTAGGGTTCTGCGAGCTACGGACGTTGCTTATCGCCTTTCCTTTCTAGACCACGAACAGCTGTCGATGTTATCATCGGAAAGCGCCAGTTCGCCTCTATCAAGGTACTCGAGGATTGCGGCCATTTGGTGAGCGCTTGATGTGAAACCCTCTTCGAACGAATTGAACCATTCATTGCCTGACAGATACCTCAAGAGAAGCCTGATCTGCTTGGAGACATCATTTATCAGATCCTCATGAACAAGCCCTCCCGCACCAAATTGTGAATCCATTAATAGATGTAGTACAGACGACTTGGGATTATTTATATCTACCCTATACGTGATAATGCTCCTCGAAAGCGAAGTACAGTACTTCATTTCTACTTTATTCAAATGAACTCGTTCAAAGTTAACTATAACTATAACTTGTCCACGAAAACACATCTCTCCCAAGGAAGAACCTCTCCTGTATCAAGCACACCTTGGATGAAGAACCGAATCTTCTTCCCGTTTCCATCAAACGGCATGTTCCTCAGATCCGCCACAAACATCTTCTCGTCTCTCTCGTACCCCGACGTCCCAATCCATACCACGCTTGCATCTTCAGGTCCGCCGACGTACGTATCAGAGGCGAACGGGCTGGCGTACACGTTGTAGTACACGAATCTGGGGAACCATTTCGCGGATGGTGATATATCCCAAGCTGGAATGGGATCTTCAGGCGATGTAATGGACAACCCCGTTAAAGGCTTGAACGACGCGGCGACTTCCCACGTCAACGTGCTCGAGTCGGAGTCGTAGTCTGCCCATAAAAGCGAAGCATCGTAGACCGCACTGGCTGGTGATGGGAAGACGTTCATCTGCCCAAGGAGAATAGACGCGTGGAGAGGCTCGTCCTCCAAGACGATAGCAATGACCACTCCAATCGAAGCTGATGTCGGCTGCTTGTCCACCGAGAAAGTTTTCGCCAACTTAGTCCATCCCTGGGGTAGCGCGGTGTCGTTCGCCGCCGTTGGCGTGATGGTAACAGTCCCCACGTCGGTTTTGACAGATAGACTGACATCGAGGTCCACGTGCTCCTCGAGCTGGTACACCAGCACCGCTTCGTAAGATCGTCCCTCTGTCAGAGCTACGCTCTGGATTGGAACCCATATACACCGATAGACCGAGTGCTCTTGGTCTTGGTCTTTCTCGGAAAGTGTCAATCTCAAGGAGCTTCCACCATTCCAAGCATCGGTCATGCATATCTCTGGGGTGATGGCTACCTCGCCTTGGAAGTCTTTAACGTCGCCTTCCCAAGCAACGCTGGGTCGGGGCCAGACCAAATCGCCCACACTCGTTTGCTTGTCGACGTCTGTCCATCCCTGCTCGCTCGCGAACACCTGAACGCCGTTAACGAACCACCCCAACCCAACGCCAGGCGAGAACGTCGTGTGTAACGCCAATGCGACCGGATCCGGGGGGGCCTGTTTGGCGAAGAAGGATGACACAGGCAAGAACGGTCCATGCACGCATTCCGGCTCGTCCTTTCTCTTCGGGGCCTCTGGGACGTGGACACTATCATTGTTATCGCATCCAACCCACAACGTGCGTTCGTAATCCCACCACTTGGCCCACGTCCAGCCGTCCTTGTCTTGCTCGCTCTCCCATGTCCAGGCTTGACCGAACAACGCTACGCTCAGGCCGAGGGACTCGGGGGAGATATGGGAGAGCGCTTTGTAAGAGCCGAAGCCACCACCGCCGTGGCTGCCGCGACCCCAGACGTCGATACCCATGTATATATCTTTGAGGGAAGTCGCGGAGAAGTGTCGTTGGGGATGTGCACCTGTCAGGTTTGGATCGAGGCTGAGGAAGTACTCTGCAGTTCGGGTTGGATAGTCTTTTCGCCACTAAAAAAGTCATTCAGAAGATAAGACTTTGGGAGGAATGAAACCTCTTACAGTGTAGTTTCCGAATAAGCCATGAGAGGATAGAAAGAAAGGGAGATTTAAACTGTTCAGTCGGTCTTGCCATGCGAGTTGTCCGGTTACGATGACACTGTCGTACCTATCCCGAAGCGTCAGACCAAAGTTGACCAACAGCATTAAAGAAAGATTCTAACCATATCACTTCTGCGTGATCGCCCACCTTCTCGCGCAGCTCGTCTTGTAAAATTGTAATCCACGCGGATAGCGCGCGTGTTTGCTCGAGCCCGCCTTGCAGGGGACATTCAAAGTTGAGAAGATATCCGTCAAATCCGTGCTCGTGCGCAAGTGCTGCGAGGAGCCGAGCATAGTGTGGTGACACCGGTATAGATTGGGAGCTGGTATGTTGCTTTGCTGGTCCGGTTTTGGATTTTGGGAGCTTGCCAACAAGGAGGCGAAGACAATCGGCTTCGGCGCCGCCTTCGAATATTCTGCGACCGGTGAGGGGGGTGGAAGAGGAATATGGTCGCGACGTACTTACAGAACCCCAAGCATCTTGACACCTTGACGATGGGCGGCAGATATCCATCCGGTTGGGGGAATAGTTACGCGGTGGTGTGAAAAACTGGCAAAGAATCAGAACGAAACATCGAATAGGAAGGCCGAGTCTGTGAGAGATAGGATAGAGATGGAACTCGAGTTGTGGGCGCGTTTGAAACTGCCGAGCAAACCATTGCATTTGAGCATGCTCCACTAAAGTTTGACAAACCATACTGTACACGGAAACTTACTAGATAAATGTATCGCAGACATTCCAATAATTGAACGTGTAAGATAGCGCATATGGACTTTCTGTGTAACCACCCTGTCAACAGTATAAAGCCTCTTTTTGCAATCATAGGGATCATATGCAACCAACCTTGTAATCATGGCAGACCTGACCAGAGGGCTGATAAGCACGTATAGCAAAACGCATGGCATAGATTTACAAGGAGCTTTCCCGCTGTACGGCTAGGTCCTGTTCGAGGATAGTATTTCAGTGGAGTAGTCGATTTGGCTTTCGGAGATGATGCCCAGATATCAAGCTCTTCCAGAGTTTTGAAGTAAGCGCCGCTCGGGGCGGCGAAGTGGGATCCGGATATAGGCATGGCCGTGTCAGGTTAATGTGCTGAAGCGGGTGATGGTGGTAAGTGGTTAAGAGGCGACTGCTGCCGATCACCCTCGGGTTACCCGTTTAGGGGACACTTCATAGTGACCAAGTCGCGTCTACATCCACAGTTAATAGCTTAAGCGCTTATGTTTAGTCAAGCGAGACAGAGCAGCGTTATCCTCGATCGAGGACAGATGAGATAGATTGAAACAACCCAAAAAAAATAGCAGAAGTACAAGCAAGATGGAAAGCAAAAACAATAACTTTATAATGATACAAAAAGCAGAAAACTAGAGTCCGTTGAACAGTCCAAAGCTAGGGGATTGTGTTAAGGTGGAGAATTGTCCGCGTGAGTACGGGTCGTAATAAGACGGAATGGGCTCGGAAGGAAAAGAAACACTTGACGAAGGGTATAATTCGGGAATTGCTAAGCTGAAGAACTGCTCGAGGCTCTGCTCTGTGTATGGAACCGGCGATGAGAGGTAGGGTGTTGAGTGGAAAGACGAAGTTTCTGGGGATGCTGCAATGAATTGGGCAACGTTCTGATCTAATGATGATGACCAGTCGAAGGAAGCAGGCGATGATCCCCCCTGGAAAGCAGGCGTCGAAGTCCATGATGACCAGATATCGGGAGATGACACTGGGGACTCTGCACTCGCAATAGGCGAAGGCCAATCGTAGCCGGACAGGCTATCAACGTCGAACGCTGGATACGAAAGGGCCGGTATCGCTTCGGCGGCGGGATATAGCGACTTGGCATGAACGCTGGTGAAGGACTCGTCGAAGGGATATGAACGGCTGTTGTCAAGCTCGGGCTTCTCATCGACGGTGGGGGTAACCGGGAAGTTGGCTTCGGAGTCTGGGGAGGACGAGGAGGAAGACGCTTCCGAAATAGAGGAACGACGCTTGCGGTAGGTACGGGGCTTGTATCCATGGACGCGCTGTTGATGACGAAGAGCTAGAGCGGGGTCGCCAGTGGCGTAGTCGCACTTTGAGCAACAAAGGTCCTTCGTGTTCGTGTGCCTATTCGAAAATAAGTATCCAGTATTGTTAACGCAAACATGGCACTTACTTCTTCATATGAGTCTTCAAATTCGACCTCTGGCGCGTAGTATGATTGCAGTCGGCCCACGGGCATGCGAATCTCTTCGTCTTGGGATCATGGATCTCGACATGGCGGTTCAGGTGTCGGATCACCTCAAAGACCCGCGGGCAACCGGGGTGGGGGCATGGCTGAAAAGAGAACAATAAAAAGTTATGTCAGCGACCACCAAACAATAAGTGTGTCCGCATTTGGACACAAGGCGGGCACTCACAAAGGCGGTGGCTTTGCTGGGAGTAGACATTGTGTGATAGGACGTGCAAGCAAAAAGTGCGCTCAAGTTGCGGGCGGGATGCGTAGGCGGGATGGAGTTGTTGCTCGAGTGCTGATGGCGGGGAGAGCTGGGGAAATCATAGCGAGAGAGCCGCCCTTTATATGCGACCAGCACCACCGACGCAAAATCTCAATTGCTTTTCGAAATCGCCCGTTGTAGAAGGTGCTTGAAAGTTTGGTCTGAACAAATAAATTGGTTCTGTTGAGTGGCGAGGCGATAGCCGTGTTTGGGAAGGGTCTTTGTCCTTTCGCCATGTGCGCTGGTCCAAAAGGCGAAAAATTCCGACATAGGAAGGTGTGTAATAAGCACGAGTGAGTGGCCATTTGATGGGAGACGCCGTCTGGTGGTCGTTAGTTTTGCGGAGGGTCTGTTATTGGGAAGACTTCCCTAAATGTTCAACAAAGTTGGATAAAAACGTCGATACCTACATGCGCAGATGGCATTCATCGAGTAACCCTGCCTTTTTTTTCAATTAGTATTCACCGTTGATTTCTCTGCGTACAGTAGATATCTACCTACCGCAAAATCTCAGGGTATTAGCGACGGCCACAAGTGCCGCTTGAAGAGCAGTACGGCACAAGCGGCCGAAGAGCAGTACAGCACACGCGGCCGAGAGCACACCTAGCAGTATTGAAACTGGAGTAAAGTTGGCTGCTTTAGCATTGAGGAGGAGTAAACCAGGGAGGGAAGGGTCAATTTACGGAAACGAACGTAAAGACGGCAAATACGTCGAGAATAAAATAATCCTTGGAGGCGAAATGAGCATTGAGCCCTAGTATCTGGCAGGTCGCGTGGAAGTCGCGAAGAGGGCGGTAAGCATCACGTGAAGACCTCGCGTCAAGGATCCAAACAGCACTGCCGTGATGCCGATTTTCCTACCACAATCAGCCCACCATTTTACTAGACATGGAGGATACTCTGCCGTCCTCCATTCTACGCCGACGCAGTCAGGTTTTCTCCAAGCACACACGGCTTGGACCCGCACTGATTTCTTTGAACAATGCCACCACAAGGAAACGACCGCGACACTAAAACCGACAAGGAGGCGCATACTTTAGCCAAGTGCGGTTCGAAGGCGACGTTCAGGATGTTGCCCGTCAAGGCAGCGATAATGACTATGTTTATTTCATGCTCCTTCCTTCCTCGAACTGATGACCTCTTTTCTGGTTCTGCTCTCTCCTGTCTCCTGAAGGTTGTAGACATCTTGAATGGCGCTGTCGAACCGTCGCGGGGGCTGTAGATTCCTGGACAGATCCTTCTTACGTTCTTGATATAACGTGCACAATAATTCAATTGCTTCCCATGCGTCGATGTCCAACTGTTCAATTATCTTTGGTTGTTCGCCCTGGGGCTATCTGCTTATAGGCCACCACGAAATAGATACCGTGCCTAGCGAGCTTAGAGGGCTTTCGAATTGTACATGTATCGCAAGCAGTGCATTACAAGCGAGGTGATCGAATCCTGTTGTCTGAGAGAGCCTGGTACATTTCATCGCAATGGGAGCGATTCCTCAACAAGTTCGTTCGTCTCCTTAGTTCCTAGCCATATTGATTGAACATTTCTCAGTGATCTGTCCAAGTAATACGATGAGCACAGGGACCATCCGTTCCTGCTTCTGATCTTCCTAACCATACTTCCTGTTCTAGTGCGCAGTTTACGAGCATAGGACTGGATCCGAACAGTATGTAAGTACTTAAACAAACGATGAATCCACCTAGTTACTTCGCTCACCACTCGCCAGTCACTTGTACACCATGTCGGTCGCACAGGAGCTCGAAATGTCGGACGCCGACGTGCACGCAGTAATCAGAGACTACCTCAACGGACATATCATCGCCATCCTCGCCTACACAGTCTATACCACGATCTTTATTGCTACATTACGACAGATCGGTACGCACAAGTCCTTACCTGCATCACGTTCAGTTGACCTCCGAGTTTCTATCAGTGGCGCGCGGAGAATGGCCACCTCAGCGCATCGCACAGACAGCTATTATCTCCATGATCTGGGTATTCGCGACGATAGATGCCAGCATGGATTGGAGCGGTCTTTACTCGACGTTTGTCACATTTGGGCAGTCGCGGGATTCCATCCTTGGTTACATCATGCAGGTCGGCGACGGGTCGTGGTCAAAAAGACGACTGGTAATCAATATTGTCGCGGACACAACGATCGCGCTGAATGGCATACTTGCGGAACTGGTGAATGTATGAATAATTATTCCTCTACTTTGCGTTGACGAATCTGAAGAGCTTCTCCGCAGATCTGGAGATGCTGGGAACTGTATCACCAGAACTGGCTCGTCGTTGCATTTCCTCTCATTGGTGTCGTCGGTGTTTTCAGTACGTACTTACTTCTTATCGCGACTCAACCTGCGTGCTTATTTCGGGTCTAGTCAGCCACGTCTTGAACATGCTAGCGCAATATTGGTCTTCGACATCCTCACGACAATAAACTGGGCTATCGTTTACTACACCATCACGGCCTCTATCAACATTCTCACCACAACCCTTATCATCCTTCGAATAATTTCCGTCATCGGTATAAAGAATGCCCGAACGTACCATGGCCTCATCACTATCCTCATCGAATCAGCTTTCCTTTACTCATCGGTCAACATTGTCTACCTCGTCCTATATGTACGGGACTTCTACTTGCCCTACTACAGTTTCACATCCTGGTATGCTCTCGCATTCATCAATGCCGTGACGGTGAGGTCTCCTCTTGATATAAGCCACTTGACGCTAATAGAGACACCCAGGCCGCGGCACCTACCATGATTATTGGGCGTGTAATGTTCGGCGAGGCGCGCCCCGACGACTCGTGGACGCGTCCATCCCTTCCGCATATGCGAACGACTATGAGAAGCATTGCCGAGAGCATCCGCTTTACGAGTTTCCGTGCTGCTCAAACACAGGGTACAGAGGTGTCGACAGTCGACATCCTCCATGAACCGAATCATGAGAGTCCCAGCTTGCATGAATCTGCGTTGCCTCTCCCTCATGGGGACCCGATGACGCCAGACGGACCATTCGAGAGATTTAAAAAGCAGGAGGAAGGAGGTTGAGAAGGGTGTGCAGTGTGTCTAGTCAAAGACATTCTTTCCTGTTATGAATACTCAATTAAAGCTCAAGTCAGCTTAGTGCTTCACAAACTCTCTGTTATCTACATAGATTCAATCTGTATCCTAATGCTCACTAGATGGTCCTTAGTACAACCATATGAAGTGAAATTGACCAACATACCACATATTGAACCCAACCTGATACTTGCTCTCGGTATGCGCCTTTACGAATTGAGACCTTTCCTTCATCAGAATCTCACGCTCGCGCTCCGCCTTTTCCCTTGTACACGTGAACGCCGACAGATATTCGCAAATCGTGTCCACGAGCTCCGGCGGTAGACGTTCTAGTAGTGGTCCCCGACAAGCCTCCGCAATCCACTCGTATTGTTGTGGTGGGACGGTCGTAGCCGAGGGTACGTGCTTGTCGGGATTAACGAGGAAGAAAGCGAGAATCTTGCGGTGTCCCCGCCTAGTCTTGTCCGCGAGGGAGAACGGCTGGACCTGATGTACGGTTCATCTAGGTGAGACGCGCGCGTCATTCAAGAAAATAGCGAACCTGATGCTGATAGATATTGGGAAACGCGATGCAGCGACCTTGGCACGTCTTTACGCTACCAAGGTCTTGCACAAGCGGCGTGTCTCTGCGCAGAAAGACATAAGTATCGAACAGAAGATGTGAATTGCAGAACACAAACCGATGAACACCATAAAGAATGTCGGTGCATTCGTCATCGTCCTGACCGTCGTAAAGTGGCTCAAGGATCGACGTCCTAAACGCGAGGCGAGACTCGGTGATGTTCTCTTCATCGTAGTACTACCTTTTGTTAAAGGAAATGAATAGCACAAGTGTGGTGATAGACGCACGTAAATGAAAGTGGACACGATCTCTTCATTAAGCATTCCTAGATAAAGCATCAGCAAGGCCGTCGAAACGGCAGAATGGACTGACCCTCAACATGCCAACTTCCGCCTGGATAAGACGGCTTATCCGGCGTCAACACAATATTCGCTAGTTTGACAATAATCTGGACAGTAGACCCTCGAAGCGATACCGTCTTCTTCACAACGTCGAGAGCCCCGTCGTACTTCTCCAACGCTTCGGGTAAGACCTTGGGAATAGTTTTCGCCCATTCATCATACTGCTCATCACGCCACCCTTTCGAATCAATACCGTACGTCGAAGGGAACGGCGGCCCAGTAGATTGACCGTTGTGCTGCCAGATGCACTTAATCCCATGTACTTGTTCCGTCATACCAAGCTTGCGATAGTTCCATTTCGGTTCAGTGACCATCCGCTGTTTCGTGAGAGGGCGCTTCAAATCGGAGAGGACCCGCTCGAACATGGGCACGGCAAGTGTGACCAGCGAGGTGATAACGGGATAAAGAGCAGCATGGTGATCGGGATGAAGATTGTTAATGTACGTTCCGGGCGAAAGGATGGCGACGCCTTGGTCGGAGATGATGAAATCGGAAGGGAGCCAGGCGAAACGGGTAGAGAGGAAGCTCGATGCCCCATTTCCCGTGGGCGGTTTCGTAACGGCGAATGTGTTATCTGCAAGCCGTTCCCAGGTGTTCGAGTAGGAGACGCAGTAAAGGGAGGGATGAACGAGATCGAGAACTTGGCCGTTCGAGCCGGGGTGCCAGTCTCTCTTGTCGTAGGGAACATCTTCGAGTACTTTGACACCGGCGAGCAGTTCCCTCAATAACTCGGGTGGTACCAAAGAATCCGACTTCCAGACTCGCTCGTAACACGCCATTTCGATCCCGGTCTCTGCATCACGTAGGGCAGCATATCCTTCTAGCTCTTGTAGCACGTAGTCGACCTTTATAAGAGTGAGAGAAATTAATGATTAGCGAGATTAGGAACATACCATCTTCTCGCTTAGTTTCCATTCCGGCAAGTCATGTTCGGGAAGCGCCTGTTCCAGGGCCTCTTTGCGCCATTTCTCCATAATGTCCGGATTTTTCATCTTGACCTGCCAATCCTTTTTATCGCATATAGCAGACGACAGAGCACACATGCGCAACTCGACTATGCAACGAGCTGCGTCACCCCACTCGTCTGGATTGTGATAGTTCTCTCCCTCTGAAATGTCGAAGGGATGCGGATAAGTGTCGCCAAAAAGCTTCAAGGCGAGCTTGTGGGCCAGGACGGCGGGCTCGCGGACGTCGTTGGGATGAACGGGGGGAGGATACATGGGATGAGCGCCTTCCTCGGTAGGAATATACATCCATGCATGCGAGTCATCGCTGCGAATTGGACTTCGTGGTCTTTCTGGCTCTTGAAACATGATGGTAAGGCGGGGCGAACCTTCTTAGATCATTATTAGATGTCGCGAAGCGTCACATCACATGACCTGAACGTGACACAGAAGATGGAAAGGACTCTATATACTGCCTGATGGTTCCTAAAGATGACAAAAACATATTTAGAATCGGTAAGAAATTTGAATGTTCATGCCTGCATTCACAAACTCCTCAAAGAAAGCCGCATGCTCCGCCTTCTTCGCGCTATTCGGCGTCTGTTGCATTACCACTCGAATGTGGACCTCTCGCAACTCCGAAACACCATCGGTTCGTGCCTGGTCGCCAGAACGCGACTGGACAAGTCGTTTCGCCCTCTTGAATTGTCTTGGCAGTATCACAAGCCGAATGACCTCCATTGCCGGCACAGGACGTTTCAATACGCCTTTGGGTTTCGTCGACAGAAAGTCTATAATGGACATTGGGATGGGGATATCATCCAAGTAGGAATCGAGCCCGTCAAATGCATTGAGTCGAACCGTAGTGAGCTCCTTCTGAGACTGGAGCATTTGCATGAGGAGCATCTCATCGACATGGCAATGACGAAATGAAAGCTCTGTCAACGCGCAGCCAGAGCGCCGAAGAAAGGTTATGTTACTTTGTCGAGGCCAATTGAACTCCATTTGCCAGGAGCGTATAGCAGCGAAGGACAGAGATTGTAGAGAGGGGAACGCAAGATGTTGAAAAATAGCATCGTTTTCTTGCTGAGACACCACATCAAGCTGGAAAGTGGAAACAACACTATGGATTACGATGCGGAGGTTATCACCTGCAGTGGGCTCCGAGACGCGGAGGAGCTTCAGAGTCTCAAGGAGCGGCGCTCGATCCAAAAGATCGAGGACCTCAACAAGACGTATGGCACTGTGCACGTGAAAGCTGCGCAAGTGGTGCCCAGCATTCGGCGTATCGAGAAACCATTGCCCGATGTTCGCTGCGCCTATCTCCAGGATCTCGACATTCGGTATCGCGGACAGCAGTTTTCGACCCAGCCCTTCATCGTCAACCTCTATGCCCGCTGTATGAACGCGAACAGCCGGTGAGAATTCAGCATTAGCCACGAGAGAGGCAAGAGCAGGAATGTCCAAGTGAAGATAAAGAGAAATGGTCTTTGCGCGTGGGAAGAGACGAATGAACGTCTCGA
Source organism: Hymenopellis raphanipes (assembly GCA_036872995.1). NCBI lineage: Eukaryota > Fungi > Basidiomycota > Agaricomycetes > Agaricales > Physalacriaceae > Hymenopellis > Hymenopellis raphanipes. The sequence goes on from JAYMDG010000001.1 coordinate 175,325, forward strand.
AAGAGGAAACAGTGTATGCGGGATCATCGATTTTACGCTTTGCGTCCAGGTAGAAGAGAATGTGAAGAGGAAGGGCAGAAGAACGGGCTATCCTATTTTCTAGAGCCAGCCAGTATGCAGCCCGCTGCTCGGGAGTGCCCGAGATCAATGGATGAGGGAAGGTATGCGATTCGTGGCCTGAACCGACCAAAGGAATGGTGGTCCACAGTCGCGGATCAGCTAATGCGGTCGTACGCCATCTACGGCAGACTTGGAGGAGAGGGATTTGGATGCGGTGACATTCAACAATGTCCTTGAAAACGTCTCTGGTCGCCGGTGGGAAAAGGGCGACATAATGAAGGAAGATTTCGCTCAGAACCTCGCCTGGGAGGGCGCGTAAAGGAGAGGCGGAAAGAAGGGTTGTGTGCGTCGCGATGGATGACCGCAAACGCGTCTGCTTGGCTACCGTGTCGGCAATCAATTGCTCCACAGTGGCCATCTGGTCTTGAAGCCCTTGTAGGCGCGCCTCCAGAACGGATAACTCTGCATCCAGTGCCAATAGTTCCTTCTCGTCAAGCAACTTTGACTCGGCAACTTTGGCTAGCGCCTCGGTATCGCAGAGAAAGTTGGCGGCAATAACGTCTGTGATGCGGACAGGTGTCGAATTATCTATCTACATTTTAGTGGCATGGATCGCGAACGGCTAAAGTAGAGCGCACCTAGGTCCATTGTCGTGGATGCTGGAAAAGGACTAAAAATTCCGCGTCGATCCGTGTCACATGCTCGTCTATGCACAGCCACATCTCCCCTTTACTTTTACCATCATTCTTGAATTTCCCAAACCTCTTCTCTATCCCACCCTCCCACATACACCCAATAGATGGCCTTGATTACTATTTCTGGCTATCCTTGTAGTGGAAAAACCTGGCGCACTCAACAGATATCCGATTTTATCCAGTCCAAACTGAAAGACCCGGAATACACTGGACCACAATACAAAATTGTGGTCATCTCGGACGATTCACTCAATATCAGCCGCTCGGCTTACAATGGTGTGTATCTCCCTCGCTAATGTCTGATTGTACCAAATTTCTCAGACAGTTGCTCGGAAAAGGCAGCTAGAGGCACCCTGTTCACCAATCTGCAGCGCCACATATCGCAGAACAATATAGTGATACTTGACGCGCCTAATTATATCAAGGGATTCCGGTACCAGATATACTGCGCGGCAAGAGAGTTCAAAGTTCGTGTAGCGACTGTGAGCCACCCTTCCTGCTCGACTGCATGATGTTGACCTCGGGCTCAAGTAGGTATTTGTCGTATCCACGCCGGATCAATGTCGTACACGAAATAAAGCGCGACCGGAAGGGGAGAGATACACACCCGAGACGTGTGTTCCATTGGTATCTGTCTGGCTTGCCAAACTGATGATCGAGAATACATAGGCTGGATAATCTCATTCAACGATTCGAAGAACCGTCTTCCATGGTCCGATGGGACTCGCCGCTATTCACCCTTCTGTGGACAGACGACGGTATTCCGTCCTCCGACATCTGGAAAGCCATCATATCCGGCGATGTTAAGCCCCCCAACTCTGGGACTCTCTCAGTCAGTCCGTCTATGCTATTACTGCTTCCAGTCTTTTATCTTACCATTTGTCTAGATCACAAAGGCCCCTACAGATGCACTGCTCAACCTTGAAAACACGACGCTCGCCACCGTCTCCGCAATCATGTCCGAGCAATCCTCATCCGGGTCATTTGGCGGGCCAACCCAACTGCTGATAACACCCACGCTGAACATCAAGATTATGCTTCCGGGGCGAAATGTAACATTGTCAGAACTGCAGCGGCTAAAGCGGCAGTTCGTCACTGTCCACAAGAAAGCGATTACACTCGGAACGACGGAGAAAGGCGCGGTAGACTGGGAGGAGCAGCAGCGTATTGCCGAAAAGTTTGTCACATATCTCGAGGAACATCTGCAGTAAAAGGTAGGTTCCGTCGTTTCTATTTTAGCTTCGGTGGCTTATAGTTCCTATCAGCGTCTGCGATGATGAGCCGGTCGCATTGATCGTTTCTTGTTCCACTTGTCAATCTCCACCATGTACATATTTCGATTCTATCATCAATGCATTCTTACGGTCTTGCTGCTTATGTCCGGCTCACTCGAGTGCGCTCAAGGCGGTATTACCGGGGCAGAGTTCTAGTTGTTCTGTTGCATTTGTAATCTTTGGGATGTGCGGATCTGAAATAGGAAGGTCTTCGATTTGCTTTCCTTCCATCATCTCGTTCGCGTTGCAGGTCTTGTCAAGCTGCTATTACTTTTTTCTTTTCTTAAACTTTTCCTTCATCAAGTGTGCCCTCCAGGACTGCACAGACCAAACTGTTTATCGAGGTCTGGTGCCGCCGTCTCCATCGACCACTACGCCTGTTCGACCGCGCTGACCATTCGAAGGCCATTAAGGCCCGGAGGCAACTCGGACTCGCGCTCCCAGTATCGCGTCGTCCGTCTAAGATGGCGATACGCAAGCGCTCTTCAGCAACCACTCCGCGTACGTTCTCTTTGTCAGTCCCTAGTACAACTATCTCATCCTTTTCCAGCCCGTCGTACAACCTCACAATCCGCCCATATGGACCATACACACCTGCCAATTCGCACTCGAGTCGGTCGATTATGGCTATCTCATCCTAGATCCGCATAGCATACTCGCCATCTTCCTTGCAGGTCTTCTTCCCCTAAAGTGCAAAGGGTTGAAATCAGGTTGCGCAAGATTTACTGGACGACGAAAGCGGCCGGGAGGGAGGACTTTGGAGAATGGCAGCTGAACCGTAGGAGCTTGTCAGTGGATCGTGATGGTTGTATGGAAAGAAGTGCCACGACGATGGGACGTGGGAAGCACACAAACTGAAAGACCGGTGTACAGACCTCTATTGCGTCTATAGGCACTGTCTGTAAGCTTCCTCAGGCTAACCCTTGTCCTCGCTTTCATATCTCGTGATAAGAAGGCGAAAAGTACCGCCGGTCCAGAACTTCCTGAAGCAGTTCTCGGGGCCTATCAGGTGCAGGCCTCGTGTTAACTTGAACTAGCGACACCACCACCTTATCCAGTCCTTTTCAATCATGGATGAAATGCCCATGTTACCTTCTGGCGCTGCACCTTCCAATAAACCATAATCACTCCTTCCTGCTTCTTTCGACGGGTCTGATGAGTCCGATCTCGTCATTCATACATCGAACAATGTCCATCTCTTCGTCTTAAAAGCCTTCCTTATATACAACTCCGAATTCTTTCGCAATCTGCTTTCGGATAGCCTACCCTCAGAATCCTACCAGAACCTTCCTGTTGTCCCCGTCGAAGAGCATTCTCGCACCATGATTGCGGTCTTGCAGCTCTGCTACCCGATCCATATCTATCCCCCAGACGTGCTCGACGAAATAGCTACCGCACCCGTTATGCAGACGCTGGAGAAAGCCGAACGTCGCTTGATTGACATGATTCGGTATGCAGACATAGACGTTTGGAAGAAGTATCCACTTCGATTGTTCGCAGTTGCGCGCTTTTATGGGGATGAAGGCCTTGCACGGAAGGCAGCGAAGCACACTCTGCGCATCCCGCTCTCCAAATGGGAGGAAGCCCCGGCGCTCGTACTGGTCAACGCCCTCGATTATCACCGTTTACTTGACTACTTCAAGCGCTGTGGCCAGGCTGCTCCCCGATCAGTTGTTGGGTTCGAGTTAGGCCGTATTCATTCTTCACCAAGCACCTTGGGCCGGTGTCAGACTTGTGGAGTAACCCTTTGCGAGATGAGCAGAGGCGCAATGGTCTGGGGTCATCCTTGGATTGCCGATTACCTGAACCAGTCGCAGACGATGATTGGGCAGTGGAGTAGTGCTGGGTTTTTGGATCAGGCTTCCGAAGATGTTATATTTGAGAAAGCCATCAAGTCCTGTGCGTCGCAGACTGCTGGCGTGGTGCGCAGTACGCTGGAGGCACTCGAGAACGCTATCGACCGGGAGATATCAAAGGCAAGTTTTTGTTCTCGTTATGGCGTTATATCACTCGAATAACGACGACGATACAGGTAGAAATCAGGTTCGACTGAGCGAAACACGGTAGCTCGCTCCCAAAATATAACAACTTTTGTAACAAAGATTCACATACACAATCGTAGGAAAAAGCCGTATGTACATCTTGCTAGGCCAACTGTTCTCAGGAAACACCAATAATGAATGCTGTCTTGTCGTGATAGTAGATCCAATTTAGACGAGCGCGTACAGCGAATCCATTGCCCATAAACGTCGGCCCACTTCTGTGAGCCGCTCTACGCGTAAGAAACCAAGGCAAGAATTGTACACTATCTCAGAATCGTCAGGCTTTGGAAAGTTAAGAGTGTCTCACCTGAACCATGTCTCCCACGTGAGACAACTAAACTTCCCTCCGGCCACCATGATGTTGCCACCAGAACTAACCTCGCCACTTCTATGCTCTCTACAGTTTCCGGTTTCGGCGCCTAAGCAATCTATCAGCGCTTTCAAGTGTGTCTCAGAGGGGGAGATTGCCGCAATCAAAACGTTCACTGAGTCGGGAGGCGAAGACGTGGTGGCCAAAGGAAATATCGTTGCTTCAAGGGTTCTTGGATGTCTGCTCTACGTTTTGCACCAGCGACCCACATCTATGACCGAGCCAGCTACTGATACCATTCGTCGTGAGATCTTCAACGACATCAAGCCCAGGACTCAAAATAGGGACTCGCTCATCTACGAAATTGGGGCTATGTATCGTGACCATCTCCTTCGAGCTTGTGTGTTCGTCGAGCCCACTCTACGTACTATAGCTCATTCCTCCTCAGTCCGAAAAAATACCCTTGAATTTCGGCAGATATCTTAATCTCCCTCGCCACTATCATTCGATACGATTGAGGAGAAATTGCGCGAGGATCTACTAGTGTCTGCGAACCTCGACTTCGATACCTTACGCAAAAAGGTTTGCTTATCATCTGACACGTCTCGCAGTCCTCTAGCATTAAAACAATCCCAGGCACTGGCACGCGATGGCTACCGCTGCAAGCTCACTCTTCTGTGGAAAGCCAGCTCGTGTAAAGAGATACGGGAACTCGCTACAGAGGCCGCTGCCTCTCGCACCGGACGAGGGACTGTGGACGTTTGCCACATAGTGAACGAGAGCTATATGCAGCGCGGTGAACATGATCCGGAGGGTACGTTCCACTGTCGTGTCAATCGTTCCCGCTCAAGAATATACAGCCAGATTCCGCCGCCACATTCTTGCGCATTCTTCAGACGTTTGGAATGGGGGACGTTGCAAAGGCGCTGACTGAGACCAATGGTGTCCATTCACTCGCCAACCTTCTCTGCCTTCAGCCAACCGTTCACGGCGACTTTGATAGCCTGGGTGTTTGGTTTGAGCCCACCGACTCGGACACGGTGTGTGTCCTGCATTCTTTTCCTGTTTAACTTTTCTTATTCGTCGTTCAGGACCATGAATATACGGTCCATACAGCTTACCCCATGGCAGAAGCATACCGTCATTGGCAAGAGACTGTGACTTTCTCTGTCTTTCCAGGCCGTTACGAGACATTTTGGGAGACACAGCTGGCCCTACCTGACCCGAAACTCTTGACTCTCCACGGAATCTGTGCGCGCGTTGCGAATATGTCCGGTGCTGTCAGATACTTTGATGAGATTGACTGGGATATGGAGGAACTGACGATTTTGGCATCTGATGGATCTACGTCTACAGCATTTTTCCAGTCTGTCCTCGCGCCGTATACGGAGCAGACAAGGTTAGATTATGAATGAACGTCGTTTTTAATATCACCGGCGTGTCACTGCACTTGAGAAGTGGAATTCAAAGATGTAAATTCAACGGATACCTATCATGTAGTTGGGAGCGTTGTAATTGAGTAGCAATGATCTGTAGGAAGAATAAGTATGAGCTGGGTCTCGGAACCATGCACACAGACCGAATACCGACCTGTCTGATGATTATGGGGACCAATATGGCAGACTATACTGGTAGAACATTTAATGTGAGTCAAAACGGACACGGCGTAACCCTTCAAGAGAATGGTTTCCGTGACGCGTCTTTGTTGAATTGGCGTCACACAGCAGATAAAGCTCTTGCGCCCAATGGACAAGAAGGGCGGTAGCAAGTCCCTGTACAGTAAGGCGAGGCGTCGGGCATCCTGCAAAAGCACCAGACCAACTGCCAGATGCCAAGAGCCCTCCAGTCTTTTCAGTCGAATCACAGAATAGCTCGCATCTTACGCTGCCATATCCAGAGTATCAGCGTATCATCTTGAGGTTTGCTTGAGGGCTGAAAATTCGACAATGTGGCGAGCGGCAGGTTCGAACCCGACGTGACGCGTTGGTTAAGTGCATCACATGATCCATCTTGGCTTCGTTTCGACTTCCATCACCCTTGGCTGTTATCGCCCATTTCCCCGTTCATTTACCCCAATTTACTGACTGAAATGATGAAAACATACCTCATGAACAGTCTCATCGACAAGGTTGGCTTTCTGCGCGCTACAAATGAGACTGGAATTTTTTATCACAGGTACAAGGCGAAAGTACTTTCCGCTCTCGTTACCACACGCCCTGAATTGCTTAACATCATCTACCAGGATGTCTCCCCCGTCCTCATTTCCCACTTTGGTGACCGATAGGTATATGGTGCCATGGGGTTTTCCAAGGTCGATGTTTCCCGCGGAAAGCGGAAACACGACGCGGAGGCCACAGGCGCCGAAGAGGGGCCGTATGCACTCCTCAAGGCTTCCCTCTCAAAAGCGCTTTGAATCATTGAATCAAGTCGCCTAAAACCTTTGCTGCGACCCAAGCTGGGTTCGGTCTGTCACACACTCTCCTGGATATCCTTCCCGGATGCTTGTCCAGTCAGACCACAATTATCATCTCAACGTCCAAATCTGTTCTATTATTGCACTCCCTTTCCACGTCGACAGCCGTCCTCCATTTGGCATGCCTTTCCTTCTTGACAGCCTTCTTTGGCCTCATACTCTCACCGCGTATTCGAGTTCCCTTCACCCCCGGCCTTCTGAAGCTCGTCGTGGACAAGCACCCTCTTGTAGCTGCGGAATCCTTCCGAGCCTTCTCCGCACTTCATCCCTGAGGGTGCAAACTGGACCGAGCCGCTGTAGAACACGGCTGTAGCGCGTCTGTCCAATCACGATGTAGATTCCGACGCGCGGTCGTGTGCTGGAGAGTGTATTACTGATCTCTGGATCTAGGCGACGGATGTTGTCCAAGCCAAGGACAAGATGGAGTGGGAGGCTATTTGCCGGGCGACCGGCAAGAAGGTGCCGTTGGCATAATTATGAAAGTGAGAGCGGAAGAGCGGAAGAGTCTGTCGGCGAAACACGTTTAAAGGCTGTCGATGACTTGCTGAGGAAAAGCGGACAGGCGGGTAAACCTGAATCTTCAACACGATTGGTATTCTATTGAAAAGGTACGTTTCCCTTCTTTCTCGGTTACACTTGGCTAAAGATGGTCATATTAGCTATACGAGAGGTATACCAGGGGCTGTGGCGCCTGCGCTTATCGATCAAGTCTAAATGTACCTCTCTACTACGGATATCTCGTTGCTCTCCAAGGTTATTGAATACTTTGACCATTCTTCCTGAGGTAACGCTTTCGACGTCGTTCGCAGAGATTGAAAAGACGTTGCTTGGCAACATATACACGATCTCGCATTCTATTTTGGTGTCGGGTACTGTTCTCCAGTCGCTGCTCAACTTTTACGCTTCGCTCGCGCAGGCGGACAACTAGATCGCGACGCACGTCGAGCTGAGCCTCGTGCTCAACATGGAGAAGGCGCCCAAGGCGGAAGCGAACCCCGCGAACGTCGCGCGATGTGTGGCGCAGGTGTTCAAGAGTCACGCAGGTGATTCGCAGCCGGTGTCATCGCTGAATACGATAAACATTTGAATGTTAAGGTGGGTGCATTCATGTTCATATTCATATTGTGATACTCATCTGGCTATTTTCAAGAAGACGGTCAGGACAATGGCCGTATTGAGTTTGCTCGTTGTGGGTGAAGTGGGCCGCTTTAAGTGCGTTTTCGATCATCTGAGTACCCGCTGGGGCTGAGAAGCATTATTACAGCGACGTGTCCCCACAAAGCGAAATCTTTACACATGCCATTCAAGCGGAGCAGGAAGATACCAAGGCAGATGCTGCGTTTGCTGCCGGTACGCGCATTTCTCCTTGGTGTTCTCCCGTGAAACTTACCACCTATGATTTTCAGGTCACATCGCTATTGGGAATCTGCATCAGTTCCTGCCTGTAATCGTCAAGATGGTCGGTGCGACACGAAGCAACGTCTGCCCTCAAGGAAGTCGTGACGCACTGCTCGAAAAGCCACCTCGACTGCGTCGCGGACCTGCTGTGGGTGCCGCTGTTTGAGAACTCGGAGAATTCGGACGCTACCTGCCTTGCCTTGGCAAGCTCGCGATAATGCACCCCTCCAGGTACCCAGCTTCACGTAAGAACATGATGTCCGTCAGACGCGCATTTTCTAGGGTGCTGACGGTAATATTGGCAGGCACGGATTCGCGACGACAACCCCGCAACGCGCACGACAGTGGTGTACACGCTTTCAGGCTGCGACTTTGAATCATGAGTTGATATCGCCTTTTTGTCGCTGATGGCTGATTCTGATTTGGTGAGTACTTTGAGAAACGCGAATGCGTATATTGAGCTGATGATACGCGGCAGCCTGTCCGTCGACTGGCGTTGTCTGCTCTTAATTCGGCTGCGAGGACGAAACCGCATCTCATCTGAGATCATCTTGGCGCACTGCTGTGCAATCTGGAAAGGAGACGAACGTCAACCCGGAACTGATTAGGACGGAGCAGATGGGTCCGTGGACACACAACGTGGACGACGGTCTGGAGACGCGCAAGACCGCGTACGAGACCATTTACACTCTGGTCTGTCTTCTTGGCCTCTCCCATGATGGATTCTTCTCAATTGTCTGTTTTTGTTCCAGTTGAAGACGTGCCGGATGAAGCTGGATCCACAGAGTTCTTGCGTCGCATTCTCGCGGGACGTCGGATGAGATCAAGATTATCTCGTACATGGTGCTGTTTCGGCTCTCGCAAATGTCGCCAGCGGCTGGACGACGCGACGCCTCCGCTGGAGAAGACGATGAAGGGCGCTACGGTAACTAAGGACACTTCTTGCGGAACCGAATGCTTTGACATAGATGTATTGATGAATTGTAATTGCATTTTATTTTTTCTTGTTCCGAGGTAAATCCTGTGTGGCGTCGATAAAAATTTTCTTTCCGAAATGTTCAAGCGGTGGGCGCAAGCGGCGTTGGACCCACTTAGGGGGAGCGCTTGAGCAGGGCTCAGGAGATCGGTCGCCGGGCAGGTTAATTGGGAGGCTTAATTGTGCCACAGCGACAAATCATCGTTAGATAATAGATGGAATGATCGATTGATTTGTCCATGATCTTCCACAACCTCCATGCGGAATGGAACTCTCTCGCGTCGACTGTTGGGGATGGCGAGAGGAGATCCTGATGGAGACTCGGACTGAACGTCAAGATACAGACGAGGACCTGGGTGTGTATCAATTACCACTACATACAAGAGGTGAGTTGGGTTATATGAAATGTCGATTTCTTTTCCAATGACCGGGCAATAAATAGTGACAGAGCGTTATGTTATTCCCATCATGGGATGATGACCCTTCACACACACGAAACCTTGTACAATCCCAGATCTCTTCTCTTGATCATGTTACCACCAGCCTTTTATCGGGTCGGGTTGCCGTCCTTTCCTCATCTATAACCGTCGGTCGGTCTTTCCTTCCCATTCCATCCTCCCTTCTTCCTTCCTATGGCCTCGCTCCCGTTCTCCCTCGACCAGACCCTCGGCGCGGGGCTTGTCGGCTTCAGCGTGGCCTGTGTTGGCTTTGGTGTGCACACGCTGCAGACGTTCTCGTACTACCAGCGGTATCCGCTGGATCGTCCGGTGTATAAGGCTTTGGTGCGCGCTCGCGTCGTCGTTCATAATCCATGTCGTACTAAGACGATTGTCATTGATAGGTCGCGTTAATATGGTACGCGCGCTCGTCTGGGACGCGTCGGAAGTGGGAGAGAGCTAAATGGTTGTGTGACAGGGTGCTCGAGTTGATACATCAAATCTTCATCGCGCACGCCGTGTACTTTTACACCGTTTCGTGCGTTTTCTTTTGCAGTCAGCATGTTGAGGTATCGACGAGAGCATTATATGTAGGAACTTTACGAATCCACTGGTCATCATCCTTGATGATGTCGTCTGGACGCTCGTAGTGCGTTTGTTCCCCTACCCCCAGGCCGGCTGATTATCGCGTCTAACTTATGTGTGCTTACAGGCCCAGATTTTGCTCGGAGTATGTTGTTCATCCTCCTGACCCACTCCTCGAACTAACGCGGTCTAAAGACGATGGTCGGAACCATAGTAAAAGCGTCAGTCCCTTCCCGCACCCAACCCACCTCCCTCATTCTTCCGTTTCAGCTGTTACGCTATGCGCGTCTGGCGATGTAAGCTTAGCCACTTCCCCTCTCCGCCCCACGTCCGACACCACTCACGCCACCCCTGCGCAGTCAGCAACCGTAATATACTGGTGTCCGGAGCACTCGTAAGTGTCTACATATTCCCGTTAGCCGAAATGCTCACCACAAAACCCGAAACTATTATAGGCGCTTCTTATTCTGGCGCAAATGGGTGCGAATGAACTTTCTTTCCAAAACCTTCCTTTGATTCCCGGTTTCTTTGGTATTTAGGTGTTTCCTTCGGTATGTCTCGAGAGTTCTCTCGCTTTAAAACCTGGATTCTAACGAATTGTTCAAGCTTTCACAACCCGATGGTCGGTCCGAGCAACACTGGCAGACGAGACGGAAGCTAATTGCTCTCTAGTTTCATGCTCAGAAGATGGACTTTTCTCGAGGATTTGAAGGTGGAGTACTTCCCTCTCCTGTCATCTGCATCTGCCGTTTTCTGATAGCGCCCATGATCCAATCAGCTTCTAGCGTCGCTCTCCCTAGGGCTCTCCGCATTTTGCGACATCGTGACTGCCGTGGCTTTGGCGCTGTACCTTCGGAAAATGCGGACGGGGTATAAGCGGTACGTCCTCCGCCGAGAATCAAGCGTTCGGGGGCTGACGTGGGGATGCAAGCTCTGACACGCTCATAACTCATTTGACCGTGTACGCGATCAACACCGGCGCGGTGACCAGGTACGTTGACGAATCAACGATCATGTTCTTGAGATGGACAGCTGACAGGAGTCTCCACCTACAGTGCAGCTAGTATTGTGGTTGTCGTACTCGTACGTGCCTTCCTGTGTTCCGTTGGAGTTCGTCCACATACTGATGATGCGCCGACAGTACGACACGTACACATCCCAAAACTTTTACTTCCTTGCGGTGTACTATGTACTGATTAAACGTTGGTGTATTCACTTTCCCACAATTCTAGGGCCCTGACATTCGTCCTTCTTCCAAGTGTACGCGATTTCGTTTATGTGTACTCTAAACACACGACGGGTAAACCGTGGGCGCGGGACGGACCGAGAAGGAAGCACCAACCAGGCGAACTTGTACACAGGGAACTTCGTCTTGGTTCATCATCGACCATCCCAACTTTCTCATTCGAGTCAGGTGCCTTCGCCCCATACCAAGGTCGGTTCGCATTTCCAATATAGAGCGCTTCGAACTGACGGCTTCTACAGAGTCAATTGACCATTGGTGTCCAACAGGAAGTGTCTGTGATGTCGGATGTGGACGAAGAATCGATTGCACAAGACGCGGAGCACGCGCATCAACGCTCGCACCCACAGGGAATTGCTTTCTGACTGAGAAAGTTCCTCCGCCACTACTATTGTTATTGTTGTAAATGTATAATCATAATGTTACAGTAACTGATAACCCAAGTTCTATTGAAATAACGCGAACTCTAGAACTACTTGGTATCTTCATCATGATGCTTTTCATCCTCTTCATACTCCAACTCAATTTCATCCTCCCATTCATCCTCATCGACTTCTAGAGCTTCTTTACTATCGGCTATCTCCCGTCCCTCGATGGTCGCGTCACGAGTGGCGTCCAAGATCACGATCCATACCAAGGCATCCGTCGCGTTGTATTCCTTCCTATCTGCGAGTTCCACTCGAGTCTGCAACTTTGACTTCCGAACTCGGCGGCCCCGCGCTGCGCGTCTCTCGTTCCTGCGCTGCCGCTTCATATCCTTCCTACTCCCACCACCTTGCGATATCATGGCTAGACGCTGGCGTTTCTCGTGCGTTTTCTTCTCCGTCCGCGCTGCCTTCCAATTCTCGACCTTGATGCCCATCTCGTTCATCTTGTCCATGATCCCCTCTGCTTTCTTGGGCGGCGGAACGTTAAAATCCAAATCCGCGATGATACCCTCGGCTTGGAAGGCGGCGATACGGCGACCTGCCGCGTCTGTGGGCGAGTAGGGATCGACTTGGGGGACGGGATCCGCGAAACGATTGATGACTTTTCGGACGATAGGGAGATGGAGACCGATGGTCTGCGCGGTCTTGCCTACTTTGGCTAGAGTGGAAGGTTCCGGGGTGGATGGAGAGGCGAGCGCGCGCATGGCGGGTGTTTTGCAGAGGCGAACCCGCAATCCACGCGGACCAAAGAAGGTCTCATTGGCGCGGATGAGATACTTGTCGGTCAAGTTCTTGGAGAGAACACGCATGCCTGTTTGAGCGGAGACTACAAAGCGTTATTCGTGAGGTTTATGAGCGCGTTGAACGTGCGTACCTTGGATAGCTATACCAGCAATCATTGTCCAGTGATTTGGGACGAACCCAATTACCATGCCGACCTTGTCGACCACAGCAAGAGGGGGACTACCGATCATGGCGATGTTGAGACCGTCGCAGAAGTCCATCCAGTCTTCGACTGAGATCCCACATTCTCGGAGAGCAGGAGGATAGGAACGAATGAAAGGTGCATCGAAAGACGGTTTCACTTGTGGAACGGCAACAAGCTTATTGAGATGGGGAGTAGGAGTAGCATCGTACGGAGGAGGTGGTGCTGGGTTGAACAGAGCGTTGATCTCTTCATCTGTGAAGGTGGTGGTCATGGTGGTGGGGATCAAGTGTGATAAAGGTCTATGGCTGAAACTCTTTAAGAGGCACACGCGACCTATTTTTAGCTGCATCCAAATTTAACTCACCGCCAGAACCTCCGTCGGAGTACGGAGGATATTAATCTTGGGCTAATTTTCGAATTTGCTGTGCAGAGGCCTGGTAGACGTTCTGATGAAAACTGCGGACGAACGATGCATGGCCCGGTACAAACTTGTGCAACTGCAACGGGAGACAAAGTTAGAGGAGTCCTACAATTCTTTGATTAGACGAACGACAGAATATACCCACTTTAGTCAGAAGAGCATTGATCCCGTCAAGCTCTGATACTACTAAAGCATTGACACCATGTTACACGCACTCTGCCGGTTTGAAAAGGCGTCAGTCCTCAAGTGTTACCAGCGGACCTGCTTGGAAAAGACTGGTGTGGTTCGCAAGTGATTCTCAATTGCGCGCGCTTGAATGTAGTTCGGTCAGGAATATTTCCAGAACATTTGATGCCTAAGATTGATAAGTGATTATGGCGCCACGCAGTAACTCCATACTAGAAATACTCACCCGGTCGTTGACGCATTTATATTCAGGCCAGTTGGAGGCACTGTAAGCACCGCTATGCATGGCCCCAGGCATACCGTGTCGCTATGGCTGTGAAATAGAGACAATGTGGGGAAACCATTAAGCTTTCCCCTCAGTCATGGCGCTCTCTACAGTCTGGAAAATCCTTTTCGAAGTACAAAGGAAAGAGGACGAAGCAACGATCGAAGCAACGATCGGCGAAAGCGGCATCATTCAAACTCCGCTCGGTATGATTTTGCTCTTGCCTCTTCATTCAAATTGTCCCAACCACGAAACAACAAGGACAATGCCGACGACGACCATAACGACGCGAACTTGGGCTTCTCTACGGGTTTATACCTTACTTACATATGGCCAATTCTAGCTGTATCGTCATGGTCCAAGTTTAGTCGCCTTTCCAGGCTTCTGTGTGTAGCAGTCTCCCCAACCATGGCAAGCCCGAGCATGGTTATATTCCTGGCTAAGGGTGTTGTCCCCTCGTACACGAACTCAAAAATCTTGGGCCTTCATTGGTGGCGCTCAAAGGATCTTTTCTTGGTCACATCCTCCCCGATGCTCTGCATGCGCCCAACTGACGCCGTTCTCGTTTGTGAAGACAATAAACGAACATAGTCATTGACCGTCGCGAAGGTGTTATAAGGAACTAGCTGGACAAGCAGATTGGCACCGACTACCCTCTAACATTATCACAATAACCGAAAACTGATCTGGCTTCGAACGTTCCGCAACGTCATCCTTCAATTCTCGGATACTCGGCTGTTCTCTACGATCCCACAGACCCAAGGCTTCCTCGCATTAGCTCATGGTGTCGGGATGATCGGGAATACGACCTCTTCACGATGCATCCTCATCACTTCGAGAAGGCAAATTGCTATTGAACGCGCACCTCTGGACGTCATCACTTATCATCTTATCACCCTCTCCTCCACTTCGATACTCGTTTTGGAAATCCTAGCCGTGTCTGCGCTCTATGTCCACCTGTACCTTTCCCCCTGGAGCGGACAACGATTAACGCGTGTTCATAACTGCATCCGGATGCTTTACTTAACTCATGCACGGACGTTCGGTACTATCAGTAGGAACCGCCACACGACGTTGATTTCTACTTGATCCTTAGGACCCTGCTAAATACTATAGAAAGCCACTAGTCTGCACGCGGCCTGAAGCTTTATGAATCTAGTCAAGCTCTTCGAGTATGCTCGGCCAGTAGGTAAGTTAGCAAGGTCCAAGCAACGTAACGCGAACGACAAGGTTGCACTGTATAGTCCTCATCCAGAAGTCTGTCTTCCTGCTGGACGGACTGCTTCCAGGATTTCGTGCCACACGGGCAATCAGCTGGGCTTGTATATATTCGGAACTTTCCCAGCCTTCTTACCTTCTGCATGTGGCTCATTCATAGAGTTCGCCGCCATTGAATACGGTGATGCATCGTTTCAGTTACCGCCGCAGTTTGCGTACTCTTGTTCAGCAGAAAAGACGCGTGTTTGGGACGGCGTCGAATCACAAGCGCAGTTATAAGCATACTACTGATCCTGTCCTTTCATCGCAAACGCTAAGGATCGAATCATGACTGTAAGTATTGACTCTGCGATCTTGGACTTGTCGGTACTGAAATGGAGGTTTGCAGCCCGAACCCGTCAAGGTGTCGCAGAATCCGTGTGTTTCCATTACATGCCAAGAGAATTAGAACGTGTTAACGATTTTCAGGGCTCTCTATGAATGTCCTTACACAAATGTTGGCTGCAAATTTACACCAACGACGTATCGCTGGATGCGGGATCACATCAACGATCAGTAGGTTACCCTCTGTGCTGACGTCTTTTTTCTAATGACCCACTTGCAGCACTGGTGAAAAACCGTATGGTTGCGAACATTGTAACTGGGCGGGTTCATCCGCCATTCAATATCGAAAGCACGCAAACGACAGGCATGGCTATTATCCCAGCGACATACCCGACGTCTATGGTCCAGATCGTCGCCAAGGGTGCGCGGTCCTATGTCGCATGCAGTAAATTCTCTAACGAGCCTCCAGCGCATCCAGCGGCCGTCAAACTGAACGGCGGGAAGCGGATAAGGACGAAAGCTGTGGTCAGACCTCAGCGAAGGCACGCCGGCACGCACCAGCTTCTCGTAACTCGAAGACTGCCCACTCGGCTACTACTCTTCCCTCCTCTGCGAGAAATTCATATCAGGTGGAATGCATTTGGGCGTCGAATGCGACCACACGCACATCATATGAAGTGGCGCCATCTTCTCAGTGGCAATGCTCGAACGGATCTCCCAAGGAACCTGACTACCTCAGCGCAATGCTCGCCACTGATCCGGAGAGTTTCTTCGCTTCTCAACCTCTTGCCGAAAACTTCTGGAGCTTGGAACATGCCCCGCGTCATTGAGAGTTTGCAGCGTGTTGTGCTTTTCAATTGAACAGTATCCGTTACCCGTATGGGATACATTACGAGTTTGATACCCACGTCTGTTTCGTTATCCTCATTCAGTCTGAAAACAGGACGTGATACTGGGTCGACTTACCCCGCATTCCTAGGACCGCCATTATTGTTCAAGCTCGCGGGCTTTCAGAGGCGTGCACGACTTATGCTTGATCCTTTGATCCTTTTTATTGAGAAAGACGTCAGAATAATCAACAAGCTCAGCACTCACAATCCCAAGCGGATAACGAGTAATGCTTACTCGGGAACGAACCATATCCTTGTTCATGCTTATTGTACTCTTCCTCCCAATCACTCTCGGCATGAGATGAGCTTTCAAGGTCTTTGCATGTAAACGTCGTGGAGGGAAAGGGTCTTCCTTTGATAGTCAGGGTGATTGGCAAGCTTGAAGGAGGCATCAAGTCAGCGTGGCGCAGGTACGGACTGCCTGTCGTAAACGCCGGTGTGAGTTTCTCCGTAGCAGTATCGCCTACTATTCAGTGAAAGTCCTCCTCTATTTGTGGCGCTCCGCAATTCAGCTACTGAAGCTCTCCGGAGGAACGAAGAAGTTCCCATCTTAGTGCTGTCTAGTTCCCATCCGCCAAATGCTTGAGGCTTACTCAGGCTGAGAAGACGACCGATGTTTACAACTGACCGACAATGAGCACTTGATCATCTACACGTGCTGCTCTGTTGCTTCTTGGAGGGACATAGGTGGGCCCGATAGCGGCGTCGGTCGCGAATCGAATAGAAAGAAGGACTTCGTCTTCTACACGCTGATAGGAATCGACGTGAGCGCTTCTCACGGAACTGGGGTATGTTCTGAGCTGGGATGTACGGTAGACACCGGGAGGTTAGTTACATACGGACAACATAAAGAAACCAACGGGATAATGCGGAGGAGAGGAGCACATCTGACTTTCAATCGTGACCAGGACAAAGAACGCGTTTGAGGACCGGTACGCGGGCCGTTGTTAACGAGAAGGATGTGGCGTCTTAAATTAACCACCCTGTTCTCTCATAGAACCTCCCTGTTCTCTCATAGACCATGTGAAGGGTTTTCAGACCAACTCTAGTCCGAGCTCTAGAAGCAAAGGGTAATCATTCAAGTTGACAACTGCGACGTGAAGTTGGAGGCTCGCTTACCCGGAGGCTATGGGCGCAAGGCCAATGAACGAAAAGAATCTTTATGAAGGAATGCGTTCGGGGTTGTGTGGTGCCATCAACCAGGCATTGATTTCAATTGAATACCCATTCAGTTGGCGGCCGTGAGACCGGTTTACGAAAATGAAAGCAGGTGCCAAGCATAATTAAAACATAGAGCAGGTCTAGAACGCTTAGATGTATAGGCGAGGGAGACGCCGAAGAGAGCAACAAAACGAGTAAGGAACAAGATAAGGATCCAGGAATAGAAGACTCGGATGACCGTGCAAAGCAGCGTTTGATAACATCGATCGCCACATCGAAACCTAGGGAAATTCGACTCTGGGTCCTATACACTCGCAGACTGTACAAGGTTGTGGCGAGGGCGGCTTTTCAAACCCCGAAATTGATTCGCGGTGTTAGAGACAGGAAATACCTCCCCCATGTTCAGTTCGCAAGACAACATGTCCGTCGTTACCGAGGCTGAAGATAAAGGGCGGCCTGTGCAGGACCGTGGACATTGAGTGGTTGTCGTCCAGATCAAGTACATAGCGATCACCATCACACACCCTTGGGCGCCAACTTCCTTTTTGAGGCGGGAGGCCGAACATGCATCAGCACCCCAAATCTTTCTTTGCTTCCAACCTTCCAATGTCGTTCTCGCGCCTCCCCCTACGTGCGCGGTAACCTCTGTGTAAATCTTTGATCTGGAATCAATATCGTGGGGAGCTCTTACGCGAACTGGGCGTTCTATTCAGTCTTGTGTTTTGACAGCCACAATCTTCTTTTCCGGCTCGGACCACCACTCACCCAGGGCACCTCGACTGTTGGCGTCTCCCCCCCGCAGGCTAAAATCTACAAGGTAATCTTATATTGGGCCCACACTGTTCGCTGCCGCTCATACTCGTCGTTCTCCTCATATAGCCTCCGTTCTTTACTGAACGCGACCGCTGCCCCCCACGCCGGCGCCTCCGAAATAATTTCTTTTCTCTTCCAGTACGGGCACGCAATCTCTTCTCTCTTGGACCACCCCTCATTTACGCTTCACAGCCACTGCGATGGGTCTTGTCTCCAATATTACAGATCTCTCGTTGAGATATCCGGACGATGAGTCCGAAAAGCCTGTCTATCTCGAGATATATTCCTATGGACATTGCACCTCCGGGAATCCGCTTAACATCCATCTCCACGCTCGCTTCTACTGGGTCAACGGACGTCCAGTCGCTGGCGAGGGCTCCTCCAGCCTCATCTGCCAGGTCATCGAGCTTGAAAGACGAGGAAAGGATTATTTCTACGTCGAACCTAACGTCAAAGAACTTTCGTTGACGGATGCCTGCCGTCGGCAACCCCATCATCCACTAGGCAAGTTCTCGCGCGACAAGCGTGAGCAGCTCCTTGAGCTGGCTGCCGATGTTGCAGAGGAAGTCATCGGGGATAAAACAACGTCGGAATGCCCGATCTACAAGTGGCGGCAGCGACTGGTTCGCATGTTATGCACGGAGGGCGTCGTCACTGTTGCGGGCTACATAGCGGCCCTTGCATCGACAGATTCTTGCCGCAACTTTACTTGACGGACGGTTTCTTCTTACATTTTTGGCGCACTTTTTCATAGTTGGTATCTCATGGCTGTAGCACGATCACATTTACACACTGTTCCACGTTTCAGTTATAGGTTCATTCTTGTCTGCATCGCATTGTCAAGGTTTTAAAAATAGGATTATAAGCATTTATACGAGATTATCATGTGGGTGAAGTTCATGCGTATGCGCCACGATCGTGCTTCATCGCCGTATCATCCTTCGCATCAGCTCCGGTACACTGCGACGACCTCAAAGTCCGCCAACTATAAGGGTGACGGTGAACTTCGGACGTTGTTGCGATACTATCAACATGGGAAACGCCGGGGCTAGGTTGGCGCGGAGGACTGACAGCTTCACGTTAACACACGTACCGGAGAGGCGAAGTACGATCAACCACCAGGACAAGGAATGGACAAGGAACGTATTACAAGTAGTCTGGACGTTCGACGACAGTGATATAACCACGGCTCGAAGTGCGAGTAAGTCATTGAAACAATACGCCCGCCGGCTGCAGCTCCCCGGACACCCGTCCTTTTGAGCGAAGAATCAGGCGTATATTGTAGTGTGAGTCCGTGTCGAACTAGAAATAAGATTTTTTCCCCTGAATTCTCCCGGAGACAGATACGGTGAACACCGCGGAGCGGTTGCAGTAGTACTATGATCAGAAATCATTCATATCCGGGTATCCTACATGAAAGTGTACAGATATAGGAAGTCAATGCCAGTGAAACGGAGTCAACCTTAAAGGAACTTGAAATGAAATATTGATACCACCCCCGTCCGAGTTCGGTTCGTATGGGGTGCGTGACGCCACCGCCGCCACCACATTGCATGAACTCGAGACTGATCATGCCAAATTTGACAATCTGAAGTGTAGTCAGTGTCGATTCTGTAGGACGAAAGAAGACAGGCGCACTACGCGTTGAGCGGTATAGAGGATTAGACTGAGTTAACGCGAGTGGGATAGATATGGGCACCGTGGTACGATCTCGGGGACTACATAGTAAAGCGTCTAGGCGGTGTGTAAGCTTCGACTCTGCTCACGTCCCAGATGGATTGAAAGAATGCATTACCTGTACCGTTGGAACCATGCAAGTACATTCCTTTGACCCAGCTAAGAAAAGAACAAGGGGGAAAAGCAAGTCCTGTCTCAAATCAATCACAGAACTTGGAAGAAGTTATTTCACAGCATTACATTCGGCGTACAGTTAAATAGTCACGAAGAAACCTAGATGACACGTTAGAACATCAACAGGACTAATTTACGTGAAAGACCTCCTCACAACACATGCAACAATGCACCTAGATCACCTTGGCGGCGTTCTGCCCGAAGGAGACGTGTGTATTGTCGAGCGAAAGAAATCGCCCAGGCTGAGAGCGTTCCTAACACCGTGATTTGGCCGTCTTAAATTGGCAGAGCTCATTTCCGAAAGGAGACGACGCTGAATGTTCGCATCAGCGAAAGACGCTCCGGAGCTGAAGAAGTTCCCACCAAAGGTTCTTGTCTGACATCTCCGCCCTGACCTTAAGAGCTCCCGCTCTCATTATTACACATGCGCCACATGTTACATATACTCCGCCGACCAAGTGTTGGTACGGACAGAAACCAACCCCTGACGTCGAAGGCAAAGGAAACAACGTCGTCGGTGTAGTCGTGTCTACGACGACTTCCGAAGCTTGAAGGCCAATCCGACGATAATAACCTGTATATTGGCAGCCAACAAGACGAACGTGATCTACATGAAAGACATACACCTTTGGGGCAGCAGATGTCCTATTCTTGCCCTCGCTACAAGAGGTATCGTGTCCAGTAGGACTCACGTCGATATCCCAATCCGAAGAATGTAATTGGTGACCATTTGAAGCGACTTCATCGAGGTGTTCCCAGCCGACTTGCCAATCCTAAGCAAGAAGCTGACATCAAAAGAGCAGTCTGTCCGCCGTCGAGTCTTGCCCCCACTATTTTGGGGCGCGCCTGCTATCCGCCCGGCCTCAACACGTCCTCTTCGCATAGGAGGGTAACCGGTGCCAATCTAGTCATCGCGTCCAATCCAAACCGATACCAGTTGGCGCATAGACGGGTAGTACCTACGATCCAATATGCTTAACACGGGTGTGATAGGCACCAAGTCTGGTGCCTTTGAGCATTCAGTTTCGATCCGCGCGGAGTAAACTACATGGCACGTTAGCAAGAAGTGCACGGCCAATCTAGATGGAAGACATACCCAGACCACGAAGGACACGGCTTAACGCGCAGCAGGTCGAGATTCGAAAGTACCCAGAGCTGGTATGTGTTCCGCCCGCCACTTGGTCGAGCTCGTCTTATTTGCGCCCTTGGATAAGGCCGGTCGTACACCTGCTGTTTTCCGCTACGTCTTATTGGCGGGTATGTTAGCCAGTATGATTACACGGATTTAGTCGAAAGGCGTACTACCAATTGAATAAGGCACACCATGGCTGTCGGATATAGGAGAGATGCGGTGAACGTTCCCACCACCAACGCTCTAGATGTACGCTGCCGTATGGATTTTGGCCAATCGAAGAAAGGGACTGCGGAGGACGTCAGGGTGAAAAAGCAGGAGTGTGTTTACGCCACCAACAGAATAAGTGACGCTGTGCATACGCAGCATGGCAGGTAACGATTGCTCAGCCATTTACGGGTACTCCTTCGGACCACAAGAGGAGGCGCTGAGAGAGCATGAATCGCATTCGACGGGTCATTACATTCAGCATCCGATGCCGTTCACAAACGCAGGCAAAATGATGAGCAGATCCAATCTGCGCTCTACATGGCGAACGCGGCCCAAAACGCGACGGAGAACTGTAGAACAGTTTAATGAGATGATACGCGGAACTTGGCGGGAAAAACATACGGCATACACCCAATAAGTATGGGAAGTGATGTTCCCAATACATGAAGATGCGCATGGTTCATACTAGGTGGTTGCGGAGAGGGGCCGGACCAGGACGGTTCCTAGTAGGCGGCAAATACAGGGCGAGGGAAACTGTTACCGCGAGTGTTGTCCAATTGCGAAAGGCTGCCATTATGACGGTACGTCCTGATGCTGCAGGCGATGAGGAAAGTACAGGTAGATTTTGAAAGTCAAAAAGCGCACGAATCGCTTTCAAGACAGGTATTTAGGCTGTCGGTCAGGATGAGGAAAGAGTCGGGATGTGGTGGTGGTTTGGGTTCAAGCCGATCGCCAATTCTGGAATGTGTGAACATCTATGAGCTGGAGCAGTTATCAGGCCGGTGAACAGGGCAAAGAATACTATGTTTGCTAATGCAACGGGATAAGTACAGAGCTATAGGTAAAATTATCAGTATACATAGGGAAAGTGTATTAGCAAAAATGCTTCAAATGCTAACAAAAACCTGCGCTTGTTTCATCGATGGGTAGAAGATAACGACCATTCTGTCTAGCTCATACGTGGAGTATCGGTTCCCATTTTTAATCTTGCTAACACCAAACACAGCACCGGCGGTACTGTTCGTGAGGGTGGCGACGACAACGGGTGTCGACTCGTCGTAGGCTGCATAAACAAGGTCATTTAGAGAGCAGAGCGAAGAGAAGGTAAGACACACATGGGGGAACAATCGCAACACCAGCAGATCCAAAGAAGGATCGAAAGAAAGCAAGATCCATTTCAACCTAGCAACGGGTGAACAAATTTCAAAAAGTATAACACGCGAGAAAACACGTACGTTGAAGGACATGGGCTGGATATCATATTTTTCCAATCTCAAACAGACATGTCAGTAAGCAAGGGGAAGGGAAAGACGCGTCGTAACGCACCTGAAGCAAGCCTTAATCTTATCACCAAACTCTTTCTTATTCAGAGAGCAAAACCCAGGCCCCGTATTGGCCGCCCGTTTCGGCGCCGCTTTCTTGGTGGTCTTCGCGACCTTTGCAGGCGCAGGTGCGACGGCATTAGTGGAATCGGTCGCGAGAGGGCGCTATTGCGACGCGCCAAATTAGTCCCGGTTGGCGTGTAGGAGGAAAACACGCACTTTGACGCCAAGGAGGGAAGAGCGCTCGGCTGGTCCGCCCATGGTGGAACAGTAGTGTCAAATGTAAGAATTTGGAGTAGGAAGCTGTTGGGACTTGGAAGGAAACCAGAAAGCAGTAAGCTGAGTTTGAAACCCCTTCAACTCCGACAAATCATCAACGACTGCACGTGCAATATGCGACCACGGCGCGTACTGTGTAGCACTGCACTTCGGGCAACTAAAAAGCATGCTCAAAATCGCGTCTTTAACCTTCACCTTTTAACTTTAGCATGGTGTCCTCGAGGTTCCCTATACCAGTTAATTGAATTCTAATAGGCAATGCACCCGTTCCGAGCCCCAGAATCCTTGCGGTCACTAAAATAACATTGACTTGATGTCTTTGAATAATTCATTCGCTCTGTTTTCAAGTATACGGTGCGAGGACAGATTGGAGGAACTCTGTAGAAGTAGATCCATCAGGTTCCAAAACCATCAGTTCCTCCATATCCCAGTCGATCTCGTTAAAGTATCTGACAGCACCAGACATGCGCGCCACGCGCGCGCAGATTCCATGGAGAGTCAAGAGTTTCGGGTCCGGCAGCGCTAGCTCTGCATCACTGAATGTTTCATAACAGGGCGGGAAGACAGAGAAAGCTACAGTATCTTGCCAATTCCTGTATCCACTTGCGATGGTGTATGCGGTGTGGACAGTATAAACATGGTCCTGAACAACGAATCAGAAAAGTTTAACAAAAAAACTTGAAGAAGACACGAACAGACCTTGTCGGTGGGCTCAAACCAGACGCCCAGGTCATCAAACTCGCTGTGAACGCTTGACTGAAGGCAGAGAAGGTTGGCGAGTGAATGGATGCCGTCAGTCTGGGCCAGCGCATTTGCGATGGCGGCCGTTCCGAACGTCTCAAGTATGCGTAAGAATGAGGGAGTGGAATCTCGCTGCGTCCTTGTGAGCAAGTTGAACAATTAACACGACAAAGGAACGTACCCCTTTATCACCGTCAATACGTCGCACTACGCTCTCGTCCACGATATGACAAGCATGTAGAGTTCCACGTCCGGTTTCAGAAGCTTCAACCTGTTCAGCGAATTCCCGTATCTCTTTGCACACACTGGAGTCCCACTGAAGGGTGAGTTTGCAGCGGTAGCCATCGCGTGCTAGTACCTGGAATGGTTTCAATGTTAGCGGACTTGAAGGCCTTGTCCTGAAAAGGTAAACACACCTTCTTGCGTGAGGTCTCGAAGTGGAGGCTAGCAGAGACTAGATCCTCGTGCAATTTCTCCTCGATCGTATCGAATGATAGTGGCGAGGGAGATTGAGATATCTGCGGACCTTCAGGGGTAAATTTCCGGACTGAAGAGGAATGAGCGCGCGATAGTACGTAGAAGCGGGGAGAACGCACAAGCTCGAAGTAGATGGTCGCGATACATCGCCCCAATCTCGTAGATGAGCGAGTCCCTAATAGTTTGAGTCCTCCACTCGACATCGTTGAAGATCTCATGACGAATGGTGTCCGTCGCTGGCTCGGTTATAGCTGTGGGCCGCTGGTGCAAAACGTAAAGCAGACATCCAAGAACCCTCGAAGCAACGATATTTCCTTTAGCTACCATATCTTCGCCTCCAGACTGATTGAACATGCGGATTGCGGCGATCTCCGCCACTGAGACACAATTGAAAGCCCTGAGCGATTGCTCAGGCGCTGAGGTCGGAAATTGTAACGAGCAGAGAAGTGGCGAGTTTAGTTCTGGTGGCCACATCATGGTGGCCGGAAGGAAGTTTAGTTGTCTCACGTGGTAGATATGGTTCGGGTGAGACAGAGACGGCGGATGTCATATGAGGAGGAGGAGGGAAAGAGGGAGGAGCTGCGTCCGGAAAGCCACCACCACGATAAATTAAATGGAGGACGATCCTCCTTGAGTACGCAATGCTAAATGGTTGTCTGGTCCAGGGATACACTCATCGCCTGAGTCCAAGATTCTGTTTCGCCCGGAATTCGTGTTTGATACAGTTTGAAGACGAGGAAGTCCGGAAGACAGCCTTGAGCGGACTCGAGTGAGCCGGGCATCCATAAGGAAGACCATCAGAATGCATTGACGATGGAATCGAAATATCTACATGAACCAAAGGGCGACAAGTTGATGGTCGAAACGAATGGTTTGCTTAGCCTTTGGGTTTGCCAGAAAACGGCAAGGTCTAAACTCCGCTCGGCACCTTCCGGAGGGTCTGTTTCTTTGATCATTTCGACCACAAACCCGTCGTTCGTCTACAGTAAGTTTTGAAAAGCTAATTAAAGCCTGCAACTCTTTTGAGAATGCTCTTCTGGTTACAACAATGGAACTTTTACAAACAATGGTCCAAGCTCGGTGTCTTGGTCCGCCACATGACACGTCCCAGTTACTTACTTTGGCAGACAAAGATACTCTTCGACCCTCGACCAGAATGAAGGACTATAAAAACTCACCCAACTCCCAAATGTTCCCTCGCATTGCGTCCACCACTGACTCATGTCTGTAACAAACGAAGTCAGTTTCATCCATGTTTTTCTAAATCCCATTCTTACGATTCAATTCCAGCTTGAACCAATCGAGCTAGGTCGTGACGACCGGAACAGGTACGTTAACTCACCATTAAGGTGTCGGTGACCATCCTGATCACGTTCTACAGAAAACAATGGGGCTGCCCATACGAGGGATGCACGACTGTTCGGAACAGCAAGTCCAAAGTTCGTATGCACATGAACACGCAGTAAGCTACTCCCCTCACTCAGAGACCATCAATTTATCTTTGAACTTATAGCACCGGCCATAAACCCTTTAAATGCCCCGAACCCGGATGCTCCTACAAGGCTGCTGTGAGCGCCTACCTATCGGAGCACTGCAAGTCCCGCCATGGTTATCTCCTCAGAGATCGACGCCCGGACCAGCCTGTGGCCAAGTTCAGAAATCTTGGGCCTTCATCGGCGGCGTTGAAGTATAACGATGGTCACCCCGAGCACCCCAACATGCCGCAGTTGACATCCATTTCGTTTGTGGAGACAGTGCTGTACGATCCGCCGCAAGGAACGTACGAGGAACCAGTTCAAAATAACGATGCCCATCCGGAAATTACCACTGTTATCACAAAGTCCGACTCGAAATCTGACTTGGTGCACGAACTTGAAGGTTCACAAAGACTTCCTTCAATTCTCGGTTACTCGGGCGTTCTGTACGACCCCGCGCACCCGCGACTTCCTCCCATCAGCTCGTGGTACAGAGAAGACGGAAAGCACGCGCTTTTCACGAAGCATCCTCCTCACCTCAGTCTGCTCTCGGATTGCCACTGAAAGCAAGCTAGTATCTTGCCACAATTTGTATGACAATTGTATTTCTTATGTAAATCTACCTGCCCCGCCTTCTGCCATTTCCATTTGTATATTTCTCTCAAAATGTGCTTGAAGTTTGCCTGGCCGACTGACGCATGTTCAACAATTGCTTGATGATCGCCGCACCGATAACATTTTGCCACCCCCGCTCTAAGCGCAGCTCCCTGGTTAACGACGTTTGCTGGCGCCGAACCCTCAAGCAACGCGAACAGTCCAGCACACAGTCGGCGGTGTAACCCTCTCAGCGGAACCCAGTGTATAAGATTTCTGAACTCGCTTGCCCGGACGAGCTGTAATCTGAGCCAGATTTTAACAGGTGCATCGAAAATACAGCTATATGACGTCGTGTTCATGCCCAAAGAACAGCCGCATGTAATACTTGCGGACGACATGGGGGTCAGGCAGTCTCTGACCATCGTTCTTGTAGGGAGAGGTGGACAGAGTATACTCTAGTCCAACCTAAGGTTGTCCTCTACATTCCCAAACACATCAACAGCATCAAAATCACACACACCAAAGCGTAGGGGAAGCTGGATCGCCAATCAGCACACCCATTGTACGCCTCGTCGGGGTCTTCGCCGAGCCCTCTGGTCCTTGGGTTGGTTCGCGTAAAGCTACAATACTACTTTCATGATCAAGGACGCGGCGCCGATGATGCAGGAAAAGTCGCGATCCGCAGGTGAATGAATAAAGTGGAGGTTCCGTCGTCCAGCCTTCGTTCACCCAGAAGTGAGAAGCATGTGCAGGCGTGACGCCGTTTCCGAAAAATGAATGCGTAAAACATCCACAGGAGAACTATCACCAGTAAGTAATGCTGTACAATATGTTAATTGATGTACAAGTATATGTGGTCAACTTGCTTGGAGTCCTCTGTATGGGAACGACGGCGGGAGCAAGCGGAGGTTGTACACTCCAAACCGATAATTACCTACTGAAGCCTCCTCGTCAACGACGAACCGGGTAGTATCCTCGCTAAATGCCCAGTACACGGCGTCGATTAGCTTTGGTTCGGCCCACAGACCACCGCCGCCGCTTTTTCAAGGTGTGTCGGCATACCACATGTCCTCATGCAGTAGGGCGTGGCGGATACGTAGATGTCATCTTCAACGGGACGGAGAGGGGTCAGCAGGGGTGCTCAAGCTCGCATTTACATTTAGTGTTTGGAGTTCAAAGTCGGACTTCAGATGCAGACAGCGTTGGCATGAGAAGAAAGGACATGGCATAGCACGGGACATAACCATACAATGGGAGGAGGTGTAATATTTGCTGAGGTACATTTACTGCTGTACGGGGGCGTCGTGCTCGACGGCGAGGAATCCCTGGCGCTTCTCGGCAACACGAGCAGCACGACGTTCGCGGGCGGCCTACAAAAAAATCAGGAAGGAATGGATGTTGAAAGATCGGGCAACGAACCTTGTTCTTGACACGGCGGGCCTCCATCTGGTCGGAAAGGACCTTGGTACGGGTCTTCTCGGCCTTGGCCTTGTGGATGTACTCCATGAGGACACGCTTGTTCTTGAAGACGTTACCCTTGGATTTTTGGTAGAGCGAGTGGTACCTTTGCGATGTCAGAATATTCTAAACAGACTGTAGGGAAAAACTGACAGATGCTTGTCGATTTTGCCAGCCTCCCTGTACTTCCTGAGCAACCGTCTGAGGACCCGCTGTCTCCGCATCCAGAGCACCTTGGTCGGCATACGCGCCTCGGCGGTACCCTTCCTTTTTCCCGGCCCAGTGTGGCGTCCCTTTCTCTTTGCCGCCAACAAATCCCGTGTGCGTGCCCGCGAGTGCACGGTGGTGGGCTTGACAATGATGTGGCCCTCTTTGATCAGTTTCTTGACATGGGTGCGCGAGTTGGCGTTGGCAATGTCGGACTGCTCTGCGGGGTCGAGCCAGATTTTGCGCTTGCCGACGCCAGCCACGGAGGCGGCTATGCGTTTTTGGGAGCGGAGGTTGACTGAGAGATGGACTGATCAGCGTATGTCTCTGAGGTGCAGCAAGCAGTACGACGCACCCATTTTATTCTCCGGCCTGGATGGGAAGCAAATAAACGGTCAGTCAATCGGGTAGTCGTCGAGCAGCACGACGGCGCACCTTGAGTGTCTTGAGGATTGTCGAAGCTCGCGGGCGGTAGCGAAGACTAATACACTTGTGACTCTACTTCACGTAAGCAGCCACTGTTACCGAATACGGACAGCTATACAGGTCACCGTGGGAGGATTCGGAACCTGCCGGCCTTGGAGGATTTCAGTGAATCTTTTGACCTTGCTTTTGACTATCTATCATATATCTTGGTACTTCTTGTTCTTGCTTCAGCCAAGCTAAATATATTTTATACTTCACTTCAACTGGATGCTTGGGCTTCTCATGGCGTTGCGCGTACCGTTACTCTGCCACTACCTTCAAGTCTTGCCACCCGGCAACACTGGATGCTTCTTGATTCACGTTCTGTAATTTGTAAAAGAGAATTATATACAGCATTCATGTTGGTGAGTGAATGCATGCTTTCGATTTGTGGGTTCTTACTCACAGCTCTCTATACCAGATAAACCTCTGCCTTTTGAGTATCAATCATATCTCTTGGTACTTTTTGCGCTCTTCTTTCTTCAGTCAAGTCAAATATATTCTATCCTTCACATCAACTGAATGCTGGGGCCCGTCATAGTGTTGCCGGTGCCGTTACTTACTCTGCCACTACATCCAAGTATCCAAGTCTTACCACTCGTCAACACCGGACGCTTCGTGGACTTCGCGTACTGTAATCGCTAACGAACATTGTACACAGTATTGACGACCCTACGAAGTCGTTCATTTCAATGCATTTTGGTAAGCGGATGCATGCACTTGCGTGCTCGTTTCTTTCTTACAGCTCCCGATACCAGATGAACGCTACTTGAATTAAAGACCAGGAAATGCAATATCGAAATTCAACGCGCCTTTTTGGAATGGTGCGTTCAGCTACTCACTCAAGCCTCGTCGAATCATCCCTGACGTGAATCAATAAAGGAGAATTACGAGCTAGATTTTAGCATGGCGGGGCTGAGCCCGACAAGACGAATTTTGCGATTACTCTAACGCATGCGATGCCCGTCATATGGACACGGTTGCCAAAGATGCATAAACGTCCTTTGTAGCCGTTGCCATCCTACCATTGGCTTGCCGTGAAGCCGCCTGGTCCAACTTCGGACATAATTACGGATTCTCCGTCGACAATTCGAGGCTACACGTAGAGGATTCATGGCCACACGATTCCTCGATACTCGCACTGTCTTTAACAACCATTGGCCTCCAAGTTCTCCCTTCGGAAATTGGCGCCACACTTATCTTGGTCCTCTAGAAGTACCCATGCGTCCATGGTCCCCTCCATAATATCACACGATGTCCGCTGCTCAGGGACGTCCTAAACCGGATTACCATTTCACTGAAGAGGAAATTTTGCCCGCCGATTCACAATTGTTCGCCCAATGCGGTAATAGCGCCCCGGCAGCAATTGCTGCCAGTCAGGGTCCGCACTATAAAATGTCCCGGCGCGTTGTGTGGACCATTCTCTCTCTCTGCCATCATCTGGGGTTGTCGAATTATTGCCATTCCTCGAACGCCACCTCACCATCATCCATGGCTCGGGCACGGAAATCCAAGAGCAATGCCAATGCCTCAACGGCTTCTCCCTCCTCGACGCGTCGTAGACGCGCTGCTTCCAAGAAGGCGAAAAAGGTTCCAATCCCACCCCCGCCCTTTAACATCCCAACCTCAGCAGCTCCGCGCGCCATACATCTAGAAGACCTCGCACCCCCCGATGCGCTGACCCGCGTCGAATACCTCCCCGCCGGCTACGTGCCGCACCGCCCCAACAACGGCTACTTCTGGTTTGTCCACATTAGCGCTCGAGAGCCTAACCGCGGCGTAGTAGTAGCTCAGCAGACAGTGATTCAGGGATACGGTCAACAATGGAAGGCACTCGGCCGGGACGGACAGATGATATATGAGGAGATGGCGGAGGCGGAGAAGGTGATCCACGGGGTGCGGTTCCCTGGGTACAAGTACGTCGCGGGAGAGAGGAAGAGGTGGGAGGCGTATGTGGAGAAGAACGGGATCGATGTGCCGTTTGACTGGAGCGTGGAGACGGACCATATGTTTGTGCTGGATGCCAAGGGGGCGCTGTGCTACACTGTGGGTGAACGACCTATCTTGGGCTCGGACTCGGATGGCGATTCTCCGGGGCCAGAGACTCCCACCGATGAGGTTCAGTCATTCGAGGGAAATCCCTATCCGGTGTGCTTTGAAGCCATTCAATACCAACCTGTGTCGTCGGAGCCGTCATACCCTTCGTCCTCATCCTCGTCTCCCTTCTCCTCTTTTTCACCTTCGCCGCCGCCACCCAATGTCATTCCTCAGCCATCCGCTGGAGAACAATTCAACCCATACTCTTACCCGTCGTTCGAATGCAACTACGATGGGCCATATCTCGCAGGTCTAGGATTGTCACACATCGACAAGCAACCGCACCCCGAGGAATCACCGGTTTATCCTTTCCTGCTCGAGCCGATATCGCAAAATGACTCTGAGGACCAACTCCCATCCTCTTCTTCCAGCGCGGAAGTGAGTAAAACTTTTTTGTCCTTTTGATTTCTTGACCATTGATTGCCGTGTATGTTTTAGTTTGATGCATTTTATGCAAACATCGACTTTGCATCTGCGTTTGATTATAAGCTGACGCTGTGATTCCCCGGGGGCTCATTACTTATTGTTTAAGTTCGCATATTTTTTTTTCATGGACAGATCTAGATCGTATACCCACTCTCAAGGACTTTCGTTTCTGTACTACTCTACCCATCGTCACCCTTTGCTGTTGAGTTTGTTTTATGTTGTGCTTGCTATCTGTTGTTGTGCTATCGTTTTGTAACTGTACTTTCATACATCCCTGTATTTGTTCTCAGAGATTTATAGCGTTGACCACCCTCAAAAGCTCATGACCTCGACCGCTACGTTCTTACTCCTTGATATGGCCAGGAGATCCACTATGCATAACGTTGCCTGTTATAAACGCCCATCGTGATGCAACGAAGCAGAACACCGTGGCTGAGGGTGGAAATCATGATGTTGATGAACAAGAAGGCAGTCGCGCACATTCACTGAGCGCTTCCTGAAATCATTGCTAGTGGATCAGTCGTGTTGACGGTAGCACAGGACCCGAGATGTGACTCAGACCTTGAACGTGGTTCAATTTCAATGCGGATATCTGGTACGAGAACCAAGGATCCTCTACGTCGACATCACCCACAATGATTCAGCCAGTGGTGGTTGCT
This sequence comes from Hymenopellis raphanipes, assembly GCA_036872995.1. Taxonomy (NCBI): domain Eukaryota; kingdom Fungi; phylum Basidiomycota; class Agaricomycetes; order Agaricales; family Physalacriaceae; genus Hymenopellis; species Hymenopellis raphanipes. The sequence continues at coordinate 206,848 of JAYMDG010000001.1, forward strand.
GGTCAAAAAGGAAGGTTCCAGTCACCAGTCACTTTTAGTGTTTCGAGACTTCCCAAGCAAGGCCCCCCAGTTCGCCAAGATAGGTCAAGGAAGGAGAGCGGTACATCAGGTACTTTCTCATGAACGTGAGCACTGAGTAGTGCTTACAGATACTCAGACTGATCGACAGTGTTAGTCAAATTCTTTCCTGGAAGAACCAACCCCAGAATCAATATCACTAATGACTGGAACTCGAAACTGTTGAATAAACATCACCGCTACCTTACATACCATGCAGCGGTACTAGTTGAAAATAGCTAGCCAACCCGGTGCGATCAGATTGTCTTGTAAATCAGAGAACCTGATGGAGAGAAGATGATTTTCCGATTCGGCAGGACTTGAGCGCGCCTGCGAGGACATTCCTTATCCAAAAAACCCACACTCCGCCATTCCCGTACCATGCCCTGCGACTCGACAATTGACAATGCGTCGGTGCGAGGACGTAAAGCATTTCCACGGGCGCCACTCTCTATCCACCATCATGCAACTTGCGTGCGAATTGTACGGCCGAGCCTATTAGGTCTTGATATCGTCCGCCATGCGAAATGGATATCACAGCTACACCACGTCAGCGTTCTTTTTAGGTGTAATCATGGAAGGCATGAGGCATACTGATACAAATGACACGGTGTGAACGTGCTTTTCGCTATGGATACACCGCCAAGTTGGGATGACCTTTTGTAGATGTTTCGGGAAAGATGTTTGGGCCATCACTCCGGCAACGTTGTTAGATGTCCGATAAATGTTGTTTGATCTCAAATAATCGATTCAATTAACCTCAATTGAGCGTGAAGTTGGCACAACGTTTCTCACAACATCTAGCTAATGCTCCTTTCAATCACGTCAAGAACTTCTCTAATAGTCTTCATTTTTGTCATACAGGTGGTTTGGATGGGTAAAAAAAGCTGGCATTGTCATTCCACTAAATAGAGGGTACATGTACTATAATACTGCAAACAAATGTGGGATACACGGGTCGTTGTCGCCGCCGTTGCTGTCGTGAAAATCAGGATCACCAGTGTCACCGTTCTCGTCAATGCGCTACGTCGCGGTCACAGTCCTCGTCAGTGTCACGGCCCTCGTCACGGTCGCAGTGGTCGTCAATGTCGCGGTTTATCGTGATGCCGCCATCCTCCTCCATGTCGCTGTCCTCGTGTTCGTCCTCACCCTTGTCGGTTGCCGTCCTGGCCCATGTTCTGGCCTCGTCCATGTTCTCCTCCTCGTCAACGTCGTCGTTATCGTTGTGGTCCTCGCCAATAAGTCTCATTTGCTTGTGGTCCGGTGTGCAGTCGGTCCTCGTCCACAATCGCGATCCTCGTCCACAATCGCGATCCTCGTCTACAATCGCGGTCCTCGTCCATAGTCGCGGTCCTCGTCCACAGTTGCAGTCCTCGTCCTGGTTGGGTCCTCATCGGGTCGTTACGCTCGTCCCGTGCTTGTTGTTCGTCCTCGGGCAGTCGTCGTCCCTCGTGAATAAGAGCCCGAACCGTCGTCAAGGCCTTCGAGTCGTCCTGGCGTGTGGCTCTTCTAATGCCTTGCGGGCGACCAATCGAGAGGACTTGCAGCTGAGTGGAAGTTGGACAGCTGGTGCAGGTGGAAGGGAAGCAAGAAAGGATATTTTCCCGATTAGGCCTTTTGGTTCGGTTTGCTTGATGCGGAGTTTGAAATGGCCTTGTGATTTCTCAATGTACCTTGGCTCACGGTGGTAATCTTCCTACCATCGCTGGGCGAAGTGGCCAAACTAGACGTGGATGAGGTAGCGAGAATCAGTTTGGAATAAATACAATATTGTGATGCAAAATAACCCAAATAGGCACAACCATTTATGAGGTTACCCGCCACATATTTCCCAATCTTTCACCAGACGTTTTGGAAAGGTTGACCTGGCAGTGTTGTGCGGGTCACTGGCTTGCCAGTGGCTGAGGTAAGGTCATGGCTTTGATGGCCGGCCACCGTCTTCTGGCCATGGCCTTTCCCACGCCTACTGGCTTTTGTACGCACTTATGCACTCATGTCCTGTACACGCCAATACAATATTTTTTGTCTCTCTGTCATCGTGTCGCGATCCATGATGGAGACAGACGACCAAGCACCACACTGTCGCCTCCGCAAGGCCATGATTACTATGTGTCACGATGAATTCTGCGATTTGCAGCGACAGGAAGGCGGGTAGCGTCAGATTATGCGTGTTTTGGCTGCGAAGAGTGCTTTAATCTACTTACCATTTGAATCCTCCACTGGCATGCACACTTTTAGTTATTCTCCACCTGAAAGTGAACTGTCGACACCATCGTCACATGGAAGCGTTGTGGAGACAACATTGAATGGATCAGCACATCTCCGAAGGGTCATGGCCCACCAGCAGCGCCTTATCGACGAGTTGAGCGCAACAACGGACTATTTGCGGGAACTCGCTCAGAGCACTGACGGCGGAGGCGACATACTCTGCACCTCGTAGATGCTGGGATACGGTTTCGCAGCGCGTTGAAGGCTCGCACTGCTAGCACGGAAGTCAGTTAATCATTTGGATAAAATGTTACATAACGTGTAATTATGGATGAAGGACTGATTCTACTGTTTGAAGTCGACCGAGATCATGCGCATGGTCAATCGGCCCGCACTATCCGGGCGTGGGAAAGGTCAGGCCAGATTCACGGCCAGCTAGCAAGCGATCGCTTTCTAGTTTCGCTAGCCCTGGCTTTCGGCCAAGGTCACTGGCCGGGACAACACTGTGACCTGGAACATTGAGCGGCAACATTGCCGCAACAGCCGGCCCACTGTTTCCGTGCGATCAACTTTGATCTCAATCAATTTCAGCCATCAATCTCACGCCAAGGTCAGGACGGTTTGGTGGTGTAGGACCGTTGAGCGCCGGCATCAAAAGATTCTGAGATGCTCACCAGTTGCAATCTCAACGTCGTTCCCGTTCTTAGTAGATGACAGGGAACTTGATATCCGTCTAGCCTCTGATATCCGACACGTTTATGCTTGAAATCCATACATTATGGTATCAACCCAGAAATTACCAAGACCCAGCCCTAAAATATCGTAGCAAGCGCACCATCATCATACCCATAGCCATCCGTCAACCCAGTCTTCACCCCAGGACCGTTCTTCCCAAAAGTAAACCCAACCCACACCCCTCGCCCGAAACCCTCGTCCTTCTCCTTGACCTGCTCGACGTTGCGCTGCTTCTCCAGCACCTCGGCGTACTTGGCCATATCCTCCTGCGACGTAAAGTCATCGTAGTACCCAGTGTCAATTTCGGAATCGAGCGCAGGCACAAAGGGCGCGCGGACGGCTCGCAGGTCGTCCCATTTTACGCCCTCAAAGAACGGATGCCCCGACACTTGAATAAGCGTGGAGTAGCGTACGCTGGCGTGCGATATTAATCTAAACCAAGTATTAGGATCAAGCTACTAATACTTTTGAAACGACTAACCGGGTCACTGCATCCCAAGCGGTATCCGACAAATTGAACACCAAATCCTCAGGCTTGTCGTACTCTGGCCGGCGTAAGACCTTGGTCCAATTCTTGAGGTTCGTCCAGGTCTCCTCAGGGTTGCTACCGCTGAACGGCGGGAATCCGGCCAGGAACTCGAAAAGGATACAACCAAGCGACCAAAAGTCGACGGAGAACGTGTATGGTTTGCCGCGCAGTACTTCTGGGGCCATGTAATCCGGAGATCCAACGATGGAATCGGCGTAGCGCGGGTCTTCGTTGCGTATGGAACGATAGATAGAGCGTCGCTCTAGTGTTGATCGATGGACGACTTCGTTGTCCTTCACTTTGTCAAGCTAATCGTGAAATGTGAGCGACAGACTAGTAGAACATATCGAGGGCATACCTTGACTTTGAGAGATTCGATTCTGCGTGGATTTAAAGCTCCAGTGGCCAGTCCAAAGTCTGTGAGTTTGACGTGTCCCGTTCCATCGACCAAAAAGTTCTAGAAGAATATGAGAGCGGAACGCAAGAGGGATGGAAAGTAGCAAACCTCTGGCTTCAGATCGCGATGAATGTAACCCAATTTGTGCAGCTCGTTGACGCCGGCAAACATTTCGCTGATGTAGAACCGAGCGTGTTCTTCTTTGAGGACGCCCGAGTTGTTGAGAAGGGTGCGGAAGTCGCCTCCGGGCACGTACTCCATGGCGAGGTAGACGTATTGCGGGTCTTGGAAAGCGTATAGCAACCGGACAAGCCAGGGTGTTTTGGTCGCGGTGAGGATATCGCGTTCGACGAGTACATGACGGATCTAGGGAGCGATAAGCTGCGTTTCTGAAAAGAAATAGAGGACTCACCTCGTCCATCTTGAACAACGTGCGTTTCCTCATCTTCTTTAATGCGCAGACCTCCCCTGTCTCTTGTTTGCGTGCCAAAAAAACCTCGCCATATCCTCCCTGCCCGACCTGGGCAATGATGTGGAACTGGTCTACACGCAATTTTGTGCGCCGACGACGTAGAAGAACGCGTTCGCGACCGCAGTAAGATTTGAATTCTTTGGCATATTCTGGCGGCTGGAGATCGCGAGCAGCCGTGTCCTGGTCGAATTTTGCACGGCGTTCTTTGCGAGCGGCGAGGTATCCCAGAGTTTGGAAGTAATAATCAAGGAAATCTGCCAGTGGTTAGTGGGTTTTCTGCAGGATAGCGGCGGGGATTACTCACAAAGCTGGGCAACGGTTGCTTTACGCTTCACCTCTGCGCTCTCTAGTAGCTCGCGCTCCCAAAGCTGCATGGCACCCTGTTTAACCGTCGAACCGCCCCTCGCGGTCTGCATGCTGATATCATTCGCGAGAGTTAGACCCTTGGCGGTGTTCATATGGATATCGCCGTAACCGGTGGCGGGTAAACCCTTTGCAGTCTGCATATGGATATCATCGTAGAAATCCCGTTCAACAGGCAGGCCCGCTATGTTCTTCGACATCGAAGACAGCGATAAAAAGTACAAGAATATAAACAAAGAGACGAATCGATGGATGGTGGCGGGATGAAACGCGACGCGAAGCCCAACAGGGGCCACGTGCACCGGAAGTGTGGCCCTGTTTGGCAGTCGCGACGCCTTCTACCCATTCATGAAAGTCGCAAGGCAGACATGAGGACAGCGTTCAAGTCCAAGACTCTCAAGGCGTTAATCATCTTATTGTCAACCCAAGCAGTGTCAATGTCATGAAATGGTCGTGATTGGTGATACATCCTAAGTAGAGTGATACAAGTAGGAAAGTGTACAAGCAAGAAACCCGCTATTTATGGGGCCACCAACCAGGGCCAACTTGGTATATCATACAATGCTGGTCGAAAGCCCCTTGGATCCCGCGCCAAGGCAGTCGTAACCGTGTAACTTGTTTGGCTGATTGAACGCTCTACTTCATCTTTCAGCCAGTGCATAGCCGCCACTTTGCTAGCAAATCGACCTACCACTAACCAACGATTCCATATAAGCATCACAAGCGCGTCCATGACCCACGTTCTACAGCTACGATAGCCGTCCGGGTGGGTTCGAAGATGAAAAGAACGCATGCCCTCGTATTTCTTGTACAGTGCGTCGAGCCAAGCAATAAGAGTGTACGATCCAGGTGAAAACCAAATCCCAATCTTGGCGAAGACGACATAGTGGCTATGCTCTGTGGCCCATTTCACCTGGTGGATCGCACGGTGCGTGTAGCCTTCGATGCTGCTGTTTGGATCTATGACGCCCCAATGATGCTGCGTTGTGCGGCCCTGTGCATCGGTGATGAAGAAAGACCAGTGCCAAGCGTTGAGCGCAATGGAGTGGCTGTTCTCCGCGCAAGTGGTGTTTGTCGCCACGTAGAGAGAATTGGGTCGTAGAGACATAACGTTCGAGGTTGACATGTCGAGGGAAATATGAAAGTGAAGAACGGAGGGGATAGGGTAATCGTTGTGGGGGGCTGAATGGCTTTTTGTTAGGTCTGTATCCCTTTTATATCCCCCAGCCACATGTGTAACACAGTGTGTACAAATGGACCCACTCACATTGATGACCGTTGAGTTCCATGATAAAACCGCGGTTCTCACCATCAATTCTCCCCAACGCCACCATCATCGAGGTCCGATGACATTTCCCATGTTGATGCTGCTTACTAGGCGGACTCGTCTCCTTTCTGTGGAAACCAAATGGGGGCCCCATCGCGTGCGGATATTCCGTTTTGGACTGTCCTTAGTCTTGAAGCTCAGTGAGCGCACGAAGAGCAGCAACGCGGATGCTCCTCGTTACTAATGGGTATTCAAACGGGCCTTATGTTGCCGCGCTGTGAGAGAAGATTGTACTCACTGCCTAACATGCCATGACACCCACAGAAGAATACAATGGAAGCTTCCAAGTTGATTCCGTTTCCCACATTTGGTGGTTTCACAGACTGTGCGGCTGCGCAATCGTTCATTTAAGGACATGCGATAGAAGGATGACAGGTTCTGCATGGGGGATAGGGCTCTCGACGTGTCCGAAGAGTTACCAAGCATGGAGTCGTCTTCCCGGGGGACATGACACCGCCAAAGCTGATGCATATAGAACAATGAGACAAGCCGTCTTATGAAGGGCGAACTCAGTGGCAGGTGGGAGGACCAAAGTGTAGCGTATTTAACAGGTTGAAGGAATGCTTGCCATGGGACCGGAGCTATCAGGCTACATTCAACAACCTTTTCAAAGAGACGAAGTTGGATAACTCACAGCTTGGAAATCTCGGAACCTGGAGGTAGGGGTTGGACTGTGATCATGGCGGGCAGAGGATACTAAGAGCTGAAAGGGATCCTAAGATATAGTCATCGCTGACTGCAGAACACCGTGGTTGAGGTCCGAGGGCGGAAATCACGATGTTGATAAACAAGAAGGCGGTCACGCACATTCACTGAGCGCTTCCTGAAATCTTTGCTAGGTAGTGGATCAGTGTTGACGTGTAGATCCGTCAAGTTGTTTTCTCCACGCAAGCTATATGATGGTTGCCGGTGAAATCTAGAATGGAAAAGGGAAGAGTGTCGGATATGGTGTAACGGCTAACATTAGCGCCTCTCATCCGGGGCCCATAACCTATTGAAGTTTGCGCGCTAGCTCGGGGTTCGATTCCCCGTATCCGAATTCATTCGGTTAATCTGCTCTTTTGTTTTCTTTTTCTTGTCAGACTCTCTGCCTATCGATGAATATTTGTCCTTCGATGCTGAAGACTGTGGCCCATAGAAATACGCGGTCAATTCAACGTCCGGGCCTAATGTTTGTGGTGAAATGCTGCTTTCTTCAAGGTACTTGGAGCCTCCCGGTCGAGTCTGATTGAAATTTGAATGTTGCCTCCTACAAATTGTTTCGGGCTGCCATCACATTGGAGGCAATCTCATTGTATACTTACAGTACTACCCCCTGGCGCGATACATGCTCGCTTCCACACTTTGCTTATCCGCACAGGTGTCCGAACTCCAAGTTCCCGCTCCTTGAACTTCAATCACTTCATTTTCGCCACAGCCCGAGGCTTGGAGCTTCCTTTTGTCGGCGGCTGAAGAGCGGTACATCAGGTACTTTCTCATGAACGTGAGCAGTGCTCGTTCCTCCTGCCGATACTTCGAATCGACAGTGTCAGGCAGATTCTTTCATGACAGAACAAACCGTGTTGAATAAGCATTGCCATCACCTTATATACTACGCAGCGCTAGTTGAAAATAGCCCGGTGCGAAAAGATTGTCTTGTAAATCAGAGCGGAGAAGATGTTATTCGATGTATCGAGTAGACAGGAACGAACTACGGTCTCAATCGAGCTGGAGTTGAATCTGTGATTTGTCAGTCGAAAATACAAGCATACAGGTATGCTGAATTGACGTACTTGGGAGACTAAGCTGTCGATTTCATCATTGATGGCGTTTAGAACAACGCGTACGCCCTCCGGCGTTTGAGTGCTGCAGGACTTGACTGCGCCCACGAGGATGCGATCCATACATTCAGGCTCATCCAGAAAACCCACACTCCGCCATTCCCGTACCATGCTCTGCGACTCCTTGAGAGCGTCCATAACCCACGAGTGCACAGCATCTCCGTTGGTGTTTATCCTGTACGCGGTTGTGGCGTTGCATGCGTGACAATTTTGCCAGCCCATGCTATAACTGGTATTGATCAAATTGAACTTTGGGTCTACTGCGCTTAGGCGAGGGCCCAGGGAAAGGGGGGAGAGTTGCGTCGTCACCGCCTCCCCGCAAGAACGGAAGTAATCCAAGAGCCGTTGGTAGTCGAGGGCGTTAATCAGCGCGAGCTCCTTGAACGCCTTGCGATCGTGGAAGGGTAGACGCAACGTCTCTTTCGCTGCCGCCCTTGCTAGCTCATCGAGCTTCATTGAACGGGCAAGAACGTAGCACTTCAGGGGCTCGGTCTTCATCAGCTTGTACCCCGCCGAGCTCACAGCAGCGATGTAGCGTGCCTCTCCTTCGTCCATCAGGTACTTTCGCAGTGCGGATCGTACGGCCGCGCAGACTGTGATGTCTCCAGTATCGACCTCGGCTATGCCCAGTGGATAGCACAGCTTGAGAACTATGCGCATCGTGTGGCTGTCTTCTGAGGCCGTGAACATGGGAAGACCTTCATGCTGTTCCTCGGGCACGGAGTCCTTGAGGAGATTGGAGAAGAAGTCTGAGTTGTAGATGAGGAAGGCTTTGAAGACGAAGAAGTGGGCGCCATCGGAGGAGTGCACGACAAGGTCGGCTTTTTCAATCGAGTCGAAAGGCGCCGCGGAGGGAGGGTCGGATAGTGGCGAGCTCATGATGGTATGTGTAGACTATCGATGGCCGATATTAATATCTCCTGAGAGTGGGTGCTAACTCCCATGACTGATGGTAGACGGACTGGACCGACGTGACTTTTCAGTAGTGTTAGGGGAATTAGGTGCAGGTAAATTACCTTGGCAGATTAGCACGGTAATTCTCATGTAATTTACAGGCAAGCAGAAACCGCCACGTAAATTACAGTAAATCAGACTGTACGCAGATGGGCTATTTGGAGGCATTCCCTGTTCTTTTTTCGTGCTCCAGTCAAGTTCCAGGACCTAGCAAGGCATCTCGATACAGTCTTGAGGGCGTGTGCTGCAGGAAACGTGCCCAACACTGTGCGCGCGGAGTTGAAGAAACGTTACCGACCGGGGATGACATGGAAACATAGGGTTTAAATACCTGCAAGAGAGGCTGCCATCCACGATCAGCACCAAGAGGGCGTTCGCGGCTCAAGTGGCACTCGACGAGACCAAAAATGACGCGTATGCAGCCCAGGACCGCTTCTGTTACAGTAATCTCCCGTCATTTACACCTGTAAATCTGGACTATTTCATTGGCCTGTGTAAATTACGGGTGTCATTCTCTCCAAGACCTAATTCCCCTAACACTACTTTTCAGTCAAATCGGAAAAGAGTCCTCGTTAGGTTCCCATGCTGGCACACATTGTACAACAGTCAAAAGCCCAATATTGGTACTTTGACGACTAGTACGGGTCCCGACTTGACCATGAAGAGATCCCGAGCAAGCGATGCGGAGATTTAGGACTTGCGCCTAAAGCGTACTGGCTCAGATCATGCCAGGGAAGCAAAACTAAGGAGTTTGTCATACAGAGCACTCACCGCAACGGCTTCTGTACACGTTCGCGCTCAGCGACCTATCGCCGCCTCTTCCAGTTCCTTGGCTTGTTCCTCGACATCAAAGTATATATACAGCAGTCTGAGCTTCGGAGGCATCGTTTTTGCTTCCGTGTTCCGTTAACGGATCAATGACAACATCGTCGGCAAACGGTCCGGGCGTGGAGCAAAATTCTGACAACTGCGCGCCGTTTTGACTTGACTTCAGAAGCAGGAGCAAGGCAAAACGAGGCCGCCAAGTCAATATAAGAAGCAAGAATAACCGTCAAATGCTTAGGAGAGGCGCCACTTGTAGGAGGCAAGTACATTTTTGCAGCTCTCCTTTTTAGGAAGAGCTCATTTTCGGAGATTCTCACGCTTGATATCACCCTTCCACCGAGGTTTGTAAGTCGTCCTGAACGACGTCCAAAGGCCTTTGCCATCGTCGACGATGGCAACGACGGACGATTTTCTCTCTCACCTGGTCGCCCTACTATCCGTCTATACCGTCGGACATCCTACCACACCAATTCCACGCTACTTGGGGGCATCAACATGGGAGACCGACTCTATCCTGCGCAGCGTCTCTGACCTCGCGAAACGCATGACCACGGCCGAGGCAGCACTCAACTGGTCTCCTGGAAGTCCTACACGCCCCTCGAAAACACCCATGTCTCCCAAATCCCCACTCACGACACCTATCAATCGTGCAGCGGCGCCAGCAGCCATCGATATGCCTCGCGAGCACGTATGTCCCCAATGCGGAACCCGCGTGGGTGGCGCGCCGGAGACCGCAGCCACTCTCCTCGCCTCTCCACTCGTCGTCGCGTCCGATGGTCCGCTCGCCACTGCTGCCGTCGAGAGTGGCCTCAGCGCCGTCGAGGAACTTAAACTACTCAAGGCGCAGGTGGAGGACGTCGCGCGCGTCTGTAACGCTGTGGCCAATGGAGATCTATCAGTGCAGATCACGGTTGAGGTTCATAGTGTTGTCATGAATAAGCTCAAGGATGCTATCAATACCATGGTGCGTCGGGTCTCTTCTTCGGAGCCGACCGTCTTCAAATTATTTCTGACCTCGTCCCTTTTAGGTGGAAAAACTCGGTCGTTTTGCCAAGGAAGTCACTCGCGTATCACAAGAAGTCGGAACTGAAGGCAAACTGGGCGGTCAGGCTGTCGTTCCCGGAGTCGAAGGTACATGGCAGGAACTCACAAACGTCGTAAACGTCTTGGCCGGCAACTTGACCAGTCAAGTCCGCTCCATCGCTGCCGTCACCAAAGCTGTTGCAGTCGGCGACCTCTCCAAGCAAATCGAGGTCGACGCTCGCGGTGAAATCCAGGATTTGAAGAACACGGTCAACGGAATGGTTATCCGCCTGCGCGCATTAGCCGCAGAGGTCACTCGCGTTACATTGGAAGTCGGCAGTCAAGGAAAACTCGGTGGTCAGGCCAGCGTTCCAGATGTTGAAGGCGTCTGGTTTGAGTTGGTTAAAAACGTATGTCGCCATCATCACTGTTAGCATGCTTTTTCTCATCACGTCGATTACAGGTGAACAGGATGTGCTTGTCTTTGACCGACCAAGTTCGGTCTATCGCCTCTGTTACCACGGCCGTCGCTGAAGGAGACCTAACCCGCAAAATCGAGATCGAAGTCGAGGGCGAGATGCACCAGTTGAAGGCGACCGTCAACGCTATGGTGGACGACCTAAACTCCTTTGCCTCCGAAGTTACGCGAGTCGCCCTCGAAGTCGGTACGCAGGGTATCTTGGGTGGTCAGGCAAAGGTGGAAGGCGTCAAAGGGACATGGGCCGACTTGACTCTGAACGTGAACAAGATGGCCGCCAATCTGACCGATCAAGTGCGCTCGATATCAAAGGTTACCAAGGCAGTCGCGACCGGTAACTTGACCAAGGTTGTCGACGTGGACGTGCAGGGAGAGATGCTCGAACTCAAAGAGACTGTCAACCAGATGGTCGGCCAGCTCCGTGTCTTCGCCAACGAGGTTACTCGCGTCAGTCTCGAGGTCGGTACGGAAGGCAAATTGGGCGGTCAGGCTGTTGTGCCAGGCGTTGATGGGACGTGGCGAGTAAGTTCCTTCTCTTGGCATTTTGTTATCAAGGGTATTGAGGCGTTAAACAGGCGTTGACGGACAATGTCAATCTGATGGCCATGAATCTAACCAACCAAGTACGGTCAATTGCAGAAGTTACGAAGGCCGTCGCGAACGGCGACTTGACGAAGAAGGTCGAGATTTCTGTCAAGGGAGAGTTCTTGGAGTTGAAGGAGACGGTCAACCAGATGACAGAGTCGTTGAGCGTTTTTGCAGACGAGGTGACGCGGGTGGCTAGGGAAGTCGGAACCGAGGGGCGTTTGGGTGGTCAGGCGAAGGTGAAGAATGTCGCGGGAACATGGAAGGCGTTGACGGATAATGTGAATGTTATGGCCAGTAATGTACGTCACCGGCGCCACCTTGTTTCGCGTTTTGGCTAACATTCTCCCCGCGGATAGTTGACACAGCAAGTGCGCGTGATCTCGTCTGCGACGGTGAGTGCATTGCTGTCATCCTGCCTTTGGTCTTTGCTCATCACCACGGTAGACGGCTGTAGCGCATGGAGACTTGACGCAGAAGATCACGAATGTGCAGGTTTCTGGGGAGATGTTGGAGTTGGTCGAGACGATCAACAAGATGATTGACCAGTTGTCGCTCTTTGCTGTTGAGGTGAAGAAGGTTGCTCGGGAAGTGGGTACAGAGGGTAAGCTGGGAGGTGTCGCCGATGTTGGGAATGTACAGGGTATATGGCAGGAGATCACGTACGTCTTTTCGTCTTCCTTCCATGTCGATCCACCTGATGGTATGTTTAGGTTGTCTGTCAACACCATGGCCGGAAACTTGACCACGCAAGTGCGTGGCTTTGCCCAAATCTCGGCGGCGGCTATGGATGGCGACTTTACGCGCTTCATCACGGTCGAAGCTAGTGGTGAAATGGACTCGTTGAAATCGCACATCAACAACATGGTGTTCAATTTGCGCGACAATATCCAGAAGAACACGGCTGCGAGGGAGGCCGCCGAGTTGGCGAATAGAAGCAAGAGCGAGTTCTTGGCGAACATGTCTCACGAAATCCGGTCAGTGTGCTTTCATCTGCCTGACTAGCGCGCGCTAAATTTTGTTATGATAGAACACCGATGAATGGTATCATTGGTATGACGGAGTTGACGCTGGACAGCGACTTGAACCGTTCTCAGCGGGAAAGTTTGTTGCTAGTGCACAACTTAGCGCGGTCGTTATTATTGATTATTGACGACATATTGGATATCTCGAAAAGTACGTTGTAGGGTCTTTGCCAAGAGTATTGGCTGATAGCTTCTCTCTCAGTTGAGGCTGGCCGTATGACCATGGAGGCAGTTTCGTACTCGCTTCGCCAAACCGTCTTTGGTATTCTCAAGACTCTCGTCGTCCGCGCCACGCAGAACAATCTCGATCTGACATTCGACATTATGCCCGATATTCCGGATCAGCTTATTGGCGACTCTTTACGCCTTCGCCAGGTTATCACCAACCTGGTCGGTAACGCTATCAAGTTCACGCCGGCCAAGTCGACTCGGAAAGGGCTTGTTGCTCTACGGACGCGTCTTCTCGCGCTGGACGACCAGAACATTGCGCTCGAGTTCTGCGTCAGTGATACTGGTATCGGTATCGCGAAAGACAAGTTGAATCTGATCTTTGATACCTTCTGTCAAGCGGATGGTTCTACGACCAGGGTAAGCAACATTTGTGCTTACATTCTATGCAGTCAGTATTAACTGGGACTCCTCAGGAATACGGCGGCACTGGTCTCGGGCTTTCTATATCCAAACGACTCGTCAACCTCATGCAGGGGAACATGTGGGTGGAGAGTGAGCTCAACAGGGGGAGCCGCTTCTTCTTTACCATCACGTCGCAGATCAGCCATAGCACCATGGAGAATATTCTGGCGAAGATGACACCGTTCGCGAAGAGATCGATTCTGTATGTGGACTCGCTGCATGACCAGACCGGCGTCGTGGAGACTATAAAGGAGTTGGGATTGAAGGTGCATCGCGTGCATATGACGTCGGAAGTGGCGAACAAGGACAAGTGTCCTCATTTTGATACCATCGTGGTTGATTCTTTGCCGATGGTTAGTGCGATTTCGTTTCTCGACTTTCCATTGCTGACGTGCTTGTTAGGCTGATTCGATTCGCGAATATGAGCATCTGCGGTACATTCCTATCGTTTTATTGGCTCCTTCGATGCCTCAGCTTGACCGTGAGTGCTATCTATATATTCGCGGCCTGTTGCTCATCCCCCTACTACAGTCAAGTGGTGTCTCGACAACAGCATCAGTTCCCAAGTCAATACCCCTGTCAGCTCGCACGATCTTTCCGCCGCGTTGATATCTGCTCTCGAATCCAACACCGTCAACGCCGTCCTGGCTCCCAATGACATGACGTTCGATATCCTTCTCGCCGAGGACAACTTGGTGAATCAGAAACTGGCCGTCAAGATTCTGGAGAAGTACGGTCATTCCGTGGAGATTGCGGAGAATGGTAGTCTTGCGGTTGACGCGTACAAGAGCCGTGTGCGGCAGCACCGGACGTTTGATATCATTCTGGTGCGTTCTCTTCTTTCGGCGTATGATGATGTGTGGGTACTCATGAGTGCGCGTAGATGGACGTGTCGATGCCGTTTATGGGCGGTATGGAGGCGACGGAGCTGATCCGTTCGTGGGAGATGCGGGAGGGGCTGCCGCCTATACCCATTATCGCGTTGACTGCGCATGCTAGTACGTCTTTCGCCACCGTTGCTCTACCCAACTGTGTCTCTTACATCCATTCGTTCTGCTAGTGATTGGAGACCGCGAGCGCTGCCTGCAGGCGGGCATGGACGACCACATCACGAAACCGTTACGACGTAATGACCTGCTCAATGCCATCAACAAGCTCGCGACGGAGAAGTCGACTGTGGCGCGCAATCTGCTGATGCGCCGGAGCAATGCTGGCTCGTGGCCGAGTATCAGTACTTCTTAATCTTATAGCACGACTTTGGATACCCTGTGTCGGTTGCTTTGCTTTGTGTATATTATAGAACAGCTTGCTTACTTACTTACCTCACACTTGTACATATGCTTTCTACACACACACTGGTTGCTTTCCTTTGTTATTTATGACTGTATGCTTTTTGTGTATTAATATTAATAAATATAGTAATGCTGAAGTTGAAGTACTTAGATCTGGCCAAGAGTGTTCACTCAGGTGTACTTGCACTTGTGTGGCGGGTCATTCATGTCTCTAAGACAGACACCTGCACTTGAGTAAAACTTGAGTCCAGCACTCGAGTGCACACCCTACTCATGTTGGGTCAGCCTGGTGGGCTAGGCAGCCCAGGCGGGGAAGGTTCCAAAGGAGAAGAAGGCCAAGGGAAAGAGGCAGGAAGAGAGAGCAGGATTTGCATATCCGGGTATTCGAGTATCCAGTTGAGTACTGTACTGTTTCGACCGGATATTCACATAACGCATCACGCAGGCCCGGGAACCTAACTTAGGCTAAAGGATAACGCATCACGGACCTTCCTTTCAGGGCTGCATCGCCCAAAACGGTAAAATTTCAGGCCCGCCTCAGGCCTGCGGTGGGCGCTTTCATATATGGTAATGTCACGCATTGTTCCTGGCTGCGAACAGGACCCGTGATTATTGTGCTAGAGGTCACTTGGGAAATTTTGGCCGTCAGCCAAATTTGTCGGGACTTTGCCTTTTGTTCACTGTGGACAATTTGTCAGGACTTCTCACCTAACATACACCTTTTTCCATAGTTTGGTATACAACGTTCGCCTCGTGGCGTCCACAATTTCCTTTTTTGGATGCAGGGTCCACTTTGGGACCCCAAATTGAGCTGATTCTCAGACATTTTCGAGCCCACTGTTCCTTTTGTCGGGACTTTTGTTCAGACTTTTGACTGACAAAACATCATTTGTAGGGACTTTCACACAGACCTTTTCTCATTGTTCCCAAAAATTTGTCGGGACTTTCCAAGAGACCTCTTGCAGGATAATCACGGGTCCTTCGCGAACTTGTTTTTAAATAAGTTCGCAGCATAACGTGTCACACCCTGCGAACATCCGGTCGAAACAGTACAGTACACAATAGTAGTAGAATCCAGAAGTAGAAGTAGTGTCGAGTCCGCCGTAGCACAGTCACCAAATCCATCATCTTCCCATCATCACCCTTCATAAGTGGTCAGACTGTCAGGAACCCCTAGCCCATCTGGTGATGAGGATGGGATTTGAAGCAAGCCATTTCGGACTTCCATGATTTTCTTTCTAGTGCATTTACAGAATTCAGCTCTTATGCATTGTTAAACGTATTCGATTCACCTCATGTTTTGCTCTGGAAAAATGGTTAACTGTGATACTGTACTGTTTCATCCGTAGGTTCGCGGGGCATTATGCATTATGCCGCGAACCAAGAGTCGTGGGAAATGATAATTTTTGACACTAACCTGAAACATTTCTAAGGGGGAGGGGCCTCCCCTTCGATCGATCCTCGATCTCCGATCACTGTCCATTTTCTTTTCTTTCCCTTTTCTTCTTGCCTCAGCTGAGTAATCCGGGGTTTTGTGGGCTCGAAAACCACCCCGGATTACTCAGTAACTATTATTCTTGCTCTGCGACACGTTTGCCAAGCTCTGTACATAGCTTTACTTGCAAATAACAACATTTGTCACTACTACACGTCCCATTATGCACCTCGACCGCGCCCACGCCCACGCCCACGACCGCGACTTTGACCACGGCCACCACTACTACCAGTTTGACTACCACAGCCACGACTACCACTACTTTGACCACCACGGCCATGACTATCACTGCCACGAGACGCAGTTTGTGTGCTGTCTACGCGTGAGCGTTTGGGTGCCGAATTAGATTCTACGCCATCTGTGGACCTCTTTCCCCTCCCTTTGGACACTTTCTTGACCCAAGCGAGCTCTAATACGATATCGTTGCGTAGCGGAAGTGATGTGTTTACGTTAGGAATTCCTAATGCGTGCTGCTCTTCCGATGGAACTGTCATCTCAGTTGCCAGCTCCAGAGGTAACTCTAGTTGTCCGGTCTCATTAATACCGGGAAGTCTATACTCGGAATGGTGTTTGTGGACGTGCTGTATGGCGTTATATCGCCAAACAGCGGGGCGGTCGCCAGTAGACCTGGGAGGTTCTGGATGGTTGCATAGCGTGCAAATGATAGGTACGTTTCGACACGGATTATTTTGAGAGCCGGTATTGACGCGTTTGAACTGCAGTTTTTGATAGAATTTGCACTGTGAGTTGATGTGCACGACACGGTTTTCGCCTTTCCCAGTGAATGACAGGTAGATTCTGCATTCAGGCTGTCCTGAGTGCCCGCAAAAGGCGCATGGTTCGTCCGTTCCGATCTGGTGAGTGAATTAGATCGCTTCCAGTAGTATAATCTCATCCTACAAACCTTCTCCCTTAGGAAAGGCTTGTCGACACTGAGCTGCATTAGGACCCGTGTTTATGCACCAAAGAGGTCGTCCCAAAAATACGGACATGACCCGGGTAAAAATATTTTTTCCCACGAGTTCTGACCTTGAATTTGGACGTTTCAGGTCATTCTGCATCTAAAAGGCCAAACTTTCTTCCCAAAATTCCACCAAATCTGTCCGCATTTTCGGGACGACCTCTTTGGTGTATAAACACGGGTCCTGCTGCATTTTCAGAATGTGACCGGAGACATGCGCCCAATATAGATCTGCTTTCTGGCCACAATATTCGCATATCTCTGGTATTAGTGAACAGCCCGGGTCTCCCGGGGGTAAATAATCCAGACCCCGACCCCACCCGCCACCTTACCCTACCCGTGTGTAAGGGTACGGGTGACCCGCCCAATGACCCACGGTTTGCGGGTCACCCGAGACCCTCAAGACCCTTAACTGTTTAGGGCACTACTACATACAAGTACTTGCGGCATTCGCGTGTGCAAGTGCTTGCATGGCTATGCACATACTGTTTGTGGTTTTTCGTGCGCGCCGACGACCCCCGGGCAATTGCACGGGGGTTATCGACGGGCACGATACATGATGCTCAAGTCCCGGTTGCTTGAATGAACAAGAACCGGGACTGAACAAAATGTGGATGGATCAGGATGTCCAGGTGGGTGAGTCCGTGGTGCGTGGTGGGCACTGGCGGGAGATGCAGAGAGTGGAAAGTGATGCCGGGAGTAAGGAGGCGGCGCGCGGAAGGATGAGGTATCTAGACAAACGTTCTATGAAGAATAAGTTTAGAAAGTAATGAAGAGCAAAAGAAACACGCACCGTTTGAGCTGGGACGCGTCCACGACGCAGTCCAGACTCTCTGTCCAACCAAAATACACCAAATCCATGCACAGTCATCATTTCGCCGTTGCTGTCGTTGTCGTGTTTGGTGTTAACGTCGTCCAAATGGTTGTGGCGCGTGCTGGTCCAATTGCGCAAGCAGGCGCGAGCAAACACGAGGAAGCGTGGTAAACCTGCCAGGTACAAGCCCGCTCACGCCATCCAATAGTGTGGCGGCCTCGCCCCGAGGGCTTACGCGTCCCGGATCCAGTCGACTTGGCGCGTCGCGAAGACGGACACCAGAATGCGTCCCGGAACGTATCCGAGGACGGAGCGGCTGGCGCAAAGCCAAACCGTGCCAGAAAAGCGGAGCAGACGAAAGTGAACAAGTAAGAAAGGCCCCAGAAAGTTTTCTGGGGCCGACGAGCACGACGCGAACGTCGTGCTGTGATGGCAAGAGAGAGAGCGCTAAGATCGAGGCTGATCGATCCTTATCCGGCGTTTGCCGGGATGTTCGGGCAACTCGGCGATCAGCCAAATTTCGCCGCAACGTCGTTTCTGAGTCACGTAGAGCTTGTTTAAGCTCAAATAAATTCGATAAATTCTGTAAAACATATATATGTGCTGTGGGTAAGTATTGGCCCACTACTTGCCCCCGAGTCCAAGCCTGCCACAAATAGCAACGGGTCAGTAAGGGTGATGCGGGTCACACCGGGTTCTCAGCTCGGCACCCCGACCCGTACCCGTAGACACCCTCACCCGCTACCCGGTCCGGGTGACCGGACCCCGGCTGTTCACTATCTGGTATCACCTTTGTAACGGACGTTTCAAGAATTCGAGATGCTTCATCACTTTTGAGGGTCACCGATTCTAAGAACAGGATTAATTCGATATCATCATCGTAAATAAGCCACTTACTACTGTAGTGTTTCGACCATAGGTTCACGGCATGTGATGCGATATGCCGCGAACCTACAGCGAACAGGTTCGTTGCCAGGCACGAACACGGGAATTACCTGATTCGGACTGTCCCACCATAGGTGGGACCGAAAATTTCCACTTTTGAAAGGGTGTGCCTGGTTCTGAGGCACCGTGACGCGATATGGTATATGTATAGGTTCGCTTCGTCGACCGATGTGACGCGATATGCAAATATCTGGTTGAAACACTACAGTATTAGAGTTGGAGTATGGAAACTTCGAGCTGCTCTTCACAGTTGGCATCAAGGTAAACGGCTTCGGCAAAGGGCTGTACAGTTGCCAAAGGAGTATTTGGAGCGATTCGAGTATGGCATGTCTAAATCTCCAAGAGACCTGTAACAGTGCGCCGTCACCCGCTGTACAGATCTGCTCAGGCTTTACCACCTCGCACACGTGTGCATCGACGGAAACAAGTACAACCTTTTGCGTCGTTACTGAAGAATTCTTCATAGGTGCCGTAACCTTGAGATATTCTCCAGTCGACGTCCAATACTCGGGGGAGGTTTCCGACGATGGGGAAAGGCAGTGAATCTGTCCAGTTAGAACGATCTTGTTCTCTGCATTCCCCATGGTATCAATCTTCACCGAGTTGGTGCTGACACCTCTCTGCATGATGCGAGTTGTGCGAAGTAGAATCAGTCCAACGTCAGTATCCGTTCGGGCCAGAGTTAGAACGAGATCGCCAACGTAGAAGGAGTTTGCATCAGTCAAGTCAGCGGTAAAGGTGCCAAATGGATTCGAGTTCGCATCCGTGAAGGTCCTAACCCATACAAGGCGATCTTGGCTTTTCGGGACGTAGTTGGGCGTGATGATATGGCGTACGACTGTTGTTTTGTGAATGTACTTTCCATTCACATCGAGGAAGTCCCGAGGGTCATATCCAATGCCTTGGGGCATGGTAGAATGGCCGAGGGACTTCGTCTGAGACTCGACCTGAGCGACAAAGTTTGCTTCAGCTGCCATATCAACAGACTCGGATGCTGCCGGCGACTCATCAACTGCGGCTAGAGTAGCAAGCTTAGAGCAAGACACGAGTTTGCAGGTAGGCAAGTACTCGTGACATACCCGCGATCCGGCTACTTGCCTACCCGGGTAAAAAAAAACTCGGGTTTATCCTACCCGGGTAGCAAACGAGTCATGAGTTTGAACTTTCTGAACTCAAACTCGCCGAGTCTACTCGCCCAAAAACTCGCGCGGGGAGAGGCATGGGCAGGACTCGAACAGGAGCCCCTTCCATAATCCTAAGTCAGACCAAAGTTGACTGACCTTGTAGCAGGTTAGCTACGCTCGCTTGAAAATACAAGTCCTAATCTCCTCACGTCACCTCCCTCTTCCAACTGCCCAACCAAAAAAAAACGGACCGTTGATGTACATATTACAAACAAAAAAAGAACTCAAAAGTACACGGCGCTACAGATATGCAAAAAATGCGTCCGATGTAAGTAATGGTACACTAATGATCATACAATTTCGCCGACTCCCATTCGGGCATCCAGACCCCTTTCGGCCCAACTGCCATCCTGTGGTACACCGGCTGCTTCCATCCGGTGTGAGGCTGATGCGAGAGGCTCATGGGGAGGCGGGGAGTGCAGCCATAAACCGTGAGGAATGACGAGAGGTAAAATGTCAAGATCTTCTTTTCAAACCTCTCCAGATCATCCTTGCTGAAACCCTTCTTCTCGTCGTTCTCGATCTGCCTCGGATCATTAAGCCAGCTCAAGCCGCGAATCACATCGACGTCCCAGAAGCGGAGTACGTGGCGAAGAGCATACACAAATGGTGCGCGCCCGAACCAATCAGGATCCGCCAAGCCGTGATTTGCTTGTCCCAAATCGGCCAAATGCAGAGGTGCGAGGCCAATGGGAAAACAGCGCCGTACACGGTTGTAGCGCTCGCGAGAGGAAGAAACAGTAGAGAGGCGCTCATCCAAAGCAGCCAATTCGAAACGAAAGGCCAGCTCGTTCACCTCCCAGAGGATTTCGCGCGCATGTCGCTCTCCAAGTGGTCCATCAGAATGAAAGATCCTGCCCTTCCAATGGCCCTCAGCCGGCACGTCCACCGAGCCCTGCTTCCTCGCCACTGCAAGCAACGCCATCACCTCCTCTTTATCCTTCATTTTCCTCCCCGCAGTTGCGCCACCCTCTGTAACCGTTACCTCCAAATCGCAACGTTCTAACCACAAGCGCCATGCTTTCTGGGAGATAGCCTGCGGCTGACCATCTCCTATACAGCCCAGCACAATGCCACGAATGCGCAGCCAGGAAGTCAAATAATTGGCGAGTTTCTCGCTCGTTGAGACGTTGGTAAATAAATTTGGGCGGGGGAGGAAATACCGCTCAAGCGGCTTGTTCACACAGAACTCCAGCTCATAAGACTCATCGATTTGGGCAGCAGCACCGAGCCAAGTGGAGAAAATAGTCGGTAGGAGTTTGTGTATGGGATAAACGAGAACATTCGCTATTGCAATGTTAGCATACAAGGCAATCACAGTGATTATAAACGGAGACTTACTCTGTGGACCGCGACCCGGAGGACGAGCGGTAGGACGAGAGGAAGAAGAAGCCGTTGGGAGTCCAATTTGGGGACGAGCAGCACCGGCCAGCGAGTAAGTCAACGGACTAGCGAAGGAACCCTGATTGCGCTCTATGGATGAGATGAGTGCGGTCTGCTTCTCCAGACTCCGTCTCGGTCCCTCCCACAAAGGCGGTACAGCGGGGGTGGGCAGCGCAACTTCCACCATGTCCTTCGCATACGTGATGGGGGCCAGACTATCCACCCAAATTTGGCCAACCATCTCGAGATCTCGCAGGAGCCACACAGGAATCCCACACTGCAGCAAACGGGCTCCCAACACCACATCGAAGGTAAAGCAACCGACAAATTCCTCGCGCAAGGGTGTGACCTCGGTATGGGATGATATACCTTCCCCAACCGGAAACAGAAGCTCCATGAATGTGTGGAGTGCGACGCATTGACGTCCAAGGCGCTGGAAGGAGCGGAACATCTCCCAGAAACGAGGAAGCGGGAGAGGGGTTAATGTGAGCATCTGGGTGAGGACAGACATGGTGGAGGTGTGGCGATGGAAAGTCTGCATGGTCCTGGGTGGATACTTCATGCGCGAGAACATCACCTCAAGGAAAGACAAGCAATCCTCAAGATCTCGAGTAAGTCGCGAGGTGGCGTGCCCAAAACCGCGACGAAAGGAGGGGTCCTCCTCAAAGTGCTGAGTCGGCATTGGAATGTCCCAGAGGAAAGCGAGTTTCTCGTCGATATACCCATCGGTGAGGAAAGTGCGTAAAAGACAGGGCAGGAAATGAGCGTCGAGCACGTCTTCCTGCGGCCAGAGCAAGGGATCCTCTGCGCCGTAAAAAAAATCGTGGCGGATCTGGAGGATCTCGTTGGGGGTGCGTGAGGGATTCGGGATCCACGAGGCATTGGGGGTGGTGATAACGAACGGGGATTCTGTGAGGACGGCACCGAATCTACCGTCGAGAATGGTACGCGCTATAACCTTATTGTAAGTAGAGAAAAAAAAAAGTAGAGAGAAAGCGTATGCTGTTGGGGATTGCTGCGCCGTGTGAGAACTGACGGATCGTTGAGAATCGCCTTGTGAAAAGCGGTAGGCGACATCTGTGGCGCAAAGAATGTGACCAAAGAAATAGCAACACGCAAGAATACATACCGTCTGCAAGAAACTGATATCTGGACTGTTGAAGTCCAGTTAGTATTACCGACGAGCCCAAAGAGAAGAGGCGCTAAAGAGGCGCTGTGGGTGCCGCCCGCACAAATTCCATCCGCTGACAATCGTCATGCAGCGCTGCTGGCAATCGCCAAGGCAGCAGCGGATGGCAATCGCCAAACCGCGTCCAAACGTCCCTCCGTCGTCGCTGCTCTGCTGCTCGTCAATGTAGAAAAAAAGCTGATGGCAATCGCCAGACAGCAGCGAATGGCAATCGCCAAGCCGCAGGAGAAAGGGAAAAGGGGGAAAACAAGAGAGAAGCCTAAAAACACTTACATTCAGGCACGATCTTGAGGAGGACAGCGGGATTTGGGCGCCGTACGATGCAGACGGCACTTGGGCATCGTGCGTAAAGAGAGTGGGCCCGTGCGCTGGAGTCTAGACGATTCGAGCACAGCCACAGGAAGCGAGTCATCACGATGACTCACCTATCCATAACTGGATTTGGGCGCTATCGCGCTTCATCATCTTACCATCAAGGTCTCTTTCGCTCTCTCTCTGGATCTGGCGCTGTGGCGGGCTGGCGATTGCCATCCGCCGCCGTATGGCGATTGCCATTGGCTCTACCTTGCGACTCTGGTCACTGACTATTTTGGATTATCGAATTATTGGTCGGCGCGGCGGGAGGTCGCAGCGGCCTGCGCCGCTGGCTCGCGTTGCTTCGCGACTCCCTCCCTAAACTAGCCAAACTCGGTACGTTTTTTCTATTAACGTGACGCTAATCCAATTTTGTAGAGATCTCATCGGGAACTCTCTCTCGCTGACGCGCTGGACACCCACTGCGGAGTGGCGATTGCCTACCGCTGCTATCTGGCGATTGTCGGATACCTTGTCTCATTGCCTTTGCTGTATCAACACTCCTGGCTGCCGTCGTTGAGCCCGTTGTCCGACTTGCTCTCAGGTGTGTCTCTTCATTTCTCCCTATCCCACTCATTGTTAAGCATACCATTCGGTCTCTTGTAGGGTCCGCACCAGTAATACCTCTTTCTGAATACCCTGCTGCCGTTTGCGCAATCCCGCTCACGGTCGCCGCCCCCACGCTCACTACGTGATCTAGAACTTATCTTTTTAGTGAGTTCGTTAAACTACTTCGTCTATTCGTCAATTGTGACCTTACTGCTTGGTCTCTTGCAGAATACGTATGGTACATATGTACTCTTGAAGACTGTACCATGGCTTAGAGCTTCCCGCCCGCTTCCGCCGCTGTCTTGCCCAACGACCGAATTCTTATTTCATTCAAGGTCTGTTTCTAGGTTGTTGGCTATTGCTTGAAAAAAAGCTTTAAACCTTTCTAGCATTCGAGCCTTCACGACGTTCTATTTCAGACTACGCCGTCGTTTAGCGCTACCCGCCTTTCACCGCCGACGTCCCGCCAGCTATGCCCACCAAAGGTGAGTTTCTTACATTTGTGCAGAAGTCCTCCATTTTCCAATGCGAAACCCCATTTCTTTTAGCGTTCGCATCTTCAAGACATTCTCTTGAAGACTCTGTGGTCGTTTGCGGTATTTCGCTCATCAGCGCCGATGTCCCGCTCACTGAGATATTATATTTTTTCAAATGTCAGTTTCGTTCATTTCTACATATCTCCGCCATTTTCTAATGTGTAGCCCCAGTCCTTTTAGCGTTCTAGCCTTCAAAATATTCTCTCGCAGACTACACCATCATTTAGCTTGGACCGCCCCTCGCCGCCGCCGTCCCGCCAACTGACCGATTTCAAAGTGAGTTCTTTACATTTGGATTTCTTGCATTCAATTTCTAACGCAATTCCTCAGACGCTTTTGCATTCGAATCTCCAATAGCACCTCCCGCAAACCCTGCAGTCGTTTGGGATATCCCACCTGTCTGCGCTGCCGTCCCGCCAACTGACCGATCTCCCATTTCAGTAAAGGTCAGTTCCTTCAAGTCAAGGCTTTGGTTTCATTTTTGAATGTAATTCCTCACATTTTTTCGCATTCGAACCTCTAGTAGTACCTCTCCAAGATCTCACTGTCGTTTGGGGTATCCCGCCATCTGCCGCCGCTGTCCCGCCAACTGACCGATCTCAAAGGTACGTATTTCTCTTTACTTTGTATCTCTATGTTTTTCATGCTCATAAACCCGTTGTTTGCAGTGTTTGAACCTTTAAGTACTTTACTGTGATTTGGCTTTTCGTGCCCATTGCTGCCGCCGCCCCGCTCACAAATACATACTCACTATTTACTTTTACCTTACCTGATAATTTCGTTTACAGGCTGTTTTTGCACTCTAAATAAGAATTTGTACTTTATTCACATCCTCGCTTTTAAAGGAAGTCAATTGCACTTAAGTGCCGCCCTCGAGATCGCTATGAGTGTCCCGCCGCTTCTTGGGTCACGTTACGTGACCCATGACATTCGTTACGCTCTTGTAAACACCGCTCCAGGACCCGTGATTATGCTGCCAGAGGTCAGTCCTGAAATTTCGGTGTTTGGCAAAATTTGTTGGGACTTTTGCTTAGCAGCGGTGTGGACGGTTTGTCAGGACTCCAGGTTTCACATCAGGATTTTTGCGAGTTCGGTACACAATGTTTCGCCTCGTGCGTCCAAAAATGGTAAGTGGACCAACCAGGGTCCTGTTTGGGTATCGAAATCGACAAATTTCAGACATTTTTAGGTCCATTGTCGGGACGGTGGATCAGACTTTCTGTCCACAAGGAGCACTTTGTCGGGACTCTCGAGCTGACATTTTTGTCTTACCACTCAAAGTTTGTCGGGACTTTCAGCTTGACATCTGGCACAATAATCACGGGTCCTACCGCTCCTTCCCACCCACCTCCACTGCGCTCTTGTGCGCCTTTCTTCTCGGGACGTGGCGATTGCCAGTCCTCTTGCTCTGGCGATTGCCAAGCAATTTCGACGCCTGCCTGAACTCACGAGTGGACGACTTGGACCAGTTTTTCCGGAAATATGGCGATTGTCATTTTCCTTGCAGCTGGCGATTGTCAGCTGCAATCGAAAGGACGACGACTGCGTGGAACCGCACTATCCGGACTATTGATATGCCCTTCTCGCATGGACTCCCAGGAACTGCTCGCATGGACTCCACAGGAATTTGGCGATTGCCAGTTCTGCTTGTCTGGCGATTGTCAGCAGGCACTGTACGACGACTGCGTGGGACGGCCGAGGCCATCGATAATGCTGTCGCATTGCACCATTCAGGATCTGTGAGTGTTTTCCAATCATCCTCTGCTGATTGTGAGCTGAATCTCTTTTCATAGCTGATATTCGGCGTCTGTGTGGCGCATAGGGGTGCATTCCTGTGCCTCAAACATGGGTAAATTGATTTCATTTGTGCTTATCATCCACTGATATTGCACAGACCGGCTGTTTGGTGACCCAGGCGTTATCGATGGACTTTTGGGTGACAGTAAGTCGAAATTTCCTATATTTCACCATTCGTATAAGTAATACTCTGTACTACCTTCAGATTGTCATTCCCGCGCGCACTTTGAGCTCGCGTGTATACCTCGTTGAATCCCAGTAAACGTACGTCCTCAATTTTCAAGTAGTGTGCATTCTTGACTGAATTATTACATTTAGATGCCTGCTCGCGCACCTGCTCGAGGCGTCAAGAAGCGTGTCGTCAAGAAAGTAGTTCAGAAACCCCCCGCGAAAGCCGCCGCCTCCAAGAGGAAGACTCAGACATCCGATGCTGATGATTCCGATGACCAGGAGTCTCCTACGACCTCGCGCCATACCCGGCAATCTGGCAAAGCGCCACCCCCAGCTGCTGGCCCAAGTGGACGCAAGCGTGCAGGATCTGGGACAGTCACTGCTGCCGGCACTGCTAAGAAGAAGCAGAAGCGCAAGGCTGCACCACAGGAACAAGAGGAGCCTCAGCCAGTCCTCGAGGATGAGGCCCCTGTTGAAGAGCTTCCCATGGACGAGCTGGAGGAAGCACAAGCGCTTCTCAGTAAGTTTACTCACCTCGTTCTCTATTATTCGCATATTAAAGCTTTGGAACAGGAAAGAAGCAGGCGCAATGGACTGTGCCATGCTACGACTTCTTCTCCGCCGACGTGGAGCTCGGCAAGAACAAGAACGGGAAGCCCTGCGCCATCTTCACCTGCCCTCGGTATGATTTTTTACTGATAGCCTTCCGTTTCAAAACTAACAGTCTCATAGATGTGGCGTTCGCAAGAACCGTATTTTAACCGATAACTCGACGAGCAATCTAATTCGTCACATGAATGCCTGCAAGCCAGATCCGACTCCTGGGACCCAAACGAAACTCACGTCGACCATGTCCAAGTACACCAAGGGTGGTCTTCGCTTTCGACTGGCCAAGTGGGTTATACGCCGCCACCGCCCTGATCTGATTGTGGAGGACGAGGAACTCATTGAGATCTTCGAGTATCTCAACCCGAAGGTCGAAACCCCCTCCACCAAAACCACTCGCCGCGACATCGGTGATTCGTGGCGCATCACTCGCGATGAACTCACCTACTTGTTGCGGACCTATCCTGGGCATATTAACTTGATTCTCGATGGCTGGACGTCCCCCAACAGCTACGAGTTTCTTGGCGTCCTCGGTTCCTTCATTCACGAAGGACGGCATTACATTGTTACCCTTGATCTCATTGAGTACGTGTCCTTGGATTTCTCTTGGCTTCTCGACTAACAACTCTCCAGACTCACTGAGGCCCATACGGGTAAGAATCTAGCAACCGCCGTGTACAGTCTTCTTCAAGAATTCGGGATTGAGGAGCGCATTCTGGCCTTCACGGCCAACAACGCCTCCAACAACGATACTTTTTTGAAGGAGATCTGCAAGCACCCTATGCTGTACCATTAATGCATTAGACCTTCTTATTAGAGGGCATCCTATTACATTAATGGTTCTTAGCTAGAACCTCTGCTAAGAGGCCTGTAATGCATTAGGGATTCCTCTCAAATTGCGCAGCTGGGTATTATCACATGACCAAAGCCTATCCCAAATGGGTAGGGTCCTGCCAGGTGGTGGGATGACATCATTCTTCCAGGTGATGGAATGACGTCATTCAGATAGATCTAATTATAAATAGATCAGATCTTGATGGGATGTGGGGAATGGTTCCTAGGATTGATGGATTGATGGATGGGGTCCAGGACAGGTGGGGTAGGCCCTATTAGGGCGCATTTCTGATCAGGTGACCAATGGGCAGGATGGGGTGGGCAATAATGAATGCTGCTATTGGGGATGGCTATGGATGGGGTGATAACTTAATTTATGCTTTTTTGGGCTAGGAATTCAGTGGTGTAAACGGTTTTTTAATAGCTTCAATAGTTAAGGAGATATTAAGGGATCTATATGTATTAGAAGCGTGGCGCAAAAATAGCAGTTTTTGTACTCATGCCTATGGCCTGTGGCTTGGGGATCCTTTAGAGATACTATAGAGCGATGTCTGATGCGATTCCTAGGTCATTCCATCCATAGGTTCAAGAGATATACCAGGTCGACTAAATCAGGCTTCTTGGGGGTATAGCATTGGATCCTATAATCCTGGGGACCTAGGACTTTGATACTTCGTTTATACTAGTAGTAGACCTCTATTGGAGGTGTGGACAGGTCACCCAACCCAGTAGCCCATCTATAGATAGGTCCCCAGTGCTGTATTAGCCATTTTCGCATTTTTGCTTATTTAATATATAGCAGGTGGCCTAAATTGGGGCCAGCCACCTTCAGACACTCATTTATGACTATTCTACAAAAGGAACCATGTCATTTGGGTGAGAGGCCAGTGCTTTAGCCCTCAGTCTTCCTCCTCAGCGGAGTTTTGATCAAAATTCCCACGCTCTAGGCAGAGGATCGTCCACTCAATTCTTCGTGTCCTACACATGCTACTGACCCCATTTCTTTTGTAGGACGTGTATATATGTTATATATATCATATCCAGGTGTCAGACAAGTAATTCTATGATGTAATCATGTCAGGAAGTCGTCCATAGATCTGTACTGCCATTTTGCCACTACTAAAATGAACAATACTCTTCTACTATTGAAAGAAGGCATGGACTGCGAGTTAGATATTGTTATTGAAGTGATATGAAAGGTATCTCATCAGTCATCCAGGTAGTATCTATGTGCTATGACCTGTTTAGCTGTTGGAATCAGTTATGCAAGAGTTGGGCTACTGCGCATTTTGACTTTCTTACCTTTCACCTATAATATATGAGAGACACCCATAACTTCATCCAATATGATATAAATGCATGACTGAACAGTTTTTAGACCTCTCTTCAGAGTAAAACATGAGGTATCACTATCTGAAGGTGGTATAAGCTGTCTATTCAGCTGTGGACGACTTCCTGACATGATTACATCATAGAATTACTTGTCTGACACCTGGATATGATATATATAACATATATACACGTCCTACAAAAGAAATGGGGTCAGTAGCATGTGTAGGACACGAAGAATTGAGTGGACGATCCTCTGCCTAGAGCGTGGGAATTTTGATCAAAACTCCGCTGAGGAGGAAGACTGAGGGCTAAAGCACTGGCCTCTCACCCAAATGACATGGTTCCTTTTGTAGAATAGTCATAAATGAGTGTCTGAAGGTGGCTGGCCCCAATTTAGGCCACCTGCTATATATTAAATAAGCAAAAATGCGAAAATGGCTAATACAGCACTGGGGACCTATCTATAGATGGGCTACTGGGTTGGGTGACCTGTCCACACCTCCAATAGAGGTCTACTACTAGTATAAACGAAGTATCAAAGTCCTAGGTCCCCAGGATTATAGGATCCAATGCTATACCCCCAAGAAGCCTGATTTAGTCGACCTGGTATATCTCTTGAACCTATGGATGGAATGACCTAGAAATCGCATCAGACATCGCTCTATAGTATCTCTAAAGGATCCCCAAGCCACAGGCCATAGGCATGAGTACAAAAACTGCTATTTTTGCGCCACGCTTCTATATATATAGATCCCTTAATATCTCCTTAACTATTGAAGCTATTAAAAACCGTTTACACCACTGAATTCCTAGCCCAAAAAGCATAAATTAAGTTATCACCCCATCCATAGCCATCCCCAATAGCAGCATTCATTATTGCCCACCCCATCCTGCCCATTGGTCACCTGATCAGAAATGCGCCCTAATAGGGCCTACCCCACCTGTCCTGGACCCCATCCATCAATCCATCAATCCTAGGAACCATTCCCCACATCCCATCAAGATCTGATCTATTTATAATTAGATCTATCTGAATGACGTCATTCCATCACCTGGAAGAATGATGTCATCCCACCACCTGGCAGGACCCTACCCATTTGGGATAGGCTTTGGTCATGTGATAATACCCAGCTGCGCAATTTGAGAGGAATCCCTAATGCATTACAGGCCTCTTAGCAGAGGTTCTAGCTAAGAACCATTAATGTAATAGGATGCCCTCTAATAAGAAGGTCTAATGCATTAATGGTACAGCATAGGGTGCTGCAAGATGTTCCCAGACATGAACATTGCTGGTCCAGACACGCAGGTGCGCTGCTTCGCGCATGTCTTGAATCTGATTTACAAGGTTTGTTTCTTCTTTTCGCGGAAGATGAAGTTCTGACGCCAAATCCGACTTGTTTTTCTTTCTCTTTTTCTTCGTTTCTGTATTATTATAATTTATCAGGTCTGTTTAATCGATTTATTGGTGTGCTACGCTAACACGACGCTAGGCTGTATGTTCCGTTTTCGAAAAGAAGAAAAAGAAGAAGAAAGGCGAGCCGGAGAAGAACACCGAGAAGGACGACGACGTTGACGAGGAGTAGAGACCTCAACGAGTCCACGAGTCCGCGAGTCTTGCCTGGACTCGACTCGCGTCGGGCACCTCGGAGTTCGGACTCGTGGGACTCGTGAGTTAAATAGACACGAGTGCGAGTATGAGTCCGAGTAGCACTTTCCGTGGCACGAGTCATCATGTGATGACTCGCAAATATTTAGCACTATATTTAAGATGAATTTACAGATTTTTACCGAGTTAAACGGACCCTTGCGTCGCTCAAACGAGCTGTACGCGACAATTTCGCCAGATCCGGCGTATCGGGCCGAGATCCGAAAGGACGCGTAAGCGTCTGATCGAGTGGTCTCTCTTGCTTTCCCCCACCACCTCAACCACCCAGGGAGCGACGATTGTCGCCCCTGCTGCTCTGACGATTGTCAGGCAGCCTCTGGGGTGAGTCTTCTGTCTCTGTCCGCGGCTTTGTGCCGGGCACCGCTGCTGTCTCTGCGACAGCTGCAGCGGTCCCGATAAAACAAGATAACGACTCAGACGACGACGACGACGACAATAGTGCTGAGCTCTGGACGACCTCCCGGTGCCCCACAAGAGGGATTTATCGATATTCATGAGTCGTTGCTAGAGCGTCGTAGCTCTAGCAACGGCTCAGCGTCGACGCGTAAGCCCCCCGAATGGGCAGCAGACGGATGACGACTAGGACGACAGTCCTCAAGAGGCCCCATTTATCATTGAGCAGGCTTGAAGGGTGGAGCCGGCCGGATTACTAGTGCGCGGCGCGTCTGCTGATGACGCCGCGCGAACAGGTGCGTTTCAATGATTTCTATGCATTGTCCACTAATACGATGCACCCCATCTTGCTCCTTCCTCACACCACTCCCTTCACTCCCATCTCCACTCCTGCTACTATAACCACCCAGTCTTGCATCATGCACGGCTGAGTGTCCCCATGCCATTGCCCGGGGATGCTCGTCGGGCATGAATAGAGGGGTGTTGTAGTTCACGACTCACGAGTACTCGTAAGTGTCCGAGATGACTCGGACTCATAGCGAGTACTCACGAGTAGACTCGCGACGACTCGTGAGTCACCGCGAGTCGAGTCCGACACGAGTCTGAGCAGGACCTTTTTTGACGTGAATACTCACGTCACGAATCGCGAGTCTGACTCACGTCGGACTCGTTGAGGTCTCTAACGAGGAGTGGGAAGATGAGGATGACGAGCCGACAGTGGAGGATATTGAGGCTCTACGTGAGCGCGAGGAGCTGGACGCGGACGAGGAGAGGAAGTTGGCAGAGATCGGTGTTGGAGAGCAGACGATAGAGGAACCGTCGCCGGAAGAATTGAAGGCGGGCATCAAGGCCATGACCAAGGTGTGTTCTTATTCATTTGCTACAGAATAGTTTTAATTGTCTTGCAGATCCTTAAGCTCGGGCATCGGTGCGCGATCAAGAAACGCATCCAGCGCCAACTCGCTATACTCTGCCAGGCGAGTGACTCGAAGGCGAGGACGATGGTGAAGCGTGTCGCGACTCGCTGGAATACGATGAACAACGTCATTCGTCGTGCCACCAACCTCCAAGTCCCGCTCGATAAGTTGTGCATGTTACCCATGTTCAATGCAGGCAAGCCAACCACCCGCCTGCGTCGCTTTAAATTGACACCGAACGAGTGGGCCTTAATGTGGTCTTTACGGCCAGTCTTCAAGGTATGTTCGGTAGTGATGCTTTGATTGTGCTAACTTCTTTCTCAGCTTATTCAGGATGCGACGACATTAATATCGATGAAATCGAGACCTATGCTCCACGAGGTCATTCCGACAATGGACGCCCTGAACAAAAATCTGGAAGCCAAGTTGACTGAGGATGGTGTGCTGGAGATTGTGCGCTATGCTGTTACGAAGGGTCTGGCCGTGCTGGACAAGCACTATGCCTTAACGGACGACTCGCTGATGTGCCGACTCTGCATGAGTGCGTGTTCATGCTCTTCTTTTTATTTGGAATTAAATCTCTTCTACAGTCCTGGTACCACAGTACAAGCTGACATACTTCGAAAAGGCGGAGTGGGATGCTCGCTGGATCCTACAGGCGAAAAATCTCCTCCGCGAGGTATGGAGGCAGCACTATCTCCCCACCGTCACTCCGCCCAAGCCGAAGAAGAAACCCGCGCCAAAACCCGACGACTCTGGCTCCGAAGACGCCTATGCACACCTGCGCCAGCCACTCGAGGAGCCCGCAAACGCCGTCGACGCACTTGAGGCGTACATGGAGTCCGGCCGAGAGTACCACGAAAACGGCAACCTCATTAAGTGGTGGACCGACAAGCTTGCCGACCCATCATCGACAAGGACCACTTCGCAGAACGCCCTTGCTCGCATGGCCCTCGACTTCCTCGCTGCTATGGCCACGTCAACAGATGTGGAACGCTTCTTTTCCGTAGGCGGCCTTGTGGTCAATAAGCGCCGACATGGGCTTTCGCCTCAGTCAGTTCGTGAAAGCACCTGCTTGAACAACTGGCTGGGCATTCCCGGTCTTGTTCCGGATCGGAAAATCATCAAGTTCCTCAACGAGAAGCCGTTTCGGAAGAAGGGCCAAGAGGGTGAGTCGGATGATGAGGTGATCGTCCTCGAGCAGGCGGAGCCGGCGAAGAAAGACAAAGGCAAGGGTAAGGCTTCGGTGGTGGACAAGGGCAAGGGTAAAGCTGTGGAGGTGGTGAAGAATAGTGAATAGCACGGGTCGGGTACGGGTGCTCGTGAGCACTCCCGCCCTGAACCCGATGCAAGACCCGCACCCGCGCGTCGGGTACGGGTTACCCGTTATTTTCCCCGCGGGTCTCAAACGGGGAGCGGGTATCCCGATACCCGTTCGCTGATAGCTTTCGGTGCGGCGCGGAAAGCTCAAAAGAGCGATCCGCATACCAGCAACGAAATAGCAGAGGGTAGGTGGTGGGAGGTGGATGGTCGTGCTGCCCACATATGGGGCTTACGCGTCTGTCGTCGTCATCTTTCTTATGGTGGTGCCACGGGTTATTAGTTTCGTGTAACGATGACGAGAAAACACGCACCTTTATGATACTGTCTGCCAGCAGACAAGACAGATTCTGGAGTTATCGGGTCGTAGACGTGGGGGAGTTAAAAAGCAAACTGACAAGCCTGCACATGCGGACAGATGTCATGGCGGCCTCATTCGAGGGCTTACGCGTCGAGGTCGTGCCCAAGGAAGACCGGTGGCAAGAACAGGATATCCGCGGTGGTTGTCGTCCTCGTTGTTGGTAGGATCCTTGTTGAATTGGTGCCGTCGCGCAGACGAGCACCAGAAAGCACCCCGGAACGTATGCGAGGCCGGCGTGAAGCCAAACCACGAGAGAAAAGGGAAAGAGCACAAAAAGAAGATGTTGGTTAAGCCCCAGAAAAGTTCTGGGGCCTACAAGCACGACGACGACATCGCGCTGTGGTGGTAAGAGGTAGAAGATACGATCGCAAGCATCCGATCGTTATCCGGCGTTTGCCGGAACGTTCGGCCAGCTGGGCTATCAAGAAAATTCATCCGCAACGTTGTCTCTGGACGACGTTGAGGTCGTTTGAGGACGAATAAATTTGATAAAGTCTATAAAATATATATCTATTCATAGGCAAGTACTGTGCACGGGTTGATACGGGTTGTCGGGTTCCCGGCGGGTACTCGGACTGACACCCGACCCCTACCCGAAGTGTAACCCGACCCGGACCCGGACTGGGTAACCCGTACCCGCGCTCTTCACTAGTGAAGAAGACTTTCTGGGAGAATGGTGTGGAGTATGAGGAGGTCACGGAGGAGGAGGGAGACGGTGAACAGGGATCGAGGGAGGCGGAAGATGATGCAGGTGATCAGTCTGGGTAACTTCTTACGCTTTTGGACTCTTATTGATTGACATATGTACTACGGCGCTATTTCCCTATGATTTTTTTGTACTATTATATTTATGGCATCTACTACTATTACTTGACACGCGAGTAGGCTACTTAAGATTTGGAAACTCGTCTGAACCCGGGTCACTAAAAACTCGGGTTTGGAAACGACTCGTACCTGCGAGTCGAGTTTGGCTCAGACCCGTGTCGTTTGCGGGTCACGAGTTCCACTTCCCAAGTTGGAAACTTGTCTAGACCCGACCCGCGCGACCCGGGTTTAGACTCGTGTCTTGCTCTAAGCAAGCTGGTCAGAGAATGGATGATCCACCTCATCATCGCCGTCCTCATCAATCGCTGGCTCGGTAACCATAGCCTGAGGTACTGCCTCAGAAGCAGCCTGAGCAGATCCATCAACAACTGCTATTGGCTCACCATCAACGTTAGGTGCATCATCATCTTCCTCGTAGTCAATGATGAGGCCTTCGGGTGGTGGCTCATTGATCAGGGAGCGGTCCTCTCCCTCCTCACGCTCATCTCCGATACTAGGATATCGTCCGTCGTCGAAAGGTGTCATCAAAGTGATTTTTTTGTCGGAGAAGAGACGCTTGTAGTCGTAGTGGGATGGATCAATAGGATTACGAGTTTTGCGAAAGAACGCGATAGCCTGATTTTCTCCTTCGAGCCAACATTCAGCAACGTCGCAGTTACCGCTCGTGATGTCAGCTTTCCATGGGGTTCGTTTGTTGATCTGATCCATCGCCTCAGGCCCAATACGCCCAGCCACTTCTAAACGTGTTTGACGTGGTTCCCACTCTGGATGACGACCATACACTCCTGCCAAGTCCATTGCTTGACCCATGCGATCTAGACCGACTTTATAATTCATGCCCGGACACTGTTGTCCGCTAAACATATGTAGAACACCAAAGTGCTTCTCGAGCTCGTTATCACCATCATCTGCAATACGGAATGGCTCTTTATCATTCAGAATCTGCTGCTTGACCAGATTGAAGATAATGTTCTTGACCATGGATTGTGAGTCGTAATAGAGCTGGTTACTGCAGAACATGAGACAATGCGCGCGAAATTGAGTCATCATCATATGAACGAACTTTGAGAGAGAGGTGATGCCCTGTAAAAGCGTCCAGTCCCGTCGCACGAATAGATATAGAAGGCTCTCAAGGATTTCTCCCAATGTCGCGATGGCGTCAAGATCTTGGGTATCCCCAGCATGACGAATTTTGAGAGAGCTTGTACTTGGAGAGGTGTCCATTAGGAACTTGTCCTTGAGGTCGATAATGGTAAGGAAAAGCTCAAGTGCGCGCGGGACTGATTGCGCGTCTTTCGGATAGAGGATACGCTGAACTTTCGAGAGTGGCATAGGCAGGAACTGCAGTCATCGAATCAGCAGGTCGCGATTGATAGAGTGTCCGTTATTGAGGTGAATTCCAGCTGACGATCGTGTAAGGGTTCCAAAGCCTATTTAACTTGTCAGTTTAGACTCGGATATAGATAATAACTTTTGCGTTACAGACGTTTGTCAACGTGGCGCCAATCAAATCCAATTGTCACGTCATGCGGACCTGTCCACAAGTCTAGTCCAGGTAAACTTGAGAGGATCGAGTAGAGCTCCGTACGAGAATCCAGGGCGATGGATAGAAAGTAACGATGACCCCCACTCCGGCGCTTTGAGTCTCCGTCAGTATAGCAGCTCCAGAGTGGAATCAGTTTCGCCTCTTCATGTGCGTGATACGATTCAGTCAAACAGCGAAACAGGCTCTCTGCATCCTCAGCAGTTTCCCGTTTACAGGTCGGTGCAGAGAGTATAGGATAGATGCCTCATTCTCCGAAGACGCAGACAGCAGCAACAGTCATTTCTTTTCCAAGATGTGCCACACCCTCCACCACCCGCCTTGCAAGCCTGAGAAGTTTGGGAAAGCTATCAAGCTTGAGTTCGGTTGCAAATGTATGGAGATGACAGAGTCCTCCAACCGCGTTCTCATGTTTCAAATAGACGGCCTGCTCGTTTAGCGCAATTTCATCAATTAGAATGCGAGCGCCGCGCCGTGGCTTGGGTGCTATTGCCGACTGAGGTCCACCAAAATGAGCATTTTGAGTGTGAATGAAGATCTCGGACAGATTCGTTGTGATGGACTCAGCGGAGATTTTGCCAACAGTGGGATGAACTTTGGAGAAGAGCATGTTCCCTCGAAGAACTCGTAACGATGGAAGTCCGCTTGTAGTCCCCAGCACCTTCAGCAAATGTGACCCTCCAATCCGTAGAACGACAATCGCAAGATCAAAGTCATCTCTGGTAAATCCTTTCCCTGAATACAATCCTTGAAATGCGAGCGTCAATCGGGTGAGAGTCGCCGCAGTACTCATCCCACGCTTTCGGGCCTATCCCAAAAGCTGGTGAACACGAGGAATATCACGCTGCGAAAGTGCTTCAAGGAGGCGCTGATGATCATCGAGACGTGATAGAGCATTTCCCAAGTCGTGTTGCAGACTTAATGCCTAGCAGGACGATGTCGTGAGTATTAATCAATATCTCATCATTTGAATTACCTTCAATTTCCACGACTCCAATTCATAGTAGCGTTCACGAAGCAAATCCGCTAGTTGGTCCATATTCAGATAGGAATAGTTCGTCCCACGCGGCGCATCTGATGCAATCTCTCGAAGTCTTTCGAATAGCGCCGGCAGTTTATCACAGGCATTACACATCATTGGATCATCACTACCCTCGCATTCACGAGACCACGCTCGCAATGTCCTTCCCTTGTCATGGATCTCAAGATGAACGAGCAGACTGGCTGGACCTCCCGCGGCGAGACGTACCCATGGAAAAGTAGCATATGGACCACCTTGGACATCTCATGGTATAACAAAGCCATCGCAATACTCGAACGCGTCGACCACATCCATGGAAGAGTAAGGCCTGTCTAGTACAGGTGGCGCCGATGAGGAACGATGGCCGTTAGGCTGATGATCTGACTCGTCGCCAGAATCATCATTCGCAGAGCAGGTAAGAAGATGATTTAAAAGGGGGTGAAAGTATTTGACAGTCAATGAGAACGGTTTTGGCCAGTCTGAAGGCGGCGTCATGCCTGTCCGGATTTTCGTACGACAGTTCGAGCAGACGAGTAAAATCATCTCATGTCCCGAATGCGCAAACATTCTTGCAGAAATTTGCGATTTCAAGTAGCGCTCGAAAAGTGTGTTTAGTTGCTCTTGACGCAAACTAACATGTGAGGCTGATTCGACAATAGTAGAAGAGGAAGAGGTTGGTTCAAGTGAGCGATGGCGAACACGAAGCGATGTCCTTGTATCTAAGGCAGTGGTGGAAGGACTACGACGGCTGTAGGTGGAGGTAGATGGTATGGGAACACCCTCGGGTATGAGTGATAAACGGCGAAAAGAACGCGTTATATCAATGGGCAGGAGGGCTGTTGGAGGAATATATCGAAATTGAGGTGGTACAGGATGCGATGAAGGAGAAGCAGGTGCAGATAATGTTCCATCCAAGGATGAAGGAGAAGCAGGTGCAGATAATGTTCCATCCAAGTCGGCGGAAGAATCTGAGGAGGAATGATTGACAGATGTAACGTTCGCGGGAAGAACAGGTAGCGATGCTGCGCTGGTATCCGGACATGAATGAGGATCTATTACCGAGCCCTCCATGCTGTCAGCTGGTTTTGGGTGCTCTGCAGTGTCGAGAGTCATCTCCAGTAGATGTCCCAGATGGTGGTTTGCACAAGGGAACAGACACGAGATTATTGACACCTGTCATCGGGATCCTCTTCGGGTCGAGTAATTCTGACGCGTCGAGAGGCAGTAGAGGATGTAAATAACTTGGATTTATTGCGGATGAGTATATAGGACCAAATGAGTACAAATTGGAGGAGAGAACGCGCGTGTAGCGACTAGTGATGGAAGATGAAAGAAAGAAAACATCAAGAACTTTTTTTGACAGTGATCAGACAATGATCGACCAGCCCGGCCTACTAGCCTAGTATCTGGGATTGTAAGATCGCCCGACTTTTGCCGCGAACTTACAGGAACTTAATTCATTGCCAGGTACAAGTTATCAGCATTCTAGCGTCCTTGCAAGATGTATATTCTGATATGTACAGTATAAAACTAGTATACTGGGTATGTGTCGAGTTCAGCCATATACCTGTCAGACTCTGCATGCCTGTCATACTTGGCATACAGGACACGATGAGCACACCTGTATGTACGGGCTTCTCAGCATCTTGAGAAAGGCACTGACTTATCTAGTCCTGATATCACTGCTTGCAAAATTTGGAGTTTTTAAGGATTTTTTAAGGTAGAAATCTTATAGATTTTAAATAGTTTTTTTGAGGTACAAATTTTTAAATTAAAATTCTAGTGAGAAACAAGATGAAAAATGCTGAATTCAGAGGATGAATTTTTTTGAAAGAATCTTTTGAATTTTTGAATGATTTTATAAAGGTAGAATTAGTATTGAAAAATCGAAATATAAGATATTAGATTTTTTATTTAAAAAAATTCGAGTTAAAGATAATAATAATGACATAAAAAATATTAGTATTAAATGTAAACTTCAGATTATGATTTTATTTAAAGTTTAATTAGATATTATATATACAAATCAATTGTATAATCATTTAAAAGATTATAAAAAAGTTCATAAAGTGTTTATTTGAAATAATATTTATATTAGTTTAAGATAAAATTTTAGAATTATAATTATAAATATAGAGAGAAGAAACATGATAAGAAATGCACAAAAGATATTATATATATATATTTAAGAGAAAATATATAAAATATTATAATAAAACTTTGAATAACTATTGTTATAAACATATTTAGTAGTAATATTATAAAAGAATTTTAGAAAGAAAATCTGAAATAAATTCATATAAAGAAAATTAAAGTTTTTATGTTTGAGTAGATTAAAAATCCTAAATAAAGAGAATAAATAAAATAATAAGATATAAATAAATAATTGAGGTGAATATGACCATTTAGAATTATTAATATTAAAAAGGAGTTTATTTGAGTATCGGATTGCAAATCCAAACTATATATTAATTACTGCTGCATAGTATCAATGAATTCTATCATTATTATAGTGTTTCGACCATAACTTCACAATCTGTGACCTGTTATGATGTGAAGTTACAACATATAACTTCATAGACTCTTAAATTTCCTTATTTAGACAGCCTCACTATAGGCGAAACCGAAAATTTCTTTATTCAGAGGGCCGTGCCTGGCTAAAGCAGGGTGGGAATGAATTGTCTTACTAACAGGTGTCATAGTGTTTATAAATATAAGTATATCATATAAATATACTATTTTTAATTAAAAACTACATTAAAGATGTTTAACCAGCTACATGTATGGAGCAGACTGAGTGCTGACATAATTATGCATACTGTAGAGTATGGTTTAATTTGTCAGTTATAGGTTACGAGGAATCTAAAATTAATGAAAATGTCTTATGAATCACATGTCACACTGAAATCTAATAAATCTGATAAATAAATATTGCCAAAAATAGCTTTAAATATAGCTTGATTAGGACAATTTGACAAAATGTTTTTCCTGAGTTATAGCACTTGCAGCGCCACAATAGAATCACATTTTCGTTAGGTCGGTCATACTTTACATGCCTTGATTCAGGAAAAAAATTTTCATCAAACTGTCCTAATCCAGCTATATTTAGAGCTATTCTTGACAATATTTACTTGTTAGATGCGTCAGATTTGCATGTGATATGTAACTTATATGACATTTCATTGATTTTAGATTCTTCGTAATTTATATTTGGCTAATTAAACTAAACTTTATAGTATGCAGATGAATCATTCTGCAACATCCGTTCATATTTAGATTATGAAACGAACGGCAATGAGATGGTTTAAAATAGTTAAACAGCGCTCTGCAGCATCTATCTATATTCAAATTATTTAATGAACTAGTAATTAATCCTCAAAAATAATTCAAAATATCTGTTTATATTTTAAATTTTTTAGGTACTGTAATTACCCGGTCCTTTGGACACCAAAATCAAGTTCAGCTGCCTATAGTTATTCCTCATGCTTCCTATCCATGTTAAGTATGGAAACTCATTAATTCTACTTGAAAATAAGCCATGATTTTTTTCAAGAATTTAGGACTACGTTTGGGAGAGATAATGAATTTTTAGTGGTGTACAGAGATCCGGTTCATCCGAAATCAATTCCCACACCTTATTTGGATGATCTATACCTCAATAAATACCCTGCCAACAAACTTATTGTCACAGTAAAATGTGCTTAGAACATTTAGAAGTATTTTTTAGAACCTAAGAGTGAGGCGGGAAGAGGCAGAGTAAACAAGAAATTGGGTGTACAAAGGACAGGTAGTGTACAGAGGACCAGATAAATACAGTATTATTCTATATTATAATCTATCCTTTTTCTACTAATTATTTTAACTTAAATTCTTCATATTTTCTACTTTTGCTTTGTTAATAATTTAAAATAATTCTTTTAAAAACTCTTCTAATTATTTATTACTTTTCTAAAATGATATTTAGTTTATAAAATTTGTTATACCTTAAACTATAATTTAATTAAATATTATTTAATTAATAATTTAAAAATATCTTTAAATATAGTTTAATGCTATATTTCAAATTTTTTACTCAAATGTTTTTTTGCTATTTCATCTTCTTTATCTACTTTTAGATGTTGAAACCTTTACAAGCTGTATTAGATTAAATAATAGCTGTGTAATTTCAGCGTATTTATGAATCTGAGACTAAAAGATGCTCGCTAAATTGAGGAATTGTCTAACATTTTATAACTCTACCCGTGTAGACCAAGTAATCAGGGCAGATACTTTCTTCAGGTCAGGCTTGATATCATACTTTCCAATACAAGTCCAGCAAACACTACCTCTTCTATGAATAGTGCTGTCTTTGTTGCTGAAAGCGAGAGTTTTGATGATCACACACACTCAAGGATGCGAATAAATTCCTATAATAAAGCTTTAAAATTATTTCTTGCTTGTTCATCATCATTCATAAACAGGACCATGATCTTGTCAATCAATTCCTATAATTCTTGCTGTACCACTTCTAAAAAGCATATTGATGCACCTTCTATTTCTATCAGTGTACAAATATCACTCTACAACATGGTATGGGTTGCATGTCCAAAATCTTATTGAGCTCTTCAAAGATACTAATAATAATATTATACCGTTTCGACTGCATGTTCGCATAACGCATCATGCAAGCTGAAGAACTGAACTTAGCATAAACAATAATGCATCATGCACCTCAAATCTAGCGTCAAATCGCCTAAAATGGCAAAAAAATTGCTCCCGCTTACGGCAGGGCATCTAAATATGATAATTTAAACCCTTGTGTCTGGCTACGAACTTATTTTATATAAGTTTATAGTATAACTCATCACATATTGCGAACATTAGTCGAAACAGTACGGTATGCCATGATAGCTATGGTATCGTAGTTGGTAGAGTAGGTTAAGTCTCTGGTTGCAACGACAGATTTAGATGTAATTCGATTCCTGCTTCAATATACATATTGTTTAGAGCATGAAGCAATGCGTCCATCAGCATTTTCTAATCTACATATATCTTCTGTGCTAGCATGATTAATGAACAACATAGAACGTCTGTCACCGGAATAGGCACCATAATTCCAGCTTCCATCATTTCATTCAGCTTTGTGTTAAACTATGATTTTGCTGATAGCGACATTCAATGCTGTCCTATTTTCCACTTAAATATCATATCTTCTGGAATCTTCACTGTGAACTCTGTCTCATCCACCAGCACCTCTATCATTGAAAGTCCAAAATAGTCAGTGTATGATCGGATCATATTCTCAACTCGCTCATACTTCACATTCATAAGATCAGTGTTAATTGTGATGACTTGAAGCATAGTATCGATATAAGAAATATAGAATAGATCTGTTTTTCTTATGAAGATGTTCAACGAAATATTTTGCACTACCTGTACTGATATATCAATTTTTTTATCAATAATCTGATATGCATCATCTGATATTCAACTTCGCGCCATCCTAATCATCTTCATAACTTACTTTGTCAAATGACGCCCAGTTCGCCTCTTGTCGCAAATAAACCTTAAGTCAAACGCTATGCCGTACGCTTCTTGTAAGAATATTACTTTCAATTTACAGACAGATCTGAATGAATTATTGTGTTAGTTAAGTTGAGTTCTGATTTATGCGAAATAAATGATGAAACTTCTCTTATTAGGAATTGCAAGTTTTTAGTGAAGTTTATCTATATAGAGTCTTTCAATTTTAATTCTGGTGAATACAAGGTCTCTTCTCTAACTACTGCCAACTTGTTATTGATGCCCATTGCTGCTATTAAAATGGATGTTTCAATATTATATTTTCTTTCTGCAAAAATTGCAGAGCATGAAACTTCTCTTATCAGGGAGTGTGAATTTTTGATGCATATACGAACATCATTTGCCATTTTTAACTACCGTGATGATAACATCAACGGACTCAAGCGATGGGCTACCTTTTAAAAAACAGCTGAATCGATAGCTCCTACCATGAAGCCATCATCAAATACTACTATGAGCCGCACCTTCTCTCCTCATGGATTCTCCAGGATTATACACTGCATGTACGATATATTATATTGACACTTGCTTATTTCCATTAGTGTTGACTGCAGTATAAACGAAATATAACATAAATTAGTTTCAATTGTCGTACATGATTGATAGTATTTTATTGTTAAAACTGTTCATTGTAAATTCAATATTGTCCATAAGCACTGATGTAACATCAACAAAAGATAAAGATATAGTCGTTGGTGAGAACAGTTCATATAGATGTATGTTCAAAAAATCTTATGCTACTTATAGAATCTGAAGGGGAATTGTGCATAGTATAAAATATGAGGCAGGTATAGTCCTCACCATAGCATCTAATAATTGAAATACAATACTGTGGTTCTCGAAATGCATAAGTCAAATATTCTCGGTCTATAAGAATAGCAATTGCTCCAAATTAAGTGTGTCAACTACTTATTTGAACTTAGTCCAGCTTGTTATCATAATCCCCACCAGATGTGCTCTTAGTGAACGCAGCAGACATTGTCGATACATAGCCTTGCAATATCTGAAATTTGGTAAGTCAAGTGGGTGACTACATTGATCCACACCTAAATCATCATCTGCATCGTGCCATCAATCAATACCCAGCTCATCATACTGTAGTATTACAACTGTATATTTACGTCATACATCACAAGCCCTCCTTATCTCTTAATCGGACCTCGGAAATCACCTTCGATCACTTATTAGGCGTGGGAAGGTTAAAAAATTCAAAAATTAATGAATATACAGTCGTAATAGTACAATATTTTTCATCGTCAACTCGCTCGCTTCTCATGCACCTGTTTTTTGCTGGAGTAACATTTAGTCACTCCATCTCAAATGTGTCTCTCAATTCTAATATAATGCATATAGAGTCCCAAGTTGTGACTGGATCGTTAATATCTGTTATGACTTTATCAATTCATCGATATGCATCGGAGTAGCAGAGAAAAAGTATTTTCAGAATTTGAATCCTCGTGTCGTCATTAGAGATTGTGTCAAAATATATTAGAAAGTAGCGAGAAATGTGATCTATGAATGCTCAATATTCTCACCCTCGCATTTATCATCATAAAAAGTTATATTATTGATACTGTATTATACCGTTTCGACTGATAATTCGCATACTGAATTACGATACCTTACGAAGTGAAGCTATATATAGGTGATATTGGATCATACTCAAGATTTTCAGGGTTACAATGCTCAAAAAAGAAAATTTTTGGGCCCGCTTATCAGCGAGCGCATCCAAATTCAGTAATTTCCAGCTCTGTGCCTGATCGCGAAGCTGTTTTTTACGAAGTTGTAGTTGAAACGGTACAGTACTGTTTTGACTATAAATTCATATAACGCATCATGGGGTCATCAGAACCTAACTTAGAGCTTAAGATAACGTGTAATGTGGCTTCAATTCAGGGCTATGCCCCCCCAAAATAGCAATTTTTCAGGTCCGCCTATGGCGAACCCTTCCAAATATAGTAATGTCACACATTTATCAGTATGCTCACAATCATATGAGGGTATATGTAAGAATATGTGACATAGCTTACATATCACTAGAGTTTAAAAGTCCGGTCCAGTCAGGTCTTTTGACCTTCAAGTCAAGCAACCGGGGACTGCAACCGGTTGCAACTTCCTAATTTTGGGTGCAACCGCAACCGGACCCGGTCCTGACTGCAACCGGGCTGCAACCGCTGTTGCGGGACCGGTCCGAACCAGTTGCAACCCAACCGGTTCAGACCAGTCCGAGACCGGTCCAAATCGGGCACCATTACTCAAAATAGTAATGTAAGCTAGACATCTGCGTCTCAAGGTTGAGTCGACAGTGTGTAGCACAGTTGTATAGTAGTTAATTTTGTTGGGAACTGCTCAGAGTCAGTCTGGGCAGTTCTGCATTCTGTTCAGTCTGCAGAGTGGGCTCTGTAAGCAGCCTAATTGAGCAAGTGAAGTAGACGTCTCTGCATGCAACACTCAATAGTGAGTGAAATGT
Organism: Hymenopellis raphanipes; assembly: GCA_036872995.1. NCBI lineage: Eukaryota > Fungi > Basidiomycota > Agaricomycetes > Agaricales > Physalacriaceae > Hymenopellis > Hymenopellis raphanipes. Next base: position 251,799 of record JAYMDG010000001.1, read on the forward strand.
TATACTTCCAGAGAGTGAAATGTTCAGTTTTGAGAGCTGGATTTAATGGAATTTAAATCGGGTAGCAGTTTACTATGAAATTAGGCCATAGAACACGATTTAGCCTGATTTCACCTGTATTTTATTGATTACTCATGCAATATGACCTCTACAAATATCGACCCAGATACTATCTGGTGCAGAATTCATCGCGCTACATTTCGTACACTCACATCTAAGTCCGAAAACCACTGCGGAGCTCATAATTCAACAGATACACCTGTTTTAAGCGAAAAACTGGTTACAACCGGTTTTAACCGGTTCAGCCTAGTTGCGGATCATCCCACAATGGCTCAGGACCGGCAACCGCAACTAGTTGCAACCACGGACCGGTCCTAGTCAAAACCGGTCCTAAACGGTTGCAGTCCAGTCCAGTCTGCGGTCTTTTGCGGTCCTAGCAACTGGACTTTTAAACTCTACATACCACAATTGATGGTATATGGCAAAAGGGACGTGCATGTAGCATACCATTTACATATTGTTCACATACCATTCATATACTGCTCACATACTCGCCTATACAATACTATTGATACGCTACATACTGCTTATACATTGGCTGAATGAATCCTTCTTCAAATTATTCACTTTGTTAGTTCAAACAGTAAAGGAATAGATAAGAGGTTCATATTGGTATCAGTCAACTATAGCGGCAATAACTAAAGATGACTACGGAACATAAATAAATTATCAACTGCCAGCTCTGAACTGAAGAATACTTATTAGCTATCATTATACACATGTTTGAATGGAAAAGCATATCATCGAGAGACGTCAACCAGCATCTGCAGTCTGGCCCTTGGCAGCAATGAAAGCCTCAACGACCACAACGATATTCCTGTTATCTAGTTAATTATTCTGTTAGTCATTGCATCATCATATTCATCAGACATTGTGTTAATTAGTCGTCATATCCTCGTTCATCGTCCGTTCGGGTATGTCCATTGTACGAAGCATCGTTAGTCTTCCGTCATCTTGTTTTTGTCGTGGTGCCCCATATTGTTCTAATTAAGAACAAGAACGTAAGCGCTAGAGACCTCAATGAGTCAAACTCGAGTCTGACTCGCGATCCGTGACACGAGTATTCGTGCTCCAAGAGGTTGATTCGTGATCCCTATGCGATCCAACCCGCTATAGATCCGCGAATCAGACGGATCGGATCGCTGAGGTCGCCGAGCGGATCGAGTATCTCAACCACCCAAATCCATTCATACATGATGAGTATCCCCGGGCAATAGCACGGGGACATTCAATCACGCATAATGCAGACCTAGAGTGGTGGAGGTGGGAGAGCGAGAGCGAGTCGTGGAGGTGGGAGAGCGAGAGCGAGTCATGGTGGTGGTGGTGGTCACGACGGTGATGGCGGCAATGATGATAATGGTGGTGGTGACGATGGTGGTGGTGACGATGATGGTAGTGGTGGTAGTGATGATAGTGGTGATGATGGTAGTGATGACGGCGGCGGTCGCGTCGTCCGAAGTCGTTCTCCTTGCCCAAAGTCGTCCTCATCTGCTGCTGCTGTCACGGAGATAATAGCAGTAAGCCTGGCACACAGCCAAAGCTCGAATCCACACTCCAAAGGCCACCTGACAGTTGTCAGAGTGACAGTGGCGACAGTGGCGATAGTTGTCGCTCACTGGTCGGTCGTGGTGGTGGTAGAAGGAAGAGATCTATCGAGATCGAGTTATCGATCAGACGGTGACGCGGCCTCACGGCAACTGCCGGATCGTGAGACTTTGGCAGATATTCACGTGAACACCTCATTTGGGCGACGCAGAGGCCCGTTTGACTTTGTGAAAATTTGTAAATTAAGTTTAAATATATCTCTAAATATCCACGAGTCAATACGAGTACTCGCGATGAGTACTCATGCCTCCAGAGGCTGATCCGTGATCTGTATGTGATCTGACCCGCTACGGAGCTACGGATATAACGGATCGGATCTCCGAGAAGCCCGAGCAGATCGAGTACGGATAAACTCGTGTGATCCGCTAACTCGTTGAGGTCTCTAGTAAGCGCGATGTTGACGACACACATTGACAAGGCTACATATCTTTCCAGATTTTTATTAGAGCCCCTTAGCTGTTCTGATTATTCATTGAGCTATCATAATTCGTGATCAGCGAGGAGGATCAAAGATAGGAAGAAAAAGTATACTTACTGCATGATATTCAAGATTATCGTTAAGCTGACGAAAGCTAGAAAGAGTTTGAGATTTGCACTCTGGCGAATTCAGAATAGCACACCCTCATCACTCTTAATAGCTCTGATCCTCATCAGCAAGTGCCACCTAGTATCGTTCATGCTTCCTTAAATCACGCGGCCCCTCATTGTCTTCCTGCAAGATCTAACAGTGGTCGTCAGTGCTTGTTGTTCTGTATTTATTGCAGTGGGTCACGTCTTCCCATAGTTGGGCTTCTATTCCTCGACATTATCCATACTGCCGCATATTGTCTAGGCTGGCTATATCATTTGGTGCGGCTTTATATAGTCCAGGCCTCATAACATATGCACTATCTCAAGTAGTCCTCACTGCTTCGTATCATCTATGCAGCCTTGAGTACATCCATTGCCTGCGATGTTGGGGTGCCGTAAAGGTTGAAAGGCGACATTTCAATGCTAAATACACATTTATCGTGCTAGTAGTGACTATTGTGAGGTAATATCAGTCGGTCCAATACGGAAAGCGCCAACAAACCTGGAAGACATCCAAGGCATTGGTCTTGAGACAGTGCTAAGCCAAGATGGGAAGGCAAGGAAGCGCTAACAACTCGCCTACTCTTTGTCATTCATAGTATCACGTCGTTCTTATCTTCCACATCGTCATCTATGGCGTGGTGCACATCCTTGTCGCAGGCCCTATTTGCATTCATCCTGTTCTCATCACATCTTATCCTCTTCGTCGCAGTTCATTTTGTATACATTATCGCAATTCGTCTTATCACGTCATAATCCTTGTATCGGCTATTCTTATCCATGCTGTGAGAAGGCTGTCCATCGTCTGTATTAGTAGTGTGCCTTGCTGATGGTGAATCAAGAGTAAGTACGAATGCCGAGCGAACTTCGAAAAAAAGCCCAAATCAATACGCACGTATTTCAAATTAGCGCACGGATCATACTTTTGATTCAGCCTTCCAACTTGTCCTTACGAGCAGATATTATTCTGAGCATATGCTAAGTTTGAATATGTAGACGTCATACACTACTTGCAAAATTTGGAGTTTTTAAGGATTTTGTAAAATAGAAATTTTATAGATTTTAAATAATTTTTTTTAAGTTAAAATTTTAATGAGAAACAAGATGGAGTAGAATTAGTATAAAAAATTGGAATATAAAATATTAGATTTTTTATTTAAAAAAATTCGAGGTAAAAATAATAATAATAACATAAAAAATATTAGTATTAAATTTAAATTCGAGATTATAATTTTATTTAAAGTTTAATTAAATATTATATATACAAATTAATTATATAATTATTTAAAAGATTATAAAAAAGTTCATAGAGAGTTTATTTGAAATAATATTTATATTAGTTTAAGGTAAAATTTAATTATCAAAAACATTCAGATTGCTATGAAGAACAATTCTTTGTTGAAGCATTTGAGTATGATTTGGAAGCGTGCGAAGCCTACGAATTGCATGGTCTTTGTCGACTATACAGGGGAGAAACCGGTTCACAAAGAGATTCCCATCGCGTTCACTAAATGCACTGGCTTTCAAAACTATTTATTCGTTCCAACACGACTCTCCTATATATAAAACTTTGTCGAACACGGTACTCATTTTATGAGTACTGTGCCTCATTGCTAGAAGCATTTTACAATAGACCAATTCTATGACTTGATCAATGCTGCTATCCTCACTTATCAGCCTGTATTGAATAGCGCAGGTGTCCTGCGGGTATTTCGATCTAGACCCCTACCCGTACCCGCAACTAACCCGGTTCCGTGGCGCGGATGCGGGTTACCCGCGAAAAATCTCTCGGGTTAAGCCCAATCGGGCTATAGAGATACCTGCCTCATTAGCTCACACATTTTCATGCCCGCCAACAAGCTCTGAGCAATTGCGCGCAGCCCATCGACGTGCATGATGCATGGAGTCGAGTCCACCCTGCCGTATATAACGACAGGGAAGGGACAAGATATGGATAAGTGGGGAGTAGTGGTCGCGAGAAGATCATAAGCGTAAGAGAGGGATGAAATAGCGAGCAGAATGGCGAGCGAAGAGCATGTTGCGATAACAGTGTGAAACATCTATGAGAAAAGAGAAGGGAATATATAGAAAATACACACCTTTGGAGTTGGATGTGTTTGCGACGCCCACCAGCCCATATTCCGACTGGTTATTGAAACGCTGCTGTCATGCAGATGAGCGCCGCGTGTTCCGAGCCGCAACAGTCGAGTCGGACTAATGCCGTCGTCCAGAGTGTGTATCCAAAGGCGGCGAGGCTGGCGCACAGCCAAATGCGAGACAGAATCCAGAAAAGAAGTCCACAATTGTTGCTGCCTCACTTGTGAGGGCTTACACGCTCCGAGTCTTCAATAAATTGGTATCGTCGTAAAAGACGCATACCAGAACGCATCCCAGAACGTAGCCAAGGGCGCAATGGCCGGCCGGCGCAGAGCCGAATCGCACCAGGAAAGTAAAGCAGACCAAAGAGAAGGACAGAGACAGGTCCCAGAATATTTATTGAGCCCGACGAGCATGACACAGACGTCGTACTGTGGTGGTAAGAGGAAGAGATGAATATCAGATCTTCCTGATTATTATCCGGCTATTGCTGGAATGCTCGGCGATCTCAGCGGTCTGTTCGCGATGTCGTTTCTCAAGAACGTTTCTCATGATAAAATAACAATTATTTTCAATAAATATATACTACATTTAGCAGGTGATGTTGTACTAAATCACGGCCCAACTTGAGCATGGTACGGGTGCCGACGGATTATGCGGGTTGCAACGGGTTTTCAGTCCGAGACCCCTACCCGGACCCTGACTCACCCGTATCCGTGACCCGGACCGAATGGTCCAACCCGGGCTATTCACTATCAGCCTGTACCGCCATTATCCCAGTTGTAAGAGGATCTTGACAAGATCGATATGGCCTGCCTTAGTGAATGCAGTAATGAGCTTATATTAGCTAGCATCTCAGCAGCTAACTGAACCAAGTATCGCGCAGCTGGTGAATTCCTTCGCAAGTTGTGCCCCTTGTACCTTCTTCTTATTCAAACATGTCACCTATACTTTTAGTTCACACAGAGTTAGGCCAAAACGGACCCCAAGGGGCCTCATCAATTCAGTGTATCGTAAAGTGCCTTATAGTACATGGAATGTAGATAATACATGAAATGTAATTACTGTGGGAGAGGTGGGTGGGGACGCAAAAAAGCGAAGCTAACTGTGACCAGATAACATAGGTTAGCAGAGATGGGAGTGAGACAGTGCAGAGAGCACACCTGTGATCAGATAGCCCACAGAGATGTCCTTGATAAGGAGTCCTTGAAAAGGAATGGGTATCTGGGCACAGAAGCCATCAGAATTGAATGGCTGGATATGAGACATAAGCACATACTGGGAGCAGGGGCAGGATTTGCGAGTTTGGGGTGTAGCAAATGGTGGCAATAGGCTCCTAGTGGGTCTATCCATCAGCCCTGAGCAGGAGGACTGAGTAGAGAGAGTAGTGCTTGCCTGGGAGAGCAAAAGTATGCAATTCCCACAAATTGGGCACTTTGGGCCTGTCTGGACTGGTTTTGGGCTGGCTAGGGGGCTTCAGACAGTGCTCTAGAGGGGTGTGGCATCAGTCCTGAGCAGGAGGACTGGAGGGATAATAATCTGCTTGCCTCAGAGAGAAGATGATGGTAAAAGGCAAAGGAGCAGAGTATTAGTCATCAGGATTACACATCCTAGAGCACCCTGGGAGTGGCCTCTGTTGCTACTGCAACACCAAACACAGGCTAGGTAAGTGTAGGCCAATGACTGGAAGGGAGGTAGGCTGCAGTAGAAGCAGCAGGGAGTGAGCCTTTGATCAAAAAAGGCAATTCTTTGACCAGATGACGGTTTGACTCGGTTTGACTCAAATAAAGCTAGCTGAATTAACTTCCTTATGCAGGAAGGTGGGAGAAGGATGGAGGAGAGGTGTGGGGCATGCAGAGGCCTCTGAAAACGCTCCCTACCCCCGGAATCCGCGTTTACATCGACCTATGCTTTTAGTTCACACGGAGTTAGGCCAAAACGGACCCCAAGGGGCCTCATCAATTCAGCGTATCGTAAAGTGCCTACTATGCTATGTATGGTGTAGTGGAGGGGTGGCTAGGAGGTGAAGAAAGATGTTTACGAGACGCGAGATGAGGGAAGGAAAAAGAGGTTTTCAATGAGATGATTTATTTTGAGCTGCTAATTGCTGAGCGGCACGGACTGCTGGGTGATCGCGTATATAGATCTTCCAAGCAGATGACGACCAACGACCCAAGGCTTGAAGAATGGACTCGGCAAGTCCCAGAGATGCATAGAATGTTATACCTCCAGAACGAACTGAATGTCCGCCAAACTCTCTGCTCACCAGCGCAAAGAATTTGGATTCAAACCAAGATCTAGTTGGAACCATGCCATCTTCACGTATGAAGAGTGTGCGCTCGAGCACCATGCAGCTTGTCTCTCTGGGAGACATACTGCTTCAGAAGAGCGATAGGATCAGCTTCTTTCTGAGTAGTAAACAGTATATCAGTGCCCTGATAGAATGGATCGCTTTTATGATAAGGCAAGCGATAGCCAGCATACCCAGGCTCAAATTTGAGACTGGATCGCTTGATGATCTTCCTCCAGTCACGAAGCTTCTTCTGATTAGGCTGCACTAGTTCTCCAATTCGGTGAACAGCATAGAAGGCACATGACATGATGGTGGCAAAGAGAAGATCATCATACTTCTGAGTCTGATGTGCAGCAAGTACAAAGAGTTGAAGATGGTGAATGCGCAAAGGAGGTTTCCTGTGTATAGGATCTGCTCTCACCTTCTTGGCACCCCGGATAGTGGCTTGGACAAGTGCTGATGCACGAGCGTCACCAAAATGAGGATAGAACTCTTTGAGAAAGTGTTTTGCACCAGACAAGTATTTTGGAGCAGAAGCAATGAATTGGGATGTGTATGCAATGTATCGTGCTAGAGTCTCTGGGGTAGGTTCTAAAGACAGGTTGTGTGATTTACAAAAGTGTGCGTAGTCTCTAGCACCAGTAGAGTAATTAAGACGCGTAGACGTCTCAATGGCATGGGCCTGCAAGTATAAGACAAGTTCGTCTAGCTTCTGCAAGTCCATAGTTGGGCGAGGGGGACGAGTGCGCCTCCCCTCGCCCAGAGCCTCTAAAGCACTCTCTCTCTCCATCGCGCCGGCAGGAGCTCTCGAGGTGGCTCCATAGTGCGGACGCGGTAGGAGGGAAACTGCCTCTGGAAGTCAGAGAACAGCAAGCGGGACAACATGTCTGCCATCACGTTGTCGACCCCGCGGATATGCCTCACACGTACGTCAATGCCTGTACGCATGATGATGTCTGCAATAGCAAGAAGGATAGCATTGTGACTTGACTGTGAAGCAGCCAAGGTATCGAACACTGAAACAGAGTCGAGACTGTCAGAATGGATTAACAGTCTACAAGGCGGAGTAGGGTGAGACGCAGCATCGTGGACAGCGCAAAAGATAGCAAGTAGTTCTCTGAAGAAGGTATCAACTCCAGTAGTGGTTCGGAGTTGGTAGCTAAAGCCATTCCCAGCGTATACAAAGGAAAGGCCCAGATTACTCGCATCTGTCCAATAGACCATATCAGCCTCTGCGTCGTCCCAGGCCTGCGCATCAACAAAGCGCACTCCGATACAGTGTCGCAATGCATTAGCAAACCACGTGAGGTCAGATCTGACCTCGACGTTTAATGGCATGCCTTTGTACTGCAGTGTTTTACCGCTCATCTTGCGGTAGAGCTCTGTAAGTGCTGGCCGTGCCCAAGGCAGCACATTCAGAGCCCAGTTGAGGTACCCACCCAAAGATTGCCATTCCTTGAGTATTGGGTTGCGCTGAGATAAAAATGACTCGATTATCGTAATCATGTCAGCGATGGAGTCTGGAGTGAGAGAGATTGACCCGTAGATGGTGTCAAGCCAGAATCCAATGATTTTAAGCTGGCGACCATGCTCTTGCTTTCTGTCTTCATAGGGAATGCCCAAAAAGTCCCATAGAATAAGAAGCTGGACTTGACGTCGTGGACGTCGCTGTCCATGGAAGAGCACGAGATTGTGATTGGAATCCCAGCCATAGTAGTCATCCATGTAGTCATGCAGATCGAGAACGTCAAGTTCCCAAGCAATCCAGTTGACTAGACCGGAGAGAACGAGCACCAGCAGTATGGAGATGCACGACTGCCAAAGATGAGACGACGGACAATGTGATAGCGACCGTCAACGATGACAACCTGTTGTAGCTGCCAGATGGGATGAACGGGGAGATTGAGAAATGCCTTTGAGATATCACTCTTGAAGAGCACAATCTCCTCGTGAGGGTGAGCTTGTAGGACTTCATGCAGTACCTGCCCAAAGGAGTGCATGTCGTCGTACTTCACTTTTGCATCTTCCCTTGCAATGCCGTCATTAAGACCACTCCCAGTATGGTCCATAACAACACGCGGTTTGCCTTTCTGCCATACCACAAACATGGGTGACAGACGCATTCCTGGAAGGAGTTTAAACCCTTCCGGAAGCGCAGGAGACCAGCGACCAGCAGCGACTTCTTGATCTCGGTGTTTGCGCAGCTCAGCGAGATCGCGCTCCTCAGTAGAGTAGTTGTCTCTGATTTTGTCTTTGAGGTGCGCTTCCCACTCGCCGTCATGCAGAGGCCAGAACCCTTCACGGAGCGAACGACAGATCGAGTCCACAAAGGGTCGGTTAGGATGTTTGGCCAGAAGTCGCTCAAAGCGGTCAACCTGGATAGGTGTACTGACCTTGATATAATCGGCAACAGCAGCAAGAGACTGCTGAATGGTAGAGTCATTGAGAATGTGTTCAGGAGGTAAGGGAAGAGGAGGAGCAGTATAAGTGGAAGAAATGCTCGGAGGCGTTTTAGAGTGTGATAGTACATTGGAAGTAAATACATAGCCACGCTTAAAGCGTGGAGGTGGTGGTACAGTGTCAGATTTACGCTTCAACGATTTAGGCTTGCTCATTGCTGCCTGAACTCGGTCCTGCACGATTGACTGCTCGTCGGGCTTCGAGTTGGATGAGGCAGGCTGGTTGGCTTTTGGCTGTGTGTTTTCCTCCGCACTCACTGCAAGTACCGTGTAGACGGCTACCCGGGCACGGAGAAGAGCACTTGCCCAGATTCCAATTCTGACAGATAACGCGACGACGCGTCGCAGGCTGGGAGCTGCCAGAATCAGAAGACCGCTTGCGCGGGTTAGCCGCCTCAGAGTTGCGTAACATCTCTGTGAGAAGCGGCAGCTGGAGCGCGTCACGGTCATTGAGATTGAAAGGAGAGTTAGCATAGCGAGTGCGAGTCTCCTTATCACAGCGAATAGGGAACGCTGGATTCGAGGGGGAAGCGCGGAACAGCTCGATGATGAGTCGGCGATATCCCGCAAGCTCGTCTTTGCGGTGTGGGTAGATAAGCCCAACACCGGTGGCGTAAGCATCGAAGACGCGAGTCCACTCGGACTCTTGAGTAAGAGTTCGACGAGCGGTAGCGTGGTCTTTGCGAAGAAGCATATAGCCTCCAGCAAAGTCCTTCGCATCCTCTTGCTGATTTGTGCCCGAATGGATCGAGGCGTAAAGCTTCTCAAAATCCACATACTGGTCGAGCACAATGCAGCGCCAGAGAGAACGTGCAAATGGGTCATGGAGGGACTGCATCTGACACGTCGTGATGATGGCGTCGACATCCTTGTCATTGGTAAAGAGTCGGCGGAGACGCTGAGTCTCTTGAAGATGGGGAGAGAGGTTGGTTGGTGAGGCCAACTGTGCGAGATGCGGAGCGGAGGAGAGGACTGAGGCAGAGATGCCCGACGGAGTAGGCTCCGCTCCGAGGAGCTTAGAGAGCAGCGCAGCCGATACTGGTTCAGGGATAGGATCTGGACCGGAGGTGGGCGCTTGCTGTCCAGCGGAAGCGAGGCGGTCATAGAGTGCTGCCCATGCCGCCTCCTCAACAGCGCGCTTACGCTCAGCTTCTTGCTCAGCTTGTTGCGCTGCTGCATCTGGATCGGGTGGAGGAGATTTGTGGTGATGCTCCTTTCGAGCGTTAATGATTTGCTCGACCTGGTCGACATAGTCAGCCAGTTCTCCAGCAGAGGCGCCGGTCTCATGAGCGCGTTCCAAGAAGACTTCGGAGGTGGCGATGGTGCCATCCGCAAAGTCAGAGACCAGCTGCTGGAGCTGTTCCGCACGACGGCGAACGTCCTCACGGGCGTTCGTATCATCGTCGTCGGGAACAACATAGGAAGGAGCACGGGATGGAGAATGAGATTTGTGATTGAAATCGAGTTCGTCAGACGAGCCCGACTCGGATGACATAGTCCGCTTCCTGATTCAGGAACGTTCTCAGCAGATGTGCACCTAAGGCTGTTTGCGCAGGCTCCTCGCCCTCTTGCTGCCTTTTGGCTAGTCTAGCCCTCAAAGAAGGAATGCCCGCCCGAAGCGAAACACCCTCGCTAGGAGAACCAGAGAGTCACCAGAATAAGACACCGACCGGTCCTTGACCAAGCCTATCGAACACCCAAAGAGCGAGCTTGTTACAGCGCACTCAGAGAGCGAACTCGTCGTTCAATCAGCGCCCTGATTTACACTCCTTGGTAGGAGTCAGGCACACGCTGTACAACCAGGTGTTGAATCCGGTCGCAAGCACGGGTTGAGCCGTACCACTGATTGACGATGACAAGGAAGTACTGGGAGGATGGCCGACCCTGGCAGGTATAGCACGCTGAGCGGACAAATGAGATCGATAGAGCGGTAGGACACCGCTTGGGAGAGGGATGTGTGGTTAAACCACAGGAAAAGGACGCAAAAAAGCGAAGCTAACTGTGACCAGATAGCCCACAGAGATGTCCTTGATAAGGAGTCCTTGAAAAGGAATGGGTATCTGGGCACAGAAGCCATCAGAATTGAATGGCTGGATATGAGACATAAGCACATACTGGGAGCAGGGGCAGGATTTGCGAGTTTGGGGTGTAGCAAATGGTGGCAATAGGCTCCTAGTGGGTCTATCCATCAGCCCTGAGCAGGAGGACTGAGTAGAGAGAGTAGTGCTTGCCTGGGAGAGCAAAAGTGTGCAATTCCCACAAATTGGGCACTTTGGGCCTGTCTGGACTGGTTTTGGGCTGGCTAGGGGGCTTCAGACAGTGCTCTAGAGGGGTGTGGCATCAGTCCTGAGCAGGAGGACTGGAGGGATAATAATCTACTTGCCTCAGAGAGAAGATGATGGTAAAAGGCAAAGGAGCAGAGTATTAGTCATCAGGATTACACATCCTAGAGCACCCTGGGAGTGGCCTCTGTTGCTACTGCAACACCAAACACAGGCTAGGTAAGTGTAGGCCAATGACTGGAAGGGAGGTAGGCTGCAGTAGAAGCAGCAGGGAGTGAGCCTTTGATCAAAAAAGGCAATTCTTTGACCAGATGACGGTTTGACTCGGTTTGACTCAAATAAAGCTAGCTGAATTAACTTCCTTATGCAGGAAGGTGGGAGAAGGATGGAGGAGAGGTGTGGGGCGTGCAGAGGCCTCTGAAAACGCTCCCTACCCCCGGAATCCGCGTTTACATCGAGCATATCCGCGGGGTCGACAACGTGATGGCAGACATGTTGTCCCGCTTGCTGTTCTCTGACTTCCAGAGGCAGTTTCCCTCCTACCGCGTCCGCACTATGGAGCCACCTCGAGAGCTCCTGCCGGCGCGATGGAGAGAGTGCTTTTAGAGGCTCTGGGCGGGGGGGAGGCGCACTCGTCCCCTCGCCCAACTATGGACTTGCAGAAGCTAGACGAACTTGTCTTATACTTGCAGGCCCATGCCATTGAGACGTCTACACGTCTTAATTACTCTACTGGTGCTAGAGACTACGCACACTTTTGTAAATCACACAACCTGTCTTTAGAACCTACCCCAGAGACTCTAGCACGATACATTGCATACACATCCCAATTCATTGCTTCTGCTCCAAAATACTTGTCTGGTGCAAAACACTTTCTCAAAGAGTTCTATCCTCATTTTGGTGACGCTCGTGCATCAGCACTTGTCCAAGCCACTATCCGGGGTGCCAAGAAGGTGAGAGCAGATCCTATACACAGGAAACCTCCTTTGCGCATTCACCATCTTCAACTCTTTGTACTTGCTGCACATCAGACTCAGAAGTATGATGATCTTCTCTTTGCCACCATCATGTCATGTGCCTTCTATGCTGTTCACCGAATTGGAGAACTAGTGCAGCCTAATCAGAAGAAGCTTCGTGACTGGAGGAAGATCATCAAGCGATCCAGTCTCAAATTTGAGCCTGGGTATGCTGGCTATCGCTTGCCTTATCATAAAAGCGATCCATTCTATCAGGGCACTGATATACTGTTTACTACTCAGAAAGAAGCTGATCCTATCGCTCTTCTGAAGCAGTATGTCTCCCGCAGAGACTTACGATACGCTGAATTGATGAGGCCCCTTGGGGTCCGTTTTGGCCTAACTCCGTGTGAACTAAAAGCATAGGTCGATGTAAACGCGGATTCCGGGGGTAGGGAGCGTTTTCAGAGGCCTCTGCACGCCCCACACCTCTCCTCCATCCTTCTCCCACCTTCCTGCATAAGGAAGTTAATTCAGCTAGCTTTATTTGAGTCAAACCGAGTCAAACCGTCATCTGGTCAAAGAATTGCCTTTTTTGATCAAAGGCTCACTCCCTGCTGCTTCTACTGCAGCCTACCTCCCTTCCAGTCATTGGCCTACACTTACCTAGCCTGTGTTTGGTGTTGCAGTAGCAACAGAGGCCACTCCCAGGGTGCTCTAGGATGTGTAATCCTGATGACTAATACTCTGCTCCTTTGCCTTTTACCATCATCTTCTCTCTGAGGCAAGCAGATTATTATCCCTCCAGTCCTCCTGCTCAGGACTGATGCCACACCCCTCTAGAGCACTGTCTGAAGCCCCCTAGCCAGCCCAAAACCAGTCCAGACAGGCCCAAAGTGCCCAATTTGTGGGAATTGCACACTTTTGCTCTCCCAGGCAAGCACTACTCTCTCTACTCAGTCCTCCTGCTCAGGGCTGATGGATAGACCCACTAGGAGCCTATTGCCACCATTTGCTACACCCCAAACTCGCAAATCCTGCCCCTGCTCCCAGTATGTGCTTATGTCTCATATCCAGCCATTCAATTCTGATGGCTTCTGTGCCCAGATACCCATTCCTTTTCAAGGACTCCTTATCAAGGACATCTCTGTGGGCTATCTGGTCACAGGTGTGCTCTCTGCACTGTCTCACTCCCATCTCTGCTAACCTGTGTTATCTGGTCACAGTTAGCTTCGCTTTTTGTGTCCCCACCCATCTCTCCCACAGTAATTACATTTCATGTATTATCTACATTCCATGTACTGTAAGGCACTTTACGATACGCTGAATTGATGAGGCCCCTTGGGGTCCGTTTTGGCCTAACTCCGTGTGAACTAAAAGCATAGGTCGCCTGTCTTGTTGGCTCCTCCATTCCCGAACGCGGCGTAACTGCCTGTCGTGCGATTCTCGACTTTATCTATCTCGCGCAGTATTCCACTCACGACGACGACACCTTGGGTTACATGGATGCGGCGCTCGACACATGGCACGCCAACAAAGATTATTTCATTCAAGTCGGTCTCCGAACTCACTTCAACTTTCCGAAGCTCCACTCTCTACGACATTATGTTCAATCAATTCGCTATTTCGGTGCAACCAACAACTTCAACACAGAAATGTTTGAGCGGCTTCATATCGACTTCTCCAAAAAGGGCTGGCGAGCCTCGAATAAACGCGATGAGTATCCTCAAATGACGACTTGGGTTATCCGCAAGGAGAACGTTCATGCCTTTAAACGGTATACAACGTGGGTGCAGAAGAAACTTGGTAAGCTATTTTTTTGGGGCGCTTTCACTTATTGATCGCATGGTTATAGAACGTAATGCAGTTTCTACTCCTTCTGCGCCGTCGGCGGCAACACCACCTGCTGTGCGCAGTGGTCGGGTCCAGGAGGTTTCCCTTCCCAAGCATCCGAGCATTATCAACAAACCGATTCGTCGTATTGCCTCTCAACATCACGTCCGACACTTCGGTGCACATCTCTTGTCTTATCTTCTTGCTCTGGGGCGAGAGGCCCTCGGTGATGCCGCTCAAAATTATACGACTCTGCCATTCGACGGCCTCGATGTCTATTACTCCTTCAAGTTCGCGCGCGAGGGATTGGATGACGACTTTGAAGTGCGAGACGTTGTGAAGGCGTCGCCGCAGGATGGCGGGCATTTCGACACAGTCGTCGTTCTGACTGGCGATGAGGCAGAGAGCGCCGGGTTAGCAGGTATACTGTCCCTTTATGGTGTGTTGCGTTTCGGCTTATAAAGTTTAGGGACACGTATTGGTCGCGTTCGGGTGATATTTCGTATTCCCGCTGCTATCAAGTTGCATGGGATTTCAGTCCAGACGCCCAAGCATTGGCCTCGACATCCTCTCGCGTACGTTGAATGGTATACGAAGCCGGTTCTTTCCGCCAAGGCTGCACGTACACACCTACTTCCTTCGGTTTCGAATGCCTACCTTTCCGATACTACTACGCGCGCTTGGTCGATTGTCCCGTTGACGAATATTCGTCAAAGTGCGCATTTAATTCCAGACTTTTCGAAGTGTGGCGAGGAGGAGTGGGATATTCCGATTTCAAAGTCGTCGGTATTAGATACTTGTTCGAACTTTTTAGTTAATAACTGGCTTAGTCTCTATACGTATCAAACAGTTTATCTAGTGTAGTTTGCGCTTGTATATCACTGGTGATAATAGTTGGTTTGAAAGTCTTGTCTTGAACTGTGTAAGCTTTGCTGATTGGGAAGTCTGTTCGCTGAGCTTTTTGATGTGCTTGGTGGCTTGGGAGGCTTTTCGACGTCTTAAGATGTACTGTAAGCGACTGTCTGTCTTAACTCGCTTTAAGATGCATGTATTAAGAGCACATGCTTTAAGTTAACTTGAGATGCCTTTTGATGTCTTAAGATAGACGTATGCGGCATCTGAGCTTTAAGGCGTCTTGAGAGCTTTGAGTGGCTTTTTGAGTCCGAAAGTTTGATGTTCGCGAGTCATGAATCCTAAATCAATTTAAAGCCTATAGGCTTTTCCTGATGTTAGATAAATATTTCTTTGGGTATCCAGCGTCGAAAAGTTCACACCCCACCAACTTTCTCGATGTAAACGCGGATTCCGAGGGTAGGGAGCGTTTTCAGAGGCCTCTGCACGCCCCACACCTCTCCTCCATCCTTCTCCCACCTTCCTGCATAAGGAAGTTAAAATCAGCCAGCTTTATTTGACTCAAACTGAGTCAAACCGTCATCTGGTCAAAGAATTGCCTTATTTGATCAAAGACTCACTCCCTGCTGCTGCCACTGCAGCCTACCTCCCTTCCAGTCATTGGCCTACACTTACCTAGCCTGTGTTTGGTGTTGCAGTAGCAACAGAGGCCACTCCCAGGGTGCTCTAGGATGTGTAATCCTGATGACTAATACTCTGCTCCTTTGCCTTTTACCATCATCTTCTCTCTCTGAGGCAAGCAGATTATTATCCCTCCAGTCCTCTTGCTCAGGACTGATGCCACACCCCTCTAGAGCACTGTCTGAAGCCCCCTAGCCAGCCCAAAACCAGTCCAGACAGGCCCAAAGTGCCCAATTTGTGGGAATTGCACACTTTTGCTCTCCCAGGCAAGCACTACTCTCTCTACTCAGTCCTCCTGCTCAGGACTGATGGATAGACCCACTAGGAGCCTATTGCCACCATTTGCTACACCCCAAACTCGCAAATCCTGCCCCTGCTCCCAGTATGTGCTTATGTCTCATATCCAGCCATTCAATTCTGATGGCTTCTGTGCCCAGATACCCATTCCTTTTCAAGGACTCCTTATCAAGGACATCTCTGTGGGCTATCTGGTCACAGGTGTGCTCTCTGCACTGTCTCACTCCCATCTCTGCTAACCTGTGTTATCTGGTCACAGTTAGCTCCGCTTTTTGCGTCCCCACCCACCTCTCTCCCACAGTAATTACATTTCATGTATTATCTTCATTCCATGTACTGTAAGGCACTTTACGATACGCTGAATTGATGAGGCCCCTTGGGGTCCGTTTTGGCCTAACTCTGTGTGAAGTAACCCTCTTACCATGACTATGCTCACTTTCTCCACGACGACTGATGCAGCCACTCCCGTCAATGGGGTCGCTCCCTCACTCGTTTTCAACGTTGCCGCCACCAGCACCAACGTCGACGGCCAATCGAATGCTGCTGATGGGTTTGAAATCGTCGACGCCGTGGCTTTCTGTTCAGCTGGCGACGGATGCGCCTGTCACATCTGCTTCCAGTAAGCCTTCGCTCTGGAGTCATCTCTCTGTCTCATTATGCCCTGTTTGCCTTCACAGTCCCTGCGTTGATTCCTGTCGCTGCTGCTAGCGCCGTCGTTTCTCCCCCTGCCGCCGCCGCCGTTGTTTCTCCCCCTGCCGCCGTCGTCGCAGGTCTGTTCTTCATTTTCGCGCTTTACAGTAATTATTTACTTAAACTTCTCAGGAGGGCCGGCTGTCATTGGCATGTTGTGTTCGGTTGTTCCCAGCGTTATGCTCGTCAATCCGCTCATCGAGTCCCCCGACTACTATGTCGTCACAAAGGGCCGCAAGGTTGGCATCGTCACTCAATCGTACGTTGGATCCTTCTTCGCGTCCTACCTTAGACGCTCACTTCATACCTAGTGGACTCGCTACAGCTCTGATTTCGGGCATCCCCGGTGGCGCTAACAAACATTATGATACCCAGCAGATGGCGGTTGACGCGTTTAACGCTCTGCTGCAAATTCCCGGCGTGGTCTCTCTGTGTACGCGTGATCGTAGACCGGAGAACGAGCACCAGCAGTATGGAGATGCACGACTGCCAAAGATGAGACGACGGACAATGTGATAGCGACCGTCAACGATGACAACCTGTTGTAGCTGCCAGATGGGATGAACGGGGAGATTGAGAAATGCCTTTGAGATATCACTCTTGAAGAGCACAATCTCCTCGTGAGGGTGAGCTTGTAGGACTTCATGCAGTACCTGCCCAAAGGAGTGCATGTCGTCGTACTTCACTTTTGCATCTTCCCTTGCAATGCCGTCATTAAGACCACTCCCAGTATGGTCCATAACAACACGCGGTTTGCCTTTCTGCCATACCACAAACATGGGTGACAGACGCATTCCTGGAAGGAGTTTAAACCCTTCCGGAAGCGCAGGAGACCAGCGACCAGCAGCGACTTCTTGATCTCGGTGTTTGCGCAGCTCAGCGAGATCGCGCTCCTCAGTAGAGTAGTTGTCTCTGATTTTGTCTTTGAGGTGCGCTTCCCACTCGCCGTCATGCAGAGGCCAGAACCCTTCACGGAGCGAACGACAGATCGAGTCCACAAAGGGTCGGTTAGGATGTTTGGCCAGAAGTCGCTCAAAGCGGTCAACCTGGATAGGTGTGCTGACCTCGATATAATCGGCAACAGCAGCAAGAGACTGCTGAATGGTAGAGTCATTGAGAATGTGTTCAGGAGGTAAGGGAAGAGGAGGAGCAGTATAAGTGGAAGAAATGCTCGGAGGCGTTTTAGAGTGTGATAGTACATTGGAAGTAAATACATAGCCACGCTTAAAGCGTGGAGGTGGTGGTACAGTGTCAGATTTACGCTTCAACGATTTAGGCTTGCTCATTGCTGCCTGAACTCGGTCCTGCACGATTGACTGCTCGTCGGGCTTCGAGTTGGATGAGGCAGGCTGGTTGGCTTTTGGCTGTGTGTTTTCCTCCGCACTCACTGCAAGTACCGTGTAGACGGCTACCCGGGCACGGAGAAGAGCACTTGCCCAGATTCCAATTCTGACAGATAACGCGACGACGCGTCGCAGGCTGGGAGCTGCCAGAATCAGAAGACCGCTTGCGCGGGTTAGCCGCCTCAGAGTTGCATAACATCTCTGTGAGAAGCGGCAGCTGGAGCGCGTCACGGTCATTGAGATTGAAAGGAGAGTTAGCATAGCGAGTGCGAGTCTCTTTATCACAGCGAATAGGGAACGCTGGATTCGAGGGGGAAGCGCGGAACAGCTCGATGATGAGTCGGCGATATCCCGCAAGCTCGTCTTTGCGGTGTGGGTAGATAAGCCCAACACCGGTGGCGTAAGCATCGAAGACGCGAGTCCACTCGGACTCTTGAGTAAGAGTTCGACGAGCGGTAGCGTGGTCTTTGCGAAGAAGCATATAGCCTCCAGCAAAGTTCTTCGCATCCTCTTGCTGATTTGTGCCCGAATGGATCGAGGCGTAAAGCTTCTCAAAATCCACATACTGGTCGAGCACAATGCAGCGCCAGAGAGAACGTGCAAATGGGTCATGGAGGGACTGCATCTGACACGTCGTGATGATGGCGTCGACATCCTTGTCATTGGTAAAGAGTCGGCGGAGACGCTGAGTCTCTTGGAGATGGGGAGAGAGGTTGGTTGGTGAGGCCAACTGTGCGAGATGCGGAGCGGAGGAGAGGACCGAGGCAGAGATGCCCGACGGAGTAGGCTCCGCTCCGAGGAGCTTAGAGAGAGCAGCGCAGCCGATACCGGTTCAGGGATAGGATCTGGACCGGAGGCGGGCGCTTGCTGTCCAGCGGAAGCGAGGTCGATGTAAACGCGGATTCCGGGGGTAGGGAGCGTTTTCAGAGGCCTCTGCACGCCCCACACCTCTCCTCCATCCTTCTCCCACCTTCCTGCATAAGGAAGTTAATTCAGCTAGCTTTATTTGAGTCAAACCGAGTCAAACCGTCATCTGGTCAAAGAATTGCCTTTTTTGATCAAAGGCTCACTCCCTGCTGCTTCTACTGCAGCCTACCTCCCTTCCAGTCATTGGCCTACACTTACCTAGCCTGTGTTTGGTGTTGCAGTAGCAACAGAGGCCACTCCCAGGGTGCTCTAGGATGTGTAATCCTGATGACTAATACTCTGCTCCTTTGCCTTTTACCATCATCTTCTCTCTGAGGCAAGCAGATTATTATCCCTCCAGTCCTCCTGCTCAGGACTGATGCCACACCCCTCTAGAGCACTGTCTGAAGCCCCCTAGCCAGCCCAAAACCAGTCCAGACAGGCCCAAAGTGCCCAATTTGTGGGAATTGCACACTTTTGCTCTCCCAGGCAAGCACTACTCTCTCTACTCAGTCCTCCTGCTCAGGGCTGATGGATAGACCCACTAGGAGCCTATTGCCACCATTTGCTACACCCCAAACTCGCAAATCCTGCCCCTGCTCCCAGTATGTGCTTATGTCTCATATCCAGCCATTCAATTCTGATGGCTTCTGTGCCCAGATACCCATTCCTTTTCAAGGACTCCTTATCAAGGACATCTCTGTGGGCTATCTGGTCACAGGTGTGCTCTCTGCACTGTCTCACTCCCATCTCTGCTAACCTGTGTTATCTGGTCACAGTTAGCTTCGCTTTTTTGTGTCCCCACCCACCTCTCCCACAGTAATTACATTTCATGTATTATCTACATTCCATGTACTGTAAGGCACTTTACGATACGCTGAATTGATGAGGCCCCTTGGGGTCCGTTTTGGCCTAACTCCGTGTGAACTAAAAGCATAGGTCGCCTGTCTTGTTGGCTCCTCCATTCCCGAACGCGGCGTAACTGCCTGTCGTGCGATTCTCGACTTTATCTATCTCGCGCAGTATTCCACTCACGACGACGACACCTTGGGTTACATGGATGCGGCGCTCGACACATGGCACGCCAACAAAGATTATTTCATTCAAGTCGGTCTCCGAACTCACTTCAACTTTCCGAAGCTCCACTCTCTACGACATTATGTTCAATCAATTCGCTATTTCGGTGCAACCAACAACTTCAACACAGAAATGTTTGAGCGGCTTCATATCGACTTCTCCAAAAAGGGCTGGCGAGCCTCGAATAAACGCGATGAGTATCCTCAAATGACGACTTGGGTTATCCGCAAGGAGAACGTTCATGCCTTTAAACGGTATACAACGTGGGTGCAGAAGAAACTTGGTAAGCTATTTTTTTGGGGCGCTTTCACTTATTGATCGCATGGTTATAGAACGTAATGCAGTTTCTACTCCTTCTGCGCCGTCGGGCGCAACACACCACCTGCTGTGCGCAGTGGTCGGGTCCAGGAGGTTTCCCTTCCCAAGCATCCGAGCATTATCAACAAACCGATTCGTCGTATTGCCTCTCAACATCACGTCCGACACTTCGGTGCACATCTCTTGTCTTATCTTCTTGCTCTGGGGCGAGAGGCCCTCGGTGATGCCGCTCAAAATTATACGACTCTGCCATTCGACGGCCTCGATGTCTATTACTCCTTCAAGTTCGCGCGCGAGGGATTGGATGACGACTTTGAAGTGCGAGACGTTGTGAAGGCGTCGCCGCAGGATGGCGGGCATTTCGACACAGTCGTCGTTCTGACTGGCGATGAGGCAGAGAGCGCCGGGTTAGCAGGTATACTGTCCCTTTATGGTGTGTTGCGTTTCGGCTTATAAAGTTTAGGGACACGTATTGGTCGCGTTCGGGTGATATTTCGTATTCCCGCTGCTATCAAGTTGCATGGGATTTCAGTCCAGACGCCCAAGCATTGGCCTCGACATCCTCTCGCGTACGTTGAATGGTATACGAAGCCGGTTCTTTCCGCCAAGGCTGCACGTACACACCTACTTCCTTCGGTTTCGAATGCCTACCTTTCCGATACTACTACGCGCTTGGTCGATTGTCCCGTTGACGAATATTCGTCAAAGTGCGCATTTAATTCCAGACTTTTCGAAGTGTGGCGAGGAGGAGTGGGATATTCCGATTTCAAAGTCGTCGGTATTAGATACTTGTTCGAACTTTTAGTTAATAACTGGCTTAGTCTCTATACGTATCAAACAGTTTATCTAGTGTAGTTTGCGCTTGTATATCACTGGTGATAATAGTTGGTTTGAAAGTCTTGTCTTGAACTGTGTAAGCTTTGCTGATTGGGAAGTCTGTTCGCTGAGCTTTTTGATGTGCTTGGTGGCTTGGGAGGCTTTTCGACGTCTTAAGATGTACTGTAAGCGACTGTCTGTCTTAACTCGCTTTAAGATGCATGTATTAAGAGCACATGCTTTAAGTTAACTTGAGATGCCTTTTGATGTCTTAAGATAGACGTATGCGGCATCTGAGCTTTAAGGCGTCTTGAGAGCTTTGAGTGGCTTTTTGAGTCCGAAAGTTTGATGTTCGCGAGTCATGAATCCTAAATCAATTTAAAGCCTATAGGCTTTTCCTGATGTTAGATAAATATTTCTTTGGGTATCCAGCGTCGAAAAGTTCACACCCCACCAACTTTCTCGATGTAAACGCGGATTCCGAGGGTAGGGAGCGTTTTCAGAGGCCTCTGCACGCCCCACACCTCTCCTCCATCCTTCTCCCACCTTCCTGCATAAGGAAGTTAAAATCAGCCAGCTTTATTTGACTCAAACTGAGTCAAACCGTCATCTGGTCAAAGAATTGCCTTATTTGATCAAAGACTCACTCCCTGCTGCTGCCACTGCAGCCTACCTCCCTTCCAGTCATTGGCCTACACTTACCTAGCCTGTGTTTGGTGTTGCAGTAGCAACAGAGGCCACTCCCAGGGTGCTCTAGGATGTGTAATCCTGATGACTAATACTCTGCTCCTTTGCCTTTTACCATCATCTTCTCTCTGAGGCAAGCAGATTATTATCCCTCCAGTCCTCTTGCTCAGGACTGATGCCACACCCCTCTAGAGCACTGTCTGAAGCCCCCTAGCCAGCCCAAAACCAGTCCAGACAGGCCCAAAGTGCCCAATTTGTGGGAATTGCACACTTTTGCTCTCCCAGGCAAGCACTACTCTCTCTACTCAGTCCTCCTGCTCAGGACTGATGGATAGACCCACTAGGAGCCTATTGCCACCATTTGCTACACCCCAAACTCGCAAATCCTGCCCCTGCTCCCAGTATGTGCTTATGTCTCATATCCAGCCATTCAATTCTGATGGCTTCTGTGCCCAGATACCCATTCCTTTTCAAGGACTCCTTATCAAGGACATCTCTGTGGGCTATCTGGTCACAGGTGTGCTCTCTGCACTGTCTCACTCCCATCTCTGCTAACCTGTGTTATCTGGTCACAGTTAGCTCCGCTTTTTTGCGTCCCCACCCACCTCTCCCACAGTAATTACATTTCATGTATTATCTTCATTCCATGTACTGTAAGGCACTTTACGATACGCTGAATTGATGAGGCCCCTTGGGGTCCGTTTTGGCCTAACTCTGTGTGAAGTAACCCTCTTACCATGACTATGCTCACTTTCTCCACGACGACTGATGCAGCCACTCCCGTCAATGGGGTCGCTCCCTCACTCGTTTTCAACGTTGCCGCCACCAGCACCAACGTCGACGGCCAATCGAATGCTGCTGATGGGTTTGAAATCGTCGACGCCGTGGCTTCTGTTCAGCTGGCGACGGATGCGCCTGTCACATCTGCTTCCAGTAAGCCTTCGCTCTGGAGTCATCTCTCTGTCTCATTATGCCCTGTTTGCCTTCACAGTCCCTGCGTTGATTCCTGTCGCTGCTGCTAGCGCCGTCGTTTCTCCCCCTGCCGCCGCCGCCGTTGTTTCTCCCCCTGCCGCCGTCGTCGCAGGTCTGTTCTTCATTTTCGCGCTTTACAGTAATTATTTACTTAAACTTCTCAGGAGGGCCGGCTGTCATTGGCATGTTGTGTTCGGTTGTTCCCAGCGTTATGCTCGTCAATCCGCTCATCGAGTCCCCCGACTACTATGTCGTCACAAAGGGCCGCAAGGTTGGCATCGTCACTCAATCGTACGTTGGATCCTTCTTCGCGTCCTACCTTAGACGCTCACTTCATACCTAGTGGACTCGCTACAGCTCTGATTTCGGGCATCCCCGGTGGCGCTAACAAACATTATGATACCCAGCAGATGGCGGTTGACGCGTTTAACGCTCTGCTGCAAATTCCCGGCGTGGTCTCTGTGTACGCGTGATCGTAGACCGGAGAACGAGCACCAGCAGTATGGAGATGCACGACTGCCAAAGATGAGACGACGGACAATGTGATAGCGACCGTCAACGATGACAACCTGTTGTAGCTGCCAGATGGGATGAACGGGGAGATTGAGAAATGCCTTTGAGATATCACTCTTGAAGAGCACAATCTCCTCGTGAGGGTGAGCTTGTAGGACTTCATGCAGTACCTGCCCAAAGGAGTGCATGTCGTCGTACTTCACTTTTGCATCTTCCCTTGCAATGCCGTCATTAAGACCACTCCCAGTATGGTCCATAACAACACGCGGTTTGCCTTTCTGCCATACCACAAACATGGGTGACAGACGCATTCCTGGAAGGAGTTTAAACCCTTCCGGAAGCGCAGGAGACCAGCGACCAGCAGCGACTTCTTGATCTCGGTGTTTGCGCAGCTCAGCGAGATCGCGCTCCTCAGTAGAGTAGTTGTCTCTGATTTTGTCTTTGAGGTGCGCTTCCCACTCGCCGTCATGCAGAGGCCAGAACCCTTCACGGAGCGAACGACAGATCGAGTCCACAAAGGGTCGGTTAGGATGTTTGGCCAGAAGTCGCTCAAAGCGGTCAACCTGGATAGGTGTACTGACCTTGATATAATCGGCAACAGCAGCAAGAGACTGCTGAATGGTAGAGTCATTGAGAATGTGTTCAGGAGGTAAGGGAAGAGGAGGAGCAGTATAAGTGGAAGAAATGCTCGGAGGCGTTTTAGAGTGTGATAGTACATTGGAAGTAAATACATAGCCACGCTTAAAGCGTGGAGGTGGTGGTACAGTGTCAGATTTACGCTTCAACGATTTAGGCTTGCTCATTGCTGCCTGAACTCGGTCCTGCACGATTGACTGCTCGTCGGGCTTCGAGTTGGATGAGGCAGGCTGGTTGGCTTTTGGCTGTGTGTTTTCCTCCGCACTCACTGCAAGTACCGTGTAGACGGCTACCCGGGCACGGAGAAGAGCACTTGCCCAGATTCCAATTCTGACAGATAACGCGCGACGACGCGTCGCAGGCTGGGAGCTGCCAGAATCAGAAGACCGCTTGCGCGGGTTAGCCGCCTCAGAGTTGCGTAACATCTCTGTGAGAAGCGGCAGCTGGAGCGCGTCACGGTCATTGAGATTGAAAGGAGAGTTAGCATAGCGAGTGCGAGTCTCCTTATCACAGCGAATAGGGAACGCTGGATTCGAGGGGAAGCGCGGAACAGCTCGATGATGAGTCGGCGATATCCCGCAAGCTCGTCTTTGCGGTGTGGGTAGATAAGCCCAACACCGGTGGCGTAAGCATCGAAGACGCGAGTCCACTCGGACTCTTGAGTAAGAGTTCGACGAGCGGTAGCGTGGTCTTTGCGAAGAAGCATATAGCCTCCAGCAAAGTCCTTCGCATCCTCTTGCTGATTTGTGCCCGAATGGATCGAGGCGTAAAGCTTCTCAAAATCCACATACTGGTCGAGCACAATGCAGCGCCAGAGAGAACGTGCAAATGGGTCATGGAGGGACTGCATCTGACACGTCGTGATGATGGCGTCGACATCCTTGTCATTGGTAAAGAGTCGGCGGAGACGCTGAGTCTCTTGGAGATGGGGAGAGAGGTTGGTTGGTGAGGCCAACTGTGCGAGATGCGGAGCGGAGGAGAGGACCGAGGCAGAGATGCCCGACGGAGTAGGCTCCGCTCCGAGGAGCTTAGAGAGCAGCGCAGCCGATACCGGTTCAGGGATAGGATCTGGACCGGAGGCGGGCGCTTGCTGTCCAGCGGAAGCGAGGTCGATGTAAACGCGGATTCCGGGGTAGGGAGCGTTTTCAGAGGCCTCTGCACGCCCCACACCTCTCCTCCATCCTTCTCCCACCTTCCTGCATAAGGAAGTTAATTCAGCTAGCTTTATTTGAGTCAAACCGAGTCAAACCGTCATCTGGTCAAAGAATTGCCTTTTTTGATCAAAGGCTCACTCCCTGCTGCTTCTACTGCAGCCTACCTCCCTTCCAGTCATTGGCCTACACTTACCTAGCCTGTGTTTGGTGTTGCAGTAGCAACAGAGGCCACTCCCAGGGTGCTCTAGGATGTGTAATCCTGATGACTAATACTCTGCTCCTTTGCCTTTTACCATCATCTTCTCTCTGAGGCAAGCAGATTATTATCCCTCCAGTCCTCCTGCTCAGGACTGATGCCACACCCTCTAGAGCACTGTCTGAAGCCCCCTAGCCAGCCCAAAACCAGTCCAGACAGGCCCAAAGTGCCCAATTTGTGGGAATTGCACACTTTTGCTCTCCCAGGCAAGCACTACTCTCTCTACTCAGTCCTCCTGCTCAGGGCTGATGGATAGACCCACTAGGAGCCTATTGCCACCATTTGCTACACCCCAAACTCACAAATCCTGCCCCTGCTCCCAGTATGTGCTTATGTCTCATATCCAGCCATTCAATTCTGATGGCTTCTGTGCCCAGATACCCATTCCTTTTCAAGGACTCCTTATCAAGGACATCTCTGTGGGCTATCTGGTCACAGGTGTGCTCTCTGCACTGTCTCACTCCCATCTCTGCTAACCTGTGTTATCTGGTCACAGTTACTCCGCTTTTTTGCGTCCCCACCCACCTCTCCCACAGTAATTACATTTCATGTATTATCTTCATTCCATGTACTGTAAGGCACTTTACGATACGCTGAATTGATGAGGCCCCTTGGGGTCCGTTTTGGCCTAACTCTGTGTGAAGTAACCCTCTTACCATGACTATGCTCACTTTCTCCACGACGACTGATGCAGCCACTCCCGTCAATGGGGTCGCTCCCTCACTCGTTTTCAACGTTGCCGCCACCAGCACCAACGTCGACGGCCAATCGAATGCTGCTGATGGGTTTGAAATCGTCGACGCCGTGGCTTCTGTTCAGCTGGCGACGGATGCGCCTGTCACATCTGCTTCCAGTAAGCCTTCGCTCTGGAGTCATCTCTCTGTCTCATTATGCCCTGTTTGCCTTCACAGTCCCTGCGTTGATTCCTGTCGCTGCTGCTAGCGCCGTCGTTTCTCCCCCTGCCGCCGCCGCCGTTGTTTCTCCCCCTGCCGCCGTCGTCGCAGGTCTGTTCTTCATTTTCGCGCTTTACAGTAATTATTTACTTAAACTTCTCAGGAGGGCCGGCTGTCATTGGCATGTTGTGTTCGGTTGTTCCCAGCGTTATGCTCGTCAATCCGCTCATCGAGTCCCCCGACTACTATGTCGTCACAAAGGGCCGCAAGGTTGGCATCGTCACTCAATCGTACGTTGGATCCTTCTTCGCGTCCTACCTTAGACGCTCACTTCATACCTAGTGGACTCGCTACAGCTCTGATTTCGGGCATCCCGGTGGCGCTAACAAACATTATGATACCCAGCAGATGGCGGTTGACGCGTTTAACGCTCTGCTGCAAATTCCCGGCGTGGTCTCTGTGTACGCGTGATCGTAGACCGGAGAACGAGCACCAGCAGTATGGAGATGCACGACTGCCAAAGATGAGACGACGGACAATGTGATAGCGACCGTCAACGATGACAACCTGTTGTAGCTGCCAGATGGGATGAACGGGGAGATTGAGAAATGCCTTTGAGATATCACTCTTGAAGAGCACAATCTCCTCGTGAGGGTGAGCTTGTAGGACTTCATGCAGTACCTGCCCAAAGGAGTGCATGTCGTCGTACTTCACTTTTGCATCTTCCCTTGCAATGCCGTCATTAAGACCACTCCCAGTATGGTCCATAACAACACGCGGTTTGCCTTTCTGCCATACCACAAACATGGGTGACAGACGCATTCCTGGAAGGAGTTTAAACCCTTCCGGAAGCGCAGGAGACCAGCGACCCGCAGCGACTTCTTGATCTCGGTGTTTGCGCAGCTCAGCGAGATCGCGCTCCTCAGTAGAGTAGTTGTCTCTGATTTTGTCTTTGAGGTGCGCTTCCCACTCGCCGTCATGCAGAGGCCAGAACCCTTCACGGAGCGAACGACAGATCGAGTCCACAAAGGGTCGGTTAGGATGTTTGGCCAGAAGTCGCTCAAAGCGGTCAACCTGGATAGGTGTGCTGACCTCGATATAATCGGCAACAGCAGCAAGAGACTGCTGAATGGTAGAGTCATTGAGAATGTGTTCAGGAGGTAAGGGAAGAGGAGGAGCAGTATAAGTGGAAGAAATGCTCGGAGGCGTTTTAGAGTGTGATAGTACATTGGAAGTAAATACATAGCCACGCTTAAAGCGTGGAGGTGGTGGTACAGTGTCAGATTTACGCTTCAACGATTTAGGCTTGCTCATTGCTGCCTGAACTCGGTCCTGCACGATTGACTGCTCGTCGGGCTTCGAGTTGGATGAGGCAGGCTGGTTGGCTTTTGGCTGTGTGTTTTCCTCCGCACTCACTGCAAGTACCGTGTAGACGGCTGCGGGCACGGAGAAGAGCACTTGCCCAGATTCCAATTCTGACAGATAACGCGCGACGACGCGTCGCAGGCTGGGAGCTGCCAGAATCAGAAGACCGCTTGCGCGGGTTAGCCGCCTCAGAGTTGCATAACATCTCTGTGAGAAGCGGCAGCTGGAGCGCGTCACGGTCATTGAGATTGAAAGGAGAGTTAGCATAGCGAGTGCGAGTCTCTTTATCACAGCGAATAGGGAACGCTGGATTCGAGGGGGAAGCGCGGAACAGCTCGATGATGAGTCGGCGATATCCCGCAAGCTCGTCTTTGCGGTGTGGGTAGATAAGCCCAACACCGGTGGCGTAAGCATCGAAGACGCGAGTCCACTCGGACTCTTGAGTAAGAGTTCGACGAGCGGTAGCGTGGTCTTTGCGAAGAAGCATATAGCCTCCAGCAAAGTTCTTCGCATCCTCTTGCTGATTTGTGCCCGAATGGATCGAGGCGTAAAGCTTCTCAAAATCCACATACTGGTCGAGCACAATGCAGCGCCAGAGAGAACGTGCAAATGGGTCATGGAGGGACTGCATCTGACACGTCGTGATGATGGCGTCGACATCCTTGTCATTGGTAAAGAGTCGGCGGAGACGCTGAGTCTCTTGGAGATGGGGAGAGAGGTTGGTTGGTGAGGCCAACTGTGCGAGATGCGGAGCGGAGGAGAGGACCGAGGCAGAGATGCCCGACGGAGTAGGCTCCGCTCCGAGGAGCTTAGAGAGCAGCGCAGCTGATACCGGTTCAGGGATAGGATCTGGACCGGAGGCGGGCGCTTGCTGTCCAGCGGAAGCGAGGTCGATGTAAACGCGGATTCCGGGGGTAGGGAGCGTTTTCAGAGGCCTCTGCACGCCCCACACCTCTCCTCCATCCTTCTCCCACCTTCCTGCATAAGGAAGTTAATTCAGCTAGCTTTATTTGAGTCAAACCGAGTCAAACCGTCATCTGGTCAAAGAATTGCCTTTTTTGATCAAAGGCTCACTCCCTGCTGCTTCTACTGCAGCCTACCTCCCTTCCAGTCATTGGCCTACACTTACCTAGCCTGTGTTTGGTGTTGCAGTAGCAACAGAGGCCACTCCCAGGGTGCTCTAGGATGTGTAATCCTGATGACTAATACTCTGCTCCTTTGCCTTTTTTATCATCATCTCTCTGAGGCAAGCAGATTATTATCCCTCCAGTCCTCCTGCTCAGGACTGATGCCACACCCTCTAGAGCACTGTCTGAAGCCCCCTAGCCAGCCCAAAACCAGTCCAGACAGGCCCAAAGTGCCCAATTTGTGGGAATTGCACACTTTTGCTCTCCCAGGCAAGCACTACTCTCTCTACTCAGTCCTCCTGCTCAGGGCTGATGGATAGACCCACTAGGAGCCTATTGCCACCATTTGCTACACCCCAAACTCGCAAATCCTGCCCCTGCTCCCAGTATGTGCTTATGTCTCATATCCAGCCATTCAATTCTGATGGCTTCTGTGCCCAGATACCCATTCCTTTTCAAGGACTCCTTATCAAGGACATCTCTGTGGGCTATCTGGTCACAGGTGTGCTCTCTGCACTGTCTCACTCCCATCTCTGCTAACCTGTGTTATCTGGTCACAGTTAGCTTCGCTTTTTTGTGTCCCCACCCACCTCTCCCACAGTAATTACATTTCATGTATTATCTACATTCCATGTACTGTAAGGCACTTTACGATACGCTGAATTGATGAGGCCCCTTGGGGTCCGTTTTGGCCTAACTCCGTGTGAACTAAAAGCATAGGTCGCCTGTCTTGTTGGCTCCTCCATTCCCGAACGCGGCGTAACTGCCTGTCGTGCGATTCTCGACTTTATCTATCTCGCGCAGTATTCCACTCACGACGACGACACCTTGGGTTACATGGATGCGGCGCTCACACACACATGGCACGCCAACAAAGATTATTTCATTCAAGTCGGTCTCCGAACTCACTTCAACTTTCCGAAGCTCCACTCTCGACATTATGTTCAATCAATTCGCTATTTCGGTGCAACCAACAACTTCAACACAGAAATGTTTGAGCGGCTTCATATCGACTTCTCCAAAAAGGGCTGGCGAGCCTCGAATAAACGCGATGAGTATCCTCAAATGACGACTTGGGTTATCCGCAAGGAGAACGTTCATGCCTTTAAACGGTATACAACGTGGGTGCAGAAGAAACTTGGTAAGCTATTTTTTGGGGCGCTTTCACTTATTGATCGCATGGTTATAGAACGTAATGCAGTTTCTACTCCTTCTGCGCCGTCGGCGGCAACACCACCTGCTGTGCGCAGTGGTCGGGTCCAGGAGGTTTCCCTTCCCAAGCATCCGAGCATTATCAACAAACCGATTCGTCGTATTGCCTCTCAACATCACGTCCGACACTTCGGTGCACATCTCTTGTCTTATCTTCTTGCTCTGGGGCGAGAGGCCCTCGGTGATGCCGCTCAAAATTATACGACTCTGCCATTCGACGGCCTCGATGTCTATTACTCCTTCAAGTTCGCGCGCGAGGGATTGGATGACGACTTTGAAGTGCGAGACGTTGTGAAGGCGTCGCCGCAGGATGGCGGGCATTTCGACACAGTCGTCGTTCTGACTGGCGATGAGGCAGAGAGCGCCGGGTTAGCAGGTATACTGTCCCTTTATGGTGTGTTGCGTTTCGGCTTATAAAGTTTAGGGACACGTATTGGTCGCGTTCGGGTGATATTTCGTATTCCCGCTGCTATCAAGTTGCATGGGATTTCAGTCCAGACGCCCAAGCATTGGCCTCGACATCCTCTCGCGTACGTTGAATGGTATACGAAGCCGGTTCTTTCCGCCAAGGCTGCACGTACACACCTACTTCCTTCGGTTTCGAATGCCTACCTTTCCGATACTACTACGCGCGCTTGGTCGATTGTCCCGTTGACGAATATTCGTCAAAGTGCGCATTTAATTCCAGACTTTTCGAAGTGTGGCGAGGAGGAGTGGGATATTCCGATTTCAAAGTCGTCGGTATTAGATACTTGTTCGAACTTTTTAGTTAATAACTGGCTTAGTCTCTATACGTATCAAACAGTTTATCTAGTGTAGTTTGCGCTTGTATATCACTGGTGATAATAGTTGGTTTGAAAGTCTTGTCTTGAACTGTGTAAGCTTTGCT
Source organism: Hymenopellis raphanipes (assembly GCA_036872995.1). Lineage (NCBI taxonomy): Eukaryota > Fungi > Basidiomycota > Agaricomycetes > Agaricales > Physalacriaceae > Hymenopellis > Hymenopellis raphanipes. The sequence continues at coordinate 282,638 of JAYMDG010000001.1, forward strand.
GATTGGGAAGTCTGTTCGCTGAGCTTTTTGATGTGCTTGGTGGCTTGGGAGGCTTTTCGACGTCTTAAGATGTACTGTAAGCGACTGTCTGTCTTAACTCGCTTTAAGATGCATGTATTAAGAGCACATGCTTTAAGTTAACTTGAGATGCCTTTTGATGTCTTAAGATAGACGTATGCGGCATCTGAGCTTTAAGGCGTCTTGAGAGCTTTGAGTGGCTTTTTGAGTCCGAAAGTTTGATGTTCGCGAGTCATGAATCCTAAATCAATTTAAAGCCTATAGGCTTTTCCTGATGTTAGATAAATATTTCTTTGGGTATCCAGCGTCGAAAAGTTCACACCCCACCAACTTTCCCCTCTTACCATGACTATGCTCACTTTCTCCACGACGACTGATGCAGCCACTCCCGTCAATGGGGTCGCTCCCTCACTCGTTTTCAACGTTGCCGCCACCAGCACCAACGTCGACGGCCAATCGAATGCTGCTGATGGGTTTGAAATCGTCGACGCCGTGGCTTCTGTTCAGCTGGCGACGGATGCGCCTGTCACATCTGCTTCCAGTAAGCCTTCGCTCTGGAGTCATCTCTCTGTCTCATTATGCCCTGTTTGCCTTCACAGTCCCTGCGTTGATTCCTGTCGCTGCTGCTAGCGCCGTCGTTTCTCCCCCTGCCGCCGCCGCCGTTGTTTCTCCCCCTGCCGCCGTCGTCGCAGGTCTGTTCTTCATTTTCGCGCTTTACAGTAATTATTTACTTAAACTTCTCAGGAGGGCCGGCTGTCATTGGCATGTTGTGTTCGGTTGTTCCCAGCGTTATGCTCGTCAATCCGCTCATCGAGTCCCCCGACTACTATGTCGTCACAAAGGGCCGCAAGGTTGGCATCGTCACTCAATCGTACGTTGGATCCTTCTTCGCGTCCTACCTTAGACGCTCACTTCATACCTAGTGGACTCGCTACAGCTCTGATTTCGGGCATCCCCGGTGGCGCTAACAAACATTATGATACCCAGCAGATGGCGGTTGACGCGTTTAACGCTCTGCTGCAAATTCCCGGCGTGGTCTCTGTGTACGCGTGATCTAGATATATTTCTTTACTTGGCTGTTTACTCGTATCTTCAATGTAGCCACTTGGAATTGAATAACGTCTCTCCTCCCACCGTCATGACTAAGAAACTTAAAGCTTTCGACTGCGAAATCGATGCAGAGTTTGATCGCCTCGATGCATTCTTCGACACGCTGGATCCCGCTGATGTTGAGGCAGTCTGGGCTGCTGCCGCTGGTCCGTAAATAAGAATCTGATCTCCTTACAATTACCAACTTGTACGTGCTAGGACCTAAAGCAGATGACGATCTGGCGGATACGCTCCAGGCTCTCAGGTTGGATCAACAGCGACCCCGAACTCCGCCTCAATCTGAGACACGGTACCGCCTTGTCTCGCCCAAGAAGACTGTGGCGTTGCCTGACACTACTGCTGATTGGTTTGTTTTGGCCATTGATATGTTGACCTGCCTCACGACATATTAGGTCTGAGGCGGCGGCAATTAGGAACGATAACGACAATGTCCGTGTGTCTGCCGAGGTTCGTCGTACGAAGCAACGGAAGCATTCTAAGGTTTGGGTGGTCTTTGTGGGATCGAAGCCTGGAATATACCTCAAATGGTATGTCAGTCTGTCCTTATTCTCATGCGTAGTCCTGACCATATGGTTCAGGTCTGAAGTTGAGGCGCAACAGAAGTCTGGACCATCCGTCCAGCAGGGCTATCTGTCAATGGACTACGCGTCAGCAGCTTTTCGCCACGCTGTCTCCGTCGGTCTTGTGGCCACAGTCGTACCCGGTGAAAAAAAGATCCGCATTGCGGGTGTTCCCACCATCGACAATTTCCTTACGGCGCCGGAGTCTGCATTCGTCAATCCAATCAATGCCGGGGCGACTGGTACTGCGTTTATCAAGGCCGCAACCCCAGCATCTTTCGGTCCCTGTAAGTCTGTCCGCTCAATGACGTTCCGTTTCTCATCGATGAATAGCGTTGAGTGTGAATTAAATGTGCTCGGTGTGTCCAAGGCAGTCCATGAGTCCTGGGATAGTTTGAGTCAGGCCCGTAGCAAGTTCTCGGCTGCACAGAAAGGTGGCCATATTCGCGTCAGATTGTAAACCATGTATGCGTCGAAAATGTAAAATTTATGTCCCCCGTAGCCTACAGTTTGAAGTATGCCAAAGTACGATTGTCCCGCCCGCTCCGTAACTCCTGCAATGTCGGCGGATCGGTCAAAGCTTCCCCCAACAAATTGGAAACGACGTTAAGGCCTTGTCGGAATGGATCAATCAATTCCTTCGCCCGTCTGTCTTCGTCCGACGCGCCAGTCAGTTCCCAAATCCTACTTGATGCCATCTGAGCTGGCTCAACAATGTCTTGGAGCTTCTCGAAAGCCGCCTCGATTTCATCTGCAGAGTGAGCTTGCAGGGAATCCTCGCAAAGCTTAGCGCCGTATTCAGCAAGACTGGACCCAATAAGAGCGTGATATAGCTTCAACTGTTTGTTGATCGTCTTGAAGAGACGCTCGACGTCTCGACTGGTGGGATCTCGTTCTCTGGACAAAGTACTGTCAACGTGAATCGGCATTTGAAAAGATGACAAGCACGCACTTGACCGCTCCAGTATCAGTCGAACACGACTTTGCTGCATACTTTTGCTTCCTGATGCGCAGGATCTTCCTACGGTTTCTATAGAGAGGTAGGAGCAAGCGAAAAGAGAAGAGTAGGTGAAGGTAAATGATCGGTGGTCAGAAGAGAGGTCTCGGCGATCTAGCTAGTACATACCGAAGATAATAATCCGCGTCGTATTGGGCTTTCGCCTCACGACGCTGCTCCTCCGTGGTGTATTTGGGTTTACGACCCATGGTAGACGACAAGTGTTATAACAAAATCGAAGTTGGCGATACACGAGTCCCGCGGTTGTGAAAAGTAATGTGATGGCTCAGAGTTAAAGTAGCAGTACTTGCTTCCCATTGAATAGTTCTCCCACTTTTTTCCACTTTTAATTTTCGCGATCATTTTGTTAAAAACTGAAGAGACAGAAAATTGAAAATATCATTCTAGAATACTCCCAAGTAGTTTTTTGGCTCTCACGGTGAAGAGCACTCACGATATGTTTCATTCTTGTTCGCCCACCAAGAGGCGGCATTTTCCGTTTTGGTTTTGAAGGCTACCTACGTCATTCGGGTTTCGGACCGATCGATGTAAACGCGGATTCCGGGGGTAGAGAGCGTTTTCAGAGGCCTTTGCACGCCCCACACCTCTCCTCCATCCTTCTCCCACCCTCCTGCATAAGGAAGTTAATTCAGCTAGCTTTATTTGAGTCAAACCGAGTCAAACCGTCATCTGGTCAAAGAATTGCCTTTTTTGATCAAAGGCTCACTCCCTGCTGCTTCTACTGCAGCCTACCTCCCTTCCAGTCATTGGCCTACACTTACCTAGCCTGTGTTTGGTGTTGCAGTAGCAACAGAGGCCACTCCCAGGGTGCTCTAGGATGTGTAATCCTGATGACTAATACTCTGCTCCTTTGCCTTTTACCATCATCTTCTCTCTGAGGCAAGCAGATTATTATCCCTCCAGTCCTCCTGCTCAGGACTGATGCCACACCCTCTAGAGCACTGTCTGAAGCCCCTAGCCAGCCCAAAACCAGTCCAGACAGGCCCAAAGTGCCCAATTTGTGGGAATTGCACACTTTTGCTCTCCCAGGCAAGCACTACTCTCTCTCTCTACTCAGTCCTCCTGCTCAGGGCTGATGGATAGACCCACTAGGAGCCTATTGCCACCATTTGCTACACCCCAAACTCGCAAATCCTGCCCCTGCTCCCAGTATGTGCTTATGTCTCATATCCAGCCATTCAATTCTGATGGCTTCTGTGCCCAGATACCCATTCCTTTTCAAGGACTCCTTATCAAGGACATCTCTGTGAGCTATCTGGTCACAGGTGTGCTCTCTGCACTGTCTCACTCCCATCTCTGCTAACCTGTGTTATCTGGTCACAGTTAGCTCCCCTTTTTTGCGTCCCCATCCACCTCTCCCACAGTAATTACATTTCATGTATTATCTACATTCCATGTACTGTAAGGCACTTTACGATACGCTGAATTGATGAGGCCCCTTGGGGTCCGTTTTGGCCTGTCCGTGTGAACTAAAAGCATAGGTCTGACGTCTTGTCTCTTTGCCCACTTTCACTTGCATTGTGGCTGTAGCCACTTTCGAGGAACGAACCGATTATGACATCTCGTCTCACTCCGCTCCACACCGCTCAGAAACCATCTGATTAGAGCAGAACTGCGATTGGCGAACCGGCGAACTGGCGAACACTACGGGCGAATGGGAAAATGGTAGCCAAACCTGTTCAGAAATATCCCTGTACAATGTAAACGCTTGTACTTACCGTTGAAAGGCAACTATACGTCTTGAGTTAAGCAGCGGGACGCGTCATCAGGTGCGATCGGCGGCCATGTTCCAAATTGGGACACCCAATCCGCGTCGCCCTTCAGTTCCATTCAGACCCCAAGGATAACACAGGAGTTTGGCCCAAAATAAAGTGGCCGGATATGTCGGAACTATAGTGATTTTCGTGAAATATATGAGCTGTAGTCTGCAAAATATCTGGGCCAGAATATTTTCGAGACATTTCAGGAAAATGTGTCAACTATACGTGATCGGTATATCTACACCAAACCAGCGAGCACTCGAAGCCCCGCGCGGGCAGCGATTCTGCCCAAACAACCTCAGGGCGCCCTGTACAGCGGTTAGCGGGATGTGCGAACACAGTATCGCAAGGGTATACGTGGTATGGGAAGGCCTATGCTTTTAGTTCACACGGAGTTAGGCCAAAACGGACCCCAAGGGGCCTCATCAATTCAGCGTATCGTAAAGTGCCTTACAGTACATGGAATGTAGATAATACATGAAATGTAATTACTGTGGGAGAGGTGGGTGGGGACGCAAAAAAGCGAAGCTAACTGTGACCAGATAACACAGGTTAGCAGAGATGGGAGTGAGACAGTGCAGAGAGCACACCTGTGACCAGATAGCCCACAGAGATGTCCTTGATAAGGAGTCCTTGAAAAGGAATGGGTATCTGGGCACAGAAGCCATCAGAATTGAATGGCTGGATATGAGACATAAGCACATACTGGGAGCAGGGGCAGGATTTGTGAGTTTGGGGTGTAGCAAATGGTGGCAATAGGCTCCTAGTGGGTCTATCCATCAGCCCTGAGCAGGAGGACTGAGTAGAGAGAGTAGTGCTTGCCTGGGAGAGCAAAAGTGTGCAATTCCCACAAATTGGGCACTTTGGGCCTGTCTGGACTGGTTTTGGGCTGGCTAGGGGGCTTCAGACAGTGCTCTAGAGGGGTGTGGCATCAGTCCTGAGCAGGAGGACTGGAGGGATAATAATCTGCTTGCCTCAGAGAGAAGATGATGGTAAAAGGCAAAGGAGCAGAGTATTAGTCATCAGGATTACACATCCTAGAGCACCCTGGGAGTGGCCTCTGTTGCTACTGCAACACCAAACACAGGCTAGGTAAGTGTAGGCCAATGACTGGAAGGGAGAGGCATCTGAGGGCTACGGCGGTTACTCTGACGGGACGCCGTCTACGGTCTTTGTGTCCTCGATTTTAGCGGGTTCAAGGTTCATAAAATGTGGAGGGCAGTAACTACAGTCCTTCTGGTTCATATCTGGTGTGGTACGGCGCGGAAGGGACCAAGAGTAGCTGCCATGATGGCCGGGGTGTAATGAGAAAATAGTCGGAGGCCAAACATCCTTCGAAAATATCATCTCAATGAATCGAAAATCTGGCGTAAAAGTGATATAGTCCGAAACCGCCCATTTCTTGAACATTTGCCTTCGATGCGTCAACTATTGACGTAAACAGGTGATAAATCGATCCTTTTATTTTGGCCCTCTACGCTGCACGCTCAAGCACGGAACTGGGTAATTGCAGGTCCAAGCCGGATAGGTGGTTCGGCAGGATTGTGCTTTAGCCTTTGGCGGCTGCTGGCTTTAAGCTTGAAGGAAGGGCGTTAGCTGTGCTGGAGAGACATCAGCTAAGGTCAGGCACTGAAGAACGCGTGCTTGTAGCCAATTGACCAGGGAAAAAACCTGAAGACATGGTGGAAGAAGACACGATCGCGTCCGATCTGATTCAAGTTAGACTGTTAGGAGTCTTAGGACTCGCCTCTTCAGCTTACGATTGATTACAACCTCTCGCACATCAGGTAAGAGTGTTTATACTAATAATACTATACAGGAACACCTACAAACCCAGTGCCTGACATTACTCGCTGTTCGCCAGTTCGCCAGTTCGCCGTTCGCCGGTTCGCCAATCACAGTTCTGCTCCGCTCTCGAAACCATAGTCTTAGCACGCCAAGATAACTCGATTCGCGCAACCAGGATACTCAAATCTCAATACAGTACTATCTAGTACGCCACAAGAAATCATTCGTCACAATATCTTAACACAGTACTTTCCAGCACAGCGCAAGAACTCGTATCATTCGTCACAGTCCCGCGCAGCACTCTGGATCTCCGTATATTCCTGACCCAGACCGTCATCATCGTTTGTAACTGGGTCGTAGCCACACTGCGATAGGTCAGGGACAACATGGCTCAGTTCAGCTCATCTTGGACCTGTGTGTCTTCCTTTTTTTTCCATGGTTATTGAAATTGATGTTTTTTCCAGAGTTTCATTCCATCGTTTTATTCCATGGTTTATTCCATTGGGACTCCCGCAACCATTTATAGTCTGGGTTGCTTGGGAAGACAACCCCCCAATCTTTTACCTCATGAGTGCGGATACCTTGGCCAGATCGCCTTCTCCTGCATGGATGAGGTCGCCTACTCCGCCTCCACCTCCCGTCAGCTCTCCTCCCTGCGATGATTCCCCCGAACGCATCATTGGTCCCATTGAGGATCCCGCGGTGACGTCTAACGGGCTCTCCGAAGATGAGGTTGCTACTCTTCTGCGTCTCAATACCGAAGTACGCTCGGAGGACGAGGCCGTCTTGCCAGACGTGCGTCCGCGGCCCAAGCCGCGTGTTCGTCAGACGTGTCGTCTGGCCCAGGTTACTCAGGGACCTCCTCGTCAGTTCATCATTCGCGGCGCCGCCGTGTATGGAACACGTCTGGGTTCGTTACTTTCCTCACTGAGCAATATTAGCTTATACGTTTCCTAGGATATCAGTCATACACGCCGGAGCAGAAACATTGGATACACATGCACATTCAGGAGACCGAGGATTATTCCAAGACGCACTCTGACATGAAGCCGTTCCACTTGGACATTTGGCGTCATTTTACCAACGAGTACCCGGCAATGTTCCATCCGCCTGATCCCCTAGATGCCGACATGGTGCATGCCTACAATCTGTTGAAAGGCAAGGTAAGCACCCTCCCTGTTGTTCATTCGACGGAGCCTGATCCTAATCAATTATCAGAGTCTAACGAAGATTCTGCGCCATACATGGGCTTTCCGTAACTTTGGTCGCATCCATCGCGAGGAAACCCCTGGTTGGGGTGCCGGCGCAGTTGCAGGCTCTTCTTCCTCCTCCTGACTGGTTGATGAGTTCATTTTGTGGGGAGTCGCCGCGAGTTTCGGCGACTCTCAAGGGCCATTTTCTGCCTAGTACTAGTCTCTTGTATCATTTCTAGTTTTAATGGGGAGTCGCCGCGAGTTTCGGCGACTCTCAAGGACAATCATAGTGCTACTAGTTATATATCTAGGTATCTCAACGTAGTATCCGCTTCCTCAATGCAAAAAATCCAGAGTTTTCCTAATTGAGCTACTCACTTCACCTAAATCGGGCTGATATGTGGCTGTGCCAATCTGACCTGGCTCTAGCCACATCGTTTCTTGTTTCCTCGACTGAGCTGATTCGAACCTGGTGGAGATTCATGAGCCGCGTCACCACAGGCACGAATTATGGGTCTAGCCATACGGATATTCTTGGAGCGCGGCTGCCTTTTTACCCACCCCATTTCTCTATGCGGCTGTGCCAATCTGACCTGGCTCTAGCCACATCGTTTCTTGTTTCCTCGACTGATCTGATTGGAATCTGGCGGAGATTCATACGCCGCGTTACCACAGGCACGAATTATGGGTCTAGCCATACGGATATTCTTTTCTTGGAGCGCGGCTGCCTTTTTACCCACCCCATTTCTCGCGGACCCACCAGTTCCAACCTGCCGCCATGTCCTCTCAAGACGACCAGTCCAAGTATTTATCTGACTCCGTTGAAGACGGCCAGTTGGACGCTGGCGGCTGAGCAGCATCAAGATCCCGTTGACGAGCAGCGTGCAGATCCCGCCGTGTGGGCTACATCTGGATTGGATAGGTATGGTGGTCTCTCTCCTTAATACCAAATTTAATACGTGCTGTAGCTCTCTTCAAACCACGCTCTACACAGGAGAGCCCCTCGATCCCGCTGTTTTGCAGCATGCCGTCCGTATGGCTGAAGAGTTCATCATCCTCAAGGAGTCCATTCAGCGGGTCCAGCGTGGTATCTTGCGTGAGTTGAAAAATTTTGAACCCTTTCCTGACGAGAATAACTGTTGTGTAGATGCAGAAGGATCATTGGCATCCCACTTCCGTCTTGTTCGTTATCTGCAGGGCGCACTCCGCAACGTTGAGTTTTTTTTTGGAAGATCTGTGCAGTACGATACTGGCTGTCAATTTCATGCGGGCCTGCAACTCGGGTTGGAGTCTGTCGACTTGCGCCGCCGTGTTCGCAGGTGGTTGAATAGGCGCAATCAGCGGTCACTTCGAGAGAACCCTACATAAAACTACTGCCTACTTCTACCTAGCTACGCAGCCCGAATACTTACAATTTCTCAACTTTCTGAGAGGATTTACTGCCTACTTACCTATGTCGCGCGAATAGCTACAACTTCTCAGTACTGTCTAAGAGAATTCATTTCGCATGTGATCGCCAAAAAGAGAATGAGGCTGTGCTGACAGTGTCAGTGTCTACTGCCACCTGCGTTGTCTTAATTCATCATGGAACGCCTCGTATCGTTATGGTTGCGTGTTTGTTCGCCCCTTGTTGATTGCTTCTTCCTCCATGTCTGGCCGCCCACCCACGAATGGTCGCTGGAAGAGCCCATATGATCGTGCCCAAGAGCAAACTCTACGCGCCAACGGACTCGGACATTATGCAGCTGAGGACGGTCCTCTAGCCGGTCTAGGAGGTTTGGACGGCAGTACACTCAGCCAGGGCGTCTATGGCGCGTTTCGTCGTCCTCTCCGCAACCATGCCCGCGCCGAGGAGACGATGTGGGAACAGCCCATATCTACAATGACCATGCTGCGGGCTATGGGTCTATCTTCATTTTCCTCTGCCTCTACACTCGCAAACCCATCGGATACTGTCTACACTGTCTCCAACGACCATAGACGCGCGTATACGCGTAATTTGACGACGACAGTCCGCAAAAGGCACAAGGACGGCACGTCTGGCCATATAGAGGGGCATTGGGAGCCAGAGATGGACGAGGATGACGAGCTTCAGACCGCTGGGCAGATATTATCCATGTTCGGGACGGAGGGCGACCCCAACGAGGATCATGCCTTTCCTGAGAACGGCAAAAGAAAACGATACACGAGCACGGTATGTTTGATCTTGCTGGCTACTACTACTAAGCTGAGCTTCCTATGTAGGACGATCCGATGCAACAATTTCGTGAAGAAGTCCCGACATATCTCATGGACAGCCTCCGGCGAGAAGCCATACACGGGCTCCTTGAACGACCTTGTTGTTTATCCTGTGGAGTAGCTTTGTCTCAGCCGGACGATCTGTCTCCCCCGAATTCCGCCACGACGTCGTCCACCACGCTGCAGCTATTTCGCTGTGAGACTTGTGGCGAGTTCCTCGAGTGTAGACAATGTTGTCTGGCGCGACACGTCAATACACCCATGCATATTATTAAGGTACGTTTGACTTATTTTGTCTTGACATTTCCCTCTAACAAGTCCAACAGGTGTGGAATGGAGAGTTTTGGGATAGAGTCACATTATCGTCGATGGGATATATATACCAGTTGGGCCACCACGGAGCGGAGTGTGTAAATCCCGGTCCACAACGACGAATGACATTGATTCATGTTAACGGCATTCACGAGTTAAAAGTGCGTTCTTGTGGGTGTCGGGTCACCGAAGATCTTAGCACGATGGAGGAGCTGCTTCGCAACGGTTGGTATCCTGCAACCAGTACGGATCCCGGTACCTGCGCCGGTTCCTGATCGATACAAAGCTTTTGGCCGTATGACTTGTCAATGGGCGTTTCTCTTGCGGCTGCGAAGAGCTGGTGTGGGCCATTTGGTTGGAGGGTGGACGACTGCGAAGGAGGGCTCAGTCGCTGTACAGTGCTGGGTATGTCCTCGCGAACATATCAACATTCCCAAGGGATGGAACGACAATCCTGCCATGAGGTATGTCGTGTGGCGTCTTTGTCATGTTATTCAACATATATTAACCGATATCTTTCAGGTACCTGTATCGGTTAATCGTGAGCATGGACGCCAACTTTCGCCTGAAGGAGCGACTTAGACTCAATAGTCGCGGTGATTCACCTCTTTACCTTGGACTAGGATATCAGCCTCATTTGGGATTATACACCAATCATCTCAAGAATTATGTGAAGGAAGAGGATGTAAGCTTACTTTCTTTCATGCAAGAGTTGAGCTGATATCACGTAGGTGAGTACATGTGTGGCGTTTGCCGCGATGATGCAGCGCGAGTCCCGACTTACTGCTGGCCTGCGAGTGTCGGGAGTCGGAGGATGTGTTTGCGCGCGTCACGAATGTATACGCGCCCAAGGACTGGCCGATTTACAAAAAGGAGAGCGGTAAGTAATGACAAATCTCAAACTCTTGACATGCTAAATTCGACGAAGGTGGTCCAACATGGATTATATATACTGGGGTGCGACGAAAATGACCGGCGGCTTGGACGTCTTGCTCACCTACGACATTGCATGCCAATACAATAAGCATGCTGATGCACGCCGCGCCAAGCTTCCTTTGGCAATGAGATGGCTCCCGGGCGAAGGAATGCGAGTATATGCGCTACCCGTTTGGCATGGGGACGTCCACGCGATGATTTGCAAGACGCGTTGGTCGTTATTATACCTTCCAGGTGCCGGGAAGACAGACGGCGAGGCACCAGAAAGAGTGTGGTCAGTCTTAAACGGCATGGCCAACGATACGAAAGAGATGGATATCGGAAACCGCCATGATAGGATCGAAGATCGGTGCGACAAGCACAACTTTCAAAAGAACATGGGCTTGGGTATAGTACTTAAATTATTAGTGCTGATTCTTTTACTGACAATCTTGTAGGTAAACTGCTGGCACGCCGCTTGATAATCGCGCGTAAGGAACGAGACGTCCAGACAAACAACTACACGGAGGTGTGCGAGAGTCTATGGCCGGAGCTTGTGCAAGACTGGACCAGTTTGGTGGAGGATTGGGGGTTGGATAGGTCGAAACCATCGCCATTCGCCACCTCAGATGCGATTGGGGGCGTTACGGAGCAGAGCGTACGCGCCGACATGCGTAAGGAGGAGCTTGACGACGTAAAAGCATCGCGCTCGTTGACGAAGGACACGTCGCCACAGGGACTCGTTATTCGCGGTACACATCTCGAGGCGCTCGCGTGAGTATCTATCATCATCATGTTTTCTTATTCTGACTATTTACAGGCGTTCTATCAGTATCGAGGCTAAAAGCGAACTGAACCTTACGCTGAATAAGCAGGAGAAGCTTCAAGAGCGCCGTGTAGGACTGGCGCGTCAGTTAAAGGCCTTTCGACAACAGCAATGTCTGCTGATGCCTCCAGCAAAGGCCTTATGGGAGGCGGAGGAGGACAAAGCGAGGACAACGAACACTGTGGTCCTAGCTGAACACATAAGGCTATGGTTACCTTCCGCCATTCCGCAGGACCAGCAAGAACTGTGCCACTCCGATCTTTTCGACTTGGAGGAGCGGGTACGGCGGGGGCAGTTGAGAGATGCTCTGACGGCGATCCGCTTGAAGTTGATTGCAAAGCGTTACCTGGTTAAATTTCGGAACAAACACTTACGGGGGCAGGGCGCCACGACACGGGCCAAAGGACTCATGGATTCCGTCTCCGAAAAGATCAAGTCTCACGCGATGAAGTATACGGCAGCGAGAAGCGCCCTGATTTCTCTTGTGGGTGCTGAGAAGTGTCACGAGTTCAAGGAGCTGAAGGATGGAGACCTTGATCTGACCGAGGAGGCCGAGCTGGACGCACAAGCGACAAGGCGACTCGGACGAGCGGGTTCGCGAGAAGCAAGGACCACAGCGGAGGCCATCAAACGGCAGGTGAGGGACAAAATGTCTTGGATTTGGACGGCTTTGGGTGGTCCAGAAGACGACGCGCCAGAAATGTTACATGAAGGTATGTTTATCATTTATGTCTCAAATGGTTCCTGCAATACTGACGAGTCGCGAATAGCTGTTAGACTCGAATTTTGCAAAGCACTGGCCAGGAAGACGCGCTGGGAGGAGGAAGTGGCATTATTGGAGGAGGAGATGAGACGAACGCTGGCGTCATTGGACTGGGAGGAAGCGCAGTGGCGCGAGAAGGCAACCATGATGGACAACACGATAGCGGAAGATTACAACGAGGGACGGAGAGCGTACGCGCTAAAGCAGGCAGCATTTGCACAGCGTACGCGCAATTATTTTGATTGCCTATGGAAGAAAGGTAAATCGAGTGTGGCGGCGACGGCAGACCTGTCTGGTACAGATACTCTAGATCTGGATAGTAGTGATGTAGGTACTGGTATGCTCCCGAATGCAACGTTTGAACTGTAGTGTTGGCGGATCTGCGAGGGAGGCCGGCAACAGGCACCGCGGGAGCGCCGGGCTCGCCGAGTGTCTGACCCCATTTGAACTCGCTGGCGGGCATGTGCACCATCACGTCCTGTTTCGGGCAGGTCACAGCAACGGCGGGAACATCACACAGCGGGATAGCACCCCAGTCGGGGGATAACATGTCCTGACCTGTGTCTAGCCACCCGCAGTGGCTAGACACACTTTATTTGACATCGTGTAAATGTGTGTACACACAGCAGAAACACTATATCCTAGCACCGGGGGTGCTATCTCTTGATCATCTTCACAGAGTTCAATGACGATAACGACGCAACAATAATGACACGCCGATAGCAACACGATGACGACGACAATGCCAGGCCAACCATACGTCGACGTCAATACCTCCACCCACCCGCCTGCATGCCTCTGCATCTCCAATCACCATCACCTCATCCCTTCACCCAAAACCCTTCCTTTTTTGGTGTCAGTATGCGGCTCGCTCACTTGAATGTCCCGCGCTGCACCAAAAAAATGCTTCCCACAGACGGGTATCCGCGGTTCATCCGTACGACTCGATCCGCGGATCGAGTCGCTGTACGGATCGGATCTGTACGCGATCCGGATCGTACTACGGATCACGGTCATGGTGTCGCGAGCACGGATATCCGTGAAGTGGATCGCGGATCGATCCGGTTCGCGATCCGTGGCAGTCTCTACTGTTAAATCCACCACGGCTGTTGGAAGCCGTGCAGACGAGCCTGAGGATCCAGAGATGAGAGACATGAGAGAAGGAGAGGTCAAGAAAAAATCCGAGGCTGGATGCGTCGCTGTCGTCGTCGTGACATGGTGGTAGGAGATGAGAGACGACGAGCGAAGGCCTCTAATCACGATCCGGCGTTTGCCAGATCGTGAACGGAGCATCCTCAATGTCGCTCGGAACGATGACGACGGCCCCGGAGTATCCAAGAAACCATCGGGATATCTGGTGCGGTGTTCTTAGCGTAAATCCAACCTATTTTTGAAGTCAACACTGTAAGGAATGGATGAGAAATGGTGGATACTTGCTTACATAGCAAGTATCCCATCTAGATCTGTATACAATGAGCATTTTAGCTCCTTACAACACGCCGGCTGTCCAAATTTTGTTTGGAATATATTTAACATGGTTATCTCTGTCTGACCAGAGAAGAATCATTGTCGCCGTCACCCAGAATTAGCGGTGGTGACAAGTTCAGGCAGCAATGAGCAAGCCTAAATCGTTGAAGCGTAAATCTGACACTGTACCACCACCTCCACACTTTAAGCGTGGCTATGTATTTACTTCCAATGTACTATCACACTCTAAAACGCCTCCGAGCATTTCTTCCACTTATACTGCTCCTCCTCTTCCCTTACCTCCTGAACACATCCTCAATGACTCTACCATTCAGCAGTCTCTTGCTGCTGTTGCCGATTATATCAAGGTCAGCACACCTATCCAGGTTGACCGCTTTGAGCGACTTCTGGCCAAACATCCTAACCGACCCTTTGTGGACTCGATCTGTCGTTCGCTCCGTGAAGGGTTCTGGCCTCTGCATGACGGCGAGTGGGAGGCGCACCTCAAAGACAAAATCAGAGACAACTACTCTACTGAGGAGCGCGATCTCGCTGAGCTGCGCAAACACCGAGATCAAGAAGCCGCTGCGGGTCGCTGGTCTCCTGCGCTTCCGGAAGGGTTTAAACTCCTTCCAGGAATGCGTCTGTCACCCATGTTTGTGGTATGGCAGAAAGGCAAACCGCGTGTTGTTATGGACCATACTGGGAGTGGTCTTAATAACGGCATTGCAAGGGAAGATGCAAAAGTGAAGTACGACGACATGCACTCCTTTGGGCAGGTACTGCATGAAGTCCTACAAGCTCACCCTCACGAGGAGATTGTGCTCTTCAAGAGTGATATCTCAAAGGCATTTCTCAATCTCCCCGTTCATCCCATCTGGCAGCTACAACAGGTTGTCATCGTTGACGGTCGCTATCACATTGTCCGTCGTCTCATCTTTGGCAGTCGTGCATCTCCATACTGCTGGTGCTCGTTCTCCGGTCTAGTCAACTGGATTGCTTGGGAACTTGACGTTCTCGATCTGCATGACTACATGGATGACTACTATGGCTGGGATTCCAATCACAATCTCGTGCTCTTCCATGGACAGCGACGTCCACGACGTCAAGTCCAGCTTCTTATTCTATGGGACTTTTTGGGCATTCCCTATGAAGACAGAAAGCAAGAGCATGGTCGCCAGCTTAAAATCATTGGATTCTGGCTTGACACCATTTACGGGTCAATCTCTCTCACTCCAGACTCCATCGCTGACATGATTACGATAATCGAGTCGTTTTTATCTCAGCGCAACCCAATACTCAAGGAATGGCAATCTTTGGGTGGGTACCTCAACTGGGCTCTGAATGTGCTGCCTTGGGCATGGCCAGCACTTACAGAGCTCTACCGCAAGATGAGCGGTAAAACACTGCAGTACAAAGGCATGCCATTAAACGTCGAGGTCAGATCTGACCTCACGTGGTTTGCTAATGCATTGCGACACTGTATCGGAGTGCGCTTCGTTGATGCGCAGGCCTGGGACGACGCAGAGGCTGATATGGTCTATTGGACAGATGCGAGTAATCTGGGCCTTTCCTTTGTATACGCTGGGAATGGCTTTAGCTACCAACTCCGAACCACTACTGGAGTTGATACCTTCTTCAGAGAACTACTTGCTATCTTTTGCGCTGTCCACGATGCTGCGTCTCACCCTACTCCGCCTCGTAGACTGTTAATCCATTCTGACAGTCTCGACTCTGTTTCAGTGTTCGATACCTTGGCTGCTTCACAGTCAAGTCACAATGCTATCCTACTTGCTATTGCAGACATCATCATGCGTACAGGCATTGACGTACGTGTGAGGCACATCCGCGGGGTTGACAACGTGATGGCAGACATGTTGTCCCGCTTGCTGTTCTCTGACTTTCAGAGGCAGTTTCCCTCCTACCGCGTCCGCACTATGGAGCCACCTCGAGAGCTCCTGCCGGCGCGATGGAGAGAGTGCTTTTAGAGGCTCTGGGTGAGGGGAGACGTACTCGTCCCCCTCGCCCAACCATGGACTTGCAGAAGCTAGACGAACTTGTCTTATACTTGCAGGCCCATGCCATTGAGACGTCTACGCGTCTTAATTACTCTACTGGTGCTAGAGACTACGCACACTTTTGTAAATCACACAACCTGTCTTTAGAACCTACCCCAGAGACTCTAGCACGATACATTGCGTACACTTCCCAATTCATTGCTTCTGCTCCAAAATACTTGTCTGGTGCAAAACACTTTCTCAAAGAGTTCTATCCTCATTTTGGTGACGCTCGTGCATCAGCACTTGTCCAAGCCACTATCCGGGGTGCCAAGAAGGTGAGAGCGGATTCTATACACAGGAAACCTCCTCTACACATTCACCATCTTCAACTCTTTGTACTTGCTGCACACCAGACTCAGAAGTACGATGATCTTCTCTTTGCCACCATCATGTCATGTGCCTTCTATGCTGTTCACCGAATTGGAGAACTAATGCAGCCTAATCAGAAGAAGCTTCGTGACTGGAGGAAGATCATCAAGCGATCCAGTCTCAAATTTGAGCCTGGGTATGCTGGCTATCGCTTGCCTTATCATAAAAGCGATCCATTCTATCAGGGCACTGATATACTGTTTACTACTCAGAAAGAAGCTGATCCTATCGCTCTTCTGAAGCAGTATGTCTCCCGCAGAGACAAGCTGCATGGTGCTCGAGCGGCACTCTTCATACGTGAAGATGGCATGGTTCCAACTAGATCTTGGTTTGAATCCAAATTCTTTGCGCTGGTGAGCAGAGAGAGTTTGGCGGACATTCAGTTCGTTCTGGAGGTATAACATTCTATGCATCTCTGGGACTTGCCGAGTCCATTCTTCAAGCCTTAGGTCGTTGGTCGTCATCTGCTTGGAAGATCTATATACGCGATCACCCAGCAGTCCGTGCCGCTCAGCAGTTAGCAGCTCAAAATAAATCATCTCATTGAAAACCTCTTTTTCCTTCCCTCATCTTGCGTCTCGTAAACATCTTTCTTCACCTCCTAGCCACCCCTCCACTACACCACACATAGCATAGTAGGCACTTTACGATACGCTGAATTGATGAGGCCCCTTGGGGTCCGTTTTTGGCCTAACTCTGTGTGAACTAAAAGCATAGGTCGATGTAAACGCGGATTCCGGGGGTAGGGAGCGTTTTCAGAGGCCTCTGCACGCCCCACACCTCTCCTCCATCCTTCTCCCACCTTCCTGCACAAGGAAGTTAAATCAGCTAGCTTTATTTGACTCAAACCGAGTCAAACCGTCATCTGGTCAAAGAATTGCCTTATTTGATCAAAGACTCACTCCCTGCTGCTGCCACTGCAGCCTACCTCCCTTCCAGTCATTGGCCTACACTTACCTAGCCTGTGTTTGGTGTTGCAGTAGCAACAGAGGCCACTCCCAGGGTGCTCTAGGATGTGTAATCCTGATGACTAATACTCTGCTCCTTTGCCTTTTACCATCATCTTCTCTCTGAGGCAAGCAGATTATTATTCCTCCAGTCCTCTTGCTCAGGACTGATGCCACACCCCTCTAGAGCACTGTCTGAAGCCCCCTAGCCAGCCCAAAACCAGTCCAGACAGGCCCAAAGTGCCCAATTTGTGGGAATTGCACACTTTTGCTCTCCCAGGCAAGCACTACTCTCTCTACTCAGTCCTCCTGCTCAGGGCTGATGGATAGACCCACTAGGAGCCTATTGCCACCATTTGCTACACCCCAAACTCGCAAATCCTGCCCCTGCTCCCAGTATGTGCTTATGTCTCATATCCAGCCATTCAATTTTGATGGCTTCTGTGCCCAGATACCCATTCCTTTTCAAGGACTCCTTATCAAGGACATCTCTGTGGGCTATCTGGTCACAGGTGTGCTCTCTGCACTGTCTCACTCCCATCTCTGCTAACCTGTGTTATCTGGTCACAGTTAGCTCCGCTTTTTTGCGTCCCCCACCCACCTCTCTCTCCCACAGTAATTACATTTCATGTATTATCTACATTCCATGTACTGTAAGGCACTTTACGATACGCTGAATTGATGAGGCCCCTTGGGGTCCGTTTTGGCCTAACTCTGTGTGAACTAAAAGCATAGGTGACATGAACCGTGAATCCAAACCAGTGTTTGGATTCGATCACTTTTCCCATATGATCACTCTCCTTGTAACCACCACCATCAACGCTCCGGACGACCGCAACTCTGGACCGCGGAGTCTGCAACTGACCTTGCGTCGTTGCAGAGTGCCGGGAAGACCGATTCTGCATCGTCTTCCTTGGAGACCGACTTTGCGTCGTCTCCATATGCAATCTTCTTGGACTAGACGTCTGCGGGCTTGAAGAGCCCCGGCGGCCCCTCTGGACGCGTAAGCCCTCCAACGAGGCCGCAGATTAGCCAGGTGAAGGTGTCGGTCACCGCGGCGCCATCCGCGACGAGGAGCAGCACTGGAGTTACAACTATGGTATGTATTTCTTTTTATTTTTGCTTACACGGCCTCAACGGCGTTGAACAACGACGACGAGGTCTCTGACCACTTGTTCTAGAGCTTCCCTCTTTTTTTTCTCAATTTTCCGCAGATCACGACGCCGATGGCGGTAGGAGCGACGACGATGAGCAGGAAACAGCGCATCCATTGCCTTAGCAACGGCAACATTGACGAGGCATAAGCCTCACCAACATGGGCCGCACCCCCTACAACACAGTGTGTATTTCTTCTTGAATCTTTTGTAAATATGCCTGATCAGGCTCCCGTCCAGATTTGGTCTCCTTCCCTTCTACCATCAGCATTGATAGAGAGCGACTTGGCGTCCTCTCCTTCTAACCCAACCCGAAAAGTTATTTTTCTGGTTATCTTTTCGACTACCACTCGTCCAAGACAAATCACTGCGTAAGCTCCAGATGACGGGCAGCACATCATCAGATTGGCACCCTCCGAGAGAGTTGACCGTGGACGTTCCATCCGACAATCCCAAACAGTGCTCATCGCCGTCGCACACGCTTTCGAGTCACAATGGGAAGGTGGCCGGCCTTCTCAGCGTTATCCAGGCTACTACAGCCATCTGCGACACCCGCGACTGACTCTGAGTCGTCGCACGAGAGACAGACTTGGCATCGTCTCCCGCGGGTTTGACTCTCAAGCCTTTTCCTCCTCTCACTTCGACTATCTGTATTCCAGCACGGGCGCCATGTCGCCGTTGTCGCCCTCCCTCATATCACCTTCGTCTCTCTATGCGGTTCGTAGATGACAGGTGCATACATCAGTCTCCTCTTCGCTCTTCCTTCCCACTTCTCTACCACCACCATCGCCCACTTTTTTCTCGATGCACGTAGATCACGGTGCCGTCTCCCTAGACGCGTTAGCCCTCGACCGAGGCCGCCCGCAGAAGATGAGTCAACTTTGGGACTGATCGAAGTTCTGGCGACGATGGGCAACAAATAGTTCAAATACGGCACTGTTGACGCGCCACTGGATAAGTATGGAGGACAATTAGCACAGGAAGAGCATGAGGCGTGGGCTACGGACGTTCAGCACAGCGTCGAATGCATTCTCAAACGTGTGTCTATTCTTGCGATATTTTTTTTAAACTAAAACTTTCAAAGATGACAGTGCCTACGACCAACAGTTGTGCATACAAGTGGCATGTACCGTCGACAGTGGGCAACCGACTGCAGTTCAACTCGTATAACGCCCATCCTGGACAGATAGAATGGAGCCCCTCGTGTGGATACGGCCTGGTGAACATACACCCGCCCATGCCCGAGAAGGGGTCTTCCATCTCAACTACCTCAGTCTTGACTCCTCTGTGCCTGCGCTCTCCGCAATGGTGTAGGTGTGTCCTGACTTCTCGTTGTTTCCATTGTCTCTTGCCTTGTCGTTGTCCGCCGTCTGCTATACGACCGGAGCTGGACGTTCAGCAAATGAAAGGCGATGCCCCACGTCCCCCTCAGAACAGGAGATCCTCATTATTTGTTATGCGACCCTCGCAACGCGCTAGACACCACCGGCATTCTTAATCCACCGCGTTTGATGCAGTTGCAGCTGGCATATCGTGTCTCTGCCACTAGCGCAATGATAAGAAGCCGCATAAGCGATCTGTCCGGTTAATGATCATCTGTGGACCCGTCCATGCATTCTACCTCGTCGTCTCTCATAGAGTCCTTTCTGCTCAATATGCGACTTACGGGAGGCGTTGCCTGAACCATCCATCTTCCTCTTCTTTTCACCTCTACTCGGCCCAATCCCAACATTAAAGCCAGTCCTCTCATCTCGGCCTTAGCCTTTCTGATATCGTCAATACACACGGTGTTGCTGGTGATGTCAGCCCCATATCGCGATGTGCACCTGCTCGCTGTTCCAGTACTGTACACCTCTAGGACAGCGTTGTAACATCTCACAACCGACGGCGCGACCTTCCTCTTGAAGCATTTGTTCCTGCCCTGGCGCATTCAGGACCAGCATATACTCCTTTACCTATGATGTTTCAGCACCGGTGGCTATGCAGGTCTCGGGTATTGTAGTGAACAATGCTAGTGGTTTAGGATAATACTCACACTCTGTTGATATGACAAGTGTGCATTTTTGTGATTAGTAGTAGTACTATAATTATTGCTTGAACTTTTGAGGTCTTAAACTGTTTAAGAACAGATGTATTCAAAGCATCTGCATAAAGGTGCATGTAAGTGCTTTAACTTGTGTATAATAATGTGCTACATCTTAAGTTGTGTAAAGACAAATGTCTTCGAAGCATATGCTTTAAAGTATCTTAAGGCGTCTTTAATCACTTTTTGCTGTCTTAAGTTTCATAACAAAGATATACTAGCTTTAAGATGTCTTTAGAGCTTTAAGAGCTTTTCAAAGCTTAAAGTTTGATGTTCTATTGACAGGAATCTTAAGATGCCTTATAGCATATAGGCCTTTCCTGATGTATTCCTAGGCTGCTGTCATAAAGACAGCAGCAGCGGGTCCAGCGCGGAGCCAAGATGAAGATTCACACCCCAGAGGCCGCTTGACAGTCGTCACAGCGGCAAGGGCGACAGTCGGTGGTGGTGGTGGTAAAGATGAGAGATAGATAAGCAGTGATCAGACGCTTACGCGGCCTATCGGCGATTGCCGGATCGTGAGAATTCTTAAAAAAGTCACGCGAACGGCTCATTTAGGCGATGCAAGGCCCCGTTTAACTTTGTAAAAATTAGTAAATTAAGATTAAATACATACCTACATTATTGCAAGTCAGACCGAGTACTCATGCCTCCACGGCGGTACTCGCGATCCGCATGTAATCCGACTCGTTATTGATCCGTGGATCAAACGAGTCGAGTAGCCAAGACCTCTGGCCGGATCGAGTACCTGAGTTTCCGCATAACCCGCAAACTCATTGAGGTCTTTAGCGCGAATAGCAGGTTACCCATGGGTACCTGTCTACCTGCCTATTTGTGTCTAGCTCTATTTGTGATTCTAGCAACTGGACTTTTAGACTCTAGCCTCAGTTGAGTCTTTTACGAGACACTAGGATTATTGGAGCTGAGCAGTGTTGCGAATGCGCCAATCCTAATCAGTACATGCTCATCTTTTGATTACATTCCTCTTCAAATCTGACACCTTGAATAGGGGAGGCTGAAGCTGTTAGACTACAGCTCTGGGCTTATCTATACTACAACAGCTTATAGATATTCGGGCTGGATGAGCGCGGATGAATTTGAGATAACAAGCTGCAAGGCAAGTGGTAGAATGAGTTGTTGCTCGTTCTGTCGACCAAAATATGTTTTAGTTCTTCTTTTTTCACAGTTTCTTACTCTGTCTGCCCTAGAACAGCTTTTCCTATTGCGATTCACATATCTCCTGCGATGCTTGGCCAGACAGCAGGATCGATCCTTTCCTTTCTCCCTCGATGAAATGCTATATCGTTATATCGTGATTCAGCCACAATGAGTCTGAAGATGACAATGGTCCAATACGTAAGCCTCAATGAGGCAGCACATAATAAAGCACTTGACAATGTTTGCGCCTTTATCATAGACTTGCCGCCTCCTACGAATGCGTTTAGCACTCGAAGTGTGTATTGTTTAATTTATTTTTCATTGAATTTATTCTCATTTTTGAGTGCTAGGCTCTCATCGCCATTTGGCCTTAATCCAAAGCGGTGATGTTTGACATTTGTCAGTTCGATTCAAATGTGATCACTCTTCTCTTGCCTCATTCCAGCACAATACCCCAACAAAGTGGGGTGCTATGACCTCGCATCTTTTTGTAAGCCTGCTCTTAACACTTTTCTTTGTTTTCTTTTGCTTTTTAAATCCATGACATGCGAAAACAGCTTTTGACAGCTGTGAGGATGACTCTATTACATTCTGCTTTCCCATACCAAATGATGTCATCGTATTAGTCTCCAAAATGAAGCAGCAACACTTCAAGAGCTGAATTAGCCCGCCCGTGTTGTCTCAATCGAACCTCTAATAAGGCAGTGATTAGTTTTCTCAGATTTGGAGGGTGGGGCGCACGAATCCTGTCTAAATAGTGCGTATTTCTTCTCTGCTTCTCAATGATTTTTATTGAATTTAACTTATCTAGGCTTATATCTAACTACCTACAAGTACACTATGCTATACTCTTCTATGTCATCGACGGCATGCATGACGATGATCTGAAGATATAGATAGTCTTATCACCTCCAATCCCAGATCCCACTTGGCAATATGAGACAGCTGTGGCGCTGCCTTGCGCATATTGTCCTCTGGCCCTGAGGATGCAGTGACTTGAGCTACATGCTGTGCTTTCAATTGAGCTCCCATTTAGGTTACCTCTCGCTGTTACTACTGCCTCGAACACCCTCCGGACTTTGTCTGGGCTCAATTTTGACTTCTGTCAGTCAGACCACCAGATAAAGAGCATCAGGAAAAGGCATGTCATCTTTAAGCAGACTATAGTTATATCTAGGACCTATAGTTACCTTCGAGATAATAAGTTTGTAATCTATGAAAGTTAACTCAACATACAGTTCAGGACTGAGCCATTTTAAAATCAACTTCAGAGCTATTCAAGATAACTCAAGTTGATCAAAGTTAACTATAAGTTAACCTGTAGTTAACATAAGATGTTTATACCTACCTTACCACTATCTAATACATTACCTATCCACTGTAGATAAATCATAATTACACAGAACAATTCATAAAGGAGAAGAAATAGCAAAATAAGAATTATTTATAACTGAAGGATAGACACTACTCTATACTAGTATACATATTATACTGAAACACCATCATGCTGGATGCTAGTCATCATTATGCTTCATATTTAATACCATCCATAATATATTCACTGCAGGCGGTATTGTGGAGCTCGTCACTATGGTGTATTGTGCTCATCACTCTTGTCCTCATTTTGCACTTGGTCTTGAGTTATTGAGGCTCAGTGCTGTCATTGTCGTGCTCAGTCTCGTTGTTGACATAGTCGTCGGGCTTGGTTTTGTCATACTTCATCAGTATGCTCAGTGTTGTGGTCATAGTTGTAATGCTTGGTGTCGTCGTTATTATGTTCAGCCGTCGCCACTATGGAGCTCAGTCGTCGTTATGCCTATAGTGTACTGTTTCGATCAGATGTTCGCATAACACGTCATGCGGGCCCTGGAACCTAACTTAGGATAAAGGATAACGCATAACGGAGCTTGAATTCAGAGTTGCATCGCCTAAAATAGCAATTTTTGGGGCCCGCCTGCAGTGGGAATATCCAAATATGGTAATGTCACATGATTTTCCGGGCTGCGAACTTGTTTAGAAACAGCATAACGCATCACGCCCTGCGAACATCTGGTCAAAACGGTACAGTAGTGGTCATGCTTGTAAAGGTTCTAGTGGTCGTACTTATAGTCATGTTTGTGGGTCCGAAAACTCGCTTATAGTCATCACATTATTGACCTCATCCTGTTGCGGGTGTAGTCGTCATTGCAGTGCTTAGGTTGTCATGGAGGTGAAGCTGTTGTTGGGCGGTCATCATGGAAGTATCGCCGTCACTGAGGTAAGAGCCATTATTGTAGTGGTTATCGTCATATTGGGGCGTATTGGGTTGTTATCGCATTGAGGTCGTCGTCGTTGCTTTGAGGTCGTCATCGTCACATTGAGATCATGATCCCGCAGTAGAACTTGAGGGTGAAGATGAGGTCGTCGTACAGGTCGAAGCTATCAGTGGAGGTCATGATTGAAAAAAGTCCCAACAAAATTCAACTCACACGTGATGCCTATCTGGCATGCATGCGCATGCAGAATCTCATAACTGTGTCTGTATGGAAAGGAAAAAACTAGAGCAGCAAAGAGGAAAGAGGACGGCAATTGCAACCCTTCTAGAGAGTCGAAGACTCCGTGACACCAGCTCCACCTCCCAACCATGAGCCCACAAAGCCCTGCTCAAGGTCGGCCTGGCTTTACGTGGACCTATGCTTGGATGTTGCGTTGTAGTCGTAAGAGAATGGGACTAAGTTTGTAGTTCAACATGAGGACAATAGGGAAAAATAAGAACACACCATAGAATGCTGTCTGTCACCTTATGCTGTAGGGATTTATTAAATAAAGCCTCTTACCAGAGGGCTCTTTTATTCAATTTTTCCTCTTACTGAGAGGTTTGTAACTACAGAATGTTATTTAGATATGCACCCTACCCAAAACTGCGCAGCTGGGTATTATCACATGACTAAGCCATATCCTAAATGGGTAGAATCCCTCCAGGTGGCGGGTGGGCTTCTCAATTAGGCTGAGTAGGTGGGATATAATCACATGATCAAAAAAGCGGACCAGCCAGGGTCTACCCAAATGGGTGGGGGTGGAGATAGCCATCAAATGTGCCTAGGATTGATGGAAAATGATCAGTAAGATCTGAGATTGATGGGGGATGATCAGTAGGGTCCAGGATGGATGGTAGTACCCTATTTTGGGCGCATTTTTGATCAAATGATCAATGGACAGGATGGGGTGGCCAATAATGAATGCTGCTATTGGAGATGGCTATGAGGGGGATGACCACTTGTTTTATGATTTTTTGGGCTGGGAATTCAGTGGTGTAAACGGTTTTTCAATAGCTTTAATAGTTAAGGAGATATTAAAGAATCAAAAAAAGCGCCACAGATCAAATAGATCTGGTAGGCCTTGTACTTATACTCATGACCTGTAACTTTGGGATCCCATAGAGGAACTATAGATCGATGTTGGATATAATTTCTAGGTCATTTCATCTAAGAGTTCAAAAGATATGCCAGAACGAGTAAATCAGGCTTCTTGGGGGTATAGCATGGAAACCTGTAATCCTGGGGACCTAGTACTTTGATACTTCGTTTATATAAGTAGTAGAGCTCTATTGGTGGTGGGGACAGGTCACCCAACCCATTAGCCCATTTATAGATAAGCCCCCAGTCCTGTATTAGCCATTTTCACTTTTTTGCTTATTTAATATATAGCAGGTGGTCTAAATTGGGGCCAGCCACCTTCAGACACTTATTTATGACTATTCTACAAAAGGAACCATGTCATTTGGGTAAGAGGCCAGTGCTTTAGCCCTCAGTCTTCCTCCTCACCGGAGTTTTGATTAAAATTCCCACGCTCTAGGCAGAGGATCGTCCACTCAATTCTTCGTGTCCTACACATGCTACTGACTCCATTTCTTTTGTAAACAGGAACCTACAGGCCTTTAGGATGAAGAGACGACGCTGCTGAATGATGGTGCCACCCTTCAAGAAGCCGTTGATACGCACAGTACAAATTGGCCACAGAAAGGCTACATTTTGCGAATCCTATAAGACCTTTGTTCAGTAAAGACTTGTACACGAAACACTAAGTACGAGAAGTCTACGCTATAGACTTCAAGGAGACTCTCTTAGGATGCAAAGAGACTCCAAGGTGGCCAATACGTGCCTACGGGATTAACTCCGGATGGACCGGCAACTCCCGTAACATTCTACAGAAACCTTAAAGCGTACCTGAATATCAAATACTCAATGTGTTCCGGGTTACCCAAAAGTACCCGTTAGACACTTGAACTCAGTCAAGTGAACGTCCAAAAGGACCAGTACTCAACCAGTGTTCAGTATTAGTTGTAAACTACGAGGCCTATTCAGAATCCGTATAATGAACCAGTATAAAACGTTGTATACTCGGATCTACAAGGACCCACAACTTTGTGACGCAAGTCAGATACATATCCGAAAGCACGTCATCCTAGCGTCATCACACCGAGAGCCATCCATTATCACATCGGATACGATTCGGAACCGGATGACTCCGTATCCGGCTTGTGACTCAGAAACCATCAGGAACGTGAGCCTCATGGCTCTTTGTTCCAAGACCAGAATCACAGAAGTCACTATAACAGAACAGCCTCGAATGCCATCCATATAAAGTGGGGTATCATTCGCAAGCTATTACTTAGACCTTTCACAAGAGGCCAAGTATAAGAAGATCCAACTAGAACTCAGAACAGAACTTACACTGCGATAAGTCGGGACGACTGGACTTCCATATGGAATATCCTACCAGTTGAGTCAGACAAGCACAAGGTGTTATATCAAATATCTTAACAAGCACGCAATCCGCAGACTTATGAGTCACCCGGAAGTGCGGAGTCTCAGTAATATACATCTGTAAGGCCGGACAGTAAGTAGTTTGTATCCGGATTGGCCCGGTAGCGTAGTATATAAAGGATTGTACAATATCGTAGTCAGTAGTTAATCTGCACCTGTGTATACCGCATATCAGTGAAATACAAGTGTATCGTTGACTCGGAAACTATTGCTTCCACCCGGTTTAAGTTAAGAGAACCTTCAGAACCTCTGTAGACCAGTAACAGTTTTACTTGGTGATCTTTAAGTCAGTACTCGGAAACTTAGTTATCCGTACTTGTGAAAGTCCCTCTGTCCCTAGACGGAGTCTAAATGATAGAAACAAGTTCAGTAACAAAGTAACTTAAGAACTCTTGAAGTCACTGCGTTTGCAACTGCTTCGGATTCAGTTATAAGAAGACAAGGCCCCCATTGTTAGTTTAGACCTGCACAGCGTACCCAAACCCTAAGGATCTTTACGTACCCGAAGGAGATCTTGGTCCCTACGTTTTGTTGAGTTGAAGATTGAGTGCACGAGACAGTCAACCAGATAGTCTACTAAGACTCACACCGGCGGCAAAGTCCAGGGTGGTTGAAACCCAACCACGTCCGCCGTGGTTGCACGGTGGTATGTACCGTGGTTGCAGATCGGCCGCGTGTTGGTATAGGTGCCGGGTGGGAAGATTGACATTTCAAGGCTCATTAGGATCGGGAGGTCAAAGTGCGTCACTCGTGTAGTCAGCTTAGTATGCAGACATTCAATGGCTGGGTCTGTAACTTCTAGTAAGATAGCCTCATAATGTTACTACCAATAGTAGATAAAAATGAGTAGTAATTAGATTTGACCTCACAATCGAGCCGCGAGCGATCACATCGGCGGCGGCAAGGCGGCGGTCAGACGGAACTGACTTGCCTTTTCGGGACAGATCAGACGGATCGAGTCATAATTACCGCGTCGAATCAACTCTCTCTCTTACTCTCATGGTTCTTTGTACTTGTACTCGATGCTCCCACTACGAGGTCCAGATCTATGGTGTCTGGCATCGTGGTCGCGAGGTTTCTGCTACTACGCGCAACAACCATGAAAAGGGGTCTCAGAAACCTCCAAAGCCTCCCAAACCACATCCTACACCATCTACACCCGTTTCTCACTCCGTTCCTGAGCAACGAGGTATTAATCTTCTTTCCTGCATGTTTTAGACTAAAACTCACTACTATATAGAAGTTACGCTACCCATGAGCCAGATTTCCAAGCTCTGCTGCACCTTGGTGATTTGGTTCAATCTCAAAGTTGGTATAAGCCGTGACCATGCCAATATACTCCTTCGGGCACTGCAATTCATCATTGCTACTCTTCTCCACTCACTCTCTATTGCACTTCGTACTGCACCA
Source organism: Hymenopellis raphanipes (assembly GCA_036872995.1). Taxonomy (NCBI): domain Eukaryota; kingdom Fungi; phylum Basidiomycota; class Agaricomycetes; order Agaricales; family Physalacriaceae; genus Hymenopellis; species Hymenopellis raphanipes. The sequence continues at coordinate 310,592 of JAYMDG010000001.1, forward strand.
GGCTTTAACACCACTATTCCTACTCTCCATCTTCCTCGTGATCTACGCACCGCCTATAATCATGACGACCTCGATCCTACTATTATACGTACTGTTTGCTGTCCTGGGTGTTACTCACTTATCCCAAAACCTATTCCTTGGAAGTGTGGGTGGCGAGAGTCTCCTCGTTCTCGTCTATGCGGTGAAAAGCTTTGGCGTCTTCAGCGCACTCCGCATGGAACAAAGTGGATTCCCAAGTGCTACTACAACACTCAGGACTTTGAGTCTTGGTTGCAATTCTTTCTTGGACGTCGAGAAATCGAGGAGCAGTTGGAGAAGGTCTTTATGAAGGATTCAGCCGCTTTTGGGGCTGACATGCATGATATTCACGATTCTCCTGCTTGGAAGGACTTGCAAGACTTCTTGAAAGAGCGATATCATCTTGTATTTGGATTCTATATTGATTGGTTTAATCTGTATACTAATAAAATCGCTGGTATGTCGAATTTATTAATTTATATTTTAATTTTTTAAAATTTATCTTAGGCAAAGTTGTTTCATGTGGTGCACTTCTGCTGTATTGCATGAATCTACCATTAGAACTTCGGTATCTTCCAGAGAATACTTTCATTATTGGCATCATTCCACCTCCGCATACTCCTGATCCTGTTACAATTTCCCATATCCTCACTCCTTTCATCGATAGTATGCTCATGCATCGTCCTCCTGCTACTCCACGCCAAATTCCAACATATCGCTTTCCCTTGGGTGTTGACGTTCAAACTGAAGTCATTCCTGTCTTAGCTGATCTACAAGCTATTCGGAAGGTTGGCGGGTTTGTTGCACCAAGCGGTGAAATGTTTTGTTCCTTTTGTGATCTTCCTGCTAGTCGAATCGAGGAATTGGATCCTGCAACTTGGAATGCACGAAGTGGAGTTGAAGTACGAGAGCAGGCTCAAGTTTGGTTGAATCTGACAACGAAGGCAGCTAGAGCTGCCCATGTCACAGAAACTGGTGTTCGGTAGACAGCATTACATCGCCTTCCTGAATGGGATCCAGTCAAGCATCTAGTGCTTGGTTTCCTACATAACTGGCTTGAAGGTATTCTCCAACATCAGTTACGACGTTTATGGGGCATAGGTCGAGATGCTCAAACTGCTCAGAATCTGGCAGAACTAGATAAGGAGGAGACCTTCACAGAGGAAGATGTATGGGAATCTGAAGATGAGCTGGAGGATCTTAGGCAGGAGGCAGCAGAGCATGATGCTACTGTTGCTGAAGCTATACGATCCTCTCAAGAGGCTCGTTCTGTAACAATGCACTCTCAATCTTCGAACAGCACTACTCCTCGAGCAACTCCTGCTCCTGCTTCCATTGCTTCTCATACTTCTACCCCACGTGCTACTCCAGTACCTAATCCCCATCCTGATGAGGATGATCCTATGGATACCAACTATCAACCGAAGGCAGAAGGAACAAAGCGAGGTCCTTTCACCTTCGAGGATGAACAGCTATAAGCTATTCATGCTTGTATACAGGAGGTTTCACTACCTACATGGGTATCTCGTCCACCAGGAAACCTTGGAGAACGAAGCCACGGAAAGCTGAAAGCAGAGCAATACCTTACTCTTTTCACTATCATCTTTCCTCTCATCATTCCCGAGTTCTGGTGGACCCAAAACAGTACAGAATTCGAAGATCAGCTTCTTGCCAGCTTTATTCATCTTGTCGCATGCACAAATATTATTGCTTCCTACAAGACCTCAAATGCGGAGGCAGACGCCTACACAAACCACTATATTCCTTATCGAGCTTCTCTTGCACATCTTTATCCTGACTCCGATCCAAAATCCATGTTCAATCATCACTATGCCATGCATAATGGTGATCTCCTGAAATACTGGGGTCCTCTTGCTGCACTTAGCGAGTTTGCCGGAGAGCGTATGAATGGTCTCTTGCAAAAGGTCAACACAAACTGTCATCTCAGTGATTTGGATCTTACCATGCTGCGCCAGATGGCTCGTCGGTGTCGTTTGGAGGGGCGTCTTCATGATAATCAATCTGGAGATGCAGATATGAAGAAGCTCGCAGAGATTCTGGAGCCATCTGAAGGATCACGATTTGCTCTTTCGGATGCGCAACTTTCTACGGTTGATGTTGCCAACATACTCGGAGAGGCACCTAGATTAGCACCCACTGAGTATGACATGATCTTGCAGTACCTGCGTCTCACAGGGCGTGCATACCGTGGATATTTGCAGCTTCCACATCCGAGTGCTGCCCTCATTCTTCCCCCTTCTGCTCGTCGGCCTCCACAGTTCATTCTAGACAAGCGCACATACAGCTGCCAGACATCTCACTTCGGAAACAGCGCTATTCAGTTCTACAGTCCTCAAACTCAGTCCACGTACACCGGCTTCATTCATACTATCTGGCAAATTCCACTCGAGAATGTGATGCGGACCTTTATTCTTGTAAACTGTCATCGGTTGCTCTCCAGTGCTGAGGCAGAACGAGCTCCATACATTCACAACCCACGATTACTATCTAGTTTGGTCGACTGCACACCCTCCGACCAGTCATTTGTTATCGAGCCAAAACACATCATTACCCATTTGACGACATTCAAGCGACCAGCTGGTACATATGGAATAAACTGCGAGACAATGGTGGTCTGTTGGGCGTTGAACCGTGGTCGTAGATAGTAAATAGAATCTCTACCTCACTAAGTACTGTCAGACTCAATGTACAAACCATGCATTCATGCCCAGTGAGAACCCTTCGGCAATGGCAAAAGGGCACTCAACTGTGCATGATAGTGTAATAATATATGATACAGATAACGGTGTAATAAGAGTAGAACAACGGCACGATGAGGGTCGAATAACGGTGCGATGATGGATGAATAACGGGGCGATGACGGACGAACAACGGCGCAATGACGGATGAACAACAGCGCGATGACGGTGGGAGAGCGGCGCGATGACGGTGGGACAGCGGGGCGATGACGGTGGGACAGCGGGGCGATGACGGTGGGACAGCGGGGCGATGACGGTGGGACAGCGGGGTAATGACGGTGGAACAGCGGGGCGATGACAGTGGAAGAGCGGCACGAACGGTCAAGAATGGCGGCAAAACAAGTCTGTGGAGGATCGGGTGAGATAGGGAGAACAATGTCAGTGGAAACATGTGCGAACCGACGAACAACAATAAGACTGCCCTCTATGAGTCCAGCAGAGGGTAGCAGACCAAAAACTAGGAGAATCCGTCAAGAAATGCGCGAGAATGAGTCGTTGGAAGTAGGAGGTTTGGATGGGGGATGGATGGGGGCGCGACAGCGGCGCTGATGGCGGGATAGGCCAAAACGCTGTAGAGCTGCTCTCCCATCATGTATGGGAAGGCAATCATTCAAAAATAAAAAAAATCCATGGCGAAATGAGGGAGAACGAGCCCTTAGGAGGATAGGGTGGGATGGTGCTGGGGTCGTGAGCGCGACCTCGGCGCTGACAGCCTGGAAGGTTCAAAATGCGGTAGGAACGCCCTCTCCAAATGCATGAGAGGGCAGCAGTCGAAGAACGAGGGGGATTCGGGGTGAAATGCGCGAGAATGAGCGCTTTTGAGGATGCTGAAATTGGTAATGAGGAACGGTGGGCGCGACGGCGGCGCTGGTAACGGGAAAGGGGAAAACGCAGTGGAGCTGCCCTCCCATCATGAATGAGAGGGCAATGCTCTAAACAGCAAGGAAATCCATTGAGAACTGAGGGAGAACGAGTCCTTGGAAGGACAGGGTGGGATGGGGCAGCAGTGGTGGGCGCGCCATCGGGGCTGAAAGACGGGAGGGTTCAAAAGGCAGTGGGAACACCCTCTGCAAATACATGAGAGGGCAGGAGTCGAAGAACAAAGGGGATTCAGCGCGAAATAAGCGACAACGAGTGCCTTTAAGGATAGTTCTAGGTGGCGGGGAATGGCGGGTGCGACGGCGGCGCTGATGGCGGGAAGGGGTCAAACGCCGTGGAGCTGCCCTCCCATCATAAATGAGAGGGCGGTGATCCAAATGCAAAGGAAATCCGTTGAGAACTGGGGAAGAACGAGTCCTTGGAAGGAGAGGGCTATGGTGATGGGCGCGACGTCGGCGGAGACGTGCGCGACGTAATGAGAAACGGCGGGACGGCCCTCTTCAAATTTAGTAGAGGGCAGCCGTGGAAGAACCAGACGAATCCGTGGAGAAACAAAGGAGAACGAGTCGTTACAAGAAGAATGGTTGCACGGAGGACGGATGGCGGCGCGACGGCGGCGCTAACGGCGGGCAGAGGCGAAATGCAGCAGAGCTGCACTTTCATGGACTATGAAAGGGCAGTCGTCCAAGAGCCAACGGACTCAGCCCAAGAATGCAGTCCAAGGAGGTGGTGGAGAGCAGCTCTGCTTATTAAGCAAAACCGCGATTGCAGCAATCGCGGTTTTGCTTATCAGGCGGTCCTCCGGATCGGCTAAGAGATGCCTGCCGGTAAAACTTCCTCTTGTCTCTTCCCACCATTTACTCTTTGCGTTCTCGCCCGCCATCTTGGGGTAGGCGAGCACTACTTTTCCAGACGGACGAGATGACATCGCCTTGGCAACCAGTTGGAGACCACATAAGTCCTCTCAACAGAGGCCGCGCTACACGGAGGATGCAACGTCTTAAACATCGTGGGTTGGAGGACCAGGCAGACACGACGTCGTGGACGTGTGCGCCTAAATGGTGTGTGTGGATTGAATAATTCTTTTTAGTGTTCTCACCCAGAATTGTTGAGATGACTTCGACTAGCTAGTACCTCTCCGCTCGGACAAATTGCTACTTCCTCTACCTTCCCCGGTTAAACCTCGTTCTTTTCCTTGCCGCCATGTTTCCATCGCTGTGAATTTACTTCGGCAGACTCACAGGGCTGGTACATGGTGCTCGCTCTTGGTATGTATGGGCTGCACTGTTGTGCAGTCTGATTGCAGCCAAATGCGAACGCCATTACTTTATGAGCTCAGCTCGAAGAATATTTTAATATGAAAACCAGACTACAAGTCTTCTTCCATCCCCTCATCTCCCCCTTCCTCCTGCTCCTGCTCCTCTGCCATGTATTCATCCAGCTGTCTCAGCTCCTCTTCGGTGGGGAGATTGTAGAGAGCAAGCTTGTCGTTTCCGAACTGTAGTTCGAACGCCTTGTTGTCTAGGTTCTTCCACACCCGAATATCCTCCGCCGTCTGACAGAATTCTGGTTTCGGAAGTACGACACCGTTCTGCATGTATTGTGCCCGCTCACGCACAGTCAGAGAATTGTTGTAGAAATCCGGCTCGAACCAGTCAAGTGGAACGTTCTGAGGAAGGCCTTGGATACGTGTCGGCTCATCGGTGGGTACACGAGTACGCTCTGCCCTATTGACAATACCATTAATGCAGCTCTCAAAGGGTGCTAAAGGTATACTCACTTGGTCCAACGCGTCTTTCTACGTCGCTGAGCAGCCTTTGCGCGATTCTCATCCAACAGTCGGAACATCTCCGTAACTTGGGTTGCTCGCCCAAGTTTTTGCTTGATATGGTACTTGTCGTCTTCTCCTTCCTCGTCGTCAGAGTGGGCAGTAACCTCATCCATCAGACTGAGATAGCGCGAATGAAAACCCTCGCTTTTGAGTTGACCAATGCGGCCCATTCGCAACTACAATCATTCAGCACGCTGAGTATTAAGGTTAAGTAATAACATACATCATCCCGGCGTCGGTACACATTGTTCATAGCTTTCGAGACCTCAAGACTTCCAGGGTTACGCGTCTCACGGTCAGCTTTGCCTTTCAGGTATGAAAAGACAAAGTTTCGATAGAGCTGCTGAAGGAAGTTGTGTTTCTTCAGATAGGCGGGGTTCGGCTTTAGGAAAATGTAGGCATGCGCGATCGTAACTGTTTTGAATGTCGAGAGAGCGATGTGCTCATGAAGAGAATTGTACATGGAATTCGGAGTGCCGCCACGGATGTCGGGTGCCCATTGCTGTAAGCCGCAACGCTCGAGAGTGCCAAAGATGATGGAAAGAAAATCCTCCTCGACTCGACGCATGTTCTTTGCGATAATGCTAGTACCGGCATTGTTGTGAATGGTCCGGATCTTAGCAACAGCCTGAGCTGTTACATTTGAACCTTTGAGCGCAGTGCGAACAGTAAGACTGATGGCGTTCTCCGAGCCAAAGAGTTGCTCAAACTGAGCTTGAATGGCATCATCAACAGCAGGGGGAAGAGCATTCATATCTGTCAAGACTCCAAGGATACGGATATGGAGCTCAAGAGCAGTCTGAATGATCGTTAAAAATGAAAGAAATATGAAAGAAAAATGCATGCCTTGATTGTCCGAGCATCTTCAGGAATCTCATCCTGGGTGATATGATACTGATCCTTGCGTGGTGCAGGAGTGGGAGGGGGTGGTGGAGGAGGAGGGGGAGGTGGAGCCTCTGGAGGAGGAGGTGGTGGTGGTGGTGATTTATTCCCCGCACGACGCTGCCTCTTTCGAGATGGACTTGACTGAGAGGCCTGCTCCGAGTTGGATGAGGCCGGAGTGGGAGATCTCTGGCGCTTCCTCTTCGGTGGGGTATATCCGGGAGCCCAAGGTGGCATTAGAACTTTGGTCGATGATTGATGGTCAGGATGAAAGGATGAAAGGACATGAGGCATACGTGCATTGAATTGAAACGCGTCGCGCGTCGGACGTATTATGCTTACAGTATACTACTGACTAATATCCTCACGGTCGTTGATCACACCACGGTAACAACCACGGTATGAACCACGACGAACGTGGTTGCGTTTCAACCACGCTGGCTATTGCCGCCGGTGTCAGTGTACTTGAGTGTCAACCTTTCGGCTAAGACCTCGGGTATTCCACTTCTTCCGGAATCCCACAAGTTAAAACCCCCTAGCTCCCTCGAACTTGCACTTGTGTTAGTCTAGGAAGTACATCCTCACACCCTCCGTTTGGAACCTCCTTGAGTCACTAGATCTAGGCTAAGGTTGTAATTCGTTACGAGTGATAAGGTCAGAACCTTGTACTTGTTCACCGGGAACTTTAGAAGTATCCGGGTGTTTATTTGTTGTGTTTGTTTTGTGTGTGTGATTAGTAGTGTGTATTTCTGTGGTGTTTTCCTACACTGCACATCATATTTTGGAGCCTACTGCGAGGGGGCTTATTTGTTTCAACTTGAGGATTCGGAATCCAACGGTTAAAAAGTCTTACAAACAAAATTTCCTCCAAAAGAACTTCGACCTCGCAGTCTTCGCGTTATACGCCAAGTCAGGCTGAACGTTCACCCCCTCCGTCTAGACAACGTGCGAGTACGTCAAGTGCTCCAGCTAGTTCGGATAGAATCCTTAGACCAAATTCTAATCCATCCGATTACTTAATAAACGGTGGACCAGAAGCTAGACAGAAGGCAATAACAAAAGCTGCCCAGTCTAGTCAAACCCAAAAAGAACCTACACGTCGGAAAACTCCTTACGTACCGACACCCGTTACTCCTCAAAACAGGACTAACGACCCAAAAGCACCAAGTGCACCTAAAGCATTCAGACCTTCTCTCGTACCTTACCCAGATGTAGCTTCAGAAGACGAGTCGGAAGACTTTCCGCTGAGACAACACTCTTTAGAACCCAACCCTTTGTTCACAATTTTAAGATCCTAGATGACTACTGTCACCTTAGACCCCGCTGCATATCCGTCCATGGCTCTGTCAGAACACTTGGACGAGTCTAATTTACCTATTCCGGGTACCAGACATGCACCCGAGTTCACAGCCACACCAGCTAGCGTAAAAAGATACTTCAATTCCTTGGACTGGATATTCCCGTCTAAGAAGATCAAAGAGGATGGTCTCAAGATTGAAATTGCTGTTAGTTACGTCGGCGAAGATGTCAGAACACAGTGGTTTGTGATGCCAGAGTATGCAGCAGCCAATTACCCGAAGTTCAAGAAGGCAGTACTCGAAAGTTACGGCGCAGGCGCTGAAGATCGAGAACACACCACTAAGGAACTTGAAGAAAAACTCAACAGTTACAGGATCAATCCGATCTATAACAAAACAAGTTAGGTAGAGTTCAAACGGGTAATCATGCATGTCATGTTATACTTAATTAAGAACAAAGACATCACAGAGAAATCTGCTATAGATCACGTTGTGAACTGTATCCTGGGTCCCTCTTGGGCTAGTATACAAGTTGAACTAAAACGTGTACACCCAGACCCCTCAGACGCTGCTAAGGCAGTTACTGTAGCGTTTCGACCATTAATTCTCATATCGGGTCACGAGGCCTCACGAAGCGAAGCTATACATAGAGCATATCGCATCACAGCCAATTTTTTCACGCACAGATTGCTCAAAATGGAAATTTTCAGGCCCGCCTAGCGGCGGGGCATCCTAATCGGGTAATTCCCGCCTGTGTGCCTGATTACGAAGCTATATCTTTTTAAGAGTCTAGTGTCACGGTAAAAGACTGCGAAGTTACGGTCGAAATGCTACAGTACTGTACTATTATGACCTCGTCTTCATGGGGCGTTATGCGTTATGCATACTCTTCACAACTGTTGCTCTTCATTCAGGGTCCAATTTCCTTATATGGACTGGTGGAAGCGGCGGCAACAGCCGCCGCATCAGAAAATTTCCTTTTTGGGCCTTACCTCGGTCCAAATTTTGGGCGTTACGTGTTATGGTACCCCCGACTCTTCATTTCATAGGCCGCCGTTATGCGTTATGCGAAGATGAGGTCGTAATAGTACAGTAGTCTCAAGTGGACACTTAGCGAAGTATCTGAAGCTATCAGCACGCATTTTGGGAATATGAATGTTTTTGGGCAAACATCGGATATCCCAGAAACATCCGGTAGAGTGTTTGACCAAGCTCTTGTTCCCATATCTACTAGTCGAGTCAAGACAGAGTCTTTAGCTCAGCAGACAGAGTCTCTAGCGCTACTACTTGACAAGATTAATATTGATGCAAAGGAGCGCAGGGAAGCTGAACAAAACCAGAACAGACAGCATGAACAACTGTTGGCTGCCCTTAAGAATGTGATTCGAGGAAATCCCATCATCCGGAACCAACATGTTCAACAGTATGACTACCTGAGTGAACCACTTAGTTACCCGTACAAGGTAGTACAACACTTAGCACAAGGAGCACCTGCGTATCCGGGTGGACCGCCTACTATCCAGTCGAAAGGAACTGGGATGTTAGTAAGGAATAACCCCGGAAGCAGCAGACCACATCCACCACACCCGCCGCATCAAGCTGGTGAAGGACAGTGCTTCTTTTGTGGCGAAGAAGGACACTTTGTTAGGGAATGTGTACACCAGAAGAAGATGGAAGCAGAAGGCTGGATTTACAAGCCCAACAATGTGAAGTACTACTTCTTAAGAAATGGAACATCCCTTCAAAGCAAGGCTAAGGCCGGTATCTGGCCAGCCTGGCAAGTCTGGAAGCTTATGGAAAAGATTACCGGGAAATTACCATCCGAAGCTTCCGCCATGCTCAGGTCCCAGAGCTTCATAATGGAGACTGAAGAAGATATATTTAGTCCACAAGCAGTAGTGGATGCGGAACGGGTATCAGATACCCAGTCAAATTTCGATTAGGCTCGAGGATGGAAAAGACTCCAGAAGAACCAGGAGAGAAAAGGCTTATACTTGCAGAAAAATTGTTAGAGCATCTAATCGAGTCACAACGACACTCTTGGAAGCAAGACAATCCGTCCTCAGCTATAAGTCTTTCCTCTTCTCTGGAGTCTGGGCCTGTTAACACGCTAACAGAGTCTCTTGAGAGCCAATTTGTAAATACGCGTGCATAATCTAATGGAAAACATATCGAAAAACCAGTTGAAATCTTGAAACGGAAACCAGGACCAAATCTTCACGGGAAAACTGACATTCGACCAAGTCAAAGACAAGTTGAAGTCGTAATCCCTGTGAAGAAGCAAGTTAGCTTTGCAGACTCAGAACCGGGAACTAGCAAAATACCCGATCGGGTAGAATCAGTCAAGGAGACTGTTGTTCAGGAAAAGCCTACGGAAACTTTTGTAGATCCGGAGCTAAAGAAAATCATTAACGACGTGTTGCAAGCCCCAGGGCCATTAGTATCTAAAGATGATATAATTGAACAACAGAAACAACGCACTTACCAACGGATATCCAAAATACGAGCTATGCTCAACGAAAATTCGGAATGGCGTTCACTCTGGAAACAATTCTTACCCTTCAAAATGCTAGCTACGAATGAGGCATGGCAGAAAGACTTGTTAGACCTCTTGAAAGGCAGAAACGTCAAGGTCAATGTATAAATGGAGTTTGTATCACCCGAACCGACCTCTGTTTACATACTAAACAGAATGGAAGGGAGTGATTTACCCATAGATGCAATAGTTGTACAAGACCCTGTCGTCCAGCTGTACCACTTCAATAATGGCTACAAGGGTCCTTACTTCAACGTGGACTTACCCGCTGCAAGTATAGCACCAGAAAGCGCAGAACTAAGAACCGTATGGCCGGTTATTGGAGGAGCTGGTAGGAAAGAGTGTTTGTTAGACAGTGGATCACAAATTGTATCCATGTCCTTAAAAGCAGCACTCGAGTTAGGCATTTCTTACGATCCTAACGTTCAGATAACCATGGAAAGTGCGGACCAGACCCGAACCACTACAGTAGGGTTAGCACGTAACTTTCCATTTACCTTTGAAGGTGTCACTTACTACCTACAAGTACATATCCTTAGGTCACCAGCCTATGAGGTACTGCTAGGGAGACCCTTCGAACGGGTATCCAGTCTTGTTACTTCCACTTCGGGTGAACAAGTATCCGCGACAATAACCGATCCAACGAATGGTCGACGGATGACTATGCCCACCTATGCGAGAGGTGAAGTACCAAGGTATCTTAAGCCTGTACAACAAGAGGGTTTTCAGAACTGCTCGAGGAATTGATCCCAGATCAAGGAGAGGTTGCCCTCTACATAACGAGAGGCAAGAATGGCTATAAAATACAAGAAACCTATGTACCAGGCAATAACAGAACGAGTTTCAGTGCGGCAGACTTGACCAGCTTGTACTTAAAGAAGTCTAATGATGGAGTACAACGAGCAGTCAAACCACTCAGATGGGAATTCATATTTCGGGATCCTAAAGACCCGTTCATGGTACCCATAAAGCACCTGATAGAAACTCATGAACGCAGAACAGTCAACAGTTTTCGGAAAGTATTTGACATCCAAAAACTGCTAACTAAGAATGAATGGGATGCAGGATTAGTACTGAGTACCTCGCAGATGTTCTACGGGGTTCCGGAAGAACTACAGAGTGTGTTTGGACAGTTCTCCATTACTATGGCAGAAGAACACTTGCACAGGCAATAAGAAGTGTTCCTACAAGGAGCTAAGAAGATGTGTAAGCCTAAGGGTATCTTTGAGATGCGGAAACTTGATGTCTATGCGGCTAAGAAATATAAGCCAGTGGCATTAAAGACCAAGCCACATCTTAGTACCCTCCCGGATGAGTTTCGCATTGTAAGAAATATACAAGGCGATCCTCTAGCCGACATGCCTAAATTGTCTCCGAACCCACCCGAGTTTGTACCTACGGGTAGATACACTGCTGAACGTAGAGAACAGATCCAGAAAGACCATACAGGAGATTTCCTATGGCCTGAAGAACGAAAACTAGTGGATCAGTTAATGTGTCAACAAAACGAGGGTTTCGCATGGGACGAATTGGAAAAAGGCAAGTTCTGGGAAGACTTCTTTCCTCCGGTAGACATGCCAGTAATTCCTCACACACCATGGGTACTACGGAATATACCCATTCCACCCAGTATCTATGATGAAGTGTGTAAAATCATCAAGAATAAGATAGACACAGGTGTATACGAACCTTCAAACTCATCATACCGATCAAGATGATTCTGTGTACTCAAGAAAGATGGTAAGAAACTTAGGCTTGTACATAGTTTAGAACCTCTCAATGCGGTAACCATTGCACATTCAGGCTTACCACCCGCAACAGAAGAGTTAGCGGAAGCCTTTGCGGGCCTATCGTGTGGAGGAACCCTAGACTTGTACGTAGGATATGATGAGAGATTGTTAGCCATAGCCTCAAGAGACATAACTACCTTCTCAATACCCTACAGAGCACTAAGACTAAGAACCTTACCCATGGGTTGGACAAATTCAGTACCAATATTCCATGAAGACGTGACATATATACTATGTGAAGAAATACCAGCATACACTAGGCCTTACATAGACGATGTACCAGTCAAAGGCCCTTCAACCAGATACGAAGACAAGGACGGCAACGCCGAAGTACTTAAGGAAAATCCGGGTATCCGTCGATTTGTTTGGGAACATCTCAACAATATGAACCGTATCATTCAACGGATGAAGTATGCGGGTGGAACTTTTTCCGGACATAAAGCTATCATATGTGCGGATGAGATAGTAGTTGTAGGACATGTATGTTCATATGCTGGGAGAAAACCCGCTGCTGAAAGAGTCAAGGTCATACAGGACTGGCCTGACTGCGAGAACTTGACATAAGTCAAGTCTTTCCTAGGCACCACGGGTATCTTCCGGGCATTTATTAAAGATTATTCAGTTAAGGCCTACGCCATGAACAAGTTAAATCGTGGTGCAGTACCTTTTCAATGGGGACCTGAGGAAAAAGCCTCTATGCAAGTCCTTAAAGATGCTATCACAAATTGTCCCATGTTAAAACCACTCCGTTACGATTGGGACACCCCGATAACACTTTCGGTTGATACTTCTTACCAGGCAATAGGCTTCTACTTATCACAAAAAGACCCAGAAGACGACAAGAAGACTTACTTTGCTAAATTCATATCTATCACCCTGAACGAGACTCAAACAAGGTACTCACAAGCCAAACGAGAGCTATTTGGTTTACACAGAGCTCTTATGCACTGCAGGTACTACTTACTTGGATGTCGGAAACTCCGGATAGAAGTGGATGCAAAGTATATCAAAGGAATGTTGTCAAACATAGACTCTCTCACCAACGCTAATCTACAGCGATGGGCAGAGGATATCCTGATGTATCACTTTACCTTAGTGCACGTACCGGGTAAAGTACATGGACCCGATGGGTTAAGCCGAAGACCACCTTCAGACAAGGACCCAGTGGTACCATACGACGAACCAGATGATACATTGGAACTTGAATACGAGGAGAATCCTAACATTGCAAAAGAGGATCAACCTCTAGAATTTGAAGAGTTTAAGGACCACATCGATACTCGCACTGGTTTCATGCAGAGCCTTCACACAGGAAACAGTGAGACACCCGGGTGGTCACCCGATCAGAGAGTTTCACAAGCCACAGCTGCAGCGGTTGAAGACATTGAGAAGTGGGTAGACATACCTAACTTCCCAGACCAGAACAGGTCTGAACGGGAAAAAGCATGGGAAACTATGTTACCGTATGTACAACCGTACTTAGAAAAGAAGTCACATTTGGAAGAGGGTGACTTACTCGAACGAATGATAACTAAGATGCAGGACTAGGCTGATAAGGAATTCTTTGTTCGAAATAACAGACTCTACAAAATATCTAACAAAGGGGAACACAAGCGGGTGTTACAAAAACCCGAGAGAATGGCAGTCTATAAGGTCATACACGACAAGAATGGCCACAAAGGACAATTCTCAGTCAAACACTTAATTCGCACAAGGTTCTGGTAGCCAGCACTAGAAACTGATGTGAACTAGTATGTGAAGACTTGTGTTCTCTGTCAGAAAAGACAAAAGAAGAATATACACATGGAACCTAGAATCACTTCAATGCCAGGAATCTTTGAGAAGGCCTATGTGGATACCTTCCGGATGCCAAAGTCAACCGAAACGGCTAACAAGGATGGTAAAACTTCCAAGAAAGACTTGAAGGCTGAAGAAACCAAGTATTCTGGATATAATGCAGTGACTGTTGCAAGGTGTGGATTATCCGGATGGCCGGAAGCCCGAGCTTTGAAGAAAGAAACTGCAGAAACGCTAGGAGACTGGTTATTCGAAGACGTACTGTCCAGATGGGGTTGCATTCGAGAAATTGTAACCGACAATGGACCGTCCATTAAGAAAGCAATGCGATACGTAGAACAGAAGTATGGCATAACGGGTATACTTATTTCACCCTACAATAAGCAAGCCAACGGCAAAGTTGAAAGAGGACACTGGGATATTCGCCAGTCACTCTTCAAGGTGTGTAAAGGAGACCCTTCAGTTTGGCCAGCATATTTACATGAGGTCTTATGGGCAGAAAGGATCACAGTAAAGCGTGGATTAGGGTGTTCACCCTTCTATGCGGTAACTGGAAGTGAACCTATTCTTCCGTTAGACTACATGGAGGCGACTTGGTTAGTAGATGCACCGAATAAAATCGTATCCCATTCGGATCTTGTGGCTTATTGAGCGAGATTAATAGCAAAACACGCTTCGGATGTAGCTAACATGAGAAAACGGGTGACTGCTGCAAAGCGAAAAGCTGCAGAAGCCTTCATGGAACAGTATAAGAATACTATGCCGAACTGGCAATTCAAGACTGGAGAACTAGTCCTAGTAAGAAACACCAGAATCGAAGATGAGTTGAATTCAAAGTTCAAAGAAAGATTCATGGGGCCTTATGCTGTAGTTACAAGAACAACAGCTGGTAACTACATATTGTGTGATCTAAACGGTGAACTACTAGACGGAAAAATCACTGGTTTCCAGGTTCTACCCTTTTATTCACGAAGGGACCCCATTGACTTAGGAACACAGTTCCACAGAAGATTAGATGCTATCAAAGGCAGTGTTAGCAAGGTATATGATAAAGTAGCGAAGAGTGCCTTGTGGATCCTCAATCGGGTAAACCAACGAAAGTGAAAAGTACCCGGTCGGGCTGCTCGGGCACCATGGAAAAAGACGACAATCGACTACTTAGAAAGTATGGCTCAGAAGGGATTCGAACCCTAGGCCGTCTGAGAGCGGATTGATCGACCAGTAGACCATCTGACCCTTGCTAAACACAAGGGCAACCCAGCATCAAGAAGCCCACTGCATAAGTTAGAGACCAGATACACCAAGAATATTCGAGGCTACGTTCATGAACTGTTGACTGATCCAAAAAGGTCAATCTACGATGTGAATGGACTACGGGGATTGTAAAAATCTGTGCACAACATGAGCTTAGTGGCAGGCCCAACACAGGATTCGAACCTGCAACCCGTCTCATCAAAGAGACAGGCTGTCAACCAGTAGACTATATGGGCTGTTTGAGGCAGTAGGGACCTCACTGGAGCCGCCTTCTCATGACGTCACTATGTGGCGATCCAGCGTTTACTTGAGAAGGTACGTTTAGGCCATCAGGTAACGTTGAATCACCCAACTAAGCAGTAGACAGAGGTTTCCGTTTGGAAACCAAGCATCCTAGAGACAGTGGTGCAACCGGGTGGTTTTAGTATACCCGATTAGTTAGACTGAAGATGGCGCGGACGCCATGTAAAGAAAAAGAAAGGAGAGGGTACATGAGTATTCCTCAAAATTTACACAAGAAAAATTATTAATTTTCAAAAATCAAAAATCAGACCTGTGGCAACATCAAGTATACAAGCATGTAACATCGGGTAAAGTACGGGTGACTCAAGTGTACCCGATACCAGGGGAAATTCTTAAAAAGAATTCGCGCAGCAGAAAGAAGCAATCGGTTGCTGTGGCGCAAGCTTCGAAAACCGTATATCATAGCGCAGATCCGGAAAATGCCGGATAGCACATAAAATAACGGTCAAGACAGATAGGGGCGGATACAGAAAAACTTCCCCGCGCCCTCGTTTCCCTCTGCAAAAACCACCATGTCCAACGAAACCGCTTCCTCTAGCCCCTCGTTCAGCTATGTAGGACAAGCCTCTGTGCCCGAGGACTTGTACTGGGCTCTCACAGACGACCTCGCCCAACAACTCCTCGTAGATCCACACGAAGTAGTAGAAACGTGGCTCAACGCGGGTAACCGATCGGATAGAGCGGGACGAGTTCTAGCTGAGATAGCCGATGTTATAGCCTCGTCTAGTGAGGAAAGTGAACACTGGGCGAGCCCTTTGCACTGGCTGGACTCTGTGTTTGCAGGACAAGTCGCTGCAAACTCTGACTGGAAGCCTAACGAGAAAGCAATGGATGAAGACACGGGTGCCACTCAGGTACCCGAGTCTGACACCAACCTTATGGACGTAGACCCTCCTTCCCCAAGTTCCCATTCCCCTCCCATAGATAAAGTCAACACGCAAAAAGACGCGTCGGGTGAACAGTCGGAAGGTTCTCATACCCGACCCAAGCCCACGAAGACTTACAGTCGAAGACTGTCTGGCGCGTCGCAGCCTCAACCGGATACTCGTGTTATCCGTGCCAGATCCCCTACCCCAGTAGCTGGACCCTCGGGTACTCAGCCACCCGTCAACACAACACCCGTTCCAAGACGTTCGATGTCCGACCTCATTCAAGAGGAATATGAGTACATCAACAAGGTGGACGAAGATCGACAGTGCTGTTGCTTCAAGCTACTGTACAAAGACATCGACCAGATTATTCGAAGACCCGAGATCCTCTTCGATCAGCTGCCTTACCCTAGGAGGCCTGGTTTACGGATAGATCACGTCAAGAAGTTCATCAAGTCCTTCATGGTCGATGTGCAAAATAGCAAGAAGGACCATCCCTCAATGGACCGTCGGACTGCGATGAAGATAGTCGACCACGGTCTACTTATCGCACGGATGACAGTTCACCCGGATAACACCCCGTCTGAGGTAAGACTATGGTTCACTATAGCTAACCACAAGTTAAACTGTTCACAGTACCAAGAGTATGAGGACAATGAAGAACATGACGAGTTGGATGAGACTTCGGATGACGAGGTTGTATCCGGTGGTCCACCCGAGTCAGACACCCCCACACAGAAGAAGAACAAGGACTCCGCCAAATCGAAAGATAAGGCGTCGAAGTCAAGCAGCAAGTGTACACGGGTGTCGGATGATGAAGAGGTTTCCGGTAACGAGCCAACTACTTCAAAGAAGGCGAAGGCACCGCCAAAGAAGAAGCCTCGCATCGCGGGTGACAACGACTCACCCGAAGCATTCTCCTCCCACCCCCGACCTTCCAATCACAGACCCATCGTCCAAGGGAACAACAGCGATGATGTCCAATGCTGGATTAATGGGAAATGCATTGCGTGCGAGAAGTCGGGAAAACGTTGCATTTTCCCGCTTACAGCGAAGAAGGGCAAGCGTTGTTTCTCTTGTGAAGCTTGCAGCGCCGCCAAGATCAAATGCCTCAAGATGCCGTTGGGCCCCACGGAATATGGTCGTCTACCCGCTGAACAAACCACGAATACGCAAGGTGTCTGGAAGTTCTTGGGCCGTGGTGACATCCAAGTACCACGCAACGCAATCCATAGCAGAGCATTGTGCGTTACTTGGTGGATCATCGGGGGCTTCGAGGATACCTGCTACACCATCCGAGCTCGAGCTGTTGAGGGCAGACAACACAGAGTTGAAGGCACGTGTGGAGGATATGGCGAAGCAGATCAAGGGTTTGACAAAGGATGTCAAGAAGCTGAGGAAACAAGTGGAGAAGGTTGAAAAGGCAGAGTCAGATGAAGACGAGGTACACGAAAAGAAGGGTAAAGACCAAGCGAAGGACTAAGATAAGCAGTAGGCAAGGACTTCTAAGACTCGTGTACAATATCAATCAGTTGTGTTATAACCATTTCTTGACAATGGGACTTGGAACAGTATGACTTTGTACCGTATTTTCCTTGTAAGCAGCTGAAAGTGAAGACCGGGTAGATGTGATACACCCGGCCCAGTCTTGAGTAAAAATTTTGAACGAAAATCAGAATGCTTGTTCGAATGGGCGTCGGGTATATTGTAATTATCCGGCTAGTAAAAGACCTTAACTGGGGAGCAACTCAACGCAGTATCTAAAAATAAGTAGTGCAGATCCCCCTGATCAGCGAAACAGAAACGTCTAGTAGACATGTGATAATGGGATCATGTGATGGCATCTGAGAATACTCTTAAACCCACAAGTCGAGCTGGCTCAGAAAAACAAAACGCCCCACTATGTCCAACACGTCTACGCCATCGCGGAAAAACACCAAAGTACCCGCTCCACCCGAGAAGTCACTCCCTCCCTTTCAGTACTTGGGACACAAAGGCCTCATTGGGAGAGTGGATTACTATGACTTTACTCTGGAACAGGCGCGTGTAGCGCATAGCAAGCCCCAGACTATACGAGACTGGACGCGGGAGGAAGACCAATCTCCCCTGATCCTGGAGATCGCTTCTAAGCTGGTCGCGTATTACAACCCTTTCATCAAACAGTTTCCCAATGCACAACACTGGATGGACTGGGTAATGATGGAAGCTTACAAGACCCTGTTGGAGAAGGACGGTTTTACCCACACGGGTCTAGGTTCGGATAGCAGCGTAGCACCCGGTTACACGTACTTTGGCTGGTTGGAGTTTCAAAAACCGTGCTGCTCTTTCTTCTTTGTCCCCAGAGAAGCCAACGACATCGCCAAAAGCCCACTCAAACTGTTGAACCGAGATGTCGAAGGCAAGTGTAACGCCTTGTTGGCTAAGACGTCTGTTTTGCTTGTGGCCAAAGACGTAAAGCCAGTCAAGGATTTTGACTCCACTTGGCATTGGCTGGATTATTACTTGGCGCAAGCCATAGTAACAGTTCATCCTGAGCTGGAGGTAACACCGGATATATTATAAACATCCGGCCCAGACTAACCAATGATTTTAAGGGAGGAGACTCAGAACCAGACGTAGAAATGGCGCCACTGGACGAACTGGAAGATCAACAGACACCCGCACCCTCTACGCCGCCCCAGCTCTCCCAGACAGGTTTTACACTTGTTCAAATCCCCTCCCCACAGAACCCCATTCAGTCCCCCATCGCATCCGTGGGTGCACCCGTAACTGCACCTGGAACCACACCTCCCCGCCCACCACGCTTCGCAAACTTCGACTTCAATGAAGTAATCACGCTGAGCCCCAGAGTCTCCATTTCGGAAGGTTCACAAGTGCCCAACGATAGGATGGATGACTTGGAGCAAGAACTCAAGCAGGCTCGTCGAGATTGTCACAACTTTCGGGAAGCCAACAAGGCGTTGGTTAGCACCAACAAGGGCCTTCGCATGATGAACGAAGACCTTACCCGCGAGAACACCCGTCTCACCCGTGAAAACAAAGCCCACTGGGAACAGATGGCTTTAATCGATGAGTTGATTCCCCATCTAAAAGCGCACTGGGAAGGACTTCAGAAATTTCGCAATGAATACCGGGATATTGTTTACGAGGCCCGAATGGCGACAAAGAAGAAGGACGACAAGTTCCAAGGGTGGAAACATGTCCAAGACATTGACTTGCACGCCATCCTCGAGCGATTCAGAGGCACTGGCGAAGAAATGGTTGACATGGGCAACAAAGAATTTTACAACCACATGGAAGCCGTTGAGTTTTTGGTTGGAACGGTGTATGGCAAAGAATGGCGAGAGGACTGGCCAGAAATGTCGCCATCGGGTGAAGCATCGGGTAGTGGGATGGTACTCGGAGATGAAGTCGACCTGGATGAAACAGTTGCACCCGGTGAGGAAGACTCTTACGGTGAAGATTCGGATAAAGACACCAGTACTGATTCTAGCCGTAGTTCAGACACAGTAGATGAATATGCTAGCCAGACAGATGACATCAAGTACGAGGACGTATAATTCCCTCAGAAAGATTTGTATTACTACCCGCAATCAAGTGTACAATAGCGTCTCAGAATTTTGGTATAACCAAAACCCTCAGTTGAACTTATATTTGAATTTCGTTAGCCCTATGAAAAACCCGCACGACTTTGATAGTATTTCTATAAGCTAAGAACTAAGAAGGTTATAGAAATACTATCTAAGTTAAGGGGAGACTAACAAGGCCTAAGCAGACTAGCGAGCGCTAAGAAAAAGTAAGACCGCAATCGTCAGAAAAGGTAAACGAACGCAACGAGACGGGAGCATCCTCAGGAAACGCCAAGTGACGCCCGATAAACCGGTTGGTTACAAAACGGCGACTCTGGTAATTCTCCCACCATTCAACCAACTGCCAATCCGGAAAGTTCAACGAATCAGCGTCAATCAACAGGTTATCGCAAGAAGCCAAGTTGGGGACCAAGAGTCTGTACATCCAAAAGAGACTAAAGTTGGAGATACCCATCGTATAAAGCTAAGGATCGGGTGAGACTCGGATAAGAAAGATATTACCCAACTTACCGACAGGTTGGCCATAGCCTCAGTAAAGCTATCCGGGTGCGACCGAGCCAGATCCAAGTAAGGCAACGGCAGGTAGTCATTTACATGAACGCCATTGACCAGAATACGGTGCTTGGTTAAGAAACGTTTGACCAACGTATCAAGAGCCACGAAGAATGTGCGCGCCCAGAGGCGTTCAGCCTCAGTCAAGCCAAAGCCTGAGTTGGCCTCCCAAATGGTAACAGCGGCCAACTGTAAAACATTATCAGTCAATCGGGTAAATAAACGTTATCCGAGAGACATACGTACCAAAGAACGAAGCGCGAAGCGAAGCACAGGCGAGTCATGAGCATGACCAACGCCAATACGATCCCCGTCGTGTAATTGAAGGGTATAGTCTTGGTACCCGAAACCACCCGGGACGACAAGCACAATCATAAAGCCTTTCAGCTCATGGTACAGTTGCACTGCAACTTGCATGTCGAGCATCATAGTAGCAGCACGACGACGTGGAGAAGAGACTTCGGCGTTGACAAATTCGGGAAGCATGGGTAGCTTGAGGTTACAGAACTCGGGAACGGATTCCATATTTGTGATGGGCATATGGACTTGCAGAGCCCTCCTTTTATACTTGAACGGAAGCAAATGTGGCGGAATTGTAAAGACCCGTTATCCGATAAAGCCCCTATCCTACGGATAAGTAACCGCAGAAAAATACATCCAGGATTGAAGGCTTTGACACAGACTTATCCTTAGGCTTCACACGTTAAGAAAAGTCAAGAAAAACAAGTAGCATTGTATAGGATCTATCAAAAGAGTGCTGGTCCTACAAGCTATAAGAAACAAGAACCAAACATCGCTAAGACTACCAGAAGACAAAAGTAACAAAAGTCAAGCGGAAAATTCTTCAGAAACTTGGTAAATACCCGAGCTGTTACTCTACAGCGCGATACCCATGCCTTGAGTAAGAGCTACATACAAGGAAGCGGTACGATGGAAGCCCTGCAGCTCTCCATAAATACGGTTCAACGAGATGGTCAATTCCAAACGATATTGAGCCTCAGCTTTAAGAGTACCGGGTGAAACGTCGGATAATTGTGTAGAATCCTTCAACAAGTGTTCAAAAATATGACCCAAACGATTGACTTGGTTGCGATAACCTTCAATAGCAGGTGCAGCTAAGCCCAAGTTAACACCGGAAGACTTTCGGAAATAAGAATAAGACTTACCATTGGTAAAGTAACTCAACGACGTGGCATCGATAGAAATCGAGTCAGGTTTAGCAGTCTTGGCACCTTTAGATTCGTCTTGATGAGCGGATCGACACTTGAGCGGAGGAAGCTCAGAACCTTGAGAAATGCCAATGGTTTTCAACGCCTTTTGGTATAGACAAGAATTGACGTCCATACCTTCGACCTCAGCGAGTGGTTGGTACCGGGTACCGGATGCTTGAACACTCTGCAAGAAACATTAGTGCAAGTACTAAATGACAAGTTAAAGACATCACCTTGTCGTTACGTTTATCCGGGTTGGCAGCACGGTCACCCGAGATGACGTGTTCCATGTCGTCGACCTGTAGTTGAGACAACTCAGTGATTAGTCTAGACACTAGCGCTAACAGAACCGTGAGCTTACATTGGCACCGGAAGACTTGGTAGGCTCACCATCTTCCATTGCTTTGACGTCGTCAGCCCACTTAAACGAAGAAAGAGGGACAATGAGCCTACGAGTATCCTCGTCTGGGAGCTCGCTCTCTTCATCAGACGTCTCAATAATGAATTCTGGAGTCTTGGGAGCTTTCTTGGTGACCTTGCACAAAAAGTAATCAGATCAAGTAAAACACCCGAGAGCAAGCACTAGGGACATACCTTCACCTTACTTTCCTTAGGAGGAGCCCGATACAAAGGATGATCTGTGGCGAAGCCAGGCAGATGGTTGTTGAGCGTCCGGTTGACTGACTTGATATACGGTTGACAGAGATTAGCAATATGCATCCGGCTATCCTGAGGGTTGATTCCCAAGGTAGCGGCGGCACAAGCTAGAAAGCTCTGCAGCGCCAGACCGAAGTCCAACATACCCGAAACCACATCGACCTTCTTGAGGTTGCTCAAGGTAGGGTTGCGATTCTAGAAAGAAGACAAACGGGTAATTAGAAAAATACCCAATGAAGAAAAACAGAGCACGCACAATAATCTTGTTGATGGTAGCCTCAAATTTGAGGCAGCGAGAAGTCAAGGGAGCATTGTCGTCCTCGAAAGTGGCCATAAGGGCCTGGGCCCTTGGAAGAACAGAGCTCGTCGGTAACTGAGTCGGGAAGATCAGCGACCTTGTTGCAAGCCCGAGTCAGAGCCTGACCGGACTCTACGATGTGCTTGCGCAACGCATCCGTAACAGTATTGGCTGGCGGTGAGGCGGTGTTGGGGAAGATAGCAAGCAGGTTGATAGGCTTGGGAGGCTTGGACATAGTAAAGGAAAGCGATAAAAGGAAAGCGGGTGATTATCCTGGCCCTTTTATACAGCACACCCAGTCCTAAAGCAAAGCAATGACCCTGGAAGATCCATACAGATATCGCGAACGATATCATCTAAGTTAAGGGGAGATGATACGCACAGTACAAATTGGCCACAGAAAGGCTACATTTTGCGAATCCTATAAGACCTTTGTTCAGTAAAGACTTGTACACGAAACACTAAGTACGAGAAGTCTACGCTATAGACTTCAAGGAGACTCTCTTAGGATGCAAAGAGACTCCAAGGTGGCCAATACGTGCCTACGGGATTAACTCCGGATGGACCGGCAACTCCCGTAACATTCTACAGAAACCTTAAAGCGTACCTGAATATCAAATACTCAATGTGTTCCGGGTTACCCAAAAGTACCCGTTAGACACTTGAACTCAGTCAAGTGAACGTCCAAAAGGACCAGTACTCAACCAGTGTTCAGTATTAGTTGTAAACTACGAGGCCTATTCAGAATCCGTATAATGAACCAGTATAAAACGTTGTATACTCGGATCTACAAGGACCCACAACTTTGTGACGCAAGTCAGATACATATCCGAAAGCACGTCATCCTAGCGTCATCACACCGAGAGCCATCCATTATCACATCGGATACGATTCGGAACCGGATGACTCCGTATCCGGCTTGTGACTCAGAAACCATCAGGAACGTGAGCCTCATGGCTCTTTGTTCCAAGACCAGAATCACAGAAGTCACTATAACAGAACAGCCTCGAATGCCATCCATATAAAGTGGGGTATCATTCGCAAGCTATTACTTAGACCTTTCACAAGAGGCCAAGTATAAGAAGATCCAACTAGAACTCAGAACAGAACTTACACTGCGATAAGTCGGGACGACTGGACTTCCATATGGAATATCCTACCAGTTGAGTCAGACAAGCACAAGGTGTTATATCAAATATCTTAACAAGCACGCAATCCGCAGACTTATGAGTCACCCGGAAGTGCGGAGTCTCAGTAATATACATCTGTAAGGCCGGACAGTAAGTAGTTTGTATCCGGATTGGCCCGGTAGCGTAGTATATAAAGGATTGTACAATATCGTAGTCAGTAGTTAATCTGCACCTGTGTATACCGCATATCAGTGAAATACAAGTGTATCGTTGACTCGGAAACTATTGCTTCCACCCGGTTTAAGTTAAGAGAACCTTCAGAACCTCTGTAGACCAGTAACAGTTTTACTTGGTGATCTTTAAGTCAGTACTCGGAAACTTAGTTATCCGTACTTGTGAAAGTCCCTCTGTCCCTAGACGGAGTCTAAATGATAGAAACAAGTTCAGTAACAAAGTAACTTAAGAACTCTTGAAGTCACTGCGCTTGCAACTGCTTCGGATTCAGTTATAAGAAGACAAGGCCCCCATTGTTAGTTTAGACCTGCACAGCGTACCCAAACCCTAAGGATCTTTACGTACCCGAAGGAGATCTTGGTCCCTACGTTTTGTTGAGTTGAAGATTGAGTGCACGAGACAGTCAACCGGATAGTCTACTAAGACTCAGTGTACTTGAGTGTCAACCTTTCAGCTAAGACCTCGGGTATTCCACTTCTTCCGGAATCCCACAAGTTAAAACCCCCTAGCTCCCTCGAACTTGCACTTGTGTTAGTCTAGGAAGTACATCCTCACACCCTCCGTTTGGAACCTCCTTGAGTCACTAGATCTAGGCTAAGGTTGTAATTCGTTACGAGTGATAAGGTCAGAACCTTGTACTTGTTCACCGGGAACTTCAGAAGTATCCGGGTGTTTATTTGTTGTGTTTGTTTTGTGTGTGTGATTAGTAGTGTGTATTTCTGTGGTATTTTCCTACACTGCACATCACCGTCCAGCTCATGCGCTGTCGTATTGTTACCTATAGCATCTCTAGAAGTTGACACTCTACGCTTCAGTTTATTCGTGCTGTTTATGGACAACCCCGACATTTCCTAGGCTTTCCGTGTTGTTCTCCCCTTGCGCTGAGCAGGGCCTTCACTAATCTGAGGCGCAATACTTATGGATGACTATGCAGGCTCCAAGACGATGTTTTTCCTGACACGGTTATATTCGCACCTTGATAACAATGCTTGCAGTCAGGATCCTGGTTGGATGGTATCACAGACACATCCAGCCCTTAATGGTGCATACTGTACTATTACGATCATAGGTTCAGTCACAGATCATTTTTTTATTAAAATTTAATAAAAAAAATTAGATTAATCAAAAGAAAATTATTGGTGCAGGCCCTTTTTTTCAGCCGTAACCTGCGACCGAACCTATAATCGTAATAGTACAGTATTTCTTGTTGGTTTTTTTTATTTCATTCAGTTGAATTTATATTCTTTACATATGAACGCCAGCTAGAAAACATTCCCGCAAGACGATAACGACGATATTCCTCTTTACGCAATGTCCATCAATTCTATTCTCGCCTAAACCACCACCACTACAACATACCACTCTCGTCTCCCTCACTCTCTCCCTCACGACTTTGCGCCGCTGCTCTACAATGTCGCTCTACCCTGGTGCTCTGCCCAAACGCGATTTCAAATCGCCTTTGATGATCCAATCGACTTTAAGTCATTTCAATTTTTATCCTGTTTGAGCCATCTTAATGACGGCTCAAATCGCAGGTATTCAGGACATCAGCATGACCACCGGAGCCCAGCTGGATGTCCTACAAAAGGACTAGGATGACTGGAATAGCCGTTGCTAGGGTGTTGTAGCCCTAGCAATGGTTTACCATTAACATGTAAGTCCCTCAAAGAGCAGTAAACGACAAATAACGATGACGACGGTCTTTGAGACACTCGCAAGAGCCCTCTGTCTGCTGCAGAGCGGGCCTGAAGAGTGGTATTGGCGGGAATACAGGCGCGGCACACCTGCAGATGCCGGGCCATAGGTGTGTTGTGCTTCATTCTATCTTCTATTCTCAATAACTCAGAACATGACAAGCAATCATCTGTTAAAACAACTCTACTAGGATTACGGCGACAACGACAGTGACACAGCGCAGCACCGTGTCTGTCAGTCTCATGAGCAGCGACAGTGTTAATGATTTATCTCATGCTTTCTTACTATTACACCCCTCTCATCCTCAGTTTCATTACCATTTTCTCGTCGTTGGTATGTGCTTCGCTCCATTGAGTGTCGCGCGCCGCGTCAAAAAAAAAAATACATTGCCACTCACTGGTATCCGCGGGTCAGAACTGTAACCCGTTCCGTGGATTGAATCACCTAGAGTTCAGATCTTGTAAGTGATTTGTAGCAGTCTCTAGTATGACTCGAGACATCTAAAAGTGTCCTGGGGGTAAACTATATCCTTGAGTATTCTCTAATTAGTTCAATATACCTTAAGGATATGGTATGTTCTTAAATTAACTTAGGTTAACTTGAGTCAGCTCTAGGACTCAGAGGGTCTAGAATTAACTATGGAACAGGCTATATACTTAAGTTAGCCTAACGCCAAGGTGATTTTCCTAATGTGATCTGAGTGCTTATAAGCACTATTTTTGACAAAAGCCTTACTGCTTATAAGCACTGTATAATAAGTACTGTTACAGCTAGGCTTGGACGAGGTATTAACCCAGGCCTTCTTTCGAGAAGCCTATATCGTTCACGACCACGGCATTCCTGAAGCTGTTCGAGTCAACACCGACCAAACACAAATCATATATCAACAGGGAATGAAAACATCGTGGGACACCAAAAATTCGAAGCAGCTCCTTGTCGTTGGACATGACGAGAAGCACGCTTTTACACTTGTTCTCTCGGTATCTGCCAGCGGCTCACTCCTCCCCATGTAAGCTGTCTTTGGCGGTAAAATATCGGCGTCGTATCCATCTCCTAAGGCACCCTCTTACAACGCCGTGATGGCCTATGGCACCCGTCTTCTCCCTTCCAAAACTGATATATATTGGTCTACATACGAGACGATACATAACCTTGTCGATAACATCATTGTGCCGTACTTGGAGCAGACAAAGCAGGAACTTAGTCTCAATCCTAAGTAGTACTCCCTCTGGAAGATCGACTGCTGAAGTGTTTACAAGTTCCGTAAATTTCTCAACTGGATAGCCACTCATTATGGGAATATTATCATCTTGTTCATCCCCAGAAATTGTACTGGACTCTGGCAACCTCTCGATGTCAGCATCCAGCGCGTCATGAAGCTCAGCATTAAGCGCTCATGCTACTGCAATATTGTGGCTGGGATCAGTTCACAACTCGACTCCAACCTGGATGATGTTACCAAGGTAGATACAACCATTGGAAATC
Source organism: Hymenopellis raphanipes (assembly GCA_036872995.1). Classification (NCBI taxonomy): domain Eukaryota; kingdom Fungi; phylum Basidiomycota; class Agaricomycetes; order Agaricales; family Physalacriaceae; genus Hymenopellis; species Hymenopellis raphanipes. The sequence continues at coordinate 337,660 of JAYMDG010000001.1, forward strand.
TTCGCAATCACTCTATTGGATGACTTGTAGCTGCAATCTACAATCTCAGTGAGGACAAGCAATTTATTAGCAAGGTATGAATCAATTCTTATTATCATGTAGGCAAATCACTCATGCGCTCGCTAGGCATTTGAATTGTGCATCATTGATGGCTTTAACTGTTCTCAGGCATCATTGACATCGCTTCGTGCACTCGTCATGCTTCGAGACCTGCCCAAGAAGAACCCTGAGCTATGTAGTACACTTTCTCAGAGTCGCTTGCAGGATGCAGCCAGCGCTGTTGAGTCTGCGTTTAATAATGATGGTCCGGATGATGATAGTGATATCCCTTTGGGTATCATTGCTGACATGATTTATGGAGATCTTGATCTAGGTGTTGGGTTTACGGTTGATGCTAAGACTAGCATCGTTGTTTATGGTGAAATTTCGGAGTCTGATAATAGTGAGAACATTTCCTTTAACATTGCATAGTAGCCAGTCTTAGCATTACCGGTGCAAAGAAGGAGTGGCAGAACAATTCGTCCCTCGATGTGGTATCTAGGGCTCTCCACCATAATCGTATACGGTTACGGCTGTATACTTTACGATATGATACTGTATACTTTCAACCGGATATTTGAATAATGTGTTATGCGGGCCTTCGAACCGAACTTATCAGCTTAGATAACATGTAACAGATCTCAATTTCAGGGTCGGAAGGCCTAAAACAGTAAAATTTCGGGTCTCGCCTGCGGCGAAACATCTATATTGGGCAAAAATTGACTGCATGCCTGACAACAAACTTAGTTCATATAAGTTCATTGCATAATGCATCACGAACGGCGAACATCCGGTTGAAAGTATACAGTACGGGGGAGAGTCGTTCTAAACCCATAACCGTAAACTCACGTTCAAGACCTCATACGGTATGGTTACGGCATCCTTTTATGAGCACGATATGGGTGGTTAAATGGGGTATGACTTCCCGCTGGGACCTACATGGTCATTGAGATGAGGTCGTTACATCTCTAGGAGGTCCCAGTAGGTGTGTATCATGCCTCAAATGTGCTCTGGAGTCAGGTTTAGTTATGACAGACTAATACAGCCATAAGAGACCCGTAACCTGTACTATCCTATAACTGTATAGAGGCACGAGATCATAGCTTACGAGATGGTTACGGATAGCCGTACAAATGTAATCATAAACTGTATTGTACAGTTACAGTGGAGAGCCCTAGTGATACCGTGAAACAGACTGGGAGCGCTTTTAGTGTAGATTGATTATATTTGCTTGTAGATTCATTGTTTTATGTTGTCAATACAATTAGATGTTGTTTTCGAGCTCAAATTTCTCTTTAGAAACAAGCTCGATGATTTAGCTCATTTCAGAGGATCGTATTACCTGTTATGTGAATTAGTAGTCCCATTAGTACAGTACTGTCTAAGCCAGTATTTGAGTTCAATTCACTACGGCGCTTCCAGTATGCACTATTCGAATTCATGAATTTCTCTCAAATCAAGAATCCAGTCACTAGATATACTGTCTAAGCCAATATTCAATAAAACATGACTATATTTTCTTAAGATGGCTTGGTCGAAACTGAGATAAGATGAAAATCTTAAAATACAGCTCTCCCTCAAATTTCACTGTAATCTTATCTTATTCTCACATTTGGGGCAGCAGATTGTCAAATTGTATTCTATTAGATAGCAGGCACCTTATAGATACCAGCTACAGTCTACTCCTATCATTAATGACACTGACACTATCATCACCATGCCGCCACAGTTAGTGAATAGCACAGGTGTCCCGCAGGTATTTCGATTTAAACCCCTATCTGTACCTGCGACTAACCCGGTTTCATGGCGCGGGTGCGGGTTACTCGCGAAAAACCTTTCAGGTTAAGCCCAATCGGGCTATGAAGGTACCTGCCTCGTTAGCCCACACATTTTCATGCCCGCCAACGAGCTCTGAGCAATTGCGCGCGGCTTATCGACGTGCATGATGCATGGAGTCAAGCCCACTCTGCCGTATATAACAACAGGGAAGGGACAAGACATGGATAGGTGGGGAGTAGTGGTTGCGAGAAGACCGTAAGCGCAAAAGAGGGATGAGATAGCAGGCAGAATGACGAGCAAAGAGTTGGTGGGAGCGTGTTGCGATAACAGTGTGAAACATCTATGAGAAAAGAGAAGGGAATACTGTAGCGTTTCGACTGTAACTTCGCGGTCTTTTACCGTGACGCTAGACCCTTAAAAAGATATAGCTTCGTAACCAGGCACATAAGCGGTAATTACCCAATTGGGATGGCCCGCCGCTAGGCGAGCCCAAAAATTTCCATTTTGAGCGATCTGTGCCTGAAAAAATTGACCGTGACGCGATATGCTCTATCTATAGCTTCGCTTCGCGAGGCCCTGTGACTCGATATGGGAATTAACGGTCGAAACGGTACAGTATATAGAAAATACACACCTTTGGAGCTGGATGCATCCGCGACGCTCACCAGCCTGTATTCTCACCCTATGCACTAAGAACAACTAGTTATCCTGCTCTCCAAGTAGGGCTGGACAACTAGTTATTCCTTCTCGCCAAGAAGGGGTAAACAACTAGTTGTTTCCTGCCTTAGGTGCGTTCTGGCAGGTAGCTGGCATTGCCTGGCAGGCTCTGGCATGGCATGGCATCCCGGCATGATATAGATGACATGAGAGAAGTCACATGATCAAAAAAGCGGAGAGGGTAGGGTTCTGGCTAGCTGAGTGGGATGACATCATGGGGATCATCCAGATTAGATATTGATGGATCTAGGGGATGTTCCTGGGATTGATGAGAGATGATCAGTGGGTCCTGGGTGGGTGGTAGTACCCTATTTTGGGCGCATTTTTGATCAGATGATCATTAGGCAGGATGGGGTGGCCAATAATGAATGCTGCTATTGGGGATGGCTGCAGGGGGGGTGATGACTTGGTTTATGTTTTTTTAGGCTGGGAATTCAGTGGTGTAAACGGTTTTTCAATAGCTTCAATAGTTAAGAAGATATTAAGGAATTATAAAAATGCGCCACATCAAACTAGTCTGTTGGTTAGGATCAGATCTGTACCGCGTATGAGCTTGTTACATAATCAGCCCAATTAAGATCAGTGATCGAACGCGCCTTGGTTTCATCCATTAAGGACGTGCACGCGTCTATGCCTCCCTCATACAGCTGGACTCATCCGCACGGCGTCGAAACAATTCAGAAGATCGTAAAGAAGAAGATGACATGAACAGATGGCCTCAGACCTGCACAACTGGAGTTTGTACCACTGATTATGGACCGCCGCAACGTACTTTGCATCGATGTGACTGGTGGCGGTAAATCTGCAGCCTTTGCGATTCCAATAATTGTACACAACGAAGTTAGCTCTAATCCATTGCTCTACCCTCACTATCCGTCGCGTAAATCTGCTGTTGGAATCATCGTAACACCCACAAAAGGGCTAGCCGGAGATATCGTGCGTGCTGTACACTTCAACATGAAAGGTATATCTAATCCACCTGCAGGTTAGCGAGCTGGAGTCTATGGGAATCAAGGCCCTCGCCTATACGTCTGCACGAAGAGCTAAAGCACATCGCAATATGGAAAAACTGGCAGAGAAGATCACATCGTGTACCTACTGGCAAGTCATATGCGTGGATCCGGAACACCTCAGCGACAACGACTGGCGCGTCATTATACCTCGTTCGCCCACATTTCGTGAAAATCTTGTGTTTGCTTGTGCCGAAGAAGGACATCTGTTGGATGAGTGGGGCGTATCTTTCCGAAAAGCTTTCTCTCTTGTAGGCATCTACTTTCGCGGCCTACTCCCATCGTCAATCTCTATCTTCACTCTGTCCGCTACCCTTCCGCCTGGACCACAAACCACACGCGTCTGCAATAACCTTGGATTCACACACGGCAACTTTACGACCATCCGACGTTCTAATAAACGGACTAACATACAGCTCAACTTCGCTCCACTTCGAAACACAATCACTGGAAAGCAGTTTCCGCAGCTATTCGACTATCTTGTCCCTGGACACAAGACCATCATTCACTGCTCAACGATAGACCAAGTTTTGCGCGTCTTCATCTATCTCTGGAAGATGTCGCCTCCCGGCTCTAACTTCCTCCGTCGCGTCTGGATGTATCACAGCCTCTGCTCTGATCGCTTCAATGCTGAGACTCTGCATCTCCTTGAGACTGATCCGTGGTGCCAAATTGTGATTTCTACGGTAGCATATGGCATCAACGTTTGTACCTTGACTCTAGCAATTCTTCTCGGTTTTCCCGAAACTGTCAACGAAATGATGCAACGAATCGGATGCATTCTTGCCATGATGTCGCGTGCTTTTGTCCTTATTCAACCTCAACAGATTACAGCAGCCCAGAAACAGCTCATCAGTGAGTCGTGTTCCTTCAATTCATTCTTGCCTTCATGATCTCGTGATTAGCACCATCTACCAACGTCTCAGCTGCAAATCCCAAGTCGAAAAAGAAAGCCAAGAAGCCAATCGAGGCGGCCAAAGCGCGAGTCATCACAGTCAAAGATAGCGACTGTCTCATCGCTACGCTGAACAATGAATACACCGAGAAACCTCATGATACTGCTTTCCTCAACTGTCAAGAGGCTAATCGCCGCTATTACTGCTCAAACTGTTGCCGAAGATTTGACGTTTCATATCTGTTCCCACCTCCGGAGTACCCTGTCGGAACTCAGCTCCCTCCATCATTCCTTACACCTGTCCCCAAGCCGAAGGAACGTAAAGCGGATACGGTATCTAAAGAACAGCGCACTGTTATCACCGCTAAGCTTGAAGACTTCGCATCGACAATCTGGCGCAAAAATCATACCAAGGCTGAATTCAAACATCTTCCTCGTAGCGCCTTCTTCCCTCTCTCTGTCTCCAAACTTGTCATAAGTCGAATATTCTCAATCAACTCTACTACTGAGCTCCTTGATCTTCTCAGCCCCGATAGATGGCGCTTTATCCTTGCTTACGCGACACCACTCTTCGATCTCATCTCCGCAATTCAAAAGGACTTGCGTCCAAAGAGGAAAGCAGGACCCACGAAAAGGAAAGAGAAGGGTAAAAAGCGACAGGTTGATGAATGGGATTCTGATGAAGAAGACGTTAGCATGGCTTCAGCTTCTGCTTCGGAAATGGAAGATATAATTTCTTCGCCGCCATCATCACCACGTCGTCCTCCTCAGAAGCGTCGCATACTCGACAACGTCACGAACACAGCTCCTCCTCGTCCTAAACGTGCACCACCAGCTCCGAAGCTTAGTGTTGCCGCCACTATGGATACCTACGGCCCTCCAAGAAGGTCTTATCGGAGTGAAAACTCTACTCGAAGTCAGAGAGGTGTATAAGGTATATTCGCTGTAATCTACACATCTTGTCCTTCCTCTAACTCGTCATCAGAGCCTTCTGAGGCACTGCTTACATCCTCTGCGAGCTTATCTTCCTCGACCTCCTTCTCCTCCTCGCTTGCATCGCTATCTTCGTCTGCATTGGCAGCAGCAACAAATGCTTCTGTCCACTCTACATTGCTCTCGAGTATCTCTTCAAAGATTTCGCCATTCTCGTCCAGGAAGAAGACTTTCCGCGCCTCACCATAAGACACATCTGCCATGCTAAGATCTTCGCCATCCTCCTCTGAGTCTGAGTGCTCGCTTTCACTCTTCTCATCCTCGCTTATCTCGCTATCTTCAGGGTCTGACCGAGGATCTGTTGGAGCGTCGTCGTTGTCCGTAGGTACGAGGATGGGAATTGGGGACTGCGGTTGGGTAGGACTAGGCGCGACAGGAGTGCTGGTTGCTAACGGCGAGGAAGAGTCCATACTATCATGGATCATTCGAAGAAAATCAGCCCAGTCTTTACTCTCTGCTAAAAATTCTTCCAGCTTTCCAATATCCAAACGCGTGAATCCTCGATCTAGCAAGTTCTTGGCACAATGGTCGAAAGAACGTCCCGAACGAAATAGGTGGAGTTCCTCCTCCATGTAGAGCATGAGCAGAGACAACAGCTCATTAAGATAGTCGGGCAAGGTATGTGAATTTCCCCGGCTCTTTAGACCAAAGCCAGCTTCGATTTCATCTTTGAGACGAGTAACATGATGGACATTTGGAGATGCGATGTTTCGCCAAAGAGGGTCATCAAATGGCTTCCCCGTTTGCTCGACAAGCTGCTCGAGCACATGGTTATGGTGCTCTTGCATCAGATCTAAAGGAATACTGTAGTAATACGACCCCATGTTCATGGGGTGTTACACGTTATGCTTGTGAACTAATAGATTGTTAGTTCACGCAGGGTCCAATTTCCTTATAAGGAGCGGCGGCGCAAAGCGCCGTAGCAGAAATTTCCATTTTGAGTATGTATTAGCAATTTTTGGGGTCTGTTACGTGTTACTGATGAAATTTTAGTTCAGTTCACGACCCCATGTTACGCGCTATGTGAACATGGGGTCGTATTACTACAGTATGGTGTCCGAATTAGGCAGAAAAGTTTGCCAGCCAGTTCATAAAAATCGCAATGCGAAGTGATTCAGGAGCATCGTATGTCAAAAGACAGTACGTTTCGAGAATGAAGAGCATGTAATTAGTGTTTGTAGACCCGCCGAAGATAAATATCCATATCTACAGCAGTCGATGAGTCTCGAGATATTGTCAAATAAACATCTACTAACCTTGATGACCTTCCATGCACGCCCTGTATCCCCGCCAGTGACAGCGTGTGAAAACATGATCCAAAGACCCATTTCGAATTTGAAGAGACACGTATTCACCAGGGAACGATCACCAGTGAAGCCCAGTTTCTCGACGTGCACCTGAATTTTTGGCGCTTTCCCATCTGTGCCTTCACCGAGTTCGTCCTCACTCTTGTCAGCCTCGCTATCACTTTCCGACTCGTTATTATCCGCGGCAGTACGACGGGTAGGGCGAGAACGCATCCATGATGAGCCCCGCGGCACCTGTTCCTCGGGCAGAGAAGATGTCCAATCATTTTCTGATAGAACACGCTTGTACGCGTCCAGAGTACCATAGCGGTTCTGTAAAATAGTCGCATCCTTTATCAAAGTATCGAGAGATGGCAGCGCGTTGTGTGTGGCGAGATCAGCGAAGTATTCGTGCAATGTTTCGGTCGAGCAAAGGTGAAGTCTAAAAGCATTTAAGACAAAGGCCAAAAGATCCATGACCATGTGCTTACCTCCAGCAGTCAAGGACTTGTGCGTTCCAGAATAGCTTCATTGCGGCAACAGTTGGATAATAGACAGGCTTTGACAGATCTGATGGCCGCTTCTGGCTGGCAGCCGTCGATGCTCGCGATAGTGAGGAAGGATCTGGGGAAGACGCCGGACCGTAGTGATTGGTTGCAATAGTTCCTACCATTGTCGAATCCACATGCTAAAGCTCGGGCGTGCATAGAAGATGAAGGAGCGATTCATATGTCCCAGGTGCCATAGAGGCAGTAATCTTCTTGAGGCGCTGTAACGTGGCGAATGTTGCTCCATCACCTCACCAATTAATCAAAAACTCGGCTCACTTCTCGTCCCATCCCATCTGCGCATCAAAATCGTAAATGCAGGCCTTGGCTCCTGCGAGGGTGATCTCTCACTCTCCATTTGTCGACAACCCTTGAACCTCACACTTTCTATCATGGGGAAGGGGATTGATGGCAATCGGCGCTGTGCGGAACATCTTTGACAGCTGAGGTCGAAGATGATGAAGGAGGGGTTCAAAATCAATGAGAGCGCGGACTCAATGTAGTGCAAGTTCGACGTAAATGCCGGGGAGATCTATGTCATCGAGGAGTTTGTTTGCCGTCAACTTGGAGCGCTTATTTTCGATAATGTTGTCGAGCCACGGTTTGAGGTGGAATGCATCCGGAGGACAGTCGTATAGACGAACGGCTGTCGCTGCTGTTCCCACAATGAGAACACACTCCTTCCCATGTCCATACTCTCGAACAAGTGCGTATCCTTGGACATTGTCCATTATGACTCTCCAGCCCAGTTCGCCTCGGGATGCATACTCCTTGACTGAGCTTCGAAGACGCTCGCGGCCTTCTTGACTCATTGCAACCAAGGCAGTTCGAACGGTCTTATCTGAAATGCTGAGCCCCATACGTGATAATGCGCGCTTTATATCGATATGCGCGCGGCAAGCCCACAGCCATATCCCCAGCGGCACAGCGAGATACGCGTTTGCAAACTTATTGCAGCTCATCACAAAGGACGATATGGCGGCGACAAGAATCTAGAAGACGGATCAGTAAATGCAGCATGATAAAATGGAACTGGCATACCGTTGAATATGGTTGCCGTTTTCGAACAATGCTTACACCTTTCTTTTCTGGAGCAGCCATGCGACGAGTAAGATACCAAGTGCCGCTGGCATGCCGCTCAAATGTGTCGGCAACCTTCTTGATGCTGAAGGATTCGACGATATCCCAGGTCACCATAGAACGCGAATCCTTTCTCTTAGCGTTCGGATTGCGTGATGCGGCAAGACGGGCGTGGAGGGGAGGAGAAGGACGAGACTCGTCAACCATTTCAACATCTCTATTATCCTCCGCAATATCCTCCCAGTCTCCGTCGCCAGTGGCAGCCTCGTCAAAGGTCAACTGGTGAACCTCGGAGTGTATATGATCGCCAACGAGCTGGATGGCCCAGCAAGAGATTGCCGGACGAGCATAGGATAAAGAGAGTGGGTCGCAAAAGCCAGAGAACATGCTGTGCAGTTCCTGTCTATGGCTCGACTGACGCTTCGGACGACTGAGTCGGTGTGAGTAAATTAGTTTTACAATATCAACTGCCTTGGTTGCATTTCGCCCGCGAAGAAACATCGAAACGAACAGTCGATGTCGCTGGGTTCGCTTCTCAGCGGCAGGACCATCGCGTCGACGAAAGTCCGTGAAGAGGATACGTAAAAAAGCACCAAGAGTGCCAAATTTTTCGCGTATGATAGGTACAAGTTTATCGAGTTCGACGTAAAGATCTGGTTTGGGTTTCTTTGGGGCTCTGAGGCGAGGCATTGAATGAGAGAATTCACTGCTCGGCGCAGGAAGTGACGGGGGATTAGAGGAAACTAGTAAACATACATAAATGCATGTTATGGAACAGGGAAGCGAAAGAGCGTACCAAACCCAGGTATCGAGTAGCGGGCCCGCTCCTCCTCAGATATTGCAGGCAACGGTGGGATCACAGGTATCTCCAAAGGTACACGATACTTGTAGCGTGGTAGGGCCGACGTGCTGGCACTCCGTTGATGTCCCGCGACTGATATCAACGCGTCCGGAGTCCATGCACTGAACGAAAGCGATGGAAATGGTAAGGTTCCGCTGCTGGTGCCCGCACTTTGAGAGGACTGTACGGAGGAGAAGGAAATTTGTGTTGGGGTAGAGATAGAACGCGGTCTTGCTGGTGACTGCGAGGCATCCGGATCCGGCATCATTGCGAGTAGAATAATAATTACATGAATTTGGACGCAGTTTGGGAGCTACAGAGTCTCGGAGGTGTCAGGAAAACGCGAGCAAGATGAGGTGCAGTCGCGGTTATAACCAAATGGCCTGCCGATCACCTCGGATATATTGGGATGATTATATAATAAGTCCATACGCGGTACTGACCCCTTAGTAAACGACAGACTACATACACTTTGATATCTTTCCCCCCGCGTCATCGTGTAATGTAGCGTCTGGCTTTGAGAGACTAACATCAAACAGATCTAGCAGGCTCTGTACTTATACCCATGACCTGCAACTTGGGAATCCTTTAAAGGTACTATAGATCGATATCTGATATAATTTCTAGGTCATTCCATCTATGGGTTCAAGAGATATACCAGGTCGACTAAATCAGGCTTCTTGGGGGTATATCATGGGATCCTGTGATCCTGGGGACCTAGGACTTTGATACTTCGTTTATACTAGTAGTAGACCTCTATTGGCAGTGTGGACAGGCCACCCAACTCAGTAGCCCATCTATAGATAGGTCCCCAGTGCTGTATTAGCCATTTTCGCATTTTTGGTTATTTAATATATAGCAGCTGGCCTAAATTGGGGCCCGCCACCTTCAGACACTCATTTATGACTATTCTACAAAAGAAACCATGTCATTTGGGTGAGAGGCCAGTGCTTTAGCCCTCAGTCTTCCTCCTCACCGGAGTTTTGATCAAAATTCCCACGCTCTAAGCAGGGGATCGTCTACTCAATTCTTCGTGTCCTACACATGCTACTGACTCCATTTCTTTTGTAGAACGTGTATATATGTTATATATATGATATCCAGGTGTCGGACCAGTAATTGCATGAGGTGATTAGGTCAGGAAGTCGTCCACAGCTAGCTAAACAGCCTGAACCACCCTCAGACAGTGATACCTTTTGTTCTACTGTGAAGAGAGGTCTAAAAACTGTTCAGTCATCCATTTATATCATATTGGATGAAGTTATGGGTATCCCTCATATGTTGTAGATGAAAGGTAAGAAAGTGAAAATGCGCAATAGTCTAACTTTTGCATAACTGCTTCCAATGGCTGAACAGGTCATAGCACACAAGTACTATCTGGGTGGGTGATGAGATACCTTTTATATCACTTCAATAACAATATTCAACTCGCATTTCATGGCTTCTATGAATATTTGGAGAGTATTCTTCATTTTCATAGTAGTAAACTAGCAGTACAGATCTATGGACGACTTTCTGACCTGATTACCTCAATAAATTACTGGTCTGGCACCTGGATATCATATATATAACATATATACACGTCCTACAAAAGAAATGGAGTCAGTAGCATGTGTAGGACACGAAGAATTGAGTAGACGATCCCCTGCCTAGAGCGTGGGAATTTTGATCAAAACTCCGGTGAGGAGGAAGACTGAGGGCTAAAGCACTGGCCTCTCACCCAAATGACATGGTTTCTTTTGTAGAATAGTCATAAATGAGTGTCTGAAGGTGGCGGGCCCCAATTTAGGCCAGCTGCTATATATTAAATAACCAAAAATGCGAAAATGGCTAATACAGCACTGGGGACCTATCTATAGATGGGCTACTGAGTTGGGTGGCCTGTCCACACTGCCAATAGAGGTCTACTACTAGTATAAACGAAGTATCAAAGTCCTAGGTCCCCAGGATCACAGGATCCCATGATATACCCCCAAGAAGCCTGATTTAGTCGACCTGGTATATCTCTTGAACCCATAGATGGAATGACCTAGAAATTATATCAGACATCGATCTATAGTACCTCTAAAGGATTCCCAAGTTGCAGGTCATGGGTATAAGTACAGAGTCTGCTAGATCTGTTTGATATGGCGCATTTTTATAATTCCTTAATATCTCCTTAACTATTGAAGCTATTGAAAAACCGTTTACACCACTGAATTCTCAGCCTAAAAAAACATAAACCAAGTCATCACCCCCCCTGCAGCCATCCCCAATAGCAGCATTCATTATTGGCCACCCCATCCTGCCTAATGATCATCTGATCAAAAATGCGCCCAAAATAGGGTACTACCACCCACCCAGGACCCACTGATCATCTCCCATCAATCCCAGGAACATCCCCTAGATCCATCAATATCTAATCTGGATGATCCCCATGACGTCATCCCACTCAGCTAGCCAGAACCCTACCCTCTCCGCTTTTTTGATCATGTGACTTCTCTCATGTCATCTGTATCATGCCGGGATGCCATGCCATGCCAGAGCCTGCCAGGCAATGCCAGCTACCTGCCAGAACGCACCTAAGGCAGGAAACAACTAGTTGTTTACCCCTTCTTGGCGAGAAGGAATAACTAGTTGTCCAGCCCTACTTGGAGAGCAGGATAACTAGTTGTTCTTAGTGCATAGGATGGTATTCTGACTGGTTATTGAAACGCCGCCATCATGCAGATGAGCGCCGCATGTTCCGAGCCGCAATAGTCGAGTTGGACTGATGCCGTCGTCCAGAGTGTGTATCCAAAGGCGGCGGGGCTGGCGCACAGCCGAACGCGAGCCAGAATCCAGAAAAGAAGTCCACAATTGTTGCTGCCTCGCTTGTGAGGGCTTACGCGCTCCGAGTCTTCAATGAATTGATATTGTCGTAAAAGACGCATACTAGAACGCATTCCAGAACGTAGGCAAGGGCGCAATGGCCGGCGCAGAGCCGAATCGCACCAGGAAAGTAAAGCAGACCAAAGAGAAGCACAGAGACAGGTCCCAGAATATTTTCTGGGCCCGACGAGCACGACACGGACGTCGTACTGTGGTGGTAAGAGGAAGAGATGAATATCAGATCTTTCTGATCGTTATCCAGCCATTGCCGGAACGCTCGGCGATCTCGGCAATCTGTTCGCGATGTCGTTTCTCAAGGATGTTCTTCTTAATAAAATGGCAATTATTCTCAATAAATATATACTACATTTAGCAGGTGATGTTGTACTGAATCACGGCCCAGCTTAAGCATGGTACGGGTGCCTACGGGTTATGCGGGTTGCAACGGGTTTTCGGTCCGAGACCCCTACCCGGACTCTGACCCACCAGTATCCGTGACCTGGACCGAGTAGTCCGACTCGGACTACTTATTCACTAGCCACACTTAACGACAACAGCAAGCAGCACTGTAACATGGAAATACTGTACTATTACGATGTAATCTTCGCATAACGCGTAACGCAAGCCTGTGAAATGAAGAGTTAAGCCTATCATAACGCGTAACGGGCATGATTCTCAGGCACAAGAAGCTTAAAAAGGAAATTTTTCGGGCCCGCCTAACGGCGGGTGACCCAAATAAGGAAGTTACCTCGGTTTTGAAGAGCTACCCTTGTGAAGAGTATCCGTAACGCGTAACACCCCGTGAAGATTAGGTCGAAATAGTACAGTAAGATGGTAATGAGTCAGTACGATTTTCTTAGATATAACAACAGTAACTAACTCTGCAGCATAACTAGGAATGACTCATACTGTACTATTATGACCTAGTCTTCATGGGGTGTTATGTGTTATACATATTCTTCACAACTGTTACTCTTCATTCAGAGTCCAATTTCCTTATATGAGCTGGCGAGAGCGGCGGCGGCAACTACCACATCAGAAAATTTCCTTTTTAGGCCTTACCTCAGTTCAAATTTTGGCCATTACGCATTATACTTTTCATTTCATAGGCCGCTATTATGTGTTATGCGAAGATGAGATCGTAATAGTACAGTATTGTCAATTATATACATAAAGGCATAGTAGCTAGTTAGAATACTGTATTATTACAACTGTAAGTTCATAAATATTTAAAATTTTTTATCTTTCCACGCCTGATAAGCGATCAAAGGCATTTTTCAATGTCCGATAAGGAGATAAGAAGGGCTTGTGACCTGTGATGTGAACTTACGGTCATAATAGTACAGTATCACTCTTTTCTTTCATCAACTCTTTCTTTGCACCTCGCACTAAGGCTCATGTTGGGTCAGTGAACCGTATTGACTGATCTTATGATCAAGTCGAGTGCACCATCATCCTTCTGACCTCATTTATATCTTCATTCAGTCTTCATCTCTCAAGTACTCAACTCGAAGGCAAGATCATATTCAAGTATATACACCACTGCTACGCAATACAGATTCCTCGCATATTGAACATATATTAAAGAAACTACACCATTTCATTGGGGTCTGTTTGGCTACGTCCATGTGCAGTCTGAATTTCCCAAAATGCTCCTTCCTTTCTTAACCACTGCCAACTGCTCATGGCACCTTCCACGACGACTGCAAATGTGATGTTTGTACTACGCCAATTACATAACGTTCGCTCATGTTAGAGCAAGGCACGAGTGGTAAGTACTTACAAATACCCACAAGTAATGTGACCACCCGGGTGGACTCTCACCCGGCACCCGGCCACCCGGCACTTGCCACCACCCGAGTGGTCCGCGGGTGGCAAGTATGGCTTTGGCGGGGCAAGTATTTGTGGCAAGTACTTGCCTAATACTTGCCTATACATACATATATATATTAGAATATTTTTACGAATTTATTTGGGCTCAAATGAGCCCAACGTTATTGAAAAACAACAGTGTGCAAGAATATCCGTGATTGCTGAGATGACCGAGGCTCCCAGCAATTGCCGGATAAGGATCGATCAGCATGGATCTTGTGTCTTGTCCTCTTACCACCAAAGCACCACGACAACGTCGTGCTTCTCAGCCCCAGAACTTCTTCTGGGGCTTTTTCAACTTCTTTTCTTTGTTTTCTCTTGCTTTTCTCCCGCGGTTTGGCTTTGCGCCAACCGCTGCGCCCTCGGATACGTTCCGGGGCGATTTCTTGCGCTTGTCTCTGGGACGGCGCTGGTTCTACTAGTTTCGGGCGACGTAAGCCCTCAGGACGAGGCCACCTTATCATAGGACATACGTGCGGACTCACGGTGGCCGACTTTCCCCGCTTCAATGTATGCGCACGCGCCGGCGACCCCATCAGCGCGTAACGGCACTCGTCTTTACGACGGCGCTTGTTTCACGGGAACATACGGCGCTCAAGCCATTAAACGATAGTATTGGAGGCGTAGGTGGGCAGTGACCGGGTTGGAACAGCGTCGCGGACGCATCTCGCCCCAAAGGTGCGTGTTTACTGTATCTTCTTTCTGTTTTTTCTCATGGATGTCGCGCAGTCTGTTCTCGCGATACGTTGCCCCCGTCTCCTCCCTCCGCCACCTTCTCACTATCATCATCGTCTCCGCCATCTCACCTGTCGCCCGCGCCCGTCGTACCGCCATGCCACACCGCGTACTGATGTCTCGTCCCTTCCCTGTCGTAATATACGACAGGGTGGGCTTGTCTCATGCACGTCGATTGCCCCCGCGCAATTGCTCAGGGGTCGTTGGCGCACATGAAAAAACTGCTGGCGTCGGATGGATTTAAGCAAGTACTTCACCTGCGGGTCAAGTACCCGCGGGTGGCAAGTGTTTCGAAGGGTGGCGGGTATGGGTCTGGAGACGCGAGTATTTGCCGTGTGGGTGTCGGGTGCACCCGGGTAAACACTCGTGCCTTGCTCTAGCTCATGTACCGCCTTCCATGCGCCGTACCAACCTGCCTCAATGCTGTCCCATCGACTTGCGCTACCTTCCGAGACTATGTTTCGCCGACGTGCTGCTGATTCAGAAATTCAGTCCGATCTCATACACATACAAAGCGTCGTCACGTCAACTTTCGTCTACTTTCCGAGAGCGGACGTGGCCGGGCAGCCTCAATGCTTTTGTTAGAGTGAGCTGCAAGGAGCATCATGTATCAGCGCGTATAGCACGCGTTCAGCGCAGTTACTCTTACGCCCATTGATGATACCGCTGGACTACATAGTTTCTCAATTCGCATCTCCGTGTCTGTTTGGCACTGCCTTCTGTCTTGACATGACTCTCCCAAGTTCATATAGTTTTCACAATCAAATAATATCTCAGCTTCACATACGATGTAGCACACTTGAGCTAACAAATGGAATATTAGACATGTTGTGTCTGCAAAACCTGAAGTAATCTCGGAAGGTAGGCGAAAGGATGACTGTTACAACTGCTCGCAGTGCACCTCAGCGCACTCTCAGTGAAATCACTCGTACGTAGGCCCTTTTATCAAGTTTTATGGTGCCGCTCTCGCGCATTATCATCAGAGCAGAATTTTAGGCATACCTGTTATTGCGTCTCGGCACCAGTGAGCTCACATTAGTCGTGCAATGAAGCTTATGCATATTCATTATGCACAAGATGGAGCGAAGCGGAGTCAGATCTTGTCTATTAGACTCTGAAGCACTCATCTTTCAGATAAGGCCACATATCTATTTATGTGCTGCCTTACAGGGGTTCTATGACCTGTGACTGCAGAAGGGATTGAAAATTAAAATGGTATAGTATGAATGAGGCTACTGTACACTTTAATTCAATTCCTCAGTCACAGGTCACAGGCGACCTTGATTTGATGAAATGTCATACAAGTCACCTGCCACTGTGAATCTGACGAAAAATAATCCTAAACTAGCTGAAAATCTGCCCCAAAATGACCTTGGATTATGTAAAAAGTGATGAAATTTTTCTGCCAGTCATAGCACCTGCGGCGCCGCGAGGTACAAATGTGATTGAAAACAGCATGTGTGAATCAATCTCTGACAATTAGGCTATCACACTCAGAGTCCTCAGGGTACATTACCTCTGAGTGTTGCCTACCTTACACATGTAGATAGCTATTATTCATTATGCATCAAACCCGCTCTTACATCAGGTACCAGCACACTAATTGAACTCATCATCATCATAAGTGTGCCCTCAGTAACATTCCTAGCTAGCATTCACAAAAAGGCAAACATTCATTCAAATTTCAAAACATAGTAAGTAGTAACAATGGGACAGCAAAATAGATGAAGCACGGAGATAGCACACAATTCATTCATTAGTACCTCCTCCCTCCCCCTCCCCGCCCCCCACCAGGTCCCTGATACGGACTATAATCCGGCCCAGGTCGTCCGCCTACAACCAACTCCCTATCAGCAAACCACTCTCCCAACATCAATGCACAAAAAACTCACCTCCTCTCGGCGGCGGCGGCGGACTCCTCACTCTCGCTGCACCCCCACCCCCACCCCCACCTCCACCTTGCCCACTCGCCGGAATAACAGCGCTTCTAAACAACCCCATCAAATCATCCGTCCTAAACACCGGCCCATCAAACCCCGCCGCAGGCGGCAGCTGCGCCTGGAACCAATGCACCACACCCGGGAGCACCACCGGCTTCTCCTCCTCCCTCCTCTTGGGCGGGGGCGGCGGACTCGTATACCGCCTCCCCCGGTCCCGGTCCCAGTCGCCCCTCCCGCGCTGCGGCGAATTTGGGCGCGCGCGCTTATGGTCGTCCCGGTTCGCACCCTTCCTGTAATCGTTCCCCGGCGACGCGGGCCTTTTCACCCCACCGCCGCCGCCTCCGTTCTGCGGAGGAGCCGGCGCAGGCTGCGGGACGGTCTCCCTTGACGCCGACTTGCGCGCGATGGCGAACCCAATGTCGCGGTTGGCGATGGCGTCAATGTTCAGGTGGATGTGCCGCATCGCGAAGCGCTTGATGGGCGGGTCGCTCGGGAATACCTCCGCCATGCGCTTTTCGAGCTTGAGCGAGGCTTCGAGGTCGCCGTACTGGTACTCGTATTTCGCCCAGCGCTCCCAGATTGGACGACCCTGGTCCGGCGTGAATTTCTGTGTCGACTCCTCGAAAAGCGTCCGAGCATCTTACAGAAATGTGAGCGGAGAAGGAAAGAACTAGCGGAATAGAACGTACTCTTCTCGTCACCTATGGAAAGCAGATAGTTGAGGTAGCGCATCACGAATTCGACATCAGTGCCATAGTCAGAGTTTGCCTTGACGAAGATGTTTGTCGCAACCTGCTTATCGGTCCCACAATGATACTCGATCATGGCTGGCGCGAGGGTGAGCATCGAAGCATAAGAAAGAACGGAATGCGAGTTACCTGACGCCTCGTACACATGCCACGTCACCCGTTTATCAACCCTCGCCTTCTTGAAAATGGTTCGCGCCCCCATAACGCCGTTTATCCGCCTGATGAATCGCATATAGTTGATGTAAGCAAGCGAGTATTCTTGACGCTTTTCAAGGAGCTCGTCGTTGTTGCTGCGAGACTTGCCGTCTGAATCTTGAGAGCTTTGAGAGCTGGTTTCACCGACACTATTGACGCCATTTGCGGCAGCGGTGGTCTTGAGGCGCTCTTCGGTTGCATCGAGGTCGGCAGCGAGACGCGGCAGAAATGCATCATAAACTTCTTCAACTTCCTTGTACCGCTTATCGAGCTCGAGGGCGTCTACATATGCATAAGTCAAAAGATGACTAAACCGAAATCAGCGAATGCATTAAACAGAAAGTTCCAATTGTGTCACCTCAGAGGATTTGCCTCGCGCCCATTCTTCAAAATAGTCATAGCCTCGTCTTTCTTGCCGACACTCTTCGTCCACGAGTAGGCCATGAACCTACCACCAGGGAATATCAACATGCCAGAGATCACACAGGATACCAACGCCGCAGAGCTGGACCGCAAAAACACACACATACCAGATCTCGGAATAATATCGCATTCGGACTAAAGCTTTTCGATACACTGTTTGTAATCTGAGAATTAGAAAGGGTCGGTCCTTTTCCTCAATCTCGAGGGGGTTGCTTTCTTCCCATTTGAGGTATGCTTTCCACCTGCCGACGAGCGCGCGGTCTTCCAGGTTGAAGGTTGGGAGCGTCGGAAGATACATTTCTTGCGCGCCTTGTCCCGTTGCCGGGGGATATAAGCCGGTGACGTGATTCATCAATAGGCGATAGACAGTCCTGGCTTGCATATGGGCTGGTGAAAGGTCGGTCATGAACTTTTTGGCGGTGATGCGATTTAATTTCATCTCGAAGGCCTCGAGGTCTTGCCAGAGTCGCTCAACGTTGTCCAAGGGAATTTGCACGGCGCGGTGGTATACTTTGCGAAGGGCATCCATGTTTTGCTGTTGGTCCCACGTTGTTGTCGTCTACGCGTCTGTTCAGTAGAGAAGGGCAGAAACCAGAAAGACGCACGCACGTCCGCTTCGCTGAGGAATTGAATATAGTCTAGCCATATATCGCCACTATCTTTGTCTTGGCCGATGCCGTGGGGAGGATTAAGCGCGAACTCGTACGCCTTGCGAATTGTTTCGCGTTTCTCGGGATCCCTGCGTGTCGGGTCGGCGTGTATGCGTCTTGAGAGTGGTCAGTAACGAGAAGAATAAAGTCGTGACAACGCACCGAATATACGTCAGGTAAAACCGGAAAAGCTCAACCGAAGGCGAACTTTTCACCCAGCGCTTGAAGAGGGATTCGGCCTCCTGCGCAGATTCCAAAAACGTACGCGGCTGACTTAGGTAATGCTCGATGTATGCAATTTGAGCTGCGGCCTAACAGACGATAAGAGGTAAAAAGTTGGAATGGCGCAGCGCACGGACCGTGTTTGGGTACTGCTGTAGCAGCGCCTCGTATGCTGTCCGAATCTTGTCAGTCTCGCCACTGCCTTGAGCGATGTCGACGACCCTTCGCCACTTGATCGGCTGGTGAGGGTTCTCCTTGAGTTGGGCGAGTAGCACTTCGAACTCGGACTGTGGCGGCGTTGACCCGCTGTTTTGGCTCGAATTTTGCACGAGTTGGTCGCTAGTGGGCGGGTTGTCGCCCAAAGCGGCGTCTTGAGACATTGGGCGCAATTGAAGCAGCAGGAATTCGATAAATGAAATATAGTCGCGATTGCAGAAGGACAAGAAGGGTAAACCCTAACCTTAGCCTCACCGCCACCCAAAAGGGAAGGCACCTTCCCTTTTGAGACGGGGTCTTCCTTCGCGACAAAGTTGGGGTTTCGAGGCTAGGATTGAGAGCAAAGCATGCCATGGAAGCACGCAGTAATGCCATGGTATGACCTGTAGGCAAAAATATCAAATTACAGACATACCAAAGCCATTAGCACTCAACTATCATTTACAATTTTACAACCAATCTCAACCAATGAATTCCACCCAACTACAAGTACAGCAACACTCATCTAAACCAAAAAGCATGCATATAGTATATGTACATTGAAAACAGTTTCCGAAACATATCGCTCAATCGGCGTCCCAACCCACACCAGCCCTATCACGTACGCCTCTTCTATCACCCTTGCCACCACCTCCAGCAGCACCTAAGACTACATGAGCATCTTCAACAACAACGTTACTCGCAAAACATACCTTTTCCACGGACTTTCCGCCCGCCAAACTCTTTATACATTTCGCGCATTTCATTCTTTCCCGGGCGCGTAACCTCGGCCTCCATACGCCACTGCGCTTCCTTCTGTTCCCGTGGAGTTTGATACCTATAAGATGATCAGCTCAGTGATATCAAGGTAGCATGAATAAACGAACCCATCAGGTGTTGAATGCGATAATGACGATGGCGTCGAGTATCCTGATCGTGATTCCGAATTGGCAGACTTTAGTGATTGCATATGCGTCGTTCGCTGGCGGGTGGTGTCAGTAGCAGTCGTTACAGACCCAACAGTCCTGCTCACCCAGTTGACTTTGCTCTCCCGCTTCGTCCACTTGCCAGGCGGAAGTGATGCATCATGGAAATTCTCTTTCCGATATTGTTGGAACCAAACTGTGTCGCAATCAGCATGCGTCCATACGCGGTAGTCAAGCCCTTGAACGCACCATAATTAATTGTCTGGCTCCTGGCCCATTTCCTGCAGACCAGCGAGCACCGCGCCAAATCCTTGACGGACAGTCGCGAAAAGATGCGCTGGGACAGCTCTGTGGGTAGTACTCGTAGTGGATCCGTTGCGCTTTTGGATTTCGATGCTCCATTCGTTGGAGCCGATAATGATGATAGCCCAGAGCGCCGTGATTGTAATTGCGGTTGGGGCGACGAAGGCCTCGTTCGTGAGGGCGTGCCAGGCAGGGAGACCTACAGGACATGGATCAGAACGATGACAACTAAAGCCAGCAGAGATGAACGCACCACACCGACGAGCTCGTCGTCGTCGCTGACTTCTTCTCTGTCCCTTTCCTTCTCCTTGTCTCTCAGAGTGTCGGATATCGTTGACTGCCGAAGCAGATCTTGCAGCAGCGCGCTCATCGTCGTGCACTAATCGTGGGCGTAAATATTGAGCCTTTGTTGAGCGCTGCGCGGTGGTAATCGTCTGTGACGAAAGTGGGGAACGTCCTCAACAAATCACAGATTGCTTATATACCGAGACTGCGTGACGTCATGGCCTCGATCATGACTCGATCATCGTTCCTCTTTTCCGCTTCATCCGTTGAACGTTCCGTGGCGGGTCTGTCACTCTTCATGGTCGGGAGAGAACGTCGAGGCCCATGGAGGATGACAGACATACTCCATCATGATGTTTAGAGGTCTGATACGCGTCCTATGACCTCCTGATGCATCATCATCACGATTAATCTATCACTATCTGAAGCAGTACGCGTTCAGTGGTACTCTTGAGCTGAGCAGGCTAATCCACGAGACCTATCAACTCGATTTTATTACCTGGATACGTTCCGTTTCCGAATTACCAGGTATTGTTAGACAACGGGATTTATTCATGCTAGCGGCCCAATCACTCTTCGACATTCAACGCAGAGGATCATGTTTACCTTCTCTTCCGTCTCATATTTGGATCATCAGCCTCCCTTTCTCCGGCTCTTCTCTTCCGATGTCCACGCCCGCTCCCGCGACATACACGCTGACATTCGGGCGGAAACTACGGATCTCGAATATACAGAAGATGGCCTGACAGGTTCTGAAAGAGATACGGCGGCTTGTATTGCGGGCGTTGACGACAAGACAGATAACATGCTTACAAAAAGGCCGTACTTTTTAAAGCAGAGCAGTTGGGAGAAAGAAATTCGAGAAACAAAAGAGTGGGAAACGCCATCAAGACAATAGCGCGCAGAAGAGGTAGAATTTGAGTTAAGATAGGCTAATGGAAAGCACGGATACGGGCGCAGGAGACAGCCTAAAGAGAGAAGCTAAAGAAGCGAGCAGGGAGCTTCGAGAGAGATCAAGGAAAGCTGAACCATAGGACACGGTGATCACCCAAGCAGCTTATTATAGATCTTGTCGCCGCGATTGTCGTGGCGGTTGCAAACCGATTAACGGGCAGTACAAAATACCGCCAAGGATGTCCTACATTTTGTAGGGCGGCACCAAAGCCTGGCCTCTACGCGCCACAAAGCAAAATCCAGCTTTTTCCCCAAGGTCCAAGGAATGACCCAGCATGAGAAAAACATGGTCGCCTGTGAGAACGGGTCGTGTGGCCAACCCCGTGATAATCGGGCAGGCATGGGGAGGGTGTTACGTCAGATTCCCAACAAAAGAGTGTTTGTTGTCGAGCCCTTTACACAACTCACCCCATTTCCCTCGCGGGCAGACATCGGACAATGCTGCCAGTGATCCAGAACCCCAACTCGACTAGTTCCACCCGCGAACGACGCTCATGGACGAGCGAGGAGGACCAGCTCCTGCGCGAAGCAGTGCAAAAAGGTTCGTCCCGCGTCTCCGCCTTTACCTGTGTCCCCTACCTCGCTCCCGCCCCTAAAACACGCATAAACGCCCTCTCTCGCCCCGCCTCCCCCCCGTAAAATCGAGCTAACGAGCAACGATGCAGAGGACCCAGACAATATGGCCCCGTCCCGCTGGTTCGCTATCGCTAAGCACGTACCCGGCCGAACAAACAAGGACTGCAGGAAACGCTGGTTCGCAAAGATGGCTAGCGATGTCGTCAAGGGCGGCTGGGCGCCCGACGAGGACGAGCGCCTCTGCAAGGCCATCCAACAAGTCGGGACCAGGTGCGCTTTGACCCGTGTTGCTGTGTGGCGCACGCTAATCGGTCTTTTAGGTGGTCCATGGTGGCCGCGTACGTCCAGACGCGCAATAGCGACCAGTGTGCAAAGCGCTGGACCGATACTTTGAATCCAGCCATCGATAGGACAACGTGGACGCCTGAAGGAGTGCGTACCGGCCAGATTACTTTTTTGCTCTTACTAATAGCTGTGCTAGGACGCCATGCTGCTCAAAGCCGTCGACGAGCACGGCAAGCTATGGACAAAGATCGTCAAGCTATACTTCCCTGGACGAACAGGCCTCAGCGCCAAGAATCGGTGAGTTTTTGTATCGCGATCCCGTGCTGGGTCCACGATCTATTCCTGTTTGCGTTGCCGCTGTCCTCTGTCCATCGTGACATCTCATCTCCGCGGGATTCTTCGAGTCCAAGATTTACGCTTGCGTTTCCCCTTCTGTTATGATCGCCGTGGCTTCTGCTCATCCTAACATCATCCATTTCAGATATAACAGCATCACTCGCTCCCAAGGCGAGTCGCGCTCCGGGTCCGTCAGAGGTCCATCCTCGTCGACAAGGCCCCCGCGATCCCAATCCCAAGCACAACAACAGCAAGTGCAAATGCAATCCCCATCGTCCTCGCATTCCTCCCCCCATCTGTCCCCGCAGACGAGCGCGTCCCCGCATCTACAACATACAAACGGGAGCACATCCAATGTAAACATTGATCCACAGCTTTTGCCTCGTGGCATGCCGGGCCCGCCGCCGACGATGTATTCAGCGTTTAATGCTCCCTTGTTTTATCTCAGGCCTCATGTCCCTCAGCAGCAGCAGGCGGAAACGGCAAGAGAGAGCTAGAGGTCTGCGTAGAGTCTCCTTTGTTTTGTACAACTACTTCGCTATGGTAATACGTTTCAAGTTTCCGTTTGTGTGATTCCTGGGATGATGAGTAGCTTTGATTTGGTGAGAAGATCTTACCACTGATGGGCCCGGGTTCCAATACTGATTCAATGCATAATAAACCTGGTGAGGCTTTATAAACAGGTAGGCTTTAGATGTCACTCACGTGCGATAGAATTACTCGAGAATGGAACAGCGTGGGGCCGGTGGTTCTCGCTCCTCAAGAGTCTAGATGGTGCTTCTCTTAATGAAGACGTGTCGTTACGCTGCGCATGCTACTACCACGTCCTAGGCAACAGTTACTCGATGACGCCTGCGATTCTACGATCTGTACTGTGGCCAATCTTCTTGATCCAGGATTGTTAAATTCTCCCAACGATGCTTCTGTGCTTACTTGCCACACGATACTTATGAAAATGCCCCGCCGCCATCCAAGCTTGACTTGATATGTCTCTCGGCGCTATAAACGTCAAGGACGGACGGCATTGGCTGAAGAGCTCTCACATGGTGAGAAGATATCACCACCTGGCATGGTCCGCGTCCCAATACACATCACATAAACCTGGTGAGGCTTCATATACCGCTCAGCTTTCGACGTTGCTTATCTGACGTAGATGTATGCCATAGAACAATGGACACGACGAAAATGGAAGAACGTGAGGTTTTATCCATCCACGTAGACTCACTCTTGACTCCGCGCACTATAACCGTTGCACGGATAGACCGGTACGAGTCCTTAATCGTACCGGCGACAAGTCTGGGAACGAAATCGACTGATGCTGTACGATTATCTCAGTTCACTTTTGAGAGTATGGTCCTGTGCTTCTGGGAGGTGAGCGACGCAGCCGAAAGAAGTGCTTGACTTACCTCAGAACTTGCAGGTCCATCGTGACTGTTGGTTCCATCCATCAGCCGCCCTCAGATGGTACAGTACGGGTACGTGGTACGGCCGTATCCCACGTCCGTGGACGGTATGTCGCAGAACCTTACGAGAACCGTGTCGTTACGTTTCTGGCGCTACGACGTCAAAGTGCCACACCAATAGGCAAGCAGGAATATGCCTCTTCAAATGGTGCGTTCAATTGGTTTCTTCGCCAAGCGATTCCCGAAACAAGTGCAGAACTTAAGTTCAAAGCAGCGCCTTGTTACCATAACGGTGCTCAGCTCCGACATACGAACTGCGCAGTACGACATGCGGTGCCCGCCATATGGACGCGGTTGTCACAGATGCACAAGCGCCTTTGTAGCCGTTGCTACCCCCGGGAGAGTCGCATTGTCCGCCATTGATGCGGCTGGTCCAACCAGGGAGAAATTTACAGATTCTCCATCTACAATTCAAGGCTACACGTCTGGCATCATTTTCCATTAGTCACATCTCTCGATAGTCGCACCGTCTTTGGGAACCCTTGGAATTTCAGCGCCACACTTCTTTGACCGTACTCCGGCTCCAGGGTATCGCTTCATAAGACCATCCAGGGCCTAGGGATGTCCTAAACGGGATTACCATTTCACTGAAGAGGCAATTTCGCTCACCGATTGCCAAATAGTCTGCCCAATGCGGTAAACAAGTTGTAATGGCGGCAATCCTGCCGATCAGGGTCCCGTTGTCCACAATGGACTACAAATCGTTTTGACGCGCTCTGTGGACCATTGTCTCACTCTCTCCGCCATCCATCTTACTCGTCGAATTATACCTCACCATTATGGCTCCGACAAGACAATCCAGGAGCAAAGCCTCCGCTTCTACGGCCCCGACGCGTCCTATACGCGCTGCTGCTCAGCAGTTCACAGAGGCGACAATCACACCCCCACCGGCTCCTAGCCAGAGCGGCAACCTTAACGCAGCATTCATCCCAGCCTCATCCGCCTCGGGCGTCATAGGTCTAGAAAACCTCGCCGCCATTCACGCACCGTCCAGAGTCGAATACCTCCCCGCCGGCTACATCCCCCGCCGCCCCAACAACCCATTTTTCTGGTACAGCCAGATGCGTAAACGACAAAACCCCCCTTCGCACAAAGGCCAGGCTCAGTGCGACGTCTTGAAGATGTACGGGCAGGAATGGAAGGAGCTCGAAGCGTTGGGGTTGCAAGGGCCGTATATCAACATGGAGGCGGCGGAGAGGAGGGTCTACGCTGTGCGGTTCCCTGGGTATCGATATGCTGGGGGAGCAAAGGACAGGATGTCGAGGACGCAGTGGAAGAAGTATGTGAAGAAGAACAAGATTCGCGTTCCGTGTGATTGGAGTCTGGAGACGGATCACCTTTTTGTTTTGGATGCGAATGGGGCGGTGTGTTTTCAAGGCGGGGAGTCACCAGTGTCGGACTCGGACGATTCTCCTGGACCAGAGACTCCCACCGACGAGGTCCAGTCGTTCAATGGCTATCCATATCCTACGTGCTTTGAGGCCATTCCATATCAACCATTGTTGGGGCAATACCCTTCGTCCTCATCAGGCTCCTCCCCCTCGGCCTCTTTGTCGCCCTCGCCGCCACCCGATACCCTCCCTCAGCCGTTCTCCAGTGATCAGTTCAACCCATACACATACCCGCCATTCGAATACAACTACAACAATTTCTTGCCTTCCACCGACGCCCCGTATCTCGTGGGATCCTCCCACATCGACAATCAGCCCACTTCTCCATCGCATATCAATGATTCGCTTCTGGTTCCTTTCGCAGAGGAGAACCAACCGCCGTCTACGAATGCAGGAGTGAGTGATACTTCGCTTGCTTTTAGAAAAGTTTCTCATCTTGTATAGTTTGACGAGTTTTACGCAGACGTCGATTTCTCATCTGCCTTCGACGGCTATTCGCTGTCCCTGTGATTCTTAGCGTTGCGATTACTTATTGTTTAAGTATCTATATATTCTCCGAGGCGGACAGATCTAAGCTTAGTATACCCATCTCAAGGACTCGGTTTTGTATTCCACCCATCTATTCATCGCCACCGTCGTGATTTGCTATCGAGTTTTCCCAGCTTTGTTTCTGTTTTGCTTGCTATCTGATGTTGTTGTTGTACTATCGTTTTGTAACCTCGCTCGTAGTGTATCGCAGTATCTGTTGTATGATCATGGCGTCGACGGAGTAGTGAAAAGTTCAACATAATAGGTAAAACAAACCAACCATGATGAACACGACAAGTGCGGAATCTTGAGGAGACTGCGGCAACGGTATGACGGCAATGACAAGAAGCCTGCCATCGAGAGCATGGTGGTAGTAGAAGTACAGCGACACACTAAGGTGCATGTGAAGGCGACTATGTTGCTGGACCACCGCTGCGCGGCCTCTAGGGGTCAACCTTCCACAAAAAAAAAGAAAGAAAGTGGTAGTAGAAGTAGTGAGAGGAGGCGAAAGTGGGAGCAAGGGAAGCAAAGGACCGGGTGAGTGTGTTCGGGTTATACTGTATCCCAACCCATTTGAACCAAATGCAGATCTGCCGATATCCGAGGAGCCTTGATTCTAGGGGAATGACATCCTCGTTTCCAGGCTAACTTTGAGCACCGCATTTTTGGAATGGTGACATGATTGACGCGCCACACGTATTGAAGATGGTTTGTAAAAAATGTTATTCAATTCGAAGTGCAACGAAGCGAGGAGAACAGGTACACAAATGACTGTATCATTGGAGAGTCTGCGAGAAATATGAGCGAGCGTGGGCGAACAAACTGAATTGGAACATACCAGACAGCATAGGCTCAATCCAAATGGAGATCTTGTACCCGGCAAGAACTCGAACATTCGCGAGACTACGTGGCGTTCTACGGCGCCATAGTTTTCCTGCCAACACCACTACGTAAATGTCCTCATCCCGCCACATTCCAAACCCTGAAGTAATTCCAATCTGAATCCATTTTCGAACGTGGACAAATCAAATCAATCAAGCGCGAGGTTAGCAGATTTGCAAATGTTCTGTAGCAAAAGTCTATTGCGAAACGTCAACGCAAGACGAACCACGGTGAATAGAAGTACCTCACCTGAAGAGACCTGAATGTGAACTGGAACATGTGCTCCGTGCGCTGTTGTAGCGCCTCCGAAAGAAGCTTTAGGAAAAGTGAGGTCCAAGATGGGGGATGGAGCCTTGGAGGCAAGGAGCAAAAGGCTTGCATCACCCCACCCTCCGTTTCCCAGGCTGGCGGTCCCGAGGTGATAATATTGAGTTAAATAGGTACACAGAGGAGCCGTCATAGATAGTAAAACACGTAGTAGACGGAATCTGAACATGAAGAACACACGTTTTGACGCCTCGTTGATCCTGGGGTCCATCGAGATCTTGATGACATGTATGAAAGGGCAGATTCTGAGTGCAGAGAGGTCTTCCCAAGTCAAGGGAGAGTCGGAAGAAATTCAAGTCGAACACTGGTCCAGCGTGGTCACAGTCCAAGTCCAAGTTAGCCCGATCACTTGCTGTTGCCTGATCCGGTGCTTGCCTTCTTACCACGACCTGCTACGCACAGTTCCGCGCCTCGCCAACGACGACGACCTCAAAACTCTTAGCGCCGACCACTGACACAGTCGAGGACATATGACACGTTGAACGCACGCGAACTTTTCTAAGAGAGTCAGAAGGTCAAGGTAAAGTTTTATTTAAATCAGACCAGACATTTGTCGGCTCACTGCGAATTAGGCTTTGACGAGTTCGCATGACAATGGATTCGCGCTCGAACGTAACTCGAGGTCCGCGTGTTACGGTACGTGTGGATCCTTTTTTCTTTTTTCAACTTTGAACTTTACTAATATGACCTTCGTTGACAGTCCTATCCGCCTCATCCAGAGAGCGAATATAAGACGAGGAAGGAACAGCTCATGGAGCGAATTTCATTACTCGAAACTAAACAAGGTACGTACCAGATGTTGAGCTTTTTTTACGCCGTGGCGTAAATTATTGACGCTGAGTTCAGGTATCAGCCATGTATTGGCGTCTTCAAGAATAGACGTCTCGGAAAAGATGAACGACATATTTTATTTGAGGACGACGAGGCCCTAGACGTAGAAATTCCGACAATGCAGATGCTACTGAGGTGCTTCGGGCGGATGCGCATTATCCTAGGCCTCTCTCTGAATTTTGTTCCGAAGCTCTGGATTGTGGATGACCGCCATCTGTCTCGTGGACGTGTGGAAGTGGTGCAGTCGTTTCTCCCCTCTAGTGGATTCCGTTTACGAGTCACGTGCAAAAGGCAATCTCACCATAACGTGGCGTCAGCTGTGGACCTTCGGCATGGAGCACTGTGCTCTTGAGTGAAATAATGGCGGCGGAAAATCCTCCTCCGAATGGAATAGGATAAATTGGCTTCCCCATGCTCAATTTATGTCGACCTGGTAATTTTCGGGGCCGCTGAGCGTTATGTCAGAACAGATTGTTCGATACGGCGGCGATGGTGTGATGGAAGGTGTGGGGGTCTGTCGAGAATGGAGGAGTGCGGTGGCGGCGGCCGGCTTTCTGAACATACACGTCCACACGTCCGTTTCTGGGAATCCAATCGAGAGAGTGTGGCCGCTTTGCCCTAAACAATGACCGGTCGTATTTGGCGAACAATGGGAAGCCAATGTGGTATTTATATTTTTTGGTTCGTCTACGTGACACTCGTCGCCTTTCCTCTCTTCTACTACTTTTCCCGACAATCGAGCCCCAGAGCGAATTCTCCACTGCCTTCGCAAGCATGTCTCAGGTACGTGCCCATCCATTTGACCGAGCATTGTTTAATGTTTGATCTCAGCCAATGAACCGAAAGCATGTAATGCGCCTTGATGGCGAGTCGGACGCCCGTGTCCAGTTTCTCGCGACCTCCAATACCCCACCCTTGGAGCGAGAAAGGATAGAGATGTCAGCGACACTCGCCCATGTTCGCACTCTCATTAAGTGCTTGAATCCTAAGGAAACAGCACAAAGAGCCCGGCTTGAAGCATTCGCAGACAAACTGGTCTCTGTGATCCACCCCATGCGCTCCATTCCCCCCGAAATCCTCTGCGAGATCTTTTCTCATTTGGTCACCGACTCCGACATCACCTGTCAAGGCGTGAAGGATTACGACTTCGTAGACAGCCTCGATACCAAACGCGGTGTATGGGCTTTGACCCACGTTTGCTCTCGTTGGAGACAGATTGCGGCTAGCACTTCCTCCTTGTGGACCACCGTTGGCCTTCCCTTCGATATGCACCCAAAATCCTCTGTCACTGCCGACATCCTCGCTACATATTTACAGCGGTCAAACCAATGCGCACTCAACGTCATCGTTCACTCCAAAGACGATATATCTGAGCAACCTGCTATGCAGATCTTAATGCAAACGAGCGAGCGATGGCGAGGAGGCTGGTTCTCCCTTCCGTTGGCCACTTACCTAACGTGGCGGACCCCATTCCCCTTCAAGAAGCTGGACAAGCTACGCGTCTGCATTCAGCAGCCGGCCCTGCCAGTGGCTGCGTTAGAAGAGGGCTCGACAGCGGTATGTCGCGCATTTGGCGATGCGCCCAACCTTATCGATGTTGTGGTCGATCATCTAGTCATCTTTCATGACCTTTTTTACCTTGACTGGACAACTCTACACCGCTTTGCTGAGGAGCAGAGGCTTCCAGATGATTTCATCTGGAACTATCCCGCATCGGATATTCTCTCTGCAGTAATAATTCTCTCCGAAGCTTCCTCCTTGAAGAGCGCCCAATTCAACCTCCACGAATTTGATAGACGGGTTGAGGACCAGTGGTTGGAGTTCATGAATGAACACATCCTCATTCATGGAGGGATTATACGAAATGCGGCGCTCTCCTTCTTGGTGCTGAATGGTGCGAGCGAGAGCTGGACCCGGATGCTCTCCCAGATCGAGCTGCCGAACCTTCAGACGCTCCACTGTTACCCAGACGTGGAGGACGACACTTTTCCCGCTCCGCTTTCCGCTGCTACCGGCAGAAACCTTCGCGAGCTGATTGTCCATGTCGTAGACAGGCCCGACACGGCAGCTGTCAAGGCGTTTCTGAACATGACGCCTGGGCTCCTCGACTTGAAGATGATATTTCCTAAGGGTGTCAGCATTGAGCAGATGTGCAAGGAGGCCTGGAGGATCTTGTTCGGGCCGGACTCGCCGAAGTTGGTGCTGCGACTTGAAACGCTTACTCTGACGACGTTGTGGCTGACCAAAGTCTTCACAATGAAACGGCATTGAAGAGACGAGGGACGGGTGCGGTTCTAGTAAAACCCAACTGGACGTCAGGATGCTCTAATAGTGATTGTGGGAGAGAAGGTGCAGGGGGAGCTATGTAGATAATGTTTTTGGGTGCCGGATCCTTTTCTTAAGAGTAGTGACCAGAGCGATGCTTGAAGAGGGTAAGTAGTTTCGAGATCTTTTTATATGCGAGCCAGTATGTATCCTATGTATATGCCAAGTTCTTATGTTTACAATTCAACGATATTCATTACAGACTCATTCGCGGACTTCCGTTCTTGAAGAAACGGCACTCGAGCATTTTCGATGTTTGCGTAGGTCGCGATCGGGATTGGCCGGATCCGCTTCCTTCTTTACCAATACCATCACCGTCACCCATTGCACGTCGTCGCCCTCTTTACTGCGCAGGACCAAATCCTTCGTGTCCCGGTTCATCTCGGGGACCATTTCCTGCGCCGAATTTTGCAATGGCTTCCATGATTGGTCTCCTCCGTAGGGTATTGATACGCGTGTTACACGCGCCGCAGCGTTACCTTGCTACTTAAACCGTCTGGCGGCCCCTAGTATATCTCCACTATCTACACGTTGATCTCACATTGGATGCGTGTTCTTCGTCAAGGTGGCTAGTATGCCTTACCGTTTTCAATTTCTCTCCGAGGTACGTTATGCCTGGCTTCGTTAAAACCCGTTGTTCACCGCCTTCTTATAGCGCACGTCAGCTCGAGATGGATATCCACCTTCAGTCCTTCACGATACCCTACTTCCCCTCGCTCATGATCGCGATGTCCAAGCCCGCCTATCTTGCCATCGTCGAGCACTCCCCTACGAAGCCGGTTATCATATTTGTTCCCTCTCAGAAACAGTGTTGTCACACCGCTGACGATCTCATGATACACTGCACGGCAAACGACAAACCCGACCGCTTCCTTTACGTCGAGCTTGTTGATATCCAACCTCATCTTGTGTAACGGGGCATTCCCCTTATGGGAGCCTGACCCATTACGTACGGTACTCTTCTTCTCTTACCACCATGTCGCGCATTTAGGTCCACTTTCGATACGAATATAGGACTTAGTCGTGCTCGCTTGGTCCCGAGACGGAGTCTCCGTTACATCTTGACCATTTCCATGACGAGGTCTCGAAGGAGACGCTGAGCAAGGGCATCGGCTATTTCCACGAGGCTATGGATCGGCAGGATAAGTGCATTGTGCAGCATCTGTTCGAGAGTGGTGCTGTGCAGATTCTGATGGCGTCGAAGGACACTGCGTGGTCGTTGCCAGTGGCCAGCTATATGGTGATCATTATGGGCGTGCAGTATTACAAGGGTAAAAAGCATCGTTATGTCGACTATCCCGTCGATGATGGGTGAGGCATGTCGACCGAAGAACGGACGACGAGCGCAATCGTGGCGTCCTCATGTGCCAGGAGACGAGGAAGGATTTCTACAAGAAGTTTTTGGCGGAAGGGTTGCCCATTGAGAGCCATCTTCCGACGCATTTGTTGCACGATTATTCCTTGGTGGAGATAGCTGTGAAGACGATTGAGAATAAGTAGGAAGCTATGGTGAATGTTGATGCTTTGGCGTGTTCTTATTTACTGACTCTGATGAACAGTATATCCTGACGTGGACATACTTCTACCGCCGGATGACGCAAAACCCGAACGACTACAACCTGCACAATGTTAGCCACCAGCACCTGTCTGACCGCCTTCGAGAATACGTTGACGGATCTTGTAAACTCGAAGTGTATCAGCATCGGTAAGTTTCTTTTTTTTTGAAGTGGAACCAGCTCACTTTTATCTTTCCACAGAGGATGACGTGGACGTTTCTGTGCTCAACTTGGGTATGATTGCAGCTTACTACAACATCTCATGTACGCTGTCCTCGCTTGCCGATCTTAAACCAATTCTGATCTTCTGTTAGACGTCACTGTCGAGGTCTACACGCTGTCACTAAAGGAGCGAACCAAACTAAAAGGTCTCCTTGAAGTTGTCTGCTCCTCCGCTGAATTCAAGGTTGTCCCCATTCGTCGCCACCAGAATGTCATCCTTCGTCGTCTATATGCCCGACTGCCCGTCAAGATTGACCAGGTCAACTTTGAGGCATCCGCACTTCAAGACGTTCCTGTACTACAAGCCCACTTCAGCCGGATTCAATTGCCGGTGGACCTTGTCGCTGACTAGAAGCTCATTCTCGAGAAGGTGCTCAATCTCTTGTCGGCGTGTGTGGACGTGATGAGTTCGAATGCGTGGCTGAGCGCGCTGGGGGCTATGGATCTAGCGCTGATGTGTGTACAGGCGATTTGGGATAGGGATTCGCCGTTGCGACAGGTTCCTCATTTCGAGCCAAAGGTAAGCTCTCGCTTCTGTTGACGGGGACGTGACGCTCATTCCTTTTTTAGGTAATCAAGTGTTGCACTGCGGCAGGGATCGAGTCGGATATTATGGAGATGGAGGACAAGAAGCGAACGGAGCTGTTGCAGATGTCTACGGCGCAGATGTACGCCCCCGACGTTTGGTTTGGGGATTGCTCTCTGACGATTTATATAGGCAAGACGTTGCTGCCTTTGTCAACTCGTACCCGACGCTCGATGTCAGCCACGAGCTCGTCAAGGACGAGTACACGGCCAGCGCGCCTATCGATCTCCAAGTCTCGCTATCGCGGGATGTTGACGAGGACGACGAAGAGGGCGATCAGAATGTCGTCGCACCGTACTACCCGGCGAAGAAGATGGGGAACTGGTGGTTGGTTGTGGGCGAGCCGTCTACGCGGCAGCTGTTGGTGATCACGCGGGTGATGGTGAACCGCAGTCTTGCGGTCAGGTTGGAGTTTAGTCTGCTCAAGGGCAAGCACGGTCTGAAGCTCTATGTCATTTGTGACTCTTATGTTGGTGCTGATTATGATATTGGGTTGGACGAGATTGATGAGTTGCGGAGGGTGAGGATTCGGATAGTGAGGATGATAGTGGTTCTATGGAGGAGTAATATTACTGTTGCGATTTCTATATGGTTGTGTATATGTAATTGTGTTTTTTACGGCGAGGATACAAGATGGCTACTGTAGATCTGCATGGCAGTGTGGCACAGTCAATGTCATTCGAGTGAGCACCGGTTAGGAGGAGACGTGTGTCGTACTGAAACCGAACCGGCGATAATACCCGGACACCAATCGTTGTACGTCGAATCCGACATGCGATTCGCAGAAAGTGAACGTTCACACGCCTGGATCTCCCAATTGATCTCAATTGTCCCTCCGGTTCTTAGATGACACTGGACAGGGAAGATTATCCAAGACCGAGTAGTCTTCGTTTATTGGCGCTGGCTATGCATGGCCAAGTCGAGTCGAGAGTGGAGATAAGTACTTAGCATACTGATCAACACCCGGACCTTTGATTGCATCTGTCACACAAGGTTGAAGTGACAGATTGCTTGCACGGACTACATTCTAATTCTACACTCGTTATGCTATCACATGGGGGCGTTACTTGTTTCGCAGTAGATGATAGTGCTGGATCTGAGGTCGCATCGTAGTCCCTGTTTTCGAACTTCCCTGAAGTTTGAACTGCCATGCCCGATGCTTCTAAGATGAAGAGAATGCACTTCTTGTGCATGCGGCGTGGTTTCGCCAGCAGGATCTACATCTACAATTTGAACAGGACTACTCGCGTTCATTGAGCACTGCGTAACGCTCTTGAGTAACTCCTTCCTGCTCACATCGTACGCGTCCAGTGTTTGGAACTGTTTGTTGAAGGCTTTGATCGGGTAGAGCACTCGTCTTGGATTGTGTCCATCATCTATCACACTTGCCTTGCGTTCCTCACCATTCCACCCTCCGAATTACTTCAAATGTCATCAACGTTGTTCACATCCTAGATTCTCGTATGGTCTTGATTCCAATGGTCCGGAGCGGCATCATTCCCGGTCCTCTCCATACCCTCGAAGCGATTGAATTTGGTTCTTCTTGTTCATCAACGTGATACTTTATGTCGTCAATTATGGTATTCTGTAACGTTGATCGAGGTGACCATTGCGCCAATGCAACAGGATGGGCCCTATATTTAAGGAACTCCGTGTCCTGGCCGCTCTGCTGTCCTCTGCTCACGTCCTTCAAGACCATGATTCCAGTCGAAGCTCTGCCCCCAGGCTTTGATATTTCCAAGCTGTGAGTTGTCCGTTTTCGTTGCTTTGGAAAGGTTGTTGAATGTGCGCTGACAGGTCCGGTCCTGCGGTCAGCATTTCTGCCACTGTTGAACGTTTATCTGACCTTCTTTGACTTAGATCATTGGTTACTTCCTACATGGATGTCTCTTTGGTACTCTCACCGTACAATTCTGTAAGCTTTGCCTTCAAGTTGCCACTCGTCGGCACTGCGCCTAATGTCAATCGACTCCTTGTAGATATCTACTACGAGGCTTTCCCAAAGGATAGGCTATGGACGAAATGTCTTGTCTACGGTACCTACACCCTCGAATTGGCACAGACCATCCTTATTGCACATGATGCATATGTAGTATTTGGGTCCGGTTTTGGTGATTTGGAGGCACTGATAGATGCCCACTTATTCTGGTTTTCCGTCCCTGTCATGAGCGGACTGGGTATTTACCTGTCGCAGCAAGGTTTTCATTGCTAACAGATCTTCTAGTGGCATTTGTTGGACAATCGTTCTATGCATATCGTATTCATGTGCTTTCGAAAACCCGCACGGTTCCGGTGTTGATTGTGATCGTAAGTGATTCCCTTTCGCTGTGCGGACAAAATCTAACATCACCTAGATCGCGCTGACCAGCTCTATCGCCGCCTTTGTGGTTGCTGCTTTTGTCTTCGAAGGTTCCAGATATTCCCTGAACTCTCGCCTCCTTGACCTCAATTATTTCAGGTGGAAATCTTGCTCTTCTTAACAACCGAAGGACCTCTGAGGCGGTCGGAGTACGTATATAAGAAAGCTTGTCTCCGGGTTAACATATTCAGAAAGGTTTGGGGTGCCGCCGCTGCGTTGGCCGACATCCTTATTGCCATCTACATGACATACTATGTAGGTTTCTTCTCTTCAGTTTGCACCAGGCATCTTAACGTGCATCCAGCTCTTGCAAAAGGACACTGGATTTCGCCACACGCAAGTTCTGATCTCAAAGCTGATTCGTCTGACTGTCGAGACGGGAACAGTAACTGGTGCGTCATGGGACACCTTCTGGTATACTCAGGCTGATCGCTCGTGTGACTAGCTGCCGCGGCGCTTACTGGTCTCATTCTATTCTTCGTGTTTCCAGGCACCATGTACTACGGATGCATCGCCCTTTTGGTCCCAAAGCTTTACGGCAACATGATGTTCATGGTTTTAAACTCGCGTCTCCGAATCGTGGGTGGACGCGCGACATATACATCCTGTTCCGACATGGTATCGATTCCGAGTTTCGTCCTGCGTGATGACATAGTCTCGGGTAACGGCCACTCTGCCATCCTTCGCCCCGCTGTCTCCATCAAAAGAGAAGTCTTCCGTGACCGAGACACTGAGGATTGTGTCGAGATGAAGACTGTGGGTGTAAGTTGCAACTTTCTTAGTTGAATTTCACTGAAAGTCGCGCAGGAATCTCGCCGCACCGAGTATGCATAGTCTACGTAGTCCAGAGCAAACGATTAGGCTACCATTTTTATCAACTTGTCATGAATGAATGGTCACGTTATAACTCGTTTCTTTCGCCACGACGCGTCCTAGACGGACTGCTGCTAAAGGACACTGTAAGCGGATTCAACGTGTCGTTGGCTTGTATTCATGGTTATCGCTATTGTTTTCGAAGGTACGAAGGGCAAACCGGAGGACAGTAATAAATAAAAACAGCCAATAAATAACGAAACTGGGAACGGGTAAATCAAAGAGTGAACAGAAGCAATAATCGAGTCGGCACTCATGGACCGTCCGATAAGCTGCTGATGGCTGGGCTACGTTTATGGCGAGACACAAACTCCTTTCCCTCATCGATGCTCGTATCCCCTCGCAACTCGATTTCAAAGCTCTCCCTCACATACTCCAAGTCAATGTCGGTAGTAGTCTGTCCCGTACCTGCGTGGTTCGGCCCACTAGCAAAGTGCAGAGACTCGGCGAAGGATTGCATATTACTCCTCATGTGCGGGAGAGACGGTCGTGTCCAAGAATCATTTGGACGGGATTTTCCAGCCACGACGCGGGCGATAATTAGAGTAGGTGCGATGCCCTTTAAAGAATCAGTCATGTCCGCAGAAGAAGAGACTTACTTACCGTGATACTCCACGATATCACCTGTGGGTACGAATACACAGCCATCACGGATACAGAAGGGGAGTAGAACTCGTATGCGTACACAATGAGGAGAGTAGAATAGACGAGGGCATATAGGAAAGCCGATTCGACGAGAATCTCAATCATCCCGAGGTACGTCTTTAGACTTGCGCGCACGCCGCTAACACGAACAATGCGGAAGAGGATTAGAAGAGTACACAGACTGTTCGTAGCGACAGTCATCGAGTAGTACACCAAGGTCCAGTTCACGCGGTCGCTACCAATTAAAGTAGTAATGGGATCCAAGTCGGAGAGTAGGATGGCACTGGTGACTACGACGAAATCAGCGCGGGGTGTATTGGAGGAGAATATGGCTTCACTTGTTTCAAAAGTGAAGCATACGCCGAGGATCGCCAAAACCATCCAGTTGTGCCCATACAATATCCAGCAGCGCCAGACCTAGTAGGGATCACTAAGTCTCCAGTCGCAAGCACCAACGACAGGCGCTCACCAGAATACTGTCCGTCAGAAGAACCTCGAGCGCACGAAGTACAGATCCCAATTTCCCACCCGGAAAGTGACCAAAGAATTGATAATCGAATTCGGATTCAACTGATTCCCCATGGACGATGAACAGGCTATTCAGCCACTTCCAATTCAAGCCCAGGATTATGGTGTTTGTGCCCCACATGAATGTGATAATCCCAGCGAATATGTATCGCTTCCGATTGGACAAAGTGCACGTAGCTGGAGAACCTGCTGTGAGGATTATGAGGACAAGATTGAAAAGCATTTTGCGTACCAATATAGTATAGCGCGAGGAAGTAAATGCAGGTGTGGATGGCATGGCAGAAGATGAAGAGAATCGTTGAGTGCAGAATGCCATGCCTGAACATATACTGAGCTTCCGTTACAGTATAACCGGAGTCTTCAATGATGGAGGACATGGTAGCGATGCTGCTGGACCTAGAAATCCTTGGATTTTTATATTCAACAACCGACCTCTGATCTTTACCTCATATTCTGATTCGAGCGTGGAGCTAAGAGCGTACACGTCTCAGCCGCGGTCGCATATCCTATCACATCCATACCCGGAACAGTCGCTATAACGATTTACGCTACTTTCATTTTGGAGGATTGTGATGGATCTCTGACTATTCGACAGGACGTGTTATCTGTCAGGTGACCCTTTGGATCTTAGATTTCATTCCTACTCATTACCTACTCACTTTTACGAATCAGCAGGCCTGCGCTGCTGCGTATGTACTTTTATGACTCCCTTTGACTCGTTCTATGACTCATTTTCCTTTTCCCAATAGTATATAAAGCTTTCCCTAATGTTCTTGACCCCACTTTTTACCTATGCGCACAACTGTACTAAATATCGGAATTTACTCTTTTTCACGCGAGACCAGACTTCGCGTGACCTCAAACTACTCAAACACGAGATAAGACTTCGTGTTCTCAAAACCTTAAGCACGGACACAAGCGCGATCAGACAGCGCGTCCAAATTGTTCTCATCAGTGATCGAACCCTCAGCTTGCGTATACACGCGCTCAACTTATTCAATTTTGTACCTTTCTACAACATTGGTGGACACATTGTCTTCATCACTGGTCGGAACGACTCTTCAGGCGAGGACACAGCACACACACATACTACACACGATGGCTACGATAGCATCATACTCGAAGGGGCAGTCCCCCAAATCAACATACGTGGGACCACACACTCTCACAGCATCGACCATGCCCGATGACACATCTGCGTCGGTCATGGAAAATGCGCCATCAATAGCTACTGGTTCTGGCGCAACAGCAGTGACGGACGACACCGTCATGCAGACAGAACACGAATCGGAATCTGTCCCCATCACCGAGATCGACACTGATAGGGATATCCCGACTTTCGGGTCCCTGCC
Organism: Hymenopellis raphanipes; assembly: GCA_036872995.1. Lineage (NCBI taxonomy): Eukaryota > Fungi > Basidiomycota > Agaricomycetes > Agaricales > Physalacriaceae > Hymenopellis > Hymenopellis raphanipes. Next base: position 376,212 of record JAYMDG010000001.1, read on the forward strand.
AATCATATCCGTGGATGATCGACATGTGAACAAGAGGCGTCACAAAGGCAAAGGCAGGGTTCAGCCAGCGGATTTAGAGGCTGACTGGGATCATCTGCGCACACGAAACCTCTACGATGCCGAGTTCATGGGTCCCAGACTAGAGGGAGCCTTCCCACGTCCGCAAGGAGGATGGGCCATGCCGGGACTTATGTACGAACAGATCCGGATCCCGCCTTTGATACATTTTCAGCCAAAGACCGCAATCCATCGCTCGGTGGGGGAGCAATGGCCTCATGACGAGAAGCGACGGAAAGAAGAATGTCAGGAGTGGCTGGATCGAAGGATCACGGCTTTGGAATTGCTATCAGACGCGGATGAGGAAGGCATAGACTACTCAGTGATGAGTACACTATCATTCGAACAGGCCTACACTACCTTCAATAAGGAAATAGAGCTACTTTTGAAAGTCATCCGAGAGCCTATAGTGGTGCGTGAGGAGAACGGAACCATACACGGTTATCGCCCTGAGGAAGGGAATTACCGACGACTACTGCAAGCATTACAACAGAGGATTTACGTTGCATCTAGTTCCTTACTCCAGTTTGGTAAGAAATCAGTCACTCTTCCAGCGTGGGGACCGGAGAACAACATCGATTGGTGGGTCCTGAGGCACGATTACGAGATTCTATGCCTGGGACTCATAGCTCAGACAGAACATCTGCTAGCTAAGCTTGACGAGTATCACGACTGGGACGCTGGAGTTCCAAGATGTGGATATCTCGATCAAGAAACCAGACAGATGCAGGAACGAGCAGAGAGGTACGTATCGGGCACCTCAAGGGGTAGTATCCGACTTTCTCCAAAAGTCAACGAACCCGAATCGGTAACAGCGGAATATTCATCAATTTCAGGATTCTTACATCAAAGGAAGCCTGAATCTTCATTTGACCCGAAAATGGAGACACGACAGCTGAGATTCGAAGCCGTCGAAACAGATAATCAGGATGAATCTGATCACACGGTTCCGAAATCTATTTCAATGACATTCCAGCCTACTCGATACACGACACGAGGAGGACTCATGACGGGTCGAGGCCCATTCGACAACGACAATCCACACACGTCCAATTCGGTCATGACACCGCCAAGTCATTCATACCCGAAGGCAGGGACGAGAGTCAGTCAGATATCGCGGACGCCCTCATACATTGAAACGAGTCACGCAGTACCTTCGCTCAAGGAATCACAAAGGTTCGTGAACACAAATCAAAGCGCGTCATCGCAAAATCGCGAATCCTATTGGTCCGATCCGATAAGGCTAACACCTACTACGCGGACAACCGAGAACTCGAACACAGCGGCGACCTATCCAAATTCTATACCCATTAATCCTGTATCAGCCCGCACTGTCGATTCATTTCTGAAGAGATCAACATACCCTCAACCGGAAGTTCCACCCTACACTTCAGCGGGGTACATACACCTAAATGAGACAAACCCATATAGCAAGCCCCAGGACAACGATAAGCATGCCGGGGGCATTTCCCATACCGGAAATAGCGGCGCCGGAAGCAGCAATCCAGGCAACGGTGGACGAGGTAACGGCAACACCAATGGCGGTTCAGGTGGCGGCGGCTTCAACGGTCCAGGTGGCGGCGGCTTCAATGGTCCAGGGGGCAGCGGCTCCAATGGTCCAGGAGGCAGCGGCTCTAATGGTGGTCCTAGTGGAGGCGGTTCTAACGGCGGTCCCGGTGGCGGTGGATCTAACGGTGGTCCTGGTGGCGGCGGCTCTAACGGCGGTCCAGGTGGAGGCACTCCTCATAGTAACGGCGGGTCAGGAGGCGGCGGTCCTCCTAATGGTGGTATACCACCCGGAGGCGGAGGTGGCGGTCCTCCTTATATAGGCCCAGGACTCGGTCTGAGTGGTGATAACTCCAATAAAGCTACCGAAGCCCATTTCGATCTAAAGCTGAAATTAAGTGACGTTGAAAGCTGGGATGGAAATACAGACCAAATTATACATTGGTTGCGCAAAATGGACGATCTGGCAAGCATGAGTACCAAAATGCGACAACAACTAGGGCGCATCGTGCCAAAGCGACTTACCGGGTCAGCCAGTAGTTGGTATTGGTCATTACCTTTCGCTCATCGCAAACGAATCGAAGTAGAATGGCCAGTACTACGGGAAGAAATCACCGGGTACTACATGACGAAGAAATGGTGGGAGAAACTGCGTAAGCGCGCAAGCGATGCAACATTTAGAGAAACGGGACATACGAGAGAAAGTCCAAGCGAGTATTTCATTCGTAAAACTGACCTGTTGGCTACAGCGTACAATTTTGATGACTCTGAAATGATCAGCGAGATCATGCAAGGTGCGCCGAGTCAGTGGAACATGATACTCACCACACATCTCTACCAGACAGTAGTAGAGCTTCAACGTGCGATTAGATTCCATGAAGAAGCTCTAGTCGAATGTTTACCTCAACGTCAACGATACGAGGATCGCTATCAAAGGAATGCGCGTGTGAACCTCATTGGCGCCTCAGAGAAGCTCCCACCTCCCGCGTTTCCCAAGGACGATTCCAACGTGACAAAGAAGGGATTAACACCCAAAGCAAAAGGTGCGCGCCCGTGTCGACACTGCGGCAGTGCCATGCACTGGGATAGGGAATGCAAGTATGCTACAAAAGCATTCAGGACGGCTCGAACTCGACTAGCGCACACGGATGCAGACTTACGGGAAGCTCTTGACGAATATGAGGACTTGTACTGCGATGTACTAGACGAGTTAGAGATGGAGGAGTCCGACGAAGAACTCGACATGGATTTTGAAGACAGCCCTCAGGAGAATCAAGCTGGCAAGGACGAGTCAGCAGAGAAAGTCTCGGGGGGCAGCAATAGTGGAAACTCTTATCAAGCAGACTTTTCTGCGTCCTCTTTAGCACACGCGTCTCCTGCTCGCGCAAAAGCGTGTACTACATTCTACAGGAAACCGGCCTTAAACAGACGATCCCGTAGACGATTAGCTAGAGAAATAAATCGAGTCAGTTACATCGTCAAAACAAGCCCGAGTACTCACCCTGGTAGACCGTTGCTGGAGCTAAAAAAGGCAATGGCGAGACCGTCCGGATGTACGTTTCTCGGAAGCAAAGTCCTGGAAACACAAGCAAGCATCAATGGCATCGGACAAGACGTTGTAAAAGTCGTGGTTGATTCTGGGTCGGACATCACCTTAATATCTGAAGACGCCTGGAAACAGCTATCGAGTCACTCGCGAGCACGTCCAGGACAACGGACTAACCTGATTCAAGTGACTGGAGACACAACCATCGAGAATTTCGTCAATCTGGATCTATACTTCGATACCAATAAAGGTCCAGTTCAAATGAACGTCGATGCCTACATAGTTAAGGGAATGACATCGCCTTTCGTTCTGGGAAACGACTTCGCGGATCAGTATTCACTCTCAACCATAAGAAGGGACGGACGTACCTTTATCAATTTCGCTGACACGGGAAGAGAAGTGGAAGTTCGGAACTCGCTAAACTCTGCATGGACGTTACAGAACGGTCAGACCTTCTCAGTCAAGACTCGCTCACCCGACACTCCAGGACTGACGAGAAGCCAAGTCCATCGCAAGACGCAGAAGGCCAGGAGGCGCGAACGTATTCTAGAACAACGAGGAGAAGTCCGAGCAGCGAAGAGAGCAGTGATAAGCCCAGAATGTTGCGTTAAGATTCCGGTAATAGTGCGGTTTCCTAAGAATCTAAACTCACTATTGATTGAAAAATCCATCAGACACGATAACAACGTCAGAGCGTTCTGGGGCTCACCGGATTCAATGATTGACCGAGATAATACAATGCTTCACGTAGCAAATTTCTCGGACCAACCAGTAACTATAGCTGCCGGACAAATCATAGCATACTCACACAACCCACGAAACTGGTTAGACCGACGTACCGAGGTCATGGAGATTCGAAGGAAACAAGAACAGTACGTAGACCTCGTCAAACAGATGATAGCACTAAAGGAAGGTGCGGATAGCGTGCCGATCTCCGAAACACGATCGAACCTTAATCAAAGTCAGACGGAAGTCACTTCCAAAGCACAAAGGAATGCGACTGAAAAGGACGATCCATCGTCGTCTGAACCCGTAGAAGGAGGACCTAAGACTTCCGAAACCGCACCCGATCCCGTATCATCTCAGGATTTTCTTACATCAGTAAACATATCTCCGGAACTTGATGAAGCGCAACGCGCTGCGTTAGCTACAGTACTCGAACGAAACAAGCTGGCTTTCGGACTAGACGGGCGCCTGGGAAATTATAACGCGCACGTCAAGATCAAGCTAAAGCCAAACGCTGAACCCGTGTCCTTACCTCCGTTTCCAGTCTCTCCGGCAAATCGTGAAGTCATGGACAAACAGATCGACTCATGGATTCAATTAGGTGTCATTGAACCTTCTACGAGTCCCTGGGGAGCTCCGACATTCATCACGTATCGGAACGGGAAACCTCGGATGGTTATTGATTATCGAAAGCTCAATGCAATGGTGATTCCGGACGAATTCCCCCTACCCAGGCAAGAAGACATCACACAAGCCTTGACAGGAGCACAGTGGCTAACTACACTCGACGCTCTTTCAGGATTCACACAATTAACCATGCATGAAGACTCACGAGACATGCTGAGTTTCAGGTCTCATCGAGGGCTGTGGCGCTTCGCGCGAATGCCTTTTGGGTATCGAAACGGACCCAGCGTATTCCAGCGGGTAATGCAAGACGTTCTAGCTCCTTTTCTATGGATATTCGCTCTCGTTTATATTGATGACATTGTGATTTTCTCGTTGACATTTGAAGAGCACTTAAGACATCTAGATCAAGTCTTACACGCTATCGTACAATCTGGGCTAACGCTGTCACCGAAGAAATGCAATTTTGCGTACCAGTCTTTGCTCCTTTTAGGCCAGAAAGTATCGCGTCTAGGCATGTCTACTCATAAACAAAAGGTTGAAGCTATCTTGATGTTACAGACACCTCGAAACGTGAAAGAACTACACACCTTCCTGGGAATGATGGTATACTTTTCGGCATACGTACCCTTCTATGCCTGGATCGCCCAGCCCTTATTTCAACTCTTACGGAAAGGAACTGAATGGAACTGGACAGCTTTACATGACGAAGCATTTGAATTGTGCAAACAAGTACTTTCGAATGCCCCGGTACGAGGATATGCGATACCGGGAAAACCCTATCGAGTCTACACCGACGCTTGTGACTACGGTCTGGCAGGAATTCTTCAGCAAGTACAATCCATCAAGATTAGGGACTTACAAGGAACACGGACATACGACAAACTACGCAAAGCGTTCGATGCCGGCGAACCAATTCCAGCCCTCGTAGCCACTCTTTCTAAGGAACACAACGACGTACCCAACGAAGGCAAGTGGGCTGAAGACTTTGATGAAACGGAGGTACACGTCGAACGTGTTATCTGCTACTGGTCACGAGTACTCAAATCTGCGGAGAGAAACTACTCACCTACGGAACGCGAAGCCTTAGCTCTGAAGGAGGCGTTGATCAAGTTTCAACCTTTCATCGAGGGAGGAACAATCTTGGCCATAACTGATCACGCTGCTTTAACATGGAGCAAGACTTTTCAAAATGTAAACAGAAGACTGCTTACTTGGGGAACAGTGTTTTCGGCTTTCCCGAACCTACAAATAGTGCACCGTGCGGGTCGTGTTCACTCGAATGTCGATCCGATCTCACGTCTGCGCCGACGACTACCACCCGAGTCAGGACCAAAAGCAGACGTATCACTTGCAGTAGACCTAACCAAGCATAGCGAAGATGTGCTAAAGAACATGTACAATGAATTGGGTGAAAAGTTCGAACACAAGTTACTTAACGTAGCGTCAAAATACGTACGAAGTCACACCGATGAGGTGAACGAGCTTATCACCGTCACTGATGATGACTATTCAAGAAACCACCCAGTACAATGTAGTAGAACCTACAACATTCACGTCAACATGATACAGGAGGAACTGGAACGATGGCAGTTCGCTTACCTAGAGGATCCGCATTTCAACGAAGTAATATCATCGATCCAGAGCGCTCAATACCACACAAACCCCAAGTACCCACAGTACTTTTACTCGGACAATGGCCTCGTATACTTCGAAGACGCCAACGGGAATAATCGACTCTGTGTACCGCGATCATTAAGAGTCGAGGTAATGGCGCTGGTGCACAACTCACCGACAGAAAGTGCACACGCGGGATATCACCGCGGTTACAACCGCCTGGCAAGCTCCCACTACTGGCCAGGAATGTCGCGCGATTTGAAGCGATACATCAGTACCTGTGATATCTGTCAGAAGACTAAACCACGCCGACATAGTCCTATCGGCTTACTTCAACCAATACCAATACCAACCATGCCTTTCGAAGTCGTGTCGATGGACTTCATCCCGGAACTGCCGCTGTCGTCAGGCAAGTACGATAACATCCTGGTAATCGTGGACAAACTTACCAAGTTTGCAATTTTTGTCCCGTGCACTGTTAAAATTGATTCCCTAGAAACGGCGCAGGTATTCGTCAAGGAAGTCCTTTGCCGGTACGGGATTCCCAAACAAGTTATCACTGATCGAGACACGCGATGGAGGAACTCGTTCTGGAAAGAGGTCTGTGAGTTGATGGGGATGAAACGAGCACTAACCACTTCGCATCACCCTCAGGCTGATGGCCAAACTGAAGTGTTGAACCAGGGCCTAGAGATCGCATTGCGTGCCTACGTCGGCCTTGAGCGCGACGATTGGGATAAATGGCTTGACAAATTGGCATTTTCTTACAACACGACGCCACATTCGAGTACGGGCCAGTCTCCGGCATTTCTTCTCTACGGATATCAACCTGTAAGCGAAGCCGCTATACTCAGCGATCCGGACTACATCCCACGAGCAGTAGGCGACTCCGTTACAGCGGGGGGCAAACCGGATAAGATTCATCAGGCAAACGAAGAAGACGCGGCTGTCGACCTAGTAGAGCAGTTCGAGGCGGAGAGGAGTCGCGCTAAAGATGCACTAGTTCTGAGCCGCGCATTCCAGGAGAAAGCGTACAATAATGGTCGGTTACTTACCGAGTTCGAGGAAGGAGACTTTGTCGTTCTGAATCCACACAGCCTGGAGCTGTTGAAAAAGGAAGAGAAAGGCCGAGGACGAAAGCTCCTACTGAAATATGACGGCCCATTCGAGATCGTGAGGAAACTAAGTCCCGTAACCTATCAGCTACGCATGCCAGCCGACAGTCGCCTACATCCAGTACTGAATATAGCTCACCTAGAAAAATACGAAGTCTCGCCTTCAGAATTCGGCGCCCGACCGGAGAAACATTTCAATCCGGACGATCTCGAAGATTTAGAGGAAGAGGTAGAGATCGAGAAAATCGTTCAAGAAAGGATGTTCCGCGGCAAAGGCAAGCACAAACGCGTCAAGAAGTACAAGGTCCGTTGGAAGGACCAAGACCCAAGTCAAGACAGGTGGAAAACCGCGAAGGAGTTGAAGAATGCGCCGTTCATCTTAGAGGAATGGTTTCGAACACGATCGAAGGAGAAAGAACCGCGTGACGTCACAACACGAATCGATTTGGAACAATCCAAATATGGGCATGTACCGACGATCCAAGTAAAATAAACGGCAGACTAGTTTATTTCAGCTCCGCCAAACAGACGTTTTATTTATTCTCATATTCAGCCGGTAGGCAAATCTCGACCATATACTTGACATTAAACCAATTCTTACTCCCTGCCATAAGGAGAAATAATTTCCGCTATCTCGACATCTACGCGTTCTTCGTCTCATACTTTTCACGACTCATCTACTTCGCGTTACATGAATGGCATTTTCCGAGGGTACAATTTAACTATTAGAAGAAGCACACGTCGGCAATCACGCGTTCGTAAGCACGGCGCTAAGCAGTATAAGAACTGCTCGGTGACCGAGGCTCGCTCTCCATGGCTACCTCAATCCATTCCAACCAACACACGCACCCTCCCGTCACGCTCATACAACTTGACGTTCCACCGTCAGACCCGCTTTACAAGATCCTAAATCGATTGACTGAACCCAGTCTCATTCCCATCGTCGAGGAACTTGTCGAGCCAGCAACCGACGAACGCGTCATGAGCGAAATCAAGCACTTCGAGGATGGAAAGTTCGGACTTCCCGATGACACCATAGCCAAGACGATTATAGCGTTTTGGACATTGAGTGCGTATGATCACCGACAACAGACACTCTTCTAACGAGACTTGGCAGAGGATTTACTCTTCCATGGACTTCAAGATGATTCGAGTCCTCCTCTATCTGACGAAGCCATCGTCGAGATCTTATTCGCGGCCTCGGATGATAACATCACAGCGCGCTCGGTTAGTAGCAATTTGACACGCGAGCCAAAATTGATCTTAGTATCCAGCAGGTCTACCGTTGCTTGACCTACATCCCGGCCTTCATCAACGAGACCTGGGAGCTCGAGGCCGACGCGCGCAGTCATCTGGCTCTCAACAACCTTTACCTAAAGCGTCTCATGGGAATTCTGTCCAACGTTGTGGACAAAACCATGGAGAATGACACAGCTCATCGATGGACTTACGGCGCGACGAGCAATTGGACTTCGTTCGATTTTCTGGCCAGGGTTTCCCCCAGTTTCATCAGCTTCCTGGCATCGTCCCGAGAACTATCGGAGGCGCAACTACGCACCTTGTATACTCCTCCACCTCCTCTATCCGAGGCGGAATTACGCGCCTTGCAAGACGCCCTGTATTCTCCTCCACCTTCTCCTAGGGAGAACCCATACGTTAACGACGTTATCGATGAGTTCATTTTTGACTGGAACTCGTCCAGTATCTTTTGCCCTACTCTCGACGCAGTTATTCCAGACGCGCCTTTACTCTCTACCATTCCTTTGCCACCGGATGTCACCTCGAATCCATCCGCCTCATCAGTCACCGAAGCCACTGTCCCGAATTCATTTTCCTTCTCTACTATCGCGACTCCCCCGGACAGTAGTTCGGGCTCATCTAGTTCATCGTCTGCGGTATCGGACACATCATCCTTCTTCTTTAACCCTCCGCATTACTTGTCCAACACCGATCGGATGGACCCCATGTTCTACTGCCCTAGTACTTTCTCCGTCAACCTCCAGCATTCGGAATCGGCTCCGTTGCTCGGCTCTTACCAAGAGGAAGACGGTGCTTCGAGTTTCAGCGACTATTCATGGGAGCATTTGGCGGATCATGCCGCTGCCATTGTCATAGACGACGAGTACGACTCTGGTCTTCCCCTTCTTCCCTTCGAGGCGTTGGAATATCCGCTGTCTCCGCCGTCATCCTTACTTTTCCACAACGATTTTTGCGATGGAATAATCGCGTCTTCATCTTCACAGATGCCCAGCACCTCATACCACGAGAGTTCTCATTTGACCAACGGCGATTTGCATCAGACGGAGGTTCCGGTCAACGACTCTGATGACGAGGTAATCCTTTCGATGAACCGTTTCACTCGGAGGAACCGCGACGCTGCTAACAATCGTAAGCGTCGATCTAATCAAGGATAACCTATCAAGTGAGTAGCTCTGAGCACGGGGGGCTATGTGATGGATCTCTGACTATTCGACAGGACGTGTTATCTGTCAGGTGACCCTTTGGATCTTAGATTTCATTCCTACTCATTACCTACTCACTTTTACGAATCAGCAGGCCTGCGCTGCTGCGTATGTACTTTTATGACTCCCTTTGACTCGTTCTATGACTCATTTTCCTTTTCCCAATAGTATATAAAGCTTTCCCTAATGTTCTTGACCCCACTTTTTACCTATGCGCACAACTGTACTAAATATCGGAATTTACTCTTTTTCACGCGAGACCAGACTTCGCGTGACCTCAAACTACTCAAACACGAGATAAGACTTCGTGTTCTCAAAACCTTAAGCACGGACACAAGCGCGATCAGACAGCGCGTCCAAATTGTTCTCATCAGTGATCGAACCCTCAGCTTGCGTATACACGCGCTCAACTTATTCAATTTTGTACCTTTCTACAACAAGGATCAGGATGGACTCACCATCGGCAGATCACATCACGCGAACACGAATCATTGCAGCGATGATGAACTGTCTGAATACTGCATTCGTTGAATCAGCCTTTCGATTGATATGATAGTACCTTGCGCTAACATGAGAAAAAACTGCCAAACGACAAGTGAGAGCCCAATTTACGTGCACGGCCCTTGCCTGATCGTAGCAGGCTGGATCAGTATCCGGACCAGACAGACTATATAGCGAATGGGAGGCCTGTCGCCGTATCAACCGACAGCAGCGCAACTAGAAGAACAACATCCTGAGCATGATGAGGACCCTGTGAAAGATAGATTTGTACCAAGAGGCCCAATCGGAAATCCTCCACGATGAATTGAACAGGTGGGAATCATGATTACTGTCGTCGTCGTGCCAAAGTCAATAGCCCAAAACGAGTTGATGGTTGAAATGAGTTCTGCTCAGGATCGAGAAAATAGCAGTCCAAACTCCGCTCGGCACCTTCCGAAAGCCTTCTTGCCTTGCATTTCGACCACAAACATATCGTACGTGTGTGATAAACCTATAGCCTGGAGTAAATGCGCCCAAACTTTGAACCTCCAGAGCCTCGCTGGTACAAGCAAATACCTCACCCACTTCTCTCTCTACGGTACGTTCTAGATGCGCTGCTGGTGAAGAATCGAGCAAGGACACCGAAGCTATAATCGGCCTCCCATCGTTGTCACTACGAGCTAGCACCCACCACAATCTAAGTCTGTACGGGCGTCGTTCGTCTTGAGAGTCTCCTGGCCGATTACTGAATCGAAATTCTCCCTACCGCTACGTCCGGGTGCGCTCTATCATTCCGGAAGGTCCTAGGGCATAGGCTTTGTAAATTTTGTTCATCACAGTGTTTTCTGAGTCGCTGAAGGACGCGGATAATAAGAGCTCAGGACTTAGTTTTGCGGTGTTCGCCAAGACGCATAATTGCGAACAGTGTCCCAACTTCATGAAGGACCTACGTTTGGCTCCTTTCATGTACCAAGCTACGGCACTACAGAGCCAGTAAATGGACTCAATTGTCGTTGTCCTGTGCTCTCGTTCTTCGACACACCACGGGTGAGGAGAGGCTGCAAGGCTGTGATTGCATCTGCTGAGACGTTCATTTTTTAGCTTCAAGGGAAAGTTCTACCATTTCTGCTTGACTGCGTTCACGCGTGCCTACGACTCAATCCGGGCATGTATGTTTAATGGAAGAGGCTATCCTCGTCTCCCATTCCCTATACTGAAGGCTGACAAGAATTCGCAACCTTTTCACTTCTTCCTCTTCTTCGTTGTAGGCGCTTCTCTTTTCTCTTCGCTTTATTCTATCAACCTCAACGCTTTATTCTATCAACCTCAACTTTATTTATTTAAGTATTATCGACGCATGCCATTTCCATCGCGTCTCCTTTGAATGTCCCGCTGTCGTTTTCTCCTCGTTCGAGCTTGCAGCGCGAAGGATGTCGCCATACGAGGAGAGCCTGGCAGGGTACGGAGAACTGCGCCCACTATTTAGTCCCTTCGAAGATCCGGGCAAGGACGATGACTGTGGCGAACCGAGGAAGGGAAGGGCTGGTTTGAAGCCTCCTGGTTCACATCGTTAACTGACTTAGGCTCAATTCCACAGTCTGATAGACTATATCAAGCTAACCGCCTGCGACGGCGAGGATTGAGTATTGCTCGGCAAGGACTGACTACTGCACATACACAAGAGCCACCTTCGACGAGGATCGGCCTGAATGACGGAATCCTATTCGCGCAAGCGTTGAGGTAGTGCCTGCTTTATTCCATCCTGAGACTCTTCACGACTGCGTATCCGATGAAATAACAATGATTAGTGCGTATACGGCACTAGTTCCAAGCATCATATGATTCCAGAACCACGTCGATCTGTCAAAGAGCTTCGGCGAAAACAATAATAACATCCATCCCGAGCCCATCCGCGCGGGTTCACAATCTTGCGTCCTTGTAGAGTACTTGCTTCTCGAGATAGGCATCATTATTATCGGGGATACTAACACAATGAATCTAGTCAATCTGCAAAGAACCGTCCTGATGCTATCTCGCACCAATCAAAAGTCCCAAAGTTCATCCATTCATATCTCGACAAATATCGTCACAAATACACACAAGGGTATACGTTATTCTTAGGCAGTGACGCCATGCTCCTTCGCCACCTCCGAAGTCATGACATGACCCGTTTCGTCCATGCGCGCACTAATACCAATCAGTAGCTGTTTGACATGCATACAAAAGAAATTCACATAGCCTCATCTTCGAGCTCGGTGTGGTCCTTTACACGGAGGAAGATCATGGGCAGGGCGAATACAAGACCGGCAGCAAGGAGTGTCCAGGTCGAGATGAACATATTCATGTATGGTGTACCGACGGCGTCCGCGCGCCAACTACCCGCGCCGCCAGACGATTGAATAGATTTATCTATTCGGCATTCAAAACGAAAAATTGCAAGATGATGACAAGACCACGTACAGAATCCAGCAAAGAAGGCAAGCTTCGACGGGTCGTTGGACATGGCACCCATCAGCCAGTATGACGTCGTCTGCCACATCGCGTCGAGAAGACCACAGAAGATGTAGAAAAACACGCGGCCGACATATGGCTTGTCGTAAATGTCGATGCTCTGACCAGCTGTTGCACGGGTGTACTGCTTCTGATAAAAGTATCCCCAGATGTGCACAACAAACACCATAAGGAAGAGGACGGTCCAGCCTGAGTATGCGCGGACGCGGCGCGAGATGGACTTGCGGTCAAGGAGGAGGCCAATGAGGACAGAACCAATGATTTGGGCGATCCAGTAAAGGAGGTTGTTTAGACTGCGCGCACGGATGGTGAAGATGGCGCCGTTGTATTCGCTGAATTCTACAGAGTATTTGAGGAAACGTTTGGTCTAGAGTGAAATGACGTACGCCACGCGTAGAACCAGTTCGAGACGAAGAACATGGGGAAGAGGAGGATGATCATGGGGTCGGTGCGGAGAGTAATCCAGAGCCCCATTATTTCCGTCTTCCAGGATAGTTGGCGGGGAGTTGTGACCTTGGTGCCGTCCGAGCGAATCATCTTGTTGGGATCCGCCATGGTCATAGGAATCGCGACACCAATCAAAGTGAGAACGAGGAAACCAATGTAGGTTCCATTATCGACATTACCGGCCTAAGATTCGCTGTAAATACGCGAAACAACAAGAATTGAAACACGTACAGTAGAGTTCCAATTACGCCCACACGCAACGGCAGCACCGACAACGCCACCGAGGTTGAATATGGACCAGAAGATGGCGATAAACTTGCCCTTTTGCGATTCGGTCGGATAGGCCATCATGAGGGAGCCCTGAGCAGTCCATAGGAGACCGGCGCATATTCCAAGAATAGCACCCGCGGCGACAACGAAGCCGCCCGCGTTAGGGTGGATGTTCATGGCACTAGCGCACTTAGTTCCCGTGTGTCAAAATGATAAACAGACGTACAGGTAGGAGCCGATGTACAAGCAGTAGCCCATACTTCCGAGAAGCAGTGTCAGTTTGGGACCAAGCATGTTGTTGACCGATCTGATATCGTGTTTAGTATGCAAAGGGATATGTTCAAAAAAGTAACATACCCCGCAAAGAACGCCATGGCCGCAAAAGTCGCGTACAGCGCCGTGTTGGCATTGGAGTTGGTCGTCGAGTCGACCTGGCCGCCGGCGCCGAGACCGTTTACCGCGTTGAACAGTCCCGGGCCCATGAAACAGACGAATCCCAGCATGCTGACCTACACGCCAATCAGCAACCATGTAAAATTTCCGTGAAAAACATACCTGTGTGATGGGATTATAGTAAAGTCCCTTGAGGCCTTTGTGCTGCTCATAGATAGCGGGTCCATGGCCATCATCGCTGGAACTGCCGTATCCTTTTTCTTGGTCTGCCGCGGGGGAGTCCATGGTCGTGTGAGGCTAGGAAGCGGGGAAGAGAGCCAAACGGATTTCAGCATGCTTCTAGGTTTATATGCCGTCGCGCTGCACGCTCCACCTGATAAGTACCACGCTATCAGGAACAGAATGGGGAGCCCATCAAAACCCGACACATTCATCGGATCACAGGTCCAGAAGTGCACCCTCGGCGAGATATCTGCCAGGAAGTCAACGATTTATTGAAGCCAGGTAAGAAAACGATTGAAGACGAGTTTTTGCATAGAATAGACAGGTAGAAGATGCAATGACGGACAGCGGAAGTGGGGTACGATCGTTTAGATAATCAGGAATTCGGCGTTTGCCGGACCTTCTGCATGTCTATTTTCGCGAACTCGACATTTGCGTCTAGGTCATGGGAGACCCTTCAATCAACATGCTCGACCTTGCACCTGCTTCTGCTCGCTTAGCGATAAGTTAGGAGGAACCTAGCTTTCCCCGTTTGTATGTGGCGTCGGTGTGTTCTATCAGCTGCCAGCACCCTATCGAGCGTTTCATCTAAATGGCCCAACGGATCATCTGCTGTCCAGATTCTGCTTTCGATCTTGGGTTGTACTGATCTTGGGCGTTCCAGTACTTATGGAAAAGGCTTGCTGATACGGCTTTAATCTACTCTCAGCGCTATCGCCACGTCGACGAAGCTTATTCAGACATTGTATTCCTTTGTATTCGACAAAGATATGAGTATGGACCACGCTATGTGGGACCCAGTCGAGCAACGTTCACTGACGTGAAGTCGGGTACCGTGACGCAACTCTGCGGCGGTACACTCGGGTGTGTACTTAATACGCGTCCTGAGCCTAACCGACATGTACGGAAGAGCATTCACTTCTATGCATAGACCAAACTAACCTAAGGTGTGGCACTCCCGTGAATCACATTCAATACCTCAACCCCGAAAGATCTAGATGGCATGCGTTTCTCAGGCCCCAGTCAGACGGGAGCTATTCCTCCAAGCACTACGTGCAAGTACTACAACTTATCAATAAGGACCCACGCTGAACATTGTTTCCCAACAGGCTTGCGTTGAAATTTGGAAGATTGCTGTGAACTTCATCTAATTATATACACCTGCTCCTTCAGCAAGTTTCATGTTGATACGCCCGATGTACTACGGCATTCGGGACACGATCTCCGTTCGCGAGAGCGCCAGTCTCCGCCATTTCTCAAGGAGAACCAAGGTCACGGGTGCCTCGTCGCCCCTACATGAACTGCAGGAACGAGAAGAAATATGAAAAATGTTTGATAGGCGTACATCTGCTACCGCGGAATTGGACCAACGACAACGCCATGGAGGTGTTCGTTCCAGATACTTATCGATCCATTCCAGGTCCTCATCATACGTTTTATCGTGAAGCCACAGTCGGGCCACCTCCAAGCTTTCGCTCGTGAGACAATAAGTTATTCAACTTAGTTTTATTGGCAGTAGTACCGTGCGAGACGCCGTTCCGTTACGGATGTTTACGCAAGTATCCAAAACGTCTCCGGGAAGTATTGACAATGTACGAGTTCCAAACGTTGTTCCTCCCAACAGCTCATGGTACAGAGACGACCGAAAGCACGCGCTGTTCACGAAGCATCCTCCACTCGATAAAATCTGTTGAGTGCGCCTGGTTTTTCCACTGCAAGGATAGCCAGAAATAGTAATTAAAGCCATCTATGGGGTGTATGTGGGAGGGTGGAATAGAGAAGAGGTTTGGGAAATTCAAGATGGTGGTCAAAGTGAAGGGGAGGTGTGGCTGTGCATAGATGAACATGTGACACAGATCGACACGGAATTTTTAGTCCTTTTACAGCACCACGACAATGGACTTAGGTGCGCTCTACTTCAGTCGTTCGCGATCCATGCCACTAAAATGTAGATAGATGAACTGACATCTGTCCCTTCGCCACTCTCAAATCCAGCCAGTCGCATCACGGACGTTATTCCCGCCAACTTTCTCTGCGATACCCAGGCCCTGGCCAAAGTTGCCGAGTCTAAACTGTTGGATGAGAAAGAACTATTGACACTGGATGAAGAGCTATCTGTTCTTGAGACTCGTCTACAAGGGCTTAAGAACCAGGTGGCCATTGTGGAACAATTGATTGCCGACACGGTAGCCAAGCAGGCGCGTTTGCGCTCATCCATTGCGACGCACACAACCCTCCTTTCATCCTCTCCTTTACGCGCGCTTCCAGACGAGGTTTTGAGCGAAATCTTCCTTCATTAAATGCGCCTTTTCCCACCCGCTCCCAGAGACGTCTTCATGGATATCGTTACATGCCATCGCATCCAGTCTCCTCTCTTCCAAGTCTGCCGTAGATGGCGTACGACTGCATTAGCCAACCCACGTCTGTGGACCACCATTCCTTTGGTCGGTTCATGTCACAGATACCATCGCTTTGCTCACCCATTGATATCGGGCACTTCCGAGCAGCGGAATGCATCCTGGCAGGCTCTCAAAGACTGGATAGAGCGTTCCTGCGCTCTTCCTCTAACAATTCTTTTCCACATTGCTGCAAAGTGCGAACTCGGTCACGGTGATCCCGCATACGCTATTTCCTCTTTCGAAACATTCAGTCGTCTGTTCCCACGTGCAAAGACCATTTCTCTTTATCTCTGAGTTCCTGCACTCACCTCAGTCGTGGCCAATTCTAAATTCCCGCCGGCCGTTCTCGTTCATACGGCCAGCATAGAGATTGACGATGAAGGATTGCGTCGGAAAATTCTGTCTGCGATACCGAATGTCGAGATCCTGGAAATAGGCGCGGTAAACATCGGGCTTTGGCTTCTTGATGCACCAAATGTAGGAGACCACTTGCGCAGCCTGCAAGTGCATAGTGCTGCCGTACGTCTTGTTGAGGTCCTCGATCTTTTGGACCGAGCGCCGCTCCTAGAGACTCTGAAGCTCTTCCGCGTCTCGGAGCCCACTGCAGGTGATAACCTCCGCATTGTAATCCATAGTGTTGTCTCCACTTTCCAGATTGAGGTGGTGTCTCCGCAGGCAAACGATGCTATTTTCCAGCATCTTACGTTACCCTCTCTGCAATCTTTGTCCTGCGCTGCAGAACGCTCCTGGGAAGTGGAGTTGAACTGGCCTCGACAAAGTAACATAACCTTTCTTCGGCGCTCTCGCTGCGCGTTGACGGAGCTTTCATTTCGTCATTGCAATGTCGATGAGATGCTCCTCATGGAAATGCTTCAATCTCAAAAGGACCTCACTACTCTTCGACTCAATGCATTCGACGAGCCCGAATACTTCTCTGATCATATCCCCATTCCAATGTCCATTTTGGACTTCCTGTCGACGAAACCCAGAGGCGTATCAAAACGCCCCATGCCGGCGGTGGAGGTCATTCTGCTTGTGATACTGCCACGACAGTTTAAGAGGGTGAAACGGCTTGTCCAGTCACGTTCTGGCGACCAGGCGCGAAGCGATGGCGTTGCGGAGCTACGAGAGGTTGACATTCTGGTTGTAATGCAGCAGATGCCGAATAGTGCGAAGCGGGCGGAACATGCGGCTCTCTTTGAAGAGTTTGTGAATGCAGGCATGAACATTCAAATTTCTTATCGATTCTAAATAGGTTTTTGTCGTTTTTAGGAACCATATAGTTTCTTGTATAGTTTCCGTAAATCAAGTGTCATGTTCAGATCATGTGATGTGACGCTTCGCGACATTTCACCGGGAAGGAACTTGACAGGGTGTTAATTCATAGCCAAACTCTGATCTATCCCAGCTCTATTAGGAGTCATTATTTAGCTTGTGGGTGAATCGTCTGAAGGTCGCGATGTTTAAATCGAGGTGGCAAGAAGAGGATCGCGGCTCCCGGCCCGATCGCCGCGGCTTGCTCATTTCCATGATCATCCCAACATATCGTTCGAGCGACCTTGACTGCCGCCTCAGAACTCCTTGAAAGCGCCAACAAAATCTGACACCAGCTCTCCAGTCTGTCAAGGTAAAAGGATCTCGTTTTGTTTCCTGACCACCTGCAGAGAATATCAATAGATAATTGGAACTTGAAGTCATTCATGCAAAACAGGATACGTTAGAAATATGAAGCTCGCGTGCTGTGAAAGCAACAAAGTGGATAATTTCAAGGTGCGAAGAAGGCTAGTTCCCAGCTGAATTTGATGCTGACTGCAATCAGGTTACAGGACAGAGGAGGCAGATCAAATGAAAGCGTAAATTAAACTGGCAGATGAAGGGACTGGGACGAGCGGAGAAGACTAGGGAAAGTTGGCAAGAGGGTGGGCATATACCAACGAAAAAGAACGATAAAGAAGGAACCCAGATTGCGTGGGTGGATTGACAAAATCAACAGGCTACACGTCAGCCTGAAGATGGACGTTTGTAACGCAGTCGATGCCGCCATACTTCCGTATGTCCTTATCTTCTGAGGCAAATGGTCTTTCTTTGACTTTTCGGGAGTTTCTAGCGCGGCGTTGAATGGAATATGCTGGTACCACAAGAAATTCCTACGAATTGCTCAGCCTACCCGCATGCGAAGTCTTGGCATCAAGACTTTGTACCAGCACTCCGACTGATTGTCGTCATCTATGGATGAACCTCCATATGCTTTACAGTCTAGGATATCTCTGGAGAAAACGACATCACATGAAACCTCGTGCACGTTCTAGTTGACCGTATGGCGCGAGAAGCATATGACGCGACGATAAAAGGACGAAGGATGGAAAGGATGCTACAGCACCGCTGCAATGTTGTCTTCGGCCCTCTTCGCTCTTGTCTCTGCAGGTGTTGCGTCCGCGACCAAGTCGCTGTCCGTTTCCACCTCTGGTGTGTATTTCGTTTTTACCCGTCGCTTCGTCTCTGTAACATGAACGTTGCAGCACCGGCAAGTCTGACTGATGTCAGCACGTTGGAGGTTGTTACCACCATCACGAACACCGGCGATGAAACTGTGACGCTCTTGAACGACCCCAGGACTGTACTGAGCTCTTGGGCGACCCAGTCGTTTATCATTACCGGAGAGAGCGGCGTCGAAGCCGACTTCACTGGCGTCGCCGTTCGATATATTCCTGAGGTCGTAGCCCAAAAGGCCGAGAAATCTGTCACCGTCCTCACTGCCGGAGAAAGCGTCGATGTTACCCATGAAGGTATAGTTTGTGCACTTGACAATCCATTCACTTGCTGATTTACTGTCTTCAAAGTGGGCAACTTCTACAACTTTACCTCGGCCGGCGAAGGCGCTTTTACCATCACCCCGCTGACCTCGTTCCACGCCATCGAGGAAGACGGTAGCCTCACCACTATCGAGGCGACCTCGTCAACCGCCAGCCTCCGCCTCACGGGCACTCTGTCCTCCGCCAAGGCGCTCTCCCCCAGCTCGCTCGGAGGCACTGCCGCTGGCGCACGCCGCGGTCTCGGTCGCAGGGGCCTCGCCAAACGCGCGTCCTACAACTCCTGCTCCAGCACCCGCCAGACGCAGAACAACGCAGCCATCACCGCCGCATCCACGCTCGCCACCAGATCCGTCTCGCACCTCCAGAGCAACCCCTCCGGGAGCACGCTCCAGACGACGTGGTACGGCACCTTTGCGTCCTCGCGCTACTCTGGGACTGTGTCGTCGTTCCAGACGCTCGTTAGCGCGCCCGCGAGCTGGTGGTACGACTGCACGTGCACGGACTCGGACACGTATGCGTATGTGTACCCGTCTAGCTACGGCGAGGTGTACCTTTGCGGATACTACTGGAATGCGCCGGCCACGGGCTCTGGCAGCAGGGCGGACACGATCATTCATGAGGGCACCCATTTCCCGGAAGTGTTGGGTACGGATGATTATGCTTATGGTGTGTATTGTTTGGGTGTCTGAAGAGGTGTATCCTAATCTTTTACAGGGGAGTCAGCTTGCAAATCTCTGGCGAGCAGCAGCCCCGCGCGCGCTTACTTGAATGCCGAGTTAGTCTTTCATGCTTCTCAATTGGCGTGTTATTGATTTTGTTGTGTAGCAACCATGCCTTCTTCTCTGACTACGTGTAGGAGAGCTTGTGATAAACGCAAGAGATGTATAATGATTGAGATCTGTATATGCAAATTAATGCAATCGAAATTGTACCAATCGACTCGCATATCTGAATTAGTTGCGTGACGTTGGCTTGATAGTCGCTGGGGGATACCAAGGTGGTTCAGGCCAGGCAAGACGTCTTGTAGTAATCCTGTGGGAAGGCGTTTTGGCTTGCCTTTATATATGACGGCTAGGCCGAGTAACTTTAAGGGAGATGAGACGAGGCCACTTGTGTGAAGTCAACGACTACTACTGTAAAGTCCTTGATGTTCTGTTCATTCGTAAGTAGTTCAGAATCAGTACGAGGTCGGCCTGAAGAGCCATCATTAGGTGACTACCTTATACTGTACAGAACCCATCTGCATCCCATCGTTCACTGCCGACACCGCCTGCGACGATGAACAGGTCCGCGGGATCATACTTGCTCTTGATCGCGCTCAATTTGGCGTAGTTGGGCCCGTAGAAGGTCGTTTGGAAATTGGGCTCCGTCAAGTCGGCTTCGTTGGAGTACGAGCCAGCGTCGGAGCCAATGGCTGCCTCGATGATCGGTAGTTGAATCGTCTGGAATTCCGTCTTGAGCAAGGACAGATCAGAGAAGCTGAGGCTATCAGGCCATGCGTTGACGAGTATCATCTATGTACCCAAAGCGTTAGAACTTTTTGACAAAATTTGAAAGAGGGAACTCGGCCATACTTACATGCGTCTTGGCTGATCTCCACTTTGGGTGAACAGCAGAATCGATATAGGCATTTTCTGCGACTTTGCCTGAGAAATTTATTCATTAGCGCTCCGGGGTCGTGATGTGATATCACGATGATTATTTACCTCCAGCGACAAGATGGCCAAGAACGCTGTGCGACCCCTGGTCAGCATACGGGTAAAACAAACGAAGAGATGTACTTGCGAGATAGAGCCAGCCTCAAACAGCTCCGTGTACATCTGGCCAATATCATCAGGCGAATCCCGATAAACGGCTTCGGGAAACAACCGAGAGCCCATGACCAGGCTTTGTCCAACAGCGTCATCCAGCGTCGTGACAGCGTCGTTAAAGTTGAGTTCCTGTACAGACTGGGACGCAACCGTCCCCTCATTCGCTGTGATATCATTTAACAATGGCTGCATCGCCTCCGTCGCAGCTTGTGCGCTGACATTCGGGAAGAATGTCTCTATACCAAGATTGAACTGCGCGGACTCGGAGGTCATGTTGCGGCGCGCATAAAAGTACTGGCCCGGACGAAGGTCATCCAAGTCGAAGATGTGCTTCGCGTGCGCTCCCATGATCTTTCCAAAGGTGGCCGCGTCCGAGCCGTTGGAGTGTACCACGATGTTGGACACCGTCCCGTTGAAGGTGGGAAATGTGCGGAAGGTTGCGGATACGATGACGCCCCAGGAGCCGGCGCCGCCACCACGGAGGGCCCAGAACACTGTTCAACATGAGTTGTGCGAATAGGCTACTACACTAGCAATGGAGAAACTGACGATCGCTATGCTGTGTCTCGTCCGCTGTGAGAACTTGGGCATTCCCAGTGACAACCTTGAATTCTAAAGAACTGTCAAATAGGTTATACTTACACCGAAACGCTAAAGAACGTACGAAGCACATTGTCCGCGGCGAGACCGAGCAGAGGAGATAGTGACGAGTGCCCGCCGCCTTGGATATATCCTCCCGCGGCTACGACGGTGCCAGCAGTTCCACCAACAACGATCTTACCCTCCGCCTTGGCGGCTTGGTACAGGCGGTTCAAGAAGACGCCACTGCCCACGGTGACTGCTGAACCTTGACTAGTACTGCCATTCAAACCAATCTTGTAATCCTCATGAAACGAGATGTTCTGCAGAAGGTGAGTCGAGATCAGCAATGAGTTGCGGGCGGTGGAACGGCCGAGGTAGTCGTGGCCCGACGCCTTCACGGCGACCCGCATGTTGTGTGTCTTCGCAAACGCGATGCCAGCCTAGAAGGGAGAGATGATGATGAAGAGAATAGTAAGTTAGATGATCAAGCTAAGATGTTTCTGACCTTGATGTCATCAGCACAAGTCGCCAGGACTGCGTAGAGAGGAACGTTTCCTTGCTCGCAGTTTCCGGTCGTATTGCGCAAGCAAATCTCTGGTGGATCAGACTCATAATTCTATGTTAAATAATAACCGTCCTTGAGTTGATGTACGAGTCCGACGAACAAATTCGTGTTCACCTGTTCCCAATTCACCTGTGTTTCGCGTTGGACGTCAATAACAACTTTGACTGTTGGAAGCGATGCATATGTACCTGGTTCATTGCGCCAGGAACGTTCGCACGGAATACAGAGCTGGTCCACTCGGCGTCTGTACATCCACCGCGGTCCTTGCAGAATTGGCCAGAGGGAACCGCTCTAACAAGGCGGCCTGAGATGGATGCGTTCAGTGCGCCCCACGCGTCGTCCGAAGGGAAACCTGCGTCTCCCGGGGCACTTCGACAGGACTGGGCGTTGGCAACGGAAGCAAAAACAGCGGCGGAAAGAAGGAAGGAGATTTTTGGTGAGAAGATGGTAGTGGAAAACATGTCGTATATGGGTAAGTGGACTGACTCGGAAGCCAACCTTTTATACGCATGGTGCTCAGGATTGCTCCTCAGGCCTCAGGACTCGAGTTGGAAAACATAGCACGGCGTTTAGATCTCCGTCGGATTCAGTGCGATCGAATGCAGGCGTGAAGAGGTGTGAGCGATGTAGTGACTAATAGCATACACCGCAGTAGGAGTCTCCCGTAGGCATACTCTATACCTTGCGGCCCGCAGTAGTATTGAGACGACTTCAAACATTGGCGCACCCTGGGGGGCGTGGTACAAATCTAGGTTCTCGGTCAGCTGGGTATTTCCTACGTCGATGGATGGCGACCGTAGAGATGGTGGCAGGAGGAATGATGGTTGCAGGAAGGAAGGAAGGAAGGGTGACACTACTGGCATTGGTCACCTCTTTTAAGTATACTGTTGTATGTTCGCGCCTCGCGCTGGGCGCACAGTCGGTCGGACTTGTCGGACACGATAAGCTTGGACTTCACTAGATTAGATTACACACCTTTATAATAGCACACCTCCATAGTAGCACTGCATCATGTTCTTGATTATGATTTATGATCTGTATTTTGTCGACACATCATGATGTACCCGCGCTTGCAAGTACCAATGTTGACATTGTATCTGGCAGTGCTAGATGGGAGCATCCTCCCCACTCTGGCTTTGGCTTCAGGACCCGTTCGAGGACTCCGACTATGAGTGTTTGAAGAGTACTGCATCTCATCCACATGTCATTGTAGACTATATCAACGAGACAAATGTTCATACAGCATCTTCATCCATCTCGAAACTAAGGGGTATGGCATCCCTGGCTCACCCTGTACGCTACCAGCTTCAATACTGACAGGTTCTTTCCCCCCTCCCGAGCCAGCAGCAAAATGAACGATGTGAGAAATGCCCCTCCAAATCGACATTGATTCCACAACAAATAAAAGATCGCCTGAGGATGACATGGAGGCATATGCAATATGAAACGTTGTACTGCCGGCGGAGAGTATGAGTATGAGTAGGGGCTAACCATCCCTGTTACTTAAGTAATAGTATCAGTTATGGCTTCCGCGCCAGCGTGTCCCGGCCACACGCCCGCGGCCGTCAAGCAACGTCGCATGTGGGTGGGCCCTCAAGTTGCCGCCGTTTGCATACACTACTTGACGGGATGACCAGACCCCATCCCCAATAAGCCGGATTTATGGTTCTATCCAAAATAAACAAGAAGTTCTGACTTGTCTCGCTCGCCTTGAAGCCTTTGCACGGAACTGCCCCGGCCAACGTCCGGGACGGTCCGCAAAGAGCCTCCTATCAGCCTGCTCGCTGTTCCAGAAGCACACAGCTCACAAAACACCGTCTGGCGAGGGATGCCATCCTATTCGAGGTGGACTGGAGCTGCCTCCATTGCAGACGGACAACTAGCCATCAGTCGTCCTGACAAGTAGCGGCGCTCTCGTCGAGGTGCACTTGGTGCGACTGTCCCTGTTTTACAGCTCTTGAACGCATGAGGAATGGAACGTTTCCGTTCTTTCGTAGATGCGCTGCCCAGCGACCGTGGAGATGTACTCCAGCCGCTGGTGTCGTCGGTCGGCGGCGCAGGGTGATTTACGGGAACTTGGTGAGTCTGGGGAACAAGCCACCATCGCACTAATGTTGAATTCCATCTGAGACGTATGGTGCAGTTCATCTGATGTCGACGAGAGCAACTAGACGAGAAACGTAGTATCCTGTGCCTTCCTTCATTTCCCAATACTCTGCTCTCACTCCCAAGCACCTTCGCTTCACGGCCTCATCGGCGCCAACCACGCTTCCGCCGCCTCAAACTGATCAATCAACTCCCTCAAAACCGCTCCCTCCCCATGCAGCTGCCGCATCGCCATAAGCGCCTACATCACCGCGTCACATCAACAAAACACCAAAGAAAAACAAAAAAACCCACCACATCCCAAAACCGGAACCCACGCTCCACCTCCGCCTTGGGGTTCCGCACCCCTCCAAACGTCTCCTCGCAAATCTCCAGCGCCACCTTTTTCATCTCCTTCGTCTCCTCCGTCAGCGAGTCCGGCGTCAGCCTCCGCCCTCCATTGATATGTGTCAGCGCGTCCAGATACACCTTGGCAAGCACCCCGAAGCCAGTATTGACCTCGCCCTGGAACGGCAGCGACAGTGTGATGTCCAAGAAATCGTCCCGCGCCCGCCGCGCATCTCCTCGTACCAGCATATTAACCGTCACACTCTCCAACAACATCCGCAAGCTGCGCGTGAGTGCTCGTACAAACGAGTTGAACACTAGCAGCTCCCGCGAAAGCGGCGCGCTCCAAGGGGCGGGCTATACAATGCAGCGTAAGTTATGGTAAAATGAATAACTGTTGTACTAACCTTGACACTGAGCGGCACCACGCTCAAGACGCGCATGACCAGTAACATGCTCGTCTTCTCCTCCTCACCACCAAAGCTCGGCCCACCACTGAAAGCGCGACCGCTCCATAAATGTCCGTGCATCACCCCCGCACGCACGAGTTCCAGGAAGATATACAGTGGGTCCTGAGAACCCGACAAATGAGGAAGTGTTACAACAAAACAGACTCAACACACCTGGAACTTGTCGTTAACCCTCGCTTGCGATAAACTCGTATGCATCGCGCGCGCCAGCGCCGAGTGCATGTGCGTCCCCAAGAGGAATCTTTCAATGGATAAGCGGCGGTTTAATCCTGCCGTTACAACTCACCCTCTCAGCTCCAAGAAACGCCAAATTGCATTGGCAACAATCTCATCCTTACGGTCCAGCATCACCTTCCCTGGTCCGTCCGCTACAGCGAGTAAATGATGAACTCGGTAACTAAAGGTAGGACCAGTCAACACACCTTTATGCTTCGTCCGAGCGGCCAACCGCTCTGTCGCGGTCGCACCTAGACACAATGCAAAGTCTATTGTTGAGGACTAAAAAGATTGACTTAGGCACGAGGAGGAAGGAAACAAAGGTAGACTTGCGTTTTGCCGCCTCAGTTCCTCTTCTACTGTTGCATACCGGACCTGCCATCCCGCAACACGCTCCGCCAACGCCGCCGTCTGAGGTCCATTATGCATGATTGGTTTGAGATTCGCATTTGCATTTGGGCCTATGGGGGAATAGTTCAGATTGGACGGAAGATTATCAAGTCGCATGAGGAAAGACTTACCGCCTTGCCCTTGGACATCAAACCAAAACCAACCCCCTACGCTCCGCCGCGTCCATTCCCTTCCGCACACACCGCTCACCAGCGCCAGTCCCGTCGCGCGAGGGCCCGTCGTCCCGTCCGAAACCACCTAACAAATATCAATGAATTGAAGTATGGTCCAGTTGGAAACAAGCACCCACCTCCTTGACGAACCGCTTATACTCCGTCGTCTCTCCGTTATCCATCGGCGGTGTCTCGCCAATAACACCTAGTAGGTATCAATCAATACCGTCGACGAGGCAATTGCAGAATATGTCACTGACCCGACGTCAAATAGCTTAGCGCAAGTGGAGTCATCAGCCCACGGCTTAAATAGAAAAAGACTTCGTCGGGCAGGCGCCCAGTGAAGATGAGATCCAGATCCGAAGGAATGTCCGCCGCCGTGACTACGTGTGATGAGGCGGATGCAGACGAGGATGGGTGAGTGCCTGGGAAAAAGGTTGGGGAGATTCAATGGGAAAAGGAAGCAAATCTCACCAGACAGCGTGCTCAACGCCAGTGGCAGCGGCGCCACGCTACCTTCACTCCCGAACACTACACCGAAGCGCACCACGCTTCGCATGCGCCCAAAACTATGGAAGGCGAGCCCGTTAGGCGCGGAAGACGATACGTAATGCACACTGACCACTCGGGATAACCCACCGCCTTGGTCGGTGGATGATCCTGGAATGCCAACACTGCTGCCCAGCCATTCTTGTAATACTTGACCATGTCTACTGTGGCTTTGAGTGCCTGCTCGTGTGCCGTTGGCGGGAACGTTAGTGCACCTGGAGATTGTGCGTCAGCGGACGAGTTAACAACGGAGAAGAAAGCTAAGATAGAAAACCCATCCTAGTCGTAACGAAAGCTGAGATTAAGAGTGAACGATAATAGGAAACACGAGAAGAAAGAATAGAGGTTACAACGCGATAGTCGTTTCCAAAAGAAGGAAGACCGCGTCGGAAGTAAAAGACAGCAAATGAAAAGCCCGGTGATGGAAACAGGCAAAGAAAATACTCACCCCCTCCCGGTCCAGGGGCCACCACTCCTCCCTCACTAAAGCCTACTAGAACACCAATATCCAAAAACATGTCCTCTCCAACGCCCAAATCTCCCAAGATCGCCGCCTTGCTTACATAGGTGAACGTCGGGGTCGCGGCGGACAAGTCCAGCGACGTGATCAATTTATCAAATGGGCTGAAATACGTCTAAGCAAGCAAACAAGGCGAAAAGAAAGACTCGACATACCTATTCCTCAAACTAGCCTGATTCGCCGCCGGCCCCTTGAGATGGCTCGGGTACAACAACACCTCAGTCGGTCCAAAAATAGCGTGAACATATGCCTTTGGATGCCGTTGCAAGTAGATCAGCTGTACAATTGTTAGCCTAGTGTGATGGGGCGACGAAAAGACACACCTGCGCCCAACCCAAATATGGTGCGACCATAAACTCTACATTCCTATGCCGGAAAATCCTAAGCACCATGCGCCATAGGTCCCACTGCCGTTCGCCCGTAATACTACCCGCACCTAACGCAAAAATGTTAGCATCTATAACGTAAACGTAAAAGACCGAAGTTGGGGATACTCACTAAAGCCTAGCCCTTTCGCAAACAATCGAGTAGCTTCGTCCTCCCTTCCTGCCTCATACCGCTCCCAGGCGACCTGGCGGTCAGCACAGGCCTCTACCCATCCACCATGTCCATGTCCGTATCCTTGTGCAAATCCTAAAGCAAATAAACGATTATGCTCGCAATTCCGAATACAAGTGCATACCTTGCCCTCCTGCCTGACCCTGCTTCGCGGGTGGGCCGGCGCGCGTATTGACGCCCAGCCCGCTAAAGACAAATACAGGTTTAACGCGCGCGCGCTCGAGGACCCGGAGATCCGCCTCGATGCGCGTCGTGAGTGCGAGGGGAAGACCACCGGTCGCAGCGAGTAGTGGTTCGGGGTGTGTGGCCTAATGATATCCATGTAAGTTTATGGCAATAACACTGGAGAAATCATGAGAATGTAATCGCAAGGGTACGACATGATGCATAGCGGCCCGCCAATCGCGCAATTCCTAGGGTACCGTCGTAGGGGAAGCAAAAGAGACGCACCAAGAGGCCTCCAAGATAAACGCCGGCATCGATACCGAGGCGCGTGTCGGCAAGCGCGCTCAGAGGGAGCGTCGTGTGGTGCTGCCGTTCCGTCAGATATGCTGTTGGTCCATGGGTGAGCAAAGTTGCAATACATATGCAATGATATAGGGAAAGGAAGAAATACAACGCCACCACCACCTCTCCTATCTGCACCTCCAGGGGAAAAAAGACACGCACCATCCAAATGTTTGATACCCATTCTGTGTTATGCTTTTTTCCCTTTTTGCTTCCTTCGTTTTGAATGCCAAATTTTCCCTGGCTCGTCTTGTCGCTATCGAAACGGGATGCAGCGTCGTAGTCGTCGTCGTCGTCGTCGTTGAGGAAGAAGCGGTGAATCGTCGGATCGAGCATGAGGGCTTAGTAAGCCGGTTACTTTGAGGTCACCGGCGATCCGATACTTGTCCACGTCGTTTGAGCTCCTTTCACCTCTCTGTTGCTTGATTTTGTACCCAAACCCTCGAAATACTATTAATCTATATTTCTATCTCTTTGTGAACTGTTGGAATCCCCGGAACATGTCAATTATCATCGCCATCCTCCATCTCCTCATCTTCTACTTGATGCCAGTCTTGTACGAGCATTTCTACATCCTCTGGTCCACTTACTGGCTCATCTTGGACATCCTTTGCCCCACCCAGCGCCTCCTTCTCCTGCCTAGCAACCTCCGCTTCAAAGACGTGCTGTAGATGTGCCTTGAAGGCGGTTTCCAGCGCATTCTGCTTTTCAGCCAAGAGCTTGACATGCGATTTCAACGAGATCGTGATTTTATCCTTCCAAAGGCGTCTCATGCTTCTCCATCTGGTCATCAAGGAGCTTGCACGTCATGCCTTCAACTCGGATTTGGCTGATCGACGTGATTAACTGGGTTGATGCAATTCGATCCGTAACATCCTGTGCTTTCTTCTGCTTCTTCACAATCTTTTCCTTTCTGGCCTCCGCAAGATTTCGATCGAATTCGGCCTGCTCGGTCCTTCGAGCTTGCTCTACACCCGATGCTCCAAGTTCTCGAGCCCGAGCCATCACATATTTGTGATCCTCTGCTCGAAAGAAGGCATTGACGAACTGCTGGGTATGATTTCGTGTGAACGCGGCGATGGCATTGTGCTCGATGATGGATTTATGTGTGTGAAGACGATGTAGGAACCGAGTGCGCCTTCGTTCCTATCATTTGCTGCGGGTAGGTGTGCTTTTCTTTTCTCATCCTCCGTATCAAACCACCCGGGGTGTATTATGATGAGAATCGTATCCAGGTCACCAATGCGCCTTCCAAGAATGCCACGAACATGTCTTCAAGATGTGGAAGTTTCCCAGCATCGGAAAGAGTCTTGATACTCTCGATAACCTTTGGTCGCACCCAAGGCTTACTGTCAGAACTGCCACAATGTGAGCATCATCGTCGAATTCCAAGATAAGCTCGGGCTTCTCGATGAGTAGCTGGCAGTGCTCGCGGATCTGGATATGGAGTGGTCCCAGGTTTAACGCCTTGAGCGCTTCTTTGACAAAGCAAATGATACTCAACGTCCAGGTGCGTGAAGAAACCCTCCCCCGCCCTTGTATCGCCACATGCTGGGCACTAGTGAGTTTAGACGATGGCGGTGGCGACTAAGAAAAAAAGACTAGGGCGCGATGGCGCGCGTATTCGGCGAGGAAGTAGGTCGAATTTATCACTTGATGAGCGCGTTGATCGAAAAAGGAGTGGAACAAAACAATAAACAAAACGGCACATCTTGTTAACTACACTGCTCTCTACAAACGCCCACTTTAACCAGCTCCTCCGAAAGACCGCCCAAGGCTCCTCCTCATCCGACGTCTCTCACTAATCACCGCATATCGAGAGAGGATGCCAGCGTACAGTGCTCTCCGCAATATTCACCTCGACGTCGCCGTCTGGACTCTGGATTGTATGGAATTTCTGTTCCAACTGCCGCATGATCCGGCGCCGCCGCATCTTCCCGCATAGTCGACACCATTTCAGAAGTACGTGCCGTTCCTCCTTCCACTCCCAAACAATCGCCTGACCAGATGCCGCCAGCTTCAACTATACCGCCGCCCTCTTCTCCCATTCCTTCACCCAAAGCTCTATCATTGCCACAATACCACGAACATCTGGTTCGTATCCTCCATCTTTCCGTGCCATCATTGCTAACCCCGACGTCATAATCCAGATGGCCCCATAACGATCATCGCCCACATGGACTCAATCGCCCGACGAGCGGCCATGCGCCAGATGCAGGCGACGACGGCGCTGCTTGCACGCAAAGCGTCAACACTGCAGACTATGAGCTGGCAGAAACCAGGCATAGGGATGGGGGACGTGCAATTGCGGACGAGTAGCATGAGATAAAAGTTTTCCAGGCTAAATTCTGCCAGATACACGACAATATCAGTACATCTGAATTTTGTTACGATGTCAGAAACGAGAGTACCATCCATGCTAATCTTTTATTTTAACTGGTGAGCTAAAAGTTCGTCTCTATTCGGGACGCGTGCTTCTCCCGACTGCAACCCAAGCACAGGCGCCGCCATTGCGCACTCTCTATGGCAACTAGATCCTTACTCGGCAGTATGGCCAATGACTGTCTTCATGATCAAGGACACTTTTATGAACCAGGATGCCAATTTCCGCCACAGCACTGAGCACCGTATGCGGAAGCAATAAACGCGACGGCTTCCGGGCCTAGAACGACTCAGCGTGCTAACGTCACTGGCATATAGCGCATGATTTTTAGGCTTTTCGTTCCAATTCGTGAAGAGAATACAAAGAGAAAGAGTCGGACGTAGATACGTAGCATGGAGGACATGGTAACCAAGCCTCGCGAATCGTAGGGTTGGAAGAAGAAGAAAAATGTTCTATGAACGAAAAAGCCACGCTAAAAAGACCCAACCTCTACTCGTCCGACGTCGAGGGCTGACGCACTGGGGGCGGGCTTCCAGATCCAATGTTGCTTAGAATAGGCTTCAAGACACTGAGGTAGGTCACTTGAGCACCCTGCAAAAACGACGTCAGTCAGGGTAAGGGTACGTGGCGGATGCGTGTGCTTACCCGGAAGTAGGGAAGCTGGAGCCAAGCAATGAAGAGGGTCTTGAAGGCGAAATACCATGGGATATAGTAGAGGACGAGGCGAAGAGCGATGCTCTCTGTGAAGTTGAAAAAGCCGAACACGACCCAGTAGGTGAGCCACTGAATGTCGTCCTGCGGCGAGGGCGACTCAATAGCCTTGAAGGACAAATATGCGGGGAGAGCCCAGCCGACGAGGTTGGAGACGGGAGCAGCGAGGGCGTTGAATATGTGCAGGAACACCAGGAAGAACGCGCCACCGAGTACGGCGTACGCCTTTGGGACTTGTGTCCTCTGCTCGAGGTTAAGCAGAATGGGGTACTTGGTGAGCTGCCCGACACGTATCAGCACACGACCACCGCAAGCACAAGGTACGGAAACGAACCTCCTTGTCAAGCTGGTTGTAGTAGTAGCCAGCCTTGTTCTGTACTTGGACGAAGACAGGGTGCTGCTGCAATTTTTCGGCGGCGGACATCTGGGTGGAAACGGCGACGTCAGCACTTGCAGCAACAGCGAGTAAACAGCGTGGTCGTCGTGGGCAACGACGACGAGCAGGCAGCGCGTGCTCACCGTGAAAATAAAGAGTTAAAGGTCGTTGACAACGGTTGGAGGTGGTTGCGGTGTGAGAGAGAGAGACGCCGGCGACGAGCGAAGCCTTATCCTTTGCTTACACGTGTTTGGCACCGTACGTCAGCATCCACCACCATGAGCGAATATGAAACCGTCAAGGTAGTTGGCTCCCTACTCTTGTCTCAATAATATATAATATTTCTCTAGGCACTCCACGCCAGTCTCCCGCCTTTTTCGCCTCTCATAAGCGTCGGTCTCCTCCCGTATCTCGCGCTTATTCTCCTGTCTGCCACGTTTGCACTGACATTCTATTTCTCCACGTATGTCTCACTCTCAGTCTCATCCTTATCGTCCATTTACCCCGCCGCCAGCCTCCCCAAAGACACTTTACCAGTCAGCGAATTCCGAGTAGCGACGCTTGCCAGCATTCTGGGTGGCTTTGGCGTTGTCGCCCTCTTCTGTACCGTCGGTGTCCCAGTCTAGTCGCGTCGACATACGCGCCATTTGTATCCATACCCACTGTGAGGAATATAATTTATTCGCCAAGCAACGTGTCGCGCAGCAACCGCAGCATGCATTTACTCGCTTGTCAAATACGGCTGATAGGCATCCTGCTCAAATAGCTTACTGGCGTACGAGTGCATTGCACGCGACTTCTTTGCTTTGCCCAGCGCGTCCGAGACTCTCATCGGAGACGTCGCGTCAGTGCGCGCCATTTAAGCGCCTTCTTGGGGGCTATCAATCCTGCTTCATACACCAGGGCACTCATACATGCGTTCTTTTCGAGAATTTGGAGAGCTTTAGCAATTCTTCATTTCATATTATTCGCAGTCCCGATGCTGGCACTGTGGTACGTCTTCTCACAGCTGTCGACAGGGTCTCTTAAGTTGATGTCAATATCAGACTGTCACCTTCTCCT
Organism: Hymenopellis raphanipes; assembly: GCA_036872995.1. Taxonomy (NCBI): domain Eukaryota; kingdom Fungi; phylum Basidiomycota; class Agaricomycetes; order Agaricales; family Physalacriaceae; genus Hymenopellis; species Hymenopellis raphanipes. The sequence goes on from JAYMDG010000001.1 coordinate 408,706, forward strand.
CTCCTAACATACCCAACCACTTTCTCAACACTTTCCCAGCGACACTGCTTGGAGCTCAGCCAAAGCTTGTCCCAAGTCAACGTATGAACAGTGTTGTAAAAATTGCCCTTCAATCCGGCGCTCGCCGCTGGAAGACGCTGGAATTCTACCACATAAAGGACGCGTTGAAAGCCATCACCTACATGACTACAGGACAACATATGCTTCCCGAGAAGTATACCGGTGCTCTCGTATCGTTTGAGGTGGAGAACAGCATACAGGAAACGAAACCTGTGCCGATTGCGGAGAGTACGCTTAGTATCGACGCCAAGGACCAATGTGTGAATAGCATGCGGAAAGGAAGTGGAGTTGGCGATCGTGGCATGGTAATGCATTTGTCTACTGCTAATTTATCACTACAACGATTATCGCCAGCCCCGCTGGCAGATCTGACTGGGTTCCATCATTTCCATTGCATCTTGTCTCGCGCTCAAAAAATACTTTGGAATTCTAAATCTAATTATTGATGCGCCAGCCATGTTTACAGGACGCACACTTGGAAGACTTTAGCACAAGTACCATCGAAAAGACGACAACGCATACCGTATAGAACACTGTTGAGCCTTCGTCTGCACTCCGCAACTGAACGTCGTATTAGCATCCATCTAATACTTTTCTTTATGCTCAAACGTACCTGCAGCTCTTTTGAGTAAGCAAGCATATGCCCACATGCCGGACATTTTTCCGAGACCTTTACAGAACAAAGAAAGCGGTCAACTCAAAGCAAGAGTGTGTGCACGCCGACGATCCTCACCGCGGTCCCTTGATCTGCGCCCTCGTGGCGCTTCGTTTGTGTCTTTCTCTTTTGGCGAAGCGCAGAAGGGAACGCGTCCGGATGCGAATGTGTCGTGATTTCGATATTTTCATATGCTAGATGAAATATGTAAAGACTTATTATGGAATACCACGTCCAGGGATGGTGGCGCTTACTTACAGCTTGCAGACTCTTCATGCGCGCACTGATCGCAGGTTACATGGTTTTCGCTGTCTTTGGGAAGGTCTAGGAGGGTGCCGCATGTCGGGCAGAAGAGGAGAGATCCTGTAGAGTCGAGTTTTCCATTAGCGCCATCAGTTTTTACCCCCCCCCCCAGGACTTGCCGATTTTTTCTGCTGCTCTGGACATGATCGCAAAAGGAGAAAAGTAGCACACGTGCTATCATGGCGGATGCCGAAAAACAAAAGACCGTTTCCCGAAATGGGAGTAGGCTGTTAACTTCCATCTGGACCTGGCCTTCTGTGTCCTTGTTCTCGAGAATGTGTACGCCTGTGTTCTCCGCCGGTCTGTCGTCCCTTTCACCCGTGAAAGAACAAAAACAATAACACGTCCCGAAAGAGATGGAATCTTTTGTTCTTTCTAGGCGCTTATCATCTTTGTGGGTCCAAGGGTCCTGATACATAAGCTCCCATGAGAATGGGGCGTTTGTTCTACCAGCTACCGGTTTCCTCTTTGTCTTTGTCTTTGTTCTTCTCCCTCCACGCTGCGCGTGGATTAACGCCTCTCTCTCTCTTTTCACGCCACCCACCTACGACTACTTTCCATCCGTATTCATACTAATACTCCTACACCACACCACCCACTTTATACTTCGTTAATCATCCCTCCATTCCCAACCTCAGTGAAGATGCCTGGCATATACTACCTCACGCGCCCCTCCAACCTCCCGCCCTGCCCCTACCCCTCCACCTCCGCCCCAAAGTCCCCTCGCCCCATCCCGCACGAAACATTTCTCGCCCTCAAAACGCGACTGCGCATCTCCAGGGCGCGGTATGAGCGTCTCGCTGATCAACACATACGCTCTCGCCCCCGTCCGAGGCCGAAGCTCGCGGTGGACGTCGCGGCGGCGGCCGAGTGCCCGCAGCGCTTCGTCTCGGCAGACCCGCTCCCGGTGGTGGATGTGTCTGTGAACCCGTACAGTCCGCCTGTGCGTGCGGCGTCGGAGGCGATATACCCCGAGCCCCCACGCGTCGATATTAGCCGGTGGGCGGCGTATGTGTCTGCGCCTGCGCCGGATGTGCCGGTTGAGGCGACGGAGAGCTCGTGGTTTGAGGATATTGATTTTATGGCTGATGATGATGAGGAGAGGGATTCAACTTCTTCTTCTTCGTCCTCGTCCTCGGAGGTGCCGATATACCGTGACGGTGCGGACGATGCGCTGTATCATTATCATTATCCTTCGAGCGAGGAGAGTTATGGTGAGCTGTTGACTCCGGTATGTTTTGTTTACCATCCTATCCTATTGCAGTCGTAGCAATGATTGACTGTACACGTAGGAGTCGTCCCCGCTTATGATCCGGATCAAGCGCAAGTCTAATTCTCTCATGGACGAGGAGGGTATGGATGTCGAGTTGGCGAAGAAGCAGCCTAGGGTGAGGCCATACGCATCGTTGTGGTTGGTTGTTCAGGTACTGACGATTCTCTTGTAGTACTGCCGAAAGAGCTGGGTTCAGCCTATCCGCCGTGTCTGAGCTTCTCTCATCTCATGGTATGCTTCCTTCCCCCACCATCTCCTTCATCTACACTAACTAATCACATTCCCGCTGGTATCAGTATAGACCTCACAAAAACCGTTGCGAGCCAACGAGAACGAACGCATTATCATGTCCTTTATGACTATGTAGCACCCTCCTTTTGACGACTGTAACATGTACAGGGACCCTTTCTACCTTAATTCGTTATCGTTTAATTCGTTCTTGTTTTTACTACTTGTTGTTTCTCTCATCCGGTCGGACTCCGAGTTGTTGTGTATTTGTGCTGTGTAGTAAACCTGCTGTCGATGTTATTAGCTTTGACCATGTAGCAATTCAACATTCCTTCTATGAACGCAGTGTTTTGAAGATGCTACTGAAAAAGAAACGCAGCTGCGGTTTATACATGTCTCCAGAATCGCGCCCATGACCGTGACACCCAGGCTTTGAGCTGAATAAGTCTCCAGCCGTTCCAAGCCGTGCATGGCGAAGACACGGTGATCGTGGAAGCCCCGACCGCTCCGTACATCCCCCCACGATGAGATCGGCGTTTTGCCTCCTCCTCCTCCTCCATACCTAACCCCGACCGGCGCGGCTCCGAAGCGAGGATTTCAATGTCGCTTTCTCAGCGCTTTACAAATCCCAGGTCGTATAGCGGCATAGGGATATTATTCTCCCTCCTCCGAGTCTGTGGTATATAAGCTTGGGCTTTTTCCTCTAATCTCTTGTCTCCTCAGGCTACTAAGAAATGCGTCTCACACTAGCACTCGCTGCGCTCAGTTCTTTAGTGTCTGCCATTGCCACGCCCGTGGTGACGCACTTTTTCGACACGCAGATTGATGTGGAGCCTCGGGGAGAGAATGTTACGATTAATGGGGTTTTGACGTATGTGACGCGTCCAGCCGAGGGGTATTACGATCCGAGTGTGGCGTTGTTGTTTTTGACGGGTGGGTGCCGTGCTAGTTTTTCTTTTCTTTTGATGGGCAGTGGTTGACGTTGATGTTTTTTTTGGATGGTGCTAGATGTGTATGGGTTGCCGTCTCCTGATAACCTTGTACGTGTATTTCAATGAATGAATGCGTTATGGTCGTGTAAGTACTAATACTCGTGTTTCTTTGCAGGTTCTGGTAAGTAACTTGCTGTTTATTAGATCACGTCAACTCTCTTTAATTCATCCCTTCTAGGCAGACCAATTCGCCGCCGCAACAGGTTTTGCTGTACGCGTCTACCGTGGTTTCCGAACAACAACTTGAACTAACACACAATCATTCCTCTCAGACCTACGCGCCCGACTACTTCTTCGGCGACGCGCTCCCCATAAACGCAGACTACGTCCCCTGGCTTCCGGCACATGGGGAGAACGTGACGACACCCTTACTCCTCGCCGTCATCGACGAGCTCAAATCTCAAGGCGTAACACAGTTCGTCGCAACTGGGTATTGTTTTGGTGGTAAGCCACCCCCGCTCCCCCCCTCCTCCCCCCCTCAACCCACAAAGCCTAATGAGAGTACTATGGCAGGCCTCTACGTGACGCGCCTAGTGCAGAACAACACCATCACCGTCGGGACGATGGCGCACCCCTCGTTCCTCGACGTCCCGAAGGACTTTGAGGTCGTCAAGGCGCAGTCCCAAGTGCCGATTGAGATTAATAATGCGGAGTTTGATACGCTGTTTACGACTGAGGTTGCTGCCGAGACGGATGCGGTGATGGTGGGACAGTATGCGCCCGGGTATAAGAGGCTGCAGTATGATGGCGTTGGGCATGGGTTTGCTGTACGTGTCTTTGTTTTTTTAAATTTTGTTTGGTGGTTGCAGGCTGATTTGGTGGCGGTGGTGTGGCTGTAGGTTCGTGCTAATGCGGTGAGTGGGTTTAGTTAGGGGAGTGTATTTTGAGGAAGGCTGATGAGTGGCGAACGAATGTAGTCGGATCCTGTGCAGGTTGCGGCGAAGGAGGGGGCGTTTGATGCGTCGGTGTCTTGGATTTTGGATCATTTGGTGTACTACTAGACCTGTTGCTGGATGTCAAGTAGTGGGTTATAAAAAGTTGGTCTTAGAGCAATCTGCTTAGGACCTCCCCGGTGCGCGCACTAAGAAAGGGCCATCCATGTGAGGTATATAGTCGTCGTACAATTAGCCATTTGATGTCCAATTGTTCCCCGACAAACCCGCTCTGAGAATCGGAAAGTTTAGCATATTGCTCCCTCTTTCTCCAGTGACGTTCCTGTGCTCTCCGAATGAGCTCTTTGATTCCGTTCCATCTTCGCCCTTGATCAAAGTCACTTCCCGTAACACGAGGCCCTGTCCTAAGGTCCTACAACAAAGACCCACTGGACAAAGTAAGCACCACCCTTGGGCCTTGGACCTCCTTCCGCTCTAGTATATAAACCTCGCCATCTCAAGTAAATTCCCCACCATCATAAATCATGGCTACCCAAGTTCGTCGACCACCCTCTTCTCCGCCAGATCGTAAATTGACATTCCAACCTAGTCCTCGCTGAAACCCATCAAGACGCGAGGCGGTCCTTCTCTCCAATGGTAAGCCAAGTCCCCTTTTCCATGCACCGTTCTGAATCGTCGTTACTAGGACGATGTATGCGTGCCCATTCAATAGATGCCCCATCGCGTTCCCGCACGAGCGGCAGATCCAAGACCACATGAACAGAGACCAGTTGCGTTGTAGTCGCCCTCTTGGTGTCTTGTTCGGCCTCCAATACCTTACCTTTTTGTGTGTAGCGCGCACGACTACGCCATGGCGCACATCTGCTGTGGGCGGGCGTTTCTCGTGCAAGATCTCCTTGCGCATCAGCAGGCTGAGCACGATGTTCCCTCGGACCAGTACGACGCATATCCGGGAAATGGTTATGCGTACGCGTAAGTCCACGTCTCGTCCAGCCTGATGTTATGATGGTGTTTATGTCGCAATGCAGTAAACGCCCGCGAGGCGAGAAGCCCATGAAACACGCGTGCTGTTTTAGAGGATGCACTGCTGTGTATGATAGTCGAAGTGAATTGGAGGAGCATGAACAGGCGCATCGTGATTAGTACGTTTACTAATCGTTCTTCTTCTTGGTTATGGATTTCTGATACTAGTCGCAGTCGCAAGAAGAATAATCGTTCTTCGTGGAAAGGCAAGTCTGGTGGTATTCCCGAGGCGGATGTGCGAAAATAGGTGCTGGATGGAAAAGTCTGTTTATTCCTAAATGTATTATGTTGTACAACTAGAACCAGAAACAATTAGCCTCGCGTTTCCAACACTCGAAACATGGCTTAACTTAGTACATTTACAGGTTCAACTGGAAAGTTTCATCACTAAATTCATTGGCTTGAAACTGTCTAGCAAGAGCTTCCTTTACTGTAAAGCCTTGTGCAGTTGAATAACTTGGCGGGATACGAGCACTTACCATTCTTAATGCACGATATTTATTTGCGCGGTCGCATTACGGAGAGCGACCACAAAGGAAAGTTTCTTTCGTAGGAAATGGAGATTGCCCAAAGAGACACAACATAAGTTATTCAAGAGAGACTAGAGCCAGAGACAAGGATCACCCAATTGGGCGTGGCGACGCGTCTTGAGAGCAGCGACAGTGTGTCTGTAGTCGCCAAATTTGCCATGGCCATCTAGTCGCGTACCATGCGAACAACGGTGGTCGGCCATCGAGTCGCGTATGTACCATGTGAACAACGGCGGTCGGAAGAGAGCAGTCGCGTGACATCAAACGCTCTGCTCCGGACCATCATGGCGCCCGATCCGACGACACAGTCCAACTACCTCGACGTGTACAGTGAGCACGTCTCGTTGAAATGGACCATTGACTGGGACAAGCGTATCATCTCTGGCTCAGCGACCCACGATCTTAGAGTTGTCAAAGACGGAGTAGCGGAAGTCATGTACGTCGTTGCTGACGACGAGCTCACGACCTGACAATTGGCAGATTCGACACGCTCGACCTCGCGATTGAGGGTGTAGACGTTGGCGGGTCTGCGGTGTCTGTAAGTATTTCGCTTCCAATCCAACGCACGATCTCACCCATCGCAGTATGAGGTGAAAGACAAGCACCCGGTCATGGGCTCTGCGCTGCACGTACCGTTGCCCAGCGGTCTCAAGGCGGGCTCAAAGGTCCAAGTCACGACATCGTACGCGACGACCGAGGGCTGTATCGCGCTGCAATGGTTAGAAAAGGAGTGCGTCTACCGTCAGCGTTGTCGATGTCACTAACCGATGTACAGACAGACACAGGGAAAGACGTTCCCATATCTGTTCAGCCAGTGCCAACCCATCTATGCTCGCACTCTCCTCCCAGTCCAAGGTGACATCCACATTGCTCATGACTGCCACGATATTCATTGCCTATAGACACGCCGTCCGTCAAGATCACCTATGCAGCAATGGTCACTTCCATTCTCCCCGTTCTCCTTTCCGCGATCCGTATATCTCCGCCATCGGATGGACCTGCGCATGGTGGCAAGACAGTCGGGAAAGACGCGGTCACATACGCGTACCGCCAGCCTGTGCCCATCCCATCCTACCTCATCGCCATTGCATCCGGAAATGTCGTATACCGCGGCTTCAAGACACCGCCTGGAAAGACCTGGAGCAGCGGTCTGTGGGCCGAGCCAGAGCTTATCGACGCGGCGTACTGGGAATTCAGCGAGGATACCACGCGGTTCCTCGTTCAGGAGGAGGCTCTAGTAGGTGATTATCGGTTTGGTGTGTACGACCTTCTCTTGCTACCGCCGTCGTTCCCGTACGGAGGAATGGAGAATGCTTGTCTAACATTCTTGACTCCAAGTAGGTTGACCACATACATTTGAACAGAAACTGACATATTCTACAGCTTTACTTGCTGGCGACCGTTCTCTTGTGGATGTTGTTGCGCACGAATTTACCCATTCATTCTTTGGAAACGGCGTCACGCATGCACACGCTTCTCACTTCTGGCTTAACGAAGGCTGGACAACGTACATGGAACGTGTTCTCTTACACTTTATTCATTCACCTGCGGATCGCGACTTTTCCTACATCATCGGTGCTGCGTCTTTGAAGGAAGCATTGTCGCTTTACGCGAACCAACCCAAGTACCAGAGGCTTGTAATCGAGTTCGAGCCAGGCGAAGACCCCGACGACGCGTACAGTACCGTTCCGTACGAAAAGGGTGCGAACCTCATCCTCCACCTCGAGCGTACCCTCGGTGGTTTAGACGTCTTCCTCCCTTACATCAAGGACTATGTTAAAACATTCATGGGCAAGAGCATCGTCACCGACCAGTGGAAAGATCACCTTTACGGCTATTACGAGAAACATGGTGGAGCGGAAATGATCAAGAAATTGGATAGCATTGATTGGGATGTAGGTTGCTCGGGATCTTTTAGACTCATGCTAATATGATTCTTTAGGCATGGCTCCACGGAGAGGGTCTATCGCTACCCGTTGACATGAAATACGATACATCACTCGCCGACAAGTCGTACGAGCTCGCTGAGAAATGGAACGCTGCGCGAGACACCGAAGTTGCTCAACTGAGCTTTACCTCGCAGGACGTCGACTCATTCAGTTCGCTGCAAAAGAGTAAATTGATTGTTCTTCCTCTTCATTATTCTAATGCTCTATTTTAGATGTATTCCTCGAAAAACTCCTCACGCTGCCTGCCCTCCCCGGCTCGCACATTATCCATCTCGGCGGGCTATACGGTTTCGCGCGCACGCTCAACGCCGAGACTCGGTCGCGCTTTTACAAAGTCGCGCTCGCCCGACCTAGTGAGGCTGCCGACAAGTACGCCGTGCACGCCGTGAACTGGGTGAGCGGGTCGGACACGGGCGCGGTGGTGGGCCGCATGAAGTTTTGCCGCGACATGTTCCGGCTCACGTATAAATTGGATCCGAAGCTTGCGCAGAGTACGTTTGAGAGGAGTAAGATGGGATTCCATCCGATTGCGAGGAAGTTGATTGAGAAGGTGTGTTTTGTTTTTTGTTCTGGTGTGATTTTTTGGTTGATGAATTTTGTAGGATTTGGAGCTTGTATGATGAGAAAGGGAAAGGAAAGAAATTGAATCTTGTACACAGAGTGTGTCTATGTATGATTCTGATGCTGATGTATCTGGGAATGTGGGAGAATGTCAGAGGACCATTTGGTGTTCATCGAACGCATATACCTGTTTACGTTCCATAGGCCCCTTGCGAGTAGAACCATGGTCAGATTAGTCCTCTCAGATAACTACTGGAGGTGTCGGAGTTTTAATCGATGGTTCTTGCACAAATGACTGCCATTCTTATACAGGTTCCCATCGTCCCTCCCACCACTCTTATACCAACCGCCCTTCTGTCCCACAAACCGCTTCCTCGCCGCTGTCTCAGTAAATGCGCGTCAGTCTGTTCTCTGTCATGGAGCCCTATCTTCACGTTTTGGATAGGTGTTCCGAGGAGTTTGATGATTGACAAAGTTTTCGCGGGGGTCCTTTTGTATCCTCGCATTTAATTGCAGTCCATTTCCGTAGAGGGTTAAGTCATGGACGCAACCCATGGACCTAGAAAAACCTATGCCCCATCAACTTGTCGCACTTTGATACGACGACGACCGTGGAGGATTTCCGCTTGGGCCTTGTGACCGGTGTCTTCATCGTGCTGAGGATATAGTTCCAGCAAGCCGCAAGATCCCGAACGCGGTCTCAGATTCGTCGTTGTCTTAATCATGTCTGCAATGTAACTTCCCTCTCGACCATGACTCTTCTGAGCGAAATGCTGCCGCCAAAACTAGACTTGCCACTTCTCTCCTCTTTACAATTTCCGACCTCAGCGCCTACGCAATCGCTCAGGGCTTTCAATGGTGTCTCAGTGGCGGAAATAGCCGCGATCCGCGCGTTCAATGAGTCGGGGGGTGAAGACATGGTGGCCAAAGGAAATATCGTTGCTTCACGGGTTCTCGGATGTCTGCTTTACGTTTTGCACCAGCGGTCCACAGCTATAACCGAGCCTGCTACCGATACCATTCGTCGTCAGATCTTCAACGTCAGGACGCAAAATAGGGACTCGCTCATCTACGAGCTTGGGGCGATGTATCGCGACCATCTACTTGGAGCTTGTATGTTCTCCGAGCCCACTCCTACCGTCACGTACTATCGCTCATTCCTCCTCCTAGTCCGAAAAATCACGCCTGAAGGTCCGCAGATATCTCAATCTTCCTCGCCACGATCATTCGATACGATTGAGGAGAAATTGCGCAAGGATCTAGTCTCTGCTAGCCTCGACTTTGAGACCGCACGCAAGAAGGTGTGCTTAGGTCCGCCCAAGTCTTCTCACATTAAAACCATCCCAGGCACTGGCACGCGACGGATACCGCTGCAAGCTCACCCTTGCATGGAAAGCCAGCTCGTGCCTAGAGATACGGGAACTTGCTAAAGAGGCCAATGCCTCTGGCACCGGATGGGGGGCTGTGCACGTTTGCCACATTGTGAACGAGCAGCATATTGACGCCAGGAGGGTACGTTCCATTGTCGCGAGTCTTTCCCGCTCACTCAAGAATATGCAGCCCGCTTCATTCTTGCGCATCCTCGAGACGTTCGGAATGGGGGACATCGCAAATACGCTGTCACAGCCCAATGGTCACGGTGCTCATTCCCTCGCCAACCTTCTCTGCCTTCACGCCGGCGTTCAGTACGACTTTGATGACCTGGGTGTTTGGTTTGAGCCCACCGACTCCAAGGTGTGTCGTGCCTTCTTTTCAACTTCAATCTTATTCAACGTTGTTCAGGAACATGAATATACCGTCCACACCGCTTACTCCATCGCAGAAGCATACCGTCATTGGCAAGACACTGTAACTTTCAACTCTGTCTTCCCACACCGTTACGAGGCATTTAGGGAGACAGAGCTCTGCCTGCCTGACCCAAAACTCTTGACTCTCCATGGGATCTGCGCGCGCGTTGCAAACATGTCGGGTGCTGTCAGATACTTTGATGAGATTGACTGGGATATGGAGGATCTGACAGTTTTGGCATCTGATGGATCGACGTCTACGGCGTTCTTCCAGTCTGTGCTAGCGCCGTATACTACTTGATAATGCAACTGACCAAGATTACTATGAATGAACCTGAGAAATGTCTTCATGTCAATGTTATCTAACTATCGTGTGAAAGCGTAGACCTCCGCTAATACCGACGAGGATGAGAGAGCTATCCAACCAGATGCGGCTGGTGTCCGGAGCACACTAATCGGTCTTTTACGAGCACGGCGTGCGTCCAGACGCGAACGCAGTGACGGAACTGGTTCGGTGCATATCGTCAGCCTCCTGCCCAGGTCTGTCTGATCCTCATTGTCATTGGGAAACAGTGGGGGACAGGCATCGACGAGTATCATACCCAGCGTGATCAGGCAGAGGCGATCGATGGGCAGGATGTCGGAGCACAGCAGCCCGTACTCCGAGTCCGTAACTCGTTGGAAAAGCATGAAGCGGTCGCCGCCAAAGCGAATGCCCCACCACACCTCGCAGTCGACCATCTGCCATGCTGGACTGAGCACAGTAGTTTGCACTGAGACATCGACAGTACTTACTTTGTAGAGCATGGCTCGCAGTCGGCTGCCCTCCACAACGCACTGGTCAAACACACGATAACCTTCATCTTCCCAAACGGCGCGTCGTGTGCCGTTATACGACAGGACATGGTAAGGGCCCGGGGTCTCGACTTGGTTATCGATGGAACACCCGTAGCCCTTGTAGGTGATACCACTCACTTCTCTGACGAGGCAATTCGTGACGACGGTGACCCCTCTTTTAGTTGTTCCAATCGTCATCGAAGAGAAGGATGGTTCTGCATCAGAATCGGCATTCCTACACATCTTTTCGATGGCATCCGCCCTTATCGAACGGGATTCGATGTGCGAGGTGAAAGTATGCGAAAGAGATGTTATGAGCCGGTCATCGAGGCCTCGAGCGAGTCTCACGAAGGCTGGAAGACGACTCAGAGTTGGGGGCAGGGGAGGCGCGGTGCTGGCGGTGCTGGTAACAGACGGACGGCGCTGAGGCGCGCTGTATGTATATACACTCGCAAGCGTCCTGACAAGAATTTCGCCAGGCGTTGACATATGTGGTGGTTCAAAAGTGGCTCACCGACTCCGGGCAACTCGAGTTCAGAGTACTGAGACAGAAGCTTGTGACCGCGGCTGAGAACGCGCACGGTCTGTATTAAACCGCTACGATTCGGAATGGTAGAGGATACGGCGATCGGCAACCTGTCCACTCAGGGAGCTCACAAAGCAGACACGGCGGTTGGCGTTCTCCCCGGTCGCGATATCCGTGCCAATAATCTAAAGCACGAGGATATTTCCCAGGATAGATCCCTTCTCAAGTGGCTACAGCCACCTTGCATCATCATGGCGTTCCCCGGTCGCGTTATCCGTGCCATAATCTAAAGCACGAGGATGATATTTCCCTTCTCAAGTGGCTACAGCCACCTTGCACACCCAAGCCCATGGGAACGGACTAGGCCACGGCGCCATCAACCCTGCTCCTCTTCATCTACTTAAGACTACACCACATCCGCTTTCTCAACCGTTGCGTCCCCCTCTGCTTCCCAACTCAAAACGGATAATGGGACGTAAGCCTAAATACCATACAGAGGAGGAGCGCCGTCAAGCGAGAGCTCAATACGATGCGGATTATTATTCAAGGTACGTGGATCAGTGATCACCGAAAACCTGATCGTGCTTCTGCCTCTTACCACCGCCTGCTCAGGAATCGCCGCAAGATCTTGCGCCGAAGAAAGCGCTCTTACGCTGAGAGAACCGATGCCTCAGAGGATGGCCCACGCCGGGGCGCTAGGTGCGTTCACCATTGAACATTGTTTAAATTCTGACTTGACACACATCTCACTCAGAGAGCCAGAGACACCGGAAGTGTCTCGCTCATTCAAACTTATATCCAAGCAGCTCAAGAAGTTTCACGCCTTCATCGGCCCCAACCTCAGAGAGTACGCCGAGACGCTCTGTGCGGACACGATCGAGACGATGTCGATCACTGCGCTGGAGGATGCCATGGATTATCTTCACGATCTCGCAGAGACTGCGCAGAATGCGTACAGCCGTATCAGGGAGCTGACTGGCGCCTCGGAGGAGTATACTCGCGCAAAGGATTTGGTTGATGAGTTTACACAGGCCCTCAATGTTGTCGATGATCTGTTTGCGGAGGCGTCACACGATACGACAGACCTGCTCGTCTTGCGGAGATGTAGAGAGAATCGAACGTTGCAGTATTTCTCATTGTAATCGACATTCACCTTTGCGCTACTTACGGCTTTACTCGAATTCTTCCCCCAGCCTGAGCTTCCAAGTACTTTTCCCGTGCAAGCTGTAGCGAGTCCCAGGATTCGTGAACAGCTTTAGAAACACCAATGACATTGAATGCCGATTCTGGTCTTGCCAGACAAGTGAGTTGGTGACGATTATTCCTGAAGTGGTTGATGCGTACAATCAGACGCCGCACGCTAGAAGCCGCCATCCGCCCTTAAGCGCCAGCCTTGTCGCGCAAAAATTAAGGGTCGAAACATCGGAGGTGTGATCAACTTGAAAGCGGCGGGTAGTGTTCCCAGAGACGAGGAAAGCGCAAGGGAAAGCGCGAACTGCCACTCATCAGAGACAAAGCGGTTGTAGCCGTGGAGGATTCCCTCTGGGTCTGCCATACGAGGATGGTCTGCCACCGACCAAAAATGAAAGGCGCGAATACACCTCGGGAGGTTCCTGCGAGGTCACACCCAACTGCAGGCGGGCCGAGCAACACCTAATATTTGTGTTCACTCCATCGCATTCGAATACAAATGAAGTTTGGGCAAGGATTGAATTGGATCCTTCGTCTTAGGCTACAGGCTCTAGGGATCTAAGTTGTACCCGACCTGTAAACTAAGAAGTAATAGACAGGTAATTAAGTTGATGGGGAAGGGTGGGTGGTCAGAAAAGAATTGTAGAGTGCTGATTGCACGAGCGATGAGTGAATCGAAAGAGGAGAGATCACCGTCGTGGTAAGAGGAGAAGTTGGAATGATCGACGGTGACTGCCTCTTTCGGAGCACAAACCTCGATCTCCACTTACACTCGTACCTCTTGCTAGTAGAGATAACAATTTGTGTTCACTCCATCGCATTCGAATACAAATGAAGTTTGGGCAAGGATTGAATTGGATCCTTCGTCTTAGGCTACAGGCTCTAGGGATCTAAGTTGTACCCAGGTGTTAGGCGGATGACCGACGCGCTGAGAGATCCCAAGAGGTAGGAGGGAAGACGCCCAAATTGTATTCGATAAAGTAAGGATTGTACATATATAAGATTAACGGACGGGTGGCATTGTGTACTGAATGAATTTCTCATGAAGATCGGGTTGCGCCTGCATGTACACTGCCAGAATAGCTCCGTGCTTTCTGAGGTATAGAACAAATGCATTACTCGCCCAACGGCCGATTACTTTCACCACTTCGAATGGTGTGTTTCGTAAAAGATACTCCAATGTTGCGCCGATGCGAATTCCGTGGCCCTGCAGTGGTTCTCGGTTTGCGGCGGAAAACGCTTTCTGAAGTCGTGTCAGAAATGCCTGTTTCGTCAACGGTCTACGCTTGTTCTTGACACAGTACGAAAATAGAGCGCCGCCAGGCGGTGGTTGATTCAACGCGAGGTGGGCTGCCAGTCGAGACTCGGGATCTGAAGATCCTGTCTGCCGCGACCAGAAAACACTCTCACCCTGCGGCGCTGACTTTGTCGATGGCAGAAAGAAAGCCGTCTGTTCCAGATTGTTCCGGTCACGTTCCTTCATGAAACCATGTTAGCCGATTTGATTACCTCTCATACTTGAGAGCGACAGTACCTTGCGGATGTCTGATGGTTTGACATGCAGCGTGGGATTGAACGCAGTCAGGGTTCTGACAGTAAATTCTCCAAGGCGAGCTGCTGAGTAAAACGTGGTTGTCAAGCAAGCAGCGACTGCACAGTCTAGAGGAACTGTCGAGTCGAGGTGGGATAAAAGATCCTCAATGATCTCGACTGTGTATGGTAGCCGCTTTTTGGCTTTGGAGGACAGAGGCTGCAGCCGTTCTGCAGCGCGTAAGAGAGCATCCAGTTCGTCTTTCTTCATTGACCAGGAGGCACCATGAATGATGTGCCAAGCCCTAACTGCAGAGACGTAGCCTGCAATGGTGCTCCCCGCATAAGACCCGCTGAGTGTTGATACAAAAGCCGAGATTAGAAGAGAAGGTGCTGGGCAGCGATCACGCTCGGCAACATGCTTGTGGTCGCAGAATACGTGGTAGACCAAAAGACCAGAACCGTAAGTCTCTAACGTCCCATCTGCCCAAGCAAATGCCAAAACGTCCCGAATGCGGTCCATGTCAGCCGTTGAAAGACCGGCTTGCGGTCCTCGTGAGAATAAGGGTGTCCAGCCAAATAACCGTTCCTTTGCAGGAATATGTTGACGAAGGGGAGAGGGAACCGGAGTTAAATGAGGTGCATACTGCCGAGGACGTGACACCGCGAAGCGACGAGGTAAGGATGAATTAGAAATTGGTGATGATATCAGGGAGCCAATCGAAGCTGGTTTGAGGGGTGGCAGCACGGTCGGGTGAGGGTTGAGGTTTGAGGAGGGCCGTGTGACTGTGAAGCTCGGCCTGGGTTCTTGGATGATCCCAGTCGACGACGAAAGCAGAGACGGCAGAGGGTATGGTGATCGGCGGTAGGAGGAGGGAAGTCGAGGGGTAAATGCCGCGGGAGGGGCCGTCCGCGGGGTTAGCGCCACTCGTGACATAGCGAGTAAAGATGGTGAGTTCGGGTTCAAGCAGGTGGGTATGGATGCGTTTGAATACTTCGTTGACTGCTTTGTTGCGGCTGCGGCCGTTCCACCAGCCTTCAACGACGGGAGTGTTGTCTCCGTTGACTTGGATGTGCTTGTTTTGATAACCTGTTTAAACATTAGTTGAGCACACGACGCACTAGGTGAAGGATTTTGTAATACCAAGTTTGATAAGCATAAGGGTGGTAAATTCGAACCCAAGGGCTTCTGCCCACTGGATGTCTCGCACAGTGGGAGAATTCCATCCCGGAAGAAGACGCCACGCGCGCCAGCGTCCTTGGATGACGACAGCAATACCCACACTTGAACTGGCATCTGAGAATGCGGCAACGTCCAGTACTTGGCAAGGGCCCGGAATAGGACGTTCGAGTTTGTGTGTTGCGAGGGTTTGTGACCACCACGAGAGGTCAGACGCGATTGATTTCGGAGGAGTCCGCGGCATGAAAGGCTTATCACCGAAAATTCCCAGCATGCTCTCAAGGCCAGTGAGGTATGCACGACCAGGTGGAACGACACGAGTACATGAGAAAAGACGGCCATAAAGAATGCGCACTTCTTTGAGTGTGTGAACCGGGCAAGAGTGCCAAGCGGAGATAGTTGATTGGTACTTCTCACGCCTGTCGAGGGGAAGGGAGATGGTGCGAACATCGAGGTCCCATAAAATGCCTGTGTAACGCGCTGCAAAGGATGTAAAATGAAAGTCTTTCTTAAGCTTCCAAGGGACGCCGAGTTCCTCTGACACTGCGTCAATGTCGGCAAAGCTGTAAGAGTAGTTGGCGTCCTCCGCAGAGCGAGGTGACGATTGAGAGAGGTCGCGAATGGGACACTCCATATCCTCGTCGAATTCTTCTGGGTAACCAATGGAGTCGGCGCCCTTCCACCATAATCGACCACCGGTTTGACGCCGACCACCTCCTGCTTTGATGCGAGTTGCCATTTCAGCACGCCAGGAGTTGTATTCTTTGATGTATTGACGCAGAATGCGAAGAAAGAAATGATCATCAACCCACTTTGATAGTGGACCGATGCCATGTGCGCGAAAGATGTCTGCAAGAGCATCGCCGACGCGCCCATATACGCCGCAAGCTGAGCACTCGCCGAATGCACAGAAAGGATCAACGCAGAACTTCCGCTCTGGGAGGCCAATAACAGTTCCTGGCCACTGAGACGCGTGGATTGGTATGTTGCGATAAGCCTCAGACACATCTCTGATGGCACCTTGGGACCCCGGAGGCAACGTCGAGATTTTAAACGCAACTGCCTCAAAGGTGCCCCACGTGCATGGAAAATCATCGGAGGAGATGTAGTGATTGATTGAACAATGGCCGTTCTTTGGAGAGTGTGGAAAAGAGAAGTTCTGAACCAAGCGTAAGTCTGTCGATTGAGGCTTTGGAACCAGAGAGAGAGGTGAAGTTTGAAAAGGGCCAATAAGGGATTCCAACTCTTCCTGTTGGAAAGGTCCGATGTAATGTAGAGAACTGAATTCATTCTGGATGATAGCATTAAATTCGGAGTGATGTGCGACAATAGTAGCGCTATTAGGTGGGGTATAAGTTGTGGTGATTGGGGGAATGCCGATGTTAAAGCCGTAGCGAATGCCGTTGACGATTGAAGGGTACCGGTAAGTAAGATTGTGAAGTCCAAGAAGTCGTTCCCAATTACTTGCTCGCAGAGGAGTGTGAGGCTGAACTCTTCTGAGCTCGAGCACAGCCCGTGGCGCCATGAGACGAACCACCGCATCCGGTACAGATGTGACGTTCGGGGTGGCCGGATCGAGTGCAGCCCTTCTCGAGTTGGAACTCGAGGCAAATGCGACCACCGGTTCGGAAGACAATGACGTTGTTGGACTCCCTCCTGCAGAGAGTTGGTCCACCGTTCCAGAGCTCCTCTTTCTTGCAGAGGTGGACATCTGTGTGGTACCCGAGGCAGATGGCACACGTCGCGGGTTCCGACTGCGATCGAGTGCCTCTCTGAAAACTCCGATTGCCGTTTCTGGAGCACGAGCGATGACGAGGAGAGGTAGAACGTCCTCTACGGTCACGCCGATGAGGTGAACGAGAACGCCCTCTGCGTTCGCGGCGGGATGGGGATTGTGAACGGTTACGACCGCGGCGAGGAGAGGGCGAACGATGGCGCTGGCGACGGTTGTTCGCGTTTACAGCGTCTCGAAGCTGAGAGGTTGAAAATTGTTTGTTCAAAGGCAATGCCCGAGTTAATGTTAAAGGTTGGTTAAAGGTTATTCAAGGGCAGTTTCACCCGAGGAGTTGCAGTTGGTTTAAAAGCAAGTGGTTAAGGAGCGTTGTGCCCGAGTAGAGGTTAAAGGTTAAGTATGAGGGAGGTTAAACAAAAAGGCATGAAACTGATGAGCGACGTGGAAGAACAGATGTCAAGGAAACACGAACCGAGACAGCATCCGCGCGGGCACTCGATGTCTGAGCCCGAGAGTCATCCTTGAGGATTTGGATTGCAATTTTATCCAGACGCGTCTCGTTGATCAGAGCAAGGTTGAACGACAGCTCCCCGGCAGCCATTTGGGCATGCCACTGCTGGCGAACGTCATCTGCATAATGTTGGCATGCACGCGGGCCCTCCGCCGTGCTGCGGATTGGGTGACTCTTCAGGATGTAGAAAAAGTTGGTGAGGACATCGATGTGAGACTTCTCCCAGTTGAAACGTTTGATCTGACGGAGGAAGTGGTCGGTGGCGTAGTTGAAGTCGATTTCGGAAAGATCAGAGTCGGAAACAGCATCTCTGGAAGGTTTGAGGTTTGGGGCAAGACTGTATGAGGAACCGGAAGCATCGCCATCGTTAGCAACCCAAGACATGCCATCTGGGTTAACAGTGTGACGTGCGCGGCGAGCTTCCAGACCAGCGGCGAGAGTAAAGTAGTATAGTCCTACCCACTTCTTGTTCTTCAACTTCTCCTCGGCATATGCGGGAATACGAGCGTCGTCGTCGTCGCCGACAGCGACGTCAGCCGCGAAAGCCCCGAGCTTGGGGCGCTTGTCGCGAATGGCCTGGAGCTCGTCCTGAATAGCTTGAGCAGCGGCCAACTTGTCCTTCTCTTCTTTCTCCAGACGGAGGCGCGCCGCTTCGTCCTCGATGACTTGGTCTGCGGCTACTTGGGCAACCCAAGCAGCTTTCTCCAGAGTGTTCTGGGCAACCCAGAGGTCAGCGAGGAGTTTCGCGGCTTCGTCCTCGGTGATCGCCCTGCTAGTGGCGAGATGTTGTCTGAGGGTATCCGCGAAGGGGAGGGAATAATCCGGGCAGGCGAGCAAATGAGGGTCGGCGAGAATGCGTGGATTAGGGGGAGGAGCAGGGGGTGCAGGCCCGACTGGATTAGACATGTTGCAGCAAGTTAAGGAAGGATAGTTAAAGAAAGGTGTAGACAGGTTCAGAAAAGAATTGTAGAGTGCTGATTGCACGAGCGATGAGTGAATCGAAAGAGGAGAGATCACCGTCGTGGTAAGAGGAGAAGTTGGAATGATGGACGGTGACTGCCTCTTTCGGAGCACAAACCTCGATCTCCACTTACACTCGTACCTCTTGCTAGTAGAGATAACAATAAATGTAAGACTCACGGTCAATCGACGGAGCTAACCGTATTCGCGAATCAAGACTGAAAAGAGGAAAGAAACCAACAACCAGCGGGGTAAAGTGGGATCCGGATATCTTGTACTTGAATGGGGCATGAAGAAAGTTTACAGTCAATGCGATGTATTATTAGTGACAACTTGGAGGTGGGTACGTATCAGTTTCTTAGCAGACATCGAGGCCCGTAACCCTCGAGTTCATAATAAGCGCGACTATTAGTCTACAAAATTGTCAGTGCTTATTGTACCCCTCAAAAGAAAGAATAAGAATACTCACCCATACAACCCCAGCACTTCCGCAAAAATCAGAATCAACACCATGCTGACGAAAACCTTGCTCTCATGGACATAGGCGCGAACGCAGCTGTCGCCAACGACGCCGATGGCGTATCCCGCTGTGAGGCCCGTGAAGCCGCACGCGAGGCCGGCGGCGAGGTGGACGAAGCCTGCGACGAGGGGGTAGGAGACGGGTGTGAGGGCGGAGGAGATGAGGACGGATACGACGAGGCCGTAGACGGCGATGATGCCGGACATGACGACGGGGATGAGGGACTGGGAGGGGTGTTAGTTGGTGGGGTGAAGAGGGGATAAACGGGAAGCAGAGGATTTCCAGTATGAAGAAGAAGAGGTATAGGGAATGGCCGCACCTTCATGATTAGTTCGGGTTTAAACGTTCCAAGACCGGCGATGCCTATTCCTGCTTTTGCAGTTCCGAACGCGGCGCCGATGGCTGGAGCAGTCCATGTTATTGACTGGCATATGGATTGTGAAAAGACGAGCACTTACTGCTCAATACCATCTATGAGGAGTGTATTAGCATCGTATTCGAAATGGAAGGAACGAAGACGCACCGCGGACGCGACACCAGCAAAGCCAAAGAACGGCGCGTATGGCGGACACAGACTCATATTGCTATTGTCGAATTATTTGTCGAGCGTAGTGTAGTCGTCGTGGTCAGGAGAGAGTCGTAAGGTTAGGGTTTCTCTTGCGTCTCTACACGCCGCAGCCAAACAACGCCCTCCCACTTTTTCCGTCATGTCCATGTCGTGGCTGGCGCGCCGCTGCCTCCACACAACGCGCCCCGTCCTCTCCCGCATCGGCGCCACACCCATACCCATACCTCCAAACGTCCAACTCGAACACACCGATGCCGCGCTCACCGTCACCGGGCCCCTCGGCACCGCGTCTGTCCCGCTCCACCCATTTATCAAACTCGACTTGGAGACGCCCCAATCGATAACGGTGTCCATCGAGGACGCATCATTCCGCAACCAGCGCGCCATGTGGGGCACGACGCGCACGCATATAGCGAATGCGCTGACGGGGATAAGTACGGGCTTTTCGACGCCGTTGTATCTCGTTGGTGTTGGGTACCGTGCTGCGATGGAGGAGGACCCCCGCGGGACGGTGGATGGAGGGTCGGGCAAGAGACTCGCGATGAAGTTGGGGTATAGTCATACCGTGTATGTCCCGATACCGCCGTGGGTGGACGCAAAGGTGGAGACGCCGACAAAGATTGTGTTGAGCGCGACGGATAAGCATTTGTTGGGATTGTTTTCTGCGAGAGTTAGAGCGTACAGGAAGCCGGAGCCGTACAAGGGAAAGGTGTGTTTTTCGTTTATTCTTGCAGTTCTTCGCTGACACTTTCCAGGGTATCTTCATCGGTACAGAGACCGTACGCGTAAAGAGCGTAAAGAAAAAGTAGAATTCTCATACTCGTTAATCTATCTATTTCGGCACCTCCAATACCTGCCGCGCCTAAGGACTATCAGAAGGACCCATGCCACGGCTTCTCGCAGCCTCGTCCGCCGTTCATCTCCTTGCTACCGAGAGAAATGACCTATTGCAGTGAGCCACGTCCGTTTTGCGAGCTCCTGGAGCGGACAGTCGTGTCCTCTGCAATTCCTCGTTGCGCAGGATGATCAGAACTTGTCACTTGAGTTCTGTGTCAGCTAGGCATTGCCATGGACAAGTTGACGGTCATCTCGTTGTAAACCCTCTCACATGACGCCGCTGACGACTGTCGCGCTCTGGTCACGCCATGGCGAGCTTCCGTCGTTCCAGTCTCTTTTCGTCGAATTGACCTCTTGCACTTTATACCTGTACTCGACGTCGGATGGACGTGGTGCTTAGTTCCAACAACGACGACTTTGTCAAGGCCTGGGGTAAGTTTTTTGCGACAACTGTTAACGTTGAGTAGATACTAACATCGCGAACTCAATAGACTTTGACCGGTGTTACATGTTACCCATGGATCTCATAGATCTCAGCCCCTCGACAAGCTAATGGTGAAGCTGTATGCCTGAGCTAGCTCCCGCCCACCACGTAGACTAGACTCGGGGATATTTACTTCCTTCATATACATAGCAGTCTTTATTACTACCCTTAGTTTACATGCGGCTTTGTTCAGGAATTTGCTAGTAAGTCATCCTTCCATTTCTTACACTTCTCTCTTAGTGACAGGCATGGGTAGTATACAGATTTCGGCCTTTCCTCCCCCAGTATGACTGGAACCCCTCATGCACGCTAGCCGTCTAGTGGTGCAGGGACGTACGTTCCATCTGGGCTACGCGATTCATGAATGTCGTGCTCGAGAGTCTGCGGGTCGACGGCTGCGGTCTTTCTGGATTGAGCGGCGCGCGTTCCGGGTACATGGCTGCTAATAGGAAGTGGTGTCTATTGTGCCCTCGGCGCTGGCAGATACTGCCAACCTCAACATCATCGTGGACCATACAATGACCTCCAAGAAAAGTCAAGTTTACGCCGGATTCTTTCGATGAGAAGATGGGCGCCATTTTAACTGACTTTCCGATGTTGGATGTGCAGGGTCTTAAAATGCGAACGGAATGCTTATTGTTTTGGTTAGGACCTGCATCCATCCCCCTCGTGAACGTGCTTTACGACAATATCCACTACAAACTTGCCCTCGGCCCGCTACGGACGGCCGCCCTGGGTAAGTAAGTCGAAGGTTTGCTGTGCTTTTCGAGACTCACATTTCGCAGTGTATTGAACTCTTCCACTCGGTTAAACCTCTCTTCAACGGCAAACCCACCCTCCTCGTTAATAACAAAATCGATGTCATGCGTCTCGAAGATATTCACTCAGACTCCCGCATTCTTGTGCAGGAAAACATTGACTCAGAGGACGTTATATGTGTCCAAGCCTCATGTTACTCTGAAGACGGGGTCATGCAGCTCAAAAAAAAGGTGTGTGAGGCTCTTCTCGCTCAGCGCGTGGGTGCCAAAATCAAAGGCAGCAAGATTAACCCTATCTTTGTCCGGATACATGTTGCACAATGGATAGCGCAAAGGTGAATGTCGATTACAGTGAGAAATACTGCAATGTTTGATTCTCTCTACATCTCCGCAAGACGAGCAGGTCTGTCGTATCGTGTGAAGCCTCCGCAAACAGATCCTCGACAACATTGAGGGCCTGTGTAAACTCATCAACCAAATCCTTTGCGCGAGTATACTCCTCCGAGGCGCCAGTCAGCTCCCTGATACGGCTGCACGCATTCTGCGCAGTCTCTGCGAGATCGTGAAGATAATCCATGGCATCCTCCAGTGCAGTGATAGACCTCGTCTCAATCGTGTCCGCACAGAGCGTCTCGGCGTACTCTCTGAGGTTGGGGCCGATGAAGGCGTGAAGCTTCTTGAGCTGCTTGGATATAAGTTTGAATGAGCGAGACACTTCCGGTATCTCTGGCTCTCTGAGTGAGATGTGTGTCAAGTCAGAACTTGAATTTAAACAATGTTGGTGAACGCACCTAGCGCCCCGGCGTGGGCCATCCTCTGAGGCATCGGTTCTCTCGGCGTAAGAGCGCTTTCTTCGGCGCAAGATCTTCCGGCGATTCCTGAGCAGGCGGTGGTAAGAGGCAGAAGCACGATCAGGTTTTCAGTGATTGGCACTGATCCACGTACCTTGAATAATAATCCGCATCGTATTGAGCTCTCGCTTGACGGCGCTCCTCCTCTGTATGGTATTTAGGCTTACGTCCCATTATCCGTTTTGAGTTGGGAAGCAGAGGGGGACGCAACGGTCGAGAAAACGGATGTGGTGTTATTATAAGTAGCGCATTTTCATGAAGAGGGCTCGAACGGGGCTAGTCCGTTCTCATGGACTTGGGTGTGCAAGGTGGCTGTAGCCACTTGAGAAGGGAAATATCATCCTCGTGCTTTAGATTATGGCACGGATAACGCGACCGGGGAACGGTAGCTGTAGCATCATCATATGATGATGATGCAAGGTGGCTGTAGCCACTTGAGAAGGGATCTATCCTGGGAAATATCCTCGTGCTTTAGACGGATAACGCGACCGGGGAACGCCAACCGTAGCAAATGACCTGTTGCAGTTAGCCGTGTCTGCTTTGTGAGCTCCCCGAGTGGACAGGCTGGCGATCGCCGTATCCTCTACAATTCCGAATCGCAGTCGGTTTAATACAGACCGTGCGCGTCTCAGCCGCGGTCACAAGCTTCTGTCTCAGTACTCGTAACCCGAGCTACCTGGAGTCGGTGAGCCACTACACGGATATGTCAACGCCAGGCGAAATTCTTGTCAGGACGCTTGCGAGTGTATATACATACAGCGCGCCTCAGCGCCGTCCATCTATTACCACCACTGCCAGCACCGCGCTTCCCCTGCCCCCAAGTCTGAATCGTCTTCCGGCCTTCGTGTGACTTGCTCGAGGCGGCCTTAACGAGGGTTTCGAGACGCTCGGATGGCTGCTCGGATTGCCCAACTGGAGTTGAATAGAAAAATGAAATTCGACGAGAACTCAACGGTCCAAGGAACCAAAGTAGTTGCTCATTGGTGAAGGCACCCACGGGTTCCTCTGGTCCTTCGTCGACACAGTCTTGTGGGGGCTTCCGGAATGGGATATGAAGACGTATATTCGAGTGAAGAATCAGGTCAAGCGTGCGCGGAACTTCCCTCTTCATGTCTCGCACCACTCTAGGCGGTCCCTATTTTGGATCGAGGATTTGGCTGCGCCGCTTATGAACACAAGGTCGTTGTATCTAGGCCTTGATCTACCGGATGTGCGGGAGTTCATGGAGCTTATTGGTGATGAAAGACCCACGCGGCTCGAGAAGCTCCACATTTCTTGCAAAGAGCCAAAGGAGGAGGAGGAGGATGTCTATTGGCTGCCCAGCACGATCGTCGAAGCTCTGCCGAGTCTACGCCGCCTCATCCTCAGCAACGCATACGTGATGTTGGCAAGTCTACCGCACAATTTGACTGAGCTGTCTCTGTCCGGCCCCGTATCTCTGACGCGCCATTACGAGATTCACGAGTTCTTCGACGTTTTGGCGGAGCTGTCCTATCTAGAGATCCTGTCCATAGAACTCGTTGTCATCCAAAACGATTCCCCGAATGTCCCGCTGCCCATAATCAAGCTGCCCCGGCTGCAGAGCTTGTCGATTAGCAGTCTCTTTCACATCATTCACTCCTTCCTCACCAATATCCATGCACATCCCGACTTGCGGATCACGTCTGTCGTCTATCCTCGCATCGTGAATAGTTACGACGTCTCCGAGTTCATCTTGTATCCCCTCATCCCGCGTTTCCGCCACCCCAAAACTCTTGCGTACATCTCACATATCCGTGGACTCGTTGTTCGGACGGGCGCCAATTTTCCGTCAACCACTCATCTTTACGGGTACGACCATACCGATGTCAGCCGCGTGACGCGCTGGCGCGATCTTGAGGACGAAGGTACAGACGGGGTGCTGGACTTAACATTTTTCGCACGGAGAGGCAAGTACAGGATCCGCACGTGCCGGAGGATTTTCCGCACGATCATGACGGACGTGCGTGTGCTGGAGGTGCGGGCAGGGTATGGGGTGCGGGCGGCGACGCCGACGGTGGGCTGGTGGAGGATGGCGCTGTGGAGTCTCGTATCGCTGGAGGCGGTGTATGTGTCTGCGGACGCGCAGACGTGTGCGAGCTTTTGTCAGGCGCTGGTGAGCCTTGTTGAGCAGAGGCCGGGGAATTTTCCGAAGCTTGGGAGGGTGTATTTGCACAAATCGAGTCAGCGGGATGTGGGGTGGAGATGGTGTGCCGGTGTTGGACTGGAGGATAACATTGATGGGTATGACCCGATGGATTTGCCGAGCAGGAATTTTGAGGAGGTGATCAAGGTGGGGCGGGTGTATAAGGAGGCTGGGTATGGGGCGTTGGAGGTGGTGATGACGAATAATAGTGACTTTGCGTATTGGCCTGGGTTGGATAAGACGCGGGAGTTGGAGGATGTTGTTGCTGGCTTTTCGTATATTGAAATGCCCAAGTAGTTGACCTGGTACGTCTAGTAGCTCTCAATGTGGCTCTTTCAACGTGGGATAAGTCATGCGCATGCCCATCAGTAAGTTACTAATACTAGATGATAGCAGCAATTGTAGCTTATCCTCTCTATGACATAGGATGCAGTAGAACATAATAGGTAAAGTTGTTCTACGTTTCTTATTAGTTTGTGGCACACATTCCACAATCCTGGTCCGTGCGCACATCATGACACGTGCCTACTTTTCAAAGTCCGACTTTCATGAACGCGTCTTGTCTGTCTTCTATCTTCTTCTGCCATTCTTTATGAAATCTGAGCTCTTAAGCACCCACAGACTAACCACCATATCACGTCTTCGTCGAGGACAGCGCTGGCCAATGGGGGCAACAATGACCGTTAGCATAAACGCACTCGCAAAACGACGACCATGGCGAACGCGACCAGGACGACCAAAATAAGCGTTTGGATGACTGTAATACAGACAGGGCGGTCAATGACATTGTTCGGAGTCCGGAAAGCACCAGCAGCACCACCTCTTTCCCAACATTATAGAAGAAGTTATATAGGTAGGTGATCATGTAAACTGTCTTCAGAATCATACTGACAGATCTCAGATTCTATAAGGCCAACTCGCAACGCCGACCAGGTTTTCGACATGAATTGTTCCCGCTCTTCAACTCGCGTCTCCGCCAGGGCCTGAGATCTCACACCAACACGAACTCGGAAATCCTCAAGAAAGCCGAACAAGCAAGGTGGTGTGTTCCTTCCGATTTATCCAACATAGCATTATCTGACGACCTCTTCCCCTAGGTTCATTGGTGTGACTGAGTTGACGCTGAACAGTGACTTGAATTGTTCTCACTGTCAAAGTTTGCTGTTACTGCACTACTTGGTGCGGTCCTTATTTTTGTCCGACCGAAAAGTATGTGGAAGGTCTCTCTCATGACGAGGAGACTGATGTTTTTTTTTCAGCCTAGGCCGGTTCGGCATGATGGCGACGGAACTGATTCCTGGCGCCACACTTCACCTCCCCACTCCTGATATCCTCACAGCACTAACTTTTGGCGCCTCAATAATATCGGACACACTAGCAACTGCTCAGGTATGTCTTTTATTTGGATTACCGTTACTTTCGCTAAAGAGGAAATCCCACCAGCCGATTGACAATTGTCCGCCCAAAGTGGTAACAGTGTACAAGCTGCAAATCAGGATCCCGTTGTCCACACTGGCAAATGCCCTGGCTCGCTCTGAAGACCATTCCCTTCCTCCTCTGTCGTTTGCCTTGCCGAATTATATTAGTTTCGGGATGGCAGCGAAACGCCTTGAGCATGGACGAACTCGTTACCAATAACCACGAAATCCCGCCGCATTACTGTTCTTGGGGCATTGTCCACACTCTATTGTGCGATGCCTATTGCCAAATAGGTGTATGCGACGCGTAAAATGTGGACGTTTCGTTTGTTTGAGTGACTCCATTGTTCAACGATTCGGGAAAAGTGGACGCTTCATGGTCGGGGGTGAAGGCTATATATAATGTTTGTATAATGTCCACCTCGAGCTTGTTCCTACCATCTCGGCTATCTTCCCTTCGACCAGCTCCCTCTGCCATTGCCCGACTTGCATCATCATCATGGACTCGCCTGTTCTTTCCAACGGGTTTGTTTCTCTTTTCTTCACGCTGGCAGTCTTTTGTTGACTTGGCTTCATGTAGACCGGGGACTTTTCAGCATCCTTCTCAAGGCCTCACGGCTCACATTGAAAACATTTTGATTTGCGATATTCTCAAAGAGATCTTCGAATATGTCGTTTTCAGTTTTGCCGCAACGCCCTTCACCATTTCGCAAGTGTGCCGCCGATGGCGGGACATTGCCTTTCAAGTTTCCGCGTTGTGGAGTAACATATCAATCACGGAATCATCCATCAACCAGAACTTTCTTGAGCCTGTTGCTTGGCGTCGAAAGGCAGGCAAGTGCAAGGCCGCTTTCCCAGGTCCTTTCCCTAGAGTTCAATTAATGCTGGAGCGGTCGCGAACCCAGCTCCTCGTCATGTCCATTGTTATACCGGCCCCCGACGCTGTTTCCCGCTGGGACGTCGTCCACACTCGGATGCTCGCCGCACTCCTCAAGCCCCATTCCCCCCGCTTCCGCACTCTTTACCTCGACAGCAGCGCCCCATGGCAGCATCATGCGCTGCTCCTCAACGTCCTCCGCGACTGCGTGCTCCCGAACCTCGTTGATCTCACTGTCTCCAGATGGTATGAAGCCTGGCAACAGTTCAATAACGGCTTTGATGTCGCCACGTACGCAGCGGGGCGGTGCACTGTTCCTGGTACCAGGGTTTCTCTCGCCCCCGGTGGCATGAAGGAGGAAGTCCTTTGTCCCAAGCTGCTGAGGATCACATTGATGGGCAGCTACCAAGACTGGGACCGCTTCGGTGGGCGCAATCTTGTTCAGATCACCATTGCCCGGTTACCGCTGAGTGCGCGTCCGACTGTGATGCAGTTACGGCGCGTGTTGGAGATGAGCAGTGCAACGCTCACCTCGCTTGATCTGACGGGCGCTTTGTCGTACCTTCTTCCAGAAGGGGAGGACGTCTTGCCACCTGTTGTTCTCACCAATTTGTCGCAGTTGACACTGGAGTATACAATGCCGATCGAGCTTACGGTGCTCCAGTCTGCCATCCTTGTACCTGCTTTGAAGCAGCTCTACATCCTTAACTCGAACAGGGAGGACGATCCGGATGTCGCAGAGGCAAACCTGGTCTACACGGACACACTGAACTCCTTCGCCGCTCTCCTATCCACCTTTCCTTTCGCTCAACTCGAGGACTTTGCCCTCCACGGAGCCCAGTTTGGTCCGCCGCCTTCCTCTATTCCTACGGATGACGAGATCGTGGCCGCTGGCGCAAAATTGTCGTCGCTTCCCGTCCCGTTCCAGCTTGTTCAGCGGTTGAAGAACGCGAAGAAGGTCTGCTTCAACAACCCGGATCAATTTCTGCTCATGGGCATGCTCTACTCCCAGCTGGACATGGTCCCCAAGGATTATCGTAAAGAGGATCAAGACCCTGAGATGCCGCCGATTCCCATCGTTCTCGCTGATGTGCAAGAACTCTGCTTTGAGGTGGACACGGACGACCAGGCGCATCGCGGCGTTCTGCGGTATTTGAGCGATCGCCTGGAGAAAGATGTTGTCGAGGAGGATGGGGCGAGGGTTTATGTGGGCAAGCCGGTGGATGTGCTGCGACTGAGTTTCCCGCTTGTTATGCGGGAGCAGTTGAAGAAGGAAGATTGGAAGGGGGCGCAAGTTGCTCGGCAAGTTGTCGTGCGCTACAAATTCCCTTGACGGGAGTTCACTGGTGGCGAACAATAAGCTTCAGAGAGGGGTTTTACTTTCACGTTGCTGTATATACTTTTTTTGACTCTTGTATGCCCTTACGCTGCTCATGTACTGTGTCTTTTTGTTTGCTATAGTAGCTACTTCTTATCCAATCTTACGTGCTTCACCGAGATCCAAAATATAGAACAGTCGTTGTTTCGTGTCTGAAAAAGCAGCAAATGAATCTCCCATCCCACCTTGACCTTGTGTTAAGAATGGCGGTGACGTGTCTCCTACTCGCAGTGCAGCGATAGGATTATAGGCAGGATTGTAGCGCAGATTAGAAGTCATCCTCCTCTAAAACGGTCTCCTTATCCAAGAGTCCGTGTAGCTATCCAGACAGGCCAAGGACAGACCTTGTTCCATTTTAGTAATCCGGACATCCGGTCCGACGTTGATCGCAAGGTTGATGCAGGTGCATAGGTTTACATCTTCCATCCAGCCACAAAACGCGACACGTCGCGTAACATATCCAATGGCGCTTGAAGAGAAGCAAACCTACCTCCTGAGACTACTCCAATTCAAGGAATCACCCCTCTCAACCACTCCCTCACTTCCTGCTGAGAGCCAATCACCACTCCAGTTATTGGACAGACACATACCGGACCATCTTTTGCTCAAACGTATAAGCATTGTTCCATCACTTGCGTCAGACATAGCTAACGTCACGGACGCGTATTACGATGATATAGCCGCGCTTTCAGCGGAGAAACTGGAATGGATGGCTTGCAAACCTAAAATCTTCGAGGCTGGGCCTATGGCGGAGGCACGAGGAGACGGCCTCGGGATGATCTGCTCTTCCATCGCGACATCTGTAGTTGTAAATCCTGGCCAGCCCGGAAATGACTTCCTGATGATGTGGGATGCGCGCCGGGAAATGCGTCCACCGTATAATGACCAACTGTCATTCGTCGTGGAGAACTGCGCCCTGCTGTTCAATGATATAGATGATGATCCTGATATGTTGGAGCCTCTCAGCGGAGCGACTCGGGAAACCATGGTCAACCTTCGCGACCACTCTCGGTATCTCATTACCGGGCTGTTTTTCTCACCCCAAGGTCGGTCACTCTTGGAAGAAATGTCGGTTCTAGTGCAGGACGAATTTCCTTGGAGCCTTGACTCGAAATGCTCTAAACCTCATATTCCTGGGACTCCTGGCCAACCACCCCCGGATGTTGGCGCGGAAGACAGTTTATGGAAGTTGCCTCTTTCATTGGATACACTTCGTCCTTCTTCATTACGCAGAAGTACTAGGTTTATGGAAGAAGGAGACGTAGCTTGGACAAGGGTTCCGGCATCAGGAAATATAACCCCAATTCCCCATCTGAATGTGTTTGACAAGACTTACAAACCGATGGTACGCGACTATGTTCAACGCGTACGTATCTCCGTCTAGCAGATGCATCTCCTAACAAGCTTATCCAGGCGTGGGTCAACGCTGTCCGCGTGGACTCGTCTGTCATCATTTTTGATTGTGGAACTGCACTTCGACTTGGTATCCGGCACCGCGCGACGCAGACACTGTTTCTGACAGAGCTTCTTGATGTTGCGACAAGCGAGAACCCAACATTTGGCAAGTTTTACACCGGTCTGCACATCGCCGCTGCGCATGACAGTTTGAAGCGGCTCCCTCTTAAGATGAACAGAAAACGGCCTCGAGACGGTGACGAGTACCACCTACCAGTCAAGCGACGGAAAACCTCCAATCATCAAAACACTGCCGAACTCGTATGTTCAGTTATTACCCTTTTTATTTTGAGCTCAAAATCGTTGCACACAGAAAGCGCAACTACACTTGAGGAATGCGAGTGTTATCGCCGTGTACTTTCGCTACCGACAACATGACTCTCCCGCGCCCATTCTTCTTTTCTCCGATCCACAGAGCCCACCCAGACCGACTTATCGTCCAAAGGATTATATCAAGTTGGTGCTTGATAAACGTTTGGGAGCAGGAGCGACAGGCGAAGCACTAACTGCGTTGATCGAACCAGACGCGTCATCTGGCTCCCCGAAATACAGTCCCTTGGTGTTTAAAATGGCGACGGATGCAGAGCGCATTAGACGTCTGAAGCATGAGTGCAAAATTTACACACATCTTGAGGCCGCAGACGTGGAAGGAATCCCTCGCTCACTCGGTATTTGGCATGACACTTCACAGAGTATCTGCGCGCTCATTTTGACTAACGCCGGGCACCCGCTTGGTGAACGTCTTGACGATGAGCGAAAAGTGACACTAACTCCCACTCAAGCGTGAGTCGTCCAATTCTCCAATTCTTCGTCCATTCACGCCTTTGTAGGGCTAGTCTTAGACAGACACTGAAAAGCATTCACAAAGCTGGCATCTTGCACCGCGATCTGCGATCCTGGAATATTCTCGTTGACGGGTTTGACCGGGTCTTCATCACGGATTTCGACCGGTCAAGCCTTAACGCATCTGCTACAGAGTACCGCTTAGAGGCAGAGAGACTAGAGAAGTTTCTCTCTGGCGGTTACGTTGATAAAGATCCAATCATTGGGTATGATGAAAAGTCCGAGGAAGAGGCCTCTCCTACATAATACAATCTACATACATACTTGTTATATCTACCAAGCTGTCTTTACTTTTTTGCCAACCTCACTTCCTTGTCCACCCGAGTTTTCCTTTCTTCAGCCAGCCTTGGACCTACGCGAAGGCGG
The DNA here is from genome assembly GCA_036872995.1 of Hymenopellis raphanipes. Classification (NCBI taxonomy): domain Eukaryota; kingdom Fungi; phylum Basidiomycota; class Agaricomycetes; order Agaricales; family Physalacriaceae; genus Hymenopellis; species Hymenopellis raphanipes. The sequence goes on from JAYMDG010000001.1 coordinate 439,946, forward strand.
CCTCCATGGCGTTTCGGTCCTGCTGCCGCTTGGACGCAGCACTAGGAAGATCCGGCTGCGAGTCATCATCTAAAATACTCTCTGCATTTCTCCAGCTGAGAACACAGATATATAAACTGCGCTTGTCTTCATCAAACATGATATGTTTGGGAGAGCTTGCCTTGAACAATACCGGCATCGTGTAATTCGTTCAACAAGTGTGGCTCCTCCGAGGCTTATCACTGCCACGAATGTGACGATGCTTTCAAATGGACGCAAACCAGCCGTTTGATTAGTTAAGTCGCTGATTAGGTCGTAGTGGGTCAACACCTAGGAACCTGTAACTGCCTTTGACTAAAGCACTCTCTGACTCGCAGCTCCTGATCCGTTCAAGACTCCAGGGGAAGGAGTCATCGTATCGAGAAGAGTGCCGAACGTCGGGGGGTGGAGACGGACTCCAACACTAGATCCTCAAGAAGTTAGTCTGCAGGACACCACCTGACGGTATCCCGTCATTGGCAGCGCGTCACGATGCATCTGAATACAAGAACCAAGCGGCACTTACGCCTCTCGGATGAAAGCTGGAGCGCGGCCTCAGGTCGATGAAAGCTTGTCGCGATTCGAGGGTCTCCCTGGCAAGTGGCGTCGTCGAATCGAGGCCGCATTAAGATGAATGCCGGTTGAAACGAAACAAGCATCCATAATGAATAGAAAAGCAGAATTCAACAAGACGTACCTGGCTGCCTTTTCTCGAGTTAGTGCAATACAGTGTTTCTGTTGACATGAAACAGCCAGCTGACGGGTTGACACGGGTCAAGATTTATTTTGAATAGACAAAATTGAGCTAGCAAGCAGCACAAGGTGATGTTACGAGAACGAGGCAATTGTCTATTTTAGTGGCAGTATGCCATATGTGGTCCAGAGGTAATCGGACGTCGCGCCAGAGCGCGTTTTATGCGGTCGATGTGGGGGAAACGACAGTCATCGGCGTAATTCCCTCTATTGATATCAAGCTAGAACGAGCGGGTTGCGCCAGAGTCAGTCGAAGATGGTAGGAAGCTATGCCAAGAGGCAAAATCCGGCAGAATCCGGCAGATGGATTGAGTAATGAGCAGTGTGCCTGAATCCGAATATAAAACGGCCATCTCTCCTCCTACCACCACCATTGTCAAGGTGTTCACTCTGTCGTCACCGACGAGTTCGCCTTTTGAACGGGCCTCTCGTTGTCGAGCACGATGGTGCGTCTCGTATGGCTACGCGACGATGATCTACTAACCAGTGCCGTAGGTATTTGTGAACCATAAGAAGTTCGCTTGGTACTTGCCTTTATCTCGTCCTTGTCGCCCCCTCTCACGACGAGCAGCGAATCATGCATTAAAGGTCATCGGTCGTCATCTTGCGCCCATACGGACCGGCCTCTCTACGAGATCAAGAAGAAAGGACGCCCTATTTCTCAGTGCGAAAAGTGTCGACAACTCCGACAATCTCGCAGAGTACATTCGAAATGCAACTGCAATACGGCGGAGGATGCTCCTCCAGCAGCGGCGCCGATAGCGTCTGGCAGCAAATGTATGTCTCGCGTTACTATTCTCTAAATATAACTAACGTACTTCCAGCTAAACGTTTCATTCCAATTGTCCCGGCGCTGCCCAATGGTCTGAGAGATGCGCTCCAATCTACGTCTTCCCGCCCGCCAGACGCCCGTCAACTAGGTACGAAAGCTCTTAAAAATGACCCCATGTCGCTAACTGTTATCTCAGTCAACTCCTTACTCAATCCATGCTCTTGCAAAGGTGGGGTCGGCAAATGCAGATGCCACCGCCAAGACGCAACAGGACTCGACGCGCTCGTTCAAGCTGCAGAAATGTTCGAGCAGCAGTCCCCCAGTCATCCCCCAAAGGCTCGAGTAATAGCACGTCCGAACAGCCCGCAACGGAAGCGTCGCAAAACAAATCCCACCGCACCTCAGATCCAAGAAGCGAAATCCCACACTTCCACCCATTCGCATGCACACACTCATTCGCATTCACACACCCACTCACATGCTCATCATTCACACGACGAACCTGTCAAACTCCCTCCCATTAATGTTCCCGAATTTCAGGGTGTCGACTCCGTGCCGACCTTCGCTACTATGCCGCCTATGAGTGAGATTGCGTCCATCGCCGGCTCTGGGTGTACCTGTGGTGTCGAGTGCGGTTGCCCGGGATGTGTCGAGCATCGTGGCGCAGACCATGCGCTCTCCGAGCATGGCGTATGCACTGATGGTTCATGCAGAACGTGTGTGGATAACCATCAAGGCGTTGAGCTGCCGCAGGCGGGCTTGCTGCACAATTTCTTCGCGCTTGCGGCAAAACTGCCTGAGCCTCCCAAGCGGCTTGGATATCCGCCGGTGAAGCTGCCGAAATTGTGCTGTGGCGGGAACTGTGGCTGTCCGGACGGGAGGTGTGGGTGTGTTGGCGGGTGTGGGGGATGTTGTGGTGAGCACTCGGAGAAGAAGAAAGAGGAACCTGTTCCGGCGCCAGCGCCTCCGCCACCGCCGCCAGTGGAGGCTCCTCCTGTTCGTAAGGGGTGTTGTTGTGGTTGAGCAGTATCTTTTGACATACCATTTATGTTGTATAGTATGAACGAATGTTTAACAATGATGAATTTGGTTTTTAACACGGTATTGGGTGGAAGATAAAAGTGCGGTTGGGACACGAACTATTGACGAGCGAGTCGCGTTTGTATAGGCCGCAGACAGTATCTTCGCTGTATGATATCGACCAGCATCTCGACAAAACGCGCCGCGGCAACCATTTACGCGCGCTTAACTGATTGCGTTCATCGGATCGATTGACAAGCATGCGGTGGCACCATTATTTACCACCAAGTTAAGTGACGGCCCACGATGAGGAGATAGAGGTTCAATACGCGAGAAAGTGTTACCACCGAGAGATCAGTATCAGTAGGTTTGGTTGAGGTTCCGACTGATAGAAAACGGAGCATACGAGTACTTAGACTGCCTGGTAGACCCGCGTTCCTCAGGCCTTGAGCATCTACACGTCAAATGACAAATGACTTCTTGACGTTAATCGTAATGGGAACAAAAACGCTATGGACAAGACCAGTGATTTTCCGACAGATAGCTACGGTGAACTACAGACACGTCGCTAACCGCATTGTAAGAATGTGTAGTTTCGGTCTCCTCTTAGCCATCTTGACCCCTGGACAACGAGTGGTGCTGCCGCGTAGAACGGTCTCAGGCGCCTAAATAGACGCGACCTCGTTCTTGAATGAGTGCCTGGCAGAAGGAGAAACGATAGTCTGACTTCGAAGAATGGATCACAAAAACGACGCATAGATGCTGTTCTATGGTGTCATGTGAGACATCTGTATCTTTTGTAGTATTTCAAGTATTCGTGAGATTGAAATCAAGCAGTGTGGCGCAAATCTGGTGTTTATACATAGTGAGCGTCATAGACACTGTCCGCGGCGCCGTTAGATGGGAAACTTTGAACCCCTGCGGGTACGGAATAAGAGTACAAACTTCTGAGTCGCAAGGTACCGTCCTCAAGGAGCAAGAGTACAGATAGTGACATGCGGACGGTAGCTAATCTATAGAGCTATACATAGGGAATACACACGTGGTACAGGACCTGGCGGTTGACCCATCATTCGTTGGGATGCCATTCCCCCTCTTCCAGTACTAGTTCTAGAGGGTATCGTGAAGACCCTAATTCTATCTGAATCAAGGACCCCGGACTCGAAAATGGGGAGTTGAAATCTTAAGGGGTAAAAGGACTCCGTTGGTACATCTACTCGTACATCTATTTAGGCAAAGGAAACTGCGCCGCCTTGGTGGTCGAGTGTAATGCCACATTTAAATCATAATCCCCACTAAGATTTCTTTGTATATGTAGAAGTAATGGACGATGGTAGAGTCTGCACGCATTTGTCCCAGCCAAATGAGCCTCCACTAACCAACCGGGCAAAAATCTCAACGATGCCTTCGGAACGCCATATCACCGACGACAGCACCCAGAATTCCACTGATGATGAAAGACGCGTTAAAAGTCCTTTGAGGAATGAGTAATCTGGTTGTAGAAGACGAGGCAGTTCCACATACATGATAATCAACATAATCAGGTAGTGAAGTGTCGTCTCAATGGCGGTCAAGGCTCCAGAGGCAAGTCTGTGCGAGAGGACAAACTTCCTGAGCTGCTCCTGTGCAATATCACGGAGCGGAAGCTTGTCCACGTCAGACCCATATTCGGTGACCAGGCGAAGAGAGCTTGGGATAGCATTTAATACTAGAATGAAGAGTAGCTAGTGGAGAGATTCACCGAGCCTGGAAGCCGATGTCCAGAGACTGGCGGAAAGCCCGAAGCCATCTCTCGAATACGGAGAGAAAGAATATCACGAAGCAAGCCCCGACGATAGCACCGGCGGAAGAGGGAATGATGGTGTCAAACGTCGCCTTTGGTAAAGTGCAGGTAGGGCTTCATGGTCACGGACATCGACGACAAAGTCGAATTGTCGGAGGAAGACCCTGTCTGACATCCCATTCATGGTGAGCAGAATCGAGGCACGAATGAGAGTACGGTAAGTATGTAATTGAACAACGATTCTTGCATTAAACCTCGTCAAACAATATGTTCGGAAGGGCGTTGGTTTACAACTCCCTTGTGAGTACATCGAGAATATCAACAAGCATTTGCTACAACGTAGTAACAAGATCCTGAAAACGTGTCAGCCGGGATGTTGAACTCGGGCTAGATAATCATTGACTTACAATTTAACGAGAACCCCGTCAGAACCCTCATACTCGACCGACTCAAAGCTTGGATCTCTCTTCGGCACCACGCTGCTTTCCGACGTCGTCCCACCGTCCCTCCAGTCATCGCGTGCATCCCGTCAAGAGTCGACTTGCCGCGCTCAAGGCCCCAACAGCGACAAGATCTCTGTCTCGCTCAACCGATGCCCAGGCCGGGAAATCGTCCTGGACAAGGTATTCATTCTCAGCTCAAAATTTCAAGGTCAAAGACTTACCCGTCGACGAGAGCACCAGGCGGTCCAACAGTCGAATCAAGAGTCATCTGTCCTGCCTGTACGGATTAGAGATCTCACGATATCCCGACATCCCTATCGAGTCTCGTCAGAAGCAAAATGTTGTCCAGCGCGGGTATTCACAACGTCCCGGCCATACTGACGGCGTGATTAGAGCAATACAGTGTTCCATGACTGACGCCCGTAGTAGAAAATGGCCTCAAGACGATCTACAAACGTTAATTCAACATGGCGTGATTCGGTTCAAAGAAAGACGCACCGCACGATGACCAGAATAGTAGGGACACCGATAATGCCCATCCCCGTATCCGCAAACGATAGCCGAGACAGTACTTCTGGTGAAGGATCACAGTTCAACGAGATCCCGCCACTCCGAATTCTGTCCCGTCGAGGCAAAGGCGCGAGCCTAACAGTGCCGTCAATGGTAGCGCAGCCGCATTTACGCTGCAGTGTAAATACAGACGACATGAGAAGTCGACTGCAAGGGGATCTCAGGCTGCGCAGGCGGTCAGCGTGTAAAAAGGATTGCGGTCTAAACGTGAAATACTCACAGCCGTACAATAAGCCATCCAAGACTCGGTAACAATCGTCGTATTCCTCTAGTCTGAAAGCTTGTGTGAGGTCGAAGCGGCGCGATTTTCAACTATGCCCATAGGAGTGAGCTCGGCAAAGTTCCAAGCCAAATTGATGCCCGAACGACAGTGGCCCGTAAAGCAGCGCGTATACACCAGACGGTAAGTGAAGGCGGAGAGACATCAAGGAAGGAGTACGGGTAGTCCAGGGCGTCAGTGCGTGTCAGCTCTAGAAGTCCAGCGAGCTTGATGGTGGTGGTCAGAAGGCAAGATCGCAAGTAGAGGTGATCAGACATACCTTGTTTGCGAAAACATTTGTGCACCTTCACCGAGACGGCACATAAGCTACCCTTGGTGTCGTTCGGCGTGGGGACATGTTCAACATAAACTTGACCTATGTCTAGAGTCGGACATCGGTCAACCGGAAGCCAACAGCGCGTACCCAAGTGATCCCTTCGAGTTGAAGATGCCGGTGGGAGATGTGAAAAGAACGGAAAGTGAGGAGTGAAATGGCATCGTACAGAGACGGCCCCGAGAATCCGCTATAAAGCCGTGGTAAGTACTAGAAAGAAAAGGGTCATGACATTACTTACCTGTAGTCTTGGTCTTCGTCGCATAATAGTCTATAGCAACGAGATGAGTAAGTTCGGAATACAAGGAGTAAATGGTAGCATACCGTGGAGCACTAGTCAACCTCGAGGGCGTTCTAAGCGCCCAGTCCCGCCTGAGATAAAGACGTCCGGATCGAAAAGGATAAAGTCAAGGTCGGGCTACAGTCGAGGTGACAACCGAAGCGGCTTGAATGACGGCGCCTGTGTCAATGGTGAGTTCAATTCTAGTGGAGTACGAGCAGCGCGGCGTACCGTGGAGGCGCAGAACCGCCTAAAATAACAACAGGTCAGTGGGGTGTTCACTGGAAGGACGACGAACACGCACTAGCTCACCCATCTGGGCTCATAGGACGTCGTCGAAAATAGCCTTGAAGAGTCCGAGTACGGCGTCGAAAAGCCCGTCAACGTCGAAGGCGGCGGCGTGTGTCGATGGGAAAACTGGTCAAAAAGTGTTGAAAAGGACCTCGCGGACAGTAGAAGACAAAGAACTAACCAGCATCAAAAGGCGGGTAGGAGACGACGTCGAGGGCGGGAAGCTAAGGGTAGAATGAAATTAGTGAGGCAACATGATGGTGGCAGGAAGAGACAGACCTGTGACCATCAACGAAGTAAACGGTCACGCTTTTGGCGCGTCCGGAAGGCGATGGCACCAACGTCGGGAACAACAACGGAAGGGTCGTTAGAGCGAATGATAAAGAAGATATGGAAGAGGCAGAGGCAGAGATAGTAAGAGAGAGAAGGAGAGAAGACGAGGGAATGAGAGTGGATGATGATGGTTTGGAGAAATTGTCGCCGCCTTTTATTGCTGTTCCAAGCAATCAAGGCTCCAAATGAAACGTAATGAGGTTCGGGTATAGGAAGCCGTGATGCGCATATGACCGTTTGGGGCGAGAACTTTCGGAAGTTGTAAAGGAATATGGTGCCGCCACGCGCGGCCGTTTCCAACGTCCTACGCGAATTCGCTTCCCTGAGGACCTAGCGGCGACGTAGATAGCCAGTACATAGACCTTGAAATAGAACTGTAAGAGTTGTCAGAGCTCATAGAAAGTGATTAAACTAAAACCAAAGGAACTGACCTCCTACTCGAAAGTGTATTGCTCATCCTTGCCCGTCGTACAGGAGCCAAGAGCTCCAGCGTTGAAACGTCTGCGATCGTTTCAGGGGTAGTACCCTGAACATCTGATGGGCATAAGAAAGAGCCGTTTGAAAAACGGAGAACTGTGAAAACTTACAGATCTCATTTCTGGGCGGAGATGCACACCGCTTCGCGATGCAAAATGCGCCGCTCTGAACACGGACAGAAGTCGCCGTTTACGTCCTGAACCAGTATCACATGGTCAGCCCGAAACAGAGACGGTTGAATTATGGAAAAGGCACGAAACTTACTTGTGCCACATTCAATCTGGGTTCGTTGTCGATTTCACTGGCGTCTCGGGACAAGTCGCATTGGAATACAGCGCAAAAAGACTCTATTAAAGTGATACACGAATCAAAGGGGCGGAGTTCGGCCGGGAAATGCGTTTTGGGCAAAGTGTCGGAGGGATGGAGGAGGAGGAGGAGGACGTCGCACGTCATTTCCCCGCACCCGCGAGAGTCAAGATAAGATTGTGAGCGCTCCAGACACGTCACAGGGTCCCGGAAATCCTCGTGCTATCGATGGTCAGGGTCCCAAGCGCCTCGCTAAGGCGTTGACGCGAAAAGTAGGCGAAACAACGCGTCCAGGAGCCCAAGCACCGTCGGAATTTGCTTGACGTAAAGCACAGAGTGATATCCAAGTAAATTCAGGTCATCTAGAGTAGCCAGAGAGTGGGAGTGCAAGTGTAAGCGCTGGTGTAACCACGCCCAAAATCGGGATGGTCGTGGTTCGTGGTCAAGTTCTACCGATCACTTGGCGCGACCTGATCATGATCTTACACTTCAAAGACGACATTTCCCCGTCAATTCCGAGAGCGTAGGACGTCTGGGACGTTGTCCCAGTTCGGTATACCTCCTAGACGTACGGAGGAAATATCCCGTGAACAACACCCAATATCCTCCTGGCGACACCACGGACATCACCTTCAGGGTTTCAATCATGGGTCGCATAGGTTTCTAGGCTCCCCTGGAAGGAAGTTTTCAAGAAGTTCACATTTGGGGTTTCGGCAATACTGACTTTGGCGTAACGTTGACATTTAGTGTATCGGCAAGCTCGTCGATTTCTCCGAGTCGGGCTACCTACCACATTTTAGTAGCATAGTCTACTGTCCTTTCTACGCTAATTTACGGGCAACTGTTCGTTGTGACAAGCTGTTATTTCGAGGTAGATGTTCCGTATACCAGTTCAAGTTTCACTGTCTACCAGGGACTCTTAACCACTTCGTTCATTCTTGATAACTTTCACGCAGTGGAAGTTTAGAGTAAATCCGATTTATTGGGTGTGTTATACAAGCAGATATACACGAGATTCTGAATTCTACGGCGGCAAACCCGTCACTGGCACGCCGCCGCATATATCAACCATACTCGCCCATCAACTTTTCCGCACAGAATCTAGATCCGAATCAACCGATCTCAGGTGAGCAAAAGGGAGACACCGTCGCCATCGGTATCATCTACAAGTGAGTCAATGCGGGAAAATGATTGACTTAATTTGGAGACACATACCTTGTTGATCGCAAATTGAACATCCAGTCCTGGGCTGTCCGGGTGCGACGGAGAAGAGAGATGGCGTTAAGCCTAGTGAAAATTAGGGCCGGAATCGCAAGGGCCCTCGTGTCCGCCAAGTTCAGCCATATTGAAGTCGAATTCAAGCGTGGCGCATTTATCCGTCAACGTCATTGTCCAAGCAGCAGTGAGAAGCCCGCAACGCGGGCGCAGCGGCGAATAGCCGCTGCTCACTGCTGCCGTTATGCTGAGTTTGAGACGGGTGGTTAGCCAATGTATCCAAGGCCCGGCCGAGGCACATACCAGAGAACAAGTTCGCCGTTGATGCCCAAATGCGATATATCCGCCGAATTTGAAGAGATCCAGATCTTGCCATCAAACGGTGCGATCATCCGAAATTGGTGGAATCCTGGGCAGGCGATTACAAGTCCGCGTCCTGAACCCTGCTCGGTCTGATGAGCACTCGAGCAACGATCCGTTAAGAATTGAGCAGCCTCCTTCTGGCGTTGAAAGTCATCCTGTGCGTGTTGGATAAACGTAGCGGCGGCGCAGCCGTTGCGAGAGCGAATCTGCGCAGAATAGATGAGAAATGACACGGAAACGAGTACATAGTGCGTACCCTGTTCAGTGGTAAGTAGCTCCAAGTCTAATGACAAAGTCATCAACATTGAATGGGGAATGAACATCAAAACATACCGTCTTCTCGAGATACATGCTCGGCTTGAGCAAGCGGCGCTCGTTAGGGTTAATTTTCAATTCCCACATCCAACTTGAGGCGGGTGAGCGTAAGCCGACTCCCGTACAAATCCCGGCGGCCGACCTGACTAGGGAAGCACAGGTCAAACGTGATCAAATTTGAAGCGAACCACCCACAGAATTTGATGGGAAGATTCGTTGAGCCTGAGTGCAAATAGCGTCAGAAATGCTTTCGAAACTGAACGTAGAATTCCCACCTCTGCCCCAAGAAAAATGCCCGGCCGGCGAGGTCACATCACGCTGTAGACGGTGATTAATTCGAGTTCAGAAGGCAACAGTCTTGAAGGGGGCGATTCTAAAGTGTGGCGGCGTCTCGAGAGGCGGCGAAGCCGCCTCCTCATTCCCCGAATCCATGAAATGTTAGCGTGATGCAAGAGCCGAGTCCCTGGCAGTCCCCGAGACCCAGATCAAGGAGAATCTGATGAAACTTGAAGAGAAGTGGACAGGAAGTTCAATGGGAAAATACGCGCTTTTCATCTGAACTCATAAGCCTATCCCATGAAGAGGAACGATGGCTTACGGGAATAGCCCAGTACAAAGACGTGGTTTCTACTAAAAATGCTCAGATCTAACAGTTGAAGAAGACTGAAGAGAACGTACAATCCAAAAGCCTGCCCGGCGAGGGCCTACACATTGTCCCAAGTCCTTGCACATTGGTCGCGGCGTGCGTTTCTGGATCATTTATACCATTTATCCGGAGAAAAAAAGTCGATTTCGTCATCCTTCGAAGGCGTCGACGCGTCGAAAGCAAAAACCGTTGGACGTCATCGTGCTTCAAGTTCAAGGTCGAGCTTCCGCATTGGGCGTCGTTGTGATCGACGTCCTCCTCAACGCCCAGCCACCATGTCGTTTCAGACGCTAAGCTCCCCGAACCCTCGGCGCCCTCGAACCCACATAAAATCAACGTCTTGGGATCATTAGACGCAAAATGAAGAAAGCTCGCCTGGGACACGCTGAACTTGTTGGACGCTGAGGACGACTTCAACATTGAGCTTTAATTCGACGAAACGCACTGTGACGCACCTTTTCTGGCTACATCTGGAGTCTGAATCTCGCTCTCTGTCTACTATGAACGCCCTCTGCCTTCTGACTGCGTTTCTCGACGACCTACATGAAATGCTGAGTTCTCGAACGGTGGGCAGTATACGATTTAGAGGTCACCGTTGTCGTCGTCGCCGGTTCTGAGTGAATTCTGACGGACAATACTGCTGGCGCTGTCTGAATGAAGCTGGCGAACTTGGAGGGGACCTGGAGGAGACATAGCGGCGGGGAAGTGACTGGACAGGTGTGACAGGAATCCGCAATGCATTCTGCGCCGCGGTAAGAAATGTTTTTCCTGCTCTCGATCATCACTTCCTGACGTGTTTTATCCAGCACCCTGACGGAATTTTTACGCTGTTTCTGTGGTATTCTTCACCGAATTCTAACATGTTTCTTGTTCACTTGCTTGCGGATACATTTCCGAACATGTAGACACCAAGGACGAGCATGCTGTATGGCGTTGAATGTCAGTGTCGTTGTCTCAAGTTTCTCCATTCCCCGAGTCAGCGAGGTACGCGGAATGTGGCGCGCATATCAACCCTGGAGACTTCTTTGAAATATTGCGCGCCACGGATCTTGTCTTTCCTCTGTTTTCTGGGATGCGATACCAGCAGTGTATATTTGTATCTAGAGCTGGAATCGTGCGCTCGCAAAATGTGTATTTAAAGGTCAGCGCAACCAAGGAATCTGGATTTACCCCCGGCAAGATCACTCCGTCAAATTTGTTTGGGTGATGGGACGAAGCCGCTTCAATAAATGACTATCACCATGGACCCCGATCCACAAGCGGAGGAGAATTAGCCGAGGAGGTATATAAGCCTTTCCTCCTTGATCTTCGTCTCTTGTCACTTTCCACCATGTCGTCTTGCTGCCAGTATGCGGAGGTGTTCTCAACTCGACGTTGACCACGCCTTACCCTCTTGTCCCACCTGTGCTGTCAACTATCCCGAGCGATGCGGCTTCAACACTCTTCAGGCCATCGCGGTTTATGTCCAGTTCGATCGTTGACTTCTGGTCATCGTGTACACTGTATGTCTCTTCCGTTTACTGACCCCACAGTTGTTTGACCAACACCTTTCGTTTGCGTTGCCAAAGGAGACCAGTCCTGGTCGGGGATTACAATGTGGATGGTTCTGAAGCTAGTCTCCGTGCGCCCGTTCCCATCATCCTTTTATCAATTACTGACAAGTTGTTTAGAGCCTATTTAACCTCAACACGGAGTTCTCGCATTGGACTGTTCTTTTCCTCCGCTTCAGCGTAACTTGGAGGCCCGACAACACTCTCGACCTGTTTCTTGACTCCTGTTCTTTTGCAGCTTCAAGTCGCGAGGTCAATGCCTGGCCGGCCACTTATGCTGGACTCTCAAGGTCATGTCCGGTCAGTGGACTGTAAGTTGCTCATTTCAATTTTGAATTCTGTTCTGACCAAAATTTACAGGTCGAATCTGATGCTAATCATGACCTGTTCCGCCGCCATTGAACCATGTTTTCAGATTTATTCGAGTCGTAAGTGTCAAAGGCAATTCATACTCACAGCTGGCTTGAAGTGGCATCCGCCGGATTCGAACCAACGAGGGGTCGCGAGTTCGACTCCGAGGCAAAGTAAGTGTTACTTGCTAACATTTAAATAGGTGCTTGCATTCCAAGTCCCACTGCTAGTCGGTGGGACTTGGTATTTTTTTTTTTTAAACAAGTACGTGCCGGGAACGGCAGGGGAAACTATTGTTAATTCGAACGACTGGTGGTTGCAGGCAGGCGAGAGAGAGTTTGCAGAGAGCGGCGGCTTAGTAAGCAAGTAGATCTAGATTGTACCTTGGGCTACTCGAGTCTTTGCCTTCTCCCTCTGAACCAACACGACCCACGCAGACGACGACGCGCCAAACGAGATGTGAAACGGACATGGCAGAGACAACGCCCATCTCTCCGCCTACCACTACCATTGTCAAGGTTTTCACTCTGCGAGTCCGCCTTTTGAACGGGCCCCTCGTTGTCGAGCACGATGGTGCGTCTCGTATAGCTGCGCGACGATTACCTGCTAACCAGTGCCATAGGTATTCGTGAACCACAAGAAGTTCGCTTGGTACTTGCCTTTATCTTGTCCTTGTCGTCCCCCCTCACGGCGAGCAGCGAATCATGCATTAAAGGTCATCGGTCGTCATCTTGCGCCCATACGGACCGGCCTCTCTACGAGATCAAGAAGAAAGGACGCCCTATTTCTCAGTGCGAAAAGTGCCGACAGCTGCGACAATCTCGCAGAGTACATTCGAAATGCAACTGCAACGCGGCGGAGGATGCCCCTCCAGCAGCAGCACCGATAGCGTCTGGCAGTAAATGTATGTCTCGCGTTATTATTCTGTATATATAATTAACGTAGTATTTCCAGCTAAACGTTTCATTCCAATTGTCCCGGCGCTGCCCAATGGTCTGAGAGATGCGCTCCAATCTACGTCTTCCCGCCCGCCAGACGCCCGTCAACTAGGTACGAAAGCTCTTAAAAATGACCCCATGTCGCTAACTGTTATCTCAGTCAACTCCTTACTCAATCCATGCTCTTGCAAAGGTGGGGTCGGCAAATGCAGATGCCACCGCCAAGACGCAACAGGACTCGACGCGCTCGTTCAAGCTGCAGAAATGTTCGAGCAGCAGTCCCCCAGTCATCCCCCAAAGGCTCGAGTAATAGCACGTCCGAACAGCCCGCAACGGAAGCGTCGCAAAACAAATCCCACCGCACCTCAGATCCAAGAAGCGAAATCCCACACTTCCACCCATTCGCATGCACACACTCATTCGCATTCACACACCCACTCACATGCTCATCATTCACACGACGAACCTGTCAAACTCCCTCCCATTAATGTTCCCGAATTTCAGGGTGTTGACTCCGTGCCGACCTTCGCTACTATGCCGCCTATGAGTGAGATTGCGTCCATCGCCGGCTCTGGGTGTACCTGTGGTGTCGAGTGCGGTTGCCCGGGATGTGTCGAGCATCGTGGCGCAGATCATGCGCTCTCCGAACATGGCGTATGCACTGATGGTTCATGCAGAACGTGTGTGGATAACCATCAAGGCGTTGAGCTGCCGCAGGCGGGCTTGCTGCACAATTTCTTCGCGCTTGCGGCAAAACTGCCTGAGCCTCCCAAGAGGCTTGGATATCCGCCGGTGAAGCTCCCGAAATTGTGCTGTGGCGGGAACTGCGGGTGTCCGGACGGGAGGTGTGGGTGTGTTGGCGGGTGTGGGGGATGTTGTGGTGAGCACGCGGAGAAGGAGAAGGAAGTTGAACCTCCAGCCCCTCCGCCGCCGCCGCCGCCAGTGGAGGCTCCCTCTGTTCGTAAGGGGTGTTGTTGTGGTTGAGAAGTATCTTTTACATATCATTTATGTTGTATAGTATTAACAAAACAACGGTGAATTTGGTTTTCAACAGGGTATTGGGAGGGAGATAAAAGTGCGGTTGGACACGGACTACTGACGAGTGAGTCGCGTGTATAGGCTGCAGACAGTATTTTCAGACGGCTGAGCACAAGTGATGCAAGAAGACGCCACACTCTGAATGTGAGGTTATATCGACCAACATCTCGACCAAACGCGCTGCATATCTTGCGCCCGCTTAACTAATAGCATTAATCGTAGCGATTAATATCACCATGCTGTGACAGCTTTGGGCTTTGCACAAAGACCAAGTGGTCCTAATCGGAGAAGAAAGCTGAACATCAGAAGAAGCTCGAAAAGGAGGAAACGGAAAAGCATGAGAAGGACAGGGAGAGGCGAAAAGAGCAGATGAGGATGGCCGGGCAGAAGGAGCAAGGGCAGTCGGACTTTGAGGAGGGTCGACAGCCTAAGACGTAGGTGCCGTTCTTCTTTGAGCTTTTGCCTGTGTGTATCGCGTCATATGAGGCGGCTAGTGAACTCTTTGTCTTTTGTAGTCATGCGCGCATTCATGAGATTGAAATCAAGCAGTGTGGCGCAAATCTGGTATTCAACACAGTGAGCGTCATAGACACTGTCCGCAGCGCCGTTAGATGGAGAAACTCCGAACCCCTGTGCGTACGGAATAATAGTACAAACTTCTGTATCGCAAGGTACTGTCCTCAAGGAGCAAGAGTACAGATAGTGACATGCGGACTGTAGATAGGAACCTCTAAATCCATAGAGCTATACATAGGGAATACACGCGTGGTGCAGGGCCTGGCGGTTGACCCATCAATCGCTGGGATGCCATTCTTCTTCTTCTAGAGGCTATCGTGAAGACCCTAATTTTATCTGAATCAAGGACCCCGGAAGTGGAAATCCTAAGGGTTAAAAGGACTCCGTTGGTACATCTATTTAGGCAAAGGAAACTGCGCCGCCTTGGTGGTCGAGTGTAATGCCACATTTAAATCATAATCTCCACTAAGATTTCTTTGTATATGTAGAAGTAATGGACGATGGTAGAGCCTGAACGCATTTGTCCCAGCCAAATGAGCCTCCACTAACCAACCGGGCAAAAATCTCAACGATGCCTTCGGAACGCCATATCACCGACGACAGCACCCAGAATTCCACTGATGATGAAAGACGCGTTAAAAGTCCTTGGAGAAATGAGTAATGTGGTTATAGACGACGTGGGAGGTCCACATACATAATAATCAACATAATCAGGTAGTGAAGCGTCGTCTCGATGGCGGTCAAGGCTCCAGAAGCAAGTCTGTGCGAAAGGACAAACGTCCTGTGCTGCTCCTGCGCAACATGAAGTTGTATATCACTGAGCGGAAGCTTGTCCACGTCGGAGTCATATTCGGTGACCAAGTGAAGGGAGCTTGGGATAGCATTTAATACTAGAATGAAGAGTAGCTAGTGGAGAGATTCACCGAGCCTGGAAGCCGATGTCCAGTGACTGGCGGAAAGCCCGAAGCCATCTCTCGAATACGGAGAGAAAGAATATCACGAAGCAAGCGCCAACGATAGCACCGGCGGAGGGAGTGATGGTGTCAAACGTCGGCTTTGGTGAAGTGCAGGTATGGCTTCATGGTCATGGTCATCGACGACAAAGTCGAATTGTCGGAGGACGAGCCGTCTGACATGCTATCCATAGTGAGCAGAATCGAAGCACAAATGAGAGTACGGTAAGTATGTAATTGCACAACGATTCCTCCCTCAAACGGAACGGCGCTGGCTCATAACTCCCTTCTGAGTACAGCGAGAAAATCAATTAGCATTTCCTACAACGTAGTTACACCATCCTGAAAAGGTGTCAGACGGGATGTTGAATTCGGTGTAGATAATCATTGACTTACGATTTAACGAGAACCCCGTCAGAACTCCCATACTCGACCGACTCAAAGCAACTTTCCGACGTCGTCCCGCGAAGACTCAGCGTCGACCGGTCGCGCTCGAGATCCCGAAAGCGACAAGATTGTCTCGCTCAATCGATCCCCAGGCCGGGAAATCGTCCTGGACAAGGTATTCATTCTCAGGTCAAAATTTAAAGGTCAAAGACTTACCCGCCGACGAGAGCACCAGGCGGTCCACAACTTCAAAGGAACAGTCGAATAGAGAGTCATCCGTCCTGCCCGTACGGATTAGAGATCTCACGATATCCCGACATCTATATCCAGTCTCACCAGAAGCAAAGTATTGTCCAGCGCGGGTATTCACAACGTCGCGGCCATACTGACGGCGTGATTAGAGCAAAATAGCTTCCCATGACTGAAGCCCGTAGCAGAAAATGGCCTCAAGACGATCTACAAACGTCAATTCAACATTGGGTGATTCTGTTCAAAGAAAGACGCACCGCACGATGACCAGAATACTAGAGACTCCGATAACGCCCCCCTCCGTATCCACAAACGATAGCGGAAACACTACTGCAGGCGAAGGATCACAGTTCAACAAGATCCTGCCACTCCGAATTCTGTCCCATCAAGGCCAAGGCGCGTGCCTAACAGTACCGTCAACGGTAGCGCAGCCGCATTTACGCTGCAGTGTAAATACAGACGACATGAGAAGTTGATTGCAAGGGGCTGCGAAGGCGGTCTGATCATGAGCATGTAAAAGAGATTGCGGTCTAAAAGTGAAATACTCACCGCCGTACAATTAAGACACCCAGAACTCGGTAACAACTTCGTCTAGTTCAAAAGACGTATGCCCATAGGGGTCCCGAGACACGGCGGGTCAGATATCAATGCATGGACAGGCGGCGTTGAACTCGGCAAAGTTCTAAGCCAAATTGAGGCCCGAACGACGGCGGCCGTATGAAACGGCAAGAGAAGGCGAAAAGACATTGAGGAACGAGCACGGGTAGTCCAGGGCGTCAGCGCGTGTCGGCTCTAGAAGTCCAGCGAGCTTGATGGTGGTCAGAAGGCAAGATCGCAAGTAGAGGTGATCAGACATACCTTGTTTGCGAAAACATTTGTGCACCTTCACCGGGACGGCACATAAGCTATCCTTGGTGTCGTTCGGCGCGTGGACATGTTCAAATAAACTTAACCTATGTCTAGAGTCGGACATCGGTCAACCGGAAGCCAACAGCGCACCCAAGTGATCCCTTCGAGTTGAAGATGCCGGTGGGAGATGTGCAAAAAACGGAAAGCGAGGAGCGAAATGGCGTCGTACAGAGACAGCCCCGAGAGTCCACTAGCAAGCCTTGATAAGTACTAAAGAAGAGCGTCATGACATTACTTACCTGTAGTCTTGGTGCAGGAGTCTTCGTCGCATAATAGTCTATAGCAACGAAATGAGCAAGTTCGGAATGCAAGGAGTAAATGGCAGCGTACCTGGGAGTAATAGTCGTTGTCGAGGGCGTTCTAAGCACCTAGTCCGGCCTGAGATAAAGACGCCCGGATCGAAAAGTCAAGGTCGGGCTAGAGTCAAGGTGACAAAGGAGGCGGCTTGAATGAATGACGGCGCCTGTGTCAATGGTGAGTTCAATCCGAGTGAAATACGAGCAGCGCGACGTACCGTGGAGGCGCAGAACCGCCTAAAATGACAACAGGTAAGTGGGGTGTTCACTGGAAGGACGACGAACAACGCACTAGCTCACCCATCTGGGCTCACAGGACGTCGTCGAAAATAGCCTTGAAGAGTCGCAGTACGGCGTCGAAAAGCCCGTCAACGTCGAGGGCGGCAGCGCGTGTCGATGGGAAAACTGGTCAAGCAGTGTTGGAAAGGACATCGCGAACAGTAGAAGGCAAAGAACTAACCGGAGCATCAAGAGGCGGGTAAGAGACGATGTCGAGGGCGGGAAGCTAAGGATAGAATGAAATTAGTCGGGCGACATGATGGTGGCAGGAAGAGACAGACCTGTGACCATCAACGAAGTAAACGGTCACGCTTTTGGCGCGTCCGCAAGGCGATGGCGCCAACGTCGGCAACGTCAACGGAAGGGTCGCTGCAGGGAATGATATAGAAGATATGGAAGAGGCAGAGGCAGAGATAGTAAGAGAGAGAAGGAGAGAAGACGAGGGAAGGAGAGTGGGTGATGATGGTTTGGCGAAATTCTCGCCGCTTTTATATTGCTATTCCAAGGATTCCACGCTCCAAATAAAACGTAACAAAGTCCGGATAATCGGCATCCGTGATGCCACTTGTCCGTTGGGGGCGAGAACATTCGGAAGTTGTAAGGGAATATTATGCCGCCACGCGCGGCCGTTTCCAACGTCCAACGTGAATTCGTCTCCCTGAGCACCTAGCGGTGACGTTAATAGCCAATAGATAGACCGTAAACTAGAACTGGAATAGCTGTCAGAGATCATACAAAGTAGTTAAACTAAAACCAAAGGAACTGACCTCCTACTCTAAAGTGCATTGCTCATCCTTTCCCGTCATGCGGGAGCCAAGAGTTCTAGCGTTCAAAAGTCTGCGATCGTTTCAGGGTAGTAACCCTGAACATCTGATGGGCGTAAGAAAGAGCCGTTTGAAAAACGGAGAACTGTGAAAACTTACAGATCTCATTTCTGGGCGGAGATGCACACCGCTTCGCGATGCAAAATGCGCCGCTCTGAACGCGGACAGAAGTCTCCGTGTACGTCCTGAACCAGTATCACATGGTCAGCCTGAAACAGAGACGGTTGAATTATGGAAAAGGCACGAACCTTACTTGTGCCACATTCAATTCGAGTTCGTTGTCGATTTCACTGGCGTCTCGGGAAGAGTAGCATTGGAATACTGCGCGGTAAGACTCTATTAAAGTGATACACGAATCAAAGGGGCGGAGTTCGGCCAGGAAGTGCGTTTGCGGCAAAAGTGTCGGAGGGATGGAGGAGGACGACGACGTCGCACGTCATTTCCCCGCACCCGCGAGAGTCAAGATAAGATTGTGAGGGCTCCAGACACGTCACAGGGTCCCGGAAATCCTCGTGCTATCGATGGTCAGGGTCCTAAGCACCTCACTGAGGAGTTGACGCGAAAAGTAGGTGAAACAACGCGTCCAGGAGCCTAAGCACTGTCGGGATTTGCTTTACATAATGCACAAAGTACTATCCAAGTAAATTCAGGTCGTCTGGAGTAGCCAGAGAGTGGGAGTGCAAGTGTACGCGCTGGTGTAACCGCGCCCAAGATCGGGATGGTCGTGGTTCGTGGTCAAGTTCCGCCGATCACTTGGCGCGACCTGATCATGATCTTACACTTCAAAGACGACATTTCCCCGTCAATTCCGAGAGCGTAGGATGTCTGGGACGTTGTCCCAGTTCGGTATACCCGCTGGACGTGCGGAGGAAATATCCCGACGACAACAAGCAATATCCTCCTGGCGACACCACGGACATCACCTTCAGGGTTTCAATCATGGGTCACATAGGTTTCTAGGCTCCCCTGGAAGGAAGTTTTCAAGAAGTTCACATTTGGGGTTTCGGCAATACTGACTTTGGCGTAACGTTGACATTTAGTGTATCGGCAAGCTCGTCGATTTCTCCAAGTCGGGCTGCCTACCATGTTTTGGTAGCATAGTGTACGGTACTTTCTACGCAAATTCACAGGAAACTGTTCGCTCCGACAAGCAGTTATTTCGAGGTAGAGGTTCCGCATACATGTTTAATTATCACTGCCTAGAGACTAACCTCTTCGTTCTCGAGTTTTGATTGCTTTCACGCAGTGGAAGTTTGAAGCAAATCCGATTGATTGGGTATGATATAAAAGAAGATTTGCACGAGATTCTGAATTCTACGGCAGCAAACCCGTCACTGGTACGCCGCCACATATATATCAACCATACCCGCCCATCAACTTTTCCGCACAGAACATAGATCCGAATCAGCCGATCGCAGGCGAGCAAAAGGGAGACGCCGTCGCCATCGGTATCATCTACAAGTGAGTCAATGCGGGAAAATGATTGACTTAATTTGGAGACACAAACCTTGTTGATCGCAAATTGAACATCCAGTCCTGAGCTGTCCGGGGGTGACGGAGAAGAGAGACGGCGTTCAGAATAGTAGAAACCAGCGCCAGAATCGCAAGGGTCCTCGTGTCCGCCAAGTTCGGCCACATTGAAGTCGAATTCAAGCGTGGCGCATTTATCGGTCGACGTCGTTGTCCAAGCAGCAGTGAGAAGCCCGCAACGCGGGCGCAGCGGCGAATAGCCGCTGCTCACTGCTGCCGCTATGCTGAGTTTG
The DNA here is from genome assembly GCA_036872995.1 of Hymenopellis raphanipes. Classification (NCBI taxonomy): domain Eukaryota; kingdom Fungi; phylum Basidiomycota; class Agaricomycetes; order Agaricales; family Physalacriaceae; genus Hymenopellis; species Hymenopellis raphanipes. Next base: position 460,177 of record JAYMDG010000001.1, read on the forward strand.
AGACGGGTGGTTAGCCAATGTATCCAAGGCCCGGCCGAGGCACATACCAGAGAACAAGTTCGCCGTTGATGCCCAAATGCGATATATCCGCCGAATTTGAGGAGATCCAGATCTTGCCATCAAACGGTGCGATTATCCGAAATTGGTGGAATCCTGGGCAGGCGATTACAAGTCCGCGTCCCTTCTGGCGTTGAAAGTCATCCTGTGCGTGTTGGATAAACGTAGCGGCGGCGCAGCCGTCGCGAGAGCGAATCTGCGCAGAATAGATGAGAAATGATGTGGAAACGAGTACATAGTACGTACCCTGTTCAGTGGTAAGTAGCTCCAAGTCTAATGACAAAGTCATCAACATTGAATGGGGAATGAACATCAAAACATACTGTCTTCTCGAGATACATGCTCGGCTTGAGCAAGCGGCGCTCGTTAGGGTTAATTTTCAATTCCCACATCCAACTTGAGGCGGGTGAGCGTAAGCCGACTCCCGTACAAATCCCGGCGGCCGACCTGACTAGGGAAGCACAGGTCAAACGTGATCAAATCTGAAGCGAACCACCCACAGAATTTGATGGGAAGATTCGTTGAGCCTGAGTGCAAATAGCGTCAGAAATGCTTTCGAAACTGAACGTAGAATTCCCACCTCTGCCCCAAGAAAAATGCCCGGCCGGCGAGGCCACATCACGCTGTAGACGGTGATTGATTTGAGTTCAGAAGGCAACAGTATTGAAGGGGGCGATTCGAAAGTGTGGCGGCGTCTCGAGAGGCGGCGAAGCCGCCTCCACATTTCCCGAATACATGAAACGGGAGCGTGGTTCAATAGCCGAGTCCCTGACAGTCCTCGAGACCGAAATGAAGTTGAATCTGATGAAACTTGATGAGAAGTAGACGGGAAGTTCAATGGGAAAATACGCGCTTTTCATCCGAACTCATAAGCCTATCCGGCTAGGGTGACGGGGAGGACAGATCAAGATATCACAGTCCAGGGCCAGGCTAACGTCTCTAGGTGGCATTCCGAGGCGGCGGCGAATCCGGCAACGTTGTCGACCTCACTTCTGGATGATTCGAATTCAAAATTTAAGACCACGAGAGGAATAATGACTTACGGGGATAGCGCAGTATAAAGACGAGGTTTCTACTAAAACTGCTCAGACCTAACAGTTGAACAAGGCTGAATGCAACGTACAATCCAAAAGTCTGCCTGGCGCGGGCATCCACGTTGTCCAAAGTCTTTGCAGATTTGTCCTGGCATGCGTTTCTGGACCGTTTAACCAGTAAAGAAAGTCGATTTTGTCGTCCCTCGAAGTCGCCGACGCGTCGAAAGCAAAAAACCAAGTTGAAGGTCATCGTGGTTCAAGTTCAAGGTCGAGCTTCCGCATTGGGCGTCGTTGTGATCGACGTCCTCCTCAACGCCCAGCCACCATGTCGTTTCAGACGCTAAGCTCCCCGAACCCTCGGCGCCCTCGAACCCACATAAAATCAATGTCTTGGGCTCATTAGACGCAAAATGAAGAAAGCTCACCTGGGACACGTTGAACTTGTTTGACGCTGAGGACGAGTTTTTTGAGCTTTGATTCGACAAAACGCACTGTGACGCACCTTTCGCCTTGCTCTGGAATCTGGCTCTCGCTCTCTGTCTACTATAAACGCCCTCTGCCTTGGCTTCTGACCGTGTTTCTCGACGATTTGAGAGAACCTGAACTTTGAAATGGTGAGTGCTCGAACTGTCTCCAGTATTTGACTGGGAGCTTACCATTGTAACCGCTGGTTTATAGGTGAATCCTGACCGTCAAGACTGCGTTGTCATGCTGGCGAACTTGGAGGGGCCGTGGAGGAGACACAGCGGGGAAGTGACTGGATCGGTGTGACAGGAATCCGGAATGGATTCTGCGCCGCGGTAAGAAAAGTTTTTCCTGCTCTCGATCATCACTTCCTGACGTGTTTTATCCAGCACCCTGACGGAATTTTCACGCTGTTTCTGTGGTATTCTTCACCGAATTCTAACATGTTTCTTGTTCACTTGCTTGCGGATACATTTCCGAACATGTAGACACCAAGGACGAGCATGCTGTATGGCGTTGAATGTCAGTGTTGTTGTCTCAAGTTTCTCCATTCCCCGAGTCAGCGAGGTACGCGGAATGTGGCGCGCATATCAACCCTGGAGACTTCTTTGAAATATTGCGCGCCACGGATCTTGTCTTTCCTCTGTTTTCTGGGATGCGATACCAGCAGTGTATACTTGTATCTAGAGCTGGAATTGTGCGCTCGCAAAATGTGTATTTAAAGGTCAGCGCAACCAAGGAATCTGGATTTACCCCCGGCAAGATCACTCCGTCAAATTTGTTTGGGTGATGGGACGAAGCCGCTTCAATAAATGACTATCACCATGGACCCCGATCCACAAGCGGAGGAGAATTAGCCGAGGAGGTATATAAGCCTTTCCTCCTTGATCTTCGCCTCTTGTCACTTTCCACCATGTCGTCTTGCTGCCAGTATGCGGAGGTGTTCTCAACTCGACGTTGACCACGCCTTACCCTCTTGTCCCACCTGTGCTGTCAACTATCCCGAGCGATGCGGCTTCAACACTCTTCAGGCCATCGCGGTTTATGTCCAGTTCGATCGTTGACTTCTGGTCATCGTGTACACTGTATGTCTCTTCCGTTTACTGACCCCACAGTTGTTTGACCAACACCTTTCGTTTGCGTTGCCAAAGGAGACCAGTCCTGGTCGGGGATTACAATGTGGATGGTTCTGAAGCCAGTCTCCGTGCGCCCGTTCCCATCATCCTTTTATCAATTACTGACAAGTTGTTTAGAGCCTATTTAACCTCAACACGGAGTTCTCGCATTGGACTGTTCTTTTCCTCCGCTTCAGCGTAACTTGGAGGCCCGACAACACTCTCGACCTGTTTCTTGACTCCTGTTCTTTTGCAGCTTCAAGTCGCGAGGTCAATGCCTGGCCGGCCACTTATGCTGGACTCTCAAGGTCATGTCCGGTCAGTGGACTGTAAGTTGCTCATTTCAATTTTGAATTCTGTTCTGACCAAAATTTACAGGTCGAATCTGATGCTAATCATGACCTGTTCCGCCGCCATTGAACCATGTTTTCAGATTTATTCGAGTCGTAAGTGTCAAAGGCAATTCATACTCACAGCTGGCTTGAAGTGGCATCCGCCGGATTCGAACCAACGAGGGGTCGCGAGTTCGACTCCGAGGCAAAGTAAGTGTTACTTGCTAACATTTAAATAGGCTCATGTGCTAAGTCTGTGGAGAATTCAAGTCGCCGAAGGCGACTTCTTAGGGCCCGCGAAGCGGGCCCAGGTAAGGCCTAGTGGCTTAGCCGTTATGGCACCTACCCCATGATGTGTTTTGTTGTCTGGAGCCGCGTTCAAACCTTGCTAGTGACTGCCTGGATTACCTAGCTCAATATCACGATTTTTCTATCACTTTTCTACTGCACCAATTGACTCCATTAGGTGTCTACTGCCTACAAAAAATTACTCGAACAAATCCCTGCACCTTTGCTTATCCCACCTCCCGAGCACTCCATCAGCATGCACATCTGGTGAGTTGAGTGAAGCCAAGATTGAATTTGGCGGTCAGCGCCAGAATGTTCCATTGATAATTCTTCAGCATTTTCATCTCTCAGATCTGTATCAGCTAGTGGTAAACACATCTTGAAGTTGGGTTGATGCCGCGCAAACAGTCGTCGGGGACAGACTGCTGAGCTGACAATGGTGGTGCAGTTGTAAGGAGTAATATTGCTCAAGCCCCAACTCCGGCTACCCGACGCGCCAATACTGTCAACCGCACCGTCGGTACACGGTCTACCGTAGAATACCACTACCCCTCGACTCGAGCAGTATTCATGCCTGCCGACAAGCCCCGAGCAATTGCGCGGGGCTCATCGACGTGCATGATGCACGACGGAAGAGGTGAGGATGGTGCCGGGTGAGAGGATAGTGTGGAGAGCATAGCGCAGAGGAAGCAAGGTGGCAGCAGCAGACAGATGTTATCAAGGAGATGAAATTAATGCACCATTTTGACCTGAACGCGTCCACGACGCCATCCAAGCCAAAGATCCATCTAAAACTGCATAGCTTGCAGTAAATATAACATGGTGGTGGCCAGTCCGACTGCGTCAAGCCCTCCGATGCGCTTTGAAAGCATTGCTGCCTTTTCCTGAGGGCTTACGCGTCGCGAGTCGTCCGTCGGCGTCGGCTCGGATACAGATGAAGGAATAGATAACCTGAGATCTAAAACTGGTCAATTTGGACTCCCAGAAGACTTAGATCAAACATACAAGATTGAATAGGCAAATGCGAGCCAAATGCGACGCGTCGAGGTTCATTGAGAGTAACTAAGTGACGAGAATGAGCACTAAAACAAATCGAGGGATAATCACATACCTTCTGCAGCTGGAAGACTAAAAAGTCTTCTCCTTTCCCTTCTCCCCGTCTTTCCAACCACTGCCATCGGCCATATGCGTGTCGACGCCAGTTGCTGAATGCTGGAAGAAGGACAATATGCTCTTGTCCTTCCTATTTCCTACTTTCGTGGCGTTGGAAGGCCGGCCAGCCTTAAATCTGGCACTCCCGTAACCGGACATTAAGCAGAGCACGCAGGCGAGGTGATGTTGACGCGATGCGCGCCGACCTTGCGGACGTCGAACGTGAGCTGTAAAAACACCGTGTGGGAACTAACTACCTAAAGGCGTCATCGGCTGCTAACTCCAAAACAGGAGTTAGCTAACTCCCGATTTGGAGTTAGCTCTCCACAGGCTTAGGTCATGAGCCTTTAAATAGGTCCAAGTCCCACTGCTAGTCGGTGGGACTTGGTATTTTTTTTTAAACAAGTACGTGCCGGGAACGGCAGGGGAAGCTATTGTTAATTCGAACGACTGGTGGTTGCAGGCAGGCGAGAGAGAGTTCGGAGAGAGCGCAGGCTTAGTCAGCAAGTAGATGGATAGATAGATCTAGATAGTACCTGAAGTTCGTTGACTCGGGGCTACTCGAGTCTTTGCCTTCTCCCTCTGAACCAACACGACCCGCGCACACGACGACGCGCCAAACGAGATGTAAAACCGACGCGCATGGCGCAACCCTCCTACCACTACCATTGTCAAGGTGTTCACTCTGTCGTCACCGACGAGTTCGCCTTTTGAACGGGCCTCTCGTTGTCGAGTACGATGGTGTGTTTCGTATGTCTACACGACGATTATCTGCTAACCAGTGCCGTAGGTATTCGTGAACCACAAGAAGTTCGCTTGGTACTTGCCTTTATCTTGTCCTTGTCGTCCCCCCTCACCGCGAGCAGCGAATCATGCATTAAAGGTCATCGGTCGTCATCTTGCGCCCATACGGACCGGCCTCTCTACGAGATCAAGAAGAAAGGACGCCCTATTTCTCAGTGCGAAAAGTGTCGACAACTCCGACAATCTCGCAGAGTACATTCGAAATGCAACTGCAACGCGGCGGAGGATGCACCTCCAGCAGCAACACCGATAGCGTCTGGCAGTAAATGTATGTCTCGCGTTATTATTCTGTATATATAATTAACGTAGTATTTCCAGCTAAACGTTTCATTCCAATTGTCCCGGCGCTGCCCAATGGTCTGAGAGATGCGCTCCAATCTACGTCTTCCCGCCCGCCAGACGCCCGTCAACTAGGTACTAAAGCTCTTAAAAATGACCCCATGTCGCTAACTGTTATCTCAGTCAACTCCTTACTCAATCCATGCTCTTGTAAAGGTGGCGTCGGCAAATGCAGATGCCACCGCCAGGACGCAACAGGTCTCGACGCGCTCGTCCAAGCTGCAGAAATGTTCGAGCAGCAGTCACCCAGTCATCCCCCAAAGGCTCGAGTAATAGCACGTCCGAACAGCCCGCAACGGAAACGTCGCAAAACAAATCCCACCGCACCTCAGATCCAAGAAGCGAAATCCCACATTTCCACCCATTCGCATGCACACACTCATTCGCATTCACACACCCACTCACATGCTCATCATTCACACGACGAACCTGTCAAACTCCCTCCCATTAATGTTCCCGAATTTCAGGGTGTTGACTCCGTGCCGACCTTCGCTACTATGCCGCCTATGAGTGAGATTGCGTCCATCGCCGGCTCTGGGTGTACCTGTGGTGTCGAGTGCGGTTGCCCGGGATGTGTCGAGCATCGTGGCGCAGACCATGCGCTCTCCGAGCATGGCGTATGCACTGATGGCTCATGCAGAACGTGTGTGGATAACCATCAAGGCGTTGAGCTGCCGCAGGCGGGCTTGCTGCACAATTTCTTCGCGCTTGCGGCAAAACTGCCTGAGCCTCCGAAGAGGCTTGGATATCCGCCGGTGAAGCTCCCGAAATTGTGCTGTGGCGGGAATTGCGGGTGTCCGGACGGGAGGTGTGGGTGTGTTGGTGGGTGTGGGGGATGTTGTGGTGAGCACTCGGAGAAGGAGGTTGAACCTGCGCCAGCGCCTCCGCCAGTGGAGGCTCCTCCTGTTAGTAAGGGGTGTTGCTGTGGTTGAGAAGTATCTTTTGTTGCAGGACATATCATTTATGTTGTATAGTATGAATGAAATTTGGTTTTCAAGGACACGAACTATTAGGGCTTGACTCGGGATTTCGCCTGTGTTTGTCGCGTCTATAGGCCGCAGACAGTACGGCTGACCACAAGTGATAACAAGCTGCCACACTCTAAATGTTGCACTCGTAAGGTTATATGAATGCCGACCAGCATCTTGACTAAACGCGCTGCACATCTTATAGTAATTACGCGCGTTCAAGTAGTATCATAATCGTACCGATTTATCTAAGCATGCTGTGGCAGCTTCGGGCTTTGCGCAAAGACCAAGTGCTCCAGAGGGAGGAGAAGAAATCGGAGAAGGGAGCTGAGCATCAGATTCAGAAGAAGCTCGAGAAGTAGGAAACGGGAAAGCGTGAGAAGGAAAGCGAAAGGAACACATGAGGATGGCCGGGCAGAAGGAGCAACGGCAGTCAGACTTGGAGGAGCCTAAGACGTAGATGCTGTGTAGAGGATTAACTTGGGCGATGCTTGGTACACTCGGACCATTCACCCTGTACTATACACTCAGACCACCTCTCTTATTCTCTTACTTCCTTTCTAGTTCTACTTATTATCCTTCTCATGCTTTGACCATCCTTTATTGTGTACAAGACCATCATATGTACAGTACTTATACCCGACTTGTACAGTAAGAATACTATCTCAGTTCTACACCTCTTCGTCTGATTGTACAGCTAAAGGGTATCTAGTACCTACAGCTGTTCATTTTTAATTTGTGCCCTGCATGTATCGTGTCATGTGAGGCGGCTAGTGAATCATGCGCGCAAAGCAGTGTGGCGCAAATCTGGCAGTGAGCGTCATAGACACTGTCCGCCGCGCCGTTGGATGGAGAAACTCCGGACCCCTGCGGGTAAGGAATAAGGGTACAAACTTCTGTGTCGCAAGGTACAGTCCTCAAGGAGCCAGAGTACAGATAGTGACATGCGGACGGTAGCTAGGAACCTCTAGATCTATAGAGCGATCCATAGGGACACGTACGTGGTGCAGGACCTGGCGGTTGACCCATCAATCGCTGGGATGCCATTCTTCTTCTAGAGGCTATCGTGAAGACCCTAATTTTATCTGAATCAAGGACCCCGGACTCGCAAATGGGGAGTTGAAATCCTAAGGGGTAAAAGGTCTCCGTTGGAACATCTATTTAGCCAAGGGCAACTGCGCCGCCTTGGTGGTCGAGTGTAATGCCACATTTAAATCATAATCCCCACTAAGATTTCTTTGTATATGTAGAAGTGGTGGACGATGCGTGTATCCCAGACAAATGAACCTCCGCTAACCAACCGGGCAAAAATCTCAACGATGCCTTCGGAACGCCATGTCACCGACGACAGCACCCAGAATTCCACTGATGATGAAAGACGCGTTAAAAGTCCTTTGAGGAATGAGTAATCTGGTTGTAGAAGACGAGGCAGTTCCACATACATGATAATCAACATAATCAGGTAGTGAAGTGTCGTCTCGATGGCGGTCAAGGCTCCAGAGGCAAGTCTGTGCGAGAGGACAAACTGCCTGGGCTGCTCCTGTGCAATATCACGGAGCGGAAGCTTGTCCACGTCAGAGCCATATTCGGTGACCAGGCGAAGAGAGCTTGGGATAGCATTTAATACTAGAATGAAGAGTAGCTAGTGGAGAGATTCACCGAGCCTGGAAGCCGATGTCCAGAGACTGGCGGAAAGCCCGAAGCCATCTCTCGAATACGGAGAGAAAGAATATCACGAAGCAAGCACCAACGATAGCACCGGCGGAAGAGGGGATGATGGTATCAAAGATCAAGACGTCGCCTTTGGTAAAGTGCAGATAGGGCTTCATGGACATGGACATAGACATCGACGATGAAGTCGAGTTGTCGGCTGAGGATGAGTTCGAGGAGCTGTCTGACATGCCATCCATGTCCATGGTGAGTAGAGCGCAAGTCCGTCAGAGTTTCCATTGGTCCTTAAAAGAGATTCCACCAGGCGACCGTCCTACGATCCTTATAATCAAGCTGGTTCGAACTTGTTGCCATTGCTGGCCGGAACGAACCGTCGGCACAGCGCGGTAGCTGTCGGTACACAAGCCACAATAAGATTTATGTAAGCTACCCAGCCACTCGCAGAATTTGCGCAAAGCCGCCAAATTGCCTCATCATTTTGCCTAAATTTGTATGCTCATTTTGGCCTAATTTGAAACTAGGAACGGTATAAAGACCGCAAGATTTGTGATCAGTCATTCTTCCTCCTTCGCCTCTGTCCCCCAGCGATGCTCAGTCTTCCTTCGCCGTCAGATCTTCGTTCAACTGGATGCCAGGATAGCGTCTACACGTAACCGTCTACTACGTTCTGGCCTACAATTTCGACATCTATTATTTGCGCCACCATCCTTTGGATCATACTCGTCCTGCTCACTAGCTACTCTTGAAGGATTCAAAAGAGAGGTGTGTATACTTTGTGGGATCGTCGTCGTCACTGCTCATTGATGTCCTGATTAGGCCTTCCAACTCGCTTTGCTCATCGTCTGGTTCGCCTCAGTCTGCACCCTGTCCCCTCGTTTCCACGCCGCGTTCCTTGGCCCCGTCAAGACCCCCGACACCGTCTGTAATTCGCGCGCTAGTCGGACATCACCTGTCTCTTTTACACATCGTGCACGACAGAATAATCACCCCTCGACCTTGTTGGGCATGGCGACCGCTCGCTTGTCTATGATATATCGGATCCAGCAGGATGTCCATGCGTTTCATCCATTCCCTCGGGTGGCTTGGGGGGCAAATCGGTCGCCGTGAATTTGTATCAAAGGCACGAATGTGCCCTTGTGTTTTCTTCGATGACTGGTTTTTCGGCTCGACCTGTCATAGAGCAGAGATTATGATGTGAACTGCTGATGAACTCGGACGAACCATGGAAGGACTTTGAATACTCGTGTATTGTGTAATTTACTCGTTCTGGACCTAGAAATCGAAATACAAGAGCGCCTTCCTTTGCTACTTTCTGTCCCCATCTCCTCGAGTTCTTCGTTATGGGCTTAATCTGGCTTGATCATCCCGTTGTCTGGCACTCTTCTCGAGTGCCCGGGGACTATGATTTTACGATGATGACCTCCGAACAGGCGTCAATGTTATTTGCGAAGTGGCATAGCGTGCGTTCTCGTCATACGCTGTACTTGGTTTACTAACAGGAAGCCTTTTAGTGGTACAGGGCGGATTGGGACTACGCTCAAACTACTGTGGCATTCTTCAGTGCTGGAATTGCGACAGTATTCCTCCTCAAAGTTGCGGTTCATTTGCGTGGACGGAAGTAGGCGCCTGTACTTTCTGTTGCTTGCAAAGATTAACCGTACTGCAGGGCGACCACTCCGTCACCAACCAGGCCCGGCGCTGTAGATCGTTTGGTTGCTGCATGTCGGTACTTTACTGCCCGACAGTTTCATGTCCGCACGTTCCATTGGTACTCCCCGCCTCTCGCCGCCGTCGCTGGAGTCTGTGGCATATTTACCTTCGTTATGGGTAGGCTTTTCCTTCACCGCAAGTCCTTTATTTACGTCGTCGTAGCCCTGATGCTGGGGACCCGCCCGTACTATTGGCCCAACGACGCCATGGGAGAAAGTCCTCCGATTGCCACCCGGTCTGGCTGGATATCAATCGCAATCATGCCATTTATGATGTACGCCACAAATCCCTTCACCGTTAAACCTGCTTATGCGATGCAGTGTCTTCGCCACGAAGGTCAACTTCATCGGTATACTCACTGGGACCTCTCACGAGAAACTGCAAGTCTTTCATCGCTGGACGGCGTTATTTATGTGTATGCGCAAAAGTTGGATCCCTACATTATTCTGTTGATGATCTTTGCTGTTAGACATCACTTCGTTGGTCCACACGTTCCCGTTTATCATTACCTCCATTCGAATGGGGGACATGGAAGCGATGTGGTCAACGACTTCTTTCTATTGGACTGGAGTGGCGGCTCTTGTTCCCCAAGTACGTGACCACTACACGTTTCAAGACTTCTGCGAGTTGACCACCCTATGAAGACATATCTAGTCGCTCTGTCCTGGGGCATCTTCCGCAATCCGTACTATGAGGTCTTCAAGAAGTAAGTCCACTTGCCCTACCCGCTCAAAAAAAACTGACTGACTTATTAAACGTCCAGATTACACTTCATGTAAACTTTCCCTTTCTCTTATTCACCTCTTGCTAACCCCTCTCTAGCGCTGCAGGTATTTTCATGGCGGCTTTATTCATCCACGTCGACTTTCTGTTGACTTCCTGGTAAGCAGTTCTGATAGGTGCCTTCAATCTGACTAATGACATCTGCACTTTCAAGGGATTACTTCTGGGCAATGCTCGGACTATACGGAACGTCGTGGCTCGTGCGAGTTCTCCAAACGCATTACAACAGCGGTATCGGGCTCCCGGCTACTATTGAAAACTTGCCAGGCAACATGATCAAAGTCCGCGTCGAAGCACCCAAGCGCCTTCGGTGGTCTCCTGGTCAGCATGTCTTTGTCCGGTTCGTGGATCTGGGCATACACTTCTTCAGCTCCCATCCGTTCACCGTCGCTTCGATCCCGGCTGACGGATCTTCGTTGGATTTGGTTCTACGCGTCAAAAAAGGCGTTACGCGGAAGCTCGCGGATGTGGCGACCGAAAAGGCGTCCAGGTCCACGCGGGTGCTCATTGATGGTCCCTACGGCGGCTTACCGTTTGATTTGAAGACCTTTGATACAGTGTATCTCTTTGCTGGAGGAAGCGGTTGGTCTTTGAAGCTGAAAAGTCATTACAGTGCTAATGTACTTTTGCAGGCGCTAGTTTTACCGTTCCCCTCCTGCTGAATCTAGCCCGCAAGTTTGAATCTAAAGACCCCCTCACATGCACACGTGTGGAGTTTGTGCTCGCTGTCAAGGACAAAGGTCTGATGTTTTCTTTGGGGATCATTCCAGCCTATTGATTGGTTTCGATGTAGACTCTGCGGCATGGTTGGACCAAGATCTTGTATTGGCCCGTCAACAAATCGGCGACGAGCGTTTGAGCGTTCGTATTCACCTCACGCAGTCTGAAGTGACTGGCGATGCTATTTCATCCAGCGATGACGTGAAGAGTAGTAGCGGTGATGAAGAACGTGTGTCTGCTACTGTTTTAGGCCGTCCAGATTTCCCGCAGATAGTCCGCCAGGCGTTCAAGACGAGCCAGGGAAAGGTCGCTATCGTTGGTATGGGACCATCTCGCCATGATTTAGGCTGAAGTACTTACTTAATCGTTGTTTAGCGTGCGGTCCTGAATCGCTCTTGTACGATGTCCGAAATGCGGTTTCTGAGGGCCAGCTCGTCATAGCTGATGGGTACGGTATGTGTAAGGATGTGTACTTGCATACCGAGAATTTTGGGTAAGTTGCTGTGCGACAAATCTACCACGACCGTCTGATGATTATTCTAGGTGGTAATATGGTGCATTCAAATGAGGAGACGGCGGCGTTGTAGTTACGTAGCTTACTATACTGCTAAAGACTTCGAGGCTTGATATGTCAATGGGCTTTGATTGCTCAACAAGACCAGTGATTTTATCCGGAATCAATGTTCAAGTCGGTTGAGTCGATGTCTGAGAGAAGAATCTTGAAAACCGTTCATAGTAATCGTACGACTGACGAACTTGAAGCTGAATGCTTACAACTGGTAAAGTCTGTCAACCACCTTGACTGCCGTATGCGGTCTTGAATATCTGTTCCGTCGAGCTCTCAAACTCTGTGTTGTGCAGGAACAAGTTGACCGCTTCCCTATTAATGTAGCTGCTGGAGTTCCGAGATCCATGAGCATGCCAGATGTCCTTGGGACATGAGTCACTCACGTCGCGAATCGCGTTATGTGTCCTTGTTTGGTATCGGTCTCCTCCTAACCACCACCACCACCAAACATCACATGTGTCTGTCCTCACAGCTCCCTCTCTACCCGGAATCAGGAAGAAATTACTCGAACATTCGACAGACGACGAGGGGAGCCGCGTAGAACGGGCTGAACGGTCTCGGGCGCCTAAATAGACGCGACCTTGTTCTTGAATGAGTGCTTCTTGATTAATATCCGTCCATCTTGCTTAAATACTCGCCGTGGACTACAGACCTTTCCCCATCATGTCCCGTACCCCCACTTACCGTTCCGACTTATTCACCCCTCAACGGCTTACATCGCCGGAGGTCATCCAGAATGCCCTAGACGAAATAGAGGCTGTCTTGTCCGAGGAGACATGTCAGTCCGTCCTCAGTAAAGTCATACGCGAGGAGAATCCTCTGATTGTGGCACTGATATTGTCCAGTACGTGCCTTTGTCGACTGACGCCACTTGTACGCTTAGACGTCTCCAGCCACTTTAAAGCCCGTCATGGGCTGGATTCTCTGGGATTTTCCCCGAAACGATTATAATCCGTTACATTACCGCGATTCCTTTCATTACAGGCTCCTCTCGAGTCTTAATGCTACTGTACACTTGCACTTGTTGCCAACAGCAAGTGCAACAGTCCGCAAATATGCCATTACCTACCACCGTTCTCTACAGGCGGCAATCAGTACGCTTCAGTACCTCGCCCCGTTCATTCGCGAACAGCCCTCTTTCGAGGCCGAGGAAGTGCCTGGTCGAAAAAAGAGCCAGAAACAGTTGAAGAAAGAGCGACGCGCTGCCAAATTCGTGCTGCCAGAGCTCGATGATCTAACTTGCGACATTCTCAGTATTGACCCCATTGAAAGCGAAGCTGATATTGGATTAGCCATCGGGGAGATTCTTGAGGCGCAGAAAGACGGTCTCGAAGTACGTCTCCCGTTTTATGCTATACATGTCTAATATCGTATAGTACTATCTTAAGTATTTGTCGAACCCTGAGGTTGCACAGGTACTCCTAGATCGATGTGTCTACGTCCCACCGGAACCCGTCGTTGCCATCGTTGATGAACCGAAACCTCAAGTGGAAGTGGAAATTGTTGCCGAAGTTCCTTCTGCGTACCCAATGGTACAACCTATGAAGTCGTCAGTTCTCAACATTGTCGTGCTCTCGTCAATTACTCATGCGAAACATAGGGCTCTACACTTTGATAGTCCGGAAGGCTTCGGCGCATGGAGGATCATTATCAGTAAGAACGCCCACGACATCCTGCGAAGCACACATAGGAAAGATCAAGCGACCTTTAATATCATCGTCAACAAGATCAAGTGTGTCTTTGTCCCGCATGCATGGTGACAGGCTAACTTCTTTCACAGGGACCTATCCTCAGGCCATTTCTCCAATGACAACCAGAAGCCCTTGAGCGGATCGGGTACAGACGTTCCCGTGTTCGAAGCCAAGATGTCGCGGGATCTCCGCCTAATTGTACGTGTCGCCGCTTGCGTCTCTTTCTTGCTCAGATCCGACATCATATTCAGTATCAAGTTGATTTGATACCTATAGAGGAAAATGTAAGCGTGCGTACCTCCGTAATGTAAGTTATCCTGACGGCGTCCCTTTAGCGAGAACAACAAGGTACAGACGCGTTTCCTAGGCCTTCCACAGTGACATGACCTTTTCAACAGCCGTCAAGATCTTCGGAATTCACACCCATGCCCAGATGGATCATCGACTCTGGGCCTCGATTAGTAGTCAACTTCGCAAGAAAGGACGTGTGTATCGCGAGCGGTTGGTCCAGCTTGCAAACACGAAGAGTTGTCATACTTATGTTGACGACAGCTGTTCCGCGAGAAAGCGCTCTGAGATTCATGCTGATGCGGATATGTTCGTGCCACAGACGTTCCCGCCGCTGCCTGAAGTTTCTATTTCGGAGATAGAAGACCTGCCGGATCTGTTGCCCAATGATACTGCTCAGGTTCATTCTCGCCTTGTGTATGTTTGCCTCTCAGCAATCGCTGGTCGGTGCATGACTAACTGTGTTCGAAAGCGTTGAGAAGTTTGTCACATTCTCTCAAGTAAGTCTGTTTGTTTTCCTGTTACTTTTTTGTTGACTCATTTCCTTTCAGCCTTTCTTGAACAGTACATACCTTCCTTCACCTATCTGTACAACGCTGAGACCTTCGAATTAGCGGTGATGGCGGATCTCGATGTTACTTTTCCACATCTCGTTTCGTAAGCGTCCTCTCAAGTGTTGTCTTTCGTTCCCTAAGTGTGTCTTCAGCTCTCAAGAAAAGCTCATCATCGAGAATCCGAACTCGTGCTATGTTATCGGTCGTAGCGGAACTGGGTGCGTGCGTTTCGGGGTATATTGACCATAGCTAATTGTGCGAAGCAAAACGACGACCATGCTCTTCAAGATGTTACTTGTTGAACGAACGATGCATCTTGTTGGTGGCGATATCCCTCGGGCGCGTCAAGTGTTCGTTACCAAATCCCGGATGCTTGCGAAGAAAGTACAAGAATACTTTTCGAAGCTGGCGACGTCTTTAAGCCGTGCCTCGCAAACCCTGGCCCAGCTCATCGAATTGTCCAAGGCCGAGGTTGATCATGATGACGACGCGGGTTTGGTCGATGTGGATGATGTTCACGAATGGCGAGCAGATCTACCAAAGAAGTTCAGCGAACTTGAGGACAGACATTTTCCGTTGTTTGTCACGTACGACAGTGTATGGTTTTTTTCATTAATCTGGCCAGTGGTTTGTCGTAGCTAACACTCTGTCCTTAGCTGTGCGATATGCTCGAAGCGGATATTGCGGATGTAACCCATTCTAGGAGTAAGGACGCCCCGGGCAAGCGCAGGACGAAGAGGACGTTGGTCAATTTCGAAGGCTTCTTGTCCTCGTACTGGGTCCACTTCTCGGAAACTGCCCGCAAAGGACTAGGTTAGTGGTCTTCGATCTGTGTACTTTAAACCTTTCCTTACTGCTTTGTAGATCCCGCTCTCGTTTACAGCGAACTCATTGGTTGGTATCCTGTCTAAAATTCAGCTATGCAAAACTAACCCGTTGTACCTTCAGGTGTGATCAAAGGCAGCGAAGAGTCTTTGTCCGATCCGAAGCGTTTCTTGAGTGAGGCTGCGTATAAGCGGATTAATGAACAGCAGCACTCGACTCTGTCTGGCAGGACCGAGGAGGTGTACGCCCTCTTCCAAACATATATGCAGATGAAGAAATCGAAGGGAGAGTATGATGTCGCTGACCGGTAGACCCCTTACTACTCTTACCTGCATAGCATTGTCAACTGACGACTGTTAGGACGCACAACATTCTGGCGTTCTTCAAGGAGCATGGTGTACCCGGTGCAGGAGTCGATCACTTGTAAGTGACATACGTTATATTCTCTTGCGCTTACTCAGACCTCTGTCTTGAATAGGTACATTGACGAAGTCCAAGATAATCTTCTCATTGACACGATGGGTAATCACTTTCGAACTTTCCTTGGATGTTCGTTAACAGATCGTTGTAGTGCTGCGCGCAATCTGTTCCAATCCCAACGGGCTATTCTGGGCCGGTGATACTGCCCAGACGATATCCGTCGGCAGTTCCTTCCGCTTCGACGGATTGAAGGCCTTCCAGTACCGGCTCGAGGTAACCTTGTCCACGTCTGATATTGTTCACGATCTCATGTTGAACCCTCAGATGAAGCATAGAGAGAGGGAGAAAATGAACGGCTACGTCGAGGAACCCAAGATCTTCCAACTTGCCATCAACTATCGCTCGCACGCTGGCATCGTGAACTGCGCGCACTCGATCATTGACTTGATCAATGAGTTTTGGGAGGATTCGATTGATCGCCTGTCTCCGGAGGTTGGGATTGTTGATGGGTTCAAGCCTGTGTTCTTTAGCAATGAAGATCGAGAGCAGCTTGAGCATTTTATCTTTGGAGATGTTGGGAGCCACATAGAGTTTGGCGCGCAGCAATGTTGGTGTTGATATGATGTTTCTTCTACCCGTGATCTGACTTGTCGGCTTTCAGGTATCTTGGTTCGGAATGAGGCTGCGAAAGAAAGGCTGTTGAAGCAGGTCGGTGAAGTTGGATTGGTCTTGTGAGCACCTCGCACGTTCATTCTGCCGTACATGGCTGACCGGGAACTAGAACGATTTACGAAAGCAAAGGTCTCGAGTTCAACGATGTACGTGCATTGGTTGCCTTGACATCACGTATAGGAATCTCACCTTTTTTGCAGGTCCTTTTGTACGACTTCTTTGGTGATTCCGTCGTTGGTTCGCCTACGTGGAGGGTGGTGTTGAATGCGATAACGGATTGGAGCAAGGTCGGAGAGGAGATTCCAGCACCTGTGTTTGAGAACATCCGACATGCTACCATTTGCACTGAGGTATGTGCATTCTAAATCGAGCTGGTCCCAACGCATTTTGAATGGTTCAACAGTTGAAGTCGCTGTATGTCGCAATCACACGGGCCCGAGAGAACGTATGGATCGCCGACGCGTCAGAAGCAGGCCAGTCGATGCGGGCCTACTGGACAAGTCGGAACTTGATCCACAACTATGCGCCAGGCAATGATGCGCCACAGCTAGCAACGTCGTCGACGTCGGAGGAGTGGGCGGCTCAGGGTCGCGAGCTTTTCGACCAGAAGAAGTATGGCGCCGCTAAGCATTGTTATACCAGAGCGAATCTTCCCAAGTTGGCTGCCGTTGCCAACGCGTACCATGAGCGCCAGAAGGCGCGTGCGATAGGTACTACGAAGCAGACATCGGGGGCGCGGCGTGACGCTTTCAGGAGTGCCAGTGATGCGTTTTTGGCATGTGCCGAGGCGGAGACTGTGGCTTCGGTGAAGCAGACGTATCACAGGAATAGTGCGTTCTGCATGGAGGGTGCCGGGGATCTCTACCGCGCCGCGTTCATTCACAGGTCGGCGCACAACTACGATCGTGCGGGCGAGTTGTACCGCGACCTGAAGAAGTTCGACGAAGCAATAGGTATCGTCGAGGAAGCGCGAGATAAGATGGACGAGGAAATTGTGAACAGTATCATCAAGCGGGCGCGTCTGGCCTACTTCGATGCGCAGGACATCGAGTACGTTATTCTTCTGCCATCTCAGACCAACTCTTCTAACTAGGAACTAGGAAGGGATGTAGTCTCTTTGATTCTACGGAAGAAGCCCTGGAATACTTGGAGGACCGTGGCCTGGACATGGCACGTGCAGATCTTCTGCAGTCTGTCGGTCAGACGGTGGACGCTGGAGAGCTTCATTACGCAGAGGGGCACCAGGAAGTCGCCATTTCGCTTTTTCTGCGAGATCCCGCCAACGAACGCGGCATGCGTCGTGCGCTTGAGTGTATCCTTGAAGGGTTATGGCAACACTGTTCGTTTGGTATTCCGTTAGAGGATGTCCGATCGGACCTTCTAGTGGAACGCTTATTGGCTCTATCTGCGAAGCTCAACTTGAATAGGATCCCCGCCCCGGAGTCTCTTCAGGTACTTAGCCCTATTGAATGGTATCAAACATTCCAATTGACCTACCACGTTCTAGCTTGAGATGTTCAAGGCTATTTTCGCCGGATCTGACAGAGATTTGCTTCGCCTTGGACTAAGATTCGTCCAACAAGACATCCCTGTCGCCGCTCTGCTATGTCTGGACCACGTCTTCTCGCGTCCCCTGCAGATACAGAGCATGCCTCTGACCGGCGTCGTCGATTCACTTGACACGTTCACCACCTACGTGACACTCCTGTCCAAAGTCACTTTCGTAGTGGATCCGTGGAAGGATGAGAGCATATCGCGCTTGTTCGGTTTCTCGCGTGTTGCCGAGAATGTTTTTCGTGTTCCCTCGCCCACTTGGTTATTTGACAGGATATCGCGAGCACGGAAAACCCTGACAACCTCAGAGTTCCAAGTCTCAGTCGAAGAGCTACAACTTCAATTCCGGATATCGCTTGGATCTCGTCTCCGAGCGCGCACCGAGGCAGCGAGTGACGCTTGTCGTCAAAGCAAGGCGTTCTCTCCGTGTCTCTCCTACGTCGTCTTCAAGTCATGCAACAGATTTAACTGCCCCGAAAACCACATTGCTGCCAATGACATAGGCCCGGAGTTTTATAATCAGCGTGTCCGTGTTCATCTCCAGCAGATTCTGATTGCGCAATCTCTGCGCGAAAACGACCATCAAGATGGTCAGCGACGGGGACAAAAGTGGGTGTTCTGTTTAGGCGTGGTTCGAACGCTGATATAACGAAAAATAGGTATTGGATTAGCCGACTGTATAATACCCTTTATCCACCCCACTACTCTTTGGGTAGCATATCTGACCTTGATGTATCGAAGATACCAGAGGCCGAGAAGGGTTTTAATGTCGTTAGACACTGGGTGCAGTCGCTAGCCTTTACGCAGCAGATTCGTCCGCACACTATGTTTTTGACCGATGTCATGCGAGTTGCCTCGCTAGCATATGCCTTCGACCGTCAGCGGGTAGAATCAACAAAGTATCTGCAACAGGCGCCTTATTGGAGTACGGAACCGAAGCCGCGTCGATACTTCAAGTTCGCCAATTTCATCGTGCCAGAGTTGCTGCTCTCAATATCCGGATCCTCGTTAGGCGGTGGCTCAATGGTCGTTGCGTATGTATCGTCTGCCATGTTTCTTTCAGATTGTCCTGATCTTTCTCTTCTGCAGACACATCATCACGACTCCCATTGAGATCAACGTGAATGTATTGTGTAATTACATCGATTTTCTCTGTTCCTCGTTTGTGCTTTGCAGTCGAGCGAAGAACTCGAATTTCCACGATATCACCATGCCGCGCAGCTGGCTCTTGAAGTATCTGACGCTGGACGCCGATCATTTCAACCCGAATATGGCCACCAATCGATACCTCAACTTGTTTGGATCTATGTGTATGGGCACGCTCCTTGAACAGCTTTACGTTGGAGGGGATATTGCAGGTTTGTTTCGATTCGTTTTGATGATGTTGCGTGCTCATCATGCCAATAGCAGGGTACCTTCTGTATGGCACTAGCCAGACCTTAGCAAATTTACCAACCATTCGTAACGTCTTTCTTGCCAGATTGTGAGAGCCATTAATTTATACGCAAGACATTAATGACTAACGTTCCGTAGACTACGATCAATCTGTTTGCGTACGTCGCTGCCAAGGTCCTCGGGCGTTGAATTTACTAATTTCACATAACAGTTGGGTACAACATCTCGAACACACTTCTGAGGGAAACCATCCGCAAAGCCATTTTAACGATCAGAAAACCGAACCGGACATTCCCCTTGTTGTACAAAGAGTGAGTGGACAGACCAAATATTGCAGTCTTTATTGACTTGTCGACAGGTATGTTGATGCGGCTGCGCATTCCTGGGATGCCATTGCTCGTACTGTACGAAGATCTCTGATCAATGATCCTGTGGACGAGATGATTCATTTGGTCTGGAAAGCCAAACTTACGAAAAAACTACTTCCCCTCCTCGGTGTTCGACACGTCGTCTTCACCGCCATGCCGGAAGTTCTCAAACTATTGCGCGATAAGGACGTTCCAGACCCTACGGTTACTTCTGGAGGCAACGTCGTGGCGGCCGCTGACAGCGAAAAGAGAGACGGCGACGCTGCAGATGACGTACCGAAGGAGACTGAAGAAGAGGCCCCAAAGGACGAGGTTGACGAGGATGGTCAAGAAGACTCGGAACAACCAGTTGACGACTCAGTCGACAATGATGAGGGCGAAGATATCCCGCCTCCAGAAGTTCCACAGCCCCCATCGGAAGAAGAACATGCCGCAGCGCGCGTCTTTCAAAGGATATACCGTCGCGTCTCCAGTCGCCGTAAAGGGATTCCTAAAAGTGGCGTGGCTGGCACGAGAAATCAGATATTCGAGGCTTGTGCCAAAGTCGCCGTTCCCGACATGCAGTATCGGATAATCCTACTGGGGCCGCTTGTTCATTTGTTACTCTGTTTGGATTTCGCGCGCGTCGATTCGCTGCGCTACAAGACGAGTACGAAGGATAAACTGAGAGGTTGCCTGTCTGAGGAGTATGATCAGCTCGATGATCTTTTGACGCAGACCATGTGAGTTTCCTCATCCATTCTTTGAAGTCGTTAGTCGCATGATTCTGATTGTCTTTTAGTAAGGTCAACAAGGCGATCATCAAACTCCAGAAAGACCTGGCGCCTACCGCACCGATTCATCTTAAGTGCGATAAGAATGGCCTGGTGAAGCTAGTCGGCGAGGCGCATGCGGTACTTTCGAACCTTCCCTTCAGTTCGTCGGTAGATGTTGAGGAGGACTTGGCTTTGGCTGTGAAGGGCATTCTCACGCCGCGTATTGTTCGTCAGAGAAAACCAATAAAGCCCTCTCTTGCGGCGGATGACCTAGATTACTGAATATTGGAGCCTGTACTCTTTGTATTTGGATAGGACTAATACAGGGACGTGTTTAGGTCGAAGATTGCGCTAGCCCCTGCTGAGGAGGCAGGACAAATGGATCTTTGTGCATGTTTCCGAGCGAGCGTGCTACTGAAGACCGGACTCCGGACCGCACGGCCGGCCGGTCATTAGCACCAGCTCCAACCTCTCTTTATACCTTCTTCAGATTCGTATGAATAAGGTACGCAATACTACGTGTACATGGCTCGTACCTACTGATTTCTGGCCAGTAGCTCCCAGATTTATACAAGTCCTTCCAACATGTCCTCTCTTTGCAGAACCCTATTTCTTGACGTCGCGCCGTTGGCATACATCAACAATCTCCCCAACGAAGTCCTCACGCATTTCTTTCGCCTTTTGGCGCGCCCGGTCGGGCCTTTCCTCGACTCAGGCCTTGCTGTGTGTGTAACTCTCCTCAAAGTTTGCCGCCGCTGGCACGCTCTCATCATGAATGACGGGTTTCTTTGGTCTTTCATTCATATCACCGTGGAACGCTCTTCTCTCGTCGACACGTATCATAAAGTACAGCACCAACTCGATCGCGCACGCTCTTGGCCGCTTCACGTTTACGAATACACCTACCTGGAAGACGTGTGCCTGTTTTGGATCGAAGACGTGGCTGACCGCCTCCTGAACCTGAGATCCCTACACATGCGCTGCCATCCTTCTATACTGCGAGAGGTGATGAATATCATACGCATCGAAAGGCCCCCTCTCCTTGAGGAATTGCAGATCAGCTACTATCCCGCAGCGACAATAGATGGCGACGATATTTATCACCTTCCTAGCAACCTTCTTACCCTTCCCAGTCTGCGTCGACTTGTCCTGGACCAGGTCCATGTAACGCTTAACAATCTTCCACATACCTTAACCAAATTACATTTGACAAGCTCCGCCGGACACGGATACGACATCCACGACTTCTTCAACGCTTTGATCAACCTTCCCCGCTTAGAGACTCTGAGTATCGAGGCCATCCTACACGATCAATCGCCACATATCCCCCTTCCCACCGTTAATCTTCTCCTCTTGCAGAAATTGATCATCATAACTGAGCAGAACATTATCAGCTCCTTCCTCACACAACTTTGTGTACCACCAACCTTGCGCATTAAGCTCATGACCTTCCCAACCATAAAGAGCTCATGGCAGATCGCCTATAACCTGCTCCCACCGCTCAGAAGGCGCTTTCACTACGCGAACGGTCGCCTCGCGAGCTCGCGAATAAAGGCGGTGGTGGTCGATAATCAAATCAAATACGCAAAGGCGACACATATATACGGTTATGATCACACCGACATTAGTCGCATATCCAGCTACACAATTTGCGTTGCAAATCTCGAGGACGAAAACATGGGTTTGCTCTTCGATTTCGTATTCTGGGCGGACAAAGGGAAGCACAGGAACGGTGTGGGCAGACGAATCTTTAGGGCACTCATGCCCGACGTGGAGGTTCTGGAGGTGCGCGCAAGCTTTGGGAACGAATCGACAGGGCCGACTGTCTGGTGGTGGAAGATGGCCCTTCGGAGCCTCGCGTCGCTGAAGGACGTCTATCTCTCCGCCGATGCGCAGACATGTGCGAACTTTTGCGAGGCGCTGCGGAGCGTTATAAAGTGCCGCCCGAAGGACTTCACGAGGCTGCGTACTCTGTATGTTCACAAGTACAGCCAGAAGGACATAGCCAGCGATTGGTCGTGGATATCCATCGCTAATCCATCGAATAGCGAGGACTATGACCCTTTGGACGTTCCCAGAACGAATTTTCAGCATTTGCTTGGTCTGGCAAAGGCGTACGTTGAGGCTGGGCATTCGACTTTGGGCATGGTGATGACTGGGGATAATAGTGACTTCGAGTATTGGCCTGGGGTGGACAAAATGCGAGAGATTTCGAGTGTTGTTTCAAGCCTTTCGTATCTCAGAATGTCTAATTAGTCTTCTCATGGTCGAGAACCCCAATGTATGTGGCTGGCTGAAACTTCGCCACGTCCTTTGAGTCAACTTCCAACACCTTACGTGCCCGTTTACAATGTAGGAGCCAAGATAAAGATAAGGTACATAATGTTCAACAGAAATGTTATGAGGAGGCTCGGCTAACTTCGTCTCGACTCGGATTGTGAGGCACTGCGCGCACCGCAGACACTATTTCTCGCGAAACTTCTTGACCTCACGATTAATGACGAGCCGACTTTCGGACGGTTGGACTACACCTTGCAGCGACGCATGACGTTTTGAAACGGCTCCCCTTGAATCTGAAGCTAAACCAAAAACAACGTGCAGAAGCCGGCTATTGTCATCTCCCAATCAAGCGAAGAAAGACATCTAAGCGCCAAGATAGTGCAGGAATAATGAGTCTTATTACTACGAGTCCTCTGTGACAGCTCGAGTTTTACTTTGTGATTAATGCTCAAAGCTCATTTCATTCAGCGACGATTGTCAGGAACGCAGCATACTCACTAACACACCAATGCCTGTCTGAATTGCCATCGGCTTGTGTGCCTCTAGAAGGAATAATGTGGCGCCGTAGCTAGGTTGTGTGGGTCCCTGCAAAATACAAGTAGTGATTAGGTGGCTACCATAGTAAACAAAAAGACACAGTAAATGAGCAGCATAAAGCATAGTAGGCATACTACATAAGAGAGCAAACAAATGTATATACAACTTGAACGTAAAAGCGAAACTCCTTTTACTCATTACTCGTTATCCGCGTCCAATACCACTGGCAGTGGACTCCCATCAAGAGAGAACGCTGGTCCGTGAGTTATCCTAACCGTTCTAGCGAGTTCGGTCCCTTTCCAATCTTCCTTGTCGAACTGCGCCGGCATAAGGCGCGGAAAAAATAGCTCTAGCACATCCACCGGCATGTTCACATAGAGTATCCGGCCATCCTCCTCCCGCACAACGTATTTCTTCACGCGATCGCTCAAGTATTGCAGCACGCCACGATGCGCCTGGTCGTCCGTGTACACGTCGAAACAGAGTTCTTTCGCATTGGCAAGAACGATGGGAATCGGCGGCATCTCAGCGTCTTGATCCTCCTTGCCATAATCCTTGGGGACCATGTCCAGCTGGGGATAGAGCATGCCCATGAGGAGGAACTGGTCTGGGTTGTCGAGGTGGACCTTCTTCGCTTTTTTCAACTGCTGAACAAGCTGGAACGGGACGGGAAGCGACGCCAATTCCGCGCGTGCTGTCAAGATCTCCTCCTCCGTCGGAATGTGCATTGGCGCTGGGCCAAACTGGGCTCCATGAAGGGCAAAGTCCTCGATCTGGGTGAAAGGGAAAGTGGCGAGGAGAGCGGCGAAGGAGTTCAGCGTGTCGGTGTAGATCAGGTTTTCCTCTGCGAAATCCGGATCCTGCCTGTTCGAATTCATGATGTAAAGCTGCTTCAAAGCAGGAACGAGGAAGGCAGACTGGAACACCTCAAGCTCGACCGGCAGCGTATACTGGAGTGTCAACTGCAACAAATTGGTGAGGGCAACAGGTGGCAGGACATCCTCCCCTTCCGGAAGGACGTACGGCAAAGCGCCCATCAGATCAAGCGAGGTGAGCGTTGCACTGCTCATCTCCAACACGCGCCGTAGCTGCACTACAGTCGGACGAGCACTCCATGGCAGTTTGGAAATAGTGATACTGACAAGATTGATCCCTACGAAACGGTCCCAATCCTGGTAGCTGCCGGTCAATACAATCCTCTGCAGGCTGGGGCAAAGGACTATCTCCGTTATACCGGGGATGAAACTAAACGCTGTACTGGGAAGGGTGCAGGCCTGCTCTGCATAGGTGGCATCGTCGAAGTCAACGGTGAGCTCCTGCCAGTCGTCATACCATCTGTAAATACTGAGATCGACGAGGGTGGGGAGCTCACGGCCGCGGAGGACGTCCAGAAGCAGTGCGTGGTGCTGCCATGAAGCAAAGCTTTGGAGGTAAAGAGTGCGGAACCGGGGAGCGTGAGGCTTGAGGAGTGCGGCGAGCATTTTGGTGTGCCAGACGTCCCAGCGGTTAACACATGATCCGGGACGAGGGATGGTGATGGAAATTTCGACGGCCTGCGAGATCGAACGCTGCAACATTAACTCGATTCGAGGAAATGCGCTTGGGGGGGCCGTCTTGGGCTTGGCCGTCTTTCGAGGCCGCGTGGAGTGGCGAACAGACCCGGAGAGGGTTTGATTAATCAAATCCTCTGTGATGTTCATGCAGTTCCACAAGGTGGAATCCTGGAGCGCAATGGCCCGCCATCGATGACACACTTGGGACACGGTGAAAGGGCTTGTAGAGTCAGTGTAAACGAGCTGTCTGAAGATCTCGTCAATGATATCGCTAACGAGAAGTTTTTCGATGAGAGCCGCAGGGCCTTGAAGAATAGAGCACTCAGAAGTTCCCGCTCTATGTAAAACCAAGTCAACACAGGACTGTCAGAGTAAAGAAGAGAGAAACAAACCCATTGGGAAGAACAAGCGAGTCCATGTCGATGGGGAATGGCCGGGAGAGTCAGTCGAAGGGAAAAGAGCCAAGACAATAAGAACAAGGTCGAAGTGCAGATTATATAGGTCAAAGGTTTCACGCCTAACCATGGAGCGTCCACCTTTCCCAATTTGTTTAACAATGGAGCTGCTCAAATAAACCAAACATCCACATTTTACCCGTTGAATACGCCCATGTGGGAGAGTGTGGACATTGCGGCAAAGGCGGTCATTGGGCGAGATTTCGTAACAAGTTCGTCCATGTTCGAGGGATCTCGCTGCCACCCGAGATCTAGAAAGTAGTATCATTCGGCAAGGATGGAGGAGGAAGGTAATGGTCTACATAGCATGCCAGGACATTTGAAAGCGCGGATACCAGAACCCTGACTCTCAGAATTGCCGCCAGCTAGTGTGAAGTTACTATTATGG
The DNA here is from genome assembly GCA_036872995.1 of Hymenopellis raphanipes. NCBI lineage: Eukaryota > Fungi > Basidiomycota > Agaricomycetes > Agaricales > Physalacriaceae > Hymenopellis > Hymenopellis raphanipes. Next base: position 485,918 of record JAYMDG010000001.1, read on the forward strand.
GCGAAATCAGCGAGTGAGATTTCCCCTTTGGTGAAAGTGATAATCAGATTTAAAGACATACTTGAGCAGTTGATAGTATATGCGATATTATAGAGTGCCCATAGCCGGGAGGGTGAAGTGTGGCGCCAGTCCCTCCCACAACGATCGACTGAACCAGTTCTGTCGCCGTAATGCCGAAACCGCCCTCGACTGAAAAAAGAAGTCACTGACCATGTATGCTTTCTACAGTCCCGTCCTCGCTTCGGTCATCAAGCTTCAAGTAGCGTCAACGTTCAAGTTGTTGATAATAACACTGGCCGCTTGGAAAAGGAGCTGTCAACGAGAGTAAATTGGTGTGCAAGACATATCAATTCACAGCGCAGGCCGATACAGCAGAGTTACAATTCCTCAACTACCTGGAAGAATGTAGTACGTCAATTGAAGGTCATGAAGAAATACAACGCACATAGATCTACAAGGCTGCAGCTCAATCTCTGCAAAGCTGTCACTGTCAAAATCAACGGAGCGGCGTGGACGGTAGCCTTGGGTGCGCATATATACCCGCTAGTATCGCCACAGTTTTGTCACCTGAGGACGTGTCGAAGGTGAAGCCACGTAGTTGTCGTCGCCGACCTCCTGATCCGTTTGAGGCAGGCGGTCCGATGATCCGGCATCAATGGTTGGACAGTCAGGTGCGAAGTTAACATACGTCGTACCGCCACAAAACGCGACCTGCTCGCCGTTCGTCATTGCGTATCATGGCATTGGAGGACAAGGCAGTCTACCTTCAAAGGCTGTTGGAATTCAAGGAATCTCCACTTGCCACGGCCTACCCTCTTCCCACCGAAACTCTTTGCGCACTCCATTTGCTCGACAGACACATACCGGACCATCTTATCCTTAAACGGATATCTACAGTTTCATCGCTTGCGTCCGACATTGCCAATGTCACCGACGCGTACTGTGACGCCATAGGCACGCTTTCCGTCGAGAAATTGGCTTGGATAAATCGCAAACCTCAGACGTTTGAGGCCCACGCTATGGCGGACGCACGCGGCGATGGACTGGGGATGATTTGCTCCTCTCTTGCAACATCCGTCGTTCTGAATCCCGACCAGCCGGAAAATGATTTCTTGATGATGTGGATTGCACAGAGAATATTACGTTCCGACCATGATGCCCGTCTCTCTTTTGTCGTCGAAGATTGCTCCCTTCTGGTCAATGATATTGATAAAGATCCCCATATGTCTCAGCAATTAGGTGAAGATACTCGACAGACTATGCTGAACCTTCGAGTTATCATCTTTGACTGTGGAAAGGCCATGCGAGTCGGAATCAGGCACCGTGCAACGCAGACGCTGTTTCTGACGGAACTCCTTGACCTCTCGGTTAATGACAATCCGACTTTTGGACGGTTCTACCTTGGACTACATCTTGCCGCGACGCATGACGCTTTGAAACGGCTCCCCTTGAAGCTGAGACGCAACAAAAAACGACCTGCTGAAGCCGACCATCATCTACCAATCAAGCGAAGAAAGACATCTAAGCACCAGGATAGTGCAGAAATTGTGAGTCCATTCACTCTTCCCCTACTGCTCGGGTTTAAGAGACACCACTCCAGAAAGCACAGAAATACATACGGGATTCACAGGCTATTGCGGTGTACTTCCGATTCCGGAAACTCGACTCGCCGGCACCCATGCTGCTCTTCCGCACCTCGGAGAAGATGCCTCGACCGACTTACCTCCCTAAGGATTATGTCAAGTTGGTGCTTGATAAGCGTTTGGGAGCGGGAGCGACAGGCGAAGCACTAACTGCGTTGATCGAACCAGACGCGTCATCTCGCTCCCCGAAATACAGTCCCTTGGTGTTTAAAATGGCGACGGATGCAGAGCGCATTAGACGTCTGAAGCATGAGTGCAAAATTTACACACATCTTGAGGCCGCAGGCGTGGAAGGAATTCCTCGCTCACTCGGTATTTGGCATGACACTTCACAGAGTATCTGCGCGCTGATTTTGACTAACGCCGGGCACCCGCTTGGTGAACGTCTTGACGACGAGCGAAAGGTGACACTAACGCCCATGCAAGCGTGAGTCATCTTATCCGCTGATTGTTCGTTCCATTCACGCCTTTTGTAGGGCTAGTCTTAGACAGACTTTGAAAAGCATACACAAGGCTGGCATCTTGCACCGCGATCTGCGATCCTGGAATATTCTCGTTGACGGGTTCGACCGAGTCTTCATCACGGACTTCGACCGGTCGAGCCTTAAAGCATCTGCTACAGAGTACCGCTTAGAAGCAAAGAGACTAGAGAAGTTTCTCTCCGGCGGTTACGTTGATAAAGATCCAATTATCGGGTACGATGAACAGTCTGATGAAGAGGCGCCTCCTACATGATACAATCTACAAACATACTTGTTCTTCTAAGCCATCTTTAGTTTCTTTACCAACCTCACTTCCTTGTCCACCCAAGTTTGCTTGGCTTTTTCTTTCTTCATCCTCGTCTTCATCAACATCTGCGAAGGCGGCCTTCAGGACGTTTCGGCTCTGCTGCCGCTTGGAGCCTTGGACTCAGCACCAGGAAGATCCTGCTGCAAGTCTAAAATACTCTCTGTATTTCCCCAGCTGAGAACACGGATATATAAACCGTGCTTGTCTTCGTCAAACATGATGTTTGTGGGAGAAAACTTTCTGTGAATAATACCTGCATCATGTAATTCTTTCAACCAGCGTCTCAGCTCGTTTCTGCAACAATCGTGAATACAATGAGAATGCAATACAGAATAGCGACGCGACGGACTTGATTGATACACTGATGCCCAGCTTACTGATTTTGGCATGCGCATGACTTATCTCAGGAGTCACATTCAAAGATACTGGACGCGCTAGCCAACTATTTCACCATTTCAATATATGAAAACCCCGCAACGACATCCTTCAACTCCCGCGTCTTATCCAACCCAGGCCAATACCCAAAGTCACTGTTACAAGTCATCACCACCTCCAAAGCCCCATACCCAGCCTCCTTATACATCCTCGCCACCCTGATCACCTCCTCAAAATTCCTTCTCGGTAACTCCAACGGGTCAGTAACATCACCTCCAAGACTAACCCCAGCACCCCATCTCCACCACCCATTCTTCTCCTGACTCGACTTGTGCAAATACACCCTCCTAAGCTTGGGAAAATTCCTCGGCCTTTGTTCAACAAGGCTCCCCAACGCCTGACAAAAGCTCGCGCACGTCTGCGCATCCGTAGACACATACACCGCCTCCAGCGACACAAGGCTCCACAACGCCATCCTCCACCAGCCCACCGTCGGCATCGTCGCCCCCACCCCAGACCCTGCCCGCACCTCGAGCACACGTACGTCCGTCATGATCGTGCGGAAAATCCTCCTGCCCGCACGGATCCTGTACTTGCCTCTCTGCGCAAAGAACATGAAGTCCAACAACCCGTCCGTAGCTCCGTCCTGAGAGTTGCGGCAGCGCGTTACGCGGCTGACATCGGTATGGTCATACCCGTACAGATGAGTGTTTTCCGGAAAATCGGTGCCGTTATCGACAACGAGTGCACGGATGCGCGAGGTGTATGCGAGAGTCTTCGGGCGGCGGAAACGCGAGATGAGAGGATACAAGATGAATTCGGAGACGCCATACATATCTTGCGATTGCTCTATGCAGGAATAGGCTGTGGACTTGATCCGTACATCGGGATGTGCATGGATGTTGGCGAGGAAGTAGTTAATGATGTGGAAGAGACTACTAATGGACAAGCTCTGCAGACGGGGAAGCTTGACTATAGGCAGCGGACCATTTGGAGAATCGTTTTTGACGACGATGAGTTCTATGCACAGGATCTCCAAATAGGAGAGCTCCGTCAAAACCTGGAAGAACTCGTGAATCTCGTAACGGCGCATAAGAGATACGGGGCCGGACAGAGACAGCTCAGTCAAATTGTGTGGTAGACTCGTCAGCGTCACGTAAACATTGTTGAGGACAAGACGGTGTAGGCTCGGTAGCGCCTCGACGATCGCACTGGGCAGCGAATAAACGTCCCCATCCCCATCCCCCCCTTTGCAGGAAATGTGGAGTTTCTCGAGCCGCGCCGGTCTTTCATCACCAATAAGCTCCAGGACCTTCCGCACATCCGGTAGATCAACGCCTAGATGCAACGACTTCAAGTTCATGAGCGGCGCAGCCATATCCTCAATCCAAAATAAGGACCGGCTAGAGTGGTGCGAGAGATGAAGGGGGCAGTTCCGCGCGCGCTTGACCTGATTCTTCACCCGATTATACGTCTTCAGATTCCATTCCCGGGGCCCCCACATGGTTGTGTCGACGAATGACCAGAGGAACCCATCGTTCATGATAAGCGCGCGCCAGCGTCGGCAGACTTTCAACAGGACGACACACTGACAGAGTCCGGAAAGGATGCTGGGCCCAGCCTGATGACGGGCCAGAATGCGAAATATAAGGGAAAGGACTTCATTTGGAAGGGTATCGATTGGTGCATGAGTGGTATCATAGAAGATGGGGGAGGGAAAGGAGAGATGAGGGCCATTTACGGAGCAGTCGGAAATTATTGCGGATCTAAAAAGTGTTATACGGTGAGCTGGGTACTATACTCGAGGCGCACTAGTCTCTCCTACCTAGAATCCTTGGACATATCGAGGAGGTCATTTGCGATGTCCATCACGCGTAGGCGATAGGCCCGTTTGGTTGGGGTATGTCACGATCAAGTCCGTGTGCTCTAGAAGACGCACCAGAGACGCTGACAAGAGTTCGAGTTGTTGAACGTAGAGGAAGAAGGTGGTCCTCTGTCAAGCCCCTGAAGGATACTCCCCGGGCCGCATCTCCGGTTGATACATCCAACCAGCGGCCCCTGGAGGGCACAGTCCTTGCGCATGGTCTACAGCAACGTAGAATTCAGTCCAAGTTCATCGATAATGTTAAAGCTACAAGAAGGAACTGAGTCGCTGCCTGTTTCCATACTGCTGACATCCAACTGACATCGTTGTCTCAATGCATATCTTTTTCCTAAAGCTACAACAATGCTCGCGGCCGACGGCGGCTGCGCCGCCGTCGCCCGCTCGCATCGTTTCCGCGTGGTTTTACAGAACACGCCTGGGATAAGATTCCCACTCAGTCAAGCACCCTAACTTCACCTTGACTCTAAGTTCCAACATGAACATCTACTGGAAGCCCGAGTTCATGTGCCAGGCCCAACGTTGATTTAATGAAAGCTAAAACGATGCGAGCGAGCGATGGCGGCTCGCATCGTTTCCGCTTTCTGTGTTTGACGAGCCTGAGGCGAAATCGACTTGAACGTCTGAGACCACTTGTTCGGTATTTCGGACCGTCCATTCAGTTTGTGATCTCGGCATCTCGCCTTTCCTTTTCCTATGGGGTGGGGGAGTCCTTGCTAAGCGCAAGGAAAAGCAAGCCTTCAACTTTGTCTATCTCATGCCCATTGATAGTCACTTGCAGACAATTCATTCCTCTGATGCTGTATAGCAGTAGTATATGTCAATGCTTCTTTCCTGGCCAACTTTTCCTGTCTTCTTTCAAGTCCTTGGCTGAGACTATCACTGATAGGCCTTGTTCAGCATGGTCATATCTTATAATCCTTCCACCTCATCCAGATGAAATCATAAAACAGGTCCGTGAAATTGTAGGGAATCAAGAGCACGGCAAGCCGTGCTCGTGAAGTTGGAACATTTCCGAAACGCGCATTCAGAGTTCCGGCGGCGACAAGCTTCTGTGAGTGCGTGTTTAAACCAGCCTAACCAAAAAAATGAAATGTCGAGCAAATAGTCCAATGTCCGTCGAATAACTGCTATTGCCTTAAGTAACGGTATCGTGAGTAACGTAGACTTAAGAGGTCAATAATGTCCCGAATCTGTCTTTCTCAACGAAGAGATACCGCGTTTGAATTCTACTTTATTGATTTGGTGTCCGAGCGAGCATTGGTATAGGTATTGAAAGAAGTGTTACAGATAAAGAGATACAGCATTGAGGTCGATAAAAAGGAGATTAAACACTGAAAGGGCAGTCAGTAACAAACTATGTAATAAGCGAAAAGGTGGCGTACGTGTCATCTAGGAAGCAGGTCATGCATCAGATCATGCAAGTAGACATAGCGGAAACGCACCATCGTAATGCCATTGCGTCTGGATTGACATGAGCTTGATTTCGAGGACAACGCAGGATTCAAACGCACCTTCTTGGGATTATCAGGCGCGTGGCGGATGTACCGATCGTTGTCGGGTGGCCTAAGTCGCTGTCAGAGACGTCTCGATTTGAAGGGGTACACGGGGCATTCACCTTTCCTTCTTCTGTAGAAATCGGCGGGGTAAGTTATGCGACATAGCGGAAATGTATGTACGACGTGCCTTGCAGGATGCGAGCATGCTCTGCAGCGTCACGCACACTGCGACGACGCTAAGAACGGGCGACCATTCGTTTCCGAGGATAGAGGCGCAGATATGTCCGTTGGAATATACATGCTATAGACATTATGAGCACGAATGGAAACACGTTTCGACGGGTGACGTACTGGATGAACGGGCGACTCTTTGCCCTCAGCTACGAGAAACTGAACCGCCGGCGAGGATATAGGATAGTCCTTGTCGAATCTGAACAGCAGTGTGAACGCTTCGCCCTGGATCACTGAAATGATGAGATATTCGCAGGCCGGCGCGCGGATGGTAGACCTTGTACAGTGATTCCCCCATCACCTCGATGGTGAACTGCCACGATGCAAAGTCGTCCGCTTTGAGGAGATTTATGCCTGGCATTTTGGTCAAGGATATGCAGAACAGTAACAGCAGAGACACGCACCAACTGGGCACCCCTCGTTCTTGATTTCCATGAGCTCCTTGGCTAGCCGTCTCGACGAGATCGACGCCATTGCATCCAACGACCAGGTAGATGCTGAGCAGTGGTCAAGGGGCCTGAAAGCCTGGGCCCTGAAGGGATGGAAGCGGAAGCTCTAGGCAAGCAGACACAAATACCGGAAGCAATAGCTCTGTGCGCCACAAATGAAGTGGGTGCCGTGAAGTGGCCTCGAGATGACGCGTAAGATATCCAATCAAACGTTGTCATGAGCGGTACCGCAGCGTAATTTCAGAAGGCATCGAGTCTGGTCAGAGGATTCTCAGCATCGATACTTGCTCGAAGTTAAGTACGAGATTCTTCATCACTGCACTTAACCCTTACCTACTCGAAAAGAAGTAAATTTCGCATACGTCTTGGCAGAAATTTTGATGATAATATGATGCGTAAGGAGCATCATAGAGGGGTCCAGCAGCGCACATTGAAGTAAGTCGCCGGTATCTCGACGCTTATCATGGCCTGCGCGAATATCATTTGAAATGTAAACAATCCCAGATGGGCGCATATACGCACCTTTTTTAATCTACGCAGTCTATGAGGGACATTGGAGACTTGACATGAAACAGACCGGAAAATACTCGTCACTAGCACCTCCAGGAACGAGTCCTGTTGTCAAATACCTAGATAGACAGTACCGGCCGAGACGAAATCGCCAGCTGCTCAGTTTCCAGATCAAGTAGGCCCGCCACAAGGTTGTGAAAGCGTTAGTCACTCTGTTTGGGTCGGGGTGAGAGAGGACTGTGCATACAATTGAATCCTGCCGGGACCACTGACCAATATTCCTTCCACTTAGACTTAATAAAACGATGCACCACGGCCTTATGCGCCTCCGCGGCAAAATATCACTGCTGATACTGACGGTCGCTGCAGCTGGCCGTGTGTGTCGTGGCGAAGCGAGCTCAGAGTAGGGGATGCTTGAATACGCATCTGAATGCCGACTAATCCAGGGCCATAGAATCTCGCGACGTGGGTGGTGGTTAGAAGCAAGCGCTACGCGACCATGACGCGCTACCTTTGCTTATCACATGACCCATCCAAGCTTCCCACGGTCCGGCTATAAAGCGGCGCGAAATTTTTTCTTTTGCTCGTTCCTTCCGCCATCTCCGTCCTCGATTCTCCAAATCCTCCCTCTTTTCCACGGCGACAACGAAGCGACTGTCCTTCATCAGTGCTCATCGATATCGTGAGTCCACGTCCGCTTCCTGCTCTTGATGACTACTATCAGTTCTGCTTCCGAACGAGAGCCAACCTCTTGTGGACAAACCCTGCTTACCAAAAAATATTCTCTGATCTTTTCACTCTTTAAATTGCTTTACGTTCCCGTTTCTGACTTCTTTTCAGTTCTTACTGGATCTCATACCCATTCTACCCACTTCCAGGTATGTGGTCTTCCCTCCTGGCTCCCATCCCCATCCCCATCCCCAGTTCCCGCATCCTCCTTCATGACGAAACCAAGTTCATCCATTCGTTGACCACGTCCCACTGCATCCGCGGCCTCGTTTTGCGGTCGTGGATGCACGGGCCCGTGGGCTTGAAAATCACGGCTTTTCTGATTCTTTCCTCTCGTGCTCGACACAGCTTGTACTGACCCATGATCTATAGGACCGGTTCCTCGGTTTCGATTTTCTGTTAGCGTTCATCGTCGGTTCATCCTTTGTTTGTCTCACGTAGTAACCCGTGTTGAATCCATGGCCTTGAATATATCACATACGTGTATACTCCTCGAGGTCAGCGTTTGCTGTTCAATCGAACGTGATGCATGAGAAGCACTATCCTCCTATCGTTGAAAAACTTTCAGCACCGATGCTCTTGCGATACTGCCATCGATGTTCCAAAGGCGGGTCCCGTCGTCCATTCAGAATGCGCATAGACTTGCGATGACAGATAGTGGAGAGCCGTCGACAGAGCAACGTGAAGTACGCTTCTTGACAAGGGAGGAATAAAGTGTCCTTGGTGTTGGACTTGGTGTCGGTATAAATTATTATAAACGTGGTTTGCCCAGTGGAATGCGTAGAGACGAGGAAGGACTGTGAACGTTTGAACATCAAAGCCGAGGACAACAGGAACGTGTCGAGAACACGCCCAACTATACATTGGGGCGACAAGGCATGAGTCCAAGCGAACTTGAAAGGACTCCGAGGTTGTCACGGACTCACGGTCCAAACGCCTTGAGTGGCGGAGAGAGGACAACTTTTACTTGTAAAGTTGTCATATTTTAGTGATCTACTTTTCCTGCAATGACAACTATTTAGTTCTCGATGACCCACAGAGAGTTTGCTCAAGGTACGCCAATCATAGAACATAAACGTCGTGTTACTACGAAAAGATACTCAGGATTTATGAAAGTCGCCGCGAAAGATTTTGAACCCTTTGCCAACCTGCCTTCTCCAAGTTAAAACCTGTAGGGTTGATGCTCATACCTATAGAATACGATATCAGCTCAGAATCAAGACAGAGAGCGAAAAGGTAGACCACTCACGGCTCTTCCAACAACTTGATTTCCTCGGGGGTGAGGCTACTGCCGGCCGGTACAATGGACTGCGCTACTCTCTCAACCTATAAGCAGAACGGCGTTCATCACTGCACATAAGTTATTATTTGAACGCGACACGTACAGAGCTTATACCGACAATGGGACTAGAGACCCTAGTGACCGACCAAGCAAGGGCAACTTGAGCCATGGTCCACGAGCGCTTCTCCGCAATCTGTTGAACGCGCTTGATAATCTCGACATCGCAATCGCGGCGCCTCTTGTCGTATATCGTCCCAGCAAAAGTTTCAACACGCTGGGTTTTCGTCCCAACAGGGCGAGCGAGATGGCCGTCCATGAGAGGAGAATATGCCGGGATGCCGATGCCTTTCAAGTCGCAGTATGCGAACATCTCAGTTTCCTGTATGCAGCACAGTCAGGCGAGAGCATGAACTTAAGCAATAAAGGACTCGGACCTCTGGGCGGTAAAGCAAAGAATGCTCTACTTGAATGCAGCTAAACGTCGTCCAGTGGTTTTTATCCGCGACATTGTTCATCTCGGCAAACTCCCACAGATGAATATTCGAGGCGCCAAGGTAGCGGACCTTGCCAGATTGGACCAAATCGTGGAGCGCTTTCATGGTCTCTTCGACAGGCGTGTTGGGATCGCCACGATGGATGATAAGGACGTCCATGTAAGTAGTACCGAGTCTCTCGAGGGACGCATCCACCTGGTTGAAAAGTGCAGTACGCGAAAGGCCGCCTTGATTGATGTATGCCGGCAGGTTGATATAGGCGGGTTCTCCCCAGCCGGTCATAGCTGTCGGGTCGCTTTCCGCACAGATGAACCTCGCCTTGCTCATTATGACAATTTTACGTCTCGGAATGCTGTACTAGAACAGATGTCGGCAACACTCATACGATAATAGCCATCCAAACTCACTGTCTTCAGGAATCTCCCGACGATCCTCTCAGACTCGCCATTAGAGTAAATGTTGGCGGTGTCAATAGTGTTGAGACCCGCATCCCAGGCTGCCTTGAGAACGGGGAGGGCCTACAGGCAGCGGTAAGCGTTCATTAACCAGTTTACTAGCGCGGTGTTGACCTTCTCTTCAGGGAGCACCCAAGGCTACAAGACAATATCAGCAAGAACTCTCTAGCACTCAAGACCGTGAACGTACACTCCACGCCGGATTTCCGAATGACATCGCTCCAATCTAAGGACTCAATGAGACTGCATAGCAGACGGCGAACGAACGTAGGAGCTTACAACAGGAACAGATACACGAAGACCCGACTTGCCCAAACGACGATACTGGGTTTGTAGTTGAGATGACATTACTGTAAGTTGTAGACCGCATGGTGGACTGGGTATATAAACCCACAGAGACGAAGAAGCAACCAGATCAACCTCTTCGGTTCGAGGTGACCGATATCACTCAGCACCGCTGATGTCGATTTTGTCAGATTGGAATACGGCACTACATTGACCTACTGTAAGAGTTCATTTCCTATACTTGGAAGATGTGGAAACGGGGAAGATCCACACCTCATCGAAGTTAGTGCAGGGGTTTGTGGAAATCGGAGAGTTTCAAAAGCCATTAGAGGCTGGCTGCCCAATGACGAAGGCAGTACTTGTCATAATTTATGACCGCGCGAGCCCGTTTCCACAACCAGCGCCGTAAAAGTCATCAGATGCTGATTGCTCAACTTAGCTGAATTGTCATCTGTGCAAGTTATGAACGCCAGAGCCGCGAATCCACAATCAATCTGGGGTCTTTGAGTATGCGCCGTCATGTCGTTCGAGGTTTGGCTCCTAAAAATGTTTTCCACGCCAGTTCTAAGGTAAAGACCTCGAAGCGCGCTGCCAGTGGACTCGTTCGTTATGGTCGTAATGGAGCCGGCAACGAATACTTTCGGGAACCTCGGGAAGCGCGGATACTCAACAAGATTGATGTAGAATCAGCCTGGAAGGACGCCTGGAAGCGATGAAACCATTGTGAACGTCGAGGACAGGATGGAATCTGGACGCGAGCCGGTTACCCAATTCGGACATACCATCAACGGCCACGTGGAATCATCTCGTCTTGCTTCGGTCTTCCCAACGCCTTGGTGCTCTGAAATCATCGTAATGGTGCAAATTACACAGCGGATAACGTATACTGTACCGGGTGCGGTCAACATCTCTATTGGCTTTTAGAGCCAAATCACAAGAAGCATCAAATTGACACAATGGCTGATCTCTTAGGTATATTGGCGCCAACGCAACTCCATAGGCCTCCGAAGTATTGACAGACTCGCACGGAAGTGAATTATCACCATCGACATCTAGAATCTACCGAGGGGAAACAATCGGTGTGAGTGTTCTCGGACTAAGTGGACAAATGTGTCAGTGTCATGACTTCTTTTCTGTCAGATTCAGAGATGCCTCTCAGCACTCTTCAGTAGGCCTGAGTCACAATGGAATGTAAACCCACGGAGCCGCATACATAGTGAGCATAGTTCAACGAGTATCATTTTACTGCTGCTATAAAGTATTCAAAAGTATCAGTCACTCTTGAGAAAGACTGTTCAAAGTTCACACAGCTCCGTCAATACCCGTTCGTTAATTTGGTTTGGTGTTTTTCGATGATATCTGCAGCCTTACCCTACAAGTATCCGCAGATTTCGCTTGCCGAGCTCACCGGCGGTCTGAATATGCGCTCCAAAATGCATCGCGCCCACAATGATGAGTTCCTCGGTCCGTATACTTTGGGTATTCCGTCGACAATCCCTTACCTCGAGGCCTAGGTGTAATTCGTTCAATGAACCCCGAGATGACGACTCACCACTGATCTCGCTAGTAAGCAAGCGCCGGAGCAGCCTCTAACGCTTGACTGAGCCCTATCCCTTGTAGCTGACGGTCCAACACGACGACGGCTTTGGATACGCGATGATGGATTGCCCATGGTTCCTTGTGCTTGACCTCACTTCGTATGAAACGTGAACGCCAGGCAGTAAGTACGTGAGACTGAGCGAATACCTCTCTACGATGTCGGCCAGGACGAAATGCGATTGTTTTCACAACCCTCGATGATTTAGAATGCTCGTTCGAGGCCGCGATGAGATGTCACTAACATAAGATGGCAAGCATGAAGTTCAATCTGACGACGCTGTCGGATCGCGCCCAGAAAACATGCTACTGTGGGATGGTGTCGCTCAACGGAGTAGTGTGTGGTTGTCTAGTAGGAGCATGACATGATTGCGAACAAGCCGTGACGAGTATCCCAAGTCCACACCTCGAAACTCTGCCTAAAGATTTATTGCTGTTTCTTTGTTATCCTACTCGACGAAAGGGTGCCTCTTTGGACATGGATTCATTTCAACGCACTCAGTGTACTAGACAAAAACTTCCACGAGCTACGTGTTTACGGTTGTACGAAGACCGTCTATTGTTATATACACACATTCAAACCTTTTGTTTCCAAAGGGAGACATGCAGCGGCAATTGCTCGCCCTCCTGTGGCCGATCCTTGAGGAGGGGAAACATGACTTGAATACCTGCCCCATGAACCACGGTGGGAGCACCCTTTGGGATGGAGAATTCAAAGGAGCTCAGCAATTCCACGCTGATCGTCTGGAGTTCCATGATCCTACGACGAGTTGAGGCACAGAGCGCTTTAGGAAATGTTGTCTTACGCGAAACGCCATCTAGACATGGCATTACATCTTGTACCAGCCAAGCATTTCGGAAAGCACTTACCCGATGCACGCCCTGACGCCAGCACCTGGGTTATGGCGTATTAGTACGTGTGGCCATCACAGCGAAAGAAAGGCGACGAACTGAAAGTCAAGCTGTGCCGTACAAGATAAATGAGGTCCAGCATGAGAAAGGGCAACAAACCGGTGCTTACAGATTCGCAAACACACCCAGATTCGTCTCTCGGTGACCCCCATTGAGGAATCGATTCGGGTTCCATTTATCGACGTTGTCGCCCCATACAAGAGGATTCCTGTGTGATACGCGTGGTACAAGTACACCGGAATTTCGAAGGAGCGTACATACCTGTTGTACAGGTAGATGGAGGCATGAATTGCTTGTCCTTTCGCAATGGGAATCTGTTTCAATACCGTCCCATCGCTGGTTGTGATGGGCTCCGAGAGGGGAAGAACGTCGTCTTGCTGTGCCACGCGGATAAGCGTGTGTACGAACGGATGCAAACGAAGAGTTTCCTAGTCCACCTTCAGCATATGCAGAGAGGCGTCCGGACTGTCAACTTGCCTTGATCGCTGCGTTGAGGAAAGGCATCGCATCGTACTCACTTGAAGTCAAGGCTTTCCCTTCACGTCGAGCTCGTAGGATCTCCTTTCTGATTCTGTCCTGGTCGCCCGGGTGATGGCTCAGTTCGTACAAAAGCCAGGCTATGGCGTTCGCTGTAGTGTCATGACCGGCAAATATGAATGTTCTGTGGATGAAAGTAACGTCAGATTCGGAGGTACTACGGCGGAGGAATGAAGGATACCCCATTTGCGCTACAATTTCGTGCTCTTCCATCCTTTTTTTCTCTTCGTCGGACAACGAAGACGCGGCTGTTGGAAAGAAATGAGAAGGAGGCATCGAAGATTTGTTTGTTTGGTGATACCCAAAATGTTGACGATGTTCTTCTCTTGTTCAACACCATCCTTGCTCAGTTGCAGTTCCCGATGGTAGATGTTTCGCGCGTTGTTCTCCATGATTGTCCGAAAGCTTCTATACGTGAGGTTTTCCCTAGTCGGCAACCGGTTCAGTATTGACATGACATTCTCGGGAAGATGGCGCTGAAGGCCTTGAAAGATTATGACATCCCAGGCTGAAGGAAAGAGCTGAGCGTCCGCCCTGAAATCGTCAAATAAGACAGCACCGGTGCCGTTTCCCGATGTATACATACAGAAGGTTGCGTAACGCGTCTCTTATGGGTGATTTCCTGTCATCAAGAGCACCAAAAGAGTATCGGAAGGAAGCTAACAAGAGTCTTGACACAGATGTCCCAATAAGAAACCAGAGACTTACTTATTCCAATGATGTCAAGAGCAGCCTTCTTCGCCCAGGAAAGTACATCCTGAACCTCATCACCGTTGTTCAACGATTCCTTCAGCCTTGCAACAAGCTGTGAAGTAACGTCTGTCTCCGCCATTATCGGCGCGTCATTTGGAGAAAACTCATACCTTGGATGCAGTCGCCTGGAATATGTCAAGATAGGAACGAAGATGAGCAGCAGAAAACGCGGGATTCAAGATTCTACGCTGCCGCTGGTGGTCTTTGTCTTCAAGTGGACATTCTCAGCTCAGTGATGAAAATAGTGGGTAGACGTACTCATGGCCGCGAGAAGACCGTATCCGAAGAACGCCTGGGCAACGCGATTCGTATCCAAGGCCTTCGGGAAGCGATATCCAGATGTATGGAAAATATACTGCAGCGCCTTTGGATCCGACACCAGCAGAACAGGCTCCTGCGGCCTTATCAGTATATTTCGTTAATTTTAAATCACCTGGACTCACGCTGAACACTCCAGCGATACGGAAAACCTTTCCATACTCGCGGGACCAAGGACCGTCACAGTCGCCAAAATTCTTTACATGGCGAAGCATGTACTGGTGGCCTACATGAGAAAATTGCATTTAATCTTAAAAACAGTACTGATGGAGAGACTAACCGAGAAGCCATGAAGGACTTGGGGGACCTCGAATCGTTCCTATGCTGATTCGACTGCGGTAAACCTTGATCGCACAGCAGAGAACGAGGAAAGAGAGGCCGACGACGATAGCGTACGATGAGCTTATCATGGTGGATAAACGAGAGGGGTGTCGATAGCGTGCGCAAGGAGTCAAGCGGCACATGTTATATGCTCTTCGATTTGGGGAACCATGGCGCGGTGTGAACATAATACTCCAAAATGCCCAATGTGCCAGGAACAATGTCAAGTCGGCTGTGAATTTCGAAGAGAGTAGGATGTATCTTCTCGCCGGTCCTCTAGATTTTACGACAGATGGAGTCATGCAGGTCGTTGGAAGACCCAAAAAGATCAGCTGGTGGTTGCGCTCGTGGGTAAGCAAAGAGGCTGATACGGTATGGGTGTCTCAGTACGTGACGAGAAGCACAGGAAGAGAGAAGTTTTGTATTGGAGCTTGATAAGACTTGGTTCTAAAAGTGGAGACGGCCGGAGGAGACCACTACACGAATGAGGTGAAAGAGATTGTTGCGAAATTGCCGAAGGGGTCCGCCAAATAACGACAAACGACGTGGTATTGGAGCGGACAGGCAAGGTGCTTCAACCGTCCTTCCGGCTGGGTGAGGGCGGCTCTGCGAAGACGCGAAGTCCCTCCGCGTTCTGAAAAACAAAATCATCGGGGCTCATGATCACGTGTTCCCGCCGCAACCAGTTTTCGGCATTCGATAAAAACCTCCAAGACCAAGATCAAACCCGGTCAAATCAACCTCAATAAAAGCCTCACCAAATCTGTGTCTTCTGTATCCCCAAACGGCTGTCCACAGGTACGTGTCGCGCTCAGTTTGTTGCGTCGTTTAGTACTCAAGTTTCAAAAAGAACAAGGAGTCTGCCGACACGATTCAGGATAAAGAAGTGAGATACGCCTCCGGTAAGCGTTTCGTAAGCTCATCAGAATATTCAAAATCGTCGCCTTCCCACAAGAGCACCTGTCCATCTGAGTAAAATCCAAACCTGATGTCTGGTTCAAGCGGCTGATCATCAGCAAAGAAATGGAGGCGCTGAACCATCATAACAGTCGCATTATCAAGCGAAGGATGCCGAGCAGAATATTGTTCGCAAAACCGTATAGCACCGTACATGTCGGTTGAAGGTGACACTTGCGCTATAATTGAGTATAACCGTGACGAAAATGCTAAAGCAAACGTACTGTCGACATCATCTTTGAACATGCCAAGAAGGTAGGTGAGATTCAAGGCTTCTGAGCAGCCCTCATCTACGTCGCAGATATTTGCGTCGACGGGAAGAATGGGGAGATTTCTAGAGCATGGCACTGCCCTCGCCTCGGAGAAGTCAACGACAAAGCATCTTGTTATGGGGCCAGCGTCGGTCTTGTCGATACGAAGTAGGAGGTGATGCAAATCGCTATCATAACGTAGTCGATTATGATGGATGGAATGATCATGGAGTCGTTCAATCGTACGACCTATGATCTTCCTAGATGGTCAAAACGAATGAGCGTGCTGATGCAAGACCTGAAAAGAAGACCGAACATACTTGAACGTCGTAGTATCACCCTTTAATCGCGCGGAAAACTTATCCCATGGATGGCCAGCCCATTCCGTCACACTGCAGAGGACTGTGCCGCCCCATTTGCCTGTTCGCGCACGCCACATGCCATAATGCCGCGGTACCAAGATACCTGCCACGTCCCGCAGATTCTGTCCATAAAAGTTTGCATCCGCAAGCATATTGTCAATTGCACTGTAACAATAGTCGTCCGGCTTAGCCTTCTCAATATTGAACAACACCTTGACGCAAAACGCTGTCTGCCCGTCGCCTTCACAGGCCCCGGGACACTCACGCCAATGTTTGTCCCCAAAATCTGCTCGAAATCGGCCTCAAATCTGCAACTTTTCAACCCTCAAATCTGCTAAAGCGGACAGTGATTGTGACAACCCGTGACATTCACGTGATATTTTTGCTCACATTTTTGCTCTTTTTGAGGCGAAAATGTCCCAAATTTTCGTTCAGCAGCACAGGAGCGTGATTTTCACCGGTAGGAGCGCGTTTCGGGGGCTCCAACCATCTTCTTCACCTCCAGAGTGCCTCCAGACACCATCCTGCCAGTGGCCCATCAACGGCGGTCAGCGTCCGTGGTCCTCAAATCTGCTAACTTGGGACAGTGTTATCGAGTTTTGGGCCTCAAATCTGCTAAAATGGGACAGTGAAATCGATTTTTTCGCTCCCTCAAATCTGCTAAGTGGGGACAAACATTGGCGTGAGTGTCCCGGGGCCTGCCTTCACAGTAAAAAGCGCGGAAGAATATAGACGATTCGCTGTCCATTCCATCTCCCCAGGAGAGAGCCTGTTCGAACGAAAGTTTCCGAGACAGCCCTTCGCTGTCGTTGATTCGTGGTTCGTGTGGTACCACCAAGAGAGGTTCGGGGGAGGTGAAGGGGAAGGGGAAAGGCTCGAACATGTCGTCGAAGTTTCCCTCCAGTAATTCATGTTGGAAAGGGTAAAACTTGACTTTCGCCTTAGCCTCGCCAAAGCCGAGCCACAGACATCGTGAAGTCATGTAATCATGGAAAGTTTCCAACCTGCTTTCACAAGGTCCGAGATCGTCACGTGGCCGCCATTGTTTGCCAAACACCTCCGAACATTCTCGTCTTGAAGTTGTTCTCTCATCTGCGGCTCTTGTGTGCTGGGTTCTTCCTCTCCGTTCCCGGAAACAAGGCTAGCTCCATATCTGGTCGACATTTCTACAGCCTATTTCCACCTGGGTGTCTGCGGTGTCACGTGTGACCTCATGTACTCTCTTCTTTCTCTTTGCTTCATTCTGATATGAATCTGTCCTCACTCCTTCGCGCCATACCAATCTAGAATCGATTGTTATCCGATTTTTCACCCTGTTCCGGATACCTTTGACAGGTGTGTACTCGCATCTATGAGCGCTGTGCGTGGACAAAATCGTGGCCAGAAAATCAAATACGGCCAGCCAGAGTTTGCGAAATTGGTGCATATCGTTCTGCCCGGCCATGTAAGGGAAAATACGAATCCCATCGACCTCCTAGATGGAAAAAGCGTCGATTAAGTATAATTACAGAATTTACCAATTAATGTGACTGTCAAAAAATCTAGAATGAATATGGCTCTATGCGCCGAATACATTTAGGCTGAGGGCGTTCCCAGTCATCGTCGACACCTCCATCAGTAAAATGTTTTCCGGGTTTGCCAGGATGATGAGGCCAACGTCCTGGACCACCAGGCCCTCCAGGAAATTCGGGGCCTTCGCCACCAGGGAAGTGCGGCGGCGTCCGCCCAAAGAACGGCCAGGTAGGGAGGTAGCACATTTCCTGCACGAGAGGTTAAGCGCTGAAACACAGTAGAGTTGGTGAAAAGAGCGACCAACCTCTACACCACATGCGGGATCGCACTTGATCCATGCACTCCAATCTAACCAGTTCATAAGCGCATGAAGTTGAACTTGCCAGGAGACAAGTAAAGCATCGCCTTCGACTCCTCCGGCAGTCTGAGCGCCTTCAGCCCACATCCGTGTCACAACGCGACAAATTTCTCTACTTGTTTCGTCTATGGCGTCGAGAAGAAGGTGCTCCGATTCGGTCATGAGCGCAAGCAATGTCTGTGAAGAATGAATATGTTTCGTGTGGGTAGTGGCACAGAGCTTGTATATTGGCGAGCTCCATGAAAGATCTCCCGAATATGCCTGAGCAGGTACTGCGACGGAATGTAGGTTATAAGGCTGGACCATGACGTTCAACTGAGTCTGCACTTTCTTGGTCACATTGACGGCGGTGTCGGAGGAATTCAACAGATACTGGATCATCTCGAGTCGGTTCTGGTATCGCTCGAAGATTGTGTGGAGCAGCGTTGACCAATCCACGCCGCACCTCACTCCATGGGACGTTCGAACGGCACTCTCTACGCGCTCCATGACGGCAGTAATGTCCTCTGGGGTGATAGCACTCAGCTGGTGTTCATAACGCTCTTGCCCAAGTCGCTGCTCTATTAAGCTGGGGACAAGCGCGGTGTCATAAAAAGACACGAAACGTGCAAGATCAAGGTTAATCCGTGTATCTCCAGGATAGAGGTTATGCCAAGATCCGGAGTGTAAGACCTCAAATGCCTCCACAGAATGATCCGTTGTATGAGTGGGATAGTTGGTAATATACGTCGGTTTCCGACCTGGCCAGCGAGGGCCAGGAAATTCGGGCGTGTCAGAAGTAAGATGGGAAAATGTTACAACTTCGAGTCCAGCCGTGAAATCGCAAAGCATTATCTCACTGGTAAAACCATTAAGAACTCGACGGGTCTGCAGTAGTAGGCACACTCACAAGTCCATTTCCATTCTAGAATAAGATAAAGGCACCGTTAGATATAGTCCAACATCGGAAAGAACTAGTTAGTGCTAACCTCACGAACCCATCAACGCCAAATTTGCGTCCCCAAGTGCATAACGCGTCTATTCGCGTGTACTCTTCTCGGATCATGTCTGGGCGGATCTCCCCCCAAGCCACGATGTCCTGTGTCTGCAGTGGGCCGTCTGCCAGCTTGGCCGCGGCGCTTCCATCAAAGTATAGCACGTTCAGAGGTCGAGTGGCTGAGAGTGTAAGCTGCCAGCATCCCTCCTCGACCGAGCCCCGGCAGAACGAGTAAGAATGCTCCGGATCTGTCGCCGTCCACTGCGGTTTAGTGGGTACCTGGTCGTCGGACCGCCCATGATACAAGAGTGTGCCAACGGGGACGACTCCGGGAACAATGTTATGACCTATACAGCAGTATTCAACACGGTGAGCAGATCCAGCCAATGAACATACCATTTCTATATCGTGTATTAGGCCAGTGCTGGAGGAAAGAATGAACGGTATCAAAAATAAGATGGCCGGTAGCGTTAGGGTTAGGAGTGCGATATAGATCCCAATCGTTTTCAGCCGTTGCCGCCGGGACGCGAAATGGGGATTGGGAACAGCGAACAGATCCCAGAACGTCGGCGAGCACTAGCAGATACTGCCAATAAACGCCCATGGTTGACGCACGGTCGTGGCTGGAGAGATAGTTGTTTGATGGCGTTCGCTGCGCACACATGGCTTTGCGCAGCTCTAATCAGGTAACCCTGACGGCTCCTTCGTTCTAGTAGTACTAGTTGTGCGCTATGCAAGAACCCAAAGACATATAAGACACACTGAATGGAGTGGCGTGAAATACATCATTTATTTAGTGGTATATATCTGGGTATTGATAATAATCGTCGTTATAGAGTTCTTGAGGGTCCACGGGAAGATTACCGACCTCAGAAGTGTAGACTTTGTCCCCGTCATACATGAACTTCCCCACCAGCTGCGAGAGTGCCCGAGTCTCCTCTGCACCAGGCCAATACGCGAAGTCGGCGTTGCTGATTACCAACCAATCGAGTCGAAGGCCCCTGTCGCTGTAATTCTGTACAACCTCGCGAAGAGCCTGGTAATTCTGTCGATGCAATGCATCGTCTGAAATTTCAGAGTAGCGGTCTACGTCGTTCGACGGACGACAGTGGCTTTTCGAGAATTTTAGAAGAGAAATACCGTGCAGTCTGGGAAAGTTCCGAGGATGCGTGTCCATGAGCGATCGTAAAGCCGTACAAAAATCCAGGCATGTTCGCGAATTGGCGTTGAGGTAGATATCGGTCAATGCTGGAAGGCTGAGTAATGCAACCTTCCACCATGACGGGGACAGTGGGCTGTTCCATACGCTTCGCAGGTCAAGTACATCCGCGTGGTGCATGAGCGACGTGAATATCTTCTTCGAGAGATGAGTTTGGCACTTGCTCCTGTCGACATAAAACATGAACTCCAAAGTTTTCCTTTCGGTCTGGTGCCAAATGTCCAAACTATGAATTCTCCTGAGATCCTTATGGTGAAAACCACAGATTTCAATGTCACCACCCGCATTGTCAAGCTCATCTCTCCCAAATCGAATGTTGATTTTGACAACTTTTATCCGAGTTCCATCAAGGTGTCGGAAGAACGCTCTTAGCGGTGTTACTATAGCATGGGAGGCGCGGCCGGCATTGTCGATATGTGTCGTGAGATATATTCCGATTGTGCGAGGAGTGGATATGTGCGTGAGGAAATGAGGAATAACGTCTTCACGTCCATAGATCAAAAGGATGCGAAGGTCGGAGAGATTTACGGTCGTTAAAGGGCGGTGGCGAGGGAGAATATTCCTGACTGCGTAACGTATTTTGAGAATTTGGAGGCTAGGAACATGCGACAGGGCCTCAAAGAACTCGCCAATATCATAATATATGGGCCGTGACCTTGTCGATAGATCGAGTTCCACTAGCTGAGTGGGGATCAAACTCGTCGAAACGGTGACGTTTGTGAGGATGAGACGACGAAGCTTGGGTAAAGTGAGGATTCCCGACGGAAGGAGACAAACTTCTGATTGGTCATCCGCCTCCCTCGTACCGAAGGAAGGATTGAGTTGCAGAGTCGTCAACTCGGGGAGTCCTGCATCACCAAAAACCCGTAAAATCTCCATCACTAGGGCCTTCGAAGTATTGTCCAGATGAAGAGAGCTGATGCGAGCAGCAAAATCTATCAAGGGCTCGCAAGTGTGCCACTTCCCCGGGGCCCAGTCCTCTCGTGAACCGCTGTGATATATGTTGAGGTGCCAACCACCTGACCGCCGGATTTGCTCCTCAATAAGCAAGTGTTTCCGAACCCAGACGTCATTGGTAGGATTGATGTATGACCACAAATACCCATCACACATTATCAGGCTGTGCCATCTCCGACATACGAGCATGATTTTGGACCAGGACAGACCTCCTTGGACCCCGCTGAGACCGTTATGGAAGTAATGACGGAATATTTGAACGAATATGTCATCGGGGAGGTTGTGAATGGGGGAAAGAGTTCCTCTATGGAATTTGACTGTGGCAAGCAGGCGGTGAAGGTCGCTGACAGCACCGTCCACCGCATTAGGCAGCGTGTCAGAAGCGGCAAGCTGAGGATAATGCTGGTCCAAAGCGGCGAGAACAGTTTCCAGCGAGCTACAGGAGAGACGTGAATCAGAATACAGCACGGAGGCAAGAGATCTGACCGCTTGCCTAGCTCCCTTCGACCGTATCGGATGTGCAACGAATATTTCAAAGTCTTTAGGAATAAACATGAGACGCTGTAGTCTTCGCGCTATTTACGCGTATACAAAGGGAATATTGTGAATGATTTGAAGAAGGAAGACGCGAGCGTGATAGTGACTGCAGGGTGACTGCTTGGTAATGTGACAGTCTCTACCCTTACAGTTCTGTCCCTTTTTTCTATCTCCAAACTTCCCAACTCTATTCTGCAAACTGGCTTCTGAGTGCCCAAAATATACGGAGAGAGGTCCTTTTCTCCACTTAATTGAACTAACAGTAATGTGTCTATGAATCACTGTACTACTTGCAAGAGATAGGCTTTGAGTAAGGTAAGGACATGTTCTATTGTTCATAAGAGAGCAGCAAGTAAGAAAAAAGAAATAATGTGTCTTCTAATATTTGCAGGTGGCGTAAATCAGCTCAGTCTGACAAATTAGTAGGCCCCGCCGCAGGCTGTCCATCCGTCTCGACCTCAGCAGCGCGAGACGCTTCCAACACCTGCTCAACAACAGTACGCACACTATCATTCTCAGACGTCTCATGGAGCCACGAAAGCGCCTCAGCATCAATCTCGTCCGCATCCGTCTCAATCTTCCTCCTTTCACTCTCCAGCAAGCTACCCTCTGAGTCCACATCCTTATTCTCACCTCCTCTAAAGAGGAAGCGACTAACCGCCCTCAGAGGACCGAATGAATACAACGATGTCGTCGTCTTATACGGACACTCGGGGTACACCACCGGAAGCAGAGCACCCCCAACATACGCCACGACCATCGCGCCCGTGACACACGCAAGCGCAACCCCCATCGGCACACTTAACCCCCACAAGAACACCACCAACCTCGCAAAGAACAGCCCCAGCGCGAGGTGCATAACCACAGGGAGGAGCGCAATAATCTGCGGCACGCGCCACTTCTCCAGCGACATAAGCCGAAAGTGGCGCACGCGCACAACATGGCGGGCGTCCCCAGAGATGTACGCGGTGTACTGCCGGAGCCACTGCTTCACCAGCATCGCGAGCACCGCCACCAGCAGGCTCAACGCGAAACTCGTAAACCACAAGCCGTTCGCCCACAGGTCGGCTTGAGTAGCGACAAACTCCGTCAGACTCCTAGGCACATCCTCGACGGACCGCCCGTCCGCGGCGGCGCGCTGGAGCTCGAGGAGCTCCTCCATCAGGATCGCCATAACTTCTTTGTAATTGACGCGTAGCGAATGGAACGTGCGCGATACCAAGATCGCGACGACCATCGTGAACAGTGATGACTACCACACAGATCGATATCATCAGCCATCACAGCTGGTCAAAGAGGAAGGAGAAAACTCACAAAAACAATCACTACATCCAGATTATCCCGCCACTCCTCAACGCGCCGATCCTCAATCTTCTTACTCTCATCGAGATACGTCAACCACACTCGAGCCTTGGGCCCCATCTCCTTATACTCTTCATCGGGCGCGTACTTGGCTTCGTAGTCAAACGTCGTTTCCTCTACGTCGCGAATTAGAATCATGGCATTACAGGATTGACGGGCTTACCTTCGTGTCCACACTCGACAGACGCCGATCCGAAGCCTAGCAGGCTCCTCTTGCCTCTACGGCAGCTAACGTCCTGCGCTGGATTGTCGCAGCAATAAACGGGAGGATGTCTAGCGGGAACAGTGGTGGTGGCCATCGGAATTGAAAAGAACTGAGTATTTTAGAGCGCCGTCGAATGGCTGTTCAACCTTTTATACCTGAAATCCCGTCCTTGTGCCACGTCGAGAACAAAAGCAGTTGGCTGTAAAAGGACAAGGTGTACAGCGTTTCCCATCCCAATTGTTGTGAACCTGATATGACATAACATCATGATGCCCAGCCAGGTTCGTCCTCAGCGCTGTTATTGTCAGAGCCAGCGTCAATTGTCTTCATCCTCATCCTCGTGTACAATCCATCGCAATACACTCTAGAAGGAGCACCACAATCCTTGTCCTTCGAGCTTTGCTGTCAGTGAACAACTTTCGCGCGCATCCGGCCCCCAGGTGAAGAAGAAATAGAGCCTGTGTGAGTGCACTCCGTCCACGCGCCAATACACGGCATTTTACATCCTGTGCAATTGGCTGGTCTGTCAGTCGCTTGGCTGCTTGACCGTCGGTTTAGCTGGGGACCCTTCCGGAGAACTTCACGTTCTCAGACTTCATTTGCGCGGTTGTGGTGAAGGTAGAGGGATCCCGAGTGTTGGAATTCTGAAGCTATCCAAAGATAGCTTTACCATGGTACGCCATCGGTGATGCACTGATTAAAGTGATTTATGTGGCCGGGACCATACTTTGGATTCAACTTCGCGCTAAATTCTGGTTCTTCGTAAGAAGCATGAGCACTAGTACTTTTGAGACGACTTACGAGCTTTATTCTACTTGCGCCCTGAGTGTCATATTCGGCACAATAGAAATCATGCCGGGCAAGAACTTCGGTGACCTCTGCTTGGACATTTTGCAATAGATGACGCACCTTCATCCCTCTGCAACCTCGCCAAACCCCCACCTCGGTATAATGCAACTTTATTAACTAATACAGATATGCAAAAACAATAGCTGCCTTTACAGCACACGATACATGGGTAGTGGGGTGGATAACACAACATAGACAAATACGCAGATAAATACATGCTGGGATCCGATGGTGGATGGTTGATGGATATAGATAGATATAAATGCACATTTTGTTTGTGAGGGATGATGGCGGGAAGCGCGGCGTGGTGTGATGCTGAATAGTCTGGACTCTGAGAACCGAAACAAATGATCAACCTGTAGAACAGAATTAGATTCACATTCTTCACAAAAACAAACACTCACCAATCTCAAAAGACAACTGCAGCTTTTCCTCCGGCGCGGGTGAGGTCCGCCTCGCAGGAGAAGCTTTCCTGCTGGGATATACGTACATCTCCGCTTCATTACTCCTCTGCTTCCTCTTGATAGAGGGCCGCTTCGACGTGAGTACCCCACCCTGCGAATCCTCCTTGAGCAGCTCCGTAGGACTGGCGCCTCTTTTACCATGTGATGACAAGCCGCTATCCGCATTCACCGACATGCTCGGAGTCGACACCGGCACACTGATTGGTAAAGACGATGGTGGCACTGCAGTGAATGTAACGTTCTCCACCCCAGCCTTCTCCCGCTCCTCGTCGAGCACCATTAACGCACCCTCGATGACGGCCGCGTGCACGAAAACGTACTGTCGCAGACTCTGGCACAAACTCATCCGCTGCTCCCGCATATCCTGCACGATCTCGCACATTGGCTCCTCGTAGGAACTTAACAGCGGTGGAGAGGCATCGACATGCATGGGTCGCGGTTCCTTGTAGTCCACGTTCGTCATCGTTGAGCAAGGCGCAGAGTTGGCGATTGTTTTGAGCAAAGGTGGTGCCGGAGGAGACAGAGAGAGAGCCGGAGTAGGCGTAATAGTATCGGGTGGCGGCGAACCTACGCATGAGCACGAGCTAGTTTCCTCTCGGACAAATGGGGAGACACTGCGGGACGATGGCGGCGGGGCTTCATCGCGACTTTCGGGAGCTGAAAATGTCCTCAGACGAGGCAGTTCTTCCTCCAGCCGCTGTCCTAACAAGCTCTTTACACCGATGTACTCACCACCGCCAACGAGGCTACCGCGCTTCTTCGTTAAACCCTCCGCAGGACTGTCGAGAGCCAAGGACGAAGCAGTGGTGTAGCCGCTACCAGCTCCATAGAGCTCAGAGTCCGCGCCCTTCCTCGTGCTCCTCTTTCTGGGGAAGCCAAAAAGCGAAGACTCTTCCGATGAAGAAGTTTCAGAAGTGTTTCCGTTCTCGAAGGAAGACAAACCGTCAGACTCTGAAGTCACACCTTCAACATGCTCAACCCATTGCTTCGTCGTCGTTTGTCGTGGCAGCGAATCAGGTATTGGCGAGGGCGAAACCGACACAAGGGGGACATGCAGAACATCGCCCACTTTGTTTGGTGGTATGGGCACCGTCCGAATATTTGCCATCACCACATCACCATCCGAGTCTCTATCCAAAGAAGATGAAGATGAAGGACGTGACGTGGACTGATACATCTTCTGGATCTCGCTGCGTAGTCCATCCAACACGGCGTCAACAGCTATGAAACCACCAGTACGGCCCACACCTGCGCTACAATGCAATAACAGAGGCTGGGTGCCGTTCCCTTGATGCCTCGCAATACCCGTACGTGGGTCTATCTCCAAATCCTGTGGACCAAGCTGGTCGTAGGAAGGGGGTGATGTCGGAGGAGAATCTGGTGCATTCCGGAGTTGACTCTCATCCACGCTCCTACTGACCTCTTTAATCAATCCAAGAATACCGCGAGGATCATCAGGTACGTTCATGTCCGGCCAGTCTAAATATTGGAAATGGACAATCTGCCGCGGCTTCGAATGAGGGAGGTCGAGATTCGTCAGGGTGAAGGTGCGTTTGATCATGGAATGTCGCTGTGCGCCATCGGCGTCAAAATTGAAGAAGCCACCCCCGGAATGCTTAGAAAGCGTGTCTCCAAGATCCTCTTGCCCTTCACAGGTGACTAGCTGTAAGCGGAGAGCCCCATAAGTGGCTTCTTGCCAGTAACGGCCGCACTTGACGGTGGACCCTTCGATCTCACGAGTCAGCATCACAATAACGTGCACGTTCTGCTGCCACACGAGGCTAGAGAATATGTTTAATGGATAAGGTTTGAGACCGAAAAGGTAAACACTCACGTCCAGAAGTCATTAAATGTGGCATCCAGAGGCCCTTGGGTGGCTATATACCGGCGGCGAGTGCACAGCGGTTGGACATATGATGCATTCACGTAGTCGTCTTCGTCATTGCAAGATCTGAAGGATGGAAGGGGTAATGAAGTACCGAAGGTCGGACTCGGCACTTTTGTGGGAACGGGAGGAGGAATAGTTACAGCGATCGGCCGTGATGATGAAGATTGAGTGGCGTCTATTGCGGGCTTGGAATTGTAGAGGCGTACACGAGCATGTTCAAAAGGCCAAATGTGGCGATACCTGATTGTCGTTAGTAGAGAGCACATGCGAGTTGGAATACCCACCTGTTCTTGGCACCTTTTTCCACACCAGCAGTTATGCTGAATGGGAAAGGCTTCGTGGACGTCGAGCTCGCTGATCCAGGCTGGGATTCCCGCGAATGGTGCTCCATAACGCCCATTAGCCGACGTTGCTCGGCGAGTTCTATGCGATAAAATTGCATAGCAAGGGCCTCCATACTTTCTTCGACGTCCTGCTCCTGCGTGGAGGCAGAGCGCGAGGCGATGTCCCGTAACCACTGGAACGGGAGCTCTTGTATGCGCCGTTTCACCCGTGGGGGTAATTTAAGTGGTATTCGTTCCGTTATTCCATGCGAAAGCTCGACATTTTGGCGGACCGTCTCAAAGAAAGGATTGAAAGGTTGCTGCTGATGTGAAAGAGACATGGAAGGTCGTAGCGATCCCGGTGCTGGTGAAGAGCGTCGCGGGGCACGAAAGGCCGCGGGGGGGAGGAGACTAGTTTGGAGAGCGCAAGTTGACGCCGATGTGGACTCCGGCACGATGGGGCTCTGGTCGATGAGCCCCCTCTGATCTCGCCAGACGCCTTGAAAGCCACCTTGTAGCCAACAAAGTTTACCACTATATGCGGGTCGTTCATTCCCAAACTTTTTAAGTAGTCCGAGAATATTAGACGTGTCGGGCAAAGAAGCAGAGTCAGCGTCGTACACGATGATCTGAAGTGATTGATTCCATTTAAGAAACCGGGACCGGGATGTGGATGAGGAGAGCATTGCCACAAGCCTTTCAAGTGAGAAAAGAGGGCGTTTAAGCAACGTGGATGGTACGGAAAGGGAGAGGGCATTGGGGAGACGAGCATTGGTGAAGGCCGCATGGGGTCGTATGTCGATGAATAACACCGACGGCGCCTGAATGAGGCCCGGGAGATCATTAGGGAGGACCGCCAAGAAATCGGACGCCGACTTGGTCGACACGGGAACCGGGGGAGGCGCGGTCGTCGTCGTCGTCGCCGTCGTCCTGAACGGCGTCGGAGGCGGTAAGACCGGTGGTAGGCGTGCGGTGAACGTGCTAAAGCTCGCGGCTATCGCCTGAGCAAAAGTATCGTTTGCTGTCAGGGATAGGGCGGCGGTCTCATTCGCCGCCGTGAAAAAGTCCATGGGCGTCGTTGAGAACGATGAGCAAAGCAAAGAGAGGCCGGAAGGAAGGGGCGGCAGATTAACCAGCTCCGCTTATCACGTGGCATACGTCATCAGGGCTCCACGAGCACCTCCAGGTCGATCTAGGCCTCGGCACGCTACTCTTCTGTTTCTGAGTCAACTCAATTGAATGTGACGAGAAAAAGAGCAATCAACAACATGCGCATTAGAAGCGCCACAGCCGAACTCCCTATCAAACGGAAAACAACATCTTGTACGGCCAGCAGCGGCTTGCAGCCGTTGACTCAAAATGATGTAGGTTCCACTCGGTACTCCGTCCTTTGGAAATCCAACACACTCGCTATCACGCTGTGATGTTGAGTTGACACCACCCCAGGTTCGATCGTTCCAGCGCGATCCTACTGATCGTGTGTGGCGCAACATATTTGCACCTTTCTTTTTCACTCGAGAAGCTACTAATAAGATTTATCTCTACATAGAATGTAGCATAGCATTCACGCGAACAAGCCATTTTGATGGGGGCCTCCGTTTGATGATGACTATTGTTTGGCTGACTCGGCGAGGACTATAAAAGGTGTCTATTCTTTCCCGGAAACAATAACCTCTCTGTAAGGGCTTTCTATGCTGGAGAATCCCATCCCCAGCAGGAGTACAACAATCGTAGTCCTTCACATCTCCATCAAACCCCCTCTTCAGTTCAAATCTATCCCCCGAGTAGCCACATAGCTTCGGCTGTCGTCAGTCCACGTTCCCCTGGATATCATCTTCCTACCCCTCATCCTTTATATTTTCCGGGTTACAACCCACATAATCCCCATTCTTCAGCAGGAGATACACCCCGTTATGCACGTCTTCCAACTCCCGAGACTGCCTCGCTCAGCCAACTTTCCGGTGGCGTCCACCCTTCCAATTCTTTGATTCTTCATTCTCCCGGAAACAGCAACACATTTCGAGATAGCAGGTCCCCGCCTCAACCTGTTTTCGAATCTCATCCACTTCCATCCAACATTTTAGCGTCAAGTGGTTACCCGCAGAACGCCACCCAGCCTGCTGCTAATATGTATGGGCAGCCTCTAGCCCCTGGACATCCCGTGCTGTCGCCGGTTCCGCCACCTCATCAGCAAGCACCACCTGGAAATGCTCATTGGCCAACTGGTCGAGAAATGCCTAGCGGCGCTCACGCTCCTTCGCTGCCGGGGACTACTTCATCATGGTCATTACAACTGCTAGACTTTCCTCCCCCAAGGTCAAATAGCATCGATCATCCTCAGCCTTCGAACACGCCGCAGGCTTCCGGCCCTCATCGTGCATTGACCTCTCCACCCAGCACACAACTGATCCCATATGTTCCTCCGACGCAGTCGTCCTCGTACAACGTGCGACAGTTCCCTTCACGTTCCAATAGCCTCCAATATTCTCATCCTTCGCAAGTGCCCCAATCCACTACTACACCGACGTGGGTACCAAGTGTAAGCACTCCTGGTCAGTCATACTGGGACAGACAGTCTCCGTACGTCTCACAGCCCATTTCCGCGAACTACCAGTCCTCCTATTATGATCCTCCGCCACCAACCTTCAACTCGAACGCTCATGCGAATTGGCCTCATGCTCAGCAGTTAGCCTATCCCACGCATCGCCCTCGTGCGATGAGCCTTGATACACAACCCCGGTATGACATAGCTGAGCGCTACATATCTGAGGCTGCGCACCGCTCAGGACTCGATA
Source organism: Hymenopellis raphanipes (assembly GCA_036872995.1). Classification (NCBI taxonomy): domain Eukaryota; kingdom Fungi; phylum Basidiomycota; class Agaricomycetes; order Agaricales; family Physalacriaceae; genus Hymenopellis; species Hymenopellis raphanipes. The sequence continues at coordinate 515,993 of JAYMDG010000001.1, forward strand.
AATGGTACTTCTACGACCCCTGGGGCGGTCAACGCAAGTTGTGGCTGGACTTCTCCTCAGAAACATTACAAGTGTTCACAACGAAAGAAGGACAAAAACACAAAATCAACTCTGAGAAGAAATTCTCCAAGATGTCCATGCCAGAGGAGGTGAAGGTGGTGATAGAATTCGATAAGAGCCTTCTTGGGAATCAGGGAAAAAAGGACCCACTTGAAGGACTGTACAAAGGTAGCGCCATGATCCACCTCGCTCAGGCACGATTTGGGAGTGTCCACGACATGCTGAAAAATCTTCATGAGAGAATCCGAACAGGGCGTTTTGAGATACAGGATGAGTTTCGCAGACTCTCCGACCAGCACAAAAAGGATCTGAGGAACCGAGCACAAGATAACAAAATTGACGATTTCAGGTGGCTTCACTGTTTCGAATGCATCAATGTATTCACTGGTGAACTGCAGAGGGATCCTGACAGGAAGTCTTTTCCGGCAGAGTACATTCCGCTTCGCATACTTGTCAAAGAATTCGTTGAATTGTGATGATCTGTAGGTAGAATTATCACCAGCCTTCTGTCAATTGATTAGTGGTAGTCTGTTCATAGCAGTATAATGTTTCTTCCTTCATTTGTGCACTCTGCAATGTAGCGCGGAACAAGAACTGAAACTCCAAGGTAAGTATTAGGAAAACCTCTTGCCTGGTCATTCGGGTACCAATCCGTCCCCTCATCACTTTCACGCACAGGTTTCTCCTGGGCGTCTCATGCCCCAGTAACCACCAAAACCCGTTCGTATCCAGCCAGCTCAAACGCTCCTTACTCGTTCACCCACGTCATGTCTGTAGAAAACATTCGCGTTCCAGACCAGGCCGTTTGAGAGGCGTAGACCATATCACGTCCCACGCGGAAAACAGACGTCAGGGAGGGAAGTAGTCTTCAACGACCGCGGTACAGAGGCGATAGTGCACATGGCGAGATCGCCGTACATAGCGTTCGTGTACTAGACGCCTAGTGCGAGCGGCATCGTCGCATTCTCCACCCAAGGTAGGAGGTTAAACTGCGCCGCCGATTGCGTCTTCACCAGCCCGTTCTGATATATGGCGTCAATATGTTACTTTGCCTGCGCGTCGATAGGGACAGACACCAAGAACCCGAATTTCCTGAACAACGATGCCGTTAGATACTGACTGCTCAAAGTCGAAGGCAGGACCTGTCGGTATGGACGCCCGAATCTGTCCAAGGTTTGCTTTCCAGTCTCCGGTGTAATCTTTCGAATTGTTGGCGCCAGCCCAACTCTGTATGCTTGCCGAGTATCGACAAATCGATTCAGCGAGAGAGACTTTCGGTGGTAATCCAGAGTTGATCGAGACGAAGGAAGAATCGATAAGAGCCATGTGAGGGTAGGTGCATGTAATATCATAACGCTGGGGATCTCCGCAATGGCAAACTGTTTGATGGTTCAAGACAACAAAGACGCGATATACTCCTCCGGTAAGCGTTTCGCCAGCTTATCTGAATCTTTCAGATCGCCTTCCCATAAAGTTACCCGCCCATCGGGGCGGAATCCAAACTTGATGTCTGGTTCAAGTGGCGGATCATCAGCAAAGAAATGGTGGCGCTGAACCATCATAACAGTTGCATTATCGAGCGAGGGATGCAGATCAGAATATTTCTCGTAAAAGCGTATGACGCGGTACATGTCAGTTGAAGGTGATACTTGTTCTCCAGATGAGTACAAGGAACAAAAGACATTGATGCAAACATACCTTTAACACCATCTTTGAACATGCGGAGAAGAAAGGTAAGACTCAAGGCTTCCCCGCATCCGCCAGTTTCCTCCCAGATATTCGCATCGACGGGAAGGATGGGGAGATTTCTGGTGCATGGCACTGCCATCGCCTTGGAGAAGTCAACGACAAAGCATCTTGTTATGCGGCCGGCGTCGGTCTTGTCGACACGAAGTAGGAGGTGATGCAAATCCCGAGCACGATTCAGTCGATTATGATGGATGGAACGATCATGGAGTCGTTCAATCGTACGACCTATGATCTTCCTAAATGTTCAAAACGAATGAGCGCGCTGATGCATAACCTGAAAGGAAGACCGAACATACTTGATCGCCGTAGTATCACTCTTTTTGGCGGCAACCTTATCCCATGGACGGCCAGCCCATTCCGTCACACTGCAGAGGACCGTGCCGCCCCATTTGCCCGTTCGCGCGCGCCACACGCCATAATGCCGCGGTACCAAGATCCCTGCAATGCCCCGCAGATTCTGTCCATAAAAGTTTGCATCCGCAAGCATATTGTCAATTGCGCGGTAACAATAGTCGTCCGGCTTTGCCTTCTCGATGTTGAACAACACCTTGACGCAAAACGCCTTCTGGCCGTCGCCTTCATCGTAAAACGCCCGGAAGAATATCGACGATTCGTTGTCGATGCCATCTCCCCACGAGAGAGCCTGTGTGAACGAGAGTTTCCGAGACAGTCCGTTGTTGTCGTTGATTCGTGGTTCGTGTGGTACCACCAAGAGAGGTTCCGGGGAGGTGAAGGGGAAAGGCTCAAACATGTCGTCGAAGTTTCCGTCCAGGGATTCATGTTGGAAAGGATAAAATTTGACCTTCTTCTTGGCCTCGCCAAAGCCGAGCCACAGAGATAATGAAGTCATGTCGACGATGATCATGGACCAGGAAAGGTTCCAACCCGCTTATTACAAGGTCCGAATCAAGTCCGAATTCATCACGTGGCCGTCATTGTATGCCGAAGAAGGCACCACGTAACATTCTGCTCCTCATTCTACCATCCGAGGCTCTTGCGTGCTGTACCATTCCTCTCTTTTCAAGAAACAAGGCTATCACTTTGTCTGTCGAAACTCTACAGGCCCATTTCCGCCTGGGAGGCGGTGTGGCCTCATCCATGGCGCTATTCTCGAGGAACAGAATTCTTTTTGCAAGGACAGTGGTCGTTCTGGCCTCTCAATTTATTCCTTGCAGCCCACTTATTTCCATAGCTACAAACACCAATTCTACGGGTCTTGAGCAACACTGGAGTCAGAGAGGGCCCGTTTTTGGATCCTTTCAATAGTCGACTACTTGAAATGGTGCGATTAGATTAGATTAGGCTGTCTCGCACACTTACACTAATGTTGTCTCTCCCCACCACTTGGCATTAGGCTTAAGGCGCTCGGGCTTACGTTCTCTTTATCTGGTTCTCATACTATATTTCAGCTCCACGACGTTTAGCTGGGCTTGCTTTCCTCTCCTCCTCTAGCTTCGCGTTTACAGTCTCGCACAGTCTTCGCTTCAAGTTGTTCATTCGAGCAGAACGCGTCCACGCCGACACCGATCAGATATCAGACCAGGCTGCTTGCATTTTTCTTTCGTTCTTTTCCAAGGTCTTGCCGAAAGAACCCTACGTCGCTCTGAGTGATCGCTCATCTGGAGTTTATACACGTTCGTGAATGGACGACGAGGCGCCACTCCTACATACAGGTCCGGACTATGGCGCTACAAAAGTAGTCATAGCGAGCGCGATTGAAGGTGCTGCCGTCCATCGAGAAGGAGACAGTGAGTAGTTGTCTTATCGCTCAAATGGACTCGCTGAGCTCAGACTCCTTGCAGCACGTAACGGAGAAGCCTTCGACGACGTGCCGCATGCTAAGCGGCAACTAGGTGGGCGTAATTCAAGCTTCTTCCCCCTTCCCGCCGCTTATCGCACACAGGCCTCTTTAGCGCCGTTATGCTCATCTTTAATTATATCGTCGGAACAGGGTGAGACTCCGCTTGCTAGGTTTACCGAGACGCAGTGCTCATGTCGCTATAGAATCTTTGCGACTCCAAGCGTCATTTTGCGGTCATCCGGCAGCGTCGGTGTTGCTCTCCTCTTGTGGCTGGCTGGAGCCGCAATAGCGGCAGTGGGTACAACAGTTTATATCGAACTTGGGACGGTAAGCGCGCCAGTTCATGACATGAAGCGTATCTCACATTATGATCAGGGCCTACCTCGTAGTGGTGGCGAAAAGAACTATCTCGAGTACATATACCGCCACCCCAAGTTCCTTGCGACTTGCGGATTTTCTGTGTACGCAGTGATTACCGTACGATTTTCTCACTCATCATCATGCCTTCTTGATTCTGAGTGTTGTATAGGGGGCCTCCACTGCAAACAGCTTAGTGTTCTCCGAGTGTTGGTCATTATTTTACTCCCTAGAAATAACGCTCATCATGTTTCAGATCTACTGAATGCACTCGACATCTCTCCAACCCGTTTCAACACTCGTCTAGTCGCATTCCTTTGCTTGACATTCTGCGCTACTGTTCACGGCACCCACGTACGGTTTGGGCTGCGTCTTCAAAACAGCTTGGGTATCTTCAAGCTCTTCCTCCTCGGCGGCATCGGCTTGACCGGACTATGCTCCTTCTTGGGATTCCTGCGGGTTCCGTCCACGCACAACTTTGAGCACATATGGGAGGGTAGCAGAGGCGACGTCAGTGCGCTGGTGGTGGGACTCTCCAACGTGATTTACAGCTTCAAAGGCTATTCATCTGCGAATTACGCGTTATCGGAGGTCCGGAATCCTGTGTGGACGATAAAGCGCGCGGCACCGATTGCGCTCGTCGGAGTCAGTGTCATGTATCTGCTGGTGAATGTGGCATATTTTTCGGTGGTGTCGAAGGAGGATATTCTTGGCAGTCAGCGGATTGTTGCGTAAGTCTTCGCATGGCTCTTTATACAGAGTTTACGATTTTCTCAGGGCACTGCTTTTCCGGAATTTGTTTGGGTCGAGTACTGAACGGGTGAGTCCAAGAGCAGAAGTCGTGTATATATTAATAATTATTGACGGATACCGAAGATTCTCTCCGCGTTTATATCCTTGTCTGCATTGGGTAGCCTGCTCTCCGGTCATTTCAGTCAAGGGCGGGGTGAGTATTCGCTCTCATACAATTCAGATACTACGATACTCATTAAGAACCCCAAGTCATTCAGGAACTTGGTCGAGAAGGGGTTCTGCCATTTGCGTCCTTCTTCTCCAGTAATAAACCATTCAATGCCCCGCTCGCAGCGTTGCTCGCACAATGGTTCTTCTCGTCTATGTTTGTCATCCTTCCGCCACCGGGCGATGCGTACCTCTTCATGATCAGCCGTATGTTCCTTCCTTCCTTTGGGGATGCCATCCTGATTAGAGGCAATGATAGTCTCTTCATATTCTCTTGCCATACTCAACATACTGGTATCGTTTGGGCTGCTTTTATTATACGCCCGGCCAGAGTGGGATCCGCCTTTCCGAGCACCCAAACCTGTAGTGATTGCGTTCTTCATCTCGAATGTTTTTCTGGTAGTCATGCCGTTCGTGCCTCCCAAGGAAGGCGGGAAGACATATGAGCATCTGCCATACTGGGTGAGAACCAGTAGTTTTATCAATGGCGGTGGTGTTGATTGTAGTCCAGGCACATGCAGTGACTGCGTTTGGTGTCTCGTTCATCGGTTTGGCATACTGGTACGTGTGGTCTAGATGGCTACCGAGGCGAAAGGGATATAGTTTACAGCGAGAGTGGGTGCTTCAGGATGACGGAGTATCACGGTGTGTATTTCAGAAGGTACCTATAGAAGATCAGTAGATACGTAGTATTTTTAGAGTTTGGTGAAGCATATGTGTGTATTCGTAGGATTACTCTGTAGGAAATGTTGGGAGCCCATGGCGATCATGTGACACACTTATACCTGCACGTCAACCGCAACGTTCTACCATGGCTGTCATGACTTCACGCTTTTTATGGCTCGGCTTTGGCGTCGCTAAGAAGAAATTCAAGTTTCGCCCCTTCGAAGAGGAAATCCTGGGGGGAAAATTCGACGACATGTTCGAGCCTTTCCCTTTTAGCACCTCCCCCGAACCTCTCTTCGTTTTACCATTCGAACCGCAAATCAACAACAGCGAGGGGATGCCCCAGAAATTTCCATTCCCAAATTTTCTTGCCTGGGGCGACGGCGCTGACCACGAATCTTCGCTATTCTTCAACGCATTTCACGGTGAAGGCGACGAACAGAAGAGGTTTTGTGTCAAGATGTTGTTTAACATTGACAAGGCCAGGCTGGACGTCAACTCTTATGAAGCAATTAACAATATGCTTGCGGATGCGAGGTTTTACGCTCGGAATCTGCGGGACGTTGCCGGCGTGTTGGTACCACGGCATTATGGTCTGTGGCGCGCGCGAACGGGGAAATGGGGCGGCACGATTCTGTGTAGTGTCACGGAATGGGCCGGCACTCCATGCAGTGGGATGGTTGCCGCGGGGGTGATACTACAAGTGTCAAGTATGTTCAGCCTCGCTTCAGGTTACACTACATCGTGCTCATTCGTTTTGGACGTCTAGGAAAGTTATAGGTCGTACGATTGAACGACTTCATGATCGTAAAATCCATCACTGTGGACTGAATCATGCTACTGAACTACATCATGTCCTACTTCGTGTCGACAGGACTGACGCTGGCTCCATAACAAGAGGCTTTGTCGTTGATTTCTCCAAGGCTATGCGAGTATCATGCACCAGAAATCTCCCCATCCTTCCTGTCGATGTAGATATCTGTCAAGAAATTGGGGGCTGCGGGGAAGCATTGAATGTTCTGTTTCTGCTCGACATGTTCGAAGAAGACGTTAAATGTACGTTTGCATGACTGCGATTCATTCTCAATTCTAACTTATAGCCCAGTATCATCTTCAACTCACACATACAAAGCCTTACGCTTTCACGAACGTTACTCAGCTCTGCATCCATCGCTCAATAACGCGGTTGTGATGATGGTTCAGCGCCACCATTTCTTCAAAGACGATTCGCCACTTGAACCAGACATCGACTTTCGATTTTGTCCCGATGGGAAGGTGGTCGTGCGGCAGGACGGTATGAAAGCTTTCGACAAACTTGCGAAATACTTACCAGAGGAGTATATTGCATCTTTGTTGTCTGAGTCCTGACATAGTTACCAGCCTAAGCTTTACCAAATATGTATTGACCAACAACCATCCCAAAGAGTGCAGCATGAAGAACACTCAAACTTGCATTCTGGTCCTGTTGAGTTACGTTCGTTCGGGTACAAATCCATTCCACCGTCACCTACGCGTACAATTGACTCTCCTCTCAAACCCTCTCAAAGTAAACCTCAGCCCTCTCCTGAATCGTATCCCCTGCCAAAGGGCCCGAAACCGCGCCCCATATTCCAGTAACCCCAAACCCACTGGCATCTGGCGCGAATTCCGCCTCAAACGCCGCAAACTCGTTCACCCAGGGCTCGCCATCCTCTACACCATAACTGTAGAGCGCACTCGCGTTCCAGATTAGTCCGTCGAAATGACCGAGGGCGAGATGCGTAGACCACACTTTGTCCCACGTCGAGATGAGCGTAGGGCGGTCGGTAAACGAGATGTTGGGGAGGGCGGTAGGCGCGTCTTCAACGAGCGTGGCACAGATGTCCAAGGACGACGGGATAGTGCAAAATGTGAGATTGCCGTATGCAGCGTTCGTATAGACACCTTGTAGCTGATCCAACGGGAGCGACATCGTCGCGTTCTCCGGCCGAGGCAGCGCCTGATCCCGCGTGAGGTTAAACTGGGTCTCTACTGACGTCTTGACCAGCTCGTTCCAATAGACGGTAGGCAGATCAAAGATGGACTCCAGAATGCGGTACTTAAGGACTTCATTGAGATTGTCGCCATACACGTCGTCGGTGCTAAACACGGCTAGACCGACGCCATCGTACGGCAGACGGAGAATGGCACTCTTGATGCCTGGGACGCTTCCGGCGTGTTCGACGATGTAATGGCCTTGGTAAGAATATGAATATTGTCCACCACCATAAACCGCAGGTGACAGCGATGGATGGCTACTCGTACCATACACGACAGAGACGCCGGTAACGGCCTTGGTGACCACTTCAGGGGGAATGACAGACTCGCCTGTCGATGGGTTCTTCCCCAAAAGCAGGAGCGCGCGCAACCACACGCTCACCTCTTTGAGGGTCATAATGACCCCACCTGCGCCCGAAAGAATGTTCGTTCCATCCTCGCTGCCATTTGTAAACCAGAAGGGCAGCCACTTTGGAGTCCCGCTGTCCAGAGCGTATTTTCTTCCGGTGCGCAAAACTCCTTGAGCGAGCTGTCCGGTACGAGCAGCGACCTCGTAAGAGTACGTCGCGTTCACTAAGCCGAGGGGTTCTAGGATGTTCTCCTTCACGTAACTCGCAAAGGAAGGGCGGTGGGGAAGAAGGTAGGTGGGGAGAGCCGAGAGGACGGTGTACATGTTATTATTGTACTGGAACTGGTCGCGAAAGCCGAGCGAGGGACGCAGATGCTTGAACCGCGACAGGTATACATCTGAATCGTTCTTGTTGTACATGAGATTATGAGCGGGAACCCCAGTACGGTGACTCATGAGGTCAAGGATAGTGCTGGCGGAGGCCGCAACGGGGTCCATGAGGTCCCATTCGGGGAAGATGGACGCGAGTGGGGTGTCCCAGTCAATACGCGGCGACAAGGTCTCGTTGGAGATCAATAGACCAGCCGCGAAAACATCAAACAACTGCTGAATTTGTTAGAACGTAGAATCATTTGCATACAAGGCATCCTTGCCTTTGAATTCGACCCAATAGCAAACAGAGTGTCTTCTGTGATTTCCGTTCCATCCGGACGGGCAGGTCCATACCCTTTCGTCTCCACTTGCCACTGCCCGTCAGACTGTAATTTCACGACGGCAACGGCGACGGCCCCAGGCGAATTCCAGTCATTGAGCGTGTCCTCAATGAATTGGTCTACTTCGGGCGACAAGAGTTGATCTGAAGCGGCCCGTCGTACAAAGGCTAGGACGTAGATAGGAAACAAGCATAGCCAGAACACACGTGTAGGCATGGCGAATGGTGGTATACGATCGCGATATTCAACTCGCATTTTAATGTCTGGGGGAGAAAAGGACGACCGACGCTTTTCCGGCACATCTCCCACGTTGTGGCCAAACCGGTTCAGACTGACTAGCATCAGCTCGTGGTCTCGCTGGTTTGAGTAAATGCCAAGAGGTCGGCTCGCGACGCAGCAATTGACAATTCGGCTGGAAGGTGAAAGAGAAAACCGAGGCATCTTGTATATGTGAAATGTATAGAGTCCTATAGTGCAAAACATTTAGATGAGTTAAAAGTCGATACGAATGAGATCGTGAACTTGAAAAACTTCAACGGGCCGCCATTTCGCAGACTTTCATCATTCACGCGTCGCAGCGTCTGCGATACGATAAAGCCGCTAATTTCTCGAATTGATGCTATGTAGCACAATAGCAAAGCCGTCTCCAGCTCCACAATAATCCAAGACGTCAACTTCCCTGCCGAAGAGCCAAGAGCGAGCTGCAGTTCGTCCGAGTTCATCGCACGCAGCCAACGCTCCATGGGTATGCCCTTGATGACTCGGGAACCACCACGCGCATCGACGCTCTAGACAAAGACACTCCCAAAGAAGAACTGTTTCGATTGCACTCGGATGAAAGGCCGGGGCCTGGCATGTGAGGCGACGGAGGCAACATCTCACGTCCGATGAGCGCGTCTGTCGTAAACGGTGTTCGGGGTCCGTAATAGCAGTAACTGGTGAGGGCAGCGACGGCAAGGATTTGAGAGCAAAGATGGAGAGAACCAAGAAATTGCTCATGTCCCTGGCTAAGTTGATAAGCAATGATACGGATGATGTACAGGAGACGACTTACACTGCCAACGAGATCGTCGGCGGGGACGGCGGAGTAATTCCAAGTAACACGAAGGTCTTCAACAGCATTATTTGGAGTATATGTCGCGAGAATCGTTGGCCTAGGTTCAGCGCGCGAAGACCGCCATAACGAGCGAGTGATATCGAGGAGAAAGGCGCATCAAGGTGACGCAGCAAGAGGTAGCAAGGGGGCAAGAGTGCTTGTGGTCAAAGAGAGAGAGCCTTTTATGCCGTCCGGTTTGGATTTGTTTTGATATGATGAGGCAATTTTGTTGGGCGGCATTCGCCGAAACCGCTTTTAGGATCGATGCACTCCCAAATCGCTATTGCCCACCGCGTTACTTGATCCATATCCTGCCTGGCTTGACCTTTTAGTCTTTGCGCCCTGTCATTTGAAGGACAAACACTGTTAACGACAAAGCTTGCTCAACCCACGGCTATACATCAATTGGCTCATGAAGCTCTTGTTCTTGCGGGTATCTTTTGCAAAATAAACGGACTCAGGCTCTACCTGGCTGTGGAGTCTTCAACTCCATCTTATTCAAGTTATTCCAAGTTGAACAAGACAGGTGATTACGAACGAAACTGTAAGTATAAGGTAGGTATGCACTACATATAGGTCGCCGTCCGCTGCATGAGCAAGCTTTCGAGCCACTGGCTTTCTCTGCCACATAGCATCTAAACAAAAGTACCAGGACCTCGTTCGTTCGAGTACATTCTGTGACAACAAGCGCCCATTACCAATGACAACAAGGTTCGTTGTTTCTTGCATCCTTAACAACAGTGCGTGGGTTCCATCATCGAACCGAGGTACCTTATTCTCATAAAAACGCGCGCGCCTACCATTGTCTTCACCTTCTTACATCACAACCCATGGCCAATTATTGGGAAGGTCCTTCGCGCTCCATCACTCCCTCATCGTACAATTATGGCAGCAACCCATTCACCACTGCAAGCGTTAATCCTTATTTATCCAGTTACGCAGTTCCCGCTGCTCCACCCGCCGCTTGCGGATATCAAGTTGCGCCACACTATGGACAGTCAAGTTATCCCTCTGCCCAGTATCCCAGCCAGTTACTGTGGGACGTTTCCCAAACAGCATCAGCTGCCACTTTTCCCGGAGCAGTACCGTTTGCGCCACCTCAGACGTTATTTCAACCTGCGACTCCGAACCAATATCCGGGGACAATCCTAGGCGGAATCGGTGGGCAGTCATATCAACTTCAGACGCCGACCCCTCCCCCAGAGAATTATAGGCCATCGAGCGCGATCCAAACGCCGTTCCAACAGCCCGCGCCATGGTCCTACAGCACCTATCCTAGCCAACAAAGCATCGTCCAGACATATCAGACACCGCTAGCAAGTTCCCAAATGTATTTATCGCCGACCGCGCTACTCGACAACCCATATCCTTTCTGGCTCAATCTCGCTTACAACGTTTGCTCACCATGTCGCCTCACCGAAGGGTACAGCGCCATCCCCCTCTCAGCGACAGCGCTAGCTCAACCTGCCACGAATCCTTTAGTCGCGAGACTGTCAGTCGTGTTCGACGAGCCGTTTAATTACCATCCTGGAGTGATCGATATCCCAGCAGCATTCGCGCCGGTAGTCACAGTGCGGGACGTGGCGGAGACCATCTACTGGCGTATGCAACGGCCCATCCGACACGATGATTGGAATAAATTGGCGCCCCAAGACCGAGATATTATCGCTGAGTTTTACAGGATGAGAACCCGAGGCCGTGTTGGGGAGGCAGAACTCGGTGTCAAATGGGTCGACATGCTCAAGGGCAAATGGGGTGTCCGTGGATTGAGGAATGATCAAGGGACTATGAAAGTAGTTGTGAGTTGAACTGTGATTCCTAAAGGACATTGTCTTGTAGAAACCATGTACAATTAGTTGAAGCTAAGAGCAACAGGTAACAAACTCGTTAACTTCACCCTAAGAACAAATTCAGCTGCAAATCGAAACGTATGCGCACGTAATACACTCACCGTTTAACACCGTCATCATTCCCAAGCTCTTGGGTGCCCACGAAATAGTCACCTTCAACGCTGTATTGGCGGCTACGTCCGCTGATCTCACGCGTCTGTAGTGCTGGAAATAATCCCAGCGCGACATGGTCCCGGCTCAGGAGTCAGCGATCGTTTCCTACTTTTATTGCTCGGCAGATTTAGAATCAGCGGAGGAAGGAGGCGGTGACCGAGTTGGCGAGTAGCCAAGAATGTCCGAGTAAAGCTGCGAGAGCTCTTCTGCTGTTAGTTTAGGCAAGGGGATGGAATTGATTGGGGGGGGAAATAATCGCGTATCATTTGCTCCGAGTCGTGAAGGATCTGGATGTTTGTCTCTGGGAAGAAAAGAGGTGGGAGAGAACTCTGCAGTTGGGGCGAGAGGAGCTCAGTGACATCGGATGCACCTGTTGGAGGTGGCAGGGAAGTGATAGGGGACTTCGACTCGGAGAGAGGCAAAAGGGATTGCGAATCTGTATGTTCGGCGGCGTTAGCCGAAGTGGGGATGGGCTCAGACGTAAGGGTTCGTGAGAGATCGTTAGTCGGATGAGCGTCGTGCGCGTCGGGGACTGGCGTCGCTTGTGTCCTGGTTTCAGTGGACCGGAGGGGCTCGGGTCTGTCATCAAAGTGGGGGAAGGTAGTCGAATGTTCTATGCCCAAATTTCCTTCAGTGAAAGGAAAGAAATGGTGGTCGATCCAGTCGTGCTTTTGGTGGTTTAGATCACGCACAGTGACATGGATAATTGGTCAAAGCGGCAACACGTGACTGCTATCGCCGCCACAGGAGAGGCTCAAGGTATTCGTACACTCGTTATGTCATGGACATCGTATCTATACAATCGAAAGTATTTTAAACTTGACGCGCAGGTAAAGTCTCTACCTCATGATCATCCTTTGCAATCGACTTCCTATCCGCATCACTCGCCGTCGAGTCCTCCCGCTCTCTCCTTCGCACTTCCTCGGCGAACGCCAATCGCTTGGGTAGCATAAAGGTGAGGTCGATGTAGCGCAGCGCCACTGTCATCCCAATGACCAATATCCATAGGGCAATGGAGACCTGCCACCCGTACTTGTAATGTGGAGCCTGCTTTGCGGGCCATACCAATACTTGTGACCATGCTGAGATGGCGTAGTAGATGGCGATGGCGACACCGACGACAAGCGCGCGCTGCTCCGGATCCTGAGGAATAAGATCTGATACCCAGGCAAAGATGAGCGGAGCCGTTCCGAGGGCGATGTACGACACAAAGTACGACTGAAAGGAGTTCAGAACGGGAGGTCTCGAACGATGGAATGGTCTCGACTGACAAAGTACTTGGCGCCATCAGGGACATTCCAGATAGTCATGATAATACACGGAACGAGGCCTGAGCGAAACGATAGTCAGATACGTGCAATGACGAGAAAGTGTGATGGCTGTACCTATAACTGCTTGGGCGATAATAAGCCAGTGGCGCGTCTTTAGCCAGTCGGATAACAGAGCCCATATCCACACTAAGAAACAAGTTGAGACAAAGGAATGAACGTGATCTAAAAGATTATCGTACCGAACGCGACTTGGATGGCACCACCACCAATTGGGATAACGTTGACTTGAGACACAGTCCAGCGCTTGGAGCCGTCCGGGTTCGTCAGAGATTTCAGCCATAGATTGAAGTCTATGCTACTCGTTAACGAGTTCCATCAGAATGATTGTCACGGTACTTACAGACGTATCCATAACTCGCGAGTACGGTGGCGACGTAAAGGATTGTGATAAAGTAGATAACCCAATTCGAAAACGAGCGCTTGATGCTGGCGAGTGTGACTTTTTTGGGCTCTGCGCGATTATGTCTCTTCAGGCGTTCCATAGCCATAGCGGCATGGTCGGAATTGAACCAAAACGCGCGAGGATTCGGGTTATTAGGTAAATCCGGTAAGAGCACGAACCCAAATAGCGCGAAAACAACTGTGATTATGGCGTTGATGATAAAAAGCCATCTAGAAAGAAGGAATGAGCTATTAACTCCAGCGCCATGATGAAGATACGCGCATACCTCCATCCGGCAATCCCATAATGACCGTCCATGGTGTTTTGAACGGCAGTCTGGAGAGCGTTCGCCATCATACCACCGATTGCCTGACATGAATGATAGAAGCCCATACGCTTCGCGAGTTCCGTGGGCGTGTACCAGTGCATAAAAAGTGTCATCATCCCCGGCCAGGCGCTACTCTCACATAGACCGAGGAATGTCCTTATCGCATAGACCTGTTTCGCGTGGCTGCAAGTCGCGATTAACCCCGTCAATACTCCCCATATCAGCTCTAGACCTGGAAGCCAGTATGAGGGTCGGACGTGCTATTAACGACACTGGTCAGATAGTGGCAATACGAGATTGGCGTGACGACGGACAGTCATAATAATTTGAGAGGGCACAAGCTATGGTTGTATGAGAATTTGTCGCGTGCAGGACGGAGCGGGGCATACCATGACACAGTATCCCACATTGAAGAAAGTCGTAAAATAGTTGAGTTCTAATTGGCATGAGAACGGAAAGAATTCATGGCCAAACGAGAAACGTACCGTTGCCATACAGTTCTAGATCTTCCTATGAAGGTTACCGTTAAGACTAGTGTTTTACCTGTAAGGGAGAGCAGACGATTCGCACCTTCATTCCTGATACATAAGCCGTGTTAATGTTTTGCTGTATGAAATGGTCAATCGTCTAGAGCCTAGTCTCGAACGAGGATAAATACCTGATCCAAATACTTGATGACCTGCGAAACGCATCCGAAAAACATCAAGAAACAGTCAAGCCTCAGGACAAGCGATCTCTCGATGGGCGTTCGGACGTGTCCAGTCACCGTGAGCTCCTCCCTCGTACCAAGAGTCTTCGACGAGCGTTTCAAGAACGAGAAAACCATGGCGGACGCGCGGAAGGATGGGTGTCACCGACAAGCGCGAAGCACCAGTGACAGTTTTTCTACATCTCTGCCCTGCAGCGTTCGGTGCTATCAGGACCTGCTGATAAGTACCCATGATAAGGACAGGTGGACATCACATGTCCCCGTTTGCAATTGTTTGAATCATGGATGTGGCAGGAAGGAAGTGCGCCGTGGGCAACATCAATTTGGGTCCGAAAAGCGGAGTTCGTCCCGGTTTGGACATTTTCTGCCAAGAACTTGTTGCCTTTTATAGATGCCTGCCTCCTTATCGTTTTCAGTCGACTTCCGGGAGTCCGATGGTGACCACGGGAAAGCGGTCAGATGTCCGCCTTGGATCATTCAAGTACTTTAGTGACTCGGTGTGTTTACATAGTTTTCATTCCTTTACAGAATGACCCACGAACTGCCTCCGCCAGGTCTCCCGGTAGAGCGTCCTTGCCTGTCTATCTGGCAGCGCACGACACGTCAGAATCCTCTCCTTAACGAGGGAGCTTCGTCCCCCATCCCTGAGACGGCCGAAGCTGTTGTCATTGGCTCTGGATTGGCAGGCACGGTAACCGCATACGAGCTCTTGACGTCTCCCAATGGACCGAAGAAGATTGTCATGTTGGAGGCACGAGAAGCCTGCTCCGGCGCCAGCGGCAGGAACGCTGGACATTGTCGACCAGGTGAGGATCTCTCTTGATCGATGGGACTCTTTTAATCGCGTCGTTCTTCAGACGCTTTTCGTGGCTTTACCGCGTTCTCAAAGATACATGGCCCCGAACAGGCCATGAAGATTATCCAACACGAGAAACTCGTCCTGCAGTTGGTCAAGAAGTTCACCGATACCCACAATATCGATTGCGACTTTGACTATTGCAAGACCTTTGACGTGATTCTGGGCGAAGACTTCTTCAATTATGTTACAGAAAGCTTCGAGTCATACAAGAAAGCTGGAGGCGACACGACTGGTATTTCCTGGTACGAACAAGAAGAAGCACGTAAGGTGTGTACCATTTATTCGTCGTCTCACCTCAAACATCGTTGATGTTTCACTAGGTAACTCGAGTACCTTCCGCACTTGGCGCCTTCGAATGGATGGCTGCCAATCTGCACCCCGCGAAGCTTTGTCTCGCGATTCTTGCGATGAACCGCGAACTCGGCCTTTCCTTGTTCACGCATACTCCAGCGACATCTGTTACCGCTGGAGAGAACAAGACCTGGATCGTCCACACGCCTCGAGGGTCTATCATAACTCCTCTGGTTGTACATGCAACGAACGCGTTCGCCGCCACTCTCCTTCCTCAGCTCCACACGTTGCTCACGCCCATGCGCACCCAAGCCCACAAGGTTATCCCCACACCCGCCTTCTCTTCTACGAACATGATCACGCATACGTACTCCCTCCGCTTCGCGTTGCATCACTTCTACTCTCTTATCCAGAGGAAGACCGACGGCGCGATGGTTCTCGGTACCAGTCGAGGAATTCCCGGCATGAGCGAAATAACCCGCTCGGAGATCACGTCCAAAAACGACGACGTGTATAGTGAGGAGATCAAGGACGACGCGTTGACGTCCTTCAAGAAAATATTTCCTCAGTTTGGGGAAGAAGCCATGGGAGAAGGCCACGAGTTTGGATGGACTGGTGTCCTTGGCATGGTACGGCGCTGACAATCATTGACGTTTACTGCGTCTAATAGCTCGTACAGACTAGGGACTCTGTACCCTTTATCGGTCCCGTTCCTGGGCTGGCTGGACAATATGTCATGGCTGGATTCAATGGTCATGGTCAGTGTTATTCGTGGCGGTATCTTCCCGTGTTAACAGGTGTTCAATAGGAATGGCGCGCATATTTGGTTGCGCTCCAGGTCTGGCCAAGATTATCACAGGCGGTACCTGGAAGGACACCAGCATGCCAGAGTGTTTCCAAATCACCACAGACAGGATCGACAAGCTGAGAGCGTAAATTTTACGGAGGCCTGGGTAGCTTACCGTCCATCTCGTGTCTCGACTCCCTTATGTACACGCGTCTTGGTGTACTGTTTGACCATAGGCTTCAAATCCGTAAAAGTATTTGGACGCGTCTTATCTTTAATCTTATCTAAGTGTGTCCCACTCATGGGAAGGTGGACCAACACCAAACCAACACTCTCTTCAACACCACCACTGCCACCCTATAGTCTACGATCTATGCCGGACGTACACCCACAGCAGCCAGACTCTGACTCGGACCTCAACGAGAGGACCAATACCGCACAGGCGGCTCTTCCTGAAGACTCGCCAGAGCGGGCTGACCAGCAAACTCGAATCCCCACGACGCTTAGAAGAGCAGCTGGTCACTCGGAGCAGTCGGATAGACATATTCTGGGGCTAAAACAACCTGCAACGTCCCCCATATTCAGCGACGACTACGAACAGAAGTTTCCTGAGGATCCGTATTGCCAGGAAACCGCGCCGAACGCGCGTATATGGCGTACATATGTTGAAGAAGCGGCTGCTTTCGACGAGGTCATGGTTGGACAGTCTCGAGAGGGACTCGACGTTATGCTCGTATTTGTATGTTTTCTCATTTTCGTTTTCAATTCAACAGTTGTTCATGGTGTTTCACTAGGCGGGTCTTTTCTCGGCCGTCGTTACTTCATTCCTTGTTCAAGTTTCACAAAACTTGAAGCCAGACCTCTCAGAGATGTCTGTTCTCCTTCTCTATGATATCGCTTCTATCCAGCTCAGTATGACTGGGGCTTCCGTCGTCAATATCACCCATCTGTCAATCAATCCTATGCAGAAGTTTACCCCCGATGCCATTGATGTGTGGATCAACGGCCTTTGGGTCGTCAGCCTCACTGCCGCCTTGGTCGTTGCGCTCGCCGCCGTCCTTGTGAAGCAATGGCTACACCACTACGTATCTCTTCCGTCCGGAACAGCCGGCCTTCGCAGTCATGTTCGCCAATTTCGCTTCATGGGGCTTGAACGATGGCGCGTGCGCGTCATCATCGGCATGCTTCCCATCGTTATGCACGTATCTTTGATGCTGTTCCTCGGCGGGCTTTGTCTCTTCTTTATTCCGCTGCGGGTCTCGCTGGCTTGGACGATTGGTGTTATCACTGTCGTTGTATGCGTGGTTTATCTTGCGAGCAACGCTATCCCGATTTTCCTTCCCCAGTGCCCGTACAAAACGCCACTAAGCGATTTTCTCCAATACATATCCCATATCATCATTTTCGTTGTCCGATTATCATGGCAAAGAGTCCACCGCTGTCTTACGAAGTCAACTACTTCCCGGACCCCTTCCACACCAGAAGAGTCTTTTGTTGCATACCACAAGTCCCTGCTTGCGACGGAAACAGAGGCGGTGGATGCTAGATATGATCTCATCTCTGTTGACGCTATGGACTGGTTGTTCCATATGTCGTCAAACCCCAGTGTCCGCAATATCGTGCTGCAAGCCATAGGTGGTCTTCCGGAGACGGCGCTGGAACCTGTCCAAAGTACTTGGACAAACTCCCAAGAACTCGAAGAGGCGATGAGTCAGTTGATTCGTGACTGTACTACTGGAAGGCATCTTCTCATGGCGCCTGGTCGCCAATGTGTAAGGAAAATCGTAGAACGCGTCTTTCGCTCTTCCGCGGTCCTATCAGGCACTTGGGAAAGTGTCACTGCTCGAATTTTGTATTTTGCATCACCCTACTACCTTGCTGGTATGGACTATATTGGTATTCACGATCCCCGTGTCCAAGCGGTCCTGTGGGTCTTCCGGCACTGTCGTTGGACTCCTTCCATGCATTCCAAGTTTCTTCGCTTCCTCCTAACACACCATGAAGCAAAAATTCATCCCCTTCTATGGAAGAAAATGCTCGAGCTTGCCGAGTCACAGGGAACTTTTCGTAATAGTGACCAACATCTCAGTGCTACCGAATGCATCCATCTCATGACCATCATGCTCCCGGACTCCGAACACTTGTGTTTCTACAGTGTACCCTCACCAATGAACTTGAGAACTTTCATATCTGCGCACTCAACGCCTGTAACATCATCCTTCACACCTGCACGCTGGGACTATTTGATGCAACTGCCGATTTTGGCTTGTAATGGTGGCATGGTCATTTCACCTGTCGTGCGAGAGCACGCGCTCCTCGCCATCTGTAGATTTGCCCTTGCCGCTCTCAATGATTGCCTATCGCTCAACCTAGATCTATCGGATGTCCGATGGCACATTGAACTTCTTGGTCGTGCTTTGTGCCATTTCGACAACGGCGAGCTCTTTCCCGAATCTTCATATGGTCTAATTGAAGATTCTCCTTATATGAGTGCGTTATACGATGTCCTTCTTGCAATTATGCAAAGCTGTGTCTTTGTTCGTGAATTACCGAGCACTGGCATCGATGATCAGGTCCGCAAACAGCTGGATGTCTCTCTTCCGCGTGTTCTTCACATCTATCACTATTTTTCCGAGTCGAATAAGCATTTTTCGTTTCCTTTGATACATAAACTTTTTGCAGTTTCTGTATCTCGCCTGTTCCCCAGTCATCTCTCGGAACCACAAGAACCTAACGAGCTCATGAATAGTGTTGCTATCCTCTGTGATATCTTGGCACTCTCTCTGTCTCGAAGGTGCGAGGAAGGCATCCGTGTCTTCATTGAGGGGGACTGCATCCCATTAGCAGCTCCGACATGGATTGAGCACCCAGATTATTCACGTTCGCCCATCATGGAGGCTTATGTCTGCGGGTCTAGCGGGCTGTCTAACCCCACAGTACACCAACTCCTTTTGGACTATCTCTACCAACCTCGAAACGTCGTTCTTGCCTTCATGACCGTTATGAGGGACTCAGAACGTCTAAAGCAACTTGTCGGGCTAGATCCAACACATCCTTCCTGGACTGGATGTCTTTCCGTCGTGCAGGCAGTCCTCTGTTGGTCTCGACGGCCACCTAACGACGTGACACAGTTTCCATTAGAGGCCTATCTAGATGGAATGGTACTCCGATACCCTGTAGACCCCGATTTCATCGCAGATTCCTTCACTCAGCTTTTCCTACGAAAATTGAATGAAGATGGGTATGTCCGACATCTTGAACAAGCTTTAGGTATATTGGAGCGGATTGTCGCGGAGACGAAGGAGGTCGTCAACATATAAGGTCTGCAGCTTGAGACAGTTATGTAGTCTTAGATGTACGTCGAATCCAAAGTACTTTCTGTTGTATCCAGTAGATACTGGACGAAGTCATGGCGGCAGGAGTCCGGCGTCTCGACTTAAAACCGGCGTCCTGATCCGGAGTCAATACAATAGGCTCTTGTTCTCTAACCGCGACCATCATCTTGCTTTTGTTCTCTGCGTGGCATAACGACACTTACCACGGTTAATATCATAAAAGCTCTCATACGAACCCTGGAGCCACAATTCCATCTTTCTTTCTCCCCACTTTTATCAGAAGCCATCACAATTGTACTTGTCCAGAATCCCTCTCAATGGCCGCCCCCTCTGCAGACTACTCCGACTCGTCTATCCTAGGCCAGGATCCCAACCGCCGCAGAGGCAAGCGAAGGCTGCTTGGTTTTGGCTCGCCTTCTGTAGAGTACAAACGAAATGGTACGCATCTCATCACAGTTGGATGATTTGGTTCTCACACACGAGGTAGAGGAAACCACATTTGATTACGAAGAGAAGTACGCGCCCGACGAAGAATATAAGGAAATGGGACCCAAAGCTCGGGTCTGGTTGACTTACCTCGACGAGAGTAAGAAGATTGAAGACCAAAGGGTCGAGGAATGGCGCGACGTGCTCGATGTCGTCCTTGTCTTTGTAAGTTTCGTTTTGTGGCTCCGTGTGGAATCGACGTTGATGATTGTGTAGTCCTCCCTCTTCACCATGGTCGTCTCGATTCTGGTCTCCCGCACGTTCCATTCTCTGCGCATCAATTACAAGGAAGTCATGACAATTCTGATGGGCGAGCTCCTCGAAATCCAACGCGCCGCGGCAGATGGCCGCTCTATTTCAGACGTCCCTCGGAGCATCACTACCTTTATCGCCAGCCAGTCTGACCTATGGGTCAACGGTCTGTGGTTCACAAGTTTCGCATTGAGTCTATTGGTCGCTATCCTTGCGATGCTAGCCAAGCAGTGGTTGCGCCAGTATACGTCTTATACTTCTGGAGATGCTCGCGACGTTGCGCGAATCCGCCACTTCCGGCTCATGTCTCTGGAAAAGTGGCACGTCCCACAGATCATCAGTCTCCTCCCTGTCCTTATGCAAATCACGCTCGGTCTATTCGTGGCTGGCTTGGTCATTTTCCTTTACGACTTCAGTGCGCCTATGGGCATTGCCTTCGCCAGCGCGTCGGGCGTCGCGTTTCTAGCGTATGTCGCTAGTACGCTACTTCCGCTCGTCAACCCCGATTGTCCATACAAGACCACTCTGTCTTTGTATCTGTTTAAAGCATTGAGCTCGTTCCGGCGCGGTGATGCTTCGTCCGATAAGCCAGGTTCCTTGCCTGACATGGAGCGTGACGCGATCTTGTTGGGTGTCGATGAACTTGATGCCGAGGCCCTGTCATGGCTCCATGAAACGTCTGACAATGACAGCGTTCGTACTGTGGTAGATCAGGTGTTAAAGGCTTCTCGTGCAGCAGAGGATGTGCGAGCGCGACAATCGGAGCCTGGCCCATCTAACTCGCCGTCGACTTGAGCTACTGTACCAACTATTTGTAAACAAGTTTTTGGTTTCTTCCTTTGACTGTACCTACTCATGAACAAGCTGAACTGTACCTCTCTATAC
Source organism: Hymenopellis raphanipes (assembly GCA_036872995.1). NCBI lineage: Eukaryota > Fungi > Basidiomycota > Agaricomycetes > Agaricales > Physalacriaceae > Hymenopellis > Hymenopellis raphanipes. The sequence goes on from JAYMDG010000001.1 coordinate 537,408, forward strand.
AATTCTATTTCCCTGGAGTTCTTACAATCGTGAAGTCGGATTGATAAGGTCATTGATCACATATAATCCATTATCAATTTAGCCAGAAGGCAAGGACTGGTTGCAATGTATAACACAGTCGCGCCAGATCTGGCCCGGACTCGGGAGACAAAGGATCGTCGCCGGCTTCCCAATTCGGGATCAACACGAAGTCTTTTTTCGACCACCATCTTGTTCACATTGCTCTACAGGACGCGTTATCCGTTCCCGCTACACTTGTCTCCGAGATTTGGGCCATCTATAAAGGATGGATCTCAATGACGACCCGAACCTCTTCCTTGAAGCCGAGCCACTACTCACGAAGGGTGCCAGGTAGATGTTCCTACCTTGTTATGTGGTTCAAAATACTAAATATGTTCTTCAAGTACCCTCGACTCTGTGATTTACTCATTGAATTGTCATCTTCCTCAAATATGTGACTACAACGCGTCAATCCAAGCTGTTGACGGCGCTATACGCGACCTTCATCGCATTCTCGCAATGATAGGTTTCTATAGAGGAACCCTTGCTCCTATTCATGACCTCCCCGATGATATACTGATGGAAATATTCCGATTTCACTTATCTGGACAACTTGTCGGGGAAGAGCTTTCCTGGAAGAAAATCATGCTCGTCTGTCGCAGGTGGTACAGTCTGATCATGAGTGATGGGTATTTGTGGTCCTTCATCAGCGCCTCTATATGGCATGTTCACTTACTACATGTCCATCTCTGGAGATCTGGATATTTCCCGTTGACCATCTACCACCGCAGTCCGGACATTGGCCATCTCTACACATACGACATCTTGCAGAAATTTTCCCCTCGCATAGTCTCCGTTCATTTCGACGGTGCGCCGAAGAGCTTCATGCTTAAAGCTCTGCAGATTTTGGGCGAGGGCGGTCTCGCAGGACTCACCACTCTAGAGCTTGACTGCGCTCCTAGAGAATCGGACAGCGACGACGACTCGGATACCAATCCCATGTTTCTCCCGAAAATGATACTTGCCCTTCCTAGACTCTGTCGTCTTACACTCAAAGACGTTATTATTCCCCCCGATCAATTTCCTGCCCACTTGACGGAACTCGTCCTAAGCCACTCTTGGTCGAATTCGGTACTTTACGACATTCACCAGTTTTTCGATAACCTCTCACGTTCTCCTAACCTTGAGGTCCTCAAGATCGCGCGTGCCGTCGAGAACCGCTCCCCAATCCAGTCTGTACCATGCGTGCATCTCCCTCATCTCCGCGTGCTTTCAATATTTGGCGGCGGCGACGTGGTTACCCCCTTCCTCACGAGTTTAATCATTCCTCGAACGGCGCGGGTCTTTGTGTCAATGTGCACCCGTTTCGGGAATGCCCAAGCTACATCTCGTATGCTGATCGCACCTCTGAGGAAGTATTACCGGGATTCCGAGGGAACGAAGATTAGGGCCGTTAAGATCGAGAACTATAGAGGGGACCGCGAGGGCGACGGAATCGTCAACAACATGCATATCTTCGGTCTCAAGGATAAACTTGACGTCAAGTCTGCTGACTTTTCTTTCTCGCTGAACTCGGAGAGAAAGGCAATGGAGTTCAACTTCTTTGGCGCGACATGGAAATGTCAGACTCGATTCACAAGGAAGATGTTTACGTCCCTCATGACCCAAGTGGAAGTCCTCGATACGCGATCGATGTATGCGCATTCTTCAGCGTGGTGGCAAACCGCATTGCTCAGCTTGCCGGCGCTTACAGAGGTCTACGTATCTGGCGATTCATATGCGTCTTCAGTCTTTTGCCAGACGTTGCTAAAGCTCGTGGACACGCACCCCAAGAGCTTTCCGAAATTGCACGGAATATATGTTTGCAAGTCGATGGAACGTCATGTCAAGGCGAGGCTGCGTGGAGAGTACCCATGGGGTGAGGATTCGGGTTTGTATGATGAGAGGACGGATACGGAAATGCACAAGCGGAACGCGGCGGCGCTGAGGGCGCTGGTAATGAAGCTGAAGCGAAGGGGACATGGCCTTCGGTGGTTGACCATTAGCAACTACGATTTCACGTATTGGCCTGGCCGCCAGGAGACACGAGATATCGCCAGGGCGGTGGATAGGTTTATGTATCACAAGGACCAAGTGTACGATTTTGAGGACGAGCCGAAAGTCATTCCTCCTTTACCGAATAGAGTTTACGATGGTAGCTACACGCATTACTACTAGTAACTTGGGTGTCTCTTAACAATATACCTCAAGATTATCATCCTCATTTGTGCTGCTCATAATTTGCTGGATAGAAGTACTCACAAGAACAATGCAACGAATTCGACCTTCTTACTTAATCAACCGTGTATGTCTTAACATTCCTCGTCCTCTTCGCGGGATAACAGCCACTTATACATTACTACTGTCTATATTCTAGAGCGTATGTACGTCTCTTGGCTGGAGTATTTACATAGAAGTGGACTACTTGACACTCTGGTAACTAACACTCAGTATCAAAACGCCAAAGAACCTGTTTCAACATCACCATCTTCGACTCCACCACGAACGCCGCCGACATGGCTGCAGACGCGTACTGGCTGCTCTTGGTTCGCTCTTGTGCAGCAACGGCCCCTTCATAATTGTTGTATGTGCTACCACCCCAACTGTACGATGGTGTAGCAATCATGACGGAACTAGCGGTGTTATAAATCTGCGCAGACGTGCGAGAACCCGTCGAGTGAATCCGTGCCATGTTCATCTGGTGTCGCGCCATGATGACTTGGCTTTCCAGTTCTATCTTTTGCTGGATGAGCGACTGGAAGAGTGCCGGGCGCTCAGTGGTCATGAAGTGGATCCAGGGAGAGATGTCGTTGGCGATACATGCTTCACGGTAAATGGCGCGTGTACGAGCACCGAAGAAGTCACAGCTACGGTCGGGCATATCTACCTGTGCTGGTCGGGTGTGGAAATGACCCGACAAGGAGGTATCGCGGATTGCTAACTCATAGCACTGGGCGCACACGTCAAAATCGGCGACGGCGTCTGAGGTGTACCAAGTTCGCGATGCGGTGGGTACGGAGGTGATAGCGGGACACTGAGGGATAGGGCTCAAACGGCGCGCAAAGTCGAGGAAATAAGAGGGGTCATCCTTCCAAAAAGAGATGGCAAGTTGCAAGAGGTAAAGTTTGCCTATCGATCCGCCCATCGCGCAAGCCGAGGTACCCGCCGGCGTGATCTCCAACAATCGATCCTTCATCTGAGGGAAGTGTAAACTGCTCTTGTGATGACATCCTTCGCAAATTCGGAAATCGGGAAGCGCGTCAGAGCCGTCGCGGAGTCCGAAAGAAACCGCGTCGGTCTCTATCACTCCTTTGCATTCGTTTGACCACTGCCGAGAGGCGATGATAAACGCGATGAAGATCTCCATATTCTTCAACTTGAGCGCCACGAAGAGAATGAAAACGCAACGCAAGGACTGCCAAGGATCCGCAGTCAGATGTGCGAGGTCGCAATACATCGAGTCGGGACCGCATTTATCGGTAACCTCCGCAAAGAGGGACGTCGCCGAGCCATCTGGCCAATCTCCGATGTACTGCGAGTAACACTGGCCGCACATACGCCACGGCTGTTCCTGCTCCATTTGGTCGGGAAGAGCAAATGTGAAATAACGACGCGACGCTTTCACGTCTTTTCCTTCCTCTTTACTTGGACAAGCTGGTACCATGCGCAGTTCCGCCTGTAACTGGCTGATGCGGGCTTTAAGCGGCTCCAGACTGTTTTGAGATAAACATTGAGCCCAGACAGCCTCCAAAGAGAATGAAGTGCCGGAGAATGAACATATGAGAGTGCTTCCCTGCGTGCCGTTCTTTGCAGTGAAAGCAGAAGCGAGTGGGGAAGCGGCGATGAAGAAGCTGTAGCAACCGTCACAGATAGCAAACGGCTCTGTGTCGCTGAGTGAAGGGATCGAGTCATCCTGGAGCACGTAGAAAACAGTTTCGGATTCCTGGAAGCCGAATGGGATGTACCGACAGTGGGGATTGAAAGCCATCCTGTACAGAATCATCAAAGTAAAGAAGACTTCGTCGATATATCAAACGTACCTGCAACCGGGAGAAGAAAATAATAGCGGGTACTAAGAGTTCTCGGAATACACGTTGGGTGGCTCGATGAGATGGCGGCGTGCAACTGGACATTTTTCATCTAAGGCGCGCTCTTATAGCTATTCGCTCATTTGTTACATCGCGGCCTCTGACAGCAAGTCGACGTTGACAGGCGGAGTGGCTTGCGGGATGGAGTCGCACCCTGGGAGATTGGTGGGCCGGCGCTAGACCCGAAGATTAGATTTACTTTTTGGGAATAGAGAAACGATTCGTACTGCATTGGCATGCGGCCATCAGGGCGTAAGGTCAACGACATGACCTGGGCCTTGAGATGACAGTCTGAAATCTCGCTGATTAAGGTTCTCGGTGTTGATACACATTGGCGTGCGTCACGAAAACGACGGATGCACCTGTAAAACGGTGACAAACGGAGATGAACGATGGGGACGCCAAGCACGTCATGCAGACTGTCCTGGTGCATTACTATGCGGAACATGACGAGGCGACGTGCACGTTCTTGATTAGCTAGCCCAGGGACCGGGAATCGGCCTGTCGGATGAATGAGACCAACTTCCGAGTCAAACTTTGTCATCAGATCGAGGGCATGAGCCGTAGAAGGGAGGGAGTCACTTTATTCAGGGAAAGCGCTTAAAATTTGGGAAAAGTGGAAGCCAGGACTGGACGAACGCAGAGTATCCGTGTCAGAGAAGATTTCGAGGATGAGGAGGAGTTCCAAAGGTAAAAATTTTGCCATATCGCGTCTGTGAAGATATAGCGACTCCATGAAGATGGGGGATGGAGGGAAGGAGAGTATGAGTATGAGTATGAGTAGGGGCTAACCATCCCTGTTACCGAATGGTATCAGTTATGGCTTCCGCGCCAGTGTGTCCCGGCCACACGCCCGCGGCCGTCAAGCAATGTCACATGTGAGTGGGCACTCAAGTTGCCGTCGTTTGCATACACTACTTGACGGGTGACGGACAACCACCAGACCCCATGGCAGTCATCCCAATAAGCCGGATTTAAACTTTGTTACAGCCCCCACTAGCCAAAACGCGTAGCGCGAGCGCCATGCAGTCATCTTCATCCCACTGCTCGTGAATATCACGATTGCATCGGTGGCTTACTGTTGTGAATGCACAGACCGGTGCGTCTCTAGGTATCTCCGCGCTTTAAACACTCCAAGCCCAGCGCAAACAGAGACCTTGACTTTCAGTCATGGCACACACCGTCTAAATTTCTCCGCAACGGCGACAGTAAGACACTGCACACGCAAGCGATGCCCGAAATACGCGAAACAGAAGGACACATTCTTAGAGACACTGTCTAGACAGACTCACCCGAAGTCTCCCGACAGACGCCCGCGACAGTCCGCGCTTCTGCTCCTATTCTCACAGGCGTGGTCCTGGCCGGACAGGACGGCTGATGTCCCCTCTCCGGTGAGGGGCACTCGTCCACACGGCACCGACAGCTCTCTATTGAAGTCACCAGGAAAGGCAACATCCACGCAGTCGTCCTGACCTGCTGCAGCGCAGTCGTCGAGGTGCACTGGTGATGCTATCGTCCTTGTGGGAAGCAAACGTTGTCCACTATGGTGACGTGATGAGGCGCTCTACTGACGTAGCTGCCGTCTCGCGTATCAAGTGTTATGCCTTTTAAAGAGTTGCGGATGTGTGTGGCTGTTTCCAACAGTGCCGCCATGTTGGACTCGGGAATTCGTAGAGCGAAGTGAAAGTGGAGACGAATTATATGAAAATGGAAGTTCCCCATGGATTGCCTGCCGGCGTAGATGTAACCCCTATTTCTCACCTACCTTTTTCCTAAACCACAAATGCATCTCTACAATGTATTCACGCTTTTCGTAGCTTGGCCGTCGGCCGACGCCGACGAAGAGTGCTAGGCAGGGAATCCATCTCAGGATCCATGCCCAGGAATGTTAGGTTGGTTTAGGTCAACACTGGAAGGGCTGAAGGAACATTTTCGTTCCTTGTTACACGCAACGTTGAACCACCATCCCGCGATGGCTTCCTTACACTTTCAGTTTAGCAACACCAATCTCGATCAGACGTTCACGGCTCATCCTTACCAGGCTGAAGAAACAGGATGGGATAATCTCGTCTTCGAGTCTTTCCCCGCCACCTCCGACGTCTTAGTCCTAACGGGCGAGCCATACACGAGCAACCACAACAACAAGCACATCAAAATCTCTTACGAACAGGCCAAAAACTGGGGCGACCTTTTCCAATCAAGCTCCGCCATCTACTTCGATGCGTACATCGACTCTGGCGAGGAGCGCAGAAAATATGCTGTCAAGGCCGCGTTCAACATCGAAATGGTCAACGATGAGCTCTGCGCTTGCTTCGATGCGCTGAAGTATCTGACTTCGGATGTCAAGTTCTACGGAGAGCATCTTCACAAGTGTGAGAGGGTGCCGACGCACTATGGATTGTGGCGTGCTGAAACAGAGGGATGGGGAGGTGTCATGCTTTTCGCTGTAATGGATTGGGGTGGCTGCTCGTGGGACCAGCTCAAGGGCACGAAGCACGACACTCTTGAAAATAGGTTCTTCTTCCATGGCTCCGTGCAATCGCGATTCGCGCTTACCTCATTTGCATGTACAGAATTATTATAGGGCGCGCCGTAGAAGTTCTTCATGACTACGGCATTCTTCATGGCCAGCTTAACAGCGAGCATCATATTCTTTTTAATCCCGAATCCCGGCGGTGTCTCTTCATTGACTTTTCCTAAGCGGCAGAACACTCGTGTCGTCGCAATCTCCCAATTCTGCCGACCGATGCCGGACGTGTAGAGAAGAAGGAATGTTTTGAGACATTCAACCTTATATACAAATTCGGCTTTATGGACTTCCGCATGCGTGGTAAGTGTTCCTTTCGAATTTAATCATCCATACCCTTTAACGTAGTCCCAAAGCTACTCCGGAAACGAAGACCTGGAAGGCTATTCACTTTCTTGAACGATATCGCAATCGGTTTCCTCGTCTACGCAACACGGATGCCTTAATGGTGCAACGGCGCCACTTCTTCAATGACCCGCCACTAATTGAGGAGGTTAAATTTGGTTTTGGTAGAGATGGCGAGCTTGTCTTCATTGGAAATTCCGAGTCGGAGGATGAAGAAAATGAAGTCACGGAGCGGTTGTCTAATGAGTTCATCGATTCCTTGCTTGCAGAGGAGTAAAGTACTTCTTTGATGGTGCATATAGTACAAATAGATCATACTGATGAAATTTCTAGTATACCCTAGTCTGAAATGAGCGTCGGGATCGGCGGATACAAAGTAGAACAAAACTTGCCCTCAGGCCCGTCGCATATTGTCGTGACTACGCTCAAACACGATGTCGAGGACAGTTGGAGTACGCGATTGCCGCCCACCTATCTGCTTTGATCGAGCCCTGGTCCAGTGGACTCGCCGTCAGTGGAAACGTTGATGTTTCGGCTAACTGGAAGAACGGCGGGAGGTCTGAACAGGATGTTAACTTGTCCTACACTGAGTCATCTCAGTTAAACATTTTTATATAATAAAGCCCACGTACTTTCACCAGCCACTGTTATTCTTCCACTCGCTCGTAACTTCTCAAATGACGAGTACGCCTGCAAGTCTGAAACAGACACGAATAGAGCACGCATGTCATCACTGGCTTTATTCATCGATGGAATCACTAGGCGAAATTGCCGCGCGACTGACAGAATGAGATCCTGCAACACGTCCCATCGAGCGGAATGCGAGGGAAGATCGCATAGCAGATATAGCCCGCTAATGCGAAGGACGAGTTCCTCGAGCATGGACGTAGTGGTGGAGCGAATGAAAATGAGAGTGTCGTACACGTAGGTAAGGACACCATCGATAGTCTTCGCCGGGCAGAGGAATAACGTGCGTAAGCGCGGAAATGGTAGCAAAGGCACCGGCTGACCGTGAATTGCCAGATGCTCAAGGGTTCCGGCGTTCAGAGCGATAACGCGTGCAAGCATGTCACCTCGACTCGAAATGCTGAAAATGACGTCCAGACATCTTAATGCTTTTATATGGGACAGAAGATGCTTTACGAGAGCATCAAACTGCACCTGCGGCATGCGTATATAAAGGGTTTGCAGCTGAGGTGCCCGCGACAGTGGGGTTCCAGCTGCCTGTGACCACTCTGAAAAGGTGACCGATGTCAGCAACAGGTCGCGCAGGTTAGGCAGGCTTGATATGTCAAACTGTTTTATTTTGACACTGTTGAGTTTAAGTCGTGTAAGGGTGACGCTCGCCGAGAACTTGATAGGCGAAAGATGTACATTTCGTCGAATCCGAGCATCGAGGGTCAATGATTGGAGGTTCCCTAGTAAAGGAAAAATGAGGCGTGTGGACATCAATTCAGATTCACTACGGAACAGAACGTGAACGTTCTTGATGAGATGGCCGGAATCAGCTTGTTGGATGAATGAAACCAGCTGTAGGGGGGTGTGTCCTTGTATTAATTGTAGTGGAAGCGTGTGAAGAGGGGGATCCTTTGCACCCAGGAAAACCTTTGTTCTCTCGAATAGTAAAGGTTGGGAAAGTGGAAGCCAGGACCGACAGACAGTGCAACACGAACGTAGAGTATCGGTGTCAGAGCAGGTTTCGAGGATGAGGAGGATGAGCTCCAAAGGTAAGGAGTTTGCCATATCTCGCGCGCGAAGATGTCACAGCGATCCGGTGAAGATGGGGGATGGAGGTAAAGGCCCACAACCAGGCCCAAAACTAACCCGAGAAGGATTCGCACACTTGCCTGCCGGCCCGTATCTAACCCCTATTTCTCACTCCAAGTTCAGCCACTACTTATACCAAGACTATACCTTCCTCTAGACATAGATGGAGGTCTACAACGACCCCATGCTTTTTATCGCTGAGCCGGCGCTGACACAGGGTGCCAGGTAAGCAATGGCTCTCAGGATACATCCCCAGTGATTCTTTACTATCTCCACAGCCCTCTGAGCACTGTCCTTCTCTCTTTAGAAGACCACTTTCTTCAACTTGCAGCGTCCGACTCTACCCCCAAGGCCCTTAGCCGGGTCACACGCGACCTGCATCGTATCCTCACTATGATCAAGTTCTACAGAGGAACCCTCGCCCCAATCCACAAGCTTCCGGATGACATTTTGGCTCAAATATTTCGATTCCATTTACACCTTTCTTCCGGCGCAGATGAGGGGGAACTTGACTGGTCCAAAGTCATGCTCGTCTGCCGGAGGTGGCATAGTTTGATCATGAGCGACGGCTACCTGTGGTCCTTCATTTGCATTTCCGATTCGGAACGTTACGCTGTCCGGGGTGGTCGCGTGACGCTCGAGGAGCATATACGGCGTTCTGGAAACTGGGCGCTAACTGTTTATCATGGTCATTCACGACGAACCGACTTGATTGAGTACCAGTTCTACGTGGCACCAGTCTCGGCTCGACTAGCCGCTCTTCATCTCAATTATCTTCCCAATAACCTTCTCAAGGACATCATGAACACCTTAGAAGAGTCAGGACTGCAGGGGCTGACCACGCTTAACCTCTACTCTTCGTCTCGCGATGATGGACAGGATACCTTTATCCTTTCAAACAACATCCTCGCCCTTCCCAAACTTTCCCGTCTCATCCTCGCCGACGTCATCGTCGAACTCTCCTCGCTTCCTGCTCAATTAACGGAACTGAACTTACACTTCACGAGCTTCCATTTACCCCTCTACAACATACACGAGCTCTTTAGCGCGTTATCCACTCTGCCTAACCTTCAAGTTCTCAAAGTACGCCATGTCATCTCTAACGATATCCACCTGGAGCAATCCCTACCGCTCATACATCTGCCTCACCTCCGCGTTCTTACCGTCTTCGATGTGCAAGACGTAGTCATTTCATTTCTAATTCGTTTGACCATCCCCGCCACGGCGACTATCCTCATCTCGGCGCACACCATTGTAGGAAATGCGAAAGACGCTTCTCGAGCCATGATTGCCCCGTTGAGGAAATATTTCCGGTACCCAGGGGGCACGCATGTCAAGGCAATCACAATTAATAACCTTCTGGCATTCGACGACGATACCACACCGGCTTCTCTGTCTATTATTGGTCTACGCGAGACAAACGTCAAGTTACTAGATCCGTTATTCATGAAGGGTGACGACCCAAAGGCCATGGAATTCACCTTCCGTGCCGAGAGAGGCAAGACCGAGAAACAGTTCTCGAGAAAGCTGTTCACGTCGTTGATGATGCACGCGCAAGTCCTCGACCTTCGCACAATGGGACGGGGCCCTTGTTCGCCGGCGTCGTGGTGGAAAATGGCGTTGCTCAGTTTGCCGGCGTTGGCAGAAGTCTATCTGTCCGGCGACTCGAGTCCGTGCCTCGAGTTCTGCGAGGCGCTCAGGAATCTCATCTTCACGCACCCGAAGAACTTTCCGAGACTGCGCGGGATATACGTCCGCAAGTTTTCGCAGGCCCATGTGCAGTCGATATTAGACTACCAGACGGAGACGTATTACTCCGAATTGACGGACACCGCGCTGCATAGAAGGAACGGTGTGGAGCTTGGGAAGTTGGTGAAAACGTTCAAGGACATGGGAGCGGGACTCGAGTGGCTGACCGTGAGCAATTGCGATTTCACGTATTGGCCCGGGGCGCGTGAGACGCGAGAGATGGCGAGTTGGGTGGGGAGGTTCATGTACAATGATGATGAAGTCTATAAATTCGAAGACACGAGGCAAATCGACGAGCCTTATATCCCCTTATACGATGGTCATACAACGTACTACTGATGTAAACTTAATGATGCCTTTGAGTTGTCTATTTAGTGTGATACATGATGAGTAAGTAGTTGTACCAGTTCCCATGTATAACTCAAGATGATAGATTACTAGAGATTCAATAGCCAAATGAAAAATGATTGATAGTGTAGTACTATGTATAGAGGTGCATATGTAGTAATTAGAACTAGAATGAGGTTGAAGTAGTATGGTACCCCATGTCCTCCACGGCTTTCGTGACAAGATTCTTCACCCCAAGGCTCTTGAGGGGTACACCATGCCGATGCTCATGCCCCCCATGGTCACTTTCGGGCACCAGAGTGGGTAGACACCACGTCTTTGTCCTCCTTTGCTGGATCGAGAGAAGCTCCTCATCCTCCTTACCTTTCCGTTCTGGAGACTCGGTAGCTTGTGATTTGTGATTGCAACCGTGAACCGTACTTGTCCGGGAGAACAAGGTCTCCTCGTCTTTCTGTGCTGAAGGGTGGCTGTGTACGAGTGATTCTTGCTAAATCAGACCTTGGAGTGATTACTTTCTTACACAATAGATAGCTGTTATAGGAAACTCAAATTCCTACTACAATACAACTCAAGATGCTAGATTACCTGAGATAACAAGCCAAATAAAAAGCGATTCAAAGCGCGTGCGTACCTAGTCCATCAGGCAAAGAACTATAACAAAACTCAAATCAGTTTCACTCTTCCACCGAAGCAGTCTGAACGACATACCTTCTTCGCCTTTGACTCTGAATAATCCGACTCACCCCCATTCTTCTCAGCCTCACTCTCACTAATAAGACTAATCTCCCTCCCAATCCTTCTCAGCTCACCCCAAAACTCCATATTCCCAGGAGTCCCAGCACATTTCTGCTTCAACTGCACAAGAAACCTGCCGCCACACTCAGTCAATCCCATCTATACATCAGACTCGGTGAACAAACGTACTCATTCCACCCCTCAATCTCATCTTCAGTTAAACACGTCTCCCGCATGGCCCGCATGCACTTGACGAGCTCGTCCGTCCGCCGCGACGCGAACGGCTTCAACACGATCTGCGTGATAACATACCCCATGTCCTCCACAGCCTTGGTGACGAGATCCTTCGCTTCGAGGTTCTTCTGAAAGTCTTGAAGGGGGTACGCCAGCCCAATGATGCGCCCCGGCTCGACGCCGCGGTCGATATCGATCTCGGGCGACATGGACCGCGCGGGTGTTGGCAGAGGCTGATGCACGGGCACGTTCTTCGGTGGGCCGACTTTGTCTAGAAGCAGCTCCTCATCCTCGTCCTCGTCTTCGGTGGCACTGTCGTCTCCACCCGTAGAAATTGGGTTCGCCTTCTCTTTGCCTTTCCGTGACGGAGACTCGGAGGTGGTTTGTACGACGTTGATTTGCGATTGCGCCTTGGCAGGACCGTACTTGTCCAGGAGAATAAGATCGTCGTCGTCGTCTCGGGCGTGGGCGTGTCCGTCCTTCTTGGTCTTGGCGACTTTCTTCGGTACTAATTGGCAGGCGTCAGTTTAGACCCAAGGCCTAGTGAAGGACATGAATACCTTCCCGGACTTTGAATGCATCTTTGCAGCCCTCAATCGCGTCTCGTGCGCGTTTGAGCATCTTTTTTGGCGGGTCAAAGTATTTGATGACTTCAGGATGAGGCGGAGGAAGAGGGTTAGACCCCAAGTCGTTCACCACGGCGGAGTGGAACATGGCTTGTTTAATGCGGTGAAGGGCGGGATTGTAGGATAGACGTGTATCGAACCACGGGCCGCGGACGCTGGAGGTATATGGATGATTGGGAGCTGTATAAACCTGAAAGGATATTCTCACCCTTCTTCATCTTTATCACCCGCTTCCATAAGATCCATGGCATCCACAAAGTTGTCCATAGCATCGAGCTGCTCCTCAGTGGGCAGGTAGGGGTGTACTTTGACCTCCTCGCCCTTCTTGTTGACAAGGTGGTCTAGTGAGGGGAATGTATATTTGCGCACATCATCCGCGAATGGCATCTAAAATATTCGGTCAGTCATGAAATGAAAAGTCCCGATGGTACATACCGGCGCCCACAGAAGACAATCTACTTCTTCGAATGAGGATGGGGCGAGAACGCCCATCTTTGGCGCTCTTTCGTCCTTGGTAACCCAGCGGGCAATGGCATATACTTTCTTCTCCTGCATCGCGCGGACAATTGACGACAGAGCAACCTGATTATTGGGCTGGTCGGGGTCACCCCACACGTACTGAATCTCGCCCATGGAAAGTTCGCGGCGGAACTGGCGTACAGAGTCAATTCGCGTTGAGAAGAGTTTTGAATTTCACGTACATTTTTCTTCAAAAAGAACCCACATATCTCCATGCCACTCTTCGTTGGAAGCTTCGCAAATTCGCCGTCAGGACAAGGCACGTACGTAGTTCCGTATTTGTACCCGCGGACGAGCGTCTCCTTGTCGACTTGCTCCATAGTGTTCAGAGAGGGGTCTTCTTCGGCGTCCTCTTCTTGTTTCATTGGCACATCCCCGTCCACGTCGTTTTCTCCTTTGTCAAAGAAATACTCGGACGTCATCCTGAGCGGGGCGTACACCGTGACATCTTCGTCGTCCTCTTCCTTTGGCTTGATAGCGTACTTGCTCCAGCTTGAAGGCCTGGAGATAGCAGTGCACTTGCTGGTACGAATGAGAATAGCAAAGGCTTCTTCTTCGCGTGCCTCGTAATCGCCTAAGGAAAGCATGCTCCGCATCATAACAGACTTGGTGATTTTGATATCGGGCTTGCTGATTTCCTGGATAGCGTAGGCACACGTTCCGATTACACCGTCTTCCAGTGCTGACACGAACTCGTTGTAGAAACCCTCATTGACGCGCTTCATATCCGGTTTGTTCTCCTCGGTGAAGATGAAGTCTTCGGCATCCGAATCAAAATCGACGCCACTGGTGGATAATTGGTTGTTATACGGTAAGACCAGCGCGAAACGCACATGAGAGTAAACTGGACATTCTTTTCGTTGAGATTCGTTGCTGTCATCTGCCACTCCTCAAGCTCTAAAGGACTCTCTCCGTCGGTGATCAAGACGAGTTTTCGCGTCCAAGTCTTCTTTCTGTCGAGATATTGATCTTGAATGGTGTACGCGACGATGACGCCGTCAATGGCTAACAATGCGATGAGTGCAACACGGTGATCCCCGACAGATGCATACCGTCTCCAGTAGTGTTCGAAGCCTCTAACGCGTCTAGCTGGACAAGTGTGCTAGCGTTGGGAGTGCCAATGGGAATGTATTCAACAATGCCCTCAAATCCGCCAGAATGTTCGTTGACCACGTTATCGGTTTCTGAAGCATTTATAGGTTACATTCAGCCATACCAGGTATGAGACCCACCATCAGAGCCAAATAGGATAACGCCACATTGATCTGTCTTGCGCCCATTATATATCTGAAAGGCTCGGATGTTAGGAGAGCGCTTGGGCGCGTAGCGTAAAAAGCACCATTTCTTGTATCTTGAGCTTTGCGAATTGAAGGGACCATTGAAGATTTGTCATTTCTTTTGTGCGTTGCTCGCCGTTTGGGCCATCTGGTAGCTCGACAGTTCGAGTGTTGCCCATGGAACGGGAGATGTCCACAAGGAACATTGTAACAGTGTACTACAGCAGTCAGAAAGCACGAAAAAAGAGGAGAAAGGGCTTACCCCCGCTCGTTCGGCAACCATGATGGTGGTAGAAAGTCAAGTCATATTGCGCGTCCGCCGCGCCTCAATTAGGACGCACGTGATCGACCAGATGCCCAAAAATGGAACGACTGTCCGTGGCAGCCTCGATTCTCGTATGTTATGACAGAGAATGTGTTCTGATACAGTGTAGAGGATGTACATAAAGTTTACAATCTAACACCAATAAAATTGGAAAAAAGAACCCTCTTGTCCTGAACTGTCATGCCTGGTACAACACCGGGAACATTGTAGGCCATCAATAATGTAGTGAGATTAGGCTCAGACAGCGTGGTGAGGGCTTCCGTTGTGGCAGGAAACAGAGCGTGCGCACCCAGGGCGTCAGGTGCAGCAGGTTCATCCTCAGGTGGGTGATTCAGAGGTTCGCCAGCAGCCGGAGGCAGGGGTACAATGGGGACGGGAATGAGGGCCTGAGGAAGTTCCAAGGGAAAAAGCGTGGTTTGATTGGGGTTGGCCATTGCATTGAGGGACCGTAAAAAGTTCCAGGCCGCACTTTGGTGTTGAATCAGCAAGAAGCAGTGATGAAGACAAAAAAGAAAACATACCTTTGTTGAGAGCGGAGCTGCGCGTTGGTGATACGAAGCGAGATGCAGTACATCGACCACAGGTGCCTGTGCTCCCAGTCAAGGGCCCACTGAGGCGCGTCGGCGTCGGTAGCAGTCGCAGTCAAATTGACGGTGGCCATGGAGCAGTTGATGATGAACGACAGTTGGACGAGGATAATGTGCGGGTCAGCGAATACACTCCAACGCCGAGACGACAAGGACGCGGTAAGAAAGTCAGAATAGTCGCTAGCGGATGATCTTGTTATGGACGCATCTTATCTTTTATCTTATCTAAGATCAATCTCACTTCTGGCATTCAGACTCTGTGTCATACCTAGGCCAGTACCGCACAGGCGGCTCTCCCTGAAACCTCACCAGAGCCAACTGTAAAGTACGGGGACGCCTAGGACTTGGAAGTTCACGCCAGATGCCACCGACTCCTTGTTGACCCCTACGAACATGGAGACTTCTCTGTTGAAGATTGCGAGTGGGTCCTTGGACATTGATGTTTCAGGAGTTGATCTCGGGTAGTGAGCACGCATATTGCAGGTTGTCGACCTCATGAATATACCGACAAGCTTCACAAAAGTGCACAAAATAGTAAGCAAAATAAAAATATGCATGTCATATACTTGGTTTGATGGACTCCGGGAGAGGCTGCTTCGCCAATCGTGCAGCCGACAGCAGGAAGGGGTTGTAAGTTGTACCGTCTCCCTGTACAAACAGTGTCAGCTCGCCACTCGACTCTGGAGTCTGAGCCGACGCACCAATTGGCCAACCGGGAACCCGTAATCAAGCGGGTTGCAGTCCTCCAAGTACTTGATGTGTTCCTTTGACAGTGTAATGTCCAGAGCTTCGACGTTTGCCTTGAGGTGCTCGACCTTCCGTCCCCCGATTATAGGGAAAACGTATGGCATCTTCTGCATGACATACGCGATAGCGACTGTAATTGCAGTCAAGGACCAAGGTGAACATAAAGTTCAAGAAGAATGACGAACCAGATGTTATGTTCTTAGCCCCAATTTCATTGGCAACCTTCTCCAGCGCATTGGATAACTTGATCTCAAGCTCTGTCCTAGTAGAGGAGACAGCACGAGCACCGCCGACGGTCCTCTCACTTTCGCCTGCTTCCCGCCTTCGTTTATCCTCCGCTTCGGTCCTCAGCCTTCCAGCACCTAACACTTGGAAAGGCGCCAAAGCGAGCCCGAAAGACCGCGCCATTGGGATGATCTCTCGCTCAAAAGATCGCTCTAAGACACTCCATCGTCCTTGGTAGATAACGAACGGCGTCTTTCCGTGGTCGATGGCGTATTGATTGGCTTGTGCGACGACCCAAGCGGGTGTGTCGGAGATGCCGAGGTAAAGCACCTTGCGAGCTGCGACGAGGTGATGGAGGCTGTCCATCGCCTCTGGAACGGAGGTCTCGTAGTCCCACCAGTGGATGTAGAGGATGTCGATGTAGTCCGTGCGTAACTTTTTGAGGCTGGCTTCCACGCTGAGGTAGAGCGACTTGCTGTGATTTCCGGTGTAGTTAATCTTTTGCTCGACGTCGTTTCCTCGTTTGTAGTTTATGGAATACTTGAATGGTATTAGCCCGAGTCAGAAATCAGACAATTACTATGAATTTACCTTGGTCGCGATGACAAGTTGATCACGGACTCCGCGCTTTTCAGCCCATTCTCCAATGAACTCTTCAGAAGTCTCGTCCTGACTAGGCCTGATATGAAAATATGTCGCACGCTTGCAAAGAAACAAGACTTACTAAACGTTTGCCGTGTCGATGAAATTGCCACCCATATCGTAGTACGCGTCTAGAACGTCGAAACTCGTCTTCTTGTCCATAGGCCCTAAGAATTCATCCCATTTATCGCCAAGGCTCATCGCGCCTAGCTGCAGGGGAGATACACGAATACCCGCACGTGACGACAAGACGCGGTAAACCCCCAGTTTCGAAGCCGGCTCGGGAGCGGGAGTAAATATAGTGGACATTGGACACGGAGAAGTAATTCCAAGTTGCGGTTACTTTTATAGATCAACGATCTGCTGATAAAGAAATAAGAGTTGCCGATAGGCCACCTCAGCATGCCTGGAAGAATAAGATGTGATCAGTCATAGAAGGAGATGGCCTATAATAGGATTGTAGCGTTCCACGACGGCCATTCCTGAGACGCGATGAAGGATATTACTGCATCGTTGGTATTCGGAGTGTTAGATAGTCTAAATGAATTCACGATATTCAGATCGTGATGAGATCGAGACAACAACTTGCATACTCACCGAAAAGGAGGCTATCCGGATCCATCGAACGAGTCCTCAAGTGGAGCATGGTAAGCCTGTGAACGAATTGACCAGTCGCGTTGTCGGCGGTAGATGCTTCTGTGCAAACCTCAGACTCGGCGACGCCGTTGCAAAGACGTTCTTGGTAGACGCCAGAGCGCATGTCGTATCCGAAGGCAGCGACACGTTGTATGCTGAGACGGAAGCCTGGAGCCGCGCATTTCCGGTCTGTCGACATTATCCGAATAACACTCTGGGTCCGAAGAGCCTGAGACTATATCAGAAGGCGAATCAAGTCAATATCAGATACCATCGCGTCGAGTATCGAACAAGAAGTAGAGGGTTTGCTATAAAGTTCAATATATGCGTAAGACTTGGAAGGATAGCCGCCGTTTGCCTGTTGCCATGCATTGATAGTCGCGTTGGCCATACTAAAGAATTCGTTCTGTGTCATGGAAAGAATATAACGAAGACGAACACGTGCCGCATCATGTGTAGGATCGGTATACTGGTAATAAGTCGTGGAGGATATACAGTCCGTAGCCATAGCATATGCAGAACGATGCCGGCCAGGAATCAAGAGGTTTTTGGCCCCACTCGATTGGAATAATGAAACAACCTGACCCGGTGAGTCGAACTCGAACAAAGGATGCAGATGCGGAGAGGCAAGGTCAACGTATACCAAGGGATGCGTAGGCCCCACCCTTTAGCATAGTAATTATCCGAGTTGGCATACAGCGTCCATGAGGCAGGGCGCGGTAAAAATGTCCTGCAAGCTGGCAGGGACTGTTGCGAATTTACCCCAAGTCGGTGACAAGGCCCCAGAGCTGCGATTCGTTCAGCTGAGCTTCAAAGTACGATTCTAGGTTGTAGTAGTCGTTTTTAAGGACGTCCTTGCGTCATTTGTTTACGCGTTGTTTGTCAAGCGGACTATTTAGCTAGAGGATCGCGCATTTTGCATCTTGCCCTCGTATCTCTCTCTCGCATTCATACATCATTCGATTTGTTCCTTGTTCCTCCTGCGCTAGTGTTGGTCGTCACAAGGTGAGCGGCCTTTCAGTCGAATGTAGGACCACGGCTATGGTGAGGAAGCTCGGACCGACTGATCCGCGGGCAACCCAAAGATGTTCACGCCTTTTATTGCTGACGATTTACCTTGCCTGCTGTATCGACGCTTTACCTGGGTAAGACACCTTTCTCGCTTGCCGCCGCCGTTGCGCCCATCGTCCCACCCATTCCAGCTGTGTGCCTGGCTGATTGCCTCTTTTAGGGTGTGGCTGTGTCGTCCAGCGGTCATTGCTGAGTCATCCTATTTGGAGCTGTTTCAACCAGCCACTTTCCAGGCCAGCAAGTCGAGTGACGCGCGAGATTTCAACGGGCGCGTGGGTCGAAAATGTCCGCTCCGATGGTGGGTAACGGGATGCCCTCGAATATCCCACAACAGCGACCACCGGGAATGCCCAGCCATCAACAGGTACAGGCTGTCCTTCAAGTGTGTACATTTCTCCTCGCAGCAGGCAATATACTCAACGGACATCAGCGTATAAATTACCTCAAGAACCATCCAGACCATGAGAAACAGCCGGGAGAGGCCGAACATCTTATGAACTACATCAAGGCCATATCCAACGCTCAAGGCAAGCGGCCCCGACATTGTGGTTACACGACGATACTCACAGACGTTTAGCACAACGTAACCAGGCCGCCCACCCGCCCGCCATGAACGGCAATGGCATGCCTAGCGGCCCATTACAATCGTCCACGAATCCCACCTTTGCTACCGAGCACATCGAGGTCCTCCGTGCGCAAATCCAGGCATTTAAGCTGCTCGGACGCCATCTCCCAGTTCCAGAAAATATCCAACATGCCATGCAGCTCAAGACTGTTGGCATGGCCGATCTCGAGAAGCAATTGCAGGTTCCGGACGTGACTTCACGCGTTGTCGACAGCGTCGTCAAAGTAGTAAAGGCTGAATCCGAGGCACCCTCTTCCGACCCAGCAATGATAGAGGTCGACGACGACGTCGAGATTGACCCAGCAGACCTTCCCAAGGGTCCATTCCTCGAAGACGATACCAATTCTGGCATATATCCCTACAATGCGTACCGCCATCCATTCTCCCATCTCGAACGCAAGCCAGACGGCGACCCCGCCATGTTCGCGACCCGCCTACAGCGTCTCCTCATACCCACCATAATGCCCGCTGGGTTGGACGCCAACCAAATCCTCGCTGAACGGGACCGTTACATTGAGGCTCGCATGCAGCAACGCATACGCGAGCTCGAAGCTTTACCATCTACCATGGGCGAGGGTGGATTAGTCGACGACGATACTCTCATGGACGACGATCCCTCTCTCCTCCAGACATCCCACGGCAAACTGCGCGCTCTCATAGAGCTCAAGTCGCTGCGCCTCATCGAGAAACAGCGATATATGCGTAGTGCTGTCGCTGAAAAACTCGTTCATGGCTCGCATCTACCTCTAAACCGTGCCGACTTCCGTAGAACGAGGAAGCCAACGATCCGAGATGTGCGCAATACCGAAATGATAGAACGGAAACAGAGGACAGAGCGGGAACGACGTGCAAAGCACAAGCACGTCGAGCAGCTCAATGTCATCATCTCCCATGGCCGCGAAGTCGTCGGCGTCAACCGCGCTGCGCAAGATCGCGTATCGCGTATTGGCAAGGCTGTCCTCAACTATCACGCCCACACCGAGAAGGAGGAGCAGAAGAGAATTGAAAGGATTTCCAAGGAGCGTCTAAAGGCTCTGAAAGCCGACGATGAAGAGGCCTACATGAAGCTCATCGACACCGCCAAGGACACTCGTATTACCCACCTTCTCCGGCAAACCGATGGCTACCTCGACTCGCTCGCACAAGCTGTCGTTGCGCAGCAGAACGAAGGAGGTCCACAGGAGCACTTCCAGTTCGACGTGGAAGATGGACCTGCGAACGAGGCTACTTTTGGTGCCCAAATCTCGGAGGACGCTCACACGGACAAGACCAAAGTCGATTACTACTCTGTTGCTCATCGTATCTCCGAGAGGATCACGAAGCAGCCCAGTATACTCGTCGGTGGTACACTGAAGGAGTATCAAATCAAAGGATTGCAGTGGATGGTCAGCTTGTACAACAATCGTCTTAACGGTATCTTGGCCGACGAGATGGTAAGTGCTTATATGCGGCGTCGCGATGAGTTGATTGTTGACAATTCTCTTAGGGTCTTGGAAAGACTATCCAAACCATTTCTCTTATCTCCTTCCTCATCGAATCCAAACGCCAGAAAGGACCTTACCTTGTCATCGTGCCATTGTCGACAATGACCAACTGGTCCGGCGAATTTGCCAAATGGGCGCCCGCAATCAAGCTCATCGCGTACAAGGGCAACCCGACGCAACGACGAGCGCTGCAAGGCGAT
Organism: Hymenopellis raphanipes; assembly: GCA_036872995.1. NCBI lineage: Eukaryota > Fungi > Basidiomycota > Agaricomycetes > Agaricales > Physalacriaceae > Hymenopellis > Hymenopellis raphanipes. The sequence continues at coordinate 558,204 of JAYMDG010000001.1, forward strand.
CTGCGAGTTGGATACTTCCAGGTTCTTTTGACGACATACGAGTACATTATCAAGGATCGGCCTGTTCTTAGCAAACTCAAGTGGGTACACATGATCATTGGTAACTACCATCTTCTGTTGCTATTTAACTCTGCTTATATGCGTTATAGATGAGGGTCATCGTATGAAGAATACTCAGTCCAAGCTCTCGCAGACCCTCTCCACCTACTACCACTCTCGCTATCGTCTTATTCTCACCGGTACCCCGCTTCAGAACAACCTCCCGGAACTGTGGTCGCTACTCAATTTCGTCCTACCGAAAATCTTCAACTCTGTGAAATCGTTCGATGAGTGGTTTAATACACCGTTCGCCAATGCCGGAACAGGCGACAAAATCGAGTTGAACGAAGAAGAGGCACTGCTGATTATCCGGCGTCTGCACAAGGTGCTACGGCCATTCTTGTTGCGGCGGTTGAAGAAGGACGTTGAGAGTGAGCTGCCGGACAAGGTGGAGAAGGTGATTAAGGTGCGGATGAGCGGGCTGCAGAGTCAGTTGTACAAGCAGATGAAGAAGTATAAGATGATCGCGGATGGAAATGACAAGACTGGGTATGCTCGAGAACCTCTTTCTCCATCGATTAACTGACTCCGGTTTTCTTTTCTAGCAAATCTGGAGGTGTTAAGGGTCTGAGTAACGAGCTTATGCAGTTGCGAAAGATCTGCCAGCATCCTTTCCTTTTCGAGAGCGTTGAGGACAAAGTCAGCCCCAGTGGTTTGATCGACGAGAAGTTGGTACGGACATCTGGCAAGATTGAGCTTCTTAGCCGTGTGTTGCCGAAGTTCTTCGCTACGGATCATCGAGTGCGTGTACATCGTTTCTATTTCACAGAAGCTCATGTTTATGTCTTTGAAGGTCTTGATCTTCTTCCAGATGACGAAAGTCATGGATATCATGGAAGACTTCTTGAAAATGATGAATTGGAAATATTTGCGTCTGGATGGTGGCACGAAGACCGAGGAGCGTGCCTCATTTGTGCAACTTTTCAATGCGAAAAATTCGGAGTATATGGTTTTCATCTTGTCAACTCGCGCTGGTGGTTTGGGTCTCAACTTGCAGACGGCTGATACCGTCGTCATGTACGTCCTTCCTTTCATTTTGGAATATGTTCTCATAATCTTTGCAGCTTCGACAGTGACTGGTATGCTGGCCTTTAAGTGATTGTGTCGAACTGGACTAACGTGGGTATTAGGAATCCTCACGCGGATCTTCAAGCACAAGATCGTGCCCATCGTATCGGTCAAACGCGCGCTGTCCTCATTTTGCGGTTCATTACCGAGAAGAGTGTTGAAGAAGCCATGTATCAGCGCGCCCGTTACAAGCTTGATATTGATGACAAGGTCATTCAAGCTGGTCGCTTCGATAACAAGTCGACGCAGGAGGAACAAGAAGAATTTTTGGTACGTTAGCTATTTCCGCTTTATGCGTCTTTGCTAACGCATATATAGCGCTCTATCCTCGAAGCGGATCAGGAGGAGGAGAACGAGGAGGCTGGCGATATGAACGACGAAGAGCTGAATGCTCTTATTGCGCGCAGCGATGAAGAGTCCGAGATTTTCCGGAAAATGGACGCCCAGCGCGAGCGTGATGTTGCGGAGAACTGGCGTTTGGCTGGACATCGTGGCAAGCCCCCGCCGCCTCTTATACAAATCGAGGAATTGCCGGAGTGCTATCAGGTTGATGAACCGTTTGAGATCAAGGAGCAGGAGGAGGTTGTCGAAGGGCGCGGGCAGCGGCGGAGGAATGTTGTCAGCTACTCTGATAATCTTAGTGACGATGCTTGGGCAAGGGTACGATCACACATGCATATTCCTCCAGACAGTTGAGCTGACTTACTTTTAGGCATTAGAAGATGGCGATGATCTCGAGGAGATTCTGGAGCGACCTAGACGGAAACGTGTGGCTGCGAGCAAGTTTATGGAAGATTCGAATCGGGGGACGCCTGTGTCTGACGTCGAGATGTCTCGTCCTGCTCGGAAGGGCCGGAAGAGCAAGGGCAAGGCTGCAGAGTACGATCCGCCGGCCAATGGGAAGCGGAAACGGCCTGGTCAGAAGTCCCATTCGGTGACGCCTTCAATAGCTGGTGACGACGACGACGATGACCGGGTTGCGGTACGTTGGCTTCGCGTACGCAGTCTTGCTTTTTCTGACATATCTCTTTAGAAACGACAACGCAAGGCGAGAGTCACAGATATGAGTTCTAATATTCGGGAGAGGATGAAGAGCGCCTTTGACGAGTGCTATCAAGCTGTCTTTGACTGTGAAGACACCGATGGGCGCGCACGTCGTGAGCTCTTCATGGCGCTACCCGCCAAGAAGGTGATACCTTTCGTTTAACTCCCTACTTGAAGTTGACTCTATACTGTTGTGAAGATCTATCCGGACTATTACCAGCTGATCAAGCAGCCAATCTCCATGCAGCAGATCCAGAAGCGGAGCAGTGCGACGTACTACAAGACTGTGCAGCAGTACCGGGACGACTGGAAGCTGATGTTTAATAATGCGCGGACGTATAACCAGGAGGGGTCGTGGGTGTACACGGACGCGGAGGAGATGGAGAAGGTGTTTGATGCGGCGTATGAGCGGGTGATGCGGGGGTCGGGGCTGCCGGGTGCGCCGGACGAGGATGCGCCGGTGGGGGTGGTGGTGGGGCGGTCGAGGAGTGCGGGGCGCAAGCAGGTGTTGAGCGATGATGAGGGGGATGATCCGGAGTATTTGACGCCGAGTGATGATGATTAGTGGGTCGTGTGTACTTAGTTGTTTTGCGTTCTTGTGTTTTTTATGTCGTGGCTAATATGCATTTTGTAATTTGAACCAAGTTTTTCGAGTCATGGCAGGTGTGGTAGATACACTGCAGTTTACTGACACGGTATGTACATTCGGTATTTTTCAGAGTAGCATTTGATAAGCACAGCAGGATACATCCCATTTCTAATGGCGGTGACTACATGTACAATATACATCAGATTGCCAGCCCATTTATCCATTCCACAAGAATCTCATTGAGCTCCTGAGCTTGAGACATGACCGCCCAGTGGTCTCCTTCGAGCTCTTTCCTCGTATAGATGCCCTTGGCATACTGGCTGTGGATGTCGTCTCCAAAGAGGGGCAGAGCGACGGCGTCCTTGGTGAAAGGGACATAAAGCATCGGCTTGGTGAGGTTGACGTTGGCGCGCGGAACACCTTCAATGCAGACTGTGAACGAACGGACGTGGCATAAGACAGAAAGAGCGTACGCTCATCGTCTTCGGTGTTGCATTTCGCGGTTAAGACTTTGTACCAGCAGAACGGCGCTGTCATGCCTCCGCTGAGGAGTGTATGGCGGTAGTATTCCTTGTCCTATTTTCCCACTGGTGAGCACGGAGGAAAGTTGAAAGACAGAATCACCGTACCTCGAGAGTCAAATACGCGGGAAGCGGAGTCGTCTTGTTGCTCTCCACCCAAGCTTTGGCGCCGCCAGCAGAGCACATATGGTCCTTCCAGATTTCGGGAGAGTCGGGGTACAGCAGACTGAAAAACGAGTCGAACTAAGGAGGAGGGGGTTCAGTGTCTTGAATGAGAGTAGCTTGAATAGCTTTAAATACATTCTTTTCCACGAGTTTCGGAGTATCATCTTCAGCAAAGAAGTGCATGTACGCGACCACGTCGTATCCGACCATTTCCTTGATCTTCTGTGATTGGGCGATGGGGTCGGCATAGGCAGAGTCGGGCGGCCCATAGCCAGTCGCGAGGAACGCGTAGGCGATCAGGCGATCGGGGTGGTAGTTCGCGAGGCGCGAGACGACGCGTGTGCCCCTGAACCAACAGTCAACCAATTGAATCCAGGATGAAGCTGATGACTACCAATCGTGCGCGATGGCGATAACCTTGCTAACGTTCTCGGCGTTGAGGATGTCGACCATGTCGTGGGCGAGTCCGCTTCCTACATAGAATTTGGGATCCGTAGGCTTGTCCGTGCCGCCGTACGCGAGCATGTCGGGGACAACCAGGCCGTATCCCAGGGGCTCGAAGTGGGCGACTTGTTTGCGCCAGAGGTAGGAGCCCGATGGAAATCCGTGGGCGAAGAAGAGAACCGGTTTTCCCTTGGTGGGAGCCCGGAAATAATACCGATAGGTGAATCCTCGTTGGGTCTTGAGGTGTTTGAAGTTTTCTGGGTTCATGACGCCGGACGGGGACACGATGGAGAGGAAGGTACTTGAGTCGTCCAGGCTTTATGTGAAGATCAAAGGAAGATCATTGGTGCATCACAGCGCCCGCATCGTGATGCAGCCATGGCGGTCGTAATGCGCAAATATCTTGGTACCGGTCTTCCGGATGACCTCGACGGGTTCATGCCCAATTTCGAGGTCTGCATATACAGTAGTGGCCGGACCCTCTTGAGGAGACAGTTGAGGGTCTATGGCTGAAGCTCCCGTATCTATGAAGGAAAAAGTCTGAGTTCAAATCAGGGCGTTGGCTAGTCTACTTGCCTACTGGGAGCAAAGCGTCGGAATCGTTGTGAGGTTCTATGGCTGAAGTCGCTCCTACGTCTATCGAAAACGTCAGAGTTCAAATCAGAGACTTCCCTAGTCTACACACCTTCCATCAAGATCTAGAGCGATGCGCTGGAATTGTGGCGGTTGATAGTAGCATCACCGTTTGAGGTGAAGGAGCCTTCGAAAGCCATGAGAAATTTGAAAGCAGCACGCGCAGTGATATGGTCCCTGGTGAAGTGGGGCGCTAAGCTACACAGCCCTCAACCACAGCGCTTATAGATGCGAGTACACACGCGTCAAAGGCGTCCGGAACAGGGTAGAAAATCGGATAACAGTTGAATCTTGATTCATATGGCGCCAAGGAGTGGGGACAGGTTCATATCAGAATGCAGCAGAGAAAAAGAAGAGATTACATGAGGCTACACCGCCTCTCAGGCGGAGATAGGCGTGTAGAGATGTAGATGAATATAGAGAGAGACTTGTTGCCAGAATAGAGAAGAAAAACACAGAACGCAAGAGCCGCAGATGACAGAACAAGGGCGAGAATGTGCGGAGGCGCCGTGGTTGGCAAACAAGAGCGGCCACGTGACGAAGTCGGACCTTGTAGCGGGTTGGAAACTCTCCATCATCATTCACCGACATGGCTTCACACTTTTTGTCGCTTCTTTTGTATTCCAAGTGGTAAACTCGCGTGAACCTAACTCCTGCGCCGCGCTGCGTTTCTATCAGCAAGTGACCTGAGTGATGAATCCATTCTCATACTGTATCGCGGTCCCGTATCTAGAGCAAGAGCATCTAGTATAATGCTTCCGTCCCGCTCTGTCAGTTGAGGGGGGAGCTTGAACAGCACACCGCCAATAGCACATTATATGTTATTTCCTGGACAAACTTGGAGGACGCCAGTGGATAGAGTCGAATGACAAAGGTTGCCTAAATGTACAGGTCGGCATTTGCAGGCGTCGAGACGATAAGATGCAGGAAGAAAATGGCTCAGTTCATTGTTATCTGACTACCTATAGGGTCAAGCACTGGCAGAGCAGCCGGCGGGGTCCCGCCGCCACGCCTCAAAATCACCACCCAAGTCGTGATAATACGCAAATATGCTGGTACCGGCCTTTCGGATGACCTCGACAGTTACATGCCCAATTTCGATGTCTGCATATACAGCAGTGGCCGGACCCTCTTGGGGAGAAAGTTGAGTGTCTACGGCTGAAGTTCCCGTGTCTATTATGGATAAAGTCTGAGTTCAAATCAGGGCGTTGGCTCGTCTACTTACCTGCCATTAAGATCTGGGGCGGTGCGTCGGAATTGTCTGGTTCTAGGGCCAAAGCCACGATTCTGTCTATCGAGAACGTCAGAGTCCAAATCAAGTAGTTATCTAGTCTACTTGCCTGTCATTGAGGCCTGGGGCGAGGCAATGGAATGGCGGGTGTTGATGGTAGGAGTGCTGTGCGAAGTGGAAGAGCCTTCGAAAGCCATGAGAAACTTGAAAGTAGCACGCGATTTCGGTAGTCTGATGATGGGGCGCTAAACTACACAGCCCTCAACCACAGCGCTTATAGATGCGAGTACACACGCGTCAAAGGCGTCCGGAACAGGGTAGAAAATCGGATAACAATTGATTCTTGATTCATATCGCGCCAAGGAGTGGGGACAGGTTCATATCAGAATGCAGCAGAGAAAAAGAAGAGAGTACATGAGGCCACACCGCCTGGGAGGCGGAGATGGGCATTTAGATATGTCTACAGATATGGAGATAGCATTGTTCCCGGGAACGGAGAGGACGAAAACAGCACGCAGATGACAGAACAAGGGCGAGAATGCTATTCGGAGGTGCCATGTTTGGCAAACAATAGCGGCCACGTGACGAACTCGGACCTTGTAAAAGCGATCATTTTACCTTGGAAACTCACCATCATCATCATCGAAATGGCTTCACGCTTTCTGTCGCTCGGCTTTGTCGAAGCTAAGCAGAAGGTTAAGTTTTACCCTTTCCAACATGAATTACTGGCGGGAAACTTCGACGACATGTTCGAGTCTCTCCCCTTCACCTCCTCCGAACCTCTCTTGGTGGTACCACACGAACCACGAATCAACGACAACAACGGGCTGTCTCGGAAACTCTCGTTCGAAGAGGCTCTCTCCTGGGGAGATGGAATGGACCGCGAATCATCTATATTCTTCCGCGCTTTTTACTGTGAAGGCGACGGGCAGAAGGCGTTTTGCGTCAAGGTGTTGTTCAACACCGAGAAGGCTCAACCGGACGACAATTGTCTCCGGGCTTTCCATAATATGCTTGCGGATGCAAGCTTTTATGGACAGCATCTGCGGAACGTTGCAGGGATCTTGGTACCGCGGCATTATGGCGTATGGCGCGCGCGAACGGGCAAATGGGGCGGCGTAGTCCTCTGCAGTGTGACGGAATGGGCCGGCACTCCATGGGATGAGTTTTCCGCGCAATTAAAGGGTGATACTACGACGTTCAAGTATGTTCGGTCTTCCTTTCAGGTCATACATCAGTGCGCTCATTCGTTTCGAACATCTAGGAAGATCATAGGTCGTACGATTGAACGACTCCATGATCATTCCATCCATCATAATCAACTACGTTATGATAGCGATTTGCATCACCTCCTACTTCGTGTCGACAAGACCGACGCCGGCCCCATAACAAGATGCTTTGTCGTTGACTTCTCCAAGGCGAGGGCAGCGCCATGCACCAGAAATCTCCCCATCCTTCCCGTCGATGCGGATAACTGGGATGAAACTGGTGGATGCAGGGAAGCCTTGAGTCTTACCTTTCTTCTCGGCATGTTCAAAGATGATGTCGAAGGTACGTTTGCATTAACGTCTTTGTCACGGTTGTACTCAACGAGAGAACCAGTGTCACCTTCAACTGTCATGTACCGCGCCATACGTTTTTACGAGCAATATTCTGCTCAGCATCCTTCGCTTGATAACGCGACTGTTATGATGGTTCAGCGCCACCATTTCTTTGCGGATGATCAGCCACTTGAACCAGACATCAAGTTTGGATTTTACTCAGATGGACAGGTAATCTTGTCGGACGGCGATGATTTTGAATATTCTGATGAGCTTACGAAATGCCTACCGGAGGCGTATCTCACTTCTTTATCCTAAATCGTGTCGGCAGACTCCTTGTTCTTTTTGTATATCCCAATTGGTACCCTAATGTGCATTGTGAATTCCATTGCCCTGGCTCATGCGCCGCGCTGCATTTCCATCAGAACTGACCTGAGTGTGCAATCCATATCAGATTGCATCTCCGCATCCAGAACAAGACCATCTAATACTTAGCTCCGCCCCGTTGTATTTAAGCGAACGGGCTTGTCGATTCGTCCCATCTTCTCCATCGTCGACATCCGCTCGCTCAGTCACTTTCCCAAATTTCCCTCTCTTTGAATCATGCAGACTAGTCTGAGGGCCGACGTTCAGAGGCCTTCACTTGTGGGCCAGCTTGCCGTCAATATTCATAAGACGTTGCGCGATGCACTACAAGCCTCAAACCTGACTGAAAGCGAACTCCTCAAAGTCATTGGAGCTGCTTATTCTTTCTCTGACACGCTCTATTCTACTCTCGCTGCTTCCGGAGAGATCGTCGAGATGTCTACTCTTCCTGTTGAAGGTATGTCCAGAGTGTGGCACTGTTGAAAAGCCTATACATATGCATTATTCAGATCCTGATGCCGAGCCCGACGAACCACCAGCGGGCTACGATGTTCGCAACACTGTTGAAGGTATGTCCAGAGTGTGGCGCTATTCAAAGGCTTATACATATGCATTATTCAGATTCTGATGCCGGGCCCGATGAACCGCCAGTGGGCTACGATGTTCGTAACACTGTTGAAGGTATGCTTAGAGTATGGCATTGTTGAAAGACTTATACATATGCATTATTCAGATTCCGATAATGAGTCTGATGAACCACCAACAGGCTTCGATGTTCGCAACACTGGATTCAGAGTCTCGGACGACTCCTCTAGTCCGGACGATGAAAGGAGTTCGGCCGACGAAAGGAGTTCAACCTGGAGCATGGTCGCGCAACCAGGATCAGATGAAAGCCGAATTATACATCCGCACGCCACTAAAGGCGATGTTCCCTCCTCTCTTCCAGGCGCTGAGCAAGAGGAGACATTCCTCGAAGAGCACTCCACGTTCAATATGGCAGCTCTCACCTCCGATTCTCTCACCGACACTATCGACAAATTCATCACCGCTTGCTTTGACACATCCACTATTCCCCCTGACGTCTCTGCCAGTACGGCTCAGACACGTCCTGTACGTGCAGTGGAAAGGGCCATCAGAGAAAAAGACCAGCCCACCGAGGTGGTGTACGCCCCCTCGATGGGTGATGTGTTTCATGGCTTCATGGCGAACATGGAGGACGATCTCAATCAACAACTCACTAAACCGCTTCGCGAGAAACTCACATCTGGTCCTCGGCTAGCGAATATGTGCACACATTTCCATAGCGAGGGAGATGTCGAGTATGCGTTTCGAGCCTCCCATCTCACCATTGTTGCCGAGCTCATCAATCACCTGGAGAAACGTGAAGAAAAGCATCGTTTATATCCGTTTCGAGGAGTGGTGGTGCCCAGAAACGATAATATTCCTGGCCACAACCACGCATACGCCGACCTTGAATTCGCCAACTGTCCTTGCGAGATAAAGAAGAAGACTTCCATCGGCAAGGAGTACATGTCATTGTTACTCGACATCGCGCAAGCAGATTTGGATCTTCTGCATCGCAATATGAGGAAGAAGAAGGTCTTTGGCCGCACATATCACTTTCGCTGGCCCACCGACGAAGCTGCGAAACTCAACAGGGAAACCCAGCCTCTCGTACAGCTGTACACCCAGCTCATCGAAAAGCAATCCCACTTTGGAATAGCTTCAAGCCACGATTTCTTGTATTTTGTAGTGCGGGATCCACAGCGCCCGCGACGTCTCTATCTGTCACGCCTCTACAGCACCTATCCTTCGCTCGCAACGACCAAATCCACGACAAAGACGCCGCTGAACAACGCATTGTATACTTTATACAAATTTCTGCGTGTGGCGAGCAACGCGGATCTGCATGATGGGTTCTTCGATAAGCTCAGGCAGGAAGCGGCGAACATTACGCCTGCTGATAACGGAGATCCTGTTTTCGCACAGGATGGGTGCATCGATGTCGGTCCGACAAGTTTTACGGCGGACCGGATTCGAGAGACTAAGGGGAAGCTCCGCCCGACGGAGGATGTTGATTACAAGGACCCCTCTACATCTGTAGGCACAAACGAGTCTCTCCTGATTGATCCCCAGCCACCAAAGGCGGGGCCAAGTCGTCAATCCGGACCGGGACAAAGAAAGACAACGACAAAGCCGGCTCCCGCGGCACAGCCTGCCCCCGCAGGACGAACACGAAACGCGCCTGCAGCTCAGGCTGCTCCCACTGTCCTGCCGCAAAGAGTAGTCGCTCAGTCGAGTCGACCAGCGCCCTCTACGAGAAGGAATGTTGCGCCTGAATCTAACCCCCCGGCTGCGGCGCCCACTGGCAAGAGGGCAAATACGAAAGCAAAACGTCAGTAAATTTGAAGTGGAATTTTGGAAACATGTATCGTAGGTCAGTTGTCAATGTAAATACAATAGTAGTCGAATGAATATGTACATAGTCTTTAGAAACAATGAAGAAAGACGCGCCTCCTTTCCCTTGAATATCCCAATTTTGCTTAGTCGAAATCATTGTCAGGGCGGACAAGATGGAATGTAGCCAAGTAACGAGGCAGCGCACTCAACTTCCATTGAATTGCACAGTACACGGAACGCAATGCGTATAATCATATCGGGCGACGGCACTGATGAATGGAACGGCGTGCACCTGGTCAGCACGAAGGGGTATCGTTCAAATGCTGCAAAACAATCCATCGTGAAAACAGGTTAGAAATACGTCGGCAGGGCGTGTAACTGTAGCCTTGAAACATCCCTGTCGTACTTCATGATGTCTATAAAAACTAAAACCGTGTTATAAATGACAATTTCACAAAACGTGGCACACACCTACGGGTATCGATAACACCAGAGCGACATTCACCAGACAGCGAGGCAACGCAACTAAATACGATGAGCCAGCACGACCATTGCCTCTTTATCTCCGTTCCTTGGTCATTCGCTCTAGCCGGAGTAGTGACTGGGATTTTATCAAATAAGATTCCATGGTTGGCTGGACTCGTCCCCGTTAAAGCTGATGCCCTGGGCAGGCAGAGAAGGTCGTGTGCAGTGAGCCATTTGTGAAACAGGCCGGATCGCGTCAAACTGGAGATGTGCTGCGAATCGCTACGCCGAAAGCATAGACTTCAGACTAATAGCAGGGTGGGCGAGAACGTGAGCGATGTCGGTGGTGATGGTAAGAATGAGAGGACGATTCGATCACCCCTGTCTTTCCCATCAAAGCTGATTCTCCTGTTGCTCTCGCGCCTGTCGTAGCATCGCAACTTTACGGACAGCAAGGTTGGAACCGGGGCTGTGGCACGGGCACATGCAGCTCGCCAAGCTTAGTGTTAAGATCTTGTTGTAACATCAGCAAGCATCGGCTCCTTGTCCACAAGACACCATACAAATTACAATATATACTAGCGGTCCGTTCGCCCCCATACTGTAATTCAAAGGAACATAGGCTATGAAACGCAGAAGTAAGCCTTTGACGCTGCCGTCAGTCGCGATGTCAGATGACATGATGTATCTTTCTCCAACAATTAAAGTTCAACCTTTCCATGTATGATGTATCTGTTCATCTTGCGTCGAGCGGAATTCCTAGTCCGGGACTGTTATACAGTTGCAAAATGCTCTGCATATTCTGAAGACACGCAGATCGACGAGCACTGTAGTAAGGACGATTCAAGACAATAATGAAGCAACATACTCTTCCGGTAAGCATTTCGCAAGCTAATCAGAATCTTTCATATCGAATACCACCTTCCCATCAGGGCGAAAGCCAAATTCGATGTCTGGTTCAAGTGGGAAATCATCATTGAAGAAATGGTGGCGCTGAACCATCATAACAGCCGCGTTATTGAGCGATGGATGCAGAGCCGAATATCGTTCGTGAAAACGTAAGGCCTGGTACGTGCGAGTTGAAGGCGATACTTGTGTTGTACGTTAGTACCAAGAATGAGCAGTAACGCCAACGTACTCTTAACATCCTTTTCATACATGTTGAGCATACACAGAACATTTAATGCTTCTGAACAGCCCCCAATGTCCTGACAGATATCTGCATCAACGGGAAGGATGGGCAGATTTCTGGTACATGGCTCTGTTCTAGCCTTTGAGAAATCAACGACAAAGCATCTTGTTACGAGGCCAGCGTCGGTCTCATCGAGACGAAACAGGATATGATGTAGTTCACTAGGATAATGCAGTCGATTATGATGGATGCTACGGTCATGAAGTCGTTCAATCGTACGACCTAACAGTTTCCTGGGCGTTTGAATCAAATAAGCTCGATGAAGCATTTGAACCTGAAGCGGGTTGGACCTACTTGACGGGCGTCATATCATCCCCCAAGGCGGCAACTTGATCCCATGAATGACCGGCCCATTCTGTAATACTACAGAGGATCGTCCCGCCCCATTTTCCCGTTCGCGCGCGCCAGACGCCATAGTGCCGCGGTACCAAAACGCCAGCAATGTCCCGCAGAGCCCGAGCATAAAACTTCGCATCCGCAAGCATGTTATTGACTGCGAGGTAGCTATAGTCATCCGGCTTAGCCTTCTCGGTGTTGAAAAGCACTTTGACACAAAACCTCTCGTGCTCCTCGCCTTTACCGTGAAACCCTATGAAGAATATCGACGATTCGTTCTCTAGTCCGTCTCCCCAGGCGAGAGCCTGGGAAAATGGGAGTTTACGAGGCAGTCCCTCGCTGTCGTTTATTCGTGGGTCATGTGGTAGGACCAAGAGAGGTTCGGGGGAGTCGAAAGGGAAAGGCTCGAACATGTCGTCGAATTTGCCCTTCATGGATTCATCCTCGAAGGAGTGGAATTGGAACTTCTTCTCAGCTACGCCAAAACCAAGCCACAGGAAATGTGGAGCCATGTCGTTGATGACCAATGACGGTACCAAGGAAAGAAAGTTGTCGTGGCAAACAGGTTCAAGTACATCACGTGGGCGCCATTCTTGAATCTTGCGCAAGTTTCGACGGTCATGAACAAGTCATGCATTCCATTCATGTATAGGCGTGCCTGATCATTCTTAGCCACCACCTTCATGACTTACAGTCAGATAATATCAGGCGCGAAGTTCAATCGTGTTGGGCTTTCGTACAGTAGTACTACTACGTAGGTAAGTAGCAATAATATGTCTGGTCAGTTTACATGAAGTCAAGAGCTATCACAAAAGACATTCACCAACGTAATTCTATAACTCAGTAGTACTGTATCCCATTCGCGGAAGTAAAAGTGTAAGCATTCAAAAGCAGACCCAGCATCATCTCAGTACATTCACCATGTCTGGCGCGAATGTTCATGCAGCCACCGCCACAAACAACTCGTACGGCTGCACCTGCGGCCAATGGATCGCCAGCTGGCTCTCATCCCTCATGATAGACCACGTCCGTAATAAGCTCCTGCCCCTCCATTATGGCTTCCCCTCTCACACCTTCCTTCCTGCGGAGCCGCAGATTTGACCACCCTGACGCTCAAGAAGCGCCGCACTTTCGAACGTCACCCTAACCAAACTGTCCATCCCCACGATGCCATCAGGCTGCCAAGCGTGGAATACATCCCGCCCCCTCATTACGCAGACAGCCTCAAGCGCTCCTTTTATCAAGGGTACACCACAACGTTCCAAGCCGCCTTCGATCCACTCAATCGCACCCTAACGCCGATGCTCACGACGGAGACCCTTCGTGCTCACGCACAGACTACGTACACTCAAGAGACAGCGGACTACTTTGCCAACGGAGGGCAGGCGGCGCGATGATCGTTTCTTCGGGGAGGGAGGCAGATGGTAGTCGGGATTTGTTTTATCACTTGCAGCAGAGGTTGGCGCAGCGTGGGCGATACGTAAAATGCATGGTATTAACGTATCAACTTGACTGCCGATCCCTGCTTGGTGTTACTACTAGAAAGCGTCAACGCTAAGCGTAAGGGTAGGACAGAGCCAGAAAAGAACGTACTAAGAACGAAATTTTTCCCTGCGAAATTTCATCGTGCTTCCTGGGCCAATTTACGTGCAATAAAATCGGAGGCTATAGAACCGAAGAGCACATATCGATATCCAGACTCACGGGGAGCTCGTTGCTCTACGATCCTGGAATGAATTCTTCGACAGCCGGCATCATGGACTGTTGCACCAACCATCATCATTTCAATCCGTCGTCGCGCTCGCAGCAGCCGGATGTATCTCGTTCGTCTTCATACAGTGGGAGATGCTGCCTACGGATCACGGTCGTCTCGATATGAGGAGCATAATCGTGAGTCGGCACGGCTCGAGTCGGGGCGGATCCAGAAGTCGGTGTACGTGCCGCGTGCGTGTTTACACCGGTTCAATACGATCGCGAAGGCAAACTTGTTGGCGAACCAGGAGACGTAGGTACTCGATGGGTATTGCGAAAAGCAATCATGACCATTGTCATCGGGCATGTAAATGCAAGGCGAGGAGGAAGCGCGGTATCCGTGGCTAGGGGGAAGGAATTCCTGGTTGAAGTGTTTTTCGAAGACGAATCCAACAAGATGAGCTGTCGATTCCCTTGAACGATGGCGCACGATCCGATGCAAGGGACGGACCTAATCAATGTGCAGCTGTTTTTAGATGAATCAGAGGGATTCGACCCCAAGGGAAAGTAGCGTACCCCAAGAAGACGGCCTTCGTGCGCACCCATCTTTGGAGTCTATTCACACTCTCGACACCGGTCCAGCCCCTGAGAGACCTAGCGTTGTCAGTCAAGTCTTATTCAAAACGCGTTGTGCGAACATACCGAACTGGATCGTCTGATGTTCCGTACACGCTTTGGGTCGTGGTCGATGGCCAAAGGCGGTATGGGATCAGTCTACACCTGTCCTTCCACCAGCTTCCTTGTATAGCTTGATAAGGCTGTCTCCATCGTTGTCTGCTGGAGAGACAAAAAAGGCAACGCCCTGCGAGGGTAATGGGAAAATATCAAGTGTGAAGGAAACACATCAGCTGGATCGATGGAGCAATATCCGGCCTGCAACGAACATAAATTAGCAAAAGCAGGTCCCAAAAGGAGACGACATACCAATTTCCCGGCGAGATACAATCTGTAGCTATTTCACCCTATCAACGTCTCCAGCATAACCATTATCCGTCTCGGTTACCACGCGGAAATTCGCGCCGCACATGGATCCTACGAGGATGGCGCACGAGGGGATTCAATCTATGTTGAGCCGGCATCGATAACTTCGCTACATAAGTCAATCCACGTCCAATGAACGGCCTAAGAAGATAATTACCGAATTGTACGAGCCACAGAGCCTGTGCGCCTGTCTATTGGAGGTGGCTGGAGCAGATTCCCCTTGGACATGATCATACAGTTGACCGGTCGACGCTGATGCAGAGTGGAATGATACCACGCGTAGTCGAGGCAGCGGGAAAGAGTAGAAGCGTGAGCTTATTGCATGAAGATCATGGTGGTAGGAAACAGGCAAGAATTCATGCAAGAAAGTGATGGTGACGCGGTCATGTGAAGTGACGATTTTCACGGCTTCAACTTGCCAGCTTTTGACGCGAGCAGTCCGGTCCAGCCCATATTTCACCACCGTGTCGAAGAAAAGACCCTATCTCTCTCCAACCCTACACACATTCCACAGCATCTTTGAACCCGTGTAATCTTAATCGGCAGGCTGCATCCTTGCTCGTTTCTGCAGACTGCACTGCCTTGGGAACACGACATCAGTCCGAGTCGTTCCCTAACTGTCTGTCCAAAGAGCTCAAAGACCACCTGTCGAAACGCGCTCCGTCCAGGCCCGACGGTGTATCACATTTCGAGTTGTTTCCTCTTATGAATAAGTCCATTAGTGAAGACCGCCTATGACAAGACACGTACACGAAGGAGGAATTCAGACGGACACCGGCCGGTATATTTATCTCGCCAAGTAGAGCGTCGGGTTGTATTATGGAAATACATGCATCTAAGAAAAGTTGTCTCTCATAGTAATATCACATTCTAGCTCTACCATCGATGTCAGCTCAAGAAACCTGTCCGGCCACTCTCTTCTCGTCTGAATGTACAACCAATACGGAAACCGCACCGTTTTCAGACACCTGGGAGGACCATCCAAATCCACCCTGGATCTTCGACCGAAACCCAGTCCTGTATCGCTTGTGGCCCGACTCTGCTTGGTACCATCCATGCTAGCATAAGCATGACCTGTCTTCTCGCCACCACTTTTCCCCGCTGGCAGTCGGGAAAATAGCATCTCGAAGAATGGGTCGAAATGATTGTCTGGAGGAGCAAAGTCGCATTCGCCAATATCCAAGATGCGCAGACAAGGCAGCCTGGCAGGCAACCCATCCACGATTTTGTCGAGATTAAGCCCATCCGCAAATCCAACAGTCATGTTGATATCATAAAGGCGCAAAGATTCAACATGGTGGGTAAGGGTGAGGAAGTCTAAGATACGCTGTGTGTTCTCCTCGTGCGAATTCATCTCGCAAGTAATATCCAGCTTGATTAGGTTGCGGAGCGGGAGGGGCGATGTTGGAAAATGGAGCACCGATTCACCGTCATATTCGAGGGTGAGTTCCGATAGAACAGGGAGTGTCAGCGCAGAGAAGAACTCCTTGCTACGACCGGGGGCATCGTGGTTCTCAGTAATGGTAAGGCGGCGAAGCTTCGAAAGCAAAACGACATCGTGAATGGGAGTATGGCCTGAAGTGGCAACAACGCAAAGCTCCTCCAAATCCGTCATGGTACGCAAACGGTCTAAACCGTCTGGGTCAAACGCCGGAAAAGACATAATAGAGGTGACCTGAGACCAGGGAAGTGCAACATGCTCGAAGGCGCACCAGGGTGTATCATCGGGTACCATCAAATTGCGAAGGACAGGCACGCTCGGGGACTGGAATAGATCAAGGATTAGATCCCAAGCGTCTTCATCATCGTACTGTAGGAACAGAGTCCGCAGCATTGAAAAGGTGTTTCCAGAAAGGCACTGTAAGGATGGCCGTGGAAGGTCTGCTTGCAGATAGCGCCAACGAGGTATGCTCGTTCCAAGAACTGGCAGGACCAAATGGTCCTGGAGACTGTCGTTGCTACCCAGATAAACTGTCATAGGGAGACTTCTCGACCGCTCAGTAAACAAGCACACCTTGTGTGCACACTGATGCTGTGAGATGTGCCCTGGGTGCTTCTCGAAGTCAAGGAATAGATATGTCCACAGGTGAGGTGAATTGATCGCAAGATTCCTCCAACGACGAGAGACGCGAGTCAAAAGCCAAGGGGCTTCTCGAGGGTCAAGTGAGTCGGGAGCTTCACTATCGTATTCCTTCGGTATGCAATGATCGAATATTTCAGCCAGAAGCTCGTTGGGGATGGAACGCATAGGATGGAGGAGCGATTTCGTGTCTTCAAAATGTGATTGCGCTTGTCGACGGGCTGAGAGGAGATTATCCAACAATTTCCTTGCCTGGACAATCCTCGAGTCGAGATCCTCTATAGTAGCCTGCGTGTTCTCTAACACTTGGCGAAAATCAGAGAGCTCGACGTCAAGGGGAGGGTAGTTCTGACGGAGTAGCTCTTCTACGCGTGCTGTGCGCGTCCTTACAGTTTCTTCTCCGGGCTGAAGGAAAAGACAAGCGCAAGTTGGACAGCGTTTCGCATTCGCAGTATCCGCCAGGCCTAAATTTTGATCAGTTTACCGTCTAAGACAAGGGCGTTCAGAACTTGTGTCGCTCACCTGGAATGATATTACTGGTATCCATCGGAGGTGGGCTAGGGCTATTGACGGCGACGCTGTGCGATTCTGGCTTATAAACGAAAATAACCGACTAGGCTGTCTGGCTATTGAGCGAGTGACACTCTGCAGCGAGAAGTTTATGGCAACATCAGATACGGACTTCCCAAAGCTGCAACCAAATGATGTACCAGATATTTTGCCGAATAGGCTACAGCTCTGGGAAATGTGAGTGGGCAGGATGATCGTCAAAGAGAAGGATATAAACGACCACGTGCACCGGAAAAATGGCCAAAGATGGCGAACGCCTTCAGCGTCAAGCTAGCCCGCCCATCGTCTTGGCCTTTGTCTTTGCGCCTGAGGAATGGACTGGGAATGGAGGCAAGATAAGGATGCACTTTCTAGGTACGTTCAATACTAGGACAAAGAGGTAGATATTCATGATACATAGAAGAGTAACTTTTGGTACGACTCGACGTGTGCAGGTCAGTGACAGTAACAAATGGCTCGGGATTTCCAGGATGCACACAACAGGTAGTTCAAGAGGACAAAGACACGATATACTCCTCAGGTAAGCGTTTCACAAGCTTATCGGAATCGTTCATATCGAAGACGACGTTCCCATCCGGGAGAAATCCAAATCCCATGTCTGGTTCAAGTGGCGACTCGTCTTCAAAGAAATGGTGGCGCTGAACCATCATAACATCCGCATTATCAAGGGAGGGATGCAGAGCAGAATATCGTTCGTGAAAACGCAAGGCCTTGTACGTGTGAGTTGAAGGCGATACTTGTTCTTTACGTTAGTATAAGGAATGAATGACGGCAAGGCGAACGTACCTTCAACATCTTCCTCAAACATGTTGAGAAGAAAGATAAGATCGGATACTTCCGGGCATCCCGCAAGTTCTGGATCGATATCTGTATCGAGGGGAAGAATGGGAAGCTTTCTGGTGCATGGTACTGTCACGGCCTTGGAGAAATCAACGACGAAGCATCTCGTTATAGGGCCAGCGTCGGTCTCGTCGCGACGGAACAGGATATGATGCAGGCCACTACGATGATGCAGTCGGTTATGATGGATGTTACGGTCATGAAGTCGTTCAATCGCACGACCTAACAATTTCCTAGATGTTTGAAACGATCAAGCATAACCTGTCAGAGAGGCTCAACATACTTTGCGGCCGTCATATCATGCCCCCGGGCGGCAATTGTATCCCATGAATGGCCGGCCCATTCTGTGATACTACACAGGATTGTACCGCCCCATTTTTCCGTTCGCGCGCGCCACAAGCCATAGTGCCGCGGTACCAAAATCCCAGCGACGTCCCGAAGAGCCCGACCATAGAACTTTGCATCGGCAAGCATATTTTTGACTGCCAGGTAACTGTTGTCGTCCAGCTTGGCCTTCTCGATGTTGAACAGCAACTTAACACAAAATCTCTTCTGCTCATCGCCTTCACCGTGAAACCCTATGAAGAATATGGACGATTCGAAGTCCAATCCGTCTCCCCACGCGAGAGCCTGAGGGAATGAGAGTTTCTGAGACCGTCCCATGTAGTCGTTTATTCGCGGGTCATGCGGTAGGACGAAGAGAGGTTCGGGGGAGTCGAAAGGGAAAGGCTCGAACATGCGGTCAAAATTTCCCTCCATAGATTGGTTTTCGAAGGCGTGAAATTGGAACTTCTTCCCAGCTCCACCAAAGCCAAGCCACAGGAAGCGTGAACCTATGTCGGTCATGATGGTGATGGTGACTTTCCAAGCAAAACGATCGGCAGTTTTCGCGTGTTCATCACGTGGCCGCCATTATTTGCCCATCCATCTGTCAGTGGTCCACATCTACACAACATCTACAAGCCCATCTCTGCCTGGGAGGCGGTGCGGGTTCGTGCTTTTTGGATAATTTGGTTCATCTATCGTGGGAGCACGGTTTCCCGTCTACTTGGCTTGGGTGTATGGACTTCTTGCTGCGTTTAGAGTTGCATGGCACGCCCGACTGAACAACCCAAGCGCAGATTTACGTGCATCACTATCCACACACTCAACCCACCGCGCGAAACCGGAACCAGCGGCTCCTCCATCCGCTCATCAGCCACCATCCCCATCATCCACAACCTCCAACCCAGCTCTTCTCAATGCATCCAAACCCAAATCCGCATAATCAAGCACACTATTAAGAAACGGCGGCTTCTTGAACTCCTTCGGATCCCGCGTGAGAGCCCCCATTGATACGCCAGCCACGCCCTGGTCTGCGCCTGCTTCTTGCCCAGGTCAGCCGCGGGAAGCGGGAAGAAAGCCATGTTGAGGCTACGGATAGATCGACTCCGTCTCCCTGACGTGGAGGGCCGTGTATCGATGGAGCGTTAGCGCCTCGGCGTACTTTCGACGGCGACGAAGCACCAGGCGTCCACCGGCTATCTCGGAGTTATAATGCTCAGGGCGCGCATTTGGCTCAGGCTCTGCATGACGGTAAGTATCGAAGAGTTTTACCACAGTAGGGTAGAAAGTGCTCTCCCCCCCCTTCTTGAACGCCTCCAATAACACATCGCATCCATCAACGAGTACGTTCCTATTCCTTGCAGCAACTTCGGCCACAATCTTGTCAACATTGAACCCCTTCTCTCTCGAGTTCATGTGCGCAATAGCGAATCTCTGGTCCGATATTGTCCTCAAGCAGCGTAGCGAGTGCTTGGTCCTTCCTGGTCGGCGCGGCACCGCCAGTTCATCGAGTAAACGCTGAGCTGTACAAACTCTTTGCGATAGCGTAGGAAATGGCAGTTCGGGAGGGGCGTGTATACGGTTACTTCCAGGAAACAATCTGCGAAGAGTGTGAATTTTGAGTAATGCTTTTGTATCTTGACAACATACTGTGCATCTGTGATCATCTCTGGTTTCAGCGGTGGTAGTTTCTTGAAATCGCGTTCGCCATGGGTCATCTTCAACGTCGACGAAATTCGAAGTGTGCGAGTTGGGCAGTGTTTTCTAGAAGGTATCCATGGTTTGGCCAGACCTGCATTAAGGAGGGTCCCTGCAGAGATAGTCATGATCTGTACCATATGGTGCATGTTGAGATGCCTTACCGGTTACCTTACGAATTGTAGTACCTGTAAACCGTATCGTACGGTTACGGTGGAAACCCCTACTATAAGCAGTAAAAGGTCAGCAAGTCATAGCAATATCTACCGAGCACCGCATGGATAGGCAGAGCATAAGCCGACATTTGAACTAGAGACGGCCAGGTGAGGGCGACTCGAGCCATGGTCCACGAGCGATTCTCCGCGATCTGCTGAACGCGCTTGATAATCTCAACATCGCGGCGCCTCTTGTCGTATATGGTCCTAACACGTCGAGTTTTGCTCTAAGCAGGCGGGGCGAGATGACTGTCCAAAAGAGAAGATACCGAGATGGAGGAAACAATCGATACGAGCCATGCGCGCGTCAGTTGAAGCCTTGTCAGCACACTCAAGATCTCCGAAATACACACAAACAGTTTGATGAGGTCGGTAAGGATAGTTCAAGACAACAAAGACGCAATATACTCCTGCGGTAAGCATTTCGCAAGCTGATCGGAATGTTTGAAATCAAAGACTACCTTCCCGTCCGGCCGAAATCCAAATTCGATGTCTGGTTCAAGGGGTGAATCGTCTTCAAAGAAATGGTGGCGCTGAACCATCATAACATCCGCATTATCAAGGGAGGGATGCAGAGCCGAATATCGTTCGTGAAAACGCAAGGCCTTGTACGTGCGAGTTGAAGGCAATACTTTAGCGCTGTGTAAGTTTGTTATATAACTTGTTAAATAACCGAGGATGGCGGGCCCCCTCCAGATAGATATGTTAGGCATGTTATTAATTGTTATTTAACACATATATAACATGATGTCATCATACGAGTACTGCTCCTTTTGAGGGGGGGAAACGTGTGCTGGAGTGTAGTAGAGGTTCCACAGTCAGTCGAGAGACCAGATGTAGCCGAAAAGCAACCTCGTGAAGCCTGATGAGCGATCTCAGCAAGCAGCGGCAAGAACCACTGTGACATCTGTGACAGACTTGGCCGAATTGAGCAGTCTCGACCTCTCTGCTACTCACCCGGCACTTGACCCACTCAAATCAGCCCCAGGAACTCTCTGAATGAGCCGTTGAGTCTAGGAAATCACTGCTAGCACCCTGGTACTCAGTCAATAAATAACCCATAAATAACAGGCATTTTTGAGGCTTCGATGTTAGATATGTTATTAACATGTTAATAACATGTTATTTATTGCGTGTTATATAACATGGGATAACTTACACTGCACTACAATACTTGTTATTTACGTTAGTATGAAGAATAAATGACGGTAATGCGAACGTACCTTCAACGTCTTTCTCAAACATGTTGAGAATAAAGATAAGATTGGATACTTCCCGGCATCCTGCAATTTTTGGAAAGATATCTGTATCGAGGGGAAGGATGGGAAGCTTTCTGATGCATGGTACTGTCATAGCCTTGGAGAAGTCAACGACGAAGCATCTCGTTATAGGGCCAGCGTCGGTCTCGTCGCAACGGAACAGGATATGATGCAGGTCACTGCGATGATGCACTCGGTTGTGATGGATGTTACGGTCATGAAGTCGTTCAATCGTACAACCTAACAATTTCCTAGATGTTTGAAACAAATAAGCACGATCAAGCATAACCTGTCGGAGAGGATCAACATACTTTGCGGGCGTCATATCATGCCCCCGGGCGGCAACGGCATCCCATGAATGGCCGGCCCATTCTGTGATACTACACAGGATTGTACCGCCCCATTTTTCCGTTCGCGCACGCCACAGGCCATAGTGCGGCGGTACCAAAACCCCAGCGACATCCCGAAGAGCCCGACCATAGAACTTTGCATCGGCAAGCATATTGTTGACTGCCTGGTAACTATTATCGTCCGGCTTGGCCTTCTCGGTGTTGAACAGCACCTTGACACAAAATCTCTTCTGGTCATCGCCTTCACCGTAAAACCCCAAAAAGAATATGGACGATTCGAAGTCCGCTTCGTTTCCCCAAGCGAGAGCCTGGGGGAATGAGAGTTTCCGGTACCGTCCCCTGCTGTCGTTCATTCGCGGGTCATGCGGTAGGACGAAGAGAGGTTCGGGGGAGTCGAAAGGGAAAGGCTCGAACATGTCGTCGAATTTCCCCTCCATGGATTCGTCTTCGAAGGCGTGAAATTGGAACTTCTTCCCAGCTCCACCAAAGCCGAGCCACAGAAAGCGTGAAGAGATGTCCGCCATGATGATGATGGTGACTTTCCAAGCAAAACGATCGCTTGCGGCTTTCGCGTGTTCATCACGTGGCCGCCATTATTTGCCCATCCAACTGCGTTTTCCGGACGTGGATCGACGCGAGTCGATGCCGGAAGATGAGAAAAACGAACATATAAGCGCCTACTCAGCAGGGCTCTTGATGGTCATGGCTAGAAAAGGTCATGCAGACCCTGTTACATAACCGAATTTGGCAGCCTCGTGGTCCATCTTCCTCACCATCACCACCACCACCATGAATTCGCCACCAGAACCCGGTTCACCGTCGCTCTCGACGCCATCGTCGTCATCGCCACCACCAGAGGAATACTTCACACAAGAGGCCGCCAAGACCACCGACCTGCTGAACATGGTCACCAACGGCCTCAACTTGCCCAGCTCATCCAAGCGCCGCCCGACGTTCGGCTTCCCCTCCGCACGCGACTCCAAGTCTCGGAGACGCGAGGGTCCTCAGAGAGGTGGCGGTACTGCAGCTACGTGGGATAAGGACGGCGGCGGTGGCGGCGGCAGCAGCAGCAGCAGGAAGGAAGATATGATTGACAACAGTGCCGTTGATTTTCTCAGGAAAGGTACGTGTATCACTGTGTGTGCTTTTTCGCTGGCGTAGCTAATGCTCTTTCAGAAATTGGAGACCCGTTCCTTGAGTAAACTTCCCTGTTGCATTCATCGCATTGCTAGAGTTTGGTGAGTATCGCACATTTCCTTATGCCCATGCTGATTTGGCAAGCAGAAATTTGTACCATAACACGAATCACTGCATATCATGTACCTTCCGAACCAAATCAAGATCATTATAACACTCAGACCCACATGCTTGCAAGGCATCTCAATTTTCATACTATCAAAGAAATACCTTGTATTTCATCCATTTACGCGACTATGCAATCCCGGATTATTACCCGATCTTCTCTCGGTCGGTCGCAAACCCCAATACGCGATGTAACTGTTTACATGCCTGCGAGTTCGGTGGCGTTTCCCGAAAGACCGCCGAGAAAAGGACATTCTTTCCTCGACAGCAGGGCGGTGACCAATGGAGTCGAAGGCAAAGGAATCACCCAAGACATGAAGAGTCCTCCGAGTAAGTGTGGTTCAAACGCGACGACGACCACAGACAACTTATTCTGAGTCGAGGGAAACCACGGATTTCAAAGGTCCGATTCTATCCTGGTATTCTTAAGGGACGACCAAGCGCCAATTTTGCACCGTCGAGAAAGTGGACTGTGTTCTGTGAGCGCTGGTATGTAAGTACAACGCAAGGTTTATTCATTTCTGCTACTCAGTGTCGCATCTGATTTGACGTCTGCATTTTTTATACAATACTAAAGAAGTCGCCAAGACCAAGAAGGACGGACAGCACACCCTAGACGACGACGACGACCTTATTCTCCTGGACAAGTACGGTTCAATCATGGAATCACAAAGCAACGTCCTACAAGCCACCTCGGAGTCTCCATCACGAAAAGGCACAAAGATGAAGAAACAGGTGGGAGACTGGTGTCACCCAAACCGAGGATGAGGAGCTTCTCCTAGTCAAATTCAGCCGAGTGAAGAATGTGCCCGTCCATCAGCCTCTCTGCCAACACTCATGCGCTCCATGTCCCCGAAATCGACCGCGGCGTTGAGCCAGGGCGCGTCATCGGCATGGGTCCTCAAAGCCTTCCGGAAAAACCTCGAGACGAAGGATGTCGTCACGAAAGCCGTGGAGGACATGGGTTGTCACTTAGATCGTGTTGAAGCCGTTCGCTTCTAGGCGGACGGACGAGCTCATCAAGTGCATGCGGGCCATGCGGGAGACTTGTTTGATTGAAGATGAGGTTGAGGGGTTGGACTGAGTGTGCTGTTCCTCGCATATTCGTCTTGTGTGTGTGATGAAACTGATTCTTTCTTGTTCAGTTGAAGCACCCCGGGGAATATGGTGTTCTGGTGAGCTATGGCACTTGGTTGTGAGGGTTGAGATTAGTGAAAGTGATGCTGAGAAGGATGCTGGAGAGTTGGATTGAGTACTCTGAATCAAAGGCCAGAAAGTATGGTTCAAGAATCAAACTGCTTATTTGAGTTCTTGTTACTACATATGCACCACTATCAATCATTTTTCATTTGGTTGTTGAATCTCTAGCAATCTATCATCTTGAGTTGTACAGTGGGAAATGGTACAACTATTCATCATGTAATACACTAAATAGACAACTCTAAGGCATAATTAAGTTTACATCAGTAGTACATTGTATGACCATCGTATAAGGGGATATAAGGCTCGTCGATTTGCCGCGTGTCTTCGAATTTATAGACTTCATCATCATTGTACATAAACCTTTCCACCCAACTCGCCATTTCTCGCGTCTCGAGCGCCCCTGGCCAATACGCGAAATCGGGATTGCTAATGATCATCCACTCGAGTCCCAACCCCATGTCCTTGAATGTCTTCACCAACTCCGCAAGCTCCACATAGTTTCTCCTATGCAGCGCAGCGTCCGTCAATTCGGAGTAGTATTGCGTCTCCCTCGAGTGGTGGCGCGACATCGACTGCACATAGCCTTGCGAAAACTTGCGGACGTATATCCCGCGCAGTCTCGGAAAGTTCCTCGGATGCGTGGACATGAGTTTCCGGAGCGTCGCGCAGAACTCGAGACATGTGCTCGAGTCACCAGACAGATAAACCTCTTTCAGCTCCGGCAAACTGAGCAATGCCATTTTCCACCACGACACATCAGCAAACCCGTTTTCCTTCCCGAACGGGCCGCTTTTTCCGGAAGCTCTGGAACCTGTCGGTATTGTTCCGGAGGCACCAGAGTCTCTCCTGCATGGTTTCGGAGCTTTGTAGAGCTGGATGTGTTGGCCGCGGACGCAGTCGTCGAGGCGTCGAGTCTGGAGGCGGTGACGAAGGAGGTGTATGGCCCTGTGGTCGAGGTGGCGAGGTCTTGTTCTTACTACATGGCAGCACACGTGGGGACTCACGAGGGGCGGCTGACGGGTAGGTTTGCAGTGCTGTCTCCGCGAAGGACTGTGTATTGGTGTGGCGAGGTGGTTGAGCCTGACGTCGCGACGGAGGTGGATGTTCTGTTATGTGCGACTCTCACAGTAGTCAGGTTGGTCCCACTGGATGAGAGTGTGACGTTGTACACCTCCTGCTCGGAGCTCGCGTACTGGATGTGTGCTGGAGTGTTTAGGGAAGTGGAACGTGGGTTTCAGGGTCTCCGGGGCAGGTTGTTGCGTAGCCTGGTGGCTGATGTGTTGAGGCGCCGCGCGCCTTTAACTGTCCACTCCACAGTGGCGCGTGAGGCACAAATGGTTGTAGTCAGCGCTGCAGGGGATGTGGCACGGCTGTCGGTGGCCAGATGGTCGTTGCCGAAACCTTTGCGAGGCTCAACTACGCATGGTTCAGAGATCACGATGCCTGGGATGTTGAAGGTGTCGACGACAGTGGACGTCGAAGAGTGTGGCCGTCAGGTTCGTAAGGCAGAGCGTCAGCGCGCCCCGCCGGTGTATGGAACAATCACAGAGCATGAGACGGGAGGATATAGACCCATGGCGTTGGTGCACGCGATACAACGGGTGAACTTGAATAACCTCATTCTCGCGCGTACATCGAAGGAATGGTGGGCCGTTGTGAAGGCGTTTACCTCGGAGAAGCCTCGGTCCTCGCCTGTCTCTGGTGCGGCGATGGCAGCATCTTTTTATCGTCGGCTTAACCCACCACCCGTTCTGCCAGCGCACTTCGACCTCGAGAATTTAAGTCGCGTGAACCAGGTCTCAGCAGCGATACCTTCAGTGACGACTGAGATGTCGGGGGGCCTGTTCTTTACAAAGCCTTTTCACATAGATGAGGTGGAGCGCATTAAGACGCGGCTACGGAGCCGTTTCTCATCAGCGAAGGGGGCGGATGGTGTCAGTTATAGAACAGTGTGCCAGATACCGTCTGCTATGCTGGTGTTGCTCTTCAACCGCTGTATAGAGCTGCAGGGTGCCCCAGGAGACTGGTTTACGACGATGTTGATTGGTGTCTTGAAGGTGGGGAAGCCTAAGGACAGTGCTGAGAGTTATCGGTTGATTGGTCTTGAGAGCTGCTTGTTGAAGGTGGGTGTGGGTGTAAGCTTGGGGGTGTGTTCTGATCTGGTGATAGGTACTGACAATGCTCATCGAGGCGCGCCTGCGGGATTGGGCCGACGTGAATGCTGTCCTGCCCCATTCGCAAAATGGATTTCGCCCGACTTATCGGACAAATAACAACGCGTTCATCTTACGGGCCCTCATTGAGCGTGCAAGGGCTCAAGGAAAAAGCCTAGTCGTTGTGTATGTGGACCTCACAAACGCGTTTCCTGCAACGAGTATGCCTGCCCTGTGGTGCAAGCTTCGCGCAGCTGGTGTGGCGGGCCCTCTTTTTGACTGGCTTCGTATGCTATATCAGCGTATGAGGTATGTAGTGCGCCATGAGGGGGGGGTGACAGGTGCTTTCAAGTCGCTCATTGGTCTCTTGACGGGGGATTCCGCGTCTCCAATTATGTGGGATATTTTCTTTGCGGATCTGAGTGACGTACTTGTGGTCTTGCCGGCAGATGTCATGCTCGCAGGCCGCTCAGTATCTCATGGGGAGCAGGCTGATGATGTCTTTCTGGCCACAACAGAGGTGCCTGCAGCGCAGAACAAGTTGGATGCTGTCGTGGGCTGGTGTGCGAAGAACTTTGCAACGATGAGCGTTGTTAAGACGGAGTATACTGTAGTATTTCGATCAATTCGTCAGGTCGTGTGACCTGTGACCGGTCTGACGAAATTTTCGTTTCGTCAGATTACCATATATGGTAATAGCCGACGCGCCGGAGCTGTGTCGGGAGGCTGGCGGGGGCCCCGCCGGGGACTTTTTGGCCAATTTTACTGTGACCGCTGTGACTTTTCGTCAATTCGAAGGTCCTTGTGACCTGTGACCAACGAATTGATTGAAATAGTACAGTATGGTCTTTGGGCCTTTGCCATCCACACCACTGGCGCTGTTCGTCCATGGACGGCAGTTATCACTGGTTAAGTCGGCGCGCTATGTGGGGGTCTTCTTCTCATCAGTGGATAGGGATATCTTCGCACAACACTACAAAGAGAAGGCGAAGAAGGCTCGGTCAAAGGCTAGGGTGATGTTTGCGGTGCGACAGTTCACCGGGGATGTCATTCCAGCGGTGGCAAGGAGGCTGTATATGGCTCAGATTGATCCCCATTTGACGGCAGGGTGTGAGGTGGTGCTGGATGTGAGTATGTCTCATGTGCGGGAGCTTGAGCAGGTTCAGTTGGAGTTCTGGCGGAGAGCGTTGGGGTTGTCGGCGCGCTGTTCACGGTTCGTGTTGTTCACAGAGACTGGGGTCATGCCATTGCGGTATAGGCGGCTGTTCATTGTGCTGGGATATCTACAGTATCTGTGTCTACTGGATGACGACCGGACAGTGCGGCGCGCACATATGGATGTGGTGGGGTTGGACCGCACGGGCAGTCCGTCGTGGGCGGGGGATCTTCGATATGTTCTGATGAGCCTGCCGTGTCCCGTGGTGATGGCATCGTGGGGTGACGAGGATCTCGCGAGCCCTGACTGGCATGCGCAGCTGCGGGATAGGCTTCAGTCGTCGTGTGAGGACTATCTGCGGGGGGAGTGTGTGGGTAGTAAGAAAGTGTGGATGCTGCAGAGGAGGATGTCCGTGGAGAGCTCGGCCGGACGTCAGTCACCCGTCATGGAGTTCAGGGAGTATCTGCATGTACAGAATCGAGAGCACCGTGTGGCTCTGACGCGACTGATCTGTTCAGATCACGATCTGGCGATCGAGGTGCTGCGGCGTGGCGACGGGCAGCGGCGGAAGAGGGTGCCCCGGGAGTGGAGGTTGTGTCGGTTCTGTACAGCGTGTGTAGAGACTGAGGCTCATGCACTCCTGGCTTGTGGGGGTAGTCCAGCTCTGCGGGAGGTTCGACGCGTGTTTTGGGAGGATGTGAGGGTGCATTACTCGGATGTCTGGCAAGTCTTGGCTGCGGGTGGTTATCATGGCGAGGGTGAGGACACGTTGATGGTCCTCGTCTCAAGTGCTGGCCTCCATTCGCGGCTGGCACGGTTCGTGTTTGACGTGTTTGAGGTGTATGCGACAGTGCCTGTTTTTGTTCCAGCAGAGGACTTGTTTGCAGGTTTCCCGGATCTGCGGGAGGACGACGGCGAAGGAGAGGTGTGATTGGGTGACTTACCTGTGAAGTCTGTCTCTGTGGCTCTCGCCATGTCAGTTGCTTAGCTGTGTACAACTAGTTTCAATGGGTTTTATTGGCAGTTTATGAAGGGCTTAGACAGTGTGGTGAGCATGCATAGTCGTTCCATGTCTGAAGGTCCGCGTGGTATGTCCTTTGGGCCATGCCGCCGCGGTGTCCATACTCGGACGCTGGCTTCCATGACAGGGCCAGTGTTCAAAACCCACCACCGTTCTGAAGCGCGAGATTCGCAAGTGGCGCTCAAAACGTGGATGGCGGTGGTGCTCTGCAACGTGTGACCGGACACACACGTGGTGCAGAACTCGGCGGTTGTTCCCACAATCGTCGGGATGTCATTCTTCTTCTTCTTCCAGGGTCTCCAGAGTAAGGCACGTCTACTCTGGAGCCTCAGGAGTCTCCAGAGCACGCCGCCAAATCTCCAGAGGCTTTGCAGTTCCGGGGCTCCTAGTACCTCTCAGTGCTATTATGCCCTAAATAGTTCTCAATTACTTACTACTGTCACACTGAATATATGGAAAGATACATATAAATTTACTATACTATCCTTGAACTCTTCTGTTTTTATAGCGAGCGTGAAAGCGGCGTAGGTGACTCGAAGGGGGCAAGAGCGTATGCAGAATTTTGACAAGTCCAGTCGATCACTTGGTCCGTGCGCAAAGCAACATGTCAGCGCCCACGTGTGCATGACACGAAAATTTTTCGCACTCCGCCATGTCCTCTCTGACTTTCCTTCCCCCATGTTCCTCTGTTCGCGTGTCCTCTCATTTGCCTCTCATACTTCATTTCGCGTGTTCGCAACTGATAGCGGCATGGCTGGCAGGTCAGGTCTACTCTATGCCTCCCTGTACTCCATAGCTTCTTAACTTGTCCCAGCTTCGGTTACCAGCAACGCGACTACGTCCTCCACGAGCCCGTCCTCTATACCACTTGAACTAACTGGATTACTGGAGTGCTAAGTCGTCGGCATATATCCACGTCCGACATCTCTCATTGTTTGTCCTTTCTGCATTTCCTTTCACTTCATGGACAATTTTGTTGAACACGCGGCATGGATGAGAAGACGCTCAAGGTCAAGTTCTCTCTGCTCATACATTTAATTTCTTACCATATCGTCACAGGCCTCGCCCAGCAAGAATCCGAATACGACTTGGTCCGTCCTGTGCTCAAGCGAACCCCAGTTCTGCCTGTCTTGGTCGCCCGTACAACAGGCTACCCGCTGGCAGCGTTCAGCTCTCTCCGCGCTGATCCGCCCTTCCCAGTGAGCGCAACTAATAACGGCTAAACCCAGCAACCAACCGGAGTCGCACAACCACATCCACATTCATCTTGGGATCGCCGTCGTCTAGTAAGTTTCCGTGCCCGACTTGGATAACCCTGGAATAACCATTCTCACGTACGACAGCGAGGTCTCGAAGCGTCAACGGGGAGACTGCGTCCCTTGTCGGAGTCGTCTCGGTAAGCCTTGTGGTTTCTTGGTTGACGTTGTACTGACGATCCTTTGGTAGGTAACGATTGCCGTTCATGGTGTCTCCTTACACTGCTGATGATTGTCGCGACTCTCGCAAAGAACGACGTACAGTCCCCACTCCGTCGCCGACAAGGCCGGATTTTTACGTCGGGCCTGCGCACTTTCCGTAAACAATGTTCTGATTCATTCGGAGCTTGCAGCTGCCTTGCAGTTCGTGTTCTCGTTGTTCAAGGTATGCTTACGCTTTCTTTTTTCATCCTTTCGCTTATGATTTTGTAGTCATTTGCATTCGAAAGGTCCGCGCGCTGCGCTTCCGGAACACCTACCCCCAGATGACTACGAGTGTTCTTGCGAC
Organism: Hymenopellis raphanipes; assembly: GCA_036872995.1. Taxonomy (NCBI): domain Eukaryota; kingdom Fungi; phylum Basidiomycota; class Agaricomycetes; order Agaricales; family Physalacriaceae; genus Hymenopellis; species Hymenopellis raphanipes. The sequence goes on from JAYMDG010000001.1 coordinate 588,966, forward strand.
AGGGCGGCTTAAGTCGCTGAGTGGAGATGATTGCATTTCATAGGTATAGTGTTGTGGATGCAGTAGTTTATCGAGTAGGCACACCGATGTATCGTATAGTTAGTGAATGCAGCTTGATTTTCTTCCTTTCACAACGTTCGATTTGACTCATTTGGTTACTGTAGCATTATTATTATACACCGCCAGATATCTGGCATGCGTGCTCTGGAGTCTCTAGAGCCTGTGGAGTATCAGAGCCTCCAGAGACTCTCGTGCTCTGAGCTACTCTGGAGACTCCAGAGTAACCCACCCTGTCTCCGGAACACTCCGGAGCGCCATAGAACAGGGGATTGTCTCCCGAACTCTCCGTGCTCTAGAGCCTCCGGTGGCCGACGGAGTCAATCACATGTCTTGCTGATGCACCGAAAGCGGGCCCCGTCCCATTGTGCGTAGGTCGAGTACATGCGCGTGCGTCATCAGCGATGTAAACAGTTTCCTCGAGAACTCTTTCTCGGTCCTGCCTCTCTCGGTAAGGAATGTGAATTCCATTGCCTTTGAGTCGTCACCCTTCATGAATAAGGGATCTAATAATTGGACGTTCGTATGGCGTAGACCGATGATAGTCAGGTCGCATCCTGCCGCATCATCGTCGTATACCATGAGGTTGCTAATCTTAATTGCCTTGATAGGCGTCCCGCCCGCGTACCTAAAATGTTTCCTCAACGGGGCAATCACGGCTCGGGAAGCGTCTTTGGCGTTATCTATAATGGTGTCCATCGAGATGAGGATAGTTGCCGTGGCGGGGATGATCAAACGAAGTAGGAAAGAGATAACCACATCTTGGACATCGAAGATCGCAAGAACCTGGAGGTGAGACAGGTGTATAAGCGGTAGAGACTGCTCCGGAGGGCGGTCATTAGAGATAGCGTGGCGTAGTTTGAGAACTTGGAGGTAAGGCAGAGTGGATAACGCGCTGAAGAGCTCGTGTATGTCGTAGAGGGGTAAATGGAACCTCGTGAAGTATAAATTGAGCTCTGTTAATTGAACAGGAAGCGAAGAGAGCTCAACGCCTACGTCAGTGAGGATGAGGCGAGAAAGTTTCGGAAGGGCGAGGATGCTCCTCGAAAGGACAAGGGTGTCCTGTCCAACATCGCGAGATGAAGAGTAGACGTTAAGCGTGATGAGCTCCTGCAATCCTGACTCTTCCAAGATGTTCATGATGTCCTCGAGATGGTTATTGGGGACAAAGTTGAGATGAAGGGCAGCTAGTCGAGCTGAGACTGGTGCCACGCAGAACCGGTATGCAATCATGTCGGTTCGTCGTGAATGATTATGATAAAGGTTTAACGGCCAGTTTCCAGAACGCCGTATATGCTCCGTGATCGTTACACGGCCACCTCGGGCACCGTAACGTTCCGAAATGCAAATGAAGGACCACAAGTAGCCGTCGCTCATGATCAAACTATGCCACCTCCGGCAGACGAGCATGACTTTGGACCAGTCAAGTTCCCCCTCATCTGCGCCGGAAGAAAGGTGTAAATGGAAACGAAATATTTGGGCCAAAATGTCATCCGGAAGCTTGTGTATTGGGGCGAGTGTTCCTCTGTAGAACTTGATCATAGTGAGGATACGATGCAGATCGCGTGTGACCCGGCTAAGGGCCTTGGGGGTAGGGTCCGACGCTGCAAGTTGAAGAAAGTGGTCCTCTAAAGAGAGAAGGACAGTGCTCAGAGGGCTGTCGAGAGGGTAAAGAATTACTGAGCAAGTATTTTGAGAGCCATTACTTGCCTACCTGGCACCCTGTGTCAGCGCCGGCTCAGCGATAAAAAGCATGGGGTCGTTGTAGACCTCCATCTATGTCTAGGAGGAAGGTAGGTAGTCTTGGGTATAAGTAGTAAGTAGTAGTAGTTGTTGTTGTTGTTACACAGCCAATTTGGCCCAAGTAAGAAATAGGGGTTGTATGCAGGCCGGCAGGCAAGTGTGCGAATCCTTCTCGGGTTAGTTGTGGGCCTTTACCTCCATCCCCCATCTTCACCGGATCGCTACATCTTCGCGCGCGCTACGGCAAACTCTTTACCTCTGGAGCTCATCCTCCTCATCCTCGAAACCTGTTCTGACACGGATACCCTGCGTTCGTACTGCACACTGGGATGTCGGTCCTGGTGAAAGTACATGGGCATTATTTTACAAAAATGTCTAACTGAGATGACTCAGCCTAGTACAAGTTAACTTCCTGTCGTTCCAGTTGGCAACACACAAACATTTACACTCACGGCAAGTCCACTCGACGAGGGCTCGATCAAGGCAGATAGGTAGGCGGCAATCACTGTCCTCGACATCGTGCTCGAGCGCAGTCGCGACAATATGCGAAGGACCTGAGGCAAGTTTTGTTTTACTTTGTATCCGCCGATCCCGGCACTCATTCCAGACTACGGTATACTAGAAACTCCAATATGATTCCATTTGTACCACTGTTTGCATCATAAAAGAAGTGCTTTACTCCTTCGCAAGCAAGGAATGGATGAACTCATCAGACAGCCGCTCCGTGACCTCACTTCTGAGGATCGTTTACTTTCGGCGTGTACATGAACCTTTTCCGCATCCCGCGCGCCCGGGGCCAACGATTGCCGATGGCCACTCCAGTCCAATTCTCATGTCCTTGAAGGCCTTCACCAACTCTACAAGTTCCACGGTGTTCCTTCTATGCGGCTCAGTGTCCCTCGATCCGGAGTAATCCGCGTCGTGGTGTGCCATCGACTGTACTTACATGACCTAGCGAAAACGTATAGCGCCGTCTTGGATGCGTGGACACGAGTTTCTGGAGAACTCGAGTCGCCGGACAGATAGATCTGACCTCTGCCGGCCCTCGTCCCATTGTGCGTAGGTCGAGTACTTGCCCGTGTATCATCAACGACGTCGACGCGAACAACTACAGTGCCTTTACAGTCACGGCAAGTTCGCTGAGCCAGTGCAGATAGGTGGTGAAGGCGTATCCCGATCGCCGTCTTCGACATCCTATCGAGCGTAGTCAAAATAGTATGCAAATGAGCTTGAGGGTACGTTTTTACCAATCTGTGGCGCTGATGTTTAAAGGTGGGACGCGGGAACTAGAAACTTGAATGTGATTCTATTTGTACTGCATGCGCCGTAAAAGAAAAAAGTACTTTACTACTCTAAGAGCAAGGCATTGATGAATTCATCGGATAGCCGCTCGGTAATCTCACCGTCTCCTTCATCCTCCGACTCAGAATTTTCGTGAATGTAGACAAGCTCGCCGTTTTTACGAAACCCGAATTTATCCGCGAATAGTGGTGGATCATCGAAGAAGTGGTGCCGCTGCACCATTAAGGCATCCGTGTTGGATAGACGAGGAAATCGACTGCGATATCGTTTGAGAAAGTAAATTGCCTTCCATGTCCTTGTTTCGGGGGTAGCTTTGGGGATATGTTAAAGGGTATGGATGACTATATCCACAAGAAACATACGATGCATGTCAACGTCCATAAAGTGGAATTTGTTTATAAGGTTGAATGTCTCCGTACATTCACTCTTCCTTACATCTCCAGCGTCGGTGGGCAGAATTGGAAGAATGCGACGACATGGGTGATGTGTCGCTTGGGAAAAGTCGATGAGAAGACACCGCCCGAGTTCGGGATCAAATAGAATGTGATGCTCGCTCTTGAGCCGGCCATGCCGAATATTGTAGTCGTGAAGAACTTCTATGGTACGTCCAAGAATAATTCTATAACAGCAAAAGAGGTAAGTGTAATCGGTGCCAGGGAGAACACAGAAGGTGAACCTATTTTCAAGAGTGTCGTGCTCCGTGCCCTTGAGCTGGTCCCACGAGTAGCCACCCCAATCCATTACAGTGAAAAGCATAACACCTCCCCATCCCTCTGTGTCCGCACGCCACAATCCGTAGTGCTTCGGAGAAACATCATACTTGTGAAGACGCTTCCCGTAGAACTTTGCATCTGCAGTCAGACGCTGCAGCCCCTCGAAGCTAGCACAGTGCTCATTTGTGACCATCTCGATGTTGAAGGCGGCCTTGACGGCGTACTTTCTGCCAGAGGCGTACGCATCGAAGTAGATGGCGGAGTACGATTGGAAGAGGTCGCCCCAGCTCTTGGCTTTTTCGTAAGAGATTTTGACGCGGACGTTGTTGTGGTTGTTCGTGGATGGCTCGCCCGTCAAGACTAAGACATCGGAGGTTGGGAAAGACTCGTAGACAAGATTATCCCACCCTGTTTCTTCAGGCTTGTAAGGATGAGCAGTGAACGTCTGATCGAGATCGGTGTTTCCAAACTGAAAATGTAAGGAAGCCATAGCGGTGGTGGTTCAACGTTGCGCGGTGTCAACAGGACACGACATTGTTCCTTCAGCCCTTCGAGTGTTTACCTAAACCAACCTAACATTCCTGGGCATGGATCCTGAGATGGATTCCCTGCCTGGCACTCTTCGTCGACGTCGGCCAAGCTACGAAAAGCGTTAATACATTGTAGAGATGCATTTGTGGTTTAGGAGAAAGCTAGAGGTGAGAAATAGGGGTTACATCTACGCCGGCAGGCAATTCATGGGGAACCGAGTCCCACACGGAGTCGCTTTATCTTCACAGATGCGATATGGCAAAGCTTTTACCTTTGGAGCTCATCCTTCTCATCCTCGAAACCTGCTCTGACACGGATACTCTGCGTTCGTGTTGCACAGTATGATGCCGGTCCTGGCTTCCACTTTCCTAACTATTACTCTTCGAGAGAACGAATGTTTTTCTGGGTGAAGAGACTCTTTCTTTTCTATCACTCATCCCCTCATTTCTCCGACACCAGAGGCGTTCATCCCGGCAGTTGGTCTCATTCATCCAACAAGCCGATTCCAGGTCCATAGGGCGGCTAATCAAGAACGTTCACGTCCTGTTCGACAGTAAAACCGGATTAACGCCAACGCTTGTCGTCTTACCTCTGTTGGAAAATCTCCAATCGTTGACGCGCCATGCTCGCTCAGCCTCGAATCCGACAAACTATGCATCCTTCGCCTTTCCTTTCGGGCACCATCCTCATACGCCTTGTACTCGTCAATGTCATGATCAGACAATGCGACAAGGACATATTAAGGCTCCCCAATCTGCGGCAGCAGTCATTGGAATACGTGACATTCTCAGACTGGTCGCAGTAGATGTAGACAATAAAGATGCCGAATTTTGAAGCTAAATCACGAATTTATATCGGTGTTCAGCCATTGTGTGACTTTCTCGTGAGCGTCCTCTTGCTGGGATGGGACCCGATGGGCCGGCACGATGCAAGCCATAAGGTCCCAAACATCGTACCCGTTGAACATGTCACCTCCCTCTTCCGTCTCAGTGACAGTACCGTCGTCGTCGGTGTCGTCGGTGTCGTCGCTGGCATCACCGTCATCATCGCTGCTACTGCAGTATGCCCCATGGACGTTGTACTTTTCGTCAGCCATCTTGACAAAAGCTGGAAGAGTTTCGGGGGTCGCCCAGTTTTTGACAGCCGCCGCTCCGAATATGAAGTCCCAAAGATACGGAGGAGGCCATAGCGACCGGTCCTTAGGCTGACGAAGGCATTTGTTGTCCCAAAGTGCGCCGGCGGATACAGCGTTGATCACGTTCGGAGAGTAGTGAACTTCGTTGGCCACAATATGGCAGTGAACCTCATCCTGAGCTCTCGCGTCGGCCTTGTCCAAGTCATGTAAAACCGCATCCTCAACTGTCATATACTCATTAGGGACCTTGAAACTTATTGGGAGTCAAAACATTCCAAGAAACGGAAGAACAAACATGAAGAAATGCCGCGCAATAGTCGGGCATTAAATCTGAAGAAAGGTGTGCAAGCATTGTTAAGCCGTTCCGAATGTCGTCGATTTCATGGATGTAGTCGTGAGGATTTGGTGCTCTCGCCTTTGAAACGAGGTCCATGTACTAGTAGCAAGTGTAAACAGTGCGGTAGGCGAATTAGGGTATAACTTACGATGTTACCTCTGGAGTGAGGCAACAAATGGATTGCCTGACAGCTCCGCATCGCCCCCTCTTTCACCTTAGCCCGTTCCCAGTCAGGAAGTTTTGAATCGGAAGGTAGGAAGGTATTCTGGAGAACACAGCCGCCATCCCGATCCTTACATCCTTGGGAAAACGTGGACGAACGTGCCGCGGAGGACCTCGCAAACTTTCCATCGCTCCATGCTGAGGGATCTACGATGTTTACACCTAATGGCTAGACTTCAGTGGGAATATATATTTCGTACATCACGTACTGCCGCTTGGGGTGTATCTGCAAGTAACGTCTTGTTCAACGGACTGGAGGAGGTTCGTGATAGTCAAAGTAGGTCTCGCCGTGGTCCCGTCCGAAGTATGCAGCGATCCTGTGACCCCGCAGACGCAGAAGCCAAGATAGAGAAGCCACGCCTCAACATTGGTGGTTTGCTTGAATATGTGTTGGCAAGGGATGCGAAGAATTAAAGGCGGCTGAATTGGAGATCTTGGATCCGATAACTCTATTTGGTATTCGAGGCTCATCGTGCTGGTGGTAGAGCAGAGAAGCGGTAATGTAGTATAAGTTACGCTTGATTGTGTCTGGGTCTAGCGTCACGTCTCAAGCGCAAGACTGTCCTGTGGAGAAGAGGTCTTGGAAGCAGGCAGGCATGCAACGACGGTGATGGCACCGATCGTCCAGCGGAACGAAGAAGAGACAAAGCCCAGCAGTAGTGGCTCGGCTACAAGGGGAAAAAATTGGGTTGTTCTTGAGATCCATCCTGTATGGACGGCCAAACTGTCTTTTGAATTGAGAAAAGTGTAGCGGGAACGGATAACGCGTCCCGTTCGTAGAGCAGTGTGAAGAATGGTGGTGGTTGTTGGTGGTGGTGGTCGAAAAAGACTTCGTGTGGACTCCGAATTGGGAAGCCGGCGGCAATCCTTTCTCGCGACTACGCACATAGGAAACAGGTTACAGCATTGTATAGAGAAGTAAAATTTCAACTTTTTCATGACGTATACAGGCAAGAGAGAACTAGGGGACACGTTTGTCTACAAGCAAGGAGAAACTAGAGGACACGTTTGTTTACAAATAGTTGGTACAGTAGCTCAAGTCGACGGCGAGTTAGATGGGCCAGGCTCCGATTGTCGCGCTCGCACATCCTCTGCTGCACGAGAAGCCTTTAGCACCTGATCTACCACAGTACGAACGCTGTCATTGTCAGACGTTTCATGGAGCCATGACAGGGCCTCGGCATCAAGTTCATCGACACCTAACAAGATCGCGTCACGCTCCATGTCAGGCAAGGAACCTGGCTTATCGGACGAAGCATCACCGCGCCGGAACGAGCTCAATGCTTTAAACAGATACAAAGACAGAGTGGTCTTGTATGGACAATCGGGGTTGACGAGCGGAAGTAGCGTACTAGCGACATACGCTAGAAACGCGACGCCCGACGCGCTGGCGAAGGCAATGCCCATAGGCGCACTGAAGTCGTAAAGGAAAATGACCAAGCCAGCCACGAATAGACCGAGCGTGATTTGCATAAGGACAGGGAGGAGACTGATGATCTGTGGGACGTGCCACTTTTCCAGAGACATGAGCCGGAAGTGGCGGATTCGCGCAACGTCGCGAGCATCTCCAGAAGTATAAGACGTATACTGGCGCAACCACTGCTTGGCTAGCATCGCAAGGATAGCGACCAATAGACTCAATGCGAAACTTGTGAACCACAGACCGTTGACCCATAGGTCAGACTGGCTGGCGATAAAGGTAGTGATGCTCCGAGGGACGTCTGAAATAGGACGGCCGTCTGCTGCGGCGCGTTGGATTTCGAGGAGCTCGCCCATCAGAATCGTCATGACCTCCTTGTAATTGATACGCAGAGAATGGAACGTGCGGGATACCAGAATCGAGACGACCATCGTAAAGAGGGAGGACTACACAATCATAAATATTGATTCCGCGTGGAGCCACAAAACGAAACTTACAAAGACAAGGACGACATCGAGCATGTCGCGCCATTCCTCGACCCTTTGGTCTTCAATCTTCTTACTCTCGTCGAGGTAAGTCAACCAGACCCGAGCTTTGGGACCCATTTCCTTATATTCTTCGTCGGGCGCGTACTTCTCTTCGTAATCAAATGTGGTTTCCTCTATCTCGTTCGTGAGAACTGAACCATCACACGGTGATGAGGGGCGTACCATTACGTTTGTACTCTACAGAAGGCGAGCCAAAACCAAGCAGTCTTCGCTTTCCTCTGCGGCGGGTGGGATCCTGGCCTAGGATAGACGAGTCGGAGTAGTCGGCAGAGGGGGCAGCCATTGAGAGGGAGGTTGGACAAGATACAATGAGATGGGTTCTGGAAAACAATATAGCTGATAGTGGGGAGATGGAAAGATGGAATTGTGGCTCCAGGGTTCGTATGTGACCTTTTTATGACATTAACCCGTGGAAAGTGTCGTTATGCCACGCAGAGAACAAAAGCAGGATGATGGCCGCGGTTAGAGAACAAGGAGCATATTGTCATTGACTCCGAATCAGGACGCCGGTGTTGAGTTGAGATGCCGGACCTCCTCCACTACTTCGTCCAGGTTCTGGTGGATACAACAGAATGTACTTTAGATTCGATGTACTTCCAAGACTACATGACCGTCTCTAACTGTAGTAGATCTCATATATTTACGATCTCCGTCCCCTCCGCGACAATCCGCTCCAATATACCTAAAGCTTCTTCAAGATCGCGAACATATCCATCTTCATTCAATTTTCGTAGGAGAAGCTGATTGAAGGACTCTCCGACGACATCCGCGTCGCGGTCATAGGATGGGAATACCATTCCGTCTAGATAGGCCTCTAACGGAAACTGTGTCACGTCGTTAGGCGGCCGTCGAGACCAACGTAGGACAGCCTGGATGACAGAAAGGCATTCAGTCCAGGAAGGATGTCCTGGGTGTAGCCTGACAACTTGCGTTAGAGATTTGGGGTCCCTTATCATAATCATGAAGGCAAGAACGACATTTTGAGGTCGGTAAAGATATTCCAGAAGGTGGCGCGCCGATTCAGACTTCGAGTTCGACCCACAGACATAAGCGTTTTGGAGGAGCCCCGTGCTATAGATCGAAGCAAGGCCCTCGATTGATATTGGAGCGACTAATTGAATCCAATTCTCCTCAACAAAGACATGCATGCCTTCCTCACACCTTTGAGACAGAGCTTGTCCCAGGATACCGTGAAGGAGCACGAAAGCGGAGTCACTTTTTAGATGTGATGCCAGTGGTTGAGTGGCGAGAACCAGACGCGATATGGACCCCTGGCAGAGTTTATGTATCAAGGGGAAAGAAAAGTGCTCCTTTGACCTGGAAAAGTGTCGATAAATGCGAAGAACCTGCACAAGAGAATCATCCATCAGTACGTGAATGGAATCATTTATGCCGGTGCTTGGTAGTTCGTGAACACAGACATAGCTCTGTACCAATGCAAGCAGGAAGTCGTGCAGTACCATTCTGAGCGGAGTAAAACCATTCGGATGCACACAATCTTCTTCAAGGAGAGGTTCGTTGCCAGTGTGGAATTGATACAACACCCTGTGAAGAAGCTCAATGTGCCACTGTACCTCCGATAAATCAATGTTGAGAGAGGCGAGGGGCTGCAACGCAAATCTACCAATTGCAAGAAGCGCACGTTCTCGCGTGACAGGCGAAATGACCATGCCAACATCATGGCAGGCCACAGTCGGCATTTCCAAGAAATAATCCCAACACGTGACAGATGTGAAATGCGCATTTAGACTGTCATTTAACGTCATTGGGTTGGAATCGGTCCGTCTCGGTCTGAAACTCTCTGGGAGCATGATGGCAATGAGACGAGCGGACTGCGCAGCACTAAGATGTTGGTCACTAACGCGAAAAGTTCCGGATGATGAAGCAGCTGCTAGCATTTTCTGCCATACAAGAGGATGCATATGTATGTTGTGGTGCGAGAGCAAGAACTGAAGAACCTTGCAATGCCGCTCCGGAGACCACCCAATCATTCCAAAAATGCATGTGACTGCTTGAAGACGCGGATCGATATCGTCTCGTAAAGAAAGGGGGTTGATCATGGAAAAATACAGGACACGATAATTGCCGAACCAAAAGGTAGGCAGGAGCGCGTAGGAGCGAAAGATGCGTTCCGCGATTCTTCCTATACATCGACGACCATCGTGCTTTCCAGCGATCCAGCCACGAATCAAGCGTTTGAGCTCATCTGTGATTTCATAGGATCTAGACCAAGTGGTCTTTGCATGTTCCAAAGCTGTCTGTGGAAGACCACCGATGGCTTGCATCACAATACTTTGAACAGTGGGGTTCGACGATACATGAAGCAACCAGTCCATATCGTCAACAGAAATGAGATCATATCTAGTGCGCACCACCTCGGTTTCCGTCTCGACCAGGGTATTGACACGCGTAAGAGGTGTAAACCTTTTTGGTGTGCGACTCGTCTGGGAAGCAGTCGACTTTGTAAGATAGAAGTCAACTTTTTGCCATGATAACCGGACAACGAAAATGATGATATGTGATATGTATTGGAGAAAATCGCTCAGCGGCGTTTTGTACGGGCACTGGGGAAGGAAAATCGGGATAGCATTGCTCGCAAGACAAATGACGCATACAACGACAGTGGTAACACCAATCGTCCATGCCAGCGAGACGCGGAGCGGAACGAAGAAGAGACAAAGCCCGCTGAGAAACAGCATCAGAGATACATGCATAACGATGGGAAGCATCCCGATGATGACGCGCACGCGCCATCGTTCAAGCCCCATGAAACGAAATTGACGGACATGACTGCGAAGGCCGGCTGTTCCGGACGGAAGAGATACGTAGTAGTGTAGCCATTGCTTCACAAGGACGGCGGCGAGCGCAACGACCAAGGCGGCAGTGAGGCTAACGACCCAAAGGCCGTTGATCCACACATCAATGGCATCGGGGGTAAACTTCTGCATGGGATTGATTGACAGATGGGTGATATTGGCGACGGAAGCGCCAGCCAGACTGAGCTGAATAGACGCGATATCATAGAGAAGAAGAACAGTCATCTCTGAGAGGTCTGGCTTCAAGTTCTGTGAAACTTGAACGAGGAACGAAGTAACGACGGCCGAGAAAAGACCCGCCTAGTGAAACGCCCAAATGAACGACTGTTGAATTGAAAACGGAAATGAGAAAACATACAAATACGAGCATAACGTCGAGTCCCTCTCGAGACTGTCCAACCATGACCTCGTCAAAGGCAGCCGCTTCTTCAACATATGTACGCCATATACGCGCGTTCGGCGCGGTTTCCTGGCAATACGGATCCTCAGGAAACTTTTGTTCGTAGTCGTCGCTGAAGATAGGCTGTGATGCGCCAGGGAATGTTGTAGGCTGTTTGAGCCCCATAATATGTCTATCCGACTGCTCTAAGTGCCCAGCTGTTCTCCTAAGCGTCGCCGGCATTCGAGGTTGCTGGTCAGTTGGCTCTGGCGAGTCTTCAGGAAGAGCCGCCTGTGCGGTATTGGCCGGCCCGTTGAGGTTCGACTCAGGACCTGGTTTCTGAGGGTGTGCATCCGACATGGAGAGGATACTAAAAGGCAGTAGTGATGGTGTTGAAGACAGTGTTGGTACACCTTCCCAGGAGCCAGGCACACTTAGATAAGATCAAAGATAAGACGTGTGTAAGTAGCGACACAGCCACCGAGCTCACTTTGCGTTTTGCGCTGATGTCCAAATTACTTCAGGAACGTATTGCCCTCGAGGAAGCCCTTTCTTTTATACTTTCAAAGTTCAAGCAGAACGAACTCTCTACCTCGTGGAGCCCAAAGATCTCTTTTATCAGCGAGCCATCGAAACACCTTGGGTTATGTTCACAATCGCTGACCCTCGAAAGACTGGCATAGGAGAGCACGGCGCCATGAGTGTGATGGTCTCAGAGCCCTCGCAGACCATCGCCGTAGGTCTGCGGATACGTGTGTTCATTGCGCTAGAAATTTCCCTCCAGGCCAATTGCCCATGCCCTATGCGGTACCACCTTTTTCCAAAAATTCCTCCCTAAAAAGGACTCGAGAGCCAGTTTCTCAACAACGGCGGCTAGCTCGAGATCGCTAGAGGATTTACTAGAAACAGCGTTCGTCTCGCAGCTTTCCATTCGAGGGTTTCAACTCACACGAGATGTAGTCACCAAATGGTTAATTCAGAACAGCATATCTCCGAGGTCCTTACTTTCATTCAATAGAAAGCGACCTCAGCTCAAGTTCGACGTTTATCATCCGTCGCTGTTACCGCAAGATTCATCAACGTTTACACGCGGATAATCTCCTTCTCCACACTAACAGTCAATCCCCCCCAAAAAAACTCTGACTAGGTTCAGTTGCTGAGATCATGGACCAAGTCTGTAAACGGCGACGTCACTGTGCCGCCTTACGTTCCCGTGGCTCAACATGAAGAGGATTATGTAGAAAGCGAGTGTTGGCACCAGTACGTTCTCTTCGTCGCAAAGACCACCCAGGTATAAGCAGCTCCGTAGAACAGGGTCTCGACTGCTGAAACGGTGAAGCTTGAATTCACGAGCAGGAACATAGGGGTTTGGGCAGCGTCTTAAGATTGCCGTAGACTCGCGTTCGGTCGATTAGTTGGACTCGGGACACCGACAATGGAAGACCTCAATGATGCGCAATATGCGCTAGTATCCCTTGATTATTTCCTTAGACACCACAAGGACATCTTGCTCGCTATCTTCGGAGCGCCGTCTTTCCTCACCTTGGCGGCGGACAATTGAAAGTGTACGCAATTCCTTAGCCTATTGTTTTCTCCTGCACTGAAAGGTGTTGTTAGATAGCGGTAACTGCCCAAATAAGAATGTTCCTCCGGGATTATCTGTCTTCGGGTTTGCGGCTGTATCAAGCCTTCCAACCGAATTGTCGCGTTGTGTTCTACAACTTCAAGTTGTCCTTTTCGACCTGGGTCACCGTGTGCCATTCATTCGAATTCTTCTATGTCTCGTCAAGGCACGACACCGCATTACGTATACACACTACGACGAGTGTGTTCGACCCACCGACAAAGGTGGGTGAATAGTACGGCGCTTTGGCCATAGGGTTCACAACAGGCACATTGGTAATCGTACCCGTGCTCAAGTCCTGTATGACAGTCACCCCCGCAGCTTGAAACACCGCTCTCTCATCCGTCGCGTCGATGCCCCATCCTTTAGGAAGCGAGGTTTCTGTACGTGTTGGTTGGACCTTCTCCGCCGTGCTGCGTGCAATGACTTTGTTCACTATCAATTGTATACGACAGGGTTATTTCACTGGGTTCGGCGTACATCTACATAAGGTTTCGACTTCATGACCATATCTAGCTGTTACGCTGTAGACCTCACATGTTTACGACCTCCTTCGTCTCCGCGACAATCCCGTTCAATATACATAAAGCTTGTTCAAGATCTTGCACATACCCATCTTCCTTCAATTTGCGTAAGAAAAGCTGAGCGAAGGAATCTTCGACGAAATCGGGGTCTACAGGGTATCGGAGAACCATTCCATCTAGATAGGCCTCTAACGGAAACTGCGTCGCATCGTTAGGTGGCCGTCGAGACCAACGGAGGACAGCCTTCACGACAGAAAGACATTCAGTCCAGGAAGGATGTGCTGGATCTAGCCCGACAAGTTGTTTCAGACGTTCCGAGTCCCTCATCACGGTAATGAAGGCAAGAACAACATTTCGAGGTTGGTAGAGATAGTCCAAAAGGAGTTGGTGTACTGTGGGATTAGACAGCCCGCTAGACCCGCAGACATACGCCTTCATGATGGGCGAACGTGAACAATAGGCTGGGTGCTCAATCCATGTCGGAGCTGCTAAAAGGATGCAGTCACCCTCAACAAAGACACGGATGCCTTCCTCACACCTTCGAGACAGAGAGTGTGCCATGATATCACAGAGGATAGCAACACTACTCATAAGCTCATTAGGTTCTTGTGGTCCCAAGAGATGACTGGGGAATAGGCGAGATACAGAAACTGCAAAAAGTTGATGTATCATGGGGAAAGAAAAATGCTTCTTTGAGTGGGAAAAGTAGCGATACATGTTAAGAATGCGTGGAAGACAGCCATTCAGCAGTCTGCAGACATGATAATTTATATCAGACTTGTCAGACTCGGTACTGGGTAATTCAAGAACAAAGACACAGCTTTGCATAATTGCAAGAAGCAAATCATGCAGTGCACTCATAAAAGGAGAATCTTCAACTGGACTGTATGAAGATTCACGGGGAAGGAGACCATCAGGCTCGCCAGTGCCGAAGTGGCACAATAGCCTACTAAGCAGTTCAATGTGCCAGCGAGCATGTGGTTGATCTAGGTTTGACAATGAACAGTTGCTGAGAGCTGCAAGGGCAAATCTACCAATGACAAGGAGCATGTCCTCTCGCTGCATGATAGGTGAAATGACCATGCCACCATTACAAGCCAAAGTTGGCATTTGCATCAAGTAGTCCCAGCGTGCAGGTGTGAAGGAGGACGTCACAGGTGTTGAGTGTGCAGATATGAACTTTCTCAAGTTCATGGGTGTCGGTGAGGGGGCACAGTGAAAGGGCGTGTGCTCGGGGTCCGGGAGCATGATGGTCATGAGCTGAGTGTATTCAGTAGCACTGAGATGTTGGTTGCTAACACAAAAAGTTCCCTGTGACAAAGCAAGCTCAAGCATTTTCTCCCACAGAAGGCAATGAATTGGTGTTGCATGGTGTGTGAGGAGGAAGTGAAGAAACTTGGCATGCATGGAAGTAGTCCAGCGATTGGGCCGGAAAACCCACAGAACCGCTTGGATATGGGGATCATCGAAATCAATGTAGTCCATAGCAGGACAGTAGTAGCGTGATGTAGCGAAATAAGAAATTTTAGTACTAACACTTTTCCAAATGGAGGAGAGGACCGCGGAAGAGCGAAAGACGCGTTCTATAGTTTTTCCTACACAATGGCTACCATGTACCAGGACAAGATCCCTTTCATTCCAGCTGCGAAGCAGCTGAATTATCGCCTCTTCGAGTTCATGGGAGTTTGTCCAAGTAGCTTGGGCATGTTCCAATGCCATCTCTGGGAGACCACCTATGGCCTGCAGTACAATACTGCGGACACTGGGGTTTGACGACATATGGAACAACCAGTCCATAGCATCAACAGAGATGAGATCATATCTAGCATGCACCGCCTCTGTTTCCGTCTTAAGCAGAGACTTGTGGCATGCAACAAAAGACTCGTCGGGTGTGGGAGAGGTCTGCGAAGTAGTTGACTTCATAAGACAGCGGTGGACTCTTTGCCATGATAATCGGACAGCGAAAAGGAATATGTACTGGAGAAAATCGCTCAGCGGCGTTTTGTACGGGCACTGGGGAAGGAAAATAGGGATAGCATTGCTCGCAAGATAAACCACGCATACGATGACAGTGATAACACCAATCGTCCATGCCAGAGAGACGCGCAGCGGAACGAAGAAGAGACAAAGCCCGCTGAGGAACAGCATCAAAGATACGTGCATAACGATAGGAAGCATGCCGATGATGACGCGCACGCGCCATCGTTCAAGCCCCATGAAACGAAATTGGCGGACATGGCTGCGAAGGCCGGCTGTTCCGGACGGAAGAGACACGTAGTGGTGTAGCCATTGCTTCACAAGGACGGCGGCGAGCGCAACGACCAAAGCGGCAGTGAGACTGACGACCCAAAGGCCGTTGATCCACACATCGATGGCATCTGGCGTGAACTTCTGCATGGGATTGATTGACAGATGGGTTATATTGACGACGGAAGCGCCAGCTAGGCTGAGCTGAATAGACGCAATGTCGTGGAGAAGGAGGACAGACATCTCTGAGAGGTCTGGCTTCAAATTCTGCGAAACTTGAACAAGGAATGAGGTAACGACGGCCGAGAAAAGACCAGCCTAACAAAACACCCATGAACGACTGTTGAATTGAAAACGGAAATGAGAAAACATACAAACACGAGCATAACGTCAAGGCCTTCTCGGGACTGTCCAACCATAACTTCGTCGAAAGCAGCCGCTTCTTCAACATATGTACGCCAGATACGCGCGTTCGGCGCGGTTTCTTGGCAATACGGATCCTCAGGAAACTTCTGCTCGTAGTCGTCGCTGAAGATAGGGGACGTTGTAGGTTGTTTGAGCCCCAGAATATGTCTATCCGACTGCTCTGAGTGCCCAACTGCTCTCCTAAGCGTCGCGGGGATTCGAGTTTGCTGGTCAGCCCGCTCTGGCGAGTCTTCAGGAAGAGCCGCCTGTGCGGTATTGGCCGTCTCGTTGTGGTTCGAGTCAGAGCCCGACTGCTGTGGGCGTACATCCGACATGGAGAGGATACTAAAAAGCAGTAGTGGTCAGGTAGTGGTGAGAGTGATGGTACACTCCATGAAGCTGCTTACATAGATAAGATAAAAGATAAGATGAGTCCAGAGTCCAGACACAGACAGGAACTCCCGACACGAGCAATGGCGCTACCGCCAACCTGCAGTAGTGCATTCACATTGTCAATGTTTGAGAAGAACGACTGTCCAAACGAGTCAGTATCGACACAGCCACCGAGTTCACCTTTCGTTTTACGCTGATGTCTAACCTTCTACAGGAACGTATTGCGCTCGAGGAAGACATTCGTTATTACTCTTTTATACTTTCAAAGTTCAAGAAGAACAAACTGTCGACCTCGTGGATCCCCAAGATCTCCTATACCAGCTATCCATCGAAACACCTTCGGTTATGCTCACAAATCGCCGACATTCTGAGCACTGGCACGGGAGACGACAGCGCCATCAGTGTGATGGCCACGGAGCCCTCGCAGACCATCGGCGGAGGTCTGCAGATACGAGTTTTCATCGTGTCAGAAATCTCCCTCCAGGCCCAATCGCCCTTCTCCTCTCAGTCTGCGGTACCACCTTCTTTCAAGAATTCCTCCCTGAAAAAGGACTCGAGAGCCAGTTTCTCAGCAATGGCGGCCAGCTCAAGATCTGTCGAGGATTTACTAGAAACAGCGTTCGTCTTTCTGCTTGCTTTCTGCTTTCCATCCGAGGGGTCTCAAACTCACACGAGGTGTAGTCACCAAACGGTACACTTAGAGCAGCATATCGCCGACGTCCTTGCTTTCATTGAACAGAAAGCGACGGCAGGTCAGGTGTCGACGTTTATCATCCGTCGTTGCTACCGCAAGATTCAGCAACGTCTACACGCGGATAATCTATTTCTCCACACTGACACTCAGTCCCCCAACAACTCTGGCTTGGTCCAGTTGTTAAGATCATGGGCCAAGTCTGTAAAGGAAGAGGACGTCACGGTGCCGCCTTACGTTCCAGTGGCCCAACGCGTAGCGAATTATGCAGAAAGCGAGTTGGAGAAGTTGGCACCAGTACGTTCTCTTCGTCGCAAAGACCATCAAGGTATAAGCAGTTCCGTAGAACAGGGACCCGACTGCCGAAACGGTGAAGTTTGAATTCACGAGCAAGAACATCGGCGTTTGGGCAGCAGCTCTTGCTGTGCGTCTTGAGATTGCCATGGAGACGTTCGATTGTTTAGTTGAAGGGACACCGACAATGGAAGACTTTGATGATGCGCAATATGCGCTAGCATCCCTTGACTATTTTCTTAGACACAACAAGGATATCTGGCTCACTATCTTCACAGAGCCGTCTTTCGTCACCTTGGCGTTGGAGAATTGGAAGTGTACGGAACTCTTTAGCCCATTGTTTTCTCCTACTGCTGAATGGTGTTTCTAGATAGCGGGAACGATGCAGATTACGTTCCTCCAGGATTGTCGGTCTCCCCGTCTATGGCTGTGTTAAGCCTTCCAAGCGAAATGTCGCGTCGTCTCTTACAATTCCTTTTCAACTCGGTCACCATCTTCCATTCGATTAGAACTCTTCGACGCCTCATCAAGACACAGCACGACGTCCAAGTCCGCTTTGAAGCTATCCCACAACAACCGACATTGTCAAAGGAGGATCTGAAACCACGTTTCTTGAATGACCTTGCCCAACGTCTTGCGGGTGACATGCCTGATCAGGCAGAACTCGAAAGCCTCGCAAGTGGACCGTTTCACTTCAACGGGAGTGTCCATTCCGAGGCATTTTCCATGGCGGAGGCAGCAAGGACGACAGACATTCAAAGTATAAGCTATTTTTCGGTATGTTTGCCTCTGCTGCCTATCTTCCCCCACGTTGAATTCTTTGTGTTCAGGATTTCCCAAGAGCGGTCGGAACGACAAGAAAGACCTGTTTCTGTTGTCATTACCTCGGTGAAGCGATGAAGTTTGATTTACCAGATACGCATGGTATCATTCTCCCTTGGTCCCCGCCCCCCAATCTGCCGCCTCAGATTCTCACGGAACTGGGGCAGCGTCTCCGAGAGTTATACGATGACCTTCTGGATGGCATCACATCGACGTTGCAAAGGAGCTCGGAAGCATCATCTCCAGACTCGGACTTCGACTGGAAGAGTCTAGCTGGGAACTACGGCGCGCTACTGACAATTACTTAATTAGAGTCGAGTTGGAACCTTCGTTTGAATCAACGAATGGGTGACATAGTGTACTGAATTAACCTCTGGTGAAGATCTGGTTGTGCCTGCATGTACACCGCCAAAATAGCCCCGTGTTTCCTGAGATATAGAGTAAAAGCATCACTGGTCCAACCGCGGATAACTCAAATGGAGTGTTTCGTGAAAGATACTCCAGAGTCGCGCCAATGCGAATCCCATGACCCTGAAGAGGCTCTCGATTCGTCGTTGAGAAAGGACGCGTTAGAAATGCCTGTTTGTCAATGGACGCCTTCGTTCTTGACACAGTATGAAAATAGTGTACCATTCTGAAGCGGTTTATTCAGAGCCAGATGTGCCTCCCCAACCTGCGCGGCCAGAAAACACTTTCCCTATGAGGAGCTGACTTGGTCGATGGTAGGAAGAATGCAGTCTGCTCGAGACTATTCCGGTCGTGTTCCTTCGCAAGCCAAATCAATTAATGATCACAACTGTTTGTTTTCAACAAGAGCATGCCTTGCTAACATTGCAAGGTTTGACGTGCAATGCAGGATTAAAAGCGGTTGACGTTTTGACGGTGAACTCCCCAAGGCGAGCAGCCGAATAAAAGGTTGTCGTTAGGCAGGCGGCCACGGCACAATTCAGCGGCGCCGTCTTATCGGAATGTAATGCATCAAGCTTCGCATGCGAGAGAGATTGTGAAGCTGAAATGACCAACCGTTCCTTGAGCTGCACTTGTGTTTCCTGAATAAACTGGACGTGGAGGAGCTAAGGAGACCGACAATCACCCGCAAGGCGTTCTTCATCATATATTTCTGCAAAGCACCAATAAGAGCCTCGCCGATCCTCCCGAATACGTTCGCTGGAGGGGTAGCACAGAGACCGGATTGCCATCTTGGTCCGGCAGCGCTCTGGGGCTTGATAGATGGGTAATCCATCGTATGTTTCTGTAGGAAAGCCATCAGCGAACAGCGTCTCCACGAGCAGTCTGATGCAAGATCCACTTTCTCTCTCGCATCGAAGGGACTGGGAACTTTAGGGACGGCCTTGAAGCGCTGATTCCCATACATTGATTCCAAGCAGAGAGATGGCACGCTCGCCCAATTGAAAAACGTGTAACCTGCGATACTGACTTGATATCAGTCCGAACAAGATCATCCTTCCACGATCTTTTGAAAAGGTCCAACATAACCATGCGTTGATAGAACTTGACGGTCCCGTCTGGCCTGTACATCTACTTTACCTCCAGTGGTACCCACGTTCATGCACCACGAACAAGAATTACGAATACCTGATATCGGTCCAATAAAGCAATATCGTGAATCTACGCACAACTCCATCAGTATATTATACAGTCTACCAAACCAATTAATCCGATGGCGGAACATAAGGCTCTACCAGCATCTTGCTAAACTCCTGTAGCTTCTCCGGCCCACGGACTTCCTCTGTGAGTAACGGGAGTCGAACGATGTGGAAGAACTCGTCATAAAGTTCGTGAGCCTCGTTGAGGTATTTCTGCTGCATCTTTTGTCGGACGCTGCAGTGTTCGCAGTTGGAGTCTGTCGAAGAAGGTAAGTAGCCGAATACAAGCAAGGCATATGAACGTACCCTTCTTGGGGAAGAGAAGCTGGTTGACGACAATGTTATGTGTGTCAATTTCGTACGACGTCAGCTCCTGGACCAGCCGCTCCGTTTCATAGAGAGACAGAAACTCGGATATGCAGACGCAAACAAAGGTGGTCTTCTCTGGGTCCTTGAACTGGGTGTTGACTTCTGTGATGACGGCGCGCATGGATTCGAGCTTGGCAAACATATCCTCCTGTGATCCGGCCTCGCCTCCCATCATGGCAGACATTTGGTTTATCATAGGACCAAAGCGAGAGCCAAGGGAGCTCAGTTTTCCGAGGGCCTTTTCAAGAACGGTGGGGAATGAGAGGAAGCGGAGAGTATGCCCTGTCGGCGCGGTGTCGAAGACGATGACCGAGTATTCCATGGACTTTACATGCTTCATGATTTCGGCAAAGCTCATGGCTTCATCGACACCGGGAATAGCGAACGCGAGGTCCTGCATCATGGAACCCATCATGCCATTGGAATCAGCTGTAAAACTGTTGGTTATCGTTGACTGTGAACGCACGAACACGTACATTGCTCAACCATCTCCTGAATAGCACTTGTTGGATCAATTTCCATGGCGAACAGATTGTCGAATCCATTGACTTTGGTCGCGTCTTTCGAGAATTTCTGACCAAATGCGTCCGAGAGGTTGTGCGCGGGATCCGTTGACTGCAGGCGCATTATTAGATTTCGTTTACGTGGAGCCCAGGGGACGCACGATGAGGAGGACAGATTTACGACACTTGGCTAGTTGTATGGCCAGTGAGCATGATGTGGTGGTTTTGCCTGTATATGTGCGAGCACGAAAGCAAGATTGGCGAGTTCATGGTGGTGGTGGTGATCGGCAAGAGACCAATTTGATCTCTCCTTCTGACCTCCATCATCTCGATAGGTCGGTTATCCTCTGCAGCTGGATCCATCCTCCCTCAACTGCCATACAGCACTCCAGCTCTCCAACCAACAGCGAAACGCGTATGGGCTGCGGGGTCCGTCTGCTCACTGTCGACACTCATGCTCCACGCCTCGTCGCGCCTCTCTCTCCTGGCCGTTTCCTACGCTATCGCGAAACGCGCGGATATAATTCGCGACAGCTGACCTGGCGACCTGCTTTGTCGCCCCGTTGACTCTGCTTCAACACGCTTCGATTCACGGCAGACGCAGTCGCATTTATCGGTATCCGCGGACACTACTTTCTTCTCGCTCGCGATGGACCTGGATTTGGGCGTTGAGGAGGAATCCCGGGTCGGAGGTCACGGTTGAGGCGGGAGACGAAGACGCAGATGGCGGTTGAGGAGCGGGCGGAGCAGCCCAGGTTACGCTGTCGCACACAGCGAGTTGAGTGCGTCCCGGGTCGTACTCACGCAGGACCTTCTTACACGGACGGCACTTCAACTACTGCCAACTCGACACTACCCTACGTCTCCTTGTCCAACCTATCCGCAGACACCATTATGCTGCCGATACACTCCCCAATACCGACCTCTTACAATACTTCTACTTATTTACCTACTCTACTATACGTCTGTTTAACGGACTGTCAGTAAGTATCATACCGTGCGTCGTAGAAATAGCCTACATTTGTACTACGTATCCCAATAAACTGGTTTCTTCAACTTCTATAACAAATGGTTAGTTCCCAGTAGTCGGAGGTCACAAAACTGTTACCTCGTCCAGACCGCGAGATGAGCAGTCAAGAGCCGTCGTCCGAAATGCCCAAGTCGGTAAGAACACGTCTTGAGAAGAACGGGACAAATACATCTCCAGCCTACCATCGAATTCGCGTGAGTAACAGTTCGGTAGGTAACAAGCACACAGCTTACCTGACCAGAAAGCATGTACAGAGAGACTTCGAAGCCAAGACTTGATGATATGCTCCCCAACTGCCTCACTATGCCGATCCGGGTTGACGAAAGAAGCTGTAATGAACGCGGTCAGTGAGATAACGCGATAACAAGAAGAAGACTTACTCGACAGGATGAGAACTCGACTGGACTCATGCCGGCCCGTCCGACTACAAGCTTCAAGACAAATAAATCAACGGTACAAGTAGGAGAATGACACACGCTTACCAGTCGAGTCAATGACGAACATCAAGACCTGGTAAAGTTTCAGTGGATGATAAAGGTACACAAGAGCGAGGACGCGACGTACCGGTTATTGAAGGCGTCGAAGAAGATACTCGTTCAACGAGGGCCTCCGTCAAAGTCATAGTTGGGGCTGAGAAAGGGTTAGCCCATGTTGAAGCACATAGAACACAAGCAAGAGAGTTGATGAACATACCGAAGAATGAAAAGCTAACAAGTTGAAGTCAGCGTTGACGACAGCGGCCTTGGTCGAGGCTAATGAGAGGTTGGTCAACGTTCAAGCCAAGGAAAGTCACGCTGACTTACAGTACATCGAATGGAGGATGGCCATGGAGATAGGCCATGTTGACGTCTGCATAACAACGTCAGCACCAACGACGATGAAGAATACAACTTACCTCGACGAGGTGTCAGACTAGACGAGGGATAGCATCGAATGTCGATGCTTGAAGTAGTTGGTATTCAATTCATGAAGAAGTATTGAAGCGTGGACGTACTGGAGAGCAAGAAGCGCAGCGACCCCGTGACGAGAAATGCGGTCGAACAAGAACAAGTCGAAAGGCATCGGGTGATGAACGATCTAAAGACAAGGCATCAACATCGGTCAAGGTCAACTCGAGGAAAGAAGTCAACATACCGTCAAGACAACAAGGAGGAACAGTCAAATCATCGACTGGTGTCGATGTAGTCCAGCCTAGGGTAACCTCAACAGCAAGACCGAGCAGAGTCAAGGCGTGACTGACCAAGGGTAACAACAAGGCTTGAATAACAGTTCAACGAACATGATGGCAGGTCTAAAGAAGGACAAGTCAATCAACCAACACGTGTATCGGCAAAAGTTCAACATACCGTGACTTGGGGAGCGTTGTCGCCGCCGTCGACAAGCGCCGCCCCGAGGAGTCGAGTCGAGCATGTCGAAGTAGGTGGTCCCGCTGCGATGTGATCCCATAGGAGGCGGCGAGGGCCATAGAACAGTCCAATCCCGACGTCCCGACATCCTGTTCAATGCGCCAAACGATGAGCACAGGTTCGGACACGACGGAATGAAGTCACCTACCCGACGGACATGACGAGGAGCTCACGATCCCGACGATAGCGGCATTACGACGTCAAAGACGACCGACATCGTGGTCATAGTGGGTGGGAGAGGCAAGTGATAGTGGGGGGGAAGGAAGAATGGAATGGGGGACACCTTGCTGGTCCTAGCTTATATCCCAGAATATCCCGCGTAAGATCCAGATCTGACGAAATCCATTCAGCGGGGATTCGAGGGTTATGACGTTGCCGTCGCTAGGCTATCCGTTTTGCTTTGCCAACCGAATTTGAGGAATGTTGGATTTCGCGGCGCCACACGTAAGTTGGTATTGAAAAATGTTGTTCAATTGAAAGTATAACAACCCGAATAATATGGCGGCGATACGAGTAGTACTGGGAGAACATCTGGGGGGAAGCGTCAGCTCCTCGAGATGAGGTATCATGACTAGTCGAACACACCTGGAATTCCAAAAAGTCCTAAATCGAGTACTTTTCAACGTGCAAAGGCTCCTCAACTGAAACGCCCGCGTATCCATGCCATTGTCGTATCCGCGTTCTAGTCCACGGTAAAGCCACCACGTAAACGAAAAAACCGTAAATGACCGCAAGAGCGTTCCACGGCGCGAACTCCAAAACGGTGTCAGAATCATGAGACCGCGAAGTCTGCGGATCCATGCTGTCAGAGATAAAGCCTATTCAATAGCGTTAGCGCTGCCGATAAACAGAAGGAGCACATTCCTTGTTGAATGGAAATCTTTTCCCGAGTTTCACGCTGACTAGACCTTGAATTCCGGGGCTCAGCGTATTCTGCGTGAGCTATATCCTGAGTAAACAGATCCAAAAGAGTAGATGAATGAGCGATTAACGCCGCGGAGCAATTCCCAAGAGAGTTGCCGTCCAGATTAAAACGGGATGGGGGATGGAGGCAAGGATGTAAAGGCCGCGTCACCCTTCCCAGGCTGTCGGTCCCGACGCGATAAGATTGACTTGCGAGAGGCACCAGTCGTGCCCGTCATAGATAACAAAAGACGAAGTTAACGGCAGCGGAAAGTAAAGTCAAGGAGAAAAGTGAAATAAGACGCGTTTGACGCGTTGTCCCGCCCCTAGGAGTGTCGGGATTGCTGACTATACATTCTGAGAGTATATCCCGAGCCAGAAGAAGCGCACAGAGGTGTAGAGACGGCTTGAATTTATTTGACGCAAGAAAGCAGGTCGGCGTGGTGAGAGTGAAAGTCCAAGTGCACTCGATCACACTCGGCGTTGTCCGAACTGGGACTTGCACTCTTACCACGACCTCAAACGCGTCGCTCCGACACTCCGCAACGATGGTAACGTCTGCCCCCTCTGCGCTGACCGCGGACTATGCGGAGGACTTACGGTGGCCTAGAATAACGTTGGCCTTGTGGTAGTTAACGGAACATGAAGGTAAGCTTTTATTGAAACGACACATGAAGGTTTTCGGCTCACCATGGATAAGGTTTGTCTGTACTTCTCGTGGCGACGTTTCAAGACTGCTTTTAGACACGTAACGCTTGTACTACGTGCTCTGGTACGCGGGGATCTTATGTTAATCTTGTATATGACTGAACTTGTTTCCAGGAACGTGTTATGATTTTGTCGGCGGACTTGGGGGCTTAGGCGGAAAGTGTTGGCGACGTCGAGGACGTTTATGACAGCGGTGACATGACATCTAGACCACCTTGATAGGTATGGCCTTCCCATGTTCAATTTTTCCATTCTGACAAGACCTTTAAAACAGTATACATTACGACGACTTTGTGGACATTATTTACTCTTATTCTAGTCTATTCTACTTGTTCTGCGTGTGTACGGCGTCAAAATCGCGGCATTGTATCCCCAACTCGACCCCAACCGTCTCTACCGACTTCAACTTCCACGCCGACGCCTACTACAGGAGGCGAGAAGAAGACGAGGTACACGGCGAACTCTGCACGATGTCGTTACCGCAAGTCTTAAAGTTACCGCGGTACGTACCTGATCTGCTGAACATGGAGTGTGGCGAATCAGGATTCCGTGATGGCTTGGTTGACGAGATCAAGGCGAAAGGCGCGCTCGTTGACGTTCTTGTGTAGTCCTCGATGGCGTGTGTGCGGTACTCATCGTTGAGAGGACTTCAGAGTCGCCCTGACCTCCCCATTAGGTCCAAGGCAGAGGCCATGATAATCATGGTACGTACATATTTTATTCAGCGCGAATATCCGGCTCAGGGAAACAAACCAGATCTGGATCTTAATTGATTGGTTCTCCTCGCTTCCTTTGCAGCGCTTGTTTCCGGGTGGTATCTTGTCCATTGGAGGGCGTCCTCAACTGGTGCCCGCTGCGAGAGTCAACTTGATGAGCGGCGATTCGGATTCGGGATACTTGAGTCGGTCAGGAGACGGCCGTGTAGTCGCAACCGAGCCCCCGGCCAAAGTCCCGCAGAATTTCCTAAAGAGTCATGTTCAAAAATTGAACATGACGGCAAAAGGTAACGTTTGAGGCGGGGGACTCCACTCCGGAAAGACGTGGCTGGGAAACTTTCCGCGCGATTGACGTTGAGTAAATGCAGATCTGCATCGCCATGGATCCAAATCGGAGAACTTGCTAGTCGCCTTTGAAGTGTGGCGTTGGCGCGAGGATTAACTAGAGGCATGAACAACCGGGTCATTTGATGGACGATGGACATACCATGAGGCACGTCCACGGCGTGAAGACTCGGATTTGTCTATGGGAGCCCTGGTTCCGTTGTTAGGACGCTAATGAATGAGGAGTATATTCAGTGAGTACATACCTCTTCTTTTTTTCGCTGATTTCCGGCTCACGGAACTTGAGAAGATCTCGATCTACGTCCAGAAGCGCTATTCGGATCGTGTCCGCCTTGCCGTTCATGTCCCAGGGCTGTGCGTCCGGGAAGTCGAAGAGAATGAGTTCGATGTCGACTCCGGAGGTGACTCGACGAGCGGGCTGGTCCGGCCATGCGCGTCGATTCCAAGATGTCTTCGCTGATATCCTTTAGGCCCGGGCTAGAGAAAGTAGCGCATAATTTCCTAAACAGTCATGTTCAACTTTTGAACATGACGACAAGTATAGGTAACGTACCTTCGCTCCTTGTCTAGAAGTCCCCCTGTCTAAAGCATTTGCAGATCTGCGTCGCTGTGATGTCAGAATTGGATAAACTTGCTAGTTGAATTTATTGTGTGGCGTCGTCGTGGTGACTGGTTCGACTTGTCGTCGGCCCTAGGACGACATCAGAAACGCTTTGATTTGACGGCTGATTAACCTACTGTTTGAGACCTCTATTCGGGTCGTTGCTGGCGAAGAGAGGATGGACTTGTGGGTGGTTTAAGTATGGGTGGTGTGTGATTGTCGATGTTGAAATGTACACGGTATTTGGCGCGAGGAAGGCAAGAGCGACGTTGAAGAGAGGTCTTGGTCAGTCGTATCCCTCAGCGCTCTCGGTTCTTGGGGTTATTCTTGATTACTATTTCGGATTTCCTAGTTTGTATGTTGAACTTTGGAAGACGGGTGAAAAGGTGACGTACCACGCCCTTATCCGAGACCGCGGACTTCGTAACTAATCGCTTAAGATCCAGATCTGAATCAAGCTCCAAATGGGGCGAACTCGCTGACGTGTGGTTCGAGTTTCTTGTGTGGCGTCGTATCACGGAAGTCGTGCCCGTTACTACGGATTGTTTAGCGCTGAAAGGGGGTGAATATTTCCAAGTCCAACCTGTTTCTCAGTCGTTCGCGTTGTCAGTGTCCTTGTGGGGGAAACATGGTAGTTCGGTAAGTCCAAGCGGGATTGGCGCGGGGGATGAGGACGAGGCGGGAGTCCTGGGATTCTCCTTGCGCTTGTATTGGGGCTCTTGTCTCCGTCCTCGCTTGATGTTCCTGCCTGGAAGGTTCAACTTTTAGAGTTGAACCATTAAATGGTAACGTACCTTCATCGATTCAAGCCCGCGGAATTCATAATTAGTTTGTCCAGATCCATATCGCCCTCAAGTCCGAATGGGGTCGTGCTCTTGACGTGTTTCTCGCGGGTCACGACCCCGTTTCTAGGATATTCCTCGGACTGTCTTACGGGATTTGTGAGAGTACGGCGGCATAGAAGTTAAAATGTAGCGAACCTCAGGCCGCGTGGAAACAAAACAGTGCGATATCCGACCCCAAAACCCGATTTCCATCATTCCACATCAAAGCCGGATACGTTGGGAAGCCTGCTACTAAACGCAATCTCCTCAGAATTGAACTGGACACAAGGGGAGAAAAGCACGAACCTTAAGCCCCGCAGCGAGCGATCTCTGGCTGCCTGAACCTTCAGATCCCGTTTCCGCCAGATGTAGAGCCGGTATGCGGTGGGTCTAGTTTCGCCTGCCGCCGTCGTCTGGAGTGCTTGTTTGCTATCCTGGCCGAATTTCCTAACCTGGGTGTTCAACTTTCGAAGCTGAACTAAAAGGTGACGTACCCGCATTCTTCTGAACCCGCGGAATTGACAATCGAGCTTGTTCAGATCTAGATCTTCATCGAGTTCTTGGTCGCGTTGCTCGGATGTGTTTATTGCGAGTCACGACACCGTTTCTGAAGTGAAATCTGGAACGATTGAGATGATACTGTTTCGAAATGAAGGTAAGATTTACCTTTGCCACCATGGATATTCCTCGAACTGCCCTGAAAATTGTTAGAACAGAATGATGAGGAAGTCAAAACGACACCAACCTCAAGCCCGGCAGCGAGCGACACTACGACACCTGATCCTCAAGCCCGATTTCCGTCATCTGCTGAAGGGGCCTCAACCTAAGCAAGATCTACTCAGAATGGAGCGGGATGTAAAGCGGGAAGAATGCGAACCTCAAGCGCCCGGTGAGCGACTCGCACTTCACGACGGAAACTCTGGCGCCGTTGAGCGCACCAAGACGCATCAAGTCCGCCGACTCCAATTCTGCGCAAATTGAGACGACATGGCATTCAGAGAGAAGGTAAAACCTGCCTTTTTCGAGTCGAGATACACGGGCAACTGACAACAAGATTAGCACATTCAAGGTGGTAAAGAAACTAAAATTTCACGAACTCTGCACGTCTCGCCTTCACCAGCCCCCCGCGGGACACGCCATATCGCCAAATTCAGTTCTGGATAAATTGAGGGACCTTGACGAACAAGTCGTATGTGCAGTTCAGCGCTCTTTGCCTCGGAACTGATGCGATGTCAGCTCTCCGCACCGACAGAGATCAAATAGCGACAAACCTTTACTACAACCTTGTACTGCTCTCCTTCGCCACCTACGGCAAACAACCTCGCGCTGACTCCATGATCTGTTACCCGTACTAGTGAGAACTTGAGTCTGAATGCCGTCAGTAAACGAGGGGGTGCAGCGGCGGAGTGAGTCGAAGAGTGCGGGCATGATGTTCTGGTAGCAAGCGCGTTGTCAAGTGCAACATGACTCAAGTCCACGGAGCCGTCCTTGGCGTAACTTCAAGCTTTGTATTGGAGGCCTTTTCGGAGAACTTGTTTTGTTTCTTGCAGCTGGTTGTACTGGTGTTTTTCGGCCATTCTTACATCTGTTCGAACCGTATTCTCAGCATGATTTCAAGCATTGATAAGGGCACGTAGACTGAGAACATTCTCAAGACACCTCAAGACCAATTCGGCTCTCGTTTGAAACGTGTGTACCTGGTAACATAATTGTGCCACACTTGTTTGGAGGCCTTGAACTTGTCTATCAACTCCAAAGCGCAGTATGTTGGAAAACACCATGATATGGGTACTGTTCGAAAGCTGCAGAACGGGGCCTTCAAGTCGTAGTGAGGGGATAGTGGTCGGTGAAGACGTAGAATGGTGAGGCGATGTCATGCCAAAGTCTAACAAGCGCCTGTGTCGTCAGACCACCTGCTCGAACTTTAAAAGAATCAACAGCACCGCCACCACCAGGGAGTATAAAGAGGGCTCGGACGCCAGCCACGTCTATCCATTCCCTTGCCCCCAGGTTTGTCTCTCTCCCTCTCCCGTGCGCCTGTTGGTCTGGAGCGAGTACCATGGTGATGACGACCACCTCGTGTGGACTGTGTGGACCCCTGGCGTCAGAGCGTGCTTGAATGAATGTCGCGGCGTTTCAGCTTCCACACAGTTGGTACTTGCTGTCGGAACGCGGCATCCGTCTTTTTTTTTTGTTACCTATGTGGCGTATACTGTACTATTACGATCATAGGTTCGGTCACAGGTCACGGCTGAAAAAAACGGCCTGCGCCAATAATTTTCTTTTGATTAATCTGATTTTTTTCGATTAAATTTTGACCAAAAATTTGTCTTCGACCGAACCTATGATCGTAATAGTACAGTACCGGGTTACGGCCCTTTGAGGTACCACCTTGGGTACCCCTACTTATTTGTCTGTTCTACATGTACCTTCGGGAGGGGAAACTATTGACAAAATTCCAAAAACCTGAGTTGAACTTGGCTCGATTTTTTGACGAAGCTTAACGACGTGTGAAGTACCAAACTCAACGGCAGCGCAAGCCGTACAAAACGGGAGGTGAACGGCAGTAAATGGGACACAAACGGCACTCAAAATGGTAGAATTGGAAATGGATGCGATTCCTATTATTTTCTCCTACAGTGTTTCTAGATAGCGGTAACGATGCAGATTACGTTCCTCCAGGATTGTCTGTCTCCCCGCCTAAGGCTATGTCAAGCCTTCCAAGCGAAACGTCGCATCGTCTCCTACACTTCCTTTTCAACTCGGTCACCATCTTCCATTCGATTAGAACTCTTCGACGCCTCATCAAGACACAGCACGACGTCCAAGTCCGCTTTGAAGCTATCCCACAACAACCGACATTGTCAAAGGAGGATCTGAAACCACGTTTCTTGAATGACCTTGCCCAACGTCTTGCGGGTGACATGCCTGATCAGGCAGAACTCGACAGCCTCGCAAATGGATCGTTTTACTTCAACGGGACTGTCCATTCCGAGGCTGTTTCAATGGTGAAGGCAGACACTCAAAGTATGAGCAATTTTTCGGTATGCCTGCCTCTGCTGCCTATCTCCCCCCGCGTTGAATCTTTTTCATTTAGGATTTCCCCAAAGCAGTCGGAACGACCAGAAAAACCTGTTTCTGTTGTCATTACCTCGGTGAAGCGATGCAGTTTGATTTACCAGATACACACGGCATTATTCTCCCTTGGTCCCCGCCTCCCAATTTGCCTCCACAGATTCTCACGGAACTGTGGCGGCGTCTCCGAGAGTTATACGATGACCTTCTGGATGGCATCACCTCGACGTTGCAAAGGAGCTCGGAAGCATCATCTCCAGACTCGGACTTCGACTGGCAGAGTCTAGCTGGGAACTACGGCGCGCTACTGAAAATTATTTGATCAGAGTCGAGTTGGAACCTTTGCATAGGTGCTATCATTACTCCATGGTTCCTAATCGGAATGTAATACATCGAGCTTTGCGCCTCGTGAGAGAGATTGTGAATCTGAAACGACACAAACAAGAGCTCTTCGATATGTCCGCATGATGCACATGCACGTCGATCTTCCCGAATACGTTCGTCAGGTTGTCATCATATGTTTCTGCAGGAAAGCCATCAGCGAACAGCGTCTCGAAAAAAGGAGACGCATCAGAAACAGAGAGGCAAGCATCGTTTGATCTCCGAATGACAAGATCCACTTTCTCGCTCGCGTTGAAAGGACTGGGAACTTTGGGTACCTTGCTCATGACGGAGGGATGGCAAGCGCTGATTCACACACCTCGATTCCTAACCGAGAGGTGGCACACTCGCTCGAGTCAAAAACGAACCTGTGAGACTGACTTGATGTCAGTCCGAACAATATCATCCTTCCACGCCACATCCTTTGAAAAAGGTCCAACATAATCATGTGTTGATAGAACTTGACGGTCCCGTCTGACCTGTGTATCTACTTCAGTATATTATACAGTCTACCAAACCAATTAATCCGATGGCGGAACATAAGGCTCTACCAGCATCTTGCTAAACTCCTGTAGCTTCTCCGGCCCACGAACTTCCTCTGTGAGTAACGGGAGTCGAACGATGTGGAAGAACTCGTCATAAAGTTCGTGGGCCTCGTTGAGGTACTTCTGCTGCATCTTTTGTCGGACGCTGCAGTGTTCGCAGTTGGAGTCTGTCGAGCAAGGTAAGTAGCGGGATGCGAGCAAGGCATACGAACGTACCCTTCTTGGGGAAGAGAAGCTGGTTGACGACAATGTTATGTGTGTCAATCTCGTACGACGTCAGCTCCTGGACCAGCCGCTCCGTTTCATAGAGGGACAGAAACTCGGATATGCAGACGCAGACAAAGGTGGTCTTCTCTGGGTCCTTGAACTGGGTGTTGACTTCTGTGATGACGGCGCGCATGGATTCGAGCTTGGCAAACATATCCTCCTGTGATCCAGCCTCGCCTCCCATCATCGCAGACATTTGGTTTATCATAGGACCAAAGCGAGAGCCAAGGGAGCTAAGTTTTCCAAGAGCCTTTTCAAGAACGGTTGGAAATGAGAGGAAGCGGAGAGTGTGGCCTGTTGGTGCGGTGTCGAAGACAATGACCGAGTATTCCATGGACTTTACATGCTTCATGATTTCGGCAAAGCTCATGGCTTCATCGACACCGGGAATAGCGAACGCGAGGTCCTGCATCATGGAACCCATCATGCCATTAGAATCGGCTGCAACACTGTTGGTCATCGTTGACTGTGAACGCACAAACACGTACATTGCTCGACCATCTCCTGAATAGCACTCGTCGGATCGATTTCCATGGCAAACAGATTGTCGAATCCATTGACTTTGGTCGCGTCTTTCGAGAATTTCTGGCCGAATGCGTCCGAGAGGTTGTGCGCGGGATCCGTTGACTGCAGGTGCATGATTAGATTTCGTTTACGTGGAGCCCAGGGGACGCACGATGAGGAGGACAGATTTACGACACTTGGCTAGCTGTATGGCCAGTGAACATGACGTAGTGGTTTTGCCTGCATATGTTGCTTTAACTGCGAGAACGAAAGCCAGATTGAGGCGTACATGCCTACACCGCCCTTTCCACCTAACAAACCCGGTTAGACGGGGAGTACAACTGGATTAAACGCGAATAAATACCACAGAATATCCATTTCAAAGTGTCCTGGTCGAGTATATTTTGCAGCGTCGGCGGCAATGTTTCGTCGGCCATGGTGGTACGTGGTTAAGGGAGAGTTGAGCTAGGGTTAGGGTTTTAAGCTTGATCTTCAGAACCTTCCAGTACATACGCATCGCAACGAGTTGGGTGAGGTCATTTCGCTTTTTTCGAACGTGAATTATTAAAGGCAAGTAGTAAGCTTGTGCAACATTCACTCTGTCATCCCCGAATAAATGGTCAATCTGCTACGCGCTCCCTCTGGAGCCCATTTGACTTTCCTTACGCGTTCTAGGAACATATCAATTTTTTTCGGCGGCTGCAGATCACAATTGTTCTTCCCCATCGTCCAACGCCTGCGCATTGCATGTTGCAACCACTTGATCTCCAAGCACCGCATCTATACATGGGTGTACAGTAAGCAAGGCAACAACCCCAGTGTGATACTAATGGGAAGCAAGAATAAAGCAAACAATAGTATAGATACTACGAACAACGCGTGACGTGGATACATAGAAGGTAGCTGGGAAACTAGGACTTCGTGGAAGGACTATCATGCTGTCGTTCCGACCAGATTTCAATTGTGCCGCATTGTAACGAATGCGTAGAAAATGGAACATGCCGGAATTGCACTCGGCACAACCGTTGGACTATCTGTCCCATGATCTAGCAAGCTTACACATCCTATGCCCCGTTTCTGGGTCCACGTTACCCCAGTTCGGCCAGCAATCGGCTGTGGCGCCGGATCGCCACATACGCCCTCCCGTTCAAGGCAAGGGGTACAAAGGGTGCACCGAGGCTTGAACGCAAGACTCTCGTGTTCCACCATATGTAACGAATGCGTAGAAAATGGAACATGCCGGAATTGCACTCGGCACAACCGTTGGACTATCTGTCCCATGATCTAGCAAGCTTACACATCCTATGCCCCGTTTCTGGGTCCACGTTACCCCAGTTCGGCCAGCAATCGGCTGTGGCGCCGGATCGCCACATACGCCCTCCCGTTCAAGGCAAGGGGTACAAAGGGTGCACCGAGGCTTGAACGCAAGACTCTCGTGTTCCACCATATATAAAGATGTAACGACGAGTGACCTGATCGACCGTCATTCCTTATTTGGTCATCTTTCCCGCCTTTCTTTCACCCGCTGTCATACGCGGTCTTCCTCTTTTCCTTTTACAAACCCTACGGGATACCATTCCCTTCTATATGTTATTTTATTCCTTATCATACTTCCGTTCCATTCCGTAGCGATACAGCGGACATCCGTACTTTTACTATATATACAGATACATGAGACTAGCTACAGTAGGTTTTCTTGAATCTACTACATACCCCAGTCATTCGAGCGACCTCGCGTTAACACCAACGCACCTACTTTATCCCCGTGTGACGGATTCGTGATCCCTCGTCACGATATCCTCACATATTTTTGACTTCGGCCTACTCCCAACTCTAGCTTTTCTCTAATCTCTTCGACGGAACCCCCTGGTCTGATCAACCCGGCCCTCCTCGACCCATACCCATATTCTTTTCTTAATGGCTACTCGTTACAACTTGCGTTCCAGGCAGCGGGCGAATTCTGCGCCACCTAGTGTGCGCGGAACCCCTGATACCCAACCTGGTCCAGTTGTCACCGGTGAGCTCCCTAGTTTGTCTCCCCTTACTAATAGTGTTTCAGGCGTAGCCTCCGTACAGCCCTCTGCATCGCGCATGGAAACGGAAGCTACGGCTCCGGAGATAATTCCCTTTGCTATCAAAGAGGAGTCGGTCTCAGAGCATGTCCCATCGGCAGAGCCTAGCGGCGAGCTGAAAGGGAGCCCGACGTCTCGCGTAGCGAGTTACCGGGCGGTAGAGTCTGATGACTCGGAGGGCGAGGATGACGATTCTCGCCCGTGGTCTACTGTTTCGTACAAACGTACCGGTAGACAGAATGATAATTTGATTTCATTCGATTCCCCACGACAGGAAGCCGTAAACCGTCTGACTGCTGAGGAAGCCAATCTTATTAAGCGCCGTAACCAGGGCCTTAAGATTTACGAGCCCGGTGAACGCAGCGAAAGCTCGTCGGATAGTGAGAGTGATACTGCCCCGCCACCGGAAGAAGTTGAAGTCCCTTACACGGGCAAAGGCAAAGGCATCGACCCCCGTAACTGGGGAAATGTTTCTATTAACAACGATGAACTTGTACTACAGCAGGCTCTACTCGATAATGCTAAAGTATTTGGTACTAAGAACTCAAAGAGAATCAGTGGCCCTACTGTATTCTCCAGTAAATACTTTCCTCCTGAGGAAGAGTACACGTTCGGTGAAGTACCTCAGGAACAGGGTGCAACTGCAAATGTGCCTGGTCCAAGTCGTCGTGTTGCTATAGAAGAGGTAGACGATGAGGATGCTCCTCCTGTTCGCAAGGAACCTTATCATCTCTCGCGTCACCTTATATCCCCGGTGGGAAGCGATAGCGACGATGAAGGATATACCGTGTCCAAGCGCAAAGACTCAGTTCCGAGTAAGGCTAGCTTGAAAGCCGAGAAACTGGCCCGTCGTGCCAAGCGACGTGAGGCCAAAGAGGCATCTTCCATCCTGGAGAGTGACCAGGAAAAGAAGAAAAAGAAGAAGTCCAAATCGCGGAAAGTTCGGACGAGTTCTACACCTCTGACTGATCTTGTGGCTGAAAAGATCCGTGACGTGATTGAAGAACGACCTAAGAAGGCAACGCGTTCTGAAACCCAATCCCGCGATTCGCAGATCCGTGACTTTCTGAAGCCATCGACTCAGATCGCGACTGGAAGTCATTTGGATAACTTGCTCGGAAAGAAGAAGCGGAATGCACCTCCGCCTCCCCCGAGTGGTTCGAGTTCTTCCTCGTCCTCGTCTTCTTCCACGTCGTCATCGTCCTCTGACTCGGATAGTAGTTCCGATAGCAGCTCAAGTTCAAGCTCGAGCTCTGGAAACAACCGTAGACGGTCTAAGAAACGTCACCACGGTTCGAAGAAGAAGTCGAAACGGGCTAAGATGTTACTGAAACCTGAGCCACCCGAGAAATACAGTGGAACGGCCGACGTTCGCCCGTTCATGCGGTTTGTGACTGAAGCAACCGCGTACTGTCGGGATGGTCGTGTACCTCGTCGAGATCGCGTTCGTCGGCTTGGCCGCTTCCTAACTGGTTCGGCGTACGATTTCTTTGTTAGTCGTGTAGCAGATGATGCGCGGCATTGGCGTTTACGAGAGTTCTTCACCGAACTCTACAACCATTGCTTCCCGCTCACGTACCGTCTTGACCAGCGCCGTAAACTTGCACGGGCTTTCCAAAATGAAAGATCTGTTCGCACGTTTTTGCTTGAACTGAGTGAATTGTTTAACACTACAGGTGTTATGGATGAACATGAAAAAGTTCTTAAACTGTGGACAAGTTTGAATCCTTCAATTCAACAAGGATTGTGGCGTGAAAAACTTACCCCGGAAACAGCGTCATACGCTGAAGTCGAGCGAACAGCTGAACTTGTCGAGATGATAGACTCCATTGGCAAGCCTGCCAAGAAGGACTCGAAGAGCTCTACCCCTCCAAAGACGGATAATGGCGGTTCCAAGACGTCAAACGGAACCCCATCTAGTGATGGTCAGACAAAGGCCAAGAAGTCGCGCCGTGAGCGTCGTGAACAAGCGCGTGCTCAAGATGCTTCTAATGGTAAGAAGAATCAGAAGTCTGATTCTTCGACGCCAAAGAAGAAACAGCTTACCGACGCGCAGCGACAAGAATATCGCGAGAAAGGGCTCTGTTTTGAATGCGGAGGTCCTGGCCACACAGCTGCTCAATGTCCTGATAAGCGCCTCGTGTCGAGTGGAAAGTCAGATTCCCCACCAGGTATACGAGCTGCCGGTGCTCAGGTCGCCACGACCTCGAAAGCGTCTACGGCAAACATGTCTGATCCTAAGGAGGCTGGAAATGAATCTGATGTCGTATACGACATCTGGCATGGTTCGGCTCAGATAGCGTTGGATACTACTCACTCTGATGACTGGCTTACGACCGAGGGAGATGATTCGGATACCGAGTCCTCTGACAGTGAGTCGTCGTCCAGTGGGTCATCCGACCTTGACGATGTCGAGAAGTTTGCCGAGAATTTCCTTGAGCGAAACGAGTATCTGGAACGTCTGGGTTTTAGAATATCACCAGACTTTGATACGGACAACGAGCTCCCACCTTTGGTGGCCGTATCAGACTCCGAGATCTCGGAATGTGGCGACAGTGATTTACCAGACCTTCAGGACGTGTCAGAATCAGATGAGTCTGATGATGAAGATGAAATCGTCAGACCAGGCCCTGATCATTCTGAAGAAGACTTACCTGGAGAAGACCGTTCGTGCTGGGCTTGTTGGTCCAACCCTCACGAGTGCAAGGCTTCTGGTTGTGATAATGTTGACACCGCGGACCCGCGAGTCGACGATGTACTCCGCGAGTATGTCGGTCTAGTAGCGGGTATGGCTCTGGACAATGTTCCTGAAGACACGATCTGTCAGTCATGGACAGATGTGGTACTGGCTCGAAGCCGTCGTTCTTCTGACGAAGAGTTGCGTAAGGTCGTTTTTAAAGTGCCAAAACGACTTACAAGCCATCAAGTTCGTGTGAACAATATCCCACAGGATGGTCGTGGTATGTATGCCTACAAGGCGTGGAACTCGGACTTGTACATAGATGATCAAGTCCCTGTGGCGCCCGATAGGATAGGTGATATTCGGGCATGCGCGGTCGAGTTCCTACTGTCACGCCATGGTCCATATCCTGGTGAAATGGCGCGTGGTGTTGGCATGACTGACAACAAGCCCAGACGTGTGTCTTGCACTCGGGTGTCAGACAGTCACTACGCCGTTACTGACTCGTACTACGACGGTACCCATCGAGAGTCACTGTATATCGCTGCGGAAATTATTCAGCGAAATGACTTTGCAGTGGTCGAATGGTACGCACGTGAGCGTGGTTTGGACAATGGAGTCCTCGAGTCCGACTGGGCTTCGGACAACACCTGGACTGGCGTCGGTTGTATGACTTGGCTCGAGGAAGAGGCTATGGAGACTTACCTCTGTCTTCACCAGCCTTACGCCGGTGATGGTGACCGACCGGTTCGCGGTCAGCGTTTTGCAGTCCGACGTGCTGATTTTGAAGATGAGTACGACATCTGGGATATGCACTCGGGAACGCGGTTGAGCTTACCTCTGGCAGCAATGCAGAATCCAAAGTTCGATTTGGCCAGATGGTATAGAACCCGTCTGGCCGCGACCGAGAGAAAATCCGAGGACTGGAACCTCTGGGACAATGTCTTTGCTGTACCAATCTTTGGACAGCACTTCTGGGACATGCACGTTGATCTGGAGGGCGCGTTTTTAGCGTCTGTAAAGCAGCCTGTCAAAACCTTACCTTCGGTTGAGTTTTTTCAATTGAAACCGAGAAAGGGACGAAGGCGAATACAGGCGTCCGGAGTTCAGATTCCTCGCGATCAAGTTCCTTCAGTTCGTCGCGGTGCCGCGACGGTCAAGGATTCTGCTCGACGGCTGCCCCGGAGTATCATCCTGGCAGTATCAATCAACGGCGCACCTGTTCGTGCATTGGTTGACTCTGGGTGCATGACGGATATGATTTCATCTGCTTTGGTGGATCAGCTTGGTCTAAGAATAAAGACTTTGGACAAACCAATTGGTCTCCAGTTGGCCGTCTCCGGATCACGCAGTAAAATCAAGCACACGACGCGTACTCGTTTCACGTTCCGTGATATTGATGAGGATCGCGACTGGGATGTCGCGAACTTCTCCGGATACGACGTCGTCCTCGGCACACCATGGCTGCACCAACATCGTGTAACTGTTGGCTTTAATGACCCAAAGATCACAATTGGAAGTGCCGCTAGCTTACCTATTGGTGGCGGTCCGTGGATCGCTAAACTCGCGACGCGTTCGGCTTTGCCGGTCCAGGATGATGAGCTTGAGACTCGACGCCGCGAGGTGATTGAGTACGCTCGCCCGCTTTTCAAGAAGGCGGCCGAAACACCATTGCCACCTCTGCGAGCAATCAATCATGAGATCCCTTTGATTGATGAGACAAAAGCTTACCCTTGGCGTCCCAGCAAATGTCCTGAGAAGTTCCGTTCTCAATGGGCTCAGAAGCGGGATGACTATATCTCGACTGGACGGTGGCGTGTGGCAACAGCTAAAAGCACGTCACCTCTTCTACTGATCCCCAAGATCGATGACCCGACGAAGTTGAGGGTTGTGGGAGATTTTCGTTTACGGAACCTGAACACTCGTAAGTTATCTTCTCCAATTCCTGATATTCATGGCATACTGAGACGGGTTGCAAAGGCGAAGTTTCGGTCGACGATGGACGGCAGCGACGCCTTCGAGCAGATTCGGATAGTTCCCGAACACGTCGAGCGTTCGGCGATGAACACTCCTGATGGAACGATGGTTAGTTTGGTGATGCAGCAAGGCGATACCAACGGACCTGCTACATTCCAGGCTGTGATGAACAACCTCTTTGCACCATACATAGGCATATGGATGGATGTGTATCTCATAATTTACGCTGATACTATCGATGAGCACGTTACCCGCGTGAAGAGGGTGATAGACATACTCGCACGTGAGAGGTTTTACCTCGCGGAGCGTAAGATGCGGATCCTGGTATCTGAAGTCAAGGTCTTGGGCCACATTATTGATGACTCTGGCATTCGTATGGATCCCCATAAGGTCGACTCTGTGTTGAAGTGGCCTGTGCCCACCAACCGTGATCTCCTGCGAGGTTTCTTGGGATCTGTGGGATACCTCGCCGATGATGTCGATTCTGTACGGATTCCGATGGGTGTCCTGAGCGAATTCACCGGTGATGCGGTACCGTTTCGCTGGGGGTACACCGAGCAGCGCGCCTTTGAGGATGTTAAGCGGTTAGTTCACGTTGGCTCAAAGCGTAGTCGTGTACCTCTCGACTACTCGCAAACCGCAGACCCTGTGTGGCTGGTGACGGATGGTTGCGCTACTGGGATTGGCGGTGTCGTCCTCCAAGGCCCGTCTTGGGATAGTGGCCGTGTCGCGGCATATTTCTCAGCTAAGCTCAACGCTACACAGCAGAACTATCCGGTGAATGAGATAGAGATGTTGGCTGGCGTCGAGTCTATGCTCCGTTACCGGGATATTCTGCAAGGTCAACGTTTCACTTGGGTGACGGACCACAAGGCATTGACGTACCTTCTAAACCAGAAGGATCTCTCTGGCCGGCAGTGGCGTTGGATGGAGAAGCTCAGCGCGTTCGACTTTGATGTGAAGTACGTTCCCGGGACTGAGAACGTCTTAGCTGACGCTCTGTCTCGTATCTACTCTGACGATGGTCAGGATGTTGTGCGTGCACGTAGTGAGTATACTTACCACGACGTTATTGACAACGATGTGGTCAATGCTCGCGAGGTGTCCAACCCTGTACTTGTGGGTTTGAAAATGCACTCTGCAGGCACCGCTGGTGATGTCGCCGCTGCCGCTGTCGAATTGCGTGCGCGGAAGCCGGTGGATTATGCACCGTCCACGCGTAAGAAGCGTGCTCCTACGGAGGCTGAGCAGTTTGCCCGGCGGATGCGTGATAAATTCGTCTTGAAGGGTCCTCGGGAACCTGAACGACGAATGGAGGGCGCGGGCAGTACCACCGAGCAAAATGCACAAAAAACTGACGTGGTTAATGGCAAAAATGAGCGTGAGACAGAGTCTAAGACGCCGATCAACAGTCCGTTGAACCCTAATTCGGAACCAAAACTGGACGCGAATCCGGAAGCAAATCTGGAGTCAAATTCAGACGCGTCCTTATTTGATATTCTGTCTGGAGGGCGTCACGCCCTCGATTTGACATCGACTATTAAGAGCAAGTACTCACAAGACAAGTTATTTAAACTTATTCTTGAGAAACCCAAGGAGTATCGAAATTTTGAAGTCGATGATGGACTCTTGTTCCTCAAACTAGACGGCCGGAAACTCCTTTGTATCCCTGATTTGGTAATACGTGGTCGCAGCGTTCGTGAGCTTGTCATTGACGAGGCCCACTCGGTGTTAGCCCATCTGGGTGGCCGAAAGACGTTGAGTTACTTGCGTACCCACGTTTGGTGGAAGTCGATCGCGCATGATGTAGAAGCGTTTTGTAATTCTTGTGCAACGTGCTCGCGAAGCAAGCCCAACAATCAAAAGCCATACGGTTTACTGCAACCATTGAACCCACCTTCATATCCATGGGAGGTTATAGGGATTGATTTCATGGGGCCTCTACCCGAATCCAAGAATCGAGACGGCTCTTTTGATTCTCTTGTGGTCATAGTCGACCATCTGACGGGAATGGTACATCTAGTGCCCGGTCGCACAACGTACAAGGCAAAAGATGTTGCTGAACTTGTATTCTCAGATGTCTACAAACTACATGGTTTGCCCAAGGCAATTGTCAGCGACCGTGACTCTCTATTTACTAGTCAATTCTGGTCCCATCTGCACAAGTTGATTGGGACCAAATTGAAGATGTCGTCGGCATATCATCCTGAAACGGATGGACTCACGGAACGTGCGAACCGAACGATAGAACAGATGCTCCGGCAATGTATTGGCCCCAATCAGAAGGATTGGGTGTCGCGACTCCCTGCGATAGAGTTTGCTATTAATTTAGCACGTTCAGAAACGACGGGGTACTCACCTTTCTTTCTGAACTCAGGACGGATTCCTAGATCGATGATTTGGGAGACCGCTGATAAGACGGAGTACCCTGGTGTTCGTGTCTTCGCGCAGCGTCTGAAACAAGCTGTAATCGCTGCCCATGATAGTATCCTTCAGGCACGCGTTAAACAGACGCGTGATGCTAATCGGAAACGGCGGCCAGCACCGTTCAAGGTAGACGACCTTGTCTATGTGGCGACGACCAACTTTACGTTTCCTAAAGGGACTGTTAAGAAACTCGTACCGAAGTACATGGGACCTTACCGTGTGCTGCAGAACTTCAACGATACTTCCTTTCGAGTTGATCTGCCCTCGCGATTGAAGCAGCGCGGAATTCACGATGTGTTTCATGCGTCACTCCTGCGAATCCACGTTCCGAACGATGATAGGTTGTTCCCGGGACGGAAGGACACCCAGGTTCCGCCTTTTGCAGGAACGGAACACGAGTGGGCAGTGGATAGAATCACTCGGCACACTGGAACTGGATCAGATCTTTATTTTGAACTGAAATGGAAAGCAGGCGACGTTACCTGGCTTCCTGCAGAGAAGGTAGAGCACCTCCAAGCCTTCACCGACTACCTCGAAGCTCTTGGTGTTGAAACCGTTGCGGAATTGAAGGGCACCCGTCACGACCTGGAAGGGTTCCAAATTCCCGAGATACCAGCCGCGGCGCTCCATGTACTCCTGAACGTCAAGAGCTCTTGTACTATAAGAGGGACTGGAGGAGTTATCAGTGATATCACCATGTCTGACGACGAAATCAGCGGTATGTCCGAGGATGAACTCACCGTCACCTACCAAACTGCATTTCCTCTTGGCTTGAACCATCCCGATGTTATGCAATACAACGAGGACACCGGGCAGTACTCGTTCAAGGACACCAATGGTCGTGCCGAGTTCGGGGACGAGGTCATGCGTGGCTTCGTGAAGTTCTCAGAGGAATTGGAAGAACGGGCTGGTGGGAAGCTGACTGATGATGAGAGGTCGTCAAAGGGAGTCAATGCAGATCTTTACCTTCGTATGGCGCGTCGTTTTAACATCATTCCTGACATCGCGCAGTTATTCGTTACCTTCAACAAGGACACCGGTGTACTGGACGCGATTCCCGCCAAACCCATCGGTATGGATCATCTCTACCCGAAGGGCTATGACGACGGAATGGGCCGCTCTGCAAAGAGAAGGTCCAGGACGAAGGCTACAAAAGCCAAGGTAGCAAAGGCCAGGCTCCGGCGCAAGGAAGCGACCAAGAAACTGCGTCGTGGACAGAGCAGCGTGCCATCCAGTTCGGCGATGACTTTTTTTGGACCCGGCTACGTCGCAGCCCCCGAAGATATGGCCATTTTCTCCGAGCTCGCGATGGACCAGGTGCGCTTCACCATGCGAAACAGGTTCGCGAAGAGAGCGCGGCTCGCTGCCGAGGAGGAAAAAAGGCAAGAGGCTGATGCTGCGCGTAAACTGACGAAGTTGAAGGCGGCGCGTGCTAAGGCGCGCAAGGATGACAAGATGGATGTTGATTAGTCTTACCCCGTGGGCAAGACTGGAGGGCGGATGTAACGACGAGTGACCTGATCGACCGTCATTCCTTATTTGGTCATCTTTCCCGCCTTTCTTTCACCCGCTGTCATACGCGGTCTTCCTCTTTTCCTTTTACAAACCCTACGGGATACCATTCCCTTCTATATGTTATTTTATTCCTTATCATACTTCCGTTCCATTCCGTAGCGATACAGCGGACATCCGTACTTTTACTATATATACAGATACATGAGACTAGCTACAGTAGGTTTTCTTGAATCTACTACATACCCCAGTCATTCGAGCGACCTCGCGTTAACACCAACGCACCTACTTTATCCCCGTGTGACGGATTCGTGATCCCTCGTCACGATATCCTCACACGCATGTACATATTCAATCCAAGTTAAAGATGGTCCGAGTCGTCTCCTCTGGATATGACGTCTGTCTCGACTCTCTTTGCCCTCTTAGCTGCAAGGCCGAATCACAGCGACCGGAACTTCTCCCCACAGAACTCTCGTCCTCGTCATACTCGCTCAAGCTGATACGGCAGGGATGAACACATAATGACAGTCAATTAAGATGAGGAATCACCTTCAATTCCCTTCACCTCCATTCGGATCCACGGCAACTACCACTCCATCGCTGTTCACTCGCAAGTCCGGCCGCGCATTGGTGGATCTTTCACAAACTTTAAGAACCCAGTTGCCTACGGATGAAAGTCTACAGGCCCGAAGCGCTTCATTGAAGCGCTGCACATCTGGAG
Organism: Hymenopellis raphanipes; assembly: GCA_036872995.1. Classification (NCBI taxonomy): domain Eukaryota; kingdom Fungi; phylum Basidiomycota; class Agaricomycetes; order Agaricales; family Physalacriaceae; genus Hymenopellis; species Hymenopellis raphanipes. Next base: position 632,342 of record JAYMDG010000001.1, read on the forward strand.
GTGCAGTTGGTATCATATATTCCATGACACGCCAGTACCCGAAATAACACGCAATCAGTAAAGGATCATGGACAAAAGGTGCAACATCAGGATAGTGCTCAACAAGTAATGCTCTGGTTGCGGGAGTTGAGAGCAGAGATATGACCTGATCGAGATCCTTCGGTTCCGTCATCCTCAACACAATGCCGTACCACCCCCACAGGTCTGGATACTTGTTGGTCGATCTTGTCAGGGTAGACAAGCCCAGTTTCAGACAGAAATCATTTCGGTTGGGATGCTCTGGGAAGAGCTCCGACCAATGCTTTGTGGTATATTCATGCACAGAATAATCTGGTGATCAGCCTGTTAGCATCACTCCTCAAGAGAGTAGACAAGATCACGTACAAATAAACATTCGCCTACCAAACAAGTCCTGCTTAACAAGGCCATAGCAACACTGCAGGATGATTTCGATGTTGGGACATTGGGTGTCTCCATCCGCAAGCAGATCTAGCATTTTGTTGGTTCGCAAAAGCAGGGCATCCAACGCAATCAAAGCTAGTACGCGACATGCCAACTCATTCTTCCGTGCACCCTGTTCGCGGATTCGCTGGAACGTCATGGCGTATGCATCATCTAGAGTGCGCGGCAGGGAACCGAGGATGGCAACAACATCACGTCGGCAGGTAACGTCGCGCTCCAATTCGCGGAGCTGAAGTGAGGCCAGCAGGAACATGCCGTCGGCCTTATCGACCACCTGCACTCGTATCGTACTCTTCAGCTCCTCGTCCAACCAACCGTGCTTGAGCTTTGAGAGGGTTGTATCAACGGCAACGAGAATATCATCGTCCGAAGCACGAATCTTGATGGATGGGTGTTCCTCGATCTCTTTAAAGACGGGTCGTGAGGTGACGAGGAAGCGGAACGAGGGACCAAGCTGCTGGATGGCACGCAGCAGGTCAAGAGCAATTTGGCATTCGTCAAGGGCGTCGACGACGATGTATATGGGTCGCGCATGGACTGCTGCTGTCTCGGCGAGGAAATGAGGGAGTACGTCTGGGTTGGGAGTGGTCTTGGTCCAATACAGGTCACAGATGGCGGATGGAACTTGAGCCGTCTTCTCGATGAGCTGTCTAAGCAAGCCGCGCAGGACAGGAAACGGGGTCGTGAATGTGTCTGACGAGTAGTATCTGCAGAACACTGAGAGTACAATGTTGGATGTGGATTGTAGATGGTCGACGATAAGCGCTCTGCAAAAATAGACGTCAATACAGATTCTAGACATCAATAAGCAAACGCACGCCATGACGGATTTTCCAGCACCAGCTGTCACTCTTTGTTAGTATCACGTCAGTGTGCAAGAGGTACAATTAACGTACGATTTCCATAGCACCACAACGTCCTTGGTGACTCTTCGTTATCCCGCCATGCAAGAAACTCGGGGCGTTGTATCATCCAGGTTCCCGTTCCCGACAATCTTTTCTCGAGGAGATCTATTCGGTGACCAGCGTAGTCGCTTGCAGAAATGAACTCCGCTATCTTTAGGCGGTCCTCATCTAATCGACCTCTCAGTCTCTGTGAATACCTATTCAAAATCGGACTGCGTACTGCTAGTGTGATGCGCCATGTTGTCTAGCTTTCCATCCATGACGTTTTGCTGCTTGCTGCCGAAGATCAGCAAAGGGAGCATATCGATTGCGAATGACTGACAACATATTATGCTGAACCGCGAGCGCGATCCGGCTCTTGTAGCGCTCGAGGTCGGAGAGCAAGTCCTTGACTTCCACCTTGTCGAGTGGCCACCGCATTGCAGCAACGAGCCGCTTCCCTAGAACCTTGAACCTAGTCGCATTGGGATTCGACGTTCCGTAAGTCAAAACATCCTTGACGCGGCCGAGTGTTTCTTCCACCATTTTGGCGAAGGGCTGCGACGGATCCAAAAGTTTCCCTAGCCGTTCCATGGAGGCTTGGTCACCGGCGACGCCAGGCGTGTTCGCTAGCCTCTGGAGCGCCTCCAGTTCGGGCTGCAGGGAGCGAACTTCATCGAGAAGCCGACCACGCTCCGCGGATGAATGCTTGACGTCTGAAAAATAGGAATACAGCGTTTTGCAAGCGCGGATGAGGGATATGACAGTGCTGGGATCGAACGACATGGTGAGTGGTGGGCTGTGAGCGCCGACAGAGCGAGTAACGGACGACAAATAATATGTTGATTAACTCTACGAGAAATCAAAATTTTCCTGTGAAAAAGGCTTCACACAAAAGCTTCCATGGTTCCGGAAACTGGGTGTTTCTAATTACGACACACATTCATTTGTTAAATGCGCCTACTATGAGAGAGTCAAATGCAAGAATAGATGTTCAGGTATGATACCCACAGAGACGCGTCGAGGAAGCGAAGGATTACGCCCGGGAGGGACCGCGAGGTTGGTTCCATCATAGTTCTTTGCCGGCCTCTTTGCTAGAACCGTTCCACGTGAACGGACCTTGGCAACCCGTCTTCTGCAGAACCGGTATCCGCAAAGTAGGATCCGTTAGAAGAGGTAGACCCAGAGCTAATCACACCTAACGTTATCTCAAGATCTTGATGCGGGAAAGGCAGCAAAGGAGATGCACGAACATTGCGATTGACGAGTCACACAACGAAACGCGCGCCGGAGTAGGACGAAGGCGCGTGGAATCCATGGAGCGGGTAGACAAAGAGTGTCGTGATGATGGCAGGAGCAAACACGCGATCGGGCCTGTCCACCTTGCCTCTTACCGCCATCATGACTGCAAATACGATAATAATGTATAAAACGTTGGCCAATGGCTAGCTCTAGGAGTCCTCCGCCAAAACTGCTTGCCAGGACGTTTTGTAAATTGGCCATGTCTTGAAAACGTTTGTTTCAGGTGCAGTGGACTGAGTATGACTGAAACGTTCTGCCGTACGTCTCCTTGTTGATGCTTTGGTCTACTGCTGAATGATTCCTCTAGATGTTATCGCCACTAACTGTTGAGCGTAACTTGTTTAACGTCTTTATGGCCATGGACTTGAAGATGCTCAAGGCGACGATGGAGAAACTGCATCGTGGACGTCTTTAGCGGACTAGGAAACTTTCCAAGGGCTTCAATTGTACCCAAGCTGTAGTGGTGCTCATCCTTCTCTAGAGGCTACACTTGTCGATTGTACTCTTGTTGCCAGACCATCAAGGGCTTCGCTATACCCTCTCAATGACCGGCCTCTGGTAGAAAACAAGTTCGGGTTTAATGCAGATGAAGATATTTGCAACACTGATCCACAGAATTCCAAAGATACCCTCCTCACTCCTCGCCCCAATTTGCGTCACAATCGAGATTTCACCAAAGAAGAGCACCGGATCCTCTCCATAGAATATTGCATGCTTCACAGTTCGTTCGACAGGTTTGTAGGCAGAAAGCATCAGGAATCCTTGGAGCTCCTCGAAGTTAACCGTGTGATACCTGCGCTGCTTGCCCATGCCGGAACACCCCTCAAAGTGAATCGCCAAAGGTCGTCGAAGCCGTCTCCTCATTCCTTCCTCAGTCAATCGATAATTCAATGCGACAGCTGCTGGGGTGGTGTCGAGATGAAAATGTTCATAGCATGGAGGACTTTCTTTCCACAATTGAGGTGTGTATGCGTAGGATGTGGATTGGCGCAGTCGTCTTATCGGGATCCTTGAAGTAGGTGTTGACTTGACATCATGCACTTCACGCTGGTCTTCGTAATTGACTGGTTTATTTTCTTTCCTCCTTGCCTTCAAGGGCTGGAAGATAGATTCAAAGGTCTACTCATCAGATCTTACATTAGATTTCTATCCAGGCTGACATTGTGATTTGCTGGCGAATTTGAAGTGCACACCCTTGTTTACCGTCTCGCAGTCTTTTCTAGTAAATCATTATATTGTATTATACAGTGGTATATATGAGTATTCGTCCGCATCTACAACGATTAGTATCTCCTGCTACATACATCAACTCAATATCTCCCCGGCTTACTCACATCAAACCTGTTCAGAATCAGACTCCTTCGGATGCAACGGAGAGTCGCAAATTGACGCCTCGTATACATCGCTTCTGCTACTACCGCTTGCGAACTTCTCCTGATCCCGCTCGAACATCTCGGGAAGGACAGGCGGCACAGATGTGAACCGCGCGCTGAGTCTGACCTCCGAAGTTGATATGATCCCTGGAGTTATACGACCAGAACTCGGTACATGGACCTCAGAGTCAGAGTACGACCACACGTGGCGTGCGTTCAAGCTGCTCATGAGCGTGCTTGTGTAGACCTTGCCTAGTGCAAAGTTGACAGCGAAGTGTCTGCGAAATGTTATTCAGTCGTCCGGTAGTAAGTAGAGTGTCTGGTTAAAGGAAACGCACAATCCATGGGTCTGTTAAACGTATCAATGAGCATCGTTGTATCCAGTACTAAACACAATGAAGATAACTTGCATTGGTGAGGTACATGATGAGATCCACGATAGCCCATAGAGCCGTAATCAGTCCGGTCTGAATGGTCGCTGCAGAACGTCAGACACCTTTCACACAAAAAAACAAGACACCATACTCCGTATAACTCGATCCACAAGCTCGTCCGAGAACCCAGTCTTCTGCCTGCGCTACACACCACACACACCCTTCTCAACATCCATTACAAGCACGAAAAAATACGCTCATAGCTCACCCTTCCAAAAATCAATCCCATCAACAACCTTCAACACTTATAACGCGGCGAAAACGGGACTCACAAATGCCACACCAAAACCACCGCAATCAGCACATCCGCCGTCGCCGCACCCCCCAGCCACAACACAACCGTCGCCGTAATCTGGCGCTCCTTGAATCTGCTGAACACACCCACAGCGATCGCCTGTCCCGGACTCGCGATGCTCCCCGCCAGACCCACGAACGCTGGCACGACAACCAGAGCGACGAGCCACTTCTTACGGTTGTTCGTGAGGATCTTGATGCGCCACGCGAAGAACAGCTGCACGGAGAAGGCGATCATGCCTGTGAGGGTGGCCGTGAGCGCGAAGAGGGGCGTCACTTTGAGGAGATTCAGCGGGTCGTCTGCGTTGGTGAGTATAGGATAGAAAAGAGCCGGAGTAGGACTCACTGTAATGCCTCACGAGCGTGATGTACAAGTACGCGAGCTCCATACCGGTATGTGCCATGTTCAACGCCAGAAGGAATAGTACCTATCTCGGGTCAACAACCTACTTCACTGGCAAATATATGAGGGACGACTTACGAAAAGCCTCAACCACAGCTTGTCACGTCTACTCACGAATGACAATGTCAGATGATAGCGAATAAAAGGACGACTCGGAAACGCACTTCTGATACGTAGTAAAATAGACATAGGCCTGCACCGTGATGACGCCTGCTAAGCAGAGCCCAAGCAGCGCCCCAATAAGCATCGGCCCGTGTCTATGCCATCCCGCTGTCAGCACAAACCTCCGCACATAGAAAACTTGGGTAAACTTACTGTTGAGCAGCACTAGTCATCGAAGGGGGCAAGAGATTCAGAACCAACACCCACCCATCGCCATTCAAAACACATTTTATGGTCGCGACAAAGTTAGCATCCGCATTCCCTCCCCACTCCTATGGATACACAATCGAGCGGAAGAAGTCGCAAATTTGAGTTTGAGAACGTCGCTCACAGTCATAACTCACACTCATATTTGAAACGCCGGAAAAAGAAGATCAACGTACACCTGCCGCGGATGACGAGCTCTCTCTCTCAGAACAACATCTATTAAGCATAGCTAGCAGAGGGGGGGGGTGTCGGTGATGTATAATGATGGATACAGCTGGAGTGGGATACACATAAACAAAAAGAAATCATAAATATGCACAATAGAAATAATACGTCTGTCCGTCCATGGTCACTCCGAAGAAACCCTCGAACCCTTCTTCTTCATAATCCCGCGTCGTAAAGAGAATATATGCCGCGACGCCTCCTTGCCCTTCTTCGAGCTCGTAGGAGACTCCAGCGCATGATGCGGAGGAGGCAAAAGCTGACTCCGCCTCCGCTCCGAAAGATTCGTTTGTATCCGCCGCATAGCAACGCCATTCTCCTCCGTCGCAAAATCAAACCCACGATCGACGGACACCAAGCCAGTCGACATGTCAGTCCGACTCGCTGCACGAATGTCCAGCACAGACCCAGGCCCATACGGATCGCTGAGCGTCATCAGACTACTCGCGCGCGATGACCGCCGTGATATCACAGACGTGCGCCGACCGCGGTTCTCCTTCATGACAGTGAGCCCGATGCCAAGGTGCGTCGAAGAATCGTGGCGCAGATCACGGTACGGATCCTTCTTGCGTATCCACCGCACAATATCAATATCGTCCGGCGAGAATCCAAACTTCCACGCCTTCGCAATGTAACGCGGTGCCAGGGATAAGAAGAAGACTATAGGAATCGCTAGCCAGAATAGGGCTGAAGTGGATAGGAAATAATAGTTCCCGTATAGGGTTGTAACCGCGTAGCCTGATACACGACACATCAATAACGAAAAAACAATGAAACACTCATGGCGCAGAACCCACCCGGAGAGATTGTTGAATAAATGAACTAAAAATAGTCATTGGTCAATTGCGACGATTTGTTAGGAGGGCACACGACTCACTGTGAATCCCCAAACTAGCGCGATGCCAAAAGAAACAGCGAAAACGAGCCACCACGTCCAGGCGGAGGCCGCCATGCCAGTGAAAATGTTGGCAACCATAACACCGGAGATTGCCATTGTCTAGTAGCAAGAACGTCAACATCCTTGCCCGCATTGGACGTGAATCGGGCTTACAGTAGAGAATTCGTACAGGTACTGATCATACCCGTCGCTTCGTGATGTCGGGGAGAAGGTTCCATAGACAATCAAGAAGTATATGACGACAGACTAGCAATTGTTAATAACATCCGCTCGGAAGATTGACGAGAACCTCACCTGGTACAGACCGTCGAACATATAGATATAAAAGTCCTTCATACTGAACCAGTACTTTTCCCTGCCATAGTGATACAACTCGGGCAAGTCCATGAGAACCTGAGCGTCTATGAACACGTCAACGAGGAACACTCAGCAATGCTCTCCAAGACTCACCAACGATACGATCGAAAAGACCAATACCCACAACCGCCAGTAAAGTCCATAACGAATTCCAGAATAAAATATATACATAATCGAAAACGCTGCAAGGGCTATGAGGGACGACCAATGACAATCCAAGAGGAAAACGCACAAACTGGCACTCCAGCCATTGTAGATCTGGAACCAGAACTTGATCCCCATTGGTACAACATTTTTGTAAAAGAAATTTAAAATGCTATAGCACAAATCAGTAAATCCCGGAAGCAAATCTCAACATTGCAAAACTCACAGTGTGCCGTTCCGTGCATAGGACCAATGACCATGTACAAGAAGAAGCTTTTTCAAAAAACGAAACTGCGAGACCTGTCAGCACCGCCGATCACGTCGACCAAACGAACCTCACCTGTCCAATAGCATAATCCGACGAATTGGCCGCTTGCAGTCCCTCTTCACCAGAAATACCAACACCAACGTCAGCAGCCTGCGAAACTATCAGTACACCAAAGCACCACAGAAAGAGAAAATCAACCCACCTGGATCATAGAAACATCGTTCGCACCATCCCCAATAGCCAGCGTCATAACCTTGAGATTATCCTTGACCAACCTCACGATAAGCGCTTTCTGCAAAGGCGACACGCGACAGCATATGACACCCTCGCACAGCGTGCCAAGCCTCAACAACAGCTTCTGCGACGCCTCAGAGCTAAACGCCTGCGTCAAAGCAGCACCGTCGACAACCAGGATGAAGCCTCCGGGACGGTCGCCATTGTTCTCCCCAACAACAGACATACCCGTCTCCACTCTCGACAACGGATACGCCTTGGGTTCCAACGCAGGCGTCCCGGGTCTCGGGATCTCCATATCCGTAACCTCAGGAAAGAACCTCGACATCGCGTCTGCCATCTGGTTGCCCACAGGCTTGCTCCCACCACCCCGAACGATGATTATATTGGAATCCGCTGTAACAAGGTTCGTACTTCGTCCGATGGCTGACAAGCAATAAGTAAAGCAATCGAATGGCAAGACAGATAAGTAACACACCAATCGCCGTTTCTAGCTTGTCCCCAGTGGCAACCCAGATCTTGATTCCAGCGCGCTTCAAGTCGGCGATGGCCTCGGGGACGCCGTCCTGAAGACGATCCTCTATGGCAGTAGCACCCAGTAAACGAAGGTCCTTCTCTAGCTCCTCCGAAACCGCGTCAATCTTGTCCTCGCGATCTTCTATAGAAACAGTCGCCTCATGATAACGCTCGCTCCAAGAGATGTATTCAGGATCTACAAAGTCTTGTCAGAGGCATGCTCCGAGGATGAGAAATCGAAACCTCTCACATGAAATAACCTTGTACGCCAAAGTCAACGTTCTCAGTCCCTCATTCGCAAAGGCACTCAAATGCCGCTCGGTCTCCGCCTTCAGCTCCTCCGCACCAGGCTTTAACCGATCGAAAATGACATTGTCCGCGCCCTTGGTCAACAGGAACAGCCGGTCATCGTCCCCATCCAGCTTCTTCAACACCACGCTCATCCTCTTCCGGGCAGAGTTGAATTCCAGAATATTCAACAGCTCATACCGTTCGGGTTCTTCGGACGATGGCGTGCGCATCGACAGCGTCTCGCGATCTCGGCCGAGGAAGACAAAACCCATATCAGCAGCAGCCTGCACAAGGGCAGACTCGTCCGGAGATTGAGCGCGGTATTCGATCGCCCCCGTTTGCTTGTCGACGGCAGCGACCACGGTATGACACAAAGCCAAGACGCTGAAGAAACCGTACAATGAACGCGCATGAGCCGTCTTTTCCGGATCCGCATCCTCCGCACCATCCTCAGACAACGCGGCTTCAATGTCCATCTTGAGAATCGTATCCTGGAACTTGTACCCAGTATCCTTGACCTTTGGCGGTAGCACCACATTCGACGACGTCGCCTGCCTCGAGCCCGAGACACTAGACGCGTACTCGGATATCTTCTGCTTCTTCAGCTCAATAGACGAACTATCATCATCACTATCGGACGATGGATCAGGATCACCGGTGTACGCTCGGCCGCCAACTGAACATTGCCGGAACACCATCGAATTCTAAACGATTGATACATCAGAAACCACAAACAGAACGGGTGGGTAGGTGGATACTCACCTGAGTAAGGGTGCCGGTCTTATCGGAGAAGATGTACTGGATCTGTCCAAGATCGTCCGAAAGGTTCCAGCTGCGGGCCAAGGTGGGTTGGTTCGTCTTTTCATACCAAATATCCTTGTCAAAGTAGATGAACGCGGATTGGAGCGTGCGGACAACCTCGATAGAGAGGTAGAGCGAAATCGGGACGATATCCTGAAACCTGAACTAAAATCAACAAAAGGCGCCCGACACAATGGGCGGGAGACTGACGTAAGAAGGGCAAAGGCCCAAGTTATGAGACCATTGATGGAAGGGTTGTCATCGCTCTGGTTATCGGCGAAAAGCCAAGGAGCTCCCAAGGGATAGAAATGTTTCTCCAATGTCGAATCCGCAATGGCACAGATAGTCGCCAGAGTTCCCAGTATCGCAAGGTTGATTAGACTACATGCTTTTAGCGTCACGAAGGCAAAAGAAGAACGATTCAAAGTAACTTACACTTGAGGATTCATCTCCTTCTCAACTCTGCTTCGCTTACTTGGCGTGCTTCCAGAGTTCATGATGATCTTGGTATCCTCTCCCGTAAAAAGCACGACGCCGATCACCCATTCCGTATTCCGCAAAAAGGTACCTCGGAGAAGAATAGTCTGCAAGTCCACTGGTGCACGCTGTCCGGCTACGGTGACGGTTGCATTGAGACGGAACATGTTGTTCTCGGGACGGTCGCATTGCACAGAGAAAGGGGTAGCATTTGCACACGCGTTCGCGTCACGGAGGTCAGTGAGAGCAGGTAGAGCGTTACGCGACTTGAGATTCGTCTCTCCATCGAGATTCTTGGTCTCGACGTACGCGACGTTCTCGTCATCGGACGTGGCACAGATGAGGATATCGGCAGGAAAGGGGTGGTCTCCTCTGAGCTTGACAAAATCTCCGACGCGCACATCCTCCCATGTCGTGTCCTTCCAGCACGCCGTTGCCCCACTCGAAGCATCATAGTCGAATTCCGCATCTGAATTGGCACCCTTGCCGCTACGGGACCGTGGTATCAGCCCTCTGACAAACGTCTTGCTCTTGGACTTGACCGCGTTGGGATTGGCGTGTCCGCCTGACAAGACCTTGACTATACTCTGATTGACGGCTTTATCGGATTGATGGCGCTTTATGTCCTCGTAGCCGTCCTTGAGGGCCGTGAGGGCGATGATGATGACGAGCGGAAGAATGACAACGCCGGGTGAGATGGTCGAGAATTTCGGAAAGAACTGCAGTATAGCGAGGCCGAGGAAGAACCTGGTAAAATGTATTCAGCACAAGTCATACGCCAGAGACCCGCCTTACACGTTCGCGATCCGTCTAAACTGTTCCATGAGGTTCCGGGGTAGGAATGTGAGGATAGTGTACTTGGAGGTGACCACCTGATTGCTGTTGTAGACGTGCTCGTGTTTGACCCGCCCGCGGTGGTCGTGATAGTCTGGAGGGAGCGGCTGGTTGACATAGATTGTGCGCGGCGGTCCCGGCGGGCGTTTGGTAGAAAAGAGGTCCTCGACGCTAAAGGACTGTATACGCCGCCACCAGGCACGCGGCTGCCTGGTCGTGCTCGCCGTCGTCGTCGCCGTGCTCATGGCGGTAAGAGGCAAAGGGCGGTCCGGAACGCAACTAGATGGAAAACAACCGAGCGTGCGAGTACATCATGATAGAGATGACGAGCAAGGCCGCTAGTTGTTTCTGGCAAGAATATAGTAGGAATATATTAAATATTGGTCCGAGAACGGCATATGGATGACGAAACAGTAAGCTTACCAACTGCCTCCGGTTCACAGATGAAACCTACACGCCTTGTTACATGTCTCCATTGTCATCCGGCGAAAATGCGAAAAACTCTCAAGAAATGAAAAGGACGAAATACTGCGGGTGTGGACGTTGCTGAACGACCAAGAACGCTTCCTTCTGAGCACAGACACACAGGAGGATTTTCCCATCCTGATTGCCGGGACTCCCGGCCTGCGCCCAAATGTGTGCCTGGGAGTCAGCACAGATACGAAAATTAAACAAATTGATGTTCCAAAAGAAAGGCGAGAGAGGATAGGCATCTCTGATGTAAAGTGAATTATCCACTACGAGGCGCTGACGAAGGGAAGGTTAATCGGGCGCGATTCGGGACATCTGAAAGGTGGGTCTCGAGGCCCACCTTCGAGTTCATTCCGGATCAGCATCAACGTTGCGGGAGAAGATACATAGATGGCAAAGATCATGAGATGACCACCCCCCGAGATTTTGCCAATGCCTGACTTACTTAGCCGTCCCACTGACCGCTAGCGACATGTGCACCAGTCGACCATATGCAGAACGCTTGTCATGAACATGACTCTCACATCTGACAGTCAACAGTCCGAAGAAACTTCACGCGTGCGTGTCGTGCATAAGAAGCGCAAAGGGCCTGATGTAAACCTCCGCTTCACAGAGGCAATGTTAGCCGAGCGAAATCTTATTGAAAAGGTGCGGCACAAATACAGATCAGGGAATTGAGGATACGAACTCTGATCTTAACAAGTGCTGAAACATGTGCATCAATTGAACCGCCAAACGAGGAAACCGAGCAGTACGCACCGAGAGCAAAGAGTCTACTCCGAGTATACATAGAGTCCAACAGCGGCACAAAATGTAAAGACGCACTGTTTCGACATGCGGCATCTGAATGTTTCAAGATTTGGGAGCGTCGCCCGCATATATGCGTATAATATCTGAAGGAAAGTTGATTAACGCGTAGTTAAGCGTCGGATAGGCGCGCAATTATTGGCGAGAGAATCGTGATCGGGCCAATATGTACTCCACAACTACTTTGGAGGCATTAGTATTGGAAGGTCGCACGCGTGAGCCACGCACCATCGCCGCTGCCGTCGGAAGAGAGCCGCTAGTGCCGCGAGCGGCGCGGCACAAAAGCCTCAGAATTTTGGCGCACTGTACATAGTCGCTCCATCAGGAAGAAATGGTGGACCTTCGTTAGAGCCAAGCGCATTTATTATGAGGCCAAGCAGAAGCAACAAGGTAGAGTAGACCAAACAGTGCAGGCCCCCTGGCGCCTGTATCCACGGCAGAGAGTGGCCTTAGAGGTACCAATGAAATCTTGCATGCGGCAGCGAGGACGCTACGCCAGCAGGACGCGTCAATGATGGTGGTACGGAAGCAAAAAACCGATCGGACACGTGACGGTCACTACGCCACATGTTCCCGTCTTTCCCTTTTCAGGGCACGCGCAGCTCCTATTGAACATAACGAATAATTGTCGTTCATGAGCGTGTCATAACCTATAAAAGGCGCCTACACATCGGTCACGTCCGCCCGGCGCCCCCACTCTCATTGATGGTCTCGATACCCACCCCGGCTAATCGCCAACATTTCCCGCATAGCATTCAAACTCTATGCCCTCCGCCATTCATTTGAACTCCTGATACCCTGTGCGCCCCCTCGACATCTACATTCATGGGACTGTATTGATGACCTGAAGTAGGAGCTCAACCTCCTTCCTGACTCCATACTATTGCGGGTCACGAAAGAGTAAGTCTCCTAGAACGCTTTTGGAATAAGAATTGATATTGAAGCCTCGAGTTCTCCATGGGGTTCGGGCCCGAAGTATTTCAAGTTTATGCATCCGCACGAAAGGAGAAATCTCCTGTCAACATGTTACATGGTGAGCGGTGAGTCTCGGAACAGTTACTATAGGGAAATTGATGCGTCATGGAACGAAGACTCTTCGCGACTGGTTGTCGTAGCCGTTTTCCGGAGCGGAGACATCCATGTCATGTGTGGCGTTGCTTCAAGAATCAGAATATAAAGCCCGCCTAACGGTTGGAGATACTCACTGAATACGGTGCTCCGTCGCCTTCTCTGTGTAAGAGGAATGCAAACACTCCATGTTCGTGCTTCACCTTCCAGAAATGCCACATTGAAACACACCCCCGAACCTACGTGGAGTGTACATCCGAAAGGCAAGGTGGAGTGGGAGGCAGTCGCGAGCTCAAGTGGACGTACAGATGCCACTGGAGGAATTTGTGGCTTTGCGCGATGTGCTGCGGAAGTACAAGGACCGAGCGCATCAGCATCAAGTGGATTGGGTCATTGTGTAGTCTCGATTTCCAGAGAGTAGGAAGATAATCGTTCCAATAGAGAATGATGATCCAGGATACTGGCCTGGTGTAGAGAGAACTGGCGGGCCTGGTGCAGAGGTCTATATATGTACGACGAGGATAAGATTTATGAAGGTCAGGCGTGAATGATGACGGGGAGGTTCGAATATATGTCTTGATGTTAGTGCCATGTCTTTAAAGGTGCATCGTTCAGTGACACCTGCGCCTCGTTTAATAGCGATTTCATGAGCAGTGAATATTTCCTCCTGCGAGCTGGCCGGCATCTCGCAGCTAACAGATAGAGGAAGGAGCTACTTGTTGGAACTGAAGAGAGGGAGCACGTGGTGGCCGGCAGGCAATTGCCATGATCCTATGTGGAACTTCCTTTTTAGTAAGTGCACTCTTCACCTCCATCCCCCATTGCTTCACACACGCGATATGGCAAAGCCTTTACCTTTGGAGCTCATCCTCCTCATCCTCGAAACCTGCTCTGACACGGATACTCTGCGTTCGTGTTGCACAGTATGCCGGTCCTGGCTTCCACTTTCCCAACCGTTACTCTTTGAGAGAACGAATGTTTTTCTCGGTGAAGAGACTCTTTCCTTTCTATCACTCATCCCCTCATTCCTCCGACGCCAAAGACGTTCATCCCGACAGTTGGTCTCATTCATCCAACAAGCCGATTCCAGGTCCATGGGGCGGCTAATCAAGAACGTTCATGTCGTATTCGACAGTGAAACCGGATTGACGCCAACGCTTGTCGTTTTGCCTCTCTTGGAAAACCTCCAATCGTTGACGCTCCATGCTCGAATCCGGCAAACTATGCATCCTTCGCCTTTCTTTTCGGCGGGCACCATCCTCACACGGCTTGTACTCGTCAATGTCATGATCAGGCAATTTGACAAGGACATTTTAAGCCTTCCCAATCTGCAGCAGCTGTCACTGGAATATGTGACATTCTCAGACTGGTCGCAGGCATCCGCGACTGAGGCGGCGCCGGTCCCTCAGCTACAAGCCCTTTCCATACGGACATTGCAGGTGCACTTTGATGCTCTTGTGGAACATCTCCTTCCCCATATGATGGCCTTGAGACGTCTCGACGTCAATTGCATCAACAACCAGCATTTCTCCAGTGACACCCTTGAACGCGTTGTCGCGCTGAACACGGAGACGCTTGAGCATCTGGTGATTCATCAGCCGGTGCCCTCGCTTTCCCTCCCGCATCTACGCACGTTATCACTCTGCTCTACACCCCGCGTCGATGTCTTCCTTGTTTATGTGCGCGACACTCTCACATCCATTCGCTCCACCAATACTACATCCATGCTCGACGAACTCGTCCTCCACCTCAGTGGGGGATATCTCCTATGCGATCTTGGTTCGCATTCCGCGCAGTGGGATGGTCTTCAGGATCTTATCCTGTCGGTCGCGCGGCGGTTCCGCCTTGTGATGGACCAAACGATGGAGGACGGTCTTGATGACGTGCTTGGGGTTGCCCATCTTTCATCCCCGTTTGTTACCGTTTCCGATTTGCAGGTGCATCCGTCATTTGAGAGGTTACGGGCTAGTGGGAGGATAACTTTGGCTGTTGAGAGTGAGTTGCTTCATTTCTCGTAAAGCATGCCGCTCATGTGTTTCGTAGGGCTTAAATGAACTGAAGTGGATGGACTCGATGATTTATATCTATTCAATCATGCTGTGCGCATTGATGAACGAGGAGTTAAAGCTACCAGATATCGCTGTTCGTGATATTGTCTATCCAACTTGCCTCTTCAAACTTTGGGATGCACGCCATGTTTGTATCTTGATGTCGTCACATGATCACGCACGTCTTCCCTTCTTTCTTCCATCCCTCGACGTTCAGAAGATTGAATCTGGCGCGGCGTTTAGCGTAGCGCCCTCTCAATCTCGCATTCGAACCGAAAAGTTCTAAGACTGCATGCGACTGGGTTGATACGCCTCTACCTCTGATTCTGGCGCTTTGAAGCCTCCGTGATATAATTACGGCGCCTAATAAGATACTTACTCTGAATCATGGGCGCGGTTCAACGGGTATTCTTTGTCTGCAAGAATTGAATCGTTAAGCGCCATGGCGGTAAGCGTTCGATATGTCCATTAGGCTCAGGCTGGTTTTGAGATGTTGTCTTTCGCAGGTCCTGTATCTCATAGCGGCGCTTTCTTGCGGCTTGCGACTCTCCGTAACAGCAGCCTCGATTTACGACCAAGTAACAATTCAAGCTAGGCTTGAACCTCATCGTCTGACAGTCCTACGAAGCTGTGCCGCGGTATATGCCTGACCGTCGGGTTCCCATTTTCAGCGTCAATTGGATCTTTACAGCAGTGGCGCTAGAGCGGGTATACCCATCATGCGATTGGTTTCACAAAGTTGGCTTTGGAAGGTCTTCCATATCCTGGCGGGGCTTTTCTTCGAATTGCGGCTCTCAGCAAAAGCGGTATTTCTGAGCTAGATTCTCCATCTGGTGGCTATGAACCTCTCTAGTGCATGCATTTGTGGCGCTAGCGTCGTGTTTGAAGAGTATCCTGGAAGCTGTGTTCCGAACCCCACCATTGATCTTGTGGTGATGAATGGTAAAAGGTATGTGGTGTCAGGGGCTTTTTGAATCTTCTCATGCCGACAGTATTTATGCCAAGAACGCGGAGAAACATCAGGTAGCATCAAATGTCCACCACGGAGCAACAATTCGGCCTGTCTGCGGACGATGCAGAACGACTTGTTGGGGGGCTGCTCAATGCCAATGTCATCGAGATATTTTCTTATGGACTGTACACGATGATTTTTGGGTTTACAATCAGGCAAACGGGTATGTGTATAGCCAGCCTATCTTGTCCCCTACTAGCACTCATCCCGACAGTCGGTCGTGGCGAATGGCCTGTACAACGCATCGTTTTGACGAGTGTTATCTGCGTCATATGGGTGTTCGCTACGGCTTATGTTGCGATGGCATGGGTTTCATTGTATTTGAACTTTGTTTCGCATGGGCAGTCAAGGGAAGATGTGTTAGATTATTTGTTCTGGTCGACGGCAAGACTCGAGATCCTTGCGATTCGACGCACGTTTACTGCAGTGAATGCGATGTTTGCGGACCTTGTCAATGTACGTGCCGTGTGTTTACTATGTGGCATACAACTTCATTCTAACGCGCACATACTAGATTTGGAGGTGTTGGGTGCTCTATGATCGCAGGTTGGTTGTTGTGGTTTTTCCTTTGCTCGGGGTTGTTTGTGGATTGAGTGAGGTCTCTCTCTCAGTTTGTACAGCCCGTGCGTGCTCACATTCGCGTACAGTATGCCACGCTTTCAGGACTGTGGCAATCTTCTCCTCTAATTCGCCCCAGTTCACCTCGGCCAATACGAACTGGTTTATTGTTTATTGCTCTGTCACGACAGCCAACGATATCCTAACGACATCGCTGATTATCTACCGGATACTTTCGTTCACTGGGCTCAGAGGCGCCCGGACGTATCGAGGGATTATTGAGATTTTTATTGAATCTGCGTTTCTTTATTCGGGGACGTATGTGGTGTATTTGGTGCTTACTGTGCATGATTTTTATGTGCCGTACTGGGCGTTTGGGAATTGGTATGTTGAGGCGGTCGTTAGCTCTGTTACGGTGAGTGCGAGGTTTGGCTGTTCACCCGTGGCTGATCATGATGCGCTGTACTATGAAGGCGGCTGCGCCGACGCTGATTGTTGCGCGCGTTATGGCTGGCGAAACGCGGCTTAATGATTCGTGGTTGCATACGATCCCGCGTATACCTACCAGTACTGCTGGCATGTGTTCTGCCAGTATACGTCCAGTTACGGCGGCGACGGCGGTTGACCTTAGCGCCAGTGATAACGACTCTGAATCACAGAGTTCCGGGGCACTTAGGAGTGATGCCGAAAGTTGCATGCCCAAGGTAGTGGCGGTCGAGGCGGCGGAGAAAGGTCTGGATGGGAATCAAAATCGTTAGTCGGCAGTGTATTGAAGATTTTGTGTAAAACGGTACAGCGCCACTTATATCAAGGTACTTGAGGTGAATAGTGTTGACCGCAAACAGCAGTGAGGATTGTTGGAAGGCTGGTACTGCATATTGGTGGAACTACTAACTGGTGTAAGTCACTCAGAACAATGGGATGAAGGAAGGAAGGAATGATCCTCTTGGAAGTATCACAGCTACAGGTGGCTTATTAAGATACGGTCACCTGATCAGTTCTCTTTGCTTTCTTTCTTCCATCCCTCCTTTTGGGAGTCCTGCTATCATGATGAGCACTTCCAACGCAGGCAATTGCCATGATCATATGTGGAACTTCCTTTTTAATAAGTGCACTCTTCACCTCCATCCCCCATCCTCGCGGAGTCGCTTCACACACGCGATATGGCAAAGTCTTTACCTTTGGAGCTCATCCTTCTCATCCTCGAAACCTGCTCTGACACAGATACTCTACGTTCGTGTTGCTCAGTATGCCGGTCCTGGCTCCCACTTTCCCAACCTCTACTCTTCGAGAGAACGAATGTTTTCCTGGGTGAAGAGACTCTTTCTTTTTTATCGCTCATCCCCTCATTTCTCCGACGACAAAGGCGTTCATCACGGCAGTTGGTCTCATTCATCCAACAAGCCGATTCCAGGTCCATAGGGCGGCTAATCAAGAACGTTCACGTCGTGTTCGATAGTGAAACCGGATTGACGCCAACGCTTGTCGTTTTGCCTCTCTTGGAAAACCTCCAATCGTTGACGCTCCACGCTCGAATCCGGAAAACTATGCATCCTTCGCCTTTCATTTCGGCGGGCACCATCCTCACACGGCTTGTACTCGTCAATGTCATGATCAGACAATTCGACAAGGACATCTTAAGCCTCCCCAATCTGCAGCAGCTGTCACTGGAATACGTGACATTCTCATACAAGCCCTTTCCATACGGACATTGCGGGTGCACTTTGATGCTCTTGTGGAGCACCTCCTTCCCCATATGATGGCCTTGAGACGTCTCGACGTCAATTGCATCAACAACCAACATTTCTCCAGTGACACCCTTGAACGCGTTGTCGCGCTGAACACGGAGACGCTGGAGCATCTGGTGATTCACCAGCCGGTGCCTTCGCTTTCCCTTCCCCGTCTACGCACGTTATCACTCTGCTCTACACCACGCGTCGATGTATTTCTTGTTTATGTGCGCGACACTCTCACATCCATTCGCTCCACCAACGCCAATGCTACATCCATGCTCGACGAACTCGTTCTCCACCTTAGTGGGGGATATCTCCTCTGCGATCTTGGTTCGCATTCGGCGCAGTGGGACGGCCTTCAGGATCTTATCCTGTCGGTTGCGCAGCGGTTCCGCCTTGTGATGGACCAGACGATGGAGGACGGTCTTGACGACGTGCTTGGGGTTGCTCATCTTTCATCTCCGTTTGTCACCGTTTCCGATTTGCAGGTGCATCCGTCGTTTGAGAGATTACGGGCTAGTGGGAGGATAACCTTGGCTGTTGAGAGTAAGTTGCTTCATTTCTTGTAAAGGATGCCACTCATGTGTTTTGTAGGGCTTAAATGAACTGAAGCGGATGAGCTCGATGATTTACATTTATTCAATCACGCCGTTTGCCTTGATGAACACGCAGTTAAAGCTACCAGATATAGGTATCCGTGATATTGTCTATCCAACTTGCCTCTTCAAACTTTGGGATGCACGCTAGGGTGGAGGAAATAAGTGGAGGTTTTTTACCAAAACACTTATTTACATGTAAATTACAGTAAATTACCTGGTAAATTACATGCCCGGCCAAGGGTCAGATTTCGGATGGTAATTTACCTGTCACGTGCACCCGCCCGGGGCCGCCGGCAACCCATTTCTGGACATACATCAGTGTCGGCACAAGCCTGACTAGTCAAGGGAGGCAGCTGTAGTGTCCTAAGACCAACCAGTGGCCCAGGATAACTCAGAGGGCTGTTTTAACAGCATTTTATGAAGAAAATTTAAGAACTTTGCCAAGGAAATTTGCTTGGAAATTTGCGCCACCAAAGGTGTCATGTGACATGGCACGTGAAGTAAATTACCTGGTAAATAGGTAAATTACATGGCCTCTGGCGGCCGGCTGGTAATTTACAGGTAAATATGTGGGCTCGGACTTATTTCCCCCACCCTAACATTGCACGCCATGTTTGTATCTTGATGTCGTCACATGATCATGCACGTCCCTTCTTTTTTTCATCCCTCGACGTTCAAAGATCGAATCTGGCGCGGCGTTTAGCGTAGCGCCCTCTCAATCTCGCATTCGAACCGAAAGGCCTAAGACCGGATGCGACTGGGTTGATACGCCTCCACCTCTCTTTGAAGCCTCCGTGATATAATTACGGCGCCTGATAAGATACTTACTCTGAATCCTCGGGTGCTCCTTTTCTGCGACAATAGAATCGCTAAGTGGTGAGGCGTTCCATACGTCCTTTAGGCTGGTTTCAAGTTGTTGTCTTCTGCAGGTTCTGTATTGCGACTTGGTCTCGATATATGACCAAGCAACGTCTCCTTTGATTTCAAGCTCGAGGCATGAACCTCATACTGACAGGTGTGTGCCATACCATCACGTTCCCATTTTCAGCGTGAATTGGATCCTTACAGCAGTGGTGCTAGAGCGTGTATACCCGTGGTTTCGCAAAGTTGGCTTTGGATCTTTTTGGCGAGAACAACATATTCGACCTTCATGTTAGGTAAGCCGCAAGTCAGTTCCATTTATTGTAATTGGCAGGCAGATTGATTCAAGCAGTATACGTAGTGTCTCACGGTGCCTTATTTCCTGAACTCCTCCAAGCCCTTCAAACCGTTTTCAAGAAGGTCTATGTCCTGCTTTCCCTCCAACGAATATCCGGGCAGGTACTTGGCCCCGAATTGGCCCACGAAATTGTTATACGTCGTCTCAGGTTTGGACAAGCACAACCCACACATAACCTGCTGCATGCCCTCTTCCATGTTCAAATACGGGAAGATCTTCTCCACAGCGCGCCATTCGTCTGGCGTCAACACCTCCACGCCAAGTTTGAGCATCTTGGCGTTGTTGGGCCCCAGGAAGTCGGTTGTAATGCCGAGGCAGGAAAGAGCCACCAGCGGCTCCTTATGAACCGCGATGCTCGGGCAGGTATGGAGGGCAATGGCGTCCCACACGAGCTGTAGGTCGACGTCGCTGAAGCTGGGTTCGTGCTTGCGCAGAAAGTCGCGCGCCGCATTGGCACCGTCAACTTCGAAGCGCTTGTCGGGCGACACAAGCTCGCCAGTCGGGTCCCAGCCAAGGTCGTGCATGATGATCGCGAGGACGAGCTTGTCGGTGGCGACGTCCTTGAATGGTGGCAACTTGGCGCGTATGATCAGCGTAAAGTAGGCGCATCGCATGACATGGTTGGCCAACACGGGCGTGGTGTGGCTGGCCATGAATGCTAGTGCGGCGTCGATCGTAGGAGACGATGGGAATACGACTCCAGCGATGGGTTGAGAGGTTTTATCCTTCAAAGTTAAAGGCATGGTGGTAATGAAGTCTATCGAGCTCCTGTCGCTTATATACCTTTACAGAAAAAAGTGGATCGACTAACCTTTCCGCAGGGACGGTTCCATATCCGTAAAAAGCTTTACCAGATGCGTTGGGTCGAGGACGCGATCTCTATCTAGAACGCACGCGTGATGATCAGTTCTGACCAAGCTCTGATCATGATTGACAATCCGCCATTCATTTCGATTCGTCCAGAAATCAAACATGTGGCCTATTCTGCATTCGCGAACTCGGTGAAAGTGATCGCAGTAAATAGTTCTGACCAAGCTGTGACTAAGGAGCCACACAAGTTGTACTTGTGACTTGTCCTTCCTGCGAGTTGCGGCTACCAACATG
Organism: Hymenopellis raphanipes; assembly: GCA_036872995.1. NCBI lineage: Eukaryota > Fungi > Basidiomycota > Agaricomycetes > Agaricales > Physalacriaceae > Hymenopellis > Hymenopellis raphanipes. The sequence continues at coordinate 653,524 of JAYMDG010000001.1, forward strand.
AGGAGCGGTCTCGAGGTATTTCTCGGCGAGCTAGATCCTCCGTCTGGTGGCTATGAGCCTTCCTAGTGCATGCATTTGTGGCGTTAACGTCATGTTTGAAGAGCATCCTGGAAGCTGTGTTCCGAACACCGTTGATCTTGTGGCGATGAATGGTAAAAGGTATGTGGTATCAGTGGCTTTAAATCTTCTCATGCCGACAGTATTTATGAGAATGTGGAGAGAAACATCAGCCTGAGGTAGCATCAAATGTCCACCGCGGAGCGAGAATTCGGTCTGTCTGCGGACGATGTGGAACGACTTGTGGGCGGGCTGCTCAATGCCCATGTTATTGAGATCTTCTGCTATGGATTGTACACGATGATTTTTGGGTTTACGATGAGGCAAACAGGTGAGTGTATAGCCAGCCTATCTTGTCATTCTAGCACTTATCCCGACATCAGTCAGCCGTGGCGAATGGCCTATGCAGCGCATCGTTTTGACGTGTGTTATCTGCGTCATATGGGTGTTGGCTACGGCTTATGTTGCGACGATATGGGTTACATTTTATCTGAACTTTGTTTCCCATGGGCAGTCACGGGAATCTTTCTTGGATTATTTTTTGTGGTCGACGGCAAGACTCCATATTTTTGCGATTCGACGCACGTTTACGGCGGTGAATGCCATGTTTGCGGACCTTGTCAATGTACGCGCTGTGTCTTTACTATGTGGCATACAACTTCATTCTAACGAGCACATACTAGATTTGGAGGTGTTGGGTGCTGTATGATCGCAGGTTGGCTGTTGTGGTTTTTCCTTTGCTCGGGGTTGTTTGTGGATTGAGTGAGGTCTCTCTCTCAGTTTGTACAGCCCGTGCGTGCTCACATTCGCGTACAGTATGCCACGCTTTCAGGACTGTGGCAATCTTCTCCTCTAATTCGCCCCAGTTCACCTCGGCCAATACGAACTGGTTTATTGTTTATTGCTCTGTTACAACAGCGACCAATATCCTTACGACATCGCTGATTATCTACCGGATCCTTTCGTTCACTGGGCTCAGAGGCGCCCGGACGTATCGAGGCATTATCGAAATCTTTATCGAATCTGCGTTTCTCTACTCGGGGACGTATGTGGTGTATTTGGTACTCACTGTGCATGATGTCTACGTGCCGTACTGGGCGTTTGGGAACTGGTACATCGAGGCTTTCGTTAGCTCTGTAACGGTGAGCGCCTTAACAGGTATGACTGTCCACCGGCTGACGCACTGTACTACGAAAGGCGGCTGCGCCGACGCTGATTGTTGCACGCGCTATGGCGGGCGAAACGCGTCCTAGAGACCCTTCTCTCCAGCGGGGACTTACGAACCCGCAGAGTGGCATTGTGTTTGCGAGCATGTCCACTCGACGGTATACCGCGGCGACGGTTCAGCTTCCTAATGCTCCTCCTGATGCTGCGGTGCAGAATTCTGCGCCGTCTATACTATGCCAACATGATGTCCAAATCGGTACACTCGCTGTCGATCCCAGGGATCGACACCGAGGCTGATGACAAATCCCGGTGGCGCTCGGAAAAAGTTGGAGGTTGCTGAGAGTGAACATAGATCATTTAAATTATAGTATCATATTATCGACCTAATATTCTGTAAGCCAACTGTAAGCTGCAACCTGTAATAGACCTATCATAATAGAAATAGGCAGGATTGGCCGGCCCAAGGCTGGTACGATGTTGAGCAGCACGAAGAAGGCGAAGATCAAGCTCTGACCGCGGTATCATCTATCAGCGTTTGTTATCTGGCGTCGTCCTGAACCTTCGAAAATGGACTGTAGGCCACTGGGGCCTGCCGTTGCAAAGAAATTTCTGCTCTTCGGTGGGCCGATAACTCGTGCGTGAGTCCATACACGAGCAGCAAGTTGGGCACGCGAAGCTAGCATTCCGGAGAGACTCGAAGACGTCACGGTCCGGGTAGAGTAACTCGACTTGGGTCAAAAGGGATACATTCTGAAGTAAGGCGAAGGGAGAGTACCCAGCGATGGGCATTCTAGTGATGAAGGATAATACGCCCATGACTATATTGCAGGGGTCACATCTCGTAGGAAGCGGTGGCGCAACTTCGTTGCGCCACACTTTAGTTCCTAGTCGCTGCGAATCAGAGACCTCGGAGTATATCAACAACACAAATCTCGAAGTTACAGAGCTAACTAAATCCACCAGATAACGGAACCGAATACGATTCATCCAGATAGCGTACGCCTTGGACTTTATAAGTTACTTTAAAAATATGCATGTAGTATAATAACCGTTGAGCATAAGCTAATGGCACAATCAAGCATGATCAATCCCAGTCGCCCAAGGAAACTCTTCCAATCCCACAGAGCTCGTGCTCTCCCCATCCTTTTCCTTCCCCTTCCCCTTCTCCGACCCAGACCCGGATCCGGACCCGCTCGCCACAGTCATACTCGCCGCAAACGGATCCCGCGCATACACAATCTCGTCCTCCTCCTCCGCATCGTCGTCAAAGTTCATCGTACTATCCAACGTAGCGCCCATACTCCAGCCACACGCGACCGCGTAACATACCGCATCGACTCGAGCGTCTTGTGCTCCTCGTCTTCTTGTGCGAAGTAGACTGCTTTGAGCATGAGCATGAACCGACAGATGATGATAGTCCGGAACCTTCATAGGGAGATCAGGTGAGATGAGCGATTAGAGGGTGCTGTCACAGCGACTTACACTGGGGTGAAGTAAGGGACGACCCAGTAATCGTATCCAATCACCGACTGAGGCTGATGAGGCGTAAGCATCAGTTACATTGCGGAGGACTGCTAAACACACGATATGATCAAACTAAGTAGTAGAACGTCAGTGAATTTCATGACAACAATAGGACGGAACGGACCACCAGGACAAGCATGTCTGCGAGTGAAAACACCAAGAGTATACTTCACAAATTGATCAACACACTCTCTGGTAGGCACAAGGCGAATGTCCTCACATGAAATAGATCGTTCCTAGACGCAACTCATCAACAAACGAAACCTCAACACACTTCGGAGACTCGGAGACTCACCATCTCTCAAAAACAAACCAGCCAGGCCTGGACGATTCTTGGCGTTCTGCCCATCGTCCGCAACGCTCTTCCGAAGCGCAAAGGTCTTGACCACAGTCACGCAGATGACTATAAACTCGGACAGGATATCCGCCACGATGCCCGAGATGCGTACTAGGTAAACGTTCAGTCAAGCACATTTGTCAATGTCAGCCAGACGAACTCCTGTGGAGATACAGTGAGAACTAGAGGCCCATTCATCAGATCAACTTGAAGCAACTCACACGTCGCTCATGGACTTCCTGCGAAGCCTTGTAGGCGAGTTGACAACCATATCGGTCGACGGCGGGAGACCATTGGTGGGCGTACACGTACTGTACATATATTATTAGCAGAAACACAATGTACAAAGGGAAGCAGGGAGACTTACAGACGGGTTGATAGCAGACGGTAAGCACAGAAGAAAGACGAACGAGGCCAGACGCCAATCGGAGCCCATGAGCGCGTAGACGCGTAATGCAGAAAACACTAGTATCCGCGTACTTGTTAAGATACTACACCGGAATTTGTCGAAGGAAAACAACTCACAACCAAACCCCACCGTCCTCAAGATATAGGGAAATATCTGGAACCGAACAGCGACATTACACCTAACGGTAACCCCAATCAGCACCAGGGAACCCGAGCATAAAAATAGCGGTGCTCACCCCTTGAAAAAGCGTTCAGGCCCCAGTACTTATAGTAGAAAGGTAGAGGCACTCACATGCGGCGTCATATCCCACGACGCAAGAACCATAATCGTAATCTTCTCCAAAAGCGTCCCGTACCGCAAAAGACTATACAAAACCGTCGCGCCCGAAAACTTGCGCGCCCAGATGCGCCGCACTTCTGCTCCGAAGCATATTATGTGGTCCCACACCAGAAGGGCTAGTAGACGAGTATATATTAGCAACCGAATAAGAACAAGATCAAGATCAAGAACAAGATGGAGGGCGCTCACCGACAGACGCGATACTACAGCATACAAAAGCACTGATAGTAATAGTTTAGGGTATTAGTCGCGGGAGCCATTTCAGAAAAGATTTCAGAGATTTCTTCAAGCTGAACCGGGAATCGGTCAGCTCGTCGAAAACAATCATTTGACCGCGTAATGAGACGAGTCCCAGGAGTATCAGTATGCGCCAATAGAGTGCTCTAATTACGGAGGTGGTCGGACGCAGTTGTCGGGATTGATCTCGAACGCGACTTGCTCTTGACGACCATCATGCAAAACTGACACGACATCCCTCCTCGTTGTCGACAACGTTCTCTACTCATTCTCAACAACACTCTTAACTCACTTTTCACTCTATAATGTCAGTCAGCCAATAATTTTTGTTGAACTTTGTCTAATCGATTACTGCAGGCCTTTACCAGACGAACGACCGCGACAGAGCGTGGCCAATCTGATTGGCAGATTCGAGCAGCAGCAGAAGAAAGCGCCTTCGGGGTCTCCGCGGAGCTCGAGCGTACTGGCGCACAATACCGGGGGCGGCGACGAGCCAGCTGCGGAGAAGAGGGAATGGCCTCCAAAGCAGGCGAGCCCAACCGAAACCAAGCCGCCTATCAAGACGACACCGCCATGGATGAAGCCGGTCTCTCAGCCCCAGCCGCCACCGCCTGAGCCAGTAGTTGAGCCCCCGACGCCAGTGTCGCCCCCTACACCACCCCCCGAACCGCAACGACAGGCAGTAGAACCCAAGTCTCCACCTGCCAAGGCGAAATCGCCACCTCCTGTAGCAGCAGCAGCGAAAAAGACGCCTGGCACGCCATCGAAGGCTCCCAGGACATCGTCGGTGCCGCCAAGATCCACCGCGACACCCAAGCCTGCAGCCGCGCCTCTCAGGCCGCAGCATACCGGTCAATCTACCACATCTAACACGACGACGACGTCCAAGCGGTCGACGCCTGCCAAGCCTGTCTCTACACCAGCACGTGCGAAGACGCCCGCCTCATCTCGCCCGAGCTTCGGCGCTGCGCCTCGGCCCAAGACCCCATCCTCATCGGCGAGACCCAAGACGCCCAGCGGCCTGTTCGCGCCTACTGCCGCCTCTCTCGCCAGATCGCGCAATGCCCCCGAGCCATCGCCCGCCCCGAGCAAGAAGGTCGCCGTCACTAGCGATCGCCTAACCAAGCCGACTGCGGCATCGATGCAGAAGGCTAGGGCGGCTCCTGCGGCTACTCCTACGCGCGGCAAGCCGGCAGCGAGGGGTAGAGGAGCGGCCCCTGCGAGAGGGGGTAAGCCTGCGAGCACGGTCAAGAAGGCTGCCGCGACTGGTGCTGTGGGAGCTGCTGCTGCAACAGTCGCGCTTGCGGAGGCTGCCGACATTCCTGATGAAGTCGTATCACAGGAAGGAACTGCAGCCGAGGAGGTGCATGCACCAGAGGAGCATGAGGAGGAGCAACACGTCGAGGAGGCTGCTGCTGAAGAATCTCATGTAGAAGCCGACGAGGAACATCCCGTTGAAGAGGATCACGTTGTTGAAGAAGAAACTCCCGTTGAAGAAGAGACTCTTGTCGACCAAGAGCCTCATGTCGAGGAGGAGCCCGTGCCAGAGGAACCTGTCAAGTCGCCATCTCCAGTCGAAGACACCGAGGGCGAGAGTACGCCTGTCGCTGAATCATTCCCTGCGAACGTTGCCGCCGTCAACAACGATATCGAGGACATCGTTCAGCTCCTGGAGCCCAAATCTCGCCCTGTCAGTATTGTCAGCATCCCCGACGAGATCAACGATATACCCGATGAGGATTGAAGGAAAGTTGAAGAAGAAATCATCGCCATGGATCACTGTATATACTATCTCGGTGCGTTTTGATTTCATTATTTCATTCGATTTGTATAGCTCACTTTGTTGGTTAGCATTTTTCACGTTCCCTCTATGCTCCGTTTCTTTACTAGCTTAGCTTACTTTATTTGGTGATTTCGTGGTTTCACTCTTTTTCTTCTTTTTTTTTCGCTTTATACGCTGATCAATGCTCTCTCTCCCTCTCTCTCTTTTTGGAATACAACAACATACAAACGAGTACGACTTGGTCGCGCTAATGCAACATATTTATTTCGTGGAGCCTAATTCGTCCCCCGGCTCTTGTGTTGGGAAACGTGTCGCGTATACTGACATGATCTGTATAGCATCAACACGCCGGAATGATTGATATAACGACTATCTGCCACGCTGATACGAGATCGCAAGATCACAGTTCTGATCCTGCTTCGTATTCCTGCCATAATTTTTGAATCGCCAGTACCCAACTAGTCCTCAAGTCTCAGGTTCTTGCATCATGTTCATCCTTGACAGGATTTCCAGGATGTAAGTCAATCTGTCCTCTCATGATTGATATCAAGCTTTGAAGCTAAACATACTGTCCGAAGCAGATCCTAAGATTGTGTCCTCGTAGCGGATTGTACGCCGTACGCACGTCTTCGGACTGCGATCGCCCGTGACGTACTACTCGTCGTGGTGGTCTGCTTGGCCTCCCGCCGACTCGGCTATCTTTCCGTGCTTCTCCTCCCTAGTGCAGCCATTCCTTCTAGCTTGCAGCTGCTGTCGAGTCCCTCTTCTGCGATTCTGGACTGGGTATCCCAGCGGGCGCTACACCATACCCTGAATATGGTCTCTCCACCTGTGTTGTTCCCAGCCCGCATTCCGGGACTTGCGCACCTCCACCTGCACCCACATCCGAACGACGCCTGCCGCCCCTCGTTCCTGCGTTCCATCTGTGCCGTGTCTACCCTCGCTTCACGAGATCAGGATCCCAGAGCCGTTTTCATCTGTGTCGCGGGGTTGCGGAGTGCACCTCGTCAGCACCATCGCTTCAGCCTTCGCTATCTCCTTGAAATACAACAACATACAAACGAGTCGCACTATATTTATTTCGTGGAGCCTAATGCGTCCCCCGGGAAGCGCGTCTGTGTTTAAACATCACTAACACGCGTCACTGCAGATCAACTGCTGCATGCCTCGTCATAATTTTGCCGTTCAATCGCGAAGAAGTCTGGTTGATCCGGACAGTCATCGAATCGTGGAGTTGGGGGGCTGCTTGCTGAAGGTATTGTAAAGGTTTACGAAGCTAATGCACGGGTAGATGTTCTCACTTTCGATTGGACTGGCTTACTTCCACGACTTACGAAATGGTTTCCGTCGAGGGCGACAAACGTCCAATAATTCTTTCCTATTGAGAAGGCGCGCGCTGCGAAGAAGAAACTGTATGTTTTGTCTTTGTGGATCTCAAGATTGCGCGTTCGGACCTGAGTTCGGGAGGATCGCATGCTTCTCAAGCACGTCACGATGCCGTGCTATGTGGCCGCACGCCTCCCGTAGTCACCCTCTCGTGGTGCACCACGTCCGCGCATAGAGCATATCATAAAAACAGATACATCCAAACTGTCCTGCAACTTCAGGACTCCTGGCACACATTGTCGGAACACGTACAGTAAGCTCCTTGCTGGTCTCCGAGCCGCAACGTTCTGAGTTATCCTTGACAATATCTAATTTCTTGCTCCCTCGTGGTTCAACAGCTAGCTGAGGTGTCTTGGTCCTTTTCAATTTGGCGCTAGACTTTTTTCCAGTCGATGCAAGTTCAATTCCCGCCCGGCCACAGGCGAGCGAGGTCTGTTTCCTCCTCCTCCGATTGATATAACGTCTAGGTGCAACGTTGATACGACCATAGTTCTGATCCAGCTTCGTGTTCCTGCAATTATTCTTGAATCGCCTGTGCAAGTCTCAGGTTTTGGAATTCGAACGCCATCATGTTCATGTTCGTCCTTCCGAGATGTAAGTCAATCCCTCCCCTCGTGATTGATATCAGGCTTCAATGAAGTACTATCCGAAGCAGATCCTACAGTGCTAGTGGCGCAAATATAACCTTCCCGGGATCACTGAACACATCGCGATTGATTGATTGATCCAGCATCTACCTATCTCTCATACAAGATCGCGGGATCACAGTTAAGTTGGTAGGGTGTCCCTACTGGCACAATCAGCGAGTACCTTCGACTGGAGTGAGGCGTTTCGCACAGGTTTGGGGTTCTTCAACTCGTTCATCATGATGTGCTTTACGACGCGTAAGTAAGTCGTATTCTCAGGCATCATTGAATGATTCTCATCAGGTCAAACACAGTGAGGAGTGGACCTTTCTTTGCATTTCTTACTTGTCTGTGGGTCCTCAAGGTATGTGATTTGGCCTCTGAGGTACCCTGGGGCCACTACTTACCTTACGCTAAGTGGTTTTGCTTATTTGGCAATTAGAGGAGGCGGCGCCTTGCGATAACCTAGAGCTCAAACTCGTCACAGACTAATCATAAGTTTGTCTACTCAGGCCCACTCGACAGGCAATCTTAATCAATAATCACGCGCGAGGTTTGAATGCCGCATTCAAGTTCGTTCGTTAACGCCGGCTACGGACGTGGCGGAGGCCTTCTTGCTTTCCGCACTAAGAGACACGCGACAACACGGGCTTCACTGTCTCGTCGCTTGTGTAAGCGCGACGTCGACTCGGAAATCGACCTGACCCAAGCGCTCAGCGCGGATAGTGCGTATCTTCGTTCAGGTCCAGGCACTACTTAGTACTGACGGCAGTTCGCCGATAGAACCACTCCCGTTCCCGTTCCAACCACGAGGGGCAGGCATCATATCAGCCGCGACCGAGCTCAGAGCGTTCGTCGTTCGTCTTTCTGCGCATATTAGTACTGCTGTACTGAGAGCCTTAGCATGTCCGAGTCGTCGTCTTTGCCTTGCTAGTGATTGGCCTCGAGTCCGACAAATCTGTTAGTACACGGACATTCTGGGGAGGCGAATGGGAAGTGTCGTTCACGGGACTCGTGCGTACGTACACGAGCCAGGCTGTGTTGAAAGCTCGAATGTTTCGAGGAGGACGCGAATATGATAGGTGGATCAAAAGACGATGATTTCTTCATCACTGGCCGCGCTAAGCTTGGAACACACAGCGATTTCTTACCGTTCTCTGCGGGACAGGAGAGCTGATTTTCTCGTAACAGCGCTCTGATTATAGGTCGTTCGGACTGCTTCGTAATGCGGTTCTGACGTAAAGAAAGACCGTGTTCATACATACAAAAAGGACCTGGGCTCTCTGCCTGGCTTGTTCGCTCAAGCTCTCCCTTCTGACCGAGGATGTTGTTCCAGGTGTACGAGTTGTACGTTGTCTCTGGATTTGCCTCTTTACCACCGTTCCCGCGACTAATACCCTAAACTAGCGCTTTTGTATGCTGTAGTATCGCGTCTGTCGGTGAGCACCTCCGTCTTGTTCTTGGTCTTGTTCGCTTCAAGCTGATGCTCGTCTACTAGCCCTTCTAGTGTGGGACCACATTATATGCTTCGGAGCAGAAGTGCGGCGCATCTGGGCGCGCAAGTTTTCGGGCGCGACGGTTTTGTACAGTCTTTTGCGGTATGGGACGCTTTTGGAGAAGATTACGATTATGGTGCTTGCGTCGTGGGATATGACGCCGCATGTGAGTGCCTCTGCCTCTCCCTTTCTATGCTTACTGGGGCCTGAACGCGTTTTCAAGGGGTGAGCCACGCTATTTTTATGCTCAGGTCGGACGGTTCTGATTGGGTTAACGTCTAGGTGTAATGTTGCTGTTCGGTTCCAGATATTTCCCTATATCTTGAGGACGGTGGGGTTCGGTTGTGAGTTGCTCCCTTTTGACATCAGGTGTAATATATCTCAACACGTACGTGGCCATTGGTAGTGTTTTCTGCATTACGCGTCTACGCGCTCATGGGCTCCGATTGGCGCTTGGCCTCGTTCGTGTTCCTTCTGTGCTTACCCTCCGCGATTAACCCGTCTGTAAGTCTTCATAGTTCCCTTTGTACATTGTATTTCTGCTAATGATATATGTACAGTACGTGTACGCGCACCAATGGTCTCCCGCTGTTGATCGATATGGGTGTCAACTCGCCTACAAGGCCTCGCAGGAGGTTCACGAGCGACGTGTGAGTTGCTTGTTGATCTGGTGGATGGGCCGCTAGTTCTCACTGTATCACGATAGGAGTTCGTCTGGCTGACAAGTTTACTTGCTTACATAGTGACTGATAGTGCGCATCTCGGGCATTGTGGCGGATATCCTGTCCGAGTTTATAGTCATCTGCGTGACTGTGGTCAAGACTTTTGCACTTCGGAAGAGCGTTGCGGACGATGGGCAGAATGCCAAGAATCGTCCGGGCCTGGCTGGTTTGTTTTTGAGAGATGGTGAGTCTCCGAGTCTCCGAAATGTGTTGAGGCTTCGTTGGTTGAAGGGTTTACGTCTAGGAACGATCTATTTCATGTGAGGATATACTCCTTGTGGCTAGCTGGGTCCGTGTTGATCAATTTGCGAAGTATACTCTTGGTGTTTTCACTTGCAGACATGCTTGTGCTGGTGGTGCGTTCCGTCCTATCGTTGTCATGAACTTCACATCTAACGTTCTACTCCTTAGTTTGATCATATCGTGTGTTTACCAGTCCCTCCACGGTTTCAGTGAAGCTTACGCCTTCAAATCAGCCTCAGTCGGTGATTGGATACGATTACTGGGTCGTCCCATACTTCACCCCAGTGTAAGTCACAGCACCCTAGTCCATCGCTCATCTCACCTGATCTGCCTATGAAGATTCCGGACTATCATCATCTGCCGGTTCATGCTCATGCTCAAAGCAGTCTACTTCGCGCAAGAAGACGAGGAGCACAAGACGCTCGAGTCGATGCGGTATGTTACGCGGTCGCGTGTGGCGGGGAGTATGGGCGCTACGCTGGATAGTACGATGAACTTTGACGACGATGCGGAGGAGGAGGACGAGATTGTGTATGCGCGGGATCCGTTTGCGGCGAGTATGGCTGTGGCGAGCGGGTCTGGGTCTGGGTCGGAGAAGGGGAAAGGGAAGGAGAGAGAAAAGGATGGGGAGAGCACGAGCTCTGTGGGATTGGAGGAGTTTCCTTGGGCGACTGGGATTGACCATGCTTGATGGCCGGGTGCTGTTTCGAGGAATTCTGGTGCCATTAGTAGCTTATGCTCAACGGTTTTTTTAGTAAAGTATTATAGTACATACATACATATTTTAAAGTAACTTATCAAGACACTATCTAGATGTGCAGCACATGAATCACATTCGGTCCCGTTATTTGGTGGATTTCACTGCTCTTTAACGCATTGATTTGTGTTGCTGATATACTCTGAGGTCTCTGATTCGATGCTCTCTCGCACGGAGTAGCGTTCCACTAGGGACCAAAGTGTGGCGCGCTGAAAAAGACGCCCGCCAACGCTCCCATGTGACGATTTTTGGACTTTTGAGGGTATCGAGGTTGCCGGCGGGGAGCTTCCAGAGGCGTGTGCCAGCCAATTCCAGCAGGGATCCAGGTGCGTTTGAATAAGAAAAGATGACAGTCTGCCTCGTGGAGTAGCTTTGGACAAGGCTTGAGGTGCTGTGGATCGGAGGAGACTACATTGAACTGAAATTTCTCTCAGGTTCAAGGTTCCGGTTCCTAACCTACCGCGGATTGCTGCTCCCGGCTCGCGGCTCCGAAGTCGTTCTCTGATCAAATGATTGCTGGACGACGCAGGCTGAGAAGAGTGTCATGATCACTGAGTACTATTATAATAGGTTTATTACAGGCTGTAGCTTACAATATATTAGGTCGATAATATGGTACAATTTAGATCATCTATGTTCACTCTAGGCGACCTCCGCGACACCGGGATCTGGCTTCAGCATATGCTTCGCTGTCGATCCCTGGGATCGACGGCATGTGTACCGATTTGGACATCGCGTCGGCATAGTATAGACGGTGCTGAATTCTGCACTGCATCATCAGGAGGAACATTAGGAAGCTGAACCGTCACCGCGGTATTCCGTCGAGTGGACATGCTCGCAAACTGAATGCTACTCTGCGGGTTCGTAAGTCCCGAGTGGAGAGGAGGGTCTCTAGGACGCGTTTCGCCCGCCATAGCGCGTCCAATAATCAAGGTTGGCGCCGTGGCCTGAGCTCATCATAACTGGTTAGATGAACCCTAGTATTAACAGGAAGAGAACGTACCGTTATCGCACTTATTACTCCAGTCATGTACCAATTCAAATCATGAAAGGAGTCCGGGACCACGGGAGCGTTTCTATCGCTCAAGAATGTTGCAAGGAAGACGATGTACGTGGCGGAGTATAAAAAGGCGGATTCGACCACAACTTCGATGACGCCTCTGTAGGTGCGTACGGCCTTGAGCCCGCCGGCGGAAAGAATTCGGAGGATTATAAGCGATGTGGTAGAAATGTTGACTGCGACCGTCACCGAATAATATACAATGGTCCAGTCTATCTGACTCGGAGTGACGTGGACGTTCATTTTGCCAGATGGAAACAGATTTGCCAGGAAGAAGGCAGCGCTGACTATATGCGTGCATGAGAAAACTGAAAGCAGAATTGACAACAACTTACGCAAGCCAGAAATGACGCCAAGCAAAGGAAATGCAACGACAAGCCACCTGCGATTCCAGATCTCCCAGCATCTCCAAATCTATTGCAGTATTAATTCTGGTTAGGATGCATTTTCATATCACATACATTCGTGAGCTCCGCGAGCATGGCGTTCAAGATAATTGCCAGTCGCGCAACAAGATTACAAGCTAGCCTTTGCGATGTCCAATTTCCGGGTTCACTACCGGAAATAAAGCGCAGAACAGAGTCCTGAGTTTGCCCGTGGGTGACGAATATGACATACGCCTCATCCCAAACCAAACCGAAGTTGACTGTTGCCAAAGCCCATATCAGGCAAACGACGATAGTCAACGCGATACGTTGAACGGGCCATTGGCCCCGTGCGACTAGAGAAACGTTCAGGTATCATCATCGGAAAGTTAAGCAAGATTCACACCGATGTGTCGCATCGTAACAATGAAAATGATTGTATAGAGGCCATACGTGAACACCGTGATGAGATGCACATTGAGACTGTCCCCAATGATGCGTTGCACAGTTTTTTCTGAGAAACCGAGCTCTTGCCCCAGCGAAGACATGCGGAAGACGGAGGACTTTTCGGAGAAGATATTTCGCGTTCTTCATTTTTATTCCTCTTCGGTGAGATCCCATAAGGTATCCCGAAGTCTGTATCGTTTGTCTGACATCGGTTGGCAGTGCGGCGTTGAGCGCGCGCGCAGGGTGATTAGCGATCATAGAGTCTAATCATTCAATAAGTTTCGTGGAGTCAGGACTGAATGGCCGAGACAGCAAACGCTCACATAATTCGAACCCGAGGTGCATGAGCCCTTGTACGGACCACGCCTACCTTCATGAAACGTTTACGACCGCCTTCTTCCCCATCCGAACTCAGTTCAGACTTGATGGAGAACGTTACTCGGTACAGAGTCGGGAGAGGCAGCGACACGATGTAAGACATAAACAGAGTCTTCGTGAGTAACGGAGCGCTCAAGAGGCGGTGAAAAATCAAGCATAGAACTGATTTGTATCGTTAGTCGGACTATGTAACATGTAAGAATACTTACAGTGTCCTGTAACAAGAGGTGCTATCGCAGTTGAGCATTTTTGCTAAATGAAGCGCTGCACGCTAGAAAGAACATCACATCAGTTCCTGATCAACGTGTTTGGCCCCGTTTAATGCAACCTTTTTGGTCCAAAACAAATGTTCAGTTGAGGCTAGGGAACGATACAATACAGCTGTAGAGAAAACCTGAGAACGTTCAAGAGAACCTCAACACCTTATCCTCACCTTAACTAACTTGCAACACACTAGCGTCCTGTCGTCTCCCCAACAGGAACTACACTTCCGACACTTCAAGAAACTGTGTAAATAGGCACGCGCGAGCTCTAACACAGATCGAATGACCTGAATAACATGAAGGTCGCCACCGTGGGTGCAATTTGTCCCTGTGCCACCTAGCAGCCTCTTTCCGAGGTCCTCGGTTGGAGTCAGTCATTGTACAATGAATCGTTACGTTGCGTGCTGCTCCCGCCGACGTATACGCTCGAGGGCTGGTGAAGTTGGTGATGGTGGTGGTGTTCAAGCAGAAAGCGCGACTTCCTAATCCGGAATCGCGTCATGTATTTCGTGATCACATGTCTATCTACAGAATCGCACAAGCCCCTCTTTCACGTAGACTCAGAAGGCCTAGCAGATGTTCTGATACCGTCGCGAACGTGAACTTCTGGATATTGTCCGCGGCGGCCTTCGTGCAGGAATGCTAGCAAAACTCAGGCTACTGCCATCAACAATATGATCAACCCAGTCGCATCCGGTCTTAGCAGTTTTTGGTTCGAACGCGAGATTGAGAGGGCGCTACGCCGGAACAGACCAAACACCATGTCAGACTCGATCTTCTGAACATCGAGGGATGGAAGAAAGAAAGGAAGACGTGCGTTATCATGTGACGACATCGAGATACAAACATGGCGTCCCGAAATTTGAAGAGGCAATACCACGGATATCTATATCTGGTAGCTTTAACTGTGTGTCTATCAATGCACATAGCATTATTGTTCGGCGCCCTACCAGACACCCAACATGAGAAGATCGCCTATGACAGCGAGCGACGGACGCGAAGGCTCTACTCGAGGCGCTTCAGTACTGGCGGTGGTAAAAAGATGCATACGCGATCCTCTCTCCAGTTTCTCAACCTTAGCTTCCATGTCCTCAATCAAAGTCATGAACCGTGTAAGGTCTGGAGGATTAGATATCGAAGCGGGTTCATACGACTGGTTTTTCTGCCATCGTACGTGAGAAAAGAGATGAGAAAAAGGGGACGCGCAACGGACCTCATGAGGAGATAAAAGCCAGTGAGCGTAACGGGCTAAGAGGTAAAGGTTGTCCTGGATGATCTCGAGGTCACTAACGAAGCCCTGTACCCCCGGTCGGACGTGACGCAGTACTCGACTTAACCTTCGCGTGGCAAGTATGTCCAGATCGAAAGGATTGTACTGTCTAGACCAGGGCAGGATCTGGAGCTCGTCATCGATATCCGTTAGGGCACCGTCCAATGTTTGCAGTAAGTCGCGAGCCTCGTATGTAATCCGTTGGCTCTGTTGCAAGATATGTTCCTCCAAATACTCAAGCAGAGGACGGTAGCATGCACGTGAGCCCTCGATGGCCATATCACTCAGCAACTGCAGCCTGCTTTGTGTACTTCGAAAATCTCGGGCGATGCGGAATCGGGTTTTAAAGTCCGTCGCGTTTGGACTCAAGGAGTATAGATGGTGTAGATTGAGCAACGTGGAGAATGAACGAAACCACTAGAAGCATATTTATTAGTGTGTGAGGCTCGAGATTATTTGTAACTTACTTGGGTATTGATATCTCTGAAGTGCGGTCTCCAGCATTGAACCGGGAACAGCTCCTGAGCACTTCTGATATTGTAAGCCAGAGCTCGCATGTCCTTATGCCACGTGTTATCGTGGAGCGAGCGGGCAAACTTCTCGACATTCGCAATGGGGTGTCGACCACGCCCGCCGTTCATGGTGATGTAAAGAGAAATATCCATTAGACTGTTGGGAAAGTCGTAGTAAGCGGTGGGCTTGAGAAAGAACAGCAAACACACACATTTTAGGGCTATAAGCCGTCACTTTCACGTCCCCAGATGCAGATACAATATTGTACATGTTCAAAGCATGTCGAAGGCTGTCAGAGAACACTGACGTGAAGGCCAGTGAAGTATCACGTTGTGAATTTTGGAGGGATCTCATTGGAATAGGAGTAGTAGGGGTGCTTTTGGGCTCGCGCAAGGTCCTTGCAAAGGAAATGTCAGCGCGTAGATTCTTTATAAACGTCCATCTAGAAACGAGCCCTGAGTATGAGGTTAAGAGCATGGCGAGAAGATAGACGAGCAAGCGCTTTTGCATAGGAGAGAGTTATGAGAAATTGTGGCACCGAGAGAGGAATATATGGACCCATCTTATTGTTGTCCTACTCTTTTGTTCGTAGAATAGAACAAGGAAAGGCCGTGGGAAAGGCCTAACATCTTTGTCACTCAGAACACATCATAACTGTTCCCCGAGAGCAGTTTGAAGATCCTTTAAGTCGTCTTGAGGACAGACATCCGCATCTTCCTCGATTCCAGAGTGCTCGAAATTAACCGCAAAGGCACTGAGAACAGGTCCGTCGAAAATAAGATAACGGGATGTCAGGGTCCGTGACAAATATGGAGAAGGGAGTACTTGTGCATGGTGGGAAAGGTTCAAAGTATAACGATAGCTTGATACGAAGGTACAGCCTATTCTTATGGTTGTGGGAGAGACGCGTGGGAACTAATCTGACTCTGGTCTCCCTTGCATTCTTATCCAATCCTCATCTGCCTATTCTTCACACGAAGACTTGGCGATTTCAGAGTGCCTACACGCGACGTGTGACTGAGCCTATTCGTGTTGAATATGTCGGAATTGAGGTAACATTCGAGGGGTCGCAAACAAAACGCGTGTTTGTTTGCCCCTGTTGGTACCTCTGTTGATTTCCTTTCTCTTTCTTACCGCGACTATCGGGACTGGAGTCTGCTAAGTACGCCGCTGCCTTTGATTATATCTCGGGCTACTCGGCTTATCCAACGAAATCACATCTTCTAATGCTTCTCAGAGATGGTCCGGCCTCTCACAGAGGATTCACCCAGTTTCATCTGTCAGGTTCATACCAATACTGGATTCTTCTTGATCTCTCCTAGCCTGCCGCCTTGCTCGCTTCGCATGTCATTAAAGCAGGATCTTGCACGAGCTCCGAGTCCACAGTGATTGTACCTCCACCTCCACAATTGAATTGTGAGAGTATGCGCAACACTCTTCACCCGTGGTCATGCTTCCCGACGAAGCCGCTAGCTTCCTTCATTCTTGACACCGGAACGACGAAAGTCTCTCCCCGAGTCAGGTCCCGAACGTGCCTTGTTGCGTTTATGCCGCATCTACAGGAAGTGAGCTTCTGTACTCATCGTGTTGGGATCACCGACCCACAGTCTATGTATACGACCACCGGGTTAGTGATGTCTGATCTCCGTAGAGCGCTGTTTTAACTACTTCACAGGCGTTCAGTCATTCTCGTCCTCGTAATCGGAGGGAGGAAGTCCGTGAATATCAACTTAGACGTACTATATCTGTACGTTTGCTATTGGGCAACTCGGTCTATCGTCGAACGCGCTCAACATCAACATCACTGCCATCTTCTATACAATCTATATGATTGTTTTTAGACGACTATGATCCGTGAGGCGCATTCCTTCCACTACTCGGGCTGCCAATTTTTGTGTCCCCGTGGCGCGGTAGGTGGCCGGCCCAATGCACTGTTTTGATGATGGTCATTTTGGTTATTTAGTTACATCTTTCCTGACACCGTGTAAGGTGCAGATCCCAGATGTGCTGCTGTGCACTATCGGAAGTCGCCAGAGTGGATCTTGACCTTCTGAGTAGCTAACCATTTAACAATTGGTCGCAGGTCGAACTGAATGGAAGCCCACGGAGAGACGGTATGCGTCTAGGGAGCGATTCTAAGTTCAAGGATTAACTCTGTTTCGTAGGCGATTTCTCCAGCGGGGAGCGTTATGCTCTTGGTATGGACGTTGAATGGACGAAGGATTCAACTTCGATGCGGCGGTGATTCGGTACTTGCCGTTAACACACTCTTCTCCTCGTTGTAGAACAAAGCAAGCTCGCCCGGCGACCGCCATTCTATGCAGTTTCTCTCGTACGCTTTACTGCAACTTCGAAGGTTCTTCTACTAATGTCCACCAAATCTGCGCCGTGACCATATGACTAGACGCTTTCCCTCCTCGTCAAGATCTGCCAGCGTTTCTCCCTCGCCTTTCCCAGCCCAAATTACTCTCTTCGCTCCCTTCCCTTCGCGCAGCTCGAGGATCTCACGACGCCCCTTCTGGCTCGGCTCTCATGCCACAATTGAAGGAAGCTGGACGGCCCACATGACGCACGATAGCACTTTCACTAATATATATCGTAGGAGAAGGTTCTCTTGACGCCCCACATTACTAGCCCACTTCGATTTTCCCGTTTACTGCGCGCGCTGTCTTCTGTACTGGAGGTTTTGTTCTCAGTGGCGTGAGAGGCCCTGGGCGTGGGTTTTCTTACCATATAGCGGTGGGGCATTCTCATATCCACGTGCGCCCCCGCATTTACCGGGCAGGTACGTGGCTCAACCCACGCCCACGAACACGACGTAACTCGGGCAGTGGTCTTCTCGTCGGTTCGGTGGCTTTGGGCGTTCCTTCGAACCTTATCGTTCCTTCCTAAACGGCAACGCAGGGACCGCTTCTCGGAGCATGAACTTATTGTTTGCTCACGAGGCTGGAGTTGTGGGTCAGGTATGACGCCTCCGCTCTTGACATTGCAATCCGATAACCTTTCTCCTCAAGCCCGGGCAAGCGAAATCGATTTCATTTTGCCTTTTCGCGCTTACTATCATCTGTATCCGCGCGCAGCGCATGGCGATTAAGTAGGTCCACCAAACACACTTGTGGCGTTTGGGATCTCATATGTCTATTTGCAGTCTAAAGGCTTTGCATGTGAATTCCTCAGGCCTCAGGTCGGAAGGCGTTACCCCGGAAGAGCAAGAATCTGTGGAGTACTATGGCTTCGACGTCGACTCTTCAACTGTCTTGCTCTAGTACGGAAATCCTAGTTCTCGTTCGACCTGTACATGACAGCCATTTACCCAGAAGCCTCAGCCTGCCGAGTATCACGACTGGCCACATGTTCTGTTAGGTCCCGACATGAATGAGTACTTCGGACTCTTGCAGTTCCCACAAGGCTAGACTATCTACTGTGACTGTTCCTCGCAGTTCAGTTGCGATACTGAATAGCAGCAACTTCTGTCATTGTTCCGACGAATCGGTATCGGTGTTTAGGCGGGCTCAAACGCGTACAAGGAGTGTGGCGGAGTACCAATTTGAACAAGAACCACAGACACCTAGTAGGAAAGGAAGCAATGTTTTCATACGGCTGCGTGGTCATGTCGAGACATTAATCCACGCGCTTTACCATATTTGGGATGCAAGTTCACTCGAGCAGAGGGAAAGGGACCGGTATTCGTGGAACGGAAGCGCAAGAGATGAAAACAAGATGTGATTCTTCTATGTAAAGTCCGCCGGTACACTAAGTCACAGTGTAAATCTTCGTCGAAGGGACGGAGGCAATGGAAATTACGAGCTCGGTCCAGTGAGATGGTAGTGGGCCGTCATTTTCCACGTCAAAGTCGAAGTCGTAACCTTCTTGTTATTGAAGCTCCGTTTTTCGTTTTGGATTTCTGTTACTAAGATTCAGCGGACGAGGTCTACGGGAGCGTCTGGCAAGACTATGAGCAAATTGCCGGCCATTTCCACGTCAAAGCCGAAGCCATAGCTTTCTCGTTATTGAAGCTCCGTTTTGCAATTTGGATTTCTATTACTACGATCCAATGAACGTGTCTTCTGGTAAGACACTGAGCAGATAAACGTTCAAACAGTACTGCACATTGTTTTATTCTTCAGTGCTCTACGACAAAACTATGTTACTTCTCTTCAAGTCCAAAAAAACAGCAAAAAAATATGAGCGAGAGATGATATAAAACACGGAGATTTTGCTAAAAAAACAATGCTATGTGTTGCGTATGATACAAAATGACAAGCGATGACATTGATGGATGCGGCAGACGAGTCGACGGGATTCATAACGGGGTCATAACCATAGCGCATAAACCATGACATACTTAGGACGAGGACTCCTTCTTCTCGACAGCAGCAGGGGGCGACGGCGTCTTCTTCGGAGGCGAGCCCCTCACACCATTCCGCGGCGACTCCATCCTCTCGTCCCGCTCAGGTTCGGGACTCGAGAGCGTGGCGATGGGCGGAAGCGCGATCCCGGCTCCACCGACACCAATCGGCCGCGGATGGGGCGGGAGCGCCACAGCAGACAAAGGCGGCGGGCTCGTCTGTGGACTCCGCGACGTCGGCTGTTGTCTAAACGGAATGGGAGACGGTCTGGACGAGGGCGCGGCCCGTATCTCGACTCGCGTGCGTTTTGCGTCAGACATCTCGTCGAAACCGGGGCTAAGAGGACGCTTGTTGGAGAGAGCCGGAGAAACATGGCTGCGAGTCGACGAGACAGAATCGCGGTGTGAAGGATGAGGGCGGGGAGAGGGATCGCTGTGTCGACTACCAGCAGGCGACCGCTCTGGGGCGCGATAGCCATTGCCCGGTCCACTTTGAGCAAGACCCATCAACGTCTCTGCGACACCCTCGTCGTAGTCTTCGTCGATGTTGCGGCGGGGAACACCGCTCGTCGGGGAAGGCTGAACACTGCGATTCGACGATCCCGAGCCATTTGAGCTGGCGGGACCAGGAGAGCCACCCTTGGAATATACCGACCTGTAGGAAGCATTCATCGGCATGCCAGGACGCGCAGAACTAGGCGTCTCGCTGCCTTCCTCCCTCGACATCCGACCAGATGGACGTTTTCTCTTCGCCTCAGCGCTCCTTCGCCGCCTATCGTCACCAGGATGAGGGCTCTCTGAGCTCCGGCTACTAGGCGGCGCAGGTGCCTCGAACCTACGCTCTTCCATCGCTCGTCGCTCCTCCAGAACTCTCCGTTCGTCCATCGCGCGTCTCTCCTCCAATCCTCGTCTCTCCTCCGGGCTAAACTCAGCGGGCTGCAAACCCATGCGCTGAGGTCGGTCCTCTCTCGGTGGGCGCCGCATATCATCCCCATGTCCCAAATCAAACGGGAAGTCACGAACCCTCTCTGGGTCACCGCGATACCGCCGAACCTCGTCAGGCATAGAGTGATCCTCGTGTCGCGGATCGTACCTCGAAGATGTAGACGCAGCAGGAGACGTACGACCCGTAGGGATACCAGGAAGCTTCTCCCCACGGTAACGCGAAGACGAAGACGGGTGAGCAGAGCGTGGAGATGTTTCCGGAGGAGTTGGTCCACGAATAGAGCCCGGGCCTGGCGAGCGAGTCGGGTAAGGGGGAGGATATCCTCCAGGGTATTCACCGCCACTGTGTCGTGGGCCACGAGAACTCCGAGCATCCCAATCTCTAACATGGTCTGGATTAGGGCGGCGATCCCATGCACCTTCGCTCTCAACCGGCCGCGGTGTCGGCTCGTGCATGGGATATGATCTCGGACTACGTTGCACAGCCGAGGGATGTCCAGGACCGTTATTCATAGGCGGCGGCCTGGAACCAGCCGAACTAGGGAAAGGTGGGAACGGAGGCGGAGGCGAGCGCGCACGCGCTGGAGACATTGAACGCGTCGCACTGCTATGAGGACGCGGTGGACCACGCGTGAAATAGCTCTCGTGGTGTCCGTTGCGCGCCTCTTCCGGTACAGGGTGATGGAGGAGGAGGCTCTGGTGGCCGAGCGGGCCTCGAGCGCTCTCGCGCGACAAATCTCGGACATGACCCGGGCGGTCAATTTCCATGGGGGCAAGCTGGGGATGGGAGGGCATACGGGACTCATCAATGACGACGGGAGGCGGCGGTCGACCACCGAATGGTGGAGTAGATCTCCCGGCACCAACATGAGAGGGCGGAGGCAGTGAGATGTCACCAGGTCCTCGCGACTCGGTTCGGAACGAAGGTCGAGATCCACCAGGCTGTAACAGCAACGGAGCTCCGTTCAAGCCTGATGGAGGAACAACAGCACTCGCATACGCAGTTGGATGGACATCTTGCGGGCCAGGGGCTGCAGGCAATTGTCCGCCGGTCTGCTGAGCTGTTTTCAACAGCTGCAGTCGTTGCGAGATCACCGTATTCGACGGATCCAGCTCGCTGGCACGGTGATAGGCGTCGATAGCATCCGATATCTGATTGTTGCAGCTTTCGTATAGGCTGCCGAGGTCGAACCACACTTCGGAGATGTAAGGGTTGATTCGTATAGCGCGTGAGTATGCGTCGAGAGCATCCCGGAACTGATTGATCTGGAAGTACAGGACGCCAATTGAACACCAGAACGTGGGGTTCCGTCCGTCGCGATAAACAGCTTGTTGATATGCTTCGTACGCCTTGTTATATTTTTGGCCAGCCATATACGCTCGCCCAAGGAGGTACCAACTCTGCGCGTCAGACGAGTCTAAATAAGTAAAGCGAATCAGTTCCTGTCAAGACGAAATGGGTAAAGGGGAACGACATACCGGCCTCGAGACTCTTGGTCAAATATTGAATTGCGAGATCCTGATTTTGAAATGAAGAGCCGTCCTGATGATACAGCCATCCAAGCTGTTGCAAAACCTTGGCATGCCCAGGATTATCTGCTACCACGCGTTCGTACGCGTCCTTCGCTCTGACGTACTTGACGCAGTCAGCACCACTAACCAAATGTCGAGAAAACGATGCGGGTCTTACATCTTTCTGCTGTTCGTAGACGTGGCCGATCTGGAACCATATGTCGGCGTGCGCGAGGGGATTGGGTGGGTTTCGGAGAATGCGATCAAAGCACTTGAGGCTCTCGTCGTATTTGCTTTGCTGCTTATAGATGATACCCAAACGAAAGAGGATTTCGTTTGCTTTATCAAAGTCTAGATCTTTCAGAATCAATTATAAATCTAAATCTCGTTTACTGTCAGGAAGAGTGAACACACCTTGGTCCATCCTTAAGACCGAAGAAAACGCCTCTTCGGCATGGTCCAATGACCCATATCGGTCATAGAGGATACCGATGCCGTACCAGAGTTTGGGATCTTCCTAGATGCGAAAAGTGTCAAAAATAGCAGGCTGTTGTGACAGCGAAGAAGACTGGCCTTGGGATTTGGTAACAGGTACAGCGCCTGTTGGTATGCGGAGTAAGCCTTTTGGAGGTCATCCTGCATCAGATAGCAGTGGCCTAAGAGAACGGAACGGCGATTAATACAATACTAGAAGCGGTGGATAGGCGGGATACGGACCTAATGCACTCCAAACTTCGCCGTTCTCTTCCTGGAGAGAAAGCACGCGTTGAAAGAACTCGACGGCCTGTAAAAAGAAGAGCGTTAGCACGTCATAGACTGTGATTAGACAGATGCCGAATGGGGCACGCGGACCGCGGATATGTCGGTGGGGAGAAACGATGTGTGTGATCTTTTGTACAGCTTCCGATGCTTACCTTGGGATAGTTCTCCTTGATCCGGGCAATGCCTGCGACTTGTGTAAGTCCGGAAAGGGACGTCGGGTTGTGCCGCAGTGCATTCTCATACGCCGAGAGCGCGTGTTCCAGGTCTCCCATCTGCTCAGCCACTCTCCCTGATCGCGGTCTTTAGCTCGGGTAAATGACACTCAATCTGGGAAATAAGACATACCAATCAGAAGCCAGGTTGACTCATTTGCGGTGGCAAGTTTCTGAACGATGGTGGTGGGCGCCGCGACTCCGTTTGAGGTCGTAGGCGAGACAATGGTGCTAGATGCTGGTGGTGGCGCAGTAGTGACAGGCCCGTTACCGTTTAGGTGTGGCGTATGGTGCAGGCTGTGGGCGTGTGCGTGGCCCGGCAGTGGAGACGGGTCGTGCATACGCACATCCCGGTCCTGGTGGCGGGGGAGATTGCGCAGGGACATGGCTGGACGTCGAGGACGACGGCGAGCACGCAGACGGCAAGATGGGAGCAGGAATGTGGGAGAAGAGGGGCAAAAGGGTGCACGGTACAACGGCGTTCTGATATATATAAGACGCGGGTTCAACAACCGGCCCCTCGCACGATCATGGCGATCAACAGAAGCCAAGATGCCATCTGCGATCCATCTCGGGTCGCTCAACGTCAGGGAAGCCCTGATGGCAATATGCAAATACCCGTTGATATCATTCGTAATATATAAAAGGTAAGAGTGGGCCATATGTACACTAGAAAGGCTTCTTTAGGCCTACGCTCTCGGCTCAACGCCACGCTCTAGGATCCGTACGAGAAGAGCTGTCTTTCCGTCGTGAGGATCACTTTAAAAAGTCTTCGATTCCTTCCGCAGATTGCCGCTACTCAACATATCACACGTCAACCAATCTCGGATGCTCTGCGCCTTCCTATTCGGGACCTCAGGGTCGCGACGTAATTCCCCAATATATCAAGGCACATTATTATCTTATCGCCTCGCGCTTCTTTGATCGATCATCATGTGCTATCCAAACGTGGAAACGTCCATTTGCGGCGGTACCGTTGCCAAGCACCCTCTTGACGCTTCGATCAACTCGTCCTCCTTCAAGCCGTCCTTGTTGAACAACGTACATTGGTCCGTATGACCTCTTTCACTTTCGGTCCGCCTTGCTTCCGACCCTAGTACTAAATGTAAAGCCCTTCCTTTTACCTTTCACCTGCATGTGGAACGGCCTCACCATTTGCCTTTGCGAAGCCATTACCCTAGTTTCCCATCCTTACTCCGCCTGGTCCGCCTCAATTAGATTCGTTTGACATCTGTGTTCCTATTCAGGGATTTGTCTAAGGTCTTGAATGGTATCATCGGGAGCTATATTCCGTCCCTCAGACTGCGCCCCTCGCGCGGGCAAACCATGCATCGCACGAGGATCTGCTGTCATACTCGTCGCCCCAAATAGGCGTGCATCACACGCGAGCCCGTCTCGCCTCAGTACCGAGTACCATATTATTACCGCCGCCCACATCGTGAGCAATGTCAGCATCTGCGCATCACAACTGAATCGTTTTTGTGTCCGAGGCTGTATCCCCACGTCTCGCATGGGTGCAGATCAAACTCCTGATGACATACTTTTTTTCTCGGAATGGAAGCAAATTGAGCCTGGCTACTCCGAGAGCACAGGATCCACTCGGCCCGAATCCGCGTCTAATAGAAATCGTGCCACACACGCGAACCTTCTCCTACCTCCGCAATCGATTACCACGGAGCATATGATGATGGCAGTGGGCCAGTTCATTCTTCCGATTGACATCACGACCGCACAGCGCGTAAATATAGCTAGCTGTCTTTGCTAACGCGGTGATACCCTCCGTCAAAGCCTTATGTGCGTCGACTCGTTACTCAACAGCATCTCGTTAACTAGTCGAGGCAGGCAGGCATACCGTACACAACCCCTCTTCTCGAAGCTTGGAGCCTCGTAAACCAAGGCCCATTTGATACGTTGCCGCTGTCACTCTTCCTGAGCCTGAACAGAAAGGGAGAGAAAGGGTGCGGATGCTCTTGGTGTTTCAATTTCATCTGGGTTAACATTGAGTCTTTTCCAATTTCACTCGTGGTCTGGCCTCCCCTCCTTTACGACAGAAAGCCGGTACGCGCACGACCAAGTCAACAAGTCCCTGAGTCTCAGAGTTGCCGGAGCGGAAGATCAGAAAATGAATGCATCTCAGATCCCATCGGAATGGAATGAAGGACCAGACTCCTTCCCATTCGTCTTTACGCCTAGCAAAAGAATCTCAAATCCCTGTGCGAATAGACGGTCGAATAAATGATTGCTCTGAAGACGGTCCGAATCCCGTTGATTAATTGATGTGATTATGTAACTCCTAAACCTTATTCTTTTGCTAAGGCGTAAAGACGACTGGCATAACTTGCAGGTGGTTGTTTGTTTGGCTACAGCCTCTGCAGTCGGTCACTCAGACGACCTAGCCTACTACTTATGAAGAGGATTGGCATTTTTTGTTTGATGGGGTGGGAGGCTGCTCTTCTGTGAGCTTCCGGCACTCAGCTGCTAGGTTTACCCTCACCAATGAGAGCAGTACAGCGCTCTTCTGCAACGGCGGACAGTAAGCACGGGACAACGATAACGGACAGTATATGTGGGATGATGGCGGCGGCGGCGGTCTATCGGGAGGCAGCTGGCTCACGCGTCTTCACTCGAGTCATCTGCCAGTTGCCCGCCAATGATGTTGCATTACACCACAACTTGCAAGCAGAATCCGGCACAAATTAGAGCTTGCAACATTGTAGTCAGAATAAAAAGAAATATATCTTATTTTCCATCCTTTATGTCCTCACACACGAGACAAGGACTTCATCGGTAGCGTGAACCTGAAGCGCGATGAGGCGGTGAGGGCGTGCCAGAGGCTGCAGCCAAACAAACAAGTTTGGCAAGTTATGCCAGTCGTCTTTACGCCTTAGCAAAATAATAAGGTTTAAGAGTTACATAATCACATCAATTAATCAACGGGATTCGGACCGTCTTCAGAGCAATCATTTATTCGACCGTCTATTCGCACAGGGATTTGAGATTATTTTGCTGGGCGTAAAGACGAATGGGAAGGAGTCTGATGAAGGACGCGTTTCGAGCTCCGCTTCAAATTGCGGAGGAATATGTGACAGTGTGACGCGTGACGACGTCTTTGACCACGACGAACGATGACTCGTACGTCGCTCATTTCGTCTCTTCCTCCTTTGCTTTACATTTATACAGCAGCTAGGCGGAAACCAGAGAGAACAAGATCGCGCAAAGGCGGCGAAGAAGGCGGCGGCTAACGCCAAGAAACCAAAGGAGAGTGCAACGAATTTGGCAAAGAGAAAAGAGGCGTAAGTATCTAGACTAGATTTTCGCCCGTGCAATGCAAATTGATTTACGCCATCCTTAGCGATGCCGAAATACTGAGAGCGAAACAGAAGGTACTTACATTTGACGCTCCCGCTCTCTTTCTCTCTCTGGTCCGACGATGGATTGCTGATCCCGCGTTTATAGAAGAAGGAGGAGGAGAAAGCCGCCGCCGCAGGAGCAGCGAGTAAACCTAAATGACATTGGCGCACATCCGTCTCTCCCTTCCTTCTCGATATCATGCTGTCGTTACTTATTTGGGCTGGCTGTCGAACTTAGACTAGATGTATGGAACGGAGTGCGATGATGGCGTGCCTTCCACGACGTTGACGGACAGTTTCGTGTCAAGCCAACATTAATGACGTTTTCGCGAGTCCATAGCTACCATCCATCCGCATCTCTCGCTTCTTGTTCATAATACAGTTCGTATGTATATATGTTGATGTGATGATTGTAGTTTTCTTCCTAAAGCCCGAGTCACCCTGACCGACCTCCGAGCTCAACAACGTTAACGTTCCCTCAGAACGGAGACAATCAAGATCAGGATGGGGATGGGAAAGGGCAAGGAGGTAGCCGCAATAGGAACAAAACACAAGGAGTTTGTGAAGAAGCTGGGGGCTGGCGAAGGAAGGTTCTAGGGACGACAGCCAGAGAAACACGGAAGGACCTCCTAAAAGGCGTCAGAAGGAGTTGCCTCGGGAAATCCGTACCCTGTGTCCCACGTCCGAATTATATTGTGTGTATTCTAGTGGGGATGGCAAAGGCTAATCCTCTTAAATCACGGCGGAACCCCGATCCCCATCCGTCCGTGCTGTCCTGTCAGCAGCATGAGGAGCATACGTGGCGCCGCGCGTAGCCCAAGCTCGCTCCGATCCTGTCCAGTTGTCCACTTCGCGTGATTCCCCGCGCGAAGAAGAAGAAGAAGGTGAAGGGGGGCCGGAGGGGGGGTGGGCCCTGGTGGGATCAAGATCCCGCTCTGGGCCTGTGCCAGTGTGGCCCATTAAATGAATCCTCAAGGGGCACGAGAACCCTGCATCATTTGCATTTGTTATCATAACAGTAACACCATCTCTTGAAGTCTTGACATCCACCGATCAGAAGTTTCCGAAGGAGTGGAAACAGAAAACAAGCACGTCGCGAATTGGGATGATGATGATGATGATGACGGCGCCTTGACGGGAACCCGGTCCCCAGTGTCAGTCAGTCAGCAGTGATTGAATCCGAGCGAGTGCTTCCGTTGACAGATGTTCCCCCGGGTTCCCCAATGGGCTGCGTGGGTGATTTTCCCTAGGACGTTTATAAAGCTGCTGTGATGGGATTTTGATTTCGACGCCCCGTCGGCACATTCTCTGCCCAGTCGAGGAGTATCGCATGACTGGGGCCAGATCACACGTGTATATGAATATGATGTGGTGGTGGTCTTCCTAGATTTCTGTTGAATGTGTGCTCGTGTTCACAAACTCTATACGTAGCCTGCCAGCCACCATCTGAGAGATTGCAATTGCGCAAGTCTGAAAGGTTATCCATATGGCGTTAGAACTCAAGATGAAGGCACTCACTCACCTAATACAATACATACAACAACTTTATCCTCCTCTCCTCCGCGCTTCTTCGGTCGATAGCCTTCCCGGCTGGGGTAGCGCAGGAGTAAGGTAATCCCCGCAGTACATAGTGATGATGCGCTGGGAACGGAGTGCGCGGATGTAAAAGGGTGCAGTGTGCGATAGGCAACTAGCGGGTGGCGTCGACGATTGATGTCGAGCAAGACAACCAAGAGTCAAGACGTTGATGAACAAGGTTAGCCGCGGTCTACTTCCCGATGTAGGAAGATAAGATTAGGACAGGTAGACTACGCACGATGTCGATGTGTGTGTGGCAATTAATAGGCTCGGTCCCGATCCGTAAGTTGCCGGATCTTAGTTCTCTACTAGTTAGTTCAACGGTGACGGGGACTAAAATATTGGGGTGGGCTTAAGTACTAGACCGGCGCTACTACCTCTCCTAGGCTTAGAACCAGAAAAATGAAAGAAGCTTCGCGGATAGCGCAACCCCACCTTCCCCCTGCACAGCAAGTCCCCCCCCCAAGTTCACGAAATTAATTGCGCCACTAGATCATTGAATACACTGAACATGAAACTGGAATGAGTGAGTGACGTGGTGGTGGCGTATGTACGGAGGAATCGCCTACGTTTACTGTTTCAAGAAAGTGGATGTGCTATGCCTATCACAGGCATCCCCCAATGTTTAATTAGTAGGCGGTGCCTTTCGGGTTCCAGGAAATTGGCCACCCCCACGATACGTAGGTCGGTCTCCAGAATATGCGCGACAAATACCCTGCGATCCTCACGATGATGACTCTGATGGTGAATCAGATTCCGAGTCTTAGGTCCGTCCTGCATACTTACCAGCAAAGCGGTTATAGAACACCGGGATACGGGTACTACTACGAAACCTGAACACGAGCCGTCGAGGTAATCGGGTTAGAATAGCATTGAGTACATAAAGCAGGCGCTATAGAAGACCGGAAGACGGGTGAGCACGAATGCGAGGCGCACCGACCGAAAGAACTTGGACTTCGATGTGTAGGACTCGACTCCGGGTGCTTCCACAGAGTGAAGAAGCACACTGCAGGATTGCATTACGGAGAACGGGGATATCCAGAGAAGAACGAGGGACGGACTGAACGAAGAGGGGACCAAGCAGCAAGTCAGATAGTAGTTGACGGGTCTAGAACATTGAACATTGAAATTCAAACAACGCGAACAAAAAGGTCCTGGTCAAGTCAGTGGCTGCGGCCGAGAAGTCTTCGAGACCACATCGATGTGCCTCAAGTCTTGTCCCTAGCGAATCGCATTTACAAGCGAGCGTTCTATTGGGGAGTGCGGAGAGGTCACTTGTTTATCCTAGGTACATACTCCGCCAAGGGGAGAAAAGAAGGCCGTCGTCTCGTCCTAGGATTCGTTTAAAGGGTCCTCGTGTTGGGCGGTTAGCGCCGAATACGTCGACCTTCGCCTTTCGATTGGCAATCCAGGCGTAAGTGCAACTTGCCAATGAGATAAATAGATCGGCATTGGGGCCGTTGATTGTCAGAGCTTTGGATTGGCTGAGTTCGATCCTCTACAAGGCAGGTACCTGCGCCGGGAGCTGTTAGTCCTTCTCAACATGTGTCCACAACATTGGGAGGAAAGTGCCATAAAAAGTGAAGAGGTTAAGTCTCATTGATATTGTATTAACCACGATCAACCAGCCCCAACAGAAAGTTCACTGAACGATCAGATACAAACCGGAAATGATAGATTGGCACCATCACGTTTATCCATAGCGTATAACATGAGATCTATAAAGTAGAGTGTTAAGTTACTTGATCTTGACCGCAGCGCCTCCTTCGAGCCGCCTTCTCCGGGTGGGTGTCTCCAAATCTGCATCGTCTTGTATGGGCTTCCAGGCCTTTCCCCAAGCTGGGGTAGGCGCTGGAGAAAGGTATCCTCCGTAGGGATGCATGTCAATGGGGTAGTGTGGGGGCTGAGCGGGCGGCGCAGACGGATGGATCAATCTCGCCCGATACAACGAGAGCAAGGCGTTGATAAACACCGTAAGGAAGGACAGTGAGGTCAATGTAAAGGCCTGTGACCAAAATTAGTACGCACTGACACCCGACAGTGTAATAGAGGACCATACAAGTGTCTTCCAGCTGATGGGTTCGACAAAACCATTGACGACTTCCGCAATAAGCTCGGCGCCGACTCTGGCTCGCCCGAGGGTGGCCGGATCGCGGTTCATGCATGTCTCCCATGTCGCACACTGCTGTTCCATTGCAGGAAGAGGCGACGTGCAGCGATTATTTTTGTACTGGAGAGCACATAACGAGATCTCCTGGACAATGTCTGGAAGATTCCGAGATGAAAAAGAAGAAGAAGATTAAACGTTTAACAGCGTGCTGACCTTGCGAATATTCCGAGATTCGATGCTCCACGTCGCGCTGCACAGTTAAAATGAACTGGACCACGAGGTAGAGGAATACGAGTATGAGCGACAGATTAAAGAAGAACTGAAGGTATCTGGAATTGAAATTGTAATTAGCTCTGGAGATAGCCGACGGGGTGGCAGCGTACCCAAGGAGGACATAGGGTGTGTCCGATTGAGGTGGAGGAGGTGAAGGCATGTTGAGAGTATAATGGTTGGACGTATTATGAGCGACGGGAGTTGCCGCACGATGCTCATCTTCTGGATCGCTGTCGTCAAAAACGTCTTGGTCGTCGTCGCGGTCTTCACGGCTGTAGCTCCGAGAAAGTTTGCTACTGCCGGCTTGGTGGCGTGCTCGATATACTCGCCGCAGCGCTCCCGTGGCGATAGGTCTGCCGCGATCCCGTTTTGGACTTTCTTCTGGTTTCGGTGGACTGACTTCAACCATGTCCACGTCGCGTAGCTCCTCCGACGGCGACGGCTGCGGGAATGCTTTGGACGGCGAGAAATTTGGCGGGGGTACCCATGGATATGGTTGACTCGGTTGTCGTGAAGGGGTTTGAAAGAGAAACGGAGTGTTTTGGTTTGTTCCAAACGACGGTGCCGCCGACATTGATAGAGTAGAATCATCATGAGTTCCTGCAAAATAAACTTTAGTAAATCGCCAAGACAGAGGCAACAACGACGCACGCTTTTTGGGAGTGCTGGGGTCGTCATCTGACGACGCCCATGCCGGTGTTGCAGTGCTGCTTGGTCGATTGGTGAACTGGAAATCCATCGGCGCTTCTGTTGAGCGACTAGACCTAAAAATTCCCGAGCTCATCGTGGCAGACAGTGGCGAACGCGCAGAGCAATTTGGTGGACGTGGTCAAAACGCGTTTAGGTCACGAGCTCACTGTTACAACACAGCCACAAACAGCGATCACTTCTTGTTCAGCAACGTCCACCCGTCCATGTTCCGCGCTGCCCTCTTTCAAAATTGCAGGCGTTTTCCTACGAGATATGCGCGCCAATTTCACTATTTAGCTGGCCAGTGGACCGCGGAATCGCCTCAGGCGACTCTCATTCCATATGTTATCGAACAGACGGTATATTTCTTCTTCTAGTCTTCAAATTTTAGCCTGTTCACGCGCAGCAAAAAGGGAAGAGGAGAGCGCACTTACGACATATATTCACGCCTGCTTAGAGAACGAGTCGTAATGCTGCACGGGCCAGTACGTATTTTTATCGATATTTACATTTTAACATTTATCAGGCCTGCAGATACGGGACGATGTTTCCTCAGTGACTGTGGCGCAAATTCTCTTTTTGGAAGCAGAGGACACCACCAAGCCCATACACCTCTACATCAACTCTCCTGGCGGCAGCGTGACTGCAGGTCTCGCGATATATGATACCGTAAGTGGCTAATTCTACGTATTAATTATCCCAATGGTAATAAAGCCATCCAGATGCAGGTTTGACCTTTGCTAACACGTCCGACTCTTGACCTACTTTCATCATAGTATGTGTCCTCGCCCATTCATACATACTGTATCGGGCAAGCAGCAAGCATGGGCTCACTTCTACTCGCCGCGGGTGAGAAGGGAAAACGCCACTGTCTACCAAACGCAAGCATTATGATACATCAACCTTCGGGGGGCGCTTCAGGCCAGGCTTCTGATATCGCCATCCATGCCAAGGAAATACTACGCATACGTCAGTTGCTCACCGGGATCTACCAAAAGCACTGCACCAAGCCTGCCGAGTCCGTTTCTAAAGCATTGTCGCGGTTTGGTAAGTCACCCTACACGTGCATGTATCAATCTAACTTTTTGTAGAAACTGCACTGGAACGCGACTACTTCATGACGGGTGCGTCGTGGCTGTAGCTTCACGGTATTTTCACTAATACTCATTTCCATAGCTCAACAAGCTCTTGACTTTGGAATAGTGGACGCTATCGTAGATAAAAGTCCGAAATCCGAGGCGGATAGTTCGTGATGCTTACGCCGAGTACAAGTTGTGATCGCCATTCAACTCGGCTGCGCTCTAGTCTAGAGTACATGCTGTGAGTGAGTTTAAACAGATCCAAAATATAGCGCAGCACGGCCGCACGGCTTAGATCACTGCCCTGTCGCTTCCGAGATACCCTTCGAGCTCACCGCTTTCTTCAAATCCAAACAATATCGCGGTGATCGTGCTCCTGATCGACAGTTCATTTTCTCTGAGACGAGACAGAAGGTACTCGACTGTGCATACTTTCTCTGGTATGTCACGACGTATTGTAAATTCAGCGGTATCTTCTTTCTCCAAATCTCTTATGAACATAATGAATAAGCGCCACATCTAGCCGCAAGCCTCTCTTCCTCTGCTCGTGAAACGGACCTTATATCCGATCGTTGAGACAACTACTGCAGAAAAAACAGGTGCTTCCGTGCATCGCTTACGGACCTACTGGAACAGATCGACGGTACCGAACATAAATATGCGCGTTTAGGAAACTGATGACGCTTTTCTCCCTCAAACCAACATGCAGCTTGCCATCATTTTAAGCTTCGTGGCGTTCGTGTGGGCGGGTCAATATTCAAGCCCTTCGGGCACGGCTAGTATCCCACTTAGTGTTGACGGAGATGGGAGGTACTGTGCGTACGTCGCAATGGTTGGTGATAGTTCTCTTGACTTGGGTGTTAAATTGAATCGTCTCCTAGTCTGGAGGCCCGCACAAGCAGAATTTCACGTTTGGCCTGACGACTTCGACTGGATATACTGCTGTCGCTGGGCGTGCTTGCGGATCAGGTTGCAACAATGTAGCGAGGTGAGTTCTCAGAATGCGCCATGATACGTGTTCTCATCGTTTATTCAGCTTTGATCAATCTCAGTCTACCACAGCTGTGTCTATGCCGGCCAGTCAGCAAATTACGTTGCCCCAAGGAAACTCTGCCAGCGGGAATCTCATTCGGGAGGATTGCGCTCTAAGAAAAGCTGACCAAAATTACTGGAGCTATCCCAATCAGACGAGTGCGTACCTCCTTAATATGTTCGCGATCCACGTATATTGACCACCGAGGTCCCAGTCCTGATCGCGAATCAATCTGATTCTATCTTCGGTTCGGGTACCTCTGGTGTGCTGGGTCTCGGCACCAACGCTCGTAAGTCTTTTACCTCTTTGTCTCTCTTCTGTTTTAATCGTAGACCTAGGCTCTGGCAATTTCGACGACAGCATCGTCGGGAAATTCATGTCGCTCAACCCTTCCCAAACAAACTTCACCTACGGCATGGCCCTCACGCCTCCGAACGAGGTTGCCAAAGACTCTGGCGGTGTCCTCCACCTCGGCGGGACCAACGCCAATTATTATCAACAGCCTACCGTCGCGTGGAAGAACTTGTTGCCCTACAACGGTTCTGCGCTGGATGCGGACTTTCAGATGGACATGGACGGGTGGACGGCGACGTCTGATGCTGGGACTTTGACGAGGGAAAGCGGGCTCGTAGCTATCGTGGACCCTTATTACACGACGACGATATTCCCGCAGACGGAGGCGACTTTGTTGTGTAAGTCGGAATTTCACTCGACTGCGTGGAAAGGCGCTCATTGATTTATAGATTCGACGATTAACGGAGCTTCACCCGTCTCTGATACGTCCACGTCCAAAGTCTGGAGTATCCCTTGCGACACGCGAATATCAATGGCATTGCACTTTGGCGACCAGTCTTTCACGATTGATCAGACCGTCCTTGTCAAGCGGCTCGGTGATCGCTGCTACGGAACAGTTGAAGGCTGGGTGAACAATACAAATTCCGAGTATTTGCTAGGTTCGAACTTCATCTCGAATACGTATATGTAAGTGTTCTCCATCCTGCCTCCACTATCCTGTTCCTCACACTCACGCTTTTGACAAAGGATCCTCGTGCTCTCCGGCGCCAACAACGGCAAGATCGGGTTCGCGAAACGCGCCACACCCAAGAGCTCGAGCGGCCTTTCCACTGGCGCCATCGTCGGCATCGCCGTCGGCGCCGCAGCCGGGGTCATCTTACTAGCCGTCCTAACCTTCTTCTGCATCCGCCGCCGCCGCCAGCGCAAGGCGGAAAAGGCGTCTGACGTTAAAGCTGAATGGGATAAGGACGTCCCTACGACGCCCTCCGCGGACATGAGCAACGGGGGCCCGTCGAACCACTCACATACGTCGCATTGGGTGGGCAACAATTACCCGACGCAGCCGCTCGCATGGCAGCCCAAGGGATCGCCCACTGCGGCGGATAGGCCTTTGTTGGCGCCACAGGATTCGCCTAGTCTTTATACGCCGAGTACGCAGTCGTCGTTTACACCTGGCGCAAGGCAGTCGTATAATGGTGGTGGCGCCGGTATGAATGCTGCCAGTGCAGGTCATTCACCGAATCCGCCGAGGTCGCCGACGGAGGCGCATTCGCCGATGTCGGCGAATTCGGGGGTGTCTGGGCCTTCTCCTTCGGCGGTGCATTCGCCCCCGCCGATGTATAATACGAATCCGATTAGGGTTGTGGAGAGGTTGAGTCGGCCGCCTCCGCCTGTTCAGGGATATTCGTAGGTGGTACCGGTTGTGTGTGGTTTTCTTTGGGTTTTACATATAAATGTTTGTGGAGTGTGCACTGTAATTGTAGTGTATAGTATTTGTTCTGTGTATTCTACCAAGGTATTATTGAATGAATCTTCACTCTTTGGGAAACTGACAAGTGGCCAAGGTGCAATCAATCGCTCACAACGCGGGGGTTGTGAAGAAACCTTTCAATTTCTTGTCTACTGCTTGTCTATGAGACTAGTAGTATGAGCACTATAGGAAAGCAAGCAAAAAAGATATAAGAGAAGGTATGGTGAACATTAAGATATGATAGAGTATGGTAAATAATAATATGTCCCTCAAGCCTGAGGTTTTTGGATCTTCAACCTAGTAGTAGATCCTCTCAGAGCCTTTCTCTACATCAACATCAAATGAACTTGGCGTAAGCGTGTTCTCCTCTTCACACTCTGGTAGCGCGAATTGCATTGACCCAGAGTCATTATCATGGGCGGGGCCTGTCCAAGCTGGATGCATACTAACGACACAGATCTCCCCGCCGGTGGTACTCCGCATAGTGGGATCTATATCTATATGCGGGAGAGTGTGTAGCCATGAATCGTTGAGCCGCGCTTCGCCAGCCGCGAAGCGCCAGATGATTAGTGTGGGCGCGGTGGCCTAGTATGAGCAGCTCATCAGTCTACGCAATTTGAAGAGAGGGAGGGTCTGCGTACCGTTATAGCGTTCAGAAATCCCTCGGCGTACCAGCTTGACATGCTCAAATAGGGAACGTGATAGTCGTGTATGCACAAGGCAAGATAGATGATAAAGGTGACCGAGTAGAGCAAGGCTGACTCGATGATCACCTCGATGACACCTCGATATGTCCGGGCGCCTCTGAACCCGCTGGCGGAAAGAATCCGATAGATGATGAGGGACGTTGTCAACATGTTGGTTGATGCGGCGACAGAGCAATACACAGTTAGCCATCTTGTACTGGAGAGCCACATGGCCGTGTATGAATCGTCCGAGAACAATACGGCGGTCCTGAAAGCGTGACTGACTGGAATTGGTTGGGTGAACAAGCAAGGTTATTGAATTTCAGGAAACCTCACTTATTCCGGAGACAATCCCAAGCGATGGGAGAACCACAACGCGCCAGTTACGATTATACAACACCCAACACCTCCATATCTTTTACATGAATTAGACTGCAGTGAGCCAGATAGAAACACGGCACCTACGTTAACGAGGTCCGCAATCACACCGTTCAGTGCAATGAACGAGCGTTGGATTGTTATGAGAAGGAGCTGTGCCTCTGGATAGAAAAAGTAATGCAAAACCGAGTCCTGTGATTGGCCATGGGAAACAAAGTTTGCATAGAATCCCCTCCAAGTCATCCCCGCACACGCGGTGGCAAGCGCCCATATCACGAAAATGATGAATGCCAGTACGATCCTCTGTGTAGGCCATTCGCCGGGCGCGGCTAATGACAAAAAGTCAGAGAGTGTGCTCGAATACGAGATAGACTATAGACTCACCGATTTGCCTCATCGTAGCCCCGAAAATCATCAAGTACAACCCATAGCAAAAGATCCCGATGAGGTAGCCATTGAGCAAGTCGCCGATACACCGTTGTGTGTCCTCGTCAGAGAGCTCTTGCTGCGCCGGGCTGAGCATGCGTTGGGGAATTGAACGTTTCTCGCGTCCATCCCATCCCTCATGATAAGGACTCTATATGTATGAGAAGATCAAGCCAAAAAAGAATCACGTACATCCTACTATTCGTCTCAGTAGGATCAAACGTGCGGTTCGCAGCAGCGTCCAATGTATAGATCAAATCATCAAAACACGAACTTGACACCAATACATTGACAATGGGAGTCTTCAGCTTAGATCTCAGCTAGTTGGGGTCGATGTCCTCTTCCTCCTCCTTAGCTGAGAGGCCAAATCGTTGCTCCGCGGAGGATATGCGCGTTACTTTTGAAGTTGGGCAACGTTTATCGGTGTCCTCATAAGGACCAAGATACTAAGGACTCGATGCATGACTCGGAGAAGATCATCAGGATCACGGACAAGGCAAACTAGGAGACTCAAGTGTCAAGGCAACAGCGCAAGTCTATAGAGTTGCTTCGAAGAGCAACAGGATCGTTTTGAGTGCGTTGGAGCACTCTTGTTGTCGATCCAAAATGTGATGATCATGGAATGAAGGAGAGAATGATGTGGGGACCCTGAATCCGCCTTACCCGACGACGGCTAAAAACAACGATCTTCACGTCGGTTGTACATTGCTGCGATGATGGACCGTGCCAGAGTTGTCCCGGCTAGCTACAGAAACTCAAAATAGATGAGTCGTTACACAATGCTGAGCGCTGAGCCATCGCGTCACCGAGCAAACCCTGTATCATTGTACACCAACCGTAGCGTATCCATCTACGTACTTGAATAATTCAGAAATCAGTGTTTACGGAACACGAGTACGTGTTTTTTGAGTGATAGTACAAGACATTCGTATACAAGAAACAACGAACATCCAGACATGACAAGACGCGGAAGAGAACTAGCCACTTGCAGTACGAGATTCATCGCAGTCTCTGCAATTTTCAATCTAGATCATTGCCTGAGCCTTCCTCCACATCGACATCCGACATAGGCGCAATCACCAACACAGTCTCGTCCGGCAGCACGAAATCTTCCCCTTTGTGCTCGGAATCATGAGCAGGTGCCCAAAGACTCTGAGTGGCGCGGTTGCTGGTGAAACAGATTTCCCGGATGCTATGCGACACGGTGGACGTAGGTTGCAGCCACGAATCGTTTAGACGCGCTCTGCTGGCCAAGGCGCGCCCAATGATTAGTGTTGGCGCGGCGGCCTATCAACAGTGCGTCAGTTTGTCATCCTGTTGGTATTGAAGAAGAAGGAGTTGCTTACCGTCACAGCGTTCAGACAGGCTTCGGCATACCAACTTGCAAAGCTCCAATAGGGCGCGTAATAGTCATGGATGCACAAAGCAAGATAGATAACGTAGGTGACCGAGTAAAGCAAGGCCGACTCGACGATTATCGCAATAATACCTCGATATGTTCGGGCGCCTTTCAGCCCATTGATGGAAAGAATTCGGTAGACGATGAGGGAAGTCGTCAGGATGTTCGTTGATGCGGTGACAGAGCAGTACACAGTTAACCAGTTAACGGTGTTGAGCAAGGCTGAATCGGGAGAGAACAATGCAACGGTTCTGAAAGCATGACTAACTGAAACTGGGTGAACAAGCAAGAGTTGGAGAACTTGGGAAAACTCACTTAAGCCACAGACCACCCCAAGCAAGGGAAGCACCACGACACCCCAGTTACGATTGTATAGCACCCAACACCTCCAGATCTTTTTACATGAATTAGACTATGGCGAGTCGGGCAAAGACGCGGCACATACATTGACGAGTTCCGCAATCATACCGTTCAGTGCAATAAACGAGCGTTGAATTGTAAGAAGAACAAGCTGTGCCTCTGGCCGAAGAAAGTAACCCAGAATTGAGTCCTGTGATTGGCCACGGAGAACAAAGTTGGAATAGAATGCACTCCAACTCATACCCACACAGGCGGTGGCGAGCACCCATATCACAAAGAGGACGATCGCCAACATAACGCGTGGTACAATCCATTCGCCACCCGCAGCTAACGAAAGAGTCAGAGAGAATGCCAAGTATGTAGACTGACCACTCACCTAACTGCGTCATTGTTGCCGCGAAAATCATCGCGTAGAGTCCATAGCAAAAGATCCCGATGATGTATCCATTGAGTAAGTCGCCAATAAGCCACTTTGCGTCCTGCCCAGAGAGGCCAAGCTCTTGGTCCGCAGCCAACATGGGGACTAGTTCAAGGTGTTAGGGAACATGTCTCGCCATCCTCGAAGCTTATAAGGACTCTATGTATGTATGAGGGGATCATGAGAATGACAATGACTGGACAAGGGAAAGAGGCAGGCACTAGGAGGTACCCTAGAAGTTTCAGTGCGGCAAGCAACCGTACCAGTCCAAAGAGTCCCAGCCTCAACTTGCTTCGAAGCAACAAGATCGTTTTAACTGCGCTGGAGCACTCTTGTTGTCGATGATCATGGAATGAAGGAGCATGATCTGGTGACCCTGAATCCCTCTGACCCAAAGACAGGTTAAAAACCCACGATCTTCACGCCAGTCGTGCTTCCTGCGATGCCATCTGCCATGATGAACAGTTGGCCCATCAAGCTACCCATTCTTGTAATTGATTGGTGGTTATGCTACGCTGATCGACGTGAAGAGATCCGAGTCGGCGTAGTACCGAGCGAAAGCATACTGTATATCATTGTATGTGAGAAGAGGATCAATGTTAGGTAGCTTACAGCTATTTCGCGCAGTGATAGATGACTCAAAATATGTACTTACTACTTACAACCATTCAAAGACCGCAATGGGCCCAAGCCTTTCTCCCATCGACGTCAGATGTGGGCGCAACCACCAATACACAGCCTTCAGGTCGCGCGAAATCTTCCTGTTCGCGCCCGGGCGGCGGGGATCGTCGTGCTGCGTGTGTGTAAAGGTCAACCGTAGCTGCTGCAGTGCCCGCCTGAGTCGCACGATTGCTGGCAAAGGACATCCCCCCGGTGGTACTCCGCAAGACGCCGGTAGTAGGTATTTCTGGGAGGGTGTGTAGCCACGAGTCATTCAGACGCGCTTGTCCGGCCATGACACGCGCAATGATCAAGGTGGGGGCGGCTGCCTGCACAGACAGTATCGTGAATTTGACATCTACAACGCAGTATTGAAGAACCACTTACTGTTACAGCATTAAGAAAGGCTCCAACGTACCAGTCGGTAAAGACGGGGTAGGGCACGTAGAAATCATGCACACACACAGCTAGATAGATAATGTAGGTGGCGGAATACAGAAAAGCAGATTCAACAAGTATCTCGATGACGCCTCGGTATGTTCGGGCTCCTTTGAACCCGCTGACCGAGAGAATTCGGTAGATAATGAGCGATGTCGTTAGGATGTTGGTCGACGCTGCGACAGCGTAGTAGACAACAAGCCAGTTTGTACTGGCCAAGGTGGACACGGACGAGGTCGAACCGGAAGGGAACATCGCGATGGTCCGCAAAGTATGGCTGACTGAGTTGGAATGAGCAAGCGAAAGTTGAAAGCTTGAGCACCCTCACTCAATCCGCAGACAACGCCAAGTAACGGGATAACGGTTATGCCCCAGCTGCGATCGTATAACACCCAACACCGCCAGATCTTTTCAAGGATTAAAATATTGAATCAGGCGGACATGCAGACGTACATTGATGAGGTCCGCAATGGTAGCGTTCAGCGTAATGAATGAGCGTTCAATTGCAACTAGAGTAAGCCGGTTTGATGACCAGAGGAAGTATCGTATGACTGATTCCACCGACTGGCCATGGGAAACAAAGGTGATATAGCATTCGGCCCAGACCATCCCAGCGTAAACTGTGGCGAACACCCATATGACACAAATAATAATGGTCAACAGGATACGTTGTGTAGGCCATTCGCCGCGCGCTACTGGTAAGAAGAAAGTCAGGCAGATTGTACTACAAAACATGCTCCTGACACGTACCTATTTGACGAATTGTAGCCCCGAATATCATAGTGTAGAGACCGTAAAGTACGATCTCCAGGATTTGGGTATTGAGCATGTCGCCAATAAGTCGCTCAGCAACCTGAGCAGAGAAACCAAATTCGTCCTCGAAAGCAGACATAGTAGGAAACTAGTTAAAGGATGCAGATAAGCCCATCTGCATCCTTTAAGTACAAGCTAAGGATTGAATGCCTGAGAAGATCAACTCCAGAACGGTATGTATTCGTCCCGACAAGATCAAAGGTGAGATTCGGGCGCAGCTTCCAAGATACAGACCAACATAAACGCTAATACAATGGGAGATGCCTGAGACTAGGGTGAGGCAGGCAAGTAGAGTTCCTGTCCATCTAGGTGAGCAACAGGATCGCTTAGACGTGTCTACGCACTCTTATCGATTCAACATTCTGGAGTGAAAGAGACCCTACTAGGAAGGCATCTCGACGACGGTAGGACTTTGCAGAGGCCGAATACATATGAGCAATTTGGAAACCAAATCGACATTGAAGCCAAGTGAGCATAGATTTTCGATGACCACCTCATCTGAAAGGCCATCACGACGTGGCCCTACGCTATCCAGTTGTCGGCGAAACCCACAGGTGCGCTGCTCGGCCGTACCTGTCATACTCTTCATACATTTCGTGTGCTAGGCGGATTGATGAGCTTCTCGAGGCCTATTGGGAAAGAACACGACTAGGCCACCCTCTCAGCCGATGATAGGACCCAAAAGTAATCCATAGAATAGTTATGAAGGGATGTTAACAATGAGACTAGTGACAAGTTGTTGGCACTTGAGAAAAAGAAGCAAATGGAAACCCTAACCCCAGCTTTGTTTGTTCGAACCAAATTATCTCCTCGTCTGCTGCAACCATCATACCCGCGCGGCCCCCCCTTCGGCTTTGATACTGCTTGCACGTCGTCTGCATCGATGAAGTTATGAGCGAAGTCTTGGACATCAGCGCCTCCCCGTCTCCGTACCATCTTTCTGCACGAGAAAATGGTGCCTCCACGCCGCGGTCAGTGTCATCACAATCGCTGGACCGCCAGAGCAGAAGCATAGGAGATCAGCCGCGGGATGGAGAGCAGGAACGTGGCGAGGTGACCTGGAAGATGGAGGAGGTAACATTGTCGAGAGGTACGGGCGCAACTTTGCCCAAAGAGTCTGGTGACGAACCACGGGATTCTACCACGACGGCTGGTGAGGAGGATGAAGAGAAAGATTGGCATCCATTACAAGGACCTGGGAATAATACACAGGATACGACGGTGGTGGTCGATCTCGGGGACTCGATAGTCGACTCTACTGGACGCCTGCTGTTTACAGACGGAAGTACTAGGACTAGTCCTTCACCGTCGCGGCGCACTTCTGGTGTGAAGACGGTTGCACCTTCACCACCACCATGGGAGGTTATCCAGCCGCCCTCCAATAATGGACACAGGGAATTCGGTGGCGGAGCTAAAATACTTCGCGCCTCGTTAGTACATTCTTCTACTAGAATTAAGTCTGTGCTAACTCCTTACAGACAGTCACGACGTCTCATACCCAAGTCCTCGTACTATTCTGGCCCTCCACCCGCGGATACCGCGTTTGGTACGATGCCGGTAGGCCATATTGGCGTCCACCATCCCCGCGAGATCATCCGAGTAGAGAGAGATTACACCGGTGGTGAATTGATCCAATTTGCTCCGATCTATCCGCTTGAACTTGAAGGTCGGGTAAGAGCGATCCTGTCCAGTGGCTCAACGGTTCATGTCTGATCCTTGGCATGTAGATAACACCGACTCAATTCTTGGAATCTATCAATGCCATAAACGAGCGTCTAATCGAGGCGCACAGTTTAAGTATGGCCATGTTCGATAACGTCCTTGCGGTGGTCACGATGTACCTTTCGCGTCTCGTGGTACCCTCCCATTATGACAAGGTACTTTCCCTCTTCATCTATGGACCGCGTTCTAACGTTCTATAGGGAATGCGCCGGTTAAAAGATCTCTTCGAGGAACTCAACACGGGTCTGTATAACCCCGCCGGTCTACACCTGCTGTGGCCAGGGGACGTAGCTTTTCTCTTCGTGAGTGGCCGGTATCGAACGATCTAGACGGACTGACTCAATGCCTACGTTATTTTCTAGATGGAAATCGAGTACTACGTGAGTTCGGCGATCCTTGTCGTTCCGAGTGCCTACTAATCATGCCCTACGAAGTGACCGAATACCCGTCGCTCGATTCGCGTCGATTCTCTTACTGTGTGTTATTTTTATTGTTCGTGCGGCTACTTTCCTCTAGATTTCCTTCCTTTGGCATTTGTACGATCATCTGCAACCTATCTCTCATTATCTCTCTCTTTTTTATTCTTCCAGTTCTGGGCCGCTAAATGTAGGAGCATACCTTAATATGAGATCCGACTTTTTACCGATGAGAGTGGAGAGGACGAGGAAGCAATAGGTGATAGGGTGAAATTATGATCTACACGCATCTCCAGGGCACAAGGGATATGAAACTCGGGCGGCAAGACGCGAGTTGCGACAAACCCTAAACTTCGAGTTCGTATGGGGAAGCAGGACCTCGGATACCACTGAGAGTTTACCAACTCCGGGGAAATAATAATAGAATGAGCACCATGATATACGAAGTGATACAGTGTGGCGGTATTTAAGGCGAAGCAGACAGAGGTAGTCTAAGACGTTACATCGGACCCAAATTGCTGGAATAGCAGAAATTTCGCCACACATAGACTGGACGGAACCTTGTGCGGATGCGCCTCATAAAGGGCGCCAGACATAACGTAGGCTCCGTACCAGTCGCTCTTATATATATTGGTCCCGTGCTGTCAGAAATCGGCGACTAACGCGGCTGTGTGAGACTATGTAACACTGTTCCACCGAGTCGGATGCTCGGTAGTGTTATGGCGTTAGCATTATTGTGTAAAAAGGCGACGACCGAAAGAGGAAGTGTGGCGTCAACGCTGTCACGTGTTCCATCGATTCTTGATTCCGTACCACCATCATCGCGTACGACGCGCATGATACGCGCTTCGCTGGCCTCCGGCCGTCCGATAACGTGCGATCTGGGCAAGTGGTATCATCTAGATTCCTGCTGACGCGCTTTATGGCTCAGGGGGCGTGGTCCGTGCGCGCGATATTGCTGGACGACCACCGCGCCCTCGCTGGTAAAAAGAAGTCGTGTAAGTGGCTTTGGATCCGGTGCTAGCGACACTTGGCTGTGATGGATGGGCAAGGCTTCTCGTGGGCGCGTGTCGGTGGGCTCAAATTCGTGTACGTTGATGTGGCACTCCGGTAAGCAGATCTGTGGTCTTTTCTTGTCCGATATCAAATATCTGTCCTTCTATTTCGTAGATATGCACATCTACTGCTGTCTCATCGATATCGGACTGCTGCGCGATCCAGGTCTTCATCATGGTCAGCGAATGTGGCGTCTAATCACCTCGATGTTGGTCTTCTCTATGGCGGATCCTTTCTCGAGTCTTCTACATGCATTTTTCGACGCATATATGCAGTCAGGACATCACCAGCGGCGGCCATGTATCCTCCCAAACCGCTGTATTAAAGGTCCCGAACCTACGGCGTTCACGGTTAATCCTCCTCGATCTACTGACACCGCCAGCATCGCTCCTCACACATAATATCTAGATCAGGCCTCTTTCATTTATGGTGAGTCTTTTGTGTCGCGTGGTTAATTCGTCTCTATGATCTTTGTAGTGAGGACTGTATCCACTGGATATTCATTTGTTGACTTTCCTGTGCATTTCCGCCGCATATATGCACCTAAAAAATACTCTTTCAGAAACATTTGGTTGTGATATCAATTTCAAGGTGAGTGCCATGACACTGTCCAGATTGCATGGCTCAACAAATTCAAATGTTGCAGATTGCTTTTTGCAGCAATGGATGTTAATCAATATAGCATACTCCTTAACAAAATA
Source organism: Hymenopellis raphanipes (assembly GCA_036872995.1). Lineage (NCBI taxonomy): Eukaryota > Fungi > Basidiomycota > Agaricomycetes > Agaricales > Physalacriaceae > Hymenopellis > Hymenopellis raphanipes. Next base: position 698,033 of record JAYMDG010000001.1, read on the forward strand.
TTACGTTCAAGCCTTCATTTCATCAACACCAAGGACGTGTTGAATGCACATCGTGCTTAAGCTGGTGGTCGGGGTCCTGTTGAGGTCCTAACCCTAAACTGATTCAAGTCACACGTTTCTCGATGATTCCGTGGATGCCGAGCCATGCGTGTATGTTTTTCACAGCCAAACAACGGCCCATCACGGCTTTGCGAGAGTGCTGAGTAATTCATTTCTTTGGCTGCAACGACGAGTACAGATATTCCTTCGTACGCCGTTGAGCCCAGCGCAGCCGATCTTATCTCTTCTTTCTTTCATCGACCACCACCACCGCCGTACATCGTAGCCGGCAACCGTAATGGACAATAGTTTCGCTGACATCACGCCTTTGTGGGATCTATCGCAGGCAACGACCTTCTCCCAGCTTGCCGACGACGACTTCCTTGCGCTGCTACAGAAGCAGTTTCCGGCGTCGACATCGCCTTCGTTGAATCTTGGTGCCGAGTTTGCTCCCCCCAGCGTGGATCCAAATGATATTTCGCGGTTTTCATTGCCCAGCTTCAACCCGCCGTCCGAGGATAGCAGCCCTAGCCCCCCGCAGCATCAAGGCTCCTCTAGCAGACAGAGGGGCGATGATGACGACGAGTACCGCAGCGATCTAAAGCGCAAAGCGAGTATTGACGAGGATGACCTCGAAGAGGGGCCAAGCTCAAAGGCACAGCATACATGTAAGCAGCCCGACACATCCTCTCGTGCACTATCTAAGCCCCGTCGTGCAGCAGCGAGTAACAAAAAGGGCGCTGCGAACTCCCGACGCAAGTCCGGAGGCGGACCAGTGAGTAAACATTCTGATGTGAGCATATTACTTGAGCTAACTGGTGACGTAGGACGAAAGTCGTCTTCTTAAACGTAAAGAGCAAAATCGTGCGGCGCAGCGTGCATTTAGGGAGAGAAAGGAAAAGCATGTTAAGGATGTGAGTTCCCTCCGCCTCCGTAACAGTCGGACCGAACCTCTCATCATTGTTTCAGCTTGAAGACAAGGTTGCCGCCCTTGAGGCCCGCAACGAGCAGGCCACTACCGAAAACGACAATTTGCGTGACATGCTGCGTCGTTTGCAGTCTGAGAATGTGCAGCTCAAACAGGGATCCTTTACTTTCCAAGTACCGAAGAATCCGTCAAGTACCCCCTCGACCTCCTCCCTCTCACCTCCAGATACCAATTCTCTCTCCGCGAGCTTCTCCCGAAATTCGCCTAAGCCATCTCTGGACAAGTATACGAACCCGCTTGATCTCAGTTCCCTCACCGCATTTGATCCAAGCATGCTCGACCTTCTTGACGAGCCGACTGCAACCTCGGGTGCCAGTAGTATGGAGTCGGACTTTGGTTTTAACCGCGAGGGTGGATATCTCACGTCGCACTTTACGACCATCGCGAGTAATCCTGCATATTTCTCTTTGGCGTCCATGTTTGATTCGACCCCCACTTCTTCCCCGCCGACCACCAACAGCACAGCTTCACCTAGCAACAACTTTGGCTTCGACATGTCGAGCATCACCTCGTCATGGTCAATGCCGACCGAGGGCGGCGATAGCGGGACGCTCGATGACCTGTTTGGGAGTTATTTGAACGCACCAAACGGCATGGACACGACCGGGCTGCTTAATTCGTCTTCGCCCTCGTCCGCCATCAGTCCGATAATGCATCAGGCCACCACCTCCCATTCACCATCCAACTCTACGTCGTCTGGTTCTCCCTCTTCGCAGGGCTCTGATGCCATGTTTGGGACACCTAGAGACGGGAGCTCGTCAGAGTCGGACAATGGGCACGATGACAGCAAGCAGTGCCCAAAGAACAAGGAGAAGTGCGTGGACCATATCAACGGCCAGGGTATGTCACCGTTCGCACCTCCGGTGATGCAGACGCCATACCTCAAGAAGGACGCCATGAGTCCATTTGGGGTAGTCGCGTGCCAGGGAACGTCGAGCTTCCCCAGGACACAAAAGAACGACCAGAACATCGAGGTGTTGAGTGCCTGGCGCAAGATTACCTCGAATCCTAATTTCAAGGTTTGTCTGCTGCACCTGCTTGCGTCTGTGCGTTGCTGACTGTGTGGTAGGATTGCGATATCAATGAGCTGTGTACGGAGTTTTCGAACAAGGCGAGGTGCGATGGGTCCAAGGTTGTCCTCGAACCGTCCGGGGTGAATTCAATACTCAGTCACCTATCTTCGGCTAAGCAGCGACCATAGACGGGACATACAGTTATGTACTGATAGTGGGCTTGAGGGCCCGCCCGGTTAGGCTTGGTTGGACAGGCTCATGCGATTGGGGATGGAACATTCCCCTACGTCCTCCGTGTGCTGTTGGATGGTTATGCTTCGATTAGTCTTGTCTATATGTATTTGTTATATACAGTAAATTCCTGATTCCTGTACGTTTTGAAACTCGGCAATGTGAAAGTGTAGATCCTGCGATGGCTGATCACGATCGACGCTGCTTTTGTAACTTAACCTTGTACCACCACGACGCGTCCGCTGTTGAATCATGGTGAGCCAGTTTTTGCGCCATTCTCGCTCTTTATTCACTTACGAACAAGGATAGAGTCTTGCCTTTTTGCATGCGCATGATTGCCATCCACGTATGTAGTTTTTCCAGTTTTTGTTACGTCTCCTCATCGTCTCTATAGCACAAACCGACTCGATATGGGGCATAGCGTGGACCGAGGCAGATACGGTAATCTCCACCAGTGCTGATGGGTCTATACGGCAGTGGACAAGTGCGGGGGAGCCTCTGGCTCCTAGTCCGAATCGTGGATTTCCCGAGGCGCATACCCTGGGACTCACGTCGTTGTCGGTCGCGCCAGACGGGAGGGCTGCGCTTTTTAACTCAATTGAAGGGTTGACTTGCTTGTGGGATTTAGTGTCTGGGGATGTGACTGGTAGATTTGAGAGCTACAATAGGTCTGCTGGGGATGACATTGAGCCTTGTGGGTGTTTTGTTTTTTGCTGGGGTTACGGAGTACACTGATGGATTGGGAAGCGTGGACTGTATCACTGAATCCTCGCGGAGAGACGTACGCATCCGCGGGAGCCTCAGGAAATGTAACAATCCATTCAGCAGTTCCGGGTGAGGATTTTGGCCGGCGGCTGGGGACGTTGACCTCGGGACGAAACAAATTCGGGTTGAAGTGTAAACATGTGTGTTATCCAAATACTCTTCTTCCTAGTTAATTGACAAGTTTTTGATAGAGCCCAGATGGCAAAAGAGTGGCGCTGTCCTCGGAATCCGGCCAGATTTATATATTTGACCTAGAATCGGAGTCGTTGACTAAAACGTTTACGTCGCATGCCATGTCTGTGCGCGATTTGGCGTGGTCTCCGGATGGCAATGTAAGACTCATTCTCGATGTATATTGTTATCTTCAATGACCCTTGATAACAGCTCCTCATTAGCGCGTCAGAGGACAAGCGCCTCGTCCTCCACGACGTGCGCGGCAGCGGCGGCGAGATCGCGTCCTTCACGGGCCACTCGTCTTGGGTTCTCAGCGTTGATATCTCACCGGACAACCGCCTTGGTCTGTCTGGCTCTGCGGACAAAACCATCAAGGTGTGGGACATTGGTGCGCGCGCCGCTGTGTCAACGGTTCAGGAAAATGGTGAAGTGTGGTCGGTGTCGTGGAGACCGAAAGGCGCGGGCGCGTTTGTTAGTGGAGGCGAAGATGGTGTGGTTAGGTGGTGGAGAGGTGCGGGAGCTGCGGCCAGTACGTTTTGAGGTTTTTGTTATTTGCTGTGTTGTATCGTCAAAAATGCTTCATTCTGCGTTCTGCTTTGTCTTTGATTGAACGTTTCTTTAGAATGAGAAGGTCATTTTGAACAAACACTGAATGGTTTGGTCAAGGAGGGGATTTTAGAGTGGTTCAACACACAACTGTGGACTCGACTCTTGTTAGAGGAGACTGTAAGTTGTTCTTACGACTTGTACGGAATTGACCTAAAACCAGTCCAGTGCTTCATGGTGTATTGGCTGTTTAAGGTGTTCCATCAGACATCAAGCAAGCTCGGGAAGAGGCGCAGCAGTACCTCCCTTATAAGAAAACACTTAAAGTCTCCTTCGACACAACGAGCTACCGAATCAGCGTAACTTTTCAGCACTACACTACAATGCCGACCCAGTGTGTCCCTGATTGACTGGACAGAGTTGAAAGGTCGCCCGACGTCACCCGGGGGCAAAGCCGAGCCTCCTCCCTGCTGTTGGTGGTTTGATCTCACGAAGACTTGTCTTCAATCTTGGTCCCCGGATGCCAGTCGCAGTGAATGCCATGCTTCCGGGGCTCGTCAATTTCTGTGATATAAACATCATACTGGAAGCTAGTTAACGCGTCTATAGGTTTGGAGATATTGGGTGCCCTGGAACCGCAAGTTGTTTGTCGTATCTGACTTAGGCAAGTCGCTGTCGATTTTGCTTCCCTTGCTAATAATGCTCATCGTAGTCGGCTTTGCCTTGTTCTCTCCGGTTCGATAATGGGGGTCGGGACATCGCGCGGTATTCAGTCATGACCACAGTCAATATCGTAACGACATCGCTCATACTGTTTTGAATTCTATCTGTTGGTGGGCTCAAGGCCGCGCACCCGTACCGAGGCATCGTCGAAGTTGTGGTTGAATCCGCCTTTCTGTTCTCGGCTACCCGGATTGTCCGTCTTGCATTATCTATCGCCGCGCTGAGAAGCCTTATTCGGAGTGGTAGGCGACTGCAGTATTAAACGCGGTGACGGTACGTTTCTCCAACCTAGCTGATATGCAGTTTACTCATGGTGCGCGCAGGCCATCGCGCCAACACTGATCATTGGACGCGTTATGGCGGGCAAAATACGTCCTGGTGACTTTTTGCTCGATTAACTTATGAACCCGGATGGCAGTAGCTTCGCTAGTATCCCTGCATGAATGCCACTGCGGGCGATATCCAGAAGCTGGTGCGTCCTCGATGTCTAGGGCTCACATAGAAGCCGAATGGCAGACCCACGATGCAGACCTTTCATCTAGATGATATAACATTCTACAGAAAAACAGTAGTCATTTAATCAAGATGTGATGATGAAGCAGCTTGTCTTGCAAGAAGGGCATTAGTGAGATATTCCTTGGCTTCAACAAAGGACTTAGGACAATTTCCCCCAAAAAGATCAACAGCACCAGATACAAGAATGTGCATGTCTTCCAAGTCTTCACGCTTCTCCTGTCCGCAAGGACTGCCTCCACCTGATTAACAATGCAATCCCTCTCCACACGTTTGAGTACCATTTCAGTGCTGTTTATGATGCATTGTAAGGTACTTAGCGGGGGTTGGGTCAAGTGGTTTAGTAGTAGACTTCTGCCCCGCCTGCGTTTAACCACGATATCTTAGTCTATTGGCGCGCCGTTGCGATATTCCACTATTCCAAGATTGACAACGCTATCACTTTTCCTCGGGGATGATCTGGGGATGAGCATTTCGACGTCACATGATCATAAATCTTCCCTTCCTTCTTCCATCCCTCGTTCGAGTCCAGCGCGGTGTTTGGTCTGTTCGAGCGTAGCGCCCTTTCAACCCCGCAAAAAGTCGGAAAACTGGACAAGACCAGATGCGATACGCCTGCCTTTGGCACTTCGACGCCGCCGTGACATAACTATGGCACCTGATAAGATACTCTGAATTCATGGCCGGGTACTCTTTTTCTGCGAGAATTGAATCGTCAAGCGCCATGGCGGTGAGGTGTTCGATACTATGTCCATTAGGTTCAGGCTGGTTTTAAGATGTTGTCTTCTCCAAGTTCTGTATCTCTTCTTGCGGCTTGCGACTCTCCGTAAAAGCAGTCTCGATATACGACCAAGCAACAATTCAAGCTCGAGGCTTGAACCTCATATGCGGCTCCGCGTCTGACAGGTGTGTGCCTTACCCTCGGGTTCCCATTTTCAGTGTTAATTGGATTCTTTACAGCAGTGGCGCTAGAGCGTGTATACCCATCATGCGACTGGTTTCACAAGGTTGGCTTTGGAAGGTTCTACATTCCTGGCAAGGCTTTCCTATGAGTTAAGGCGGCTGCAGTCTCGAGGTATTTCTGAGCTAGATTTTCCGTCTGGTGCCTGCATTTGTGGCGTTAACGTCATGTTTGAAGAGTTATCCTGGAAGCTGTGTCCCGAACCCCACCGTTGATCTTGTGGCGATGAATGGTAAAGGTATGTGATGTCAGCGGCTTTTTGAATCTTCTCATGCCGACAGTATTTATGAGAACACGGAGAAACATCAGGTAGCATCAGCTACTCCGGATGTCCACCGCGGAGCAAGAATTTGGCCTGTCTGCGGACGATGCAGAACGACTTGTTGGCGGTCTGCTCAATGCCAATGTCATCGAGATCTTTTCTTATGGACTGTACACGATGATTTTTGTGTTTACAATGAGGCAAACAGGTGAGTGTATTGGCTAGCCTATCTTGTCATCATCCCGACTTTCACCTCATCAGTCAGCCGTGGCGAATGGCCTGTACAGCGCATCGTTTTGACAATTGTTATCTGCGTCATATGGGTGTTGGCTACAGCTTATGTTGCGACGATATGGGCTACGTTCTATCTGAACTTTGTTTCCCATGGGCAGTCACGGGAATCTTTCTTGGATTATTTTTTCTGGTCAACGGCGCGGCTGAATATCCTTGCGATTCGACGCACGTTTACTACGGTGAATGCGATGTTTGCGGACCTTGTCAATGTACGTGCCATGTGTTTATGTGGCGTACAATATTCTAAGGAGCACGCAGATTTGGAGGTGTTGGGTGCTATATGATCGCAGGTTGGCTGTTGTGGTTCTTCCTTTGCTCGGGGTTGTTTGCGGATTGAGTGAGGTCGTCCTTTCAGTTTTTACAACCCGTGTGTGCTCACATTCTCCCTGGCAGTATGCCACGCTTTCAGGACAGTCACACTCCTTTCCACGAATTCATCCCAGCTCACCTCGGCCAATACGAACTGGTTTATTGTTTATTGCTCTGTTACAACAGCCACCAATATCCTAACGACATCCCTGATTATCTACCGGATCCTTTCGTTCACTGGGCTCAGAGGCGCTCGGACGTATCGAGGGATTATTGAAATCTTTATCGAATCTGCGTTTGTCTATTCGGGCACGTATGTTGTGTATTTGGCGCTCACTGTGCATGATGTTTATGCGCCGTATTGGGCGTTTGGGAATTGGTATATTGAGGCGGTTGTTAGCTCTGTGACGGTGAGCGCCTTCTTCAGGTATGACTGTCCACTGGCTGACGCTACGAAGGCGGCTGCGCCGACGCTGATTGTTGCGCGTGTTATGGCGGGCGAAACGCGGCTTAATGATTCGTGGCTGCATACTCTCCCACAGATATCTACTAGTACCGCTGGGGGCATGCGTTTCGCCAGTATACGTCCGGTTACGGCGGTGACGACGGTTGACCTTAGCGCCTGTGATAATGACTCTGAATCACAGAGTTCTGCGCCACTTGGGAGTGATGCCGAAAGTTTCATGCCCAAGAACACAGTGTCGGCAGTGGTCCGTGTATCCCAGGTCGAGGTAGGGGAGAAAACTCTGGATGGGAATGAAAATCGTTAGTCGTTGTGTTGAAGATTTTGTGTGAACGGTATAGACCCAGGTACTCGCCCTAAATAGTGTCTTTGTACTGCATTCAAATGCTATGTAGATGGTAGATCTGAGTAGATCAGCGTGAGCTTGGAACAGCGAACTGCATGTGGTTGGGTGAAGGCGGAGCCTTTGGGCCCCAGCAACGGTTCTGAATCCTTGTGGACGTGGTCAGCTGCGATGGGCGGGTGGGCTACGCAGCTGGCACTAGGACTTGCCGTGCTAGAGCAGAGCCGAGCAAGTTCGCAGCTGCCTGAGTTCATTCTTTGATTGAAAACATATCTCAGGGAGCGGCGGGCGGGAAAGAAAAAAAGAGAGAGCTGAGCCTGAAATGCGAGTGTCGTCGACGCGCGACTCGACGTGATGACGGTAACGAAAGAGGAAGAAGTTACCGCATCACATGTCCGTACGAAGACCTCGATTTCTTTGAGCTCGTGCCTCACTCTTTATCAAATCTACCATTGAGCTGGTTGTATCGCCAACAGCAGTGAGGAATGTTGGAAGCAGGTATTGCAATTGGTGGAATTAACTGGTGTAAGTCACTCAGAACAATGGGATGAAGGAAGGAATGAATGATCCTCTTGTAAGGACAGGTTGGCTTATTATCTAAGTATAGCAAATGAAGCTTCAGACAGTCAAACAGCACACTGGTCTGTCCCCAAAGAAGGACGCGAGAGTCGGACAAGTTGGCAAACCGAATTGAAACTTAAACATACAGCAGAAGTACAGAATTCATCCAGAAGAATGTGATATAAGTATACTCCCAAGACATTGATGATCATTGAAGACATCTCTGGGTGGTGCCTGAAACTACTTATGGATTCCACGCCACGCCGGCGCCGCACGATATACATTGTCCAGCGCGGCTTCCTGGTCGATGTTCGAGAATAAGAGGAAGCACATTCCATCCGATTGAGGTCATGAAAATCTATCTTCAAGCTGATACATGCCCTTGTCTCCATCCACTTCGAATCTACTAGGAACCACTGGTTCAGACGACAGCGTGTCCTGCGTCGAAAACTCTGATGCACCATCACTGAGATCGGCGTCGGACATCCAAGGGATACTGGCTGAACGAGCGCCGTCGACGATACTCCGTGCAGAGGTGAGCACCTGCGGAATGGAGGGCGCATCGTGGTCGGAATGCACTTTGCCTGCCATAGTGCGCCCGATGATCATCGTCGGTGCCGCAGCCTTTTCGATTGAAGTATTAGATTCTCCAAAGAAGTCACTGGGCCGCAGAAAAACTCACCGTGACGGCGTTCAACAACGCAGACAGGTACCAGTTGGAGTCATGAAATTTGGGCGCGGCATAAGCGTCGTGCACAGAAACCGCGAGAAAGATGGTGTAGGTCGCTGAATAGAGAAAGGCGGATTCGACCAGAACCTCGATGATGCCTCGATAGGTGCGTAGAGTCTTGATTCCCCCAACCGAAAGGATTCGGAAGATTATGAGAGATGTCGTTAGAAGGTTGGTGATCACGGTGACCGAGTAATACACGATGAGCCAGTTTGTCCCGCTTCCCTTGGGCGTTTTCATCGAGCCAGTTGGAAACAGTGCCGCGAGGAAAAAGGCTTGGCTAACTGTCCATCCTGGTCGTCAGTCGAAGTGTCAGTGGTCATCACGAGGACAAATTTACTTACTGAGACCAGAGACCACGCCCAATAACGGAAGGCCAACGATAAACAACTTGCGGTCCCAGAGCACCCAACATCTCCAAATCTATCGTCGAATCAACTCCAAGGAAAATATCATGATGATTGGGCCCTCACGCACATTTATGAGCTCCGCAAGCATAGCGTTCAGCGCAACCGTTATTCGCAGCCCATAATTGATCGCAAGCCTCTTCCCTGTCCAGCTCCCCGCCTCTGGCCCGACACCCATAATATACCCCAACATCGAGTCCCGCGTCGCGCCATATGTAACGTAACTCGCATACGCATCAGCCCACACCATTCCAACACTCACTGTGGCGAACGCCCATATCAGGCATATGACGGCTGTAAAGTAGACGCGTTGGCTGGCGCGCGCAACTGTAAGCGTGAAGTGAAGAAACCATATAACACACATAAACGCACACACACCTATCGTCGCACCAAACAGTGTCACATACAATCCATACGAGAATACGGCAATCAGGTGCACATTGAGGCTGTCGCTTATAATCTGTTGTACAGTTTCCTCTGAGAGCCCGAGTTCCTGGGCGAGGGACATGGGGCGGGGACTGTTGGCCTCGTCAATCAATGGTTTTATGTAGTATATACTATACGGCGAATACCTAAGAATATCATCAGGCGCCTGCGCCTGAGATGATCAGTGGCATAACGAGTTGATAGGATCTTTTCGGTAAACAACCTTTACAAGGCCACTTGCCGTGCCCAGCGAACGGTAACAGCTGCCTCTTATCTTGATGGAGTGTTGGGTATATGTAGAGGGCAGTGATCATCTGTTTTAGCCATGCGCCGGGCATCCTCGGTGCTCAGAAAAGAATACGGGCCTCTGAAACGATGCGAATGACCTAAAACTAAGATCCAGACCTGATGAACGCTCGGGCGCTCGGGACTGAGAACATATCGGCTCTGTTTAGCCGCCGATGTCCGTTATCGTCGTGAAAGACAGAAACTGTCTAACGCACCATCAATAATAATCCCGGTCTGGACTGAGTAAACAGTTATTGTTCGAAGTCAAGTCCACCTGAGCGCCTGAAGGACGTTGCCTTACTGATCTGGTGCAGAATGGCGTAGCGCAGTACTGTCCATATGCGGTTTGTATGTGGTTCACAACACAATATTTGGGTTGGTATACCTGCCGTTGAAGTCGAAGTGAAAGTCCTTTCATCGAGAAAACTACAAGTTGTCAGCCGGCAAGAAGGAGAATCATGCATGAACCTAAGGAATGAAAAGGAATCGTCGTTCCCCGCATTATGTACCGTCAAAGTCTTTGTTGCTGTATATGCCCGACGCGCTCTGGCCACTGCGGACGTATCGCTCGAATGGTTAAGCGTCCTAGCCTAGTGATGGCTCGTGGCAGGAAGAGAGACGCGAAAGTGACAATCTGGTCACGATCACATGTGCGCAAGCCAAATAGCCAGCTCAGAGCTGTTAAGTATTATGAGCCACTAAAATCCATCCCTGACGAACACAGCACTAAGCAGAGGATGGTTCCATCGTGGTCAAGACCACAACTCATACCCACCAACAACAGAACCTGGGTTTGACTCAACCATCACCATTCTTCTAGATCTCCTTTTCCTCATTGACATCTTGCCCACCTCCCCATTAACACATTCCATTCCATCTCATTGTTAACCACCATAGCGGCGAAATACGATAAACCAAAAAGCAAAAAACTGTACATATACACATAAATTTTTTCAACGTCCTTGGGTGGCAAAGCAAAGCAGCAGTAGTATGTAGGGGCAGTAGTGATGTGATCTTAAATCGGCGCTCATGTAAGTATTTATCTAGCAGGCCCATTATACGCCGACGAATCTACCCAGTTCGAACGGGACGATCTATTCCGGCCATGCCCACTAACAGGCGCGCCCGGCTGCGCCCAGGCAGCCGGGGGCTGCGTGCTAGCGTATGGTCCACTACTACAGAAACAAACAATCAATAAGAGACTCAGACACTGAGTGCAATGAGAAACTCACTCTTGTACCATATACGTAGGAACGGCTCGATCAAAGCTCTCCAGTCGTTCATGGCGCAGTCGCGAGTACGTCGGGTTCGCGCCGACAACAGTAGCGACAGGTTTTCTACGGCCAGACATGCACCGCCAAAGCGCGCGGAGCGTGTAGAACAGGATGGCGAGAACGATGAGGCCAACCACAATCGTGACGGGGATCGCGATTTGGAGATTTTGCCTGTACCATGCCTAGAGAAACGTAATTAATAAACACAGATCCCGAATTCAAAAACAACGTACCAGCGCGGTATCCAAAGCGCTGCCACTCTTACAAGAACCGGATTGACATGTACCACCGTACCCTGAAACAAAGTGAGATACGAAATAACAGGGTGCTATGGGATACATACCACAAGGCGAACCATCGATAAGGAGCGCATTGAGCTGAATACACGAATTGGAAGACGACGGGTCTTGACACGTAACCTGGCAGCTATTGTCGACCGACTTTGAGCACGCCTGCGTCAAATTCATCGACGCGCCGACAGTCTTGCATTGTTCTAAACACGACTCGTTAACCATACAGACTGCAATGGTAGGCCAAAATACTTACCAGACACTGAGGTACATTGACCGCTGGCGCAAGCCAAGGAACCAGAACCGCAAGATTGACCTATCAAAGAAGGGTAAACACCAATAATGTAAATAGAGAGAAAACCAGGTACCATTCGGAGAGAACTTATCCTCAGGACAGCTCGACGAAGTCCCAGTACATGTCTCCGCGGTATCACACCTCGCATCCTTCGCCGCACGACACACAGTCGAAGCAGGCGCAAAGCTACACTGCTCGGTACAGCACGCGCTGCTCGCCGGATCACACACAGCGCCACTCGTAAACTTGCACGTCGACGAGTCGCAGCACGAAGACGTCACGCCCGAACCAGGATCGCAGTCCTCGCCAGCCTCGACAATGCCGTTGCCACACATCTGCAGCGAAATCGTATCCCTCGCCTCGGAAGCGTTGATCAGACATGTCGTGTTGACGCCACCGTCACCACCCAGAACGGAACCTAAATTCAAAAAAAATCTCAGATACAGCCCCGAGGTGTCGAATAGAAGAATGACGCACAGATGTTGCCCAAACTACATTGGGAAAAAGTGTTCTCCGAGGCCTGCGATACCGGACTCATAATAAACTTTGAGTTGGCATTACAACTACTCGTCGTAAGCGGGCAGCAGTTGTCACTCAGACTACATCCATCAGCACACTAGATAACGTGAGTTAATCATCCTCGAGAAGAAGCTTGAAGATCGTACATCATGCTAAAATGCCTTTATCAGCACGAGGCCTTGCGCCAAAAAAGTCAGATAAACTTACGATAGCCCCAAAGTTGTGTCCAATCTCGTGGGCCACAATCTGCCACTCTGTGCGTCCATTCGTGGAGACGCCAGTACCGGATACAAACGAGCCTTGACTTCCCGATGTGGTCTGCTGGCATCTGTACCTCGGTGAGCGCGTGGATTTCCTGTCATGAGCACGATGACATACAACACGGCGAGCCAAGCAATTCCTACTTCCGAACCAGTGGGACAGCCACTCATGAGATGCCACAAGCCGGCGCTATCGCTCTTGGTGCCTCTCCATTGGGAGAAAAGGGACAAGCGGTCATTGAGAGTGATCGAATCAGAGCAGGCGACATTCCAAGCCATAGACTGATTCGTTGAGCTCGGACATCTGAGAATGCAGGTCAGCATTGTACAAACCAACTTCACAGTGAACCTACGTCGAATCCTGAACTTGAAGCTCAATGATTCCCAGACTGACTTTGAACGTCGACTATCAAAAAAAGATGTTATCAGATGGCGCCGCACAACCAACAAAATTCTCTCACCTTGTACGTGCTACTCGCCGTATTCCAATTCGTGAGAATCTGCGTCGTCGCATTCTCCTTGGACGCATACGCAGACACATATTCACAGTCAGCCGCAACACCCATGTAGACCTAAGATAAAAAAAAATCAAACGCAAAACGTCTCACACAAAATTAAACCCTACCACTTTCTGCTCCGTCGGGCATCCAGAGCTGTCACCTATACTCGAGGCGTAGCTGCTGCGCGTCAGCACGGGCCAAACATCTACCTGAAAGTAATACATACTTGGTATTCATCGACCCACCAGCGACATCATCGCGTCGATAGAGCGACGAATTCGCCGGCACCCCAAACGTAGACGGCCACGGCGACACCGGCGGCGCGCCGCGCAGGGGGACATTATTGTACGGCAGCTTATCATGCCCGCACGACGCCGGCTCCCTCGCCCTCGCACTCGCATTGCCGCCTATCAGCGCCAGCTGCTCCTCCTCAAACGACATCACGTCCGAGTCCCTCCATATCACCAGCTGCCCATCAAATCCCTCCACCAACTCGGGATCAAGCGGCAGCTTCTTGCGCAGATAATTCTCCTTGGTCACAACATGATGCACAACCCCCCCAACGGTGAATGCGCCCTCAAACACCGGCGCACGACCCGCTGCGGCGTCGCCCTGATCGTGCACCATGATGCGCGCCCATCCGAGCTCCGCCTCGGGGAACGCAGAGTTTGCCACGCGCGCGGCGTCCTCGCGCATGCGATCTTGCGTAAAGTCTGAATGTATTACATGCCCGAGGTACGCACGGACTGACTCGCGGAGCAAGGGCTCCGTGTGCGACTCCCGCGAGACCCCATCGGCGTCCGTAACGTAGTGCACGATGCGCGCGGCGGGGTGTATCAGGTGTTCGTTGGGCTGCAGGTGCAGGTAAAAGTCGTCGCCAAAGGCGGAGATGATCAGGCGGAATGCGTCGTCGTGGCGTAGGGTAGGAGAATGCGGGTCTAGAGTGCGCTTCGAGAGCGACGGTGATGGTGGGTGTCGTGGTAGGATCTCTAATGAACGAGTCTCTGGGTGGACGAGGGACCGTATAGGCCGTGGAGGCGAGCTCAGTGCTACACCAGGTGTATGTATAAGCGCTTGGATGACGACCAACGAGAGCCGTGCTCACCATAAACCAAATCAAAGCCCAGCGCCAGGAGGAGAACGACCAGCGCGTATGCACGCCGGCATTGCACAAAGACCATGAATAGTCGAAGGGGAGAAGAATCTGCGGCCTAGTAACAAGTTGAACGTCGATTTCCAAGCCAACTGGAATGGAATGAAGAGATCTCCAGAAAGCACACCACGGGAAAACAAAAGTAAGAAAAGGGAAGAGAGTGGAATTTAAAAAGGCGAAATGGATGACTGAAAGTCAAGGAGGTGAACAGCCCGCGATCCACCCAGGTTAAAGCATCACGAAACCAGCAATCGTCTTGGCCCCTGCCCATGTTGCACGGCATCCCGGCATCTCACCCGCCAAGGACTCCTCGTGATCGCCCGCAGCTCGTCAACACTGCCTTGCGATGGCCGAACTCACTCATTCTCATTCTTGCTTACATCTCCCAAGACAAGTACACCCACTTCACACCGAACGCATCTCCAGCCCATTTCGTGTTTATTTAAACAGCCTCCCAGCCATCATCATGAAATAAGAAATACAAGTGGAAAGATACGAGATCAAAGGTGAAAGAACAAGAACAATGAGGGTATCGAAACTAATGCTGTCCGCTCGGGAGCTGGGGTGGTGGTAAGAGTGATGAACGAATACGTGGCGTAACAAGGATGATGCAAAATATAATGAATTTAAGTAGTGGCAACACACCCACAGCGTAGAAATCTATCTTGTAGAGCCAGCCCGTTCTACGCTGCGACGAAAGGAGGAGACGAGGCGTCTAGTACTCTCGTAGGAAGCGACGGCCGTTCTAAAAAACATTCGTTAGTTTGTGGCCACACCCACGAACAGAGAACGACTGACCTTTCCGCCGCGGCCACCACGACCACCGCCGTTTCCGCCATTGTTGCCGCCATTACCCGCAGCCGCGCTAGTAGCAGCTGCACCAGCACCAGCAGCTGTGGCACTAGCTGCAGCCGCGCCACCTGCAGCAGCCCCGTTGTTCGCATTGTTGTTGCCATTGTTACCACCAGCCGCCGCTCCACCAGCAGCAACAGTAAAGTAGCTGCAATCATCGAGACTGCCGTGCTGAGCCACGGGCACGATGACAGGCTGATGGTTAGACGACGAGTTGATCGAGCATATCCGGTCTGAAGCGAAGCGCGATTAGCGTTTGTCCAGTACGATACGAGGAGGAAGGGAATCGACTTACAAGCACCGGCAGGAAGTCCATTGGTCACATCAGCAGTAACCACACCGTTCTGGGCCGCACCATTGATACCCTTGAAGAACGCAAAGTTCTTGGGGTTCGTTGGCGTCGTTTGGGTTAACGAATCCAGAGTCTCGATAACGACGTGACTGTGGCCGATGATCTACAACCGATAAGCATCTCCGCCCCCAAAACAACGACGAAAATCAACCCACCTGACCCTGTCCGTTGAGCTGTTGCGGTGCAGCAAAGTAGTTCTCCTGGGCGTTCACAAAGTTTCCGGTCTCAATGTTCTGGATAGCCATCGTCACAGTGAACGCAGTGTTCGCCGCAATCGTATCGCCGTTCGCGGGGACCTGGAACTTGGAGGACGGCATGTTGTCGGTGCTGGGGATAACACCAATGGGCGCGGGATTACATGATCTAAATGGAGCCGTCAATAAATGGAGGAGGAGGCCTACACGAAACACATACCCAGTCGTGATCTGCTTTCCGTCAGTAATCGGCAAGTTGGGCACAGTCAGGCAAAAGTTGATAAAGTTGTTCGTCGATGTCAACGAAGCGACTTGACCTAAATTTACGCGCATTAGCACACACAATTACATACTGATAGTGGATGATTTACCTGCAGTAGGTACGTCTTGACCGTTGTTAGCAAATCCTTTGGCGATCACAGCGGGATCAAGCGCTATATACAGATCAGGGCCTTATCATCACAAACAAAAAAAATTGCAACTCACTGAGTGATGTCTGCGCGTCAGCCCCACCGCCGTTGTTGTTGTTATTGTTGTTACCCGCAGCGGCGCCATTCCCAGCATTGTTGTTACCAGCAGCGGTACCATTGTTGCCCGCGGCAGCACCGTTACCAGCGTTGTTGTTCCCCGCGGCGGCACCGTTTCCAGCATTGTTGTTGCCCGCGGCGGCACCGTTTCCAGCGTTATTGTTGTTTCCATTATTGCCTGCAGCGGCGCCTCCAGCAGCGGCGCCTCCAGCAGCAGCACCCCCATTCTACATCAAATCAAAAAACATCTCAGGGCACGATAAACCTTGGATACGCACGGCATTTCCAGCGCCCTGTCCACCCCGGTTACCGCCCCGTCCGCCACCCTGGCCGCCGCGCCCGCCTCCCCGTCCACCGCCGCCAAACTGGCGCGCTACACGGAGCGACTCGGGCTCGGGCTCCCGAACAGCCAAGGCCGAGACCGCAGGCAGGAGGAGGAGAAGCGCAGACAGCGAGCTTGTGAATTTCATGATGATGGATGACGGGTGGAGTTGACTTCGCGGAAGTCGTTAAGAAAGAATGACAGTGAAGATCTGACTTTAGTTACTGGAAAACGTTTAACGATGAGCCAGAGGGAGTGGGGAGGGAGGAGGACGACTCACAGGAAAGAGAAAGCCAGGCAGCACGGCTGCGAAGGGAAAAAACGAAGAATGGGTGGGAAGGGAAGGGGGGAGAGGAAAAAGGGTGAGTGGGAAACTGAAGAAAAGAGAAGAGAAGGAGACGGGGCCTGTGACTGGCTCCTTTTATAACCCGGATCCACGGATCGGGGAATACGGTCAAGTTTGGTTGCCACAGAGATCGCCATTATTTTTCCCACTCCTCCTGGGCCTCCCTTTGCCAAAGGGATCAAACACACATCCGTTTGTCATGGCATTATTTTGTTCGCGTTCGCTCACGCTACTTCCATAATCCATAACATACTGACTGATGGTGGATCGACGTTGCGCAGTAAGTTGGGAGAGTAAGAACACCGGAAGCTATGCTATACATATCCCTCTTCCTCCTTGAGCTCGTCTGCCTCACCTGTCCATCCATCCAACGCTTTGAAAATGCCTCATCCTCACAACCTCAGAGTCACCACGGATCTTTTTCCGATTGGGCACAGGAGCCTGACACAACATCATGCGAGCCTTCCACATCAGACCCTCCCAATAAGTAATCGCGGTTGCCATCGCTCGTCGTGAAATCATGACAAGAACGCGCAACATGCGTGCGTGCCCCCACGAACATCCTCCGAGGACATCAACGCGCCCCAACAACAGTGTAGAGTCGCGGTCGCGGCCTTGCAGCACATCCGCACAGGCAATTGCAAGCGTCACTCTGAGTCTGATTGATGTCCCACACATCCACCAATGGAAATACCAGCAGCCAATAAGACGCACGCACCCTAGCGACCCCCACCTTCGGCTCGTCCAATGACCTGTTCCCAACAAACCGTTAGCTAATCCAAATGATCCTAGTTGCCTCCAACACGCGCCACCCTCACAACAGTCGGAAAGTTCGGGCTAGACGTCGCTTTCTGTTGGGTGAAAGAAGCTTTCTGCTCTCATCTGCCACTAAGGATGCACGCCGCATTATTGGAGCGTGTCTATTTCTGGACCAGAGGAGGTTATTTGTAGATTGTTGGGCAGCATGGGTCGTCGGAGGTTCCTGGCCTCATCAATTGACATCAAACACTGAGTTCATTGGATGACAGTTGGATGATCAGAAGGGGTGTACGCGTTCCTTCAGTCAGTACCATCATGTTGGATGTGAAAGCATCATAGCACAGCAGTCGATACCAGAGAGCCGGAGCCCTCCAGTGTGCGGGAATGATCCACGCACGGTTTATTACAGTGGCGGGTGTATCCTGAAACAAACGTACCAACAGAGGTCAATTCGCGAAGGCTACGCTTACAGAGTTGGCTTGATTCTGTCAGTCGTCTTCATCTGCTTCCTTGAGTGCCCAAGGGTGTCCTTAATTACTTCATGTCAATGCTATAAATACAAGATCCACCAATCCAATCAACAAAGAAAGAAAGAACCTAATAAAAGATAACTGGTCAACAAGAAATTCATTTAGGAGAGGAGTTTGTGGCACACCGTATCATTGTACACATCCAACTGTCGACGGCACATATGACAGATCCGTATCCAAAAATAAAACAAGTGTACAAAGCCCCGACATGAAACCAAGATGGAGGGAGGAGCGAGCTTGATGATCATCGCGCTCGTCCACCTTTGGATTTCTCGACAGCGCACATGAAGGAAGCGAGGGTATCCACCTCTTCGCGTCCATTAATAGAGAGTACTTCGCGAAAGTGTTTATCCGCAATAGAGGCGAGTACGCTGTGTAGCTCGTCCATGTCCGCACGTATCGGCATACGCGTCGGCACTTCCTCTTCTTCGAGCAGACGCAAACTGCGTCGTCGGCTCGGCTCCTTGGGATCACGGCGCGGTCTATTGGCGGGGGTAGAGAGAGCAGGACTAGGAGGTCGAGAGATGAGGCGAGGAGGATTAATGAGCGAAGATGGAGGCGGAGGATCGTCGGCTTTAAGAGGTGATGGATATATTGGGGGCAGCAGCTCAAATTGGGTGAGGTAACGGTATAATGTCGGCATTGTCAGTTTGTTAAACTCGACCTGCAAAAAACTGTTAACAAAATGGACTGCAATGTTGCTAAACACGCACGAGGGATATCCTATGCTCGACGTCACCCGAGTCCCGGAAGACAGGCACCGGGATGATGGGGTCGGCGCGCTTTCGCTTCATCCTGGGCTCGCCCTCGAGTCTGTCAGTAGCCTGGCGTTTCGTGCCAGTGCTCGACGTGCTGGGCGGTCCAAAATAAGAGGCATCGTCGTTGACTTTCTTCCGAACTTGTGGTCGCGAGCGCGATCCAGCTAGCTGAGCGGCAGCAGCAGACATGGTGGACAATGCCAGGTGGTGGTAAGAGGAGAACTCGTGATGTCTAGATTTGGCTGGAACGCCGATCAGTTGGATCGGAGTCACGGAAAATCTTTTTGCTCATCCAAAGTTGACCTCGTACCACCACCATCGATTTCGCTGCAGTCCTACTCATCGTCATAGACAGCGAACTCATCGAGAAGCACGGAGCTCCGCGTTATTACTCATCAGGTTCGTCAGAAAATCCCCCGTCGGAGTTGTTCCCTATCCTAAAGTTACTCCCACTTGATTTAGCTCTGCCTCTTTCTTCCTGGCCAAAATGTCTACCTTTGGGCACCTTTTCCGTGTCACGACCTATGGCGAAAGTCACTGCTCATCCGTCGGCGCCATCATTGACGGATGTCCACCCGTGCGGTCCCTCTCCCCCAACTATCCTGTGCCCTTCTTCATGACCTCCAAAAGCTAGGGCTTGACCTTGGAACCTAACGATATCCAAGTACAACTCAGCCGCCGCCGTCCCGGTCAGAGCAATCTAACCACTCCAGTAGGTACTTTGCCCCATTCAGTTTGCTAAATGTCTAAACCGATCCGTAGCGTAACGAAAAAGATCTCGTCCAACTTCAATCTGGTATCGAACACGGTGTCACTCTTGGCACTCCCATCGCTCTGCTTGTCAAGAATGAAGATCAGCGCCCCCACGACTACTCCGAGACAGACATGTACCCTCGCCCGAGTCATGCCGATTATACCTACCTCGAAAAATATGGCATCAAGGCTAGCAGTGGAGGAGGACGTAGCAGTGCACGCGAAACTATAGGTAATCTCAGATCGCGTCCATCCACCACTAGACTAAATTAGTTTTTAGGCAGAGTAGCAGCTGGAGCCATCGCGGAAAAGTACCTCAAGATCGCGTTTGGCATCGAAGTCGTTGCCTTTGTCTCATCCGTGGGCAAGATACATATGCCTTCCAGCGTTGTATCCGACGACGACGAAGACGCTTTCTCAGATGAATTCAAACAACTCCTGGCAACCGTTACGCGCGCGCAAGTTGACAATCACCCAACGAGATGTCCACATCCAGACACAGCGGCCAAAATGACAGAGGTAATTGCGCTGATTGGTGTTTCCCAACCGCTGTTAACCCTTTCGTCCTAGCGTATCGTGAAAGCCAAAGACAGCCTAGATTCCATCGGCGGGACCATTACCTGCGTCATTCGCAACGTCCCCGCGGGCCTCGGGGAGCCCGTCTTTGACAAGTTCGAAGCAACGCTCGCGCACGCGATGCTTTCCATCCCCGCCACTAAAGCTTTCGAGATCGGCTCTGGTTTCAGAGGCACCGAAATCCCCGGGAGCAAGCACAATGATGCCTTTGTCAAACGCGAAGACGGGCGTCTGGGTACCAAGTCTAACCGGAGTGGAGGTGTACAGGGTGGCATCACGAATGGAGAGGACATTTACTTCCGGTGAGGTTTCCGGCTCTCCATGCATTAGCTTAGCTAATTTTGGGTTACTAGGATTGGTTTCAAGTCTCCAGCGACGATATCGCAGGCGCAGGAGACGGCTCAGTATGATGGTACCCCGGGGTCGTTGGCTGCAAGGGGACGACACGATCCGTGTGTGGTGCCGAGGGCAGTGCCGATTGTGGAGGGGATGGCATGCTTGGTGGTCATGGATCAGTTGTTGCTGCAGAATTCCAGGAAGACGGCGGCGAGTTTGCTGCCTCCGGTGACGACGCTACCGCCTACGATGGTCCTTCCTCCGAAATAGAGGAAAGAATGTGCGCAGTAGGCTCGATTTCCATACTCTCAACGAGTAGGAAGTTCAGGATTGTTTAGGCCTGAATAAATGTAATTCGGCGACAGGCTGCACGTGTAATTTAAATTAGCGCACAGACCAGGCGCAGACAGTTTGGTGAAATGCGACTTACCCCGCCAATGTAACGGCCTTTGCCTGGTAGAGAGCGATCAATCAATCAACGTTCATGGTATGTCATCGGCATGGGTTCAGAACTTCACGTTGATCAGCGTAGAGGTCGAATACAAGGACAAGAAGCGCCGGAGTATGATACCTGTGAAAGATGAATAAATGCATAGTTTCAGGTGGGTAGCTAGACCCTGGAAAAGGCCATGCCAATACTGGAACCATAGCTGAGCTAAATAGAAGAACAAGTCAGGAGATTGACTTTGATAAGTACTCGTGCTGCACAACATAGTACTGTCGGAATCTTTGAGACAGAACGCGTTCCCCTAATTCGCGAGCTTAGATGAAGCTTTGACGAAGAGCAATGTCCATATAACTGGGCTGGTATACCTCGTGTTGAAGTCGAGCTGCATCGACGGGGAAGTCCGTTCATTGAGAAAACTGGCTGTCAGCCGGCAAAAATGACAACCAGACGTGAATTTGACACGCTTCTGCCGTGTACGTTTTGCAAGCATGACGGCCATGGCCGAGAGGGAAACGAGGCAGGAGCGCAGCTGAACAGCGGGGAATGGAGTCGGTGGAGAAAGGACATGGGAGTAGGGAATGAAGAGGCGTCGTCGTTCCCTGCCCCATTATATACCTTCACCGTGTTTGGCGCTGTGTATGTGCGCGCACACCATAACGGGAAATACCAGCTCAATGACGCCACGAGAAGCGCGCTTCTATGACGCGCTCTGGTCACCGATGACGTTTATGTCCATCATTGTCTCTCGACGACAACGCTCACAGTGCACACTGCACATTGATCAAGATTCCCAGTCATGGAGGACGAGATGAACGCGACGCGACAGTCACAATATGATCACCCTCACATGTCCTCATAGCTATATAATCTGGCTCTAGACGAACATGCGTGCCAATTAAGGCGTAGAGAACCCTTGTCTCCAGCAATCAAAAATAAAGGACGCTTGAATCGTGGAGGACACGACGTTGAAGACGTGGTCGTGAATGTCCCAAGGCGGTGCTGCGGCCCGAGTACCGAATGATGCTTTACTTAACAAGAACGACCATCAAGAATTCTCTTTGACGCGTCCAACAGCCTATTCTCATGTCAAAAGAACAACATCTACATCTTCAAGTGAACACTACTGAGGGAGGCAGCCCAGGTTCCTCAGTATTTGACCTGCCCGTCTCTGTCGCCAAGGACCAGCATTCACCGTCTCCTGCTCGTCTTTTGCCTCCTGCAGGAAACACCCGCCAGGCAGCCGATAATTCAATCTCTTTCGTCGTTCTATCTGGTGGAACCGGTGGTAACGCGATATGCTCTGCATTCGGGAACGCGTGCTATGTTTTGCCCGTTTCTGACGACGGCGGGTCTTCGAGTGAGATTATACGCGTTATTGGAGGACCTTCTATTGGTGAATTCTTCTATTCATATAGTTATGGTAAGCTGACTGTTCTGCAGGTGATATACGCTCCCGGTTGATTCGCCTTATCCCGCCTGCTTCTCCGGGCTCTCCCTTGGATGCGATTCGTGCCCTTTTAGCTTATCGCCTTCCTGCGCACTACTCCGAGCGAGAAGCACGAGAAGAGTGGCGCGATATAGTTGAAGGTACGAGTAAACTCTGGCAGGGAATCCCAAACGATAGGAAGGAAACTATTCGAGGTACGTGGTTGTTACTATTGACGTGTCGTGCTTAACCCCTTCCGATACTATAGGCTTCCTTGTCTACTTTGAAAGCGAACTATTGAAGCGCGCCCATAAGAACTTTACATTCGTCAATGGCAGGTAAGCACTATCCTCGGATCAGCTACACGATCCTTAATCCCCAGTGAAGTATTGGCAACTACTTTCTTGCTGCTGCGCAAGGCTTTTTCCGGTCTCTGCCCTCTGCCGTCTTTCTGTTCTCTTCCATAACGAACAGCCAGGCGAATATCCTTCCCGTAATCGTTACCAATCACACCGTCACTATTGCTGCTGAACTAGTCTGCGTTTTCTTTTCGTTTACTACGTAATTCTAACGTATATATTAAAGGAAAACGGCGAACGACTGGTTGGACAGTGTGAAATATCACATCCCGTCTCTGGTCCATCTATTGTGTCATTTAGCGAGCCGGATCCTTGGTCTCCTACTGTGGAAAACCAGCGCCAGAACGTCATGTTCGAGGCA
This sequence comes from Hymenopellis raphanipes, assembly GCA_036872995.1. Lineage (NCBI taxonomy): Eukaryota > Fungi > Basidiomycota > Agaricomycetes > Agaricales > Physalacriaceae > Hymenopellis > Hymenopellis raphanipes. Next base: position 721,259 of record JAYMDG010000001.1, read on the forward strand.
GCAGGGAAATCGACGTATGAGCCACTAGCTTCACGTATAAGCAGTACGTGGATGTCGCTGATTGACCGGTATGGCGCTCATTCGCTCCCTAGGGCTCTTTTACATCAATGCTTATGGTATGGAAATACATCCATCACCAAATCCCGACTACCTGTCTAGCTTATCTTCACATGACGTCCTGGTCTACTCTTGTGGTTCTCTATGGACGAGGTGGGGTAGACTATCCCCTTAAACAGCATCGTGTTGAACCTTTCTAGTATAATTCCTTGCCTAGCCTTACGCGGCGTCGCGTCGGCAATAGCGCGATCCCATACCCTTCGGGCAAAAGTGTTTCTCTGTGCGTCAGTACTTGTGCTCTTCGCTATCGTGGCTAGACCAGTCCATAGTAAACGCCAAGAATGATAGAGAGACCCACGGGTATACCGCGGAAGATTACATCCTGTAAGTTTGGTCTAGCCTTTTCGTGCTGAGGCTGATATGCTATCTCCAGCGCCGTTACACGGACCCTCAACGCACAGTATCAGCGACAGCCTTACGGACTCGGAAGCGCGAACACGATCTATCCGATATCTGCGTTCATCACCGACTTGGTGTATCTGGAAGGAACGAGCATTCATGTGGATGTTAAACGGATAACGGTATGTTTTCGTTCAATGCTAGTTCGATGGTTACGCTACATTCCGTTCTTGTAGGCTCTGGGAGTCCGATGTACCCAGGTCCAGACAGATGGTGTAGACCCAAAGTTCGAGGCAGGATCCGTGAGACAGGTGATAGAGACCATCCTCACGGCAAGGACTGAATGAACAGAAGAAAACGTAACCGACTTTAAATGAAGTCTGATGTCTCCTTCTCTGACGTGTTCTGATTATAGCTGCTAGCATTTTGGGGTGCATTTCATACAGACATGTCAAGTTTTCGACATTTTCCAGCGCGCCACGAGACGAAAAACTTTGCGCTCATTTTGTGATAGGTACACGGTGCAATGGCGGTGATAAACTTTCATGTTATAAATCGCGACCTTGATAGCAAGTCGGGAGCTGGCAATCAAACGGAGCAAGCTGAGTTTGAATTGTAAGCGCGTGACGACACGCGACGAATTCGGAAAGCATGCCAATGATGCTATTATCTCACTGATGACAGGGAATGAATGCGACTCCCAGGGTTTTTTCTTCTCTACCATCTGCCACAGCGACGGGCGCAGTGCAGCCAGCGTCCGTGCTGATATCGGCTGGGCTTAACCCTCAGGCTCAATTCGGCATTGGACGACGTGGATGGAAGAAATAAGGTCGACAGGATTGTTGGCTGGACCGCACACGAGATGGAATGTCACCGTTAATGTCGATGCAGAAAACGCTGCTGAGCGTGTCATTTTTCGACGACACGGTACGTATATTGCCTCCACACCGATCGATCTGAATTTAAGGATCGACAGACGTCAATGACCCGGAACCGCCATTATTTTTGCGCGCAGACTCTCACGAGCGCATGATGAAGCAGAGCCTTCATTTGGACTCTGAACTCCTGCAGAGTCTGGCCGACAACAACCACTCCGAATATCTGCGACAGGTTCCCTGTGATGTCAGCTTCCAAATGCCAGACCAACCCCCCCTAGCCAAGCCCGGCTTTCTCACTGAAAACGAAGACGGCGTCGAGATACACATTGACGATACCGATATCCCCCCGTCCCTGCTCAGCAGCATGCAGAGCTCTATGACGGAGGACAGCACTACTGCATCAGACGACCATCATCATTCCCCGCAATGTCTGTCCCCTCCTATCGTCATCAAGCACCCACATCGGAGTGTCCGGTTCCGCTCGCGTGTGCGAATAACCTCGGGCGTCCGTAGACACACTGTACACAGGTCCCGGAGCGATCTGTCTATCGCGCGCGAGTCCGACCTTTCCAGTTCTCCTTCCTCCTCTATATCCGCCCCGCTGCGCACGCGCGACGACGAGGTGTCGTCTCCGTGGGGCCCCCTCGGGCAGCGCGTGAGGTTCATGTCGTCTCGCAGTCGCAGGCCGCGGAGACCATCGGCCTATCAACAGCAGCAGGTGAACGAGCGGACACCTCTCGTGCACAATCATAATCATTCCGCTCCTAAAACATCGTACTACGGTGATGATGATGGCGACGACTTTGATGATTTATTTGCTTCGCCGCATAGCGAAGACGCTGATGCGCGCCTCAATCGGGAGATTGACGTTGCGTTTGGTCCGTGGCCTGGTCGTTTGTTAAATCGACATGTAAGTTCGGCACCCTATCTCTAAAGCTTCAATGATTGCTAATTTTGTGTGAAGTGGTGGTGGTGGCACATGGAACCGATTCTCTGCTGCATATGTATTGAATTAGATGAATCCGACTCGGAGGAGTAACCGCTGAGCCGTGGCTCTTATTCTCGATTCTTTTTGTAGGTCTTATTGATGTATTTTTGGGACTCTTTGTTGCGTACGATTGACTCTGCGAAATACATAATGTATGCCCCTTCGCCATTTAACGGCGGGTGTGCTTTCTATCGAAGTTGCATTACTACTCCAAGGTTCATTAATCTCGATGAGCGGTTTTCTTCAAGCTAGTAGCTCCACATCGTACCCGTACAGTGCTAGTCTTCGGATATACTAGACCTTTCATGGTTACTCGCAATCAATTGTTAGCGCCACACAAGTCACGTTCAACATATGACTAAGCGATTGACACGTTCCGATCGCGACTGTCAGGCCACTTTCTCTGAACACCCAACATTGGACGCAATGGCTAGCTTCCCTGCTCTTACAGGTTTCTACAAGTTTCTGTTTCTCTACCTCGAGCCATGTCTGTGCTCCAACTAAAGATTCGCGCTTTCTAAACTTAATCTGAATTTAGTCTCGACCACGCTACCTGCGCTCATGATTCTAATTTACCCCGGCGCGTCGTGGTTCTACCACGAGCTCATACCCTCGGATGGACCGGCGCCTCCTTCTGGCTTCATGGAGCCCCGCGCGACGCTCGCCATATGGCAGTTGGGCAATTGTACGTTCTCACGGCAGTAGAAACCTACTCGAGCATCATGACCCTTCAGGTTATCTACTGCTCGGAATGGTATCCACGGTTGTTTTCCGCGCGATACGCGACGCTGTCCCACGCGACTTCGCAGCCCAGGAAAGGCTCGTTGGCGCGTTGTTGAGTTGTTTAGCCTTTGCAGATGTACGCACCCGTATCCTTGACCGTCGTACTCATCAGTGATATATAAATTACAGGTTACACAGTAGCTATATTTCCTTCTCCCGCAATTGTGGTTTCTTGCTCATCAGCACATCTTACAGCGTACTAAGCAGTTTTATTGGCTTGCCGGCGGAAATGCGGTACAATCCTGCGGCTTGGAATCCGACGACGCATGGGAACATTTCGTTCACGGTGTTCTTGTTCCTTGTCAGGTATGCCGCTTGCTTGACGACTATCGTAAACCTTACAATAATACACCCTCGCTTAGGATTTCGTGGTTCCTCGGTATAGCGAGGACAAGGTACTACTTTGGGGTTTCAGGTAGCAAAATCAAATCCAAGTAAAAACAGGTCTAAGGCGGATTGGTATCCGTAAAATTAGTGTTACAAATTGGTATTTAGCATGAACGAAGGTGTTGACGGTGTGGATGAAGGTGTTTTACAATGAACATGAAATAAACTGCTTTGAAAGGATCGTCAGTTTCACTCCTGGAAGGCAGACAAAGGGAATAACGCACTAGAATAAATTATCAAATGCGGAATACGGGGTATATTTTTACTTGTTCATGACAGCCCATCGTTTAGTGGTCGGACGCGGGCGCGGTGGCGGTTCGGCGGGAGGCTCTGTGGTCTCATAATAGCTCGACAGCTCCTCCGAAGGATCAAGCGGCCCAATGGGGGTTGGTGTGGAAGCTATTTCCCGCTGTGTCTGATCTCGCCAGGACTGTATCGACAGCAAACGGTCCCCTGCGCTGTACAAAGCGCCAGAGTCCGGCACACTACTCCCACGAAGATCCCGAGTGTTGTTGATATTGCTCGGAAACAGCTCCTCCTCCAATGGTGCTGGCCTACGGCGCGTGCCACGCAAGGACGGGTTACTGGCTTTCTTTGCGATCTCGCGTGCGCGCACAAATAGACTCGGGTTAAACGTGTAGGAGCGTCTGAGGTCCGCGCCTTCTTTGGGCTCCTCGGTCGGAGCCTGTTTGAAGAAGAAGGGAAGGATTGGGCGACCGTTGCGACGTCGGCGGTAGATGAGAAGTCCGAGACCGACGAGGACGAGGCCAGCGATGGCTCCAAGGACACCTCCCACAATTTTTGCGGTGGAGGAGGTGTGTGCCTGCAAGGCGGAGTTCGGTGTGACGGAGGCAGTTGAAATTGGCATCGGAGACGGCAACGTCGGGGGCGCACTAGTCTGGACCTGCGTGGCGCTATCGTCGTCGAGGTAGTACCTTGGGGTGGATGAGACGGAGCTGTATTGAAAGTAGTGAGAAACACTCACGAGTATCCTATCGAGTCCAATAAGATTATGGAGCTGATGTTGCCATTGTGGCCCGTCGATATCCTCAGCGTATGGTTAGCGTTTTCCACGTCGGATGTGTTATACGAGAAGACAACAACGTCATACTCGAACGTCTCGTCTTCGTCCGAGTCATCAATGCCATTGAACACGCCCTTTGGTTGGCCGTCGATTGTGAACACCATATCACTAGTACCTCTTTTCGAAACATCTAGTTAGTTACAGTCCAAGGAACGTGCTGGGTTCACTGACAATGGCCCGGGTGTATTTATGGGAACAATGCATTTAACAAACACAGATACACCTACAAAAAATCTTAAATTGACGATGGTGATAGTCAATTCGCTCTTACCAAAGAATTCCAATGTAGCCGTCGGAAGCTGTCCTCGCGTGTCGTCCGACTGCGAAAGGTAAGGCGGAGGGAAACCGTCATTGCATGGAATGACTTACAGAGACCGCTTCATGCCATGTAAAATTCTGAGCTCTATGAGCATCTACACCATGCGCCTGACATCCCCCACACTGGGATCCCTTGTCGCCTTTCGCTGATCCCGCTTTCCATGCCAGTGGAGGGGTATAAGTAATGAGGGAGTCGGCGTCATCGATGGATGCATTTTGTAAGAGTCTAGCCGCGAAAGAACGAAGAGAGAAACAGAGGAAAGCAAAAAGAATACACGTGAACCGGGCCACCATGAAGAGGACGAAGAAAAAAGAGAAGGTGGCTATCAGCACGGACGGAAGCAGGTGCTCATCAACAGCGTTCTATGTGTCGAGCGTAATATATAGCATGGCTATGCACGGGATTGATGGGCATAGAGAAGTGCAATGGCGTTTTGATTGATTTGGGCCAAAACGCGTGTACGCGTGGTAACAGATGATCGAACTTGTCCGGATCCATCATCATCCATATTTTTTCCGCACTTGGAAAGCCATTCAAATTTCAGATGTTGGAAGAGGATATCGCAGAGGAAATCAGGACGGTATACCCCGACGCGGAGGAGGTCATCGTCCAGTATCTGTCAGGCTATCTCGTCGACGATGCCAGCGAGGAGGAGGACATTCTCATGGTCGCCCGTGAGATTCTCGAATCCCTAGCAGGTGGCAGCCAGGACGATGCACTGCAGAAACTCATCGGGCGCTTAGCTGAGCTACTTGCGGACCAGCTTAGCGCCCGGGCCAAACAGCAGTCTGGTCCAAAATTACAAAAACTGGACAAAATCATGGACATGAGTAAAGCTCAGCTGTCAAGTACCATAGCCTTCTCCGAGGGTGTTGATTTGGAATCAATAAACAAGGGAAAGTAAGTCTTCCATTGCTGTGGTCTAGTTTACAGCTGACGGTTTCGCTGTTTAGGGCATCCCGCGTTGATGTCAAGAAACTTGAGAAACAGGAAGCCAAACTCAAGGCCGGTCTTGCATCCATCTATCAGTGGTGCTTCTTGATGATGTGTTTGCCTTCAGGCCAAAATCGAGAAACGCTCTCGCAGAGACTTGTATGAAGGCTCTAAGCTTCTGGATGCTCACAAGAAACAGGTACGTGCAATCCGCCGACAATCAGCACGCGGGTGCCTCACCGACATCGCAGCAAACGTATGAAGAAATGTTCATGAAGGTGCACACTAACATCACCTCACTTGACAACACATGTTCACACACTCCCTTTTTAAAGATAAACCCGCTCGAAGCTGCTGGTACCAAGAACAAGACCAGAGACGTTCATCTTCCATCAATTGATGTCAACTTTGGATCCAACCGCATCCTGTACGCTCCCGTGCCTATCTTCTGTACTGAAAGCTAAATCACACCCTAGAACGGGTGCCACTTTGACATTAGCCCATGGACGGCGTTATGGTCTTATCGGTCGCAACGGTATGGCGACTGCAAGTCAAACCTTTTCCCGTCGCTCACCGTTCCGCAAACAGGTGTGGGTAAATCAACGTTGCTCCGGCATATCGCTATGCGAGAGGTCCCGATACCTGCCCACATTACCATTCTGTTCGTCGAGCAGGAGGTGTGTCAACACCGAGTTAGTGGAGATAATCAATGCCTAAAGCTGTCCTTTAGGTGATTGGAGACGATACCACGGCCATCGATTCGGTCCTCAAGGCCGATGTTTGGCGAGACCATTTGTTGAAGGAAGAATCTGCTTTGAACGCGAGGCTTACCGAACTCGAGGCAGAAGGAGACGAGAAACGCTTCGAAGACGCGCGGGAGGAGACGTCATCTCGACTCGCGGATGTGCATGCACGGTTATCTGATATGGACGCAGAGAGTGGACCGGCAAGAGCAGCGTCCCTGTTGGCTGGTCAACTCGTCTATTTCTGAAGCCTTGCATCAACTGATATTTCTTCCAGGCCTCGGCTTTGATGAATCTGATCAACAGCGACCAACAAAGTCGTTCAGTGGTGGTTGGCGGTATGGTTCCTCGTTCCCAACTCCCGTACACCGGTCTGACTGCCATGTTTCAGCATGCGGCTTGCTTTGGCTCGAGCACTTTTCGTCAAAGTTGGCTTCCATCTCTTCCTTGCTGCGTTCTCGACTCACGATGCTTTGGACAGCCAGCACTTTTGTTACTTGACGAACCTTCTAATCATAGTAAGACCATACCCTTCATACCTACTGGAATTTTGCAACTGATGCGGTTCACAGTCGATTTGAATGCATTGGCTTGGTTAGAAGACTATCTACAGACATGGCCGGGTACACTTCTCGTTGTGTGCGTAACGTGTTATCTATCCGTTGGATCCATCCTGACGTTTCTATCAGCTCTCACGACAGGGCATTTCTGTAAGTCGCTGTCTCCGTCTATCCGTGCTCTATTGACGCTTTACTATTTTCAAGTGATGCTATAGCCACTGATATTGTTCACCAACACTCCGGCCGATTAGACTACTACAAAGGGTAAATTAATTCGCCTTCTCACCTCGCCAATGCTGATATATCGCCAGAAACTTCACACAGTTCTACTCCACCAAGTCTGAGCGTGATGCCAACCTGAAGAAGGAATACGATGCTCAGATGGAATATCGGGCGCACTTGCAAGCCTTCATCGATCGATGGAGGTATAACGCGAATCGCGGTAAGCTATTTGAAGGCATACACCCAGCTATATGCTAATTGCTGCATTCGCATCAAGCTGCCCAGGCGCAGTCTCGGATAAAAATATTGGAAAAGGTGGGCTTCTCACACACGGCATGTTACTGCCCACCGAACCACGCGTAGCTCCCAGAAATCGAGCCTCCAGAGGCGGAGGAAACGGAAAGTTTCAGGTTTGTCTGCTTCTTGTTCGCTTGATGCCACGAGATTCCTGACTGCACAAGGTTCCCGGAAACTGACAAGATATCTCCGCCAATTCTGCAGATGTCCGAAGTCACATTTGGCTATTCTCCTGACAAGATTATCTTGAAGGGCGTGAACATCGATGTTGGGTTGGACTCGCGGATAGCTATTGTCGGCGCCAACGGATCTGGAAAATCTACGCTGTACGGTTTGCCTTCTTACCCGAAGCGACCTGTCACTAACGATTCTTTGTTAGCATCAAAGTCCTTACTGGCGACCTCAGGCCTTTAGCGGGGCATGTTACACAGAACGGACGACTCAGAGTGTACGTTCGTTCCCCATTTAAACGTCTTCGTACTGACTCTAGGTTCCCAGTGGATACTTCGCTCAGCACCACGTGGACTCCCTGATACCGACTATGAGTCCTGTCCAATTCCTGGCTTCCAAGTTCCCGGGCAAGACGGAGCAGGAGTATCGTCAGCATCTGGGAAATTTCCAGATCAGTGGTATGACGGGGCAAGTCTATTATCTGGGCCTTGTCGACGAGCTCGTAACCTCTTTCTAGTCTGCAGCTGATCGGCACGCTTTCCGGAGGTCAGAAATCTCGTGTCGCCTTCGCTTTGCTCTCACTCCAGCGACCTCACGTGTTGTTGTTGGATGAGGTGCGCCACGTTCGCTTTTTTAAATAGCACTTCAATATACCCACGCGCCATAGCCGACGAATCACTTGGATATCGAGGGTCTTGATGCTCTGATGCACGCCCTGGAAATATGGAACGGTGGCGTTATCGTCATCTCTCACGACGAGCGTTTCATTACGACAGTGGCGAACGAGGTGAATCGTGTGGCTTGTCTTTGGCTGTGGCTGCTGTCTCACCTTTTCTAGCTTTGGGTTTGCGGAGATGGAACGGTCAAGAAGTTTGGTGGCGATGTGCAAAGTTACAAGGTCAGCGTGTGCTCGGTATTCGCTGCAGCATGATAATTGACGCGCCGTCGTTCAGAAATTGATCGTCAGCAATATCAAGATGAAGCCATGAGGATACTCAGTAGCTATGTTTCTACACGTGAATTGGTGTCGTATGGTGTCAGGCCAAGAAGAAATGAATATTGCTGTTATACAGTGTTACATGAGTAAAGAGATATAATCATAATGTCCAAGCTAATTGCTACAGCGTCCATGTTGATAAACCTTGGAATCTAGGATACACTTTGACGGGTTGACCGGCGTTTCTTGTCGCTTGGAGGAGGACCTATGATCACAGTTTCCCCGCCATGCGAAAGTCGCACCGATTGTCCAGCGTGGTTACTCGAACTACCAGGCGGCGTGCCTTCATGGGCATATGGCGGCGGTGACTCGGCGTCAACGGTCGCCCTATCAGATGCCTGAGATTGGGCTCCTGGTACCACGAGCGTCTGTGACTGTGTTTGTGTCGGGACGGGGGAATAGTGATAAGGCGTAATCGGGGATGTATATGGACCTAAAAGTCCAACTTGCTCTCCAGATGCCATGGAGAAATCGTGGTTTCGTCCGTAGGGGCGCACTTGCGTTGTCTCGACAAGTTCGAACTTTTGCCCGTTCCTGGACTTTCGATGGCGAAATACCAGGAATCCGATGATGCCTAGCGCGAGTACGAATGACAGGCCACCAAGTACAATGCCTGCCATCGTTGCTGCAGAGGCTTGTTTATTCTGTGCGGCCGACCTATTCGCGAAGCCGACTTGACCATTCGCAGCGCCTACTATCTGGAATATACTGACACATTATCAGACTTCTGTTGTCGTCCCATAGATGAAATACTCACACGTATGCTGAGGCGAGGAAATTCGATCCGAGGAGGAATTCGTTTTGAGATGAAGACCAGCCTTCGATGGTACCAACACAATTGCCGTTCTGCTGTTGACTGCCAACGAGCGATGTCTGGTCAAGTGTCAAGGTGACGTTGTCAAATATGAACGACACGCTAAAGACCGACGCGCAGGGAACTTCCCAAATGGTTGACGACGATGTGTCGTTACTAGAGACAGCGGAGCCTGGGATATTCGCATCTGGGGAGCACGTCAGATTGATTGAGCATATCAAACGAAAAGCACGAACATAACATAGTGGCGTCTGCCTGGGGTATGATGGTGACGGGAATGTACGGATCCAGGACGCTCGGGAAAGTACCACTCCTGTTCAATGAATTGGACTTCGTGTCGTCCGTGAAGTTCCAGCCGTCCATCGTAACTTGGAAATCGTAGCCGGACGAACTGTTAGAAGACTGCATGCCTTTCCATGCTACGTCGCCGCGGTAGAATGATGGGTCGGGTGCAAGCCAATGCAAGACGCCACCATCTGATGACGAGCCCGATGGCCGATTAAGCGCCATCCCGTATGAGAAATTGTTATGAGATGGATTTTGTGCGAGCCAATTCGCGAAGACCGTCGCATTAAAATTATCTTCACCGGCAATTGCCAAACGTTTGTATGTGTGGAAGGCACATGAGCAGGTAACTCACCTTGGGTCGTTCCGAGCCCAAGCACTCCTGATACGCCATCACCAAATAACGAAGAAGATTGATTTGCGACGAGTACTAAAGATTGAACTTTAGATGCTGTAAAGCCAAGGCATATAACTCTTACTGCTTTGATTAGGGTAGACCCAAGGTGGATTGGCAGCCGAAAAGGTACAATTTTCCGAAACGAATCCTCCACTGGCAGAACCTTGTGAGACATTGATTGTCGTGCCATCTTGGGCCGCAGGCATAGCAGTATTGGATAGAGATTGGTTGTAACTTCAATTGAAGGTCAGGATGGACTAAGACAAGAATGGAGAGGACCGACGCTGGGACATCGTTGCAGGTGGTACACGAAGCTCCTGCTACGAGGCTGTAGCCAGTTGATGTAGTTAGGAAGAACGAGAACTTCTGTGGATCTGGTGAAGACTATCAGGCGGTTTAGTAACGTATCTCAAACGAGAACCCGCTTGGACGCACCATGCTGACATTTACGCTATATCTCCTTTGGCTATCAAATGTGAGCGGGACATCCGTGGTCTGCAAGTTTGCCGGAGCATCCCGTGGCCACCTGTTAAGGCCGAAGCACAACGGTACGAATGCCCCAATGATGTAGAGGTTCCTCATGATCATGGTCCACTGGAGGGTAGGTCGTAAAAAGTCGTTATACTGGCAGGATAGGGTGGATGTCTTGGTCTGAGAATATATGGAGCGGAAATGACCGTAAGCGGCATTGGCCAGCACAGGTTGAAGACATCAAGATACACACAGAACAGCACCTCGGCTATCGCGGCCCAATTGGGTACTTAGACGCCACCAGAACATCGGAGCGCAACTGAGTCACACGCATATTTCAACGTGTCGCTCAGAAGCTCTTGAGATAGGCGGTGTCTACCCAAGTAAGACATGGAGTATCTAAGGTAAGACACCGACTCACTTGCAGCAATCGTTGAGATCAACAATCTGTTGTGATCGTCTACCAATACAAACACTGTTGGGGCTGTGGAAGACGCATATCGGGCGAGATGTTGACGCGGCGTTTCGGAGAGCGGCTATTCAGGCGATGGATTTTCCTGTAAATCCTAGATTTTCTTGAGTAAAATTTGATCCCATCTTCGACTTTCTCTTCGCCCACTTAACCGGTCAGTGCAGGACCTAAGGCATTCGTTGACAAAGTCGAAGAGAGCCCCGATTCCCGGTGGTCCCCCTCGATTCGAAGAATGAAGGATGACACGTTTTGTAGTTGTGTCCGACACGGATGAACTTGCACAAGGACTCACCAAGGACCCACACACCCACATGGTGTAGTCAAATGGGGACCATTTGGGCGCGTCCCCTAAATCAATTTAGCGCTATCATTCTTTTCTGCGCTGTTGTTTTGATACCGGTTGTTATTTTGATGAAAGTAAGGACGACGAATGTTGAAGAGAAGGCAAGCTTTACGAAAGCTGCCAGCTCGCGTAAACATCCAAGTAGTTCGGCCCGAAGATGCCGATTGAACTTGCTCTTGACCCTCAACTTGAACTTGCTATCTCAGAAACTATCTTGTGATAATAGCCATGACAGCACAACCAGAACTCTTCAAACCAGCTCTTCTCATTATCGACATGCAAAACGACTTTTGTCCGCCGGTGCGCAGTCTGTCACTCCCATAGGCGCCCAAGAAGATAAGAATGTCCTCTGTTAGGATGGCTCGCTCGCTGTAACCGGCGGTCGCGACATAATCCCCTTCATCAACGAACTACTTTCTTATCCTGCTTTCACTATGAGGATAGCCACTAAGGACTTCCACCCCCAAGATCACATATCCTTCGCATCCAACCACCCTGCGCCCAACAACGTCCCTTTCGCCTCTTTCGCCACCGTTACGAACCCGCACAACCCAGATGAGTCATACGAGACTCGCTTGTGGCCCGACCACTGCGTCCAGGGTACGGCGGGCGCACAATTAGTCGATGGACTTGATCCGGAAGGAAAGTTAGACAAGGTGATTGAGAAGGGCAAAGACCGACGCGTCGAGATGTACTCTGTCTTCTATGACCCGTTCACGTCGCCGAGGATCAGCGATAGCGGTACGGCGGTCATTCTGAAGGAGGCCGGTGTGAACTGGGTATACGTTGTGGGCCTGGCATTCGATTATTGTGTCAAAGCAAGCGCATTAGACGCGAGGAAGGAAGGTTTCGAGGTCGTGGTTGTCAGGGATGGGACTCGCGCCGTGGATGACTCGGACAGCAACGTGCAAAAGGTTGAGGAGGAGCTTCGTGATGTTGGCATACGAGTCGTATATAAGCACGATCTGGAGGTTCAGTGGTTGAAGTAGGGGTTGTTGAATAAGTACAAATGTAAATACATGTATAAGTACTCAATGTAAAAAATGTATTCCCAGCTTCCTTGTAAACTTGAATGGTTTACTGAGAAACAGAGGTTGAGACCGCGCGTATCGTCGCGGAAAGTTGCGCGCGCATTGGGATGAAAGCACCAGGTGACACAATAGATTCTGCAGACACGATATGTCTATAAGGATACAGATACATGAAGACCGAATGAGTATGCCTTAGAGTACATGTTGGGTTAACCGTGTCTGTACATATGTTAAATCCGGGTTCGTGGGTCATTCTCTGCGAGGCATAACACAAAGTTCTCCTATTACAGCAAGTGGTGGATATAAATTGGGAGCATAGGTTAGGGCCTCTTGCGCCACAGTACTTATACTTTACGCTGCTCGGAACTAGATATCAACGGCTTTGATAATGGTCCCCGCTGCGAGATTTTGCGTTAAACTTCTGACAGAACTATACTACTACCCTGGTAAACAAGATACATCGAACGAATCAGACACTACCATTTGGACAGTGTTCAGGCTACTACTAGTGACTCCTCTCAACCGTCCGAGTCAGTCAATGCATAATCCGAAAGCTCTTCATCATGAGCAGCCTTGGGCCAAAAAGCTGTTGAGGATTCCGCGCCAGCAATGGCGTCGTTCGGATCCTCGTCCAAGTCCTCCTCATCACGCTGCTCCGGGGGCCCTTGTGAAGTCTGAAATGTCAGTCCACGCTGCGAAGTCTCAACGCGTTCCGCCCTCTGCTCGTCAATCGCATTCCCACAAGCCATCTCGTGCCAGACGTCAAACAACAACCTACTCGTCTTATCAGCATCCTCCAGTCCCTGAGCTAGCAGTGACTACAAACCTTGAGTCATTCCCAGCACAAATATCCTCGTCCTCTGATTCCGGAGCTGGAAGCCTAAACTTGAGTCTGGCCATTTTGCGCACGCTCTCCGAGTTCTGCTGTGACGCGAACAGCGCATCACAGAGCATGCGGATGTCCACCACGTAGACTTGAGGGGACGGGGGGATATTGTGAGAATGGCGCTCGCTCAGCGTATAGTTGAAGAGGCTTTGGAAACCAATTTGCCACTTCGCGACGTCGATACCGCACTGCGCGAGATATTCCAAGGCGTTATTGGCATGGCATACGATAAGAACGATGGAGTCTGCTCCTGAGAAGAGTATTGCCAGCCGAAGTTTGACACAAGCATTGTCCAAGGTCTCCGTTGTCCCGTACATAAACCGCTGTGTTAAAAGTGAGTGGCACTGTTTGGAGGTGTTACAAGTAACGACTTCTTACACCTCGTTTCTTGTCAAACAGGTTCTTGCCCTCCTTCAGATTAAAGTGGTACGAAGCAGACGGCATCCATTCTCCCACTTTGGATATGGAGTAACCCACATCGATGACGGGGTCCGAGTCGAAGAACCTTCTAAATGAGAAGGAGACGACGCGGAGAGACTTTATTTTGGCAACTTGCTGTCGCGTGAGACTGTACACGCTCGGATTGTCGACCTCATTGTCCAACACACGTAAAACCATTCTACGTATGTATGTTCAGCGAGCGCGAGAAAACGGAAACAAGAGCTCCACCTATTGTGCTCAAACATAACACGCTGACTCCCGTCAGTGCCATCATGGAATTTCTTGTTCCCAGCGGACAGTTTCTGCAATTTCTTCGCCAACGTGTCCCCACTCTGAAATACGATTGGAGAGAGCGACTTGAATGCACTGGACAGCACGATATCGTGCGGGTGCCATGTTCGAAGGACCTTCGCCACGACGTCTTTGGGAACCAGGAGGAAGACGCCTCCGTTTTGCTTTAATCCTGGAACCGCGAGAATGTCAGACGCGCTTTGTCACTTGGAGTAAAAGTTACTACCCAAGACTAGTCGCAATGGACCATGGGACGTCTGGAAGAGGTCGGCCACGGCTGCTTTCTTGTCGTAGTTCCTGCTAAGGATGATAAGCTCGGAACGGGACAAAGGAAGTGGTTGAGTGACACACTATCTAAATAACTGTGAAGTCAGCGCGACTTGGTAGTACTCTGACATAGCTGGCTCTCAATGAATCGTGAGGAGGACAGAGAAGGGAGAAGGGAAGCAAAATGAATCCTCGGAGAAGTCACCTTTTTTCTGGGAACGTTAAGCTTCAGCTCCGCTGAGCCGCAGCACATATATGAGCGATCTGCAATTTGCGGGATGACCGTACCCAGTTTCCAGTTCTCCATTCTAGTACGAATTTAGGTTGAATTATTGATAGAAGATCAAAGAAACGCACTGCGCATCCAAGTTTTCCGCCCCTTGGATCTGTGCCGACCAGGCTGCGGTGATAGACAGTACGTCCTCGTCCAAAACGCTCGGCGTACCTTGTTCAGTGGAGAGCTCAATGCGCAAGAAGGAAATCCAATTTGCGTGTCGTCAACAATGGCGATCGAACTGAATTATACTTTACAGTAACATAACACAAACAGTCTAGTGTTCGGCGTCCTACCAGACACCCAACATGAGAAGATCGCCTATAACAGCGAGCGATGGACGCGACGGTTCTACTCGAGGCGCTTCAACACTGAAGGTGATAAAATCGTGCATACGCGATCCACCCTCCAGTTTATCGGCCTTAGCTTTCATGTCCTCGATCAATGTCATGAACCGTATAAGGTCTGGAGGATTAGAGATCGAGGCGGGTTCATATGACTGTTTTTTTGTAATGGTGAGAAATGAAACGAGAAAAAAGGAAGGTGCAACAGACCTCATGCGCAGATAAAAGCCAGTTAGCGTAACGGGCTAATAGGTGAAGGTTGCCCTGAACGATTTCGAGGTCACTAACGAAGCCCTGCACCCCCGGTCGGACGTGGCGCAGTACTCGACTTAAGCGTCGCGTGGCAAGTTTGTCCAGATCGAGGGGATTGTACTGTCTAGACCAGGGCAGTATCTGGAGCTCGTCATCGATATCCGTTAGGGCATCGTCCAATGCTTGCAGTAAGACGCGAGCTTCGGACGTAATCCGCTGACTTTGTTGCAAGACATGTTCCTCCAAATACTCAAGCAAAGGACGGTAGCATGCACGTGAACCCTCGATGGTCATATCACTCAGCACCTGCAGCCTGCTTTGTGTACTTCGAAAATCTCGGGCGATGCGGAATCGGGTTTTGAAGTCCGTCGCGTTCGCGCTCAAGGAATATAGATCGTGTAGATTGAGCAGCGTGGAGAATGAATGGAACCACTAGAAGCATATCTATCAGTGTCTAAGGCTCGTTTTCAAAGACTATTTGTACTTACTTGGACATTAATATCTCTGAAGTACGGCCTCCAGCATTGAATCGGGAACAGCTCCTGAGCAGTCCTGATGTTGGAAGCCAGATCTTGCATGTCCGTATACCATATGTTATTGGAGAGCGAGCTAGAGAACTTCTCGACATTCGCAATGGGGTGTCCGCCACGCCCGCCGTTCATCATGATGTAATGGGAAATATCCAGTACGCTGTTGGGAAAGTCGCGGTGAGCGGTGAACTTGAGTAAGAACAGCAAACACACATTTTAGGGCCATAAGCCGTCACTTTCACGTCCCCAGATGCAGATACAATATCGTACATGTTCAAAGCATGTCGAAGGCTGTCAGAGAATACTGACGTGAAGGCCAGTGAAGTATCACGTTGTGAATTTTGGAGGGATCTCATTGGAATAGGAGTAGTAGGGGTGCTTTGCGGCTCGAGCAAGGTCCTTGCAAAGGAAACGTCAGAACGAAGTTCCTTTATAAACGTCCATCTAGAAACGAGCCAGTATGAGGCTAAGAACGCGGCGAGAAGACGGACGAGCGAATGCTTTTGCATAGGAGAGAGGTATGATAAATTGTGGCACCGATAGAGGAAGATATGGGCCCATCTTATTATGTCCTGCTCTTTTGTTCGGAGAATAGAACAAGGAAAGGCCGTGGGAAGGGGATACCATCTTCGTCGCTCAGAATACGGCATGGCATCCGGCTTATTGTTCCATCGTCTCGTCCTTCATCCTCGAACGTCCTGTTGTTGTTGTTTTTCTGCGGACCCTGATAGCTGTGCGCCGTCCCTATCAGCAATATTGTTCTCGCTTGAGCCCATATCCTTCTTCCCATCTCTCTTCTGCTTGTTCTCCGTTATTATTCACGTCGTCACTGCTTTTGTAGCTTTTTGTTCGTTCGCTTAGTCGTTATGGCATGGTCTTTCCCTCGGCCCAAACTCTTGTTCCATTTTAATTGTTCTCTTGTTCTACCACGCTACTTAAGGCGCGACGTCCTACGATAACCACTCATAATGTCTAACTCTCAAGCAACTGCGCTTTCTCCTGACTTGGCCAATCCTCCGCGCCCCTCCGACGAAACTGCTGTGATGCATGCTACTCCTCATATGTGCTCTCATCACCTTGGATCTATCTCTGGGTGCCCCCACTGTCATGCAAGCTGTCATGAGGCTTCGGCTCCCAGAACTCGGTTGTTCCCTTGGCATTGGAAGGAAAAGTTCACACTCCCTCGTAAGTGAATTCGTCGGTCGTTAAAAGTGAAATGACTGATCCGTTGTCCCAAGCATCTAATTTTCCTTACTACCAGCCAGGGCATGGCCTATCTATTACTATGGATTGGAAAGCACTACTCATCATAGTGATTGCCATGTTCGCATTCCTCTGTCTCTATACTGCGTATAGCATTCTATACGGACTCAAAGCTACCACGGTTACTGCACTGTCTGATGCTGCGCATGACTTCATGAATATAACCAGGACAACGTCATCTTCACTGGCTAACATGACAATGTCGATGGCGGAATCAGTTACGGGCTTTCTAGCTATGTCAGCACCACTCTGGTTGTGGGCAACTCCGAATAATATCACCGAACCCTTGTCGGCGCCTCTCGATGTCGCCGCTGTCACTCAAATTCTTCACACCACGGCGGAGCAGACGGAGGAGTTTCTCGATGCGCTGCGGAAACTGTGTAGTCCCGAATCTCTCCCTCGATTTGCCCAAGAAACTCGCGATATCTCTGCACATGCGTTTCGGATCGGCCAGGAACCGCATATGCCGAATCGTAAAAACGTTACCCTGGAGCTTCACTATGTGGTGCAAGTGTTCACGAACGTTCACAACACTTTGTTTGATGTAAGCCATGGTGGAGGAAGATTCATTGATGGCTATATAGATTGGGTAAGTCCTTCTTTGTCACGCTGGTTTTGTCTGATTGTCCCTCGTATAGCTGCTGTTTCTACAGGACAGTTTTGCGAGTCTTCCAGCACAGAGCGACAAGAACTATGCGACGAAATGGTCGTCGTTTTTAGACAGCATTGAATTCGAATTCGTCAAGAAGAACAGGGAAGCAACATTGTACCAGAGCCTTGTTCAGGATACCGCCCTCCCACTGGTCAACGAGGCACAACTTCTTGCCCAAAACACTTCGACAAGACTCACCGATTGTGCACAGACTATCCGTAGTCCTGTGTGGGACTCGATACCCCCCGTGTTCTACGACATGTGCTGGCATGTGTCCGGCTCCCTTCGAACTCAAGACAGATACGCTGGACTTATTAAGACTGCTTCATCAAGTCTGGCCAGTGCTCACGGAACACTGCTGGCCATGAATGTGAATTTGCATAGCATGGTCTCAGTCGGGCAGGCGTTCAAAGTACGTCCAAGTCGAGGCTGTACTGACTACAAGCTCACATCGGTTTTGCAGCACAAACTCGCCGATGCCAATCTGCGCGCAAATCAGGCCCATAGCGCGGACCTCATGTTCAAGCAGTTTGTATCAGTCGTTGCTGATGTACAAGCTAAGGAAAGAGAGCTGAAGAAGATGCTTAAGAATTACTATGAAGAGGACTAGATTTCATTATAGGACGCTTGGCTTAGCAAGGCCTTACAATTATGATATGAACCGCTACATACAGCTTGTTATCATGGACCACTGTTTCTATCCCCGTAGTTTGATACCTTCCTTTAACAATAACGCTCAGTGCTTGAGGCACAGTAAACCGGAGACCTCTCATTGCCTAGCCTCACTAGCCTACAGTCCTTCCCAGCACCGCCATCGTTTACGACCGGTTTTCTCACTGCAGGGCTCGTCTTCAAGTCAGGGAACCATCTCACATGCTGGAGACAGATCATTCGTCCTGGATATGACGGCGATCTTTATTTACATACGAGTTGATCCATTGCCCCTGTAAGAACACTGCACCTCAATAACAACGGAGATTCACCTGCCTTGGAAACGGCCTTTCGTCGTTTCGTGAGATATGACACGACGAGGTCGAGCATGCCGACAATGGAACATGAAGTTCTTCCAGCGTGTCTAGTCGGAAGTTACTAGAAGACGAGTATAGCGGCTACCGATGGAATTCCCCCCTTTCCCGGACCCGTGGGCCGCGGAGAACTATGAGCATTAACAGAGAAAACTTGTGAGTGGCGGCTGTATTCGTTCCAAGGCCCATGTGTTTCGAAGGGGCTAGGCGCTAATTTCAAGCTAACGTCACGACGATACACGGTTGGATGTGCATCCTTCGATGGGAGAACGATCCCGAGCCATGGCCTTCTCCACATCAGTCGGCTGACATGTCTTAGAGTTGATACAAAATGTACAAGGTATAGATACACAGCGCGTACAGCTACAATCCAAGAATACAAGATACAAGAATCATGATCATTCGCAATGTAATCAATCATCATCATCCGAATCGTCAACCCTCATCAAGCGCGGTTTCCTCTCCCTCTTGGACCGTCTGGGTCCCGAAGCATATTCCTCAGTCGCTGCCGGAGATGGTGAAGGAGATGGAGACGCCGACGCTTGCTTCTTTTTGCCCTTCCCTTTCCTCTTCCCCTTCCCCTTTCCCGCTGCTGGCTGCTTTTTCTTTGAGGATGGTTCACCACTTTCGATGTAGGCAGTAACATCCCTTTTCAGATTATGCATGAACTCGTGGTCGTAGCCCACGCAGCGCACAAGTACAACGTCGAGCTTCTGCTCAATCATCGCGGTATTAGTCAGGCGGCAATTGAACATCCAAAAATCGTCTTACCTCATCCCCAGCGCAAAGCGCCTCAATGGCATCCTTCACCGATATATCCATACCCTCTCCACCACTACCTTCGATTAAAGCCTGTGCCTCCCTTTTTACACGGCTCGGCGTAATTTCCTCTCCCATCTTTCGCAGTGCAATGCGAACACGCATGTCAACGTACTCACGCAAATCTTTGTTGTTACAGGTCGAGATCTTGGTGCCCCATGAATCTTTTGACTATCAGTGTCAATAGTAACAATCAGCTCATCCTGTAGTATCGTTGTACCGGAAGTGACGCACTGCCTGGGGATACAAACAAAAATGCTTCGCCTCGAGCTGCCCAATCTTCTGCGCCTCGTAGTTGCCACAGTATTCCCATTTGACACCGTTCAGTTCGACACTCCTAAACACATACAACGGGGAATGACTCAGAATGTCCTTCCGCCCAGCGAACATCAGGCCTGGTACTCCAATGGCGTCTACAGTGAGCGGGTTCAGATCTCTTTGTGGCCACAGGCAGTGTATAGGGTCCTTCAATAATGTGCCGGGGGTCTTCCACTCCGCGACAGTAACGAGCAGCTTAAATGTGGTGCCTCCAACGACTTTGCTGAATTGCATTCGGGAGAAGAAGAAGTTGAGTTCCGGAGGAGGCGTTACGGTGAAATTGGGTATGTTGCCGAGGTACAGCTTTGCGACGGGATTGTATCGCTGAGGAGGAATCAGCAGAAGTAATGGTGGCGTTGGAGATAAATATTGACCGTGATGTCGACGGCCTTCGCTGCTTTCGAGGAAGTGCGTTTCTTGGTGCTTGCTTTCTTTGCGGGTGCCGGGGCGAACTCGGGCTGAAGCATGAGAGTCAGAAGGACTGAAGAATGTAGAGGGCATAAACATTTTACCTCTTCGTCCTCACGCTTTCTCTTCAGTCCAGATTTCGAAGACTCAGGCTTGGTCGTATCAACATCCATTTCGTCGGCATTGAGATTCGAAGGATCAGACGACGCGGGCAACTAAAGGGAGTAGGTAGTAAGTAATACAAGCAAAAAAAGAACGAGACGAGGGAGTACATCAGTCAGCTCCGTTGTTGCCCGGGATGACGGAGGGCTAGAGATTATTGACAGAGGTGACAAAGACCTCTCTTTCTGCTCCTCAGCGGGCGGGGAGTGTGTTTGATCTTTCTGTAAGAACTCGAAATCATCCCCAAAGGGATCATCATTGTCGCTTGCCTCAAGGCCGCTAGGGCCTGGCGGTATATCTTTTCCTGCGGGCTGTTCGCCGCTGACGGGACTCGCCGCGGTTTCCCCCTTGGGCTTCAAATAGACGACTGGTTAGATATGATTTTTGATAGAGTCAAGACGGTCTACCTCAACAGAAGCGTCCTCTTCCTCTTCGGAAAGAACTATAGCGTTTTCACGTGCATTACCGGTGCGAGACAAACTGGCTTTGGATTTTGGGCGAATGGGCACTTCAACAGAAACAGACGTCCTAGGAATGTTTCTAGGCTTGACTGGTGTCGCTCGAAGTGGAGAAAGAGTCGAAGTTCGGGAAAGAGTCTGAGCAATGTCGTTCAATACGAAAGCAGTTAGGCTGGAGGCTAGCGTACTGGCTTGCGGTCCCCTTCTACCTGTCGTACTCAATCAGCAATCGTAGCTCGAGAACAAGTTCAACTCGCCTTGACAGACAAGGCCAGTTCCAATTGCTCGGACAAGTCCCGGTTTGTCCTCTTCAAGTCGTTTATTTCAGAATCGCGGGCAAGCAATTGATTAGACATTTCCGTATTTTTTGACGACAGCTCTGCTTTACTGGTCCGCTCATGCTGGACTTGAGAGAGATATTGATTTCTTTCCTTGAGAATCTGGTCTCTGTCCTTCTTGACGCGCGCGATTTCGAGTCGCAGCCGCTCCAATTCGGCGTCCATGATGGTCGTGGGTAAAGCGCGATCACTGCGATCACCTTGCACTACCACCATGATGGCCGACTGGGACAAATTCCCGCACGTACTGCGTCAAGTCTTACCGCTTTTTCGTCATTTCAACAAGTCACTGCCCACCGCAAAGGAGTTCATGCCTACTAATGCTGGCTCATCGAGGCCGAACAGCTGTTGCTCGTGTTCTCAACGGGAACCCATCTTGTTGCTCGTCTGGGATAGAGAAAACCTTGGGCTACCTAAAACGTTACGGGTTTGATATATCTGGATGGCGGATAGGCCTCAAGGCCCTTTTCGATTACAGCCACCGACCTCCGCCCACTGTCCAAGTCTGCGTCATCGACGTCAAGCTGTTATGCGAGCAGGTTTTTAGCGGAAGGCAAGCGGTCGAAAGTCTTCAGCACGCTGCCACGCTGTTGAAGCTTTCGATTGTCCAAGGACAATGTGCGGGGAATGACGCGCGGTATGATTTCTTTTTTCCTTCCCATATCAAACTCAAACCGTGTACTTGTCAGATTGATCCTGGAGATGTTCAGCGATATCGCCTCTGGGACATCGATCGACGAGCAGAAAGTGAACAGACAGCGGCAGGCTGCTCGGGAACCCACTCCACCGCCTGCGCCTCCGGTACAGCCTCAAGTAGAGGACGATGATTCGGATGAGGATCCCAATGACTATGTTCCGCCTGCGGCTACGGCTGCTCCTGCAGCAGGAGCAGTGGTAAAGGAGGGAGGAGGATATTATTCGGATGCGGACTCTGATTATGGGCTCGATTCCGATGATGATTAATGCGGTGTTAAATAACAGTTATCAAGAATTGAGGGTCTTTCTCTGCAGCCCAAACGAATAGCTCAGCGATGGGATCACTTTACTTTCCCATCTTGAACAGAACAATATGTGGCTCTTGTCTCGACCTCTACTCTCCCCGCCATGAACAAGCTCTCCTTCACCCATTTTCTGATCCTCCTGCGCGCCTTGTATTGCTTCCTTTCCCGATGGACGTACCTCCAGAAACTACGCGACGACATTGCCTTTGGAGAGAACCCCCGAAAATGCTACAAAGGATGTCCGTGTCTAACTAACTTTTGTTGTTTATGGGACATATGGATCTGAGCATCGGGACAAAACTGGCTCCTGCGGCGCGGACCTTCCTCCGAGAACTGACGGTGCGTCTTTGCGCACGTTGGCTTAGGATTTACTGCCCGTATATGGAAGCAAATACTTATAATAATACATGGATTAGCCTACTCAATACACAGACTACATGAGAACATATGCAACATACAGTACTCTAACTCGACTTCAATTTCATTATTTCAAGGGTGATTACGGGCACCAGAGGCCCAGCGTAACAAGGTCCCAGAGCACGGTGGGTGGGGGTATCGAAGGCTCTTTTCGTGGAGACCCAGGACGCGGGGAGATGACAAAAGTTCTCGTATTCTGTCCGGCCTTCTCATCGAGAAGAAGAAAATTGGCCTCCATATCAACGATTAAATTCATGAACCGCGTTAGATCAGGCGGGTTGGAAAGAGACGCTGGCACGTACAACTAAGTCCGAACACGATTAGTATGTCGAACTCAGGACTCAGCAAGGATCAACTGACCTGCTCATGAGACAGAATCCAGTCGGAGTAGCGTGCCATGAGCTGTAGATTGCCATGGACCGTCTCTATGTCGCGAAGATACCCCTGAAATGCAGGTCGGACGTCGTTCAAAGCCTGAAGGGATGCTTGCATAGCAATAGGTACTTGTGCAAGACGATTATAGCGTGTAAACCAATATAGGGCACCGATATCTTGTTCGATATCATGCATTGCATCGTCTAATTCGGCGAGCATCCTGCGAAGTTCCGAAACAACGCGGCGGCTTGTGGGCAGGACGTTCTCCTCTAGATATCCAAAGAAAGGACCGTAGCAGGCACGGGAGTCATCAATGGTAAGACGGCTAAGCGTCTTTATCCTCGCTTGTGTCTTTCGAAAGTCTCTAGCGATGCGGAACCGACTGTCGTAGTCGGTTGCATTCTGACTGAGGGAATACAGGTGGTGCATGTCGCGTAGCGTGGAGAACGAAGTCGGGAACTAGAAGAGCGTTAACAGTGGCTGTCTGTATACAAGTCATACTGACCCAATCATATACACCACTTGCGCGATCCCAGCATTGGACTGGAAAGAGGTGTGTGGAATTGATGACGTTCCGGGCTAGGGTATCCACGTCGCCAATCCATTTCGAGTTTGCAGTAGCATCAAGAAAGTTGTTTATCTTGCCATTAGAGTAGAAATAGCCATTTCCACGATTTTCTATAATGTAACGCGTGATTTCCGGCATTCTGAGTAAGGACACAGTAAGTACACGCATGGGCAAGAATGGGACGAACACACAAGAAATGACTGTACGCAGCGGCTCTGACGTGTCCCGATGCGGATAAAATGTCGTACATATTCGATGCATGGTGAAGAGTGTCGGAAAAGATTGACGTGAAGGCCAACGACGTATCAGCATTGAGGGTATCCACGAGATGTCTGGCCGGCCAGAGCGCCTCAATCTGCTCGTATTTGGTGGGAGTGCCTCGGTTCTGTGCGAAGGCAATGTCGTCGCGTAGCTCCTTAAGAAACATCCATCTCGAAAGAAACCAATTCGAGGCGAACATGAGGAGAAGAAGGTATATGAACGAGAACTTTTGCATGATGGTGCGAGGGGAAGCCGTAGAAGGTAGATTTTCATGTGTAATCCAGAGGCGTCTTATTATTGTTTATGCAATTGTCCCAAAAACATCACAAGGCGATATTGAGGCGAACAAAAAGAACAAGGGATTGCCGTAAGATGCCGTCGGAGAGGGACGATGTGTTATTATGTTTTGAATGCCGGTTACAGCCGTTTGCAAAATAGTTGGCGGAGCTGCCTTTTTGGGTCGTGCGCGTTTTTTCGATCATTTTTGCAGCATTTATTCGTATCGACTGTATCTCCTCTCAATATACATCTTTTTGCCCAGTTCCTTTTCCATTTTGAGACCTTATAATGTATAGAAGACCGTCGTCCAACCGGTAGGTGTTTATAGCACCTCTAGCACCGGCGGTAGTGGCGTCATTGCGCTACTCGTTGGGGCGAGCTTTAAAAATTCATTTCATACGATAACTGCAAGCGGGGGCTTGCATAATATACTATAAGACGTCTTTTGAGTGCCTGCCAAGTTGGAGAGCTTAATATTCACGGGTTCACGAGCAGCGCCAGATTGAACAGTGGCGCAGATGATCGGACACATCTTGACACTCTTACCATCGTGTCCGAACATGGTGAAGCACAAGGACAC
Organism: Hymenopellis raphanipes; assembly: GCA_036872995.1. Taxonomy (NCBI): domain Eukaryota; kingdom Fungi; phylum Basidiomycota; class Agaricomycetes; order Agaricales; family Physalacriaceae; genus Hymenopellis; species Hymenopellis raphanipes. The sequence goes on from JAYMDG010000001.1 coordinate 746,099, forward strand.
TCAGGATTGCTCTCAAAATCACTTGTCTCGATGTCCGGCCAGCCAGAATAACGGTCACATTGAGCTACCCATGTCGAAATGTGTGAAAAAGACAGATAGAATATACAATTCATTCGGGGTCAAATCCTTCAGCTGTTAGCTTAAGGACAGTCTCTGTCAATTGTCTTCCAAGGACTCAGCAATGTAGACACCCTTCGTCAGGTTGGGACACGGTGGTAAGAGGCAAGATGTGTCCGATCATCTGCGCCACTGTTCAATCTGGCGCTGCTCGTGAACCCGTGAATATTAAGCTTTCCAACTTGGCAGGCACTCAAAAGACGTCTTATAGTATATTATGCAAGCCCCCGCTTGCAGTTATCGTATGAAATGAATTTTTAAAGCTCGCCCCAACGAGTAGCGCAATGACGCCACTACCGCCGGTGCTAGAGGTGCTATAAACACCTACCGGTTGGACGACGGTCTTCTATACATTATAAGGTCTCAAAATGGAAAAGGAACTGGGCAAAAAGATGTATATTGAGAGGAGATACAGTCGATACGAATAAATGCTGCAAAAATGATCGAAAAAACGCGCACGACCCAAAAAGGCAGCTCCGCCAACTATTTTGCAAACGGCTGTAACGCCGAGCCTTATTCTTCCATTTGTTCTTGCAGGCCGTGTTCTTATTCAGCTCCGCCGCATCGCTTTCTGGCTGTTCTCTTACCTTGTACCATCCCCTTGACAGCGGGTCCTGTTTTTTTGCTATTTAAGGCGAGATTTCTTTCCTCATTCCACCCATCTTTTCAACGTAATGTCTAACCTCACAGATCCTTCTTCTTCTTCTTCTTCTTCACAACACGATGCGACCAACTCTGCTCATGTAGGAAGCTCCAACCAGGATGCATGCGATTCAGCCCGCCCGAGTGAGTGTATATCGCTACTACCGTCGATGCAATCGTCACCTCTTCGTCTAGGGGCGCGAAAGTGTTCAAGTTGTCAACCTTTGAACTCGCCGACTGATCCACACGCTCCAACTTCCATTCAGCCGCTATATAGCTTGCTACTCCTCGATAAACTGAACCTCCTTATGCCGCATCTCATTTCTCTCATTCAAATCATGGTTTTCGTCTGGGTGGCGAGCTTTGTGTTGCCTCTAATCCAACCATTCTTTTCCCCCGTCTTCAGTGCTATAACTACGATCGTCAATCTTCCTGGAGCTGCTTTCCGCTCCGGGATCTCCTCTGTTTCAGTCTTCTACGACTCTGCGTCTACTGTGTACGGTGCATCTCATAATCTGGGCATGAGCTTGGTGAACGTAACGAGCTCTTGGCTGACCTGGTCGGAAGTGAATTCAACGGAGGTACTGCCACCCTCGCCACCCTCTGTACTACCAGAGGACGTAGTGTACACCTTTTTATCCCAGGCTGCCGACCGCACTCAGAGCTTCTTTGATACGTTTCATGAGCTTTGTAGCACACATGGCCTGGAAGGTTTCCTCCAGGAGACTCTTCTCATCTTCGACAAGGCACGCAAAGTCGGCCGTGAAGCACAGATACCGAGCCGTGGAGAGGTTGTAGACAGCATGCTCAGTGTCCACGATAGTTTCACAAACGTTTATCCCATTTTGCGTCGTGTCCGCTGGGCAGGACTAGGCTTCCTTGAAGGGTACATAGGCTGGGTGAGTGCATGAATAAAACTAATGTTTTCTCTAATCCCTGGTTCACATAGCTGCTCTATCTCCAAGATCGCATTGAGCAACTTCCCGCTGAGGATGACGAAAAATATTTGCCCTAGTGGCTAGCATTCATTGCTGACATAGAAGACGAGTTCAATGCCACTGCTAATGACGCTATCGCGTTCCGGAATCACGTTGAAGACAACATTCCTCTCGTGTTGCATGCTCGGGACCTTGCCAAAAACGTTACCCGCGCTCTCCGCGTTCACGCAGAGACTACTCTACAGGCTTGGGATCTGTTCAAATTCCTGCCGGACTTCGTATATGCTCTCTGCCGCCATAACTTTATCGTTCTGCGAATCCATGAGGAGAACTTCATCCTTCTCAGCAGTGCTACCTTGCAAATTGGCACCGCTCATAAGAGCTTAATGTTGTTGCATATGTGTTTGGATGAACTGATAACAATTGCAGAAGAGTTCCAGGTATGTTCATAGTTGCAACCTTTCAGCCACTCAGGGCTGATGTGTTTCTGTAGATGAGTCTCAGGACGACTGAGAAACGAGCGAAGGCTTTCACCGATCCCCAGATCATCCGTGAACACTTCGTTCGTGTTGTCGACAACTTAGTTCGAAAGAAGGATGCATTGGTGACGGAACTAGGTTCCGACAAGCAAGTTGCTCGATGATGACAGTCATTAAATGTTGGACCATGGCGCCTACTCGCCTATCACGTATCCACTCTTCTGTTTTGTATCTGTAATAACAAAGTCTCAAGCCGATGATCGAGTGAAATGACGCCGTCGTCGTTTGTATTCCATTGTCCAGTGGGAGGTGTTCGAACTAAACTAACCAGCGCTGAGCCAAGTGAACGCACCATTCGAAGTACTATGTCAACGAGAAAGTAGTAATACTAAAGAGGCGCAGTAATTCCGTATGTCCATATGTGCCCTCCCTACTAAAAGAAGACTTACGAGTCTTCTATCTTTCGAGACGGCACCACCCGCGAGCACTTGAGACCTTCGTTATCCATCATTGGGGACCTTGCTCTCTGGGTCTTTGGTCTTTGTAGGCAGCAGACCTGCAGACCTCCTTCACCGATCAACCTTGCTAGACTGCTGTGATGCTATATATTTATTATGGACTATATCATGTAGTCGTTAGACACTGCTTCTCTGTTGCTACCAGTACTGTTCATCCACATGAGCCTAGTGGTAGGTCTTGTGATCTTGAGAGCGGAGGCGCATATTTTCTCACGCCCTTTGCCTATCATCAACCATGAGCAAAAAATTGGCGTAAGTACGTGTCGTGCCGTCTCGTCTCGTAATTTCTTCCGACAACAAACCATGTCTCTAGCTGCCGACAGACGCGTCAGTTCCATACCAATGACTTCTGGGGGGTTGACGCATTTCCCGATTTCCGAAGAACAAGTTTCGCTATATATAAAGGTGAGTTCGATTCTCTCGCTTTACAGCTTCATCCTTAGCATTATGTCCACAGAGTTAGAACCCTTCTTCACGCCTTCCGCTCCTCCCCAGACCAAGCTAGGTATTTACCGCACGCTTTCCCCTCTGACAGGCCTTCATATCTCCCTTTCAAGGCTTTGGGCGCAATGAGCATCGGCGACAAGTGGCACAAACTCGGTTTTGGATCTATGAACAAGGAGGCCAGCTTCGAAATGCTCGATGCCTACTTTGACAACGGTGGAAATTTCATTGACCCCGCCAATAACTAGTGAGGCCCGCCGACATGCCACTTTGAGCATCATCGTAATGCGTTTACAGTCAAGACGAGTCTTCCGAGGAGTTCATCGGCGAATGGCAAGAGAAGCGCGACATTCTCGACCACCTTGTCATTGCCACAAAGGTTGATCCAGTTCCCTTTACTTAGGCGTTCTCTTTATACTAAGATCGTTACTAGTACACGATGAGCTACAAGTCCCGATCCAACGTCAAGCAGTCCATAAACTACATCGGCTACAACGTCAAATCCTTGCACGTCTCCCTCAAGGAGAGCTTGCGAAAACTCAGAACCGATTACATCGATATTCTCTACGTGCACTGGTGGGACTTTGAAACCCCAATCGAAGAGGTTATGAATGGCCTCCACCACCTCGTTACCCAAGGAAAGGTCCTCTACCTGGTATGTATGCGTCATCTTTACTCCATATATTCGCCAATCTCTATGCATTGATAGGTATCTCCGACACACCGGCTTGGGTGGTGTCGAGAGCGAACATGTAGGCTCAGGCCAATAGCAAGACGACTTTCGTCTTCTATCAAGGACGCTGGAACTGGAACATCAAGGACCGGGCATTCGAACGTGAAATCATCCCAATGGCACGTACCCTAGGTATGCTAGTTCATCGTGGGCGTTAGAGCGATATCAAACCCTGCCAGGTCTTGCTCTTGCTCCATGGGATGTCCTAGGTGGAGGCAAGTTCCGAACCGATGCAGAAGAAGAAGAGCAAAGGACATCCAGTGAAAAGGGCCGTACGCTACTGGGTATTAGTGGCTGGGAGCGGACGGAAGACGAGATCAAGATTTCCAAGGCACTTCAAAAGGTTGGTGGCGAGGTTGGTACCAAAAATGTTCGTGCTGGTAATCCTCTCCACCAACATATGCTTGAATTGATCCCATGATTTTCAGTCGCCCTTGCCTATGTCATGCAGAAGACGCCCTATGTGTTCCCATTGGTCGGTGGACGCAAGGTTGAACACCTGCTCTCGAATGTTGAAGCGCTTGACATTGCGCTCTCCACGGAACAGATTGCTTATCTCGAGGGTGTCCTGCCGTTCGATTTTGGTTTCCCGGGAAGCTTTGTGGTACGATTGAATTCCTATCCTCTCACGTTACTCATCCCCTGTCATAGGGCGACGGTACTAGCCCCAGCTCGTTCCAACAATATACTCTTAATACAGTCAGGCATCCGTTGATTCAGGCCATTCGACCATAAAGCGTTCGCCTCCATCACTCGCACTGCCTTGGACATGATTTCGTCTTTGGATGCCCTTGAAAACACTCCGAAATCTGATGGTGGACTGTGAATAGGATCCCTAAAACGTCATGATACGCGGTTTTGCAATTGATTTACCCTTTTATCTTCTCCACCAGTGATTCGCCTCATCACGGGGAGGTGGAAGGCTTCTTGACTGAATAACCGACCAGGCGCTGGTACTGGCAGAACAGACGCGTGTTGATGTCTCAACAAGTCTCACTGCTCATGTCAGCGATTGAGTATTCCAGTCGGTTCCGATCCGATCCTGTGCATAGGAATGAATGCATTCCCTCCGATATGTTTTATATGACCGTCCATTTTTTCACAGGTCTCTCCGTTCATCGCCAGTTACCTCCATGACGTTCGCCCTCGCACTGTGCGTGCTCGCTGTAAACGCTCTTCTAGTTTCTGCGCGGAAATCGCTATGGCCTCGCGCTGATGCCGGGCAGCCACCTCTCCAGACGCTGACGATCCCGCTTACTTTAACGGATGATCGCAAGTACCTAGTCGGCATCAACATGGTCTGTTGCTCTGTTGCCGTACTTTTTACATACGCCTATAACGCAATTGTAGTCTCCAGGCCCGAATGTTCAAGGATTTCACTTTGCCGTCACGACGGGGACTGGATACAGCATGGTGGTTGGAGACTCCTGTGATTCATGCGATGTCTCCGTGCAAGGGTACGGCGTTCGTTGTGTTTTGGGTTAGCTGTACATTGATCATTATGTCCTCAGATATAACCAGAGCAAGTCCACTACTGCCCAGTCGCTCGATTCGTCGCAGGAGATTTCCCTGGCCGGGGCGTCCGCGAGTGGAAACGTTATCCAGGAGGATTGCAGTCTGAATACGACCGTCCCTACTGCGCCGTGGGTCTACCCCGCCCAGCCGAGTACGTTATCGACGTCAAGCTTTGATACCTCGTGCTCACGAATGTGTGTGTATACAGTTATAGTGGCCAATCAATCAGACTCGCTGTTCACACCCGGGATGTCTGGTGTGTTTGGTCTCGGCACCAATGGGCGTAAGTTTAGATTTGCCCTTTGGGGTGGGTTCCTGATTTGATTTGGTGTTCTGGCAGTGGAGAACGACTTTAATTCGACGGTTATCGCGGGATGGCTGAAGAGGAATCCAACGCGGAGTAATTTTTCGTATGGGATGATGATCAATGGACCGGAGGCGTCTTCGAAGAGTGATGGGGGGGTGCTGCATTGGATTGCACCCGATGTGAATGCGTATGATAACGCGAATGTGGTGTGGAAGGACATGGCGCCGATGAATGCGACGAGCGCTAATGCGACGGGGCTGACGTATGATTTTTATGTGACGATGGACAGCTGGACGGTGACGGTGGGGAGTACGACGCTGACGAAGATGAACCTGGTGACTGTCTTGGATCCGCTGCTTACTTCCGCGATATTCCCGCAGGAGGAGGCGACGTTGATTTGTGCGTGAGACTTGTTTGTGCTGCGGGTTCATAGTGACACTGATCTCTTGTTTGTGGTAGATGCTACAGTGCCGGGCGCAGCGTCTGTTTCTCAGGCTAATACCTCGGTTTCTGCTTCGTCGTCTTCTGCGATCAGCAATGCTTGGTCTGTGCCCTGTGACGCGTCCATGCAGGTCGCGTTTACGTTTGGGAATTTGACGTTTGTGTTGGATGAGAAGTCGCTTGTGAGGCGGGACTCGAGTAATGGGCAGTGCTTTGGGACGATTGAGGAGTGGAAAGAGCAGTCTGTGAGTGAGCATCTTCTTGGGTCTACGCTTATTGCGAAGATGTATTTGTGAGTTATTTTTTTTGCCTTCGCCTATATGATTGTTGACCTTTTTTCGACAGAATATTTCAAATTTCGGGTGCGGCGACGGGAGCTGTGGGGTTTGCGAACCGGAAGAGTAGTACTTCCTCGAATGGTCTATCGACGGGGGCGATCGTCGGGATAGCGATAGGGTCGGCGGCGTTTGTCGGCTTGGTCGTCGGCCTCGTCGCGTTCTTGCTGTACCGAAGGAGGAAGAAGCGGGTTGAAGAGCAGCACGAGCGCGATATGAGCACGGTGAAGGAAATGCCTGGGTTGACGCCCTATCTGCTGGGTACGGAGGAGCAGTATTCGCCTGGGATGACCTCGGAGAGTCGGACGACGTCTTCGCCGCACGCGGCCCAATATCAGACTGCGCGCGTGTCGCCGTATAACCATGCGATTCCTGTTAGTGAGTCCAGTGCTACTGGTACTGCTGATCCGGATACGCCGCCGCCGTATTTGAGCAATCGGGAAGAGGGGGGTACGGGTACTAATGTTCTTGTCGGGGGGCATCATCAGTATGCCCCAGTTATGATTGGGCCTCCGCCTGAGGATAGGAAGCGGAGGAGGGATTTGTCATGAATGGTACATACAGTGTAAAGGATAATCATTGTGTATTGTAACGTATACATACGACATTCAGGTCATTATGGAGTCGATGGGTGGTTTCCTTGTGCGATGCATGGGTATGCACGGTAGAGCGACCATGTTCGTGCTTCTTCTATGCCCGGGGCGGTGAGGATGTCTTTGACGCGCTGGTGCGTGAAGAGAGACTCGGAGGATGATGTGAACTCTACATGGACATGTCAGCGAAGAAGTATTTCACACATTCGGATTAATGAGAGCTTACCGAGAACGACGAGGTATTTAGGAACCTTTTGGGCTTCAGGTCCATCTGGGATACTCAGACCCGTTTTGAGACTGTCGATACACAAGAAGGCTCGAGTGCGGACCCAGCCTTCGACGCTTCTAAGCGCGTCCGTCACATTCTGTGCCCATTCATCTATACTCGTTTCGTCTTCCTCAGCGAAATTCAACCCCAGAGTCACGAGGACGGGTGTGGGGTTGGAGTATTTCAACGAGGACGTCAGGGGGGACTCGCCCGAGTCGTATGCGAGCGCGCAGGTGCGCCGGTCCAGCACCGAGAGGCGCTGGACGAGGGCGCTTTCGCGGGGGCTGCGGTTCGCGCGGAGGCGGGTGTAGGAGGGGTGTTGGAAGATGGAGGTGGAGGATATGTCGTAGAGGGCGAGCCAGGATGGGGTGAGGGGGTCTGAGGAGGAGGAGGGAGGGGAGGGGGAGGAAAGGGAGTAGCGCGCGCCGGAGAGGAAGGAGGGGAGGTGGTTGAGGCGGAGGGGGACGTGTTCGTTGTTGTACCAGTCTACATTGTGAGGTGATGAGGTTAGATGAGGTGATGAGAAAGGTGGGGGAGGAGAGGAGGGTACCTTGGAACTCGGAGAGGGATACTTGGGCGCCGGGGTCTGCGAAGACGCAGAGGAAGCCGGGGGGCATTGTCGATGTTGTGGTGGGATGGAAGAAAGAGTGGGTGGCGGGAAATCTATGTTCCGCCGGAGATGGACTCGGTCATGTGCCAAGCAAGGTTTATCTTATCGATCAAGCTAAGATTTACGCGACATCAAACTTGAAAGGTATAGCTAAAATCTTGATCTTAATCTTAGTCTAGTCAACACACAACTCTAATTCGTAAATCTCCAACACCCGGCTCTCGCACAGCCTAGGTAACAGCTTCTGAACGTCCTCTGCTCTAGATCTGGAAGATAACAGATCTGGGGGGTCCTGAAAGTCGAATATTACTCTTCGGATTGAGGACATCTCATGGCGGGAAAGTGTAAAGTCGAAGAGGTACGCGTCCAGGATGTCATCTGGGAGCAGGTGATCGATGTTTGAGATGAGGAATGTGATGCTATGTGTATTAAGAGTGTTCTGGGCTGCCAGTCTGGAGAGCGTGAAGCTCAGCCATTTGAGAGCGGCGTTGAGATGGGTTTGGGATGGGATGTGGAGGAAGAGGGATTCGAGTTGGGAGATGTCGAGTACACGGGATGTATCGAGTTCGAATTCGCCGATGTGGTTTAGCTTTAGGTCGCGTAGGCTGGTGCTGGTGGTGTGGAGAAGATGGTTTAGGTATGGGATGTCTGTGGGTTGGATATCTACCGTCAGCGTGCGGAGTGATTGGAGGCTCGAGGGAGGGAGCCATTGCGTTATGTGGTGTAGGGTACCGGACATGGATAGCAGCGCGAGTGCGCTCAAGCGAAACTCCGACGCCGCGTACTCGCTAGATGCAAGCTCAAGAAAACGAACGTTCTCCAGAGTTAGGGTATGGAGGGCTTGGGCGCCGTCTAGGAGCGTGATTAGGCCTTTGGGCGAGTAGAAGGACATTTGGCGGAATTCTATCTCGCCTAGGTTACGCGAGTTTCGGAAGGTCCGTTGCAAAACATGGTGATGCGCGCCTGGGAGTGTACTCCCCGTCTTTCCTGCCACACCCAATATCGTGATGCGAGTTAAACCTCTCAAGAGCGGCAGAAATAGGGATAGGCTCTCTGTGCATGTCATCCTGGCCCATTTTACATGCGGGGATCTCCAAGTTTCGTGGCGCGGAGTGGGTTCTGCGAGGGTGAATAAGACGAGTTCTTTGACGAAGTTTGATATGTATTGGGAAGGCGGGGATGTGAGCATGTTTCCGAAGAGGTGGCATTTGGGGAACCGTTTGAGGGGGTCAGAGTCTTGTGAGGATAATTGGATTTGACGGAACATGCGCCGACGGATGGAGAATAGGAAGGAGAGGCAGACGAGGGAGCAGGAGGAGAATGTGAGTGGGTCGTCTGGGAGTTGGTCGATGATGATGTCGATTATTTCTTGAGGGAGTTGGGAGAGTGTGGTAGATGATTGGGGACAAGCCATAGCGGCCTCTACACAATGGATCAGGAATGCGGAGAGGATAAGGAAGTAAACTCACTTCGTCTGAGTATTTAAATGTAGATGGTTAAGACCGTTGTCTTGACATTCGTCGGAGCCGACAAGTTTGACTCTCGATCACGAACATTCATTATGATTCATCACGTCAAAAGTAGGCCAATGTAAGAATGACAAGAACTCGGGAGAGGCATGCTATTGAACTGCAGTGTGAGAGATTAACCAGAAGGCTGAGAAGCCGTCGGCCCGACAAGCCGGCATAGCACAGCAACCACATTAGGCAAGGTTACCTAACCATTTTTTTCAGCTCTTACCACAAGCTCGGCCATAGACAGCATAGAAAGAGGGGAAACGGGCTTGGGAAGGGAAGTTGTAGTAACAAGGGTGCGGCTGGATGCAGTATATTGCTCGGCAGGTAATAACTGGGGCATTCAGACGGAACAAAACGCGTCTTTTATCGTATCACGTGCCGTCCCTCAACAGACCAGACGCGTGGTTGTCGCGATTTGCCATTCAAACCACCACCATCACCCACCGACATTTCACGATGAGCTCCTCTGACGGCGAGCAATTCGATGTCGACGACATCTCAGACTCGGAGTCTGACGGTTATGCTCCAGTCAAGGTCAGTCCCTTTGTTTGTTGCCGCCGTCGTCGTCGTCGTTGACGCGCCCCAATCTAGGCCAAACCCGCTGCCAAAGGAAAAGCAAGGGCAGCACCCGCATCCAAGGCGAAAGCTCCGGCCTCAAAGGCCGCTCCCAAGGCTGCAGCAAAACCCAAGGCCGCCCCAAAGAAGAAGGTGCTGGTAGACCACGACGACAATGCCGAGGATTCTCCAATGGAAGTAGACAGCGATGGAGACGACGCAGCAGGACCCTCAAAGCCCGCCGCACAGGCAGGTGCGCCTGGAAAGAAGAAGACTGCGACTGAAATGTACCAGAAGGTGCGTATCGGACCATTGTTGCCTTTCTTGCCTACGACTGACTAGTTTTTCTTCTTTAGCTCACTCAACTGGAACACATTTTGAAACGACCTGATTCTTACATTGGAAGCATAGAGACAGTAACGCAGACGATGTGGACATACGACGCAGATACCAAACGCATGGTCAATCGCGAGGTCACATTCGTGCCAGGTTTCTTCAAGATCGTTGATGAAATTCTTGTCAATGCCGCGGATCGCAAGGTGTGTATAGAAGAAGCTCTCACGTCTCGCCCCGTCTGACTAATTATTCGCAGATAGTAGACCCCACCATGGACACCTTGAAGGTTAATATTGACGTGGAAGAAGGTGTCATCTCAGTCTACAACAACGGAGCCGGTATTCCCATCGAGATGCACGCGAAAGAGAAGATATGGGTACCGGAGATGATCTTTGGACACCTTCTCTCTTCATCCAACTACGACGACGACGAGAAGAAGCTCACCGGTGGCCGTAACGGTTATGGAGCCAAACTTACCAACATCTACTCCACCGAGTTCACTCTCGAAACTGCCGATCTCAACACCAAGCAAAAGTACAAGCAGACGTGGACGGGAAACATGTCCAATTGCGGCAAGGCGAAGATCACCAAAAACTCAAAGGAGGCGTTCACCCAGGTCACCTTCAAACCGGATCTGAAGCGCTTTGGTATGACTTCTATTGACGAGGATACCGCGTCTTTACTACGCAAGCGCGTCTACGACATGGCGGGAACGTGCAAAGGCGCCAAGGTGTTCCTCAACGGCGAGCGCGTCAAGGTCAAAGGATTCAAACAGTACGTGGAGATGTATCTCGACTCGGTTCAGAAGACGGAAGCAGAGAAGACTGGTACCGCGCCAGCCAAGCCTACCATCATCTACGAGTCCTTTGATCGGTGGGAGGTCGCCTTTGCCGTATCGGAAGGATCATTCCAGCACGTATCGTTCGCCAACTCGGTCTCGACGACGAAGGGTGGCAACCACGTTACAGTCATCGTCGACCAAATTTCCAAGTTCCTCTTGCAGACTGTGTCGAAGAAGAACAAGGGCGCCACTGTCAAGGCAGCACAGATCAAGAACCACATGTGGATCTTTGTCAATGCCCTCATCGAAAACCCCACATTCGACAGTCAAACCAAGGAACAAATGACCCTTCAGGCTTCCAAGTTTGGTTCGAAGCCGGTCTTGTCGGATGACTTTTTGAAGAAAGGTTCATATCCGTCTTCCTATTTGTCCCTCGTGCACTAACGCATTTTCCAGTTCAAAAGTCTCCCATCATCGACCACATCCTGAATTGGGCCCAGTTCCAAGCGGATAAGCAGAATAAGAAGACTGACGGGAACAAGCGAAATAGGTAATCAATTGACTGTTTCTCATATGTACGTTTCTTATTCGCATTCTAGGCTCACCGGGCTTCCCAAATTGTCTGACGCGAACAATGCGGGAACCAAGAACGCGAAGGACTGTACGCTTATCCTCACGGAAGGAGACTCCGCCAAGGCACTTGCCGTTGCTGGTTTGGATGTTGTCGGGCGAAACAATTTTGGTGTTTTCCCTCTGCGTGGAAAGGTATTAAACGTCCGCGAGGCTCGACACGAACAGATCATGAAGAACGAGGAGATTCAAAATATCAAGAAGATTTTGGGTTTGCAACACAGCAAGGAGTACAAGGACGCTGGAGGGCTTCGTTATGGGCGGTTGATGCTGATGACAGATCAGGTATGTTTATGGCCCGCCCAACGCCCCCTCGCTGACTCGCGGCTTTCCAGGATCACGATGGTTCTCATATCAAGGGACTTCTCATCAACTATCTGGATCACTTCTACCCTTCCCTTCTGAAGGTTCCCGAGTTTCTCGTCGAGTTCGTGACGCCCATCGTTCGGGTGAGCTACCTTTCTCCTGAGCTTTCCCTCGGCTGATCCTCGTCGATAACAGGTCACTCGAGGTAATTCTCGCAAAGACTTTTTCACAATCCCCGAGTACGAGCAATGGATCGAGGATACGCCCGACGCTAACAAATGGGTTGCAAAGTACTACAAGGCATGTTCTTGCCCACACTTTCCAGTCGCATTCGCTCATCATGAATAGGGTCTGGGAACTAGCAAGGACTCCGATGCTCGAGAGTATTTCAAGCATATGTCGAAGCATGTCATTCCTTTTGCTGAAATGCAAACTGAAGAGCGTGGCTTGATCGACATGGCGTTCAGCAAGAAGAAAGCCGACGACCGGAAGGAGTGGTTACGCCAATTCAAGGTGACTAATTTGCCGTCCGTTGTACTATTTTACTAAGTTGCCCCTTCAGCCGGGAACTTACTTGGACCATCGTCTGGAAGAGATTACATACGACGACTTTATCAACAAGGAGCTCATTCTGTTCTCGATGGCGGACAACATTCGATCTATTCCATCCATCGCCGACGGTTTGAAACCTGGACAGCGCAAAATTATGTGGTCCGTGTTTAGACGTAATCTCAAGAAGGAAATCAAGGTGAGGTTTGGAGAGCATAATTGCTAAAACGTGTTCTTACCCCACAGTCAGGTTGCACAACTCATCGGTTACGTGTCTGAACACTCCGCGTACCATCACGGAGAAGCAAGTTTAGCCGCGACTATCGTCAATCTTGCACAGCACTACGTCGGTAGTAACAACGTCAACTTGCTCATGCCGGAGGGACAATTCGGAACTCGTCACGAAGGAGGTAAAGACCATGCCTCGGCTCGTTACATTTTCACCAAGCCCATGCCGCTTGCTCGGGGCGTCTTCCATCCTTCCGATGATCCTCTTCTCAAGGCGAATGAAGACGATGGTCAAATGGTCGAACCTGAATGGTACCTCCCCGTCGTTCCGACCATTCTTCTGAACGGCGCGGAAGGTATCGGCACAGGTAAGCTATCGCTCAGTCTGGGTATTCGTTCTCTTACATCTATTCTAAGGTTGGAGCACATCCATTCCCTGCTTCAACCCCGTCGATGTCGTCAACAGCATTCGGAAGCTCATGAATGGGGAGGAGCTTGAGCCTATACATCCCTGGTGGCGTGGTTTCACAGGAATAATCAAGCAGACGGCGAAGAACAAGTACGACGTGCAGGGGACTGTTCGAAAGATCGACGATACAACTGTCGAGATTACGGAGCTGCCCATTCACAAGTGGACCAATCAGTTCAAGGCGGACCTTGACTCCATGATGGAGAAAGGCGACGGCATCAAGGTGAACTCTTAATTGCTATTTTCTCCGGTCTTTCAATTGACTGTCATATATAGAACTATCAAGAACATCACGCTAACGCGAACGTCCATTTCGTTATTCAGATGACGGCGAAGGAGATGGAAAAGGCGGAAGCTCAAGGGTTCTTGGAGTACTTCAAGTTGACCGGCAAGCTGAGCACGAGCAACATGATGTTGTTTGACTTTGAGGGCAAGATCAAGAAGTACGAGTCGCCCGAGGCAATCTTGGAAGAGTTTTATCCTGTCCGTCTTTCGTACTATCAGAAGCGAAAGGTAAGACATATATTCATCTACGCTTTGGTCCGTCTGACGCGTCGTTTGCAGGACTACTTGGCGAACGAATTGCAGAACGCCTTTGAGAAGTTATCGAATCAAGCCCGTTTCGTTCAGATGATCGTCAAGAAGGAGCTCTCCGTCTCTGGTCGGAAGAAGGCCGCCATCGTCGTCGACTTGAGGAAGCACGAGTTCAGACCGTTCCCAAAGGTCAAAGCCAAGGCTCCCGCTACCGCTGAAGGGAACGACGACGAAAACGATGAGGAGAAGGAGAAGGAGGTGGAAGTGCAGGAAGAGGGCAGTGACACCGATTTCGATTACCTGCTCAGTATGCCCATCTGGAACTTGACGAAGGAAAAGGTACGCAATGGGAGGCTCGTGTAACACAAATACTGAAATGGTGTGTCTAGATTGACAAACTTCTTCAACAAGCGGGCGATAAAGAGGCCGAGTTGATGGCTCTCCTCAAGTTGACGCCTAAGCAACTGTGGGACACCGATTTGGACAGGTTTTTGGAGCTGTGGGAGGTACGTGGACTCTTCACAATGTTCTTTCCGTTTACTGACCGGTTGTTCCAGGAAACCTTCGCTGCTTGGGAACAGGAAACCAAGGACATGAAAGGCAAGGGTGGCAAGGGCAAGAAGAAACAGGCGACTCTGAAGACACGCAAGTCCATTGGTGGCAAGGCCAATGACGACTCGGATGGGGACTTTAAGCCTATCAAAGCCACGGCGAAGAAGGCTGGACCGTCCAAACCTGCACCCAAGCGGGCGGTGAAGAAGGACGACGACGGCGACGATGAGATGCCGCCTGCTCCTCCGCCCGTCGTGAAGCCACAGCGGAAAGCTGCGGCGAAGAAGCCCGTCAAGGATGAGTCGGACGATGACTTTGAGATGGGCGATGTCGTCAAGCCTCAGCCTGCTGCGAAAAAGTCGCCCCCGGTGAATGTGATCGAGTCGGAGGACGACGACGAGCCTCCAGCCAAGCCGCCTCCGAAGAGGAAAGCTCCTCCTGCTCCGGTACCAAAGGACGAATCGGATGATGATGCGCCTCCGTCGAAGCCGCCCCCAAAGCGCAAAGCGCCTGCTCCGATGAAGGAAGAGTCGGATGACGATGACGACGAGATGTTGCTTGTTACGGACAAGGGCAAGGGTAAAGCCAAGGCGAAGCCTGTAGCGAAGCGCAAGAGGTAAGTCTCCCCATTGAAAGTTGTCGTTATCGTGTTCGTCGATTAACCCGCCTTGTTTCATTCGTAGTCTTGATCTGGAGGAGGACGAAGACGAGGATCCCAAGCCGGCGGCGAAGAAGACGAAGAAGGCGCAGGCCGCTGTTACGGATTTCTTTTCTAAAGCGAGCTCGTCGTCGTCGGCTGCGAGTGAGCCGCCGAAGAAGACCAAGTTGAAGGAGAAGATGAAGCCTGCGTCGCCGCCGAAGAAGAAGCCTGCGCCGGTGAAGATCCTTGATAGCGATGATGATGATGATGATGATATGAACTATGATGCGCTGCCAAAGCCCCCAGTGAGGAGCGCGCGGCCGGCGCGGGGTGGTGGTGCTGCTGCTGTGAAGAAGTATGTGGACATTGCGTCGGACGATGATGGGGATGGGGGGGATACGTCGATTTTTGACCTAGATGATGATTAATCTGTTCCGGCGTAGATGTTATTGAGTGTGTAGAAGTTGTGTACTCGTCTCGTGAGGTGCTAAGTTATTGCTGCATGTTTTTTTTCGTTATTATCTTACAACCTTGAATTCATGTTTTCTGCTGTTCATTTTGCAAAATAATGGGACTTGCATGTACCCAACATTATCACAATTTTCGAATATGACCGGTCTCTTCACTGCCAGGGCTCGTTTTCAAGTTTGGGGATGCTGAAGACAGATCACTGCTCGTCCTCTTGTTCATGTCATGAGAAGATTGTTACAAAATGTACAAGGTATAGATACACAGTGCATACAGCTACAATCCAAGAATTGCAAGATACAAGAATCATGATCATTCGCAGTGCAATCAATCATCATCATCCGAATCGAGAACCCTCATCACCCTCGAGCGCGGTTTCCTCTCCCTCTGAGACCGTCTGGGTCCCGACTCAGCATATTCCTCAGTCGGTGCCGGAGGTGGTGAGGGAGATGGAGACACCGACACCTGCTTCTTCTTACCTTTCCCCTTTCCCTTTCCCTTTCCCGTTCCCGTTGCCGATTGGGTTTTCTTTGGCGGTGATTCACCACTTTCGATGTAGGCAGTAACATCCCTTTTCAGATTATGCATGAACTCGTGGTCGTAGCCCACGCAGCGCACAAGCACAACGTCGAGCTTCTGCGACATCAATCAGGCCACCAATTGAACGTCCAAAAAAGTCTTACTTACCTCGTCCCCAGCGCAAAACGCGTCAATCACATCCTCCCCCGATATATCCAAAAGCTCTCCCTTGTCTTCAATTAAAGCTTGTGCCTCCCTTTCTACACGTCCCGGCGTAATCTCCTCCCCCATGTTTCGTAGTGCAATGCGAACGCGCATGTCAACGTACAAACGCAAATCTTTGCTCTTAATGATCGAAATCTTGGAGCCCCACTTTTTTTTCGACTGCCAAAAGTAACAATCAGCGTCGTCCTGTAGTATCCCTCCCTATACGCACTGCCTGAGGATACAAACAAAAGTTCTTCGCCTCGAGGTACCCAATCTTCCGCGCCTCGTAGTTTCCACAGTATTCCCATTTTGTACCATCCAGTTCGACACTCCTAAACACATACAACGGGGAGTGACTCAGAATGTCCATGCGCGCGGCGAACATCAGGCCTGGGGCTCCGATGCCGTCTACGGTGAGCGGGTTGAGCTCCCTTGTCGGCCATAGGCAGTGTATAGGGTGCTGCAATACCGTGCCGGGGGTCTTCCAGTCCGCAACAGTAACGAGAAGTTTAAATGTGGTTCCTCCAACGGCTCTGTTGAATTGCTTTCGGGAGAAGAAGAAGTTTGGTTCGGGGGGAGGGGTTATGGTGAAATTGGGTATGTTGCTGAGGTACAGCTTTGCGACGGGATTGAATTGCTAAGGAGGAATTAGCAGGAGTAATGGCGGCATTGGAGAGAAATCTTGACCGAGATGTCGACGACCTTCGCTGTTTTCGAAGAAGTGCGTTTCTTGGTGCTTGCTTTCTTTGCGGGCGGGGCGATCTCGGGCTGAGTATGAGAGTCAGAAGGACTGAAGAATGTAGAGGGCATAAGCATTTTACCTCTTCCCCCTCACGCTTTCTTTTCAGTCCGGATTTCGAAGACTCAGGCTTGGTCGTGTCAACATCCGTTTCGTCGTCTTTGAGATTCGAAAGATCAGACGACGCTGGCAACTAAAGAGAGTAGGTTAAGTAATAGGAGCAAAAAGAATGAGACGAGGGAGTACATCAGTCAGCTCCGTTGTTGCCCGGGATGACGGAGGGCTAGAGATTATTGACAGAAGTGACAAAGACCTCTCTCCCTGTTCCTCAGCGCGCGGGGAGAGTGTTTGATCTTTCTGTAAGAACTCGAAATCATCTGCAAAGGGATCATCGTCGCTTGCCTCAAGGCCGCGAGGGCCTGGCGGTATATCTTCTCCTGCGGGCTGTTCGCCGCGGATGGGACTCGAGCCTTCCTCCTTCGGCTTCATATGGACGACATGTTAGAAATGTTTTGATAGAGTCAAGACGGTGTACCTCAATAGAAGCGTCTTCTTCGTCGTCCAAAACAACTATGGCGTTTTTACGTGCATCACCGGTGCGAGATAAACTGGCTTTGGATTTCGAGCGAATGGGCACTTGAACAGAGACAGACATCGGAATGCGCTTAGGTTTAGCTGGTGTCGTCCGGAGTGGAGAAGGAGTCAAAGTTCGGGAAAGAGTCTGAACAATGCCGGTCAAACACGAAAGCAGTTAAACCGAAGGCTAGCGTACGGGCTTGCGGTCCCCTTCCACCTGAAGTTCTCGATCAGCAATTGTAGCTCAATAACGAGCCCAACTTGCCTTTACAGACCAAGTCATTTCCAATTGCTCAGACAAGTCCCGGTTAGTCCTCTTCAAGTCGCTTATTTCAGAGTCGCGGGCAAGCAATTGATTAGACATTTCCGTATTTTTCAACGACAGTTTTGCTTTACTGGTCCGCTCGTACTGGACTTGAGAGAGATATTGATTTCTTTCCTTGAGAATCTGGTCTCTGTCCTTCTTGACGCGCGCGATTTCGAGTCGCAGCCGCTCCAGTTCGGTGTCCATGATGGTCGTGGGTAAAGCGGGTGATCGGCTTGCACAAATACCCATCATGGCCGACTTGAACAAATTCTCGCATGCACTGCTTCAAGTCTTACCGCTTTTTTGTCGGTAGACGCGTTTTGACAAGCCAGCGCTGGAGACCGTAACGGGGTTCCATGTATTCAAGGGGTTTCCTCGTAATGTGTGTGGGGTTAAACGAGATGTACGCCAACTACTGATGTATGATCTATAGGTGCAGACACGATGGGGCGGACTGATTTCAGAAAGCATGAGCAGGACGCAGCCTGTTTATGTCAAGATGCGCGTGCGCATTGGGCTGAGGAAGTTAGGGCAAACCGTTACAGAGTCCCGTGTCGAGAAAGAGGCGGACGCGATCTTCAAGAGCTAGAAAGGTGAACGGAAAGGTGTTCAGATTACATCTGAGGATGTAATTCGCGCTCTCAGCACAGGGGAAGAGGTAAGTTTGCCTGTGATGTGAGGTTCTTTAGGCTGACTGAATATTCGGAGCAGCACCTCAACAAGAGCGCCTCAATCTGCTCGTATTCGGGAGTAGCTAGGTTCTTTGCGAAGGCAATGTCGTCGCGTAGCTCCTGGAGAAACATCCATCTCGAAAGAAACCAGTTCGAGGCGAACATAAAGAGCACAAGATAGGTAAAGGAAAACTTGTTCATGGTGGGAAACGAAAACAAGAGCCACAGCGAAAGTTCATCTTATTGTCCATGTGTCTTTTGTTCAAAATGGTGGGTGGGTCCAAGGTGGGTGATCCCATCACAGGACGAGAGACCATTTTCCCACGATGTCTCTTCCCTTGTGCCGTTCTTGAACAAAAGCTAGAACAATAGAAAGTCCCTTTATATATACGCCGCCTTGTGTCAGGGTCCTCCACACATTCTACAACATGTTGAAGCTCTCTTCCTTGTACACTGTTCTTCTCTTACTCATCTCGTATTGGTTCTTGTTCAGATGGTCGTTTATCCAGCAACTACGCCAGGACATTCACTTTGCTAAAAACATCGACGAACCCAAAATCCAGAAAAATGAGGCTCGATGGCCGATCAGACAGCTCAACGATACTCTTTATCCTGATACCTCGTTGGCATTTACCTCAATATTTTCCGACGCCCTTCGACACGCGTCGAACATGCACGACATTGCATCTGCGTCGGGACTCGTGAGGGTTACAGCGTATAGAGATGATGTGTATGTCCCCTTGTTTTCTTACTGACGCGCTGCTTAACCACCTCTCTGTCGTTAGACTGAAAGAAATCAGGTGGCACCTGCTCAGCACGGGCAACCAGGCTCATAATCGCAACGACAAACTAAACAAGTTCCACGAAACCTTTCGTGAATGGGTGCCGAGCAAGATGTCAGAACTATCTAGGAACGTCACTCACGCTTTCCTCATCTTCCCAGTCCAGTGCTGGCAGCCCAATGTGAGAGAAATAAACTACCAGGCAAGCACGAACCACATGAAACGAATTTACACAATTGACGCGTTGCTAGTGGTCACCTTCGTTTGCGACCCTCAATGAGATGCGTTACCTCTGGTCTCTCAGCGAAAATGCAACCGACTTTGAGACGCGCTTTCGGATTGCTCAAGACTTCCGTAGGACGCAGGCCAGGCTAGAAGCACTTAGTTACGAGACTATCGCTAACGCGCATGCCTGCTACCGTCCTTTCTTGCAACATCTGGAGGAGCATTCTCTGCCCCCGAGTCGTCATGTCGTATCGTTCCTGCGCAACTTGCTTCGTATCCTGGACGAGGCCATCGACGAAGTTGGGAACGATATCCGCTCCTTTTCTTGGTTCAATCTCAACGTTTTTCGACTCTCTGCCATGCATGCTGATCATCGTGCGATGAATGAAGTCCGGCCAGCACTACGAGGCTTTCTCAGCGACGTTGAAACAGTCCATAACAATCTCGCGCTTATGGCTCGTTACTCTCAGTGGCTTTTGACTCGTCCGCAGGTATGTTGTCTTCTCCAAGTGCTGCCACATTCTCATCATTTCTCCCGAATCAGTCGTATGTGCCTGCCTCTCTATCACACCCTCCCGATCTATCAGAGTTGATGACTTTGACTCATGATATGGAGATGAGTTTCGAAAGTCTCAAGGAGAGATCCAGGCCGGGCGATTTCGTCCTTTCTCCAGGCTTCGGTTCGCCGCGGAAGGAGCCTTCGTTACCCTCAGCAGCCGTGATCAAGGACCTTGTTATATTGGGCCTGTGGTGCACGTAAAAATTGTAAGACATTTAGATTTGTATTTCCTCGTTGCCAGTTGCCTTGACCCAGTACTTAGATATCCACACCTTATGCTATTCGATAATTTATGTATTGATTATGACTGTAATGTCACATGTATGCTGCCATAGTATCTATTGTGTTGACGAGCGGCAGACTCGGAGGCTTAAGCTGTAAAGCGTCATGAAACAGGTCATGCACCACGATATTGGAATTTGGTGGTGTGTATCCACAGTGAACATTCATGAACGAATTCTCCATACACACCATTCCCTTGTTGCTTATCCAGTGCTTTTGAGCGCCTTGCGACAACTCAGTCACTCCGTTACGCCACACTCACTTACATGCATATCAGCCGTCGGAATATTACCAACGAAGATGCTTTCTTCTCAACAGAAAGTTACGGACAGTAAACCTTAGCGAGGAACAGGACGGAGAAGCATCCGAAGACATAATGGAAGTTGAACAGAACAAATACTTTCAAAATACAAGCATCCCTTCCTTTTGTCAAAAGTGGCCACACAAGCTGTCAGCGCTTCCTTAGTCGTCGTCGCTTTCAACTTCAGCCTCATTTCTAGCACAGAGGCTCACAAGAATGCAAACTCAGTGTTGGCCCTCTGGTTACCGCCACATATTGCACATCTGGTATACTTTGTTGTGGGTTGACCATCATTGCTCTTATGCCGGTGGCCGCGTACGTATTGGGCTCAAACACACTTTCGATGCTTGCACACCTCTGTTTATGTGGTTTCCCTGCCAAAATATCATTGCTCCTGAAATCTCTTTAGACAGTTGCATGGCATCTGCAAAGAGAACAGCATCCAGATCTTGTAGTCACTCCTTTTCTACAGCAAATGCATGCCGCAAGTGGTCGTCGGATGTCCTCAACTTGAATGATTTGTTTTCCCAAGATTTGATCCTTAGGGCTTGCTGGCTTATGTCATGGGGCCTCTTGCGCTAGTGGTCTACCGTATTAAACGAGCTTGTCTCATGGGTAGGAGTTTCGAAATGAGCATGGGAACTTACAATGATAGTTCTTACACCTCAGCAGTGCCTTCGGTACCCAGCTCAGTAAGGATTCTTATTGGTACTACTCATCATCAGAATCGAGGCCATAATCAGAGTCCGCATCAGAATAATATCCTCCTCCATCCTTTGCTACTGCGGCGGGCGCAGCCGTAGGCGCTTCCGGTACATAGTCGTTGGGATCCGCATCTGAATCATCATCCTCTACTTGAGGCTGCACCGGCGGCGCAGGCGGTGGAGTCGGTTCCCGAGCAGCCTGACGCTGCTGCCTGTTCACTTTCTGCTCATCAATCGACGCCCCAGCGGCAATATCACTGAACATCTCCAGGATCAATCTACACAGGTTGAGTTTGATATGAGAAGGAAGAAAGAAACCATACCGCGCGTCATTGCCCGCACATTGTCCTTGGACAATCGAAAGCTTCAACAGCGTGGCAGCGTGCTGGAGACTTTCGACCGCTTGTCTTCCACTGAAGACCTGTTCGCATAGGAGCTTGACGTCGATGACGCAGACTTGGACAGTAGGCGGAGGTCGGTGGCTGTAATCGAAAAAGGCTTTTAGGCCTACCCGCCATCCCGACGTATCAAACCCACAACGTTTTAGGTAGCCCAACGTTTTTTCTCTATTCCAGACGAGCAACAACATGGGTTCCCGTTGAGAAAAAAGCTCTCCGAGAGCTTTCTCCATGTTGGTTTGGTCAACTTGTTCAGTTTCCCCATAACTGAAAGGCTGTGGGCGATTTAGAGGAATCTCAGTGCGAAGAAATCGAGCACCTACAATGCGTTTATCGCCGTCGAGGAGACGATTGTTCCCCACACTGAGGTGACGCGAAGACGCCGGGCTGAAGCTCCCGGGGAGGCATTTGACGTACCCTACGTCGAGTACAGTTGTCGGGTTGCGGCTCCAGAAGACGGGGGTGAACGATACAACTTGCAACACTTTCAAACTTCGCGCCTGCTCCGAGGTCAACGAATAGTGTTCGTGCTTGAATCCATCATGCTCCCGAATTCGGTACAATACGCTGAACAAAACGGGTTCTTATCAAAGGTCTGATCGAGATACGTCAAAGCTCACCGACAATGCTCAAACATCCCCCGGGATATCCCATCATCGCTACCGATTTGGTACATCTTATTGGCTTTGCTGGTATCGCGGTCGCCCTTACCCTTCCCCTTGGTCGGTGTCAGATCATCGAGCTTTTGCGCCAGCTCCGATGCGGCGCGAAAAACGATGGGAGACAGCGATTCGTAGAGCTCGGCGTGGCGTGGATGTCGCGGTCTACTTCTCCTCAAAGAATCGGCAATATCCTCTGCTCGCTTCGCGGGGACAAGAAGGTAGGACGCCCCGTTACGTTCGATCCCTTGATATCGAGGTTCAATAACTGCTGGCAACCTAGTCAGGAAGTCATACCCAGCACCATATCCAGGCCTTCTGGTCGGCTCGAGCAGCTGAAGATGTCTGCAGCGACTCTTTCGTATCTGTCAGAGCCATACGTATTATGCCTGTAAACACGCTTAGACTCCGATTCCTGTCTAACGAAGAGCCTTACAATCTAAAGAGTTCGTTGAGCGTCGAGCCCCTGCCGCCCAACTGGTGAAAATATTCCGCCATCGACCAAGAAGAAAGACGAAGAACGGGGACAACGAGGCAGCTGCTCGTCCATGATGATGACAGCGGGATCAAAGCGGACAAAACCGCGGCCTCGGACCGAATTCATTTTGTAAAATTGAAGCACACGGGACAAAACAGTCGTGGCTCCTGCGGCGCCGACCTTCCTCTGGGGGCTTGGGGCGACGCGTGCTTGTGTCCGTTAGGATTTACTACGCGAAGGTGTATGGAAACAAATACTTAATACATAGATTAGCCTACTCAATACACAGACTACATGATAACATATGGAACATACAGTACATACTCTAACTCAACTTCAAGCATGACTACGGGCACCACAGGCCCAGCGTAACAAGGTCCCAGAGTACGGTGGGTGAAGGTATCGAAGGCTCTTTTCGTGGAGACCCAGGACGCGGGGAGATGACAAAAGTTCTTACCCTCTCCGTAGTTTTCTCATCAAGAAGAAGAAAATTGGCCTCCATTTCGTCGATTAAATTCATGAACCGCGTTAGATCAGGCGGGTTGGAAAGAGACGCTGGCACGTACAACTAAGTCCAACCTCGATCAGTATGTCGAACAAGTCAGCAAAGGATCAACTGACCTGCTCATGAGACAAAATCCAGTCGGAGTAGCGTGCCATGAGCTGTAGATTGCCATGGACCGTCTCTATGTCGCGAAGATACCCCTGAAATGCAGGTCGGACGTCATTCAAAGCCTGAAGCGATTCTTGCATAGCAATAGGTACTTGTGCAAGACGATTATAGCAAACCAATATAGGGCACCGATATCTTGTTCGATATCATACCTTGCATCGTCTAATTCGGCGAGCATCCTACGAAGTTCTGAAACAACACGGCGGCTTGTGGGAAGGCCGTTCTCCTCTAGATATTCAAGGAAAGGACCGTAGCAGGCACGGGAGTCACGAATGGTAAGACGGCTAAGCGTCTCTATCCTCGCTTGTGTCTTTCGAAAGTCTCTAGCGATGCGGAACCGACTGTCGTAGTCGGTTGCATTCTGACTGAGGGAATACAGGTGGTGCATGTCGCGTAGCGTGGAGAACGAAGTTGGCCACTAGAAGAGTGTCAATGGTAGCCTGTTGAATGCAATTCATACTGACCCAATCATATACACCACTTGCGCGATCCCAGCATTGGACTGGAAAGAGGTGTGTAGACTCGATGACGTTCCTGGCTAAGGTATCCATGTCGCCAGTCCATAGAGTCGAGCCCGCAAGGGTATTAAGAAAGTTGGCTATCTTCCCGTTAGAGTAGAAATAGCCATCCCCACGATTTCGGATAATGTAACGCCTGATTTCCGGCATTCTGAGTAAGTACGCCGAGATAAGTACATGCATGGGCAAGAATAGGACGAGGACGAACGCACAAGAAATCACTGTACGCGGCAGATCTGACATGTCCCGATGCCGATAAAATGTCGTACATATTCGACGCATGGTGAAGAGTGTCGGAGAAGATTGACGTGAAGGCCAACGACGTATCAGCGTTGAGAGTATCCACGAGATGTCTGGCGGGCCAGAGCGCCTCAATCTGCTGGTATTCGGGAGTGCCTAGGTTATTTGCAAAGGCAATGTCATCGCGTAGCTCCTGAAGAAACATCCAGCGCGAGAGAAACCAGTTCGAGGCGAGCATGAGGAGCACAAGATAGGTAAACGAGAATTTGTTCATGGTGGGGAAAGAAAACAAGAGCCACGGGGAAAGTTCATCTGATTCTTATTGTTCATGTACCTTGTTCAAAATGGTGGATGGGTGATCCTATCACTGGACCCGGTATGGCATCATTCTCCCATGATATCTCTTTCCTTTTGCCGTTTAGTACGCGGTCGAGGAAACGTCTCCTGCAGGAAATGTGATCTGGCACATTTGTATGGCAAAGGGTATCGGAGAACAGCGAAGTGAAGGGTAACTTGGAGGAAACGAGGTTAAGGATGTCATCTAATAGTGACTGTCTATCGAGCCAGCTCTTTTTGTGGGCCACTCGTAGTCATACTAGGGTATTTCCTGCAAGCGCGATATGTTCGCATAATTGCATGCAGGAAGTACCCAGTGAGAAGGATAACATGAGAAGCGTGTCCTAAAGCAGCAGACGGAGAAGTGGAACTTCTGAGACGACGTGAATGAGAGTCTAAGAGCAAAGAGATTCGGATCAGTGTAAAGTGTGGCGGGACGTTGCACGTGTAGATAACAACACCCGAGCTTTGAGCACAAACAAAACAAGATGCCCCGAAAAAAGCTCGTCCTTGTCGTGAAGTGGGGGGAGAGAGACCTATATCGATCCCGTAGCGGCCGCAGGCTTCGCAATTCAATAAAACGCCAGTTGCCAGATCAAATCATAATTTTACCACAATCATAGAGCAGTCTTCAACCGCAAGAAAAAGCTTCCAAGTTCAAGTCTGAGGGGAGCATGACAGTCGAGACCAAGCCAGCCTAACTTCGTAAGATTTCGGCAAATGGCGACATCATCTTCTACTCTATCATCATCATGATCGCCAATAACCCGCTCTTTGCTTCAAACACTCTTTATCCTCAACCACCATGACCCCAAAGCGCATCCTAGTTATAGGCGGCGGACCCGCTGGACTCGTTTCGTTGCGAAATCTGACTGATCGCGGTCAATTCGAGCTTGTTGAGCTCGTCGAGCGAAGGGACGACGTCGGGGGCGTATGGTAAGTCAAATCGCCCCCCTTTACGCAAGGAAAACCTCAAGGAAGTTTCCAGGTACTTGGACAATCCCAAGGAGGGCGATCCCAAGCCTCGATGGCCGTCCCCGGCGTATCCTGGTCTGGTGGGCAACGTTCTCCCTGAGTTTCTCTCCTTCTCCCAGTATCCGTTCCCCGAACCACCCTCTACACCTCATCAACCGTTTCCTACTCTTGTGGAGACTTACGACTACCTTCGGGCATTCGCGGACCCTTACTTGAAAAGCGGCCATATCAGACTAAACACCGAGATTACATCTGTCGATGAGCTTGCAGATGGCGCTGGATGGAAAGTCAGCTTCAACGACTGGAACACTGGTGGGGAAGCTCGCCAAGAAACCTGGGACGCGGTTGTTGTTGCCGTTGGATGGTACGACAATCTGGTCTGGCCAGAGACGGAGGGTCTGGAAGAGCTCAGGACAAAGAACCTTGCTATCCACGCGAAGTGGTGGAGAGGAGCGCAAGATTACGAGGGAAAGGTATGCTCGTACAATCCACGGATCGCAATGTCTAACCATCAATCAGCGCGCTCTGGTTATCGGGAATGCTAATTCCTCCAACGACATTGCAGCTCAACTAGCGCCCGTCGCCCAAAACCCGGTATACCGCAGTATTCGACGCGGCGCATTCCCTGGATTCCCTAGTCTTCCCGACGAACGTATCAAGGACGTCGCGCCGGTCATCAAGTACGCGCTAGGCCAGGATGACAAGGTCACCGCGACACTTAAAGATGGTACCATTATATCCGATATCGACATAGTATTCATCGGCACCGGATACGAACCGCATCCCAAGTTCGTGCATCTCCTTAACGAGAAGAAGGAGCTCCAGTCGCTGATGACTCCCCCACCGACGCCACATCGTATCCCATCGCTGCATCGCTACATCCTGAACGCGCACAACCCCAGTCTCGCGTTTATCTGCTCCACGATGTGTTACACCCCGTTCACCATTGGCGACCTGCAGAGCACATGGCTTGCTCTTGCCTGGCGTGGAGAGGTTGAGTACCCGCAAACGGCGGAAGAGCGACTTGTGTTTGAACGGGATCGCTTGAAAGCAATAGCTGATTGGGTGGCGACGCTGGATAATCCTTCGGCGCTGTTCGTGTATGGCGTGTTGGGAGCGTATGAGGAGGAATACGCGATTGCTCTCAAGGAGGATGTGGTTAAAGCGCATCCCGAGTTGAAGGATGTGCTCCCGGAATGGAGTGAGGCGAGGACGAAGCATCGTGAGACGATGTATCCCGTCAAGTTCAAGTCGTTGGAGTGGGCGCGGGATCAGAATAAACTGAAGAATTAGAATTATGTATAAAGGATATATGACTATTAGAGTAGAGTGAGTATTTTGTTGTGTACTAGGCAGTAGTTCGTGATGCGTGGGGGCAAACTAACACGTTGGACGTTGAGATGGTTTATTTCTAGCGGCCACAATAAGTAGTAGCAATATGGGATCGGTTTCCATTCATCCACTCCTCCGGTCCCTTGTCACTTGTTTCTTTTGAACAAAAGCACAACGAATGGCGAGAACAAAATAATATGGCTAGCAGTTGGCTAGCAGTAAAGGATGTCGATGAACAGGTGGTGGTGCTGGATCGTGGTAAATCAAACTTGTGATCGCCTTGCCTCTGTACCACCATCATGCCCACCAAACTCACTGGTCTCCTCTCCACATCTTGCGTGCAATAATGGCCGATAGTCGGATTTCTCTGGGCGCATTTTCTGGCACGGATCAGGCGCTGGTTTATTCATGCACAATCTTGGCACCGAGGAGCAGCAAGGAGAAAGAAAGAACTTTGCATATGGCGCGAAACGTACATGCTCGTGAAGAGAGTGGAGTCCGGGACAGATAGGACAGATGCTGCTTGTTTGGGAGGATGCTCGTCCTCCCTCCTCGTCCATTTCTTCTCAGACTGGAGCTACAATGAAGAGCGATCTGGTGTTCTGCCTGTATCGCGTCGAAGGTCTGTCTTGGTGCGCTCTTGCATGATTGCAAACTGCTTAGATTGCATGCTAAGGAAAAATGGTTAGTATAGGAGATACGGAAATGTCCAAACAAGATCATTGCTAACTCTTTCCATAGGCTCGAGTCTACCCTTTCGAAGGCTCGAAGCAGCGGATTACCCGTTCGATGCCAAAATAGAAGGGAGGATTCCGCTCGCATCTACTCCCCTTCATCCATCGAAACCATCCCCGTGCATCTATGACCCTACTGTTGTGGATTTGCGGCAAAGTCGTTCACAGAAGACCAAGTACAGGCCAATTCGTCGATATACATGGCGCCCATTGCCTGGCCTCAAAGCGCTGCCATTACCGACTTGACTGGCTCACGGCTGTCCTCGACGGCATTTTGGCTTCTCGTGTGTGCGAGTGCCCCTTCCGTTTACTTTTAGCTCATTCCACGCGTTTGGCCGGGATACGTCATCGCCTCTGCCCACCTATGTTCCTTGTCTTTGTGGCTTCGGCATCTATTATATCGCGCACATCTATAGGAGTCGTTTCCGTTCAACGCGTCCAAATAAAACGCGACGCGACGTGTCCCTGCATGTGCTCGTGTAGGCGTCTGTTTGTGCACTCGTATTCATGCTTGATTCTTGAGGCCCTGATCGAAGAAGTTGATTCAACCTTCCGGAGCTTCGCGTTCCATTGCACCTCGCCTTCTGCATTAGACAGAGTTTGATTATGGCTCCTTGAAATCTTCCGTCAGGTCGCTCAGCGCTCTTGCGGTGTAGATCTTCGACAAAGGAAGAAAGGTCTAGATGCCGACAGCGCTAGAACAAGAACCATCATGCCGACCTATCGTATACTGTCTCTCCTTGTCCTCTCGCAACACCACCGAAGCGTCATAACTTACGAGCCATCAACCGATTTTCGGGGAGTGTGGAACACAATATCCAGCCCAGATCCAGCCTGGCCTTTCTATGGCATCGCTGACCAGAAACATTGGGACTTAAAGGTACTGAACATGTAACTGTTGATAGCACGCCGATTGACGATCGTACACCCCCCCCATGACATGCTTCGTTGTACCCTAACATATTTGGTATGTGCAATACTTGCTACATAACTAGTATAGTTGTCTCACTTGTAAAAGCTTACATCCTTTACTATCAATATCATAAGTTAAATATATATTTATTTTCTATATAAATTTATAATTTCTATAATATCACATAGCTTTCTATAAATATCCTAACTACTATATTATAATAATAGTTATTAATTACATGCTCTCTTATTTAAGCTTTTCCATCTGCTCTTTCAATTCTTCAGCATCTTTTAGTTGTCCTTGAGAACGATAAGTTATAGCAAGAACTTTCATAGCTCGCAAAGTATCTGGATGTTGCTTTCCAAGAATATTTTTACTAAGCTGAAGCACTTGTATTTGCAATTCCTTTGCATCTTTTAGTTGTCCTTGAAAATAATAGGTAGCAGCAAGATTTCTCATAGCTCGCAAAGTATCTGGATGTTGCTTTCCAAAACTGTCTTTTCTAAATTGAAGAACTTGTATTTCTAATTTCTCTGCATCTTTTAATTGCCCTTGCTTATAATAAGTTGTAGCAAGATTTGCCATAGCTTGTAAAGCATCAGGATGTTGCTTTCCAAAAATATCTTTTCGAAGCTGAAACACTTGTACTTCTAATTTCTCTGCATCTTTTAATTGTCCTTGATAACGATATGTTGCAGCAAGATTTCCCATAACTCGTAAAGTATCTGGATGTTGCTTTCTAAGAATATTTATACTAAGCTGAAGCACTTGTATTTGCAATTCCTCTGCATCTTTTAGCTGTCCTTGAGAACAATATGTAGCGGCAAGATTTCTCATAGCTCGCAAAGTATCTGGATGTTGCTTTCCAAAGATATCTTTTCTAAGCTGAAGCACTTGTATTTCTAATTTCTTTGCATCTTTTAATTGACCTTGTTTATAATAAGTTGTAGCAAGATTTTCTATAGCTTGCAAAGTATCTGGATGTTGCTCTCCAAAAATATCTTTTCGAAGCTGAAATACTTGTATTTCTAATTCTTCTGCATCTTTTAATCTTTTTTGATTATGAAACGTTGCAGCAAGATTTGCCATAGCTTGTAAAGTATCAGGATGTTGCTTTCCAAAAATATCTTTTCGAAGCTGAAACACTTGTACTTCTATTTTCTCTGCATCTTTTAATGGTCCTTGAGAACGATATGTTGCAGCAAGATTTTCCATAGCCTGTAGAGTATCCATATGATGCTCTCCAAGAATATCTTTTCTAAGCTGAAGCACTTGTATTTGCAATTCCTCTGCATTTTTTAGTTGTCTTTGAGAACGATATGTTGCAGCAAGATTTTCCATAGCTCGCAAAGTATTTGAATGTTGCTTTCCAAAAATATCTTTACTAAGCTGAAGCACTTGTACTGCTAATTCCTCTGCATTTTTTAGTTGTCCTTGATAATGATATGTTATAGCAAGATTTTCCATAGCGCGCAAAGTATCTGGATGTCGCTCTCCAAGAATATTTTTTTTAAGCTCAAGAACTTGTACTTCTAATTTCTCTGCATCTTTCCATCGTCCTAGATTCCCATATGTTATACTAAGATTTCCTATAGCTTGCAAAGTATCTGGATGTTGCTCTCCAAAAATATCTTTACTAAGCTTAAATACTTGTACTTCTAATTTCTCTGCATCTTTTAGTTGTCCTTGAGAACGATATGTGGAAGCAAGACTTCTCATAGCTTGTAAAGTATTTGTATGATGTTGTCCAAATATATTTTTAGATTTTTGTAACCAAATCAAACTAACTTCTTTTTCTTTTTCAGAAATAGCGCCTAAATGAAAAATTTTCCAAAAATATCGACAAATATTAATAGTTGAGATTTCTGATTGCCAAACTACTGTTGCATATGGATATAATATCTGTATAAAGTTGAAATCTTTATCTGGTAAATTTTCATCCACTGCAGAGCTCAAAATAAGACTTGCAACAGTCTGAAGTGTTTTTGGATTATTTACTGTATTTTTGGCACAGAAATGTAGTATAGGATGAAAAGAAATTGCTTGAGAATGTATATCATAACTAGCTAAAGATAATTGACAAAGTTCATTAATCACTTTATCAAACATATTTTCTTTTTATTTATAAATAATTTGAAAATTTGCCCATAAATCTGCTGCTTCTGCTACAGGTAAAGCTTCATTTTCTACTGTAGCATTCATATTTGATTTTAATGCATCAGAAAAGATTGCAATAGGCAGAGCTGCATAGTGATAAAAAGCACATATTTGAATAAATAAACGTGCTGCATAACTAAGTTGTTCAAAACTTAATAAAAATGTAGCATAAATTGTTTTTTGATAAGAGTCTTGTCTTTGAAGTTGTTGATCATTGATAAAATCAGATTGCTGAATGTAAAAGTAATCAAGATAATTTTCTAAAGTGCAAGTAGCACTGCGAGAAATATATGCTCCAGCAGTATTAATAGCTAGTGCATAATATTCTAATTCTTTTACAATTTTTTGAGCATACTGAAATTTTTTTTCAGTTGATACTATATTAATTCGCTTGAATAATAAATCTATGGCATCTTGCTCTTTGAGATTATCACAACTAATACGACAATTTGGAGATGCCCACTGATCAGAAAGTCGACTAGTAATAATAATATATCCCCATTTACTTAGAGGAATATATTGTGGAAGTTTAACTTTTAGATCGTCTGCATTGTCTAAAATCATTAACCACTTCTCTTGTAAACATTTCAAATATTGATAAACAGGCTGAATCCATTCAGTTACTTCTGTAGATTTTCCAGTAGCAGAAGTTTCTGATTTATCAAGTCCTACAGCTTTTGCAAGAACTTCAAAAGCTGCATTCAATGTTGTATAAGATGCAGCATCTATGAACCATATTTTTTTAAACCTAATAACATTCAATTATTATTCAAATAATAATAAAAAATATACTTACATAGTTTCATTCTCTGAAACAAACTTTAATGCAATTTGTGTTTTTCCACTTCCTCCTTTGCCACATAAACTAACAATACAGCCTTGAGAAGCTGACTTCTCAAACATAGATTTAAGCTGCAGCAGAATATCCTGACGTCCAACAAAATATTGACTTGGAGCATCATATGGAAGCACATTCTGAGTAACAAAGGTCTGACACTGTACTGCAGTCATGCTTTGCACTAGCAAAAAAGTGCTGATGCCAATATTACTCTATAAAATATAAATATTAATGTTATAAATAAAATAATAAGTAGTTCACATACATTGAATATTTGCATAACAGAATTAAGATCACGAGAGCATTGCTCTGCCTTACCACGCCATCCTTTTCGATTGAATGTACGCTTCAGGGCACCAGCATTCTGGAACTCTAAGTATAATTTCATGATCTGTATAAAAGTTAACATCTTTAATATAATAATTTAAAAAACTTGAACCTTAATCATGGCCTTGCGAAGTGAGGTAAAGGCATAAACAAGCTCAGGAGGCAAGGAGCCAGTGCCTGGAGTTTGTTTTTCCTTCAGAAAGTCATTGATACGGGCAATATCACGAAGCGCAGTATCCCAGGCATCTTGGCAGTCATCCATTTCCTTTAGTCAATTGTCAACAGTGTCCACATAGGAATGATAGAATAGTGCATACAATTTTCATTGAAACAAGGCTCCCTAGCACTCCCGCCACAGCCTTGATGTAGGGAACCTTCTCAACAGCTTCTCCGGCATCCTTGATAACAGCAAGCACGGTGCGCAGATTGTCCGAGATGTCCGCGGGGGGCTTGTCTTTGATAGCTTCGCACATGGCCTCCAGGTCTGCGAGAGTCACTGGTGGTCGTGGCGTCTTTGGGGTTTTCTTGTGGAAAAGAGGCATTTTCTATGTCTGTGGTGATGGTGGTCGAAGGTCAAGAGACGATGAGGCTGTACTGCTGTTGCGCGCGCGTTCCGTGCTGTCAATCCGGCGTCTGCCGGCAGCTTTTCCTCCTCACCATCACCAGCTCGGCGGTTTAGTGAACCCGGTGGCAGATAGACGCCCTTTCTTGCGCGTAATTTCTGCTCGATCGCGTCGGACCAGCCAACGAGGCCGGTCAACAGGCTACCCACCGGAGGCCAGGCGCGTGTGGTCGCAGACGCGGACGCGGACACGAATCCCACCAGCGATCGTTCCCCGCTATGTGTGACGCCAATCCGGCGTCTGCCGGTATCTTTTCCTCCCCACCATCACCAGCTCGGACGTTTAGCAAACCCGGTGGCAGATAGACGCCCTTTTTCGCATAATTTCTCCTCAAACGCGAGTCAGAGGCCAGTCGACGGGGTATACAAGAGAGACCAGACACATGTAGTCGAGGACGCAGACGCGATCCAGTTTACCACCAACCATCGTTCCCCACCGTGTGTGATGCTCGGACCTCGAACGCCAAGGAGACCAACAACCAGGCCTAGCATCCTGCAGGAATCGGCGGTCCTTTTGACGATGGGTATGCCATTTCACGTTTCCACTTTCTAGCAGCCCCGCGGACGACTTGTAGTGTTCGAATACCTGCAATCGATTGACCCACGGCTGCAGGCTGGTAGCGCATTGCGCATCGGCACAGAAATCCCTATCCCTTTCTTCCTAACTTTCCGCCCTATTATTCTCCACTGTCCTTCCCAAAACGTTGTCACCTGAAAACAGCATCGTTTTGCAAGGGTTGATGCCATCCGTCGTCTCTGTTTCACTCCACTCATGAACCACGCTGCTGTTGGTCCGACGACGCGATCAAGACTTTGTTCGTCCACGGCAGCATGGTTTGAGACGTTGTAGGAGGAACGGTTCTGCATTATGTTGACCTCATCGACTAGCAACCGTACTGGTGCTCTGTTTTCTGCTTGACAACTCTCAAAATTTCTCCAGGCCCATGTCTCCTCGCCGATGCAGAGGCTGCTTATCCTCACTAAAGCAACCACGACGATTTTACCAATCACGGTCGCCTCCACGGTAACGCGACATGTGCGACGACGCACCGGACCCACGAGCGGCATTCTTCTTGTCAATTCTGGCATGTTGTGCTTCCCATATCCCCTCGGGAGGTTCCAATCTTCCGAGGGAGGATTATCACTCATCTCTGCTGTTCCACGACGACGTTCTCAGAATGTGAGCGCTTTCCGGTAACACTGGGTTAATTGGTGAGCATTTCGCATTTTCGGTGCCAGGTCAAGCTTATCTCTCGGGAAGATTGTCTTTCCTCCTGCGCAACAACTCGTCCCTACATGGTCCTACTCGCGCCTTCATGCATTTTCTCCATCCAAATGCCATCCGATCATCTCATCGGCTATCGTTCCTGTTCTCGCTACCGTCATTAGGATGTTATGATATCTGTGTGGAGGGTGCCACACAACCCGATGATGCGAGCGACACGGCACTGCAGTACAGTTGAATGCTGTGGGAGATGGACCCGCATTTGCCCATCTACCGGTGACGGCAATGGAAAGTACGTTTTGGTGGTTTTTTGGTTAACGGCTCTTGAATTGTCTCCAGGCGTTACCGCTCTCACCGAGTCCGTCCTACATCCGCAGCCGTGCTAAAGCGCAATATTTCGGCGACGACAATGTCAGCAGTTCCGTGGCGACGTTACTGGAGTGAATCCGAATCGAGGAGCACCCGCTCCGGTTGCTTGAGCAGCGTTCCCTCGTCAATTGCTGCATCCAACCCTCGATCCATGTGTTATCCGTATCCTCCTTGCTACTCAAGGCGCCTCGGAAGGTTCAACCCTCAAAGTGGGAAACATACTCTGGCTACATGCGAAGCATGTAGTCGCGGACACGGACGCCATCGCCAGCCTCTTTTCCCCACTACGTGATGCTAAGATTCCGCGCTCGGCGGCAGGAGAAGCCTGAAACATCAACGAGAGGCATAGTTTTAGGATTAAGCCTACCATTCATTGGAGGAATGAGCGTAGTCGATGTCCTGAGGATCTGGTATTTGAGCCTGTGCCCTTTAACTGCACCAGTTCATGGTGGGTGGTCACCATTTCGCGTTTCCATTGCCATGACAAGCTTAATTCTCGGCTAGGTCCATCGGAGTAGCGACTTGCGCTTTCTTCTTCCTTCGGGATGCTACACTCATCGCCATGTATTTGCTCGGTCTGGGTGTCGTTCAATCATTGAAGCAACGTTGTCCTCAAACCGTCACAATCACTCGGTCCAAGATTGCTCATCTTATGTCGACCATCGCCTTCGAGACAAGCCTATCTCTTCTGCATGTTCTCGTGCTGTTCCGCCCTAATCTACACCCCGTCTTGTCCATCGCTGAAACATCATCATCTGAAAAGTTCTTTGTTCTGAAGTGGTTGTTCCTATTCGTCGCCGGTGCCATGTTAGTTTTAGCGATACAGCCTGTTCGGTGAGTGGTCACTTTCGCATTTCCAGTGCCATTTCAAACTTGATTCTCGTTCCTGGTTCCACAATCGATCGATTCAGGCATGCTGTCCTCTTCATAGCAATATCTCTCCTGCATGTTCTCGCTGTCGTTCTGCTTCAATCTTCGTCCTCCGAAAAATCGTTTGACATCACCGACGATCTCGTCTATGTCCAGCGACGCCATCGAGACTACGTTCATTCGCGGCACCATGGTTTGAGAAAGCTCAACCGGCGGAGGTGTCAGTGGAAAGTGCAGAAGGGATGAGACGCATGCGGGACCCATGATCGACGGACTAAGAGGAGCAGCGGAGGAGATGGTCCTGTATTTGCGTGTTGTCTTCGTCTAACCGCAATAATAACGTCTCCCGCTCTACAGCTGTTGATCTGGCATTAGTATTTTCGCCGATGCGAAGGCAGCGCTCCTCAACCAGTCACTCCCATGCCAAAGTAACAACGACGTTGGCGACGGCGGTCACCTCTACGATGACACTACGCGAGCGAGGTAGCATCCACATCAACTGTCTAAAGCTTTCTTTCGTCAATTCCTCCATTCATTCCTCCATCCAACATGCTATCCTTCCCCCCCTCGCTGGTGAGGTGCCTCGGGAGGTTCGACTCCTCCGAGGGGGAATCCTATACCTCTTATATTTTCATCTTCACTCAGCGTATGTCCCAGGACGATCGATGTTCCCAGGTGCACGCTTCCGGCTGGTTTTCTTTCTGAGGATGCCCGTTTGTTGAACAAATCTTGTTCCATTTTTAGCTGAAATTGTTGACAACTTTATTGTACATAACATCTCAAATGAATGGTCATTGTCCTCTCTTCTCGAAGAGCTCGAACAGGCGACTCGTTATCGTACGACTCGCGTCCCCACGAGTTCTCGAAGGATTTAGGATAAGAGCATGCGAGCGAGCTGCTCCCGTGTGCACAGATGGGACTGTCGCAGGCCTGGAACAAGTCGCCAAGAATCTCGAGGAAGCTGTGCCGATCCTGTCCGACTTTGCTCAGTGCGCTTCTCCGCCATCCTACCCCGAGCTGCCTCGTACGCAACGACAACCGCCAAATGGTATTTGTCAAGAGGAGCCAGATACAACGACGTCGGGAATTCAGAGGCTCCGGAAAGCTCGCCCTCTTGCAGAAGATCAAGTGTATGGCGTACTGCGGTTCATGTAACGCCGTGTTCACATGGAATCGACTGTATGTTTAAGCAAAACAAATATGACGGTGAAGCGCGCAATGCGTTTTCAGCTGTCGGTAAGAGGAAAGTGTTCCGGTTTGGCCTGAAAGAGATGTGCCCTCAAAGACAGAGCCTACGGTAGACACGCGAGGCGAGGCCGTTCAGCCCCAAGGAAACCGCTCCCAGTTCTCTCGTTTAGGACAAATGAGTGATCACGCCGTCACTGATGTGAAGTGTTTCGCCGTTTGGCGGTGTAAACCAAAGTCGTGCCAGTGGTTGATTGAAACGACGAAGGAATGCGATAAAAGGCGAGAAATAAAAGATAGAGTTATTGATGCTCGCCTCTGACGCGTCGACGCGATCGTTTCCTGGGACTGACGACGAGGACGTGGTGCTGATGGGAACAAGGCCCAATGAAATCCTTGAAGTACATTTTAACCGTCGCAGCTGCAGACGCGGCCGAATCTCGAGAAGCTTGACGTGGAATGGGTTGAAGCAACCGGGCAATGGAAGCAGAGAAGGCAAAGATTTCATTAATAACATGTCTAGTGGGTATGCAAGTGCTTGCTACCGGAAGATTCGGTCACATTCGCAGCCAATATATCTAAAAAGTAAATTAGTGAACAGGTCGAGAGTTGCATGAGAAAACGTACCAGTCTTATATTCTTCTCGTCCGGCCCATGGTGGAACGCCATACACCCGTCAGGTGAAAGTGCATTCAAAGTGGTCGTCGCGGAATCTGGTGCATTAGGTTTCGGATTTGAAGTCGAGTTCTCATTTCGAGCGTTGTTAGATCCATGTGGGCAAAGACGACGAGTTGAGGATATCAGCCTACGCGTTCTCGCTGAGCGAGGGCATACCCCTCGTGCTATCACTCACAACATCCTGGAGCAGACTCAGAAAATGAACCACAAGGTAACGAGAACAGAACGTACGAATTTCAACCCTTTGAAAACATCGTCTTTCGAACATCACCTTATTGTCCACCGTGTTCTTGCAGAACGGTCCGAGTTGGAGTCGGCGCCATAGCCCACTCTTTTGTAGTTACGGATGTCGCGGTGAAGGATGATTTGCTCGCGTCGATCCTATCGAGTTCTATGGCGCGTATCCATTTATAGACGGCTCGGAAAGATATGGATTTGTCCCGCCAAGAACTGGGTCTCTATCCTTTTGACGTGCAATATTCTGAGAGCTAGCCGCGGGAGGTCATGGTGGTCGTGAGTAAAGCCTGATCGTCTTGCACCAGGACCGCCATCATGTCAGCCAGCTCGTCCGCTTTATCTCTGACGCTCGCGGTCGCTATATTGAACGGACCTCGATTCCTTGGAGGATGTCTTCGAATTTGAGTTGGCTAGTGCGAGAACAGGTACCTTGGAAGAGAACAAGGTGCTGGTCGACCACGACGACAACGCCGAGAATTCTCCAATGGAGGTGAACAGCAATGGAGACGACGCGGCAGGACCCTCAAAGCCCGCTGCACAGGCGGCTGCGCCTGGAAAGAAAAAGACTGCGATTGAAATGTACCCAGAAGGTACCTTTGTTTCTTTTCTCAATCTTTCCTTGTTGCCTGCGACTGACTAGTTTTCTTTCTTTAGCTTACTCAACTGGAACACATTTTGAAAGCGCGAAACGAAGCGCATGGTCAATCGCGTTACATTCGTGTCAAGATCGTTGACGAAATTCTTGTCCATGCACTGGATCGCAAGGTGTGTACACAAGATCTCGAGGCTCGCGCCGTCGCACTGATTATTTGCAGATAGTTGACCCCACCATGAGTACTGATATGGAGGTGGCATCTCCGTCTGCAACCATGGCCCCGGTATTCGAGATGGCGAAAGAGAAGCGTTCCAAGGATGATATTTGGACGCCTTCACTCTTCATCCAACCACGAACGACGATGAGAGGAATTTCCCGTTCAATGTCCACTTCGAATACCCCACATTCGACAATCAGACCAAGGAACAAATGCTTTTAAGTTGGGCTCGAAGCTGGTCTTGTCGGACGACGTTTCAACGAATGGTTGCTATCTGCCTTCCTGTACTTGACTCGTGCATTGACGCATTTTCCAGTCCAAAAAGTTTCCCACTGGGCTGAATTTCAGGCGGATAAGCAGAACAAGAAGATTGACGAAAACAAGCGATGTAGGTAATTAATTGGCTGTTTCCCACTTCTACGTTTCTTATATACATTGTAGGGGCCTTTCCTAGCCAGCAATGCCGGAACCAAGAACGCGAGATCTTCGGCGGGGGGCCTCCCTATACGTTCAACGATTGATTTGGTAAAAAGGTTGAAAACGGAAAAGAGTCTGCTGGGAGGATCGTGGATAATCGAGGGAAAATGACGCTCAATTGGCACGCCTCGACAAAGCCGGCATCCCATGATCTTGCTTGGCACTCGCCAGACTCGCTATGCCTCGCTCAGCCGATACGGACTGGTGGTCAAGGGCAATGCCCGATCGCTTTGGACCAGGACCGCCCAACATCGTGCCGCATCGCTGCCTGGAGAGCATGGATCCCAATTCCTTCAAGAATTTAGGTTGGCTCGTGGGATCGGAAAAAGTACCTAGATATTTGGTGCGTACTTGTTCACACCAGTTCAAAATCCCGACTCTGATGTACCCAGCCACCGGTCAACGGAGGAAATCGAGCCTTTGTTCAACTGCGATGGCCGACTCGAAGTATATTGTGCACAATCCATTCGTGAGAGAGTCCTCCACATCTCTGGACGTGTGAGGCTCCCAGACTCGTCGCCAAAGGAGGAGCAAAAACAGCATCTGCATCCAAGGTGAATACTCCTGCCCCAAAAGCTGCTCCGAAGCTGCTGGCTTTTCCGATGGAGGTAAAAGCGACGGGCAGGACATTCGAAGCCCGCTACACAGACGACTGAAAGATACTACAAGTGCGCATTCGACCATTACTGCGTACTCCGCCTGCGTTTTTCTTTAGCTCACGGAACTTGAGCACATTTCAAAATGAGCTAGTTGCTGCTTCGGGCGTATGGAGACAGCGACGCAGATGATGCGGATATACGAGATATGTCTGTCAATGCCACGGATCGCAAGGTGTGCACTCAAGTTTTTGAAGTCTCGTGCCGTCTGACTGACTATTCGCAGATAGTCGACCCCACTACGGAAACCTTGAAGGTTAACCTTGACAAAGAAGGCGTCATCTCGGTGTACCACAATGGAGTCGGTATTCCCATCGAGATGCACGCGAAGGAGAAAATATGGGTTCCGGAGATGATATTTGGACGCCTGGTCTTGATTTCCATCTTGTTCATGTAATATCCACCAGCACTGATGCTGGGCCTCCGAGCAATCCCTTGAATCAATCTGTCGCCTCTCCTCCATGGCATCCCCCGACCCCCCCCCACTTCGGGAAATAGACTCCTTGCTCTCCCGCAAACAAACCAAGCTATTCGGTGGGAGGATGTCTTTGTCATCCTCCCTCAACGTTCAACTCTTGATGCGCCACGGTTTACGCGTATCTTCCTATTCGACCATAGGACGCCCAACGCCTGCCATTGGGTCCAGCTCCTCCGTGATTTCCTTCTTCGACTTGCTTCGCTATACCTGAATATACGGAATATGGCGACCAAACCCGGCTAACTTCGTGGGATTCCGGCCAATGGCGACATCTTCCTGTCTATTATCATCATTGTGATGCACTCTTTGCTTCCAGAGGTTTTATCCTGAACCACCATGACCCCGAAGCGCATCCTGATTATTGGCGGCGGACCCGCTGGACTCGTGTCACTGCGAAATCTGACTGATCGAGGCCAATTCGAGCGCGTTGAGCTCGTTGAGCGAAGGGACGACGTTGGCGGTGTATGGTAAGTTAAATCGCACGCTTTTCCGCAACGAAAAGCTCAAGGGAGTCGCCAGGTATTTGGACGAGGAAGGCGATACTAAGCCGCGATGGCCCTCACCAGCGTATCCTGGTCTGGTGGGCAACGTCCTCCCCGAGTTTCTCTCCTTCTCCCAATATCCGTTCCCCGAACCGCCGTCTACACCTCATCAACCGTTCCCTACTCTTGTGGAGACTTACGACTACCTGCGGGCATTCGCGGACCCTTACCTGAAGAGCGGCCATATCAGACTGAACACGGAGATTACATCTGTCCATGAACTTGCAGATGGTGCTGGATGGAAAGTCAGCTTCAACGACTGGAATGCCGGTGGGGAAGCTCAGCAAGAGACGTGGGACGCGGTTGTTGTTGCCGTTGGATGTCACGACAAACCTGTTTGGCCAGAGACGGAGGGTCTGGAAGAGCTCAAGGCGAAGACCCTCGCTATTCACGCGAAATGGTGGAGAGGA
Source organism: Hymenopellis raphanipes (assembly GCA_036872995.1). NCBI lineage: Eukaryota > Fungi > Basidiomycota > Agaricomycetes > Agaricales > Physalacriaceae > Hymenopellis > Hymenopellis raphanipes. The sequence goes on from JAYMDG010000001.1 coordinate 786,615, forward strand.
GCGAAGGGGTACGAGGGAAAGGTATGCTAGCACCGTCTAACGACCTCCCAGCCTCTAATCATATGTTAGCGCGCTCTGGTTATCGGAAATGCTAATTCATCGAACGATATTGCTGCCCAGCTAGCGCCCGTCGCCCAAGACCCGGTATACCGCAGTATTCGACGCCCCTCTTTCCCAAGATTCCCTAATCTTCCTGATGAACGTATAAAAGACGTGGCGCCGGTCGTCAAGTACGCACTAGGCCAAAGATGACAAGGTCACTGCGACGCTTAAAGATGGTACCGTCATATCCGATATCGATATAGTGTTCGTCGGCACCGGCTACAAACCGTATCCCAACTTTGTAAAACTCCTCAACGAGAAGAAGGAGCTCCAGTCGCTCATGACTCCACCACCTACGCCGCATCGTGTCCCGTCGTTGTGTCGCTACATCTTGAATGCGCACAACCCAAGTCTTGCGTTCATCTGCGCCGCGATGTCGTACACCCCATTCACCATCGGTGACCTGCAGAGCACATGGCTTGCGCTTGCGTGGCGTGGAGAGATTGCGTACCCGCCAACAGAGGAAGAGAGGCTGGTGTTTGAGCGGGATCGGTTGAAGGTGGTAGATGATTGGGTGGCGACGCTGGATAATCCGTCGACGTTGTTTGTGTATGGAGTGTTGGGAGCGTATGAGGAAGAATATGCGATTGGGCTTAAAGAGGATGTGGTTAGGGCGCGTCCTGGGTTGAGGGATGTGCTCCCAGAGTGGAGTGAGGCGAGGACGAGGCGTCGGGAGGCGATGTATGATGTTAGGTATAAGTCGTTAGAGTGGATGCGGGATCAGGATAGAGGTAAGGATTAGCTTCATGTATAAGAGAGAAATGATTATGGAGTAGAGACAAGTTTTTGTTGTCTCCTTAGCCGTAGTCCTAGATGTGTAGGGCTAAACTAACATGGAAGTTGCTAGTGATATCATACCTCCTCCTGCTCGTGATGCTTGCTTTCCAACTCCGGTGGCGCATCAAATGTGTCCGTTGCCCGTAACAGATGAGGCTTGTTGCTGACCCTGCTCGGGAGGGGAAGAGGCACAAATTTGTTTGAGAAGGAAGAGGTTTTTCAAGGGTGTAGACAATAAGCTTCAATGTTCTCTGCTAGTGTGCATTGTGTGATTGAGCGTGTCGATATCGGAGCAGGATGTCTGTATTTTTTCAGCTTGGCATACACAGGACCCCGGATAATACACTAGTGACTAGGATGATTGATCCCAAATTTCACAAATTTGGCCGTCCATGTCCGGACAGCCCTCTGGCGCCATGTCCGGATTTTGCCTCAAGCTTCGGTGCTCGGAAGCGTCACATGTCCCTCGGTGGCGGGATGTGCACGTGCCAAAAACCGCTTTCTCCCGCGCTCAACCGCTCGGGAATCGAATGCTAGAACATTTTCGCGTCAGCGAAAGTCGAAATCTTCCTCGCGCTGGGCTTTAACCGTTACACCACGGCCATGTAGCGGCATTTTGGCACGTCCTCAATCAGTCATGTCCGGATTTTTGGCTCAGCAATCTCCAGCTGCTGCAGGCCGTGTCCGTACATTGAATCTGGGTGTCCGGCTGCCCAAGAGCCCCATGCCCGGACTCAAGATCAAGCTTGTGAGCCAAAATCTGCGGTTCGTGTCCGGATTTGGGATCAATCATCTTAGTGTATTATCCGGGGTCCTGCATGCACCAACCGGTCACCACGATGGTCACCGGTCAGTAACACAGGCCCTCAACGACTGCATCGCCACCACGCGAGGGATCGTCGATTAGATTTGATCCGACTGATAGCTGACAGGACCCTGAAATTTCCTTTTTCGAGCCTGGTTGCAGACTGAACTATGTGACAGCGAGGCGATCGTAACAGGTAACGCAGGATGACCATTTACCACCACCATCAATTTTCATGCCGCCGAGTATGCCTCCCCAAACCGCCCCCGTGGCCGAGCTAGCATCCTCTGGGTTGTCCACAATGGCATTCTGGCTTGTATTGAGCCTTTCGGGCGCCTCTTGGGCTTACTTCTACCTGAAGCCGCGTGTTTGGCCAGAATCCATCATTAACTCTATGCTCCAGAGGTGCAAAGAGGCAAAGGACTCCTTAAAGGGTGTTCCCCTTGAACACTTGAGCGCTGAGCACCACGTTGTGTGGGAGCAGACCTGCTTGTACGTCGTCTCTTAACAGCATTTACAGCAGTTTCTGATGCTGTAGATGCCAATAGTCTTATGGACAAGATTCACGACCTTCGTCTTCGCGATCATCGTGCGAGGCAAGGTGGCGTAACAGCCTTTGTCAGGGCGTCGAGGGGACTGTACAAGGAGGCCTGCTCGCTGTCGGCAGAGATGGACGACGTCCAGCTGAAGCTTGATGTGCGTGTCCTTTGCCACCGCTTGCTGTGCAGGCACTAATATCCGCTGTAGCAGCTGGTGTAGGAATCTGCACAACAAGATTGTGATGCATATTGTTTTCTTTTGGTTTATGGACATCTGCGTTCTCGCTCGCTTTCTTGTTTGTACCTGCTCTGCATCCCGTCCCGTCGTGTTTTATTCATCTAGACTATCTGCTACGCTGCCATATACACAGTACTTCCACTGCCCTCCCGGCCCAGCCTTTGGAAGACCTCGATGATAGCTATTCCAACCTCGTGGTTAACATGAGATTGACGTGAGGTAGGCATTTGGCACACTGCACGTGAGTCTCAAGTTGTTATGGGCCAATCAACATGTATTTATGCAAACTTACTTCCTCATACTCGTCATTCTTCCTTTTGTAAGAGCCTGTTCGGTAGCTGGCAGCGGCTGCGGCTACCGAACAGCCTCTATGATAGTAGATCATCCAGACAGCAATGAATTATTGCCTTACATGCGATGGACCTCAGCAATGATGAAAGCCAAAAGGTAGAAGATTCGTGCTGGGATACGCTCAATACTGTTTCTCAGATTTCGGGCGGTACTTCACTGGTGTGATGTCGAGGATGAAAGGATCGCATCATCGAATGCTTCCGGCAGCTAGGCGTGTAAAAATTGACTTTACCTCTATGGCGACGCGTTCGCAGAGACGCTTTCAAAGTACGAAAGAAATATGGTCCTCACGCATGAGTGCAGTGTCGAATGTCTGCAATTGTGCAACAGGATGAGGACCCTGTTGCACAATTGCAGACATTCGACACTGCACTCATGCGTGATAGAGGAATAGATCTCATGTCACGAAGGGAAGAGGGCTCCCGTCCCAGGCGAGCACGAAGACGGGTACTAAGATCAAGAGCCGGAACCTGGACGCGGACTCGGAGGAAGAAGAACGAGGGGGTTGAAGCATCTCAGGTTGTAAAGGAGGGAAGGACAGTGCCCAGAATGTCCATAAATTTCGTATACGCAACCGCTAATCAATCGAGTTTTCCTCATGAGATCAACTGCGTTCTGTTACCCGAAACAGAGAAGGCTTCATGTTGACCTGCTCGCAAAGAGAAGAGGAACAAGCCTGTTTGCAGTATAGTGTCCTCGAAGACGCGTAGAAATCGGAGCAGGATGTTTGTCTTTTCTTCCAGCTTGGTGGTCGTGGTAAAGTGCGATCACACTCACCTTGAACCGATACCACCATCATGACAAATGAGCTCGTCCGATGTTGGGCCGTTGCCCGAGGGGGAGCGCAGTTCGCATAGCGCACTCAACAGGATTGCGCCGGCACTTTGCATTGGACAGTATAGCCTGGAGGAGAACTATTCACGAACAATGGGCGACTGTCTTGGGGTGCGTCTTTTCAGCTTTTCGCTTAACTCTACTAAATCTCACGTATCAGCTTTCATCGACAATTCTCTCATTCGATGTATCCCCTCGTACCTTCGCTTTCTTAGGCGCGCCAAATTTATGTGTTCTTCTCAAGCAATCCCATTCATCGCAGGATGTGTACCTCCCAGACTTCCCCACAAACAAATTCCAGCGCAAGGCATCGCGTTATACTCGCACGCACACTGGACAATGAAGAAGGCTTTTAATTGTTGACGGCGGTTTCTGAGACCACGTCAATCCTTCGTCAAAGCCTCGTTGCCACGATTTACGCTCCATTCGCGCTGTGATTGTTGCAAGAGGCAAGGATGATTGGTCTTGTACCCTTGCTGGATGTATTCACCAACCTTCACTTGCATTTCCTTTTCACCCAACCGCGTCATCTGTAAAATCAGCGCTCGTCCTTGCGTTCAGGGCCTGCGAACGGATCGGTCTGGGTGTTCCCGACAGCCCTGGTGGACACATTCAGCATGCGGGGCGAAACGTTACAGGCAACCACATCCTGAACTGGGCTGACTTCCAAACGGATAAGCAAGAAGACTGACGCGAACAAACGAAATAAGTAATTAATTAGTTGTTACTCGACGTTCCTTTCTAGGCTCACCGGACTTCCCAGACTTTCTGAGCCACTAAAGCGAGAACCAAGAACGCGAGAGCATCGGCGGGGAGATGTCTTCACCTCAAAAAATCCTTCCTCTACATTCAACGAGGGCCCCACGGTCCACGCGTATTGTTCGTTGAACGCCCAACGCTTATTCTTGAGGAGATATCAAGTCCATCTGAGTCTCCGTGCTTTCTTTCTTCGACTCACGCTGCTTCCTCTTCACTTGAATATGGCACGCTCGCTGTGATATCCCGCTTCAGAAGGTCGACGGACGCATGGTCATGGCCCACACAGCGCATTCACGCCGGAGGAGTATGGCGACCAAGCCCGGCTAACTTCGTGGGATTCCGGCAATGGCGACATCCTCCAGTCTATTATCATCATCATGATCCACTTTTTGCTTCGAGAGCTCTTTATCCGGAACTACCATGACCCCAAAGCGCATCGTAGTCATCGGCGGCGGACCTGCTGGACTCGTGTCGTTGCGAAATCTGACTGATCGGGGTCAATTCGAGCGCGTTGAGCTCGTTGAGCGAAGGGACGACGTTGGCGGCGTATGGTGAGTTCAATTGCGTCCTTTTTTACAACGAAAAGGTCACGGAGTCAACAGGTACTTGGACAACCCCAAAAAGGGTGACACCAAGCCGCGATGGCCGTCCCCGGCGTATCCTTGTCTGGTGGGCAACGTCCTTCCAGAGTTTCTCTCCTTCTCCCAATCTCCATTTCCCGAGCCGCCGTCTACGCCTCATCAGCCTCCCAGCATCTAAATCATCAGCCAGCGCGCTCTAGTGGTCATGAATGCTAATTCGTCGAACGATATTGCTGCCAAACTCGCATCGTCCAAGAGCCGGTATACCGAAGTATTCGCCCCTCTTTCCCAAGATTCCCTAATCTTCCCGATGAACGTATCAAGGACATGGCGCCGATCATCAAATACGCTCTCGGCTCGGACGACAAGGTCACTGCGACGCTTAAAGACGGTACCGTTATATCCGATATCGACATAGTGTTCATTAGCACCGGATACAAGCCGTCCCGACTTTGTAAAACTCCTCAATGAGAGGAAGGAGCTCCAGTCCCTGATGACTCCACCACCGACGCCGCATCGTGTCCCGTCGTTGTATCGTTATATCCTAGATGCGCACAATCCGAGTCTCGCTTTCATCTGCGCCACGATGTCGTACACCCCGTGCACTATCGGCGACCTGCAGAGCACGTGGCTTGCGCTTGCGTGGCGTGGAGAGATTGCGTACCCGCAAACGGAGGAAGAGCACCTGGCGTTTGAGCTTGAAGGTGGTAGATGCGGTTGGGCTTAAGGAGGATGTGGTTAGGGTGCACCCTGGGTTGAGGGATGTGCTCCCGGAATGGAGCGAGGCGAGGACGAGGCGTCGGGAGGCGATGTATGATGTTAGGTATCAGTCGTTGGAGTGGATGCTGGATCACAGTAGAGGAAAGGATCAGGTTTATGTATTGGGGATATATGATTATGGAGTAGAGACAGGTTTGTGTTGTGTACTCCACAGTAGTTCGTAATGTACGAGGGCAAACTAATATGTTGAACGTTGAGATAGTTTATTTCTGAGCGGGTACAAGAGCCCGGAGCAGCTACATATCCCTATACTTATGTCATTCATCCACTCCTTCCCTCCCTCCCTCCCTTGTAACTTGTTTCTCTTTCAGAAACAAAAGCACAACGAATGGCACGAAAAAAAGTGGCTAGCAGTAAAGGATGTCGGTGAACGGTGGTCGTGTTCGTTGGACAAGCGCGATCGCGGAATGTGATCGCCTGCCTCTGTACCGTCATCATGTCCACCAAACTGACTGGTCTCCTCCCCACATCTTGCCTGTAATAATGGCTGATAGTCGCATTTCTTTGGGCACATTTTCTGGCACGTCAAATGACCTGTTGTATTCATGCAGTATCGTCCGAGATCTACTCGAACCGAGGAGCAGCAAAGGGAACTTAAGAACTCCGTATATGGCGCGAAACGTACATGCTCGAAAGCTTCGAGTCCGGGACAGATAAGACGGATGCTTCCTCGTCGTCCATTTCTGCTCAGACCCGAGCTACAACTGCTGAAGCGCTGAAGAGCGATCTGGTTTTCTGCCTGTATCGCGTCGAAGACCTGTCTTGGTGCGCTCTTTCCTTCTTGCAAATTGCTTGGATTATTTAACTCTTTCAAAGGCTCCAAGGCTCGCAATGTGACGCGGCAGGCACCAGGTACAGCGCATGCACCGCCACCACATGCTGGATTGTCAATCTGATTTATCAAATTATCTGATCGGCTTCCTGTGGCGCACTTAGGGCCTCGGCGTCTATCCCTATGTGACGGCGATTCCGAAGAGTCACTCGTAACGCAGGATGACCATCTACCACCACCATCAATCTTCATGCCGCCGATTATGCCTCCCCACACTGCCCCCGTGGCCGAGCTAGCATCCTCTGGGTTGTCCCCAATGGCATTCTGGCTTGTATTGGGCCTTTCGAGCGCCTCTTGGGCCTACTTCTACCTGATGCCGCGCTTTTGGCTAGAATCCCTTATTAATTCTACACTTGAGAGGTGCAAACAGGCCAAAGACTCCTTGAAGGATGTTCCTCTTGAACACCTGACCGATCAACAACGCGTTGTGTGGGACCAGACTTGCTCGTACGTCGTTTGAGTCTGTTAATAAGCTTTACAGCATCTCTGATGCTGTAGATACCAATAGTCTTTTGGACAAGATTCACGACCTCCGTGGCCGCGATCATCGTGCGAGGCAAGGCGGCGTAGTAGCCTTTATCAAAGCATTGGGGGGACTGTACAAGGAGGCCCGCGCGCTTTCAGCAGAGATGGACGACGTTCAGCTGAAGCTTGATGTATGTGACTTTCGCCACCATTCACCGTGCAAGCACTAACATCAACCCTAGCAGTTAGTGTAGGGATTCACAATCGTCCGATATCGTTTTCTCTGGCTGTATGGACATATCTATTCTCTCGCGCTTTCTTGTTTGTACCTGCTCTGCATCGCGTCGTGCTGTATCATCTAGACTACCTGCTTCGCTGCTATGATCAACACGTATCTATAACTCGATTCGTCATCCTCATAAGGCTTCTTGATCTAACTCTCCTAGTGTTGGGGACGCGTCATTTGAAAGCCGAAAGGCAGAAGATACGAGAAGCGTTTTAGAAGTACCAAGGAAAGCCCCTTGTAGGTGTCCGAAACTCATGTGCTGCCCACCCTACGTGGGTATATCTGCGCTGGGCGTCAGACTAATTCGTTCCCGAATTTCGATGCCTCCGCCTCCAATCGAGACGCGTCTCGATGCAAAATTACCTGTCACTATTTCCACTACCGCTTCGTCCGCCCTCGTCATCCAATCGCACCATACCTATCTGTCTCTTCATGAGTCTCAATCGCCTGGCTCTCCAGAGGCTCATCCTGGACACCAGTAGAACGTAGCTTGCAAATTTCGCGATTCAACTTATCAACGTCTATTTCACGCCATGTCGATCTCGCAAAATTGAACGTAAGCTGATCGACTACTTATCGCCACCAGTGCCGCTGAACTTCCCGCCACTTTCGCCCAGCTGAAGCTATTCCCGACGACAGTATGCTTTCTTTGGTGCTCTACTTCAGAAACCTGCTCGTTCCCGCGCTCGTGGCTGAGGAATCTCGTGTCACGAAGGAAAGTTGGTGCAAACATCCCATAGAAGAGCGGAAAACGTGCGCGAGAACGAGAACGGTGGGTCCTAGGGCCCGGACCCTGTATACAAGACACGGAGCGGCGGAGGACAAGAAAGTGACGTTGACGCATTTCGAGTTATAGAGGGCTTCAATTTCAAAGGAAGGAAGGACCACGGAACCCTTATTATTCACGTCAAGCCATGCATCGTTCATATACTCTTGATTCCGAGTCCTACCTAAATTTCGTATACACAGCCCCCTAGTGAATCGGCTCTTCCTCGTGAGAAGGGGACAATGGTGTTCCACCAGAGGTAAGAGTATGGACTACTGCGCCAACAACTTCCTTCACTCTCGTAAACCAGCCTTTCCCTTTCAGTTCCTGTAGAGAGTCTTCGGTCTACGGATATCTGATGAGCAAAGAAATAGATCAAGAGGTGCGCACTTACAAGCGGCGACTCGGTGCTCTGTTCCTGTGGGCATTTGTTGAGTAAATACCATTTCTGAGACGAAATGATCGTACAGTATTGAGAACGGCCTCAGAAAGAGGCGTCGAGGCACTGTCAGGCTCCAGAGACGGTCGGACAGGACCATCGGATTCTGGGGATTGATGAACATCCGCTGACGGTAATACTGCATCCTTGGTAGGGTCTTGATTCGAACTAATACCTGCAGAACTCGGAGGAGGCGGTCTAATGTTGGGAGACCCGGTGGCGACGACGTCATCTCCAGATTTCTGTGGTATTAGAGCAGATCCGGAAGGCAACTCCTTGCGACCGGATGTGATGGGTACAACAGAATGAGTCACGGAAATATGGGGTAAGGTTCGGGGAGGCATCATAGGATTCTGACGCTGTCAATGAAAAAGACGGCTGCGGACAGTAAGACGTGAACGTACAGCAGTTCTAGAGGGCTCCTGCGGACTCGGGCTCCCAACAGTGTTAACCACATCATAAGGTTTAAAGGCACTGACGGACTCGTCCAAGGGCTAGGGATGAACGTTGAGATATAGTACTCGAGGCGTTACGAATCCAAGGTCTAAGCAGAAACTGACGTACCGGAACTAGAGTCATTTCACTGGGCGCGAAAGAAATCCTTGATTGTGCACTCTAACAAATCAAACGTTACAGCTATGACTACAGTAGAAAAGTTGCATACGCATAGAGGCAGAAGTCGGCGGACTGAGATAAGGACTTCTGATGACATCTTTCTGCTATACAGTGCTTCAGGTGATCGTCAGAGCGTCAGTCCATTGAAACCAAACCAGTAAGATATTGGAATCATTCTCGATGATCCACATATATTCCGTTTTCCGTCTTGTCTGGCAGATCTCGTCCAAAAGCGCATTCCATGATAATGAACCTTTCGGTGTCAGCTGGTAGGAACTTCCAATACGTTTGCATTTTGAGATGCCTATTGGAACAGCAGGATCCAGGTAGTCCCCATACCATATGGCATCTACCAGCTGACCAGAGGTAACTGAAGAGACGTTAGTCCAGGAGTAAATATCTACATAGTAGAGCAAGTGAACCTTTGAATAGGATACCACGCCGGAGACGATAAAGCTGCGTGAATTCCCATCCTGGAATATGCTTGAACATAAGCAACGGATGATACCTGTCGTTGTCCGTAATGCAATGTACGATTAGGAGACCCTTTACTACGAGTTTCCCCAGGCTAGAGAGTTTCGTGGAAAAAACCAGTGCATTCTTCGAATCCCAGTCCCCCGAATGCTCCAGATTGTCGTAGAAATGGGGATTGTTGTGCAGTAACATGGCCTTATTCTTAAACGTATCCTGCATCATCTACTGTAATAGAACAATGTCAAATGTGTCATCCATCGTACACCCTTCAACTAATAACGCCCGTGTGAGTGGACACCGTAACATGTTCTTCGGACTGGTTACCTTGGTCGATATCTTGAGTATCAATATCCTCAGGTTTGTGAGGGTGCGGTTTCAAATGCCACACTTCGACAACGATCCTTTTCTCGGACTTGAACATCTTACTGCAAAGTCGTAAGTCATGTCCTTGTCGTAGAGGGTAAGGCTACCTTGCGTGCCACATCACGTTTACGCACAGCCTTCGTCCACTTTGCTGTCTTGTCCGTTTCGGTCTTGCTCAATTGTTGTATGTTGCCTCTGAACACCTCGACCTGCGTCTGTTGACGTTCTAACAAGTTCTGATGTGCCATCATCTTACCTCGTCACGCATGTCTTCCGACCAATGGTCGAAACAGTCAAATTCCAGTGGAACGCCTGCGGTCGTCACCTGTTTGAACTTTTCGACGACCTCGCCCAAAAGCTTGCTCGAATAACCATGAATACGCGCTGGTCCGAAAGCAGTTTGCATGCTCACCTGCGACTAGACTTCGGCCACTCCGTCTCTGCTTCCTGTTCGCACTTTGCGACGACTTTCCGATATAGATGTACAAGTTCTATGGCTTGAGGAAGAACTTCCCGTCTGGCACGGGACATATCCTGGCGAAAAATTCTGGGAGTTTCCCGTGACACGAAGCCTCTCACAACCATCGCTCGAACGAGCGCGCGCTATTCAGAATCTTTAGTTGTCAATAGGCGCGTGAGTCCAAGGAGGAGAGGAAATGGGGCAAGTCTCAGAGGTTCAAGGTACGGAGTGGACAGTATCAACGAAACGTTGAGTTCGAAGGAAAACCAGTGATTCTGATCCGCAACAAATTGAACTGGGGGTCCCTTCGAAGAGTGACATGGAGAATGAATGACAGTGCTGTTTTAGCGCGCGAAGTATGTCTGGGAAGAAAGGGCCGGAGTATTTTTGGGTCTTGCTAAGCTTCCATACCTTGAGGGAGTGGGTCGCGGCCAGGTACGAGGCAAAGTTTGGGCAAATACTACTTATCGAGTAGTTAATGATTGCCGCCATTGAACGTTGTTAGTTTAGGCAGCGATAAGACCCAGGTCCTGCATCTATGCTTTAAGAGGTTAGTGTGAAGAAGGAAGACAGCTGAGAGGAAGAATGACGCCTCAGCAACTGTTGCGCCAAGTCCAATACTCAATAGAGATCGTATGTGTGTCCGGTCATAGACCATCAAAAGGGTCAATAGTTTGAGCGCCGTCAGCGTTTCGACTACAGTCTCTCGCCTCTAGTCTTAGGTTGGAAAAAGTCCATTCGGTAGTGGTGGTGGCATTTCGATCATTTCGGTACGAAAACTAGAGCACCTAACTCGGACCAAAGTCCCTCCTCCCTTTCCAACTTCCACGACTGTCTCACGGCACTTTGAGCTCAGGTCACGGTCTACTCCCAGATATAAACCAAGCATCGGCGATTCTACTACCGTGATTGACACCAGACATGATGCTTTCACTATTCATTCTAAGCGCCCACGTTCTTCAGCGCCTCCTGTCGTAGCTATAGTTGGAAAGGACTTCACATCGACTCGGCAATGGCATGATAGAGTTCTTAAGCGCTCGCTCACGAACTCTTAAATACGAGGTTGAGCACCCTGTGGACTACCGCGAATCCTCCTCATGGCTACGCTTTCGCTTCATGAGCGCCTGTCTACGCTAAAGCAACCGCAGTTCTCTGCGACAGACATGATCAAGGACCTTATCGAATGCTTGTCTATTACTTTGACTTCATCTAGTCTTCGCCGAAACACCCACACTCTATGTACTGCTATCTCCCGTTCTCGGGATCTCTGCGACAACATAAACGCCCTCATCTCAGCCTCTTTCAACGAGCATGAATGGACCAGTTTCGATGCTTACACAGCCATGATTGACCCCCTCGAAAGGTGAGTCCTATAGCACTACCCTGTACGTCTGACTGAGCGCTACTTCAGGTTTCTCCTCGAGCTGACGGAGCTTGCTGAGAATTCTTGCATTAGTAGCCTCAGCGGCGAACTATCGATCTTGGAATGGATCGAGGCGGGAACGTTGTGGGCGAAGAATCGAAACACTACGACTGCAACCCTTACATCTCTCTTCGAAACGGCACATTTCAAGGTATGCGCCACAGTCATTAGCAATTCGTTAACTGATACAGGATGGCAGTCAACTGCTGCCGAAATAGATCCCAAGGATCTGCCTTTGTTCAGGCAGCATGACGACAATGCGTTCTTGGATGAACTGGCCCAGGAGTCGTCCATTCGCTGTGATGCTCAGAAGGGGAAGTTTTCCTCTGACAGCTCGGCTCAACTCCAAGCCACATTGACAAAATTCAAGGCCATACAGTCGAAGCTCCGCCTCGGCGACAAATATGTACGGGATGTGAATTCTGATTTGCGAGTGTCTAACGCCATTCTCCTTCAGGATATAACTGAATATGCGGTGAAGTTCATGTTGGTCTTCATCGGCGTTGTGGAAGTAACGGCGACGACATCCGACAACGAGGCTCGACAACACTTGGGTTCGCGTGAAGTGCTTGCTAAAGTTTATGAGTATGTATGCGTTCCAATAACAAATACTTCTACTCAACATCCGTTACAGATTCTCGACGCTTCTCGAAACGCACTTGAACAACAGGACTCAAGATGCCAAAACCCTGCAAAATGAATGAGAAGCGCAATGGAATGCGCTGATCGATTCTCTCCAGAAGGCGAGTGACATTGTGAATATATCCCCTTCGTATTGATTCTATATCTATGCCAGGGCAGAGTTGATAGCTCGAGCTTTCGCGAACTGAAGAAATTCCCCGCGAAGATACGACCTCCTTATTATTTGCAGTGTCTGGTCTTGATCCAGTACTGCCGCGATCTTAACAACGAGCGCAGCAAGAGTCCCCCACCTGCGGTAGGGCCCCTTGAGCGGTATGTAATTTCCTTGCTCAACAGTCCCGCCTAACATGCTTCCAGAGCGATGAAGGCTGTCACTGCTGCGTTGCAAGCGGCTGCCAACCTTTCGCAGGCAGCGAAAGGTACTAAACGTAACGTTGACGCTTTGAAGACTGCAGAGGTCGACAACGCTTTTGCGTCTGCTATCAAGGCCACCAGCGATTCATTCAAGGAATACGGAGTACGAAGTCTGATATCGTTGGCGCTTCACAGTTGACGGTTTGTAGATGATTTTCCAGCAAAACCACATCCAAGACGCTAAGGTGGCCGATGAAAGCCGTTACAATGACTGGAAAGACAGGCTGCAAAAGGCTCGTCTGGCTCTACTTTGGCTTTTTTGATATTGACTCCTACCGCTATTAGATCACCGGAGGCGCGCAAGCCCACACCATCGAAGTCGTGGTTAAGGTCTCCGGCAAAGCGTCGCTGTCGTTGAAGGATGAGACTTGTACGTTAATGTCAGATTTTGTGACGTTGCCGCTTTTAACACCCTCTTACAGATAAAGTGTTGAGTACGTCTTCGTTGAACATGATCCTTTGGCATGAGTGTCAACGATCGCCTCCGCTATTCCGGGAACGAGTGCGCCAGGCGCGATTCGAAAGACCTAACCGACCTGGGAGAGCACTCTCGCTGTCGGAATCGATTTCTAACATTCTGGGGGTAACAGCGACCACGACTAAGGCTCAGGTTGTGCTGATTGTAGATTAACATGCATTATGATTATTCCTATGAAGCAGCCATCTGTAGGAGGGTACGAATTGGTAGCGATTGTATGAAGAGGAGCGGTAGCGCAGTAAATGCAATGAAACATGTCATGGTGGCCTTCACAGCCGTTGTTGTTTTCTCTGAGACCCATGCAAACACGATGATCTCGAAGAACATACACCACATTCCGAGAATTAAGGAAAAAAGCCCTAGATGACAGAGAGTCAGTTTGTAGTAGATAGGTGATAAGATCGACGTCGACTTACAATGCCAAATGAGATACCTCCATAATTTATGCACTCCGAATCTCGACAAAAGGTCTACACCATCCCAGTTCATCACGGTTCCAAAATTTGGCACGTTGTGACACTTGGCTGCACTCCACTGAAGGCCGGAGAGACGTTCAATAAGTACCAGCGAAGTCATCGTAGCGCTGATGTTGAAGACAATGGCTCCGAAAGCCGCTATGTATAAAAAGCTCCTGATGCTTTCGCGGAACTGCGCGACCGAGTCGTAATCATCGTTAATGGCGGAAAGAAGCCCTCCAGATACGCCGGCCAGGAGAGAAGACTGTTGGCGGTATGGATGAGCGTAACATAGATCAATGTTATTTCATACGTACCACAACAGCCGCGCTTTGAAACATTGTAATCCAGCTAGTTCAGACTGATTCCACCAAAGGTGGTAGAGTATCTGAATATCGATCAGTGGTAAGCGTATGTCAAAGCTCATGTACATAGCATACAGGCTAAATCTCGGCCTGAAGTTTGAGTGCCGGCATCAGCAAGACTGGTAGGGCCGGCAGTGGTAGGACCACTTGCGTAACTGTTGTGGGACATCGACATGCCGCTTGGATTTTCAGGCTATCAGCTTTCAGGATTTATACTCAGGCGCTTGGGAGTACCAAACATTCAACATGTCGAAGCGACATGTTGCACGCCAGGGCCCGAAATAACGATAGATGCGCGAGCGAACTCTGGCTACGCCCGAATACGAGTGTTGATTAAACGCCGTTCAATTGTGCGCGCCAGGCAGTATGGACTACCAGTGGCAGAGCCGCCCGATAGCGTTCCAACATAAATCACAGCGTCGCAGAGCACGACGTGCGCAAGGCAGCGTCGCATCGCGGCCCACATTGCCAAGTTGGGAGTGGTGGTGAGAGGACAAGTCGGGTAATCGCCCGATCGGTATTTAAACCAACCGGCACGTGAGCCATACGTGGCCTCAAGTACCGGCGGCAAAATGAACTTGGCGGAATTTTCGAATTCTGGGAGCCGCATTGGAGAATGGGACTGGAATGGGAGAGCATAATGGCGCGTGCAGCCAGCGTTGACCTCGCTGAGAATAGGAAAAAATAGAAAAAAATAAACATATCAAGTCTCGCTCGTTGCCAGCAGACGACGCCACCCACCCGCCACCCACCCCGCCACCCCCAATCTAACCCAAGACCTGGCTTCAAGTCTGCAGACTGGCCATTTCTGCAGCATGCTGAGTTGTCCATGAGCGACGCCGTGCGCGTGTTGAGCTGTCCGGCAGTCCTGTTGGTAGGCTTCATCCCGCGAAAGATGGTCGTCCACGGCTGTTGGAAGCCGTGGAGACAAGTCCGAGGATCCACATGCAAAAGCATGTGAGAAAGTGAGAAGAAAGACCGCTGTCCTAGGCTGAATGCGGCCTCGGTGAGATGGTGGTAAGAGATGAGAAACAACGAGCGAAGGGCTCCGAGCACGATCCGGCATTTGCCGGACAAATGCCGGATCGTGCTCGGAGCATCTTCAACGTCGCTCGGAACAACGACGAAGGGCTCGAAGTAGCTAAAACACCATCGGAATATCTCGCACTACATTGCCAATGGAAATCCAGGCCATTTCCGGAAGTAGTTCTGAAAGGAATGGGCGGATACTTGCTTACATAGCAAGTATCCCATCCAGATCCGTATACAAACGAGCATTCTAGCTCGTTTCAACACACCGGTTGCCCAGATTTTGCTTGTAATATCTCCACCATGATTATTTATATCTGGTCCAAGAAGAATTATTATCGACATCACCCAGGATTAGCGGCGGTGACATGAACCGTGAATCCAAACACTGTTTGGATTCGATCACTATTCAGATACGATCACTCTGTCTCTAACCACCACCATTAACGCTTTGGACGACTACAACTCTCGACCGCGGGGATATGCAACCGACTTTGAGTCGTTGCACAGCGTCAGGAAGACCGATTTTGCATCGTCTTCCATTGTCACAGAGACCGACTTTGTATCGTCTTCATCTGGTCCAACTCTGACAAAGGTCTGCGGGCTTGAAGAGCCCCAGCGGCCCCGCTGGACGCGTAAGCCCTCAAACGAGGCTGCAGACAATGATAACAATCTCCTGGCGCAACGAAGAGGGCCCAGCAGCGCAGATAAAGGATCATAATGCAGCTGCTTGTTCTGCATGTCCAGGTGTGGCTTACTTTCCAACCTTTTTTAAACTGTACTTACCGTATCTCATGCAGCGTTTTCCAATGAACGCACATATTCGAATGATTCTCCCCATTAGCCCCAGACGACGGGCAGCAGATTCAAATTTGGTCAAACCGCAAATCCGAAGCGCTTTCAGATTCAATCCTTTCCCTCTTACCACGACCATCGATGCCGACGACCCTCAAGACGACACACCACGACCTTAACAGCCATGGCAGGGAGCCATCTGCATGTCTGTGACCGACTTTGAGTCATCGTAGTTAGAGTTTAAAAGTCCAGTTGCTAGGACCGCAAAAGACTGCAGACCGGACCGGACCGCAACCGTTTAGGACCGGTTTTGACTAGGACCGGTCCGTGGTTGCAACCGGTTGCGGTTGCCGGTCCTGAGCCATCGTGGGATGATCCGCAACCGGGCTGGACCGGTTGGGACCGGTTGCAACCGGTTTTTCGCTTAAAACAGGTGTATCTGTTAAATTATGAGCTTCGCAGTGGTTTTCAGACTTAGATGTGAGTGTACGAAATGTAGCGCGATGAATTCTGCACCAGATAGTGTCTGGGTCGATATTTGTAGAGGTCATATTGCATGAGTAATCAATAAAATACTAGTGAAATCAGGCTAAATCGCGTTTTATGGCCTAATTTCATAGCAAACTACTACCCGATTTAAATTCCATTAAATCCGGCTCTCAAAACTGAACATTTCACTCTCTGGAAGTATAACATTTCACTTACTATTGAGTGTTGCATGCAGAGACGTCTACTTCACTTACTCAATTAGGCTGCTTACAGAGCCAACTCTGCAGACTGAACAGAATGCAGAACTGCCCAGAATGACTCTGAGCAGTTCCTAACAAAATTAATTACTGTACAGCTGTGCTATACACTGTCGACTCGACCTTGGGACGCAGATGTCTAGCTTACTGTACTATTTTAAGTAATGCTGCTCAGTTCGGACCGGTCTCGGACTGGTCTGAACCGGTTGGGTTGCAACTGGTTCGGACCGGTCTTGCAACCGCGGTTGCAGCCCGGTTGCTGTCAGGACCGGGTCCGGTTGCGGTTGCGCCCAAAAATGGGAAGTTGCAACCGGTTGCAGTCCCCGGTTGCTTAACTTTGAGGTCAAAAGACCGGACCGGACCGGACTTTTAAACTCTAATTGTAGTCACGGAGACCGACTTTGCGTCGTCTCCCCAGATTAACGGACGACAAAGACAGCGGCGGCGGCTTAACGACGATGATAGTGTTCTCCACCAACATCGCAAGGACGACCATCCGCGTAAGCCCTGGTCTTCAGGCAGCAATTTTCTCATCTATTTCAAGAGGACGACGGCGGCGATGGGAGGCAGCGTGGTACTGTGGTCGACGTCAAGACAGCACTAGTCCCGCCGCATGCGAAGAGTGGTTTTTAAAAGGCGTAATCATCGTCCTCGTTTGCTGGCGAGGCATCATGGGGTACGTGATTTTTACTTTTTTAAGTTTATTCATTTCATTTCCAAACAGCATGCATACTGACCGTAACCGTGGCGAAACCAGGTGAAACCGACGATGCTTAAGCCCCACCAACGTGGGCAGCATGCGTCAATCCCATTCTTCTCTTACCTTCTGCCTCGCCCTTGGCGAGGCATCATGAGGTGCGTGGGTTTACATTTTTTAAAATTTCATTCATTTACTCAGCATTGTCTCAAACCCAGCAGAAGGACGTGACCTCCTCTCTTGTCCTCCACAACCACCACACACCAGTCTCGTCTCCCTCGCTCGCCCTGCTCCGCCGCCCAGAACTGCCGCTGTGCTGCATCTAACGCGATTTGACAGTGCGTCAGATTACCGAATCGACTTCAAGTCGTTCGGCCTAGAGTTTAAAAGTCCGGTCCGGTCCGGTCTTTTGACCTCAAAGTTAAGCAACCGGGGACTGCAACCGGTTGCAACTTCCCATTTTTGGGCGCAACCGCAACCGGACCCGGTCCTGACAGCAACCGGGCTGCAACCGCGGTTGCAAGACCGGTCCGAACCAGTTGCAACCCAACCGGTTCAGACCAGTCCGAGACCGGTCCGAACTGAGCAGCATTACTTAAAATAGTACAGTAAGCTAGACATCTGCATCCCAAGGTTGAGTCGACAGTGTATAGCACAGCTGTACAGTAATTAATTTTGTTAGGAACTGCTCAGAGTCATTCTGGGCAGTTCTGCATTCTGTTCAGTCTGCAGAGTTGGCTCTGTAAGCAGCCTAATTGAGTAAGTGAAGTAGACGTCTCTGCATGCAACACTCAATAGTAAGTGAAATGTTATACTTCCAGAGAGTGAAATGTTCAGTTTTGAGAGCCGGATTTAATGGAATTTAAATCGGGTAGTAGTTTGCTATGAAATTAGGCCATAAAACGCGATTTAGCCTGATTTCACTAGTATTTTATTGATTACTCATGCAATATGACCTCTACAAATATCGACCCAGACACTATCTGGTGCAGAATTCATCGCGCTACATTTCGTACACTCACATCTAAGTCTGAAAACCACTGCGAAGCTCATAATTTAACAGATACACCTGTTTTAAGCGAAAAACCGGTTGCAACCGGTCCCAACCGGTCCAGCCCGGTTGCGGATCATCCCACGATGGCTCAGGACCGGCAACCGCAACCGGTTGCAACCACGGACCGGTCCTAGTCAAAACCGGTCCTAAACGGTTGCGGTCCGGTCCGGTCTGCAGTCTTTTGCGGTCCTAGCAACTGGACTTTTAAACTCTAGTTCGGCCTCACTGTTCCGTCATGACGATTTCCGTGCTGTCGCATTAAATGAAGCAGTATCCGCATAAGCCCAGCCGACTGGCAGTAATCATTCGAAAAACCCGCGCCGTCCAGGTCAAAACAGTGCCAGCCCCGAAGCAACCCACGACTCGGCTTTGGACGAGTGGGGGTGTTAATTAGCCTCGCCGTCTGCTGGAAGCCTCGGCCGACTGTTTCAAAGGCTAATATTGCCAAGTCCGCAGATACGCAGACCTACGTTGGGAGGGCTCTTATAGGTCGCCGTTGGATCTAGCGCTGTCTGGCTAGCAGACGGAGAGGTGCACGGGGGGTACGTGTTTTTTCGTTTAATTCAATCATACCTCTAATTTCTCGCAGCGACAGAAACAACAATGCGAAGGAACCCCAACTTACCCCAAGGTGTACGGTCTTCTGCTTCCACCATGTTACCTTTCTCAGACTTCAGGAATTTACTGTGAGTTCCTTGTCGGTCTCTGTCTCGCCATTCTAAGCTTAACCTTTCGTCTCGCAGGCCAAACACTCGCTCTCGTTAGCATCGACAAGCCAAGCACTATCTGGAATATCGATTCTTGTGTCTTCAGGCACTATTTCCAGTCTCGCTGACGACGCAGACTCTTCTTGCTCAAACGATCCATTACAGAAAGCCTTACACGGCACCTTGTGATCGGCTACTTGATCTTACTCTCCAACCATCACCATCTCGCGACACCTGGTCTCCGACGACTCGACCTTGGGACGCGGGTCTTCCAGGCGTCATTATCTATTTTTTTCTCTTCCTTTTTTCGTGCATTCACGGGCTTGAAGAGCCCCGGCGGCCCCGCTGGACGCATAAGCCCTCCAACGAGGCCGCATATCGATTCTGCGACGATGGCGGCGGCGTTCGACTCTGTGACGACGACTGCACCCCTGGATGGGCTCCGCGAGAGCCAAGGATGGAAGAACAGCCACTGTAGGATTGTAGCGCCGTCGTTTGTTTGCAACGCGGCGCATTTGGTACGTTTATTTGTTTTCAAGTTTTAGATTTTTCTTACACCATGCAAGGATGTCGCCGCCACTGCAATGATGCTGCCAGCTCTAGGACGGAGCCACCGACAGCGGACAAACGAGCCTTCTACTCCGAATCGGCCTCGAACTCCATTTCTTCTAAGTCCATTTTGCCGCCGGCACAGGAGGCCACGTATGCCTCACGTGCCGGTCGGTTTAAATTGTGATCGGTGGGTTTTCTCTCTTCCTTCAACACCACCATCGCCTCTCTTTTCCGCGACGACGTCACGTCCTATACGGTGCGACTCTCTATCCCGACAACAGGCTGTCGACGGTGCCCTCTAACATCACCATACTCTCGACTAGGAAGATGCCTACAGCCTGAACGACGACCGCACCACCCAAATATTGGACCAGGATGACTGAATCACATGAGGACGACCGTTGCTCGTACGACGCTGCGGGCTTGTCCAGTCTTGGGGCCATCGAATACCAGCATCTGTTTCCCACTCAATGACCGCAGCGACGACCATCCCAGCCACATTGACGAGACGACATCGAACACAACCACGACCTTGTGACGACGCCTGACGCCTACCCTCCATAATGGCAACCACAACCATTGCAGCAAGAGATTCCTTAAATCTGTGGTTATAACCACAATTGCGTTTTGCACATTCCGTGGATATAACCACTCAGTCCAACAGGCTAACAAACACCTTTCCGAGTGGTTATTAGCACTGCACCTGGGTCCAGCCCAGCGGCTGCTCATAAACACCTATATAGGACCTGATATCGTCCTAATGCGGTCGATAACCTTGATTAAACAGCAAAACTTCCAGGCACTCAATCACAGTAATAAAAAATTGTCCAAATCCGGAAACCCCCAATGTAGCGGGTAGGCGGTACGCACTCGTAGAACGCTGTACACAGCGGTACAACTAGCAAAATCAAAGGATTGTAAGTTGATAGGCAAGGCTGTTTTTGTATTTTGGACTGGCGCGAGGCGCACAATTGTGCGCTTCGCATACCAGGCTCAAAAATGTAGTACAGGGCTTTGGAAACACAGAAATGGTGTAGCGAGTACATGGCAGAAACATAGAACATCATTATTGGTAGTGAATAGGAGATGCAAGGGAGGGGATCCTGGATGTAGGGGAAAAGATGAATGTACGCGCGGCCCTACGTCATTACTGCGCACGGACCATGGTACGTGCGCGCGCGCTGGCGTTGGCGACGGCGCTGACAACAATGGACTAAATTGCTGCTTGAGTGTGGGAGCCAGTGGAACAGAGAATTCCCCCTCGGAGGATTCGAACCTCCCGAGGCTACCCTTTAGCGGGGGGGAAGGATTTGATAATGGGTGGGTGGATGGCAGGATTGATATCCAGAGCGGCCTGTGGACCAGGGCTTACGCTGAAAAGAGGCGTCGGCGGTCTCTGAAGCGTAAACGCTGGGGCAGCAAAGATGGCGGGACAACGCAACCTGCGTGTCGTCGTCACCAGCGGACCAACAATTCCCAACGTGGTCTCCACCGCCGTCTCCATCTTCTGCGCCCGTAAATGTTTCGTTCCGCGTTGGATTTGACAAAAAGAAGCGTGCCACCTCGGCGCATCGCAAGAGTACGCAGAATGGGTGTATGAAGCGTTTCGACACGACGAACTCCGAGACATCAGCTGGTATGGAGAAAATCTGGAGGAGAACGCACCGTAGTGTCAGCGTCGCCAGCAGACGTTCCCCGACAAAACTATCGCGATTTCCACCTTCCAAACCCGCGTCGCCGTCAGGTTTCAAAGAGACGGCTTGCGCCGTAGTACAGAGCGCTTGGCTAGAGGCGCAGCAGAACAAAATCGCGCACGAGAGCGTGGCGAGAGCATAAGAAAAACTGTTGCGGGGAACCAACGGTTTGAACTCCGCCCGCGCACGGACCATGGTCCGTGCGCAGCGTTGGCAAGACCGCCGACGACAATGAACGACATTTCGGAGACAAACTAAGGATGGAGACAGAAAGAGGGAAAAATACAGAATTCCCCCTCGGAGGATTCGAACCTCCCAAGGCTACCCATTAGCGGGGGGGGCGAGGGGGGGCATTGGAGACGGCTACCGGGTGAATGTACTGCACTCGAAACCGCCGTCGTTTCATTCGTCACCCGTCGGACGTGGGCGCGATCCGTGTGAGATGTGAAAAGGAGATTGCCGCCTGCCAACCAGGGCTTACGCTGAGAAGACATGTTAGTGTCCTATCGAGTAGTTACTGGGGACCAACAAATTGAGGAATGAGGCAAAGAACGACCGACAACGCACCTCGCGTGTCGTCGTCGCCTGCTGGCGACGACGATAACGGTCTCCAGCTCACTGACAACGCCCAAAATCGTTTCCGCCGCCGCAGTCCCCATGCCCAGCACGCCATCATTTCGCATTGCGAAGCCGGCTGCGTCAATGTCGTCCAGGACCATGCATGTCGTGCGATAAAAAGGAGGGTTGAAGAAAAAGAGAGAGATAGGCCGACGGATGGTGGTGGAACAAGGGCAAGACGGGTTGCCCGATCGGGACAGCGTGCTCGTGTATGTCGACGACGTGCTCCAAGTCCGGGACTCCAGAAAGTAATGTAGCAGAAGGATCCACATCTGGCGAGGGCATGGTAGGCGTGTCAGAGTGAGGGGAAAGATGCGGCTTGTGCGAATGTTGAATTTCGTCAGGCGGATGGTTGCAACGGCGTCGGAAAATTTTGGTGACTAGAACACCCTCAATACATTTAGTTGTGATGGAATGACAAAGCCACGTACCCTAGAAGACAACTCCAAAACGAACACCGGCCCAGGGTGCGAGAGGTGAAGAAAGTTGACGAGGTAGGAGGTAAGATGCGAGTACAAGCCAGTGTAACTGCCTTGGCCTTTCAGTTCATTAGACTTCAATTGGACTTTAACTCACTCGGTATAGGTACCAGCCCGTGTTTGTTGGTAATTATAGAGTGTATTAAAACAGGATTTTACATGACATTTCTAAGGCCTCGGAGGCCCGACGTCCCGAATGATATCCTCCCGACGCTCGATCATATATTCAGGCTTCATTAGACTTCATTGGACTTTAATTGGACCGTATTTATTCCGTCTGGTAGACAAAAGAATGGAACCTAGGGTAAGCTAGACTTAAGAGAACAGATCCCAGGCTCACTTTTCCGAATATTTCCGGGGCTGCCGAGGGCCGGCGTCGCGCACGACGGCTGCGCCTAAGTCGTGCTTTTCTTTGGACCGAAACATTCGGCTGTAATAACGAGTCAAGAAGGACACGGAAAATTTCGAGTACTCACAAAAGGCAAAGCAACTGATTAATCCTCATTTTAGAGAATTCTACCAGGGACGTCGTGTCCCGCCTGCCCGCACACGGTGAGTGCCAAAATATCTCAGTGGCAAGCAAATGGAAGTAACCGGTAAATTACCGGTTGCGCCCTGATTTGCGCATGCGCGCCACCTGCGCGTACTGAGCGTGGGAATCAACCACGGAGAACGCCGCAAAGTGCATCCATGGCCATCCAACCGTTTTTCATGATGTTTTAAGCTTAAAATGAGTTGACCAAAGATATTGCAGCATTCACTTCTACCAGAACAGAAAGAGTAGCCAAAAATGCGCTCCCGGCCAGCCGTACCCGCCCGCTGCAGCCCCGTATGCCATATGATGAGCGTGAGAATAAAGCTCGGAAAACGCCGAAAAGGGCATCCAAAGGGATTCAGCGATTCTGGGGTGGATTTCAGCAGTAAATTAGATACAAGGAGATAGATCCATGTACAGAACATACATTTGAATCAGTGTATACTACTACTAGAGGTCCGTGCGGCTAACGCAAGCGCCAGTGCGCCTGTTTGAGCGTGAGAATCCTTTCGGAAAACACCGATAAAGCGCATCCAAGCCAGGAGCGCGCCATCCAGCAATTCCTGACCCGGTTTCAAGAAGAAAATTACTTACAATGATAGTATAGGTATATGTAAAGCTAAAGTACACAATAAATTCCTAGATGTCTGTGCTGCCTGCGCAATGCGCCCCGAATGGTGCCCACTTCGAGCGTGGGAATTCTTCCGGAAATCGCCGAAAAAGCGCATCCAGCCTAGCGTTGCGCCATCCAACGATTTCTGAGGCGGTTTCAAGCTGAATATCAGCTACAGTGAGAGAATGGACCTTGATAAATGCACTGTACTGGTCAGACAGCCTGCATGGCCCCCTGCGCAGCCAGCGCATGCCGGGCGCAGGGCCTGCCAGTAGGATGCTGGAAGCGTGGGAATATATTCGGAAATTGCCGATCCTTTCCGTGGTTTTTTGGTCACGATCACTAGAGAGGTATTCCTGGTTAATAGTATTAATTGATTAAAGGTGAGGAGACCCTAGGGTTCCAATGAGGCTGAGCTAGGGTTAGGATTGGAGTGGTTGTATCCACACATTACTGTACTATTATGACCTCATCTTCGCATAACGCATAACGCCTGCCTGTGAAATGAAGAGTGAAGGGTACCATAACGCATAACGGCCAAATTTTGGATCGAGGTAAGGCCTAAAAAGGAAATTTTCTGGCGCGGCGGCTATCGCCGCCGCTCTCACCTACCCATATAAGGAAATTGGACCCTGAATGAAGAGATACTCTTGTGAAGAGTATGCATAACGCATAACGCCCCATGAAGATAAGGTCATAATAGTACAGTATGGCAAATGCATTACTGGTTATAACCACCAGATTACCCCTCAAACTACAGCATGGCCTGGCAACCACCAACTCAATACGGGACTCATAACGCGCACGAGCATGGACGTCCGAGTACGACGACTGCGCCTGGACGACCGAGCACTGGACGACCGACCTTAATGTCCGAGCACGCACGAGTACAACGATCAGACACGCACGAACACAATGACCGAGTACGAACACAACGGACCGAGCACGGACGAGCACAGCGACCGAGTACGGATGAGCACCTTGATCGAGCACGGTGACCAGGCTGAGTATGGTGAGCCTGAACATGATGCTGCATGCATGAACATGATGACTGGGGCTTGGCATACCTGGTACACTTTCATAGTCATTATGATACCTTGCTGCCTAGTAGTAACCATGTGTAGTTTTGATTCTGTATGTATCATGAATTCAACTTTTGAATTGTTATTCATTTATCCAAGTGATTCATAGCATAGCCTAGCATTTAGAGCTTTAGAGCTGCTTTTGCTAGCATTGAATAAGAATTAAGTCTGCTTGAAGTAAGATGTAGACTTATTTGAGTTGTATTCAATGTGACTGAAGGCAAGTGCTTGATTTATAGTGGATTTAAGACGTACCAGAGGAGACTTGAGGATCCTCCAAGATATTCTAAGACATCCTGAGGCTACTTGAGGCAGGGCTTACCGCCGAACCTTCATTCAAGGCACCTTGACTCCATTAGCAGCTTAGCAGCATCAAGGCATCCTAAGAGCCTCAAACTATCTAGAGACGTCTTGAGGCCTATACCCCTTTTCGTGATGCAGGCGCTGTTCCTCCTGCCTCAAAAGCGCCCATAGAAAAGCCATGCCCTCTTAAAGCTCCTCCGTTTCACCTCTTCCAAACCACTGGATGATTCTGATCCGCAATCATCTAGCAAACTGCCGTTTTGGGTGGAGGACCATGACAGGAGGGTTAGGTCGTTGACGCGTATCAAGACTACTGTAGCATTTCGACCGTAACTTCGCGGTCATTTACCATGATGCTAGACCCTGAAAAAGATATAGCTTCATGATCAGGCACACATGCGGGAATTACTCAATTTGGATGGCCCGCCGCTAGGCGGGCCCAAAAATTTCCATTTTGAGCGAACTGTGCCTGAAAAAATCGACTGTGACACAATATGCTCTATGTATAGCTTCGCTTCGCGAGGCCCCGTGACCCGATATGGGAATTAATGGTCGAAACGGTACAGTATCCCTCTGTCTGGATGTTGAACTTAGAGGGGTAATAAACATGACGAGATACGTACCTCATCAAAGTTTCGACTCATCCAGAGCTGTTACAATCTCATATGTTGTCTTTCAAATGAGGCTTGAGAACAGGTATATGAAGGTAAGTACTTGCTGTAAAGCGTTTAACAACAACACATACCAGAATGTCGAGTGAGGTCGTCCTTATGGAGTAGACTGTAATCATCGCGTCCAGTGAAGACGGCGGCAGTCAGGATTTCGTGTCGACGACCATGAGAACAGTGTTGACTGCATTCTGAACGCGAAGACTTGAAGATGACTGCTTCAAAAGTAAGGTCAGTGGTTATGTTCGAAGACGCCTGCGGCGGGGAGACCTGACGAGGGCAATGTATTTAGAGCCGAGTATAACGAGTGTAGCAAGGGAAATATCAAGAGATCACGGCTGAGAGCGTAAATCGTTCTCTTCATTCTAGGAAAGTCGGTGACGGGAGTGAGTATATGAAAGATATGTTGCCAGTTACTCACCGAGGAAAAAGGACGAAAACCGTCAAATGTCTCCGATTAACGTCCCTGAGAGGTCTTGTCACTGAGCTGGCCTTTTATCGGCTGAGATGCATGACATAAATTAGCTAGCTGTAGCAAGTTACTGTACTATTACGATCATAGGTTCGGTCACAGGTTACGGCTGATAAAAACGGCCTGCGCCAATAATTTTCTTTTGATTAATCTGATTTTTTTCGATTAAATTTTGACCAAAAATTTGTGTTCGACCGAACCTATGATCGTAATAGTACAGTACATTAAGGTAGGTAGTGTGGGTTATAATTATAATACAGTTCAAGTTAGATTCTGTAAAGAGTTCAGCGACAGAAAACAGTGTAAAGGAAGTCAACATATACGTCATTCTACCCCAAGAGCTCATCCTTGTCACGATCTACCTCCTCATCCAACTCGCCATCACTACCAAGCCGTTCCTTCCGCTGTTTAATACACCGTTGCAATGCCTGACCCAGGTCAATGCAGTTCTCCTGCAGGTGCACGTAGAGAGGCCGTTCCTTTGTGCCGAGATGCAAAAGATGTTCGTAGCCATCTTCAATGAGATATGAACACAACGTCGCGCGTCGTTGTTGACACACTGAGGCTCGAAACCGCGCCGAGGCCATGAAACCCTTCTTACCCTCATCTACTTCCTCTAACGTCTCTGCATCGTCCATGTCCTGCTTTTCGCCAAGCGCCGTCCAAGCGGCAGTGAACGTGTCCATCACAGAGAGGAACCTGACACAGTCAGCCTGCTTGATCTCCCAATCGTGCAGCCACATGTTCATCTCTGCTTCTGCACGAAACCACTGGACCACCTGTAGCTGTACTAATTTGCCTCTTAACAGATAGTTGTCAGTAAAACCTAGAGTCAATTCAATGACACTTGTCAGTTACTGACAACTGTTAGTCATAGTTCCAGTATTACTAGAGTCATATGATTATGTATATCTAGTTATGTAATTGATCATGTGACTGATCATGTGATAAGGGTTAGGGTTAGGACTGGGTTAGGGCTAGGTTAGGGTTAGGCTAGGAGGTTAGGGTGGTTAGTGTCCGGTGAAAGACGTTAAATAATAACTGAAGGGACTAACATTTTTAAGGGTACTAACATATAACACTCCTTCCTTAGGGCCAGTAAACTGGCCCTAAGTGAAGGTCAAAGATTGTGCCAGCCAAGGAGTGTAGTCATAAAAGAGAGTTACGCTCTAATATACTTAAAGACTAATGGTGTAGTGGTTATATTACCTGCTTAGCTAATTATTAATCTAGTGGTTACAGGTTCAATTCCTGCTGATGGCATTTTTAATAACATTGTTTGGCTATGTGGCTGTGTACTCATTGCACTATTGGATTAGGTAATACATTGCCTAAAAAGGCTGTGGCTGTGCTGACTGACAAGTATCATTGAATTGCCTTTAGGTTTCAGTGACAACTGTCAGTGTAAAAAGGCTAAAAAGTACAGCTATGGCTCACTGGACGCGATCACTTTCCTCCAACCAAGCCTCTATGTCCTTCTTTGTCCACTTTTCCTTCCCCTGAAACGTCCAAACCCAACCTTCTTGCTTTGCTTCGTCTGCGAAATAACATCAGTACTGCTTTTCATCCAACTTTACATGTCTTCTGACCGTCATCCGTCAAATCGCTGCTATCCTCGGTATCACTGCGCTTGTGCTTTCCCTTGGAGCCGCTTGCATTCTTTGTAGTCTTGCCTTTCGTCGACGTCTTCTTTGATGAACTTCCGGCTAGTGACTGGTCGGCGGAGTGGGCGCTAGGACCCGCCTTTTGAGCCTTCTTGGATGAGGCCTTACTGGGACTCGAGTCTACTTGACAATCAGCGCAGCACAACACGAAGTAAAGATCACATACTTTGGTATCTGTTATCTTGGGTACCCGCCGTTGTATGTTGACTCGCAGGACGCGTCCAAAGTGAGCCGTCATCCATGTGGGTAGCGCTGAGTGGCCGTTTTTCTGCTGTCTTCTTCCTGAAGAGATCTGCAGGTGTCATCTTCAGGAAATGTTCATTGTCTTCAGCGATAACCCCAAGCATAACCATGCATTCACGGTTGTCGTTGTAGGCGCATAGATGAGCGTCCTGCAGTCGAAGAACGTCATGTATAACCATCTGCGATCGAGTGTGGGCGGCAATCGACGCCAACACGATAAAGAACGTTCTCATCCCAAACATGAACACTCGGTTTATCGAATACTTGACTGCAACACGCGCAGTCACGCAAAGCGCACGACGACACCAATAGCACATTCGGAAGCGGCGCGGCTTCAGAAGGACCAAGGATGATTCCTGCGATCGAGGTCCTGCGTGGACTGAATAACATTGCACACATCGCCCTTTGCCTCAGTCACGGCACAGCAAGGAGTGCACTGTGGTGTTTGTGGGATTCGCTATTGGTAAGAATGTACTCCTCGGCTGCTGCGGCGACGGTGACCATGCGTGCCACGGAGACGAGGCGCCAGTTGTAGCGGTCGGCGGAGAGAAGATGATGGGCGAAGGCGGCACTACTCCCATTGCGTATACTGGTTCGACGGCGGCAATGCAATGCTGTCGACGAGGCCGACCGGGGATTACGCGGCAATTAGTCCCAGAGTTGGTGAGACGACGCGATTGGTCTCCCTCACAATGGATGACGACTCAAAGTCGGTCACCAGTAGGTGGTATGTGAGACATCCAGGGAGTGAGACGTCGACAGAGGGCCGAAATGACAATAATAGTAGTTATTAGAGGGAGAGGGAGGGAGGCAATGGCCACAAGAGGGCGAAATGCGGTGAACCAAGCGATAGGTGGTCGCCGACCGAGCCTCTGCGTTGGCGAGGTGAAAGGGATTAGACATGTACCGCCGCTGGCGGCCACTCTAAATTCAAGTCTAATCGATCATTGTCATTGTTGGGTGTGTATCATATCAAAATTTGAGCAGCCGAGGATGTTCAGCGTACTGGAGCGCACGATTTCACGCTGGATGAATGGTATACTATCTACGTAAGGTTAATTTCACCTCAGCACGTAATGTTCTTATCAAAAGTTCTATTAGCACATACACTATTAGTGTCCTGTACGATATTCCGATGCTTGAATATCCACTCCAAACTCGTCGTCACTGTCCCGAGCGTCGACAAGCTCATTCCGTTCATGATCGGATGACCGATCCGAACGATCCAGACAGTGATCGGACGATGTTCACAATGGTTTCTCTGCTTCCTGCCACCACCACCATCCTCATTTCGGCCCTTCGTCGACACCCTCACTCATGGAGACACCGTTTGCGGCCTCTATATGGGATTTCTGCCGTCTGGACCGCGACAAGGACAAAAGCTACCTCGCTGCGTAAGCCCAGACAACTGGCAGCCGTCGTTTGAAACAGTGCGCCGTCGACGTCAGGAGGAGAGCGGCGGGTATCCGTAGCTGGATTTTTCAAGGCTGGGAGAGGGTGTGTCCTGTGTGTACGCTTTTTTTTTTTCATTTTATCCATTTTATTCATATCCACCAGCGGCAATGGCAACGGTGGGACCCGACGTCTTCTCCATCTGGATGTGGAAACTCTGATACTACGACATACGCGTAAGCCCTCACATGGAGGCTACTCTGGCCACGATGCGGGCTTGAAGCACATGTACGACGATGTCCCCGCGGCCACTGTAATGCCAAACACCCGCGTTAGCCCTCCACGCTAGGCAGCACCAAGAGGTCGGCATACAGTCGTCGCACGGCGTCAGCGAGACCGACTTTATGTCGTCTCTCTCTTGTGCTGGAGGGTGCTGCTGCCTTGCCCGGAACACCAGCTGCACAGACAAGGACTCGTCGCTGTTCGGACTTCGAGGCAGCTTCCAACAGTCGCGCTTTCCTTCTTATCTCCTGCTTCCACCCCAAAAAAAGACTACCCTCCCCGCCTCAGTAGCATCGCCCCCGATTTCGAGGCAGAGACCACGCACGGACCCATCAACTTCACGAATGGCTTGGGGACTCATGGGTGGGTCTTTCCCGTCTACGGTGTCATCTCACATTGTTTTTGTCGCGCTAGGGTGTTTTAGAATCCCCCTGTGCAGCCGAATTTCAGACGACCGGAAGATTTGGACATGAGGCTGCACGCCTGGTCTGGTCTCAGCAACGGCCTTTGCTTTCGCCCCCATCTGCTCCTCGCCGGCCGTTCAGAATCCTAGCAACATATCTTGGCACCCCAATTCGCATACGCGATAGTAGGAATGCACTCTTCCTCTGGGTTGACTCCTTTTCGTCGCAGTTGGACAACGGGGTTATCTAGTATGGTCTAGAGGATTTGACATTACGCCATCTGGTGGCGCGTGTCGTCAAGGTATGTTTACTTGCCTTCTAAAGTGCTACGCGCGTCGTTAATAGTGTATGTCCTCACACAGCCAATCACCAATGGCCACGCCAACGTGTGTCGTCGACTATGACCTGGAGCCAGCCATGGCGTCGGCCGGATTCTCCAGCAGCCTCATCTTCTCTCCACTAGAAATCAAATGTGCATCTCGTTCTTTGCGTATCATACACACTATTTACTGATACTTCAACGCAGCCGTCGTTGACAGGATGACCGTATTCGTCGCCGGCTCTGCTAATCCACCTCAGTTCGAGGACAAAATCTGTGAAGGCCGGCGCTCCGATCTCACGTTCTCTTTTCTTAATTCTGCGGCGTACCATGCCTACTACCGTAATAACATGGACATGGTCATCATGGACATGCCCAACATCTCGTCGATTGACCTGTGCGTCTTCATCCTTGGCTCCCCTTCGTCATTGACATCATTTTCCAGTGGCGCTATGAAGCTTACAGGTTCTCTCTCTGCTCGACAAGGAGGTGCTTTCCTTCCTTTCTGTATATCAACTCTTACTACGTCATTGCTCATCTACCTTGCCGTTTTCATTAGGAGTGTTGACTTGCAGTTTTTTTCGACCGGGGTATTGGTTGTTGCATTTTTATGCTGCGCACCGCCTTGGCGAAAGTTTTTCTCTTTCGAAGTGTTGCCATACACCTTGAAGCTCGTCAAGTATGTTGCATGCACGAGTGCTGTCTTAAATTGCCTTGGTTTGCTTTGAGAGAGGCAATGTGTGTAATAATCATTAAGGTAGCTTGAAGCTTCTCAAAGCAGGTTGATGCACAACCTTGTGTCTCAAGGCATATCAAGAGAGCTGAGATCCCTTGAACACTTCAAGTGTCTTAAGAAAGGGGGCATGCCTTGAGGTGCTTTAGCGCTAAAGGTGGTTTCCTGATGTGAGTACACGCTCCCAGTTTTGGAGCTAGTCTGTATCTAGACGCGTGAGCTTTCTGTTATCGCCGTCACCCCGACACAAGAAGAAGGCACGCCGTCTAGAGCATACAATCAACTGGAAAGAGAAAGAGGTCCGTCCTCAGGCCGGCGTAGTGCTGAGTGAGGGGAAGGAACAGAAATTGCGGAAGGAATAACGAGTGAGCCGAGAATGCGGGAGGCTTAGAGCGAAGAATACGAGAGGAAGAGGATCGCAGGAATGGCTCTGCCTTGGTATGTCTGCATGTCTTTCATTGACAAAGGCTAATTAATGTATCTTTAGAGGCCTCTGAGCTCGTCAAGAGCATCAGTCTCCTGTACACCTATCTCCCAACGATATTCCTCCACTTCAAACGGCCTCTCCACCTCCACGGCGCACACCGTCTCTCACTATCTTACCCGAATCTAATCGCTCATCGGCAGCATCTTCTCGCCTGACTCCACATTTATTTCCATATTCAAGTCCTCGCCTTCAACCACTCAGATCACTCTCCCATATCTGTAAGAGATAGGTGAACCTGAGAAAATCGTTCGCATGCGCATTGCATGCATGGTATGCACATGTACTGTATGACTCCTTATGACTTCGTCTATGACTCTTTTTTCTCTTTCTGACTCTTAATTACACGTCGTGCGGCTCCGTAAATAGTATAAAAGAACTGTCATTGATAGTACAATGGATATCTTTTTCTACCTAACTTTTGCTTCTGCGTGAGTTCGTCCAGCGAGGCCCGTGTCGGGTCTACGAAACACGCGTCGCGATTACTGGGACGATCACTGATCCGCAACCCTCTCAGGACTTCCATCCTCATCGGAGTCGCATACTCCTTCCATCCCTTGTAATTACACCACTGTTACACGTGGTCAGTATTCTAACGTTCGCTAGGCACCGCTGGTGTAGAACACGTTCCCCTTTTCTGACGCGAGTTCACGCGTCCTCTTACAGTGGTGGACACATTGGGAACTCACACTCCCCTAGCCGACGTTCGTATATACTTACTTATCATAGTATCTACAATTACCTTGAATTGGATTGTTCTTCATGCCTCGAAAGAAGAACGATCCTCCGGAAGACCCTGACCCACCGAGTAGCTCGCGTAGCAAAGGAAAATCGCGAGGAAGCTACGCCGACCCTACGGCGGCCAGTGCTTCCAAAACTAAGGGAAAGGAAAAGGTTGCTCCTTCCCCAAGTCCAGCTCCTCAATCAGCTCCCACTGGTAGCTCGTCTAAGAAAGGAAAAGGGAAGAAAAATAAGGACAAAGAGCCTCAAGTACCTACCCGTCGATCCACTCGTCTCAATACATCCGGCCTTGAGTCAGCCACCGCGGTCGATGACCTTCTTAGTGAACAGGAACCAGTTTACCGAGTTCCTCGAGAAGTAATAACGGAAGAAAATGAGGCTTTGCAGACCACGGAGGAATGGGTCAATGCTACAGAAGGTAACGAGACATCGACCATGGCCATGGCACGTTTGTACAGACAATACTCAGAGGAATCAGCAAACGGAAGGATAGATTCATTACGTGAACAAGTCATCTTCTACGAAAAATACAGTCTTACTCGCAATGATGTTATACAACGGAATAGCAGGAGAACCTCCAAACTACCGAATTTTACGCTTCAGGCTGCCTTCCTTGATGCTATTGACGACGTGGTACAAGCCTTGCAGGATCACTTGATCCAAGCTGCCTCCATATCCGATCTCTCTCGAGCATGGAAAATAGACCCCACGGGTCTGTATCTCCAAACCATCAACAACGGCGCCAACGACTACTGAACCTTGATAGCGGCCTGGAATGCCTTGTCAAAGCGATTAGGAAGAGGACGTCGCTTCCTGGAAAGATACCATCAGAACGTGATCCCAAGCTTGGAGGATGCATCACCTCTATCACCCTTATCAACGAATCCCGATTTGCATCGCGAAATAGAACACGAATTGACTACCGCATCCAAGTTGCACGCCGCTTACGCCAAGATTCCCTCGTTGAATCGGTCCATGTCGGAAGAAGGAAGGCAAGCACTGATGGATGGGGAGTACAGATGGGATAGATTGTTGTTGATGGATGAAAGCTTCAAGGACTTCGAGGAAGTTTCTGCCTCTCCATCGAAGAGATTTGAGTACCCGCCTTATAATCCATTGTTCTTTACCAGCGCTTCGATCTCGAATCCTTTAGGAGAGTCAGGAAGTTATCAACCTAAAGGATTATATGGCATTACCGAAGATTATGAATGGGACGACGAGGAAGAAGGCTTGCAAACTCCTACTCCATCTCGTCCTCCAACCGTGTCCTCCAGACGACAGGAACCAGTGTCGAGTTACTCATTCAACATGTCGACAGCTGGCACGAAATTTAAGCCGAAGAGAGACTTCTTTTCGGGACCTATGGGTCAGTTTTCGACTCCTCGGAGCAACACTAGAACCAACCTCGGAAGAACTCCTTGGGATACAAGTAGAGACAATCCGCGGCCTGCGGGACCTACTCCATCAAGAATGTTTTCTGATGCAGAGGAGAATCCACAATCGACTAGGTCAGCGCCGTATTCGAGACGGAATCCTGCTTCGTCGCAACCGGCACCTTCATTTAGCGCTCCTCGACCGAGTGAACAGCATCGATCGCAATCCAGACGCGATCCTTCGCCGACCCTCAGCAGACACTCTAGTAGAAGAAACGATCCTTCACCCGAAGTATCTGTGCATAGTCAGCCACCTAGTCGGCCAAAAGAGGCTTCTCAAGCAAGCTAAGTATCTAGACCGTCGCAAAGGGATCCTAACGAAGGCAGACCGAATTCGCATGCATCGGTGCCAGCTGCATCTAGACATACTCCTCTAGGCACTCCTCCTGCCTCGGTACCAAGGCGTTCTCAACATACTCCCTCAGGTTCACCAAATCTATCCAGGCATTCGAATGCACCTCCTGATCCTCCGAGTTCATCACATGGAGGATCCTCTAGTCATCGGGGAGGAAATCGCCGTCCTCCTTCACCACCGGATGATTCTCCTTCATCTGACTCGCCCTCGGAACCGAGTTCATCTTCCTCAAACGCTAATCGTAGAGCTAGAGGGCCAAGAGGACATCGTGGGCATCGTGGACATCGTGGACATCGAGGTCATCAAGGACACGAAGGAGGAAGAGGACCACAAGGTCGAATGGGTCCCAGGGGCCGACATGGAGACAGAGGAGATGATGGTCCACCAGGACCGCCGGGTCCTCCAGCAGCTGTCGCTCCACAGGATCAAAATCAGCCGGCAGGTGGCGGACAATGGAGAGACCCTTCGGAAGTGTTCATTAAAGGAGAACTGAAACCCGAGAATATTCCTACCTGGGATGGCAATGCATACAAAGCCGTCGAGTACTTTTCTAAAGTTATCAACTTGGCGGCATTGGGACCGCGTATGCCGGAACACTTAGGCGCGTGGCTCTGGAAAAGTTTTGAGGAAGATTCAGACATTTATACGTGGTTCAACACTTTACCTCCTTTGGAGCAAGTCGAAGCTCGTCGAAGTGTATATAACATGCTGAATCTTATCAAGGAAGACTTCCTAGGTGACAGCTGGCAGACATTGATGAACGACGTCTTCGAATCTCAACGTTTCCGCCAACGGGGTCATGAAGTCGAATCCCCTCAAGCATTTATAACGCGTCGGGCGATGTACAGCAGAATGTTAACGCAGACCGACGTGGGTTCCCAGGAAGAAGCTCGAGTCATCCTGAGGCGAGCTCCTATCGTTTGGCGTCCGATCCTCAATTCCTCAACGGTTCGCGACACGAAGATGTTAATGGCCAGAGTCATAGAACAAAGCAAAGCGCTCATCATTTCGTATACGCAGGATACAGGACGTTCGGGTTATAATCAAGTTCGGAATGAGGTCGCAAACGTTTTGCGACAGATGGGAATCGAACCAAAGGACCGAGAACGCCCGCGTTATAGAACTCCTGCCAATGCGAATCTTTTAACAGCATAGGAGGAAGTAAGCGAAGGAATAAGTACGTGCCTTGACAATCCAGAAGGAGAACACGGCGAGTGTAGTCACGAAGCCTGCCAAGTTGGAGTCAGGAAACAACGACCTCCGCCCAAGGAGTACTTCTTCAAAAGGAATGACAAACCTACGAAATTTCAGAAACCACCGCCGTCACCATGCAAGATCTGCAGTAGTCCGATGCACTGGGACAAAGAGTGTCCTCACGCAACCGAATACGAAGCTTTGCTAAAAAGGAAAGCAGCACATCACGTAACGGTTGAGGAGGAATACGAACGTACTTTCCAGGCGATGGTATCCGAACAGGCAGCAGCAGATCAGTTTGATATGAACAGAGTTCAGGGTTTTGAAGCGGCGTCTCGTAGCACACAGGTCACCGAAGCCTCGCGTGTAGAGAGTAAGTCCGACGAGGTGGTTACACCACCCGTGAAAAGAAGACATTCGGTACAGATTGAGGATGTATTAGAAAGTGATGAATCTGAGAACCTTAACAATTACTCGGCTGAAACTTTCTTAATCGAAGAGATCTTACCGGAAGACTCAGAACCACTCGACAAGGTACAAGACCAAGATCCTCCGTTTGTGGAAACACCGACGACTGAGACAAATGAACCGCCGAAGGAAGATAAGCCAACTCCTCTGGAACACAAACGGTTGAAGAAAAAACGGGTGACCAAGACCGGATCTTCAGCAGTCGGTGTATCAGTACTCGCGGTAAAAGGATGGCTGGGAAACACTCACCAGGAACAGGTGTACCTACGACACGACTCGTGTGCAAACATTTCGCTGATATCTAAGGAACTCTATAAAAGTATCGAAAACCGACCCGTACTACAACAAGGACACAAAATGAAGTTATGGCAGGTCACCGATAAAGAAAGTACCTTGCATGGATACGTTACTTTGCCGGTCTTCACTGAGTCAGAGAACGGAGAGCTGATTGAAACCGAAGTAGAAGCATACGTCCTGTCAAACATGTCGGTACCGATCCTCTTAGGAGAAGATTATCAACTCACCTATGAGATTAGCACCAAGAGAAGTGTAAGCGAAGGGACTCGAATAGCTTATGGGAACAACGACGAATTAACGGTCAAGGCGGAGGCAGTCTCGAGATCCAAAGACATCGGTAAACTTCGGCCCAGCGCATTCGCGTTACAGAGTTTTGTTAAGGCGAAACTACACCGCAGAAACAAGCATCAGCGGCAGAACCGGAAGACCAAAATGCGAACGGACGAACTCACGATTAGAGCGGCCAAGGAAATCAAGATCAAGCCGCACCATACGTGCAACATAGAGGTAACGGGTCCGTTCGACACTGAAAAGGTATGGTTAGTCGATAGGACACTGATAGAGGAAACAAAAAACTCTTACCTGGTCATACCAAACGTCCTGATTTCATCCAGCAATCCCATCATCCCCATCTCGAATCCATCAAGTCAACCGAAAATCATACGGAAAGGCGAAGCGCTAGCAGTGATCTGCGAGGCAAGTAGCGCGTTGCAGCATCCGAAGTCCGAAGAAGATTTAGAGACAATGAAAGTCAGTGCGAATCTGATATCAGCAGTGATCAACTTGCAGCTCGAAGAGGATGAAGCAAGGGAGGCTAACCAATCGACTTCGGAAGCCCAAGATGAGGATGAGAGAGAAGAAGAATATGGACCGAAAACGGCAGCGATGCCAGATCCCACGATCTACCCTTCCGAAAAGATCAAAGAACTACTCGACGTGGGAGACCTACCGGAAGAGCTGCAAGATAAAGCCTGGACCATGTTAGCGAAGCATATGAAGGCCTTTGGATTCGACGGTCGACTCGGACATCTGAAGGGGGAAGCCAAGATCAGAGTTAAGGAAGGTACGGAGCCTATCAGCTTACCCATGTACAACGCATCGCCGGAGAAACGCCAAATTATCGACAAGCAGCTTGACACGTGGTTCGAACAGGACGTTATTGAGCCGTCGAAAAGCCCGTGGGGAGCACCAGTAGTCATTGCATACCGTAACGGCAAACCACGATTCTGTGTCGATTATCGCAAACTCAATGCAGTAACCATAGCAGATGAGTTTCCGATTCCTCGACAGAGTGACATCCTAGCAGCACTTTCGGGAGCGAAAGTAATGTCCACCCTTGACGCGCTGTCTGGCTTCACGCAGTTAGGGATGTTTGAACCGGACATAGAGAAAACGGCGTTCAGGACGCACCGCGGACTGTTCCAATTTAAGCGAATGCCGTTTGGCTTAAGAAATGGGCCGTCAATATTTCAAAGGATAATGCAGGGTATACTGTCACCGTACCTGTGGCTGTTCGCTTTGGTATACATAGATGACATTGTAATCTACTCGTCAACGTTTGAGGAACACATCGAACATCTAGACAAAGTACTCACAGCACTAGAAGAAAGCGGAGTGACAATGTCTCCCAAGAAGTGTCATTTCTTCTACACATCGATACTGCTATTAGGACACAAGGTATCACGACTAGGACTGGCCACTCACGAAGCGAAAGTAGAAGCAATTATGCACC
This sequence comes from Hymenopellis raphanipes, assembly GCA_036872995.1. NCBI lineage: Eukaryota > Fungi > Basidiomycota > Agaricomycetes > Agaricales > Physalacriaceae > Hymenopellis > Hymenopellis raphanipes. The sequence continues at coordinate 824,643 of JAYMDG010000001.1, forward strand.
TCAGCAGACCGAGAAAGGTGTCCGAACTGCAAATGTTCATTGGCATGTTAGTCTACTTCCAGGCCTTTATACCATACTTCGCAGACCGGCTAGGACCTTTGTTCCAGAAATTGAGGAAAGGAGCCAGTTGGGAGTGGACAGCCGAACACGAACACGCGTGGATCAGCGCAAAGGAAGCCTTGAAGGATGCACCCGTGCTAGGACACCCGGTCGAAGGCCTGCCATACCGACTATATACCGACGCCTCGGACGAAGCCTGTGGTTGTACTCTACAGCAGATACAGGAGATCAGAGCAAGCGACTTGAAAGGAACAAAGGCTTACGAAAAGCTTGAGAAAGCTTGGAACGAAAAGGAACCAGAAGTGCCAAAACTATGGGCTACCTTGAACACCGCTATACCTCCGGACGGTTATCCACAGAAATGGGGACCAACTTTGGACGACACCATAGTATGGGTGGAGAGAGTAATTGGCTACTACTCCAGGCGATTCAGAGGGGCCGAGACGCGCTATTCGGCGACCGAAAGAGAAGCCCTAGCCGCGAAGGAAGGATTAGTGAAGTTCCAGCCGTTCATTGAAGGAGAGTTTACATCTCTGATAACGGATCACGCTGCGTTACAGTGGGCGCGAACTTACGAGAACGCTAATAGACGTCTGGCAGCTTGGGGCACGATCTTTTCGGCATATGCGCCCAAGCTGGAGATAATACATCGACCGGGTCGAGTACACTCGAATGTCGACCCATTATCCAGACTTCCTAGGGATCCTCCAGAACATATATCCCCACCGGACGGTCGCGAACCATCGTTGAAACCGAACAATGATCTGGCGGAAAGCCAGGAAGAGGCACAAAAAGCGAAACCAGCGAGGAAGGTAGATGCCATGTGGATTATGGGCGAGTCATACGTAATGACGAGAAGCCAAGCGAAGAAGATCGTGGTAGACGCTCCCGACTTCGATGTGGGGGGGGCAGAAGAGCAGGATCATGAAAAACGAGCAGATAACAACATCGAAGAAGGAAGCAAAGTGAAGTCTGATGGGAGATCAGTCGATCACGATCAAGTCGCGTTCAATCCAGGTCTGGAATCCGCGTCTGAAGAGTTATGGAAAGCGTTGCAGGAGGTAGAAGAAATAAGAGACCAATCTGACAAAACCTTTGTGTACATGAATGCAGAGCTACGCATCCAGTTCTTAGATGGATACAAGACAGACCGAGAATTCAAGACGGTTTACAGAGAAGCTAAGGCTTCGAAGGACAATCGTTCTCTAGGCAAGCGGTTCTTAATCGATGAGCAAGACCTTTTATTCTTCCTAGACGCGGACTTACAGCCCCGATTGTGCATCCCGAAAACTCTTAGACAATCCATACTTACGGAAGGTCATGAATCACCTGTGGAAACAGCGCATCTCAGCCACGAACACCTGTGGAGGAAATTATCCGCAAAATTCTATTGGCCCAGAATGAAGAAAGACGTCAACGAGTTCTGCTCTACTTGTGACGTATGTCAGAAGATCAAGCCAGCTACTTTCGGGAAATATGGAATGCTTATTCCTAACTCAATACCGGACCGCCCTTATCAGTCGATATCTCTTGACTTCATTGTGGATTTGCCTTGGTCAGGAGGTTACAACGCGATTCTGGTAGTAGTTGATCGTTTGTCGAAACACGCCCAATTCATTCCTACTACGACAGGAGCAGACGCGGAGGAATTTGCCAGACTGTACGTAAAGAACGTGGCGTCTAGATACGGCCTATCCGACTCAATCATAGCAGACCGAGATCCGCGATGGATGTCGGACTTTTGGAAGGGAATAGCGAAATTTCTGAAAACTAAAATGAGTGTCTCATCGGCACATCACCCTCAGCACGACGGACAGACAGAGAATATCAACAAGCAACTCGAAGTCATGTTGAGGGCCTATGTATCGAAGGACAAAAAGGACTGGGCCGAATTCCTGTATTTACTGGAATTCGCCTATAACTCGCACGAGAGCGCCTCAACGAAAGACTCGCCTTTCAATGTTCTCCTAGGATACCAACCAACATCCCCGTTAGACCGACTGAATCAACACCGTCTGTCACTCACCGCGAAAGGAGGAATGTTGTCTCAGAAAGGGAAGGAGTTCATGTCACGGTTAGACATCCATCGAGAGAGCGCACGAAACGCGATAGCCAAAGCCCAGGAAATGCAATCGAAGTACTACAACTTTCACCGCAAAGATGTACCTGAGGAATTCAAACCTGGAAATCTGGTATTAGTAAATCCGCATTCTTTGAAATGGAAAGAGAGCAAAGGAAAAGGAGCGAAGCTCACGCAAAAGGGTATAGGGCCATTCGAGATTCAAGAGGTAGTTAACCCAAAGGTGTTCAAACTAAGGATGAGCAGTCGCTATCCGGGTTCGCCAGTATTCAACATCGATCACCTGAAAATCTATAGACCGTCTCCTTCTGAATGGCCGAAACGAACCTTGATGCCGGAAACGCGAACAGGTAAAGAAAAACGCGAAATAGGTGTTGAGGAAATCGTGGGGCATTGGTACCGTCGCGGGAAACTGGAATTCTTGGTCCGATGGGAGGGATATGGCCCTCAATTCGACTCATGGAGCAGTCAGGCGGGCGTGACAAATGCTCCCGAGCTAATCCGAGCCTATAAGAAAGAGAATCAGTTATAAAATGAAGCAGGAACGAGAAAAGACGAGGCGCTATTAGCGTGGAACGTGTTAGACGCGCTCGTCTTGAGGTAAATTATTGACTCACCAACCAAGTCATATTATGTCAAGAAAACGAAGGCGGAAAATACGAATGAGTCAAGAAAACAACCGAAACGAATATAAAAGCCCACTTGTATGAGGAGAAAAGCAGACAATCACCCCCGTCTATCAAGTCATTACCACTGTCCTCAGCCAGTCCATCATGCCTTCCAGTCATCTTCTTCGCGACAGCTCGCGTCACATTCCCTTTTCCTCGCGTCTTCCCGCTCCAGTCAACTCTACGCTGAACCCAGTCATCGCGATCAATGGGCCTCAGGGAGTACACCCAGGTAAACACGTAGTTCGCGCCAATCGAGTCGCCATGGATGTTCGACTGACCACTTTCGGACTTGATCGACTTGACGTCTTGAGGTTCAAGGCGGAGGATATGACAAAGCCAGTAGAGTTTCGCCCCGACGAACCATGGGCAGCATATGGATCTACGAAGGACGTAGCATACGGAGATAGACTTTTAGACCTTACGAGTAGACGACCAGTACTGGTAGCGGAGATAGAAATGGGAATCTGGAGGTTCGACAGGCTAATAGCTAAAGAGATGGTAGCGAGGATAGAAGAAAGAGTCAAGTGCGTCGAGGAAGTAGTCCGGAACGGGAAGTTGCCGGCAGGCAGTCCATTTCCGCATCTGTACAGTCCTGCACAGCTTCTTGATCCGGGTATGTCCAGGAATGCCGCCATCGCGTTGTGGGCTCTCGTCAAGTTAACGTTCAATGAGTGTAACGCCTACCTCTTATACCAGCGCTGCATCTTGGGGGAATCGGTTTGGAAGGCCTGCTTCTCTTCGGAGTCTCTAGCGGTCATCCAGGCAGATAGATGGGATAACGTGCCTTGCAGAGGCGTGGTTCTCGATTTCACGGAAGCGTCTCATGGCCCTATTGCTCGCTTGCTAACAGCCAGTGATGTGATCTACTATTACCGAGAATACTCCCTGTTATCAGACGATCCAAGCGAACGCGAAGCGTTCTGCCGCGCTTTCCGCCTAAACCCCGAGCTCATCGATTCATATCATGATGATTGCGCTAAAGCCAGCACTTTCCTCGACGAAAATTCCACTTATCCTTTCAACACCCCCATCATACGCAATCTCCTACGCGCTTACGACGAACACCTGATCAAAATGACTACCGAGCTGCGTTCGTCTCCACCTTCTGCCATCCCTCCTCGTATGCCATGCTTCTTACTTCCGAGCGCCGACTGGCAAGCTATTCCCATCGACTATGACACGGCGGTGCTGATGTCGTGGTGTTTTATGTCCACGGTGGAGATGGCGGGTTATAGAGAGCAGGTGATAGTCCTTCATTCGGACGTGCGCCTGGCGTACGAAGACGGGTCGCCGGCTCGTCGCGCATTTCAAAAGGTACTAGGGGACGCCATCCGAGATGGGTCGTACCAGAGGGCCATGTCCTTGCTGGAACGGCATATCGCATCGCACGGGCCTGCCTTGGCCGTTCAAGAAGTCAACAATCTCCTTTTTCCATACTTCTCTCTCGATCTGCCAGCACCGAGAGCTATCTCCCACGCAGCGGCTCAGGAACTGGCAAGCGTCATATATCGAAACATGGTACGGGAATTACGACCATTAACAACATCCGACCTTGCTCATCTTCCCATGCAGACCAGCGAGGAAGAACCAGAAATGGTTCAACCTGACCCAGCAATCAACGTACCAAGCGGCCTGAGTTTTCACGCGCCAATGGTTGAGGCTCCGGCCCCTCAATTTTCTCCGATGCTCAGCGCGACTACTTTCGATTTAATCCGGGGACCGCCGGTAGAACAAGCGGAGTATCATCCAGCATCCATGGATCGAGAGGTATCTCCTCTGGCTTACCCGGCCGACAAGGAATTTCCAGCTTCTACATCAGCGGCGGGGCCTTCGAGGCTTCGAAGTCGCCCTCGTCCGAGCCCATACAGTCGTCGTCCAATGCAGAATTGCGGGACGTGCAGCGGGGATCATGAATTCGGAAGTTGTCAATGGGAGCATTTGTCAGGGAACGCCAACGCGTATAATGAAGAGTAGGGGGGCTATGTAAGAGATAGGTGAACCTGAGAAAATCGTTCGCATGCGCATTGCATGCATGGTATGCACATGTACTGTATGACTCCTTATGACTTCGTCTATGACTCTTTTTTCTCTTTCTGACTCTTAATTACACGTCGTGCGGCTCCGTAAATAGTATAAAAGAACTGTCATTGATAGTACAATGGATATCTTTTTCTACCTAACTTTTGCTTCTGCGTGAGTTCGTCCAGCGAGGCCCGTGTCGGGTCTACGAAACACGCGTCGCGATTACCGGGACGATCACTGATCCGCAACCCTCTCAGGACTTCCATCCTCATCGGAGTCGCATACTCCTTCCATCCCTTGTAATTACACCACTGTTACACGTGGTCAGTATTCTAACGTTCGCTAGGCACCGCTGGTGTAGAACACGTTCCCCTTTTCTGACGCGAGTTCACGCGTCCTCTTACAATATCTTTTGCATCCCAATCTCAGCTCAGAGACCTCAACGAGTCCGACGTGAGTCAGACTCGCGACTCGTGACGTGAGTACTCACATCAAAAAAGGCCCTGCTCAGACTCGTGTCGGACTCGACTCGCGGTGACTCACGAGTTATTGCGAGTCTACTCATGAGTACTCGCCATGAGTCCGAGTCATCTCGGATACTCATGGTGGTGGTGGTGGTGGTGCCAAGTCATCATCTCCTCATCCTCATCCTCTCCTTCTCCTTCTCCTCCTTCTCCTGCTATGCTCTGCCTCGTCATCCTTGCAGTACCGGCGTTGTCATCCTCGTCCTCGTCCGAGTCGTCCGAGTAGTCGTCCTCTGCCGTCGCAGAGACAGCAGCAGCAGGTCTGGCACAGAGCCAGACCACAAATCCACACCCCGGAGGCTGTCTGACAATCGTCAGAGCAGCAGGAGCGACAATCGTCGCATCCTGGGTAGTCGTAGTGGTTAGAGCTGACCACGAGTGCCGAGTGTTTAAGGGTACACGCGAGTGCACCCGCACTCGGCACTCGAGTGCCGAGTGTTTGATGTACTCGAGTAGGGTGTCACCACGAGTGCCCACCCGAGTGCGGGTGTCTGCCTCTGGGTCGCGAGTACTCGCGGGCAGACACCCGCCTAATACTCGCATTTTTTCTGTATTTTTACTGATTTATTTTGAATATTTTTGAGCTGAGAAACAACGTTTCTCAGCTCAATCAGCGTACCCGGCAACTGCCGACCTGCCTGATTCAGCAGAACCGATCGTACTGTATTGCCATGTCTCTCTCCCACTACCACCACCACCACCTCGGACAACCCTCGGACGACCTGTCGCTCGACTTTGAGTCGGCGACAGTGATACCAGTGCTCGACTCTGTGTCGGCGCTGCTGTAAGAGACGACTTTAAGTCGTCTCTATGGAAACGACGCCAACAGGACGCGTAAGCCTCAGCAAATGGGCAGCACACGACGCACAGCAGCGACAGCAATGATGTCCAACGACATATCAACTTGTGACGCGACCCGCTGCACTAACACTGCGCTTGAAGAGCGGGCGCGGTGGATTTGGGCTGCCACGTCGCTTGCAGGCGACGTGGTAGATTTGGTCCGTATTCCTTATTCTTTTTCGTGTTGGCGGCGTTTCTGTGCACTGTCAACTCTCTTATTATACTGATAATCCCTTCTAGGTTACCTATCTACTCTACGGGTAAGCCCTCGAATGAGGCACCATACCCTAAAATCACCCGCCATTGCCTTGCCCGCTCCCCATCCTCACACCCCTTGCATCATTAGGATCATGCACCGCCGATGCTCCTCCAGCAATTGCGAGAGGATGCCGACGTGGCATGAGGTGATAGCAAGTTGAGGTGGGATGTGGGTGTACACGGGTACACCCGCCACCCTACTCGAGTGGCCGACACTCGCGAGTGGTAAGACACCCGCGAGTGGGGTGTGCACTCGAGTGCTATACTCGGGTGTCACTCGAGTGCGGGTGTCTGGCTCAGAGCTGCGAGTGACCCGCCATACGAGTGCGAGTGCACCCGAGTGCGCACTCTTGGCCAGGTCTAGTAGTGGTGGGAGCAAGCAAGAGAGACGACCCGATCAGATGCTTACGCATCCTTTCGGATCTCGGCCCGATACGCCGGATCGGGCGAAATTGTCGCGTACAGCTCGTTTGAGCGACGCAAGGGTCCGTTTGAATAGGTAAAAATTTGTAAATTCATCTAAAATATATCTCTAAATATTTGCGAGTCATCACATGATGACTCGTGCCCCGGAAAGTGCTACTCGGACTCATACTCGCACTCGCGTGTATTTAACTCGCGAGTCCCACGAGTCCGAACTCCGAGGTGCCTGAGGCGAGTCGAGTCCTGGCAAGACTCGCGGACTCGCGGACTCGTTGAGGTCTCTAAGCTCGACCACAATTGGGAAGCCCGACGATATAGAGACTACACCTGCGCAACACTAGGAGACGGTCGTCGAACAATATGTTGAAGAGCCAATTGACGCGCCTCCCGCTACGCGTCAACTCCAGCTTAGTCCAGGCGCCCCCTACCCGTACCCCAGTCCGAACTGAATGACGTTCCACATCGTCGACGTTGTCGGACCCAGACAGAGAAGACCCCCCTACTTTTGGCTCACTCAGCCAGCAACTCGATTTTCCGTCTCTGGGACGGAACTTCCACCTGGGTAACACAGGACAGCCTGTGTTACAGGCGCAGGCGTATTCGAGTACCTCGATAAAGAGAAGCACGAGCGTCACTTGAGGAAGTAAGTTCACGATACTGGCAGACTTGAGAAGTCATCGGGGTTTTGTGTCCTTGCGGTGCTTTCGTCGTTGAAATGTGAGTCAAACTAGGGATGAATTCTGACAATTTAACTCAAAGTATTATTCCAGGCTTCCAGAATTCCTTCAAGAGTCTCCATGGACCATCCCCAAGCCCCTTAGATGCATCTTGGGCGTCTACGCTACCGCTGGTTACTCTGAACCCCAAGCATCGGCCGACGAGAATCGGGCGGGATGTTGTCCGCGACGCTCTACTCGAACATTTGCGCTGTCAATGCAAGGTTCACAAGCTGAACATGCCATGTATACGGTATGGCTGCCATTGACGTCGTTCCAAGGTGAGATCCTGGATTAGGCGACTTTCCAAGTAGTCTTACACTAATCTTTAGTTGAACCTTGAACATCAGATGACCGATGATACTGTGCTCTCTGCTAGTGCTCACGCCATTGTTTTGCTCGAATTGCGGATTCTGCGCCCACCAGACGTTGCCAAAGTATGGACGGAATGATGTTTGGAATGGCGAGACCTGAGGACTTAGGAGTTATCGGTGCTCAGTTGTCAAGTATGGGCTTTGTCCATGCGTTTGACGCACATAGTAAGTAATTCTCGTACTTGATCAATTTGCGACTTGAACTGACTTCCCACTCTAGACGTGCCTTCCACTCGTAACGCTGGGGAATATTAACGCACCTCTGAATGTGGGGCTCTTTTGGATGTGGCTGTAACGAGACTGAACGTTACATCTATGCTCGTTCATGTCATACTATACCGGGAGTCTCGCTGTCATTGAAGACAGGTACGTTGATAATGTCGTTGTTCTGACTTTACTGAGCTCGTCATTTCTACAAGGTTTTGTTCATATCTCAGTCCTTGTTTCCTGATGGACGGAAGGGAGCGGTGGGCTTTGCCGCTGTGCTCGTGTCTTCCTTCTGACATCTTCAGGTATGTTCGTTACCAACGATTCGTCGTGATACCGGGACTAACGTTGATCTCAGTATGTTTATGGTATGTTCAATCTTCATCAACATCGAATCGGAGTAACATTCATCTTGATCAGACGTGGCACCGTATCTCATTGAACTGAATACTGAAGAGTTCCTCAACGTTCACCTTCTCCTTATCTCCGCGTGCGGCGAGTAAGTCGTGTCAAGTTCACATGGGAACTGACTGCAGCTTCTAGATTCGAGTATTACTTCAAGCTCGACGCGACCTCCTATGGTCTGGAGCAAGACTTTGGTGGTCTCCTCGATGACTTGTTCCGTCCTCAGTGAGTGTTTTCTAGTTCTGAATGTCAATCACTGAATGAACATCGTCGATTAGGCCTTGTCGACATCGTCGCCAACAAGAGGAGGAGTTGCGAAAGCGCCCGGAGGAGGAGCAGCAGTGTTACCTTCGGTACAGCATATAGTTTCTCACAACATGGGCCTTCTCCTTGCCTGTAATGGGTACGACGACCCAGATGTTTTTCGGGAATCGAGTCATAGTTGCATATTGTTACACATAGGTAGTGCTAAAGGGTACAGTGGTGATATTGTATTAGATAGACGTTTTTAGTATGACTCAGAGTAGCGGGTCTTCAATGCGACGAAGGGCGAGTAGGAATGGAAGGAAGAGAAGAAACAGGCCAAGAAAGATCCTGTATCAACGTGAGTTTTATTTGACCAGCGTCCGAATGTACCCGTACTGACTTGTGAATGGAGACTTTAGGCAACGAAGCCAGGGACACCAATAGGATTAAACCTTGGAAACGGTCAGTCATTTTCATCAGCATGAAGAGGCACTCACCTTCGGACTAGATTTGGCCTCATTTGGTGGTCGTTGGTGCTCATCTAAAGCCTTGTTGGCGAGGCAGAGCCCGCAGATTGACTGAGCGTATGTGCTTGTGTGCATGTGAACGGGGAAGGGCGCGCTGCCTGCGGGATGAAGTCTGAAGGTTGCAACGCCAGTAACGGCTCTGCCAATATCCTCAGGATCTGGCGCTAGTAATATGGGTGACGCACCTGAGGACGCGATCATTATAGTTGTTCTAGTTGGCGAACTCGAGACTGATTTGATTATCTAAGGCGGTCTCAATGGGTGGCGAAAGCTATCGTTCAGCGTTACACCCAGGCATGACAACAAAGGTGAGGTGGGAAACAGTAGCAGGCATGGTAAGCAAAATACAAGCAACTCGCAGCAAAGACTCACCAGCTTCTTGAAAGCCATCTCGCCGACCCGAACCCCAACTACGACAACTACGTTTCTAAACAATGGAGAGAAAAGGAAGCGGGACATCTTGATTGGTTGATTTTCGTTCTAGTGTGTAGTGAGGGAAAGACGGAGTTGATGGCGATTACGTTAGGCGGACGGCTCCATTCTGAAGACCTATTCCTACGCGCGGTGCATGCCTCGCTCCCGGACGCACACCTTGGAGAAGGAGACAATCCCTTAGAAGGCTCTACTGTTCAGTGCGCACCTTCTGCAACCCAAGGCCCTCAGCGAGGAGAAAGGTCGCTTATGTCAACAAAGTTATCTACTGGTTAGAGATGGAATCCTATGAGGATGCTATCGTTGATGTGGTAGGACTCGATCCACTTGTACGAGTACGACGGAAAGCTTAACAGCTATTTCAGACCTCGTTGATCTTGACTTGCAACATTCATCTCAAACTCAACGGGTGCCTATCGAGCATATGTTTGTGGTATGTTTAATGTTCATCAACATCGATTCGGACTAACATTAACCTCGATCAGACGGGGCGCCGTGTCTCCTTGAACTCAATACTGAAGAGGTCCTCAACGTGCGCCTTGTCTTTGTCTCCGCATAACGATGACCTTATACTTATTCACCGAGTAAGTCGCATCAAGCTGACATAGGGACTATTAATATTCAGGTACCAGTTCAAACTCGACGCGAATTCTGGAGGAAGACTTCAATGGGTGTGTTGCTTCCTTGGTCGCATTTGTTTTGGGGCATTGACGGTCCTCCTCAGAAAACGACTCGTTCTCCTACACGTAGCATACAGGACAAAGTCGTACGCGGTGCCCGAGGACACGAATTTCTCGTCGTCGTTACTCATAGCAATAATATTGAGACATATCTTGTAGGTCGCGAGATGGAAAGAAGCATTCGAATTAGACACATCGAAGAATGGTGATATAAGTGTTGTTTACATGTAGCAAAGATACGCAGTGGCGATACGCTGTTAGAATAGGCATTTGTTGGTACCGGAAATAGCTGGAAAACTGTGAAGAAGGAGGAGAGGGACTTGGAGAAAGGGAGGAAGTGGGGTTAAGACAGTGCCTGTACCAGTGTGAGTATTTGTTTGAAGCATGTTACATCCATAGACTGAACATTATTTCAAGATATCAGGCATTGACGGGGAGTGATAACGTTTGGATTAAACCTTGAAGGATGGTCAGTGGAATTTCAATAGATCCAGAGACGTGTACCTTGGGAGTAGATTGGACTTGTTCCACAAGTTTTGGGCTACATTCTTCCTAACTCTTATTAGCGTGGCAGAGCCTGCAAATAGAGCGAGCGTAGATGCTGATGTGGGTGTAGCCCACATGCGTGGGGAAGGGAGGGCTACCTGTGGCCTGAATTCCAAAGGTTCATCAGGAAAAGTGGTGTTATCCTCTGGTTCACCATGGCTTGCTCAAGGGCATATGGTTAACTTTAGGCAGAAAAGTTTAAAAAGGTGTGAAGTTAACTAAACACACAGTCCACCCCTGACCCATTCTCAAGTCAACCTGAAAGCAACTCAAGTCACATTCAGTTGCCTGTAAGTGCCTACAGGACACCCTCAATCATACAGAGATTCCTCAAAGTGAAGTCAATTCTAATAAGATTGCTTGATTTATTAATCTAAAGACAACTTAAGACAATTTGACACATTGAAGAATAGCAAAAAAAGTAACATTAAACATATAGATATAGTTACAGATATTATATATGGGCTCATCCTCACCACAGTACCAGTCTTCATAATCGCCCGGTTCACAGTGTTGTTCGGGCTCAGTCCCCGTCATGGCTCAGGCTTGGTTCTTGTCATGGCTCAGGTTTGGTTGGGCTTGGTCCACGTTGTTATTCGGCCTCGCTCCTCGTCATCACTGGGTCCACATTGTTGTTCAAGCTTGGTCCTCGCCATCGGTCAGGTTCTGTCTTCATCGTTGTTCAGGCTTGGTCCTCGTTGTTGTTCGGGCAGCGGGCTTGATCCTCATTGTTGTTCGGCTCGGTCCTCGTCATTATGCCAGAGCTTCAGGCATCAGTGTGAGTACAAAAAAAGCAAAAAGACTGCACTGCACCTGCATCGCATGCGGGCCGTTGTCGTGGTCGTTGAGGCACAAGAAAATGATTAACATCAGTGTGGTACCAGTCTAATTCTGATGCTGCATGCATGATGAGGAACAAAATATATAGAAAGGCACTGTCACCATACCGAGAAGCCAGTCCAGCTGCTGCGATGACCTCGAGTGCACCTCATTTATCGTTGTTTTGAAGGAGCCAGAGGGATAAGGATGTCTGCCAAAAAATTTGTTCAGCAAGGTCGTAGACTACGGCAGAATGTAGAAGACATACCAGTGCGTTGCACGCTATGAGAAGTGGTGTCGAGCAGGTTGGTATCTGGGGAGAAGAGCGCTTGAACAAGGTGATATGATAGTGGGAGGAAGGAAACCTACAGCCTTGGGATGATCAACAAAATAAGCCCTGGTCACGCATTCAGACGTGAAAGGACTAAGGCATCAAAGACGTTGGCGAGGACGACGAGACCATCTCTGAAACAAGGGAGACGTTGGGTTGTCATCGTCGAGGATGAGGTATTGTGGGCATCGTGGTTGACGCATTGTTGTTGTCGTGGTTGAAGCGGAGGGTTGTCGTGGCAACAGTAGTGCTCAGAGGCATGGTCGTTGTTGTCCTCGTCATCGTTGTTGGAGCAGCATACCAGCATTGTGGTTCAAGGAGCAGCGGTGTCGTCGTAGTTGAAATGTTGCAGTAGTTGTCCTAGAGAAAAACAGTTAGTAGTCATAATGAGATAGAAGAACGTACACACACCAGTTTTCTGCTAAGTATCGTGCAGAACAGGTGCAGAAGATGGTGGTAGAAGGTAAGGGCAGATGGCCGGACTTGAATGCCCGCGATCGGTGAAAACCAACATGCACGTGGCGCCAATGTGGCTTCCTGGCGGGTTACTGGCCATCTGGCAGGCGTCGGGAACACGTACTTGAATAGAATTTGTGAGCAGACCTGACCAGGACCTGACAAAAAGAAGGGGTAGAAAAGAACAGACACAAACCTGACAGTCGGCCTACAAAGCCCTGCTCAAGGTCGGTCTGGCTCTCCATAGGCCGGCTGTCAAATTGTGCCTGCTGTTAAGGTGGACGGGTGAGCAGTCGGTCATGACACGGCGTTGATGGTGGTACGAGACAAAGAGTAACAATTTTGATCGGACTTGGTCAGCAAAGTGTTCGTGATGTTGTTACATGGTGAGTTTCCCATATAAGCGGGAAACTCGTCTATCAACAACTCAGTATTCTAGGATACAAGTTATCGAAGAGAGTCCTTTATTCATGCCCGCCCACCATCCCCGAGCAATTGCGCGGGGCCGGTTGACGTGCATGATAGGCAAAGGAAATGGTGAGACTTCGACCGTGAGAGGAGACACTTCAACAAGTAACTTCAGATTGCAGGATTTGTAGTCGAGTACCGAGTGGTGGGTGATAGGTGGTAAGTCCTTGTAAGTACGCTCCATACGGATCGAAAAACGAGGAGGTATCAGCGAGTTAGGCTCTAGGAGCAGCGGTGGCTGGTTGTGGTAGGATCCGGACTGTACTGATGACAGCTACTTGGAGTTAATTGACCACATCGGCGTCGTTCAGTTTGCTGGGCAAATATTCCGGCTAGGCGATGTGACCCCGATGATGTCCTGCCTGGTAGATATCAGCACTCGAAGAATTGTCAAGTCCAAAGCACAAAAACTAACTGCCCTACAAAACGTCTCAAGCCCTATACAGCAAACAGCCACCTCGTCCATGGTAAAAGCCCAACTTGGTTCGAGTCACGAATGGGAAGGTGCATCTGACCTTTGCGCCGGAATCCATCCAAGTTATTCCAGGTCTTGCCGCGCCGCTGCGTGGACGCCCACTCCAGCACATGATCCAGCTCCACATCCCAAGATGAGATGCACCAAAGGACAGTGAAGGAATTCATGTCGTAAATAAATGCTATTCGCTTTCTCAGAGGACTTACATTCTCCACATCGTCGAAATGGTACCCTTGTGAAGCTGAGCAGCAAAAGACCGAAAGTGCATCCAGAAAGAACGAATTCAAGCAGAAATAAAGCAGACTCAGAAAATCAGGATGGAACAGGGTTAAGAAGAGGTTCTGAGACCAGAAGCAGGTCGTGGTTGCCTTGCCGTGGTTGGAATGAGAGATCAGATCTTGACATGCTGTGTTACTTACGAGGTGCTAGTAGAGATGATGGGCTCGATCGGATCTGCAGTTGGCCTTCGACCACCATCACGATCGTCGTTTCCCTCAATTAAGCCGGTCTTCCAGGCTGTAGATGCCACTGGAGTGGGGCTTTCGGGGGCTGAATAACGCGCTGAATCAAGCTGCTGCTCATTCTGCTCAAGGGTGCGTCTTCTCTCGTCTTTTTTTCCGCCTGTCTCAAACCACCTATCTTCAAAAGACGGTACCGTATTCTGGTGTCCTCGATTTTTCGCTGTTTTCCCGCTTTATTCCTTCCACTGTCGTCGCCCATAGCATGGAGAAGGAGGTAACGGCCCTTAGAGGGTATCCATGCAGCTAGAAGATGCCTTGAGATTACATGGACGACCCAATGAGCACTGGGCACGCATAAGCCTCATCCTGAATGGAGTAGCAACGCTTGTGAGCAACGGCCCTAGGAGGCGCAGAGAGTACGAGAGAGGGGGCCCAGTTAGCGTCGCGGATCCGTCTCGTCGGGAATGGTGCGCATTTCGCTCAGTTTTTCTTCATTATATTTGAACATGCCCTATATAGACTACACTTCGATATGCCTTTGGCCGTTTTACTTCCGTCCCAGTTCAGCCGTGAATGGAGGACGACCTTACCGTACTGTCGAGCACGCCCGTGCGTAAGCCTCCGTCGCGGAGCAGCAACGAGTCCGGACAGCGGTGGCTCCAAGATGCAGAATAGGTCCCGCTATGTCGTCGCCCAGCTCGAACTCCTCTATAGCCGCAGATGGCGCCCTTCGCATGGTTGGAAGTTTGCTGTTCCGAAACGCCGCGCACACGAAATGACTGACGCACTCCTCCGCGCTCTGCCCTCGAACCCATTCCGTTGACCGTGCCCTCCTCGCACAAGCAGGTGCTACCCCAAGTTGGACTTGTATGCAGCTTTTCTGCTCCAGGCCCTTTCACGCCCTTGTCCCAAGCTATCAATGCCGCTGTACGACGGCGCCGGAGTAGCCCTTGAAACTTTCGTGTTCAGCCTGGCGTCATTCTCGTTTGACGAGGTTAAGACGATGTCGACGATTGGTTGCCATTATGCTCTTACGGCCGGCAAGACGGCGCGTCAGCTTGCAGATGGAAAAGTCTGTCCTGTGGACGACAATGTCCGTTTACCATTTTCTCTACAGCTTCCGACCGCGGTGTACGAAAAGGAGGTCAACATGTTGTTACACACACAAACGTGTAAGCCTCCAGACAGAGTAGCAACGCTTTTCCACGACAACGCCGCGCTCCACGAGGCAGGCTTAACCCGCTGGCCGTCATCTTCGTGCCTGCAAGGCGCGCGTCGGACGCTGTGGTGTCGCTGGACGCGGCCTACTTTGATCACACGGCGGTCTCGAGGATTGTTCAGAGCGCGTGCGGGTGTATCCGTGAGGGCGTTGGTTGTGCTGTGTGGTAAGTGCATCCACTAGACTTTAGCGTTTAGCGTAAATTAATGAGCGGTCTGTCTTCTAGCGGCAACCCCTTGGGCATGCGTTACAGACCCTGCAAGACCGCGGAAGACAGTATCTTTGTTACTGTCCTGCTAGGCATCATTATCATCATCCTCGTCCGCACCCCCACCCTGATGGGCAGGCGTACTGGCACAAGTCGACGCCCCCGCCCTCTCCGAATTTCTACATATACACGTTCTTTTCCTCTGCACCAGCGTACACGTTTTCTGCGCGCCCCCTTCATATGCGGCAGCGCCATCCGCCTCCTCCGCAGGTCGCAGTCGCCTCCCTCGACAGCGGCGCGGGCGACGACGTCAGCGTCTTTGCGAACATGAGGCTATCATCGAGATCGACGTAATGCTGGGGCCTGAGGCCGTCCTAAATCAGACGTCGCATTGACAATGGTAGCATGCGTAAATGTCGGATACTCTTATTGACATAGTGTAGAATATGAGAGAAGGAAATTTACTTGCACTGAGCCTGCTGTACTTTGTTTGTCTGCTGTAACAGTTAAGTCTGAATAGTAACAACATCCAGTTTCAACTTGACTCAGGTATACTTAAGGTAAACCTAAGTTTAGGTATCGAAAGTAAGTGAACTGAAGTAAGATCTGGCTGTCTTAAGCTGACTTGAGTAAATGAGACATGTAAGAGTTAACTTAAGGGGACTGGGGTTAGTCAGAGTGCATCAGAGCACTTCGGTTAACTCTAGGTACAGCTCTATTCTTAAGTTACCCCGAGGCCAAAGTGCTTTTCCTGATGTTACAACTCGTGTAACGGTTCTGGGAACATGTGAGGTGTCTACCGGGACTCGTCCCATGGGTACGCACCGGAGATTGGCGACGTTGCTCGAGTCGAAGAGGGTGGGATCTGCCTGAGTTTCTGAGGTGGCGACAGTGGGTCGTGCGTGCTATCGTTTGGTAGCGCACATATAGGACAACGACGACGAAGAGTAACACAGCTGGTAAGCAAAGTCCATTCATTTGTGAGCGGGACTCACCCAATCCTTCAAAGCTCTGTCTCCCAGTTGGACTCCGACGATAACGACCATGTTTCTGAGCAATCGAGTGAAAATGACGCGGTTCATCGGTTTGGTGCTCGACTTTGAGGTGGTGGGGGATGAGACGGCTTTAACGCTTACGTGCCGCGAGAACTCAGTGGTGGCAGTACTATGAGAACCACCGTCCTTTTATTTTCCCAATGCCGACCTCCTGGGCATATGCGCGGCGAGAGCAAGGAGGCCACATTTCACGATACCTGCATAACGATGCGGGTAATGCGAAGAAACCGAATGGGAACTTATCATCGTGGAAGAGATCAATGGGGGCATACAGTTCGACAACTCGATTTATTTACGCCTTTAAGACTTCTCAACTTTGCTTTAGGTACGCAATAACCTTCTTGTTTATTGAGGATTCTTTCCTGAAACAGGGACAGCGTTCAACGTTAAGTGTCCTCCGGGACCAGCATGTTCCCTCAGACAAGGCATGCAGTTCCCCCCGGTTCTCGCCAGATCCTTCTGACCCTTTGCACATCAGATCTATCTCGCTTCGGAAGCAGCTTCAGTGTCCGCTTGGTGTTATTCCATGAGCTGATGAATTCCCCGCCTGTTGGAACAGCGCCACGATTTCAGCGAGCCGAGCTTGACGATTCGCACGATCCGGCAAAAGGAAACCCTCGCATATCGCCACTGCTGGGCAGGCTTTCGATCTGACTGAAATGGTGAGGTTTCTTGACATGTCAATTTCTAGTTCATCTCAGACATGGACAACAGCAATCCAATTTGGGACCGCCATTCGCTTTACACGACGGCATAACACGTGTTTTACGCTAACAATGGTACGTTCCAGCTGAATTTCACGTTTCTTGACTAACAGCTTTGACTTTAGGGTTCAACGTACTCTGATCTTTGGTAGTATGGTAAGCGCTCCTTACTACATTTGTTCTGCTTTCTGAATAAGGTCTCCAAGGCTCGCTTGCTTAGTGGCTACACCGCCGCTGCACTTAATTCAACCTTCCTAGGACCAGACTCGTCGCTGTCACCGATTACGGATGAGGACATACTGCTGGTTGCCCTGGAATATGTCCAGTGCGGACAATAAACGCCGTCTGATGCCGATCTGGATCTGAGTGCGTTCGGGTTTATCTTCCAATTTGGAAGGTGATGGGGAACTTGTAGTGGGTACGCGCGGTATTTTGCCTGTATTCCTGCCCTAACCACTCAATTCTCGCTCAGGATGATGGCAGCAGTGAGCAGCGGCTCGACGCCGCTGCGCCCGCATTATGGGCTTCTCACTGCTACGAGAAGGCTAATACTTTACGCCACACTCGATAATTAATGCATTTCAGGATTCAGACTCTGTGCGCTATAGTTACCTTTGTTATCTCTTCATGACTTTGCTTCACTCGCTCTACTATAGGTAAATAAATCGAAGTAATGTAAGACGCACGCACGGGATTATTCGTGAGTAGACAAGTGGCAGCCTGAAGTCGTGGGCATTGTGGTGGTGTCTGTTTATATGATGAAACGGGAGGAGTAGTGTAGAATCGAGTCGGCAGTCATTGAAGCGCCGGCCGTATAAGAACGACCCCAGCGCGTTGCCGCCCTCACCTCGGCGCACGACAGCCCTCACCACCCTCTTCAAGATGATCTCCTCATCAAGACGCCATCAACCTTCTCGCGATCATCTCCCACATCACCGCTGCACGCTCCTCTACCACCGCCGGTCATCTCGAGCATTCCTTGCCCATCAACAATGCCAGTTTCGGATTGTTGTAAAAGTCGCTGATGCACAGCAACTTGACGCCTGGCAGCGGGAAAGGGTGAACGTTGGATTCTGGGCTGGTGGTTCGAGCGACAGGGGTCGTGGTTGGTTTGGGAGAGACTACTTATAGCGAGTTGGAATGGGAGACGGGGATGCTGTATCTGCCGTTGAATGGACCAGCTATATGGTTTGAAATCAGAGATTTTAAACTAGACGTTTTAAACCTGTACTTGGATAGAGGGTTTTAAATTCTCAATTTTAAATCTGGATTTTAAATACAAAGTCTTTAAATCAAAGTAAGGCGGGTACACCTCATAAGTTGTAAGTAGTGATAGGGCTATTGAGTGGTAGCCCGAGGGTTCACAAAGTGATTTAAATCGAAGTGTGGTCCGAACCTTGATTATTTAATTATATCTTATATATATTTACTGTCGATGTCGATGTGGAGGGTGTGATGTAGTGAATAGCGCGGGTCAGGTTCGGGTTTGCAGATCCGTACCCGACATGTCGGGTTCGGGTTTTGCACTGGGTTACCCTCGGGTTCAGAAAGGGTAGCGGGCGTCCCGTTACCCTTTGCTCACCCAGCTGATTCGTGCCCGCCGCCGACCCCCGAGCAATTGCGCGGGGGTTAACGAAGTGCACGATACACGTTGGCACAGCCCCAGCTACTTGCATGAGCAAGAACTGCGGCTCAACCAAGTGCAGAGGTAAGGGAGGAAAGGGTGATGAGGGTAAGGTCAATGGTGGTCATGGGGAGACGACGGTCGTGAGGAGATGGGGGAGCATGAATGAGATGATGGGTGGGGGGAGAGATGTCGTGAGGAGATGAGCAGCGACGAACGGACGACGAGGTGGCGCTGGGGCTGCGTGTGCGCGAAAATAGGGCATAATGAATAGAATGGAATACAAAACATGCACCTTTTGAGCCACGACACCATCAGGCCCTTGCTCGTCGCGTAAGCGCATTTAGCAGCTTCTTCAGAGGCGGCGGCGGGGTAACCGCGAAGCCAAGCCCAGGGCTCACGGGGTAGAAAAGTAATCCAACGTTGGTGCTGCCTCGCTTGTGAGGGCTGACGCATCCGGAATCCTCGTCAAATTGGTGCGTCGCAAAGACGAACACCAGAATGCACCCCGGAATATATCTGAGGGTGCAGCGGCCGTCGGAGAGTCGAACCGAGCTAGAGGAGCCTGAGAACAGGAAGAGAAGAAGTAAAACAAGCCCCAGAAGAAATTCTGGGGCCAACGAGCACGACGTCGCCATTATGCTGTGCTGGAGAGAGGCAGAGAGATGAGATCGCCAGTGCGCGATCGTTATCCGGCATTTGCCGGAATGCTCAGCTAACGCCGCCGAACTAGAAATTCAAGTATAACGTCGTTTCTCGACGACATTGGGCTTGTTTGAGTCCGATAAAATTCGAGAAAATGTATAAAAATCTATTCGATAATACATCACCGGGTAGTCAAACGGGTAGCGGGTAGGGGCCGGGTCTAGGACTGCACACGCGAGCCCGACCCGACCACTGTACCCGGACCGGGTGACTCGTACCCGCGCTATTCACTAGTGTGATGTGATAGGGGTTACGATGCGATGAATAAGGCAGCGGAGTCGTAGGGCAGTGGAGGTTCAGATGAACGCGGGGCCCATAACCTAAAGGAAGGTGATGTGACGGTGTTTGTGCTGAGATGACGGCAGTGATGGGAATGACGAGAGCAGCTAGGTAAACAACGTAAGTCCCAGTCGGTGTGAAGAAAAAGACTGTATTGATATACCTAGGTAAACAACGTAAGTCTAAGGATGAGTATAATAGTTAGTTAGACATGAATGTAGATTAGAGTCTGCCACGGATCAGGTAAATCGGCGGATATCCACTACCCGATCCTCTACCCGATCCGCGGATCAGATCGGAAAAATGCGATCCGATCCGTGCAATCCGGATCGCGGCATGGGTCACGGTCAGGCTGAGCTAGCTACGGATATCCGTGGCGCCGATCTGTACACTATCCGTACTCTCACATACTTTTGCCTCATGTTTTTCGAAGATTTTAACAATTTTATTTGACCTCAAACGACTGCAACGTCGCCCAGAAATGACGTTGCGGCCAATATTTACCAATCGCCGAGTTGACCGAACCTTCCGGCAATTGCCGGATAAGGATCGATCGACTGAGATCCTTGCTCCTTGCCTCTTACCATCACAACACGACGTCGCGTTCATGTTCGTCGGCCCCAGAACTTTTTCTGGGGCTTATTCTACTTCTCCTCTTTGTATTCTCTGGCTCTGCTGGTGCGGTTCGGCTTTACGCCGACCGCTACGCCTTCGGATACATTCCGAGGCGAATTCTGGTGCCCGTCTTCGCGACGGCACATTTTCCTCGAGGATCGCTGCTCTGCGACAGCAGCACGACGTCCGCCACCCGCTAGAATGCCCCACAACAGGGCTCGACGATACACAAGGCCGTTGCTGGGGCCACGATGCCCTAGCAACTGCCCAACATTGACGCGTAAGCCCCCCAAGCGGGCAGCAGACGACGAACCACGACAATGGCGACCTTCAAGAGGTCTTAACGCGATGGGAGATGACTTCGCCCTGCCGTCACGCAGGCTTGAAGAGCGGACTTGGCGGAATTGTGGGCACGCGGCGCATCTGCAGACGACGCCGTGCACTAGGTGTGTTACTTGTTTCATTTCTGTTTGACAGTGTCTCTAGATGACACTGTCAATGCTCTTCTCTACCCTGACTACATTACAGGTACATATTCTTTCACTTGCCTCTCCTATGGATTCTCACGCTGCGGACATCGACTCGCCGCCTCCATTACCGGCACATCCTCTCAACACGGTGTCCCTCTTCCTCTTCCTCTCCCTTCCCCATTGTTCTTTCGCTTGCGGTATGCGGTTTGCTCTGTTGAGCGTTCTGCGCCGCATCGAAAAACGCCATCCCCACTACGAGTATCCGCGAGTTGGATCCGTGACTCGATCCGCGGATTGGATCGCCCTAACGGATCGGATCCTCAGGCGATCTGGATCGTAGGTCGAATCACAGTCTCGACCTTGGGACCACGGATATCTGTGAAAAGGATCGCGGATCGATCCAGTTCGCGATCCGTAGCAGTCTCTAATGTAGATGAAAGTATTGTACGTACCCCAGTCAGTGTGAAGGAAAAGACTGGGGCAATCGAAGTGAGAGAGTCCGAATATAAGGTAGAAATGACATGACAGTAAGGAGGGTATCTGCGGGGTAACAGAAGAAACACGATCGGCTAGTACGCGAACGGATCAATCTCCAATAACTTTTGTGACTGACCTTCCAGCCAATAACCTATAAAGCGGCGGATATACAGGACTAACAGTAGCATTTGGTCATTGTAGACCATGTTCAGAGCGTCTCAGTTTAGTGTGGGTTGCGTTTGTAATGAAAGATGTTCAACAATCAGACCAAATGTGCTGCTCTTGTGAGGCTTTATATACGACTAACTATTCAGACATGTTCTTAATATAGACTCTTATTTTTCTACATAAATTTATAGTTTCTATAATACTACATAGCTTTCTACAGATATTTTAATTATTATATTACAATAATAGTTATTAATTACATTCCCTCTTGTTTAAGCTTTTCCAGCTGCTCTTCCAATTCCTCTGCATCCTTCAGTTGACCTAGATCTCTATATATTATGGCAAGATTTTGCATAACTCGCAAAGTATTTGGATGTCGCTCTCCAAGAATGTCTTTTTTAAGCTGAAGTACTTGTACTTGTAATTTCTCTGCATCTTTTAGTCGTCCTTGAGAACGATATATCGAAGCAAGATTGTGCATAGCTCGCAAAGTATCTGGATGTCGCTCTCCAAGAATATCTTTACGAAGCTGAAGTACTTGCACTTCTAATTCCTCTGCATCTTTTAGTCGTTCTTGAGAACAATATATCGAAGCAAGATTGTGCATAGCTCGCAAAGTATCTGGATGTCGCTCTCCAAGAATATCTTTACGAAGCTGAAGTACTTGCACTTCTAATTCCTCTGCATCTTTTAGTCGTTCTTGAGAACAATATATCGAAGCAAGATTGTGCATAGCTCGCAAAGTATCTGGATGTCGCTCTCCAAGAATATCTTTACGAAGCTGAAGTACTGGTACTTGTAATTCCTCTGCATTTTTTAGTTGTCCTTGAGAACGATATGTTACAGCAAGATTTTGCATAGCTTCCAAAGTATCTAGATGTCGCTCTCCAAGAGTATCTTTACGAAGCTGAAGGACTTGTACTTCTAATTCTTCTGCATTTTGTAGTTGTCCTTGAGAACGATATATTATAGCAAGATTTTGCATAGCTTCCAAAGTATCTAGATGTCGCTCTCCAAGAATATCTTTACGAAGCTGAAGGACTTGTACTTGTAATTCCTTTGCATTTTGTAGTTGTCCTTGAGAATGATATATCGAAGCAAGATCTTGCATAGCTTCCAAAGTATTTGGATATCGCTCGCCAAAAATATCTTTACAAAGCTGAAGTACTTGTACTTGTAATTCTTCTGCATTTTTTAGTTGTCCTTGAGAATAATATGTTACAGCAAGATTTTGCATAGCTAGTAAAGTATTTTGATGTCGCTCTCCAAAAATATCTTTTTTGAGCTGAAGCACTTGTATTTGTAATTTTTCTGCATTTTTTAGTTGTCCTAAATTTCCATATATTATAGCAAGACTTTGCATACTTAGTAAAGTATTTGCATGATGTTCTCCAAATATGTTTTTACTTTTTTCTAACCAAATTAAATTAACTTCTTGCGCTTTTTCAAAAATAGCTCCTTCATAAAAAATTTCCCAAAACCATTGACAAATATTCATAGTTGAGATTTCTGATTGCCAAACTACTTTAGCATGTTGATATAAAAATATCAAATCTTTTTTTGGTAAATTTGCATATATGGCAGAGCTTAAAATAAGACTTGCAACAGTTTGAAACATTTTTGGATTATTTACTGTATTTTTAGCACAGAAATGAAGTATAGGATGAAAAGAAATTGCTTGAAAATATATATCATAACTAGCTAAAGATAGTTGGCAAAGTTCATTAATCACTTTATCAAACATATTTTCTTCTTGTTTATAAATAATTTGAAAACCTGCCCATAAATCTGCTGCTTCTGCTATAGGTAAAGCTTCATTTTCTACTGTAGCATTCATATTTGCTTTTAATGCATAAGAAAAAATTACAGTAGGAATAGTTGCATAGTGATAAAAAGCACATATTTGAATAAATAAACGTGCTGCAGAACTAAGTTGTTCAAAACTTACTAAAAATGTAGCATAAATTGTTTTTTGATAAGATTCATATCTCTGCATTTGTTGATCATTAATAAAATTAATTTGTTGATTATCAAAGTATTGAAGATAATTTTTTAGAGTGCAAGTAGCACTACGGGCAATATATGCTCCAGCAGTATTAATAGCTAAAGCATAATATCCTAGTTCTTTTACAATTTTTAAAGCATATTGAAGATTTTCTTCAGTCGATGCTATATTAGTTCGCTTGAACAATAAATCCATAGCATCTTGCTCTATAAGATCACCACAGCTAATACAACAATTTGGAGATGCCCATTGATCAGATAGTCGACTGGTAATAATAATATATCCCTGTTTGCTTAAAGGAATATATTGTGGAAGTTTAACTTTTAGATCATCTGCATTGTCCAAAATCATCAACCACTTCTCTTGTAAACATTTCAAATATTGATAGACAGGTTGAACCCATTCAGTAACTTCTGCAGATTTTGCACTAACAGAAGTATCTGATTTATTAAGTCCTACAGCTTTTGCGAGAACTTCAAAAGCTGCATTCAATGTTGTATAAGATGCAGCATCTATGAACCATATTTTTTTAAACCTAATAATATTCAATTATTATTAAAATAATAGTAAAAGATATACTTACATAGTTTCATTCTCTGAAACAAACTTTAATGCAATTTGTGTTTTTCCACTTCCTCCTTTGCCACATAAACTAACAATACAGCCTTGAGAAGCTGACTTCTCAAATATAGATTTAAGCTGCAGCAGAATATCCTGACGACCAACAAAATATTGACTTGGAGCATCATATGGAAGCACATTCTGAGCAACAAAGGTCTGAGATTGTACTGCAGTCATGCTTTGCACTAGCAAAAAAGTGCTGATGCCAATATTACTCTATAAAATATAAATATTAATATTATAAATAAAATAATAAGTAGTTCACATACATTGAATATTTGCATAACAGAATTAAGATCATGAGAGCATTGCTCTGCCTTACCACGCCATCCTTTTCGATTGAATGTACGCTTCAGGGCACCAGCATTCTGGAACTCTAAGTATAATTCCATGATCTGTATAAAAGTTAACATCTTTGATATAATAATTTAAAAAACTTGAACCTTAATCATGGCCTTGCGAAGTGAGGTAAAGGCATAAACAAGCTCAGGAGGCAAGGAGCCAGTGCCTGGAGTTTGTTTTTCCTTCAGAAAGTCATTGATACGGGCAATATCACGAAGTGCAGTATCCCAGGCATCTTGGCAGTCATCCATTTCCTTTAGTCAATTGTCAACAGTGTCCACATAGGAATGATAGAATAGTGCATACAATTTTCATTGAAACAAGGCTCCCCAGCACTCCCGCCACAGCCTTGATGTAGGGAACCTTCTCAACAGCTTCTCCGGCATCCTTGATAACAGCAAGCACGGTGCGCAGATTGTCCGAGATGTCTGCGGGGGGCTTGTCTTTGATAGCTTCGCACATGGCCTCCAGGTCTGCGAGAGTCACTGGTGGTCGTGGCGTCTTTGGGGTTTTCTTGTGGAAAAGAGGCATTTTCGATGTCTGTGGTGATGGTGGTCGAAGGTCAAGAGACGATGAGGCTGTACTGCTATTGCGCGCGCGTTCCGTGCTGTCAATCCGGCGTCTGCCGGCAGCTTTTCCTCCTCACCATCACCAGCTCGGCGGTTTAGTGAACCCGGTGGCAGATAGACGCCCTTTCTCGCGCGTAATTTCTGCTCGATCGCGTCGGACCAGACAGCGATAGCGACTTTGGCTGGTCAACGCGCCACCCACCGGAGGCCAGACGCGTGTGGTCGCAGACGCGGACACGAACCCCCACCAGCGATCGTTCCCGCTATGTGTGACGCCAATCCGGCGTCTGCCGGTAGCTTTTCCTCCTCACCATCACCACCTCGGACGTTTAGCAAACCCGGTTGCAGATAGACGCCCTTTTTCGCGTAATTTCTCCTCGAGCCCGAGTCAGAATGGACAACAACAGTGACTTTGGCCAGTCGACAGGGTATACAAGGGAGACCAGACACATGTAGTCGCGGACGCGGACGTGAACCGGTACCCCACCAGCGATCGTTCCCCACTACGTGTGTGACGCTCGGACCTCGAACGCCAGCGAGACCAACTTTTAGGACCAGGCCTAGCATGCTGCAGGAATCAGCACTCACTGGAAGATCACGCGTGGTGCGCCGCATGAGGATTTACAATTTGAGGATGCATCCTGGTCCTTTTGACGATGGGTATGGTATGGTGGCCATTTCACGTTTCCACAGCAGGCTTAAATTTTTCTAGCAGCCCCGCGGACGACTTGAAGTGTTCGAATACCCGCAATCGATTGACCCAAGGCTGCAGGCTGCCGTCCTCCTTGTAGCGTGTTGCGCATCGGCACAGAAATTCCTATCCCTTTCTTCCTAACTTTCCGCCCTCTTATTCTCCACTGCCCTTCCCAAAATGTCCTCACCTGAAAACGGTGTCGTTTTGCAAGGGTTGATGCCATCCGTCATCTCTGTTTCGCTCCGCTCATGAACGACGCTATGTTCATTCACGGCAGCATGGTTTGAGACGTTGTAGGAGGAACGGTTCTGCATTAGGTTGACCTCATCGACTAGCAACCGTACTGGTGCTCTGTTTTCCGCTTGACAGCTCTCAAAATTTCTCCAGGCCCATGTCTCCTCGCCGATGCAGAGGCTGCTTATCCTCACTAAAGCAACCACGACGATTTTACCAATCACGGTCGCCTCCACGGTAACGCGACATGTGCGACGACGCACCGGACCCACGAGCGGCATTCTTCTTGTCAATTCTGGCATGTTGTGCTTCCCATATCCCCTCGGGAGGTTCCAATCTTCCGAGGGAGGATTATCACTCATCTCTGCTGTTCCACGACGACGTTCTCAGAATGTGAGCGCTTTCCGGTAACACTGGGTTAATTGGTGAGCATTTCGCATTTTCGGTGCCAGGTCAAGCTTATCTCTCGGGCAGATTGTCTTTCCTCCTGCGCAACAACTCGTCCCTACATGGTCCTACTCGCGCCTTCATGCATTTTCTCCATCCAAATGCCATCCGATCATCTCATCGGCTATCGTTCCTGTTCTCGCTACCGTCATTAGGATGTTATGATATCTGTGTGGAGGGTGCCACACAACCCGATGATGCGAGCGAGACGGCACTGCAGTACAGTTGAATGCTGTGGGAGATGGACCCGCATTTGCCCATCTACCGGTGACGGCAATGGAAAGTACGTTTTGGTGGTTTTTTGGTTAACGGCTCTTGAATTGTCTCCAGGCGTTACCGCTCTCACCGAGTCCGTCCTACATCCGCAGCCGTGCTAAAGCGCAATATTTCAGCGACGACAATGTCAGCAGTTCCGTGGCGACGTTACTGGAGTGAATCCGAATCGAGGAGCACCCGCTCCGGTTGCTTGAGCAGCGTTCCCTCGTCAATTGCTGCATCCAACCCTCGATCCATGTGTTATCCGTATCCTCCTTGCTAGTCAAGGCGCCTCGGAAGGTTCAACCCTCAAAGTGGGAAACATACTCTGGCTACATGCGAAGCATGTAGTCGCGGACACGGACGCCATCGCCAGCCTCTTTTCCCCACTACGTGATGCTAAGATTCCGCGCTCGGCGGCAGGAGAAGCCTGAAACATCAACGAGAGGCATAGTTTTAGGATTAAGCCTACCATTCATTGGAGGAATGAGCGTAGTCGATGTCCTGAGGATCTGGTATTTGAGCCTGTGCCCTTTAACTGCACCAGTTCATGGTGGGTGGTCACCATTTCGCGTTTCCATTGCCATGACAAGCTTAATTCTCGGCTAGGTCCATCGGAGTAGCGACTTGCGCTTTCTTCTTCCTTCGGGATGCTACACTCATCGCCATGTATTTGCTCGGTATGGGTGTCGTTCAATCATTGAAGCAACGTTGTCCTCAAACCGTCACAATCACTCGGTCCAAGATTGCTCATCTTATGTCGACCATCGCCTTCGAGACAAGCCTATCTCTTCTGCATGTTCTCGGTGCTGTTCCGCCCTAATCTACACCCCCGTCTTGTCCATCGCTGAAACATCATCATCTGAAAAGTTCTTTGTTCTGAAGTGGTTGTTCCTATTCGTCGCCGGTGCCATGTTGGTTTTGGCGATACAGCCTGTTCGGTGAGTGGTCACTTTCGCATTTCCAGTGCCATTTCAAACTTGATTCTCGTTCCTGGTTCCACAATCGATCGATTCAGGCATGCTGTCCTCTTCATAGCAATATCTCTCCTGCATGTTCTCGCTGTCGTTCTGCTTCAATCTTCGTCCTCCGAAAAATCGTTTGACATCACCGACGATCTCGTCTATGTCCAGCGACGCCATCGAGACTACGTTCATTCGCGGCACCATGGTTTGAGAAAGCTCAACCGGCGGAGGTGTCAGTGGAAAGTGCAGAAGGGATGAGACGCATGCGGGACCCATGATCGACGGACTAAGAGGAGCAGCGGAGGAGATGGTCCTGTATTTGCGTGTTGTCTTCGTCTAACCGCAATAATA
Organism: Hymenopellis raphanipes; assembly: GCA_036872995.1. Classification (NCBI taxonomy): domain Eukaryota; kingdom Fungi; phylum Basidiomycota; class Agaricomycetes; order Agaricales; family Physalacriaceae; genus Hymenopellis; species Hymenopellis raphanipes. The sequence goes on from JAYMDG010000001.1 coordinate 852,671, forward strand.
ACGTCTCCCGCTCTACAGCTGTTGATCTGGCATTAGTATTTTCGCCGATGCGAAGGCAGCGCTCCTCAACCAGTCACTCCCATGCCAAAGTAACAACGACGTTGGCGACGGCGGTCACCTCTACGATGACACTACGCGAGCGAGGTAGCATCCACATCAACTGTTTAAAGCTTTCTTTCGTCAATTCCTCCATTCATCCCTCCATCCAATATACTATCCTTCCCCCCCCTCGCTAGTGAGGTGCCTCGGGAGGTTCGACTCCTCCGAGGGGGAATCCTACACCTCTTATATTTTCATCTCCACGTCCCAGGACGATCGATGTTCTCAGGTGCACGCTTCCGGCTGGTTTTCTTTCTCAGGATGCCCGTTTGTTGAACGAATCTTCTTCCATTTCCTGCTGAAATTAGTGACAAATACATGGTACATAGGATCTCAAATGAATGCTCGTTGTCCACTCTTCTCGAAGAGCTCGACTAACATCGGAAAAGGCGACTCGTTACAACGTCCCCACGAGTTCTCGAAGAGCATGGGAGGGAAGATGGACGAGCTGCTCCCGTGTGCACAGATGGGACTGTCGCAGGCCTAGAACAAGTCACCAAGAATCTCGAGGAAGTCGTGAATACTAGTCCGACTTTTGCTCATTGCGTTCAAAGGCGATTCTGTTGACCCGCTATCCTACCCCGAGCTGCCTCGTACGCAATATCAACCGCCAAATGGTGAACGTCGGGAATTCAGAGGTCCGGGAAAGTCCGCCGTCTTTCAGACGACCAATTGTATGGCGTATTGAAGTTCATGTAACGTGTTCACATGGAATCGATTGTATGTTTAAGCAAAACGAATATGACGGTGAAGCGCGCACTGCGTTTTCAGCTGTCGGTAAGAGGACAGTGCTGAGAAAGATGTGCCCTCAAAGACAGAGCACACTCGTACTGCGGTTCCAGCTGTAAGTAAGAGGAAAGTATTCCGGTTTGGTCTGCTGTCGAGGAAAGGTTTCTGAAAGAGATGTGCCCTCAAAGACAGAGCCTGCTGTAGACACGGCCGTTCAACCCCAAGGAAACCACTCGATACGCCAACTGTTCTCTCGTTTAGCAAATGGCCCGAATCCAAAGTCGCGTCGACGAAGTAATGCGATAGACGGCGAGAAATAGAAAATGGAGTTATTGACACTCGCCTCTGACGCGTCGGCGCGATCGTTTCCTGGCACTGACGACGAGGACGTGGTGCGGATGGGAACAAAGGCGAATGAAAATCATTTTCAACGTCGCAGCTGCAGAAGCGAACGAGTCTTGAGAAGCTTGACGTGGAATGGGTTGAAGCAATCGGACAATGGAAGCAGAGAATGACAAGATTTCATTGATAACGCGTCTAGTGGGTATGCCAGCGCTCGCTACCGGTTCGGTCATATTCGCAGTCAATATATCTGGAAAGTAAATTAGTGAACAGGTAGAAAGTTGAATGAGAAAACATACCAGTCTTATATTCTTCTCGTCCGGCCCTCTACACACCCGCCAGGCAAAAGTGCATTCAAAGTGGCCGTCACGGAATCTGGTGCATCAGGTTTCGGATCTGAAGTCGAGCTCCGTGGCGAAAACTTCGAGCGTTATCAGATCCATCGGGGCAAAGACAACGGGTTGAGGATATCAGCCTAACGTTCTCGCTGAGCGAGGGCATACCCCTCGTGCTATCAGTCACAATATCCTGGAGCAGAAACACAAGGTGACCAAATCAGAACGTAACATCTCAGCTCACCACCTTCTTGATTCGAGGATGTCCATCGTGTTCTTGCAGAGCAGTCTGAGTCGGTGTCGGTGCCATAGCCGAATCCTTTGTTTCGCGGGTATCGCGGCGAAGGAAGGGTGTTCTATCCTGGTGCATGGCGGCAAGAGCAGAGGCTGGGGATACTGATGGACGATCTGGTGTCAATCCTATGGTCAATGGCGCGTATCCATTCAGATTCAGAGACGGCTCGAAAAAGATATGGATTTGTCCCCCCAAACGCTGGGTCTTTATCCTTTTGGCAAACGATATTTTGAGAGGTAGCCGCGGGAGGTCATGGTGGTCGTGAGTAAAGTGTGATCGTCTTGCACCGGGACCACCATCATGTCAGCTTGCTTCCTCCTTGACGTTCGCTCATAACGACACAGTGTATTGAACAGTTCTCAATTTCTTGAAAGACGCCTAGTGCGAGAAAACTGTCTTAGTGCGTACATGTTCTAACCTTTTCAAAATCCTGACTCAGGTGTACCTATTTCTCCAGTGCTCTCCTGTCGACTTGACCGATAGTCGCGTCTTGGTTCCTAATCACGCCCGTCGACCTGACTAGAAGAACAATCCATAAGCGGCACCCGGTTCACTCTCCTCGCATCTGTAGACGCGTACTCCCAATCTAGGCCAAACCCGCCGCCAAACGAAAGGCAAAAACAGCATCCGCATCCAAGGCGAAAGCTTCTACCTCAGACGCTGCTCCGAGGCTGCAGCGAAGCCTAAGTCGGCCCCAAAGAAGAAGGTGCTGACTTGTCCAATGGACGGAGACAGCGACGCGGCAGGACCCTCGAAGCCCGAGGCCCAGGCGACTGAAATGTACCAGAAGTGCGCATGAAACCATTGCTGCTTACACCGCCTGCGACTGACCGGTTTTCGTTTAGCCCAAGCACATTTCAAAACGAGCTGATTCTGACAGCGGAGTAGACACCGATGTAGACGTACGACTCGTCCTCCTACTACGACGCAGAAACCAAACGTGTGATTAATCCCGAGATCATACGTGTCAGGTTTCTTTAGGATCGTCCACGGAATCTCTGTTAATGCCACGGATCGCAAGGGTGAATACAAGTCTTTCAACTCTCGTGCCATCTGACTGATTATTCGCAGACAGTGGAGAAGATATAGCCCGGGGTTCCAGAGTTGATATTTGGACGCCTTGTCTTCATCTTCCCCACCTCGGATCAAGATCTTCGGCGGGAGGATCTTCACCCCCCAAAATGTCCTCCTCCCTCAAGGTTGCCGTTCACAACTCCTGGCGCGCCACAGTCTATGCGTATCTTCCCACTCGAGCATTGGATGCCGACGTTTGTTTAGGTTCAGCTCCTCCGTGATTTTCTTCTTCGACTTCGCTGGACCTGTATATGGCACGCTCGCTGCGATATCCTCGTTCAGAAAGCCGACAAACATATGGTCAGAGCCTACACAGTGCATTTGTAGAATGCTGAGGTGCTGCTCCGAACAGTTAGTCCATCCAGGCAACCGCCTCTTCCCCAGCACCCTTTTGAATTCACGTCGGAGGGGAATATGGCGACCAAGCCCGGCTAACTTCGTGGAATTCCGACAACTGGCGACATCTTCCTGTCTATCATCATCATCATGATCGCCAATATTCCGCTCTTTGCTTCAAACGCTCTTTATCCTCAACCATCATATCCCGATGCGCATCCTAGTTGTCGGTGGCGGACCCGCTGGACTCGTGTCGTTGCGAAATCTGACTGATCGGGGCCAATTCTAGCGCGTTGAGCTCGAGTGAAGACGTGGGCGGTGTATGGTGAGCTCAATCGCGCCCCTTTCCGCAACGAAAAGCTCAAGGGCGTCGCCAGGTACTTGGACGATCCCAATGATGGTGATACCAAGCCGCGATGGCCCTCACCAACGTATCCTGGTCTGGTGTTCCCGAATTTCTCTCCTTCTTCCAGTACCCGTTTCCCGTGCCGCCGTCTACGCCTCATCAACCGTTCCCTACTTTACTGAGACTTATGACTATCTTCGGGCATTCGCGGACACTTACCTGAACAGCGGCCATATCAGACTGAACACGGAGATCACCTCTGTGGATGAACTGCTGGATGATGCTGGATGGAAAGTCAGCTTCAACGACTGGAATGCTGGCGGGGAAGCTCGCCAAGAGACATGGGGCGCGGTTGTTGTTGCCGTTGGATGTCACGACAAGCCTGTTTGGCCAGAGACGGAGGGTCTAGAAGAGCTCAGGGCGAAGAACGTTGCTATTCACGCGGAATGGTTGAGAGGAGCGCAAGGTTACGAGGGAAAGGTATGCGAGCACCATCTGCCATCTTCAAGTAATCTAAACATTACTCAGCGCGCTCTGGTTATCGGGAATGCTAACTCCTCCAACGATATTGCTGCCCAACTAATACGCGCTCGGCTTAGATGACAAGGCCACTGCTACACTTAACGATGGGACCATTATATCCGAGATCGACATAGTATTCGTCGGCACCGGATACGAGCCGTATCCCGACTTTGTCAAACTCCTCAACGAGAAGGAGCTTCAGTCGTTGATGATGCCACCACCAACGCCGCGTCGTGTCCCGTCGTTGTATCGCTACATCCTGAATGCGCACAATCCGAGTCTCGCGTTCATCTGCGCCTTGATGTCGTATACCCCGTTCACCATCGGCGACTTACAGAGCACATGGCTCGCGCTTGTGTGGTGTGCAGAGATTGTGTACACGCAGACGGAGGAAGAGCGCCTGCTGTTTGAGCGGGATCGGTTGAAGGCGGTAGATGATTGGGCAGCGATGCGGGATAATCCGTCGACGTTGTTTGTGTATGGGGTGTTGGGAGCGTATGAGGAGGAGTATCAGGCTCCTGAACCAGCCGTCGATGGTGGTTGAACGGAAAGTAGACAGCGAGATGAAAGTAGATACGTTTATGTAAGGTATTCCTAAAAGAGAAAATGACGAGCCAATGAGAAGAGAGCAAAGAGTGGGTGTTCAACCACCATGACAGCTGGTAAAAAACCATCGGCAGGTCTCGGCTTCTCTCGTCGCGGTATCTACTTTCATCTCGCTGTCTACTTTCCGTTCAACCACCATCGACGGCTGGTTCAGGAGCCTGGAGGAGTATGCGGTTGCGCTAAAGGAGGACGTGGTTAGGGTGTGTCCTGGGTTGAGGGATGTGCTTCCGGAGTGGTGTGAGGCGAGGACGAGGCGTCTGGAGGCGATGTATGATGCTAGGGTATAAGTCGTTGGAGTGGATGCGGGATCAGAATAGACGTAAGGATTAGGTTTATGTATTGGGGATATATGATTATGGAGTCGAGACAAGTTTTTTTGTCTCCTTAGCCGTAGTCCTGGATGTGTAGGGCTAAAATGACATGGAAGTTGCTAGTAATATCATACCTCCTTCTCCTCGTGATGCTTGCTTTCCAATTCCAAGGCGCGTCAAATACGTCCGTTTCCCGAAACTTGTTGCTGACGTGCTCGCGAGGAGAAGACACACAAATTTGTTTGAGAAAGAAGAGGATTGTCAAGGGTGTAGACAAGCTGCAATGTTCTCTGCTAATTTGGATGACAGAGCGTGTCGATATCGGAGCGTACACCCACCGGTCACCACAATGGTCACCGGTCGGTAACACAGGCACCCAACCGCTGCACCGCCACCCGCAGGATCGTCGATTAGATTTGATCCGGACTCATCATTGAGACACATGGCTTTCGGCTTTCGTCTGTGACACTGAGGCGATCGTAACAGTAACACAGGATGACCATCTACCACCACCATCAATCTTCATGCCGCCGAGTATGCCTCCCCAAACCGCCCCCGTGGCCGAGCTAGCATCCTCTGGATTGTCCCCAGTGGTATACTGGCTTGTATTGAGCCTTTCGAGCGCCTCTTGGGCTTACTTCTACCTGATGCCGCGCTTTTGGCCAGAATCCATTATCACCTCTACGCTCGAAAGGTGTAAAAAGGCCAAAGACTCCTTGAAGGACGTACCGCTTGAGCGCCTGACAGATCAACAACGCGTCGTGTGGGACGAGACTTGCTCGTACGTCGTCTCTTAACAGCAATACAGCAGTTTCTGATGCTGTAGACCAATAGTCTTACGGACAAGACTCACAACCTGCGTAGCCGCGACTACTGGGTCAGGCAAGGCGGGGTGATTGCGACTATCAGGGCATTGAGAGGATTGTACAGAGAAGCGCGCGCGCTGTCGGCCGAGATGGACAAGATTGAGATGAAGCTTGCTGTATGTGACTTTTGCCACCACTCGCCGTGCAAGCACTAATATCAACCGTAGCAGCTGGTGTAAGGATTCGCAAACAATCGTGCAATATCGTTTTCTTTGGGTTTATGGACTAGATATACACTTGCGCTTTCGTATTTATTCTACCTTCTATGCCTCCCGTTATGTTTTCCTACCTAGGTTACCTGCTACGCTGCCATATAGATAATAATTTAATCTCCCAGCCATATTATCGATTCAACACCTCGATGGACCGACCCCTCACTCGACTATTCCAGCGGCATCATTAACAGCATTACAGCAGCTGTATAGCGGAGTTCCAAGCTGACGCGGAGTATCTATGCGCCACGCTTCTTCTTAAACTCTCATATTTCTCAGTTTTCGGGTGTAACTTGTACAGTTCGCTTACGCTGAAAGGATCGCCATCATATCTACCCGTCATTACGAGGGGAAGTTGATGTCTCCGCCTTTACGTCTGGGATGTAGGCATTGGGGTAGCCACAAACGTTATGAGGAAGAGAGCTCGTTGGTCATGACGGCAGTGATCGCACTGGTCCGTTACCCACGACCACCAAGGCCATTGAACACCCACCAGATTATCAGAGCGCGACCCGAACTGCATGCGCCAGAAAAGACAACATTCCCGCTTCTAGGTAGTAGGCTGCCTAGCTGTTGACGCGTCCCGGCCAGTCAACTTATGGAGGAGCCAACAATCGGTCACTTCTCCAACCACACTACCAGGGCCTCCACACAGCTCTCGGAAACAATTTCCACACCGAGCTGGTTTAGCACCCCCATCCAATGCTGACTTCTTCTCCCACAAACCAATCAACGTGTGTCGGTAAGATCCTGCACCGTCGTGGCAGGCGTTAGCAGTTATGAGACGACGAATGTCGTTCACATGGAAGCGGAGCAGTTGATGCGCGCGACATCTTCCGAAGGCACGCGTTGCGCTGTGTTGACTGGTAGGCGGTGCCAAGAAATTATTAGCGAAGCAACTTTGAAAACAATGGTCTTGTCCTAGATTGCGATATGATTAGGCGCTGGAATGGACCTCAGAAACGCAGCGATTATCCATTAGGGAAATCACACATACCTTGAGCGTCACCTCAATCCTGTTCTATGTCAACAGCGCGACGTCTCCCTGGACAGTCCTCTCAGCCTCTGAGGAGCACGGTCACCCCATCTTCTTGAACCCGGTAGAAGCGGGTATGGAGGTCACCAATCGAGCTGTAAAGACTGTTAACAATATCAAAGAATGCCATAAGTAACTGCTGCTGAGCGACAACTTACGGAGACCCGAAAGAAATCTGATCCCACAACGCGCTCGTTGTTCATCCGTAAGGCGTCCAAGAGGAAGATCGTGCCAACGTCGCGCTTCTTTGCATCGCTCGAGCGACGAGCGAATTGATCCTGGTGGTGAGCGACTCAACGCCTGCACCGCCACCACGTGCAGGATCGTCGATCATTTATTAGGTATCACAATGCACCTGTGACGCGAAAACGTCGTAACAAGTAACGCAACATGACCACTTACCACCACCGTCGATATTCATGGCGCCCCAGACCGCCGCCCCCGCCGAGCTAGCGAGCTCTGCTCTGCCTTCGACGGCTTTCTGGCTTCTCTGGTGCTTTACGACCGCCTACTTCTACATGATTCCGCGCTTTTGGCCAGGGTCTATTATCAATTCTACCCTTCAAAGGTGCAAAGAGGCGCAGGGTCGTTTGAAAGACATACCTTTCGAGCACTCTACCGCTGAACAACGAGCCTTGTGGGATCGCATTTGCCCAGAAAATGGGTATGTTGTTTCTCAACAGCAGCTGTAACAGCCTCTAATGGAGTATTCAGCGATAATTTCATGGGCAAAGTGAACAAGCTACGCGCGCGCAACAGCGAAGCTTGGAGCGATGGGGCCTTTGCTTTCGTCGGAGCGTTGGGGGGATTGTACAAGGACGCGAGCGCGGTCCGGGAAGAGATGGACGGCATTGAAATACAGCTTGATGTGCGCGACCTCTCTCACCAACGGGCGATCTGAATGTTAACATTACTGATAGGAGCTGGGGTTGTAATCCCTACGTAAACTTTGGGTTCACGGACGTTTGCATAACCTGTGATTTGTTGTTTCTCTCTAGATCGTGTTTCTTCGCTGCCATTATACATAGTATTTCCGTTTTTTTATCCACTCTCGATGCGCATTTTCTTGATTTAAGATGCCCTCAGCACCAAGATCTTTCAACTGCAGTTCGGCGGCATGCTCTACAGCACTTTAACACTGCCATGGAATCGGGTGCTCGGTGGAGTTTCAATTCCGTACGTAGCTGCGCGTGATGATACTAACTCTATAGGCGAAGTGAAGAATTTGATGGACATGTTGTATCAATCATGATGGGTGAAGAAGACAACGACAACTACGCACTTTGAAGATCGTACGCAACGGATCGCGACGTCAACTGCCAAATGGTACTTGTCAAGAGGAACCAGGTACATTTTCAGCTGTAGGTAAGAGAAAAGGGACCGGTTTGGTCTACTGTCGAGGAAGAAAGAGATGTGCCCTCAAAGACAGAGCCTACTGTAGACAGGCGAGGCGAGGCCTTTGCAAGTCGTTCAACCCCAAGGAAACCTCCAGCTGTTGTCTCGTTTAGCAAATGGCCCAAATCCAAAGTCGCGCCAGTGGTTGATTGAAACGACGAAGGAATGCGATCGAAGGCGAGAAATAGAAGATAGAGTTATTGACACTCGCCTCTGACGCGTCGGCGCGATCGTTTCCTGGGACTGACGACGAGGACGTGGTGCGGATGGGAACAAAGCGCGAATGAGAATCTTGAAGTTCATGTTAAGCGTCGCAGCTACAGAAGCGGCCGAATCTTGAGAAGTTTGACGTGGAATGGGTTGAAGCAATCGGACAATGGAAGCAGAGAATGACAAGATTTCATTGATAACGCGTCTAGTGGGTATGCCAACGCTCGCTACGGGAAGATTCGGTCATATTCGCAGTCAATATATCTGGAAAGTAAATTAGTGAACAGGCTGAGGTAGAGAGTTGAATGAGAAAACATACCAGTCTTATATTCTTCTTCTCCGGCCCAAGGTGGAACGCCAAACGCCCGTCAGGTGAAAGTGCATTCAAAGCGGTCGTCACAGAGAATCTGGTGCATCAGGTTTCGGAATTGAAGTCGAGCTCTTTGCGTTATCAGGTTCATTCGGGCAAAGACGGCTGTTGAGGATATCAACCTACGCGTTCTTGCTGAGCGAGGGTTTTGAAGACCATCTCCATCGTGGTATCACCACCACAATATCCTGGGCAGAAACACAAGGTGACCAAACCAGAACGTACAAGATTCCTCATCTCAACCCATCACCTTCTTTATTCGAGGATGTCCATCGTGTTCTTGCAGAGCGGTCTGAGTCGGGGTCGGCGCCATAGCCGACTCCTTTGTTTTGCAGGTGTCGCGGCGAAGGAAGGGTGTTCTATCCTGGTGCATGGCGGCAAGAGCAGAGGCTGGGGATACTGATGGACAATCTGGCGGTAACCCTATGTTCTATGGCGCGTATCCAATCAGATTTCAGAGACGGCTCGAAAAAGATATGGGTTTGTCCCTCCAAGAGCTGGGCCTTTATCTTTTGACACGCGATATTTTGAGAAGTATCGGCGGGAGGTCATGGTGGTCGTGGGTAAAGTCTGATCTGATCGTCTTGTACCAGGACCACCATCACGTCAGCCGAGCTGCCTCTTCAAAGCCAGAGCACATACACGGTCTCTATATTGAACGGACCTTGATTTCTTGCTTGAAGGATGTCCTTGAATTTGGGTTGGCCGGTACGAGCATAGGTAGCTATGGAGAGAAGGTGCTGGCAGACCACGACGACAACGCCGAGGATTCTCCAATGGAGGTGGACAGCAATGGAGACGACGCGGCAGGACCCTCAGAGCCGGTTGTACAGACGGCTGCGCCTAGACTGCGATTGAAATGTACCCAGAAGGTACCTTTGTTTCTTTTCTCAAGCTTTTCTTGTTGCCTGCGACTGACTAGTTTTCTTTCTTTAGCTCACTCAACTGGAACACGTTTTGAAAGCGCGAAACGAAGCGCATGGTCCATCGCGTTACAAGATCGTTGACTCCATGCACTGGATCGCAAGGTGTACACAAGATCTCGAGGCTCGCGCCGTCGCACTGATTATTTGCAGATAGTTGACCCCACCATGAGTACTGATATGGAGGTGTCATCTCCATCTGCAACCATGGCGCCGGTATTCGAGATGGCGAAAGAGAAGCGTTCCAAGGATGATATTTGGACGCCTTCTCTCTTCATCCAACCACGAACGACAATGAGAGGAATTTCCCATTCAATGTCCACATCGAACTCCCCACATTCGACAATCAGACCAAGGAACAAAGGACGCTTGAGGCTTCTAAGTTTGGCTCGAAGCTGGTCTTATCAGACAACGTTTCAACGAAAGGTTCCTACCGGTCTTCCTGTACTTGACCGTGCATTGACGCATTTTCCAGTCCCAAAGGTTTCTCACTGGCCTGAGTTTCAGGCGGATAAGAAGAACAAGAAGATTGACGAAAACAAGCGAAGTAGGTAATTAATTGGCTGTTTCTCACATCTACGTTTCTTAGATGCATTCTAGTTCTAGGGGGCTTTCCGAGTTTCTCTCCTTCTCCCAATACCCGTTCCCTGAACCGCCGTCTGCACCTCATCAGCCGTTCCCTACTCTTGTAGAGACTTATAACTACCTTCGGGCCTTCGAGGACCCTTACCTGAAGAGCGGTCATATCAGACTAAACACGGAGATTACATGTGTGGATGAACTTGCAGATGGTGCTAGATGGAAAGTCGGCTTCAACGACTGGAATGCTGGCGGGGAAGGTCGCCAAGAGGCCGGGGATGCGGTTGTGGTTGCCGTTGGATGTCACGACAAAACTGTTTGGCCAGAGACGGAGGGCCTGGAAGAGCTCAAGGCGAAGAACCTTGCTATTCACGCGAAATGGTGGAGAGGAGCGAAGAGGTATGAGGGAAAGGTATGCGAGCACCATCTGCCATCTTCAAGTAATCTAAACATCACTCAGCGCGCTCTGGTTATCGGGAATGCTAATTCATCGAACGATATTGCTGCCCAACTCGCCCCCGTCGCCCAAGACCCGGTATACCGCAGTATTCGACGCCCAGATTCCCTAATCTCCCCGACGAACGTATTAAGGACGTGGCGCTGGTCGTCAAGTGCGCGCTAGCGCAAAACGACAAGGTCACTGCGACGCTCAAAGACGATACTGTCATTGACTCATATCCGATCTCGATATAGTGTTCATCGGCACCGGATACGAGCCGTATCCCGACTTTGTCAAACTCCTCAACGAGAAGAAGGAGCTCCAGTCGCTGATGACGCCACCACCTACGCCGCATCGTGTTCCGTCGTTGTATCGCTACATCCTGAATGCGCACAATCCGAGTCTCGCGTTCATCTGCGCCGCGATGTCGTACACCCCATTTACAATCGGTGACCTGCAGAGCACGTGGCTTGCGCTTGCGTGGTGTGGAGAGATTGCGTACCCGCAGACGGAGGAAGAGAGGCTGGCGTTTGAGCGGGATCGGTTGAAGGCAGTGGCTGAGTGGGTGGCGAAGCTGGATAATCCGTCGACGCTGTTTGTGTATGGGGTGTTGGGAGCGTATGAGGAGGAATATGCGGTTGGGCTTAAAGAGGATGTGGTTAGGGTGTGTCCTGGGTTGAGGGATATGCTTCCGGAGTGGAATGATGCGAGGATGAGGTATCGGGAGGCGATGTATGATGTTAGGTATAAGTCGTTGGAGTGGATGCGGGATCAGGATAGTGTCAAGGATTAGGTTTATGTATTGGGGATATATGATTATGGAGTAGAGACAAGTTTTTGTTGTGTACTCAGCTGTAGTCACGGATGTGTGGGGCCAAGGTAACATGGAAAGTTATACTCTAAACAGAGAGGAAGATAATCGTCTCTCGGTATTGTCAACGTGAGTACAATCCAAGTAGTGCCGTGGCCTACTTACTTACCTCTTACTGTGATGCTTCCTTTCCTACTGTCCAAAAGTCCGACAACACCGAAACAGAGGAGGCTTGTTGCTGACATACTCGCGAGGGGAAGAGGCACAAATTTGTTTGAGAAGGAAGAGGTTTTTCAAGGGTGCAGACAAGCTTCAATGTTCTCTGCTAGGGTGCGTCGTGTGACTGAGCGTGTCGATATCGGAGCATGATGTCTGTGTTTTTTCAGCTTGACACCACCCTCGGTCACCACGATGGTCACCGGTCGGTAAGAACGGCTGCACCGCCACCATGTGGGGGGATCGTCGATTAGATTGGGCATTGTATGATCGAACAGTTCCCCTGATCGAACAATTCCAGTCCGTCCAGAGATCCTGTGACACTGAGGCGATCGTAACAGTAACACAGGATGACCATCTACCACCAGCATCAATATTCATGCCGCCCAGTATGCCTCCCCAGACCGCCCCCGTGGCCGAGCTAGCATCCTCTGGGTTGTCCCCAATGGCATTCTGGCTTGTATTGAGCCTTTCGAGTGCCTCTTGGGCTTACTTCTACCTGATGCCGCGCTTTTGGCCAGGATTCATTATTACCTCTACACTTGAGAGGTGTAAAAAGGCCAAAGACTCCTTAAAGGATATACCTCTTGAGCGCCTGACAGATCAACAACGCGTCGTGTGGGACCAGACTTGCTCGTACGTCGTCTCTTAACAGCCATACAGCAGTTTCTGATGCTGTAGATACCACTAGTCTTATGGACAAGATTCACGACCTCCGTCGTCGCGCTCATCGTTTCAGGCAAGGCGGTGTAATTGTCTTTGTCAGAGCGTTGAGGGGACTGTACAAGGAGGCGAGCGCGCTCTTGGCAGAGATGGACGACGTTCAGCTGAAGCTTGATGTATGTGACTTTCGCCACCATTCACCGTGAAAGCACTAACATCAACCCTAGCAGTTGGTGTAGGGATTCACAATCGTCGGATATCGTTTTCTCTGGCTGTATGGACATATCTATTCTCTCGCGCTTTCTTGTTTGTACCTGCTCTGCATCGCGTCGTGCTGTATCATCTAGACTACCTGCTTCGCTGCTATGATCAACACGTACTTTTAACTCGCTTCCTCATCCTCGTCACGCTTCTTGGTCTAACTCTCCTAGTGTCGGGGACGCGTCATTTGAAAGCCGAAGGGCAGAAGATACGAGAGGCGTTTTAGAAGTACCAAGGAAAGCCCCTTGTAGGTGTCCGAAACTCATGTGCTGCGCACCCTACGTGGGTATCTGCGCTGGGCGTCAGACTAATTCATTCCCGAATTTTGATGCGTCCGACTCCAATCGAGACGCGTCTCGATGCAAAACTACCTGTCACCGTTTCTACTACCGCTTCGTCCGCCCTCGTCATCCAATCGCACCATACCTATCTGTCTCTTCATGAGTCTCAACCGCCTGGCTCTCGAAAGGCTCATCCTGGACACCAGTAGAACGTAGCTTGTAAATTCCGCGATTCAATCTATCAACGTCTATTCCACGCCATGTCGGTCTCGCAAAATTGAACGTAAGCTGATCGACTACTTACCGCCACCAGTGCCGCCGAATTTCCTGCCACTTTCGCCCAGCTGACAGGTTCTAAGCTGTTCCCGACAACAGTATGCTTCCTTTGGTGCTCTACTTTAGAAACCTGCTCGTTCCCGCGCTCGTGGCAGAGGAATCTCGTGTCACGAAGGAAAGCTGGTGCAAACATCCCATAGAAGAGCGGACAACGTGCGCGAGAACGAGAACGGCGGGTACTAGGATCCGGACCCTGTATACAAGACGCGGAGCAGCAGAGGACAAGAAAGTGACGTTGAAGCATCTCGAGTTATAGAGGACTTTAATTTCAATGGAAGGACGGACCACGGAACCCTTATTATTCGCATCAAGCCATGCATCGTTCATATATTCTTGATTCCGAGTCCTACCTAAATTTCGTATACACAGCCCCCTAATGAATCTGTTGCGATATTTGCGCATATCCGGTAGTACATACCAAACGTAGACGTACCACGTGTATCATCTATCCCTTAATCCCATCATCGTCGTTGTTCTCATTGCTCGAGTCCCGCGCTACGCGCTGTCCTCACTCATGTGAGCCATTCGCTTGGTTCTTCCGATACCCGTTTGCGACAGAATCGGCTCTTCCTCGTGAGAAGGGGACAACGGTGTTCCACCAGAGGTAAGAGTATGGACTACTGCGCCAACAGCTTCCTTCACTCTCGTAAACCAGTCTTTCCCTCTCGGTTCCTGTGGAGAGTTTTGGGTCTACGGATATTTGATGAGCAAAGAAATAGATCAAGAGGTGCGCACTTACAAGCGGCGACTCGGTGCTCTGTTCCTGTGGGCATTTCTTGAGTGAGTACCGTTTCTGAGACGAAGTGATCGTACGGTATTGAGAACGGCCTCAGAAGGCGGCGTCGAGGCACTGTCAGGCTCCAGAGACGGTCGGACAGGACCATCGTATTCTGGGGATTGATGAACATCCGCTGACGATAATACTGCATTATTGGTAGGGTCTTGATTCGAACCAATACCTGCGGGACTCGGAGGAGGCGGTCTAATGTTGGGAGACCTGGTGGCGACGACGTCATCTCCAGATTTCTGTGGTATTAGAGCAGATCCGGAAGGCAACTCCTTGCGACCGGATGTGATGGGTACAACAGAATGAGTCACGGAAATATGGGGTAAGGTTCGGGGAGGCATCATAGGATTCTGACGCCGTCAATGAAAAAGACGCCTGCGGACAGTAAGACGTGAACATACAGCAGTTCTAGAGGGCTCCTGCGGGCTCGGGATCCCAACAGTGTTAACGAAGTCATAAGGTTTCAAGGCAGCGGACTCGTCCAAGTGCTAGGCTTGAGGCGTTACAAACCCAAGGTCTAAGCAGAAACTGACGTACCGGAACCAGAGTCATTTCACTGGGCGCGAAAGAAATCCTAGATTGCGTGCTCTAATAAGTCAAACATTACAACCCTGACTACAGTAGAAAAGTTGCATACGCACGGAGGCAAAAGTCGGCGAACTGAGATAAGGACTTCTGATGACATCTGTTTGCTATACAGTGGTTCAGGTGATCGTCAGAGCATCAGTCGAGAAAAACCAGACCAGTACGATATTGGAATCATTCTCGATGATCCACATATATTCCGTTTTCCGTCTGGTCTTGCAGATCTCGTCCAAAAGCGTCTTCCATGACAATGAAACTATCGGCGTCGACTGATAGGAACTTCCTCCAATACGTTTGCATTTCGAGATGCCTATAGGAACAGCAGGATCCAGGCGGTCCCCATACCATATGGCATCTACCAGCTGACCAGATGTAACTGAAGAGACGTTAGTCCAGGAGTAAATATCTACATAGTAGAGCAAATGAACCTTTGAATAGTATGCCATGCCGCAGACGACACAGCTGCCTGAATTCCCATCCTGGAATATGCTTGAACAGAAGCAACGGATGATGCCTGTCGTTGTCCGTAATGCAATGTACGATCAGGAGATCCTTTACTACGCGTTTCCCCAGGCTAGAGAGCTTCGTCGAAAAAACAAGTGCATTCTTCGAATCCCAGTCCCCCGAATGCTCCAAATTGTCGTAGAAATGGGGATTGTTGTGCAGTAACTTGGCCATATTCTTAACCTTATCCTGCATCATCCACTGTAATAGAACAGTGTCAAATGTGTCATCCATCGTACACCCTGCAACTAATAACATCCGTGTGAGTGGAGACCGTAACACATTCTCCGGACTGCGTACCTCGGTCGATGTCTTGAGTATCAATATCCTCAGGCTTGTGAGGGTGCGGTTTCAAGTGTCGCACTTCGACAACGATCCTTTTCTCGGACTTGAACATCTTAGCGCAAAATCGTAAGCCTCGTCCTTGCCGTAGAGGGTAAGGCTACCTCGCGTGCCACATCACGTTTACACACAGCCTTCGTCCATTTTGCTGTCTTTCCCGTTTCGGTCTTGGTCAATTGTTCTATGTTGTCTCTGAACGCCTCGACCTGCATCTGTTGACTTTCTGACAAGTCCTGATGTGTCACTGTCGTCTTACCTCGTCACGCATGTCTTCCAACCAATGGTTGAAACAGTCAAATTCCAGTGAAACACCTTCGGTCGTCACCTGTTTGAACTTTTCGACGACCTCACCCAAAAGTTTGCTCGAATAACCATGAATACTCGTTGGTACGAAAGCAGTTTGCATGCTCACCTGCGACTAGACTTCAGCCACTCCGTCTCTGCTTCCTGTTCGCACTTTGTAACGACTTTCCGATATAGACGTACAAGTTCTATCGCTTGAGGAAGAACTTTCCGTCTAGCACGAGACATATCCCGTCGAAGAAACCTGGGAGTTTCCCGTGACACGAAGCCTCCCACAACCATCGCTCGAATGGATGCCTGCTATTCGAATATTTGGCTGACAATAGGAGTGTGAGTCCAAGGAGGAGAGGAACTGCGAGTCCTAGAGGTTCAAGGTACGGAGTAGAGAGTATCAGCGAAACGTTGAGTTCGAAGGAAAAGAAGTGATTCTGATCCGCAACAAATTTAGATGGGGGTCCCTTCGAAGAGTGACATGGAGAATGGATGACAGTGCTGTTTTAGCGCGCGAAGTATGTCTGGGAATAAAAGCGCCCGAGTATTCTTGGGTCTTGCTAAGCTTCCATTCGTTGAAGGAGTGGGTCGCGGCCAGGTACGAGGCAAATGCTATAGTTAATGACTGCCGCCATTTAGTTTTAGTCAGCGATAAGACCCAGGTCCTGCATCTATGCTTTAAGAGGTTAGCGTGAAGAAGGAAGACATGACGCCTCAGCAACTGTTGCACCAAGTCCAATACTCAATAGAGATCATATTTGTGGAAGATCATAGACCATCAAAAGGGTCAACATTTTGAGCGCCGTCAACGCATCGACTGCAGTCTCCCGCCTCTAGTCTTGGGTTGGAACAAGTCCATTCGGTGGTGGTGGTAGCATTTCGATCATTTTCGTACGAAACCTACCCAACCCGGACCGAAGTCCCGCCTTCCTTTCCAGCTTCCACGACTGTCTGGCCCTCACGGCGCTTCGAGCTCAGGTCACGGTATACTCCCAGATATAAACCAAGCATCGGCGATTCTACTACCGTGATTGACACCAGACATGATGCTTTCACTATTCATTCTACGCGCCCACGTTCTTCAGCGCCTCCTGTCGTAGCTATAGTTGGGAAAGACTTCACATCGACTCGGCAATGGCATAATAGAGTTCTTAAGCGCTCGCTCACGAACTCTTAAATACGAAGTTGAGCACCCTGTGGACTGCCGTGAATCCTCATCATGGCTACGCTTTCGCTTCATGAACGCTTGTCTACGATAAAGCAACCACAGTTCCCTGCGACAGACCTGATTAAGGACCTTATCGAATGCTTGTCTATTAGTTTGACTTCCGAGTCGTCTAGTCTTCTCCGAAACACCCACACTCTATGTACTGCTATCTCTCGTTCTCGGGATCTCTGCGACAACATAAACGCGCTCATCTCAGCCTCTTTCAACGAGGATGAATGGACCAGTTTCGATGCGTACACAGCCATGATTGACCCCCTCGAAAGGTGAGTCCTATAGCACTACCCTGTACATCTGACTGAGCGCTACTTCAGGTTTCTCCTCGAGCTGACGGAGCTTGCTGAGAATTCTTGCATTGGTAGCCTCAGCGGCGAACTATCGATCTTGGAATGGATCGAGGCGGGAACGTTGTGGGCGAAGAATCGAAAGACTATGACTGCAACCCTTACATCTCTCTTCGAAACGGCACATTTCAAGGTATGCACCACAGTCATTAGCAATTCGTTGACTGATACAGGATGGCAGTCAACTGCTGCCGAAATAGATCCCAAGGATCTGCCTCTGTTCAGGCATCATGACGATAATGCGTTCTTGGATGAACTGGCCCAAGAGTCGTCCATTCGCTGTGATGCTCAGAAGAGCAAGTTTTCCTTCGACAGCCGGGCTTACCTCGAAGCCACATTGCCAAAATTAAGGGCCATACAGTCGAAGCTCCGTCCCGGCGACAAACATGTACGGGTTGTGAATTCTGATTTGCGAGTGTCTAACGCCATTCTCCTTCAGGATATAACTGAATATGCGGTGAAGTTCATGTTGGTCTTCATCGGCGTTGTTGAAGTAACAGCGAAGACATCCGACAAAGAGGCTCGACAACACTTGGGTTCGCGTGAAGTGCTTTCTAAAGTTCATGAGTATGTATGCGTTCCAACAACAAATACTTCTCCTCAACATCCGTTACAGTTTCTCGACGCTTCTCGAAACGCACTTGAACAACAAGACTCAAGATGCCAAAACTCTGCAAAGTCAACGAGAAGCGCAATGGAGTGCCTTGATCAGCGCACTCCAGAAGGCGAGTGACATTGTGTATATATCCCCTTCGTATTGATTCTATATCTATGCCAGGGCAGAGTTGCTAGCCCGAGCTTTCGCGAACTGAAGAAATTCTCCGCGAAGATACGACCTCCTTATTATTTGCAGTGTCTGGTCTTGATCCAGTACTGCCGCCATCTTATCAACGAGTGCAGCAAGAGTCCCCCACCTGCAGGAGAGCCCCTTGAGCGGTATGCAATTTCCTTGCTCAACAGTCCCGCCTAACATGCTTCAAGAGCGATGAAGGCTGTCACTGCTGCGTTGCAAGCGGCTGCAAACCTTTCGCAGGCAGCGGAAGGTACCAAACGTAACGTTGACGCCTTGAAGACTGCAGAGGTCGACAACGCTTTTGCGGCTGCTATCAAGGCCACCAGCGATTCTTTCAAGGAATACGGAGTACGAAGTCTGATATCGTTGGTGCTTCACAGTTGACGGTTTGTAGATGATTTTCCAGCAAAACCACATCCAAGACGCTAAGGTGGCCGATGAAAGCCGTTACAATGACTGGAAAGACAGGCTGCAAAAGGCTCATCTGGCTCTACGCTTTGGCTTTTTTGATATTGACCCTTACCGCTATTAGATCACCGGAGGCGCGCAAGCGCACACCATCGAAGTCGTGGTTAGGGTCTCGGGCAAGGCGTCGCTGCCGTTGAAGGATGAGACTTGTACGTTGATGTCAGATTTTGTGACGTTGCCGTTTTTAACTCCCTCTCACAGATAAAGTTTCGAGTATGTCTTCGTTGAACATGATCCTCTGGCATGAGTGTCAACGATCGCCTCCGCTACTCCGGGAACGAGTGCGCCAGGCGCGATTCGAAAGACCTGACCAACATGGGAGGGCGCTCTCGCTATCGGAATCGGTTTCTAACGCTTTGGGGGTAACGGCGACCACGACTAAGGCTCGGGTTGTGCTGATTGTAGATTGACATGTATTATGATTATTTGATTATTCCTTTGAAACTGCCATCTGTAGTAGGGTACGAACTGGTAGCGCTTGTATGAAGAGGAGCGGTAGCGCAGTAAATGCAATGAAACATGTCATAGTGGCCTTCACAGCCGTTGTCGTTTTCTCTGAGACCCATGCAAACACGATGATCTCCAAGAGCATACACCACATTCCGAGAATTAGGGAAAGAAGCCCTAGGTGACACAAAGTCAGTTTATAGTAGATGGGTGACAAGAATCGACTTCTACTTACAATGCCAGATAAGATACCTCCATAATTTATGCACTCCGAATCTCGACAAGAGGTCTACACCATCCCAGTTCATCACGGTTCCAAAATTCGGCAGGTTGTGACGCTTGGCTGCACTCCATTGAAGGCCGGAAAGACGTTCAATAAGTACAAGCGAAGTCATCGTAGCGCTGATGTTGAAGACAATGGCTCCGAAAGCTGCTATGTATAAGAAGCTCCTGATGCTTTCCCGGAACTGCGCGACCGAGTCGTAATCATCGTTGATGGCGGACAGAAGCCCTCCGGATACGCCTGCCAGTAAAGAGGACTGTTAGAGGAATAGATGAGCGTAACATAAATCAACGTTATTTTAGGATACGTACCACAACAGCCGCGCTTTGAAACGTTGTAATCCAGCTAGTTCGGACCGATTCCACCAAAGGTGGTAGAGTATCTGAATATCGATCAGCGGTAAGCGTATGTCAAAGCTCATGTCCATAGCATACAGGCTAAATCTCGCCCTGCGGTTTGAGTGCCGGCATCAGCAACACTGGTACGGCCGGCGGTGGTAGGACCACTTGCGTAACTGTTGTGGGACATCGACATGCCGCTTGGATTTTCAGGCTATCAGCATTCAGGATTTATACTCAGGCGCTTGTGAGTACCAAACATTCAACATGTCGAAGCGACATGTTGCACGTCAGGGCCCGAAATAACGATAGACGCGCGAGCGAACTCTGGCTACGCCCGAATACGAGTCTTGATTAAACGCCGTTCAATTGTGCGCGCCAGGCAGTATGGACTACCGGTGCCAGAGCCGCCCGATAGCGTTCCAACATAAATCATGGCAACACTCATTGCCTAGTCAGTGTGAAAGGGCTGCTTAGCACCCGGCATCACAAATCCAGCGCGCAGACGCTAGTAGAGATACGTGAAAGAGTAGACGCCATCCAGCGCTTATGCATGTATTTCGCAACGGAGTAAGTCGATAACGAACCTCCGGGTCTCAATAAGCTGACTTCTGGCGCAGTGCAAAAATGATACCTTGAGTGGGACGCCGCGGTGTCTTCCGGTCTGAACAGGGTTCACCCGGGCTTGTCATACCAAGGCAAGATCTCCCTGACTATCAGCAGTTCTTCCTTGCGCCACAGCGTGAGGATTCTCGACTCCTCCGGTAGTGTATCCGGACTGCTTTCCAAAAACAGAACAAAGAGAATAGGGGGGACATCAACACAGTTTCCATCTTCTATCTGGGGGCTCAACACGAGGAAGCAATGGGCATCAAAATCATGGTAAGAAACATCACGGAGGAAGAAGGACCGGACGAGAGCCAACGGCAATTGAGCAAGAAGCAAGGTGTGATATGTCCTCTTCGTCGTCTTCTGAACCTCTGACACGAAGATGGGGTGATACGCGCCGGGGAGCTGCACGGAATCACAAACAGTGAGGCGAAGCCTTTCCAACGTCGGCACTTCTGAAGGGATAACATTAGCGAGCCCGTAATAATACGGCTCAGCCACCTGAACGTTGTGCTGTTGTTACAGTTTATTGAGAAAGGAGGAAGGGGATGTAGCGGTAAGAGAGTGGAGCGAAATGCAGTATCGGTGAGGGCCGCAGGCCGTTGGCCCCAACGCAGCCATCCTAGGAAACACGGACAGCTGCGAACGCAGGTGGGCCCATCGCATGCGCCATGCGCCTACTTGGACGTCTCGATAGGGGAATGTTGCAGCAGATAATGGAAGCCATGTGCCACGGATGCGATGACTGGGTGGGGAGAGTGGGAGAGAAAGTACATAGTAGAGAAAAGCATGTGGTGGGAATAGTTGATACCAAATAGAGGAAGCGGGTGAGCGAGAAAGAAAGCAGAGTCCGCTTTAACCACGACAAATGGGTCGCGGTGGTCGAAAGCCAAAGGGTGCAATGGCACCACGTGTCGGTCTGAAGACCGATGTGCTGTCCGCACCCTACAGAACAACAACATTTCCAAGTCCAGGTCGTCAGCCTTCGAGGCGACTTTGTTTTATTGGCCGTCTTTGCTTGCATATCACGTACGGAAGACGATTGGGTTGCCGAATCCGAAATTGCGACAAGCGCAGAGATGGCAATTTGGGTCCCAGTGGAGGCCACCCACCGAGCAACTGAACTTGTCCAGACGAAGTCCAGAGCTCATCAGATTGTGTATCCATTGCTAAGGGCATGCCCTCTAGATGGATCACCCCCACGTCGTCTTCCCTAACAGCAGTCCGGTCCACGGCGAGGCTGAACGTCGAGGATAAGAACACGATGACGTAGAGAAGGAATGAAAACTGTCGATCAGGGCGTGTCAAAAGATATGAAATAAACAAATAACACGAGCGCGCGAAAAAAAAATATCACAAGGACATCGCATTCCCGGTCGTCGAAGAAATCCTACATTCGACGAGCTCGCGACACAAACGAGACTGTGCGGGATAAGACGCCAGAAGACGAACAAATATCCCATAGCACATGTTGTCCACTCCGCACGGGAAGCATCGCCTTCTCCATTTCTTCGGGGTCATCTAAGAAGGAGACCGAGGATCAGTTCAACTATCCCACTGTCACAAACAAGTCAAGAAACGCACGTTCCACCGTCAGCGTAAACTCCTCCAACGTCTCTCTCGCCCTCTCCAACAACTTCCTCAACGCCTCCACCTCTCCAATCCCATGCACATGCACCGTCAATCGTCTCAGCGCATCCAGATTAAACAAACACGGATTGTCCAAGACCGCCCGGAACGTCTCGCTCGCATCGCACTTCCACCTCCGGCAATCCAACGTCAACGACTCTAGCCGCGGGCCCGGGACACCACAAGGACACACAGACCGACACGGCCCTTGATCGTAAGTCTCGAACGCCAGGTGCTTGAGGCTCGTGAAAGGACGAAGGAGGCTGCATTTGCCGGTCATGTCGTGTATGAAAGACGTGAACGATAGCGACGTGATGCGATTGGGTGATAAGGACAGCCTTGGCGGCGGCGGAGGCGGCGGAATCGTGCCGAGACCCATCCAGAAGGAGCGATACGGATCCTTGAGGTGGAGGGTATGGAGGTTAGGGAATGCATCTAGCGAGGGTATCATGGATCCGTCCAAAGGATACCCGTTTGCGAACACGACAGCGCGAACATATCGGCGGAGAGTGGGTGAAAGCTTCTTGGATAAGCTTTGGAAGGTGATCCAGTTGACAGGACCGAGGGTACGCCAAAGGTGGACGCGACATCGCGGAAGAAATGCATGAGATACGAGCGCGCATGCTTTGAGCGCGGACCTGTCGTCATAGAGCTCGTCGATAATGGCATCTACAAGCTCTTGAGGTAGTGAGCTGATTTCGGCTCCTGCAGAGCGATATCTGTAGGGCATGATGAGGAACGGGAACAAGTGATGACTATGGCAAGCATACCTCCAGTATGAGTTGTGTAATGATAAGCAGTGCATTAAGATGAAGTATAGCATGATCCAGAGGAGACCGACGGAATGACTGGGAAATATAAAGTGTTGCCCAGCGTTAGTCGCAACGACAGCGATGATCTCGAGCCCAGAGAGATCGCGTCTGGGCGGTATTTAAGTAATTGCGCACACACCCCGAGTGAAATTCCATTATAACGCAGTATTACTTCTACCGAGCATCCACGTTTGACCCTACATTTGAAACCCGTCGTACGCGCTGGGTTCCATGGTCGATCCCGAAACTGATGTGTCCGTAAGAATGATTCATATCTCATCGTTAGTCGAGGAAGAGGGAAGGCAGAATGTGCTCACATGACAGTGCGAGATCCGGGTTGAAAGGAAGGCAGTAGAACAGACGAGAAGATCCAGTTCCAAGAAATCCACCAAGGTCCGCTTCATGAATAATGCGGTATCCGTGCGAAACGGGCACGTCGGCAACCGAGTTGATCGTCCTCCACGAAATCAATTCGTACACTGTTTACAGTCCTGATAGCATGCTTACCTGGATGACGGAGTACGCCAGTCTGCATCCAGACCAACTCGTCGTTTCAGCTGTCCAGAGTAGGAGTATTGAATCATCAACAAGGTAAGGTCGAACAGCGATGGACTGATGGATTTGAAGCTTCCGGATGGCTAACAATAAACTGTTAGAGAAAGTACCAAGGCAAATCATGGACTCACGTTGAATACCAATCAGCGACGCGAACATTTGATGTCATATCCTAGATCTACGCGTCAAACCTGTTCGAATCGCCTAGAGGGCCATAAGAATTGACAGGACGGTTAACTCGGCCTGAAGCGCAGGTGGAGTCGAACAGGTGGTACTAAGCCAATCTAGGTAGGGAAGCGTGTCTCGGAAACCGTTCTCAGTCCTAGCTGAAAGACATGTTTGCATTATATAGGTCCGCAATTTCAGAATCCTTGAAGCTGTAGCGTAGAAACCGATATGGATGACATGCGCGACTGACTACGGGCAAAGTCTAAGACTGAAAACGATTATTATTACAAGTCAAGTGGGAGACTGCAAACGCACCAAGAGTCCTTTAAATAAAGGCATACAAACCAGTACGATAAACTGATCTTTCACAGGTAGTCCTCTTCCGAGTCGTACTGTGGAACAAGCGAAGCTTCAACTTTGACAATCATCCTCCAAGGAATTGAGATTTGTCCAACAAAGCGACCGTTCATGTTCTCCACGTGCATTTCCGTTTCGTGTGCTATACGGACCTCCCTCTCCATTCCTGACTCTTGGTCTTGTTCGGCAGTGTCCAAGTCAGCATTGTTCAGCTTTGGGTAAGAATGGACGATCCGGAACTCCTCCGCGTTGACCAGGACGATGTTGAGAGGCTTGTCCGTGCCAGCGAATGCACCAAGAAAGATACGGTTATCTGTCGTCGTTATACGCAGCGTTTGACGTAGGAAGGGACGAAGCTCCTCGGCCATGATGGTGGTATCGGTACAAGGCGCGATCAGAGAGGCGGCGGACTTTCCTATTTGGGTCGAAGTCGGAGGTAACGGGCAAGACCTGGTCCTAACTGTATCGTAATTTCCCCACGACCACGATGGACGCTGAGCTGGAGCGGCTGCGACAGGAAAATGCGCGTCTCAAGAAGGACAGAGATCAGATTATCACGGAGAGGAATCAGTATCTTTCTCAGATTCAAAAAGAACGGACGAGTAAGCTCTCGTCGAAGAATACGGAACTGTCTAATCAATTGCTTTCCCTCGACTCTGAAATAGACGATTTAAAGAGGACCAACCAGGACCTGTCCGAGAAATTGGAATTGGCTTTGTCTGCAAAGGCAAGTGATGTTTAGCAAGTACAATGATTGCTGATTGAAGGCTACTTAAAGGCAACTGCTGACCTGGAACCAGTATGCTATATTCCGAGGAGGTAGGTAGAGACGGCACCAGGTCCCAATCACGTTAGAGGCGGGCCAGACCCTGTTTTCACACTGTATGAACGTATTGAACGACAATGCTTAGAATGCTTCTCGAGCTTCGACTCTTTGGTCAGACCGAACTACGCCAGCCAGAACAAAACGGTCTGCCGTCTTCATAGAAGCACCCACTCTGGTTACTGAATCCAAATCCAGGTCATATCGAACCGCCAAGCACGAGCAGGCGATAGTTATCTTGGACGATGAAGAGCAGAATTCTGTTCAGGTAAGTTGTCCTTGGTTCATCCTTGTCTCTTACCAACAAATGTATTCCATGCAGGAAATGAAAGTGGAGGCATCAAGCCCTAGTCATGCGAAAGAACCTCCGCCGCCCCAAGAAGGTCCACTGCCGGGACCCAGTGGCCTTGAAGAAAGTGACAATGACGATCCTTTCGCTCATGACTTTGAATTATTACAACTAGACCAGCTTTCCGAGAAACAGCCTAGTGTATCCCGATCGTCGATTTCGGGAGAGGATGCCGCAGTTGACGCACCTCGTACACCCGGAGACTTAAAGAGAAAACGCAACGACCAGGAGGTGGGGGAGGTAAGCTAAGAACTGGCTGACTTAAACTCATATTGACAATCGTAGCCCGAGCTCGAAGGATCGGCCACCCCTTCCACCCAAGTTGGCACAGTTTCTCCTCCAGAATCAAAATGCAAAGCCAAAGTCATCGATATGAAGGTTCAACTCCTCGCTGTCTAATCTGTAGCCTTCAAATTGACCTTTCACACAGCCCTACGAATCCATCTCCCAACAATACCTCCAAACCGAACCCACTTCACCGTAACCCCTGCCGCCCCACCATCCTTCTTCTTCTCCCGAGAGCGAGTCAACAAGAGCTTCGGTGGCCAGATGTACACCTTCATCTCTACACTCAAGAAATCCTCCTCCCTCAACGGCCGCCCCATCAAATGCGTATGGCCAGAAAACGACCTGAACCCGCTCATCGTGTCCCACATTGGCGCCCCGGGGTTGATGTTTGCGTCTCGGCACGAGATCCTGCACGATCCGCCCTGGTACGTCTTCTCCAAGCGCATGGTCGCAGGAAAGGCGCGGTGGGAGTACTGCGGCAGCTACGAGACGACGAACGTTGGTAATATCGAAGCGGAGCAGTTCAAGAGGTTTCCTCGTAATGTGTGTGGCGTTAAACAAGTCGCACGCCAAGTACTGATGTATGATCTATAGGTGCAGCAACAGTGGGGCGGACTGATTTCGGAGAGCATGAGCAGGACGCAGCCTGTTTATGTCAAGATGCGCGTGCGCATTGGGCTGAGGAAGTTAGGGCAAACCGTACAGAGTCCCGTGTGGAGAAAGAAGCGGATACCATCTTCAAGAGCAAAAAGGGTGAAAAGAAGGGTGTCCAAGTTACATCTGAGGATGTAATACGCGCTCTTAGCGCAGGGGAAGAGGTAAGCCTGCGTGCGGTGTGGTGTGGAGTTCTTCAGGTTGACTGACTAGGAGCAGCACCTCAATATTCTCCGTATGCGCTGCGTGGGCTATGACCATGCGTTCGTCGACGACTTGAAGCGGGATATTGCAGCGAGCACGTCAGATCCGGGCCCGGCGAAAAAGAGGCAACAGTGTGAATCAAAGGAAAGTCCGGAAGGAATGTCTTCTCAGGAACCAGTGTCGGGAGTCAGATGGTCGAATAGGGAGCACAAGACGCGTACGGTGGCTTATGATGAGGACTTGAGTGAAGATGACTGGTAGGAAGTTGGTAGTTGTTATCTTGTAAAAGGTTTCACGTTTGGTGTATTTGAAGAGTGTATCCTTTGTGTAGCACATACTGATGAAGAGACCAGACTTAACAGGAGACACAGAGTGTGGGGGCATCAAAACCTCCTGGGGAAAACCTGATTGAGGAGAAAACCACAGTGAGGAAAGCTATCGGGCTCTGGAGGAGAAAGGTATAAGTATATGCAAACATACACCCAGGTTTCGTCCTGACTGTCATCCTGGATAAGCGCCATAATACTTCATTGTGGGTCGTCGATTCCTATAGTAGAGGCAGCGTGTTAGATCGGAGCACGGCGGGTAGAAAGTCATTTGTGTGAGTGGTGGTGGTAGTGAAGAAAGAAGTGCGAATTCCCTTTGACTAGAAGCGACAACTAAGGCCTCGTGTAAGTTGCAGCCCTGCACCACGTTCAAAGGACGCGTGTGTTCTCTGTTCTCTCGAATGCAGAGCACGTGAGGCAGTTTGACCGATCTAGATGTAGTTTTGGAGAAAGACGAGAGTTGTATTTTTTGCAGGCTAGAATTCAAAAGTAAGCACGGTGATGGTAAATCAAGAAAATTTCTAATTCCGACGACTGATGAAGTCGACACGTGATCGTGAACACCCGCGCCACATTGGCGTGGGCTCCCCTCTGTCCAGACACCCTCAATTAAACCGCACCTCGTCGCATCTCTGAGTCATTTGTTGGAGCTACTCGTCCTTCCATTATCCCATCGCATTGTTCTGCATGACTGGCTCAGTTTCTGGCCCAAGCACTGATAACAGGCAAGCAGGACAGATAACTCTGACTGCTCCCCTGACTTTGTCAACTCAAGTCGCCGCATCGAAGGACTAGACACACCATGTCAGAGTTCACTCTTCTCGCTCCTGGCGCGTCATCGTCACCCCCAGCTCAAATTCAGCCAAACCCCACCCCGCCTTCCATCCCTTCTCCTCCAACTCCCCACGGCCCACCTTTTCCAAAAAGCTCCTCATCTTCGTCTCATACACCGCAAAACGCGTATTAAATTCATCCGCGGACGTCGGGAGAGCAGAAGACGAAGGCATAGGTCCAGGAGATGGAGACACAGGCGACAACGGAAGCCACTGCTGCTCTTCGGACGATTGCGAAGGGGCCGGGGGCGGATCCACTCTATCCATGTCTTCCGCAATAGCTCGCAGTAGTCGTTCCCGATGTGTAGGCTTCTTCTTTCTTTTCGGTGATGGAACATCCGGCATAATAAACGTCGCGTCCGAAGGCGCCGGCGGCGACCTTTCCTCTTCCAATTTGACTTGTAGACTCGTAGTTCTCGGCGTCGGCAGTGCCCACAGATCAACGAGTTCATCCGGCGGATGAGGATTCTCCTCAAAGAAAATCGCAAAATCCGCTTCAGATTGACGCGCAGAATTCACGGCGGAGGGGTTCTCAGCGCGAGCCTTCAGCTTAAGCTTGGACATGGACCTATGCTTCTCAAACCATCTCGTCAATTTTGTGACACTATATTGCGCGTTGCCTGCATCCTAAACAAATGTACGTCGACCTGAAGGGCCGGTCATATAGTAGGAATGGACTTACCACCACTAGTTGCACGAGTTCCAGCTTTTGTTCCCGGGAGGGCTTGGTTGATACTTTGTCAAAGAAATCTGAAAGAAAATAAATGAGGACTGTGTGAATGAGGCAGGACGTGAAGATGAACCATTGAGGATGGTCTGGCCAGCTTTATTGATGAGTTTTCTGTTCTCTTTTGTCCTGGACATCATGGTATGCTTGGATGAGGATACGCGTGTAACTTTCAAAGAGTCCGATCCTTTCATGATATATCCCCATTGGGACAACTGCTTCTCGCACATTCTTTTATACCTTTTGGCTCGAAGGACGTTCATAGCTACTTCGTGATTCCAAGATCTCAAGGACATCGAAGCCTACATTCAATGTGATCTACCCAAGAAACCGATCATGGACCATGTCACCAGAAGCCTCGCAGGCGGTCCTGCAGCTGAGCATCCTTTGATGCCTCAAGACAAGTTCAGCTCTCGTTCTAGTCCATCTCAGGAGTGACAGGGCCCAGGAAACGCGCCTTCCGATCTCTCTTCGACCGGCGAAGCTCTGAAGCTGCGGGTATAAGGCGAGGCTTGGCATCGTTCTTCTTCCGCCGAACCGGCGCGCGGCGGCTCTTGGGCGTTCGAGGCGGCGCCTTGGGAGGAAACTTCTCTTGGAGGTCGTCCGCAAAAGCGTGGCCATACCCTACATATTCCATCCGCAGGATATTAATACACTACAAAACAAAAGTGTATGCTTAGACTTAATCGTGCATTAATGAAGACTTGCAGCCGTACCTCATCTCCAGAAATGAGGGCGCTGACAACGTCGGCAGGCGATACGCGGATGCCTTTTCCTGCCTGGACATTCTTCATCTCGTTCTTTATGTCATCTTCCTTTGGATCATCCACGCCGGTCTTTCGCAGGGCAATACGGGCTCGCATCGCAAGATAGCCCTCTTGACGATCCTTCTCTGCTACTAGCCTACCCCACATCATCTGTATCTAAATCCGAGAAAAGCAACGTTAAGACATATTCGTACGACTGAATGGGAGACTCGTACGATCGCGGAGAACCCGGCAAATTCAGCAGATTCGATTCTTCCCGCCGGCGCAAGTATGTATTCTCCAATGTACGACCAGCGAGTTTTGTCCTCCGAGGTATGTTCATTGAAAACATGCAGCGGCTTTTCATCGACACCTATGTCTGTCCGCGATGTGAACAGCAGACCCGGACGACCAGGCTGATTCGCGGAAAGTGGATTGAGATCTCGGGAAGGGAACAGCAGACGCAGGGCTTCTCCATCAGAGGATGGACTCTTGTTTGAGGGAACGATTGCTATAAGATTGAACGCGCCACAACAGTATTGTTTGTTCAGCTCGTCTCGAGATGCCAAAACGTTTTGATCTGCTGGAGGATTGATGGACATGGACGGTTTGCACCCTGAAAGGTAGTGTGTGTATAATGGTTCGTAGACCTGGCCAAAGGGGTTAATTTTGATAAGAGCGGAAAGGGAATGAAATCACAGAGAAGTTGAAGGAACCACTCTGTTCCTTCGGTCTGAAATCTTCGAAACACATGGGCACTGTGAATGCTGGAAGGACAGTAGCCTATATTGACGACGTAAATGTGAATTCAAAATATAGGTAAATTTTCACCTCATCTTGTGCTCGCTTCCGCTTCTGTCCAGCGTGATGCGTTGACTCGAGCGTAATTGTGCTTTGTAGGTCGCACTCAGGGGAAGTCGAACAGTGTTGTGGTGTCTGAAGCTGCGTCAGTTCATAGGTTCCCCTCGCTGGACTTGCTACGCGCCTCGGGAACGACAGACATTGCTTTTTCAGGGTGTGAAGAAGAGTCAGCGGGAGGCATAGACGACAGTTCCAGTTCCTGCTTCATTATGGGCGTCTGTTCAAGAAATTCTTGATAAGTCCAGTGAAGAGTTGAATGTATGTATACCAACCTTGAAGCTAAATCCTTGCGGGTCTCCATCGTCGTCGTCGTCGTCCGATAGAGCCAAAGAAATGGTGTCCCCAGATCCGCTGCCTGCGTTAGATTCACTGGTCGCGCGTTTTGCGCGTTTGGCAGCTGGCGTTGTTGGAGGCGTTGCGGGGTCAAAAGATACAGCTGTTGATCCCTGCTGCATGGTCATGGAGGTACAAGAGGCCAATAATCATGGTGCATACCTCCGGGAGGTCTTCAAACCCATTATCGGCCTGCGGCGCGTCATGTTGGTCGTATCGGAAATCTGCATGTCGACCAGAACACACCGGCAATTGGCCCAATTTTACTTGCAAGGCATCATTTACCCTCCTCAAGTCTTTATTTTCGGCGTCCAAGACCAACATTTGATTCGCCAATTCTGCGTTTTGCACCTTCGCGCGCGTTATAGTTTTTTCAACGGTCAACGGTTCAATGTTGGGCATTGCTTACCTTTTCCCTCTGTAGCTGAGATAAATATTCATTTCTTTCTTTGAATATAGTGTCACGCTCTGCTCGAAGACGTGCAATTTCGTTGTGCAGCAGTTCTGCTTTGGTGTCCATGATGATGGTAAGAGGACTGGAGGTGACAGGGTCGCGCGTGACCAGCCTCAGCGCTTGCATCACACATCGACGTCGTACAGTCCATTCAGATTTTGAATATCAATGCCTTGGGTGCTCGCAATTTACTTACAAATACCATAACGAAAACATGTTCTACAAAGAAACTAAGTGATCCAAACCGACAACAGGACTTTCAACAGGTAAAGAAACATGCGGTCAACTTAAATAATTCTGGTCTTTGGAAAGTCAGCATTACGAACCCCAAGAGGTGAAAAATACACACGGCACAAGTTTAAACACAGATCCATTCCATCATCCTTCAAACCTTGCAGCATCTTCAGATCTCCCAGAGGATCTATCCACTTCGCGCGGGGGATATTCTTCTGCATACAGCTCATCGTCTCAATCGTAACATGTGCCTTGACCAATTTCCGCCGTTTGACGAAAACACACATGAGTGTTGCCATTGCCGACATGACAGCAACATGGTGGTCGTCAGTGTTGTCGTGGAGCCCGCCATCAATCATTATTGAAAAGTCGCTTAGTCGAGGGAATAATTGATCATTGGAAGCTAGCAGTCGAAATGTTTCCACTGGCTGATTACTGTAAATTGCCAGATCCAGTATCTGGACAGTAGGCGCGTTCTCTGCAACGAAGACTAGGTCCTGATCCCACATGCCGATGGTAGTGAGCTGGCGAAGACTGGGACATTTCGACCTCTGGAGCAGTTGCCCTAGAAGTCCCAGGGTTTGATATGGAACCAACACACCCAGCTCTTCCACATCAGGCAGCGAGATGTCATGCAGAAAGTATTCGTGCCCAACATAGAATCTCTTCAGATTGTGCATGTATGTGGGTACTATCTTTCGCGGTGGTGTACCACCGGACTCTCTTCTTCGCGGCGAGGCCGGAAGAACGACGAAAGCGGTGAGGTGTGGAGATTGCTGGGGAATGCGATTGAGGTAACGCAGTGAACGAAAATCACTGTAACTATACACAAAAGTTTCAAGGTGCTCCCAAGGTAGGGGTAATTCCAGATCAACATCCAAGATAACGCGTCTGAGCTTCGGGGCGGTACGAAACGTGCCAATTTGAGGCGCGGCACCAGCGACTGAGGGCATGATCGTGTCTTGTAGCGTGATTTCGACGAGATTATCGACGTCGTGGATGACCCCCAGTGTGAGATATGACACGAGGACGGACAAAGGAATACAGAGGCTCACTCTCCCCCATCGATGACTTTCGCTGGCGAGCATACGTAGTGCAGACCATACTTTATCATCGCAAGGAGATTCTTCAGGTATGTATGAGAGGTGGAACGTAAAGTCGAGGGGATACGCGCAAGACCTGCTCAATGTCGCAGCTAAGGCTTCGCAATTGAAAGCCTGAGTGGAGGGAATATCGTTCAAAAAGATGCGGAATTTGGCCCACAAGCGGGGATATCCCAGGGACGTATTTCTCCAGTTCTGGCAAACGCGAGAAACGGTCCAAGGCGACGCTATTGCATCCAAGTCGACACGATTATCTGCACTGGCGTAGAGGAAGATTTCTGAGAGCAGATCTTCTGGACAATGTGCGAAATTCGAATACGTGTTCATGGTAATTGCGTTTCTGCTCGACACTGAATGGGGTCACTTGGGATTGACTGTGAAACGACTTACTTTGAAGGAAAGTAGGTATTCAGAGTGCCTTAATTGACATAAGCGTCACCATATGACACGGGCGATAGCGGCGATACTGACAAGATTGATGGTGACTGTCAAGACTCAAAAGTCAACAATCAAGCTGTTACTGGAAGACCTTCCACGTGTTAACCACGTGACCCACGCGCTCGTTCCGTCGCGACTCGCCAACGACCATCAACAGACGCTACTTATTTAAAATATCTTACATGTCCGTATTATCGTTCACGAGATCGCCAATGTTCGCAGGCATTCCGTCTTTCCCAATGACTTCACCGTTTTCAACATGCTTCCCCTTCAGCAGTTTTTCCAACCGCTCCCATTCCAGTCGGAAGTCCTCTTCATGCGCATCAGTGTTTGCCCTATCAAAGTCGATAACGGAAATTCCGCCCGCCTCATTGACCAAGATGTTCCAAGTTCTCAGATCGCGATGTAGAACACCCGCGGCATGAATGGAGGACATCGCAGCCCGTATAAGAGATCTGTGAATTGATTAGGGGGTTGGCATTTCATGAGATTAGGCTCCATATTTACTTTTCATCAGCCGTGAGTTTAGCTCGGCGCCCACCGAGTGAGCGGCCATCGTTGCTCAAGATCAGTGCACCAGCGCTGCGTTGAGCATCCTGATAAAAGCCAAATACCCATGGAATACACCTCACGTCGGCAGCCTTCAAGTGAGCGTAAACAGAGTACTCGTGTCGTAATCGGCATAGGCGTCTAAAAGTCGTTGCTAGCTTCACGACTATCGGTTCGTGCTTGACATTGGGAATGGTGGCCGCGAATACATCACCCGTTGCACCTGTCCCTAGCCGAGAGTCCAAGACCAATGTAAGATAACTAGTGGGAGGGTAGGCTGCCCTTCGCCTTTGGCCAGGTTGAAGAAGAATTGAAGGTGAAGGAGAATTATATATCCCAAACCGAATGTATATGGCGATCGCAATGTGTCGAGAGAACGAGGTTTCAAGGTTCTGCAAACTGATTAGTGATGCAGTCTCTGGACAAAACGACAAAGAGAACATTCATCTGTGCAATAGTGCCTGAAGAAAGAGCAACGACCTTTACAAGTTAGGTCAGTAAGTAGAATGGTTGGAAAATCAAAGCTGGCGAGCCTCTACTGATTTAATCATTCTTGCACTGGGCGACTAAGGGCATCAATCGACGCAGTACTAATCTAGAGGCTTCATCTCACCTTTTGACGGCTCGTGGTTGCTTTCCCTTGTTGTTTCGATGTACCAATCTTGGCGTCCGATGACTAAAAATCGTCAGAATTTCGTCAAGTAGAATAACCGTGTTACATACCTTATTACTTTGTTTTCCCTGAACTGTGGCCTTTCGTTTTTTGTTGGAACTTGCTTCGGTATCTGGAGGTGCACGCTTTACTCCGGCAGTGGGTACGGGAACGGGTTGGGACGCTAGACGGATCCGATAACGTTCCATCACATCCTGCGCGATAGCAATATGAATACCAACCCAAATCTTCCCATACGCAGGGTTTTTGGCATGACACACATCGAATAAATCCGACAAGATCAACGTTTGCGTCTCGCGATGACGAATTCCAATACGTAGATAGTTCCCGCAATCGAAGACAATGACCGAGGCGTCAGCTCTTACTGCGTTTGCCCATGCCTGCACCGATTTTAACCGAAAGTAGAAGAGCAGAAATGAGCTCACCCTTTGGATATATTGAGCGGGATTGTCACGCCACTTTCCCTTCCCGATAGGCATGACACGACCAGACGAGCAGTAGTCTACGACGGGAGAATTGGTACGGGAACTACGTCGGATGTAGCCATCACGACGCCGGATGGGATCAAGCTTGGGAAGAGGCCATAACGGGTGAGGGTTATCAAGTGGTCGTGGCATCTTCGAGGCTGGAGACGGGTTGACTGTGGTCGAATTGGACGTCCAAGGAAATTCCTTCATCTCCGCCATAGACTCCATCTTCCGAAGCAGTTCATGCGCACCTGGACAAAAGAACATGGCAGTAGCGAAGTGAGGAAAGTGTTTTCCTATATCCAGAACTTTCGGCCGTAGTTCTGGGTTGAACTCTTGTAAGAACTCAGGCTCCATCGCGCTATAGTTGGCGAAGCGAAGAAAGACATGTTCGACGAGGAAGGCGTTGGATGAGTTTTGGTCACAGGTATCCAGTTGAGAATATCCCCATGAAAGTGTCGTAAGGACCAGTGGCTGCTCGGGGTGTATATATATACTAGACGCCAGGTGTGAAGCCACAAAACCGGCCCCCAGTTCTTGTGTCATGGCTATAGGCTCCGCCGTGTTGACGTTGCCCGACCTCTGATACCAGTCCTGCGGACGTCCAAAGAAATCATCTGGTATCAAGTGACGATTAGAGAAACCGCCAAGTTTTGCGTCGACAACGTGCGCGAGCGCTGTAAGCAGAGGAGGATGTATCACGACGCGCTTTAGGACGAGATTCTCGTCCATGTGCGTGTCGAGAAAGTTGCCTGGGGGATACTTGGGTCTGGGAGATGCCACGCCATCGCGTCCGTAACGTGGTGGGTTGAGGTCCATAAACCTCGCTTCACGCGTCGTGGCCATAGTATGGATGAGAGTTCGGCGAGAGCCACAAAATGAAGAATCTTTCCTTGAGTAGATGGTGGCGGCATTGTCCCATGCATGGAGGAATTGATAGCTTCTAGAGCTATTTAATCCATCCCACCGTTATGCTTTGAGTATTCCAGGAATTGGAGGTCATTGTAGCTCGTGCGTGTCCAAGTTGAAGCGAGAAGGATCACTGGTCTCACCACGTGGCAGAAGCAGCTTGACCACAAACCATCATGTCCCCAATGTCCGATTTGTCCTGACGTCTTGAATCTTTTCGTTCCAAACGTTCATCATTTCCCATTTTCTTCTCTTTACCACCATTGTCCAGTATTCTATACCGACGTCCGGGAGAAGTCACTGTTCACAAGGCAAAAAAATTACTGATTCTCAAACTAGAAGAATCATATTATGTATTCACGTTGTGAACAGTGGCACGTTTTCAAGAAACGGAAAGCCGGCACCGACGCAGAGTTGACATAGATCGATGTCCATGTTCACAGGATCCGGCCATTGCGGGCACTCGCGAAAAAGGTGCTGTCCTTCCCTTCATTACAGTGTAAATCCTAAAAGCTTGTTTTGCAGTACATAGTGCCGGAGCCGGCGAGTCGAGTCAAGCTGCAGGTTTCCAAAATTTGGCTCCGCACTCGCACTCGAGGCAATGCAGCGCAGTATCAATTATCCTATTCGCAGCGAACTTGCGTCCGTGATTGGCGCCTATGGCGCTATAAACAGGTCCTGACTGCTTGAACTTGAAGTAGAGGCTGTACACAAAGTAAGGAACAGCAGTGCCGCCAAAACTAATTCCGTTTGGTCTGACTCGTCAAATTTCAGCGCGGACAGGGCGGTGCCAACCACGCGTCACCAATTTGACTTCTGACTCGACGTGCGCTCCTGTACGTACCGATGACAATTAGTTGATGCACCCTGACTCTTCCAAGCTGCCATATATTAGGCGCATCCAACAAAGCATGGATTCCTCATCATCTTTCGGAGGGTTCCACCTCCGTTCATCATTCATTCACTCGTTATCGATTATACCCATCGACATCGATCTTGAGTCGGGTGTGTACTTAGACCTTCACCCTTGCAATTGCCTCTTTACTCCCAACCAATATGGCGGCGTACTTTCAACAAATCCTCACTGGCCTCGCGCCTCTTCTCAACAACGGCACCGCCGTCAACGCGACGATGACGGCGACT
The DNA here is from genome assembly GCA_036872995.1 of Hymenopellis raphanipes. Classification (NCBI taxonomy): domain Eukaryota; kingdom Fungi; phylum Basidiomycota; class Agaricomycetes; order Agaricales; family Physalacriaceae; genus Hymenopellis; species Hymenopellis raphanipes. The sequence goes on from JAYMDG010000001.1 coordinate 888,918, forward strand.
GCGTCCCCCGTGCCACTCTCCTTCCCCACCGACTTGTCTTCGTTGATGGCACTCTTGGCGTCGCTCTCAGCTTTAGGAGACTGGTTGAAGTTCATCGTTATCGGTGGCTTTTTCGAAACTTGCCGTCGCCTCTTCTCCAGCTCGTATAGTACTATCTTGGAGTCATTCTATTTGCACGCGTCGTTTGATGAGGATAACGCATGTTACGGTGAGTTACACCTTTTCGTGTTACATAACCTCTACTAAGACTCAAATCCGATTCGTAGAATGGATGATGGTGTGGCTCTCGAAGCAGCCTTCTTGGGCTAAAGCTCGCAATGTCGAAATCACGACTCACTCTTACGGCGTCAATGCAAGCGCGATTGAACTTATTGGTCCAAATATGCCGGGCTTGAGCGATGACGATGACTCGTCGCGAAAGTTGACTTATCTTCCCTCCCTATCCACGACCTATTCTCTATGGTATAAGAAGCGTTACATGACTATCACGCGCACGGAGCGCGAGCAAACTGCGTGGGGTCGAGGCAATAAGACGCTTCATATCAGGTATGTTTACTATCCGTGTCGCTCGTGATGTAGATGAAGTCCTAATGTTTCCCATAGCATTCTTGCTCGGCGTCATTCGATTTTGTTGGAACTACTTCAAGAAGCTCGCAAGGCGTATATCGAGGCTCAAGAGCACAGCGTGACTGTCTACGCTTCTGATAGGTTAGTGGTTAAATGAGATTGCTTTAGTCTTGAATCTAACGAAGATGCATAGCTCCAACAACTGGCGAACGGTCTCTAATCGTGCGAAGCGCAGCTTGGATTCTATCATTCTTGACCCGGGAATGAAGGAGCTTCTTTTAGAGGATGCACAGGACTTTTTGAAAAGCAAAGATTGGTACTGTGAGCGGGGCATTCCTTTCCGGCGCGGATATCTTCTCGTAAGTTCACACGCATTAAATGTTCGTCTATCAGTGGTACTGATAGCGTTGCAGCACGGTGTTCCCGGCGCGGGCAAGACTTCCATCATCCACAGTCTGGCTGGGGAGCTCAATCTTGACATCTACATTATATCGCTTTCTCGTGCGGGTTTGGATGACTCTTCATTGGATGAACTGATCAACGAGCTTCCGGAACGTTGTATTGCGCTTATGGAGGACATCGACGCTGCGTTTACGCGCACTCTCAATAGGGATGAGAATGATGAGGATTCTGAGGACGGCAAGGAGAAGAAATCGTCAAATCCTCCTCCTCCAGTGACGAGCAGGTATGTACTAGTCTTGTTTTGTTCCGAGGGTTTTGTTAGCTGACCAGGGTATTGTAGGGTCAGTCTCAGCGGCTTGCTCAACGCTCTCGACGGAATCGGTGCCCAGGAAGGACGTATCCTTTTCGCTACGACCAACAAGTACACCTCGCTCGATGCTGCATTATGTCGTCCTGGGCGTATGGACATCCACGTCGAGTTCAAGCTCTCCAGCAAGTATCAGACACGGGAACTGTTCAAGCGGTTCTACATCCCCAAGAAAGCCAATGACGACGACCATGATGACGAGGACGACGAGCAGGATTCGGGTTATTGTTCCAAGACTGCATCTGAGGCGGGCGACTCGGCTTCTGGGCCTGATTCCCCACTTTTATCTGCCGCATCCTCCATTACCTTTGTTGGGAGCCGTCACAGCAGCCAGGGACCCAAGATTTCGAGGCGGCGGGTGGAGAAGCTCGCTGATGCGTTTGCGGATGTGATTCCTGAGCGCGAGTTTTCGATGGCGAGTCTGCAGGGGTATTTGATGACGCATAAGATGCGGCCTGTTGCGGCGGTGGATGGGGCTGCAGCGTGGGTGGAGAAGGAGATGGCTGAAAGGGCGCAGAAGAGTGCGAGCAAGTCATGAGTGGGGAGGGGGTGCATGTTTTCATCATGATGATGCTCGGGCGCTCTGTGTGTTCCTACATTGGATGGTCATCGACTCGCGCCGCGAGGAATGTGGACTACTTACATGCAAGTGGTGGTGTCGCTGGCCGAGATGGTGATTGAGCGTTGGGCTCACAGGATCTCTGCAGTATGATACAGTATATATATACCTAGATAATACCAAACAAATTGTATACCAAAGACTTTGGGAGTTATGAAAAGGAATCTGGGTAGAGGTAACCTCGATCCTAGTGCTTAAAGCTAATGCAGCAGATTAAAAAACAATAGTGACTCTTGCTTGCAAATTCCGGTTCTGCGCCACAAGTGTCACGACTCACGGTCGCGCGTGTCACGTTGCTTCCTTCCAAATCTAGGTTTGCTCTACACCACCATCACTCTTTTTGTTCAATTTCGCTCTTTTTCTAGTCCAACATGAAGACTTTGAAGGACTTGCTTGGTGCGCGACGTGGACGGAAATCCAAGGAGTCTCCTAGCCGCTTCAAATCCAGTTCGCCCCCAGTCATTATCTCGCCTTCCGCTATCCTGGTGGTCTCGACGCCGCGCTCGTCGCCCATGCCTCGCTCATCGCCCTTGACCGTGCCGATAAGGCTCTCGCCGTCGCCTCAGCCGTTGGACTGGCAGTCACGCATCCAGACGCTAGAAAGGGAGAATGAGAGGCTGAAGAAGGAAGCGGTCGTGCGCGATGAAAACTTCAAGCGATTGCAGAGGTCTTACAATGAACTGCTGAGGCACAAATCTCCTGCACCGCAGAGACGAGTCAGGAAACAGGTATGAAAAAGCCCTTGACTGTTCCTTGACTTGGTTATCGACCATCTATCTATCCATACTGTACAGCCGTCGAAAGCCCGGATTTCCGTCTATCAAGACGCAAGTGCCAACTCGAAAGTCACTCCTTCATCTACTCGCTTTGTTTCCCGTATACCAGTCAGAGCGCTCAGCCGCTCAGCCCTTCCTTCGAAAGTAACGCCTCTGCGGCTCTCAGACAGCACCACCACCACTACTACGAACCGCTCTACTCCTCCGTCCAGCACCCGCCGATGCACGCCGTCGCGTGAGCTCGGCACTCCGACGCCCGCAGGACGCACTCGCGCCGCAGTCTCTGGAAAGCAGTCCATAATGTTCGTCAAGCCCCAGCGCTCTGTTTCGTCCATCAAGGCAACGACGAGACGCGCTTCGCCTCTCTCTGTCCTCCGCCCGAACCTCCCAGCTCCTACTGTACTACCGCCCTCGCAGAAGGCGGCACGTTACAGCACGCATGATTGCAAAGGGAAGGAGAACGGTGTGCGGCCGACGTGGGTATAGAATAGGACCAGTGAGGAATTGTTTGATATGGGTTGGTACTTAAGAATTGATGGTCACAGAACTTTATCCTTTAGCATCAGCCTGTATCAGACATTTGCCGCAATAGTATTACATGATTGAAAAATCCAATCTTAGATTGACGCCACAGTGAGAGCCTCACGAGACCAAAGCCTTCTGTCCGCTGTATGCCATTCGATATCTTTGATGCTCTGGATGACTTGCCTCGATTACTGAACTGAGGACGTGCTGGTGTAGAACTACTACCCCTTGAGAGCGATTACGCTGGAGGTCAACAGATCGAACTAGGCAAGGTGAGCGACCAACGATATTTTCGTAGTGCAAAAATTACTGATTTTTGTACCTCGGATTGGCCACCCAAGGGATCGAACCTAATCACACCGTCATAACCAGACGCGATGCCATTTCGCTAGGCGGCCATGTCGGTTGCCAGTTGTTAAACGGTGCCGTAGAATGCGAAGGAGACAAAGCGCCTGACTCTTTTGTCGGCAGCGTCGGATGTCGACGAGCTGAGATATGCGCCAAGGCCGAAGATGAGGGACTGAAGCATGGTGTTTCCCCGCGAGATATCGAAGGCGGCGAGAGTGCCACGTGTGGCGCAAACAAGCAACTACTCAACGTCGATTCAGATAAACGGTTGCGAATTCCCTGACTATAAGACTACTGTACTACTTATTCCTGAGATACTCTCTTCTTTGCAGTTGGCTATGAAGATGAGGCATCTGAGCATGGAGAGAACAATGGAATAAGAGATATGGTGAGAAAGATTGCTGCCAGTGGCTCTTCCAATCAACTGTAAGAGGGAAGATCATACGTCTATCAGACATGGAACGAGGAGTTCGTAGCTTAACGTCCCAGGAGAACAACTGCTACCACCCGTTGTGGACGAGCACCCTCGACGAAGAGGAAGTCTTTAAAAGAATGTACGCCTCTCCGATCAAAGACATGTGCTAGCAGGACTTGGTCGTGCCCTTACCCACCAAGAAGCACAAATACATCAGGGAGGAGAGGCCGCGGGGGTGTATGCGCTTCTTGAAGAAGAAGCCCATGTTTGTGAGGGTCCAAGTCTCTTATGAAAGCGAGGCCAGGCTCCCCAAGTGGGGATTGGTGTCGATCAAAACTTTTGAAGGATTGGCTGGAGATGGAGATTATTGAGTTGAATACGGAGGATAGGTTCGTTGTGTCTGCGGTCGAGACTCGGAGGGGGGTGTCGCATGTCGAGGGGACGGAGGATCCGAGGGAGTGGTCGGCCAAGGAGATTTTGCAGCTCCCGAGAGAACTTTTGGTCAGGTGAGTTGGCAATCTTCTGCAAGTCCACCAAACTGAGGCAATTTGGGAGAGAGATCTTCAAGAGCAAGCGGAAAGGTGTTCATATTACGCCTCATTGAAGACCTTCCGACTCATAGCCAGACTCCGCCAACGAACTGAAATCAACGCGCCTCTCCTTGAACAATCTTCCGGGAGGCGTCCTTGTGGCGGTGATACCATAGTGTGGCGCGTGGGAAAATGACAAGCGAAGGATCAGCATGTGCTTTTTCACGTTTCGCAAACGCCAGAACAGCCGTTCAGTCTGTGAGCAACCACTCGGTAATTTGATGGTGTACGAGAGAGGTCCTAATGACGCGCGCCAGCTCTAATGTCGCAGGAGCACACCTGCAATCGGCCGTTGTGGACGAGTACGCTTGACTTGGCGGAGGGCTCGCGGAGAATGTGGTCATCACCAATGAAAGGCGGATGCTGGGAAGACATGGTCGTGGCCTTGTCCATCAAGAAGCACAGAGCGGTATCGGAGGAGAGGCGGGGGTGGACGCGATTCTTCAGGGGGCCCAAGACTGTCTGGGTCGACACCGAAAGACCGATTAGGCTCTCAAAGTTCGGCCTAGTGACGATCGCGACCTTGAGGGACTGGTTGCAGTTTGAGTATATCGCGTTGAACAGGGAGGACAGGTTCGTTGTGTCCGCGGTCGAGAGGGGAGTGTTGCACGTCGAGTGGACGGAGGATCCGAGCGAGTGGTCGGCCAAGGAGATTTTGGAGCTCCCGAAAGATCTCTTGGTGGGGCTTGACCCCCAGGCCTCGCCCAACCCCCAGACTACCACCTTGGACGAGAGGGACCACCAATCCTACCGCAATCGCAGAGAATTACCTTGGACGTGAAGGATGAGACAACCTTAACACCAGCCGTCTCGTCGCGGCATTCTTGGTAGATTAGCTGCGCCACAAGTAATCGCAGGAATCGCTGATCTTCAGCGAGACGCAAGACGACATGGTCTCCGAGTCCTACAAGCCGGCATACGACGCCGTAACGGATATTGTACTTCTACATTGATACACGGAAAACCAAGTAGATAGTATGTGCCACAGCGAAGAAAAGTACAATAATATTCATGGATAACACGGGCGGAAAATGAGAAAGATTACTTGTTCGAGATGGTATCCCTGCAAGTCAACTATAACTCAAGAAATGCACAGGGATCAGATAGCGTACTCACCGGGAGGATAAGGACGCTTTGTTGATGCGGGGAGTTGGTACCTCATCACGACTTTACACCACCTTTCGGAGGCGATGCCTCCGTCGTGCCCGCCTCTTTGCGATTGCGACTATACGGCAGACTGCGCTTCCCACAAGCATTCATGTGACACGAGCGCTCGTGTCGCATGCGTGCATCTGCACGCGACAAGTCCGTCCCACAGTTCTTGCACCGCTTCGACTCGTCGACAATTTTGATCTCGGGGTGGGCGCTGGACGATTTGACGTGTCGCTCGACGTCGTTGGAGCGCGTGAACGTCCGGGGGCACCCAGGGATAGGACATGGGTAGCGATTGCCAAGTTTCTGCCTTTTGAGGGAAGATTTGGGCGGGCGGCCGCGCTTCCGCCTTTTGAGGGACGAGTTGGGCGGGCGCCCGCGCTTCCTGGGGACTGGGACGTCCTGGCTGATCTTCGCCTTCCTGGTCCGTAGTGACATCTTGATTACGCCGCCTTTGCCATCATCCTCATCCTCATCCTTATCCGAGTGATGTTCTTCCTCCTCGTCATCCTCAACCGAGTATTCCTCTTCCTCCTCCTCCTCCTCATCCGAGAATTCCGCTTCCTCCTCCTCCTCCTCATCCGAGTGTTCCTCTTCCTCCTCCTCTTCGGATTCAGGCTGCGCCTTTTTGATAGCGCGCCGTGCATGTCGCGATGAACGTGATCGAGACAAAGATGGTTTTGGTTTTAATTTGGAGCGATGCGGTAGTGGCCTGCAAAGAGGCGCGGAAACGGAGAACGAGCCGCGACCGCGAATGACACGGAACGAGGGAACAGGCGTAGGGATGCCTTCCTCCTCCTCCTCCTCCTCCTCCTCGATGCGCTTTCTCTTTAAGCCTCCGAGTGTCTGGGGTGCGTCCACTGCATCCTCTCCTGGTATAGAAGATGATTGATGAACACCGTGTTCTGGTAGCTGATTTCGTTGCAATAATTCAAAGTCGTCAGCGAAAGGATCATCATCATCATTGTCGCTTTCGCCAAGGCCGCTGCGTTCCGAAGGAGAACCTTCAAGAAGCGGCGGTTGTTCTTCCGCACAAGTGGGGCTCGGTGTCTCCACCTTCATTTCCTGCATGGAATGGATGTGTTGTCAGAAACAAGGCTTGCCTAAGGACCACATACCTGAACAAAACTCTCTTCTTCTTCGTCTGGCATGACTATGGCCCGTTTACGGGCAGCTGCGATGCGAAATGGCCTGGGATTGGACTTGGATAGAATGGGGATTTCAACAGAGACAGATAGCCGAGGAATACGTTTGGTTTTGACTGGTGTAGGACGGTCCAGCGAAGGAGTCAAAGCTCGGGAGGCAGTCTAAGCATTGTCCTTCAATACAGCTCAAGAGGATACTGGTACAGCTACCTGTACTAGTCTTCAATCAGCAACCATTGTACTTCCTGCAAACAAATCCAACTTGCCTGTGCAGACAAAGCTAATTCCAATTTCTCGGACAAGTCCTGGTTAGTCCTCTTCAAATCGTTTAGTTCAGAGTCGAGGGCAAGCAATTGATTAGACATTTCCGTATTCCTTGTCCGTTCCTGTTGGATCTGAGAAAGATATTGATTCCTCTCCGTAAGAATGTCGTCCCTGTCCCTCCTGAGGCATGCATTTTCCTGTCGCAGTCGCTCCAGCTCAGCGTCCATGGTGGTTGCTGCAGTGGGTGGTTGGGAGGAAAGTCTCCAAATATGCCGTTACCAAAGTCAATCCCGAATGGGAAGGTACCCCGCGTGTCATGAGTCGCGTCTTGCATCGATACCACCATCATGGCCGAAGAGTTCGCTCCCTTCCTACGTCAAACACTGCGCATAACGACGACAGATAACCGCATTTTTCTGGGTGCATTAGAGACAAGCCTCTCAACATCGTCCTGGTCAACGCGGAGGAGTTCCGGATCGTCCATACTTACCCAGAGCCGGACTTGGACGCTGCCGAGCAAGACCAGGAGTCGGAAATAGAGAGAGAGGTCCGTATAGCACACGAAACGGAAATGCGCGTGGAGAACATGGACGGTCGCTATGTTGGACAAATCTTGATTCATTGGAGGATGATTGTCAAAGTCGAAGCCTCGCTTGTTGGACAATACGCTTCGGAGGAGGACTATCTGTGAAAGACCAGTTTATCTGACTGGTTTGTATGCTTTTAAAGGACTCTTTGGTGCGTCCTATATTGATAATCGTTTTCAGGGTCTTTAGGTCGTAGTTAGTCGCACATGTTACCAATTGTGCTCTCTGCGCTGCAGCTGCCAGAGATTGCGGTCGCGGATCCTCTTTCATTCAGATCTGAACGGCTTGGCCCGAAACTTGGACGTCGTCCGGGAACCCAGAATGACTCAACATGGCATATACTATGTTCTGCAAGAACATGATAGACAACCTCGAATTGAAAGGGTGATACTCGAAAAACGGCGCCGGAAAATGTGCGCTCGTCTTTCAATGGGTTGCTTAACTATAGGCGATGAGGAAACTCTGCTTTGCTCACCTTGTGGCCCATTTTTTTAATTCTGCTCAAGGATGTTGTGAGTCTAGATGTATTACGTGCTACCCTGAGGCTCTGCTTAAAGTTATCTCACTCAGGGTTATGGTCTTCAATGTTCAACGCCCACGCGCGGGCTAATATCGCACGTCGTCTTTACACGGATGTTGCGACGATCGTTTTGAATGCAGTTTCGCCTGGTGGATGTATGGCGTACCACCGTGAGCTGGAGGAGAAGAATAAGACTTGTAGGTTTTCTCGTCCAACTTTTTACCTATCCACTGATCTACTCTCAGATATATTGATGGCGGGGGCTGAAGTTTCCACTATTGAGCGCTTGCATACCCACACGAGCGAGGTGTTCTTAATGGAATCCTGTCCTTTGCTTTGCCTTTCAACTCGTTGTTGCTTGTCTTGTATCAAATTGAACGGTGCATCATCCGTCGTTCACGATATGAACGGCATCACCACCCTCTCTATTCCCGCCGGCCTCGTGGTCATTATCTCGCTGTCTGCCTAGCGGAGTTACGTTGTCAGTGGTCCTGAGCAATCCCCGTCTATTCAATGTGAACGGAGGACGTCCATGGTGACCTGACGGTTGATGAGGCACGTATGTTTACGATGGTACGGATTGTGCGAAAGCGAAAGGAGTTGTTGTTCATGGTAGAGAAACGCGGGAAATATGATTGCGTATGATCATAAGCCACAGTTTGTTGTTCTCGCGCTTTTGTTGAAGATCAGAAACAAGGGAAGGAGATAATGTGATCTGGCTACTCTATGGTTACAGTCGAGTGCCATACGTGTTGTGGCGGCTCGACTGACCACATCCGAGCAAGCGTGGCGCGAAGGTCAGTAATATTTATAAAGTTAAAAAAGAGTTGTAGAGGAAAGATTGGGGCAGATCTAGTCCAGGCAAACACGCGAATGTTGCGGGTTCTCGTTGCAGAACTTTGGGAGACAGCGATATCCGAGATCTGAATACGCCCCTTGCCCAACCCCGCTGTAAACATACAGGTAGCCGTAAAAAAGAAGCGAGAGACCCGTTGCTGTGCAATCTTGGAAAGGGGTTAAATTGGTGATCAAGTTCTGTTTCCGGATGCAAAGTGCAGATCGGACACAGCCACCTCCTCAAAACATTTGGCCATCGTCCAATTTGGTCACTGACCGGTGATCCTCTCACATATAAACGCTCACCTTGACCATGACCACTGATAAGTCACTACCTTGTACATCTACATGGCACCCACCCAGACCTCCGCCACCGAGATAATGGGGTCGGGACTGTCCCAAATGGCGCTCTTGGTTGTCTTATTCGTCTCGATGGCCTCTTCAGTCTACTTCCTTCTCGTCCCACGCTTCTGGCCGGGATCCACAATCAGCTCAACGTCTGAGAGGCGCAGACAGGCGTTGGGTCGCTTCGCCGAGGCGCGTCCCATCGATCTTGGTCTTCGCCAGCGCGCATTGTTAGACCAGATTGCTCCAGAATCCGCGTAAGTCGCCTCTCATTTACGACTGTACCGGCGTCTGATGCTTCACGTACCCGACAGTCTTGCCAACAAGATCTCCAAGCTCCAAAACCGCTACAACCGGGCCTGGGACACCGGGCTACTTGCGTTTGTCAGAGAATTCAGCGCGTTGTACAATGAGGCATGTACGCTCGAGGCAGTCATGAACGGCATTGAAATAGAGCTTGATGTATGTGGGTCTCTCAATCACCTACCATTCAATCTTAACATCGAATACAGCAGCTGCTGCCGGCTTCCTTGGGTTCATGAACTCACAAAGATAGTATCGCGCCTCTCATAACATTCATATTTACTCATAATTTGTATTTATATTCTATGCTGGAAGATAGTATTACACCTCCCGAGGCCAGTGATATCCACATAGCAGAGGATATATATGACTATTAATCGACATGCTATTAGTGTTTATGATCAGCCAGTCATAGAAAGTCCAGGCTACAATGAACAATGTGCTTGACGTCGCGTTCGGCATTTCGAAGGGCGGTCGACGGCTCGGAGTTATGACTCAGTGCTTGCGCGAGATGACAGGGAGACAATGTAGTAGCTAGTAGGCAGGCATGCTTGTTGTCTAACTCTGTCCAGATCTTCCTTCCTTAGTCGAGGATCTACACCGCAAGAGCGCTGAGCGACTTGAGGGTGGGAGACTGGGGCGAGGACTACGATCGTCGATCAGGGTCCCGAGAATATGAAATATTAATGGACAAACAGAGGCCTACACGAGTACACGTAGGGACACGTCGCGTCGCGTTTCGTTCGCGATCGTGACTCTAGATTCTGTCCAGAAACAAGTGCGAATGTCTGATAAAACAGACGCTAAACCTCAAGAAAGAAAAGAAATTCAAGCATACGTGACATCGTCAACTCTCCAAGGTCTTCCTCGACCCAAGGACGAATCGCCCCAAATCGCTCACATCTCGCTTCCAACGCCAACATCCTAAGAATCGCAGGGACAGCGTAAAGCGACATCTACCATGACCACAGGTCTCCTGCCAGGCGCTTGATGATCATGCAAGGACGTAGTTCACACCGTGTGGATGACAAGGAAGCACGAAACGGCAGCAGAGGCGATGGAAGTAATATTCGAAGGCATTGGAATTCGGAAATTGTCCCAACGGCGACGGTATCGTGAGTCGTCGGTAATGCCACTGTGCGAAAATCGGGCGCGAACACAGCGGCGGAGAGTCTCCACAGCTTGCAAAAGATGGGCCCAAGATCGAATTTGCGACGACGAGCAGTGGGCGTATCAACACCAGGTGGACGGGCAGCATCTTTGGAGACAAAACGGAAAGAGAACCGCTGATCTCTGTCAAACTGCGCCTAAAGATGCGGTCGATGACACCTACGGCGCTGGAAAATGACCTCGGAACAGCGATTGTCTGCGTCAACAAGATCAGCTGTTGGGGGGATTTTGTTGCTCACAGAAGCGACATCGACGCGTCTCTTCTCATAGAGGAACTCAACCTCAGAAGCCCATTCCAAGCTATCCTCATGGTGGGAGCAGGGGAAGTGGAGGTCATCGTCGACGTCCAGCTGGCTTACAACTTCGTGGTACAGCTTCTGTAGTGCTGTTAATGTTGACGCTGGAATAGCTATGTGAGAGGCCGGTCCATCACAGTCTTGCATCGAAGATATAAACCAGGCCCAGAGGCTGAATTACTTTGTATACGATAGCGCAGCAGGTAACCTAGATAAGAAAACGTAACGGAATGCATAGGGGGTAGAATCCATACGAAAGCACAAGCCCATAAACCCGAAGAACACGATTGTTCGCAAACCCCTACGCCAGTTGCTAGGATTAATGTTAGTGATTGCACGGTGAGCCGTTGTAAAAGTCACACACATCAAGCTTCATCTCAATCTTCTCCATCTCTGCCGACAATGTGCGCGCTTCCGTGTGCAATCCTTTCAATGCCCTGATCGTGGCAATCACCCCGCTTTGCCTGGTCCAGTAGTCGCGGTCACGGAGGTGGTGAAGCTTCTCCATAAGACTGTCGCTCGGTATCTACAGCATCAGAAACTGCTGTAAAGGCTTTAAAGAGACGACGTACGAGCAAGTCTGGTCCCAGACGACGTGTTGTTCGGTGCTAAGGCGTTCAAGAGGTACATCCTTCAAGAAGTCTTTGGCCTTTTTGCACCTCTCAAGCGTAGAGTTAATAATGAATCCTGGCCAAAGGCGTGGAATCAGGTAGAAGTAGGCCGAAGAGGCACTCGCAAAACTCAATAAAAGCCAGAATGCCATCGGGGACAGCCCAGAGGATGCTAGCTCGGCTGTGGGGGCGGTCTGGGACGGGATACTGGGCGGCATGAATATTGATGGTGTTGGTCGGTGGCCATGCGTTACAGTAACACTCGCTGTCATTCTTAAAGTTAATCAGGGGGGTCCTGTCCTGACGCGGCCAATCTCACCTATACGCGGGGGGTCCAAATTCCGGCTAATCGGTCATGAGTCGGTGCTTTCATCAATATAGACATAATACAGCAGTTATCGTCCACTTCGTCACACGCACGCGCCGCATCGTGTACTGGAACCTAATGTCGCAATCACGTTAGCGTCAAGCCTCTCTGTTTCCTGAAACTCACAGCAGTTGACACGCCTATGTCTCAGCTTTGGGGTTCATGTTTTCATCTGGGCACGAGATCATCCGCCCAAGGTGCGGTAGCTACGAATGCCGAAAATATTGAGGTGGATGAGGCAGCGAGGTCAAGTGATTTCCTCGTAATGATAGATGCAGACGGGATGGACTGATATGAGTAAGAGCGTGTGAATTGGGCGGAGGAAGTTGGGGGAAACGGTTACGGAATCCCGTGTCGACGGAGAGGTGAATACCATCCTCAAGAGCATGGACAACGAACGGAAGAGTGTTCCGGAAGATGTAATGCCCGCTCTCAGGACTGGAGACTCGGCAAGCTTGCATGTATTGACAGAAAGCACTGAAGGTACACCTGAGTCGGAATTTTGAAAAGGTGAGAACAACTTTACGTGCCAGGACAATCCATCAATGATACAAACAGCTCCTTTTCATATAAGTACTTCTTGCACCAACATAGCGGCTGTCCATGTTCTCCGGCTTTGAATAGGCAGCGATGCAGAAGCGTTCAGCGGATTACACTTGACAGACTGCACTTATTGGTGTCGTTATGCGCGACCGTCAAGGAGGAAGCGAGCGAGCTCGGCTGACATAATGGTGGTTTTGGTGAAGTTTCGGTAAGACGATCGAGCTTTAGCCTTTACCGTGTTGTCCGTATTGTAACTCGGAAAACATGCCTCCGGGAAATGAACTGTTTCTGGAGCAAGTATAAGTTGGATCACGATAGAGGGAAGTAACCGGCGAAGAGAGCTCTAAGCTTCCCAATATGATGAGCTGAAACTATACAAAAATGAGTACAAGTACGTAGATTCAATTTCAAAGACTCAAAACGCACTACAGCTGGTCGGCGCCGCCCTTCATATGCATGGTCCTCCCCAAGTCAAAGGCGATTCCTTTAGGAATCGAGATCGGGCGAACATCCATGTTATGAGGCGCGTCGTTGCGAGTGCGCTCTGTGCGGACCTCTTTTTCCATATTCTCTTCTTTGACGGCGCCTGGCCCTGTCCCGCTTCGTGACTCTTCGGCGTCGACTAGAACAATGTTAAGTGTCTTGTTCGCGGAGTAAAGGCGCCCCAAACGGGGTTCTCCAATGAGAGTAAAACCCGCCTTCTTTGGAAACAAAGAGAACTCGTCAATCTCCGTAAAACGGCACTTCGAGACGCGCCCGATGACGCCTACGGGGCTAGAAAACGAGCTCGACTTAGCGATTGTCAGTGTAAACAAAGCTCAGCTGCGGGAGGTTTTGTTGCCTACACAAGCGACATCGACGCGTCTCTTCTCATAGAGGACCCCAACCTCAGGAGCCAATTTGAGCTATCTTCACGGTGGGAGGAGAAGGAGTAGAGGTCATCGTCGACGTCGAACGCCAGCCCTTCGCTGGCTTATAACTCCGCGGTACAGCTGCTGTATGCTGTTAATGATGACGCCGAAGTAGCTATGTGAGGGGTCGGTCCATCGAGGTCTTGTATTGAAGATATAAACTGGGCTGGGAGGCTGAATTATGATATATATGGTAGCGTAGCAGGTCACCTAGATAAGAAAACATAACGGAATGCCTAGGAGGTAGAAAAAATACGAAAGCGAAAGTCCCTAAGCCCGAAGAAAACGGCACGATTGTTTGCAAATCCCTACGCCAACTGCTAGGATTAATGTTAGTGCTGGCATGGTAAGCAGTTACAAAAGTCACACACATCAAGCTTCATCTCAATCTTGTCCATCTTTGCCGACAACGCGCGCGCTTCTCTGTACAATCCTCTCAATGACCCGATAGTAGCAATCGCTCCGCCTTGTTTGGCCCAGTAGTCGCGGTCACGGAGGTCGTGAAGCCTCTCCATAAGACTATCTACAGCATCAGAAACTGCTGTAAAGACGGTAAAGAGGCGACGTACGAGCAAGTCTGGTCCCAAACGACGTGTTGTTCAGTGTTAAGGCGCTCCAGAGGTATATCCTTCAAGGAGTCTTTGGCCTTTTTGCACCTCTCAAGCGTAGAGGTAATAATGAATCCTGGCCAAAGGCGTGGAATCAGGTAGAAGTAGACCGAAGAGGCGCTTGCAAAGCTCAATAAAAGCCAGAATGCCATTGGGGAAAGCCCAGAGGATGCTAGCTCGGCCGCGGGGGCGGTTTGGAGAGGCATACTGGGCGGCATGAAAATTGATGGTGGTGGTCGGTGGCCATCCTGCGTTAGCTGTGACCATCGCCTCGCTGTCACCTGAACATCATTTTTTCATTACAGCTATTTGCAAATTAGATGACAGTAAGCGATCGAGCGTTCAAAACAAAGCAGACCCTAATCTAGGTGTTCCACTTGGCTTGGACAAGCTTTGGGCACCCAAATTGGGGCAACTTGCCCTAAAAAATAGACCTATATTTCTCTCAATGACACCACTAAGGACTCTGGGCCTCGTCGAGGTCAGTTCAGTGTACTGGGCGCATTCAAGGGCAGAGTCGAACACCTAGCTTAGGGTTTACTCAATAGAGACACTCGATCGCTTACTGTCATCTATTTTGCAAACAGCTGTAGGTCCCCAAGGCTGATCGGCGATCCCGCGCTTGGTGGCGGTGCAGTTTTGAGTACCTGTCGGTGGTCATTCTGGTGACCGGGAATCAAGTCGAAAGATGGAGATCCCGCTCTGATGTCGACGTGTGTCCAAGGACACGTCGAACGCTCCCCCACTCTCCCTATACACCAGCAGAGACCCCTTCTACCTCTTCTCTCGCCGGAAGGTCAACTTGAACAAGAGTTTCGGTGATGAACTGCTCTGACCCCCGTACGCAAAAAATTCTCCTCCCTCAACGGGCGCCCCAGAAAGCAGAGCATGGCTTCGGGGTTGATGTTTGCGCCTCGGCGTGAGATCCTACATGCTCTCTGTGGGGCGGTCTGATATTGGAGAGCATGAGGAGGAAGAAGCAGCCCGTTCGTGGTAAGATGCGCGCATGCTGAAGAAGTTGGGGAAAACGGCTACGGAGTCCACTATCGACGGAGAGGTGGATACCATCTTCAAGCTTCAAGAGCAAGAAATGCGGACGGAAAGTGGCAGTTCCGGGGGAAGAGGCAAGTTGCCTATGGTACGGGGTTCTTTATTAACTAACTATCCGTATAAGCACTTCACGATATCGCAGCAAGCGTGCCATATTCAGGTCCAGCGAGGAGGACGTCGAAGGAGCTGGACCCAAACAGGCGTCGGTCGAAGAGGAAGATACGCGTAGACCGCGCGTTGAGGCAGGAGGACCGAAGATCTTGATTTGTTCGCGGGAAAGCAAGAAGTCTATTGGCAGAGTGGGGAGGGATGTTGGGGGATCATTAACCATTACGACCACGGGTGAGCTTCTTCTCGCCGTCACCGTAGTTGGATGAAGAGAGAAGGCGTCCAAATATCTCCCGGGAACCCAGATCTTCTCCTTCGCGTGCATCTCGCGGCTCCATTGTTGTACACTGAGATGACGCCGTTCTCCACGTTCATAATGTGGTCGACTATCTGCAAATAATCAGTCAGACGGCGCAAGACTTGAAAGCTTGTGTACACACCTTGCAATTCGTCGCCTTGACAGACGTTTCGTCAAGGATCTTAAAGAAACCTAGCACGTATGTGACCTCGCGAGTGATCATGCGCGTTCTGCATCGTGCGTCCTCGTCATCTGATACTCCAGTTGTATGAGCTAAAGGAAAACTAGTCAGTCGCAGGCGGAGTACGTAGCAATGGTTGCGTGCGGACTTTTAATACATTTCAGTTGCCTGTACAGCGGGCTTTGAGGGTCCGGAGGCGTCGCTGTCTCCCTCAATTAGAGAATCCAGCACCTTCTTCTTCTAGGAGTGGCCATTCAGGCCGGAGCTACTGTCTCAAGCGTGAATCCGGTCCAGCATATGGAGTGTGCGCGTTATTCTTCTAGTCGTCCAATCGCAGTTGGGTGATTCTGAACAAAGGCTCGAATTCCTCCATTGACGAAGGGGCAAGCACCCATCGCTGAAGAGTCGATAGAAGAACACTGGACTAAGAGATGCACCTGAGTCGGAATTTTGGAAAGATGAGAGCAAGTACGCACCAGGAAATGCAGCCAGTCTCTCTTCAAAGGTGTGTCTTCTCACACTAAGAAGACATTCTTCCAGGAATTGAGATCCATGTTCTCCGGACTTGAGTAGGTAGCAATGCGGAAGCGTTTATCGGGACGAGATTGCGCCTAAGATCCTGTAGCTATCCGTGTCGTTATGGGCGAGCGCCAGGGAGAAAGCGAACGAGCTGGCTGACATGATGGTGGTTTTGGTGCTTACCCATGTGACCTGGCGCGGCTCTGAAAATCTCTCGCGCGTCAAAAGGATAGAATCATATTCGTGTTGCTCAAACATACAGGCACGTCGGGCACCAATTCAAGAAATATACTCCTCTCGGATTTGACGCCGAAAATTTACGTAGATTTCAGTACGCGCCTCAACATGCTAAATTCCCAGCGTCTCTCGGCAAGTAGTACCATTTGGCGGTTGGACGTCGCGGTCACAACCGAGGAGAAACGTTCCTCAGCCGAGGCAGCTCGAAGTGCAGAGCCCAAAGTCAAGGATGGCCAGTCGTGCAATATCAGGATGTCGCCCAACTTCTTCGAGAGTCTTGGTGACTTGTACACGACCTCTGCGACAGTCCCGTCTGTACACACGACAGCAGCGAACTGCTTCGTGAATGAACACATCCATCTTCGCTCCCATGCTCTGCTCTTCTCTTCTCCTTCCAGAACTCGTGGGGACGCGGGCCGTACTTCACGACGAGTCGCCTTCTCCAATACTGCCTATTCACATATGGTCCTTCCGTATCTCTCTTCTTTGACCCGGGTTTGGAAGGGGTGTTGGTTGGCTTCATCCATCATACGACACGTCCGTCAACTTGTCACGTTTCCTTCCGAGGGTCACTGCGCCTGTACAGGAGTTCACGTCGGAATTAAAACTTCGCCGTACAGCCGGTTCCATGGCAGTGTTAAAGTGCTGTAAAGAATGCCAGCGAACTGCAGTCGCAAGACCTGGCCAGAGAGGGCATCTTGGAGCGAAGAGAGTGGATGGAAAAAAGGAAATACTGTGTAGAAGGGCAGCGTAGGGTAGCGAAGAAATACAATCTAGAAAGAAACAACAAATCCCAGGTTATGCAAACGTCCGTGAACCCAAAGAAGATATGAGCAACAGCATAATGTGAGGATTACAACCCCAGCTCCTATCATTAACGTTAACATTCAGATCGTCAGTTGGTGAGAGAGGCCGCGCACATCAAGCTGTATTTCAATGCTGCCCATCTCTTCCTGCAGCGCACGCGCGTCTTTGTACAATCCTCCCAACGCTCCGACGAAACCAACTACCCCTTCGTTCCAAGTCTCGCTATTGCGCGCGCGAAGCTTGTTGATCTTGCCCAGAAAGTTCTCACTGAATACTCCATTAGAGGCTGTTACAGCTGCTGTTAAGAGACAACGTACGGAGAATCTGGACGAATTCTATCCCACAACGCCTGACGTTCAGCAGTAGAGTGCTCATAAGTCATGTACTTCAAGCGACCCTGCGCCTCTTTGCACCTCTCAAGCGTAGAGGGAATAATGAATCCTGGCCAAAAGCGCGGCATCAGGTAGAAGTAAGCCCAAGAGGCGCCCGAAAGGCTCAATACAAGCCAGAATGCCATTGGGGACAACCCAGAGGATGCTAGCTCGGCCACGGGGGCGGTTTGGGGAGGCATACTCGGCGGCATGAAGATTGATGGTGGTGGTAGATGGTCATCTTGCGTTACCTGTTACGATCGCCTCAGTGTCACAGATGTTCATTCGTTCTAGGTACGATCAATGATGAGTCGGGCATCAAATCTAATCGACGATCCTGCACGTGGTGGCGGTGCATCGGTTGAGTGTATGTTACCGACCGGTGACCATCGTGGTGACCGGTGGGTGTACACCCAGCTGAAAAAATAGCTGCTCCGATATCGACACGCTCTGTCATCCAAATTAGCAGAGAACATTGCAGCTTGTCTACACCCTCTTCCTTCTCAAGCAAATTTGTGCTTCTTCTCCTGGCGAGCAGGTCAGTATCAAGCCTCCTCCAGGAAACGGACACATTGGACACGCCTCGGAGTTGGAAACAAGCAGAGGAGGTCTGCTACAGCACTGTTCGGATTGTCAGTGCCCTCACCATCCCGCACAAGCTCTTTCGTTGTGTCTATTTTGATGGAGATGTTGGTCTGACGAGGCTGCAGATTCAAAACAGTTGATGTGGACAAGTAAAAGGGGATGAAGTATTCTTACAGCGGTGGTGAAGTGAGGGCGACCGGTCTACTGACATTGCCAATTTAGGTACCCATCATCTTCTCCTTCCTCTAGAATATGAAAATCAAGACTCATGGTCACTACCAACTTCCGTGTTAGTTTGGCGCCACTCATCCGTGACTACAGCTGAGTACACAACAAAAACCTATCTCTACTCCATAATCATATCTCCCTTATACATAAATCTAATTGTTCACTTTATTCTGATCCCGCATCCACTCCAACGACTTATACCTAACATCATACATCGCCTCCCGACGCCTCGTCCTCGCCTCACTCCACTCCGGGAGCACATCCCTCAACCCAGGACGCACCCTAACCACATCCTCCTTAAGCCCAGCCGCATATTCCTCCTCATACGCTCCCAACACTCCATACACGAAAAGAGCCGAAGGATTATCCAACGTCGCCACTCACTCAGCCACCCGCTCAAAAACCAGCCTCTCTTCCTCCGTTGGCGGATAGGCAATCTCTCCACGCCACGCAAGCGCGAGCCACGTGCTCTGCAAGTCGCCGATGGTGAACGGGGTGTACGACATCGCGGCGCAGATGAACGCGAGACTCGAGTTGTGCGCATTAAGGATGTAGCGATACAACGACGGAACACGATGCGGCGTAGGTGGTGGAGTCATGTGCGACTGGAGCTCCTTCTTCTCGTTGAGGAGGTTTACAAAGTTGGGATACGGTTTGTAGCCGGTGCCGATGAACACTATATCGATATCGGATGAAGTGGTACCATCTTTAAGCGTCGCAGTGACCTTGTCAGCCTGGCCTAGCGAGTACTTGATGACCGGCGCCACGTCCTTAATACGTTCGCCTGGAAGATTAGAGAATCTAAAGAGGGGCGTCGAATACTTCGGTATACCGGGTCCTGGGCGACGGGCGCTAGTTGGGCAGCAATATCGTTGGAGGAGTTAGCATTCCCGATAACCAGAGCGCGCTAACATATGATTAGAGGCTGGGAGGTCGTTAGACGGTGCTAGCATACCTTTCCCTCGTAACCTTTCGCTCCTCTCCACCATTTCGCGTGAATAGCAAGGTTCCGCGCCTTGAGCTCTTCCAAACCCTCCGTCTCCGGCCAAACAGGTTTGTCGTGACATCCAACGGCAACGACAACCGCGTCCCACGTCTCTTGCCGAGCTTCCCCGCCAGTATTCCAGTCGTTGAAGCTGACGTTCCATCCAGCACCATCTGCAAGTTCATCGACAGATGTAATCTCCGTGTTTAGTCTGATATGGCCGCTCTTGAGGTAAGGGTCTGCGAATGCCCGAAGATAGTCGTAAGTCTCCACAAGCGTAGGGAACGGTTGATGAGGAGTAGACGGTGGCGCCGGAAATGGAAATTGGGAGAAGGAGAGAAACTCTGGAAGGACGTTGCCCACCAGACCAGGATACGCTGGTGAGGGCCATCGCGGCTTAGTATCGCCATCCTTGGGGTCGTCCAAATACCTGACGACTCCCTTGAGGTTTTCGTTGCGGAAAGGGGCGCGATTGAACTCACCATACACCGCCAACGTCGTCCCTTCGCTCAACGAGCTCAATGCGCTCGAATTGGCCCCGATCAGTCAGATTTCGCAACGACACGAGTCCAGCGGGTCCGCCGCCGATAACTAGGATGCGCTTCGGGATCATGGTGGTTCAGGATACAGAGCTCTCGAAGCAAAAAGTGGATCATGATGATGATAATAGACTGGAGGATGTCGCCATTGCCGGAATCCCACGAAGCTAGCCGGGCTTGGTCGCCATACTCCTCCGGCGTGAATGCGCTGTGTGGGCTATGACCATGCGTCCGTCGACCTTCTGAAGCGGGATATCACAGCGAGCGTGCTATGTTCAAGTGAAGAGGAAGTAGCGTGAGCCGAAGAAAGAAAGCACGGAGACTCAGATGGACTGGACATCTCCTCAAGAATAAGCGTTGGGCGTTCAACGAACAACACGCGTGGACCGTGGGGCGCTCGTTGAACGTAAAGGGAGGATTTTTTTAGGTGAAGACATCCCCCCGCCGAAGATGTCGCGTCCTTGGTTCTCGCGTTGTTGGCTCAGAAAGTCTGGGAAGTCCGGTGAGCCTAGAATGTATGTAAGAAACGTAGATATGAGCAACATGGAATTAATTACCTATTGCGTTTGTTCACCTCAGTCTTCTTGTTCTGCTTATCCGCCTGGAATCCAGCCAGGTTCGGGATGTGGTCAACGATGGGGACCTTGACGCGCTCGCCGTTGAGGAACACCTTGGCGCCTTTGCACGTTCCCGCCATGTCGTAGACGCGCTTGCGTAGTAAAGACGCGGTATCCTCGTCAATAGAAGTCATACCAAAGCGCTTCAGATCCGGTTTGAAGGTGACCTGGGTGAACGCCTCCTTTGAGTTTTTCGTGATCTTCGCCTTGCCGCAATTGGTCATGTTGCCCATCCACGTCTGTTTGTACTTTGATTGGTGTTGAGGTCGGCAGTCTCGAGAGTGAACTCGATGGAGTAGATGTTGGTGAGTTTGGCTCCATAACCATTACGGCCACCGGTGAGCTTCTTCTCTTCGTCGTCGTAGTTGGATGAAGAGAGAAGGTATCCAAAGATCATCTCCAGTACCCATATCTTTTCCTTCGCGTGCATCTCGATGGGAATACAGGACTCCTTTTTGTGACCTTCAACATGATGGGGTCGCGTCTCTGTGAATAATTAGTCGCACGGCGCGAAAATAGGGCTTGTGTACACACTTTACCATTGACGAGAATATCGTCAACGATCTGGGGAAGAATCCCGGCACGAATGTAACCTCGCGATTGGCCATGCGATTCGTTTCTGCGTCGTAGGTCCACATCGTCTGCGTTACTGTTTCTACGCTTCCAATATAAGAATCAGGTCGTTTCAGAATGTGTTCCAGTTAAGTGCGCTAAGGAAAAACTAGTCAGCTGCTGGCAAGAACGGCAACGATGGTCCTCTGCGCACCTTCTGGTACATTTCAATCGCAGTCTTTCTCTTTCCAGGCGCAGCCGCCTGTGCAACGGGGTTTGAGAGTCCTGCCGCGTCGTCTCCATCGCTGCCTACCTCCATTGGACAATCCTCGGCATTGTCATCGTGGTCTGCCAGCACTTTCTTCTCTTCACAGGTATTGCTCCCAGTTCAAAATCGAGGACATCCTTCAAGGAATCGAGGTCCGTTCAATATAGCGACCGTGTATGTGCTCTGGCCTTGAATAGGTACATGATGGTGGTCCTGGTGCAAAACGATCAGGCTTTACCCACGACCACCATGACCTCCCGCGGATACTTCTCAGAATATCGCGCGCCTACAGCATAGAGAGTCAATTCTTGGCGGGACGAATCCATATATTTCCGAGCCGTCTATGAATGGATACGCGCCATGGAACTCGATAGGTTCTTCCTTCACCGCGACATCTGCAAAAACAAAGGAGTGGTAATATATGGCGCTAACCCCGAATCAGACCGCTCTGCAAGAACACGATGGACATCCTCCAAGAAGCTCGAAACGACACCAGAAAACGCGCTCCCGAATTCTTTCAATGGGTTGAAATGAGGAAATTTTGTGTACGTTCTGCTTTGGTTGCATTGCGGTTCCTTTTCTGAGTCTGCTCCAGTATGTTGTAAGTGATAACACGAGGGGTATGCCCTCAACGCCCTCCTCAGCGAGAACGTCTAGCCAGCACGTCGTCTTTCCCCGGATGGATCTGATAACGCTCGAAATGAGAACTCGACTTCAAATCCGAAACCTGATGCACCAGATTCCGTGACGACCACTTTGAATGCCCGTTTGCCTGACGGGTGTGTAGAGGGCCGGACGAGAAGAATATAAGACTTGTACGTTTTCTCATGCAACTCTCTACCTGTTCACTAATTTCCTTTTCAGATGTCATGATGGCGAACGTGTCCCAATTTTCCGGTAGCGAGCACTAGCATACCCACTACGTGTTAAGTATTAATCAAATCCAATTGTCCTTCTCTGCTTCCATTGTCCGGTTGCTTTAACTCATTCTACGTCAAGCTTCTCAAGAATCATCCGCTTCTGCAGCTGCGACGTTTAAGATGTTCAAGATTCTCATTCGCGCTTTGTTCACATCAGCACCACGTCCTCGTCGTCAGTCCCAGGAAACGATCGCGCCGACGCGTCAGAGGCGAGTGTCAATGACTCTATCTTTTATTTCTCGCCTCCTATCGCATTCCTTCATGGTTTCAATGAACCATTGATGCGACTTTGGATCAGGGTCATTTACTACACGAGGCAACACCTGGAGTATCGAGCGGGGGTTGAACGACTTCGACAGTAGGCTCTATCTCTGAGGGCACATCTCTTCCAGAAACCTTTTCCATTCCGAAATCTTCCTCGACAGCAGACCAAATCGGAACTATTCTTCGACTTTCCTCTTACCGTACTGTTATATTCGTTTGGCTGAAACATACAGTAGTCACGGCGTACACCAAGTAAGCAGGAAGCCAATCGATACGGACACGTTACATGAATCTCAGTACGCCATACCCTTGATCTTCTGCAAGACGGCGGGCCTTCCCGGACCTCTGAATTCCCGACGTCGCTGGATCTGGCTCCTCTTAACAAGTACCATTTGGCGGTTGTCGTTGCGTACGAGGCAGTCACGAAAATTGTCGTGTGTGCAGATGGGAATGTCCCAGGCCTCGAACAAATCTCGAGCAACTCGTGTCGATCAACCAGTTTGGGCTTTGCGCTCAAAGACGATTATGTCTTTGCATGATCCGCCATCCTTGACATTGAGCTGAGGTAAGTCTCTCTTGTCTTGTTCTCCTGATTGCTTCAAGAACTTGTGGGGACCTGACCCATCCGTTACGAAGAGTCGCCTTTTCCGGGCAGTTGAGTTCTTCAACCTCCGATTTGAGAAGAGAGGAGGAAGACGAATGTCATTTGATGTCCTATATACGATGAACTTGTCACTAATTTAACAGTTGTTTACCGTACATGTGCGACTGTAGGGCAGAGCATCCTGAGAAAGAAAAAACAACCGGAAGCGTCCACGACCTGAGAACATCGCCATAGAACAGATAGAGAAACAAAGGTTGCAGGATTCCCCCTCGGAGGAGTCCAACCTCCTGAGGCACCTCACTAGCGAGGGGGGGGAGGATAGCATGTTGGATGGAGGAATTGACGAAGAAAGCTGCTCAGGCAACTGGTGTGGATGCTGCCTCGCTGGCGTAGTGTCATCGTAGAAGTGACCGCCGTCGCTAACGTCGTCGTTGACGGCTGCCAGCGTGGAGTGACTGGTTGAGGGAACGCTGCCTTCGCATCGGCGAAAATACTGATGCCTGAGAAAAATCAACAGCTGAAAAAGCGGAAGACAGAGAAAACGTACCTGATATTGCGGTTATCGTGAGACGGGGACAGCGCGCGACTACAGGACCATCTCCGAGTCCTACAACACCTCAAACCATGGTCCCGCAAATGAACGTAGTCTCGATCGCGTCGGTGGGTAGATGGTGATGTCAAACGAATTGGCGGCAGTAAAGATTGAGGTAGAACGACAGGGAGAGCATGCAGGAGATATAGGGCTGTGGTGTCGAAGGTCAACATGATATGAGGAGGACGGTGGTCCTGAATCAATCGATTGTGGGACTAGAAGACAACCTGACCGAGAATGAAATGGCAGTGGAAATACGAAATGGTGAGCACACCCACCACAGTGAAACGGGTGCAGGCGCAGATCCCAGACCCTCTTCGTCGTCGTTACTTTCCGTGGGCAGTCGTGGAGTAACTCGGTGAGGATAAGCGGCCTCTGCAACGGCAAGAATACATACGCCTGGAGAAATTTTGAGGGTCGTCAAGCAGAAAACAGAGAAAAGCTACTTACCAGTGCGTTCATCGGTAGACGGCACCGAAGGGCCGTTGCGAATGAATGTGGCCTTGATCATGTCGTCGGGTTCTGTGTACACTCGACACCAACAGAGCGCGTCGTTCGTGAGCGCCGGAGACTACGAATGGCGACAACCATTCCAAATGACACAGATGTCGATGTTTTGAGAATGAACGGCGGTGAATATTGGGGCGGAACGACAGCTAAACATGAAAAAGAGATAGGGATGTTTCCAACGTGATGGTCCACAAACTACAAGCGGTCTTGAACCAGCTTCGGCGATATGAGTATGACAACGAAGGAATAAGTCGCTACTCGGATGGATAGACGACCTGACTGAGGATGAAGCCTGACATGGCAACGGGAACCAGAAATGGTGCCGTGAAACGGGCAGACCGAGGACGGAATCTTAGCATAACGTAGAGGGGAAAAGAGACTGGAGATGTTCCGGTTCGCATCCACGTCCGCGACTACATGCGTTGGATGTAGCCAGTGTATGATTCCTACTTGGAGGGTCGAATCTTCCGAGGCGCCTTGGCTAGCAAGGAGGATACGGATAACACACAGATTGAGGGTTGGATGCAGCAATTGACGAGAGAACGCTGCTCAGGCCACCGGAGCGGGTGCTCCTCGATTCGGATTCACTCCAGTAACGTCGCCGCGGAACTGCTGACAGCGTTGTCGCCGGAATATCGCGCTTTAGAACGGGGGCGGTTGTAGGATGGACTCAGTGAGAGCGGGCTGTAGGCGCCTAGAGACAATTCAAGAGACGTTAACCAGAAGAAAATGAAAACGTACATTCCATTGCGGTCACCGGTAGAGAGTGACAACATACAAATGCAGGACTAACTCCTACAACATCCAAATACCGCTGTGCAGTCTTGCTCGCATCGTCGGGTTTGTGTTTCCTGGAGACCAACGGAGAACATTCTAGATGGCGATAACGAGAACATGAAGGACCACAGCGTCTTGAATCAATTGCTTGTGGGAGTTTGGGACAAGTTTGCTTCGATGATCGGAAGGCATTTGGATGGCCAAAATACAAGGCGGCGCGAGTAGGACCACAAATTGAATGTGATATTGCAACGAGTCGTTGCGCAGGAGGAAAGACACGAGCGTTACACACGTAGAGTGGGAAAGATCACTGGTGGTGTACCGGTTCACGTCCGCGTCCGCAAGTACACGCGCCTGGTCTACGGTCAACTGGCCAAAGTCGCTGTCGTTGCCTGGTCCGACATGATCGAGGAGAAATTACGCGGGAGAAAGGGTGTCTATCTGCCACCGGGTTTCCTAAACGTCCGAGGTGGTGATGGTGGGGAGGAAAAGATACCGGCAGACGCCGGATTGGCGTCACACACATAGCGGGGAACGATCGCTGGTGGGGTTCGTGTCCGCGTCCGCGTTTGCGACCACACGCGCCTGGCCTCCGGTGGGTAGCCCGTTGACCGGCCTCGTTGGCTGGTCCGACGCGATCGAGCAGAAATTACGCGCGAGAAAGGGCGTCTATCTGCCGCCGGGTTCACTAAACCGCCGAGCTGGTGATGGTGGGGAGGAAAAGCTGCCGGCAGACGCCGGATTGACAGCACGGAACACACGCGCAACAGCAGTACAGCCTCATCGTCTCTTGACCTTCGACTATCATCACCACAGACATCGAAAATGCCTCTTTTCCACAAGAAAACCCCAAAGATGCCACGGCCACCAGTGACCCTCGCAGACCTGGAGGCCATGTGCGAAGCTATCAAGGACAAGTCCCCCGCGGACATCTCGGACAATCTGCGCACGGCGCTTGCTGTTATCAAGGACACCGGAGAAGCTGTTGGGAAGATCCCTTACATCAAGGCTGTGGCGGGAGTGCTGGGGACACTTGTTTCAATGAAAATTGTATGCACTATTGTATCATTCCTGTGTGAACGCTGTTGACAATTGACTAAAGGAAATGGATGACTGCCAAGATGCCTGGGATACTGCACTTCGTGATCTTGCCCGTATCAATGACTTTCTGAAGGAGAAACAAACTCCAGGCACTGGCTCCTTGCCTCCTGAGCTTGTTCATGCCTTTACCTCACTTCGCAAGGCCATGATCAAGGTTCAAGTTTTTCAAATTATTATATAAAAGATGTTAACTTTTATATAGATCATGGAATTATATTTAGAGTATCAGAATGCTGGTGCCCTGAAGCGTACATTCAACCGAAAGGGATGGCGTGGCAAGGCAGAGCAATGCTCTCGTGATCTTAATTCTGTTATGCAAATATTCAATGTACGTCAATTCCTTATTATTTTATTTATTATATTAATATTTTTATTTTATAGAGTAATATTGGTATTAGTACTTTTTTGCTTATGCAAAGCATGACTGCAGTACAGTCTCAGACTTTTGTTGCTCAGAATGTGCTTCCATGTGATGCTCCAAGTCAACATTTTGTTGGACGTCAGGATATTCTGCTACAGCTTAAATCTGTATTTGAGAAATCAGCTTCTCAGGGCTGTATTGTTAGTTTATGTGGCAAAGGAGGAAGTGGAAAAACACAAATTGCATTAAAGTTTGTTTCAGAGAATAAAACTACGTAAGTACATTTATTATTATTATTTTAATAATAATTAAATATTATTAGGTTTCAAAAAATATGGTTTATAGATGCTGCATCTTATACAACATTGAATGCAGCTTTTGAAGTTTTAGCAAAAGCTGTAGGACTTGATAAATCAGATACTTCTGTTAATGCAAAATCTGCAGAAGTAACTGAATGGGTTCAGCCTGTCTATCAATATTTAAAATGTTTACAAGAGAAGTGGTTAATGATTTTAGACAATGCAGATGATCTAAAAGTTAAACTTCCACAATATATTCCTTTAAGTAAATGGGGATATGTTATCATTACTAGTCGACTTTCTGATCAATGGGCATCTCCAAATTGTCGTATTAGCTGTGGTGATCTTATAGAGCAAGATGCTATAGATTTATTGTTCAAGCGAACTAATATAGCATTGACTGAAGAAAACTTTCAACATGCTTTAAAAATTGTCAAAGAACTGGGATATTATGCCTTAGCTATTAATACTGCTGGAGCATATATTTCTCGTAGTGCTACTTGCACTCTAGAAAATTATCTTCAATACTTTAACAACCAACAATTTAATTTTATTAATGATCAACAACTTCAAAGATATGAATCTTATCAAAAAACAATTTATGCTACATTTTTATTAAGTTTTGAACAACTTAGTTCTGCAGCACAGTTGTTTATTCAAATATGTGCTTGTTATCACTATGCAGCTATTCCTACTATAATTTTTTCTGATGCATTAAAATCAAATATGAATGCTATAGTAGAAAACGAAGCTTTCCCTATAGCAGAAGCAGCAGATTTATGGGCAGATTTTAAAATTATTTATAAATAAGAAGAAAATATGTTTGATAAAGTAATTAATGAACTTTGTCAATTATCTTTAGCTAGTTATGATATATATTCTCAAGCAATTTCTTTTCATCCTATACTACATTTCTGCACTAAAAATACAGTGAATAATCCAAAAATACTTCAAATTATTGCAAGTCTTATTTTGAGCTCTGCAGCATATGAAAATTCATTAGATGAAGATTTTAGCTTTATGCGAATATTATATCCACATGCAACAGTAGTTTGACAAGCAAAAATATCCACTATTAATATTTGTCAATATTTTTGGAAAATTTTTGATAAAGGAGCTATTCTTGAAAAAGCAAAAGAAGTTGGTTTAGTTTGGTTAGAAAAAAGTAAAAATATATTTGGAGAAGATCATACAAATACTTTGCGAGTTATGGAAAATCTTGCTAAAACATATCGTTCTCAAGGACAACTAAAGAATGCAGAGAAATTAGAAGTACAAGTACTTCAGCTTAGAAAAGATATTTTGGGAGAGCAACATTTAGATACTTTGCAAAGTATGCAAAATCTTGCTATAACATATGGGAATCTAGGACAATTAAAAAATGCAGAGAAATTACAAGTACAAGTACTTCAGCTTCGTAAAGATATTCTTGGAGAGCGACCTCCAGATACTTTGTTAAGCATAGAAAATCTTGCTGTAACATATGGGAGATTAAAACAACTAAAAAATGCGGAGAAATTACAAGTACAAGTACTTCAGCTTCGTAAAGATATTCTTGGAGAGCAACATCCAGATACTTTGCAAGCTATGCAAAATCTTGCTGGAACCTATTATTCTCAAGGACAATTAAAAAATGCAGAGAAATTATACGTACAAGTTAGAGCAAGGCACAAGTGGTAAGTACTTGCAGGTATCTGCAAGTATTGTCATCACCCGGGTGGTGCCGCACCCGGCACCTGCCCACCCGGCACTTGCCAGCACCCGGGTGGTGCACAGGTGGCAAGTACGGGGTTAGCGAGGCAAGTATTTGGGGCAAGTACTTGCCTAATACTTGCCTCAGTACTAATATATATATTTGATGATTTTCAAGAATTTATTGGAGCTCAAAGGAGCCCAACGTCGTTGAGAAACGACGTTGCGGGAGAATTTCTTGCCCGGACCGAGATCGCCGAGTATTCCGGCAACTGCCGGATAAGGATCGATCCGTTGCGATCTCACATCTCTGCCTCCTCCCACCACAGCACAACGTTCGCGTTGTGTTCGTCGGCCTCAGAAATTTTTCTGGGGCTTGTTCTGCTTGTCTTCTCTATGTTCTCTTGCTTTTGGAGTCGGGTTTGGCTTGGCGCCGGCCGCTGCGCCCTCGGATACGTTCCGGGGCTATTTCTTGCGCTTGTCTTCGCGACGGCGTCCTTTTGGACTGCGTAAGCCCTCAGGACGAGGCCGCCCTGCTACAGGACATCGACCGCGGACTCGACTACGCTAAGCGTCGGTCGCTGCGCCCTCGGATACACTCCGGGGCGCATTCTGTTGTTCCGCCTTCAGTCCGAGAACCCTCCGCGACGCGTAAGCCCTCGCGAAGAGGCCGCCGTACCGTTGACCGGCTGGATCAGGCGCTTAACCAACGGATTTCTCAACAACGCTCAGGACGATAACAATAACGCTACGGCGGACAGCGTGCGTGATGACAATGACGGGCAGCATGAGTGGGATCACGATGGCAGGGGCGGCGAAGACTGGTGATGGCTTTGCGGGCTGGAGGGCGTCGCGGACGCATCCAGCCCCAAAAACGGTGCGTAACTGTTTGTCGTTGCTCTCATATCCTTGCAGGCGCCGTTCTCGCTCACGCACTTCCCCCATCACCTGCCATCATCTTCCTCCTGCACACATGTTGTGTCCCTTCCCTGTTGGTATACAACAGGGTGGGCATTGACTGTGTGTATCGTGCTCGTCGATAGCCCCCGTGCAATTGCCCGGGGGTCGTCGGCGCGCACGAAAATACGGAACACTTGTGCAAGTACTTGCCCACCTGGAAGGCAAGTACTTGCCAAGTATCTCACCCGCGGGTAAAGTACTTGCAGGTGGCAAGTATTGTGGCGGGTGGCAAGTATGGCTTTTCGGCAGCAAGTATTTGCCGGGCGGGTGTCGGGTGCACCCGGGTAAACACTCGTGCCTTGCTCTAGTACAAGTGCTTCAGCTTCGTAAAGATATTCTTGGAAAGCAACATCCAGATACTTTGCAAGCTATGCAAAATCTTGGTGAAATATATTATTCTCAAGGACAATTAAAAAATGCAGAAGAATTAGAAGTGCAAGTTCTTCAGCTTAAAAAAGATATTCTTGGAGAGCGACATCCAGATACTTTGCTAGCTATGAAAAATCTTACTGTAACATATAGAAGTTTAGGACAACTGAAGGATGCAGAGGAATTGAAAGAGCAGTTGGAAAAGCAACTAGGTGACCGCTTTTTCTTAAGATTTCTTCGGTCGACACCAAGATAAGATAAGATTCTTAAGATGGATATATCATATTTCAAGAAAGTTTCCTCATTTTTCATTGACATGAGAGATAAACCATTTAAGACTTGCATATAACATAAGCTAAGCATAAGATAAGAATGAGACTAAGAGAGAATGAGACTAAGAGTGAGAATGAGACTAAGAGTGAGAATGAGACTAAGAGTGAGAATGAGACTAAGAGTGAGAATGAGAATGAGAATGAGATAAGAATGAGAAGAGGAGCCTAATCAGGGTGCCAATACACAGTCCCGCATGAAGCAGCACCATCATCTCATCAGCCACTCCAGTGATACCCACCATAAGATCACATTGCATATCGTCGCTCCACGAAGCTCGATCTGGTTGCAAGAGGTCATCTCCGCCACCATCCTCACCGTCCGAAACATTCCCCTCGCAAATCCACCCAATGCCCTCCTCAATTGCCCGAACACTTCAACTCCTCCTGTGCTGTCCATCCCATCCACAGGCGCGTTATTCACCGCTTCCTCCCAAACGGCGGCATTACATGCGGCGCATCACCCCTTCCTCGCCTCCCATACATGATCCGCAGGCATCATCATCTTCCTCGCCACAATCGACTCATCCCTACAAAGTAACACCAAATTCTTATTCACCTCACTCCCGTCCCCAAAGTTCTCCTCCACAAGCCGGCACCTGTCCTTTGGAAACTCAAATGCCTGCTTCTCCAGCCACGTCTCCGAAATGCACAGCATCACGTACGTGCGCACGCTCCGATGCCGCTGACCCCAGAGTAGAACGGGGCCACGTCCGTGAGAAGAGGGCGCACGCGCGACCATGCCCCATCCGCGCCTATGACGAGGTCGAACCCGCCAGCCGTGGATCCATCCTGCGACGGTCTGCAAGCGGCAAAAGTCAGCAACTGGGCATAGTACGAAGATTTAGAACGTACCTTGGATAGTCCCTGCCCAAAGCTTGGTCTGACTGCGTCATAGAGAAAGATGCAAACAGCCGTTGCAGGCGTCTTCATTATCGATAAGCACCGTTATCATCGCCGAACGGTGAGAGTAGCACCACTGTACAGTACCCATGACCGCGCAAAGACGCGAAGCTCGCCATTAGCCAATAGCTTAACTACGACGGCGGTACCAGCTCCCGCGGAACCCGGGCCTAGTGATTGTAGGGCAGACTGAGGACTACTGAGCGAGTCAGGCGTCAGAGGGATGTACCGGCCCATACTGAGAGAAGAATTGGCTGGAGGACTGGCGGCTTGGGGACATGTGGTGATCGTGATGTGGGCGGGATTGGCACGACCGGTGATAGAGATTTGGCGGGATGAGAAGGTTCATCGAATGCTAAAGCATGGTGGGGTTGATGTAAGGCGGAAATGGTATGGCGGTGCTGCGAAGAGCGGGGCATCAAGTGGGGGGTGTCGTCGAACATTCCGAGCTGACGAGCCGTACAATCATCGTCGGTAAAGTCCATCTGCGTGACCTTGTACGATGGGCGGGC
This sequence comes from Hymenopellis raphanipes, assembly GCA_036872995.1. Lineage (NCBI taxonomy): Eukaryota > Fungi > Basidiomycota > Agaricomycetes > Agaricales > Physalacriaceae > Hymenopellis > Hymenopellis raphanipes. Next base: position 920,724 of record JAYMDG010000001.1, read on the forward strand.
AGGCGATATCGATGTCTGCTACAAGCAGAAGTCAGCTCTCGTGTAGAGTAAGAAGAGGTAGAACGCACCATTGCCTCTTGAAGTCCTTCCCATTATCACCTTAACACACAAGACAGAAGCGAGTGAAGGCGGTCGTTAAGCTGTGTGGTATGATGACGACTGCGTCGTAGGCAGCGACATCAACAGAAATAGCAGGCAGTCATCGTCGGTGAACGCCGTAAGCATTCGAGCGGGGGAGGGGGCAGCATCCAAGGACATGGTGGGTGCCAAGATGGAAAATTTGCCTTCACGTTTGTCAGCAAACCTTCCCAAGGCTCGGTCCGGCAGGACCGGTACACTTGTATGGTGATCGATGCGGGCCCGTATTGCCGATCCAGGACCAGAGTCACTTTTACGCCTTGCTTTTGACCGTCATTGTTCTTGCCGGCGTCTAAAGCAGCTCGCTACAGGACTACTCTAGACACTTGTACAATCCTTATCTTACTTGATGTGATCCTGCTCTCTCTCTCTCTCTCCACCACTCCTACCTCGAGCACGGATACAGTTCGGCGAGGGTACCTACCTGCATGTTGCCGCTGCACGAAGCAGCCGATGCTCGACTGTACGTCGGCATCGTTATCAACGTATCGACCAGCTGCGCGCTCCGCGAAAAACGCGACAGTGGTAAGTAGCACGCACAGGACGATCCAGAAGACGCGGGCCCGGATGAAGACGATGGTGGCGAAGAAGACGGCTCGCCCAAGGGCCGCAAGAGGGCGCGTGTCAATACTGATGGTGACTCCCGACCATCCCAGGAAAGCGCGCGAGAAAAGCGAGTCGAGACGCTCCCGCGCGACGTGGATGGGTAAGTAGTCTGTCTTTAATTACACCTCTTTCTGACATTATGATGTAGATTCATTCCTGGCTCTATCATGTGCATCTAGCTCAAGAATTTCGTTACTTGCTACTATGTCAAGTTCCGTCTCGGCCCTCATCTGAACATGATTATTGGTCCCAACGGAACTGGCAAAAACACCCTCGCATGCGCTATTTGCATTGGCCTTAATTGGCCTCCTGCTGTAAGTTCTTACTCGCTCTCATCCTTCTTACCTTTCATGTAGACTCTCCGGCCGCGCCAACGAGGTCAATTGAGGTACCCCAGAACGTGCCGCCCGGAACTGCCAAGTGCATACAGCCGACCAACAGTCGCCCACCGCCGGTGCCTCGTGCCCGAACCAGATCTCAAGCCACCGCCCGAGTTCAACCGTAATCGATACGCCCCGAGACACGATGACGAGCATTGCTTAGCCATCGTCGTCACGGTCAACGACAAGGATCTCCCAGTGGTTGTCGCTCTATTGCTCATTATGCCGTGGTCACGGTCAGCGACAGCCCCTCGCTCTGGCTCTCCGAACATTTTCCCCGACGATTTTGGTCCTTCCGATATGCATGCCCACATCAACGTAAACCCCATCCACTCTAACGACGCGCCGTTGTTGTCGACGGCTTCAGTAAGTATTTTTTGCGCTACCATCGGGCTTCCTCTCCACAAGCTCCTAGCGAAGCTAGGACAACGCGGCCGACAGGGCCTTGCTTTTAACCGTCATGGTACTTTGTTGCCGAGGACATGGCCAGGGTACGCTCCACAGTCTTCAAGCAGGGCATGAAGCCATCCACCATGGCGGGTACAACGACTAGGAGTGCAACTCGTACAAAGGTGATCCATTTCAATGTAATCCGGTTGATGCGCGCCATCCTCTTTTTATCGTTGCAGAGCCTCACCCGCTGCTAGTTACTATTACAATTGATACTCCTGTTTTTCAAACCGTGTATGATGTAAGACTAAGATGAGATTTATTGAGGGTAAGATAAGATGAAGGTAAACTTCAACAGGTTGTACTCTTAAGAATCTTATCTTACCTCGGTTGCGACCGAGCTATCTTAAGAAAAGGTGGTCATGTTTTATGGAAAAGCTTAAACAAGAGGAGATGTAATTAATAACTGTTGTTATGATATAGTAATTAAGATATCTATAGAAAGATATAGTATCATAAATTTATGTAGAAAATGAGAGCCTATATTAAGGATACATCTGAACAGTTAGTCATATACGAAGCCTCATGAGGGCAGCACGTCTCATTAGATTATTAGACATCTATCATTACAAATGCAACCTGCATCAGACTGAGATGCCCTGAATATGGTCTACATCCACTAAATGCTACTGTTGGTCCAGTATATCCGCCGCTTTATAGATTGTCGGCTGAAAGGTCAGTCATAAAAGTCAGACATTTTGGGCCTCAAAAAGGATGTCTTGGGCGAAAAATCATACAGAACTGGTCAATGATTTTGAACTGACAGAAAGTGGTATAAAAGTGCTCAAAACAGACGATTTTGGATTGAACCTCTCAGGCGGCATGCTGGGGTCCTAGTGGAACAGGAAGTTGTTGCTAAGCTAGGATACAACATTTAGCAAGCCACTGTGTATATGTTCCCAAGCCAACATTGTTAATAAAGATAGGAACAGTGCCAATGAGCTTAGGTAATATCATATAATTCAGGAAACGGTATCCTGCTCTGTAAAGAGCAGTGCAGTTGAAGCTAGTAAATAATGGGCTAGTGCTTAACAACAGTCACTAGCGATGCTACATGTTATCGGTATAACCATTTACGGAGAGGCAGTGGGACGATGTTGACCATGCCGGCGGCATTTATGATGCGTCGCCAACTTGACCAGTGATTATCACCATCCGCAGACATTTCTAAGCTTTTATCTTGCTACGTGCTTCCAGGACGATTCTAGTCTCTAGGTGATGTGTTTTCGAGGAAACTCAAGTTACTACTAACAATGATGATGATGCCGACTCATTAGGCACCTGGAGAATCACTGCAGAGCTAGAGAAGTTGTGGAGATGATGTGGCCTCAAACATCCTGGTGTGCCTCCTCCTACTATTCTGGTAATGCTGACAATGACAACGATAAGGAAAATGATGTCAATGACTGACTTCAGTTTAGTGTGCTGACCGACAATGCAGAGATGAAGCTGGGACCACGTTTTCAACTCGCAACGCTGATCGTATCTCCACCTGCCTTCCTCCCTTCACTCTGGTCGGACGACTATCCAGCGGAAGGACTTGGTCCAGCCGAAAATTGGAGATCCTCTTGTATCCAAGCAATATTCTATCCTTGCCGTACTTGGGACAGAGATGCTCAGTAAAGGCCTGCACTTGTCATGGGATTCTTTATCGCTGACCTGCAATCTGGATAGATGCCTCAGTTGGTGAGTTGTCTCGCGGGTAAGGTGATTCGTCGCATGCTATGCGCACAGTCTAATATTTCCCTTAGTCTCTACCAACAAGATGTCGACCAACGTCGCAGGCATATCACGATCAGCTCCCTCTTATTATCTTCTCATTCCTTCTACTGTACTATTTCATTCAATTTGTTGGTCACTGGTCACAGGACCAACGAATTTGACGAAATGTCACTGGTGTCACACAAAAATCTCCCTGGCGGGGCCCCCGACGACGTCCCGATGCCCCCCGACGCAGCTCCGCCGCGTCGGGAATACCTATATAAGGAAATCGACGAAAATAAAATCTCGATCACTCGGTCACACGAAAATCGGACGACGAATTGATCGAAATACTACAGTACACATCGATGGGAATGCGCCGCGTTTTGGATATAGTACCCTACATGGATCCTTTGTTGTCTCAAAAGACAACCAGGTCGAGACCGACAACACAGCGCGGAGCTTTTCCTAGTCTGCAGGGAATGACAAGCCTAGCGTCTTCACGCCGACGAGATTTGTGCCTTTTCTAGCCTATCCCGCATGCAGCGACGAGCGTTCCCGCGTTCCTCGACCTACATCGCGTCTCTGCCCATTCACCACACCATTTTGCGTTTCCGTTACCATGTCAAGTTTAATCCTCAGTCAGGTTGTCTATTCATCTGAGTAGCGACTTGTGTTCTCTTATTCCTTCGTTGTCATACTCTCATCGTCATGTACTTGGTCGGCCCAAGTGTCGTTGGATCACCGAAGTAGGCCCAAGACCGCTCGTAGGATGTGGACCATCACGTTGGAAACATCACTATCTCTTTTTCGCTATCGTTCAGCCCCAATATTCACCGCCGTTCATTCTCAACATGTCGACATCTGTGTCATTTGGAGGCCTGCGCCCGTTTCACTGTGGTGGGTGTGCTCACCATTTCGTATTTCCATCTGTCTTCGGGTCCCACAATCGATTGATCCAGAACGGAACCGCTGTCCTCCTCATAGCATGTTAACCATCAACACCGAGACATCCCTCTCTCACCTGCATTGTTCTGCATCAATCTTCGCCGTTGTTACCAAAGAGTCGTCCTCCAAGAATTCGTTTCACGTTACCATGTATTGGCCCACCGACGCGATCGAGACTACATTCATTCTGGTCTGAGGTGTTGTAGGACTCGGAGAGATGGTTCTGTATTCCCGCGCTGTCCTCGTCTCGAGATAACCGCAATAATCCGTAAGTTTTCTCTGTCTTGCGCTTTTCAGCTGTTGATTTTTTCAGGCATTCTTTCATACTCTGGCGAGGATGGCATTTGTGGTGCCACTCGCCCCGCCGCACCGTTGTCTTCACTCATGTGGTCACCCGACGAGTCTGATATGCAACGACTGCATGTTCGTTACTGCCAATAATCGTATCGCGTGTGATTATCTCCCTCTCCACTCGACCATCATATGTCAGCCCACACTAGGTTTTCGGAATGTGATGCGTATTCTACCTCGAGTGGAAGGAGCATCATATTCTGGTCACCCCGCTGGCCAACCCCAGTCGACTGTTTGCATGGACGAACGCGGCTAGTCCGAAGCATGTGCCGCACTCTATTGTCGACAATCGGGCCATTATCCAAGCAGAACGTTGTCGGTTGTGGCAGTAGGAAAGTGTGTATGTCGCGATTCCGAGCAACAGGATCATTAGCATTTTCTCGGGTTGTGCATCTCGAAACTGGGGGCACTGTTGGGGCGATGAATTCGAGTTGCTGGGCATCTTACTCCCAACGCGGATTTCATTCTTGATTGGCATGCGCCAACGCCCGAAATCGCGGTACCGGTAACCGCGAACGTCGATGTGGAACAGGCTTGAGAAGCGGAGAAGATGGAAATACGTGTAAAGCTAAATCGCCGGCGTCTCCGCGTCGATGGATACAGTGCCATTCATTAAAATATGTTGAATCACTCTATTCAATTCTAAGAATCATTGTATCGGTAGTTCGTAACAAGTGGTAATTGTAAGTGAAAGGCTTTAACGACGAGTAGCCGTGATACTAAGTGGATAAGTAAACAAAGTTGTGCGCATATTCCAAACCCCATCCTCAAACTTCTGCTGGTCAAACGACTTGGGCAGCTCCATATGATACGTGAGCATGAGCTTCGCAACCGTGAGGTGCAGCTCCTGCTGCGCAAAGTTCTTGCCAAGGCAACTGAATGCGCCTGTAACACGAACACGTATCAGTGCACAGTCCCCGTTAAGCACATTTTAATGCGTACCATATGAGAACGACAACATCGCATTCTTGTCCGTCTTCGTATCGGGACCAAGACCCTCGGGCAGCCACCGCTCAGGCAAGAACTCCATAGGCGAGGGATAAAAGTTGTTCGGGTCCGTTTGCTGCGTGTACGGCGGCACGGAGACGATGATGTCCTCCGGGATGAACTCCCCGTCCAGCATTTGTCCGCCGCGACCGACGACGCGCGGGAGACCACCGAAGGGCGTCCCGAGACGGAGTCCTTCCCAGACGACGCCGTAGAGATAGGGCAGCTCCATGAGCGCCTTGTAGTCGTCGACCTCGTCGGCACTGTTGAAGTGCGCATCCAGTTCGTCGCGGAGCTTGTTGTACACCTTGCGGTCGCGGAGGAGGTAGTACAGGAGAATCGTCAAGGTTCCGTTGGTGGTGTCGGATCCTGAGAAGCTGTCAGTGTTTGGATACGAATAAGGTAGGAATGTACGTACCAGCAGCGATGGCGAAGGCAGAATCAATGTTCAAATCGTCATCGCCGAGTCTCTGTCCGCCTTTCTCTCCGAGCTGTGTGGATGTCAATTCAAGTTCTATAAGTCAAGCATAAGACTGACCAAGAATGAGGCAAGATCGTTGCCAGTCGTGTTCTTCCGAACGTCCATGAGTTTCTTGGCGGTGTCTTCAAGAACGTGGAACTCTTTCGAAACGGGGAGCCGCCACGCCAGATCGAAGATGGAAGGGGATTCACCAAGACTGGAGAAGAGACATCAGCAGTCGATCTGTTGAAGACTTGGAACGTACATTTCAAACACAACCGTGGCATTTTGAGCATTAGAGGAGACATTCTCGGGATCACCCTTTGCCATGAGCTCCACGTTGCTCGTCGCCCCAAAGGTCATTTCAGCCTACAAATAAACGTCACCACGAATACCATGCGCGAAAAAGGCCCATACCATGAGATCGTAAGCCCAATGCAGGATGATTTCAGACATGTCAATGACGCCGTCCTTGTCGCGCCTGTCTTCCATGACTCTGAGCATTTGCTTGGTGCGCTTGTCCACGACACCCATGAGACCTTGAATCCTACAAGAAACAGGGTTTCAACGACGACGCCAACATTGTCCACGCGAAGGTTGCTTACGATTTAGCGCTGAACGCGCCGGCCCAGGCTTTGCGCCTAATGTTATGAATGTCACGCTTGGGCGTAAAGAACAGGCCACCGACTGGCGCACGTCCAGGGCGGTACGCGTTACTCTTGTCCATGCTCTGCGCCGTGGTATAAATCGGGTGAACGGCCTCGGTGGAAGCGATCGACAAGGTATTGGGACCTATTCCAGAAGGGCAACGTTAGTCGATGTTCGACATCCTAAGAGCAAATCGCTTACCCGTTCGCACAAACTTGCCGTATTTCTCGTGCCATGCCTTGATGATTTGGTAGCGTTTACCGGTCGAAACCATGTGCATAGTCGCCAGAGAGGTGATTTTGCAGAGGAATGGGCCCCGATACTTCCAGAGCGGGTGGAAGGGCGACAGACGGTAGACCACCCCGATGACAATCATGGAGCCGAGATATGCGCCAAGACCGGCGAAGGCGATAATGAGGGACTGGAGCGTCGAGTTTCCCTGCCAGACACCAGAGGACGCGAGAGCGCCCCATCCTGTGGCACAAACAAGCAAAGCGGTATCGCCACGATATTCATGTCGGTTCAGATAAACGGTTGTTAGCTAGGTAGTTCTGGCGTGAGCACTGACATCTTCTCGGAAGGAAGCCTGCACTTACTGCTCCAGCGACAGCAGCTGCATTAGCAACTCCTGAAGGAGTGAAGTCTGGGAGAGGTAAGTTGGAAAGGCTCATGGTATGGTGAGTGAAAAATGACTGAGTAAATCGCACCCATAAATACCACCGTCGCAGAGGATTAGCAAGTTTCACGGACTAGAGACGGCCAACATTCAGCGGCAGCCTGGGCAGCTATTACGAGAAACTTGAGCCCGTCTAGGTGTGGCATACAGCGGCGCAACCCAGGACGTCGAGTGGAACCTGATCTGCGTGATATCCACTCTGGGTAAGAAGGAATGAGCGGGGTAAATCCAATACAGATTGGGCAATAGAAACGCACTTTAAACTATTCATATTAGATTTTCGTTGACTGTATGACTGATGATTGCATGGAGAATCGAAATGAAATTGACTCAGACGACTCCAGCAACTTCAAAGAGACGCAAGAAAAGGCGAAAAGCTGTTCGGGGTGACTACAGTCCCGGGTGAAGGTTCCAGGAGGTGACCAAAGCGCGGCCGTGGCCAAATTTACCCTTTGCCAAAAGTAGGGGCGGTATCAACGCCTCCGAGAACTATAGCGGCGGTCGGAGTGCTCTAAAGACCCAGATACAAGAGATTTTCAATCAAACCGCAAATCACCGTATTTCACCTGCATAAAATTGTCTGATGGTGCAAGATGGTGGACGTAACTTGGTAAAGAAGAGATGCCGACGGCGTAGGTAGTGTACCACGTGACTCGGTCCCGAACTTGGAGCGGGAGGCAGCTTGTCCTCGAACAACATCTCTGCTTTTAGAGTTTTTCGTCTGCTAGTGAATCCGTTCATTCGTGCCCGGCATAGAAAATAGAGTCCTCAGACTGGATCTTCTAGTTAATGTCCCATAGTCTCAGCGTAAACATTCGGAGTACCGCTGACTACAAACGCGGCGCTGTTCGATAAGCGTCTGATATGCATGCGGGAATGTTTTAACTTCTCTTTTTAGTATTCATTCCACTAATTCCGACGTCGGACTGACCAACACTCATGCCCCGTGTGTTGGAGCGATCATGAAAGCTCGAACACGTCAAGAACTGTAAGGTGCAGGACTGGGAGACTGTCTAAGCTCAATAGCAGTCCATACTGAGTTTTGTTGTAATTACTGATGGGCAGCTTGAGCGCGAAGTGCTAGACTCAGTTTGGCCTCAACTTGCCAGCGCCACCAACGGTGCTCCAGAACGATAGAAACTCGAACTATCGTCGTTCCGCATAACTCATTTTGGGCGAAGCACACTCAGACCACGATTGACGTCGAGAACAAACCCAAGTTGTGAGTCACATCGACTGTATTCCCCACGACATCACAATCCCACAAAGATTACAGGTTACATTGAAAGATCATCACATCTTCATATACAGAAATACACTCCCGGCATCATGGGACTACGTCCCCCACAATTGTGGTTACGCCACACCTGCTTGCATGATTAGCTCACATGTAACTAAAATCACAAACAACGACGACTTACAGGCTGTTCAGAAGTCCTCGTTACATCCTCCCGTATTCTGACCAGACTCCGGGACGTCTACGCTGTCGCCGGTGCACTCGCCTACCACAACATTGTCAGTCAGGCTATGCTCATCCATCTGAGAGACATCGACATACTCTCGGTTTCGACGACCTTTCGCTCTTGGATCAGAGGGCTGGCAATAGCAAGGCCAAAGAAGAAGAACAAGACGATGGTGAACTTCATGACTGGTAGAAAGGTTTTCCTTGACGAGCCTCTACTTCCTTCCCATTCTTATAGCTAGTTCTTCCCTGAGAACTCGGCGCTTGAACGACATCAACTTGAAGCATGGGGTCTGATGGTATATTCCCGAGCGCGTTCGAACTGAACCGATTCAACTATGTACACCACGTACACTTGATTGTCATCAGCCCGCAAGGTGGGTTCTGATAGCGTATGGCGATCAAGAGTACCCGTGCGCTATTAATACGGGCACGAGTCTGCAACGAATTAAGTGCTTAGCAAAGGGCGAGCAAGGTCTTCTCGGAATAAATTGCAGGGATCGCGGGATCTTGTAAGTCCTCCATTTCAGGATCATTATCATGAAAATAGGGCTCTAAATTTTGAATAGATACAGCGTAGCGTTCGCCTGTTTCTTATACTTTAGGTTTACGACGTAGGTCCTCCCGCTCTTCCTTCAGGTTTGCGATTTCAGCAACATCGATGGTCTTGAAAGGCCAGGTAAACCAATTACCACCACTGCGCATTCCTGGGAGTCGCATATCGGCCAGGAGTTGATCTATGTATTGTGGCCAGCTTGATAAGAGGAAGTGATGAACGTGCGGCGTAAGTAGAATGTATCCACGACGACGTACGTGAAGAAATAGATGGCCGCGCTGAAGCTTTCGTTGAGATACAGCAGCTGATCTGGCCAGCGCTTTCGAGTCCAATTGGCATACCGATCGGCCTCTCGTTTAGCGGTTTCGGGGTTGGGCGGCAAATTCATTGGGTCTGCTAAAAAGTACGAGGAGATCCAATGGGCGATTAATTCAAAAGCATAGCCGTTATTTGCTGTTATCTAAGGATCGCAGCTGCATGAGACTCAGATGAGAACGAGAGGTAAAAACACGTACAACGGCGCCGTTGATCGCAAAGTCGCGTTGTAGAATATTCTTCGCGGGGACTATTCCTCTGTAGATGGAAGATGCCCATTGTTCTTCCTTCGTGTGTGCTGGAGGCGGGTTCTGAAGGGTAACATAATTGGTCCATTCGTCAGTGTCGCTGGCCGGAGGAGGATGGCGCTGAATTCCAAGAGCCTGTGCTGTCGTCTCTGAACATGGGTCAGCCCAGGCCTTGAAACGCTTCTCCAGCTTACCATCAAAAAAGGTATCATGCCACGAAGACGAATAGCCTGTGCCTACAAGGACCACATCCGCATTGACGAGAGAGCCATCGCTCAGGCGCAAAGACTTTCCATCTGGTCCAAACCCAGAGACTTTCTTTGGTGTAAGAAGCTGAATTTTACCAGCATTGCACAGGGAGAAAAAGCTATCGTCGCGCTTGACTCCCTCGTCATTTACCCGAACAGTCCAGAACGGCGATTGGGCATTGCGCAGAGGTGAGTCCGGCGGCAAGTCAAAAGCAGTAAACTGACAGATGATCAGTAAAGTCAAGACGATGCAAAACTAAACATACCGTGTCTTTTTCCACTCCTTCCCACATTCCTCGAACAATTTTGGCTCCCAAGTTTGTCGTATGTAGAAAGCGTCTAGGAGTAACGCGTCAGCCTTGAGGCCCTGCCAGAAGAAAGAAACGAAGACGAACTCTAATCTGGTCGGTAAATCCATACTGGCTGCGAAGATTGAAAGCATTCTATACAACGAAAGCCGTCAGCATCCGCAAGTAGAAGAACCTAGAGAAAGTAAAGTTACCTGCTTTTCCGCATGAAGTCGGGTAATGGTTTAGCTCCGCCCATATACGCGTCGACCTTCTCGAAAACCATGATTACTTTTCTGCCCTCCTTAGCGAGACAAGTGGCCATGCTGAAGTCCACTTAGCATGGCGCAGTTCAACCTTTCGAGACTTACTCTTGCCCAGATTTAGCACCACCAACTACGACGATTGTCTTAGCAGGTTCTCCGACTTCGGCCGTCTTTGACATATCCAAAATCGACTGTAGTTGGGCGCCGAAGTCAATCGCATGAATCACAGGTCCATGAAACCCAGCTGCAAGAGCGGCATCTTGAGATAAATACGAGGGAGTCTTCGGTACAGTGCAGCCCTAAAATTTCTGTTATTGAAAGGAGCGTTCTGAAACTGAATAAGGGCTTACACCAGAACAAAGGACCAGTTTGTCAAAGGACATGGTTGTTTCTGAACCGTCTGGCTTCCGGACCGCGACGCGCCATCGTGGTTCGGAGTCTACGCGTCGGACACGCAGAACCTCGGTTTCATACTGGATATTGCCTTCCAGGTATCGCGACGCGAACTCGTTCATGTATCGACACATATCGTCTCCAGTCAGTCTTCCACCAGTCTTCTCGGCGTTGAGTGGGGCTGCCATCGGCAGTGAAGAGAATCTATACTCCCCATGAACACTGTTGCCTATATCAACACGTCGAAAACTCAGGATCTGAATGCGACGTACTTGTTTAGCGCGAGTCCTGGATATATCCTTTCACGAGCCCATACGCCACCGGGGGTTTTGTCCTTGGAGAGTATGGTCACCTGAAAACCATCCTGTTTCAGGACATGGGCAGACACAAGGCCAGCAGTTCCAGAGCCAATAATCCCTACTGTGACTGTCATTCTGACCACGAGGAAAGAGACAGTGTCCTCGCGTTCTCACGCAGACCTCTATTACCACGAATCAAGAACGTACGGCATGATTATCATCAGAGTAACATGCGCTGAGCGCTCCTTTCTATTGCAGACATCAGATTCAGACGGTGGAAGCGCGCTGAGGCAAATTTAGATGATGGTCCGGAGTCAAAAAGCACGTCCGAATCGTCCGCCTTCCCTGAGTCTTAGATCGGGATTTACCGGAGTCCTTCACTGTTCAACTGCGGCCCACCAGTGCACGATTCAACGAGTGCTTCCAATTGCGACTAATGTTGGTCACTGGCTGCTAGTTTCTCCGAGCCACTCTGTATATGCCTCCTGGTTCTCCTCAAAAGCTGAATATACGTTCCTCCAATCCTTGCAAGTCAATTTGCCCCAGGGATCGACAGCGTGAACGCCGAACGGATCCACAACTGGCTCCAGCCTCAAATTGGCCCGACACATTATCATCTGGCGCAGATAGTTCATGCAGTGTCGCGCTTTCTTCATTCCGGGATCGCTCTCCGGATTGACGTATGTCTGTCGGACAATGTCCAGACAACGCAGCTGGTGGAACACGGAAGGCATGAATGGTCGACGTTCGTCGCCGACATATACGATGCCTCCGTTTTCAGGGACGAGCGCGGCCCATTCCGCGTCGGCGGCGGTACCGTTCAACTGATAATGGATAGTGTTCTCCACGTTGAGAAGGACATCGTTCATTGCGCCGACATCCCACACAGGCGAGGTCCCGAGGAACACGTTCTGCTCTAATACGAAGTGAGCATGTATGATTCAAAAATTTCAATCTCTACGCACGAAGCTGAAACTGACGCCTCACCGGACTGGGTTCTTGTGGAATAGAATGGACATGCCAGTACAGGTATCCAACAACGGAGAGAAGGACAAGAACAACGGGGAGCGCAATGCGCTTGCGACCGGACAACGCGATATCGATGGCCATGGTATCTTCAAAGAAGATGCTTGTCTCGTTCAACTCGGCTCGGTACTACTACATGTTCTAACCCAGGATCTATTGATTTTTCTCTGATCATGTGAACATCGCGCCCCTCATTCCATGAAGTAAACCCTCGCTCTCTTCTTCCCCCATTCATCCAGGAGCGATATGATGCCCAACAGTAGCGCTCAGACTCCTCTCCGGCTGCGTACTGTCGCGGTCTTCCTGGCATTGGCCAATGTTGTAGCGACCGTGTTCATACTGAGACGTTATCTCCCCGTAAATCCAAGCCAACTCGCTCATAGTGACTATCTTCTTTTCTCCTTCGTGTTTTTACACTCATTCTATCTGACAGGTTGGCGAGGTGACGATTTCCCAGAATTCTGGGACATCCCCACCGCACCCATTTCTCTGATTGTGGAAGAGAGCGCCCACTATGACATCCTCTACGCGGACGCCAAAGAGGAGTGGGCGACAAACGCGCCCTACGGCAAAGGTTACGTTCGCGTCGGCCCCGAGTATCGCGTATACGCCTTGGATCTCTTCCACCAGATCCATTGCCTGCGCAATATGCGCCTTGCGTTAGCCACCAACGACCACACTCCCAAAATGGAGGGCCACATCCAGCACTGTCTCAACTTCATCCGCATGTTGGCGCTTTGTAACCCGAATTTGACGCTGGAGCCTGCGGATGTGCTGGATAGGGATTTCGAAACTGACAGAGTTGGCGCTACTCATGTGTGTACGGATTGGCGGGAGTACTACAAGGCGATGAGGTTGAACTGGGAAGCTTTCGACGTTTTGGACATGACCACGCTCACACCAGAGGTTGGACTTCCATAGCTACATTAAAGAATCACAGTGTAGTTGCTTGAACTCGCCGACCCTTCAAATGAGTCCAATCAAGCGAGTGCCAGTGAGACAGGCCGAGAACCTGAAGTTGCATGACCATGTCGATAAGGAATCGCCGGATCTATTGGGAGAAGAGTACGTATACAAATCTCAGTCTGTCGTACACACATCAATCATGTAGAAGTATCTGATGAGTCGACGTGAACTGAACCAACCTCCTTCTCCGTATCTTGTGCTCGGTCTTTAGTCTTCTCCGTCCATCTCTTATCGACCGTTTCGTGCAATGGCACGTCTTTCATCATAAGGGCCGTAAGCATCCCCGCTCCACCAACACCGGCTAGGACCTTCCAAAGTAAACTCAGACTTTTCGCGAATGCCTCCGTCACCTCGCTCCTCAAGGGCTCCTCAAGCGTGTCAATGAGTGGAATCACTGCGTACGCAATGCTAACGCCTTTAGGAAATTGCGCGCTAAAATCTTGGGGCAGCGTAGAGGAAAGCCGGTTCTGAAGAATTGTTCCGCCGACAGCTACGCCCCAAACCTATGCGAATCGTCAGTGTATGTACTTCTCGAATAAATCATCCGGATGACTTACTGAAGCGAACGAACGACAAAAGACGAGGAACGCCCATCCATAAGATGCATCGGAGACATCTAAAGGAGCTAGCACAGGATAGGATGTCATCGCAGACACCAGTCCGTTACCAATGCTGACTAGAACGGAGTATCCAATAGGGAGTGACAGCCTCGACTGGGACGACAACGTCGAGAGCAACCCAGCGGAGACGATGTTGAATCCCCAGCCGACGTAAGACTGAGGTCGGTAGAACTTCAACTTCGATACTGAGAGCCCCGTCAAGAACACGACTGGACCCAAAACGAGACTGAAGGCAAGAGTGTCAATGCCAGCTCGTTGTGCAGAAGCTCCTTTGCAAGCTTGAAAATACGTAGTCAGGTAATCTGGGACGTTTCTGAGGAATATGTCAAAACGAGGGATATATAGGAACATACTGATAATAGCCAAGCTAATAAAATGGTTTATAAAAGTCTGTAGGAACCCGCTTAGTGTCGTACGGTTAGTGAAGATCTTCCAAGGCATCTACATTGGATTGTCAGCAGCGCAGGGCTTTCACAGGTTAAAAAACATACGATTGGTGCGCGCGCCACCATCTTTTCGTAGATGAAAAAGGCGACCATCCCGACAAGTCCAATGATAAGCGGTGCAAGAACTTGAGCCGAAGACCAGGAGTACTTGACACCGCTCCAAGTAAGTGCGATGATCACTGAACTTGAGCTCGCAACAATCACAAGAGTACCACTAAAGCACTTGATTCGTCAAGCCGTCAGATAGTATGAGGAAGCGTAAGTGCTTACGGCCAATCCAACCGGAACACTTTCTGTAGGAAGTCCCCTTCCGGTGTGGTGAAGTCCAGAATGAAGAAGACCATAACCATCGCGAGGCCGGCCACAGGGATATTCAAGTAGAAAAGCCATCTCCACTGTCCATGAGTAGATAGCAAACCGCCAACCAGAGGACCAACGCCAGCACCGACTGACCAGGCACTTGCATGGTATGTATGTTGGTTACTCGTTTGCTATTTCAGTGAGGAACGAGAAAAAAACGTACAGATTCATAATGCCTCCAATGACGCCTCGACGTCTCAGGGGGACCATATCCGAAAGGATGATGTTCACATAGCTGATGATACTGCCACCTCCCATTCCTTGAACCGCTATGAAGCGCGATCAGACACGTCCGTCACGCGTTGAGAAGCAACGAAACTTACTCCTTCCCGCGATAAGTGCAGGCATGTTATGAGCGGAGCCACATAACGCGCTTCCAACGAGAAAGAGCGTTAGTGCGCCGAGTAAGGCTTGCCGACGACCGAAGACCTAGATGCAATATAAGGTAAGCAAGAAGCGCTTTATTTCGAAGACCCCATACATTTGCAAGGCTGGCGCTCATAGGCAGGATCGCGGTCGATGCAAGCGCATATGAGGACGTGACCCAGATGAAATCCTCTCCTTTGAGATCGTGCACAATGGTGGGAAGCGCAGTTGAAACCGATGTCTATTAGAGAAGTGAGAACGTTGAGCATCGTAGCTAGTATGAAGATACCCTAAACTTACCAGTTCAAGCGGCGGTAAGAGCAATGCAACGGAAAGCGAAACGAAGATTAGCCAGCGGCGCAGGTTTGACATAGTAGTACGCGTGTCTTCGCTGGCAGAACCAATGCGGTCACTGGCGGCCTTTTCGCCTGAGTTCTGGGAAGACGCCATGGCTTTTAGCAAGAGGCATATGGACAGCTACCCTATCAATCCACGGCGCCGTAATGTTGCCCGACATCATGGAGGAAATCAAGAAGCATTCGATCAATATTCCCACGAGTTGTATTCCCCATTCATCATCCCTCACTTGATCAAACTCTCTCTTCATCCATGTCATGAATCGTACCGCGCGCATCGCTGCTGTGGCAGTCTGCCTGCTAGCGACAGCCCTCAGCTTCACGATCACAATCTCATCGTTATTGGACCGCCCGCCAAAACGCGATGCGCATAGTACGTTCACAGAGTTCTTCACTGGACGGTCTTCCCTTCACGTATCTTCCAGCTTTTGTTGGCGACGACTTCCCTGAATTCTGGGAGATTAAAACCCTCCCCTACGTGGCGATGACCGTTGAAGAGTCCGTGCACTATCCAGTGTCTGGCACAGGCGCCCGGGAGGAATGGGCATCATATTCGCCTGACGGGTACGGCTATCTTCGGTTAGGTGCAGAATATCGTGCCTTTGCCCTCTCTTTCCTGCACGAAGATCATTGCCTCCGCCTAATCCGTACCATGTTGGACGGAACCGCGAGCAACCTTACGCTTACACAGACTATCCCGTACTGTCTGAACTACATCCGACAAGTCATCCTGTGCGATCCGAACATGACGCTTGAGCCTGCAGATGTTCTGGAGCGGGATTACGACGTGCAGAGAAGCGGGGCGACACATGTCTGCGTTGATTGGAGAGTGATACATACAGAGCTTGCGAAGAATTGGAAGGAGTGGTACAATTACAAGAAATCCCACGAATTATGACATTAGTTTCTTCAACGATCCGACTGGTATTGTCTGAGGAAGAAAGCTGACAAGGACGTCAATGTGCATCACCAAGTCCTGCAAGAGGAGAAACTCACCCAAGCCTGGCTCTTTGGGATCTTGACGGAATGTGATATCACAAGCAGCACCCCCGCAGCTGAACTCGAAGACCTGCGACGACATCGACGGACAGTCGAACCCCTTGGACTCCAGAATGCTCCCTGGCTTAACTGTCCATGTATCGTGGAGAATAACACGCTTAGGACGATTACGCCAGGTCAGAGTGTGCTCCCGAAGGTCTTCCCTCCCCTCCAACATCCAGATGTTGATAGTAGCAGAACCACCATGTGCGATTGAAAAGTCCATATAATCCTCCATCTCTTCCCTAGATGGAATCGCTACATTGACGGTGCAATGCTCCATTCCCCAGTCGAACACACGAAATTGGGCTACCGTAGATACCTAAAAGCAATTCAGATTAGTATCTTCATGGAGGTCCACAGAAAGCGTCTTCACCTCGTGATCTACGCGTACCCTGCGGTCCTCAGGATACACCAGCCCGAAGCTCGAAGTCCACTTATGTATATCGCCATAGTTCCTACTGGGATCGGACGAGTTGATCTGAGTAAGGAGTGTAGGGAAATTGAGGATAGGCGGCAGACGTGGGGAGTCGGGGCGATACACGGCGCTGTCTAATCCGATGTACGGGCTCACGAATTCAAGACGCTGAGAAGCAGCCGAAGGAATGAAGCGTGTCGTTTCGCTGCTCTTACTAGGGTTGAACCAGAGAGAGATGTTGACTACAGTGCAGAGGGCAGTGACAACGAAGCACGCAAGGAAGATTGGCGACGAAAGTTTGTCATGCCGCGATTTCCTGCTTGGAAGTTCTGGAGGTCAATTTAGTATATTGTCAGTACAACCTGAAAGAAAGTGGGGTATCACCTTTATCGTCTCCTCCTAGCAATGGGTCTTCGAAATCGTCCTGAGATTGCAGAGGAACATACTCTTCGATAGCCATCGTGGCGGGGAGGATCCTCAGCGCGTCAAGAGCAGCCTCAGTTCCCAGATTATAGATGTATTTCCCCGAAAAGAGATACATACAGAAATAGAATTGAACCAGTTTGTCAGGCTAGGAAGTTCACATTGAGCGCCGGAGTAACAGGCTTTTCCTTCATCTGCGCATTCAGACAGGGCGGCGCCCTGCGAACGTATTGAGCACTCGAGTCTGGATTTGAGCGTACGCGTTGACAGGACCGATCAACCGGAGGATTGGCTCAGCACACAATTCCCACGATCCTTGCTTTCTCCAGTTCATGCCAAAGTATCTCTGCGAGCGCTCCAACCAGTACCTCAACGAATGATGCCAACTGTCGCTTGCAATCTAAGCGCCCGGGATTTAAGCAGCTCAATCTCACCGTGTAACCCGCTGATCACAGGCTAACATGGCCCTCCCTTTCATGTCGTGATGTCCAATAAATACGATGCATACTCAATTACAGCAGCATCATACATACGCTCTCTTGATGGCTTCCGCCGACGTCGCTCCTCCTCTCGTCGAATTCGCTTGCACTCTCACAGGCTCTGTGCTATGGGGAATTACTTGCATGCAGACGTATGTGCTTCTGTACCGTGTTCTGGCGCTGGCGCTGCGTGCTGATATCAGGAACCCTGTAGATTTTTATACTTTGTCTAGTCAGTACTAGTTTTCTCGCGTCCTCTCTGCTAGGTCGACTGATCCGCATTCCATGCAGCCATAACACCCACGATTCTATAGGAATGAAGCTCCTGGTGGGTAGTGCGCTTTCTCAGCTTCTCGTACTATGATATTGACGCGCTCTCCGAATACTAGGTGATCTGGCTCTGGTCGGTAGCAATAGGTCGTACTACTCTGGTTTTGGCTTACCATCCCTCGCCCCACTAGGATCATGGACACTCTTCATATGGTCATCGTAGACCGCGGTTGTATGATTATTGATTCCCTTTCGATTACAGTGACTGATGAACGTTATCTCTAGTCTGGGTTTTGGTCTACAAAGTCCACGATCCTTTTATACTTTCAACGTGAGTTCCCCGTTCCCCGTGTAGCGTCCATTCTACCAACTCTCGTGGTTTTGAACTATAGTGAATACCTCGTAAGCTCTCACAGAGTGCTCTTTGTTAAGCATTGTGACACTGATCTTTATCCAAGGTGGCTGGTCTTTTCACGGTACGTGTCGAATGGCAGAATTTAGGCAACCTTGACCTTACAACGTCCCCAGGCTTTCGTTGCGCTTCCCGTTCAGCTGTTTTTCACCTATCGTATCTGGATTTGTACGTATAATTTCTTGATTCACAGTGACTCTTCGCTGATGTCCTAACAGTCAGTCAACGAATGTGGATCGTCCCTCTCGTTTTCATTCCGGCATCACTCTTCCAATTTGGTCAGTTTCTCAAGTTGTCTGTTATCGCCACAACATTGCTCATCGTCTAACGCAGCGGGATACATCGGTAGGCCGTCTCCTTCGAGAGCAATTGCCAGCTGACTGAATACGTGATGTACCGTAGCGTTTACTGTAATCTGGTAGGTGGCACATGCGACCTTGAAAGGAGTCCGCGCGCACTCACGTTGATTTGTTCTGCAGTCTGAAGAATGGACCCACCGCCAAGATCATATTTGATATCGAAGTGTGCTCTTCTGGTCAGCCGTAAAAGAACATCTGGATCTCATATCGCTTTCAGAGACTTCCCCAATCAATCTGGGGTGTCGGTGCTGCCCAGGACATGTTGATTTCCGGGTTACTTCTGTGGATGATATGGCGCGATCGAGTACACATGGACGACTCTAGGATTTCAGCTCGGTATGAATTCACAAGAGCCAGCTAATCGAATTGCTCACCAAACAGCCTACTGTCAGATCGTCACGAATCCTACAGAGGCTGTCGATCGCAGTCATTAACAGTGGCCTCTGGACGGCTCTCACATCGCTCTTTATCATCATCATGGTAAGGAAATGTTTCGTACTACGAACTACATCCTCGACTTACGAGCTCGTTCTTTAGATGGTTGTCTATCCCGCACAGCAAATCTACGTATCCCTGTACTTCATCGTCGGGCCCCTCTACTGCAACTCCCTCCTCGCCAACCTCAATGCGCGCAATTTTATCCGCGGCAAGCATTTCACGACCGATGTCACCTCGGGCTTTACGCCGGATTACACTATGTCTGAGTTTACACCGGCAAGGCCGGGTGGGGATACTAGTACTGTGAGTTTATGGCCATGTGCACGTGGCGGTGATGAGTCTTACTAGATGAGATGAGCAGCAGACTATCTCGCTGGCGGAGCCGACGTTCTCTACGAACTCGGAGTTTGATCTTGCGGTTAATGGGAAGAGAAGTGGGAGTGGGGAGGAGACGGTGTAGTTTGGATATTGGTGGAGGCGGTTTGTGCGAGACGACTTTGAGGCGCTGCCAGAGGGATCTAACATAGGTTATAAAGGATACCCAGATTCTCAACTAGATATCGCATGAATAGAGCTCAGTCATTCCTTTCGCTGAAACTTTCGAGTGGATTTTCTATTCATTCTTCAGCTGTCGAGGCCACGGTCTGCTCTGGTGCTTGGCCTTGTTTAGCTGGATCTTCCGCAATACTTCAAGTTCACTCCGCGACGCGTTTCCATATGCGACACTCTCTCAGTCTGGTATATCAAACAACACGTCTAGGACCACACTTGTTTCTGTGATCGAAGTCTTCAATAAACGGATCATTCTATGGCGTGTAAGCTTTCCTTTTCCGCGACAACGAAACGCTCTTCAGTACGATGAGGACGTGATTCTGTTTTCGACTTCCTGGGCGCCACACTTGGGAGTCCCTCACTTCAAACCCGGTTGTCAGCCTTTGATGCTTGACTCAAGCTTTCAAAAGGTATGTATGTTATTTTTTGCGGTTTGTGTTGGGACATGAAACCCAAGAATTGAGATATCCAACGAGTTGTTTCCGACGTGTTGATCATGAACTCTTGAGTTTCACGGACGAATAGGATCTGAGTGCCATCATGCCGGCTTGGAAGATTGCCTTGAATTCCGAGCACGTTCATCATATACCGCCTTGGATCCGGCACTCAGAGACGCAAGATTATTGGGGCGTGTGTCGTGGGCTTGGCATACTCGTGTTCGTGTTCGTGTTCGCTCTCGTCTTTTTCTTTGCAGTAACGGGAAATGTCAGAAACTATTGATTGGATCGTGTACGAAGGTAAGTGAAGCCACGGAACAACTCGTGGTTTGACACGAAGCAATTGATCATCTTCCCAACTACGATCCAAGGTGTATATCGTGGTTCGTGATCTTTGAAAAGATGTTCGATGGGTATAACAGGTTACTTATAGGTTCATCAGGCTCTACTTACGGCTGTACATTGTTGAAATGACTGAATTGGTGTTATGCCAGCGGTTGGTATTTCGGGGTTGCATCATGTTAAGTCATGCCCGCTATATAAACGGGTTTGTTATCCATCCACGTACTATCGTATCGTCCGATAAATTCTGTCGAGTCAAGTGACTGCGGCGCCACCCTTTCTGTCAAATTGTGGACGTGTGTGCTAAAGTGCTTGAGGTAGGAGATACCGCGCCAGTTTTTGGTGAGGTCCCAGTATGAAAACAGAGCAAGATGGAATGACGAGGAGAGGTGTAGTGAATATAAATTTAGCAGATGATCCTGTTAACG
Source organism: Hymenopellis raphanipes (assembly GCA_036872995.1). Lineage (NCBI taxonomy): Eukaryota > Fungi > Basidiomycota > Agaricomycetes > Agaricales > Physalacriaceae > Hymenopellis > Hymenopellis raphanipes. The sequence continues at coordinate 941,879 of JAYMDG010000001.1, forward strand.
TTGCGATCATGACATCAACCGTGCCCGAGCCGCGCCTCCTGTAGGCTGACAGCCATTGTTGACCACAAACCATCATCATCTCCGCCAAGATTAATATTCCATTTTCGACCTCCCTTTTAACCTGTGCCGCCGCGACTCGCTGGCACCATGATGGGTCTATTCAGCTCTGCCAGCTCCCATTTTCGCGGCGCCGCTGTCCCCAATAATAAACAGCGCGACGACGACGGCGCCCCGACAGACACCGAACCCGATGATACCTCTATACTGTGTGTACTTTCTACCCGCCATGCTCGATGTCCAACGATACTGAACGATAGCGGTACAGCGACGACGATGAGGGCTCAATCATCACTTCGCTTATTTCGCAACTGCGGTGCGCTTTCGTCCCGACAGCGGGCTCCTCGCGTTCTGACGGCGATCACACAGCGTCGGCATGGATCTCTCGCGAGTAACCTTCCCGACATTTGTACTCGAGCCCCGCAGCATGCTCGAGCGTATAACCGACTTTATGTCCCATCCAGATCTTATCTTTGGGTACGCGGGATTTACTGCTGTTCATCAACCTTGTGCTCACCGCTTGCATCAGCGCTGAAAAGATGACCGACCCAGAAGAGCGATTCATTCGTGTTCTACAGTATTATCTAGCCGGATGGCACATAAAGCCCAAGGGGGTCAAGAAGCCGTGCGTTGTAATCTCCTCTCTTCTGCTCTACAGCCTTTTAATACGGCCCTGTACAGATATAATCCAATTCTTGGCGAATTTTTCCGGTGTCGATACGACTACCCAGACGGTTCTCATGGCTTCTACATCGCCGAACAAGTATCGCACCATCCTCCCATTAGCGCGTTCTACTACGTTTCTCCAGCAAACCGCATCGTTATAATGGGCGAGCTGCGGCCAAAGAGTAAATTCTTGGGCAACAGCGTTTCAACAAACATGGAGGGTGAGAATAGGGTTATCTTGTTAGGCAAGCCCGAGGATGGCGGTGCGTCGACCATTCCACGTATGTTGCTACGTTACTCATCCTCACCGCAGAATATGTTATTACCATGCCCAACATGTACGCGCGCGGAATATTATTTGGCAAGATGGTACTCGAACTCGGCGATACTTGCACTGCGAGAAACGACACACACGGACTCGTTTGCGACCTCGAATTCAAAACAAAGGTACCGCATCGCATCTCGGTTCGCGTGTTACGGCTAACCCGTATCAGGGATTCTTCTCGGGTACGTACAACGCCATCGCCGGCAAGATTCGTCACAATTCGACGGAAATTGGTGAGGTGTCCGGCCGATGGAGTCATGTTATGGAACACAAGTCTACCAAGGTCTGTCATGCGCGTTACTTCATCTAGCCGCGTCTGACTGTCTGCACGTTACGTAGACGGCGTCAAAACGGGTTTTGTTCGATGCGGTCAAGGATGGGCAAAATATAACACCCAAGTGGGTTCCGCCGGAGGACGAGCAGGAGCCTAATGAGTCGAGGAGGTGCGTAGCCAAATTTGAGGCATCTAGCTCAAGCTGATTGTGCGCAGACTCTGGTCCCATCTGACGCAGGCAATCTTGGATAAAGATATGGAGGCGGCGACGACCGCCAAGTCAGCCGTAGAAGATGCGCAGCGGGAGCAGCGCAAGACGCTCGAGGCTGCGGGCGATAAACACGTCCCGCGGTTCTTTGTGTGCAAGAATGGGCGGTGGGAGCCCAAGATTGAGTGAGTGATTTGCGCCCCAATGTCCTAGCCCTCTGCTGATTGATTGACTTCATTTTAGATGTCCTTCGGATCCAGTGGAGGCTGAGCGTCTCATTGGCGAGTGGTTAACATTGACACCACCGCCACCACCATCCCCTCCGTCTTGATTTACATATTATAGTGTCATCTAGTTTACTCACATACGCGATTTCATGGCCATCCATCGTAGTAATGCAATCCCATATTCCCGAGGTGTACATGTGTATAATGTTGTGTACACGCTCTGATCTGGTGCTTTGTTGTTTTTCTGGAAGACGAGTCGTCACAAAAACATATTGAATACCTTGTAGTCAGTGTCTCCACGAAAGACTTGGTGTACTGTGGCGGCGTTTTGTTTTCCTGGGCCCTTGTTCACAGGTGCGCCGCCCACCGTAAACTGCTCGAGGTGTGCGATAGATTGATCTGTGTGTGTAGTGGAAACATTGATTGGAGCGTGTATCACCTACGAAGGCAACTGAAGCCTCGGGACAACTCAACTGCACGAACTAGCTAGTTGATCATCTTCCCGGTTACGCTACAAGGTGTATATCGTCTTCAGAAGATGGTTGTATATCAATCAGTACTGACACTTTGTATCGTGGATTGCATTGTTATGATGATGGGTGTCAAGGCTTGGTCAAGGCGCGTATGTGAGTAGTTGGTGGTCTAGCCGACTTTGGAAACTTTTGACGGCAAAGCTGGGCATTGTTTGAAAGAAGGAAGCGAAAGTCTACCTTCTTCATTTCTGCCTTGACGCTCGCATCTCCGCTTAGCAGTGTATGTCTGAGCACACAAAACCTCCCCCTCCCTCACAAGCCTCCATATTGCCTTCCTAAACTGTTCCTTTCTTTGCAGTTCGCCTTCAGCATTCAAAGACTGCCTCTCCATCTTCATCCCTTCAACTCACCCACACACAGTAGGCATCATCATAACAATGCAATCCATTCCCGAACTATACAAATCATGCAACGATCCTAATCCATTATCCATATACAACGAAACGAACGTCAATCGAGAGAGAGAGAGAGTATCACCTTAAGTATAAAATCCCATTGAAATTCGAGAGCAAAAAACACAAAAGAAAAAACTATTCAAGAAAAGAAAAAGAAAAAGCAGCAACTTAGATAATGTATGTAACGTAATGTACCGACAACAACAGAGGAGGGAGCCATAGTGAGGTATGAGATGATGCACCAACTAACTAACTAACTAAATGAAGGACCAGAAACCCATCCATATACTACTTTACTTTTACTGCCACCACCCGTCCGCATCAACAGTAGGCGCCAACGACACAGTACTCGGCGTCGGCGACGGCGCCTGCGACCGGCTCAAATGCGACGGGTACCGACTCGGCGCCGCGTGCACAGACCCCCTTATCCCATTCATCTTGGCCCGGGGCGCATGGATCGAATCATACACCGACGTCTTGCTCTGCCCATTCGGCGTGACCGAGCGGGACCGGTCATACGCCGTGCTCGCGCGCGAGTCGGGCCGCGCGTACCCATTCCGCGCAACAGGTGCCCTAACAGGAGGGGTGGTGGTGGTGAGGGTGGCCGTCGCAGTCCGCGCCTTCTGGAACTCGGTCTGCATCACCCGGATCTTCGCCTCGAGCGCAGTCACTTGCTCCTGGAGCTTGGATTCTCGGTCCTACAAAAAAAACGGCAATGAGTAACCACCTCCTTAGATGAAACAAACACAAATCTCACCTGCGCCAACCGGTCATTAGCCTCGCGCTCATCAAGCTGCATCCTGACCATCTGATAGTCCGCATCCAGCTGAACCTGCGTCTGCTCGGCCTGCTCCAGCTGCGTCCGCGTCATCTCCAACTTGCCTTCATACTCCTTCGCCCGCTTCTCCCACTCCGACGCACGCTGTTGCGCCTGCGAGAGCGACTGGCGCGCAGTAAACGCAGACTTGTCGCTATTCGACACTCGGGCTTCCTGCTCCTTGAAGCGCTTCTGCAGCGCGGCATGCTCGCCTTCCAGAACCTTGGCCCGGTCTCGCGCCCGCTTAAGGTCCTTCACCTCATCATCATCAGCCTGCTGCATAAGCGTCGTGATGAGCTGCAGCTGCTCCGAAGCGTGCCGGAGGTTATCCCATTGACTAGACTGAGACGCGAGCTCCTCGTTCTGCTTCCGAAGCGACGAGATCGTATCTTCGGCAACTTCCTTGTCGCGCGAAGAGTAGGCAGCCTTGACCTCAAGATTGTCAATCTAAACAAGTGTAGTCAGTAAGAAATACCAACAATGTTACAAGAAACAAACCAACCTTGGTCTTCAAAGTCCTCTTATCAAAGAGCAAGTCCTGGTTGGCCTTTTCCAGCTCAGCAATGCGCGCAGCATTGGCCTGCGTCGCAACGTCCGACGCCTGCAGCCGAGCAAGCGCCTTCGCCAGCGCCTCCTGCAGCTCAGCGTTACGTCCAGCGATAATATTGGATTCCTCAGCCTTCGCATTAGCATTGTCCTGCAACTCCTTGAGCTGCGCGCGCAACCGATCGCGATCCACCTCCACAATATTCAGCTTCTCAGAAAGAACCTCCTTCTCCACCCGGACCTGCCCATGCGCCCCACGCGCCTTCGCAACCTGCACCTGGTACTCCGTATTCGCCTTGCGCAGATCCTCGAGCTCCCGCTTAATCGTGTCCCGAGACAACGTAAACTCGGCATGCGCCTCCTGGAGAACATGCGTCGCAATAGAGAACGTCTCCGGCAGCGCAGACACCTTCTGCAGAACATCCTTGTGCACCTCCATCAGCGCGCCGGTCTGCTCCAACATCGAGCGCTGCTTCGTCCCAAGATCGTCAACAACCGACTTGATATGCAGCACATTCTCGTCGGGAACCATCTCCTTCACCTCAACACCCTGAGCCTTAGCCACACTCGAGATAAGCTCCGCCTGCGTACGTCCAAGGTTGTCGATGGCCGAAAGAACCTTCGCCGGTATATCATCCAGAGCCTGCGCAATATGCGCATGGCCCGACGTCAAATCCGCCTGCTTCGAAGTCAAAGACCGCTGGCCATCCGTCAGCGTCGCCAGATTCTTCCGCACTTCCGACAGAGGATCCAATAATCTCGAGACGCCCTCCGTCACTCGGTCCGCTATCGACTCGACATTGAAGCCCTTGTCCCTGTTCGCAAGACGCGCATCCAGCCGCTCGACAACAAGGTCAGAAACCTGCTCCTTGATCTCAAAGGCATCAATGGGCGCAATCGCACGCGTAACCGCCGACACTAGCTGAATGCTGATAGCATCCGTATCAACAACCGGAGGCTCCTGGAGGTGGGGCAGCAGAGGAACCAGCCGGTCGACAATCAGGCCCGCAGTTTCCCGCTTGTCGGCGGCGAGATCAATGAGCTGCGCAATGTGAGGCTTGACGGCCTGCGTGAGCTTGTCAGTCAAAAAGTCATAGTCCACAATCTCCGGCCGCAACGAGCCAAGCATGGGAGACAGCGCAGAAACGATCGCATCGACGATAGCATCCCGTTCACGCGCAGGCGCAGCACGTCCAATAGACTCTAAACGCCCGCCCATCTCGTATATCGCCTCATTAATAGCCGACACTGTACGCGCACTGTACTGCTCAATATCACCACCATTGCCCTGTTGCACAATCGGACGTCCACTCGCAAGGCTCTGCGCCATGGAACTGAGCTCCTTCCTCAGATGCGCCAGCGTCTCCGCGTGTCCCTCCTCAATAACGTTCCTGATCAACTGGAAGTCCAGCTCCCCACGAGCATCCATCTGACTATCCTCCAAACTCCGCGCAGCAGAGTCCCGAAGCTGGCTTCTAAACAAGGACACCACTTCGTTGATCATGGATTCCGTCTTGGGGTTCATCGTCGATCCGCCACGTATATCGCGACGCAGAGCAGCCAGCTTGTCATCGAGCAGGTCTTCGAGCCTATGCAGCTCCAGTCGGACCGTGAGATCTTTAGCAGGTAAAATCGAAGACTCTTCCGACATGGACGAGCCAGACGGAGAGTGCAGAGCATCGGGAAGCGACGACCGCCGACGGACATGGTGCATCGAGCTGAACACATCATCGGAGGGAGACACCTGCTTCCCAGGATCCGTCACCAAACGAGTCCGCGACACCTTGTGAGAAATAGCAGGCACATTGAGATCATCCAGCGAAGGCCGTGACATGTGCTCAAACACCTCACGCGAGCTCATGCGCGAACGCACATTCCTCCTCGTCCTCTCTTCCGGGTTGTTCACCAACGCCTTAAACAGACCAGCAGGAACAGTGTTATTAGACACAGTATGCTTAAAGTCGAGCGGAATAGGTGCACGCTTCGTCTTGGTCGCAGTCGGCAGAGTGAACATATCAAACGCTGAGTCCCCATACTCAGCCGCCGCCGTGTCGTCGACGCCAATTTGTGACCCATCGTCATCGCTGTCAACTGCAGCAGGCCGGATCGGCGGAAGATTAGCAGCCGCAGAGAACCCAGCAAACGTAAACGGCTCTGCCGACGGGTTGAGAGACGAATGCCCAGATCGAAGAGGGGGACGCGGAGAGATGGCACGTCGTTGTGGCGAATCGGTGGTAGGCGGGAACTTGAAGGACGCGAAACTCTCTCCCTCGTCGACGGAATCATGCGAAGCCTGGCGTCGGCGTTTTTCGCGACCCTGCACACGGAACGGAGATGATTCTGCCACGGGGGGAACAGGAAGCGGGCGGTACGGTTCGGGGACAGGGAGGATCGGGTTGGCGGTAGGGAACTTGAATGTAAAGTTGCCCGGTTTGAATTCTGGCGCGGTGACGTTGAGTGGCTTGCCCATGGATGGCACTCGTGAGTGGCCTGATGCATTTTCGACTGAAGTCGGGGTCGCGGGCTGGAAGGAGCCAGAGGCGCCACGCGGGGCGCCAAAGACGAAGGGTTTCGCGTTCGGATTAAGACGGGGGACGGGGAATTTGGGTGGCTCGGGGTAGCCGAAATTGACATCGGAGTGGTTGGGAGAGTGCGCTTGAGCAGGATCGTGAATGGAATGTTGGGCAGACGGTAAATGGGAGTGAGGTACAGGAGGGAGAGGGCGAGTTGAACCGCCACTGCCGTTGGAGGCAGGACGATCGTAGAAATCGTGCACACCCAGATAATCTCGGTGGCCTTCATCGCTAGGATTCGATATGATATCGTCGTCTCTGCGCGGGTGCATGATGATAGTGTTGTTCGGAGGGCGAGGGAAATTGGGTATGCGTCTTGGTTGTTCGTCCTCCTGCTGCAGGGCCCTCCGGCGCATACGGCGCTCCACACGTTGTTGTCGTGCCCTTTCTTCGTCAGATGGATTTGAGTATTCCCCAATACTCTGAAAATGGAAATGTCAATCGGATCAGGGAAAAACATGCTGCAGCCACGAACCTCATTGTCAGAGCTCTCATGGCCCATAAAGACATCTTCGGAACCCGTCCACTCTTCTACACCATCCAGATCCTGCTTATCCGGTTCGACACTCAAGTCCCCGTTCACAACAGGTTTGACATCAGTCCTTTCGTTCAATCCATCAGTGTTGAAAACACCAAACGATCGCAACGACAATGCAGCAGATAATCTTGATGTATGTCTTGAATGATGCCGGCTTTGTGATGCAGTTCCGGAGTCGTGATGGCTGCTTGCATCGTCCTCTGGTTCTTCCACGTCTGTCTCGTCTGCTTCTCTCATCGTTGGCAACTCGGCATCTTCTTCTTCGGCTTCCTCTTCCTCCTCCTCCTCTTCTGGTATATCCAATCCAAATCCTCTTATGAAATCCGGCCTACTATCTGAACGAGCAGACGACGAAACAGATGGAGGCGCAAGCGAGGAAAATGCCACGGGTACCCTGCCTTGCGGCGCGTGAATCTCGGCTTGGGCTGGTCCTGGTGATACACGAGGTGAGCGTGCAGGTATCTGATCAGACCCAAGCACGGCATCATGACCGAAAGGATTTAATGAAGTCCCGGCGGTGGTGTTGAAGCCATATAGAGACTGAGTTGGCGGCTGGGCAAGAGACAGACTATATCCGTGTCTATTCATATACCGAGTCTGGGAATTGGGGGAGGGTGACATGCCAAATGGAGGCTGAGGGGATGATGAAAGGGAGTTTGTGGCGGAGGTGTGTTGTGATTGTTGTAGTTTGTTGAGCTTGAAGAGGAGAAGAGCGGGGTCCGCAGGCGATGATATCTGAAAGACCTGTCAAGTCATATAGAAGACGCGTCAAAAGTATAGGACCGTACCGAAGCGGCCCGTGCATGAGGTGCATAAATGGGTGGAACACTCCCTCCTCCACGTTCTACGCCCAATTTCTCGAGCTTTTCTTCAATAGCCATTTGTTTAATCGCGTCCCAAGCACTCTGAAAAGGAGTTGAGAAGACTGGGCTGACACGGAAGGAAAGGGTCTCGAACCTTTCCGGGTAAGAACACGTCAACTGTAGGAGGCATTGTATACCTCCAAATGTCAGATGGAAAGTCTTCTCGAGTGTTGGTCTCGACTGGCGCGACAATGGGGGCAGGTGGTATCGGCGGAGCGTCCAATGGACTACGTGCCCATTCAGCACGTCCAGTAATTGAGCCATCCTCTGCGCGTAGGGTCTCCTTGGGTAGATTAACAACGACCTTCTTCTGCTTCACGGGTGGAGGAGCAGGCGAGGGCGAGGCAGCGGTCGGAGGAATCGGACTGAGTTTACGATTCGGCCCTCCTAGAACGGCCTTTGGGGGTCCACCAATACTGAGCTGTCTCCTGTTCCTCCCAGGGAATGGGTGTCCACTGGGAGGACCGTTCATCTGTATAGACGGTCGTGCAAAGTGCCCACCCATTGGTGTCGTGGGGAAACCGTTGGGCGGATGTATTCCGGCAGCCGCGAGATGTGCAATGCTCGCATGCGGGCCGTGGTGTCCAGGACGTGCTGAAGGTGGACCCATATGTGGGTTAAAGAAAGGCTGCATAGGAGTTTGCATGGGTAAAGGGGGGTTAAAGCCCTGCTGGATCGACGTGGGGAGAGCGGGCGAAAACATGGCTTGCATTGGTTGCTGCATGTTCAGCGACGCTGGTATATTAAGCCGCGGAAGGGCATCTCGTTGGCGAGCCATGGTCGACTAGGTTAACGTTGTCGACTGGCAGAAAAAGCCGAGGCGGGGATTGGCGGAGCTATCCAAGTCGATAAACCGAGCTCGACGACAAAGAAGCGGCGGGTATATGGTCCCGACGGCTCAGAATAAGGCGGCGACGGCGAACAAGAGCTCGCAGACGACCGCGACGTCCAGCCAGCAAGTTGGTGGTCTGTCACAACAATTATTTGCCAATTATCACAGAAAACCCTGCCACGTGCCACCGGCATTCATCTGCCTGCAGAACAAGGTGCTCATTGTTCAAAGCATTGCGGTGTTGTATTCTCGGTATGCGAACTGTGTCACTATAGTGTCCACTTATTATACTTTAGATCTAAGAGAACAAAAAAGTCCTCAGTCAACTGGACAATCAAAAACATCGATTCATTTCCATTGCCTGTAGCAAACCAATATGTATACACGGGGAGTGTATGGTATCAGGAGAAGAAGGACGTTGTGGGGAACAGAACTATCGTCTGCGCTTCGCATCCCAGCTCTTTGAGTAAGGGTGAACGACCGTCCAGCTTACACAACAACAGAGCCCAGGACTGGCGAGTAGATGCATGTACAGGCAAGTCGCCACTTGCAAATACTAGAACCAAGAAGGATTTCGAAGCCTTGAGTAGGTAACGCGCAGCATAGTCCCCACGATTGCTCGAGGTAGGCTAGCTTTAGCGAAATACTGACGATTGAATGAACGCGAACTTTCAAATTTAGCAGATATTCCAATATCAGGAGGCCATCTAGCAGAGAAGAGACGAAATTATACGCTGCACAGCTGAGAGGCCAAGGAAACAACACGGCGCGGGCAAAGTACATCTCAGAGGAATGCCGACGTCAACTTCAGATACCGACTGTCGTAAGCTTCTCTCTTCAACCACTGGGTCAAACTGACCCTCCGTAGACTGCTACAGACCGTCTAAGCTGACACAGGCTGCGTATTACCTATTGTTTCCCAACAAGCCATTCGTCTTTCTAAACATGCAACCATTGAGGGAACAAATTGCTTGTACAGCTGACTCACCTGAACTACGCAGAAGCCTGTTTAGACTCGAGCAACTGCTTTATCCCATCTCTGGATGACCGTCGAGAGCAAGAAGGATGTCTGTCGATCGTGGCGTGGCGCGATGATTGATGATCGGTGGCTGTGTCATTTTCTTCTCTTTCCCATCATGTCCAAAAAGTCCAAATCCAAGATAGAGGACCCTACCGATCTAGAGAGCAAGAAACAAGGTCATTATACACTTTCAATTGACGTACGTGCCTCTGTATTAACTGTTGTACATTAGATTTAGAGGCGACTATAGATACCAGCCTAGAAAAGAAGAAAAAGAAGCGAAAACATACAGATGAAGCTGATGCTGAAGGTGTGTTTTAGTTGTCTCTACGTTATCTATGCTCTTTCCAACGAAAGTTGCAGTGAACTTGGAAAAGAAGAAGAAAAAGAAGTCGAAACATCCAGAGCATACCACGTCCCAGGATGCAGAAGGTGCGTCTCGAACGCGTACATCCAACCTGGTAACTCAAAAAGCACCGTGTATCAGACACTGAACCCGCCGACTCATCGATTGAAAAGAAGAAAAAGAAGCGCAAACGGGATGATTCTGAACCAAGCGTCGAGCAAGCTGTCCATGGTGAGCGTCATGCACGTTTGTTGTGACAACTCCGGTTTAACGTTCACACAGAATCGCAACAGGCCGAATCTTCGACGGAGAAGAAGAAAAAGAAACACAAACGGGACGATTCCATTCAACCAGCGGTTGAATCGACTCCTTCAGAACGTAAGAAACTATCTTTTGCCATTCATACATGGCTAACACTTCACCAGCTAAGAAGAAAAAGAAAGACAAGTCCTCCGAGGCCACAAGCCCACCCTCTACCACTTCCCCCTCCGATTCCGAAGTCACCGACTTCCTCACCAAAAACCACATAACATGCGTACCCCCCATAACACCTTACCTCAACTTCTCCTCTCTCCCAATCCCCTCCTCCCTATCCACCCCCCTCTCCCGCTTCCCCGCACCCACACCCATCCAAGCCTGCGCATGGCCCTCCGCCCTCTCCGGCAAAGACGTCGTCGGCATCGCCGAAACCGGCTCAGGCAAAACCCTCGCCTTCGGCATACCCGCTCTCGCCAAGCTCATCGCTCACCCACCCTCGAAAGACGGCATCACGACGCTCGTGTTAGCACCAACACGCGAGCTCGCCATGCAGACACACGACCAGCTGGTGGAGATCGGGAAGCCCTTTGGCATAGGAAGCGTCGCAGTATACGGCGGCGCCCCAAAGGACTCTCAAATCCGCCTCCTACAGAACGTCGACAAGAAGAAGAACGGTATCACCACGCGCATCGTCGTCGGCACGCCCGGGCGGATACTCGATCTCATCGGGGACGGCGCGTGCGAGCTGGGCGGCGTGGACTATTTGGTTTTGGACGAAGCGGACAGGATGTTGGATCAGGGATTCGAAAATGCTATCCGGCAGATTATTGGGTATACGAAGCCCAAGGAGGAAAGGCAGACGATGATGTTCAGCGCGACGTGGCCCGAGGCGATTAGGAGGCTGGCGAGCACGTTCCAGCGGGATCCGGCGCGCGTTACGGTGGGCAGCGACGATCTAACTGCGAACAGCCGCGTCGAGCAGCATCTCGAGGTCTTTGACGATGAGCGCAGCAAAGAGTACGTGATAACCCCATATCCCGTTTTCATCCTCCACCCGTTCTAATCAACTGTCTTTAGCTCTCGTCTCCTCAAACACCTCCGCGCGATCCTCCCAGGAAAAGGCAAACCCTCCGACGTCCGCGTCCTCGTCTTCGCACTGTACAAACCCGAAACATCCCGCGTCGCCGACACCATCCACCGCGAGGGCTACCGCGTATGCGCGCTGCACGGCGACATGAAACAACAAGCGCGCACCGCCGCCCTCGAAGAGTTCAAATCCGGGCGCACGAACGTGATGGTCGCGACGGACGTCGCCGCGCGGGGGCTCGACATCCCCGGCGTGGAAGTGGTCATCAACTATACCTTCCCCCTGAAGGTGGAGGACTACGTCCACCGCATCGGGCGCACGGGACGTGGTGGAAGGACGGGGAAGGCGATTACGTTTTTTACTGGGATGGGGCCCTATGAGAAGGGTTTGGCGGGGGAGTATGCGAAGCTCCTGACGGATGGGGGGTTTGAGAGTGAGTCGGCAAAGTTGCAGGCGAGGTTTCCGATGACGATTAAGAAGAAGGAGCATAGTGCGTATGGGGCGTTTTTTAGGGATGATATTGCGCCTACGCATCGGAAGAAGATTGTGTTTTAGGATAGAGTTGCTTGATGAGCCAACAATGCTCGATGCTATGTGATGTTGTACTTGGCTTATTCTAGACACACACACCAGCGAGTACATCTTTAGACTCTCGATTCTTCTGTCGTAAAGCTTAGAGTACATGTACTAACGTTAATAGTCTAAAACACAAACCCACACCTTCACAGGACACTGGTACTGATCCCCCAAACTCAAGTCCTTTAGATGCGGTACAAAAACACCCACCAGCACCGCAACATCTTCCTGACGCTCATGGTAAACCAGAACATAATTCCAATGACGCGTTCAAGTCCTTCACGGGCATCTCCTACATAATCGTCGCCTGCAAAGCAAACACATCCCCAAGAATTCCATCGATGCCGGCAACGGATGACATCCAATAAAAACTTGACTCAGACTGCGCGGACTTCAGAGAAGATTGAGTACCAGGAAGGACTCGGGTGGACAGCATCAAATCCATCTGGTCTTGCTTTCCAAGAGGTGTAGCATCCCACCAGCACCACCAACACCACACACGCGCTCATGCATCGCCAACTCATGGCCCCAACCATCAGCCGTACGCCTCATCGCGTGCGAACTCATCCTCGTAAAGAGGCCAAGCAACCTCTCCTTCGTACGATGCGCTAACCAACTGTCAAGCATCTCGGAAAGAAACTTGGTCGGGATCGTCGACTGCGTAAGGCTACGAATGAAGAGTATCCCAGAGCTCTCACTCGTCGGCAGACTGAGGCACCCCTCTACGAATGCAGTGGAGGGTATCAGACTCAAGACTCTGGCTGCTGATACGACACCGGCGTGATATTGAGGGAGGAGAAATGGTGTTTGTGCGATCCTAGTGGTGGTGCGAATTGAGGGGCCCCATTTGGCGACAACTTCAAACAAGCCCACACATCTATTCCCGGTCCAAGGTCTTTCCTATCCGGGGCGGGGGTGCATCAGTAAGACTAGTAAGGCCGGGAAGCAACTACGCACAAGACCGCCCCAATCTCCAACGATCCAGAACAACGATAACAGCCCCACAAAATTTCGTCCACTCCTTCCATCTACTGGGCTCTGCCTCCGTCATTTGGATTAGCCGTTGAGCCTTGCTTTGGAATATGTGGCACGGCTCGGTGGTGAAGCCATTGCTGTCGGATAGAGCCCAAGTCGCAGGTCATAATCGGAAAGCTCCCTCGCACAGGCACCGTGCTCATCAAAGAGGAAGTAATAATCGTTGCAGAGCTGGACAGCTGTTGGGAGCTTCCGTTCAGGGCGATATAGGAGAAGGCATAATAGGAAATGATCACTCCTCTCTAGCACCATACGGACGACGTCGTATTCCTCACGAACGACAAGAACATCCAAGAATCCCTGTACCGTCACAAGCGCCTCCGTAACCTTTCCTACATCTTCAAGACACTTGTACGTGAGGGAATCAGCAACGCCTCCGTCGAAATAAAGCTCATTATCGGGGTTCACTTGGCCGATTTCCGTTTTGCATACGGTACCGGTATGGCGTGGCCATGAATTGCCCCAAGCCAGGTCGTAAAGGATTGAAGCGGAGCGATTCTGATAGGCAAGAACGATAGGGACCATGGGATTGAGGAATTGAACAATAAGAGGGCGTCGGTGTGGGGTAAGAGGTACCATTGGGTAGATTCTCGTTTGGGGAACTTGGTGATCCACTCGCTCGATCCCAGCTTTTGAAGCGGCTGGTGTCAAGCTATCAGATAGGTTGTTAGTCTGAGCCTCCAGTCCTCGTGGACGCGGGGGCGACAATACAGAAAGATAGTCTTTCTCAGTGTGAAGCTGAAGTTGCGGATGTGCTGGTGGATGTCAAAGCGCTCACGTGTCTCCAGAGCAACTGAAACCAGAGACACGCTTTTTCAGGCAAACATTAAATGGATGAAAGGCAATAAACACATAAAGCACCAACCTTAGCATTTAACTCAGTCAGAGCGGCTTTATATACATGCCCGCAATGTGGGCGAGAGACCAAAGCTGGCGGCATCGTTCCGAGAATGGACTCCACTGTCCGCGGTGTGCTTCGGTGGCAAAGGAGAGGGATTCCCGTCGCAAACATGGCGACACGTTATTGATAGCGACAAGATCAAACACGTACCTTCAATCCTGCATGATAGCCAACGCGTTCTTCATCTCCTCTGGAAAGCTGTCAACCAAAGGCACCAGTAGAGGAAGGATCGGCGACCAGCACTGCATACCTCGTTGATGTATGGATAGATGCGTTGTCCTTGACAGCCTGCAGAAGCAACATGAGTCCGTTTCTGGCAGTTAGAACGCGTTTCGGAGTGAGGAGTAAGTAACCCATCCACAGGTGCAATGCCAGGCCGCGTAAGCGCGAGATGATGAAAAAGCCGGAAGGATCGGCAAGAGGAACCATGATTGTCTAACGCAGGACGCGTCGCGCCGTTACCACCCCAAAAGGGGGAAACTGTCGCAAGGTCACCTTCGGCCACGGAGATTACTGGCCACGAAACGAAACAAAGGTCAGTTTCATTTCGTTCCTCATGGCCATGTCTGCCCTCCGTAAGTAGCCCTCTTCCATGCACGTAATCCTGTTATTTATGAGAAGACACACACAGAATCGGATAGGGTGCCAGTCGGACTCGAGAAAGGATAATTGGCGTTACACCATGGCTAGTTTCTGAATGGGAAGAGATAGCAGCGATTGGTGAATTCTTTGCCAATATGACCATTGCCGTCATGATTTGCCTTTGCCACCTTCATGACACCTGTCAAGTCTAAACCCATTTCCGCCGGCTCGAGCATGCCAACATGCCCACGAGAACCTCTGCTAATCTCATCCTCCCGTCCTATAGAAAAGCCTGTCCAGATTCTATGGTCATTGAATGTCCTCGAGGCGTTGGCGTATTTCCGATGGGTGGGCTACATTCAGTATCGTTATTAACCACCACTTCGGATGCTGTGACCCATCCATTGAAATATTCAACGCAAACTTTGCCTGAAGACAAACAGACTCGGGAGCGCCGTAACAGCGTGATCTAGGACGTGAACAGCAGCACCACCACCAATTGCGTACAAAACTCTCGACAAGTCGCGGTCCATCTCTGAGTAATTTGTCGGATGGTATGTCCCATTTATGTCTCCTTCAACCTTTTTCATGAGTCCACTTACTGGTCTCAGCAACGTCGAACGTGCGCTGAAGGCTCGAACTTCATGGTGCGCAATCAAGATCTGCTCAATTGATTAGCTAGCAATGCAGTCATTGTGTGAATTACCATACCTTGAGCTTGTTCGTCCGTGTAGAAGCTGCTCATACAGGTATGTGTCCACCAGAGTAAGAAGCTTTGTGCCATACTTCCCCCACATCTGTGGAAAGACTAGCACATGCCTTGCATGGATTCCCATTTGTCGACGCCACACTACGACTTCGTTCCGCCTTGATCGTGATAGATGACAAGTCCGAACCGGGAGTGCGA
This sequence comes from Hymenopellis raphanipes, assembly GCA_036872995.1. Classification (NCBI taxonomy): domain Eukaryota; kingdom Fungi; phylum Basidiomycota; class Agaricomycetes; order Agaricales; family Physalacriaceae; genus Hymenopellis; species Hymenopellis raphanipes. Next base: position 957,446 of record JAYMDG010000001.1, read on the forward strand.
AAATCTTGAGCGTGATCTCCTCTTCCTATGAATAGCGAAGGGTATCTACGCTAGAAGGTGTTTCCCCAGTTGAGGCAAAACCTAGGACATGCAACCTAGGACATGCTGTGCGACGAGCGGATGCACTAGGAAGACTGAGACCGAGGTAGGGGTGGTATTTTGGGAGACAGGAGTGAACGCGGACCCGAGAGATGTACCATGAGGTGAAGGGAAAGCGAGCAGAAGTTTTCACAGCAAGAAAACGCGAGTAGAACAGTTGGAACGATGGTACATGATTTACATATCCATTGTTCTGGGGCGATGCCAGGTTTTAGAAGCCCACACAGAAATACTATGTGTCGAACGCGTCAAAATGGGCACTGTGGGCTCGGGCAAAATACGACGCGTTTCGCGATGATCATGATGGTCAGAAGGAAGTTGTGACAGACTGTGACACTACTGCCGAAGGCAGCCGACTGGCTATAAGCCTGCAACACGCGAGAACCACGCGAGCACGCCGATTGCTTTATCCCGATTCTTTTGACCGCCGCTGTCCAGTACTGGCTGAGTGGCACTGTACACGACCGGCCATGACGGGAGATGGTCATGCGATTGGACCGTCATCCATTCAAACACAACTGATTGCTCCACTCGGAGTATCACACTGCTCGACGAAGAGGTCGGAAGGAACTCAGTGTTTACGACAAAGCGTCTTCCTACATCTCTGCTTTATCCCCGCCGCGGGAATACTTATGGAGTATAAAAGGCCTGCTGGTAACCTTGTTGCTTCAGCGTCCTACGTGTTCACTTTCAAAGTAAATCATCCATCTCTCAGCCAACTTCAAACTGACGCGCTTGTAACAGGAAAACCATGAAATTCGTGTCTAGCCTCGTTATCGCTGCCGTCGCCTTTCTGTGCGCCTCTGCGGCAAGCGTCGACACTTCGTCCGCCTCTGCTGCAAGCGTCAACGCGTCTTCTGTGGCGGAAGAATGCGGCGCGCTTGGAGTCATGCAGGTCCCCGATGTCCTTCCTGATGGCGCCAATGCGACAGATATTCGCAAATGTGCCAATCACCCATTCACGCTCGAGAAGGGCGGACTTGCTCGCGCGCACCCCAGGAATTCTGCGCTTGACACCTCGCTCACTCGCCGCGCTGCCGACGCTTGTGTGACCGACACGCCATACGGTTGTAGCAGCCGGCCTACGGGCAAATATTGCTGGAAAGTGTGCGGTAACAATGGAGAATGGTGCTGGCTTGCAAACAACTTTGGAGTTGGGTCTTGGACGACGTGCGAAACCTACAAGGACTGCACTGGCGTTACTTTGGGATGCGGTGTGGGCTGTGTTGGGAATTCATTCTGTGGATGTAGCTGCTGAGGGAATTGTTCGAGAGGCGTTCTTTCGGAAAAAAAAGTTGGACGAGTAAATCTAGTAATCTTGAGGAGTGGAAAATTCAGAGCGATTTTTAGTCTTACTACTTTCTTACTTTTGTTCATAAAAGCTTTACTTTTATCACTTTTCGGCCTTTTGTGTGAGTACGAGTCAGTGAGGCTGCACTTGGATCATTAGTTGAACAACTAAACAACTCTTTACAGCTATGATGTGTCATGCGAAGACTTGGCTTGAAGCGAGAGTTTCCCCGCGCGTTCATGGCTACCCCCAGACTGTCTGGTAGTTCCTATTTTCTCCCTCGCGCGCGCTCCAGCTGACGACGTCTCCTCAAGGATACGACTTCCGCGCACCTCCCCCAAGAAGAAGAGGGAACGCGAGAGGGCATGTCCCCCCACCCGTCTACGAAGTGGGGAGCGCACAGCGAAGGACGGTGTCTCCCCGGTTTGGAGAGTGACTTCCTGAGGGGCATGTCTTCCTGGGGAATGTCTCCCCCGAGGACACATCTCCGCCCAAGGGAGGAGCGCATGTAAAGAGGTATCGCAGGTCACGAGGAGAAGCGCGCGCGCTTGAGGTTGGAGAATGCATGGTGGGCACATCTAAGGGGATTGATGTCTCGGTGAGTTGTTTGTGCATTCAGGATGTTCTCGAAACTGACGGTTCCGTAGTATCAATGAACTGTCTACTGTATAGAATCACAAATTGGAGTAAACTGTGATAACCTTTTCATTTCTATCTATAGGGAAAATCCATCTGCCAACGTAACCAGCTCCTCGCGTATGAAAAAACACTGCTCCCCGTGTAGAAGTACGCTTTTCCTTCCACCCGAACCATAACACCTTCGTCTGTGATTTCGGTGTTGCTGACACCATACATCGCGATGGCTATCGCGTATGGGCGCTCCAACAGCAAGCGCGCACAGCCGCTCTAGAGGAGTTCAAATCCGGGCGCACCAACGTGATGGTTGCGACCAACGTCGCCGCGCGCGGCCTCGACATCCCCGGCGTCGAAGTGGTCATCAACTACACGTTCCCGCTCAAAGTCGAGGACTACGTCCACCGCATCGGGGGGACGGGACGTGGCGGGCGTTCGGGGAAGGCGATCACGTTCTTCACTGGCATGGGGTCCTACGAGAAGGGCCTGGCGGGCGAGTATGCGAAGCTCCTGACGTACGGCGGGTTCGAGAGCGAGTCGGCGAAGCTGCAGGCAAAGTTCGCGATGACGATTAAGAAGAGATTCTTTGTTATAAAGTGTAAAGCTTAGAGTACATGTAGTAACAAGTCATGAAGACACAAAAGCATTAATAGTCTAAAACACACACCCATACTTTGACCGGACACTGATCCCCCAACCTCAAGTCCTTTAGATGCGGAACAAAAACATCCAAGAGCACCTCAACGTCTTCCTGACTCTCACAAACAAGAACGAAATTCCAACGACAGTGCGCCCTAGCGGACATGACCGTCCAAGCCCGTTCAAGTCCTTCACGAGGATCGACATAATCTCCTGCAATTGTCGCCTGAAAAGCAAACACATCCCCATTGTCATCGCCAAGAATTCCGTCAATGCCGGGAAAATTGACAGCCAATGGCATCCAATAGAAAGACTGTTCTGCAGGCGCGCGAACAAGGGAGGACTTGGTACCTGAAAGGATATGATTAGACGGCGCCAAATACATCTGTTCTTCAAGTTGCTTTCGAATTCCATAGAGGTGTACAACTTCCCCGCCAGTACACATGCGAAAATGCATCCTCACTTTGGGCGCCCAATCAGCAAAGGTGTGTGTCAGGGAGTGCCAGCCTCTTAGCCAACCGAAGAGGTCGAGTGCACTCTCCGGTGCGGGACACTTTGGATGCAAGTCGAAAAACTCGGATAGGAACTGGGTTGGGATGATACATGTCGCCAATGGTGTACGGGTACCAGTGGAGTCATCCCCGGGGCGAACGAAGAGAATGCTAGAGCTCTGACGTGTTGGAAGAGGCCCCACACTGGATGGGACAAGTGCAGAGGAGGGCATCATAGCCAAGGCGAAACTTGCCTCTGCAGCAGCATCATAATACTGCGAGACAAGTTCAGGGTCTTTAAGAATTGCCATGACTGTGCGAATTGCTGGACCCCATTTGCCGACAAGACTGAGAGTAACGCCAACTTCTAATCGGAGCTCTTTCCTGTTGGGCTCATGGGCATGGATATTCAACAATTATTACCAAACCAACTCACAAGACGGCCCCGATCTCCAGCACCTTCGGGAGATCTAGAACAACGATCTCTGCACCACAGAATTTCGCCCACATCTTCCATCTCCTCGGTTCTGGCGGCGTCATTTGGATTACACGTTGAGCCTGACTTTGGAAAGCGTGGCAAGGATCAATGACGGAGCCATTGCTGTCGGACAGAGCCCAACATTTCTCAAGTCGCGAGTCATCAGCAGTAAGCTCTCGCGCGCAAGCGCCGTGCTTGTCAAAGATGAAGTAACACTCATCTGAAAGTTGGACAGCTGTGGGAAGTTTCTGCTCAAGGCGATATAGCAGAAGATATACCAGGAAGGTTGTTTTGCCTAAATGAAATGTCAGAATATGAAAATGAACAAGATGGCACATCGTACCGATCCCTGGATGACCGATTATAACGAATGCCTTATGATCAGATCTCTCCAGCATTTTGTGTACCAGGTTGTACTGTTCACGGATGATGAGAACATTCAAGAAGCCCGTTGTTATGGATAACGCTGCCATGACCTTTCCTATATCTTCAAGGCAGTCATATTCAAGGGAATCGGGAATAGCATCGACACCTCCGTCCAGATAGAGTTCATCGTCAGTGTTTACTTGGCCGAGTTCCCTTTTGTACACTTTACCGCCGTGGTGTGGCCACAATTTCCCCCAAGCCAGGTCATAAAGGATTGCAGCGGAGCGAGTCTCAGAGGCGAGACGCTCAGGGGCGAGAGGGACAGAGGCGCGAGGGACAGAGGCGCGAGGGACGGATGCACGAAGGACCCTCGGATAGAGGAATAGAATATAAAGGAGGACGACGAAGGCTAACGCCGTTACAATATCAATTTTGTCGACTATCATTGTACCCTGCTTGTCAAGGTCCTTCGAAAGGTAGTGTCCTGTACACATGTACAAACGATCGGCATCTTAATTACATCAGTAGTACTAGTAGTAGTAAAACTCAGAGTCATCAAAAAACAAACGTACGTGAAGAGGTATCACAGCCTCATACCGCGCGCGGGGGGGAGGAGATGCGCGCGCTTGATGTTGGAGAATGAATGTTGGGCACATCTAAGGGGATTGATGTCTAGGTGAGTTTGTTCGTGCATTCAGAGTGTTATCGAAACTGACGGTTCCGTAGGAATGGACTTGTTCCAACGTTGAACGATTGATCACCTACTGTATAGAATCACAAATTGGAGTAAACTGTGATAATCTTTTCATTTCTATCTACAGGGAGAACCCATCTGCCAAAGTATCCAGCTCCTCGCGTATGAAGACACTGCTCCCCGTGTAATACGCTTTTCCTTCCACCCGAACCATGACACCTTCATCTGTTATTTCAACCGCACATCCACGAAACGCGTTTCCAGCCTTCCCAAGACTGACAATAGACTCGTACGTCCACCACTCTCCTTTGCGCAGCTTCCCTTGTTCGATGGCGAGTGCTATTCGCGCCATGACGCAGGACCCAGTCGGCGACCTATCGATCTGCCCATCCGCAAAAAAGCAAAGACCAAGCTCTCCGTTGTCTCCTCCTTTAGCGCCATCCACAATCATGACTCCGTACAGAAACTCCAAATCCCGTTCACGAGGATGTTCCAATGCGTCCTTTTGGGCCCCTACGATTTCCTTGAGGATCGCCGCCGCGGAAGCCATGCCTCCGAGACCGCCGCTGTTCAAGTCGACTGGGATACCGTCAGGGAAGCCCAGCTCTTCTGCTGAAACGATGGCGTAGAATGCTCCTCCGTAAGCGACATCTAGCCTGACCTCTGCTTTGCTGGACCAGCGTTGGTTTGATGGTATAGACACGACAAGGTCTCGCTTGCTCACAAAGCTGGGACCGCCAACAAATTGGACGGGTAGGTCACCTCGAGAGCGCCCCTCAGCCGTGGTAGGAACGGATATGTGAACGACGCCACATGGCGCATGCAGCCTAACGAGTGTCTGCCCGTTGGCGGTTCGTAGCTCGTTGCGTTTAGGAAACAGGACTTCATCCCGCGTATCCACTAGGAAACGTCCTAGCGCGATTGTGGCATGTCCGCACATCGTCGAATAGCCCTCTTTCAATGGCGCGTCAATACGGAGAACCTCAAGCATAAAAATTACCTCTATACCATTATGGCAAAACAAGACGCCGATATCAGCATTCCCGCAGCGCGTCAGCTCGGTTTCTTGCACCAAGATAGCGCCATACATTCCAGAGTGTCCTCGAGGTTCAAGCATCAGTCTGCGAAAAGACTACTATCAGTTGAGGCTAGCTCGATGACAAAGTGCCGTGTCCTACTGGCGACGAATGTCATCGTGATGATCTTTAGCGTATCGGCGCTTCTCAAGCAAGGTCGATCCTTGAAGATCAGGATATCCTCGTACAACGATACGGGTGGGCTATGGATCCATGTTAGGTATGCTCACTGAACGGTGTATGATATCGAGATCTGACTTCGCCCGAAGTGTGTATTTCAACAGTTTGGATCGTTGCGCGCGACAAGGACGCGTCTTGAATTATGTCCATGATGGTAGCTGATCAAGTTGATGAGTTCCTAAATACAGCTCATCGGTCAGTTGATTGGACTCGGATCGGATTGGCGAGCCACTTAAAGTTTTCCCGAAGAATGAAGTCCGCAATGTTTTGTGTTCGTCGCAGGCCCACCGACTCCAATGACATGGAATATTAGATTACATTTGATTATATAGTGTATAGCCTTAGGGTATGTAGGTATCTATGTGAAATAAATAAGCTCATAAATTATAATTGAAAGTGGCAGCCAGGTGGTCGAGAGAACACGCCCTTGCACTATGAATCCCAAATCGCACCAAAGGCAGGAATGCCTCGGCTCATCATGCCGTAGACGACTTTCTTCGTCAAGGGCTCATTGGAGATAATGACAACAGCTTCCGCATTGAAATCCTTGACCATCTTATAGGTAAGTTTGACCATGTCGGGACGACCATGATCTGCAAAGACACATATATCAGAAAACAGTCCGAAACACCGCGACGGTCTAGAGCGCGGGTATGTGTGAGAATCAATCGCGGTGCCGGAAGAGGTGGCGGATCGAGAAATCGCAAACCTGGCGTCGCCATCAACTCACGTGGGAGCCACGCGAGGTTTGATGTCACGATCAACCACCTCGCAAGTACATAGCCTTCGTTCCGGTCGATGTTGGTTTCTTGTAGTCCTTGGACTGATGAATTTATCCTGCAGGACTGAGTACGGCGTCTTTGGGAGGCATCGGAGTGGCATTGAAAGCCTCGACATATGCACAGCTCACGATAATGAGCTGGCAGTGAGATACAAGGTAATAGAGAGGACGCGCCTTGTCGTCGTAATCACCTCCCGAGTGGTAGTTAGGCCCACGACTCTAACACTGGGCACGGGGGCCTCAATCAACGATATTGACTTTCTGGATCTTGTTGGAACACTCCATCTCACCTTGACCCTCTTACTAGGCTCCTCTGCAATGGTCCGTATGTCACAAGTCCGAGTTGACATATCGCATAGATGAGGGGACATTTCCTACTGACAGTGTTCGACAGAGGGCGCAAAAGTTATTCACAATCATCAATGATTTAGGACCCGAAAGCGCCACACTACGTGATCATGTCAGTTGTCAATCCTTCTGAGATCCGCATCAGCACGCATTACCAACTCACTATAGTACTACCGCAACATGTCAATGCACATTCAAAGCACATACGTTAGTGGGGTATTTACAATAGTAAAGCAATTATATATATCATCTAAAACGAAAAGCCATGCGAATACCCACCATGGGAATGCCCGAAGCCGCCGCCTCTGGATCCTCCAAATCCACCGCCAGAAAACTGCGCAAACAAGTTCGCAAGATCCGCCTGACTCATGCCGCCCATCCCGCCACCAAAGCCGCCATCGTTCATCCCGTCCTCGTCATCGCCCATGTCATACCTCTCCCTTCGATCCGGATCAGACAGCACACTGTGCGCCTCCACGACGAGCTTGAACTTTTCCTCGTCGCCACCTTTATCGGGGTGGTGCTTCAAGCTCTCCCGGCGGTACGCCTTCTTGATCTCGATCTCAGTGCAGTCGCGTTGGATACCAAGGATCTTGTAGTAGTCCTTCGTCTTGCTGCGTTTCAGAGCCGCCTCGGCCTTTTTCAAGTCCGACTTGAGCTCTCTGATGTCGCGTTCGCTTGAATATCCAACATCGTCCTGCGCGTATTGGATAGCGGATTTGAAATCTGCGACCGCTTTATCGTAGGCCTCGAGGTGGAGATGAATACGGGCACGTGTCCTGTATACTTTGAAGGACTTGGACGATAACAACAGCGAAGCTTCGATATCCTCGAGCGCCTCTTGATGTTTGTCCATCTGTCAATAGATTAGAGGGGTCACTTGAGGAGGACAAGCTCCCTACCTTGACCAAGGTCGTTGCGCGGTTAGAGAGAAGGGTTGCACGGATTTGACCGCCCTTTCCTTCCTCTTCTGCACTCCCAATGCGGTCGATCGCTTCGCCGTATTTCTCAACAGCCTCTTGATGTTGGCCAAGCTTGAAAGCGGTGTTTCCTTCGTCCTTGAGACGCTCTACGTCTTTTATGCGCTTCCGAAGTCGCTGAGCAGGCTCGTAGGAGGGATCGAGGCGCAATGCGTTACCCGCATGAGTTGCCGCTGCCGTAAGTTTTCCATCGAGGAACAGCACCAGTCCCCGTAGCGATAACACTTCTGGAGAGTTTGGACTCATCCGAAGGGCATTGCTACAACAATAAGTATTCGATTTGCAACCGAAGGAAAATGAACACACTTTGCGGCTTGGTTAGCGGCGTCCCAGTTACCTTTGGCAAGCTCAAGCTCGACCCGCCACACTCTCCAGTCTGTGGGGACCTCATCTCCCTCGGCCTCAATGCACTGCTCGCATTTCTCCAGCGACAAACGCGCCATGCCCCAGTCTTTCTTTTTTCGTGACGACTCAAAGTTGCGGAGATGCCCCTCTAAGTCATTCAGCTTCTTCCTAAGCTGTTGCACCGCATCATCTTGGGGGTCGATGGTGTTCAGCGTCGACAGCGCTGGTGTCGCCAGTCCTAGGGCAGCCTGACAGCGTGCTAGGCGGAGGAGTGTTTTCGTGGATGGAGATCGAGATTGTAGGGTTGCGGCCTGCTGACAGTCGTCAAGAGCACGCCGGAAGCGCTTCAAAGCCATACTTGAGGCGGCGCGATTTGTTAGGTAGGACGGCTCGAGCGAGTTTAGTTCTGAAGGACGGCTGTCAGCGCGAGAGTATATAACCATCCGGTCGTCTGCATGTACCTATCGCCTGCGAATAAAAGTCAATGGCCTCCGCGTATTTTTTCGCTCGAAAGGAAGCATTTCCCTGCTCTTTTATCTTCTCTGCGCGGGTAATGGGGTCTATTTCCTCTTTCACAGCAGGAGGTGCTTTCTCCGGTTCGGGCGTAGGTGAGGCAGAGGCTGAGGGAACCGTTTCGGAGGGACTGGATATATCAAGGTCAATCTAACGTCAATCCCAGAGGCTAATATGGCCGTCTAGATACGCACTTTAATTCAGCCTCCTTGGCTGCTCGCCGCGCCATTTTCGTTTTCTTGCTAACCATTACGGAGGAATTGAAGCCGTGGCTGTATGCTGTAACAGGAATTTTTGGCCGGTTTGTTGGAGAGAAACGGTGTCGCCAAACAACGCGAGAACGACCCTTGACTGGACAAATGCTTCACGTCAGTGTCGTTTTTGTGGCGAAGAATGATCTATAGACGCGGTCGAACGCGATGGCAAACCAGGCGTAGTACGATGACCACTGTCGGCGGCGCAGTCAACGATGAGGGCGATGTCGAGGGCACGATCTACCGACGATGAACACGGCGTAGGCCTCGATGGTGGTGGTTCGATGTCAAGTTGCAAGACCAAACAAGAAAGAAGAAAGAGTTAGTCAAGAAAACACGTGGTGCTAATCAGGAGATGCCCGCATTTTATGCGCCTCAAAGCTGTACATCATAAAACACTTGGCTTCAACAACAAAAACCTTGTTGTCTACAACAAGCGAATCGCTGCAATAATCAACAGACAATCCCATCGAGCGCGCGCTTCCCTCAAGAGTAAATCACTGACGATCCGCTGCTCTTCACCGTGCCTTTTTTGTGCATTCATCAAAACACTGTAGGATGCATATAGGGGCCGCTTGTTCTGCCCAATCGACAGAAGAGACTACAATAAAACATGCATCAAGGTATCCTATATAAGCAGTGGCGTATTTTAGCTCGTGATCCTAGGTGACCGTTCGCGTTTCAAGGGTAAGAACAAGTAAATTACGACACCCGGCACGAGTTAGAGCATCCAGCAGTTTAGATATTAAGACGCTCGTCGGACTCTGAGGCACCCTGGCATATCACTAGATCACGCGTTTTGAGAAATGGCGCCGCCTCCATCGATATCGAGACGAATTCTCGAGAGTTCATTATTACTACGATGGCGGTAATACAGGTGGTCAAAATTCTCTCATGAAAAAATCGTGCATCTGAGCCCCAACCTAGTGACGCCACAGAACAAAAACGCACTACACTCCATTCCAATTCCCCTCACATAGCGCATTCTGTACGCTCTCATCAATAACCCCACCGCCTGGAACGACCTTACATCCAAAATCATCCCTTCCACAGACCCGTATAAACCCTGCCTTATCAACATACACACCCTCACCCCTTTTCTCCAACACAAACTGCTCGCCCGCCATCTTCAACCACTCAATAACAGGCTCCGTCACCCACCGCGTCGTTGTCAAACCACGTCCCTTCCCAAACCACCCCAAATGCCCACCACCAGCAGTGACGGCCATGACAACGTGAGGATTATCGACATGGGCGGGAAGCTTCCTTACGATAGGATCATCCGCTGCGTTGATCGCTAAAAGCGGCACTCGAACGTTCGGTAACGCAGTATGGCTCGAGCCCCACTTGTAGTACTCCAAGAGGTCATCAAAGGGAAATAGCGGAGGCGGACCACCGACCTGACTGGAGAAGACCCTGTCAAAATCATCCAAGCGCGGATTCTTGAGCGCCAACGTGTCGTTCACGGCTTTGCTGATGCGAGTGTCAGGCCCAGTAGATAGACCCTCTGCGTTCCGCTTCAGGAGTGCCATCATACTCTTCGATGTGACCGGCATGTACATGTGACGCCCAAGTATCGTACTCTTGACTGATAAGTAGTTGTCAGAGATATTCCATGGCTGCATAACGTCAGTCCCTATGTAACACGAATCAACGGTCAACGAAAACTTACGCAGCCCAAAACACACGCAGCACGTATTCGGCTCTCATCTTGAGCTTCACCAAGATATCGCACGAGGACGTTTGCGCCACTGGAGAAGCCCAGTCCTAGCAAGGGAGCGTCTGGATAGCGATGAGCAAGATACATCAAAGCCTGCTGGAGATCTTCTGTGCATCCTCCAGAGTACCATTGCTGGGAGGTTATCGGAACACCGCCGCCTACGCGATGTCAATGTTCACGCATTGTTGATAAAAGTCGGACTTACAGCCTCGTGCATTTACCACAACGCCACGATAGCCCAATCCCCCATCTTCGACAGGCGCACACGCGATGGATAAAACACTCCTCACGTAAAACTCAAAGCATCCGCCCATTAGGCCGATTAGGACGACAACGATGGGTGTGTCGTCCTTGAGCTGGGCCTCGTGGTTGAACGGCGCGAAATCCAATCCTCTTTGGGTCGTTCAGAGACATAATAGAGTATGCTTGGCCTAAAACTCACAAGGTACCGCCGTCCAACAAGCCAAGATGTATGCTACGTTGTTGTCAGCCATTGGTTTGACCTACTATCCATGGCTTGGCGCTGACCGACGATACACTACCAGATCAATATTTCTAAAGTTTCCAGTCACAAGATAGATAGTCTGCAGATGGCCACTGGAAACAGTTCAGAAGCAGGACAGACCAGGGGAAGCCGAACACGTACTTGAACAACCACCACGGGGGAGTGAACTTCTGAAAGACTGCAGGACAATACTGCGTCAACGCGGTCCTCAGGTCAGTCGACGTTCCGCCATCGACATCCGAATTTTTCAGTTGAATAGGCGCTGGGGAGGAAGGAAAGAATATCTTGGTACTCATCCGGTCACAGAAGGCGACACCCACAGAGGCCAGTGTTATATACAAACACACCCTTCTTTGTGGATCATCATCATGGACCCACACCACACTACTTCCTTCCGTGTTGAGATAATAGGCGGTGGGCCGGAGATAGTTACTAGTCGTGATAACGAGTTGACCAGTTTAAGATTGCGCAGATCCGGGATGGCCTGAACCCTGGACAACATCAGAACCAACTTGCCGGGACGACCGAATGGCACTGTTCAACTCGGGCTGCGACTGAGGCCATCGTTTCGAAAAGGATATATCGAGGTCAATTTCAGAGACAAACGCATTATCTCTATTTCTCTGGTGCTCGCCGGGACAATTTCGATTCCTCCGTACTGGTCACGGAGGGATCGAAGCCGTTGCTGTATGGTGTACGCGCATTCTCGCGTTGTTTGGCGACCCTTCCGCTCCAACAAATATGCCAAGAAAGCTTCAGTTTTTGGTGCAAAGAGTGGTCTATAGACGCGGCTGACAAACCAGCGCGTAAACGATGACTACTTTCGGCAGCGCAACCAAAGATGAATACGACGTCGAAAGCGCGCGATCTACCGACAGTGAGCACGGCGTAGGCGGGGGAAGTCTTGATGGTGGTGGTTTAATGCCAAGTTCAAGTTGCAAGATCAAGGAAACACGTGGTGCTGATCAGGCATTTTCAGTTTGAGAGACATGGCAAAATAGTTTGCTTCAACGACGGAACCCTGCTTGTTGTCTAATCCATAGTACAATAATCGAACCGCTACAATAATCAACCAACAATTCCGTCGCGAGCGCATTTGTCACCACTCAAACCACCGACGATCCGCTGCTCGGCAAACATTCTTCATCTCGCGTATTCATCGAAATACTCTGGGGTGATGGCTGTTTCCTCGGCCTCATTCGGCGCAAGACACTCCAGTAAAACATCAAGATGTCCTTTGAAAGCAGCGGCATATTTTAGCTCTTGTCTATCGGAGGACATACAATTTCGAGTGACCTTTTGAGTTCCAAAAGTAAGCGCCAGAACGATTGGGGCTATACAAACGTTCAGGATAGCGAAGAGCTGAACCAAGGATACCTGAACTTACGGACGGTGAAGATGTATATCCAATTAGGGCTTGCGTGTGTAGCTAGCGCAAAATAGATGCTGCCCCTTTTCACGATACTCTTTGGAACCAAACGCATCGCGGAAAGCTATCGGGGACTTACCCAACACCGAAGCAGGCTACGAAAGTGAACATCAAGGCCCGGATGAAGAGAGTTATGGGGAACATGTTTGGGCCCATGGCCATCCTATGGCTGAGCTCTTGCCTAGTAGCAACGAGTAAATAAATCATGACACCTAGCATTCGTTAGCTCACGGAGCAGAGTTTGAATATGCTCGTTGGACTTGCCTTGTATCACAACCATGGCCCATCCCTCCAGGAAAATGATTACGTCCATAATATATGCACTGCCAGAGACGGAACAGTCAGAAGAACTTTAGATGGGAAACATTGGTACCCACACGAAATGCAGAGAACTATGACAATAGACCTGTGAGACGTCGAGGCCTATCGTTTTTGGATTCAACAGTCCAACCTGTATCAAGTTATTGTGACCGCAAGGAAGACGTCCCAAGAGGACACGCACCAAGAACGCCGCGGTGATGGAGATCCCATATACCGCAACTGGGAGGATGATCAACTGTATCGCGTAAGAGCGATGATTTTGAAGATCTCAGATCACCCACCCATTTCGACGTGTTTGACATCCTGAGTTGCCTTCGTAGCGCATGAAGAGATATGGCGAGGAGCTTCACAAAGACTGAGTAATATTTCAAGTGCGATGTGAACAAGACCTACGTCCATATTGAACGCTAACATGAATGAGCCCAGCCTGTCGTGAAGTTGAATGCCAATATTACGATTATCGACGAGAATTTCTCTCACGATATTGGTGCCGCATAAATCATCGAAGCAGATACCAGGCAATGTCCAAAGGATGGAGTTGTTCCCAATTGTTTCCCGATGAGGGTGAAGTACGAGACGCAGTAGAACAGTCCTGACAACATCATGGCATTCCAGCTACGCATCCGGGGTACACCAGAGGATAGAAGGGCCGGGAGAACAGTGACTGTCAGAAGACAAACCCCCAGCATGTTGAGTGCATTAAAACACCGAATGACTGCCCGGGTAGAGCTCAAATCGCTATCAGCTGGAAATACTCGATGTTAGAGTCAAGGCGTAACAGCAGCCTAGCTGGAAGACTAACCTGAATTATTCATGACACGAGGTCTTGAATGTTGCCGCAGAAATGAGAGGTGAGAGAGATGAAAAACTCGCCGTTCGCTAGTGATTTAATACAGCTTTGAGGCTCCCTATATCACTAGATCACATCTTAACAGATAGTGAGGCACCGTTGTTCCCATTGAGAACTAAATGTGGCTCTCCGTGCAAGTAATACAGGCAGTCGGGATTCTATGATAGCCTACGGAGACCACGGAACAGCAGAGTCAGATATCAGAGCAAAGAGGGGAACAGGAACTCAACATACTACAGGCCCTTCCATTTTCCCTCATCTAGCGCATTTTGTATGTTCTCATCAATGACCCCACCGCCTGGAACGACTTTGCATCCAAGATCATCCCTTCCACAGACCCGTATGAACTCTGCCTTGTCGATATACATAGCTGCACCCCGTTTCTCCAAGACAAAGCGGTCTCCAGCCATCTTCAACCACTCGATAACCGGCTTGGTAATCCACCATGTCGTCCCAAACAAACCAAGTCCCTTTCCGAACCATCCTAGATGTCCACCGCCAGCAGTAACGACCATGACGACGTGAGGGTTGTCCACGTGGGAGGGAAGGTTCTGTACGATGGGATCATCCGCTGCATTGATCGTTAAAAGTGGCACTTTGACGGTTGGTAGCGCAGTATGGCTCGAGGCCCACTTGTAATAGTCGACGTGGTCACGAAAGGGAAATGGCGGGGCCGGACCGCCAGTCTGGCTGGTGAAGACTCTATCGAAATCGTCCAAACGCGGATTTTTGAGGGCCAGTGTGTCGTTCACGGCTTTGGTGACACGAGTGTCGGGTCCGGTCGATAGCCCATCTATGTTCCGCTTTAGGAGTATCATCAGATTCCTCATCATCCCTCGTGTATACACGAGGCGCCCAAGTATCGTACTCTTGAGAGATTCGTAGTTGTCAGCGAAATTCCAGGGCTGCATAGTGTCAGTACAAGCACGATTCCACGTCAACGGGACTCACACAGCCTAAAATACATGCAGCGCGTATTCGGCTCTGATCTTGAGCTTCACCGAGATATCGCATGAGCGCATTAGCGCCAACAGAGAAGCCGAGTCCGAGCAAGGGAGCGCCTGGATAGCGATGAGCAAGATACATCAAAGCCTGCCGGAGGTCTTCCGTGCATCCTCCAGAATACCACTGCTGAGAAGTTATCGGAACACCGCCGCCTACGCGATGTGAGTGATCCGCATGGTTGATCAAAGTCGGACTTACACCCTCGTGCATTTACCACGACACCACGATAGCCCAAACCTCCCGCTTCGACAGATGCACAAGCGACGGAAAGAACACTCCTTACATAGGGCTCGAAGCATCCCCCGTCAGGCCGGGTAGGACAACAACGATAGGCGTGTCGTCCTTGAGCTGGGCCTCGTGGTTGAGCGGCGCGAAGTCCAAGCCTCTTTAGGGTTGTTAATGAAAATAACGGTACACGTATAGCCAAGAACTCACAAGCTACCACCGTCCAATAAGCCGAGATGTATCCTACCTTGTTGTCAGCCATCGGTTTGACCTATCCATGGCTTGGCACTGACCGGTGATACACAACCAAATCAATCTTTCTGAAATTTCCAGTCACAAGATAAACAGTTTGCAGATGGCCACTGAAAACAGTGAAGCAGCAGGATGGACCAGGTGAAGCTGAACACGTACTTGAACAACCACCACGGAGGAGTGAACCTCCGGAAGACTGCAGGACAGTACTGCGTCAACGCGGTACTCAGGTCAGTCGACGTTCCGCCATCGACATCCGAGTTTTTCAGTTGGATAGATGTGGGGGAGGAGGGAAAGAATATCTTGCTGCTCATTGGGCCACAGAAGGCGACACTAGAGAGGCTGTTATATACAAACGCACCCGATCATCGTGATGGACCCACAAAGTGGCGATTCTTTCTGAACTGAGATAAGACAGCGGTGATCTTGAACGTTCAAAACCGAGAAGTTGACCAGCGTCGCAGTGTGCGGGATCCGGAACGTCTCGACACCTGGACGACATCACAAGTTTGTCCATACTAGAGAAAAGGTACTTACGCCGGACGCGCATGAACGGGAACAGCATCTCCCAGTTCGACAGATAAACGAAAATTCGTTCGACCCTGATGCCGACGAACGTTTGAACGTCTCGATATCACCGAATCCTGTCCTGGTCCGAGAACAGAAAAGATCGACAAGCGTTGATCTCCACATGACTCTGCATACTGTCTCTCGTGTCGTAGGACCCAGAGTTGTTGAAGTGATACTCGTCATTAGGTGGAGAATTTGCAGCGTAACATTCCGGTACAAGCAGTGTGTATTGATTGGCGTAGAGTGCAAGTTCCCAAATCGACATGATGGTTCAAAAGAAAGCCACGTGTGCCCGACGACCCCGTCGGCTCAGGCTCAATTACAATAGACGGTACTACATGATGCTGTCTAACATCAGGAAGCTCGTCACGACAGATACATCGACTACTCATCCAAGTAGTCGTCTTTCGCGCCCCGTCTGATCGGCATCTCCAAAGCATCTATAGGGTGTGCATTGCGCGAGCGCAATCCGGTCCAGAGTAAAATATGAAAACTCTATGTAGATAGTGAGCACTGGTTCGGGTCCGGTTGGGTTACGGTTCGGGTTTTGGTGGCGCCGGCGCAGCGCACTGGCGCTAGAGATGGGCACGACAGCTGTTGTGAGGAAAGTACATGCCCATCATAGAGATACATACATATTTTAAGGAATTTTTGCAATTTTTTTGAACTCAAACAGCCACAACGTCCCAGAAACGACGTTGCGGAAGAATTTCATCGAACGCCCCGGCAATTGCCGGGATCACTACGGCTCAGATCACTCTGCCTCCTCCCATCACAGCACGGCGGCGACGTCGTGCTCGTCAGCTCCAGAGCTTATTCTGGTGCTTCTTCTACCTTTATTATTATCTGTGCTTCGCTCTTCTGGTGCGGTTTGACTTCGGGCAAGCCGCTGCGCCCTCGGCTCCATTCCGGGGTGCATTCTCTGCGTGACGGCCCCGATACGAACACGACAACGCCACCTGGACCGGATGTGGACATTATAAGCCCTCACGGAGGCTGCTATTCCTCAGGACGACATTTTTTCGCTGGCTGTGGCTGCTCAGCCGCCCTCGGATGCATTCTGGGGTTTTACGCGTTCATCTTGCGGCGACACACGCCGTCTACTCGCTCCTTCCATCGCCAGCCCCTCTCTCTACGCTTCCACCATTTGCACTGCACCTCTACCTCCTACTCACCGCCCTTTCGTTGCTGGTATGCGGTTTGCTCTGTTGAGCCTTCCGCGCCGCACTGAAAAAGCAAAACGCGTATCGGGATCCCCGTGGCCCATTTAAGACCCGCGAGGAAAATGACCGGTAACCCGTACCCAAGCGTCTCGCGTATCAACATTCTTTTCCCTTGTCATCGTTGTCTTCAATGCATTCTGCAGTGCGCCAGGTATGTCCTCTTCCTTTTCTGGTTCGTGCGCATTCTGACATTCTCGTTTCCAGACTCGTCGATAAAGCTCGTTGTTGCCTTCACAGAACCGTGTGTCTCGCTTCTCAGACTGAGGGAAAGCGCTAGCAACACTTGTAAGTACTTGCTCCATACTTACAATCCGTTCACTCACGACAGTTTCACAGAATCGAAATTGTAAAACTTGTCTGTTCAGAACGGTACGTAGATTCCGGTGTAAAGAGGTACAGCTACTGAGCTACTAAGGGAGTTCTACTGGATGGCCAAAAGAGTGTGATGTCCGTACAAGTAAAGATAGTCAGTAGTTTGGTGCGAAGAACTTGAAGAGGAGTCAGACTTGGGTCATAGAGTTGTCCGTCTATGTCAGTGATGCTGAGTTGGTGGCAGTATTGGTCATGGCAGACGGATATTCGGTTGCTGTAGCCAAGTAGGCGGTGATAGTCGAAGGAACGCAGGGAAGGCGTGTAGTGTCGTACGAGTCGCCCCCGGTATATAGACGGTCATGACAAGACTGGACAAGTCTTCATGGAAAGAAGAGTGATGAGATGTTTGGGCAGCAATGATGAAAGGAGGAGAAGGATTGGTAGTAGAACGTGATATGGAGTCGGGTGGAGAGTGACAAGCCCTGGACAGCGGTCACACACTCACACTTCACAGACAGCGCCAAATTACGAAGGAATCGTTAGAGCGTACGCACTATGTGGTACCAAAGCTCAGTTTTTCGCCACGGTTCAGCTGGAAAGTGCTTGATGTCTTGATAGTGATGGTATAGCCTTTTGGGATCGACCTGGAAACTAACAGTGAGAAAGATTATTTAAGTATCAACAAAACAGTAATCATGTTCAATAGCTTAGTACTTGGACCAACATCAGGAAAATGGTACACCGGTAAAATGTCTGCAATAGCCGTAGAATAGGACATATCTACCTTTTTCGAATGAAATACATGGATTAGACATGATAGTCAACATTTGACTATTTAAAATGGTCCCCCAGGTCAATTAGTCAAGATTAGCTGTGAAATCTCCAAGATGTTCAGCAAACTTCCCTTAGGATAGTACTAGATTCAAAGCCAATGAGACAGAAATTCTTCAATCAGATAGTATGTTGGGGCACAGTGCCATGTGGCATATCATTGAAAGAACGGATACAGGTATGCTACACATACAACCAGTACTAGCTGTAACGAAGGAGGCCAGAGCGCATGACTGGCAGGGAACGGAAACATAGTTCTACATCCATCTCTTCTTCGTCATCATCAGCTATGGCATCCCACTGGATGGCGTCGATGTTTCGAGCATTCGAGACCCAGTCCAACAAAACCGTGGGCGTTGGCCATGTCCGCGCTGTAGCCGTATTCAGCGGCATCGAGAAAGTAGCACAGTTTAGCGTACCTGTCTGCGCGTAGACGTCGAAGTTACCGGTATCAACTGTGGCACTGTCAATGCCGATATCGAGAGAGAAAAAAATGTACGTCCTCACTAGCAAACAGGGCAGCACAATCTCCTTTTGCTCTCGCCCTCGCAGTGCCCGATATGATCTGGCCCATCGGCTTAGCTTATGCGTGCAGCGCAATTTCGATGTTCCGGGGGAGAATAAACCGGACAGACGTTGCAAAGACGTCGTTAGACAATGGTGAGCCAACGAGGGACGTCACCTCGCATCATCGCCGTTGTCCGCGAGAAATACATACTACCTGTTTTCTTGGCTGTTGTTGGAGTCCTCACGACGTCGGGGTCGCGTTCGCGGACCTGTGGTGCTTGTGGTGGCACGCGTCCTTGGCCGTTGCTCGCCGCCCTTGGTGAGGGTTGTATCCGAATCCAGCTAGGGTGCCCATCTTGATGTCTACCAGTTGTGTGGTATCGATGGTCGTCGTCATCTTCGTGACTGCCGTCGCTGCCGTTGTCACCTGAACGGCACAGTCATCCTTAAGGCTGTGTTGTTCAACGTACGGGACTTACGTGTGGGAGTCCTCGTCGATGTCTGCGGTCCTTGAGCAAGAGTGACGGTGTAAGAAAACATATAGAGACACACCGAAGCGGTGTTGCCAGTAGATAGCAATACATCTTGCAGAACCCGTTGGTGAGGCGGCCACTGTCAAGTCGATCTTGGTCAACAGGTCGTCTGGAGTGATCATACTCAGCATGCCGTTGTCGGGCGTTTTTGTCACCAGGTCCTTGTCCGGGGGGAGACGACGCAAAGTCGATCTCCGTGATAGCTGGCGACGACTCAGAGTCGGTCGCGGGTGTTGGCCCAAATGAGGAGACGACGGGCTGAGCACCACTAAATAGAAAAGCATTAGTACAAGTCACCGCGAACAAAGGAATGCTGACGTTACGACTTGGAAAAAGTGGGCCACACACGTAGCTGGTAGTCGACTACTGCGACTGGGAGAATATTCAGATGCTGGAAAAGTCGATCTGGGGTGAAGACATGAGACAAATGCGGCGGAGAAACGGTGGCGGCTGACAAGACAAGCGCGAGAGTCGAGGTGGTTGGGAAAAGGAAGCAAGGAAGGAAAAAGTCGAAATCCAACATACACGTAATACACGTGAGCGCACGCATTGATGGCGTGCTTGCGCACGGGCCATCTGATCGTTGGACTTGTGCAAATCGAATCTCTTGCTCCCACTACCACAGCACGTTGACAGCACAACGTTCGTGTGCCCGTCGGCCTCAGAAAATTTTCTGGGGCCTCTCTTACTTGTTCTACATCTTTTGACTATACGCTAACGTTTGGTTAGGGTGTTGAACAATTTGGTTTGTGAAAACGACTAGTGTACAAACATGTACTCTGCGTTTCTCTCTGACGTTCCCATCTACGTAACGACATTCACTTCGACGTGCTCATTTTCGTGACTGGATATGTCGCGGTACGGGTTACCGAAAATGGACGCCGACTCATGTCGAGACAGACGCGTTCAACGCCCGGATGCAGGCCCGCGACGATTCGGGGATGAGATTTCCTCACCTGCCTCGATATCGTATGCCCGCCGTCTTATGCAGGCTGGTAGCCCCCGCGCAATTGCTCGGGGGCCGCCAACGGGCATAAAAACTCTGTTGAGTGTGGTGCAGGATTAAGGTACCTGTGATTCGGGTTGGTGCCCAATCTAGGTGCTGGCCGACGGGCATAGGGGTCATTGGGCGCAGCGATGGGTGAATGGGCTGAGGGTAACCCGTATACCCATCACAGCGCGAGGGTGAATATCGTGCGCCACCCGTACCATTCACTAACCTGGTCCATAGTAGTGCCCTTTTGTCAAGCAACTGCAAAGATAAATGCAGCCATTCTTCATATCATTGATTTTTTGTGGAACTTTGTGGAGATTAGTCTCTGCTTGCGATAAGGTATAGCAAATCATAACTATTCTATGAATATTAACCGAAATAGCTTGATTTTCGAGATTAGTACTAATCCGACAAGTATTTTCTATATAATACCTAGGAGGGCTTTTCCTGATGAAAATGCGCGGCTTCAAGCTTGAGAAGAAAGACATGCTATATGATAAAGACGATGACAAGCAATTAGGCGCCGAGAAGTGATTGCACGGAAATCGCCGGCGACCTACGAGAAGCTAAGAACGGCCCAAAGACGTGTTTTTAATGCGACGATGGATCACTTTTGTGGAACCATCGGAACGGAAAACAAATGGCATTAAGATAAGATAAGATTGAACGGAAAGATATAGATAAGTGATACCGTTTCGGGGGCAGAAAAGTCATGTAAAGGCCAGAGTGCTATAAATAGACACTCGCTTCGCTCGTCAAGTCGCTCGTGCCTATTTATATTTTACTCTGGAATCAGGTATTTGCCTAAGACTGTCCCGATTCTTCGTTCTCTTGACGAATAAGTCTTCAATATATCCTGAGGGAAGATAAGTCCAGGATAAGTCCAACACGAACGTGCGCGGAAGGAGAAACCCAATAAACCTTCTGTGTACCGAAAATAATAGCAACAACGATACAGATGTATTGAGAGGGGGGATCGTCAACTATAGCAGATCATGAGATCCTAACGAAACTAACGTACATGTTGGGAACGAAAGTACCCAGTACGGAGAGAACGCGCTTGTAGAAACGAGCGCCACAACGCTCAAGCTAACCAGACTCGGTTAAGATCAAGTCGGCAGGAAGAAAGCTCTAGTTACCCGATCCCCAGGGCAGCGTATAAAGAAAACAGAACAGTGCCGAAGAAGAGACTGGGAATTCTCACCGCAACGAATAAAATGACATACAGCTACGCGGGCTCGGGTCGGAACGGTACACCGCAAGACCAGCGACCAAATCACTCACCTCGACAGTAAATGACAAAGAAAAGCTGCTGGTCCTAAGTTCCAGATATCACTTTCCCATCGCTTGAAAAACAGGAACTCACAGCACAGGTACGCCGTTAGACAAGGACGCCTGCACTACTAGAACAGCCCAAACGCAGGCTCCTCTCCTAACTGATGGCCCACAATCAGGAAGTAGGAGGCGGAGTAGACGAGACCGGTTATCATTGACGCGAACCAGGTCTTCAGGCGGCAGATCTCAGATGAACCTCAAGTCGGAACGAGCACAATTGGCTATCATAACGAAGCCTATGATAACCGCGGTGTCAAAGTCTGCTACGAAAGCATGGTCGTCAACGATGTCCTCTAGGATTCGGCAGGATGAGGCTTGGGCGACGGTGAGTGTAATGGAATTCACCAGAACGCTCGTCCATACGCATAAGTGGAATCGCCAGCGATAAGAAAGTGAATGAAAGATGAAACGACATAAAATCCTGTCTGACAAACTATATAGCGGACCGCTCTACCATCAAGGGACTGTGGGCCACATTTCCCATTTACCGAGCACTCCCCTGGTCTTAGGCATCAAAGATGTTACAACCAAGTTACAAAGTAACGTCTTCCGGGGATCATCGGCGAGAAGCTGAAAGTATCGAGATTCTTCCAACTACGTTCACTTCACAGCGACCGAGAAGACGGCTCGACTGTGGCAACAAGACGAGGAGAAAGAACCTGCCGCGAAGCCGGAATGACTGTTCCTGGGTGAGGTCAATCCAAGAGACCGACGTGGTCAGAACGTGGTCGTCTACCATTACGGAGGGATCGCGGTTGTTGTACAGTGTACGGGCATTCTCGCGACACCGTTTCTCTCTAACAAAGAAGAAGAAGCCTTGCTTTGCGGCTAAAAACGGTCTATAGGTAGAACGATGACCACCCGGCGACGCAGTCAACGATGAGTGCGATGTGGAGGTCATGGATCGAGGACGCGATCCACTGACGAGGAGCACGGTGTAGGCCTTGATGGTGGTGGTTCAATGTCAAGTTGCAAGGCCAAGAAAACACGTGGCGCTGATCAGGAGATGGCCGCAAAGCTGTTGCACTGGTTCCTTCTGAGAACAAACATTTTGCTTCAACAACAAAAGCCTGCTTGTTGTCTAAAACGTAGTACAATAGTCCAACCATCAACAAACAGTCCCGTCGGGAGCGCGCTTCTCTCAACTTATACCACTGACGATCCGCTGTTCGGCAAACATTCCTCATCTCGTGTATTCATCGAAACACTTTGGGGTGATGGCTGTTTCCTGGGCATCATTCGGCGCAGGACACTCCAGTAAAAGATCAAGATATCCTATGTAAGCAGTGGCACGTTTTAGCTCGCATCTATCGGAGGACATATAACTTCGAGTGACCTTGTGAGTTCCAAAAGTAAGCGCCAGAAAGATTGGGGCTATACAAACGTTCAGGACAGCGAAGAGTTAGGCCGGGGATACCCAAACTTACGGACAGTGAACATAAAGATCCAATTAGGACTTGCACTTGTAGACATCGCAAAATAGATGCTGGCCCTTTTCACAATACTCTTTGGAACTAAACACATCACGAAAAGCTATCACAGACTTACCCAACACCGAAACAGGTTACGAAAGTGAACATCAAAGTCCGGATGAGGAGAGTTACCGGGAACAGGTTTTGGCCCGCAGCTGTCCTATGGAGGCCGAGCTCTTTCCTAGTAACAACGATCAAGTAAATCATGACACCTAGCACGCGTTAGCGTTAAGTAGAGTTCGAATATCAAGATAGGCTCATCGGACTTGCTTTGTAGCACAATCATGGCCCATCCCTCCATGAAAATGATCACGTCCATAATATATGCACTGGGAGACGAAACAGTCAGCAGAACTCTACTAGTAGATTGGAAACATTGGTCCCCACACCAAACGCAGTGAACTATGACAATAGACCTGTGACACGTCGAGGCGTATTGTTTTTGGATTCGAAAGTCCGATCTATACTAACGTGTCATGATCACAAGGAAGAAGTCCTCAGAGGGTGACACACACCAGGAACGCCGCGGTGACGGAGATCGCATATACTGCAGCCGGGAGGATGATCAACTGTATTGCGTGAGAGCGACCATTGCTTAGAACTCGGATCACCCACCCATTTCGATGTGTTTGACGTCCGGAGTTGCCTTCGTAGCGCATGAAGAGATACGGCGAGGAGCTTTATGAAGGTTGAGCAGTGTTTCAAGTGCGACGTGATCAAGGCCTACATCCATATTGAACGCTAACATGAATGAGCCAAGCCTGTCGTGAAGTTGAACACCGAATTTTACGATCATCGACTGGAACTTCTCTTACGATACTGGTGCGGCGTAAATCATCGAAGCAGATACGAGGCAACGTCCAAAGGAGGGACTTGTTCCCAATTGTTTTCCGACGAGGATGAAGTACGAGACGCAGTAGAATAATCCTGACAACATCATGGCATTCCAGCTACGCATCCGGGGTACACCAGAGGATATAAGGGCTGGGAGAACAGTAACTGCCAGCAGAAAAAACCCCAGCATGTTGAGCGCATTGTAGTTCTGAACGACTGTGTGGGTAGAGCTTGAATCGCTATCAGCTGGAAATACTCGATGTTAGTGTCAAGACGTAGTAGCAGCCTAGCCGGAAGACTAACCTGAACGGTTCATGACAAAAGGTCTGCAGTAGTACTACGTGGTCAGTCAGCAGGAATGAGAGACAAGGGAGATGGAAACCAGCGCCATCCGTGATTTATACAAATTCGAGGCTCCCCATATCACTAGATCACATCTGAACAGATAGCGAGATGCCGTTGCTCCCATCGAGCGTTAAATGTGGCTCTTTGCGCAGGTAATCCAGGTTGTCGGCATTCTATTATCAAACATGCATTTGAGTTCTCAACTACCATCGTATTCAGCGACTGTTGACAACCTGCGGACGCCGCGGAACTGATAGCAGAGCAAAGAAGTGCACATGAGTTCAACGCACTACAGTCCATGTTCCCGCTAGCGCATTTTGTGCATTCTCATCAACAATCCCACCGCCTGGAACGACCTTGCATCCAAGATCATCCCTCGCATAGACCCGTTTCAACCGATATACATAGCTGCACCCCGTTTCTCTAAGACAAAGTCCCACTCGATAACGGACTTTGTCACCCACCGCGTTCGTGTCGTTCCAAACAAACCAGTTCCCTTCCCGAACCATCCCAGATGTCCACCACAAGCAGTGACGACCATGACGACGTGAGAGTTATCCATATGGGCTGGAGGCTTCCGTACGATAAGATCATCCGCTGCGTCGATCGTTAAAAGAGGCATTTGATGGTTGGTAGTGCAGTGTGGCTCGAAGCCCCTTGTTAGTAGTCCAAGAACCTTTCGTCGAAGGGGAATAGCGGGCGCGGACCGGTCGACATCGTCCAGACGCTGCTTTGTGTCATTCACGGCTTTGCTGACGCGAGTATCAGGTCCGACCGATAGACCTGCTGGAAGTCATCCGTGGATTCTCCAGAGTACCACTGCCGAGAGGGTATCGGAACACCGCCGCCTACCACGATGGGAATGTTCATGCATTGTTGAGAACGGTCGAACTTACAGCCTCGTGCATTCACCCGAACGCCCCGAAAGCCCATCTTCGATAGGCGCACACGCCAAGGCCACTCCTCACGTGAGAGACTCGAAGCATCCGCCCGTTAGACCGTGGATAACGACAACGACAGTTGAGTTGTGCTCGGTAATTGAGAGGCAAAGTCCAATCCTCTTTAGGGCTGTGAGAAGAACACTCTCTCCTTGTGGTCGAATACTCACAAGGTACTGTCGTCCAATCAACCATCTCGAGATGTATGCTACTTACGCTGTTATCAATCAAATGCCTTGACCTCGACCTGCGGGCTCACTGACCGATGACCGAGGTCGATGAAATACAACACGATCAATAGAGATGGCCACCTTGAACAATCTCAGAATCAGGATGGACTAGGAGAAACACAAAACGTACCTGAGCAACCACCACGGGGAAGTGAACGCTGCAGGACAGTACCGCGTCAATGCAGTCCTCAGGTCAGTCAACACTCCGCCATTGGAATACCAGCTCAGTTGAATACGCCAGAGAGCTTGGCATATACAAAACATCCGTCTTTGTTGATCATCATGGACACACTTTCTCCAGTGAGATAACACGGCGGTCTTTCAAAACCGAGAAGTTGACCGGTGTCGCAATGTGCAGGATCCGGAGGGTTTTGAAACCTAGACGACATCAGGAGTTTTGTGCTGGAGGAAAGACACACATGGACTCGAACAGTGAAGAGCAGCTTCTCCCAGTTCGACAGATGAGCGCTGGGGCAAAAAATTCGACCTGGACGCAGACAAACGTTTGAACACCTTGATATCGGCGAGTCCTGTCCTGGTTCGAGAACAGGAAAGATCGACAAGAACGCGTTGATCTCCATATGACTCTGCATCCCGGGTCGAGGAGTAGTTAAAGTGATACTGGTCATCAGGCAGAGAATTGGCAGCATAACAACATTCCGGTACGCGTTGTGTGCAATTTTCCAAGTCGACATGATGGTTGAAAAGAAAGCCACGTGCGCCCGGCGATCCCGTCGGCTCAGGCTCAAGTTACAATACAGGTGTTGTACATACACTCAGATGGCACTACATGATGCTCCCTATCATGAGGAAGTTCGACACGACAGATTTATCGACTACGCATCCAAGTAGTCATCTTTCGCGCCCCGTCTGATCGGCATCTCCAAAGCATCAGGTATTTGCCTAAGACTGTCCCGATTCTTCGCTCGCTTGACGAATAAGTCGCGGTAAAACTTCAAAGTATCCTAAGGCAAGATAAGCCCAGCACGAACGTGCGCGGAAGGAGAAACCCAACAAACCTTCTGTGTACCAAAAATAATAGAAACAACGATACAGACTGTATTGAGAGCGGGGGTCGTCAATTGGGAGATCGCAAGATCCTAACGAGACGTACATGTTGGGAACAAGAGCACCCAGTACGGATTGAACGCGCTTGTGGAGAGGAGCGCCACAGCGCTCAAACTGATCAAAGTCGATTAACATCAAGTCAGCGGGGAATGAGAAAGCTATAATTACCCGATCCCCAGCGCAGTGTACAAAGTGAACAGAAGAGTGCGGAAGAAGAGACTGGCTGGGAACATAACATCATTTGTGGACCGATGTAACCCCAGCTCTTTTCTCGTCACGATGAGCATATGGAGCATGACAACTGTGGGTCTGTCTTAGTACCATGACACCGTTGTTCTGAAATTCCAAACTGGCTTGCCTTCCAGGACCAAGACGGTTAAAAATGTGAACAGGCCGATAATACCAGTGATGTAGTATCTTGAAAACACTGAGTCAACAAATAACCGCGAGGATTCGGTGATAATAGGCTTGAACTGACGGGTATGACACCGTGGCATAGCAGTAGACGTGAGATGGGTTGCGTTCAATTTTGGTGGGATCCAGGAGACCCGTCTTTGAATACAGACATCAGTAAAGCAAACATGATATCGAGAGCGGGAAGAACTGACCACGAAGACCTCACACAATACCGCGAAGTAAAAGATGAGAGGAAGAGCGATGAACTAGACACGAAATAAGCCTGCCGGGCAAGCCTCTAGGGGTAAGATTTCATACCCATTTCGATGACTCGCGACGTCCACGACCAACAGTTCTCACTGCATCGAATAAAATGACATACAACTACACAGGCGATGGTCAGAAATGGCACGGAAGACCAGCCACTCAGCCACTCACCTCGACGGTAAATGACAAAGAAAAGGTGCTGGGCCTAAATCCGAGATTGTTTTACATCGCTTGATTTAATAGAGAAACAGACAACTCACAGTACCGGTGCGCCGTATATCAAGGATGCCTGCACTAGGCAGAGCCCAAACACAGGCTCCTCTCCAAACTGGTGGCCCACAATCAAGAAGTAGGAGACGGAGTAGATGAGGCCAGCTATCATCAACGCGAACCAGGTCCTGAGTCGGTAAATTTCTGACGATCTCCACGCCGGAATGAGCACAATGGCTATCATAACGAAGCCCACGACAATCATGGTGTCGAAGGCCATTACGAGACCATGATAGTCGACGGTTGGGCCTAGAATACAGCCCTAGTAAGTCTTCTCACATAAAACTTGGAAGAACTAATAGTACAGACCAGAGAGTTCGTCCATGCCCATAAGTCGAATCGCCAGCGATTGGAAAGTGAACGAAAGATGAAACAACCCAGCATCCTGTCTTTCTATATAACGGCCGTTCTGTCATCAAGGGACTGTGGGCCCGTTTCCCATCCAGATCCAGTGCTTACGGTGGTCGTAAGCATCAAGGATGGGACAACGAAACATATTTTCGTGGTCGTCAGCGAGAAGCTGAAAAGATGGCGTGCATTTCTGTTCAACTGCGTTCAATCCACAACGTCTGATAAATGACTCGTCTGTAGCAACAAGACGATGGTTCATCCAGATAGGCACAAGGCGACGACCTTCCGCAAGCTCACGCCAGCGATTTCCTTTCACCGGATTGGACAAGGTCCGCGGTTCGGCGGAGGAAATAGAGCACAAAGCTGAAAGTACCCACACAGAATGTCCGCTGGGTCTGGGGTATTGAGTACTCTCATGTTCCTTTTGCAGTCGCAGGAGCGGCGTCATGAAGTCGGGTGACCTGCGGACCGCTTGTCCCCTCAAATCGCCAGCATTATGCACGGAGAGATCTGTCTTCGTGAAGAACCTCACTGGCATACAATATTCTTGAGTCGGGTCGGCTCATGTATGTAGAAGTCCCCACGGCCAACGGGAACCATGGCAGTCAGTTGATCATCCGGTAATTCGTGGGATTGGCCATTTCCTTATCGAACGTCAGAATACGAGACTGTAATGTCAACGAAACTCACCTGAGCAATGATATCTGCAAGACTGTTCAAGCAATAGACATGTCCTAAAGCATTGCGGATTCTTTCGATCCCACAAAGCTTTGCGAGAGCACGGAGCTCGGAATATCCAGTGGACATCCCTTCGAACACAACAATCAGCCCAAAGAAAAACACTGAACGATGAGAACTTACAAGCCGATTCGTCCACGGGTACCAGTAGCGACGTCGCTGCATCTGAGCCAGTCTGAGCACCGACAAGTAGGCCGGTGTCAGTGTGCAGGATCCGGAAGGTTTTGAAACCTAGACGACATCAGGAGTTTGAGGAAAGACGCACATGGACTCGAACAGCTTCTCTCAGTTCGACAGATAAACGCTGGTAAAAGTTGTTCGACCTTGACGTTGACGAACGTTTGAACGTCTTGATATCGGCAAGTCTTGTCCTGGTCCGAGAACAGAAAAGATCGACAGGCGTTGATTTCCACATGACTCTGTATACCGTCTCCAGACGACGAGTAGTTGAAATGATACTGGTTATCAGGCAGAGAATTTGCAGCGTAATAACATTCCAGTAAAAGCAGTATCGGTTGGCAGTGAGCGCGATTTACAAAGTCCTGACAAAGTCGACATGGTGGTTCAAAAGAAAGCCACGTGCGCCTGGCGATCCCGTCGGCTCAGGCCCAAGTTTTGAAGTTACACTAAACTACAGTACAGTTGTTGTTCATACACTAAGATGGTACTACATGATGCTCTCTAGCATCAGGAAGTTCATCACGACAGATTATACATCGACTACACATCCAAGTAATCGTCTTTCGCGCCCCGCCTGATCGGCATCTCCAAAGCATCAGGTATTTGCCTCAGACTATCCCGATTCTTCGCTCGCTTGACGAACAAGTCGCGGTAAAACTTGATTATATCCTATCGCAAGATAAGCCCAACACAAACGTGCGCGGAAGGAAAAAACCAACAAACCTTCTGTGTACCGAAAATAATCGAAACAACGATACAGACTAAGGGGGATCGTCAATTGGCAGATCATGAGATCCTAACGAAACTTAACGTACATGTTGGGAACGAGAGCACCCAGTACGGAGAGAACGCGCTCGTAGAAACGAGCGCCACAGCGCTCAAGCTACCCAAACTCGATTAACATCAAGTCAACAGGGAATGAGAAAGCTCTATTTACCCGATCCCCAGGGCGGTGTACAAAGAGAATAGAACAGTGCGGAAGAAGAGACTAGCTGGGAACATCGCATCATTGGAGGACCGATGTAAACCCAGCTCTTTTCTCGTCACGATGAGCATATGGAGCATGACAACTGTGCGTCCGTCTTAGTACCATGGCATGAATGCTCTGAAATTCAAAACTGATTTACCTTCCAGGACCAAGACGGACATAAATGAGAAGAGGCCGACGATACCAGTGATGTAGTATCTTGAAAATGACACTGGGTCAGCAAATATGAGATTTTGGTGACAACAAGCTTTAACTAACGGGTATGACACCGTGGCGTAGCAGTAAACGTGAGACGGGTTCCGTACAATGTTGCTGTGATCCAGAAGACCCGTCTTTAAATGGAGACATCAGTACAGTAAACAGCCTAGTATTGAGAGAGAACAAAACTGACCACAAAAACTTCGCACAATACCGCAAAGTAAACGATGAGAGGCATAGCGATGAACTAGACACGGAATCAGCCTTACGGGAAAGTCTCTAGTGTGTGGTAACATTACATACCCATTTCGACGACTCGCGACGCCCACGACCAACACTTCTCACTGCATCGAATAAAATGACATACAGCTACGCGGGCTCGGGTCAGAACGATACACTGCAAGACTAGCGACCAATCACTCACCTCGACAGTAAATGACAAAGAAAAGCTGCTGGTACTAATGCCCAGATACCACGTTTACTATCACATCGCGCGAAAAAAACAGAGAACTCACAGCACAGGTGCGCCGTATATCAAAGAAGCCTGCACTAGGCACAGCCCAAACGCCGGCTCCTCTCCAAACTGACGTCCCACAATGAGGAAGAAGGAAACAGAGTAGACGAGGCCAGCTATCATCAACGCGAACCACGTCCTGAGTCGGTATATCTCCGACGATCTCCAAGCGGGAACGAGCACAATGGCTATCATAACGAAGCCTATGACAAGCATGGTGTCAAAGGCCGTTACGAGCGCATGGTCGTCGAAGTTGCCGTCTAGAGCCCTGGTGAGTCCGACTCTTCTTGCGTGGAAAACTGGATAGCACAACACACCAGAGAGCTGGTCCATGCGCATAAGTCAAATCGCCAGCGATAGGAAAGTGAACGAAAGATGAAACGACTCCCCATCCTGTCTGTCTATATAAGAGGCCGTTCTATCATCAAGGGACTGTGGGCCCCATTTCCCATCTACACTCAGCGCTTCCGGAGGCTGTAAACATCAAAGATGTAAGAACGAAACATGTTCTCGTGATCGTCGACAAGAAGCTGAAAAGATTGTGTCATTCTTTTCAATTGCCTTGAATCCACTACGTCTGACAAACGACTCGTCTGTGCAACGAGTTGATGGTACATCCAGACAGGGAACAAGGCGACACGATGATCTTCCGCAAGCTCACGCCAGCAAGTTCCTTTCACCGGATTGGTCAAGGTCCACGATTCCGCCGAGGAAGGAGCTTGTGAATCAACGACGTCTGATGTACGTTAACGATTAATAGAGCACAAAGCTAAAGTACTCACATAGAATGTCCGCTGGGTCTGGGATGTTGAGTATTCTCATGCTCCTTTTGCCGTCACAGGAGCGGCATCATGAAGTCGGACCATGCACGACCGTGCGGACTGCTTGTCTCCTCAAATCGCCAACATCATGCACGGAGATATCCGTCCTTCATGAAGAACATCGCCGGCATACAATATTCTCTGTTCTCGAGTCGGGTCGGCTCATGTATGTGCAAGTCCCGACGGCCAACCTCCAACGCGAACCATGGGAGTCAGTTGATCATCGGGTAATTCGTGGGATTGGTCATTTCCTTATCGAACGTCAGAATACGAGAGTGTAATGTCTACGAAACTCACCTGAGCAATGACTGTTCATGTAATAGACATATTTCCTAAAACACCATCGTAGCGGATGTTTCGATCCCACAAAGCTTCTGGAGACGTTCGTTCAACGTTTGCATACTCTTGACAAACGGAGTGTCTGGCAGAAACAATCAGCCAAAAGAAAAACACTGGATGATGAGAACGTACAAGGCGATTCGTCCACGGGTACCAGTAACGCGCGGTCACTGTATCTGTGGCCGTTTGAGCAGACAAACGCGTTGGCGCATTCGTCTGGAAAATGAAGTTAATACACTGTACATGGTAACGGAAAAGCGAGGACCTCCAAGTTCCTCAAATGGGATGATTGGAGTTGGCTCGTCCATTCTCCTTCGTCGGAATTGTCATCGTCCGGCTCTTGAATCGAAACAGGGCTTTAGCCATTCTGGCGCCACATCAACCTGCATGCCGCCGTACGATCCCAATCAAAACCAGAGGGTGGTCATGGAGTCTCGGGTTCCAAACACATCTGCCAGGGCGAGGGAACCGACCCGAGTGTGCTCTGTGGACCATGGATTGAAGCAGTTGTCGCGAAAAGAGAAGGGCAGCAGATACAGAGAAACCGACCCTGTGGTTCAATTCTTGTCGAGTGTCGACCGCGCACAAGGTAGTCGATGGAATTGGGCGTCATTGTTTTGATCAAGAGCATGTACTTACGGGGCGCGATAAAGTGAGAACGCGATCGAGGTCACCGAACCGTGAGCTACAATGACGTGCGAGATAGGCGTAGTGTATGGGAGGCAATGTGACGAGATATCTCAAGTACGACCAGCAGAGGACAAGACGTCGGCATCGCAATAAATGAAGCCCTAATTCTGTAAAGAGAACAGATGGTGGCGACCGAGACCCAATCTCTAAAATGCAACGCAGTCTTGAAATGAGAGAGCGGAATCGTCGACGTCTGGATTTATGTCTGCGCCGTGGATAAGTTGACAATCAACCATAGCAGTATACAGCTGGACCGCTGATGTTCCCACGTCCGACATGGAGCGAGCGCTAAATGGAAAGGTTATCACAATTGAAGACGTTTCCATTTCCAGAACAATACTGATGAAAACAAGAAATTGTGGCGAGAATTCCGAGAACAAAGAAGAGGAAGCCACGCCTTGTTCTTTGTACAGCAGCGGGCGAGAACAATGAATTGGAAGGAACAAAGTAGTTGTTCTTGTTTGTAACAAAATATAAACAGAGAACTGTTGACTGCACAGCCACCATTCCTACTTTCCCCCGTCACGCTCATCGTCGAGCACAGCGAGCTCGACAATGTCGACAGTGACGACCACGATGACCAGCATCTGGAAGAAGGGCAGCCCACAGCCGCCAATTGGGGGCTCAAAACTATACATGCCGGCTGCAGCGCCCCCTCCGTCGTCGTCACCCGCGTCTACCATACTGTCCTCCGTTCCATCATCTCCGTCTTCGTCACCGCCGAAAAAGCGTAAAAACGTTGGGTCATCTACCGAAAATCCAGCTCCGAAACGCGTTCGGGTCAAGCCAAAGACAAAAAAACGCGCCAAGGACTGGGACAGTGGTTCCGAAGCGGACCCAGCCTCGTTGCCGGAGCCCATATTCTTTGCCAGCAGCAGTAGCAGGTCGACCTCGACCCCATCGGCGCCTAGAAAGACGCGCAAGTGCTCGATAGACTTTCCATACGATATTAATTCACCCCACTTGTCGTCCTACGATGCCATCAAACCTTTAATGCGCACCTACAGATCATGTACGCGCGTCGACCTTTCCTTTCTGCATCCTCTAACCTTGTCCTAGTCTTCCACAACCCAGACGACCCCGATGACTGGACATGGAAACCCCATCCCGACCGCCCACCCGTAGCCGAGCTCGAGTATCCGAATGATCAGGCAACGGAGGAATTTATGCTCGTCGAGCCCAAGGACAAGGACCACTATAATCCTGTCTTCGACCTCGAGAACGCTCTATACGCCATCATCGCCAATTACATGACTCCAGATCAGCAACGACAGTTCGGCACTCTACCGCGGACCGATTTCCAGTTTGAAGACGACGAGGACGACGACGATGACGAACATCCACGTTCCCTGTCTCCTCCGGGGCCTCCAAAGCCTCTCCACATCTTCCGAAGAGCCATCACCACCAGAAATGGCCCGTTGTTCATTTCGGCGCTCAACGAGATCAACAAACTCATACGAAACCTCAAATACCCTTCATTGCCTAATGACCTGTTTGACGAGCCAGAGCGCAACTCCCTCATGTACAGCATCACTACATGGAATCAGATTCCGAAAAAGGTGCTTCTCCAAATCCTCGAGGAGAACTACCAACGCAGTGTCGGTCCCCATGTCGCTAGTCTACGGCAGTACGAGGCTTTCTCAAGCGAGGTCTATGGAGAACTCATGCCGAGTTTGTTCTACGAGATTATCGAAAGCTCGAACCTAGACGAGAGTTCGCTTTTCTTGGACCTTGGCAGCGGTGTTGGCAACCTGGTCGTGCAGGCCAGCTTACAAACCGGTTGCCGGAGCTACGGCATCGAACTGCAGGAGAGCGCCTCCCGTGTGGCGGAGAACATGGTCCAGCACTTTCGGAGCCGGTGCGCCATGTGGGGGCTCAAGTGCGGCGACATCGAGGTGGAGCGGGGAAGCATGCTCGAAAGCGCGCGCGTCGACGAATACATCAAAGAGGCCGATCTTGTCGTTGTCGACAACAAGATGTTCAAGGAGGTCCTTAACGAGTCCTTGAAGCCCAAATTTCTGGACTTGAAGGACGGTGCGATCGTCATCAGCCTGAAGCCCTTCTCTGCCGTTAACGCGCGGGTTACAGAACGGAATCTAGACGACATGTCCGCCATCTTTGAGGTGGAGGAGCGGTTCTATCGGAGTGGGGATGTTAGTTGGGGGAATAATCCGGGGTCATACTATGTGCACACGGTTAACAGGAACTCGTATGCGGATACGAGGTCGCGCTTTGAACAGTCGCGAAGCTCCAGCTCTAGACGGTCAAGGACATCCCGGTGATAGACTATTCGCATTACTACTTATCGTTATACGCTCTTGACTTTTGTACATACTTATACCTATTTTTCAGTTAATTCTCAGTTGTAGTTGTAAGTGTATATTGCTATCTGGAGAACTATCCCCGGCTTTCCTCACTCGATGCTTTTCATCACAGTTCTCAAATCCAAGTCGGCCTATGCCTGCAAGTCTGCTTGCGTGGCAGTCAACCAGGTGGTCGATTTCTTGCCCTTGTGCGCCTCGTCTTGTCAGCATGTCGAACGAGAGCGGCGCCGATGCGGTAGAGTAGTGTGCATGCTGACTTCCATGTCAAACACGGAATACTCACATTGTCGTCGGTCCCTATACACTTACCAATGATTTCTGCTCAGTCTCGTCACCTTCCTCGTACTTCATACATCCCGCAACTTGAACGCGAAGGTTTCGACTACCCCATCAATGCTGGGCACATCCCGAACTGCCAGACAATCCATCAACTGGCGAGAGACCATAGACCAGGCTGGTTTCTTCGCGGTTAGGGATCGTCTTGCTTGCGTGTCTTCCGCGTCGTGTGGCGATGGCTTAGATGTTGGTTGTGTCGGGCTCTCGGTTCGTCGGGTCTGTTGAGAAATGTACAGACACGGTTGCTGGAGGGTATCAGGCAGCAGTTCACACTTCAAGTGGTAGCGCGCATGTAGTACGATTCTTACTTATGTCGTTGTATCACCGATAACACAGACTTACTTTAACATGCCAGTGAAAAGAAAGTCAGTTTACATTAAAGACAGTAATACTACAATAGTAGGAAGTAATGCACTGCAAAAGATAGGTTAGCATGAGGAACACAAGTATGCCATGAAAGAAACATACCAGATTAAGTCGGGGGACACGGCGCCGTGATACCAGAATAAGTATACGGTAAGTCTTGGGTACCGAATCAGTTTGAGAAGAGATTCGTCGAAAGGAAAGCACCTACCATCTCACGTCGTCGTTGGAGGAGCTCATCCACACAACTATCCACCTCCCGTACAGTCTGAGTCCAAGTCGGGGTCCGGTCCACGAGTCGCGCCACATCCGACGACTCCCGCGCCTTGCAGAACTAGAACGACGGCGTGTATTAAATATCCGAGGTATGTCCTTTCGACTACAGCGTTGATTGACGCCAACGCGTTAGTCTAAAGAACGACATCAATTAATAAAGAAAAGGTACCAATGCAAAAAACTCACCTTGCCATAACGGGGGCAACGACGACATCCTCTCATTGTGCGGAGAGCTCTCAGCGATGTACTCTTGAAGCTTGAACGGGTCGTTCGCGTAGGGCAACAAAATCTGAAGGTTGCGCCGCCCGTTCCGTGAATATTGGATATGGTCGAAGAACACAACCAGAAACATCTACGAAAGAGCATGGCATGACGCGTCTGGCATCGATAGAGCCAGTCTTGAGGCTAATTCTCCTGAGGTAAGGATTAGTGTTGATGGAAGTATCAAAGAAGACAAAACTTACCAAACTCGTGAAAGCAGCGGAATCTCTATCCTCGGTGCGTATCGAGCAGCCTCTCGGTGTAGACGGCGACGAGCTCATCAATAACGATGAGCCCTTCGCAACCATTCCGACGTCGGGGGTCCAACTTGAGGCGGTTCCGACCTCCCGCGAGTCGCGCCACGTCTACCGGCTCCAGTGCGATTTGCACGACCATAACGATGACGTGTTCTTCATGTCCTGTAAGGGGTTTCCGATGACCTTGGGTCAGGACGGCTACATGTTTGCCTAGAAAGATAAAATCAGTCAATAAAGAAACCGTCGTATGTAGTGATCTCACCTTAACATGTCGTGTATGGTATAGAAGCCTTCAACCAAGGCGGCGTCGTCCAGGTAGAGGCAGCGTTATCCTGACGTCGCACTGAAGATGTACACGGGCTCCGTATCGACGTTCTAGAAGTAAAGTTTCAGCAGGTTGACATTCATAGCAGACCCAGACTACTCACTATCGTTGAGACATAGAATCGTCTGTGGGGCCGGAACCACGGCCATGAAGAGGTTCGTATCCAGTGGTGTGAAGGCGGGGTAACACCGGTACGAAACCAAGTGAGAAATGGACGCGTCTCGTAAACAACGTCCTGAACAATAGTCGGCTCCTTTTGAGGACATTTATCCAATACATCGATGGCAAAACTGCAGTGACAGTCAGTCAAACAACGATGCAGGAATGAATAAGGATGACTTACTGGTATGTACAGTCAAGGCTTGAGGCTAGTCACGACGCCAAGTAAGCCGCTCCAAAGTCCTAGTCAACATGTCCTCTATGAGGTGATGAGCTCACGGCGAAGGAAAAGAGTAAAGGCTGTACATACCTTGTGTCGTCGTGGATATTAGCTAGTGATGTCCAGCTGCGCGCTCGTCGTGGTGGTGCTGATTTCCAGCGAGGTCCAGTCGGAAAATAAGTCGAGTCTAATGCGGCGGGAAAGCGCCAATAAACAGGGAGCACAAAACTTGTCGTCCAATGCGAAGTCTACGTGGAGGTAAGCGACAAAGGAGACAAAGGAAGCATCAACGACGTACCAAGGAGGCTGTCAATGTGCTGGGAGCAAGAGATAGTCGTCGGCTTGACGAGATCGCGTCCCATACTGATTGCACTCTGGGAAAGGTCGTGAGCGGGCGGGCGCCGCAAGAACACAGCGAAGACGATGGCTTACCCAGAGCACACAAAACGAAGGAGGACGGCACTGAGAGCGGGGAGAGTAAGTAAGGGTATAACAAGGTGATGAGGTCGACGTACCGACGGATATTGGGCGAGAAAGCGGGATTCCAAGGACAACGACACGCTAGTCGAGTAGGATTGATGGCTCCGAGGGCGCTGAGGGTGTGTAAGTCAAGTTCTAGTAAACAAAGCACATACGTACCTTGGACACTCGAGTCGTCGGTGAGTGCCCAGACAAAGATGCGCCTAAAGGGAAGGTAAGCAAGGATGGCGAGAAAAGAGCGCGCTGACGCCGTACCAGACGTGCTATACATCAACAGGGGATCCACGAAAACGCGTCGCTGGTCCGCCGCCAGATGTCGTGTCCCAAGGCGGTAAAAGCTCTTGGAGAAGTTGTCAGCGTCGTTGTCGGAGGACACAGCAAAGCGGCCAACTTACCAAAGTGGTCGATTGGAGGGTGCTGAGGGGCGGCGGGAACGAGTAAGTGAAAAGTGGGTGATGGTGGGAGGAGAGAAGCTGACCTGTCACAGGGAACAAACTCGTCACGCTATAAGCGCGTCGGGATCGTGTTGACGATGGCGGCGGGAACAAGGACAGCGAAGGCAGCCTGTTAGAACGAGTGAGCATAAGAAACAAATGAGAAATGAATGGCAAAGTTAACTATGGGAGACTGAGAGAGGGAAGAGTGGGAATGGGAGATGATAGGTTTGGAGGAATTCCCTCGCCTTTTATCCCAGTTTCAAACTGCTCAGGCTCCATCACACGTAAATAGAACCGGTTAAGCGAATGCGGTGACGCGGGCCCGTCGGACAAGGGAGATCTTTCCAATATTGCGGCGCATATTACGCCGCCACACAATTCCGATTCCTTTTGATTCGTCGCCCTGAGTGCACGGGAGCGAGACGCGTATCAATCTAAGGCAAATACAATCTAAACTTTGACTTGAGTGGGCGTTCAAACACAACGGCGAATCCAAACCAAGTGGAACTTACCTCCTCCAGTAGAATGCGCTGTATCGACTTTCCCGTCCTTGTCCCAATCTTCGAAGAGCGAAAACGCTGGAATTAATACAGGGTCCTGCTTCTGTGATCTGATGTGAGTCATCTCGCGGCGTCTGGACATGGGGATAATGAAAACTTACTGTTGGTCTTTTCACCCGGGTGGGTGCAACGCTTCGCGTTGCCAATTCCCTTCTTCTGGGTGCGGAGAAAACTGTCCTTTTATGTTCTGATATGAGTCAGCCAGAAATGAAGCCCGTTGAAACACGGAAAAGGTACGCACCATTTCTTCAATCCGGGTACACAGCGCAAATGGGGCGTTAACGTCGAATTGGATTTGTTCACAAGGGAGATACAAGTCGCAGACAGTACATTAAAGCTATATAGACCTGCGCCAGCCGTCAGATTGAATAAGATCAAACGGGAAACGAGTTTTACCAAAAAGTCACGGAGGGACGGAGGACGAGGACGACCTCTGGCGTCATTTCCCCACATCCGACCTGGCCAAGATAAGATTGCAGATTCCCCAGACGCGTCATAGGGACCTCGATATCCTCGTGTCATCGATGGTGCAGGGTCCAGACGCCTCGTTGAACGTCTGACGCGAAAAGTCGTCTTCAGGACGCGTTCTCCGGGCCAAGAAGTATCGGATATTGAATTTCATAAAGCTGAGAGTAATATCAAGGTAAATTTAAGTCGCCTGGAGGTCGTAGAGAATGGGAAACCACCAAGACGCGTTGGTGTAAGTGACTGGACCATCGGACATGTGGTGGTACGAGTTGAAGCGATCTCGATCATCTGGGGGTACCTTGGCCGCATCTTGACATTTCATCAGAATGTTTTGCCACTAATTCCGAGCAGTTTGGAGGCCTGGAAGGTTGGCACAACTCGAGTCACCCACCCAGCGAGCGGAGCGAATTATTTTCATTGGTTGCGTGAAATCAACCTGGCCACCCGACGGACATCATCCCCAGGGTTCATATCATCAGATGCACTGGTTTCTGGGTTCACCCTGGGCGAAGTTTTGGAGAAGTTGGTTTTGGATATTTCGGCTGTACTCACTTCTCCGTAAGTGTAAGTACATGTCTATCTCTGTTTTGGTATGACTTTGGGTGCAAACCAAGTTTTGTTGGTATCATGTACTCTACTCTAAGAGGTATTCTAGTCGTCATAGAGAGCCCTAGTGAACTGTAAATTGTGATATACGCTTTCGGAGAATCCATAAGTCGTACTATTCTAGTCTACGGTACGTCTTTTGCGTTCACAGTCACACATAAGGGATTTTAACAACTAGGTTTCATTTTGGACGTATCTACAACACGTATCGACACGTCTACACGAAATACGCAGAATCCTACGCTAACGAAGAGGCCCAACCCACAAATGTCCGTTCCCGCCGCCACAATTATCCGCCCAGACGGAACTCATCCGCACGAATCGCAATCACCGTCAAGACAACAGCGAATCACGGAGGAATTAAAGCACCGTGGACACGCGCTACGAAAAGAATTAGCTCCGCGAAATGAGGGCAATAGATCAGAGGCACACACCTTGTGCACCTCGGAATGACCGTGGAGTGTTTTAATTCCCGTTATCCTTAGCGGTGAAGAGGGAGACTAGCACGGCCAATGAGTACGCCGTCGCGGACGGCCACAGTTGCAGTATCCAAGTCGTGTTGATGGTTGAGTTGAAGTGTGGCGTAGTTTCCGGCACATGTCGCCACGACCGCAGTGAGGAGCTCGCAGCGCGAGCGCAGCGGCGGAAGCGCCGCTGCTCACTGCGAACGGAGCTAATACCAAGTCGCTGTAATTAATGATTAGCAACAGAAGCCGAGAAGACTAAAATATCGTACTTACCAAGTTCATCACCAAACGTGTCCAAATGGGGCCGCAAACCCGAACGGTGCGAGATCCAGATCGCCATCAACGGGTATTTGTGTCCGTAGGCTAGACGCAGGCTCGTAGGTCCGTGTTGGAATGGTAAGAGTTCTGGGCGGGTAGAAGGCCTAGCGCGAAGGTAGGCGCCCGATAGAGCCAGAATACGGTGGCTATGACGTGATAAGGGAGCCTTTGATCACGACGACACGCCAGTAGCGGCGTCCAAGAGGGGGGGAAAGTCCAATCCAAGTGTGGCGTGACTTCAGAGCGAAAGTCATTAATTCAACCGGCACGTCGCTCGAGACGCGAGCGCAGCAATGGCGGGGGTGCTGTTCACTGCAAATAACGTGAAGCTGACGGACTAGCTACTGGAGCTAATATCAAGTCACTCGAATTAGCAATTAACAAAAGAAGCCGCAAACAGCAAAATGTCGTACTTACCAAGGTCATCACCAAACGTGTCCAAATGCGGCTGTAAGCCCGAACCAGGCCGAGATCCAAATCGCCATCAACGGGTATTTATATCCGAAGGCTGGGCGCATTCTCGTAGGTCCATGTTGAAATTGTAATAGTTCGAGGCGTTTGGAGCGAGTTAAAGTCGTTGTTTTGGCGGTCAGAAGCTCGAGGAGCGAGCGGAGCGGCGCTTATCACCGCAATGGACACGATGCTGAGGGGATAAGTTAGGTCATAAGTTGAGAAAATGAAGGATACAAATTTCACGTACCGAAAACGAATTGGTCACTGGGAAGTCCCCAAAGCGACAATAAACCCGAAGGCCGTCAGATCCAGATCGAAATCAACAGCTACAGCTAGCCGATGGAAGGGCGGGTAAGGACAGGTCCGCGTTAGAAGCCCAAGGGTTCCGGCGAATGTGGAGGACATCCAACGAGTACATAGTGATAGCGGATGCGCCAAGGCGACGGCGACAGAGTCATCAGCAAGTCGTAGACGTGAACGACGCATCAGCGTCGTGTCGAGGAAGGCGGGAGTAAAATCGAAGTGTGGCGTAAAGGATTGACCGGAGGATCGTTACCCCTGCAGTGAAAAAGCTCGCAGCGCGAGCGCAGCGGCGAAAGCGCCGCTGTTCACTGCAGATAACTGCACTGGGATAACGAATTAGCGTGTTACCACACACAAGAACAAGGTAAAAGTACCTTGACGCGAGTTCTCCGCTGAAATGTCCCAATCCGTTCGCACGCCCGAATCCCGTGAGATCCAGATCTCGATCAACGGCGCAATTGTCCGCTAAAGAGGAAACTGGGGCCTGGCTCCATTGAGGTTGAACTAACGGGATAAAGTCAGGATTGAAGGTGAGATTAAAGGCAAATATTCCCACCTTTTTCCCAAAAAAAAAGCCCGGCCGGCGAGGCCACCACGCGCTGGACTCGGAAGATGACGAGTTCCAAAGACGTGGAGATGTTTCTCGAGGGGTTGGAGCGGGCGAGGAGGCGGCGAAGCCGCCTCGCCTAACGGATACCAATCAGTTCAGGATTATTACTGGAAATAGCCTGAAACGTACCGTTTTGATGGCGCATTAAATGCGATCTAAAGAACACGGGTCAGAAATAGAAGTTGGAATAAACGGGAAATGCGTACCATTTCGCCAGGACCAAAAGCCGGTCCGGCGAGGACAACCACGCCCGTCCCAATTCAACACTGCGTTTCCATGGCGATGAAATCGTCGTCCTGGATGTATAACGCCTGTCCCGGCGGTGGCGAAACCAGCGCCACCTTTGCAGATACGTTCATTAATGCACTGGGAGAACAGATAAAAACTGACATTGTTGAGGAGGTATGCAGAACGAATCTGCGACCAAATAAGCTCAAAATGACGCAAAAAAGAGACGGAAAAACGTACATTTTCCCGAAATCCAAGCCTGGCCGGCGAGGCCACACACGCGGGACTAATCCCAAGATCGCGTTTATCGCGTTTTGACCTGGGAGAATAATAGAGTCGTTGCTGATTCTAACGGCGCCGTAGGCGCCAACGCGTCGATGGAGCAAACAATCCAATTTGACGATCTTGCTGGTGATGGTATGAAGGAAAGCGGTTAGTTGCCGGATTCGGACGTTGCCGATCAACGTCTTTCTTGTTCGTCCCGTCATGTCGTTGCCGGCGGTCTCGCTAACCGACGCTTCTGGTGCTGAAATTCGGCTCCATTTGACGTCTTGTTCGCTTCTATGGGTCCTTGTGCTTTTAGATCATGTACTAGTGCCGAATATGACGACGCACCATTTATCTTGGTGCGACTCCCAAAAAATGTAAACCCGGTTCTGGACAAATTGAGGGACTCGCTCTCCTCGTGCGCGTCGCCTTTGAGGGCTCTATGCCTGGGTAAGTAGCGACTTTTTATAGAACAAGGAGCACGCACGTTGTCGAGTCCGCGCCACAACGACTTTTGTCTCCTCAAAATTCCGACCACAGTTCTCGAGGAATTGA
This sequence comes from Hymenopellis raphanipes, assembly GCA_036872995.1. NCBI lineage: Eukaryota > Fungi > Basidiomycota > Agaricomycetes > Agaricales > Physalacriaceae > Hymenopellis > Hymenopellis raphanipes. The sequence goes on from JAYMDG010000001.1 coordinate 1,000,138, forward strand.
GCGGGTGCGACTGCTGGAACTGTCAGAACTCTGGAGACTGCCATCTGGACGACTCGACGCACCGTGTTGCCATCTCTTTGAATTCTGAAGCTGGATCTGGACGAATTGAAGCCCTGTGGATCTCGAAGCAGTCAGTATACGGGTGGTACAGTCGTTTACTTGGCATACCTTGTCGACGCCGTGCTTGGACTTCGCGAAGACTATATGGAAATTAAGCGGGCGAGCTAGGACACGGTGACGAAGACCTTACCAACAGTGACGCCGTTCCGTTAACGCCCTGAGAAGACGAATCTTGAGCAGACGACTGGTGTATCAATGAAGGTGAGCTCACCGCCAAATTTCCGTATGTCGGCGTTGACGAGGACGGTCAAGGTGACGGTAAGTGAGAGAGTAATGATGGGGAGTCTAGTCTGACCTTGGTTCACAGATCGAGTTCAGGTCCCCGTGGACTGCAATATTCAGTGTAACAGTGACAGGTGTTACCGGAGCATCATCTTCTGTATTACGAATGGCGGCTCATGGATCGGTCTTGTTTTCGAGGCTACACATTTCTGTATTCCTCCCACTACAATGATATATGTGTCTATCGAATCCTACAGATAATCCGCGTTGAACAGTACCAAGGGAGCAAGGAAGGACTCTAATCAACGCTTTCGCCACAGAGAACAGATTGATGCGACGGCGCGCCCATTAGTCACTCACTCCTTCTTTCGGGTCCAGATGTCCGCTCGCCAGAGGTATAAGTACCAGTGGAATTCACGTCAATTGTATCCCCACCCTTCTTCACACCGTCGTTATGACAGGTCAGTGTTCTACCTCGCCTCTTGTCCGGTACCACGGTGATGACGACCGCCTGTTGGACTGTGCGGTCCCCTGGCTGTCTGAACGTGCTTGACTGAATGTCGTGGCGCCAGCACCCGCACAGTTGGTACCGGCGACGATTTCTTTTTTGTTGTCCATGTAGTTTACACGCGGTCACGCACCTGTGTAGTATGACTGGGACACCCCCACTGTTTTGTTGAATGCATTTTACCTTCGGGAGGGGAGACTATTGACAAAATTGCAAAAACCTGATATAATTTCTCGACCTTGCAACGTCTCAATGCTCAATCTACTTAAGTGCCAATCGTCCTTCGTGCGTACCAAACGCAAAGCCGAACAAGCGGCAGCCAGAAGAGGAAAGAAGAAGCCCGCTTTAGTCCCACTGTTCGGAAGAGGAAGTGATTCCCCACGCTAAGCGCCTACTCCCAAACCCCGTCAACGACCTCTCCAAACCCACTCGACTATCCACCCAACACCCACCCAGGATGACTCTTCACCCTCTCCTCGAACGCGTCCTCGTCCCTGGCTAGAGAAACAAGAAGAGGCGACGGACACGGAAGAAGAAGCGGACGTCAACGGACACGGATGGACCTCACAAGGAGAAGCAGACGTCAATGGAAGAGGCGCATGGACAAGAGTGCGCTTGCTGTGGCTAGTGCTGACTGCGTCTAGAGCGCGCGTTCAAGCCACGACGCCAACGCAGCTGCGCTAAAAAAAGAACGTCAAGACCATGGATTGGTGTTTAAACGCGAAACCCGCAGAGGTGATTCCCGCCGTTGTTGTCCCCGTTGATCCCGTCTTGACGTGCCCGTCAGATGCTCGCGTTCATCCAGTGCCTGGAGCGCATCCTCAAGCACATCTAGAACCCTTCCTTTATCGACATCATCCAACTAGACGAGTATCCCGTTGGGTCATCCACCGCTCCGAAACGCGTTCGGGTCAAGCCAAAGACAAAAAAACGCGCCAAGGACTGGGACAGTGGTTCCGAAGCGGACCCAGCCTCGTTGCCGGAGCCCATATTCTTTGCTAGCAGCAGTAGCAGGTCGACCTCGACCCCGTCGGCGCCTAGAAAGACGCGCAAGTGCTCGATAGACCTTCCATACGATATTAATTCACCCCACTTGTCGTCCTACGATGCCATCAAACCTTTAATGCGGACCTACAGATCATGTACGCGCGTCGACCTCTCCTTTCTGCATCCTCTAACCTTGTCCTAGTCTTCCACAACCCAGACGACCCCGACGACTGGACATGGAAACCCCATCCTGACCGCCCACCCGTAGCCGAGCTCGAGTATCCGAATGACCAGGCAACAGAGGAATTCATGCTCGTCGAGCCCAAGGACAAGGACCACTATAATCCTGTCTTCGACCTCGAAAACGCTCTATACGCCATCATCGCCAATTACATGACTCCAGATCAGCAACGACAGTTCGGTACTCTACCGCGGACCGACTTCCAGTTTGAAGACGACGAGGACGAGGACGATGACGAACATCCACGTTCCCTGTCTCCTCCGGGGCCTCCAAAGCCTCTCCACATCTTCCGAAGAGCCATCACCACCAGAAATGGCCCGTTGTTCATTTCGGCGCTCAACGAGATCAACAAACTCATACGAAACCTCAAATACCCTTCATTGCCTAATGACCTGTTTGACGAGCCAGAGCGCAACTCCCTCATGTACAGCATCACTACATGGAATCAGATTCCGAAAAAGGTGCTTCTCCAAATCCTCGAGGAGAACTACCAACGCAGTGTCGGTCCCCATGTCGCTAGTCTACGGCAGTACGAGGCTTTCTCAAGCGAGGTCTATGGAGAACTCATGCCGAGTTTGTTCTACGAGATTATCGAAAGCTCGAACCTAGACGAGAGTTCGCTTTTCTTGGACCTTGGCAGCGGTGTTGGCAACCTGGTCGTGCAGGCCAGCTTACAAACCGGTTGCCGGAGCTACGGCATCGAACTGCAGGAGAGCGCCTCCCGTGTGGCGGAGAACATGGTCCAGCACTTTCGGAGCCGGTGCGCCATGTGGGGGCTCAAGTGCGGCGACATACAGGTGGAGCGGGGAAGCATGCTCGAAAGCGCGCGCGTCGACGAATACATAAAAGAGGCCGATCTTGTCGTTGTCGACAACAAGATGTTCAAGGAGGTCCTTAACGAGTCCTTGAAGCCCAAATTTCTGGACTTGAAGGACGGTGCGATCGTCATCAGCCTGAAGCCCTTCTCTGCCGTTAACGCGCGGGTTACAGAACGGAATCTAGACGACATGTCCGCCATCTTTGAGGTGGAGGAGCGGTTCTATCGGAGTGGGGATGTTAGTTGGGGGAATAATCTGGGGTCATACTATGTGCACACGGTTAACAGGAACTCGTATGCGGATACGAGGTCGCGCTTTGAACAGTCGCGAAGCTCCAGCTCTAGACGGTCAAGGACATCCCGGTGATAGACAATTCGCATTACTACTTATCGTTATACGCTCTTGACTTTTGTACATACTTATACCTATTTTTCAGTTAATTCTCAGTGTAGTTGTAAGTGTATATTTGCTATCTGGAGAACTATCCTCGCTTGATGCTTTTCATAACGGTTCCCGAATCCAAGTTGAGGAGGACGACGACGAGGAGGGGGGCGGGTGGTTGTCGCGGTCGACGTTTACGCTGGGGAATCCGCCGGTGACGGCGAGGCAGCAGAGTCACGGTGGGGAGCGGAGGCCGTTGAGTGCGGTTGAGTTTGATGATGCGTTTGATCCCGGCTCTTCGTCGGCGTTGCAGGACCCGTTTAGTTCTGCGGACGATGTATGTCTTTCTTTCTCTTCTCCCTTCTGTCTCTACAACTCACCTGACTTGATGTGAAGGACGATGCGTTTGACCGTTTTCGGACTCTGCGGCTGTGAGTATACATGAGGCGTTTTTTGCGGAGATGGACAGTGATGGGTTTGGGGAGTTTCAGGGGGTAGGAGGGGAGGAGGGGGTGGAGGAGGGGGAGTTGACGCCTACGGCGGGGAGCTGGACGTTTGAGGGTGATGGGAGTGATGAGGGGGATGGGAGTGGGAGTGGGGGGAGGGGGGAAGGTGTGAGTGTTTTGTAGTGTAGGAAACTTGAATACGTACATGGGTTGATGAGACTGGCCTGTCGGTATGTGGCGTTGTGTGTTCGGACTTGTAGATAGGTGTCTTTGTACGCTAGATACTAAGTACACATTTTTTTGACTACTGCGGCTCGTGAGCGAGGTCGTATTTCTGGGCCGCGTTCTACTCTGCGCTCTCGTCTGTAGCATTCAAAGGCCCATTGAAAAGATGCAGAAAGGAGTTTTATTCACTACCTGAGCCTACGAACGAGTACGGTACAGTACGGGTAACAGAAGGTAAAGAAGAGCTGTACCCCAGTGCTCTTGTGAACAGACGCGGTCCAGTTCACTCGCTGACTTTAAGGGTAGATGGGTTGGTACATCCACCGCGAACTGTGAATACCCCTCCGTCATGTCCTACTCAAACTTATGGTGGCCCACTTCACTTTCGATGCGGACTTACTCCAACACGCGGCTGCAAGAAAAGTTAGTGTACATTACAGATTGTATTACTACAACGGAGGTAAGTAAAACACTACAGAGGCAAGGTGAGCATGAGGGAATCGAAGGTTAGGAAACAAACACACTAGATTAAGTCGGGGTACACGCCGCCGTGATACCAGAATGTAAGCCTTCGGTACCGAATCAGTTTGAGAAGAAATTCATCAAAATGAAAGTACCTACCATATCGCGTCGCCGCGTTGAGGAGCTCACCAACAAAACTATCCACCTCCCGTACAGTCTGAGTCCAAGTCGGGGTCCGGTCCACGAGTCGCGCCACATCCGACGACTCCCGCGCCTTGCAGAACTATAACGACGGCGTGTACTAAATATCAGAGGTATGTCCTTTCGACTACAGCGTTGATTGACGCCAACGCGTTAGTCTAAAGAACGACATCAATTAATGAAGAAAAGGTACCAATGCAAAAAACTCACCTTGCCATAACGGGGGCAACGACAACCTTTCCTTGTGCGGGCAGTTCTCAGCGATGTATACCCTTGAAGCTTGAAGGGCTCGTTGAGGCGAAGGGAGTCAAAATACCGATGTTGAGTCGCCCGTTCCATCAATACCGGAGATGGCTAACCAGAAGTGCCTGTAGAAGAGTATGCCATGGCGAATATGGCGTCGCTAGAGCAAGTTTTGAGGTTAATTCTCCTGAGGTAAGGATCAGTGTTGACAGACGTGTTCAAGAAGACAAAACGTACCGAACTTGGGCAAGCAGCCGAATCTCGATACTCGGCGAGGACGGTAACGAGCAGCCAGGCGGTGTATCCAGCGATGAACTCATCAATAACAATTCCCCCTTCGCACCCAGCCCGTTGTCGGGGGTCCAGCTGACATGGTCCCAACCTCCCGCCCATTAGTCGCGCCACGTCCAACGGCTCTAGTACGACTCGAACGGCCAAACGACGGCGTATCCTTCTTGTCCTTGTCAAAGGCGTCCGATGTCCTTGCTACATGTTTGCCCTAGAAAGATGAAATCAGTCAATACAGAAACCATCTGTATTTAACAACCTCACCTTAGCACGACGTCCTATACGGCGTAGTCCCCGAAGAGGTCTCCAAGCAAGGCGGTGTGGTCCAGGTAGAGGCGGCGCCATCCCGAAGTCGCTCTAAGGACGTACACGAACACCGTCTCGACGTGCTAGAAGTACAAGATAAGTTGGTTGACATCCATAGCGAACCACAGAATCCTTACCATCGTTGAGGTGTAGATATCAACAGCGGCGGCGGAACTACGGCCATGCAGAGGTTCGTATCCAGTGGTGTGAAGGCGGGGTAACACCAGTACGAAACCAAGTGGGAAATGGACGCGTCCCGCAAACAACGTCCCAGGCAACAGTCGACTCCGTTTGAAGGCATTGATCCAATGCAACGATGGCAGATACTGTAGTCAAAGTAAGTCAAACGGCTATACATGAAATGAACAACGCCGACTTACTAGCAGGTACGGTCAAGGCTTCGGCTGGTTGCGACACCAAGCGAGGTCCTTGTCGATGTTGACTCTATAGGGTGATGAGCTCGACGCCGGAGGAAAAGAATGAAGGTGGTACACACCCTTTGTCGGCGTCGATACTAGACGGTCATGCCCGGCTACGCGCCCATTGTGGTGGTCCGGATTTCTAGCGAGGTCCAGTCGGAAAATAAGTCGAGTCCAATGCGGCGGGAAAGCGCCAATAAGCACGGAGCACCAAACCCGTCATCCAAGGCGAAGTCTACATGGAGGTAAGCGACAAAGGAGACAAAGGCGGCATCAACGACGTACCAAGTAGGTCGTCAATGCACTGGGAACCGGAGATAGTCATCGCGTCCCATAGTGATTGCAGGTTCTGGAAAAGTTCGTGAGCGAGCGGGCGGAAGAACACAGCGAAGATGAGGGCTTACCAGTGGCCAGAGAAAAGGAGATATCGGCTCTAAAAGAGGCGGGAGTAAGCGAATGAAAACAAAGTGACAAGTTTGACGTACCGGCGGGATAATAGGCGGGAAGGCGGGATTCCAAGGACGACGGCGCACTAGCGAGCAGGATTGACGGCTCTGAGGGCCCTAGAGGTGTGTCAGTCAAGTTCTAGCAAACAAAGCGCGTGCGAACCTTGGACACTCGGGTCATCGACAAACGGCAGCCAAAATTGTGCTAGAGGGAAGGTAAGCAAGGATGGAGAGAAAAGAGCGCGTCGACGCCGTACCAGACGTGCTGGACAGTGACGGTATATCTACGAAAACGCGTCGAGAGTCCCTGGTCCGTCGCCAGATGTCGTGTCCCAAGGCGGTAAAAGTTCTTGAAGAAGATTGTCAGCGTCGGTGGCGAAGGGCACAGCAAAGCGGACGACTTACCAGAGTGCTCGATTGGAGGGTGCTGAGGGGCGGCGGGAACGAGTAAGTGAAAAGTGGGTGATGGTGGGAGGAGAGAAGCTGACCTGTCACAGGGAACAAACTCGTCACGCTATAAGCGCGTCGGGATCGTGTTGACGATGGCGGCGGGAACAACGATAGCGAAGACAAGCTGTTAATCGAGTGAGTGTAAGAAACAAAGGAGAAATGAGTGGCAAAGCGAACTGTCAGACAAGGGAAGAGGGAAGAGTGGGAATGGGAGAATGATAGGTTTGGAGGAATTCCCTCGCCTTTTATCCCAGTTTCAAACTGCTCAGGCTCCGTCACACGTAAATAGAACCGGTTAAGCGAATGCGGTGACGCGGGCCCGTCGGACAAGGGAGATCTTTCCAATATTGCGGCGCATATTACGCCGCCACACAATTCCGCTTTCTGTAAATTGGTCGCCCTGAGTACACGGGCGCGAGACGCGTATCAATCTAAGTAGAATACAATCTAAACTTTCATTTCAGTCAGCGTTCAAAGACGGCGGCGAACCCAAACCAAATGGAACTTACCTCCTCCTTCAGAATGCATTGTATCGACTTTCCCGTCCTCGACCGATCTTCCAAGAGTGAAAACGCTGGAATTACATGCAGGGTCCACCTTCTGTGATCTGATGTGAGTCATCCAACGGCGTCTGGACATGGGGATAGTGAAAACTTACAGCTTGGTCTTTTCACCCGGAATGGTGCAACGCTTCGCGTTGCCCATGCCCTTCTTCTGGGTGCGGAGAAAGTCGACCGTGTACGTTCTATAAACATGTGATATGTGTCTGCCAGAAATGAAGCCCGTTGAAACGCAGAAAAGGTACGCACCATTTCTGCAATCCGTGCACACAGCGCAAATAGGGCGTTAACGTGGAATTGTATTCGTTCAGAGAGTCGTAGGAAGTCTATTACAAGTATGTACACCTAAGCCAATCATCAGATTTAATAAGATCAAACGGGAAACGAGTTTTACCCAAAACTCACGGAGGGACGGAGGAAGAGAACGACCTCTGGCGTCATTTCCCCGCATCCGACCTGGCCAAGATAAGATTGCAGATTCCCCAGACGCGTCATAGGGACCTCGATATCCTCGTGTCATCGATGGCGCAGGGTCCAGACGCCTCTGACGCGAAAAGTCGTCTTTAGGACGCGTTCTCCGCCACAGAGAGCATCGGAATTCGTTTCAGTTATTCCAAAGACCAAGATCCAGGTAAATTTAGGGCGGCCAGACGTCAGAGAGAGTGGGAAACCACCAAGACGCGTTGGTGTAAGTGTGTCGAACGTCGGACATGTGGTGGTACGAGTTCAAGCGATCTCGATCACCTGGGGGTACCTTGGCCGCATATTACCATTTCATCAGAATGTTTTGCCACTAATTCCGAGCAGTTTGGAGGCCTGGAAGGTTGGCGCGACTCGAGTCACCCGCCCAGCGAGCGGAGTGAATTATTTTCATTGGTTGCGCCAAAGCAACCTGGCGAGCCGACGGACATCATCCCCAGGGTTCAGAGCATCAGATGCACTAGTTTCTGGGCTCACCCTGGGCGAAGTTTTGGAGAAGTTGGTTTGAGATGTTTCGGCGGTATGTACTTCTCCGTAAGTGTAAGTACATGCAATATCTTCATATCTCTGACTTTCTATGACTTTGGGTGTAAACCAGGTTTTATTGCTATCTTGTACTCTACTCTAGGAGGCATTCTAGTCGTCATATAGAGCTCTAGCGAAGTGGAAATTATGATATACGCATTTGTCGAGTCTCGTAAGTAGCACTATTCTAGTCTACAGCACGTATTTTGTCACATCGCAACAGAAGGAATTTTAACAACTGGGTTTCATTTAGCACATATCTATAACACGTATGTACACACCTATACGAAATACGGAGTATCCTACGCGAACGAAGAGCCCCAACCCACAAATGTCCGTTCCCGCCGCCACAATTATCCGCCCAGACGGAACTCATCCGCACGAATCGCACTCAACGTCAAGACAACGGCAAATCACGGAGGAATTAAAGCGCCATGGACACGCGCTACGAAAAGAATCAGCTCCGCGAAATGATTGCAATACATTAAAGGCACGAACCTTATGCGCCTCTGGGCGATGCTAATCCCTCGTTATGCTTGGCGTTGAAGACGGCGACTAGCACGGCCAACTCGTACGCCGTAGCGGATGTCCGCAGGAATAATATCCAGGTCGTGTTCACGGACAACTTGAAGTGTGGCGTAGTTTCCAGCACTATGTCGCCACGACCGCAGTGAGAAGCTCGCAGCGCGAGCGCAGCGGCGGAGGCGCCGCTGCTCACTGCTCACGGAGCTAAAATCGAGTCACTGGAATTATCAATTAACAAAAGAAGCCGCAAAGAGCAAAATATCGTACTTACCAAGGTCATCACCAAACGTGTCCGAATGCGGCTGTAAGCCCGAACCAGGCGAGATCCAAATCGCCATCAACGGGTATACGTATTACAAGGCTGGCCGCATGTTGGTAGGTCCGTGTTGAAATTGTTCGAGTTCTGGGCGTTCTCAGTCCGCCAAAGTCGATGTTTTGGCAGTCAGGAACTCGAGGCGCGAGTGTAGCGGGAGCAGCGGTGGTGATCACTGGAATTGACACGAAACTGAGGCAGTAAATTAGTCCGTAAGTCCAGGAAACAAACAATACCGATATCACGTACCGAAGTCTGAAGACGACCTGGACTTCCCAAAGCATCCATAAACCCGAACGCCGTCACATTCAGATCGATATCAACGGCTGCAGTTAGCCGAAGGAAGGGAGGGTAAGGACAGGTCCGCGTTAGAAGTCCAATGGTTCCAGGCGAACGGAGGACATCCAACGAGTGCTAGGCGATAGCGGATGCGTCAAGATGACGGAGACAGAGTCCTCAGCCAAGTAGTAGACGTGTACTAGGCATCAGCGCCGTGTCCAGGAAGGCGGGGGGTAAATTCGAAGTGTGGCGTAAGAGTATTGGTCAGACATTAGTATCCCCGCAGTGAAGAGCTCGCAGCGCGAGCGCAGCGGCGGAAGCGCCGCTGTTCACTGCGAACGGAGGTAATATCCAGTCGCTGCAATTAATAATTAGCAACAGAAGCCGCGAAAAGAAAAATGTCGTACTCACCAACTTGATCACCAAACGTCTCCAAATGGGGCCATAAACCCGAACTGTGCGAGATGCAGATCGGCATCAATGGTATTTGCATTGGAGGGCCGGGCGCATGCCCGTAGGTCCGTGTAGGAAATGTAAGGGTTGTGGGGCGGGTTGAGAAGGCCTAGCGCGAAGGTAGGCGTCGATGGAGCCGGAATACGGTGGAGAAAGCGTGAGAAGCAAGTTATTGACGACGACGACGTGTCAGTAGCGGCGCCCAAGTGCGGCGAAAATGCCAATCCAAGCGTGGCGGGGCTTTAGAGCCAAAGTCGTTATTTCAGTGGTCAGGAGCTCGAGACGGGAGCGAAGCGGTGGCAGTGGCGTTGCTAACTGCAAACAACGTGAAGCTGTGTGACTAAATTAAGCCGTAAGTACGGGAAATGCAGGTTCCAATATCACGTACCCAAGACGAATTCGTGACTGACAAGTCCCAAAGCGTCCATAAAGCCGGACTCCGTCAGATCCAGATCGACATGAATGGCTGCGATTGGCTAAAGGAATGGTGGGTAAGGATAAGTCCGTGTTAAAAGTCCAAGGGCTCCAGGGGAGTTGGAGACATCTAGCGAGTACGTAGTCGTCGCTAAGGAGTAAAGGTGATGTTTCTGGGCTCCTGGACAAGTCGTTAATGAGAACGACCTATCAGATCCGGGGTCCAGGAAGGCGAGAGCAAAGTCGAAGTGTGGCGTAGAGTTTCGACCACACATCGTTATCCCAGCAGTGAACAGCTCGCAGCGCGAGCGCAGCGGCGGAAGCGCCGCTGTTCACTGCATCCATAGTTAAGATCACGGCACTGGGAAATGAATTAGCACGCTAGTACAGAAAGAACAAGTAACGTACCGTGACGAGATGACCGCCTAAACGTCCCAATCCGTCCGTAAACCCGAATCCCGTTAGATCCAGATCTCGATCAGACGTGGGATTATCCGGTAAACAAGAAACTCGGGCCTGGATCCACTGCAATACGGGGTTGAACTAACGGGACAAAGTCAGAATTGAACGCAAAATTAAAGGCAAATATTTCCACCTTTTTCCCAAAGAAAAAAGCCTGGCCGGCGAGGCCACCACACGCCATACTCGGATGACAGGGAGTTCCAAAGACGCGGAGATGTTCCTCGAAGGGTTGGAGCGGACGAGGAGGTGGCGCAGCCGCCTCGCCTAATGTATCCCAATCAGATCAATATTATCACTGCGAATAGAACGAAACGTACCGTTGTGATGGCGCATTAAATTTGATCTAGAGAACACGGGTCAGAAGTAGAAGTTCAAATAAACGGGAAATACACACCTTTTCGCCAGGACCAAAAGCCGGTCCGGCGAGGACAACAACGCCTGTCCCAGTTCAACACTGCGTTTCCATGGCGACACAATCGTTCTCCTGGTGTTGGAGCGCCTGTCTAGGCGGTGGCGAAGCCACCGCGTTCATGGGGACATCCTACTCGAATCAACCTCAAGTTCAAAATCGCAGAGGGAAAACGTACAGACCTGGGGGCATATTGAGAGCGAATCTAAGATCAAATGAGCCTAAATTGACGCAAAAAAAAGAGGCGGAAAAACGTACATTTTCCCGAAATCCAAGCCTGGCCGGCGAGGCCACACACGCGGGACTAATCCCAAGATCCCGTTTATCGCGTTTTGACCTGGGAGAATAATCGAGTTTTCGTTGATTATAGAGGTGCCGTAGGCGCCAACGCGTCGATGGAGCAAACAATCCAATTTGACGATCTTGCTGGTGATGGTACGAAGGAAAGCGTTAAGTTGCCGGATTCGGATAATGCCGATCAACGTCTTTCTTGTTCTTCCTGTCATGTCGGTACTCCTGAATTCATTAACCGACGCTTCTGGTGTGGAAATTCGGCCTCATTTGGCGTCTTGTTCGCTTATATGGGTCCTTGTCCTGTCAGTTGATGTACTCGTGCCGAATTCGATAACGCACCATGCAATATTCTTCTCTTGTTCGACGTCCCTCCCAAAAATTGTAACCTCGGTTCTGGACGAATTGACGGACTCTCTCTTCTCGTGGGCGTCGTCCTTGAGGTGTATCTGCCTCAGTAAGTAGCGACCTTCATGGGACAAGCAACACGGACATTGTCGAGTCCGCGCCACATCGGCTTTTGTGGTCTCCGAATTCTGACCGCAGTTCTCGAGGAATTGAGGGGGTGCGACTGCTAGAACTGTCAGAACTCTGTAGAGCATCGCCTGGACGACTCTACGCACCGTGTTGCCATTTATTTCAATTCTGACCCCGGATCTGGACGAATTGACGTGCTCTGGACCTCGAGACCGTCAGCATACAAGCTGTATAGTCGTGTCCTTGACTTACCTTGTCGACGCCATGCTCGTACTCCGCGAAGACTGTATAGAAATTCAGCGGGCGACCTGGGACACGGTGATGAAGACCTTACCAGCATGACGCCGTTCCGTTCCAATGCGCTGCGACGACGAGTCTTGATGGATGAGACGAACAGCATAACGACAAGGGTGAGCTTACCGCTAAATTTCCGTATGTCGGCGTTGGTGAGGAGGAAGGGCAAAGGTGACGGTAAGTGAGAGAGTAATGATGGGGAGTCTACATAGTCTGACCTTGGATCACAGATCAAGTTCAGGTCCCCGTGGACTGCAATATTCAGTGTAACAGTAACAAGTGTTACCGGAGCATGATCTTCTTTATTACGAATGGCGGTTAACGGCTTTCTCTTGTTTTTGAGCCTACAGATTTCTGTATTCCTCATACTGCAATAATATGTATATCTTTCGAATCCTACTACAAAGCCGTATCGAACTATATGACGGGAGCAAGAATACACCATAATTAACACTTGGGCCACATAGAACACATTGATGCGACGGCGCGCCCATTAGTCACTTGCTCCTTCTTTCGGGTCCAGATGTCCGCCCGCCAGAGGTATAAGTACCAGTGGAATTCACGTCAAATGTATCCCACCTTTCCTTTATACTGTCGTTATGCCAGGTCAGTGCTCGACCTCGCCTCTAGTCCGGTACCACGGTGATGACGACCGCCTCTTGGACTGTGCGGTCCCCTGGTTGTCTGAACGTGCTTGACTGAATGTCGTGGCGCCAGCACCTGCACAGTTGGTACCGGCGATGATTTCTTTTTTTGTTACCTACTCTTCGGACGCCCGGTCACGCACCTTCGTACTATACTCTGTAACGTCCATACTCTTTCCTTGCATCCATGATACCTTCGGGAGGGGAGACTATTGTCAAAATACCAAAAACCTCTAATAATTTCTCGACCTTGCAACGTCTGAATGCTCAATCTACTTAAGTGCCAATCGTCCTTCGTGCGTACCAAACGCAAAGCCGAACAAGCGGCAGCCAGAAGAGGAAAGAAGAAGGCCACTTTAGTCCCACTGTTCGGAAGAGGAAGTGATTCCCCACGCTAAGCGCCTACTCCCAAACCCCGTCAACGACCTCTCCAAACCCACTCGACTATCCACCCAACACCCACCCCAGATGACTCTTCACCCTCTCCTCGAACGCGCCCTCATCTCAGGCTAGAGGCAACGGACACACAAGAAGAAGCGGACGTCAACGGACACGGATGGACCTCACAAGGAGAAGCGGACGTCAATGGAAGAGGCGCATGGACAAGAGTGCGCTTGCTGTGGCTAGTGCTGACTGCGTCTAGAGCGCGCGTTCAAGCCACGCAGCCGCACTAAAAAAAGCACGTCAAGACCATGGATTGGTGTTTAAACGCGACACCCGCAGAGGTGATTCCCGCCGTCGTTGTTCCCGTTGATCCCGTCTTGACGTGCCCGTCAGATGCTCGCGTTCATCCAATCCCTGCCAAACGTCGTCGAGCGTATCCAGAACCGTTCATTTGTCGACCTCCTTGTCACCCGCGTCTACCATACTGCCCTCCGTTCCATCATCTCCATCTTCGTCACCGCCGAAAAAGCGTAAAAGCGTTGGGTCATCCACCGCTCCGAAACGCGTTCGGGTCAAGCCAAAGACAAAAAAACGCGCCAAGGACTGGGACAGTGGTTCCGAAGCGGACCCAGCCTCGCTGCCGGAGCCCATATTCTTTGCCAGCAGCAGTAGCAGGTCGACCTCGACCCCATCGGCGCCTAGAAAGACGCGCAAGTGCTCGATAGACCTTCCATACGATATTAATTCACCCCACTTGTCGTCCTACGATGCCATCAAACCTTTAATGAGGACCTACAGATCATGTACGCGCGTCGGCCTTTCCTTTCTACTTCTTCTAACCTTGTCCTAGTCTTCCATAACCCAGACGACCCCGACGACTGGACATGGAAACCCCATCCTGACCGCCCACCCGTAGCCGAGCTCGAATATCCGAATGACCAGGCAACAGAGGAATTCATGCTCGTCGAGCCCAAGGACAAGGACCACTATAATCCTGTCTTCGACCTCGAGAACGCCCTATACGCTATCATCGCCAATTACATGACTCCAGATCAGCAACGACAGTTCGGCACTCTACCGCGCACCGATTTCCAGTTTGAAGACGACGAGGACGACGACGACGACGAACATCAACGTTCACTGTCTCCTCCGGGGCCTCCAAAGCCTCTCCACATCTTCCGAAGAGCAATCACCACCAGAAATGGCCCGTTGTTCATTTCGGCACTCAACGAGATCAACAAACTCATACGAAACCTCAAATACCCTTCATTGCCTAATGACCTGTTTGACGAGCCAGAGCGCAACTCCCTCATGTACAGCATCACGACATGGAATCAGATTCCGAAAAAGGTACTTCTCCAAATCCTCGAGGAGAACTACCAACGGAGTGTCGGTCCCCATGTCGCTAGTCTACGGCAGTACGAGGCTTTCTCAAGCGAGGTCTATGGAGAACTCATGCCGAGTTTGTTCTACGAGATTATCGAAAGCTCGAACCTAGACGAGAATTCGCTTTTCTTGGACCTTGGCAGCGGTGTTGGCAACCTGGTCGTTCAGGCCAGCTTACAAACCGGTTGCCGGAGCTACGGCATCGAACTGCAGGAGAGTGCCTCCCGTGTGGCGGAGAACATGGTCCAGCACTTTCGGAGCCGGTGCGCCATGTGGGGGCTCAAGTGCGGCGACATCGAGGTGGAGAGGGGAAGCATGCTCGAAAGCGCGCGCGTCGACGAATACATAAAAGAGGCTGATCTTGTCGTTGTCGACAACAAGATGTTCAAGGAGGTCCTTAACGAGTCCTTGAAGCCCAAATTTCTGGACTTGAAGGACGGTGCGATCGTCATCAGCCTGAAGCCCTTCTCTGCCGTTAACGCGCGGGTTACAGAACGGAATCTAGACGACATGTCCGCCATCTTTGAGGTGGAGGAGCGGTTCTATCGGAGTGGGGATGTTAGTTGGGGGAATAATCCGGGGTCATACTATGTGCACACGGTCAACAGGAACTCGTATGCGGATACGAGGTCGCGCTTTGAACAGTCGCGAAGCTCCAGCTCTAGACGGTCAAGGACATCCCGGTGATAGACAATTCACATTACTACTTATCGTTATAAGCTCTTGACTTTGTACATACTTATACCTATTTTTCAGTTAATTCTCAGTGTAGTTGTAAGTGTATATTGCTATCTGGAGAAAGTACTATCCTTGGTTTTATCCTTGGTTTTCCTCGCTTTTCATAACGGTTCCCGAATCCAAGTCGGCCTATGCCTGCAAGTCTGCTTGCGTGGCAGTCAACCAGGTGGTTGATTTCTTGCCCTCGTGCGCCTAGTCTTGTCAGCATGTCGAACGAGAGCGGCGCGCCGATGCGGTAGAGTCGTGTGCATGCTGACTTCCATGTCAAACACGGAATACTCACATTGTCGTCGGTCCCTATACACTTACCAATGATTTCTGCTCAGTCTCGTTGCCTTTCTCGTCCTTCATACATCCCGCAACTTGAACGCGAAGGTTTCGACTACCCCATCAATGCTGGGCACATCCCGAACTGCCAGACAATCCATTAACTGGCGAGAGACCATAGACCAGGCTGGTTTCTTCGCGGTTAGGGATTGTCTTGCTTGCGTGTCTTCCGCGTCGTGTGGCGATGGCTTAGATGTTCCCTGTGTCGGGCTCTCAGTTCATCGCGTCTGTTGAGAAATTTACAGACAGGGTTGCTGGAGGGTATCAGGCAGCAGTTCACGCTTCAAGTGGTAGCGCGCATGTAGTACGACTCTTACTTATGTCGTTGTATCACTGATAACACGGACTTACTTTAACATGCCAGCTGAAAAGAAAGTCAGTTTACATTAAATACAGTAATACTACAACGGCGGTAAGTACAACACTGCAGAGACAAGATCAGTATGAAGAAATCAAAATACGCCGTGAAACGAACATACCAGATTAAGTCGGGGTACACGCCGCCGTGATACCAGAATGTAAGCCTTTGGTACCGAATCAGTTTAAGAAGAAATTCATCAAAATGAAAGTACCTACCATATCGCGTCGCCGCGTTGAGGAGCTCACCAACAAAACTCTCCACCTCCGGTACAGTCTGTACCCAAGTTGGGTTCCCTCCACGAGTCGCGCCACAATAGCGACTCCCGCACGCTTTGCCGGACCATAACGACAGCCTGTGTTCAATACCCTAAGTATAGTCCTTCGACTACAGCGTTGATAGCCACCAACGCGATAGTCTAAAGAACAACATCAGTTGATCAATTAATGATCCCAATTCAAAAACTTCACCTGTCCATGATCAGCGCAACGACGATGTCCTCTCATTGTGCGGATAGTCCTCGGCGACGTATACCCTTGAAGAGCAAGGGGTCGTTGAGGCAGAGGAACCAAAATCCCGGACGTTGCGCCGCCCGTTCCACGAATACCGGATATGGCTCCAGAGCAGAACCAGAAACGTCTGTGTAGCACGACGCGTATTGACGTCGATAGAGACAGTCCTGAGGTTGAGTCTCTAAAGGTAACAATGAGCCGGATGTTGACGGACGCGTAAAAGAAGACAAAACTTACCGAACTCATGAAAGTAGCGGGATCTCTATACTCGATGAGGACGGTATAGAGCAGCTAGTCGGTGTAGCCAGCGACGAGATCATCAAGAACAATACTCTCTTCACAATCATTCCGACGTCGGGGGTCCAACTTGAGATGGTCCCGACCTCCCGCCCAAAAGTCGCGCCACGTCTAGGGGCTCCAGCGCGACTGACACGACCATAACGATGGCGTGTCCTTCGTATCCTTGTCGCAGTCATCCGACATCCGTAGTTTTACACGCTACACATTCGTCTAAAAGGATGAAATCAGCCACAAAGAAATGGTCTATATTTATTAGACTCACCTGAGCACGACGGTGCCGATGACGAGCTCCTCGAAGAAGTTTTCCTCCAACCAAGGTGGTATCGTCCAGGTAGAGGCGGCGTTATCCCGACGTCGCGCTAAGGACGTACACGAGCACCGTCTCGATGTGCTAGAAGTAAAAGATCAGTAGGCCGACATACGTGCTAGACGGGGAATACTCACCATCGTTCAGACATAAATATCAACAGCGGCGGCGGAACCACGGCCACGAAGAGCGTCGTATCCAGGAGTGTGAAGGACACCGGTACGAAACCAAGTGGGAAATAGACGCGTCTCGTAAACAACGTCCCAAGAAACAGTCGGCTCCTGTTAAGACATTTATCCAATACATCCATAGCAAACACTAGGGCAACAGTCAGTCAAGCAACGATGCAGGACTGAAGAAGGATGACTTACTAGTATGTAGGTTCAAGGCTTCGGGCTGGTCGCGACACGAAGCAAACCATTCCAAAGGTTCCTAGTCGACATGTTCCCTATAGGGCGATGAGCTCACGGCGGAAGAAATGCTTCAAGGTTGTACATACCTTTTGTCGGCGTGTATACGAGGTAGTCATGTCCGACTAGGCGCTCGTCGTCGTGGTGCAGAAATCTAGGCAAGGATATCAGTCGAGTACAATGAGGCAAAGCATTCACGAACGGTTTGAATGTGAACCGGACCACGCCATGATTGGTCCAAGGTAACGGTGTTTCTCGGGGCGGGATATCAGCTAGAACGGCAAGGGAAGGAACCGTCCAACGACGCGTTCCGTAGGTCGTAAAGCGAGCTGGGCTGCCGCCCTAGACCAACGACACATGCTGGCCGACAAAAGTTCTATAAAGGATTGTTAGCCGACGTTGTAGAAGAGCACAGCGAACACGATGGCTTACCAGAGCACACAGAACGAAGGAGGGCGGTACTGAGAGCGGCGAGTGTAAGCCAATGAAAACAGGGTAACAAAGTTGACGTACCATTGGGATATTGGCGGAGAAGCGGGATTCCAAGGATGACGACTCACTAGTCGAGTAGCGTTGATAGCTCTGAGGGCGCTGAGGGGTGTAAGTCAAATGGTAGGGAACAAAGCACAGACAAACCTTGGACAATCGAGTCGTCGGTGAAGGGCGGCCAAAGTTGGGCTAGAGAGAAAGTAAGCAAGGATGGCGAGAAAAGGGAGGGTTTACAGCGTACTAGACATGCTGGACAGCAGCGGGATATCCTTTAAAACGCGTCGAGTGTCGTTGGTCCGTGTTACACGCGTCGTGTCCCAAGGCGGCAAAAGTTCTTGGAGAAGATCGTTAGTGTTGTTGTCAGAGGGCACAGCGAAGCGAACGACTTACCAGAATGGTCGATCTAAGAGTGCTGAGGGAGGCGGGAACGAGTAAGTGAAAAGTGGGTGATGGTGGGAGGAGAGAAGCTGACCTGTCACAGGGAACAAACTCGTCACGCTTTAAACGCGTCGGGATCGTGTTGACGATGGCGGCGGCCACAACGATGGCGAAGACTACCTGTAAAGCAAGTGAGCATAAGAAATAAAGGAGAAATGAGTGGCAAAGCGAACTGTGAGAGACGGGAAGAGGTAAGAGTGGGAATGGGAGAATGATACACCGCCAAAGGGCATTCACGTGGGACGCAGGTGGGACGATCACATCGGAACCACCGATCGGCCCATGTTGAGTTGGCATCAATTCCGGCTGGCACCCACGTTGGTCATCCAGCCGGAGGCTCCATGTCGGTACCACCTTTCCTTCCTCTGGCCACCACACTTCGGCCCAAGCTGGGTATCAGAAGGTGCCGGATCTCTTTTGCATAGCAAAAGTTTTATGAATATTTAAAATTAATCATACTTGTCATGTAATTTTTGCCATCTTCAATGCGGTAGAGTGTTTCGTGAAGAAAGTGACCACCACTGGTGCGCGGATTTTTGGACTTGCGATTTTTTCCAAGTCAAGCCCGATCGGCCGTTGCTCGGCAACATCGGGTCCCACCATCATGTGATCCTTGGTTCAAATGATTTGTTGCAGTCGTGGCAGTCCTCTGTCTCCTTCCTCGATGTTGTCCAGCATTCGGATTCCAACTTGCCGCCGGAATCTCTTCAGCTGATGTGATATTGTGGCGTGATGTGTTCAACACGGTCCTGGTGCGTTCCCTCTTTGTCTTCTGCTATCCTCGCTAACTGTCAGTGCCAACAGTGCCCTTTTACTGCATCCGCACGGCAACCATCGACATGCCTCTAGCCACCAGCCATCCCACCACCATCGCTTTCCCAATGTCTCCCCCACCTACCTTCAACTCACGAGGGTAAGTCTTTTTCGCTCGCATCGCAAATCTGGGTCTAATTTGTTGCGCATAGGTGCCTCGCAACAGCGTTGGTCATGGTGTTGGTCCGGCTCCCCTTCCGCTCAAAACAGTATGTTCTTCCTTTCGTTCCTCCCTTCCTGCACTCATAGACCTGCAGAATGCCTCCGTTTCGCGGCTTTGGGTGTCCTAAGCAGTTGGACTGGAGATATTGGTGTGCTGTAGTAGTATTCATTTGATAGTGTGCTGTAGTAGTATTCATTTGATAGTGTCCTGTACTACGTAGATAGTCCAATTGCATTGCTTTACTCCCCTCCCTCTCGTCTCCTCAGGCCACAGTGCCAAAAAAAACCAAATTTATTAATAAATTTATATCTGGCTGAAGAGTGCTGTACTGTATATACGAGGCATGAGTTTTGAGCTGGAATCCAGCTGTGTGTCCATGATTGAACCATACCCTGACGATCAACTGGAATCCGGCTGGCAGCAACTGCGACCGCCGGTGGAATCCAGGTGGAAGACTTCCCCGGACCGGATGTGATCGGCATGTGTGGCAGGGAATACTTCCCACGTTTCTACAATGTGGACGCCCTTTGGCGGTGTAGGTTTGGAAGAAATCCCTCGCCTTTTATCCCAGTTTCAAACTGCTCAGGCTCCATCACACGGACGTACAACCGGTTAAGCGAATGCGGTGATTCGGGCCCGTCGGACAAGAAAGATCTTTCCAATATTGCGGCGCATATTACGCCGCCACACAATTCCGATTCCTTTTGATTCGTCGCCCTGAGTGCACGGGAGCGAGACGCGTATCAATTCAAGGCAAATACAATCTAAACTTTGACTTGAGTGGGCGTTCAAACACAACGGCGAACCCAAACCAAGTGGAACTTACCTCCTCCTTCAGAATGCATTGTATCGACTTTCCCGTCCTCGACCAATCTTCCAAGAGCGAAAACGCTGGAATTACATGCAGGGTCCACCTTCTATGATCTGATGTGAGTCATCCAACGGCGTCTGGACATGGGGATAGTGAAAACTTACAGCTTGGTCTTTTCACCCGTGGGTGCAACGCTTCGCGTTGCCAATTCCCTTCTTCTGGGTGCGGAGAAAACTGTCCGGTTATGTTCTGCTATGAGTCAGCATCAAATGAAGCCCGTTGAAACGCGGAAAAGGTACCAACCTTTTCTGCAATCCGTACACACACATCGTGAATCGTGCGCCAAGGTCGAGTTGTATTCGTTTAGAGGCAAGATGAGAGTCACAGGAAGTGTATTCGAGCTAGATACATCTAGTCTAGCCATCACATTTAATAAGATCAAGCGGGAAACGAGTTTTACCTAAAAGTAACGGAGGGACGGAGGACGAGGACGACTTCCGCGTCATTTCCCCACATCCGACCTGGGCAAGATAAGATTGGAGATTCCCCAGACGCGTCATAGGGACCTCAAGATCCTCGTGTCATCGATGGTGCAGGGTCCAGGCGCCTCGTTGAACGTCTGACGCGAAAAGTCGTCTTCAGGACGCGTTGTCCGGGCCAAGAAGTATCGGATATTGAATTCCATAAAGCTGAGAGTAATATCAAGGTAAATTAAGGGTGTCTGGAAGTCGCAGAGGATGGGAAACCATGGAGGCGAGTTGGTGTAAGTGTGTTGAACCTCGGACATGTGGTGGTACGAGTTGAAGCGATCTCGATCACCTGGGGGTACCTTGGCCGCATCTTGACATTTCATCAGAATGTTTTGCCACTAATTCCGAGCAGTTTGGAGGCCTGGAAGGTTGGCGCGACTCCAGTTACCCGCCCAGCGAGCGGAGCGAATTGTTTTCATTGGTTGCGTGAAATCAACCTGGCCACCCGACGGACATCATCTACAGGGTTCAGAGCATCAGATGCACTAGTTTCTGGGCTCACCCTGGGCGAAGTTTTGGAGAAGTTGGTTTGGGATGTTTCGGCGGTATGTACTTCTCCGTAAGTGTAAGTACATGCAATATCTTCATATCTCTGACTTTCTATGACTTTGGGTGTAAACCAGGTTTTATTGCTATCTTGTACTCTACTCTAGGAGGCATTCTAGTCGTCATATAGAGCTCTAGCGAAGTGGAAATTATGATATACGCATTTGTCGAGTCTCGTAAGTAGCACTATTCTAGTCTACACAGCACGTATTTTGTCACCTCGCAACAGAAGGAATTTTAACAACTGGGTTTCATTTAGCACATATCTATAACACGTATGTACACGTCTATACGAAATACGGAGTATCCTACGCGAACGAAGAGCCCCAACCCACAAATGTCCGTTCCCGCCGCCACAATTATCCGCCCAGACGGAACTCATGCGCACGAATCGCACTCAACGTCAAGACAACGGCAAATCACGGAGGAATTAAAGCGCCATGGACACGCGCTACGAAAAGAATCAGCTCCGCGAAATGATTGCAATACATTAAAGGCACGAACCTTATGCGCCTCTGGGCGATGCTAATCCCTCGTCATGCTTGGCGTTGAAGACGGCGACCAGCACGGCCAACTCGTACGCCGTAGCGGATGTCCGCAGGAATAATATCCAGGTCGTGTTCACGGACAACTTGAAGTGTGGCGTAGTTTCCAGCACTATGTCGCCACGACCGCAGTGAGAAGCTCGCAGCGCGAGCGCAGCGGCGGAAGCGCCGCTGCTCACTGCGAACGGAGCCAATATCGAGTCACTGGAATTATCAATTAACAGAAGAACCCGCAAAGAGCAAGATGTCCTACTGACCAAGGTCATCACCAAACGTGTCCGAATGCGGCTGTAAGCCCGAACCAGGCGAGATCCAAATCGCCATCAACGGGTATACGTATTACAAGGCTGGCCGCACGTTGGTAGGTCCGTGTTGAAATTGTTCGAGTTCTGGGCGTTCTCAGTCCGCCAAAGTCGATGTTTTGGCGGTCAGGAACTCGAGGCGCGAGTGTAGCGGGAGCAGCGGTGGTGATAACTGCAATTGACACGAAACTGAGGCAGTAAATTAGCCCGTAAGTCCAGGAAACAAACAATACCGATATCACGTACCGAAGACGAATTCGTCACCTGGACTTCCCAAAGCATCCATAAACCCGAACGCCGTCACATTCAGATCGATATCAACGGCTGCAGTTAGCCGAAGGAAGGGAGGGTAAGGACAGGTCCGCGTTAGAAGTCCAATGGTTCCAGGCGAACGGAGGACATCCAACCGAGCGCTAGGCGATAGCGGATGCGTCAAGGTGATGGAGACAGAGTCCTCGGCCAAGTAGCAGACGTTAACTAGGCATCAGCGCCGTGTACAGAAAGACGGGGTAAAATCGAAGTGTGGCGTAAAAGTATTGGTCAGACATTAGTATCCCCGCAGTGAAGAGCTCGCAGCGCGAGCGCAGCGGCGGAAGCGCCGCTGTTCACTGCGAACGGAGCTAATATCAGGTCCCTGTAATTATTAATTAGCAACAGAAGCCGCGAAAAAAAAAAAATGTCGTACTCACCAACTTGATCACCAAACGTCTCCAAATGGGGCCGTAAACCCGAACTGTGCGAGATCCAGATCGGCATCAACGGTATTTGCATTCGAGGGCTGGGCGCATGCCCGTAGGTCCGTGTAGGAATTGTAAGGGTTGTGGGGCGGGTTGAGAAGGCCTAGCGAGAACGTAGGCGTCGATAGAGGCCGGCATACGGTGGGGATATCGTGAGAAGTAAGCTATTGACGACGACGACGTGTCAGTAGCGGCGCCCAAGTGCGGCGAAAATGCCAATCCAAGCGTGGCGGGGCTTTAGAGCCAAAGTCGTTATTTCAGTGGTCAGGAGCTCGAGACGGGAGCGAAGCGGTGGCAGTGGCGTTGCTAACTGCAAACAACGTGAAGCTGTGTGACTAAATTAAGCCGTAAGTACGGGAAATGCAGGTTCCAATATCACGTACCCAAGACGAATTCGTGACTGACAAGTCCCAAAGCGTCCATAAAGCCGGACTCCGTCAGATCCAGATCGACATGAATGGCTGCGATTGGCTAAAGGAATGGTGGGTAAGGATAAGTCCGTGTTAAAAGTCCAAGGGCTCCAGGGGAGTTGGAGACATCTAGCGAGTACGTAGTCGTCGCTAAGGAGTAAAGGTGATGTTTCTGTGCTCCTGGACAAGTCGTTAATGAGAACGACCTATCAGATCCGGGGTCCAGGAAGGCGAGAGCAAAGTCGAAGTGTGGCGTAGAGTTTCGACCACACATCGTTATCCCAGCAGTGAACAGCTCGCAGCGCGAGCGCAGCGGCGGAAGCGCCGCTGTTCACTGCATCCCAGAGTGAAGATCACGGCACTGGGAGATGTATTAGCGCGTTAATACACAAAGGACAAGGTAAAAGTACCTTGACGAGTTCTCCGCTGAAATGTCCCAATCCGTCCGTAAACCCGAATCCCGTTAGATCCAGATCTCGATCAACGGCACAATCGTCCGGTAAAGAAGTCCGTTCCAGAATCTACTGCAATACGAGCGGTTTGAACTAATGGAAGGAACGTCAGAATTGAACGTGAAATGAAAGGGAAATATTTCCACCTTTTCCCAAAAAAAAAGCCTTGCCGGCGAGGCCACCACACGCCATACTCGGATGACAGCGAGTTCCAAAGACGCGGAGATGTTCCTCGAAGGGTTGGAGCGGGCGAGGAGGTGGCGCAGCCGCCTCGCCTAATGTATCCCAATTAGTACAAGAATATCCCCGTAGATAGAGCGAAACGTACCGTTTTTGATGGCGCATTAAATTTGATCTAAAGAAAACGGGTCAGAAATACAAGTTGAAATGAACGGGAAATGCGCACCATTTCGCCAGGACCAAAAGCCGGTCCGGCGAGGACAACAACGCCTGTCCCAGTTCAACACTGCGTTTCCATGGCGACACAATCGTTCTCCTGGTGTTGGAGCGCCTGTCTAGGTGGTGGCGAAGCCACCGCGTTCATGGGGACATCCTACTCGAATCAACCTCAAGTTCAAAATCGCAGAGGGAAAACGTACAGACCTGGGGGCATATTGAGAGCGAATCTAAGATCAAATGAGCCTAAATTGACGCAAAAAAAAGAGGCGGAAAAACGTACATTTTCCCGAAATCCAAGCCTGGCCGGCGAGGCCACACACGCGGGACTAATCCCAAGATCCCGTTTATCGCGTTTTGACCTGGGAGAATAATCGAGTTGTTGTTGATTATAGAGGCGCCGTAGGCGCCAACGCGTCGAGGAAGGAAACAATCCAATTTGACGATCGAGGTGGTGATGGTACGAAGGAAAGCGTTAAGTTGCCGGATTCGGACGTTGCCGATCAACGTCTTTCCTGTTCTCCCTGTCATGTCGTTGCCGGCGGTCTCGCCAACCGACGCTTCTGGTGCTGAAATTCGGCTCCATTTGACGTCTTGTTCGCTTATATGGGTCCTTGTCCTGTCAGTTGATGTACTCGTGCCGAATTCGATAACGCACCATGCAATATTCTTCTCTTGTTCGACGTCCCTCCCAAAAATTGTAAACCCGGTTCTGGACAAATTGAGGGACTCTCTGTCCTCGTGCACGTCGTCCTCGATAGGTATCTGCCAGGGTAAGGAGCGACTTTTATAGAACACGGGAACACGCACATTGTAGAGTCCGCGCCACATCGACTTGTGTCCTCTCAAAATTCTGATCGCAGTTCTCGAGGAATTGAGTGGGTGTGGACCTGTCGACTACTGGAACTGTCAGAACTCTGAAGACCAGCCTCTTGACGACTGGACGCACCGTGTTCTCATCTCTTTGAATTCTGACCCCGGATCTGGACGAATTGACGTGCTCTGGACCGCGAGACCGTCAGCAGACAAGCTGTATAGTCGTGTCCTTGCCTTACCTTGTCGACGCCGTGCTTGGACTTCGCGAAGACTATATGGAAATTCAGCGCTGGGACACGGTGGTGAAGAGCTTACCAGTGTTGACGCCGTTCCGTTCCAATGCGCTGAGGCAACGAATCTTGAGCAGACGACTGGTGTATCAATGAAGGTGAGCTCACCGCCAAATTTCCGTATGTCGGCGTTGACGAGGACGGTCAAGGTGACGGTAAGTGAGAGAGTAATGATGGGGAGTCTAGTCTGACCTTGGTTCACAGATCGAGTTCAGGTCCCCGTGGACTGCAATATTCAGTGTAACAGTGACAGGTGTTACCGGAGCATCATCTTCTGTATTACGAATGGCGGCTCATGGATCGGTCTTGTTTTCGAGGCTACACATTTCTGTATTCCTCCCACTACAATGATATATGTGTCTATCGAATCCTACAGATAATCCGCGTTGAACAGTACCAAGGGAGCAAGGAAGGACTCTAATCAACGCTTTCGCCACAGAGAACAGATTGATGCGACGGCGCGCCCATTAGTCACTCACTCCTTCTTTCGGGTCCAGATGTCCGCTCGCCAGAGGTATAAGTACCAGTGGAATTCACGTCAATTGTATCCCCACGCTTCTTCACACCGCCGTTATGACAGGTCAGTGTTCTACCTCGCCTCTTGTCCGGTACCACGGTGATGACGACCGCCTCTTGGACTGTGCGGTCCCCTGGCTGTCTGAACGTGCTTGACTGAATGTCGTGGCGCCAGCACCCGCACAGTTGGTACCAGCGACGATTTCTTTTTTTGTTGCCCATCTAGTGTATACGCGGTCACGCACCTTCGTAGTATGACTTGTAACGTCCGTACTCTTTTGTTGAATTCAGGATACCTTCGGGAGGGGAGACTATTGACAAAATTGCAAAAAGCTACTTTAATTTCTCGACCTTGCAACGTCGATAAGCTCAATCTACTTAAGTGCCAATCGTCCTTCGTGCGTACCAAACGCAAAGCCGAACAAGCGGCAGCCAGAAGAGGAAAGAAGAAGCCCGCTTTAGTCCCACTGTTCGGAAGAGGAAGTGATTCCCCACGCTAAGCGCCTACTGCCAAACCTCGTCAACGACCTCCCCAAACCACTCGACTATCCACCCAATACCCACCCAGGATGACTCTTCACCCTCTACTCGAACGCGTCCTCGTCCCTGGCTAGAGGCAACGGACACACAAGAAGAAGCGGACGTCAACGGACACGGATGGACCTCACAAGGAGAAGCGGACGTCAATGGAAGAGGCGCATGGACAAGAGTGCGCTTGCTGTGGCTAGTGCTGACTGCGTCTAGAGCGCGCGTTCAAGCCACGACGCCATGCTAAAAAAAGAACGTCAAGACCATGGATTGGTGTTTAAACGCGTAGCCGCAGAGGTGATTCCCGCCGTTGTTGTTCCCGTTGATCCCGTCTTGACATGCGCTTCAGATGCTCGCGTTCATCCAGTCCCTGCCAAACGTCGTCGAGCGCATCCAGAACCCTTCATTTGTCGACCTCCTTGTCACCCGCGTCTACCATACTGTCCTCCGTTCCATCATCTCCGTCTTCGTCACCGCCGAAAAAGCGTAAAAGCGTTGGGTCATCCACCGCTCCGAAACGCGTTCGGGTCAAGTCAAAGACAAAAAAACGCGCCAAGGACTGGGACAGTGGTTCCGAAGCGGACCCAGCCTCGTTGCCGGAGCCCATATTCTTTGCCAGCAGCAGTAGCAGGTCGACCTCGACCCCATCGGCGCCTAGAAAGACGCGCAAGTGCTCGATAGACCTTCCATACGATATTAATTCACCCCACTTGTCGTCCTACGATGCCATCAAACCTTTAATGCGCACCTACAGATCATGTACGCGCGTCGACCTTTCCTTTCTGCATCCTCTTACCTTGTCCTAGTCTTCCACAACCCAGACGACCCCGATGACTGGACATGGAAACCCCATCCTGACCGCCCACCCGTAGCCGAGCTCGAGTATCCGAATGACCAGGCAACAGAGGAATTCATGCTCGTCGAGCCCAAGGACAAGGACCACTATAATCCTGTCTTCGACCTCGAGAACGCTTTATACGCCATCATCGCCAATTACATGACTCCAGATCAGCAACGACAGTTCGGCACTCTACCGCGCACCGATTTCCAGTTTGAAGACGACGAGGACGACGACGATGACGAACATCAACGTTCACTGTCTCCTCCGGGGCCTCCAAAGCCTCTCCACATCTTCCGAAGAGCAATCACCACCAGAAATGGCCCGTTGTTCATTTCGGCGCTCAACGAGATCAACAAACTCATACGAAACCTCAAATACCCTTCATTGCCTAATGACCTCTTTGACGAGCCAGAGCGCAACTCCCTCATGTACAGCATCACTACATGGAATCAGATTCCGAAAAAGGTACTTCTCCAAATCCTCGAGGAGAACTACCAACGCAGTGTCGGTCCCCATGTCGCTAGTCTACGGCAGTACGAGGCTTTCTCAAGCGAGGTCTATGGGGAACTCATGCCGAGTTTGTTCTACGAGATTATCGAAAGCTCGAACCTAGACGAGAATTCGCTTTTCTTGGACCTTGGCAGCGGTGTTGGCAACCTGGTCGTGCAGGCCAGCTTACAAACCGGTTGCCGGAGCTACGGCATCGAACTGCAGGAGAGCGCCTCCCGTGTGGCGGAGAACATGGTCCAGCACTTTCGGAGCCGGTGCGCCATGTGGGGGCTCAAGTGCGGCGACATCGAGGTGGAGAGGGGAAGCATGCTCGAAAGCGCGCGTCGACGAATACATAAAAAGAGGCTGATCTTGTCGTTGTCGACAACAAGATGTTCAAGGAGGTCCTTAACGAGTCCTTGAAGCCCAAATTTCTGGACTTGAAGGACGGTGCGATCGTCATCAGCCTGAAGCCCTTCTCTGCCGTTAACGCGCGGGTTACAGAACGGAATCTAGACGACATGTCCGCCATCTTTGAGGTGGAGGAGCGGTTCTATCGGAGTGGGGATGTTAGTTGGGGGAATAATCCGGGGTCATACTATGTGCACACGGTCAACAGGAACTCGTATGCGGATACGAGGTCGCGCTTTGAACAGTCGCGAAGCTCCAGCTCTAGACGGTCAAGGACATCCCGGTGATAGACAATTCACATTACTACTTATCGTTATAAGCTCTTGACTTTGTACATACTTATACCTATTTTTCAGTTAATTCTCAGTGTAGTTGTAAGTGTATATTGCTATCTGGAGAAAGTACTATCCTTGGTTTTCCTCGCTTTTCATAACGGTTCCCGAATCCAAGTCGGCCTATGCCTGCAAGTCTGCTTGCGTGGCAGTCAACCAGGTGGTTGATTTCTTGCCCTCGTGCGCCTAGTCTTGTCAGCATGTCGAACGAGAGCGGCGCCGATGCGGTAGAGTCGTGTGCATGCTGACTTCCATGTCAAACACGGAATACTCACATTGTCGTCGGTCCCTATACACTTACCAATGATTTCTGCTCAGTCTCGTTGCCTTTCTCGTCCTTCATACATCCCGCAACTTGAACGCGAAGGTTTCGACTACCCCATCAATGCTGGGCACATCCCGAACTGCCAGACAATCCATTAACTGGCGAGAGACCATAGACCAGGCTGGTTTCTTCGCGGTTAGGGATTGTCTTGCTTGCGTGTCTTCCGCGTCGTGTGGCGATGGCTTAGATGTTCCTGTGTCGGGCTCTCAGTTCATCGCGTCTGTTGAGAAATTTACAGACAGGGTTGCTGGAGGGTATCAGGCAGCAGTTCACGCTTCAAGTGGTAGCGCGCATGTAGTACGACTCTTACTTATGTCGTTGTATCACTGATAACACGGACTTACTTTAACATGCCAGCTGAAAAGAAAGTCAGTTTACATTAAATACAGTAATACTACAACGGCGGTAAGTACAACACTGCAGAGACAAGATCAGTATGAAGAAATCAAAATACGCCGTGAAACGAACATACCAGATTAAGTCGGGGTACACGCCGCCGTGATACCAGAATGTAAGCCTTTGGTACCGAATCAGTTTAAGAAGAAATTCATCAAAATGAAAGTACCTACCATATCGCGTCGCCGCGTTGAGGAGCTCACCAACAAAACTCTCCACCTCCGGTACAGTCTGTACCCAAGTCGGGTTCCCTCCACGAGTCGCGCCACAATAGCGACTCCCGCACGCTTTGCCGGACCATAACGACAGCCTGTGTTCAATACCCTAAGTATAGTCCTTCGACTACAGCGTTGATAGCCACCAACGCGATAGTCTAAAGAACAACATCAGTTGATCAATTAATGATCCCAATTCAAAAACTTCACCTGTCCATGATCAGCGCAACGACGATGTCCTCTCATTGTGCGGATAGTCCTCGGCGACGTATACCCTTGAAGAGCAAGGGGTCGTTGAGGCAGAGGGAACCAAAATCCCGACGTTGCGCCGCCCGTTCCACGAATACCGGATATGGCTCCAGAGCAGAACCAGAAACGTCTGTGTAGCACGACGCGTATTGACGTCGATAGAGACAGTCCTGAGGTTGAGTCTCTAAAGGTAACAATGAGCCGGATGTTGACGGACGCGTAAAAGAAGACAAAACTTACCGAACTCATGAAAGTAGCGGGATCTCTATACTCGATGAGGACGGTATAGAGCAGCTAGTCGGTGTAGCCAGCGACGAGATCATCAAGAACAATACTCTCTTCACAATCATTCCGACGTCGGGGGTCCAACTTGAGATGGTCCCGACCTCCCGCCCAAAAGTCGCGCCACGTCTAGGGGCTCCAGCGCGACTGACACGACCATAACGATGGCGTGTCCTTCGTATCCTTGTCGCAGTCATCCGACATCCGTAGTTTTACACGCACACATTCGTCTAAAAGGATGAAATCAGCCACAAAGAAATGGTCTATATTTATTAGACTCACCTGAGCACGACGGTGCCGATGATGAGCTCCTCGAAGAAGTTTTCCTCCAACCAAGGTGGTATCGTCCAGGTAGAGGCGGCGTTATCCCGACGTCGCGCTAAGGACGTACACGAGCACCGTCTCGATGTGCTAGAAGTAAAAGATCAGTAGGCCGACATACGTGCTAGACGGGGAATACTCACCATCGTTCAGACATAAATATCAACAGCGGCGGCGGAACCACGGCCACGAAGAGCGTCGTATCCAGGAGTGTGAAGGACACCGGTACGAAACCAAGTGGGAAATAGACGCGTCTCGTAAACAACGCCCCAAGAAACAGTCGGCTCCTGTTAAGACATTTATCCAATACATCCATAGCAAACACTAGGGCAACAGTCAGTCAAGCAACGATGCAGGACTGAAGAAGGATGACTTACTAGTATGTAGGTTCAAGGCTTCGGGCTGGTCGTGACACGAAGCAAACCATTCCAAAGGTTCCTAGTCGACATGTTCCCTATAGGGCGATGAGCTCACGGCGGAAGAAATGCTTCAAGGTTGTACATACCTTTTGTTGGCGTGTATACGAGGTAGTCATGTCCGACTAGGCGCTCGTCGTCGTGGTGCAGAAATCTAGGCAAGGATATCAGTCGAGTACAATGAGGCAAAGCATTCACGAACGGTTTGAATGTGAACCGGACCACGCCATGATTGGTCCAAGGTAACGGTGTTTCTCGGGGCGGGATATCAGCTAGAACGGCAAGGGAAGGAACCGTCCAACGACGCGTTCCGTAGGTCGTAAAGCGAGCTGGGCTGCCGCCCTAGACCAACGACACATGCTGGCCGACAAAAGTTCTATAAAGGATTGTTAGCCGACGTTGTAGAAGAGCACAGCGAACACGATGGCTTACCAGAGCACACAGAACGAAGGAGGGCGGTACTGAGAGCGGCGAGTGTAAGCCAATGAAAACAGGGTAACAAAGTTGACGTACCATTGGGATATTGGCGGAGAAGCGGGATTCCAAGGATGACGACTCACTAGTCGAGTAGCGTTGATAGCTCTGAGGGCGCTGAGGGGTGTAAGTCAAATGGTAGGGAACAAAGCACAGACAAACCTTGGACAATCGAGTCGTCGGTGAAGGGCGGCCAAAGTTGGGCTAGAGAGAAAGTAAGCAAGGATGGCGAGAAAAGGGAGGGTTTACAGCGTACTAGACATGCTGGACAGCAGCGGGATATCCTTTAAAACGCGTCGAGTGTCGTTGGTCCGTGTTACACGTGTCGTGTCCCAAGGCGGCAAAAGTTCTTGGAGAAGATCGTTAGTGTTGTTGTCAGAGGGCACAGCGAAGCGAACGACTTACCAGAATGGTCGATCTAAGAGTGCTGAGGGAGGCGGGAACGAGTAAGTGAAAAGTGGGTGATGGTGGGAGGAGAGAAGCTGACCTGTCACAGGGAACAAACTCGTCACGCTTTAAACGCGTCGGGATCGTGTTGACGATGGCGGCGGCCACAACGATGGCGAAGACTACCTGTAAAGCAAGTGAGCATAAGAAATAAAGGAGAAATGAGTGGCAAAGCGAACTGTGAGAGACGGGAAGAGGTAAGAGTGGGAATGGGAGAATGATAGGTTTGGAAGAAATCCCTCGCCTTTTATCCCAGTTTCAAACTGCTCAGGCTCCATCACACGGACGTACAACCGGTTAAGCGAATGCGGTGATTCGGGCCCGTCGGACAAGAAAGATCTTTTCAATATTGCGGCGCATATTACGCCGCCACACAATTCCGATTCCTTTTGATTCGTCGCCCTGAGTGCACGGGAGCGAGACGCGTATCAATTCAAGGCAAATACAATCTAAACTTTGACTTGAGTGGGCGTTCAAACACAACGGCGAACCCAAACCAAGTGGAACTTACCTCCTCCTTCAGAATGCATTGTATCGACTTTCCCGTCCTCGACCAATCTTCCAAGAGCGAAAACGCTGGAATTACATGCAGGGTCCACCTTCTATGATCTGATGTGAGTCATCCAACGGCGTCTGGACATGGGGATAGTGAAAACTTACAGCTTGGTCTTTTCACCCGTGGGTGCAACGCTTCGCGTTGCCAATTCCCTTCTTCTGGGTGCGGAGAAAACTGTCCGGTTATGTTCTGCTATGAGTCAGCATCAAATGAAGCCCGTTGAAACGCGGAAAAGGTACCAACCTTTTCTGCAATCCGTACACACATCGTGAATCGTGCGCCAAGGTCGAGTTGTATTCGTTTAGAGGCAAGATGAGAGTCACAGGAAGTGTATTCGAGCTAGATACATCTAGTCTAGCCATCACATTTAATAAGATCAAGCGGGAAACGAGTTTTACCTAAAAGTAACGGAGGGACGGAGGACGAGGACGACTTCCGCGTCATTTCCCCACATCCGACCTGGGCAAGATAAGATTGGAGATTCCCCAGACGCGTCATAGGGACCTCAAGATCCTCGTGTCATCGATGGTGCAGGGTCCAGGCGCCTCGTTGAACGTCTGACGCGAAAAGTCGTCTTCAGGACGCGTTGTCCGGGCCAAGAAGTATCGGATATTGAATTCCATAAAGCTGAGAGTAATATCAAGGTAAATTAAGGGTGTCTGGAAGTCGCAGAGGATGGGAAACCATGGAGGCGAGTTGGTGTAAGTGTGTTGAACCTCGGACATGTGGTGGTACGAGTTGAAGCGATCTCGATCACCTGGGGGTACCTTGGCCGCATCTTGACATTTCATCAGAATGTTTTGCCACTAATTCCGAGCAGTTTGGAGGCCTGGAAGGTTGGCGCGACTCCAGTTACCCCGCCCAGCGAGCGGAGCGAATTGTTTTCATTGGTTGCGTGAAATCAACCTGGCCACCCGACGGACATCATCTACAGGGTTCAGAGCATCAGATGCACTAGTTTCTGGGCTCACCCTGGGCGAAGTTTTGGAGAAGTTGGTTTGGGATGTTTCGGCGGTATGTACTTCTCCGTAAGTGTAAGTACATGCAATATCTTCATATCTCTGACTTTCTATGACTTTGGGTGTAAACCAGGTTTTATTGCTATCTTGTACTCTACTCTAGGAGGCATTCTAGTCGTCATATAGAGCTCTAGCGAAGTGGAAATTATGATATACGCATTTGTCGAGTCTCGTAAGTAGCACTATTCTAGTCTACACAGCACGTATTTTGTCACCTCGCAACAGAAGGAATTTTAACAACTGGGTTTCATTTAGCACATATCTATAACACGTATGTACACGTCTATACGAAATACGGAGTATCCTACGCGAACGAAGAGCCCCAACCCACAAATGTCCGTTCCCGCCGCCACAATTATCCGCCCAGACGGAACTCATGCGCACGAATCGCACTCAACGTCAAGACAACGGCAAATCACGGAGGAATTAAAGCGCCATGGACACGCGCTACGAAAAGAATCAGCTCCGCGAAATGATTGCAATACATTAAAGGCACGAACCTTATGCGCCTCTGGGCGATGCTAATCCCTCGTCATGCTTGGCGTTGAAGACGGCGACTAGCACGGCCAACTCGTACGCCGTAGCGGATGTCCGCAGGAATAATATCCAGGTCGTGTTCACGGACAACTTGAAGTGTGGCGTAGTTTCCAGCACTATGTCGCCACGACCGCAGTGAGAAGCTCTCGCAGCGCGAGCGCAGCGGCGGAAGCGCCGCTGCTCACTGCGAACGGAGCCAATATCGAGTCACTGGAATTATCAATTAACAGAAGAACCCGCAAAGAGCAAGATGTCCTACTGACCAAGGTCATCACCAAACGTGTCCGAATGCGGCTGTAAGCCCGAACCAGGCGAGATCCAAATCGCCATCAACGGGTATACGTATTACAAGGCTGGCCGCACGTTGGTAGGTCCGTGTTGAAATTGTTCGAGTTCTGGGCGTTCTCAGTCCGCCAAAGTCGATGTTTTGGCGGTCAGGAACTCGAGGCGCGAGTGTAGCGGGAGCAGCGGTGGTGATAACTGCAATTGACACGAAACTGAGGCAGTAAATTAGCCCGTAAGTCCAAGAAACAAACAATACCGATATCACGTACCGAAGACGAATTCGTCACCTGGACTTCCCAAAGCATCCATAAACCCGAACGCCGTCACATTCAGATCGATATCAACGGCTGCAGTTAGCCGAAGGAAGGGAGGGTAAGGACAGGTCCGCGTTAGAAGTCCAATGGTTCCAGGCGAACGGAGGACATCCAACCGAGCGCTAGGCGATAGCGGATGCGTCAAGGTGACGGAGACAGAGTCCTCGGCCAAGTAGCAGACGTTAACTAGGCATCAGCGCCGTGTACAGAAAGACGGGGGTAAAATCGAAGTGTGGCGTAAAAGTATTGGTCAGACATTAGTATCCCCGCAGTGAAGAGCTCGCAGCGCGAGCGCAGCGGCGGAAGCGCCGCTGTTCACTGCGAACGGAGCTAATATCAGGTCCCTGTAATTATTAATTAGCAACAGAAGCCGCGAAAAGAAAAATGTCGTACTCACCAACTTGATCACCAAACGTCTCCAAATGGGGCCGTAAACCCGAACTGTGCGAGATCCAGATCGGCATCAACGGTATTTGCATTCGAGGGCTGGGCGCATGCCCGTAGGTCCGTGTAGGAATTGTAAGGGTTGTGGGGCGGGTTGAGAAGGCCTAGCGAGAACGTAGGCGTCGATAGAGGCCGGCATACGGTGGGGATATCGTGAGAAGTAAGCTATTGACGACGACGACGTGTCAGTAGCGGCGCCCAAGTGCGGCGAAAATGCCAATCCAAGCGTGGCGGGGCTTTAGAGCCAAAGTCGTTATTTCGTGGTCAGGAGCTCGAGACGGGAGCGAAGCGGTGGCAGTGGCGTTGCTAACTGCAAACAACGTGAAGCTGTGTGACTAAATTAAGCCGTAAGTACGGGAAATGCAGGTTCCAATATCACGTACCCAAGACGAATTCGTGACTGACAAGTCCCAAAGCGTCCATAAAGCCGGACTCCGTCAGATCCAGATCGACATGAATGGCTGCGATTGGCTAAAGGAATGGTGGGTAAGGATAAGTCCGTGTTAAAAGTCCAAGGGCTCCAGGGGAGTTGGAGACATCTAGCGAGTACGTAGTCGTCGCTAAGGAGTAAAGGTGATGTTTCTGTGCTCCTGGACAAGTCGTTAATGAGAACGACCTATCAGATCCGGGGTCCAGGAAGGCGAGAGCAAAGTCGAAGTGTGGCGTAGAGTTTCGACCACACATCGTTATCCCAGCAGTGAACAGCTCGCAGCGCGAGCGCAGCGGCGGAAGCGCCGCTGTTCACTGCATCCCAGAGTGAAGATCACGGCACTGGGAGATGTATTAGCGCGTTAATACACAAAGGACAAGGTAAAAGTACCTTGACGAGTTCTCCGCTGAAATGTCCCAATCCGTCCGTAAACCCGAATCCCGTTAGATCCAGATCTCGATCAACGGCACAATCGTCCGGTAAAGAAGTCCGTTCCAGAATCTACTGCAATACGAGCGGTTTGAACTAATGGAAGGAACGTCAGAATTGAACGTGAAATGAAAGGGAAATATTTCCACCTTTTCCCAAAAAAAAAGCCTTGCCGGCGAGGCCACCACACGCCATACTCGGATGACAGCGAGTTCCAAAGACGCGGAGATGTTCCTCGAAGGGTTGGAGCGGGCGAGGAGGTGGCGCAGCCGCCTCGCCTAATGTATCCCAATTAGTACAAGAATATCCCCGTAGATAGAGCGAAACGTACCGTTTTTGATGGCGCATTAAATTTGATCTAAAGAAAACGGGTCAGAAATACAAGTTGAAATGAACGGGAAATGCGCACCATTTCGCCAGGACCAAAAGCCGGTCCGGCGAGGACAACAACGCCTGTCCCAGTTCAACACTGCGTTTCCATGGCGACACAATCGTTCTCCTGGTGTTGGAGCGCCTGTCTAGGCGGTGGCGAAGCCACCGCGTTCATGGGGACATCCTACTCGAATCAACCTCAAGTTCAAAATCGCAGAGGGAAAACGTACAGACCTGGGGGCATATTGAGAGCGAATCTAAGATCAAATGAGCCTAAATTGACGCAAAAAAAAGAGGCGGAAAAACGTACATTTTCCCGAAATCCAAGCCTGGCCGGCGAGGCCACACACGCGGGACTAATCCCAAGATCCCGTTTATCGCGTTTTGACCTGGGAGAATAATCGAGTTGTTGTTGATTATAGAGGCGCCGTAGGCGCCAACGCGTCGAGGAAGGAAACAATCCAATTTGACGATCGAGGTGGTGATGGTACGAAGGAAAGCGTTAAGTTGCCGGATTCGGACGTTGCCGATCAACGTCTTTCCTGTTCTCCCTGTCATGTCGTTGCCGGCGGTCTCGCCAACCGACGCTTCTGGTGCTGAAATTCGGCTCCATTTGACGTCTTGTTCGCTTATATGGGTCCTTGTCCTGTCAGTTGATGTACTCGTGCCGAATTCGATAACGCACCATGCAATATTCTTCTCTTGTTCGACGTCCCTCCCAAAAATTGTAAACCCGGTTCTGGACAAATTGAGGGACTCTCTGTCCTCGTGCACGTCGTCCTCGATAGGTATCTGCCAGGGTAAGGAGCGACTTTTATAGAACACGGGAACACGCACATTGTAGAGTCCGCGCCACATCGACTTGTGTCCTCTCAAAATTCTGATCGCAGTTCTCGAGGAATTGAGTGGGTGTGGACCTGTCGACTACTGGAACTGTCAGAACTCTGAAGACCAGCCTCTTGACGACTGGACGCACCGTGTTCTCATCTCTTTGAATTCTGACCCCGGATCTGGACGAATTGACGTGCTCTGGACCGCGAGACCGTCAGCAGACAAGCTGTATAGTCGTGTCCTTGCCTTACCTTGTCGACGCCGTGCTTGGACTTCGCGAAGACTATATGGAAATTCAGCGCTGGGACACGGTGGTGAAGAGCTTACCAGTGTTGACGCGCCGTTCCGTTCCAATGCGCTGAGGCAACGAATCTTGAGCAGACGACTGGTGTATCAATGAAGGTGAGCTCACCGCCAAATTTCCGTATGTCGGCGTTGACGAGGACGGTCAAGGTGACGGTAAGTGAGAGAGTAATGATGGGGAGTCTAGTCTGACCTTGGTTCACAGATCGAGTTCAGGTCCCCGTGGACTGCAATATTCAGTGTAACAGTGACAGGTGTTACCGGAGCATCATCTTCTGTATTACGAATGGCGGCTCATGGATCGGTCTTGTTTTCGAGGCTACACATTTCTGTATTCCTCCCACTACAATGATATATGTGTCTATCGAATCCTACAGATAATCCGCGTTGAACAGTACCAAGGGAGCAAGGAAGGACTCTAATCAACGCTTTCGCCACAGAGAACAGATTGATGCGACGGCGCGCCCATTAGTCACTCACTCCTTCTTTCGGGTCCAGATGTCCGCTCGCCAGAGGTATAAGTACCAGTGGAATTCACGTCAATTGTATCCCCACGCTTCTTCACACCGCCGTTATGACAGGTCAGTGTTCTACCTCGCCTCTTGTCCGGTACCACGGTGATGACGACCGCCTCTTGGACTGTGCGGTCCCCTGGCTGTCTGAACGTGCTTGACTGAATGTCGTGGCGCCAGCACCCGCACAGTTGGTACCAGCGACGATTTCTTTTTTTGTTGCCCATCTAGTGTATACGCGGTCACGCACCTTCGTAGTATGACTTGTAACGTCCGTACTCTTTTGTTGAATTCAGGATACCTTCGGGAGGGGAGACTATTGACAAAATTGCAAAAAGCTACTTTAATTTCTCGACCTTGCAACGTCGATAAGCTCAATCTACTTAAGTGCCAATCGTCCTTCGTGCGTACCAAACGCAAAGCCGAACAAGCGGCAGCCAGAAGAGGAAAGAAGAAGCCCGCTTTAGTCCCACTGTTCGGAAGAGGAAGTGATTCCCCACGCTAAGCGCCTACTGCCAAACCTCGTCAACGACCTCCCCAAACCACTCGACTATCCACCCAATACCCACCCAGGATGACTCTTCACCCTCTACTCGAACGCGTCCTCGTCCCTGGCTAGAGGCAACGGACACACAAGAAGAAGCGGACGTCAACGGACACGGATGGACCTCACAAGGAGAAGCGGACGTCAATGGAAGAGGCGCATGGACAAGAGTGCGCTTGCTGTGGCTAGTGCTGACTGCGTCTAGAGCGCGCGTTCAAGCCACGACGCCATGCTAAAAAAAGAACGTCAAGACCATGGATTGGTGTTTAAACGCGTAGCCGCAGAGGTGATTCCCGCCGTTGTTGTTCCCGTTGATCCCGTCTTGACATGCGCTTCAGATGCTCGCGTTCATCCAGTCCCTGCCAAACGTCGTCGAGCGCATCCAGAACCCTTCATTTGTCGACCTCCTTGTCACCCGCGTCTACCATACTGTCCTCCGTTCCATCATCTCCGTCTTCGTCACCGCCGAAAAAGCGTAAAAGCGTTGGGTCATCCACCGCTCCGAAACGCGTTCGGGTCAAGTCAAAGACAAAAAAACGCGCCAAGGACTGGGACAGTGGTTCCGAAGCGGACCCAGCCTCGTTGCCGGAGCCCATATTCTTTGCCAGCAGCAGTAGCAGGTCGACCTCGACCCCATCGGCGCCTAGAAAGACGCGCAAGTGCTCGATAGACCTTCCATACGATATTAATTCACCCCACTTGTCGTCCTACGATGCCATCAAACCTTTAATGCGCACCTACAGATCATGTACGCGCGCGTCGACCTTTCCTTTCTGCATCCTCTTACCTTGTCCTAGTCTTCCACAACCCAGACGACCCCGATGACTGGACATGGAAACCCCATCCTGACCGCCCACCCGTAGCCGAGCTCGAGTATCCGAATGACCAGGCAACAGAGGAATTCATGCTCGTCGAGCCCAAGGACAAGGACCACTATAATCCTGTCTTCGACCTCGAGAACGCTTTATACGCCATCATCGCCAATTACATGACTCCAGATCAGCAACGACAGTTCGGCACTCTACCGCGCACCGATTTCCAGTTTGAAGACGACGAGGACGACGACGATGACGAACATCAACGTTCACTGTCTCCTCCGGGGCCTCCAAAGCCTCTCCACATCTTCCGAAGAGCAATCACCACCAGAAATGGCCCGTTGTTCATTTCGGCGCTCAACGAGATCAACAAACTCATACGAAACCTCAAATACCCTTCATTGCCTAATGACCTCTTTGACGAGCCAGAGCGCAACTCCCTCATGTACAGCATCACTACATGGAATCAGATTCCGAAAAAGGTACTTCTCCAAATCCTCGAGGAGAACTACCAACGCAGTGTCGGTCCCCATGTCGCTAGTCTACGGCAGTACGAGGCTTTCTCAAGCGAGGTCTATGGGGAACTCATGCCGAGTTTGTTCTACGAGATTATCGAAAGCTCGAACCTAGACGAGAATTCGCTTTTCTTGGACCTTGGCAGCGGTGTTGGCAACCTGGTCGTGCAGGCCAGCTTACAAACCGGTTGCCGGAGCTACGGCATCGAACTGCAGGAGAGCGCCTCCCGTGTGGCGGAGAACATGGTCCAGCACTTTCGGAGCCGGTGCGCCATGTGGGGGCTCAAGTGCGGCGACATCGAGGTGGAGAGGGAAGCATGCTCGAAAGCGCGCGTCGACGAATACATAAAGAGGCTGATCTTGTCGTTGTCGACAACAAGATGTTCAAGGAGGTCCTTAACGAGTCCTTGAAGCCCAAATTTCTGGACTTGAAGGACGGTGCGATCGTCATCAGCCTGAAGCCCTTCTCTGCCGTTAACGCGCGGGTTACAGAACGGAATCTAGACGACATGTCCGCCATCTTTGAGGTGGAGGAGCGGTTCTATCGGAGTGGGGATGTTAGTTGGGAATAATCCGGGGTCATACTATGTGCACACGGTCAACAGGAACTCGTATGCGGATACGAGGTCGCGCTTTGAACAGTCGCGAAGCTCCAGCTCTAGACGGTCAAGGACATCCCGGTGATAGACAATTCACATTACTACTTATCGTTATAAGCTCTTGACTTTGTACATACTTATACCTATTTTTCAGTTAATTCTCAGTGTAGTTGTAAGTGTATATTGCTATCTGGAGAAAGTACTATCCTTGGTTTTCCTCGCTTTTCATAACGGTTCCCGAATCCAAGTCGGCCTATGCCTGCAAGTCTGCTTGCGTGGCAGTCAACCAGGTGGTTGATTTCTTGCCCTCGTGCGCCTAGTCTTGTCAGCATGTCGAACGAGAGCGGCGCCGATGCGGTAGAGTCGTGTGCATGCTGACTTCCATGTCAAACACGGAATACTCACATTGTCGTCGGTCCCTATACACTTACCAATGATTTCTGCTCAGTCTCGTTGCCTTTCTCGTCCTTCATACATCCCGCAACTTGAACGCGAAGGTTTCGACTACCCCATCAATGCTGGGCACATCCCGAACTGCCAGACAATCCATTAACTGGCGAGAGACCATAGACCAGGCTGGTTTCTTCGCGGTTAGGGATTGTCTTGCTTGCGTGTCTTCCGCGTCGTGTGGCGATGGCTTAGATGTTCCCTGTGTCGGGCTCTCAGTTCATCGCGTCTGTTGAGAAATTTACAGACAGGGTTGCTGGAGGGTATCAGGCAGCAGTTCACGCTTCAAGTGGTAGCGCGCATGTAGTACGACTCTTACTTATGTCGTTGTATCACTGATAACACGGACTTACTTTAACATGCCAGCTGAAAAGAAAGTCAGTTTACATTAAATACAGTAATACTACAACGGCGGTAAGTACAACACTGCAGAGACAAGATCAGTATGAAGAAATCAAAATACGCCGTGAAACGAACATACCAGATTAAGTCGGGGTACACGCCGCCGTGATACCAGAATGTAAGCCTTTGGTACCGAATCAGTTTAAGAAGAAATTCATCAAAATGAAAGTACCTACCATATCG
This sequence comes from Hymenopellis raphanipes, assembly GCA_036872995.1. NCBI lineage: Eukaryota > Fungi > Basidiomycota > Agaricomycetes > Agaricales > Physalacriaceae > Hymenopellis > Hymenopellis raphanipes. The sequence continues at coordinate 1,041,266 of JAYMDG010000001.1, forward strand.
CGTCGCCGCGTTGAGGAGCTCACCAACAAAACTCTCCACCTCCGGTACAGTCTGTACCCAAGTCGGGTTCCCTCCACGAGTCGCGCCACAATAGCGACTCCCGCACGCTTTGCCGGACCATAACGACAGCCTGTGTTCAATACCCTAAGTATAGTCCTTCGACTACAGCGTTGATAGCCACCAACGCGATAGTCTAAAGAACAACATCAGTTGATCAATTAATGATCCCAATTCAAAAACTTCACCTGTCCATGATCAGCGCAACGACGATGTCCTCTCATTGTGCGGATAGTCCTCGGCGACGTATACCCTTGAAGAGCAAGGGGTCGTTGAGGCAGAGGAACCAAAATCCCGGACGTTGCGCCGCCCGTTCCACGAATACCGGATATGGCTCCAGAGCAGAACCAGAAACGTCTGTGTAGCACGACGCGTATTGACGTCGATAGAGACAGTCCTGAGGTTGAGTCTCTAAAGGTAACAATGAGCCGGATGTTGACGGACGCGTAAAAGAAGACAAAACTTACCGAACTCATGAAAGTAGCGGGATCTCTCTATACTCGATGAGGACGGTATAGAGCAGCTAGTCGGTGTAGCCAGCGACGAGATCATCAAGAACAATACTCTCTTCACAATCATTCCGACGTCGGGGGTCCAACTTGAGATGGTCCCGACCTCCCGCCCAAAAGTCGCGCCACGTCTAGGGGCTCCAGCGCGACTGACACGACCATAACGATGGCGTGTCCTTCGTATCCTTGTCGCAGTCATCCGACATCCGTAGTTTTACACGCTACACATTCGTCTAAAAGGATGAAATCAGCCACAAAGAAATGGTCTATATTTATTAGACTCACCTGAGCACGACGGTGCCGATGATGAGCTCCTCGAAGAAGTTTTCCTCCAACCAAGGTGGTATCGTCCAGGTAGAGGCGGCGTTATCCCGACGCCGCGCTAAGGACGTACACGAGCACCGTCTCGATGTGCTAGAAGTAAAAGATCAGTAGGCCGACATACGTGCTAGACGGGAATACTCACCATCGTTCAGACATAAATATCAACAGCGGCGGCGGAACCACGGCCACGAAGAGCGTCGTATCCAGGAGTGTGAAGGACACCGGTACGAAACCAAGTGGGAAATAGACGCGTCTCGTAAACAACGTCCCAAGAAACAGTCGGCTCCTGTTAAGACATTTATCCAATACATCCATAGCAAACACTAGGGCAACAGTCAGTCAAGCAACGATGCAGGACTGAAGAAGGATGACTTACTAGTATGTAGGTTCAAGGCTTCGGGCTGGTCGCGACACGAAGCAAACCATTCCAAAGGTTCCTAGTCGACATGTTCCCTATAGGGCGATGAGCTCACGGCGGAAGAAATGCTTCAAGGTTGTACATACCTTTTGTCGGCGTGTATACGAGGTAGTCATGTCCGACTAGGCGCTCGTCGTCGTGGTGCAGAAATCTAGGCAAGGATATCAGTCGAGTACAATGAGGCAAAGCATTCACGAACGGTTTGAATGTGAACCGGACCACGCCATGATTGGTCCAAGGTAACGGTGTTTCTCGGGGCGGGATATCAGCTAGAACGGCAAGGGAAGGAACCGTCCAACGACGCGTTCCGTAGGTCGTAAAGCGAGCTGGGCTGCCGCCCTAGACCAACGACACATGCTGGCCGACAAAAGTTCTATAAAGGATTGTTAGCCGACGTTGTAGAAGAGCACAGCGAACACGATGGCTTACCAGAGCACACAGAACGAAGGAGGGCGGTACTGAGAGCGGCGAGTGTAAGCCAATGAAAACAGGGTAACAAAGTTGACGTACCATTGGGATATTGGCGGAGAAGCGGGATTCCAAGGATGACGACTCACTAGTCGAGTAGCGTTGATAGCTCTGAGGGCGCTGAGGGGGTGTAAGTCAAATGGTAGGGAACAAAGCACAGACAAACCTTGGACAATCGAGTCGTCGGTGAAGGGCGGCCAAAGTTGGGCTAGAGAGAAAGTAAGCAAGGATGGCGAGAAAAGGGAGGGTTTACAGCGTACTAGACATGCTGGACAGCAGCGGGATATCCTTTAAAACGCGTCGAGTGTCGTTGGTCCGTGTTACACGTGTCGTGTCCCAAGGCGGCAAAAGTTCTTGGAGAAGATCGTTAGTGTTGTTGTCAGAGGGCACAGCGAAGCGAACGACTTACCAGAATGGTCGATCTAAGAGTGCTGAGGGAGGCGGGAACGAGTAAGTGAAAAGTGGGTGATGGTGGGAGGAGAGAAGCTGACCTGTCACAGGGAACAAACTCGTCACGCTTTAAACGCGTCGGGATCGTGTTGACGATGGCGGCGGCCACAACGATGGCGAAGACTACCTGTAAAGCAAGTGAGCATAAGAAATAAAGGAGAAATGAGTGGCAAAGCGAACTGTGAGAGACGGGAAGAGGTAAGAGTGGGAATGGGAGAATGATAGGTTTGGAAGAAATCCCTCGCCTTTTATCCCAGTTTCAAACTGCTCAGGCTCCATCACACGGACGTACAACCGGTTAAGCGAATGCGGTGATTCGGGCCCGTCGGACAAGAAAGATCTTTCCAATATTGCGGCGCATATTACGCCGCCACACAATTCCGATTCCTTTTGATTCGTCGCCCTGAGTGCACGGGAGCGAGACGCGTATCAATTCAAGGCAAATACAATCTAAACTTTGACTTGAGTGGGCGTTCAAACACAACGGCGAACCCAAACCAAGTGGAACTTACCTCCTCCTTCAGAATGCATTGTATCGACTTTCCCGTCCTCGACCAATCTTCCAAGAGCGAAAACGCTGGAATTACATGCAGGGTCCACCTTCTATGATCTGATGTGAGTCATCCAACGGCGTCTGGACATGGGGATAGTGAAAACTTACAGCTTGGTCTTTTCACCCGTGGGTGCAACGCTTCGCGTTGCCAATTCCCTTCTTCTGGGTGCGGAGAAAACTGTCCGGTTATGTTCTGCTATGAGTCAGCATCAAATGAAGCCCGTTGAAACGCGGAAAAGGTACCAACCTTTTCTGCAATCCGTACACACATCGTGAATCGTGCGCCAAGGTCGAGTTGTATTCGTTTAGAGGCAAGATGAGAGTCACAGGAAGTGTATTCGAGCTAGATACATCTAGTCTAGCCATCACATTTAATAAGATCAAGCGGGAAACGAGTTTTACCTAAAAGTAACGGAGGGACGGAGGACGAGGACGACTTCGCGTCATTTCCCCACATCCGACCTGGGCAAGATAAGATTGGAGATTCCCCAGACGCGTCATAGGGACCTCAAGATCCTCGTGTCATCGATGGTGCAGGGTCCAGGCGCCTCGTTGAACGTCTGACGCGAAAAGTCGTCTTCAGGACGCGTTGTCCGGGCCAAGAAGTATCGGATATTGAATTCCATAAAGCTGAGAGTAATATCAAGGTAAATTAAGGGTGTCTGGAAGTCGCAGAGGATGGGAAACCATGGAGGCGAGTTGGTGTAAGTGTGTTGAACCTCGGACATGTGGTGGTACGAGTTGAAGCGATCTCGATCACCTGGGGGTACCTTGGCCGCATCTTGACATTTCATCAGAATGTTTTGCCACTAATTCCGAGCAGTTTGGAGGCCTGGAAGGTTGGCGCGACTCCAGTTACCCGCCCAGCGAGCGGAGCGAATTGTTTTCATTGGTTGCGTGAAATCAACCTGGCCACCCGACGGACATCATCTACAGGGTTCAGAGCATCAGATGCACTAGTTTCTGGGCTCACCCTGGGCGAAGTTTTGGAGAAGTTGGTTTGGGATGTTTCGGCGGTATGTACTTCTCCGTAAGTGTAAGTACATGCAATATCTTCATATCTCTGACTTTCTATGACTTTGGGTGTAAACCAGGTTTTATTGCTATCTTGTACTCTACTCTAGGAGGCATTCTAGTCGTCATATAGAGCTCTAGCGAAGTGGAAATTATGATATACGCATTTGTCGAGTCTCGTAAGTAGCACTATTCTAGTCTACACAGCACGTATTTTGTCACCTCGCAACAGAAGGAATTTTAACAACTGGGTTTCATTTAGCACATATCTATAACACGTATGTACACGTCTATACGAAATACGGAGTATCCTACGCGAACGAAGAGCCCCAACCCACAAATGTCCGTTCCGCCGCCACAATTATCCGCCCAGACGGAACTCATGCGCGCGAATCGCACTCAACGTCAAGACAACGGCAAATCACGGAGGAATTAAAGCGCCATGGACACGCGCTACGAAAAGAATCAGCTCCGCGAAATGATTGCAATACATTAAAGGCACGAACCTTATGCGCCTCTGGGCGATGCTAATCCCTCGTCATGCTTGGCGTTGAAGACGGCGACTAGCACGGCCAACTCGTACGCCGTAGCGGATGTCCGCAGGAATAATATCCAGGTCGTGTTCACGGACAACTTGAAGTGTGGCGTAGTTTCCAGCACTATGTCGCCACGACCGCAGTGAGAAGCTCGCAGCGCGAGCGCAGCGGCGGAAGCGCCGCTGCTCACTGCGAACGGAGCCAATATCGAGTCACTGGAATTATCAATTAACAGAAGAACCCGCAAAGAGCAAGATGTCCTACTGACCAAGGTCATCACCAAACGTGTCCGAATGCGGCTGTAAGCCCGAACCAGGCGAGATCCAAATCGCCATCAACGGGTATACGTATTACAAGGCTGGCCGCACGTTGGTAGGTCCGTGTTGAAATTGTTCGAGTTCTGGGCGTTCTCAGTCCGCCAAAGTCGATGTTTTGGCGGTCAGGAACTCGAGGCGCGAGTGTAGCGGGAGCAGCGGTGGTGATAACTGCAATTGACACGAAACTGAGGCAGTAAATTAGCCCGTAAGTCCAGGAAACAAACAATACCGATATCACGTACCGAAGACGAATTCGTCACCTGGACTTCCCAAAGCATCCATAAACCCGAACGCCGTCACATTCAGATCGATATCAACGGCTGCAGTTAGCCGAAGGAAGGGAGGGTAAGGACAGGTCCGCGTTAGAAGTCCAATGGTTCCAGGCGAACGGAGGACATCCAACCGAGCGCTAGGCGATAGCGGATGCGTCAAGGTGACGGAGACAGAGTCCTCGGCCAAGTAGCAGACGTTAACTAGGCATCAGCGCCGTGTACAGAAAGACGGGGGTAAAATCGAAGTGTGGCGTAAAAGTATTGGTCAGACATTAGTATCCCCGCAGTGAAGAGCTCGCAGCGCGCGAGCGCAGCGGCGGAAGCGCCGCTGTTCACTGCGAACGGAGCTAATATCAGGTCCCTGTAATTATTAATTAGCAACAGAAGCCGCGAAAAGAAAAATGTCGTACTCACCAACTTGATCACCAAACGTCTCCAAATGGGGCCGTAAACCCGAACTGTGCGAGATCCAGATCGGCATCAACGGTATTTGCATTCGAGGGCTGGGCGCATGCCCGTAGGTCCGTGTAGGAATTGTAAGGGTTGTGGGGCGGGTTGAGAAGGCCTAGCGAGAACGTAGGCGTCGATAGAGGCCGGCATACGGTGGGGATATCGTGAGAAGTAAGCTATTGACGACGACGACGTGTCAGTAGCGGCGCCCAAGTGCGGCGAAAATGCCAATCCAAGCGTGGCGGGGCTTTAGAGCCAAAGTCGTTATTTCAGTGGTCAGGAGCTCGAGACGGGAGCGAAGCGGTGGCAGTGGCGTTGCTAACTGCAAACAACGTGAAGCTGTGTGACTAAATTAAGCCGTAAGTACGGGAAATGCAGGTTCCAATATCACGTACCCAAGACGAATTCGTGACTGACAAGTCCCAAAGCGTCCATAAAGCCGGACTCCGTCAGATCCAGATCGACATGAATGGCTGCGATTGGCTAAAGGAATGGTGGGTAAGGATAAGTCCGTGAAAAAGTCCAAGGGCTCCAGGGGAGTTGGAGACATCTAGCGAGTACGTAGTCGTCGCTAAGGAGTAAAGGTGATGTTTCTGTGCTCCTGGACAAGTCGTTAATGAGAACGACCTATCAGATCCGGGGTCCAGGAAGGCGAGAGCAAAGTCGAAGTGTGGCGTAGAGTTTCGACCACACATCGTTATCCCAGCAGTGAACAGCTCACAGCGCGAGCGCAGCGGCGGAAGCGCCGCTGTTCACTGCATCCCAGAGTGAAGATCACGGCACTGGGAGATGTATTAGCGCGTTAATACACAAAGGACAAGGTAAAAGTACCTTGACGAGTTCTCCGCTGAAATGTCCCAATCCGTCCGTAAACCCGAATCCCGTTAGATCCAGATCTCGATCAACGGCACAATCGTCCGGTAAAGAAGTCCGTTCCAGAATCTACTGCAATACGAGCGGTTTGAACTAATGGAAGGAACGTCAGAATTGAACGTGAAATGAAAGGGAAATATTTCCACCTTTTCCCAAAAAAAAAAAAAGCCTTGCCGGCGAGGCCACCACACGCCATACTCGGATGACAGCGAGTTCCAAAGACGCGGAGATGTTCCTCGAAGGGTTGGAGCGGGCGGGAGGTGGCGCAGCCGCCTCGCCTAATGTATCCCAATTAGTACAAGAATATCCCCGTAGATAGAGCGAAACGTACCGTTTTTGATGGCGCATTAAATTTGATCTAAAGAAAACGGGTCAGAAATACAAGTTGAAATGAACGGAAATGCGCACCATTTCGCCAGGACCAAAAGCCGGTCCGGCGAGGACAACAACGCCTGTCCCAGTTCAACACTGCGTTTCCATGGCGACACAATCGTTCTCCTGGTGTTGGAGCGCCTGTCTAGGCGGTGGCGAAGCCACCGCGTTCATGGGGACATCCTACTCGAATCAACCTCAAGTTCAAAATCGCAGAGGAAAACGTACAGACCTGGGGGCATATTGAGAGCGAATCTAAGATCAAATGAGCCTAAATTGACGCAAAAAAAGAGGCGGAAAAACGTACATTTTCCCGAAATCCAAGCCTGGCCGGCGAGAGCCACACACACGCGGGACTAATCCCAAGATCCCGTTTATCGCGTTTTGACCTGGGAGAATAATCGAGTTGTTGTTGATTATAGAGGCGCCGTAGGCGCCAACGCGTCGAGGAAGGAAACAATCCAATTTGACGATCGAGGTGGTGATGGTACGAAGGAAAGCGTTAAGTTGCCGGATTCGGACGTTGCCGATCAACGTCTTTCCTGTTCTCCCTGTCATGTCGTTGCCGGCGGTCTCGCCAACCGACGCTTCTGGTGCTGAAATTCGGCTCCATTTGACGTCTTGTTCGCTTATATGGGTCCTTGTCCTGTCAGTTGATGTACTCGTGCCGAATTCGATAACGCACCATGCAATATTCTTCTCTTGTTCGACGTCCCTCCCAAAAATTGTAAACCCGGTTCTGGACAAATTGAGGGACTCTCTGTCCTCGTGCACGTCGTCCTCGATAGGTATCTGCCAGGGTAAGGAGCGACTTTTATAGAACACGGGAACACGCACATTGTAGAGTCCGCGCCACATCGACTTGTGTCCTCTCAAAATTCTGATCGCAGTTCTCGAGGAATTGAGTGGGTGTGGACCTGTCGACTACTGGAACTGTCAGAACTCTGAAGACCAGCCTCTTGACGACTGGACGCACCGTGTTCTCATCTCTTTGAATTCTGACCCCGGATCTGGACGAATTGACGTGCTCTGGACCGCGAGACCGTCAGCAGACAAGCTGTATAGTCGTGTCCTTGCCTTACCTTGTCGACGCCGTGCTTGGACTTCGCGAAGACTATATGGAAATTCAGCGCTGGGACACGGTGGTGAAGAGCTTACCAGTGTTGACGCCGTTCCGTTCCAATGCGCTGAGGCAACGAATCTTGAGCAGACGACTGGTGTATCAATGAAGGTGAGCTCACCGCCAAATTTCCGTATGTCGGCGTTGACGAGGACGGTCAAGGTGACGGTAAGTGAGAGAGTAATGATGGGGAGTCTAGTCTGACCTTGGTTCACAGATCGAGTTCAGGTCCCCGTGGACTGCAATATTCAGTGTAACAGTGACAGGTGTTACCGGAGCATCATCTTCTGTATTACGAATGGCGGCTCATGGATCGGTCTTGTTTTCGAGGCTACACATTTCTGTATTCCTCCCACTACAATGATATATGTGTCTATCGAATCCTACAGATAATCCGCGTTGAACAGTACCAAGGGAGCAAGGAAGGACTCTAATCAACGCTTTCGCCACAGAGAACAGATTGATGCGACGGCGCGCCCATTAGTCACTCACTCCTTCTTTCGGGTCCAGATGTCCGCTCGCCAGAGGTATAAGTACCAGTGGAATTCACGTCAATTGTATCCCCACGCTTCTTCACACCGCCGTTATGACAGGTCAGTGTTCTACCTCGCCTCTTGTCCGGTACCACGGTGATGACGACCGCCTCTTGGACTGTGCGGTCCCCTGGCTGTCTGAACGTGCTTGACTGAATGTCGTGGCGCCAGCACCCGCACAGTTGGTACCGGCGACGATTTCTTTTTTTGTTGTCCATGTAGTGTATACGCGGTCACGCACCTTCGTAGTATGACTTGTAACGTCCGTACTCTTTTGTTGAATTCAGGATACCTTCGGGAGGGGAGACTATTGACAAAATTGCAAAAAGCTACTTTAATTTCTCGACCTTGCAACGTCGATAAGCTCAATCTACTTAAGTGCCAATCGTCCTTCGTGCGTACCAAACGCGAAGCCGAACAAAGGGAACACGAACGGCAGCCAGAAGAGGAAAGAAGAAGCCCACTTTAGTCCCGCTGTTCGGAAGAGGAAGTGATTCCCCACGCTAAGCGCCTACTGCCAAACCTCGTCAACGACCCCACTCGACTATCCACCCAACACCCACCCAAGATGACTCTTCACTCTCTCCTCGAACGCGTCCTCGTCCCTGGCTAGAGGCAACGGACACACAAGAAGAAGCGGACGTCAACGGACACGGATGGACCTCACAAGGAGAAGCGGACGTCAATGGAAGAGGTGCATGGACAAGAGTGCGTACCATCTTGCTTGCTGTGGCTAGCGCTGACTGCGTCTAGAGCGCGCGTTCAAGCCACGACGCCAACGCTGCTGCGCTAAAAAAAGCACGTCAAGACCATGGATTGGTGTTTAAACGCCTAACCCGCAGAGGTGATTCCCGCCGTTGTTGTTCCTGTTGATCCCGTCTTAACATGCGCTTCAGATGCTCGCGTTCATCCAGTCCCTGCCAAACGTCGTCGAGCGCATCCTCAAGCACATCTAGAACCCTCCGTCGTCGTCACCCGCGTCTACCATACTGTCCTCCGTTCCATCATCTCCGTCTTCGTCACCGCCGAAAAAGCGTAAAAACGTTGGGTCATCCACCGAAAATCCAGCTCCGAAACGCGTTCGGGTCAAGCCAAAGACAAAAAAACGCGCCAAGGACTGGGACAGTGGTTCCGAAGCGGACCCAGCCTCGTTGCCAGAGCCCATATTCTTCGCCAGCAGCAGTAGCAGGTCGACCTCGACCCCGTCGGCGCCTAGAAAGACGCGCAAGTGTTCAATAGACCTTCCATACGATATCGATTCACCCCACTTGTCGTCTTACGATGCCATCAAACCTTTAATGCGGACCTACAGATCATGTACGCGCGTCTACCGTTCCTTTCTGCACCCTTTAACCTTGTGCTAGTCTTCCACAACCCAGACGACCCCGATGACTGGACATGGAAACCCCATCCTGACCGCCCACCCGTAGCCGAGCTCGAGTATCCGAATGACCAGGCAACGGAGGAATTTATGCTCGTCGAGCCCAAGGACAAGGACCATTATAATCCTGTCTTCGACCTCGAAAACGCTCTATACGCCATCATCGCCAATTACATGACTCCAGATCAGCAACGACAGTTCGGCACTCTACCGCGGACCGATTTCCAGTTTGAAGACGACGAGGACGACGACGATGACCAACATCAACGTTCACTGTCTCCTCCGGGGCCTCCAAAGCCTCTCCACATCTTCCGAAGAGCAATCACCACCAGAAATGGCCCGTTGTTCATTTCGGCGCTCAACGAGATCAACAAACTCATACGAAACCTCAAATACCCTTCATTGCCTAATGACCTCTTTGACGAGCCAGAGCGCAACTCCCTCATGTACAGCATCACTACATGGAATCAGATTCCGAAAAAGGTCCTTCTCCAAATCCTCGAGGAGAACTACCAACGGAGTGTCGGGCCCCATGTCGCTAGTCTACGGCAGTACGAGGCTTTCTCAAGCGAGGTCTATGGGGAACTCATGCCGAGTTTGTTCTACGAGATTATCGAAAGCTCGAACCTAGACGAGAATTCGCTTTTCTTGGACCTTGGCAGCGGTGTTGGCAACCTGGTCGTGCAGGCCAGCTTACAAACCGGTTGCCGGAGCTACGGCATCGAACTGCAGGAGAGCGCCTCCCGTGTGGCGGAGAACATGGTCCAGCACTTTCGGAGCCGGTGCGCCATGTGGGGGCTCAAGTGCGGCGACATCGAGGTGGAGAGGGGAAGCATGCTCGAAAGCGCGCGCGTCGACGAATACATAAAAGAGGCCGATCTTGTCGTTGTCGACAACAAGATGTTCAAGGAGGTCCTTAACGAGTCCTTGAAGCCCAAATTTCTGGACTTGAAGGACGGTGCAATCGTCATCAGCCTGAAGCCCTTCTCTGCCGTTAACGCGCGGGTTACAGAACGGAATCTAGACGACATGTCCGCCATCTTTGAGGTGGAGGAGCGGTTCTATCGGAGTGGGGATGTTAGTTGGGGGAATAATCCGGGGTCATACTATGTGCACACGGTTAACAGGAACTCGTATGCGGATACGAGGTCGCGCTTTGAACAGTCGCGAAGCTCCAGCTCTAGACGGTCAAGGACATCCCGGTGATAGACAATTCACATTACTACTTATCGTTATACGCTCTTGACTTTGTACATACTTATACCTATTTAATTCTCAGTGTAGTTGTAAGTGTATATTGCTATGTGGAGAACTATCCTCGGCTTTCCTCGCTCGATGCTAGAACGGTTCCCGAATCCAAGTCAGCCTATGCCTGCAAGTCTGCTTGCGTGGCAGTCAACCAGGTGGTCGATTTCTTGCCCTCGTGCGCCTCGTCTTGTCAGCATGTCGAACGAGAGCGGCGCCGATGCGGTAGAGTCGTGTGCATGCTGACTTCCATGTCAAACACGGAATACTCACGTTGTCGTCGGTCCCTATACACTTACCAATGATTTCTGCTCAGTCTCGTTGCCTCCCTCATCCTTCATACATCCCGCAACTTGAACGCGATGGTTTCGGCTACCCCATCAATGCTGGGCACATCCCGAACTGCCAGACAATCCATCAACTGGCGAGAGACCATAGACCAGGCTGGTTTCTTCGCGGTTAGGGATCGTCTTGCTTGCGTGTCTTGCGCGTCGTGTGGCGATGGCTTAGATGTTCGTTGTGTCGGGCTCTCGGTTCGTCGCGTCTGTTGAGAAATTTACGGACACGGTTGCTGGAGGGTATCAGGCCGCAGTTCGCGCTTGAAGTGGTAATGCACGTAGTACCACTCTTACTTATGTCGTTGTAAGACTGATAACACAGATTTACTTTAACATGCCAGCTGGCAAGAGAGTCAGTTTACATTAAAGACAGTAATACTACAATAGTAGGAAGTAATGCACTGCAAAGGATAGGTTAGCATGAGGAACACAAGTATGCCATGAAAGAAACATACCAGATTAAGTCGGGGGACACGGCGCCGTGATACCAGAATAAGTATACGGTAAGTCTTGGGTACCGAATCAGTTTGAGAAGAGATTCGTCGAAAGGAAAGCACCTACCATCTCACGCCGTCGTTGGAGGAGCTCATCCACACAACTATCCGCCTCCCGTACAGTCTGAGTCCAAGTCGGGTTCCCCTCCACGAGTCGCGCCACATCCGACGACGACTCCCGCGCCTTGCAGAACTATAACGACGGCGTGTACTAAATATCGAGGTATGTCCTTTCGACTACAGCGTTGATTGACGCCAACGCGTTAGTCTAAAGAACGACATCAATTAATGAAGAAAAGGTACCAATGCAAAAAACTTACCTTGCCATAACGGGGGCAACGCCGACATCCTCTCACTGTGCGGAGAGCTCTCAGCGATGTACTCTTGAAGCTTGAACGGGTCGTTCGCGTAGGGAAACAAAATCTGAAGGTTGCGCCGCCCGTTCCGTGAATATTGGATATGGTCGAAGAACACAACCAGAAACATCTACGAAAGAGCATGGCATGACGCGTCTGGCGTCGATAGAGCCAGTCTTGAGGCTAATTCTCCTGAGGTAAGGATTAGTGTTGATGGAAGTATCAAAGAAGACAAAACTTACCAAACTCGTGAAAGCAGCGGAATCTCTATCCTCGGTGAGTATCGAGCAGCCTCTCGGTGTAGGCAGCGACGAGCTCATCAAGAACAATGCCCCCTTCGCAACCATTCCGACGTCCTGGGTCCAACTTGAGATGATCCCGACCTCCTGCCCACAAGTCGCGCCACGTATAGCGGCTCCAGTGCGACCGACACGACCATAACGATGGCGTCTTCTTCGTATCCTTGTCAGAGTCGTCCGATGTCCGTAGTTCTGCCAGCCTACACGTTCGCTTAAAGGATGAAATCAGTCAATAAAGAAATAGTCGGTAATTAACAATCTTACCTGTGGACGTCGTGAATGGTGTAAAAGTCTTCAACCAAGGCGGCGGCGTCAAGGTAGAGGCGGCGTAATCCCGACCTCGCGCTCAGGACGTACACTAGGACCGTCTCAACGTGCTAGAAGTAAAAGATCAATAGGTTGACATCCGTGCCAGACACGGACTACTCACCAGCGTTGAGGAATACATATCAACTCCGGGGGCGTAACCACGGCCACGAAGAGGTCCGTATCCAGTGAGGCGAAGGCGGGATAGCACCGACACGAAACCAAGTGAAAAATGGACGCATCACGAAAACAACGTCCCAAGCAGCAGTCGGTTTCTTTGAAGACAGGTATCCAATGAGAACACTGCGGTAAGAGTAAGTCAAACACTTATGTAGGAAATGAACAAGGCCGACTTACTGGGATGTATGGTCCAGGCTGCGAGCTAGTCGCGATACCAAGCGAGCAAGCGAACTGTTTCAAAGGTCCTCATCGTCATGTCTTCTATGGGCTGGAGCTCACGGCGGAGAAAATGATTGAAGGTTGGTACGTACCCGTTGTCGGCGTCGATAGAAGATGGTGATGTCCGGCTATGCGCTCGTCGTGGTGGTGCAGATTTCTAGCGAAGTCTAGTCGGAAAGTCAATCGAGTCCAATGCGGCGGGAAAGCGCCAATAAACATGGAGAACAAAAAGCCGTCATCCAAGGCGAAGTCTACCTGGAGGTAAGCGACACAGCAGACAAAGGCAGCATCAACGACGTACCAAGTAGGCCGTCAATGAGCCGGGAGCCAGGGATAGTCGTTGGCTTGACAAGATCGCGTCCTGCACCTCACGTACTAGTTGCAAGTTCTAGAAAGGTCATGAGCAAGAGGGCGCAAGAACACAGCGAAGACAAAGACTTACCAGTGGACAGGGAACATGAGATGACGGCGCTGAGACTGGTGACAGTAAGCGAATGAAAACAAGGTGACAAGGCTGACATACCGGCGGGATGTTGGGCGGGAAAGCGGGATTCCAAGGATGACGACACACTCGTTGGGGTAGTCTTAAACAGCGCTGAAATCGAGTAAGCCAAATTCCGGGGAAACAAGGTTAGAACGAACCTTGTAGGCTTGTACTCTCGAGTCGTCGGTAAGTTCCTAGACAAAGATCCGCCTGAAGAGAAGGTAAGCAAGGACAGCGAGAAAAGGGAGCGTTGACGCCGTACCAGAGGTGCCGTACAGCAACAGGATATCCGGGAAAACGCGTCGAGAGTCGTTGGTCCGCGGTACAGGTGTCGTGTCACAAGGCGGCAAAAGTTCTTCGAGATGATTGTCAGCGTCGTTGTCGAGGAACATAGCGAAGACGACTGCTTACCAGAGTGCTCGATTGGAGGGTGCTGAGGGGCGGCGGGAACGAGTAAGTGAAAAGTGGGTGATGGTGGGAGGAGAGAAGCTGACCTGTCACAGCAACAAACTCGTCACGTTTTAAACACGTCGGGATCGTGTTGACGATGGCGGCGGGAACAACGATAGCGAAGACAAGCTGTAAATCGAGTGAGTGTAAAAAACAAAGGAGAAATGAGTGGCAAAGCGAACTGTGAGAGAAGGAAAGAGGGAAGAGTGGGAATGGGAGAATGATAGGTTTGGAGGAATTCCCTCGCCTTTTATCCCAACTTCAAACTGCTCAGGCTCCATCACACGGAAATACATCCGGTTAAGCGAATGCGGTTATGCGGGCCCGTCGGACAAGGGAGATCTTTTTAATATTGCGGCGCATATTACGCCGCCACACAATTCCGCTTTCTGTAAATTAGTCGCCCTGGGTACACGAGCGCGAGACGCGTATCAATCTAAGTAGAGTACAATCTAAACATTCATTTCAGTGAGCGTTCAAAGACGGCGGTGAGCCCAAACCAAATGGAACTTACCTCCTCCTTCAGAATGCATTGTATCGACTTTCCCGTCCTCGACCAATCTTCCAAGAGCGAAAACGCTGGAATTACATGCAGGGTCCACCTTCTATGATCTGATGTGAGTCATCCAACGGCGTCTGGACATGGGGATAGTGAAAACTTACAGCTTGGTCTTTTCACCCGGAATGGTGCAACGCTTCGCGTTGCCAATTCCCTTCTTCTGGGTGCGGAGAAAGTCGACCGTGTACGTTCTACAAACATGTGATATGTGTCAGCGCGCGAAATGAAGCCCGTTGAAACGCGGAAAAGGTACGAACCTTTTCTGCAATCCGTGCACACAGCGCAAATAGGGCGTTAACGTGGAATTGTATTGGTTCATAGAGTCGCAGGCAGTATATTACAAGTATGTACACCTAAGCCAATCATCAGATTTCACAACATCAAATGGGAAACGAGTTTTACCCAAAAGTAACGGAGGGACGGAGGACGAGGACGACTTCCGCGTCATTTCCCCACATCCGGCCTGGCCAAGATAAGATTGCAGATTCCCCAGACGCGTCATAGGGACCTCGATATCCTCGTGTCATCGATGGCGCAGGGTCCAGACGCCTCTGACGCGAAAAGTCGTCTTCAGGACGCGTTCTCCGCCCCAACAAGTATCGGATATCGAATTCCATAAAGCTGCAAGTAAGATCCAGGTAAATTAAGGGGGCCTAGATGTAGAAGAGAGTGGGAAACCACCAAGACGCGTTGGTGTAAGTGTCTTGAACATCGGACATGTGGTGGTACGAGTTCAAGCGATCTCGATCACCTGGGGGTACCTTGGCCGCATGTTGCCGTTTCATTAGAATGTTTTACCGCTAACTCCGAGCAGTTTGAAGGCCTGGAAGGTTGGCGCGACTCTAGTTATGCGCCCAGCGAGCGGAGCGAATACGTTTCATTGGCTGAGTGAAATCAACCTGGCGACCCGACGGACATCATCCCCAGGGTTCAGAGCATCAGATACACTGGTTTCTGGGCTCACCCTGGCTGAAGTTTTAGAGAAGTTGGATTTGGATGTTTCGGAGATACTCACTTCGCCGTAAGTATCACTACACGCAATATCTTCATATCTCTGTTTTTGTCTGACTTAGGGTGCAAACCATGTTTTATTGCTATCTTGTACTATACTCTAGGAGGTATTCTATGCATCGTAGAGACCTCCAGTGAAGTCTAAATTGCGATATACGCATTTGGAGAATCCATAAGTCGTACTATTCTAGTCTACGGTACATCTTTTGCGTTCAGTCACACAGAAGAGATTTCAACAACTCAGCTTCATTCGAGACGTATCTACAAGAGGTATATACACATCTACACTAAATATAGAGTATCCTACTGCAAGCCCCAGTGCGCTGTCCGTTCCCTTCGCCAGAATTATCCGCCCAGACGGAACTCATCCGCACGAATCGCAATCAACGTCAAAACGGGCCAAATCACGGCGCAATCAACGCGATGTGGATACGAGCTGAGAAAGAATTAGCTCCGTGAAATGATGACAATAAATTAGAGGCACGAACCTTATGCACCTCGAAATGACCGTGTGGTGTTTCAATCCTCGTTATCCTTGGGGCTGAAGACGGCGACGAACACGGTCAACGCGTACACCGTCGTGTATAACCACAGTATCAGTATCCAAGTCGTGTCACGGCCGAGTCGAAGTGTGGCGTAGTATTCCGGCAATACGTCGTTTTGACCGCAGTGAGGAGCTCGCAACGCGAGCGCAGCGGCGGAAGCGCCGCTGCTCACTGCGAACGGAGCTAATATCCAGTCGCTGCAATTAATAATTAGCAACAGAAGCCGAGAAAAGAAAAATGTCCGTACTCACTGACTTGATCACAAAACACGTCTAAATGGGGCCGTAAACCCGAACTGTGCGAGATCCAGATCGGTATCAACGGTATTTGCATTGGAGGGCTGGGCGCATGCCCGTAGGTCCGTGTAGGAAATGTAAGGGTTGTGGGGCGGGTTGAGAAGGCCTAGCGCGAAGGTAGGCGTCGATGGAGCTGGAATACGGTGGCGAAAGCGTGAGAAGCAAGTCATTGACGACGACAGAGTGTCAGTAGCGGCGCCCAAGTGCGGCGAAAATTCCAATCCAGTGTGTGGCGTGGCTTTTGGAGTCAAAGTTGTTATTTCAGTAGCCAGGAACTCCAGACGTGAGCGTAGCAATGGAAGCGGTGCTTCTCACCACAATTCAAACGAAGCTAAGGAAATAAATTAAGTCGTAAGTTCGAGAAACGAAGGAAACCAATATCACGTACCCAAGACGAATTCGTGACTAGGAAGTCCCAAAGCGGCCATAAACCCGAACGCCGTCAGATCCAGATCGACATAAAAGGCTGCGATTGGCCGAAGGAAGGGTGGGTAAGGATAGGTCCGTGTTAAAACTCCAAGGGCTCCGGGCGAGTTGGAGGCATTTAGCGAGTACGTAGTCGTCCTTAATGAGAGAAGGCGATGGTTACAGGCTCCTGGGCAAGTCGTTAATCAGAAAGACCTATCAGATCCGGGGTCCAGAGGAAGGCGACAGCAAAGTCGAAGTGTGGCGTCAAGTTTCGGCCAGAGATTGTTATCCCAGCAGTGAACAGCTCGGAACCCGAGCGCAGCGGCGGAAGCGCCGCTGTTCACTGCGAACGGAGCAAATATCAAGTCGCTGTAATTATTAATGAGCAACAGAAGCCGAGAAAAGCAAAATATCGTACTTACCAAGTTCATCGCCAAACGTGTCCAAATGGGGCCATAAACCCGAACATGGAGAGATCCAGATCGTAACTGATCAACGGTTATTTGTATCCGAAGGCTGTGTGCATGAGAGTAGTTCCGTGTTGGATTTGCAAAGGTTCCAAGCGGGTTGAGAACAACGTGGCCGTAGCGAGTGATGGGGGTGGACAGGCGCTGGAGACGAGGTGATATGATAGTCTCGATGACGAATATCCGAGAGAACCAGCGTCGAAGTGAGGTATGACCGGAATCGAGGCGTGTCATGGATTCGGGCACAAGTAGTTATGCAAGACCAGCAGGAAGAACCTCACAGCGCGAGTGCGGCGGCTGTAGCGCCGCCGTGAACTACAATTCAGCCCCAAATCAAGGTCCTGGACTAAGTCGTTAGTCCAGAAAGCGCGTCAAAACGAGATAACGTACCCAGAACGCAATCGTCATCAACATGTCCCGAAACGTCCATAAAACCGAGCCCCGTCAGATCCAAATCGGGATCAGCGGCCACCGGTAACCGCAGGCTGGACGGATGAGGGAAAGTCCTCGTTGTAATTAGAAGGGTTCCAGGCAAATTGAGAAGGTCTGGTGGGGAGCGTAGGGATGACGGAGGCGATGGTAAAGAGGTCTGAGGTGAGGTGTGTGAATACGACGACCCAGTAGCACCGGGATCCAAGGTGTTCCTAAAATCGAAATGTGGCGTAAATTCTTGGAGGCACATCGTTATCCCAGCAGTGAACAGCTCGGAACCCGAGCGCAGCGGCGGAAGCGCCGCTGTTCACTGCATCCCAGAGTGAAGATCACGGCACTGGGAAATGAGTTAGCGCGTTAATACACAAAGAACAAGGTAACGAACCTAGACGAGTTCACCGCCTAACGTCCCAATGCATCCGTAAACCCGAAACCCGGCAGATCCAGATCTCGATCAACGGCGCGATTATCCAGTAAAGAAGCAACTCGGGCCTGGCTCTACTGCAATCGAGGTTGAACTAACGGGATAGAATCAGAATTGAAGTGAAATTAAAGGCAAATATTCCCACCTTTTTCCCGAAAAAAAAGCCCGGCCGGCGAGGCCACCACACGCCAGACTCGGATGACAGCGGATTCCAAAGACGCGGAGATGTTCCTCGAGGCCGTGGAGCGAGCGAGGAGGCGGCGAAGCCGCCTCGCCTGACGGATCCCAATTAGTTCAGTATTATCACTGGAAATAGACTGAAACGTACCGTGTTTGATGGCGCATTAAATGAGATCTAAAGAAAACGGGTCAGAAATAGAAGTTGGAATAACCGGGAAATGCGTACCATTTCGCCAGGACCAAAAGCCGGTCCGGCGAGGACAACAACGCCCGTCCTAATTGAACATTGCATTTCCATAGCAATTAAATCGTTGTCCTGGTTGTAGAACGCCTGTCCCAGTGGCGGGGAAGTACCCGCCGCCTTTGCAAACGCGTTCATTAATGAACTGGAGACCACATAGAAACGTACAAACCTGGGCGCGTATTTATAGCGAATCTACGATAACATAAGCTCAAAATGACGCAAAAAACAGCCGGAAAAACGCACTTTTTCCCGAAATCCAAGCCTGGCCGGCGAGGCCACACACGCGGGACTAATCCCAAGATCCCGTTTATCGCGTTTTGACCTGGAGAATAATCGAGTTGTTGTTGATTATAAAGGCGCCGTAGGCGCCCACGCGTCTACGGAGCAAACAATCCAATTTGACGATCTTGCTGGTGATGGTACGAAGGAAAGCGTTAAGTTGCCGGATTCGGACGTTGCCGATCAACGTCTTTCTTGTTCTTCCCGTCATGTCGTTGCCGGCGGTCTCGCTAACCGACGCTTCTGGTGCTGAAATTCGGCTCCATTTGACGTCTTGTTCGCTTCTATGGGTCCTTGTGCTGTTATATCGCGTACTCGTGCCCAATATATGACGACGCACCATTTATCTGGCGCGACTCCCTCCCAAAAAATGTAAACCCGGTTCTGGACAAATTGAGGGACTCTCTGTCCTCGTGCACGTCGTCCTCGATAGGTATCTGCCAGGGTAAGGAGCGACTTTTATAGAACAAGGGAACACGCACCTTGTCCTCGGCGCCACAACGACTTTTGTGGTCTCAAAATTCTGATCGCAGTTATGGAGGAATTGAGGGGGTGCGACTGTTGGAACTGTCAGAACACTGGAGAGCACTGTCTGCACGACTGGACTTACCGTGTTTCGATATCGTTGACATTTTGACCTCGGATCTGGATGAATTGACGTGCTCTGGACCTCGAAGCAGTCAGTGTACGGACTGTGGAGTCGGTTCCTTTGCTTACCTTGTCGACGCCGTGCTCGTGTTCCGCCAAAGACTATATGAAAATTCAGCGGGCGAGCCGGGACAGACGACGACGAGCTTACCAACGGGGACGTTAACGTTGTTCCAGTCTGCAGAATGCGCCGAGACGATGAATCTTGAGCAGACGAGCGGTGTATCAATGAAGGTGAGCTCACCTTTCGATTTCCGTATGTCTGGCGGCGTCGACGGGGGCAAAGGTGACAGTAAGTGGGAGAGAAATGATGGGGAGTATAGTCTGACCTTCGTTCAGAGAAACAATTCAGGTCCCCGTGTAATGCAATATTCGGTGTAACAGTGACAGGTGTTACCGGAGCATCATCTTCTGTATTACGAATGGCGGTTAACGGCTTTCTCTTCTTTCGTGACTACACATTTCTGTATTCTTTGCACTACCATAATATTCATGTCTATCGAATCCTACAGATAACGCGCGTTGAACTAGACCACGGGAGCAGGAATACAGTATCATCAACACTTTGGCCACATAGAACACATTGATGCGTCGGAGGTCCCATTAGTCACTCGCTCCTTCTTTCGGGTCCAGATGTCCGCTCGCCAGAGGTATAAGTACCAGTGGAATTCACGTCAATTGTATCCCCACCCTTCTCAGGTCAGTGTTCTACCTCACCTCCAGTCCGGTACCACGGTGATGACAACCGCCTGTTGGACTGTGCGGCCTCCTGGTTGTCTGAACGTGCTTGACTGAATGTCGTGGCGCCAGCACCCGCACAGTTGGTACCGGCGACGATTTCTTTTTTTGTTGCCCATCTAGTGTATACGCAGTCACGCACCTTCGTACTATACTCTGTAACGTCGGTACTCTTTGCTGCAATCCATGATACCCTCGGGAGGGGAGACTATTGACAAAATTGCAAAAAGCTGATATAATTTCTGGACCTTGCAACATCGATAAGCTCAATCTACTTAAGTGCCAATCGTTCTTCGTGCGTACCAAACGCGAAGTCGAACAAAGGGAACACGAACGGCAGCCAGAAGAGGAAAGAAGAAGCCGAAGAGGAAGTGATTCCCCACGCTAAGCGCCTACTCCCAAACCCCGTCAACGACCTCTCCAAACCCATTCGACTATCCACCCAACACCCACCCAGGATGACTCTTCACTCTCTACTCGAACGCGCCCTCGTCCCTGGCTAGAGGCAACGGACACACAAGAAGAAGCGGACGTCAACGGACACGGATGGACCTCACAAGGAGAAGCGGACGTCAATGGAAGAGGCGCATGGACAAGAGTGCGCTTGCTGTGGCTAGTGCTGACTGCGTCTAGAGCGCGCGTTCAAGCCACGACGCCAACGCTGCTGCGCTAAAAAAAGCACGTCAAGACCATGCATTGGTGTTTAAACGCGAAACCCGCAGAGGTGATTCCCGCCGTTGTTGTTCCTGTTGATCCCGTCTTAACATGCGCTTCAGATGCTCGCGTTCATCCAGTCCCTGCCAAACGTCGTCGAGCGCATCCTCAAGCACATCTAGAACCCTCCGTCGTCGTCACCCGCGTCTACCATACTGTCCTCCGTTCCATCATCTCCGTCTTCGTCACCGCCGAAAAAGCGTAAAAACGTTGGGTCATCCACCGAAAATCCAGCTCCGAAACGCGTTCGGGTCAAGCCAAAGACAAAAAAACGCGCCAAGGACTGGGACAGTGGTTCCGAAGCGGACCCAGCCTCGTTGCCAGAGCCCATATTCTTCGCCAGCAGCAGTAGCAGGTCGACCTCGACCCCGTCGGCGCCTAGAAAGACGCGCAAGTGTTCAATAGACCTTCCATACGATATCGATTCACCCCACTTGTCGTCTTACGATGCCATCAAACCTTTAATGCGGACCTACAGATCATGTACGCGCGTCTACCGTTCCTTTCTGCACCCTTTAACCTTGTGCTAGTCTTCCACAACCCAGACGACCCCGATGACTGGACATGGAAACCCCATCCTGACCGCCCACCCGTAGCCGAGCTCGAGTATCCGAATGACCAGGCAACGGAGGAATTTATGCTCGTCGAGCCCAAGGACAAGGACCATTATAATCCTGTCTTCGACCTCGAAAACGCTCTATACGCCATCATCGCCAATTACATGACTCCAGATCAGCAACGACAGTTCGGCACTCTACCGCGGACCGATTTCCAGTTTGAAGACGACGAGGGACGACGACGATGACCAACATCAACGTTCACTGTCTCCTCCGGGGCCTCCAAAGCCTCTCCACATCTTCCGAAGAGCAATCACCACCAGAAATGGCCCGTTGTTCATTTCGGCGCTCAACGAGATCAACAAACTCATACGAAACCTCAAATACCCTTCATTGCCTAATGACCTCTTTGACGAGCCAGAGCGCAACTCCCTCATGTACAGCATCACTACATGGAATCAGATTCCGAAAAAGGTCCTTCTCCAAATCCTCGAGGAGAACTACCAACGGAGTGTCGGGCCCCATGTCGCTAGTCTACGGCAGTACGAGGCTTTCTCAAGCGAGGTCTATGGGGAACTCATGCCGAGTTTGTTCTACGAGATTATCGAAAGCTCGAACCTAGACGAGAATTCGCTTTTCTTGGACCTTGGCAGCGGTGTTGGCAACCTGGTCGTGCAGGCCAGCTTACAAACCGGTTGCCGGAGCTACGGCATCGAACTGCAGGAGAGCGCCTCCCGTGTGGCGGAGAACATGGTCCAGCACTTTCGGAGCCGGTGCGCCATGTGGGGGCTCAAGTGCGGCGACATCGAGGTGGAGAGGGAAGCATGCTCGAAAGCGCGCGCGCGTCGACGAATACATAAAGAGGCCGATCTTGTCGTTGTCGACAACAAGATGTTCAAGGAGGTCCTTAACGAGTCCTTGAAGCCCAAATTTCTGGACTTGAAGGACGGTGCAATCGTCATCAGCCTGAAGCCCTTCTCTGCCGTTAACGCGCGGGTTACAGAACGGAATCTAGACGACATGTCCGCCATCTTTGAGGTGAAGGAGCGGTTCTATCGGAGTGGGGATGTTAGTTGGGGAATAATCCGGGGTCATACTATGTGCACACGGTTAACAGGAACTCGTATGCGGATACGAGGTCGCGCTTTGAACAGTCGCGAAGCTCCAGCTCTAGACGGTCAAGGACATCCCGGTGATAGACAATTCACATTACTACTTATCGTTATACGCTCTTGACTTTGTACATACTTATACCTATTTAATTCTCAGTGTAGTTGTAAGTGTATATTGCTATGTGGAGAACTATCCTCGGCTTTCCTCGCTCGATGCTAGAACGGTTCCCGAATCCAAGTCAGCCTATGCCTGCAAGTCTGCTTGCGTGGCAGTCAACCAGGTGGTCGATTTCTTGCCCTCGTGCGCCTCGTCTTGTCAGCATGTCGAACGAGAGCGGCGCCGATGCGGTAGAGTCGTGTGCATGCTGACTTCCATGTCAAACACGGAATACTCACGTTGTCGTCGGTCCCTATACACTTACCAATGATTTCTGCTCAGTCTCGTTGCCTCCCTCATCCTTCATACATCCCGCAACTTGAACGCGATGGTTTCGGCTACCCCATCAATGCTGGGCACATCCCGAACTGCCAGACAATCCATCAACTGGCGAGAGACCATAGACCAGGCTGGTTTCTTCGCGGTTAGGGATCGTCTTGCTTGCGTGTCTTGCGCGTCGTGTGGCGATGGCTTAGATGTTCGTTGTGTCGGGCTCTCGGTTCGTCGCGTCTGTTGAGAAATTTACGGACACGGTTGCTGGAGGGTATCAGGCCGCAGTTCGCGCTTGAAGTGGTAATGCACGTAGTACCACTCTTACTTATGTCGTTGTAAGACTGATAACACAGATTTACTTTAACATGCCAGCTGGCAAGAGAGTCAGTTTACATTAAAGACAGTAATACTACAATAGTAGGAAGTAATGCACTGCAAAGGATAGGTTAGCATGAGGAACACAAGTATGCCATGAAAGAAACATACCAGATTAAGTCGGGGGACACGGCGCCGTGATACCAGAATAAGTATACGGTAAGTCTTGGGTACCGAATCAGTTTGAGAAGAGATTCGTCGAAAGGAAAGCACCTACCATCTCACGCCGTCGTTGGAGGAGCTCATCCACACAACTATCCGCCTCCCGTACAGTCTGAGTCCAAGTCGGGTTCCCCTCCACGAGTCGCGCCACATCCGACGACTCCCGCGCCTTGCAGAACTATAACGACGGCGTGTACTAAATATCCGAGGTATGTCCTTTCGACTACAGCGTTGATTGACGCCAACGCGTTAGTCTAAAGAACGACATCAATTAATGAAGAAAAGGTACCAATGCAAAAAACTTACCTTGCCATAACGGGGGCAACGCCGACATCCTCTCACTGTGCGGAGAGCTCTCAGCGATGTACTCTTGAAGCTTGAACGGGTCGTTCGCGTAGGGAAACAAAATCTGAAGGTTGCGCCGCCCGTTCCGTGAATATTGGATATGGTCGAAGAACACAACCAGAAACATCTACGAAAGAGCATGGCATGACGCGTCTGGCGTCGATAGAGCCAGTCTTGAGGCTAATTCTCCTGAGGTAAGGATTAGTGTTGATGGAAGTATCAAAGAAGACAAAACTTACCAAACTCGTGAAAGCAGCGGAATCTCTATCCTCGGTGAGTATCGAGCAGCCTCTCGGTGTAGGCAGCGACGAGCTCATCAAGAACAATGCCCCCTTCGCAACCATTCCGACGTCCTGGGTCCAACTTGAGATGATCCCGACCTCCTGCCCACAAGTCGCGCCACGTATAGCGGCTCCAGTGCGACCGACACGACCATAACGATGGCGTCTTTCTTCGTATCCTTGTCAGAGTCGTCCGATGTCCGTAGTTCTGCCAGCCTACACGTTCGCTTAAAGGATGAAATCAGTCAATAAAGAAATAGTCGGTAATTAACAATCTTACCTGTGGACGTCGTGAATGGTGTAAAAGTCTTCAACCAAGGCGGCGGCGTCAAGGTAGAGGCGGCGTAATCCCGACCTCGCGCTCAGGACGTACACTAGGACCGTCTCAACGTGCTAGAAGTAAAAGATCAATAGGTTGACATCCGTGCCAGACACGGACTACTCACCAGCGTTGAGGAATACATATCAACTCCGGGGGCGTAACCACGGCCACGAAGAGGTCCGTATCCAGTGAGGCGAAGGCGGGATAGCACCGACACGAAACCAAGTGAAAAATGGACGCATCACGAAAACAACGTCCCAAGCAGCAGTCGGTTTCTTTGAAGACAGGTATCCAATGAGAACACTGCGGTAAGAGTAAGTCAAACACTTATGTAGGAAATGAACAAGGCCGACTTACTGGGATGTATGGTCCAGGCTGCGAGCTAGTCGCGATACCAAGCGAGCAAGCGAACTGTTTCAAAGGTCCTCATCGTCATGTCTTCTATGGGCTGGAGCTCACGGCGGAGAAAATGATTGAAGGTTGGTACGTACCCGTTGTCGGCGTCGATAGAAGATGGTGATGTCCGGCTATGCGCGCTCGTCGTGGTGGTGCAGATTTCTAGCGAAGTCTAGTCGGAAAGTCAATCGAGTCCAATGCGGCGGGAAAGCGCCAATAAACATGGAGAACAAAAAGCCGTCATCCAAGGCGAAGTCTACCTGGAGGTAAGCGACACAGCAGACAAAGGCAGCATCAACGACGTACCAAGTAGGCCGTCAATGAGCCGGGAGCCAGGGATAGTCGTTGGCTTGACAAGATCGCGTCCTGCACCTCACGTACTAGTTGCAAGTTCTAGAAAGGTCATGAGCAAGAGGGCGCAAGAACACAGCGAAGACAAAGACTTACCAGTGGACAGGGAACATGAGATGACGGCGCTGAGACTGGTGACAGTAAGCGAATGAAAACAAGGTGACAAGGCTGACATACCGGCGGGATGTTGGGCGGGAAAGCGGGATTCCAAGGATGACGACACACTCGTTGGGGTAGTCTTAAACAGCGCTGAAATCGAGTAAGCCAAATTCCGGGGAAACAAGGTTAGAACGAACCTTGTAGGCTTGTACTCTCGAGTCGTCGGTAAGTTCCTAGACAAAGATCCGCCTGAAGAGAAGGTAAGCAAGGACAGCGAGAAAAGGGAGCGTTGACGCCGTACCAGAGGTGCCGTACAGCAACAGGATATCCGGGAAAACGCGTCGAGAGTCGTTGGTCCGCGGTACAGGTGTCGTGTCACAAGGCGGCAAAAGTTCTTCGAGATGATTGTCAGCGTCGTTGTCGAGGAACATAGCGAAGACGACTGCTTACCAGAGTGCTCGATTGGAGGGTGCTGAGGGGCGGCGGGAACGAGTAAGTGAAAAGTGGGTGATGGTGGGAGGAGAGAAGCTGACCTGTCACAGCAACAAACTCGTCACGTTTTAAACGCGTCGGGATCGTGTTGACGATGGCGGCGGGAACAACGATAGCGAAGACAAGCTGTAAATCGAGTGAGTGTAAAAAACAAAGGAGAAATGAGTGGCAAAGCGAACTGTGAGAGAAGGAAAGAGGGAAGAGTGGGAATGGGAGAATGATAGGTTTGGAGGAATTCCCTCGCCTTTTATCCCAACTTCAAACTGCTCAGGCTCCATCACACGGAAATACATCCGGTTAAGCGAATGCGGTTATGCGGGCCCGTCGGACAAGGGAGATCTTTTTAATATTGCGGCGCATATTACGCCGCCACACAATTCCGCTTTCTGTAAATTAGTCGCCCTGGGTACACGAGCGCGAGACGCGTATCAATCTAAGTAGAGTACAATCTAAACATTCATTTCAGTGAGCGTTCAAAGACGGCGGTGAGCCCAAACCAAATGGAACTTACCTCCTCCTTCAGAATGCATTGTATCGACTTTCCCGTCCTCGACCAATCTTCCAAGAGCGAAAACGCTGGAATTACATGCAGGGTCCACCTTCTATGATCTGATGTGAGTCATCCAACGGCGTCTGGACATGGGGATAGTGAAAACTTACAGCTTGGTCTTTTCACCCAGAATGGTGCAACGCTTCGCGTTGCCAATTCCCTTCTTCTGGGTGCGGAGAAAGTCGACCGTGTACGTTCTACAAACATGTGATATGTGTCAGCGCGAAATGAAGCCCGTTGAAACGCGGAAAAGGTACGAACCTTTTCTGCAATCCGTGCACACAGCGCAAATAGGGCGTTAACGTGGAATTGTATTGGTTCATAGAGTCGCAGGCAGTATATTACAAGTATGTACACCTAAGCCAATCATCAGATTTCACAACATCAAATGGGAAACGAGTTTTACCCAAAAGTAACGGAGGGACGGAGGACGAGGACGACTTCCGCGTCATTTCCCCACATCCGGCCTGGCCAAGATAAGATTGCAGATTCCCCAGACGCGTCATAGGGACCTCGATATCCTCGTGTCATCGATGGCGCAGGGTCCAGACGCCTCTGACGCGAAAAGTCGTCTTCAGGACGCGTTCTCCGCCCCAACAAGTATCGGATATCGAATTCCATAAAGCTGCAAGTAAGATCCAGGTAAATTAAGGGGGCCTAGATGTAGAAGAGAGTGGGAAACCACCAAGACGCGTTGGTGTAAGTGTCTTGAACATCGGACATGTGGTGGTACGAGTTCAAGCGATCTCGATCACCTGGGGGTACCTTGGCCGCATGTTGCCGTTTCATTAGAATGTTTTACCGCTAACTCCGAGCAGTTTGAAGGCCTGGAAGGTTGGCGCGACTCTAGTTATGCGCCCAGCGAGCGGAGCGAATACGTTTCATTGGCTGAGTGAAATCAACCTGGCGACCCGACGGACATCATCCCCAGGGTTCAGAGCATCAGATACACTGGTTTCTGGGCTCACCCTGGCTGAAGTTTTAGAGAAGTTGGATTTGGATGTTTCGGAGATACTCACTTCGCCGTAAGTATCACTACACGCAATATCTTCATATCTCTGTTTTTGTCTGACTTAGGGTGCAAACCATGTTTTATTGCTATCTTGTACTATACTCTAGGAGGTATTCTATGCATCGTAGAGACCTCCAGTGAAGTCTAATTGCGATATACGCATTTGGAGAATCCATAAGTCGTACTATTCTAGTCTACGGTACATCTTTTGCGTTCAGTCACACAGAAGAGATTTCAACAACTCAGCTTCATTCGAGACGTATCTACAAGAGGTATATACACATCTACACTAAATATAGAGTATCCTACTGCAAGCCCCAGTGCGCTGTCCGTTCCCTTCGCCAGAATTATCCGCCCAGACGGAACTCATCCGCACGAATCGCAATCAACGTCAAAACGGGCCAAATCACGGCGCAATCAACGCGATGTGGATACGAGCTGAGAAAGAATTAGCTCCGTGAAATGATGACAATAAATTAGAGGCACGAACCTTATGCACCTCGAAATGACCGTGTGGTGTTTCAATCCTCGTTATCCTTGGGGCTGAAGACGGCGACGAACACGGTCAACGCGTACACCGTCGTGTATAACCACAGTATCAGTATCCAAGTCGTGTCACGGCCGAGTCGAAGTGTGGCGTAGTATTCCGGCAATATGTCGTTTTGACCGCAGTGAGGAGCTCGCAACGCGAGCGCAGCGGCGGAAGCGCCGCTGCTCACTGCGAACGGAGCTAATATCCAGTCGCTGCAATTAATAATTAGCAACAGAAGCCGAGAAAAGAAAAATGTCCGTACTCACTGACTTGATCACAAAACACGTCTAAATGGGGCCGTAAACCCGAACTGTGCGAGATCCAGATCGGTATCAACGGTATTTGCATTGGAGGGCTGGGCGCATGCCCGTAGGTCCGTGTAGGAAATGTAAGGGTTGTGGGGCGGGTTGAGAAGGCCTAGCGCGAAGGTAGGCGTCGATGGAGCTGGAATACGGTGGCGAAAGCGTGAGAAGCAAGTCATTGACGACGACAGAGTGTCAGTAGCGGCGCCCAAGTGCGGCGAAAATTCCAATCCCAGTGTGGCGTGGCTTTTGGAGTCAAAGTTGTTATTTCAGTAGCCAGGAACTCCAGACGTGAGCGTAGCAATGGAAGCGGTGCTTCTCACCACAATTCAAACGAAGCTAAGGAAATAAATTAAGTCGTAAGTTCGAGAAACGAAGGAAACCAATATCACGTACCCAAGACGAATTCGTGACTAGGAAGTCCCAAAGCGGCCATAAACCCGAACGCCGTCAGATCCAGATCGACATAAAAGGCTGCGATTGGCCGAAGGAAGGGTGGGTAAGGATAGGTCCGTGTTAAAACTCCAAGGGCTCCGGGCGAGTTGGAGGCATTTAGCGAGTACGTAGTAGTCCTTAATGAGAGAAGGCGATGGTTACAGGCTCCTGGGCAAGTCGTTAATCAGAACGACCTATCAGATCCGGGGTCCAGAGGAAGGCGACACCAAAGTCGAAGTGTGGCGTCAAGTTTCGGCCAGAGATTGTTATCCCAGCAGTGAACAGCTCGGAACCCGAGCGCAGCGGCGGAAGCGCCGCTGTTCACTGCGAACGGAGCAAATATCAAGTCGCTGTAATTATTAATGAGCAACAGAAGCCGAGAAATGCAAAATATCGTACTTACCAAGTTCATCGCCAAACGTGTCCAAATGGGGCCATAAACCCGAACATAGAGAGATCCAGATCGTAATTGATTAACGGTTATTTGTATCCGAAGGCTGTGTGCATGAGCGTAGTTCCGTGTTGGATTTGCGAAGGTTCCAAGCAGGTTGAGAACAACGCGGCCGTAGCGAGTGATAGGGGTGGACAGGCGCTGGAGACGAGGTGATACGATAGTCTCGACGACGAATATCCGAGAGAACCGGCGTCACAGTGAGGTATGATCGGGGTGTCATGGATTCGGGCACAAGTAGTTATGCAAGACCAGCAGGAAGAACCTCGCAGCGCGAGTGCGGAGGCTGTAGCGCCGCCGTGAACTACAATTCAGCCCTAAATCAAGGGCCTGGACTAAGTCGTTAGTCCCAAAAGCGCGTCAAAACGAGATAACGTACCCAGAACGCAATTGTCATCAACATGTCCTGAAACGTCCATAAAACCGAGCCCCGTCAGATCCAAATCGGGATCAGCGGCCACCGGTAACCGCAGGCTGCACGGATGAGGGAAAGTCCGCATTGTAATTAGAAGGGTTCCAGGCAAATTGAGAAGGTCTGGGTGGGGAGCGTAGGGATGACTGAGGCGACGGTAAAGAGGTCTGAGGTGAGGTGTGTGAATACGACGACCCAG
Organism: Hymenopellis raphanipes; assembly: GCA_036872995.1. Lineage (NCBI taxonomy): Eukaryota > Fungi > Basidiomycota > Agaricomycetes > Agaricales > Physalacriaceae > Hymenopellis > Hymenopellis raphanipes. The sequence continues at coordinate 1,071,044 of JAYMDG010000001.1, forward strand.
TAGCACCGAGATCCAAGCAGGTGTTCCTAAAATCGAAGTGTGGCGTAGAGTTTCGACCACACATCGTTATTCCAGCAGTGAACAGCTCGCAGCGCGAGCGCAGCGGCGGAAGCGCCGCTGTTCACTGCATCCATAGTTAAGATCACGGCACTGGGAAATGAATTAGCACGCTAGTACAGAAAGAACAAGTAACGTACCGTGACGAGTTGACCGCCTAAACGTCCCAATCCGTTCGCACGCCCGAATCCCGTGAGATCCAGATCTCGATCAACGGCGCAATTGTCCGCTAAAGAGGAAACTGGGGCCTGGCTCCATTGCAATACGAGGTTGAACTAACGGGGTAAAGTCAGGATTGAAGGTGAGATTAAAGGCAAATATTCCCACCTTTTTCCCAAAAAAAAAGCCTGGCCGGCGAGGCCACCACACGCCATACTCGGATGACAGCGAGTTCCAATGACGCGGAGATGTTCCTCGAAGGGTTGGAGCGGGCGAGGAGGTGGCGCAGCCGCCTCGCCTAATGTATCCCAATCAGATCAATATTATCACTGCGAATAGAACGAAACGTACCGTTATGATGGCGCATTAAATTTGATCTAGAGAACACGGGTCAGAAATAGAAGTTGGAATAAACGGGAAATGCGTACCATTTCGCCAGGACCAAAAGCCGGTCCGGCGAGGACAACCACGCCCGTCCCAATTCAACACTGTGTTTCCATGGCGATGAAATCGTCGTCCTGGATGTATAACGCCTGTCCCGGCGGTGGCGAAGCCAGTGCCACCTTTGCAGATATGTTCATTAATGCACTGGAGAACTGATAAAAACTGACATTGATGGGGTAGGTATCCAGAACGAATCTACGACCAAATAAGCTTCAAATCACGCAAAAAAAGAAGGAAAAAACGCACTTTTCCCCAAAACCTAAGCCTGGCCGGCGAGGCCACACACGCGGGACTAATCCTAAGATCCCGTTTGTCGCGTTTTAAGCTGGTAGAATAATCGATTTGTCGAATATGGAGGCGCCGTAGGCGCCAACGCATCGATGGAGCAAACAATCCAATTTGACGATCTTGCTGGTGATGGTATGAAGGAAAGCGTATAGTTGCCGGATTCGGATGTTGCCGATCAACGTCTTTCTTGTTCTCCCTGTCATGTCGGTACTCCTGAATTCATTAACCGACGCTTCTGGTGTGGAAATTCGGCCTCATTTGACGTGTTGTTCGCTTCTGTGGGTCCTTGTGCTGTTATATCGCGTACTCGTGCCCAATATATGACGACGCACCATTTATCTGGCGCGACTCCCTCCCAAAAAATGTAAACCCGGTTCTGGACAAATTGAGGGACTCTCTGTCCTCGTGCACGTCGTCCTCGATAGGTATCTGCCAGGGTAAGGAGCGACTTTTATAGAACAAGGGAACACGCACCTTGTCCTCCGCGCCACAACGACTTCTGTGGTCTCAAAATTCTGATCGCAGTTATGGAGGAATTGAGGGGGTGCGACTGTTGGAACTGTCAGAACACTGGAGAGCACTGTCTGGACGACTGGACTTACCGTGTTTCGATATCGTTGACAACTTGACATTTTGACCCCGGATCTGGATGAATTGACGTGCTCTGGACCTCGAAGCAGTCAGTGTACGGACTGTGGAGTCGGTTCCTTTGCTTACCTTGTCGACGCCGTGCTCGTGTTCCGCCAAAGACTATACGAAAATTCAGCGGGCGAGCCGGGACAGACGACGACGAGCTCACCAACGGGGACGTTGTTCCAGTCTGCAGAATGCGCCGAGACGATGAATCTTGAGCAGACGAGCGGTGTATCAATGAAGGTGAGCTCACCTTTCGATTTCCGTAGGTCTGGCGGCGTCGACGGGGGCAAAGGTGACGGTAAGTGGGAGAGAAATGATGGGGAGTATAGTCTGACCTTCGTTCAGAGAAACAATTCAGGTCCCCGTGTAATGCAATATTCGGTGTAACAGTGACAGGTGTTACCGGAGCATCATCTTCTGTATTACGAATGGCGGTTAACAGCTTTCTCTTCTTTCGCGACTACACATTTCTGTATTCTTCACACTACCATAATATTCATGTCTATCGAATCCTACAGATAACGCGCGTTGAACTAGACCACGGGAGCAGGAATACAGTATCATCAACACTTTGGCCACATAGAACACATTGATGCAACGGCGCACCTATTAGTCACTCGCTCCTTCTTTCGGGTCCAGATGTCCGCTCGCCAGAGGTATAAGTACCAGTGGAATTCACGTCAATTGTACCACCCTTCTTCACACCGTCGTTATGACAGGTCAGTGTTCTACCTCGCCTCTTGTCCGGTACCACAGTGATGACGACTGCCTCTTGGACTGTGCGGTCCCCTGGTTGTCTGAACGTGCTTGACTGAATGTCGTGGCGCCAGCAACCGCACAGTTGGTACCGGCGATGATTTCTTTTTTTATTCGCGCCACTGTAGACACGCGGTCACGCACCTTCGTAGTATGACTTGTAATGTCCGTACTCTTTTGTTGAATTCACGATACCTTCGGGAGGGGGAACTATTGACAAAATACCAAAAACCTCTAATAAATTCTCGACCTTGCAACGTCTCAAAGCTCAATCTACTTAAGTGCCAATCGTCCTTCGTGCGTACCAAACGCGAAGCCGAACAAACGGCAGCCAGAAGAGGAAAGAAGAAGCCCACTTTAGTCCCGCTGTTTGGAAGAGGAAGTGATTCCCCACGCTAAGCGCCTGTCAACAACCTCCCAAACCTCGTCAACGACCCCACTCGACTATCCACCCAACACCCACCCAAGATGACTCTTCACTCTCTCCTCGAACGCGTCCTCGTCCCTGGCTAGAGGCAAGGGACATACAAGAAGAAGCGGACGTCAACGGACACGGATGGACCTCACAAGGAGAAGCGGACGTCAATGGAAGAGGCGCATGGGCAAGAGTGCGCTTGCTGTGGCTAGCGCTGACTGCGTCTAGAGCGCGCGTTCAAGCCACGACGCCAACGCAGCCAGGCTAAAAGCACGTCAAGACCATGGATTGGTGTTTAAACGCGAAACCCGCAGAGGTGATTCCCGCCGTTGTTGTCCCCGTTGATCCCGTCTTGACGTGCTCATCAGATGCGCGCGTTCATCCAGTCCCTGCCAAACGTCGTTGAGCGCATCCAGAACCCTTCATTTGTCGACCTCCTTGTCACCCGCGTCTACCATACTGTCCTCCGTTCCATCATCTCCGTCTTCGTCACCGCCGAAAAAGCGTAAAAACGTTGGGTCATCCACCGAAAATCCAGCTCCGAAACGCGTTCGGGTCAAGCCAAAGACAAAAAAACGCGCCAAGGACTGGGACAGTGGTTCCGAAGCGGACCCAGCCTCGTTGCCGGAGCCCATATTCTTTGCCAGCAGCAGTAGCAGGTCGACCTCGACCCCATCGGCGCCTAGAAAGACGCGCAAGTGTTCAATAGACCTTCCATACGATATTAATTCACCCCACTTGTCGTCCTACGATGCCATCAAACCTTTAATGCGCACCTACAGATCATGTACGCGCGTCGACCTTTCCTTTCTGCATCCTCTAACCTTGTCCTAGTCTTCCACAACCCAGACGACCCCGATGACTGGACATGGAAACCCCATCCTGACCGCCCACCCGTAGCCGAGCTCGAGTATCCGAATGATCAGGCAACGGAGGAATTCATGCTCGTCGAGCCCAAGGACAAGGACCACTATAATCCTGTCTTCGATCTCGAGAACGCTCTCTACGCCATCATCGCCAATTACATGACTCCAGATCAGCAACGACAGTTCGGCACTCTACCGCGGACCGATTTCCAGTTTGAAGACGACGAGGACGACGACGATGACGAACATCAACGTTCACTGTCTCCTCCGGGGCCTCCAAAGCCTCTCCACATCTTCCGAAGAGCAATCACCACCAGAAATGGCCCGTTGTTCATTTCGGCGCTCAACGAGATCAACAAACTCATACGAAACCTCAAATACCCTTCATTGCCTAATGACCTGTTTGACGAGCCAGAGCGCAACTCCCTCATGTACAGCATCACGACATGGAATCAGATTCCGAAAAAGGTGCTTCTCCAAATCCTCGAGGAGAACTACCAACGCAGTGTCGGTCCCCATGTCGCTAGTCTACGGCAGTACGAGGCTTTCTCAAGCGAGGTCTATGGAGAACTCATGCCGAGTTTGTTCTACGAGATTATCGAAAGCTCGAACCTAGACGAGAATTCGCTTTTCTTGGACCTTGGCAGCGGTGTTGGCAACCTGGTCGTGCAGGCCAGCTTACAAACCGGTTGCCGGAGCTACGGCATCGAACTGCAGGAGAGCGCCTCCCGTGTGGCGGAGAACATGGTCCAGCACTTTCGGAGCCGCTGCGCCATGTGGGGGCTCAAGTGCGGCGACATAGAGGTGGAGAGGGGAAGCATGCTCGAAAGCGCGCGCGTCGACGAATACATAAAAGAGGCTGCTCTTGTCGTTGTCGACAACAAGATGTTCAAGGAGGTCCTTAACGAGTCCTTGAAGCCCAAATTTCTGGACTTGAAGGACGGTGCGATCGTCATCAGCCTGAAGCCCTTCTCTGCCGTTAACGCGCGGGTTACAGAACGGAATCTAGACGACATGTCCGCCATCTTTGAGGTGGAGGAGCGGTTCTATCGGAGCGGGGATGTTAGTTGGGGGAATAATCCGGGGTCATACTATGTGCACACGGTTAACAGGAACTCGTATGCGGATACGAGGTCGCGCTTTGAACAGTCGCGAAGCTCCAGCTCTAGACGGTCAAGGACATCCCGGTGATAGACAATTTGCATTACTACTTATCGTTATACGCTCTTGACTTTGTACATACTTATACCTATTTTTCAGTTAATTCTCAGTGTAGTTGTAAGTGTATATTGCTATCTGGAGAACTATCCTCGGCTTTCCTCACTCGATGCTTTTCATCACAGTTCTCAAATCCATGCCTGCACTGCAAGCCTGCTTGCGTGGCACTCAACCAGGAACAATCATTCCGGCTTCGCGGCACGTCTGGTTCTCATTCGCCATTTTCCTTTACACTCAATGCCAACTCAATGCAACGAATGAGACCATTTCATGCCATTTAAAATCAAGCGTGGTAACTCATGGCCAAGTTGTGGCGCAACGCAAGGTTGACATCACAGTCACACGAAGTCACATCAATGGAGGCTGTCACGCGTTGACGCGTTCACTTCTTACCGCCATCATGGTCAGCATCTCAAGAAATCCACGAATGTTCGCTGAATTTCCTTTAGGATCCCTCATACAGAATTGTACCCTCCTCTGCTGCCAAGACTGCCTCAGTGCAGGAAACCGCTGGCAGCCTCGGTCTGCACGATACCCTCCAATATGGACCGCGGACGATCGCCACGGAAGTCAAGACAGAGAGCGGCTTGAAGGAGCGTCTAGAATCGGTGCGCAGCCCACTTTGATAGTAGTCGTTTATGTGTGTTGAATGAAGCCCGTGTAGTGGGAAGAGACCCAGGATAACCTGAAGCTCACGATGCAGCGCAATGTGTATGGCATGCACGCCCCGATGCGGCTGTTGATGGAACGCAAGATCGTCTCTGTGGTTCGTCTTTTCCCCCTCATATAAAGGCCTATCCATTGATCGAACTACTTGTAGAACCCCCACATGCCCGCGCTCCCCCAATCAAACCTGCATCTCGACATCCTAATGGGTCGCGACGAAACCATAGAACCCGGAGACATTTTTGGCGGTACGATTGCGCGTTCTTTCATTCTTACCCGTGTAACTCATGACGTCCTTATGCTAGGTTTGGAGAACGGCGGCTCCTTGAACATTCATAGAGACATGGAAAAGAAGCGCAACATATAATATGATTGTCTGTCTGTACCACCAATACATGAAACGCTCGCAAATTGGATGTACAGACCGACGGAGTCCTCCCGGGAATTCCACGAGTATGATATGGATATCGTCTACTGACCCTCTGACTCATGCCATCGTTCGCACTTACGCGTCGCTCGCGTGCTCACAGCAACTGGCTTATCACAAGCTCGCACGGACTGACTCATGCCCATTGTTCTCCAGACTATATAAGCAGTTGCGTTGTCCGTCCCCCATATGCTGCTCTCAAGGTCAAGCCATGCTAGGTTTTATGTGTATCTCGTCATTTCAGGTCATACAGAAATTGATATAGGTAAGAATAAGACTACAGCTAACAGATAGATTGATGATTTTATAAGGATACAGTGTTCAGGGTTTGGGGGTATGTGGGTGCAAGTGGGTATCGAATGCATAGCGCGACAGCAAGTGGATAGAAATGCGAATGGGATAATAGGATCTTGGTGGTCACGCTATGAGACGAGGAGCACCCACTCATCGGGACTGCGGGGGCTCTTGGGGGCGAGCCCCGCAAAGCGGGTCTTGGCGCCGAGAAAGTCGACGCGCTTGATGCCCTTCTTCTGCTCCATGAGCCTGTACGGCTCCGGCATCGCCTGAACGCGCCTGTAGAACGCGTCGCGCACGCTCGCGCGCGCCTCGGGCCGGTTCGGGTCGGCGAACGCCCGCGCGCACTCCTGGTCGTGGACGGGCGCGCGCAGTTGGGTGTACAGTGCGGAAAGGACGTCCTGGACCGTGACATATGGCGTGCCCGCGACGTGGATCTGCCAGTTTGGGTTATCGGCAATGGTGATGATCAGCTTGGGGAGGGCGGGGGACGTCGCGGGCTTGGCGAGCTCGTGTATGGGGAAGCGGCTTTGGGGGTGGTAGAGGTTCTCGACGGGGAGTGTGAGGTTGTATGTGAAGTGCGGGGACGCGAGCACGGGGTGGGGTTTGCAGGACATGGGGGGCAGGGGGATGTATGATGCCCCGTACGACCCCGCGCCGGGCGATAGGGACGGCAGATCGAGGTACTGCGCCGCCGGCGTGGGCGGCTGCATCGCGTAGTGGTATTGTGTGGGGTAGTGTACGCCGGGCATTGTGGTGTGTGTGGTGCGTGTGGATAAGTAGTGGAAGGATTTAGCTGAACGCGAGTCATTATATAGTATATACACGCGCGACTGATGAAGGCGATGAGAGAGGAAAATCCGGAATAGGGCACGTCAAGGTGACTCACTGCCTCTCATTCCATCAGGGGATCGCACAGGTTCGCACCCAATTGAACGCAATCTCGTGCCTCGGAAGCGTCGCCCGAGCTTTGTGGTCTTCCCTTGACTCAAAAATCAACTCACAGGTGACTCGGTGTACACTTGTGGGACCCTTTCCGCATACCCCGATCGCGCGTTATTTCCATCGCTCGACACGTTTGACTGCGTGGAGGCCTCTTGCTCTCTGCTCTCGACCTTAATTTATCTGCTAACGAGAGGCATTTGCGCAGCCTCCGTGATCCACGCCGAGAGGGAGCGCTTAGGCGCCCGCATCTGTCATACCATCAGCACGCGTCCGATAACGATCTCATACCACTTCACCATTGTACTGTGTACGAGGATCGTCGCTGATCGCAGCTAGTACTCGCGACATACAGAACGTTTCGCGTCGTTACTCGTACTGTGTTCATTGTTATGACACGCACCCTCCGTGAGGCGGCCGCGAGATAGCTGTCGAGTGACCTGTGCAGGCGCTTAACCGCGATATAGATAGCGCTTCCAGAAAAACAACACACACCGCCATCGCGCCAGACGTCAATGCCACTTCACTTCTAGAACGAGTATTCACCGCCTCAAACTCGAGCTCCACATGCATTCACTCATAGCCCGACAGATTTTACCGATTACTGCTGTTACAGTGTGGCACGCGCGATCTTTTAGCTGTTCTTCGTTCTGTTCGGTTCTCTGCCAACCGCAACATAACAGAATACATTTAAATATATCTTCCTTGACTGTTTGATTGAGCGCATACCTTGATATGGAGCACCATCCTGTCTTGATACAGGTTTTGCAATTCTGCGTTAATTGGGTCTCTTGCCTTCGATCTTACTTGTTAGATTCTCATACGCAGGGGCTGCTGCACCCGCACACTGTTAATAACTCTCATGTTTTCAAAGTTCAATTGAGGTTATGTGACCTACAACCATACAAATAGAACCAGGGCCCTTGAATGCAGAAGAAGTGTTGGCTGGGACTAATCAAAACCTATGGTGTTGCGTACAGGTACTCGGTCAAAAAACCGCCCGACAAGCTGTTAAGAACAAATACAATAAATAAGTATTATATGGATTCTTCCATCAAACGCTCCTTTACGTGTCCTGGACATAGTTGCCTAATTCAATGAATCAGTCTCCTTCAGCATAGCTTTGAATCATAAACGTAAAACCTACCAGGAAATACTCCTTGCTGCCCATTCAACCTACCCGTCCACCAATCCTCCGCACTCGCAGTACGCTCTACAATCTCTATTCTATCACCCGTGTTGAAAGATAGATCGCCATCAGCCTGCGCTGCAAAGTCGTATAAGGCAACAACGTATTGGACCGCAGGCTTCGGCTTGGGCTTCAGTGGCGGCGGAGGTGGAGGCGCTCGTTTCGTCGCAGCCGCTGCTGCTGCTGGGGTGTAAGGTGGAGGAGGCGCAGCAGCAGCTCCAGGTGGTGGTGGCGGCGCTTTCTTCACAAAGGAAGACGCGGTAGATGCCGTACGTGACATCGGAGGAGATTTCGATGACGTGGTGGCCGTAGTGGCGGATCGACCCAATGCAGCACCACCGCCATTCGCGCGATTTTGTTGCACCAATTTTGCTGTTGAAGACGTCAGAAATATGTCGAGACGCCTTGTGGATGATAGGACGCACAAACAGATATGATTCTTTTCGTGATATTAAGCTCTTCGATCCGACTCCAAGCATCGGTACGCGCATTTTCATACTCTTCGCCGATTTGGCTTCCTGGAATACTGGAGATATCATATTTGGCTTCCTCGGCAAATCCGTTCATCTTCTCCAGGATGATGTAGAAGATATTGAGCCTTGATCACGATGAGAGGTTTGTGTTGGTCAAGCAGGATAGAACCAGAACGCACTGCATGTAGAAGAACGAATGGAAGAGGGGATCGATGAATTGAGTCGAGAGCGTCATGAACCGAGGGAGATCGTTCTTCAACGCGGTGTTGATATAATCATATTCGTTGGTCGCTAGTTCAAAGTCTTGTTCCAGCTGGAAGGAATGAGCCACAATGTACGAGCACAGGGATAATCATACCTTGAACAAATTCTTCTCATCACTCAGGGACTTTTCCTTCTTGTCTCTCAGCTTTGTCAAGGATTGGTTGAAGCGGTCGTAATCCGTCAACTGTCACACGATAAGTCTTCAATGGCGCAGTTCGGTTAAACACGCACCTTGTGTTCCCGTTTGGTGATACTCTTCCTGATCATCTTGAGTATAGTCTGCAGCTCCTTGGTGGGACCCATAATTCGGCTCTCAATGAGCTCCAATTCCGGTCCGATACTACCTCGGAGTTCGTCCATGGCATTCTGGTACTTGTCCACGCTGTGTATGGTGTGCGACGCCTCTGGATGCTTGCCCAACAAGTCGTACTCGCCCGCGATGGGATGCATGATTGTGGAAAAGTGGGTTCCGTAGCCAGCCCCGCACGTAAAGAGACCTAACACAATTCAGATAACTGTCTATAGAGTATCTTGCGGAGTATTTTAATACCATTGACAGCGTCCATGAAGGCCTTGGTGTCCTTGAGCAACTTTTCCGACGCTTGTTCCATGTTCGCAAAATGGCGTTGATACTCGTCGAATTCGGGATCATTGCTCTCTATTCGGCCGCGTTTTAGGAATATATATCCAGTATTCTAGCGAGTGATACCGACTTTTGGACATTCCCACTTTGGATGTCACCATAAATGGCGTTCTGCTCCGAAGTCAGTGGGGTGTGCAGACTGTAATTGATGTATGGGGCGTACCGTTTCACAGCTTTTGTGAAGCCCTTCATGGTGGCGACGACGACGACGACGGTGATGGTGAGGGGAAGAGTAGAGTGCACTACGGATTGCACCGCCAATGCCGAGATAATTCAGATTTCCCACGTCGGTCTTGCTGTCATTCGTGTGTAGTCATGCGAGGTACCGTCGGCTACAACCGGCCATTCATTCTGAAGGTTGGACCAGCTTTCTTGCTTTGCGATATTGAAGGGAGAAATAGGCTTGTATCTCTCACTATGAACGGAAAGGATGGGCTCTTCGGTTGTTTCGGGGACTAAATTTGAATGGCCGCTGCACCTGAGGTTGTACTTTGAATAGACCAAGGAATAGACCTGGGCTCCAATGTACGGCTCTTACATACTGTCGTATATGGTAGGACTTCTGACTTATGCAGCCCAATGCAGTTAGTTTAATGAGGCGCCGCGGCGCTATAAAATGTGCTGGGACTCTGAATTGATCTATATAAAACCTGGGTGAGTCAGTGGAATCTAATCAAAGAGGCCAAGCCAGGTTTCCTGTCTGGTCGTTGCTTCATCCGTTTCTTCATGTTTATAACGAATCTTGATTTGGTAGAACCGTAAACTTTTAATTCAGTCCAGTGAAATTCAGAGGACAAGAGTCTGTTCTGCTCCGGGCTTCCGGGCCGGGATGGACGCGTGAGATTCGATCAGTGAATGCTCTTTCCCAACGACTGCCAACAACGCGTAAGAGCTTTTGAGGCAGTGCGTCACTACGACGCCCAATGTTTGGTAAATCTGTCTCTTGACAATCCAATTTCTGACCTGCACCTTTCGGTCGTACTACGCTCAAATGAGATATTAAATATTCCAGCGCCCCCATCGCGTCTACACGCTCTCCTCCCAATCCCCATCCTCCGCTATGGTACCAGACATCGTACAATGCGACTTCTGCACCCTCGTCATCCCCTCCGACAAACCCAGGCTCCAATGCTTAACATGCCCAAACTACGATCTCTGCGCGTATTGCGCACTAGGCAGCAGATTCAACGGGGAGCACCTCTTATCCCACCAAACCCAAATATACTCCATCAGTGGAGGCCAAGGCGTTCAGCCAGTCATGTCTGATGATCTATCCTTGGTTTACGCTGCTCCTGTTATCCCAATGATCTCGGCAATGGTGCCCAGACCTCCTTCACCTTCCCCGTCACCTCCAACTAGTAGTCGCCGTAGGTCGTCGACTCATTCCAGACGCGCCAGTCAATCTCCTCCTCCGCCTCGTTCTTCTGCGCCACAGCCGATTTCTCCCCCGTCGCCACCAGCACTCCCAATACCAGCACCAGCACCAACGCCGGCACCTGTTGTACGTTCCCGACGCCGATCCTCATCAAAATGGAGTCCCTTATTCGACTCTGAGATGGAGGTAACCGAAATGGGCGAAAAGTTCTTCGCAGCCATATTCGCCCACTTGGATCCCTCATATTCCGGATATCTCACGCCCGAAGCATACTCTAGTTTCTTAGACGATCTGGGGTACGAGCTACACGAGAACGTCTGTGAGCGCCTTTCTTTTATCTTAGACTTTGACAATGTAAATTGACCTCACTGGGTTGTCCGTAGGGAAAAACAGCCTCATCCAGAATTCCAGTGCTTTCGGTCACTCAAAAGAGACCATGGCGGACAAAGCCCTGCGAAATGCGTATGATCTCTTCTCCATCGAGCACGTCCTAAAAGACAGACCTACCCCACCCGATTCGCCCCAGACCCACTTATACTCTCTCATCGGAACCACTGGCAAAGTCACACCACTAGGCGGAAGCGCCGCCTCCAAGATGCCTCTGCTCACACTAAAAGGCTTCATCGACATCTCCACCGTGGAGATCCTATGCGATCCATCGAGGGAGTGGGGAAACCTGCAGCGGGCTTTGAAGCAGTATAAGCTATCGCGGTTTACGGGTTGGGGAGATCTCCCTAGGCATGTCTTACCGGAAAATGCGGACCCGAGGATGGAGCAGCGCGTAAGGATTGTGTCGCAGTTTGCGAAAGCGCGGGACGAGCAGTTGTTGGCGATGAATGAGTCGCAGCTGCAGTTACAGGCGCAGGCGGAGATTGACCTGGTGGATGATCGTCGGTATTACTACCGCTCTGACTGATTGTTTGGGATTTCGATTTTCGTTTGGTGAATGTTGAATATTATGCTGACACAAGCCTGGGCAACAGTTGGTGTATAAGCTTGGGTATTTAGCTACACTATATGGATGGTAGGGGGTAAACTAGTAAGGCGCTGATCCTTCCCGAAAGTCATTCCCTCAACGTGCGGCGACTTTGGCGGAATAGGCGGCGGCTGGCCGTCTACTATGCATCCGAGGCAGTCTGCCAGTGCCGTTCTCGGAGACGTGTTATGTTGATCTGGGGTCTCGCTTCGCATAGCTATCCAGACGGACTCTCGTCGTTTCCTCCAAAATGCCCAGACACGAAGCATATCCTGGCAAAAATAGTATGAGCAATAAGCGGTACATGCTCTGTTCATTTTGAGTACCTTCTGCGTTCCGAATGTGATACCAGCAACTGCTGGTACTAGTACGATAAAAAACAAAGTGTTAATCCAACTTGTCGTCTTCATTATGGATTCTGCGTACTCGATGCGATTACGATCCTGACCTTTGCACTCGAACGATCGTCGTTGATGACACTGGGCAGAGCGAGGGCAAATACTATCCTGACAGCGACGAAAATCATGAGATGATGGAAGCCTACTGCGTCTCTATTCTGACACTCACGCAAGTCCTAGTATGGGAAAGAGGCAAAACACGCCCAAGCAGACCATCATGCATATGGAGAGAAGATCCGTGCGAAGTCGGAGCTCGCGCAACGCGTACCAATGTCGGATTAAGAGCACGACGACGTAGACTGGGATCAATAAGTAAGTATAGGATGCTGCATTGGCACAGTGGATCCACAGACATACCTATGAGTCCCAAGGCGCCTATTAGGGCTGCAACCACGAAGATGACGCTAATGTACCTCCTAGAATCACATTGAGCTTTTATTAGCGGATGGCGTGAGGAAATCACTTACAGCGTGTCGACTTGCAGGTCGCAGGTCAGGCCCGTAGTCGAGCGATGAACATAGTTTGGATGGGTGATGCCGACCTAATAATGGACATGTCAGATGAAGTTGAACGCTGATTGGGAACTCGTGACGCGCCACTAGAGTGATGATTAAAGAGACTAGCACGGGAATGACGGGGAGATAGTGTAGCTGATGGAAGAGTTTGCATCAGTGTTGCTTTTCTGTGCCAAGGAAGTAGCTCACGTTCTTCATACGGGGGTTCTCACAGATGCCGGAGGGACGAACGAGAGCTGAGACATGGAATGAAAGCTGCATTTGCGAAGGAAAAAAATGAGTGAGCACTGAATATCTTAGGATATCTTGATGAGATGCATACCCGGATCAGTAAGGCGAGGGTAGAGTACGCCGTCCTAGGTCACGGTGGGAGAGTCAATCAGACAGACGATTTATATAATGTACCAATGGCATATAACGCACAGCGACGGCGTCGTGTACACCATGACAGCTTGGGCGAAGCAGAGTCCATGAGGAATGTCGTCGGGAGGCCCTGTCTGATGTCCGAGAAGAAGCGTATTGCTGACGGTGTAAACGATCCATGAACCGATGAACATGTACCACAGACGGCAACGTTGGATTCTAGACTTGAACAGAAGTGCGGTGGAGAATATGGCGACGAGAAGAACGAGCGCGACGATGTTGATTGTGTTGAAGATGACGACGTATCTAACGTCGGGATGCTCGAAGGTCATTGTCGCCAATACTAATCCAAGGTCAGTTACGGTTGTCGAGAGGGAACGGGACTGCCAGCAGAGGCCCGCTGGCAGTTATGTAGGTCTTAGGATGTGATAGACGCTCCAATGTCCATCGCGCGGTATACAAAAGCCGATGATGTACATACGAGCTTATGCGGCAGGAGCACAACGATCAGTTCGCGTCGAGAAAAATAGCATCCTTTGAATGTAACAGTGGGTCGTGGCAGATAGCATCATCAAGAAGGTTTTCGGCGGTTAGTATTCCGAGCCAGAAATGGTTCAGAGAGACAACGAAGCGATGCCCGAGCTCCACGCAGGCAATGACTCCCCATGCGACAGTGGTTGAATTATGTAGCATTTTTGCTGACTGAAGTTTGCAAGTTGGTGGTTCCGTTCCGAGGTGCGTGACCGTATCCGTGACTCCGCTTGCACTTTTACCATCACCATGGCCGACCAGCTCACACCTTTCCTGCGCCAAATTCTGCGCATAACGACTACGGATAACCGTATCTTCCTGGGCACATTCGCAGGGACGGATCAGCCGCTCAACCTCGTCCTCGTCAACGCAGAGGAATTCCGGATGGTCCCCGTCCTCACCTCGGCGCCGGACAAGATGCAGACAATCCGCGAAGAAGAACTTGAAGGAGAGTCACGGTCGCAGGTTGACAGGGCTACGGAAATGCGGTTAGAGAATACGGACGGGCGCTTTGTCGGGCAGATTTTGGTCCCGTGGAAGATGATTGCAAAAGTCGAGGCGTCCATTGCGGGACAGTATGGCTCGGATGAAGACTATTCGTGAATTAGCGCTCGGCAGCATTTTCATTGGAATTTTAAGAGCAAAGTGAAGTTGCGGTGTGTTTCATTGGCTATCATTGTCTATTTCGTTCTTACGCCGTGTAACAGGAAAGCATCAACCGGGTGGTTTTAAGCTCTTGGAATGGTTTCACGTCGTTCTTGTTGAAGTTGACTGGTCATTTGAGAGTCAAGGTGCGGCCGGCCTTTGATGTTTAAAGACTTACTGATCTTGACGTGTCCTTTGCTAGCTCTTGAACTCTTCCGTCTTCTTGGACTCTGTCGCAGTCAAATAACACCGCACGACAGTTACTATCAATGTCATTGATGGAATCGCGTTTTTTCTCGCATTTCGGACTCGCTGGATAGTTGCGTTCGGGAACTGGTTGGATTTCTTCCGTCCTTCCAACATTACTTGGACTGCATGTTACACATAATGCCGCTCGTTTGTATCAGTCAACTCGGTAGTGGTGAAGTCAGTGGAATTTTCTGTACCCAATCCAGCTAATATTCCAGCAGATATGGCACAGTATTCACAGCGTAGTGTAATACTTCGTCAAGCAACCCGGACGCATGTACTCGCCTGTTTATGATTTGTTTGACGCCAATAATGACCGTGGACTTCAGACTTCGTTTATGCGCGCTAACTACTGTTTCATCCCGCGTCATCTTCGAATAGCTGCAAACTGGGGTGACACCGGCGATGCCAGTGTATGATAAATTGACGTTGTATGTCGACGTCCTTACGCAGCATTCGAGAAGCATCCAGCGATTGTTTACGGGTCGGACGATGTTATTCAAAACTTCACTTTTCTTCCTCCCATGTTCGTGTAAGTCCACCTAAATGTGACGCTTATGACATGAACGTTGAACTTGAGACAATTTGAACAGGTGACGATCGTTCCCTCTTCACCAACAACCGTCATCACCCCGCGGCGACTCTCTTTCACTATGTCCAGACTTGTAACTATGATGAAAAACCCATTTTCTCGGCGGACCTTCCAAACGTCGTCTCTGATAATACCCAGACTGTCCATAATTCGGAAGATGCAGCGGGAGCCTGCGTCGTGTTATGAACGTGGCGGGTATCATCCCGTCTTTGTCGGGGACACGTACAATTCTCGCTATACCGTACTTCGACAACTCGGATGGGGCATCTACTCGACCGTGTGGCTTGTCCGGGATACCCGGTACGCGCTTTACCATGTTTTATTGTGGGCATTTATCTACTTACAAGTTCTCACTGAGCACTGGGAATCTCGCATCGATGAAGATGGTCATCGCCGATCTCACCTCCAACGCACCACCAGCGATCGATGAGCTCGGTATACTCCAGACTTTGCAAAGTCGGAACCCACACTCGTCTGGGTACCCGCACATTTGTCATCTGCTCGACGACTTTGTGCACCAAGGGCCCAATGGGGAGCATAGATGTCTTATTCTGGAGGCGATGCCTTTTAATATGCTCGAGATCTACAATGCTTTCCGAGCCTTGGACGACCCCATGCCGTTGTTCTTGGTCCAACGCCTAGCGCGGCAGCTCCTCCTCGCGCTGCAGTACATTCACGACGAATGCGGTTTAGTTCATACTGGTATCATAAACCCATTTCCACCGTTCGATTTGCACTGTCACACGCTAAGTTTGTGTTGTAGACCTCAAAGCCGACAATATTCTCATGTCTGGTACAGACGAGCAACTTGAATTGGGCGAGCCGAATTCGAACATTAAGATGGACATGACTGAATTGGGTTTCTCGACGTACAAACTCTCTGATTTCGGATCTGGTGATTACAACATTCCTCCCAATCATTTCACTTTGGTGCTAATGGAAGTCTTACTAGCAAGCAGGATCTCAAACAAGTTTGTAGGACTCATCCAGCCAACGGCGCTTCGTTCTCCAGAGGTGATCATAGGCGCAGAGTGGGATACCAAGGCGGATATATGGAATTTCGCGTGCCTTGTAAGCGACCTTTATTTTCAACTGTCAGTGTCTAACAATACCCAATCCAAGATCTATGAATTCTGCAGCAACACCACGCTCTTCAATCCTACCTGGAACATCGAACAGAGCGGTTTAAGCAGACCGCAGACGCATCTAGCCCAGATCGTCAGTCTATGTGGAGCGTTCCCGCACTCTTTCCTGGACAAGGGCAACTCAAAGCTCACTTCACGGTACTTTGATGCTGAAGGTTTGCTGCCCTTCTCTTTCGTGTTGATATTGACTGGAAACGAAACATTTTTGCAGGACACCTGCTCAAAGGCAGCTTATCGTATTCAATCAGACTCGAGGATTTGCTTGCAGGAAAACAATGGGCCGCAGAGATCCCGCTGTGTGTTGACTTTTTGTCGAAAGGCTTGATCATCGATCCCAGTCAGCGTTGGTCGGCGACTCAGTTGTTAGCTCATCCTTGGCTAGACGGCGTTGAGTGAATCTGACGTCTACACTACGACAGATGAATACGTTGATTCAACTCCTTTTTATTTAATAATACCACCACTCGCCTGTCCCAGTTTGCCCTACACAATCCCTATATTTTACATAAAAACTCCGGTTTTCCAAAAGTAACTTGCACCACTAAAATTACAGACCATACACCTTCACCCTCGCAGGCGCCGTAACCTCCCACTTGAGCACCACACTCACCTTCTCCTTCTCTGGCACCCCCACCACCCAACTAATCTTCCCATCCTTCCCCGGCTCCGCATCACGATCCCCCTCCGCGTCCACCTCCCACTGCGCCATCGCCCCGCCCGCCACCTTCAACGGCGGATTCAGATTAACCCCCGCCGTGTTCTTCAGCTTCGACACCGTAGACGCGGGCGGGATGACGGACAACGCAGGGCTGTACAGCTTCACCACGATGTCGCTGTGCTCCGATATCGGGATCTGGTCGATGATCTTGATGTTGTCGACGTGCACGGTCTTGGTGTTGTGAACTGTGATGCGCTGGGTGTACACCGAGGTAGAGGACTTGTTGTAGAAACCTGATTGGGAGAGGGTGGTGGTGCGGGGATGGTATGTGACGCGGATGGATGGGTCAAGCCTATTAGACAGCTAAGTACGATGAGGGGGTGTGGAAGGAGAGAAGACATACCCTAGTGAGTAATCAAATTTCTCTTGAGGGCTGACGGGCGGCATGTTCGATTTGGATATAAAACTGCCGTCGACGTAGATGCTAGCGCTCCCCGCTAACAAAGTGTACTCGGATGAGTTGGTTACTTTGGCCTTTGACCCCAAGGTAAGAAACAGATTAGTGTAAACGAAGGAATCACTACATACCTTGAGATGGACCTTGGGATCCTTGCTAGGCACAACAACCCACGACAGCTCGGCTTCAAGATCCAAAGTCGCAATCGTAAACGTATGCAGTTCACCATCAGAGGGCACGCTGACAAGACCCGGTACAGTGAAAGTCGCATTGACAGTGCCTTGCGAGGTGACGGGAGCCTCGCGATACTCCACTGCTGGTTTCCTGTAAGAATCTTCAATCGTTGGATCATAGGACGCAGCCATGCTCGAGGGCGCCATTGAACCAAGACTCAAGGACACACTCTTCCGCTTCAGACCACCGCCGCTACCGCGCCCATAAGCATAAACGGGAGGGTGAAGGCTGAGCGTCCAGGGATCGAGAGTAGGAATGTCGACACCGAACGAAGGAGAAGCCGTTTCGAGAGTCAGAGGAACGTCGTCCCAGTCCTAATTAACAAGATCAATAATCCACAGAGCTCGGCGTAAGGGGAAATACATACCTCGCCAGTGTTATGACAAACGACCGCTTTGTAGATCATGGCCATGGGAGTCTTTTCAGCAGTCATTGACACCCGAACGTCGTACGCCGCGGTCCAGCTCGCAGACGTGACACCTAGTAAAGACGTGTCAACACATATTCTACTAAAGTTCAAAACATTCGCGCACCATATATCAAGATGAGCTCAACCGATCCCGCAGCAGCAGCAAACACGCCGACTCCAACCTTCATGCGTAACGCGGCATCCTCGTTGCTCGTTCCCGCACTAAGTCTTCGACGTTCTTCTACAATTTGAGTATCCGTAGCAGCTTCGTCCTTACGCAACTGCATAACCCTCTCGTCCAGCCTCTCAGCCACAGCCTCATAGTTATCAATCTGATCTCCCAGAAGCTTGCCTTCGAAACGGCTCGCGTCGAAAGAGTCCAGATACGTTTTGAGGGAGCCAATGGACAGTTCAGCACGCTTCAAAGCCTGCGCGATGCGTTGCTTCTTGTCGAGTAGCTCCTTGAGGACGTCGGACGTTGTCGCGTTGGTGTCCAAGGGAGACAGGAACACGGTGACATCGTGGATCGTTAACGTTGCCGAGCCTTTTCCTTCGACGCTGTTACAGATGTATACCAATCAGACTCGGAGTTCATTTGGCATGACGCGACATGATGTTGGGCAACGTACCGAATAGACTCCTTTTGCAATGTATTGGGCAAACCAAGGATATTAACCTGGTTCAAGCCCGCGACCACGTCGAACTCGTACGAACGGGTGATTTCTGCCTGCGAGGAGTATAGGCTGACATTCTGAATTTTGCTTTGGGTTTTGGTCTTGAGCTCCACGACATTGGCCTGCGAAGGCGAGGGCGACTTTTGGGATTCGGGGGTAGGGGTAGTAGTAGAAACCATCGCTATGCAGCAGTCAAGAGTCAGACAGCCTCTTTATACGTTCTCCTATATATTCCAGACAGGTGACTGAGGCACAGCCATTACTGTATGATTCTACAGCGACTGTCATGTCTGCGGGCCAGGACGTTGGAGTTGTAGAACGGCCGGATCCTGAAATGAACACACAGCTGTAGCGTACCTTGACACGAATAAGCAGCAGGCTTACCTCGTCGGCCTAGGGAAGAAACAACGGAGGGGGCAAATGCACCTGGTGGGAATCAATCAATCCAAGCGATAGGGAGTAAAAGGATAGACGCGCACTAGAGTCTCAGATCGCAGATCTGGTTCTCAGGAAGTCGCGCCCTTTCGTGGTTTGGCACAAGCAGTTCAAAGCGGACCATCGGACCGCCGAACACCCTTTACTGAGGCTTACTCGCTCACTCCATCACGTCAAAATACAAATAATAGAGTGCTAGTAGGAGTTGCACAAGCGACGAGTGAATTTATATAGAGATGAGAGATCATCGTCATGGCGAGAGGAGAAGTCGGAATGGTGGACGGTGACTGCCTCTTTCGGAGCTCAAACAGTGCCTCCGAGTCTTGCCAGCACAGATAACTGGACCGCTCGTGCAAGGAGCGAGGAACGAGCTCCTGAGAAACGAGCGCAGGGCCAAGCTAAGGAAAGAGCAGGTCCACTTTCGTAGTCTACATGTCCGTATCTAGTAATGCCAGATTTGGTTTCCCCACGATCGCGTCAGCGTTTCTCTCTCTTTCCCCGAACTCCCATCCTCGCTTCCCCCAGCCTCGTCGGTCGTCACTTTTCCGCATTCCTTTCGTCGTTCCGACATCACATACGCGTACAAATCCTCATCAATTCTTCGAGATGACCGAAGGTCTACCACAAGGTCGTGTGGAGAAGCCTGCACCGAAGCTCAGGCCAGGGAAAACGAGGGCCAAGAACCCGGGATGAGAGTTCCTTACCAGGCTGAAGCGCAGGGCAGTGAACGCTTTCGCTATGGGTAGAAACATAGAGAGAAACACTGGGCGAGGCTACTGGCACAGCGCCCAGAAGCCACTCAAGAAACAGAAGTTGCCAGTGAGCCATCTGTTATTTCCTCTCTTGAGTCGCTTCTATCCACGGAGATGACCCACGGGGACCCGTCGCGTCCGCCGTCTCCTGCTCGCAGAGACGAAGGCCCTGCTTCCCCAAATTCGCTCCTGAAGTCGTTTCTCGATCTCACTCCCAATACCAGGAAGATGGTTTCTGCGCTGTTGGCAGGTAGGCTGACACCAGACGAGCCAGAGTCGCCTCTCTCCGCCGCCAAGAAGATGAAGCTCAAGATGACGGACGGCGAGGTGGCGCCTGGAGCGGTTCGCGCAGCGTCCGACATTCATCCAGAGCTCTTCATGCTTGCTCAGCACGGCCAGTACATTCCGATCCACCTCTTCACGTCGAAAAACCGGAAGCACATCTGGTTAGAGGGCGACGCCTTCTCGAAGAAGAAGCTGGGCCAGAAGGCGAACGAGAAGAACGTCTACATCATTGACGTCTCCCTCGATGCATTTGGGAAGGAGGAAGACCTTGAGGAGGCAGACTGGCACGATGCTATTCATTTTTACCTCGAATTCGTTGCGAAGATTGGTGACGCGTCCTTTCTAGAGCGCTGGACGAAGCACTTCGACTGCTTCATCCTGAAAGGGGACGTCAAGAGAAACTTCAAGGCTTACCTTCGCGCGGATATCACTCTTAGGAAGCAGTACAGGATGCAGCCCTTCGCCTTCGATTATGCAGTTTACATGGACGAGGTCGGGACCGCGAAGGATGACATTCTTGAAGAGGAGAGGGAGCACGAGAAGGTGGCGGCGGCCAGAGAGAAAGCCCAGAGGGAGGCTTCAGACCATTGTTGCTCTGACTCTGCTGCCTCGGCTCTCGGTTTCGGTCGTCCAACTCCTTTCAGGCAGAAAACTTGATTGGGGAGAGAGAGACGACATGAAGGGACACCGGATCCAGAGCTGCACCTTGAACACCTTCGAGGACGGCAAACCAACCTTCGCCGTGCTTGCAGACAAAGGTATGCGACCTCGAGCTGGTGGCGCCGACTGGATCTGCATTGGCTGGAACATCGCTGCCTCTGCCATCAAGAAGTGCACTCACCCCGTCACCACTACCCTCCGACACATCTGTTCCTCTTGCGGCAGCGCTGACCACCACGCCTTCCTCTGGAAGTGCAGAACTCGTCCCGCCTAATCTGTCTCCACCTGCTTTTGTTTCCGCTGCTCCTGATATTCTGAACCGCATTGCAACTCTGTACGATGCAGACGCCTTCGAACATATGCTTAACGAAACGAATCTTACTTCTTCGCATCCCGATCTTGTGCACAAACTTCGCAATGGCTTCCCAATGGATGACTTTCCTCCCCTTACTGAAACAGTGATCTTTCCGAACTATGCTATGAATCCTGCTCATACTGCTTTTATCGATGATTATCTGGAGACTGGAGGAAGAGGTAGCGGCGGGTCGGATGTCGGGCCCGTACACACACACTGAGGTGGAGGTGATTCTTGGTCTGTTCCAATGCTTGCTGATGTTGGTGAATGAACAGGACCAGGGGGTCAGTCTTCTGCCAAAGCTTAGAGTGGTACGGAATTTGTCGAAGAGAGACAAGGACCATCCAGCCACAAACAACTACATTGACACAAAGAACTTTCCTACATGCTTTGGCTCTGCGACCGAGGTGGCAGACATTGTAAGTCTTGCACCTCACCCTACCCAAACCAATGTCCCAAAGTGTACTATATGATACAGTAATATATTGCTACAAAACATTCAAAAATGTTCGCGCCTCTAGCGGAACAACCTCCCAATACCTCCACAAACTGGGCAACTATCTTCCAAGAATAACAGCGACACCAACCCGCGCCCATCACACCTCCAACACAATCTACCACCTATTCTCGGATCTCCGGGGCTGTATACAATCTGCTGACCGCGGGGATATCCATTCACCGGCGTAATCGTAGGCCCTCTTTGCTGCCACGGCGGCTGCGGTGGTGGAGGCCTATTGAACTGAGGCGGCGGCAGCACGGGAAGCGGACGCTGAAGTGTATCTCTCCCCGGCGCCTCTGCTTCAAAAGAACTGTACGTCAGCGCGCCGCTGAATGGCTTGGCGTACT
This sequence comes from Hymenopellis raphanipes, assembly GCA_036872995.1. Classification (NCBI taxonomy): domain Eukaryota; kingdom Fungi; phylum Basidiomycota; class Agaricomycetes; order Agaricales; family Physalacriaceae; genus Hymenopellis; species Hymenopellis raphanipes. Next base: position 1,093,335 of record JAYMDG010000001.1, read on the forward strand.
TCTGCCAGCACTTGCGGCACGGATGGGAGGGATCGTTCTGTTTGTATCCAATGTTATGGCCTGTAAGCGAAATTAATCTAGTCTTTCCCGGAAGATAAGGCTTTGAGATGTACATTTGTAACATTCATATCCCGCTGGATATACAAGAAGTCGGCCAGCATTTAATAGCGGATGGCCTGGCACAGGTCGAGGGGTGGGACGACCGTCGTTTGGCTCGGCAGGGGTGCTGGTCCCAGACTCCCGTGCTGATTCAGGCGGCGCACCCGGTGGGGGCGTATACCCGCCTGCAGGTCGAGGTGGAAGGGGAGGGGGAACGCCAGTATTTTGCGGTATTACAAGAAGCGAGCCAGTGGGTTGTGGACGGACAGATTGCCCAGGATATCCCGGAGAGTACCCGGTTTGCGGCGCGTTATAGCGATTGTAGCTGCTACCCGTGTTGTTGATCTGATCCACGATGTGGTCTGTGATCTGCCGCAATAACGAAGGCTGTCGGTCAACAGTGTAACTCGTTTGCACCGTGCTCCAGCCAGTAGGCTGCGGACGGAGAACCTGGGGTTGTTGCTGCGGTGGTGATGGCCGTGGGGGAGGTGCTTGAAATGGCCTCCTTGGTCCATACTCTACTGTAGACTCTCCTTGGTAGACATTAGGGCCAGGCGTATATGCAGGTGGTAGGTCTTCAGAAAGACCAGTTGGATCTGGCTCGCTTGGAGTGGCCGATGAAGAGTTATTACTTGGTTTTGGAGATGGTGCCGGTTGGGGCGCCGCTGGGGGCGTCGTAGAGGTCGAGGGGGACGATGTCGATGTCGATGCCGTAGGTTGTGGCTTTATAGGATCTCTGAAGGGGTTGTGGGATGACATTGACACTGACAATGATGGTGGAAGCAAAACAAGGCGTTCGCGGCGAGAGCGCGTCATAAACCTGCTTGCACACCGCCACCGGCAAATGCATTCCGATCATCCAGACCTCCGACGCACATCCGACACGGGGATTTCAATGGACGAGTAATATGGATTAATGTCAGCCACCTCTGGTCGAATTTGGATCGTGTAATCCGCCCGAATTCAAAGGTGAAAGCCGCGCGGGATGGCTATGGCGGGACTGCGCGCGCGGATATGGAGGTCGTTTGCCTCGGACAAGTAAGTAGTCATTATGCACCGCTCTTTTCAATGCTATGAATAGGATCATCAGAGGTCTGTGAACTCAGAGGAATGAAACGATGAAACGATGTTATAAGCCATAATATTTGAGAACCCCTTCGTCACGTTCTGTGACACGAACCATACTTCAATAGAAAATAGTTATTTTTGAGTTTCTTAAGGCTTGTGGCGCTGCATTAAGTCGTTTATCACAAGTATGACTGTCCTGTGAGGTGTTGCGACACTGAAGGGCACAGAAGTGTCAAATTGTTGTTCTCTGTAGCCGGCGGGGGGTGCTCGGCCCGGTATCTTCAGGCTCCAGCGCCACACAGCCCCACTCGCATGTATGCGAGTGTGAGGAGTGCACCCTCGGAGGCTCCCCCACCAGGGAAAAACCACAGCGTGTCAAGACCATACATGTAGGTGCCGTACAGTGTGACAGCACCTCACAGGAACTTGGCTACAGCCATACATGACTTAATGCAGCGCCACAAGCCTTGAGAAACTCAAAAATAACTATTTTCTAAGTATGGTTCATGTCACAGAACATGACGAAAGGGTTCTCAAATAGTAATAGTATATTCCTAGTTCAATCTGAACTCAGACTGCAATTCTTAACTTTAAGCTCATTGATTATTCTTTAGAAGCAAGTGAAGTCCGTGCGTGGAAAAGACCAGTTATGTAATAGCAGCGTAACCTCCATCCTGCCCCCAGCATGAGTACCATGGGCTACGATTCAGAGGATGCAGCCGAGGCGCGACGGACACTCGCCAGCGAGCGACCTACCCTCCCAGACGTTGTCGATCCCTCTGACCTCACACATCCGGTTCGACGTCCTGACCAAGACGAGGAGGACTATTCTATCGAGTGCGATCAACGGGAACTCGATTTTAGAAGGGAGAAAATGCGCCACAGACTCAAAATGGAACAATTCCATCGAGAGACAGCACAGTGGGAAGAACGAGTTGCCGTTTTGGCCCAGGAGCTTCACAAGTCGAGACGGGATGCTGGTGGAGGTCAACCCGAAAGTAGACGCTCGTTTGGGCCGCGAGGACGGGGAGGAAGGCCACACAAGGCACCTCGAGCTCAGCGCGAACGTCACAATGCAGTGGTTCTCAAGGAGTCGAAGGTGGGGAGGGCATCCACAGGCGCTACCAGTTCCGGTCTTCGGTTCGAGATACCTCAGGTCCGTAAGGAGGGCCGGCGCCCCGCAACGGCGAAGGACGTCCCATGGATGCGAACTCTTGAGCAGGCAGCTTGTGAGTTGCATACTCTTGTCCGTGTCCGTCTAACCTATCGTATGTATAGTTCACCTCTCACACTGGGAGGAGGGAAAGGGAACCCTCCACGAGATGTTGAGCTCCTCCTCCGACGCGCCTCAGCGGACCGACAGTCCAAGCTTTGCCATGCCTCCGATTTTGGAGTACTTGGATAGCTTGCTGGATCCTAGAGCGCCGCAGCTTCTCATTTGAACTACATGAGTACAATTGGTCAAACAGCGCTATGAGTCATATGTTGTGATGCGGTAGAAAAGTATCATCAAAAAGTTCATGTATTGAATGAAATCTTCGAATCATACTAGGAATGTTCTTGGTAGAGCGATGGAGAAGATGGCCAGTCATGTGATGAGATGTGCTCTCCTTTAGCCCTTCCATCACGGCTCGCCCTCAATGAACTAAGACTGCTGGCCTTGTCTATTCTACTGCTGCCAAGTGGGCCATCGAACAAAACTACCTCTAATCGGTCTATGAATGTGTGCAAAGTTAGATTTCTCTACTCGCTTGTCCTTGTTCTCCGACACCGGTTCACTTTTGCTGTATCGGGCGACACTCTTTGATCATATCCACACCGCGGAATTCAAAGACACATCAAGCATAAGGCTGTTAAAGTAACTTATCATAAGCCTTTGACTCCTACGTCTGCTCAAAATGTATTGACTCGGAATGTATGGAACCCAGCGTAGGCGACCAGTATCGTAATCCCAACTGTATGCAAACGGCTGGCTCGTCTATTGTTGTCAGACTCTTATCAAGGAGCTCTAGACGAAGCACACGTTTTCTCTCTAACGTTCATGATGTCGCGGCAAGTGACGAGTCCTGCATCAGAGCCCCGCTCCATTCGCTCACCAGAAACACTTGTTCGACGTCCTCAACCTGTCTGTACTTTCCCGAATGCGTCTCGGTTCTGCGCTGATGGTCTTCGACAGCTCCCCGGCGCGAGTTCGGCTCCACTTGGCGCTGTTGAGTACCAGTGTGACTCGTCGATACCAGACCGCTATTCCCAGAACGAGGTCGACCCTTCGCATATCGGTGCGCCTTCCGCGACAGACGCGCCGACAAGCAGCGTCTTATTCCAGCGTCACATTGAACGCACCCGAGCCCACATCGACGAAACGCTGCAGCTGATTTCAGCTCAATACAGGGATGACATGTCTACTGCAGAAACCAAATACAAAAAGGCGCAAAGAGAATTGACTGAAGAGAGACAGGTTACAAGGCAGCTTCGTGCCGCGCTCAACGAGTCGAGCGCACGGGCGAGGAATGCGATGGTGTATGCGCGGGTGTTGGAGGACTATGTCAGAGCGGTGGAGGTGTATTTGGATGGTTCTGAGGACAACGGCTTGCCCCGGTTGCAGGACACACTGCTTTCACCTTCCAGGACAAGTCGGAGAGAGCATCCCGCGCCACCTCAACCTGATAGTGCATCACTATCAGGTTACAACGATGGAACACCTTCCAAGTTGAAGAGGAGCCGTGCCGAGTACGAGAATGAGGGTCAGGTCCATGCTGAATCATGGATATCATCTCCTGAGAATGTGTTGAAGACATCCTAGTGCTACACTACATTGTCCTTAATTACCGATAATAGAAAGTCTTGAACTTTCCTTGAATGTGTTTACATCTCTAATTAAGCATGTGAAGCCATAGGTGCCATGCTTCAGCATCTGGGTGTTCAGCTCGAAAGTCCTGCATTGCCTCACCATGACGGCGGTAGGTGTCAACGCGTGACAGTCTCGATTGATGGTGGCTGGAACGGGGATGATTGATTGCGCCACAAAACGCCGGGGTGACCGCAACGAAGTATTGCTCTCGGTTCCCACTTCAATACGGCGCACACACTTAGGGTTTGGTGAAAGTAGAACACAAGTTGAATTGCATTTTGAGGATTGTAAAGTTGCGTTCGACACAAGAGAACTTGCATGGTCCACCGACGACTCCAATGACAATAAATATTAAGTAGATTACATTATATGGTGTATAGTGTTAGGATATGGAGGTATCTATGTCAAGGCAAGCAAGGTCTATGTCTATCATAAATTACTTATAATTTAAAGCAGCCAGGTGGTCCGAGAAAGAAGATGCCCACGCTCTATGAATCCCAAATCGCGCCAAAGGCGGGAATGCCTCGGCTCATCATGCCATATACGACTTTCTTCGTTAAGGGCTCGTTGGAGATGATAACAACAGCCTCCGCATTGAAATCCTTGACCATCTTATAGGTGAGTTTGACCATGTCAGGTCGACCATGAACGCGCGTATCTGCGAAGACACATATATCAGAAAACAGTCCGCAACACATCAATATCATCGTGCTCACCATAGATGCACGCGTCGGGGTCAGCTTCCTTGACGGCATTGACAAGATCATCTCCAAATGTCTTTAGAATGTTCGCGCCAGTCCACAACAGTCGAGCAGGTTGACGCTTCTCGAAGAGACAAGGCGCGATCGGTCCAATCCCGCTTCCCGTCGCAACGAAAACAACACGGCGGAACATGATGTTGACCCGTAGAACACCCGCGACCGGCGTGCCTCTGAAGTAGATTTCTTTCGGCGGGTTGCGAATGAGCTGTTTAGTCCAGTCACCGGCCTGAGAGACAACGAGAGAGAACTCGGCAGTCCCCGGAACCGGCACGTTAGCGAATGCGTGCCATTCGTTGAGAGGGTCCAGCGAGACGCGACTGAATGATCCCGGCACCGGACGTGGGTGGAATCCGAACACTAAGCAGGATGTGTGAGTACAGTCTTACAAGATAGTAGGCAGATCAAAGTACCTTTGTAATTGACAAATAGGCGAACAGCGTGGTCAGACAAAACCACCGCGCGGACAGGGACTTTCCGCAAACGAGCCCATGGCAGTATGAGTGAACCTGGAGGTGCCAGCACGTTAGTTGGTATGCAAATGAGAGCATGAAATGTCCTGACCTGTGATGACGGCCATAAGCCACATGGGCGCAGAGTGGACAAGCGCGTATCCTAAAGACGCGTCGCCCTTCCAGTCGTTGGTGAGTGAAATCACTTGACCCCATACAAGAGCGGTCGCGGTCCAGCCCATGAACCTGTGCGCACGTTCAAAGGTATCGTGGCTTTTCGATCGGAGGCTGGGGACAGCAAAGACGATGATTCCTACTAGGAACATGAGGATGATCCAAGTAATTTCGACTGTCGCCACGGATATCTGTAATAGGGTGGTGGTATGAGGAACTATGAGAGTAAATAATAGCTGCTGTTAAACATACCCGGTCTCCACTGCTTCGTGCTAGTTCCCTAGTTCCTTGTCCAGCCAGGACAGCGAGCCACAGTGTCGCAGAAACCGCGGCGCCTGAATGGATGCCACCAAGGTGATAAACTCTTGCCATCAACAAACGGAACCAGAGCGGCCATCTGGAAACACACGAGTTAGACGAATGTAGCATGCATCACTGGTAAGACTCACGAAGGGGGAACAGACGTGAAGACGAAGAAGAACGCGTTCACGACATAATCCTGTCGCATAAGAATGGCGACAAAGATGTTGGCCACCGCGATCAATCCGAGTCTCTGAGAATTAACGCCATACACCAACAGAGCGATCAAAATCGCTAGGTTGGATATAAAAACGACCCCGAAGAGTCTGTGGTAAATGGTAAAGACAATGTGGCGGAGGTCTCGCGTGACCTTTCCCTGTGTCTTTTCCGGGATGTCCTCCTCGAGATAGCCATCCCAAGGTAACTTTTCGAGAACACGATTACTGGTCTCCGATTTGAGAGAGGGTGTCTCAACGATGGTGGACGCCTTTGATTTGAGGGAGGGTGTTCCAACGATGGTCGACGCCTTCGATTTGAGAGATGGCGTCTGGGATGTTGAAGCCTCGGGATATGGTAGGGACCTCTCCGCCGCATTGTAAGGTTGATAGGCAAGAGGAGGGATGGGGAAAGTGGTCTCGCCCGCATTGGGAGGTCGGTGGAAAACGGGAGGTGTGCTCATCTTGTAGGTGAAGTTGAGAAGAAGAAGTGTGTATGAGGTGGAATGGAGAATCCAGTGTCGAACCCAGCGTTGTTTTATACCCAGTCGAGTCGCATTTGAATCGCCTTCGATTCGCTTTCCCGTTCATATCTGTTGAAAATGCGCACTGAGTATGCCCCCTTGATACTTGGCTATTCATGATCGCGTTGTCTCAGTATCGCGACGATCATCAATGACGAAGGTTCCGCGGTAGGCATAGTGTATCCTGGAGAATGCTTTGCTCCTCCTTCGGCGGAGAAACAATCGTGATACTGAGAAGGCTATTAGCACCAGCAAACCAAAGGTGACTCTGATAAAATGGCATACAATTTCGACACTTCTATTCTTACTTGATTCTGTAATCGGGAGGCGGTACGGCGCGAAGGTCTGGAGCACGGGTATGTGAATCAATCGCGGTGCCGGAAGAGGTGGCGGATCGAGAAATCGCAAACCTCGCGTGGCTCTCGCGTGTGGGGCTTGCGCTCGGAAAAGATCAGTAGTTCATAGCCTTGTTTCCGGTCGATGCTTAGTTTCTTGGACTCCTTGCACTGAGTTCCACGGTTTTGTGCTGCAGTCTTCGTGAGACTGTGTACAGGTCTTTGGGAGGCATCGGAGTGGTATTGAAAGCAACGGACCATAATGAGCTTGGCAGTGAGATACAAGGTCATAGAAAGAACGTGCCTTGTACTGCATTTCCGTGGCGTCTTTATTGCTTGTTCGCTCAGATCCGAGCAGGAGGGGCAGTTTTCTGCGGGAAGGCGTGGTTGTTGAGGAACGGAACATCCCGTAAGCACGTTCTAGGTAAATTGGCTTCAATGACAAGGGATTCCGAATTGATGAATGATGGTAAGAGCTGTAGACGTCAAGGAAAATTCTGATTCCGCCTGCGATCGTTTAGCCAGCACGTGATCGTGAACAAATGTTCCAATTAGAGGATGTCCTAGGGGCTCTCTGTCTTTTGCGCCACCACGAACTACGCCAACAGTCTCAACCTGCTGTCAATATGCGCGAATCACCGAGTTCTCCTGAGTCTCCTGCTGGAGCCCGTCATCTTCCCTTGATTTCACCCTATTCTTCTGCGTGGCTGGATCAGGGTTCAGCATCGAAAGTCCGAGGCTTGTGCGTGCATTGGATGGCCAGTTGGAAGCCTTTATCTTCGATGGAGATAAATTACGCGACATCTGCGGTGTCAAGTACTCATGTCCGACCTTGGTGAGGGCTTTGGGCGTGTATGCGTCAACAATGTTCCCGTTCATTTCGTAGCTGAACGACTTCTACGATGGTCTCGTCTGGCTGATTTCTGGCATAGCTGATCTATGGCCGATATGCGGCATTCACGAAGATTGTGAGCTCAAGCAGACGACTTTCCCTAACAGAGCAAGTTTTGGCGTCTTGGCCTCCCTGTGGATTCTGGAACGTTGATAGTTATTCGACAGCAATAATAGGAGTTTTCACTCCAATAACCTGCTTCTGCCCATTAAAGAACCGGATTTCTCAACGGGAAACGTCCTAACTCCTTACCATAGGATGCGGTAAGCCTCTTCATTTGCGCATCACCAGTTGGCTGACGATGAAGTAGTTCTTTGTGTGTAACACGGCCATCTTTGATGTAGGTTTGGTAATTGGTATGTCTCTAATTGAACTACACGTACGGTTGAAAGCACGTATGGCACTTGCCTCATGGGCAGGGAAGACGCAGTGGCGTGACATTAACCGGTGCAGCGTCATCTAGAATCTAGATGCACCTGGATGTCGTTCAATACTCTGAGAACTCTCAGCGCTGCCCGCCCGAGGACTCCTGATGGAGCTCCCGACCTCTCCTAACACATTAACGGTAACGGCTTCAACCTGGTGTTGTATCTGCCGTGCGCCGGTTTTATTGCTATGATCTTGACTGAGGGGAACCCAGGGGGAACCCAGAGTCGTAGTAGTTTACTGCCCCAGTCGAATCTACTACGGTTGCTACGAAGGAGACAACTGGGAGGCATTCCGTCAGAAAGATGCGTTCTATGAGAATTCCTCCGTGCCAAGCGCGTGTAACTGTGGCTTCAAAGTTAAATTTGACGATAGAGCGCTGTCTTCGATGATAAATGCCCGCTGGGTTAGTGCTGAAGAAGCCAGGCTCCTGTCCTCCCCCAATGTCCTCCAGCTCCAGCGCTTGACCAAAAAGGGTTTACCCGGAAATGTGTCCCGATATAGCCGAGGACAAAGTCATTTTTTTACCCCTCCCATCATGTCATCTGGTTCGATCACTTCGATGTCCAGGTAATTAAAGCATGTGCATCCTTGCCTCTTGCTTTACTACTCCGCGCGTAAACGATGCCCAGGACGGTCAAAGTAGCAGTCATTGGCAGCGGTCTTGCTGGTCTCACTGCTGCTTATCTCTTGACGAATTCGAAGGATGCAGATGTCGAGTTTGACGTGCATCTGTTCGAAAAGGTAGTATGATTTCGTCGTTGGGCGGCACGTCTGATTTAGAAGCGTAGACGTCGTCGTTGGGTATGGATTCGTCCTCGATATCGCTGCCTATCCCTGGTAAGGAGCAGACATGGCGCGTGGACGTTCCTATGAGGTCATTCCAAGGCGGTAAGTGGCTATTCCTTGGGCTACGAAGATTAGGGTGCTTATTTCTGTACAGGCTATTACAAGCAGGTCATGGCGCTCTACAAGAAACTCGGCGTTGTGTTCGTGGAACGAGATTTCTCCTATTCCTTCTCACTCCTCTCCACATCGCCCTATTCGCGCTCTATAGCAACGGAGATGATCTACAACGGATCTTCGGGCATGAAAGGCGTCAGTATGCCTTCCAGCATGCATGATCCTTACATTTACAATGCTCTGGGATTGACGGGCAAAGCTGCAGCTAACGCGTGGACGATGGGAGTGTTTGCTCTATGGACTTTGCAACTGCTCTTTTGCTACCTCCGTCTTCTGTGGCTATCCCTCCCCTTCACACGCCCGCCGGGTATTGAAAGCATGACATACGCTACGTGGGTGCGAGACACTACACCAACCTCTTTCCTCTCACGATTGCTGGGCTTTGATATCGCTTGGGCGGACTTCACACGCGTCATACTGATCCCTCTGTTTTCTGCTGTATGTACAGCGCCAGAGAAAGAGATACTAGAACATCCTGTAGAGGAGATGTTAGGTACGATGGCTGGCTTGTGTATGACGATTACTGACGCGTCGCCTAGATTACATCTGGCTAACGTTAGGGACACATCATTACGTTGTGAAAGACGGCGTACGAGATGTTGTGTCCAGATTGCTGGTCAACGTTAATCACGTCCATCTTTCATCACTCATTTCCTCTATTGAGGCTGATCCGGATGATGTCGATACGGTCTCCGTGCATTGCTCAACGGCAGGGGGTGTCAAGGTTCACTCGGGTTTTCATCACGTCGTATTTGCAACGCAGGCCAACCGCTGTACCCCGCTCTTATCGTCTTACGCAGATTCCATCCCCGCCGGCCAGGACATCCGTCGTGAGGCCGTACACGAACAGATACGATGTCTCGATAATTTCACGTATAGTTCCACCATTGTCATAAACCACACAGATGAAACCCTTCTTCCCGACGATACCCGCGACCACAGAGACCTCAATCTCATTTATACCTCTGACACGATTTCCCCACGAAAGGGCACAGACTCACCTCGATGTCTGCCGCCTTCATACACGATGACGACCCAAATTCTACCGCGCCCAAAGGCATTCCCGTCTCACCTGCCGAGGGTATTTCAAACAACAAATCCTACAATTGACCCAAAGGAGGAGCGGATACTCAGCGTGGCGTCTCTCGAGCGCGCCGTGTTGAGTTTGCCTTCTAAGGAGGCTCTCCGCGGTTTGTATAGAAGAGAGAAAGTGACTTCACGCTGGGGTATCTGGGACCACGACAAGGATACGCTCGGTCCATTGCAAGGTGGAGGACATAGTGGGCCAGGTATCTGGATATGTGGTTCATACGCGTATCCCGGTATACCGCTGTTGGAGGGGTGTGTTGTTAGTGCGAGACTTGTTGTCGAGCAGGGTATATTGCACAGTGAAGGTGTTGCGGTAAAGAAGGCACCTTGGTAGATCTAATGCTTTCTAATGACAGTAATGTCCTAATGCTCTTATTGATCGACATTAGAGTCAAGTGGGTTGGTTGACCCATCGGAACACGAAGAACTCGCTGTAAAGTTAACATTCTGTCTGTTCCATCGTTACAGCCTGACTGACTGGCCTACGGCTCCTCGCATTGACATTGTCTGCGTCTTTGCCACGAGCACCTTCCGCTCTCACATTCTAGCGCCATTGACGGCGCACGACAGGCTTGCCGACACTGAACGCGACGAGGACACCATTCGATAGCAACGCACTTACTATGCATTATGACAAGGAGTATAGTAGGGACGTTCACGGTAGACTCGTTAGCGAGCTAACGAGCCGTTAGCATCTAACGAAGCTGTAACCGTCACAGTGCGTCACACTCGACCCGTTTCGGAAAGCTGCAGGCCTGCCCGGCTTGACTGCTGGACAGTATGGAAGGAGGCGGGGCTAAGGGCGGGACCTTTAAAAAATATTCATCATCAGCAATGTGGCGAGAGAAGAGCTCTTTTCCGTGAAGTACTTAGTCAAGCTACCTTACCAAAAATGACATCTCAATGAAATACAGCCTACACTAATGCGGGGCGGAAAGCTTCAAAATGGGCGGGTCAAGAGTCGCGAGGGCGGGAGACATCAGAATGACAGGGATCGTTGGTCGGCAGCGGGCATCCATACGCCCGACAGCCCGATAAACCCGATGTGATATTTAGCGTGACAAGCTCGTTAGCTCTAACGAGAGAGCTAACGGCCGTTAGCTCGCTAACGAGTCTACCGTGAACGTCCCTAGTTTTGAACATGTACCCAACGAGGCCTAATTTGAATGTCAAACTGACTTGAATGTGGAATTGTACGGCGGGATGTAGGGCCCGGTGATGTATCATACTACAAGCTCTTACACCTTCCAATCGTAGTCTCGTCGGGACACAGCGCGAGTACGGCTGCGGATGCGAAAGCCTCACTACGAGGACTACTTATCCCTAACTTAGTAGGGGGTCGCTCCGAGGTGGGATTCTACATGTTTTGTGATGCGCTCATGTTTACCCATGTAAGCCACGATCTACGCTGATTGTAGAAGGTCCCAACGAAACTAGTTGTAGCCGAACATTATCGCCGATCCGGTACACGACAAGGGAGCCAGAATTTTCGGAATGATGACTATGAGACCAAGTCAATGGGAAGAAACAGCTAGGTTCTCTCAGAAAATTGAATGTTGTATCGAGTTGCGCCACACTGTAGGGAGCCGCGGTTGATGGATTCTTGCATCGTAGAGGGCGAAGAATGGTCCCCTTGGTATAAAGTCTACTAAATATTTCTGATTGAGCTCCCGAACAATGAAATCTAGAAATTGTCATGACAAGAGTAATGTGGTGCAGGCTTTCTAATGCAATGTGTAAGTATTGCTCAACAAAGTCTTAGTCTTAAATGCTCGCTGGTCCTAACTGAATGGACTAGTAGTTCTTAGACCTTCCAATCCTTGTCCTTCCAGTCATAGTCTCACAGCGTGCACGTCGGCGTTAACTGTGTCCTGTCAGGGAAATTAAATGTTGTATCGAGTTGTCCCACACAAACAACATCTTAGTGAGGTGACGAAGTTTTTCCTTGGTAAGAAATCTACTAAATAGCTCCCGAGCAGTCTAGAAGCTTGTCATGACAACAGTATTGTGGCGCAGGCTTTCTAGCTGAGTGCAATGCATATAACTAAGTCTTGATTCTAGAATGCTCGCCGGTATTCACTCAACCAACTAATATTGACCTAGCGGAGCAATAGAATATAGTATAAGAAATAACGGTCCAGGTCCAAGGGTGTATCTAGCACCGTTTATTGACCACCGTTGTATTACGAACAGACTTCGAACTGTCAAACTCCGTTAGAAGCCAGCCAAGTGGGAACCCAAATAAATACAAAAACTCACGTAGACAACATCATTAGACGATCCATGCTGAGCAATCGGAGGTATCACCGGCTGGTCGTTCTTCGCCACGTGCATGGATGAAAGTCTGTAAAAGCCCGCGGGCAGCCCGGAAACCGGAGTCGACAGGATACCGACAACTGCTGGGTCATTGGGAACTGCTGGGTTATTGAGGCCCTTGAAGAACGCAAAGACCTGAGGGTCCAACACCTCCGTAGACTGAAACCCGGAGATCTTCTGGATCACGACCCCAGAGTGGCCCAAGATGAAACCGTTGTTATCGAGCATCTGAGGAGCGGCCAAGTACTGCATATCGGGGTTCACAAAATTACCAGTCTGTAAGTCAGGGTGAGATCAGTTTCAGGTAAAACGGCCATGAGATGTTGGAGGACTTGCATTGAGGTTCTGGATGGCCATGGTAATGGTGAACGTCTCGTTCTCTTTTATTTTCTGAAAGTTCAGGGGGAACGTGAACTTGCATGTGGGGATCTTGTCCCTGGAAGGCAAAGCACCCATCACCACGGGATTGCAGCTCCCGGTCTTGATCTGCATGCCGTTCGTGAGGGGAAGGTCCACTGTATCGCAAAAGTCTTCAGGTTTGGTCTCCCAGGTGTCATCACCGCGGGCGCCAACTTGCGAACGAGATGTTAGATCATTCGTCACGAGGAACGAAGAAAGGCCGCGTACTCGAGGAGGATTGGGTGTCGCGCGTGACTGCGGATGTCAAAGACATCGCTGAGAGAGCGAGGACGGAGAAAACTTTGGTCAACATGTTTACAAAGAGAGATACCAAGGAGCTCAAGGGGCTGGAAGACCAGTGGGAATTATCTCGACAGGCTCACTGCTTAAGAGAACAGGAGAACCGCAAACATAGCCATAAGACCGACTGGGGCGTCAACGAAGGCTATGTGTTCAGTTCGCGCTAGACACAAGTGTTCGGGCGCTGCAGGATGAGACAATCGAGCTACAGTCAGCGCCGTCGACAATGTCTTGTCGTGTCGGGGGTCTATATTCGTCCAATGACATACCCGTCAAGCATAAGGTCGGCCCCGTCTGGAATCGAGAATCGGTGCTCGCCGAGATGCCGTGGCCAGCAACTTCATTGAGCCACCGCCTCTACCGTTGAATATTTTCAACGAGGTCTTTGCGGCTAGGGTCAGCACTACTACTCACCACCATCACTTCTCTTTCTCTCTTTCACCTCCACCATCTCTACGTTTAACAGCTCTCAATGTTTGTCTTGATCTCACTCGCCGTCTACCATAGTGCTGATGGTGTTCTAGCATGCGGATCTTTGTGAAGACTCTCACCGGAAAGACCATTACCCTCGAGGTCGAGTCCTCTGACACCATCGACAACGTCAAGGTAATACCCTTGCTCGACACAATAGCTGTAGCGGAGTCGCTTACATTGTTTCCCAAGGTCAAGATTCAGGACAAGGAGGGCATCCCGCCCGACCAGCAGCGTCTTGACGAGGTCCCCGTGGATAGACAACCATCCAGAAGCTCCAAATCCAAACCCGTCGCAGACACGCAGGGGATGTCTCGGGCGAATCTTGAGTGTTCAGAAGTTGGACCAAAATAGACGCTTCGGACGTCTCTGTCTACAAACCAATCATATTCGTGTGCCAACCAAATTATTTACCAAGAAATTCTGACTCCATGTGTCAAGAAGGCGGCGGCGGGACAGTAACTTTCACCAGACCAGGCAGCTTTCATTCGAAACTTGGTTGAGGGCGGGGGGTCATACAGCTGAACTTGGGCATTGATCTTCCCACGGTCCAAGCTTGGCCACTCTACTTCGCCAATAGTTCTATAACATCAGTCACGGTTGTATATGGGCAAACAGATTTACGTGGAAAGATCAAAGATGAAGTTGGCAGTCCAAGACGCGCTCCGAATGACAACACTAGGTGTGAGGCGATTTCAAGAAGAGAAGGGGGGTTACGAGGAGCTTGGGCGGATAGCCTCTTAGTAGGAAGACTTCACCTGCAAAAGACTCAAGTAGATTAGTAATCAGGCACGACGTTCTCAAAATACAACTTTCTCCCACGCCTTTCTCGTTTCGGGATGCGCCTTCACAAACGCTTTAACTCTCCGCCTCCCCGCCACCAAAAATGACTCGGGAATCCACGACAACACTCCTCCCACCGGCCCCACCTTCTTCGCCCCGAACAGCTCCAACAGCTCCTTGATATCCGCCACATCAACCGGCTGCTTCACCCTCATATGCACCTTGGTCGACTCCCCATGGTCCATCCACGCCTGCAGCTTCAGCAGCAAAAGCGGTATGAACCGCATGAGCGGCCGCGACACGCGATCGCCGTAGCTCGTCGCGGCATGAGCGCGATGCGTTATAGATGCTGTAGGGACGTTTGGGATATTCATCACGCCCGGGAGAAGGAGATCCACTTTGCACGAACGGCGGTACCCTGATAGGCGATACCACAGGACGCGATAGGTCGCCAGGGGGTCTTTGGATGCGACGGTGTAAAAGTCCGAGTTGAAATTGGTCACTTGGCGCTTGAGTTCTTCTTGCGAGACGGAGCAGCCGAGGACGACGATGTCGATGTCCTAATTTAAATAAAACGATGAGCCATCATCGGATGTGAGTTGATTCAAAGAAAACGTATACGTACATTTGGCGTACGCGACATTCCGTATACTGAACAGGCGACGCTGCCAACGAAGCATGAGCTGTACCCCAGGCTTCTCAAAACGTTGACTGTGGCGGTTGCGACGGAGAATACTACTTCTTTCGATGTGAGGATGCCAGTGGCGGGGCGTTGCGGTCTCGACGAGGTCAAGGACGAATATCCACCGCTAGTAGAGCGGTATGCTGAGGAGTATATGGAGCCGTAGGACGAGGACATGATCGATAACAGCTATCATACGTCGTGAGAGAGAGAACCATCATCTCACAGGGCAGAGTTTAGATGGCATCTGTCAGAATTGGGAGAAGGCTGAAGCGGCATTCAGATACATTGTACACGTTGACTTTGTGGAGAAGAGAAATGAACATTGTAGATTACGAATGCGGCAGCGAAGAATGCTGGTCGTGCAATGTTCAATCCTGCGTACGACGAAACGGTCAATCATTTGCGAGAAGGAAAAACCGAAATTATGAAGCAATGTACCTTTAAGCCATAGGCGTCAACCCAAACTTGGTTGCGAAGGGCTCCTTGGTAGAATCAGCTGGCCTCTCGTACTCCATCATATCAGCAACACTCTCCGCCTCCTTCGCACCATAAACATGCTCCATGAACGCGAGCATGACATCCGTTCCAGCACTCACGCCCGCTGCAGTCCAGATATTGCCGTCGACGACCCACCTCGCGTGCGTAACCCACTTCACCATTGGGCCTTGACTAGTCGTCCACTCCCAATGCATCTTGTTGCTTGTAGCCCTACGACCGTCGAGAACCCCCGTACGCGCGGCGATAGTCGCGCCCGTGCAGACTGTGATCAAGTACTTCAAAGAAGGGTACGCAGCTTTGACATAGTCGACGATGGCAAGCGTGCTCGGGTCGTTGTTGTGGCATCCGAAGCCCCCAGGGACGATGAGAACATCCAAATTTGCAGGTGGATTGGCAAAGGTGTGAGTGGGCACGATCGACTGCGCGCAGGTGGCGTCGGGATTGAGATGCGTCTCGGTGGAGACAGGGTCAAGAGACGGGGCGATGATGGACAGCTGGATGTTGTTTGAGAAGGAGAAATTGTTCAAAGCATCGAGAGGGCCAAACACGTCGAGTGCTTGAAAGCCCGGGAAGACGACTACGCCATAGTTCAGCGGAAGGGCCTCTACAGAGTTTATCAGAAACCATCGATAATGTTTCGAGGACGTACGGGTTGACATGGTGGGAGGCAATAAGTGAATTGAATGCTTGAGGCAGTATTTAAAGAGGACACGTCGGAGAGCCGCGTCCTCAGATATTTGATATACGAGCATGTGAGCAAGGTCAGCAGACCTCACGAGGATACAGATATGAGGAACGCGTCGGTTAATCGCATGCGGACTCCCGAAGTGGCGTTCCATACGACCTACGATGGAGTAGAACTCTGGTGTTCCACCAGTCAAGTTGAGCATTACATTCCGTCTCCTGCATGTTTTTTAGCAAACCCTGGTGAAGCATAGGGGAACCAAGGACCCGAGTGTAATGACCGTTGTTAGGAAGGAAGGAAGGGACTTCATTTGAGCGAAGGTCGTGGGCAGCGACGAACTTGTATGGGAGAACAAATTACACATGCCCCCGGAGATCGATATCATACTCTCGATGATTGCTGTTCGGTAGAGTCTTGTAGGTGCTCCAAATTTGCTTTGGACATGCTATTATTATGAAGTGTTCCATGCCTCAGAGCGTAGGCAAATGCGCATATTCATGATTACACTATTTCCCGAGTGCCAGCCAAGAGTGGGTGACGCGTAAAATTGTTCTCGCGGACGAGTATCTGAGATGGGTGTACCGCACTTCAGCGAGGACGAAAAGGTCGCGCAGAGGCGTCGCGTTGTTAGAACTGGGTTCGAAAGGGCGGTTGTGAAACTCTATGCACTCGTCGTTCTAAATGGAGGTTAGACCAGAGTTGGCGGGTATGGGATCTCTCACCTCTTGCATTTCTCCCTCACCTCCCTGCGTATCTTGTGGCGCTTCGTCGTCTAGGTCGTTCTGCGGCAGTAGCACTGCAGGTATTTCGCGTCCTTGCTAGAAAGGAATACAGCATCATCGCCACATACAAGGGCAAGTAGAAGCAGACGATGCGTATGCAGGTTTGTTACATTGGCGGATATCAAGGTCTCTATCAAAATGGATTCGATTCGAATTTTCCACAGTCCGAAGGCTGCCAATGTCATACCCACATTCAGGTAGTTGAAAGAAGCAAACGACGGAGTAATGGCTAGCGGTACAAGGCCAAAACGTATGATGAAGTTATGAACTGATTCGAGCCAGTCCTAATGCACGCGAATAAGCAGTGGACATTCCTTGAACACAACGATCAGCTAAAAGACAAACCCTCAACAACGACTCACGAGAACTGACAAGGTGATTCGTCCACGGGTACCAGTAACGCGCCGTCGCTACATCTGTTACGGTCTGCAGGCAAATGACACGTTGCCTCGTTCGCTGCTTGTTAGGCACGCTGCTGAGCTTCTGAAGGATGAAGTTAATAACCGTGCATGGTAATGGAAAAGTGAGAACCTCGAAGTCCCTCAAACTATCGGACAGTTCTCCGTCATCGTTGTCGTCGAAATTGTCATCATCCAGCTCAGGGCTTCAAAAATTCGAGGAGCCATTAAACATCTAGAAGTACATCGACCTCCGTGCCGTTGGACGACTCAAAGAGGTCTCAGTTGAAACCAAAAACTCGTAATATGTCGGGTTCCGGACGCATCGTAGGCTCTGCAATGCAGTCGGTGAAGGGGAACCGATGTGGGTTTGTTCTATAGACCATAGATTTAAGCAAGTGCCTCAGACAAGAAAGGCGCCGGGAGGAGGAGAGGAGCAGTTGTTTTGGACGGACTGCAACGGCGCTCTAGCAGCTCCGTTGCAACGGTGAGGCCTGCGGCCAAACGTGTGGAAACGAAGGTGATAGTGCGAATTCAAGATGGAATCGCACTCTACATGCCTAATGCTCCTGCCAAACACCGACAAACACTAAGTGAATCGAGTCAAAGTTTGGCCCAGTTCCACATCGGTAAAACTGGAGAATCATTGCAAGGCCTGACTGCATCTGTCAAGGCCCTTGTAATGAATTGCATTGCAGGTTTAAGCTAAACCAGTCATCCCCCAGCATTGGGTCTTGTTGATAAGTATTAAGTACGTCAAATCGAATCAAAAAGTCTCAGTAGAAAGGTCACTGAATATTAACCTTTAAGTACTCAGTACTCCTTAGCACCTTCGAATAACGGAAGATTGGACGATCAATTGGTTTGAGAACATTCACCCTACAATCCATACAGATCAGCAAAAGGATCCTGTGTCGGATCCGTATGTCTCTCGTATTCCATCACCTCTGCCACAGTCTTCGCCGCCTGCGCGCCATACACGTCTTCCATGAACGCCAACATCGCGTCGATACCCGCGCTCACGCCCGACGACGTGTAAATATTCCCGTCCACCACCCATCTAGCATGCGTCACCCAATTGACCTTGGGGCCGTGACCTATAGCCCACTGCCACGACCGCTTGTTGGTGGTGGCCTTGCGCCCGTCTAGGATACCGGAGCGCGCCGCGATTGTCGAGCCCGTGCACACGGTGATGAGATACTTCAACGAGGGATAGACAGACGCAACGAAGGCGTTGATGGGAGCCATGACCTCGTCGGCGCGTGTGCCCACACCGCCCGGGATGAGGAGCACGTCCAGTTTCTCGGGCGGATTAGCGTATGTATGGGTGGGCACAACAGATTGTGCGCAGTTTGAGTCGGGATTTTGGTAAGTATTGGTTGAGACGGGGGAAAGGGTAGGCGCGAGGATATGGAGCTGGATGGTGTGATCGATTGCCAGGATGTTCAACGCATCTAGAGGCCCGAAGACGTCGAGAGCTTGGAAGCCTGGGAAGAGGGCTACGCCGAAGTGAACTGGCAATGAATTTGTAGACATTGTCTTGACCTCAGAGGCGTAATCACCAGGGGAGATTATAAGGAGAGTCAAGAACCGAGGTGTGCGGAAATCAGTACCGTTTCAGTCTCAGTCAGCTGCACAATCCGGGAGTTGTAAGCCGACGTGTGAGGGTTATCCCAGTCGAAGAGGCATACTTGTCGACATAATGGCGAGAGTAAAGCACCGATATACGATCTCAGCGGCAACTCGGGGATATGGCCGACGTGTGCCGATGACGCGTCGTCCGTTTTTAATTTCTCTCTTATGCTACGACGTTCCTCGGTCCGCTTGACACGCAGAGCGGTAGTGGTTCAAAAAAGGGAAATTTTACCGACTCGGCACTCGGACCGGAGCCTATCATCATCTTTCTCTTCTTCAGCCATCACGATGGCGGGCACTAAATATCAATATGTCAAAAACTTCGAGCTGCCAGACCCTCTGCTTCCTGGGATGTTCATGCTATTCCGCTTGGACGGGCATAGTTTCCATCGGTACGTCTATATCTGTTTACATTACCTGACTCGTCCTCGAGATAACAACAACAGCTTTTCAGATGAACACGCCTTCACGAAACCCAACGATCTTGCGGCGCTCGAGCTCATGGACCATTCTGCTCAAAGCCTAATGGAAGAATACCCTGATATCGTTATGGGATTCGGTGAATCAGACGAGTATAGGTACGCGTCTTCCTGTACCATGATCGTCAATCCATCCATTGATCCTAACCTAGCTTCCTCCTGCGAAAGAGCACCTCTCTATACAACCGCAGACAATCCAAGATCGTCTCTACCCTAACCTCCTACTTCACCTCTTGCTACGTGTTAAACTGGCCCAAATACTTCCCGGACAAACCACTAAAATACCCACCATCGTTCGACGGACGGATCGTGTTATACCCTGGTGAACGCGAGGTCAAGGATTACTTTGCCTGGAGACAAGCGGACAGTACGTCGATTCCCTCCCCGCGCGCGCGTTTTGCTGTTCTGCTTAACTCGTTCAAGCATAGCACACATCAACAACCTTTATAACACGACTTTTTGGGCCCTTGTGCAGCAAGGCGGAGAAACGACCACACAAGCTCACGCGACATTAAAGGTAAGCGCTGTCTGGGAGGTGCCCTCATAGCGAGCTGACGTCGGGTTCAAGGGCACATTCTCCAAAGACAAACACGAAATACTGTTTTCGCGTTTCTCGATGAATTATAATATCATCGATCCGAGATATCGAAAGGGAAGTGTCCTCGTTCGGACGGAAGTGAGACCTTTCATGCCTCAGAATGGATACAGAGCTAACTCAATCTGATTAAGTTACCAGAGGAAGACCAACCAGAGCTAAAGAAGAAGAAATCGAGACCGCGAACCAAGGTGGATTTGCTGCATTGCGATATCATCCAAGACGACTTTTGGATAGAACGAAAGGTACTGGAGGATTAGGTTGGCTTCCTGGCCACTCTTTAGGGCGCGAGGAACGAGTGCAAGGTCAAGCTACGTTGTCCATATATTTGGTCGCCGTATATACATACTATAGCAATGCTAGTATTCACTTTCCCAGCTCTTCCCCTAATTCTACGATGCTTATAGCTTACTCATATACTCCACATGCGAGAAGGTGCACCCGGACTATGGGCAATCACTATGAGAAGACGGTGATATATAGCGCACTTGTCAACGCTAGAACTATATGTGCATGTCCTCACGGATCAGTGGCGTAGAAGGCTAGTCGAAGAGGAGAAGTGTTTCCGTCTCGGAGGGTATACACTTCGTATTTCCAAAGTCCAGTTGTACGTACCCCCCCCCCCTCATCTCACGCCAACACCTCCTTCAGAATCCCAATAATAGTCTCAACCTCTTCCACGGTATTATAATGCACCAGCGATATCCGGACCACACCATCATCAATGTCCACCTTCGGCTCCAAACTATCCACGAGCCCGTGTGCGTAAAAGTGGCCGTATCGAATTCCGATCTGGAGATAAGCAGGTAGTCAGTGAGTGAATGAACGCCTCTGAGCAGGCCAAACGACTCACGCCTCCTCTCTTATCAAACACCTTAACCACATCCTTACTCTTAATAGGCTTCTCCCCGACGACTACGAAGCTTATAGTGGGCACGCGTCCCAACCCAGATTTCTCTTCCCCGACGACTCGGACGCCTCTCGCTTCCTGAACAGGGTCCGTCAGAAAAGACAGGAGCGGCTCGACGAGCGTCTGTTCGTGCTCCGCGATAGCTCTGAACGTCGCTTTCAAGGAGTTCTCCGGTGTCAAGGACAAAAGGTAGGGTATAACCCCCGTTGTACCGTATACGAGCTCGTATCCCGGTCCTCCAGGCTGGAGCTTCCCAGCTACCTTGTCGACTTTGAGGAAATGGTGTACGATTGATTTGAGGGAGTGGTGTAGAGCAGGTTGACGGACGAACAGCGCGGACGTGTGGGGTCCGTATACCTATGTTCGGAGGGGGTTAACTATGAAATGATATGGGGATAGATAATGATAATGAATGAAGGGGGACAACCGGACCTTGTAGAAAGAAAACACACAAAAATCCACATCCCAATCTTCCACATCGATCAACCGGTGTGGCGCATACGCGACGCAGTCTATCGATATCTCAACCTTCCTCGCCCCCTGTTCTTTCGCCGCATGCCTAGCTGCTTTCACCACCTCCTTGGCAGGGACAACAGACCCGAGGATGTTGGAGCACGCGGTGAACGCGATGATACGCGTGCGCGGGGTGATCAGGGGGAGGAGCTCCTCGACTTTGAGTGCGACAGAGTACGGGTTGTTGGGGTTCGTCGGAGAGGGGCGCCAGTATTTGATCACGGCTCCGCGACGCGCGGCGAGTTTTTTGTATGGGCCGTTGTTTGCTGTTCAGTGGCCGGCTATCAGATCAGATCCACCCACAATCACAATCACGCGTTTTGGGCATACCTTCGTGCTCTCCGGTGAGGATGAACTCATCGCCTGCTTGGATGTCGTCGTCTAGACTTCTGGCGAGGTTCTCCATGTTGGCTGATGAGCTGGGGCCGAAGATGATTTCCTCCGGGAGGGCGTTGAATAGCTTCGCGGCTTCCTTGGGGGCTTCTACGGTGACTTTGTCTGTACTCAGGACGGAGATGGAGTAGTCCGCGCCGAGCTGGACGTTGGTGTTCAAGAGGTAGTCGTATACCCTGTCGGCGACTTCGATGGCGACTTGGGAGCCGCCGGCGTTGTCGCCAAAGATGAATCCGGATTTGAGGGCGGGGAAGTGGCTCCGGGCTTGAGAGACGTCGAGTGGCATTGTGAGTGTAGGTAGGAGGGAAACGAGAGCTATTATCGATGGGAAGGCGAATGTTATCTGACCCCTCGCACGGCCCGGTCGGATGTGGTCTTCACGCCGTCCGTACGCAATTTACACAGTGAACATTTTGTATCTCTGTTGACCGCGGGCAAAGTGCTGGAGAGTCAATTTGAAATTACTGCTCAAAGAATCAAACACGAAAAGTGGTCGTAGACGGTTTAGAGTGTTTTCCGGGTGAGAACAAGGAGCGTCAGAGTAGTGCCAGAGTACGTCAGACAGGAAGATAACACAAGAAGGTCCAGCAAGTCGGAACGAACGCATATATGCGCCTTCTTATAGCAATTCCCGTCACA
This sequence comes from Hymenopellis raphanipes, assembly GCA_036872995.1. NCBI lineage: Eukaryota > Fungi > Basidiomycota > Agaricomycetes > Agaricales > Physalacriaceae > Hymenopellis > Hymenopellis raphanipes. The sequence goes on from JAYMDG010000001.1 coordinate 1,115,962, forward strand.
CCTCCCGCATAGCTCGACAACGAGCTAGCGCTAGACCATCTTGCGGCTGTTTAAGGTTGGCAAACGCCAACAAGTCATTGGATAACGACGGGACGCCCGAGTTTTCAGGCAAATTGATGCAGGACGCTGTGCAAACAGGAGATAAAATTGAACTCGAAGGCCCAGAAAGTTATGTATACGGTCGTTGGTCACCGCCGTAGAAAGTCAATTGAATTCAGTTAAAGGTTGAAGCTGATGGTAGATCCCGACCCCCGCTGTGGCGGAGGCCCGTGGGGTTCAGCGCGTTTTCAGGAGGAGATACCGGCCACACAGGAAGCTTCGAATGCAAGAGGCCGCCCAGCGAGTCGGATAGAACGCATATATGCGCCTCTTTAGCCTAAGTGTTGAAGCAGTTCCCACTGTCGTCCGAGACGGAAGGAAACGGAAGGGTTGGCCCATGGGCAGAGAAGGCAGATTTGTATGTAGTCGAGGCTGTTCGAGATAGCCGAATGGGAATACTGCATTGAATCGTTCGCGAGGCATGTCTGGTTCCTGCTCCAGGGCTTCGAAGTTCAGACAACGGGAGTAGATGTACTGAATAGGATAACCAATTACGGTAGCGACCCGCATGATAGAGAACAACTGTTGGTGGCGCCCAGACGGTTCGGAGGAAGAGCTGAGTTCAGGGTTCAAATTGTTCTTTCACATGAACTTCCATGTCAATCTCGACGACGAGTATTTATGACCCTGCCCCAGATTGACTGCTCCCCCAATCCTTATCCTTATTCTTACCCTTCTCGTCATCGTTGACAGCAGCAGCAGCGACGATGCCTCCAAGCAGGGCCGCCCACGGCGCCGACAGCAAGCGCATACACCCGCTTACGCCATGCGACACCCCACCGGAATCCAGCTCTCCGACGCAGCCGACGCATATCAATTTGCCTGAAGACTCGGGCGCCTCTACGCCTTCGCAGCCTCCAACGCCTTCTAATGCGATGTACTTTACCCCTCGTCGTGCCATGGCGTCGTTTGAAAACTTGGTCGCGCTTGCCAACCACCAGGAGCGACTCAAAGAGGCCCGAAAGATGGTCTGGCGCGTCCGTGGCGAGCCTGTCGTCGAGCTACCAGACCTTGAAGCCTGTCTCAAGCATGCTTCACTAGGAGGATTTCGTGAGTGCCATCAGTGATGACGAGACTTTTTTTGAGCTTATCCAGGGTCTGCAACGCTGGCGTTCAATATCCGCGCCGCCTTTAACCTTATCCTTGCCTTCATCCGTATCCGACGTGTTCCAAGGTACGTAGTACAATTCAGTTGTCCATGTTCTTTCTCTCACCAAGAACAGGAGCCAGCGCTTGGCTATCCTTGGACGCGCCATCTTTGGCTCGGACACTTGGAGATTCGCCGCCATGCTCGGAACATTCACTTCTGTATACAAGTTCCTCATCAACGCTCTCCCACTTCTTTTCCCACCAGCAAAATCCAAGCACGACAACCCTTTCCTTGAAGATGGCGAGTGCGACGGCCCCGAGCACACGACGTTGGAAGTCGCTCTTACCAACGCTGGCCATCGCCGACGGTCAGAAAGACTCTCCCTCAGCGCTCACGCCCAACAGGTCATCGTGCGCAAAAAGACCCGACGGTGGCATGCAGCTTTGGCTGGAGCTGTCGCGGGAGGTCTAGCTGTCCTGTTTGAGAAACGGGGACGCCGAATAACCATTGGTCAGCAGATGTTTGTTCGGTGAGTGAAACCGTCATGCGGTCCTTCAAACTCTAATATTCGCGTCTACAGTGGCCTACAAGGCTCGTTCAACGCGTTCACTACTCGTAGAAATATCTCGATACCCCATGGTGATATCATACTGTTCTCGCTCGTGTAAGTGCTCAAACAACGTCCTTTGTCTCGTGCTTACACGTTTCATAGATCTGCACAGGTTTTGTATGCTTCCTTTGTGAGGCCGGATAGTCTTCCTGCAGGATACCGTGCATGGTGAGATCGTCTCGTGTCTGAGTATCCGTTATTGACAGTGCCTAGGATCATTCGAGCTTCGCAAGTCCCCCCAGAAGCCATCAGAATAAATCATGAGATGATACATTCCCATACCTTCAATACCGAGGATCTAGACAAGATTCTCACCACTCCTGTATGTCTTATCGCACGACCTTTCGTATTACTCACCTATTCTGTCTAGAAATGGAAGATCACGCCTCAGAATGCAGAATCATTGTTATCCAAGAAGCAAGACTTCTTCCTGCACTCACCCGACGCCAGCAAGTACCTACCAACCGCCCACTGCCCGTGCGCAGCGCTTCATCCTGGACAGACGTCGTGTCTGAAGGAAATGCCGATCCAGCGTTTCCTCGATGTTGCATGGTTCATGCTTCCCGTCTACGGGGCTCTGCACTTTTTACCACCCATTCTCTTCCGCACGACCGCTTTCATGCGCAACCCCACTCGCATGCTCCTCAAAGCTCTTATGGGCACCGCGAAAAGCTGCACATTCCTCGGGGTGTATGTTGTGATATACCAAGCAAGCATATGTGCGCGGAGCAATTTCCATGAATTCTTCAGCACGCTTCCTGTCACTTCCTGGATGCACCTCCCGCAGTGGCTCGTTGATTTCCTTTTCGTTTCACGCGCATCGTACTGGTTCCCTGGTGTCGCTACTGGGCTGAGTATGTTTGCAGAGGAGAAGAAGCGTCGTGCGGAGCTTGCAATGTATGTGTTACCGAAAGCGTTAGAGAGTCTGTGGAATATCACAACGGGCAAGGTTGGTGGGATTCGGGCAGGGAAGCCGGGTGAGGCGTTGTTGACGGCACTGGGGATGGCGATGGTGATGAGTACATACCAGAATGATCCCCAGCATTTGTCGGGACTTGTAAGAAGGATATTGTACCAGTTTATAGGACCCAACTAGATTCATCACTTTTATGCATGAGGTCTTGGAGGTGTACTTTTAAATTGCTTTTTTGTTAGAAAAGAAATCAACTAGTAGGGAGGAAGAGGATGTATGCTAGCTAAAGCTATGTGAGCTTGCGAACGGCTAGCATCAGTGTTAGATAAGGCAAGGGAGCGTCGTAGACTTTGAGTTAGTGAAAACCCGCTGTCCGAAGGCAAGCGGTAAACACTGAGAGAGCGAAGAGAACGCAAGAATCGGACAAAGAGAACAAGAACGACGCCTCTGTTCGGGTACAGCAATGCTACGAGAAAAACATGATGGTGGTAAGAAGCTAAGAAGGAAACGACGCGTGTCGGTAGCTAAATACGGAATTGAGAACCCTAACCCGGTTCATGTACTAGATGACATCACGGTGATGACTGTTGCATCTTTTTTGGGCGTGAGATCGTGTGCGTGTCGAGACCTTTCTTCCTCGCCACGATCACTGGTATCCTGAGATTATCAGTCATTCGGTATTCTACTACTCATCCTCCTCCTTATTTTGGATATTTTACCAATGGCTGCAACTCTGCCCAATGCCGGTATTGCTGCCCCCCTTCCAGACGACTTCGACTTCGCGGCTCGTCTGGTTATGCCCCCTCAAAAGGATCCCACATCGCGTTCCGTGCGCGTGCGCACCGCCCACAATAGGAAAGCCGAACGACGTAATGAGGAGAGCATGGATCAGACCCTAGATTGTCGCGATGACCGGGCGAACCACCCAAATGTGGGCCCGGCGCTCATGGCCATGTACCCCTACACCGTCGACGAGATAGAAACCATGGTGGCGAGCGACTTGTATTGTGACGACATAGGGCCCCTCCCAGCCTTCCTCTGAAAGCTCGTCGTTGACACACAACGGAAGGATTCGGCCAAGTATGGGCAGAAGGAAAACGTGGACGAAAGGAAGGCCATTGCTGGGTGCCATGGTCCACGCGAGTCCAATCCACCACATCCCCGGTGAGCGTCCCGACGTCATTTATTGCATTCAATCCTCGCGAAACAGCACCTACCGTTGACCTGGTTCGCGCATGAACGCCTCGAGCTCGCACAGTACAACATCCATGAACTTCACACCAGACTGATTCGTCTCGAGCCTACATCTGCTGGTACCACCTCCGACATCAAGGTCATAATTTTGGATATGGCGAAGATGACTGCACTCTGGGGTACAGACACCGGCTACCATTCACTCTCTCCTCTCCAGTGGCGCGAGGCCATGGCAATACCACGCCGCACTCGTCAAACTCTCCCCTGCTCTACCCCCTGTCACAGATCCCTCCCTACCTCAAACCACATTCTCCTTTGCTGTCGAATTCGACTCGCACCGACAGTTCTTTGCCTGATACACAAACTTTGAGGAGACTTACCCGTTCTGGTACTCTTTCGAGCGAGAGTCTCGAAACGACATTCTGAAAGGTGCACTTTGCACTATGCAATGGAGGTGGGCAGTATTCTGGGTGCAGCGAAGGCCGTCGAGATAGCCGCATCGCTGCACGCACCTCTTCCGCTGGCAAAGCAGTCATCCGACTCTGACCTAGGGGGTGCGGCGAAGGCACCTCGCATAGTCAACGATTCGCCGGGTTCCTTCGAGGCGGCCCAATGAGCGCCATTGGAACCTAACGATCCCTGTCCTATCTTGTCTACATATTATCCGATGCAGTGAGTACTTTGAATTTCTATTATGTGTTTGTTGGTCTTCATCCACCTTCACTTTCATTATCAAGGGCCCTACTCTCCTCCGGGTTTGTCATCCCACTTGGTCTAGGAAATAGCCAACCTATCAAACCTCTTGCCTCACCTCACCTCACCTCATCTGACCTCTCTAACCTCACCTCATCAGATCACCTCTTCACCAGATGGCATATAAGCATGTACATTCAAAAGCCTAGCCTATACATCTCAAAGAATTGGCCACCTCAAATAGCATGCCTTTCAATACTGACTCCTCTATATATTTCTTCTACTTGCACTGCTGTGTGGGGTTTTGGGTCTGGGTTGGTTCAGTTACACCCTCAGTGAGCTGTGCTCTGGGAGCCATGCTCCATGTGGTATGTTTGGGTTTACTCTCTCCTTCCCTCAAACCCATGCTCCTTGTGTACTGACCACGACATCATCCTCTGCCTTATCGAGTCGGGCATTCACCGCCACACTTTGACAGGCAGACCACCACCTTGCAGCATTGTCGTTTCCCCCCCGCAACCCACACAGCTAGTACTCACCACTGACCTTTACCTTGATACCTCACATGCACAAGACCAGGTTCTTGTGAACTTTCCTTATGCAGCAAAGGAGCATGATGCAGTATGGGTAAGGGCCACAGGTCCTAAATACTGGCGTGTTTATGCTGTCAATATGTTTTGCAGTATAGCCACTTGTTATTAGGTGGAATAACGAATCCTGAGTTACTTGTCCTCCGCTACGGTGCTCAATATTGTGTTCCTTCCATGAAATCGCGCATACCGTCAGACATCACCTGACTCGCGAGTGCCTGGATGTCGTGTGATCATGAGATCTCAGTTCACAGGCTCCTTTCGACAGCCATCCTTCCCCAATTTCTTACTCGTTCTACCCGTTTCACCTGGCTGCTACACAGCTGCGATATCCTCCTACTATTTGGAGGAATTACTCGGTCATATTCGTCAAATTGGACGCCTATAGTCGACTATTTCTGGAATTCTTAGACGGAGGTAGAGGCTCACCACGGGCATTGGTCGGGAACGATGAGCACACGTCCATCGAGGTCATCTAGCATTCCCATTCCGCGCTCGTCAACGTCGACGTCGCCCTCCAGAAACATCGAGGATGTCATCTCCATTCCTTTCGCGGTACCCCGAAGGTTATCCACTACTCGCGGCTCCCCGGACGATACTAGAGGCGGCCTTTTCTCTCGAAATGCACGGGGAGAACCTAGTACGTCTCCAGTGAGACCCAGTGCTCGGTCGTACCCTCGTTCAGCAGGAATGCTCTCCAGAAGCACTCCAAGGACGACTACCTTTGAACCTCGAATTGTCCGCGCAGAACAGTCACGGAATCCAGACCCGACATGCTCGACTACCTCTACTCGTACTCGAAGGGCAAGCGGCACTGGTCGCGCCCCAAGTATGCAGCGCCAGTCATCAAGCCATATTATGCTTCCGTCTCCACTCAGCCCCCCAGCGCCATTCACTCGGCCTGCCTACCTAGACCATGCTGCTCTCAGGCACCTCCTCCAAGCGGAGCCACCTTCTCTTCTCCCACCGCTCCGAAAGACAGAGTCTACGTCTTATGATGCGCGGACGTACTCACCGTCGTCGGATAGTGACGAAGACAGCAACGCCAGTCCTCCTCCCAGGGAGGAACCACCGGCCCCTAGCGTCGACGACGTTCTGAGATTACCCACACGTTGGAGTGACTGCCGCCATCAATCGCTCAACGTCTCGTCAGATGGCCGAGACCTAACCTTCCAAGGTTTGTATTGCCATACAATATTGACCGTGTGGCTGATGATGCATATGACAGGTGCGAACTGCAATAATGATCGCGAAGGGGTGGCTGGGGCCGCTCGCACCGACTATCCCATTCCACCAGCTTGTGGGATCTATTATTATGAAGTTGAGGTCCGAAGCAAGTCTAACAATGCGTAAGTTGCTGCTTGTCCTCCAACTCGCCGTCAGCTCATTCGATTGTATAGTCACATCAGTATTGGGTACGTTTTCAAACTAATTCGAAGTAGAGATACTAATATATTGGCAGGCTGACAGGGCCAGACGTCAAAGTTTCTAGACTTCCAGGCTGGGAGGACAATTCTTGGGGATACCACGGAGATGATGGACGTTCTTTTGCGTCTGAAAAGAGTGGCACAAACTTTGGCCCGACATATGGAAGTACGTTTCTTTCCTTGCTTACTTTGTGCAATAGATTTCTGATCTCCAACAGCGGGCGACGTTATTGGATGTGGAGTCGACTTCACGAGTGGTCGAGTTTTCTTCACGAAGAATGGCCTTCTCATCGGTTCGTGCACGCGTCTTCTTTGCATTCGATCGAGTCTGACCGTATGTATAGATTATGTGTTCAAAGACGTTGGCAAGGACGTGAAGCTGTACCCTTCTGTCGGCCTCAAGCACACTAATGATTCGATCCGCGTCAATCTGGGGCAAGATCCATTCAAATACGACATCGAGTTCCACGTTCAAAATCAGCGCAACAATGCGTGGTCGAATATTCTTAGCCGGCCCATGCCGCTCAGTGTGGTTGCTGAAGGTGTAACCCCTGCTTCCATTTCTGTTGATGGAATGGTGGAGGATGACACCAAGGCCACACTCAACAACCTGGTCATGTCCTATCTCGGACACCACGGCTACACCAAGACGCTGCGTGCCCTCCAGAAAGACTCTCGGCAGGAGCCCGTGCGAGTCGACAGCGCCATGGACACGGACGCTTTGGACAGTCCTTCGCTGCCGCATGCCCACGAACGCGGTGTCGAGTCACGAACGCAAATCGTGCAATCTGTCATGTCCGGTGACCTGGATACGGCCATTTCTGAAACGCAGATCCACCACCCGGCGGTCCTGGACGCGGACGAGGGCTTGATGCTGTTCAAGCTGCGCTGTCGCAAGTTTATCGAGCTCATCATGGAGACGGTGGAGCTGAAGAAGGCGCTGCATTCGCGGAGGAGTAGGATTGATGATGATATCGTTGATGGTATGGATGTGGATGGGGACGCCGCCGGTATGGCTATGGATGTGGACGATGGGTTCTCGCACGGCGGTAATCCGACGGCGCGGTATGAGACGGCGTTGAGCGATGCGATCTCGTATGGGCAGACGCTGAGGAACGATTACAAGGCGGACCATCGGGCGGAGGTGAAGAGTATATTTATGAAGACGTTTGGGATTGTGGCGTTTGAGGATCCGCGGGATGCAGGTGGGGAGGTCGCTGAGGTTGTTGGTCACGAAGCGAGGGTTGCGCTGGCGAATGAGCTCAACCAGGCTATCCTCCGTATGTTGTTCTTCTACAGCAGTGTGGGTATGTTGCTTACTTCTTTTAGGATCACAAGGGCGACCTCCCCAGCCTGCGCTCGAAACTTTTTATCGGCATGCTGCGGTTTGCATCCAGCAGCTTGCGTTGTTGGGCGTCGGGTTCGCTCCGTTTGTGGACATGAAGAGGGAGTTTCTCGATGCCTGATTTTTCTTTTCTTTCGATCTTATCTTCGTGCTTGATATATTAGGTGTACAACAACCATATGTAAGGTAACCCAATGTAACGACCTCTCCCCTCCTGTAGTTTTACTGTCTACTCGGCTTTTCGAAGGACATTAGCGACCAAATTGACACAAGTTTGTCTTTGCCTGCGCCGATGAGCCAACGCGCGCGGTTTGCCTTTTCGCTCTCGTCGAGGTCTTCATCGTCTTCGTCGCGGATAGTAGGTAATGTGGGGTCGGAATGTGCGAAGGCTACTGCTTGACAGCTTGCTTTGTGGTACTTGAGGGTGCCGAGGGATTTGAATGTCTTTGTCGAGTATAGTCGAATTCTTAGATCGTCAGTTGCTTGAGAAAAGAGGAGGAGAACACGACATACTTGCCATCCCACCCGCCAACCGCACACACTCTACCGTCGTCGCGGACTGCAACAGACCCGTTCCCGCCTTGTTTGGTTTTAAACTTTTCCGATACGCCTGTCTGGATTCGAATGCATTACCATCCGCGCCATTGGGTAAGAGAAGAAGAAGGCGAGAAGGCTCACAGCCAAATCGTACCGCCCGATGAGGTGATCAGCGGATACGGTGAATGCCGTCGTGTGGTCTTTGGTTACTGTCATCGCCATCACTATATTCGAGCGTCGCAAATCAATCATACAAAGGAAAAGCCAAGTATCCTTACCAGCCTCGACGTGCGCTTTGGCGCTCCATATTACATCCCAGCCGATGCCCTCGACGGATTTGGGGCGGGTTGAGCTTCGGAGGGTGATGCTTCCGTTTTCGTATGCGAGGAGGAGGCGGAGGTGATCGGGTGAGGGCGAGAAGAGGTGCATGGACATGATGATACCAGATGCGCCTCGTCCCCGTCCGTCATTCGACAACATGGGTCCTTCGGCTTTTGCTTCGCGTCCAATGGCAGCGTGGAGTCTTTCACCTGAAGGCAGGGACCATATATCTGCCTACATATATATGCGCACTTTGAGAGATGTCGATCCAAGTAAGTTAAACCGACCTCTGAAGACTCGACCAGGTTGGGAAGCGCTATCAACATCTCATCCCCACCCACACTCGTTTCGAGGACCGAAAACCGACAATAATTCAACGCATTAACGTCCAACGAGTACCTCACCTCCGGCGACTCTGGGACCCCCGCCGATCCACCGCCGATGCGCGCATACTCCTCCGCGCGCGCCCACACGTGCAGCTTGTTGTCCCGGGCCTGCCTATCTTTCCTTCACCCTTCCTCATACAAAAAGAGAAAATAGACAGAGGGCGTACGTGATAATGACATCCCCGCACTCCTGCACACCCAGCACCCCGTCGTCGTGCGCTTTCCACGAGACGATAGGCCGAAGGGTGCGCGTCGATGTGCATACGACGTATCCGGCAGAGTCGCCAGAGTAGATCCGCTCGTTGTCGGGAGAGATGAAGAGTGTCGTTACGGGCGCGGAGTGGGTTCGGAGTATGTGGGTTGGGGGAGGTGGGAGGAGGTCTGGATTCGACATGGACACAGGACAGCAATCAAGCCTAGGTGGTGGCCGAACTAGGTTGGATACGAGAAACAAGGTATGTCGGCAATAAGTGGCTCGGGCTCTGAGTTGGGAGGATTACTAAACCTGGAGGACGACGCGTTGCATGAAGATGGTAGTGTGGATTGAGATGTGTGATCCAGACTCGACTTCATGTAATCCCGATCTAATCTAATCAACTTCGGTCTTCGGACAGACACTTGGTCCTCATCCTCTTCCATTGGTTGAGCAGCGGAGCACAAGTAACTCAGGATTCAGTGTTATCCCACCTAATAACAAGTGGCTATACTGCGAAACATATGGACAGTCATAAACGCGCTAGTACTATTTACGCCACTGTGATGATCACTCGATAGCGAACTTGAACTCAGGCAAAACTATAGGGCTGAGAAGCCAGTCAGTGTAGAGTCTCTTTCTCTGAGTTATACCGATGAATACAGCGTCTGCATCAACCCACCGTTGAACGGAATACGACTGTGGACTACTAAAATTTGTCGATACAGTAGATACTTACAGCCAAAGCGAATCCATCATTCCTTTCAAAGAGCCGTCGCTGTCGTACAGTTGTGCTCAACAATGAAGGCGACTGAATGCATGGTAGAACTGTATACAAATATTGGATTCGGCATCCAGTTCATTTACCTGATAATAGAGGCCTGCCAGCTGAACTACCATAACCTAGAGCTGATACCACTTAATGACGACGCCGTGATTCGTGATGAGACGTCTTGCAGCACTTTGCCGACGACGAGGTATCAGCTCCATCGTAGCAGTCACGGCTCCTCTTGCGCGAGCAAGACTCTCCCTGTGGTGATCCATCCCGCTGCCTCGCACTGGTCCTCAGACCAAGGAATAACTCTGCAGGAGGATCCAACTCATACCGCATCCCCGCCTCCACACACCGCTGCAACCTCCCAATAACATCCATCAACTCCTTCTCCACTTCCCTATTCCTCTCCTGCAAGTCCCGCACCATCATCCATGCATCCCGTTCCCGCTGCTCCGCGTCCTCCAGCGCTTTGCGCAACTCCTCGGTACAGCGCCTTTTAAATGTGGCAATCGCATCGGAAATCGCCTGCTTGAGATCGTCTTCCGCGGGACGAGGTAGAGACGAGGACAGCGTGGGGGATTGGGAGCCCAGAACCTGCGCCATCAAGTGAGCGAGGGGGTCGTCGCCCTGGTTGGGTGATTAAGCAAAAGCATGAGTAGGACAAAAAAGGAATAAAGTACATCGCGATTTGGCGGAAACTTGAGTCCCGCCGAAGCAGTGTTGTTGGAATATTTTGTGGCTGGCATAGTAGACGTGTGAGCATGCAAAATCGAAGAGGGCAAAGAGGGAGGGACTCTATAGGGGGTTTCAGGTTGAATTGGAGGCTGCAGGAAAACACGCCACACCTTTGTGACCGTGATACGACCACGTTGCTAAGAATGCCTGGATGGAATGGGAACAGTGCAACAGAGAAGAAGCCACACCAGAGTTCACAATCAAAAAATGTACTGTGCCGCTTGATATTTCTCCTCCAGTGATTTCCAAGTACATCTCCTGGTCACTTACATAGACTTTTCGCTTCGCCATACGATGTACAGCAGTAGTTTACGCTCACGTCTTGCATTTCGACGTAGGCGAAAGCGCGAACAATTGAACGTGAAGGTCGGATTGAAGCGCGTTAAGCCTGCAGAAGTTCTGGCAAAGGAATATTGACATGAAGGTAGGCGTAAACGAGCTACGCTGGGCTCTTTCAGATTCGGAATTGAAAAACGTAATTCGTTTTCCCACAAGGTCGCAAGCATCGCTCTACGGAAATTGCTCTGTACTGTGGTCTGGATGTACGGACGTGAACGCTACTGGCGCTCCGAAGGGAATTGGTGGTAACGATGGTGGCGACGGAGAGGCGATTGACAGGAACAGGAAACGAAGGAGGCCGACGTAGTCCGTGTGTATACTCTCCTCTTGGTTGGGAAAGCTTGCTCACTGTCGGAGCACCGATTTCAGCAGACGTCCGAGGTGGTTCCTTCATGGCGCTAGCAGGCTAGGCCGAGGGAATCCAGTAACAGTGCGCGACGTCTTCCTGGACGAGAGCACTTCCGCCATCACCAATGATGTCTTCGCCCACGGTGAGCTTCTTCAACAGCCCTGCGATTGTACATGTCCCCGTACTCGGATGTGCCACCGTGGACAGTGCTCGGTGTTTCACTGCCCTCCTTTTCTCTCGTCTTTCTGCGGATGAGAGCCAGAGCTCTTTCCCGTTCGGACGACTCTCTCGTCAGACGAGCATTGACTTCTGGCGGGCGGGAGGAGTTTGGGATTGCTGGACGCGGACGGCGGGCTACAGAAGAAGAAGAGGAGGAGGAGGAGGAGGAGGAGGAGGAGGAGGAAGCCAGTTGTTTCGTGATGGAAGTGAGCGGGTCGTGTATAGATTTTCGAGCAGTATCGCGTTTCCTAAACACAGTTTAGTCATTAAAAACATTAAAGACTCAAGTCATATCCTACCGTCTCTCTTCCGCCTTCTGGTCAAGCTCGAGTTGATCGTGGTCACCCTGCGAGTACCAGGGCTTCAAATCTTTTGCTGACGGTGCCAACGGGACACCCTTATCCGTCTCAACGGGGTCGGCTTTCTTCGTTGAGCGAGTCGATGTAATGATAGCGCTCTAAAAATACTCAGATCTAATACCATAAGATATAGAGAGCAAATACCTGCTCCAGATCCTCGAAAAAGTTGATATGTCCACCAGACGTCGGCAACTCCGCCTGCGAGGTTGGCTGTCGTGCCAGCGCTTTCATGTCGTCGTTGTCGACCTTCTTTCTTTTGTTCCCAGATCGTTCCCTGAGCAATTCAATCCTAGCCTCTGCATCCCAACTGCATCCTATAATGAATGTAAATGAACAATGACTAAAATATTGACTGGACCACTACTCACCGCGAGCTGCATTCTTCCCTCTTCCTTGGCCTCTTGAAGACGAGCTTCCTCCTCATCGCGACGGACCTTTTCGATATTGTCCCGGCGATACGGATGGTAGGATTTGTGGTGGGCAATGTTGAGCTTGCCCATGATGATGACCGTAGAAGGCAAGTCACGCTTAGCGTCGGCACAGAGTTTGACACAATCGACAGCTGTTGAACGTATCCATGGTTCTGTCTTAGACACCCATGCTGTCTAGTCGCTACTTGTCGCGTTGCTGGCGCCTCCAACGCGCCATCCCGTCGCGCTGCGTTTCACAAATACAGCATCAAAGGGTCCGCCTTAGGGTTCGTTCAATACCATCATTTACCCGCTTCACATCCACCTCTTCGTCCAATTTGAAGGCGACTGTAGACCCATGCTCGAATAAGACGGGTGACCTAAATCATTCCTCGTTTTCTTCTCTTGACCTGACTGATTTGAATAGCGACACACGATGTTTTATCCAACGAAGAAGGCATCTGGGACGCCATGCTCAACCAGACTGACATTATCGGACAGAACAATAGTAATAAGTGAGTGTAAGCTGCAGTCGAGAACATCGTTTGACTATCTTTTAGATTCTATATCCTACAATTACTCCACGCAAAGGGCGACACCTCCAAAGTCTGGCTCTTCGCGCGATGGGGACGCGTCGGCGAAAGCCAGATTGCTTCGACCAAGTTACACGTATGTCTTCAATACCTGTGTACTCGTTTGTTGATCGTGTATAGGGCCCTTGGCCTGAAGATGAAGCTGTCAAAGCGTTCAAGAAACAATTTCGCGCAAAGTCCGGCTCAAAGTGGGAAAACCGTTTCGATATGGTTGCCCAGAAAGGCATGGTTAACGTCGTCTTAGAGATCGCATACTGATTGAGAGAGACAGGCAAATACCTTTGGCTAGGTCTGTTCACGTCGTTGTGGCGGATTGTGTACAATTGACGCGTCTGCAGAACGAGCCTTGGAAGAGGACAAAGTAGACGATACTTCTGCCTCCGTTCCGGAATCTACTCTAGTACCAGAGACGCAAGCATTTTGCAATCTCATATTTTCCAAAGAGAATGTCTCTCATCCCCCCATTTTCTCTTGAGAGCTGACCTGTTTCATTTACAGATTAGCAGCTGCCCATTTGAGTGCCATGAACTACAATTTCCATAAACTTCCCCTCGGTCAGCTGGGTAAACATACGATCAAGCATGGGTTCGAGGCGCTAAAGGTAAACTAGCTCTCCAAGAGGCACCTTGAACCTTCTTCTAATCCCTATACAGAACCTCTCCGATGCTATTACGAATCCTTCAAGCACCGTCGTCTCGAATTATGCCAGTCAACAAGACGCAATCGAACATTTGACCGGGATCTATTACTCGTCTGTTCTAGTTAATGTGGTTCTATAATGCCGTGACATCTCTTGCGCAGGATCATACCCCATTACTTCGGAAGAGCCAAGCCAATGATCATCGATACTACAGACAAATTGAAGGACGTACGCTTCTCTTTTCCAGGACCTTCTGTCACCAATTCCTGACCCTTTTTAGGAACTCGATCTCGTCGACGCGCTCCAGAACATGGTACGTCGACTTCCTCGTCTTTCCCATACAAAGTTGTTTACCGAACCACCTTGCAGCAAGTCAGCACCCAAATGATGTCCCAAGCGGCCAGCGATGAAGCCGGCAACCCTATCAATCCCATCGATGCTCACTTCCGCTCACTAGACCTTGATTACATGACACCTCTGCCCAAGGACAGCCAAGAGTACATCGTACTTTCACAATTCGTAGCGGATAATCATGGCTCGACGCATAGGCATTGGCTTTCGCAAGTCGACAGTATATTCAAACTAGGGAGGTGGGCAGTCTACCAATTTGTGTCCGGCCACATTTTTGAATGTCGTCGAGGTCATACGAAACGGAAGCTTGGAAACAAGATGGATGGGATGATTTACAGGACGGCGAACGCCTTTTACTATGGCATGGATCACGGACTGCGAACTTTGCTGGTATGCCCTCTTAAGCACGGTCTCTTCGTCCCCAATGTATGTCTTTCCCAGGTATCTTGAAACAAGGCCTTCGCATAGCACCACCGGAAGGTTCGTACACTGCGTAGTGTTTTGACTCAGCAATGGGGTTAACAAGGAGTCAGCACCCGTCAACGGCTATATGTTCGGGAAAGGCGTTTACTTTGCGGATGTAAGTCAAACCAAGGGAAGTTTCTACATGAAGACTGACTGGACGATCGCAGACGGTGTCAAAGGTTCGCTGTAGAAATTGTGTCTTGCTTCACCAGCACTCAATAGATGTGTAGTCTTTAGGATATTGCTATCATGGGTGCGCGCTATTCAACCGAGCAGTCATCATCCAGGCTTTGACTTTTCCAGATTGAGCGAGAACAAGGGCGTTCTACTTCTCTGTGAAGTAGCAGCGAAGCCATTCTATCATAAGAAGAACGGAGTATGGGAACCGTTCTTACATGGCTGTTTCTCACTAAAGTCTTGACCTCCAGTCCTTCGATGCGGATGCTGAATGCAAAGAACGAGGAAAGAGGTCGGTCCTCATTGTCGACTACGATTTTTCATGATTGGCCGAACATGATACCATAGATCCACGAAAGGCCTAGGTCGTCATAAACTGGCGAAATGGAAGGACGCCGGTGAAGCGCTCGGTGTCCCAGAGTTGCGTGGATGCGTAATGCCTGACGGCTCTCATGTACTCCGGCCAAAGGATGATTTTTGTCTAGAATACAACGAAGTAAGTGATAGCCTTGAGTCTGATGCTCTACATGCTTACCAGTGTGTAGTACATTATCTACAACACCTCTCAAATTCGGATGAAGTACCTCTTCGTGCTCCGATTGTAATGGCAGCCGATGTGATGTAGAAATTACAATGTAAGTTGACAAGCGTCTGTCCGTCTAGTCGTAGAGATAAACAAACTAATGCCTTTCATACTGGAGATACCCTTCCGTTCCTCTTGCCATCGACTCCGTGGAATGTCTTCTCGTCGCTCAAGGGAGCAGCGCCAGGGTGGCCATGCCGGTGTTCGTTTGAGATAGCAAGGAACATGTACACAGTCCTGGTGAAATCCCAACTCAGCTTTAAAAGGAACAAGGAGACTTGACGCGTACGATATTACCACACCCACTGTGGCGATCCATAAGAGGACGACATAAGCGATATTAACTGACCAATCTGTGTAGCGGAACGGCGGATGAGCGTAGACAGCAACAGCCTCGGGTTGGGACGCGACGACTATCTGTGGCGAATCTCAGCTTGACCACTGGAAAGAAATACGAGTACTGACCGTGCTCCCCAACGCTGCAGCAAGCATCCCCAAAGCGATAATGACAGCCGATGCTCTTCGTGCGATATCATACCACCTTGGGTACACCTGCCTCGGGAATATTGCGAGGAAGAAAAAGTCGGCTCCGAATATGCACGCTGTTAGGACGTAGAACACGATCGTCGCGATCTGTGCGTCTATTACTATTAGGTCGTTTTGGTATAGATGTGCCCTGGGCGTCGCTTCGATGTGTGCTTGTAGATCTTCGTACTTGGAGAGGGAGTATGTGGCGGTAAGCATGGCGCATTGGTATAAGAGGATGCGGGAGCGGTGGTATGGGTAGTCGTAGGGTGTTGTGGACATGAGGGAGGAGGTGGAGAGGGAGGAGAGGGATAATTGGGAGAGGTCGAAGCCGAGGAGTTTCATCTGGGAGTGTAGTCTTGGGTGAAGGTGAGAAGAAAAGCGTGTGGTTTTGAAAGCAGGTTGGAGCCACGGGTGGAGGGGAGCATGATGTCAGATTCACGTACTTTGTGGATTATGACGCGCAGTGGGCAAGTGATGCCCAAGACGAGTTGAGAGTAGCAGGAGGCCAATCTGATCTACTGAGTTTCACGCCACAATGACGAGGGTGAAGTTCACGAGAAAGGTTATGCTGCTCTGAGAGATTTTTAGGTCCCCGTACATCATTACTTATTTTGTGAGCTCGAGTATTCAATGAAAGCGCAGTCGGAAACTTTGGAAATGGACGCGTTGTTTGTAGCTTGTTTGTACCCGTGTTCCCGGGCCGATAGAACAGACTTCGGCAACTGCCGTTCCTGCTTGAACCGTTACACAGTACGCGCTTTAGAAAACAGAGTCGGACGCGGAATAGATAGAGCCAAGAATTTGGCACTATCATATATCCAAAAAGACACCAGGAACTTCGTGAAACGCGCGCTTTGGTTTTGCGATTGACTGGTGAGCCGGTTGTATCCATTGTGGACACTGTTGACAAATGTTTTTGCAGAGCCTACGAACAATGGACAATGCGAACAAAGTAACGCTCAGGGCCGGGACATGGATCGTCTAGTATAAAATGAGCACGCGTTTGTGCGGCTCGCTGTTTTCCCATCATCTAGCGACAACGATGGCGGTAAGTTTACGATGTCCTGACTTCGGTGCTGCTGCAATACTGATGGCATATTCTAGACGACAAGCCACACCGATGATTCGTACATTCCCACATCTCTTCCTCCAACCCTCGATCATCTACTTCACTCGAACGAGCGGCCATCCCCGCATGAAGAAGTGTTGATTGGCGAGATGACCCGCCTCGTCGGCACTCTACTCTTCTCTACGAATGTCTCAATAGCGCGTACAGCCACCTTGGTCGACATTGATGGAGCCGATTCGGACACGGCAATATTCCTCACAGAGTCCGCTCCTTCGGCAGAACAGAAGGATCGCCAGGCGACGCTGCAGAAACTGCGCGACGAGCTCCAGATCATCCAAGCACCTGTTCGTCGCCTGCCTCGCGAGATCCTGCAGGAAATCTTTCTCGCCCTGGATGCAGACATCGAAGTATTTGACGACACAGACCCCCACTACGTCGTTGGTCGTGTCTGTCGGGAGTGGCGTGCCCTGTCCCAGCACTCTTGTCCGCAGATGTGGTGTCAACTTAATTTAGAAAATGGTACTGCTTACTTAGCGAGTGCCATTGAAAGTTGTCTGCGCCCCGTTCTCGACCGTACGCGCGGTCTTCCCCTCAGTTTCTCCCTCTACAATGTGCCAGAGTACGACGACATCCCGAGCATCGATGCACAGGAGACCATTAGCGTGCTACTCGGGGTTCTAGGACAATACTCCATGCAATGGGAATCGGCTGGATTCTTCGATTTGCGCGTGAACGAAGCTCATGTCTTGTCTGTGATTCGTGGACGCCTTCCTCTGTTGAAGACCTTTCAACTTCGAATGGCAGAGCCGGAGATTGCAGTTGAACACGATTTTCGTGCATTTGAGATTGCACCGAAGCTTGCCCATGTGCGCCTTTACGACGTGCCTCTTGGACATGTCGCTCTGGCCTACCCAAACTTGCAGACCGTTTATGTAAATTATGAGGCCCGCTACCAAGAGCCGATGTTCTACGCTCAACGTACGCCTCCTTTACACGAGATTCTGCGGCTCTCACCCAATCTGCGCGATGTCGACATCAATCGTATAATACCTCCGGCTTGGGAGAACACGGAGATGGACATGACATGGCCTCCACATCCTGTTCCGGCGCGCATAGTTTATAGCGATCTAGTGTCTCTCAAGAGTTCGGATTTCATCTCGTTCTATCACATCTCACTCCCAAACCTCAAGCACTTACATGTTGGCCCGTCCTCGCTTCACCCAGAGGACAACTCTCTCATTGCCTTCTTATCAGCAGTTGCTGAACTTCTGCGTCACTCCCGTTGTCGGCTTTCCCAGCTTACGCTCCAGCATGGCGCATGGAGCCCCAATGCTCTTCGTGAAGTGCTTGGTCTTGTGCCAGAAGTGGAGGAACTCAGTGTTGTCTATTGTTATGACAAGGATGGCGACGTAATAGCTCAGGAGGACATGCTTGAGTCTTTAATTGAAGCTCTGCGTGTCGGTGAATTCCGAGCCTCCTCTGAGTCCGATGTGGAGAACGACGTGCTCGTGCTCAAGCCGACATATCTCCCGAGGCTGAAGACGCTCTCGATCAAGGCATCGTGTTGGGAGTTTGTGAATAAGGATTTTGTGGAAATGGTGGCTACGCGACGGGGCAAAGATGGGCTTGGTACCCTTCGCATGCTGTGTGAGAGGGATGCGGATGAGCATGCTGAAGTTTTCCCCAACCTAGATCGGTGTGATTGGGATAGGTTGGAGAGTATGAAGAAGGCTGGGCTTAATCTTACTTAGTGGAAGTGGTGACTGGTGTTATAGTTCATAGGACAACTACTGCAGTGCAACGCCTACCTATTCCTGTATACTTTACTATTTATATTTATCCTTGAATATTCTTAATCTTTATGCTATACTTGAATTTGAGTCTGCCTTCCTGTTTGGAAGGACGCGTTGTTGTAGCTTGTTGACACACTCCTTCCTAAAAACTGTCATGGCTAGCGCATCTACCGTATTGACAGCTGTTCCCCTTTTTGGATCCTACCATGACCATCGAATTTGTCGCTTTGCCCTCCTCGAGTGTCGTCGGACTCGATCCTCTCTTTGCACGTGAGGTAAGGGGATTCAATCCAGCCAGTTTTGAAGCAGGCGATTTCGAACAGATCAGGTCTGCTCTGTACACGGTATGCGCCAATTTAAAAAGGTTATCTCACGGCCATGAATACGGTTTTAGCATGACTTGTTGCTGTTTCGTAACGTCACTTTAACTCCCGAACAACAGTATGCTCTCAACAAAGTCAGTGCTTACTGTTATCCTGCCATATTCCTTATCAACTTGTCCAACAGGCATTCGATCCCGACTCTGAGAACTTTGGACACGGCAATAATGCCATTGATAAGAACAAGAAGTCTATTCTCCATCCAGATCTGAAGACCATCCCTCGCGTGCCCCAAGTACAGCTCATTGGGAACGGTACCATCCATAATCACGAAGGTCTCCCCACCGTTACGCTTAAACACCCCTCCCATACGACTTTTCACAAGACCCGCAATGATGCCCCCGGCACGACGCGATTCTTTCGCTGGCACATCGACGCTGCGTTGTATGACTTTGCCCCACCCAAAGTTACTACCCTCTACGCTGTCACTGTACCCCACGGCCCGCGCCAGGTCTGTGTATATGATGACGGAACAGGCGACGAGCTGGACGTCTCGCTTGGCACAACGGCATTTGTATCGGGCAAGACGATGTTCGACATTTTGCCTCCAGATCTCAAGAGCTTAGCGGTGCGCACCAAGGCGCGGTACGCGCCGCACCCGTACACTTGGATGGCCGCCGCGCGCGCAGTGACAACGGGGTTAGGACTGGAGTCCGATGATTTAGAAGTAGCACTAGATGCGCTTCCGCCTTGGGAAGAAGCCAAGATTCAGACGCTGCCGCTACTGTGGAAGAACGAAGTCACAGAGGACCTTCATTTCCAGGTTCATCCGTGTGGCGTAGCGGAGCTCATTATGGAGCCTTCTCCCGGCGCAATTTTATATCCAGAAGGCGCCCACATCAAGGATTTGAAGGAAGTCCGGCGATTGCTTTACACGATGCAGCGACCTGGTATTGCGCCTCACGTATGCGTATCTGCTTCTCACAAAGCCATTTACTGACGATTTCGATAAGCTTGTATATGCCCACGATTGGACCGAGAACGATCTTGTTCTCTTCCACAACCGCGGCGTGCTTCACAGCGTAGTGGGCACATTTGCACCTGATCAGATACGCGCGTTCCATCAGTGTAACTTGGCTGCGTCCGATTTCCCTGCTGGTCCGACTGACGACGATGTGAAGAAGTGGTCTGGTGTGTAGTCCAGTTGAGGAGCATCGCTCGAAATAGATGTATCGCCCATGTAGTATTCAGGAACAGCGGTATTCACTTCTCGTTCGACCAAGGTGTGAGGCTCTTGATGTTACCGATGATTACCTCGTTTCGTGACAGGCACTGGTCGTGGCCTCCACTTTCCCAACCTGTGTACCCGGACGCCAGTGCGCGATGTTGCTCATTCAAAGTGAGTAGCAATTTTCGCTTACTAGCCTTCCGGCGTTGATAGACCTTTCAGATGATGAAAACGTACGTACCATTCCGCGAGATATACAGACATTACATATTGGAACCTGATTTTTACACCGTTGTCTTCAATTACGCTGCTGAGGAATAGCCTGGGCAGGTCTACCATCAGCTACAGTAGTAACCTTTATCAGGGGATACCAAATCTGAGCGTGCTCTAGGTATTCACGTTGGCGGGGGTCCGTAGGATTATGGGCATCAACCTGTATCCATTGTCGCCGATACTCCTCTCTGTGGCTGGGATGCCACATACGTCCTGCGCCAGGTACCTTTCAGAGGCTCGATGGTTAATAAGGATCTCATGGGGAAAGCGTCACTCACTTCTGTCTTAGCTCCAATGTCTTGGTAGTTCGGCGGTGTGAACACACCGTGCTGAACGTCTCGTACAAAGCGAACTGCAACGGCAGGTATTTCCTGGCTAACAAGGAAAACAGGTTCCTTCCAACCGATACCTTTTGTGCGACAGTGGACAGTATCAGAATAAAGCTTAAGTGTCGCTGGCGAGTCTGCAAAGATACAAAGCTCGCGGAAGGAAGAATCCCATTCATCAAGTGGTAATTTGACGAGCGCGGCGAGCTTCCATAGTCTGGCTTGAGTCTCGAGATCTCCCATGAGAAGCATTTTGCACACTGTCGACAAGTTGGTAGCCTCACGGAGATTTGAGACTACCAACTCGAAGAGATCAGGTGCTTCCGTTTCAAGTACGGTCAGGCCATCGATATACAAGGATGCTTGGAAGGAAGTGAAACGTGGCGTCCATATGTGTAGCGGATCACGGGTTCCATCGTCGTCTGTGATGCTAGACTGTGGATTTTCCGAAGCCAAGGTCAAGGTCGTCGTAATTCCTTCCAGCCAGCGCCGCTCTACCAGCGTAGAATATATCGTCTGGAGCGTTGCTACATTCCGCGGAGCGTACGGTAGCGACGACAGATGGTAATGGCACATGTCGACGAGTATTTCTGAGATATCCATAGCGGACGGAGAAGCAAACACCACCTGTAAGATGTTTTGGCCGACCTCTGGAGTAAGCCACGAGAAATCATGACTCTCAGTCCCATAGATATCGATACGACGAGTTACCGCCCGGAAAAGAATATATAGAATTGATTCCTTATCTTCTGGCACGATGATATCTGACTGTATGAAGGCATCCGACTTGACAACCTTCTGCAATGCAATGATAGTAGCAACGTCGACATTGGCATCCCGGTGCGCGCCGTCAAGTATCCAGTCAACGGAGTAGCCCTTAACGACCTCCAATATTAAGCGGAACAAAGAGTCGTGATGATCGCCTGGGAACCAAGCTGCATGAAGCGAGGAACTGTGCTGTATTGCAGGCGTTTGCAACATGGCGAGAATGAGAAACATGTCATCAGGGAGACTGTCTGTGTGGTCCGCGGGGGAACGTGTGAATTGAGGAAACCCAACATGGAGCAACCATGCCACATAAGACGGATACATGTTGGTCGTCAGAGCTATGGCAAGACTCATTGCCGTTCCATTACTTTCCATGTCGTACGTCTTCACAACAAGCTTCGGCCAGTTAGTGGTGGGAGGCATACAAAATGTGTATAGCTCGTGCCTGCGAGATTCGTCGCTGGCATCGCAGTCTGCACTCGCACACCCGTGGGGGGATGCGACATGTCGAAGAAGAGTACACCATAACCGGGACGGCACATCGTGACTGATGTCCAGCCAACCCACTCCCAGGCGTAATGCATTCTCGAACAGTTTACCCCAGATGAGGACGTCGTATTTAGGCCGTGAGGGCGTGTCATGTAGACTGTCAAGCAAATTATGTTCTATGATTCTGATGGCGATCCCCGGATCGATGCGATGAAAACTGTACGCGTTCTCAGAGACAGTCTCGTAACCCGCAAATCGTATGGCCGCACGCTGCAACCGCCCAGAAATATCTGCTGGGAGATCCACGCGATGATAAGAATTGATAGCTGTCAGAATGCGTTTGATCCCCGCAGTGGCGTCGTGTGGGGGAATGCACGTCACGGCGACGTGCTCCTACCACACGGAGTCGGCAAGAGTGAGATTGCCGAGAGGGAAAACAAGTGAGTCCGAGTCGAACGAGAAAGAACTGGGGTAATCACTCGAATTCCAGCGGGTTACAGTACAGAACAAGACGGCGGCTACTTATACTGTAAGTAGGACTAAGAATAAAAGGAGATATACCGGGGAACAGCGAGAGCAAGCAACGGCCGTATCACAACTAGCGGTCCGCGAGGTAGATCAATCAACGCGTCTTAAACGCATCCAGGCAACGAAGAGGCAAGAAGAGAAAAGGGAATGCTGACAAAGCGTGATGCAATCACGCTTCCGTCACATACGCCCTCCGACGTTCAACTCCTTTGAACGTCTACCATCATCTTCGCTTTCTTCCGTTTCTGTGGCTATGTCTCCGTAGCGTTTACCGCCAATTCCTTCTTCTTCATTTTTTGGTTCTCCGCTCTGGTCCCGGTTAATCCTCTCTTGGTTCTGGTTCTGGTCTTCGTCTTCTGAGGCGGCAGCGGCGCTCAGCGCCTGCATGTTCGCGCGCGCCATTGCATCGAACTCGCTCGGAGCGCGTCGGTGTCCATTCTCTTCGGGTATCTCCCCCAAGAAGTCGTCAAAGTCACCAATCGGCTCATCACTCCAAATCAAGCCATCAGCGCGATTCATTAACGCGCCCTCCAGGAACTTCTCGCGCGTGTCACCGCGGCGTTCAATCGCAGAGTTCCCCATGGAGACTTCTCCCAGCTTGATTTCACGGTGCGTATCCGACCATTGTTCGTCTTTGCTGATCTTTTCTAGACCTGACCTCTGCCTCTTGGGCACGGCCAGCGGATCGAGAACTCGTCTGTCTGTCTGCGTTACACGGTTCCAGGACGACTCGGCTCGCCCTCCAGGGTGCCTAACGCGTCTACGGCCTGTCATGAGGCTCACATTCTTGTCATCGCGCCTGACCCTTTTGTTCGCCTTTCTGATTCGCGATTGGCCAGAGACTCGACGCGGTAATCGTTCTTCAATCCCGTAGGTGAGTTCTTCCGTTTGCCATTTCACCGGTAAACTGATCTCTGCATTTCCTGCAGATCTATCACTTCGTTTCGCGGCGCGTGCATTGCCACTCTGAGCTCGACGGCGCTTCAGGTACTCGACTCGCCCTCCAGCACGCTCAAAGTCATGGCTATCGCCGTGTGTCATCAGTCTGATTCTTTTCTTGACATCGCGACTGATCTGTCTGAGGTGCGATGTCCCCATCTGCGACCGGTTAGAAACGTGCCGCGATGATCCATCTTCAAGCACATCGGTGAGTCGTTCAGTTTGCCTCCCGGCCTGTAAACTGACACCAAAATTTCTCATAGCTCTGGTCTTGCCCGGTGCAGCACCTGCAACCGGTAATCGAACTCGATAGTCTTTCTGGTACTCGACGCGCCCTCCAGCACGCTCTCCGGACCTAGAACTCTCCTTCGTTCTGGACGTAGACTGTGGGATAGGGTCGAGTGCGTGCTTCTGGCGTTTCGACTTCTGGTGTTTACTGCTCTGTTCCGCAATAAATGTCATTTTCTTCCCAGTTTCGCGTGAACTTTGAGTCCGCAAAATGTTCCGGGTACCCTCGCCCTCCTTTCGTTCTTCTCGGCCTCGAGAAACGAAATCATCATGAGCGGGGAGGATATCAAAGGTCAATCCGGCCAAACCAATGCCGGTTGAATCAATGTCTTCGACAAATTCTTCTTCAGAACTTGTTTCACTGTCGACATAGTCGCAAAACCGTGCAATGTGTCCTTGTTTCCAACACAGGAAACAACGGCCCTCGGCCATCAATCGTCTTCTCGTCGCGGAAGATAAAGGTGCGAACGGCATATATTCATCGTTGGTCACCGACTCGTTCTCATTTGGAGAGTCATCATCATCGTCATCTTCTTCAGAGGTCGAGTTCTCTGGACAGTCGCGGGCGATATGACCGTGCTCACGACATATGAAGCAACGGCCTTGTGCCATCAAGATCTTTCGTTCGCGTGTGGACAACTCCGATACAGATTCGTAGTCTGACTCCGAGTTGTCGCTGGATCCAAACACATCTTGGCTGCTGGAGTACAACTCATCTTGGCTATCAGCCACAGAGCTGGAATCTGACTCGTTGTCATATCCACTAGATTTCTGGCTTCCAGCACCCGAGTCTCGATACTTTCTAGAGTCAAGACTTCCACTGCTTCTGCTACCAGTTTCGAGTTCCGAGTCCGAATCGGATTCTGTTCCTGGTTCGTTATTCTCAGGGCATGAGCTAGCGCGATGGCCTCGCCTTCGGCATCTAAAGCATCGACCTTCCGCCATCAAGATACGACGTTCTTGCGGGGATAACTCTAGCACAGACTGATCATGGCGTTCATTACCAGAATCGTTCGACGACTCAGAGTCAGAGTCGTAATCCGTTGATCCGTTCTCATGGACAGAAATACCATCTGGATCCATATCAGATTCATTACGCTGCACTGGGCAAAGCCGTGCAACATGTCCTCGCCTATGACACAGGAAACAACGTCCTTCGGTCATCAACCGGCGTCGATCCTCCACTGACAGACCTGCGGGGTACAACCGTTGCTTATCTTGTTCAGGTGAATCATCTAACAGGTCGCCTTCGTCATCAGAGCTGCTGTACACACGCTCTGAATCATCGGGTACTATGTTCTCGACCATTTCAATCAGTTCAGCAGTTCTTTCGACCTCGCTGTATCTGGCCGTCTCCGGATTCAATTCATGACGCCAAAGGCCTTGCTGTATATAGACATTCAGGCCCGACCATAGCTTGTGAACGCGTTCGCGTTCATTCACGAGACCAACCGTATTAAACAATACACGGAGTTCACCGAGGTACTGCCTAACAGTTCTATCGTCTTGCATCAAATCTCGCAGCTTTGCACGCTGATCAAGACGAAATGTCAAAGGGAAACAATAATTGTAAAGCTCAATAAAGAACTGTCGAAGTTTCCACCGTCTGACATTATCCGCCACGGAACTCGTGTAGAATTCTCGTGCCGTTCCGGTCAAGAAGTGCGATAACTTTAGCACTCTTCTCTTCTTCGGGACGCCGCCATCACGGACATAGGCTGATCCTTCCGTCAAAAACTCCAGGAACATCTGAGCATCAGGGGATCCATCATACTTTGCAGGTGGATCCGGTTTCAAGATGTACTTGCGGCGTTCATGTCTCTTTCGGGACTTCCGAGACTGTTTTTGGTGTCCTTTCTTGGACTTCTTGTCATCTTTCTGCGACCTGTGTCGACCAGAATCATCTGAACTTAGGTCAGACGACGATGACAAGTCCGAACAGTCTGAATCTGTATCCGAGGTCACTTCCGAGGTACTGCTCTCGGATGACTCTGAACTGGAGCTCGAACTTGAGCTTGAATCACTCGGAGGGTCGCTTCTATGCTTTGATCTGCCTCCTGATCGACGCGACCAACTAGTCGGTCCACGGGCAGCTGATTCAATGTGCGCCACCATCAGATCACTGATGTGCTCGGAAACACTTCTGTGACGCTTCTCCTTGCGTCTGGCTTTTGCTGCCTTCTTATTCGCTTTCCAGGAGCGCTTACGACACGTCCTGATCTCTGGAGATGCGCTGGTTGATGACCAAGAGGAAGAACTTGAGGAAGAGGCAGGTTTTGTAACCTGTTCCTTCTTCATCAGGTCCTTGTCCTTCTCTGCCTGAAGCGCTCGCTTTCCGCGACCACTGGTACCATAACCATGGTCTGAAGGATGCTGTACATCCTCTTCTTCATTCGCCGTCTCACGCGATGATTTACGGGAGGCCTCAAACTCAGGCTCATAATCCCGGTCCATACCTCGTGTCTTGGACTTGACACGGTGTCGATGGCGACGGCGCTTTCGCATACCATCACTCTTACTGTCTTGGGGCTCATAAGAATTCCCATCCTGTACCACAGTAGATAGCAAATGAAATCTATTTCCTGCTGTGCCGTGTGCTAACTTTCGAGCACTACGAGATGCTACCTCTTTCGGCGCATCATTCCGATGGCTAGAGCGACCACGGTCGCGCTTCCTAACCACGTTCCAAGGACTCGAATAATCTTGACCCGCCAGCTCATCAAGCTGCGGTCGATCCCATCGTGTTGTCGCTACCACACGTGAAGTACGCGACGAACACGTACTCGTCTCCGGAGACGCAGCGGCGACATCATCGGTGCGTCTCGACGAAGTCATGCCTGCATCCTGAGTCGTAGCGATATCTTGGCGCATCCGACTCCGAGGACCAGCAGTCTCCTCTAGTCCAGCAGTGATGTTGGTATCACTGTGACTTGAGAGGGCTCTCACCTCCGGCGGCGACTCGCGCTGCGGCAGAGAGACACTCGGGGCTACGCCACGCCGAGGTAATGCGGCCGTCTCCGCTGCTACTTCGCCACGCAGCAATGGAAAGACGCCGTTTCCAAAAGGAGACTCTGAAATATCATCAGCAATGGGATGCGGGGATGGATACTCACCGGTATCCTCCGCGGTGCGACTCTGAAGCAGTCCGTCGCGACTCGGAAAGTCAGAAATTGTCGCGGCTCGACGTCGAGGTCCGTTACGACGCGAGGAGTCCAGGATTCCGTAAGACATGTCTATAGTTGTCGGCCAATAGATAGAAGAAAGAATAAGAAAAAAAAAGAAGAGTTGCCGAGGATATCCGGGTTGATCAGACTCGAAGTCTCCAATTAGGCGGGTGTAGGATACTTTGTCGAGAGAGGTATCGAGAGTTGTCGGCCCAAGTTCAAAATATGTGGGGGAATGCACGTCACGGCGACGTGCTCCTACCACACGGAGTCGGCAAGAGTGAGATTGCCGAGAGGGAAAACAAGTGAGTCCGAGTCGAACGAGAAAGAACTGGGGTAATCACTCGAATTCCAGCGGGTTACAGTACAGAACAAGACGGCGGCTACTTATACTGTAAGTAGGACTAAGAATAAAAGGAGATATACCGGGGAACAGCGAGAGCAAGCAACGGCCGTATCACAACTAGCGGTCCGCGAGGTAGATCAATCAACGCGTCTTAAACGCATCCAGGCAACGAAGAGGCAAGAAGAGAAAAGGGAATGCTGACAAAGCGTGATGCAATCACGCTTCCGTCACACGTCGCCAACTACTGGTATCATGTCCAACGGAAGACTGCTCAACGCCTGAAGCACAATGCTCTGCACGAGGGATGACAAAAACCGTACTATTAGTTATTTGTGAAGGACTGAATTCGGTACCACTTTCAGCTATTTTGATACAATCATAATTTTTCCCACAAAGAATGACTAAAATTGGTGCCCTCTCCTCGAAATAACTAGAATTGGAACGATAGGTGCGCCCTCCCGGCTATTTCCTTATCTGGTAGGATGGAGGGTCCGCAATGTGGCGCAATTTGTACGGATTGCTGTTTTCCTGTTAGGATAGGGTTAGGTTGGTTAGGCGAGCGGTTAGGATAGGTTGGCGACTCTTCGGCGCGCGTTAGCGCGCCCTATGCTCGGGGTTAGGCAAGGGTTAGGTGTTTGGGTTAGGTGTTCGGGTGTGGTGGGGAATATATCTTCTCGGGGGGTCTGGGGTCTCCCAGCACTTGGCTCAGGTGTTTCCACTGGCTGGGTCATCCCAGACAGTGCGTCGGGAGGCGCTGCACCAATTTCAGTTATCGGGATTCCGCCGAAGCCCGTCTCGCGATCGGTGCTGATTTCAGTTGTTTTTGCATATTCTAGTCATCATACAAAACGACTAATAGTACGTATTTTGTATATACTCGCTCTGCACTGAGGTGTTCGACGTCGTGTTATATAACCAGACGATAGCGGAGGAATCTACCACTGGTGCAGATTTCGTAACGGCGTCGTGCTCTAGATCCTTTAGCGAGTCGGGAAAAGAGCTGAGCGATGGAGGGTTCGCTCTGATGCGACTAAACAGATTGTGTTTGTGCCGACGCAGGGAGTTGAGAAGTCGATATCCATACGATGAAAGCGGTGTCTTATACGGACAATCGGGATGGAAGAGAGGCAGCAAATTGCATGAAAAATACATTCCGTATGCAGCACAGGCAATACATCCCATGTCTACGGCGATTGGGATACTGAGTGAGCAGAGATATATCACGAGCCCAGCGAAGAACAATCCCAGTGCCAGATGCATCAGAACAGGGAGGCAGCCAATGATTAAAGAGACGTGCCACTTTTGTAGGGCACTGAACCGGTAATGTCGGATGCGCGAGCGGTCGAGTGGAGTCCCAGAGGGTATGGACAGGTATTGGTGAATCCATTGTTTTGCGAGAACGGCAATCAATGTAGTGGTAAGACTGAGACCCAGGCTCGTGAACCAGAGGGCGTTGACCCAAAGATCCAACGGCTTGGAACGGAATGCAAAAGGCGTTACAGCCGCGGGAGGGATATTCTGTATAGTGTGGTTCTGGAGTGCGTCGAGGATGGCATACTGAACGGTGAGTGATTGTACCATCACAGAAGCTGTAACTTCTGTGTAATCCACTTGGAGATTCTGACATGTTTGAGCGACAAAAGTGGTCACGACGGCGGAGAAGAGGGCGGCCTATCCTAAAAGGGTTACTGTTGCCGGCGGCAAATTACAACAGCACTCACGAAGACGAGAAGGATGTCCAGGCCATCCCGCCAATCGGCAACACGTTCAAGGTCGTACTTTCCCGCTTCATCTTCATAGGTCTTCCAGAGCCTAGAAGTTGGCGACATCTCTTCGAATTGTTTGTCGGGAGGGTACTTTTGTTCATAGTCATACCGGTCATTCATTACTGTCAAGGGGATAAGCGCTGATACCAAATACAGAAGCAGCTCATACCGAATCCCGGCACATAGGAGGGTGAAGAGCCCATGTTCATTGGCTTCCGGTTCGATACATGGTGTGGTATGGAGTTCGATTGTTCAGGATTTGGTATTGCACTGGGAGGTGAGTTGGGTGGTAGAGTTGATGCATTGACGGACTCCGATGCCGGCGTGGCCATCCTGTAGATTACGGTATGAAGGTATCAAGTATGGCGTATAGACAGTTGAGAAGAAACCGTTCTATTGCTGTACGGGCACGTTTTAAGAAGCAATATGGATCCAGGTACGGCAAGGCGGGTGAACGGACCGAGAAAGCTGAAGGGCATATGGCGTATCGGGAAACTAGAGGAGTGTTAATCTCCCAGCTTATATACGAGGTCCGTCCCTTGTCCAAAGCCAATACAAGGTGCTCTTATTTGAAACCGCTTTGGATGAAGGTTGCTCATGAATAGAATTATCAGTGATGAGAAAGAGTCCCCACAGACATCACCGCTTATTGTTCTATACATACGAAGATGAGTGTTCATAAACAAGGGTGTTCGAGCTCGTACCTTTCTTACACGCCATGGAGCGAGACGTCACGCGAAGCAAATCCCAGTTCGGAATGCCAAAAGAACGCCGAGCTGTCCAGTCAGAAGCTGGAAATCTGTGCTTGCTCTAGGGAACATCAATCCAGCAGCCTTGTCCTTAAAAATACAAAGCACTCTATTTCCAACAAAACAATAAGACAGTTAGAACAAGTGTTTCCGTTCTCTTCACATTTCGTCAGCCACAATTTCGAAACGATGGGGGACTTACGAGCAAGCATTGAATATAAGTCTCTATGAAGCTTCGATTGATGTGCTTACAATCAGCGTCTAAGCATTACCTGGTCGTTTAAGACTTGAGCATACGATTACCGTATCCTAGCGGTGCTCTGCGCGCGACCAAGTAATTAAGCTAAATCTAGTTGTTGAGTTGAGCGACGCCGGTGTTAAGGGATTTGGTAGCAGGTGGACAATTGCATCTGAGGATAATAACGATGAGACTTGAAATATTCGTTATAGCATCGACAAGGTTCTGCATTTTACCTTTATGTACAACGTCCTATTCGAGTGTGGATCTAGCCTTCAAATTGGACGAAGAGGTGGTGGACGTGAAGCGGGTAAATGAAGGTATTGAACAAGCGCCCTTTGATACTGCATTCGTGACACGTAGCGTCTTGGGATGGCGCGTTGGAGGCGCCCGCAGCGCGCCAGGTAGCGACTATGTCATGGATAGGTTTTCGACTCAAGCTGGTGGTCACCCGTGTCCCTTGTGCCGAACGCTGTGCCGACGTGACTACTGACTTGCCTTCTAGTTCTACGGTCATCATCATGGGCAAGCTCAACATCGCTCACCATAAATCCTATCATCCGTACCGTAGAGATAATATCGAAAAGGTTCGTCGCGATGAGGAGGAAGCCCGTCTTCAAGAGGCCAAGGAAGAGGGAAGAATGCAGCTCGCGGTAAGTAAATGGTCGAGTCAATATTTCATTGTTTATATTTACATTCATTATAGGATGCTGAGGCCAGGATTGAATTGCTTCGAGAACGATCTGGTAGCAAGAGAAAGAAGGTTGACAACGACGACATGAAAGCGCTGGCGCGACAACCTGCATCGCAGGCTGAGTTGCCGACGTCTGGTGGACATATCAACTTTTTCGAGGATCTGGAGCAGGTATGTGCTCTCTATATCCTATAGTATTAGATCTGAGTATTTGTAGAGCGCGATAATCACATCGACTCGTTCAACCAAGAAGGCTGACCCCGTTGAAACGGATAAGGGCGTTCCGTTGGCACCGTCAGCAAAAGATTTGAAGCCCTGGTACTCGCAGGCTGACCACGATCAACTCGAGCTTGACCAGAAGGCGGAAGAGAAACGGTAGGATATAATCTAATTCTCTAATTCTTTCAATGACTAAACAGTGTATAGGAAACGCGATACTGCACGAAAATCTATACACGACCCTCTCACTTCCATCACCAAACAGCTAGCTTCCTTCTCCTCATCGTCCTCTTCTTCTCCTGTAGCGCGTCGTCCGCGTCCAGCAATCACGAACTCTTCCCGCCCGCCAGAAGTCAATGCTCGTCTGACGAGAGAGTCGTCCGAACGGGAAAGAGCTCTGGCACTCATCCGCAGAAAGACGAGAGAAAAGGAAGGCAGTGAAACACCGAGCACTGTTCATGGCGGCGCATCCGAGTACGGGGACATGTACAATCGAAGAGCTGTTGAAGAAGCTCACCGAGGACGAAGACATCATTGGTGATGGCGGACGTCAGTGTCTGTGCTCGTGTCCATGAAGACGTCGCGCAATTGGCGTCATGAGGGAACTCCAAGATGCATCTCGGTGTAGAGCTGCTGGAAATGATTTGGAAGACGTCTGCTGAAATCGGTGCTCTGATAGCGTTGAACTTCCACTTTCCCAACCAAGAGGCGAATTTCCACCCGGACTACGTCCGCCTCTTTCATTCCTGCCAATCGGTCTATCCTCCTCAATTGCCTCTCCAAAGCCACCATTCCACCGAATTCCCTGAGAGGACTATTAGCGCTCACATCGTACATCTAGGTATGATGCCTGGGAAAATGCAAACCAAGTTTTCGTTCTTGAATACAGAATCTGGTCGAGGACGTCCTGTTGTACCTTGTTTGGCGCGCCACCATAGACTCGCATCACTACAACTCTACAATCATACCAACTTGCAATCGGTATTCGAGGCTATACTATCACGGTTTCTGCTGCAATCTACTTTTCAAGGACGAAACTAAAGCACTCTTTCCCCTCAGAAACTACGCCGCCATTATCTAAACCCCTCCGTCCTGAACGACGTCTCAGAAACGGATAGATTTCGATTCCTGAAAAGTAAACGTACCTGGCTCGTAGTGCCTACAGTTGCACCTCTATCTCGACTGCCATTCTTGGGAACACTTCCATGATCCTCGATTCCTTCATTTCCGCCGCCGCCTGAGTTCGTCTGAAGCAGCTTCCACCCCATGTAGACATTCGCACCGACAAGAATGCAAATGGACAACACTTGACGTGTCATTGGCGCCACTAGATTGTACTAATGAGCGAGTGCCAACGTACGGAGCCTAGAACAAACACATAAACCAAGCTCCAAATGTCTCCCAGCGCGTCCGAGTCATAGATAGATCGGTGAAGTTCGTCCCGCTCACTCGTCTGTCCCGCTTCCAATAAACCGTTTTAAGCTTGGCATGGAACCATGCAACCTGCTAGGAGCATGCGTTTAGTAGCAGGAGGCTGCTGGATGCGTGTGAACTCGAGGGAGATGGGGGCAGAACTCCTTTCTCCGGGACTCTTGCTTCTCATCAGACTCAGACACCAAGGCCTTAGTGCGCCGCGTGATTTTGCTATGGTCAAGACTTTCTCGTCGAAGTTTTACGCCCCAAGAGAGGTGGGTTCATCGTAAATTTCCGCGCTGACGGGATTTCTTACCGGCTTTACCACCTGCGCGCAAAGAGCTTCGTAGAACCGGACCGTAGTAGACAGCAACCAGTCTTCCTTCCTTCAAGTTCCTAGAAAACCAAGTACTTGAATTTTCCCACTTCTACTCCTTACACATCCAGTGCATCTCCCGGAAATGTTTTCCCCCAGTACCCCGCTGCTGCATTCTCAGCCTCTACGTCACACGCAAACTGATAACCGGGACCTAACAATGCCATTCGACAACGCCAAACATAAATGGCGCCGGCAAGCCCAAGTGGCATCGTTACGCATCCATCTAGGCGTTGCGTCAATAAATCGATAGCTGTATAGCTGGTCGGCAACGTACATTCAGGAATGATTAACCACAGCCAAAACGTCCAATGTCCAAGCGCCACGCAGATGATTGTGCCAGCTTTCGTGTAGAAGCGATAATCTCGGGCGCTATATGATTCGCCGTGGCCAAAGGGTTTTTGCTTCGAGTTGAGACTCTTAGCCATCCGCTTGGCCCAGGGCCCGCCAGCCAACCGCGCGGCCTCCTGCACAGTTTCCAAAGGCGTTTCGTAGAACCAGCGCAGTACCAAGATCGCAACAAGGTGGAGTGAATGGATGGTGGGATAAAGCACTGGCGACCACAACAACTGCGGATTGTAGATGTATACGCCGCTTAGAACGCACATGCACAAGGCCGTCCAGAATATAAGTTGTGCGGTCGCAGCGACGATTGAGCGCAGACGGTAGGTCGACATGGTGGTTCAGATCCAGAGTTTGTGTGAGATCTTCAGGTGTCTAGTGCGTCCGAAAAACGTTTCGAGCACATGATTAGAAACAATTTGTAACTACTACTATGTAGCGACGATTTCTGCAGTAAAGACCTTGCCAGCGTAATACCAGCCCAGAGTCCTCAGTGAGGATGACTTAGTAGAGTACTAGCCACTGTGCGGATTTCCAGAGTGTGTGGAGGTTGGGCGTCGTGTGAAGAAAAGCGACGAGAATATGCACGTCCTCTTGGGCTACGCAATTCCTTGATAGCAGTGGCACCACGACGGTAGGTCGAGAGAAGGCTCGGCGTGTCGACTAAGCTCTCACGAATCGGATGTTCGGACCGAGACGCATCTTCGCTTCAGTCACGTCAATTTGCCCGTCTATGTACAACGATTACAACTAGCGGCCCTTGAGGGGCACATCCTTGCGTATGGTTTGGCAGCGACTTACGACGTCGACCTGATAATATTGTTCACTGGAATGTTCTGAACACTGCATGTTTCCGTTGTACACTGTTGTTCCAGTGCATATCTCTTTCCTAAGGCTACAACAAAGCTCGCGGCCGACGGCGGCTGCGCCGCCGTCGCCCGCTCGCATTGTTTCCGCTTGGTTTACCGAATGTGTCTCCTTCTTAATATGCAGTTATGTTGTAAGATTGAAGTGAAGCAATATGTACTTGAGGAGAACACATGCTACTTCAGCATACGCGTGGTATGGTTGTTTGATATGTACTGGGAATAGAGGAAGCTTAACGAGATCTAGAGGAGTCAGGACTAAGTAGAGGCTGAATGTTGATTGTAACGAAAAGCTACAACGATGCTCGCCGAGCGATGGCCGGCTCGCTTCGCTGCGCCGCCATCGCTCGCTCGCATCGTTTCCGCTTTCTGTGTTTACCGACTTTGGCCTGGATCGACCTGAGACGTCTCACTTTTTCGGCATGTGGGCTGCCGGATGTCAGCAGACCGTTTTGTAATTGATTTTCCGGTCCGAATGTCTCTCGGCATCTCGTCTTTCCTTTTTCTATAGGGTGGTGGAGTCCTTGCTTAGACGCAAGGAAATGAACTTCGGACACAGTGGAAATCATGGATACAGCATACTGAGAACCGTCTCTTTCTCGAGAAAGTATCATTTGGTTCGGCCTTACATCATCATCTTAAAATACTGGGACAAGCTGCGTTGGTTTGTTTTTGGAATTGTGAGTCGTTCCTTTTGGTTATATATTTCTCGCTTACCCTTACCAGTTACAGGCATGGGCAAGGAGTTCTACGTTAAATCGACAAGCGACACCGAGGTCGCAACTGTACGTCTCATCCGCCAACATACCACTATTCCCGTTCCTCGTATTACACCCGATACATCATTATGCATTATGGACCGCATTCCAGATGTACCCCTTCCCCAAGTCCTTCCTCATCCGAACAGTCAAAGATCATTGCCCAACTACGCGAATATATGGACCAACTTTGAACCGTTCCACGTCCAGCAGGGGACTCTGTCATCTCGTCGGTATTCAGTGGTCCCATCTTTTGTGGGAGCCCTCACACACGTTTCGAGCTCAGCGGGCCATTCCGAGGCGCTCATCCTTATAACCGCCGCACTTCTTTGTTTTTGACGGTGAACTTTGATATGGCTCATCATGTCCCATTCGCCAAGCCTCGGTGTCTGATGGGATGGGACGTGATCTTGGTCTTGGGGCACGACGCAAATGATTGTGCCCGGCTTTGGGAGGTGTATTCACATCGCAGGGCTGTTGAAGAAGCTCACCGAGGACGACGATATCATCGGTGACGGCAGAAGTCAGCGTCTGTTACCATGTTCGCGTCCAAGAAGTCGTGGCGCAATATTACTGGATTCCTTTGGCACCATGAGGGCTAGCGGGTCCTTCCAAAACCCAGGATGCATAGCTTTTGGGAATGATTTGGAAGATGACTGCTGAAATCGGTGCTCCGATAGAGGGTACTTCCACTTTCCAAGAGGAGAATTACCGTACGGACTACGCCAGCCTCTTTCGTTTGCGCCGGTCTGTCTGTTATCGTCAATCGCCGCTTCACTGCCACCAGTAGCGTTTACGTCCGCACATTCCGACGATAGGACAGAGCAATGCCATGGAGCGGTCGTTATAGGAAAACAAGTGTTCGTTCTTGAATACGCAATCTGAAGGAGGATGGCGCGTTGTTGTAGCTTGTCTCGACCTACCTTCATGTCAAGGGACAATGCTCCAAATTGCCTGGCCAGAACTTCTGCAGCTGGACTCCCTTTCACATTCTATGCTCCCACTTTCTCTTGCAAGACATGAGCGCGGTACATTGCATGGCGAAACGAAAGGCGTAAGATACACTTGGAAATCACTGGAAGAGAAACACCTTGAGCCAAGCATGTTTTTGACGGTGAACTTTGGTGTGGCTCATTGTGCAGGCTTCTCCCGGCGCGCTATTACTATTGGGAAATGGGCGCCCGAGTCGGCTGGAATGTGATTTTGGTCTTGGGGCGCAGATTGTGCTTAGCAATTGAAAACCGGACAGACGAGTAAGCTCGAGTGAGCCCATCGATCGGGCGATCACGTGACTGAACGCAAAGTGAGACATTTGGCGTCACTCGCCTTGGTTTACTACGACGACGATGATGATGACGGTCAACCTCATGTTTCGCGTCTTCGCTGGCTTCTTTTTCGCATTCAACTACTCATATTACCTATTCCTCTCCCGCCCTTACCCAGTCGTCGACAACGCGTCCTGGGCGGACGGCATCTCGTCAGACGACCTCAAGATCAGCCTGCTCATTGGTCTCAGTTTCCTCTTCTTTGCCTATATCACTCCGCCCTCCTCGTCTCCAACCGCGGTCTTCGATTACTTTACTATGACCATGGAGTACGCTTGCGTGCACACGGCGGGACTCTTCTACCGGGGTTTTCAGAACGGTATGTGTTTGTCCTATGTCTTCGTGCGATAGCACTCGCTCATTAGTGTCATTCAGTGTCGCCGACGACACGCCGCGCATTGTCCGTTTGCTTTATGGTCTCCGGGAATGTCTACATGGGGTGGAGGTTGTCCGGAACGAACTCGAACGGCGCCGGAGGAGATGATACTACGACGACGACGACGACGGCAGTCGACTCTGGGTTCC
The DNA here is from genome assembly GCA_036872995.1 of Hymenopellis raphanipes. Classification (NCBI taxonomy): domain Eukaryota; kingdom Fungi; phylum Basidiomycota; class Agaricomycetes; order Agaricales; family Physalacriaceae; genus Hymenopellis; species Hymenopellis raphanipes. The sequence continues at coordinate 1,152,685 of JAYMDG010000001.1, forward strand.
TCATACTTCGCGTCTTGAATTGTTTCATGTACTCGCTCTCCTACATATTCTTGCTAGACGGCTCGTACCCCGTCGTACCGGACAACTCATCGTGGGCGGACGGCACCTCGTCAGTCGTCCTCGCGATCAACTTGCTCCCTGTTCTCTGTTTCCTCTTCTTTGCCTATATCACTCCGCCTAGCTTGTCTTCAGATGTGGATGTGGTGGCTGATCGATATGTTGTGAGTATTGAGGGCGCTTGCCTTGGCTTAGCGGGACTCTTCTACAACTGTTTTCGGAATGGTATGTGTTTGTCCTGGGCTTCGTACATTGGCACTCGCTCATTAGTACAATTCAGTGTCGCCGATAACACGCCAAGTGTTGTCCGGTGTCATTCTTGTCGGCGGGCATGTCTACATGTGGCGGAGGCTGGCGCAAACGAATCCGAGCCGTGACGGAGGAAATGAGGACGCAAGGATTGTGGAAGTGTCTCTAAGAACAGCGGTAGAGAAGACAGGCACTAAGGGCGAGGTACGGGTGAGGTACGTTTCCTTTTCACAAATCGAACTGCCGTATCCGTTTTTGAAATGTCCTTCAGGTAACCTGCAGAAAGGGACTGAGAGGTTGTCGGCGTAGCTTTTGAGAATAGACTTGAACAAAGAAATCATGATAGAATGGAATAGAATTGCAAGCTTTGTATCATTACACAGTTATAGTTCAGAATATGTTGTGTTTCCTCATCGCCAATAGTACCTATGATATTGAGTCCCATGTGCTTATAGACGCGGAATGCAAGGCCCAAGGCACATTTCTTCATTGTTGACCACAGCGCTGTTTCTACCAGAAAGAAGAGTAATTTCATTATGACGCCATAACAGTACTATTGGAAAGAGATATGCTACGGCTGCATCAAAACCTCCAAGGGACTCAGAAAACCTCAGTGAGGAGAAAACCCCAGTGAGGAAAGCTACCACTGTCGGCGAGAAATGTATATGCATATATGCACACGAAAGAGCGAACTAGAAGGGCCGCGATAGAAATGACTTGGACCTGTGACGCGGCGAACGTTACATGATATCAAGATTGAAGAGACTGAAAAGCAGAACCGAAAGCTACAGACGTGGTTAAATGAAGGAACCCAGCGCAAGCATTCAAAAGTCTTGAAAGAGATCTTCAAACTCAGCATGCCGCTCATAGAAGACACAAGGAAACCGGGAAAACAGCAACAGAGAAATAAAGAAGGAAACTAACGAGAAAACAGACAAGAAGAGAACCTCAGACACTCCAACTTACAGCTTAACGCGCTGCTTGGTCACCCGAAGGCTAAGCCGGAAACCCACGACAAGGGGGGCGCGCGGAACACTGTCGAAAAAGTGACCGATTTCCGGAACCGGGCGGCTTGTCGCGTCAAGCCCTCGACGCCCGTAGACGTCGAACCCGCATCGTGTGGCCAGCACGTTGCGAGCCCCAGTGTCAATGCTCCGGTGGATCCACATAGGGACTGCAAGGCTCGTCAACAAAAGAAGTCATCATTATAAAGAAGCATGAACCCTCACCACCGTCACACCTGCCCGCTGACTGCACCGAGGATCTCTTGACATAGCGTCATCCTCTCAGGGTGCCAGCCAGCGGACGGGTTCATTTAAAGGGACTGAACCAAACCCGCATCTCGCCCCCGACTACATGCAAGGCGCGCTAAAGGCCCCACAGCCTTTTTGAGGAGATGCGACCCGTTTATCGTCATGGTCGGACTTTGCTGCTGCTCGCACAAGGCTGAGCGTCGACAGGCTTTACGCCCCGCGATCCCCAACCCCTCAAGGCGCGGCGGACACGTCTCGGATCCACAGCCCACAAAGTACAGTCAATCCCCGACAAGTCACCACGACGCCAGCATCGTGGACTTTAGAGGGAAGGACTCATCGGTATCCAGGCCAGACCCGCACCGAGCCGTTACTCTTAACGGCACCTGGAACAGGTGAGATGCGGGAAGTCAAGGGCCCGAAGGCTCTCCGACGCCCTATGGCTGCGAATCCAAGTACGCGCCGTATCGACGGCGAATGCGGCATCTATCGTTTCATTTTCAGATGTCGGCCTGAAGCGAGATCAGTGACGAAAACAGCGAGCTTAGGACAAGTGCTTACTTTAGGTTGTATAGTTGTGAGAAGACTGTATCCTGTAGACGATCATCAGTAGTAAGCTATGAGTGCAGAACTGGGAAATCGTACTCGGTTTCTCACAGACAGCCAGGTTTCGCCCTGGCTGTCACCATTTCCTTGATGCGTTCTTTGTTATGACAAGACGTTTTCTAGAGACGATGATGAGCAGCGAACAATGCACGAAATGAATGGTACGCACTTGTCTTGTCATTCTTGAGAATGTTTATGAACAGACTTCTTCTGCGAACCATGATGAAAATCGAAAGAAGGATAAACGAGAAGACGGACTTGTCTGTTCATAACGGTCTTGGGCCCATCCTCGCTAATGAGCAGGCTGTCGGCACAATGTCCTCGGGATTTATTGTTATGAGAAAAACAAATTCAATGACTATTGGACAATCAGCAGGCGAAAGAGGGAAGAGCAGTGACGCAACACAGACTTGTCTTCCCATAGACAGCCAGGTCTTGTCCTGGCTGTCGTCCTCCTCGGCGCACAATTTCCTGGGGTCAGTCCACGATGTTATGAGCAAGACAATTCAATGACTAGACAATCATCAGACGCCGAAGGAGAGAAGAACAACGAGGAAGGACGAACTTGTCTTCTCATAGACAGCCAGGTCTCGGCCCGGCTGTCGTCCTCGGCGGCGCGTCTTGTCGCCGCCATTTCCTAGGGTTAGTTCTTTATTTTATAAGAACGACATCCCTAGAGGCAATGATAAGCGGCTGAAAGAGGGTGGGGCAGCGACAACTAACGTGTCTTCTCATAGAAAGCCAGGCTTCATCCTGGCTGCCATCCTCGTTGACCGGCGTAAGCGCCACAATCCTTCATGTGTGAATGGTCGGCGCCTGTAGTCGAGATGAGAGCGTTAAGTCGAAGCAAGGCGGGAGGAGGGGATGAACGGCGACCTTTGTGTGGATGATGGAGGTAGTGACGAAAGAGGGGAGACGCCCATTCTCGCAGCTTTATAGCTGTAAAGTGTGGTCCTGTTGTTGTCTGCTTTGCGGGGATATCAGTCGAACAAAGGTCAGCCGAGTTCCCGTAGATCAGAAGCGATTATCATGGAGTCCTCGTGTAAGTCGCAGCCCTGCACTGCATCTTGGTGGCGCCTTTGTTGGAAGCAGAGCAAGCACGTTAGCTCCCTCGAGACTGGCGCCGTTGATGAGAACCAATTCCTCGCTAGGAAGGTGCTAAGATGGTCTGCAACAGAGAGTACGACCATCCGAACTATGCATGATGATGGTGGTAAGAGCTGTAGACGATTCTGATTCCGCCGATCAACCATAACGTCACCACGTGATCGTGAACATCAGTCCTAATTTAGCAATGCCCTAGGGGCTAATCCGTCTCTTGCGCCACCAGCAACTGCGCTGACACTCTCAATCTGCCCAGTGACATGCAAGTCAGCTAGCTTTGCCTCAGTCTTTTGTTGGAATTCCCGTCTTCCCTTGATCCCATGCTATTGTTTTGCATGATTAGGTCAGGGTGCCGCATCGAAAGTCCCAGGCTTGTGTGTCCATTACTCGGACACAGTTGGAGGTCTTTGTCTTCGATGGAGATATCTAAGCGACGTCGGCGGTGGTATCACTGGGCATCCGGATGGCAGGTGCTCCCGGTAGATCTTATTACTTAGCTTGGTGGCGTCTTGAATATCCTTCGTTTGTTCTAAGTTTGTTCGACTGTCCTTTGAGCTTGGCGCCCACCTCGCAACCTGACTTCCCGCACCGCTTCTAAAGCTGTGACCTAGAATAATGTCAAGATGACAGAGAGTGTGTGTGTGCGCGAATAATGCGCGATTGCACCTAGTATGTCCGTAGTACTAGAAGTCAGTGTAGAAGCTGAGTGCGGCGATAATGAAGCATTTACAGCAGCAGATCGAGCGAGACGTGCGGTATAATGCAAGGAAATGTCTGCGCCACAGGGAGCGATAAGGAAGGAAGGAAGGAAGGAAGTGTATTACTCAGCTGGGTACCTAAGGCACTGCTGAGGTGTAAGGACTATCTACTTATGGCTCTCGTAAGTCCCTACGCCAAACTCCTACCCATGGGACGAGCTCGTCACGTTCAATACAGTAGATCCCTAGGGCGGTAGCCTAGCTCAAGAGGCCCCATAAATATTCCCCGAAATTTCATTCAGTCCGATCTCGACAAGCTCTTGAGAGGCCGTATATAGCAGTATAGCATACTCCGGGACTCTACTTCCGCCTTACACACCCGACGCAAGCGGCACTCCCGTGAAATCACTGGAGGATACCGTAGGGCCTGTCACAGTTGTTCTAGAGCAAGGCCGTGATTAAGATAGCAGAGCGGCTGCGCTTCATGCTTGGGAGCTGCCTCGGGCAGCAATACAGTCGACCCGAGCCGTCGATATCATTCTGCCAATCCGATTCATAACACTTTTGAATGTGCCGTGTCCTGTGAGATGCCGTGCACCATGTGGGTACAGTGGGAGACCCCCCAATCCATGTTGGACCACCCTTGACATGTAACACACAAAGAGCATCAAATGCTGGACAAATATAACAGCCACTGGACTCGTAGACTAACATGCAGAAGGAACTGCAGAAGTAGGATCAGGCATCAATATTTCAGGGGAACAATGGAGACCTCCGTAAACAGATGTGCAAGCATGAACGTGAGTGTAAGCCCAGCAGGCGATGTAGGAACATTTTCCGTATACTGTACACCTTCAAGCTCCTGTAGTAGCTCGGGTGATATGTCTACAACAGTGTCACAACAGCATGAGGAACAGGTCAAGCCGAGTAAACAGTTGTACAATATGTGGCGGAACACTTCCCACTACAGCCTCAAGGGCCTGCTCACATTCTTGCAAGTCTCTGTAGCCATGGAATTAAAATGCATTTGGAAGATATTGTATAGCAAAGAGTAACACGTAACGAGTTCCGTGTGCTTCATAAGTGCCACACCAGTGTTTTACTTCCTAGGTATCAAGAAAGAAAAAGAGACGCGTCGAGAGGCTGCCCCTGCCTGATGGCGCGCCAGCCAAGTGCGGCGGCCGTGTCAGGGAGGAAGAAAGAGGGGGAACAGCATCTGGAGGAACCGCACCCGGCGTCTCGATCCGAGAAGACCTGACTGACGTCACACGCTGACGTGGCTCGAGAAAAGGGAGAAAAAAGACGACAACGCCGCTGAAGGAGGCGCTGAGCCCTGATGGCGGCGCGCAACATCCATCGAGGAGCACATGGGTGTCCGCGAACCCAAGTGCTCGGATAGCGCAGATGCAAGAATATGGCGAGCGCCGGCAGCAGAAGGGCAGAATTCGTTGCAACGCACACGAAAAGCAAGCAAATTTAATCTAGTCGTGCCCCGGCAGTTCCAGCGAGCAGATAGATGCTCAGGAAGATAATCCTGAGGCTTCACAGGTTGGATAGTTGTGCTCAGAGCGAGATCTGAGGCTTCACAGGTTTTGATGATGGTGGTCGTGGTGGAACGGTGGTGAACCTTAAGACGGAAAACGAGGTTAGTCGCAGATCATCGGAGGGCTTATGCTTCTCCGGCTTGTTGCTGTCGTCCTGTCACTTCCAGGGAGAAAAACCTGCCGTGGAGGGCTTAGTACACAGCTCCTTACCATTGTTCCGGTGGCAGGAATGTTGTCGTAAATGACCGTTAACAATTGAAAAGACACCATTTCTTGCTTTCGTCAAGTTCTTACCAGAAAATCAAATGCATCAACCTCTAATACAGTAGTAGTAGTAGTATTACACCCAGGGTCCCCTCGAGGACGGGGCGGCCAGTAAGTACTTGATTGTTCTTGCACTGACTCCAAGATTTTTAAACCTCCAACCTCTCATCCTCTACACCTCCTCCATCTCTAAATTACAGGCAAACTTGTAACCGGCACCTAGTAAGTCCTTTCGACGATGCCAAACATAAAAGGCGGCGGCAAACCCAAGAGCAATTGACAAGAGTTCATCTAGGCATTGTGTCAATAAATCGATAACTGCATGACTGGTTGACAATGCACATTCAATAGGAATAATGAACCACAGCCAGAACGTCCAATGTCCCATGGCAATGATGAGGAGCGCACCCACCACCGTATAGAATCGGAAATCCTGTGTGCCATCTGCGCTATATGAGTCGCCCTCGAGGTGAGTTAGTTCTTCCCTCATCTCGTCTGGCTTCAAGGCCATCCGCCAGCGCCCGCCAGCAAACCACACCATTTCCTTTACCACGTCCACGGGCATGAGATAGAGCCAGCGCAGGCCTAGGATGGCCAGGAGATGAAGTGTTTGGATTGTGATGTAAGGTAAAAGCCATGACGTCTCCGGATGCCCCCAATAGAGGTCCCATAGCAGGAACAAGGACAGTCCTGCAAAAATCATGATCATCGGGGTCGCAAATGCGATGAATTTAAAGCGTGGACGGTCGTTATACCGTGGCATGGTGGTTCACGTTGGTCCCCAAAGCTTATCTCATAGGGCTTAAAACCGCTCAGACCGATCATCCGCGGTATGCGCCAAAGACGTATTCAAATTGGAAACGGGACAGACGTCGACGAGTGAGCCGTTCAATTGATGGGGGCTGCCTGAAGCAAAGCGAGACATTTGGGGAGTCACTCGCCTTGGTTTAGAACACGGTCGAGTACACATTCTATGTATTTCGAGACCCCGTCGTATCCGACAGGAAATTTCGCGCTGACGTGATGGCTTTGTTACTACTCCGCGCAAGGAGCCTGTCAAGTATGGCCACAGTAGACAGCAACCAGCATAGCACCATAAGCCTGGTGAAAACGAAACAATGATCAATGGACTGGCGGAACAGGTGGACTCAGCCTTAATATATGACAGTAAGAGTTACAGTCAATTTTAGAGAGGACCCGAGTGTTCACCGCTCAACTAACACTTTTAACATCATCGCACAACGTCAGTAAACAATAATCTTGTCCAAATCAGCCGCGTAGTCTACAATGTATGTTAGAGCTCGAAGAATGGTGCGTGTGAAGCACTTACTTGATTGTCCAGCTGCAAAGGTAAGAGTGTTCAATCCACTCCGGAGTGTGAGCTGCACAGGAACCGAGAGGATGACATGGCCTCCTCCAGTATCGGGCTGGTCAACGACAACGCTTGATCCGCCGTTAACACTACAAAGGAGCATAAGAGCTATCCCATCCACAAAGAAAATCCCTCACCTAACGCTCATGTTTCGCCAAGAGCTATCACCTAAGAGGTCAAAATCAGCTAAGCCTGTCTTACGAAATGGTCGGTAAAGTTACCATTAGCGTAGTACAATGCTATCCACCGCGCAGCCGCAGTTCCTTGAACTGTCAGAGTCAAAGTTCCACCATTGCCTTGGTCACTGATTAGGAGAGGTATGGCATTAGACCGCAGATAATACGAACCCAACCATCCGACAGCAGCGCCACCAGAAAACGACGAGTCAGTCAACTTCGTCGCATTTCCACTCAAGGTGCCACTCTCCGCCTCATAAGTCGTCCCAGTCATGACACAGTAAGTTCCTAGAAACATGAGCAATCGTTTGACAGCCTGAATGCGACATACCTGTTGTAATGTTCAAGTCCCACACATCGGCATCCACAATCTGGGGAACCCCGGATGACCAACTCAGAGGGAACCACATGTACGTGCTACTACCGAGCAACAGTGGCCGCCAGCGATCCCCAATGTATACTCCGCTGGAGCCGAGCGGCATATCGTAGGTGTTCTGGGAAAAGTACGTGCGCACGGCTGGGGGAGCGATGTCGGCTTCAGCGGAGAACGGGGAAGCCAGAGACTGGATGACATCGTGAGTACGACGAGTCAGAAATAGGTCATTGGAGTCCGTACCGACGTGGTGAAGTACTTGTTAGGGTTCGGATCCCAGCCTGTGGTATGAGATGCGAAGAGATAGTAAACCTGGAACGGTATTGGTGTTTGAACGCGCCGTAAGTACAAGCACGGTTTCTTACTCCATTCCGTTTGATTATTCCTGGAGCCTCTAGGTTCGATCCTAGAGAAACATAAGCTGCGACTCACACGCGATAAACGCTGTACCCGCCAGAGATGACATTGACCTGTGCCGACACATTGTAATAATCAGCATCTAGTCGGGAGATCTTGAAGTTCTGGTTGTTATCAGAGGCATACAAGAGGTAGGCCGTAGCTAGGGGGTTCTCAGAGGAGTGGAATCGTGGAGACGCAAGACGCACCATCGTCTAGGATACCAGTGAGCTAATGTTCTCAGTATATGAGTGTGCCGATGCTCACCCTCCAGAAATAGTCCCATGTCACGCGAGTCCGCACCCAATGGTTTCCAACTAGACTTGTATGTATACGGACCACAGGGCGTCTTGGAAGTAGCGACGCCAACCATGGCTGCTCCATAGCTGAGCGTTCATTAGAGATGTCACCGCTATGGATTACAGCCGACAAGTTCTTACTTGGAAGTATCAGAATGGAACCACATCACGTACTCGGAGTTCTGGTAGAATATCAGTCGTTCCTCTCTTTTCCTGGAAGCCTAGAATCACCTTTGTGTTAAAAATGACTACAACGATTGATCAGCGGGATGCATGACGGTTTCGGGAGAAAGAGACCTTTCGGGCGCTCGACGATGTTCGAGGTGGAGATGCTCGTTCCGGAGATGGGCGTCAATGCGTCATTCTGGCGGGACCATGTTATCATGTCGGGAGACTTCCTACAGGTCAATAGACACTGGGGTCCTTGAAATGAGCAAGCTTACCGAGTAGCATGATACTGCTTTGAATAGTCCACTGTTGTGCGACTTGTCTTCGCCGTACCAGTAGTAGGTCGACTCGACCTTGCGTTCACTGTTAATATCACATAGATCATGATACACAGTGAACATCACCTTCAAGAACCCGCCACCGTGCGCCTGAATAACATTTCCAGAGGTGTCCGTCCACGTCGCGCCAGGAACAATGAGGCCAGCACGAGCAGTAATTCCCGCCCCAAGCAATAAGAGCGCGATAGAAGAGAGCCAAGAGGACATAACGACCTAAATCGCTGTTTTCGTTTTGAAGCCATGATTTAAATGAGCGGATGAATTTCGGAGAAATTGGAGCAGCCTGCCACGAAGGTGTTCTTTGAATGTAGTCGTCTAGGAGTGCTTATTATGACAGGCAGCCACCTGGCAGAATGGAACGCGCTTGACCATTTAAGTACTCGCAGCAGGACAATTTGCGACGTCTACGAACCATGACTGCTGCCGCTGCTGCGTCCACGAGCCAGACACTATAAAAAAAACAGCATTTTTCCAGAAAACACATCCCAGTGGTGAGAGGCCAGGGTGAATTCGAGATAAGGCGCAGGGACCATGGTAGTTTGAAGTCAAGTTGGGACTCTGCTTCGTCGACACGTGATCATGTTCTGTGAAGTCGCGTCGGTGGCAATTCCGAGCCGTGTAATCCTTCCTTCCTTCCTTCCTTCCTTGAATCTGGAAAAATGATATCAGAAAAGACGCGTTTTTGTCGAAATCAACATGCTTTATTATCACACCCCTCGTCGTTCTCAGAATCGTCCAGGACTCCCGATTCTCTGAGGCGGCAATGTTTCGGGCCCAGAAAAAGAATCAGCTTCAACTTCAAGCCCTTTGAGATGAAATGCGGGTGTACGAAGTACTTCTGAGACGCGCCATCACTTGAGTCATATCTCTGAATCAAGTCGCTCGGGAGGCGGGAGTCGGTAGTCGGTATTGCCCGATTTGACTCATCCCGACGTTACCCCTGATCGGTGTCACGTATATAAATTGAGCGCTTGATATGGCCCCTGTTCATCAGACTCCCACAACCATGCCTCCTCGAAAGAAAGCTGCTGATGGCGCTGCTGCGGCTCCTACTAGGGCCAGCTCTCGCATTAAAGCCACGACTGACGCAAAGCCTGCTAAGCCGGCCTCCAAGGCTGCCGCGAAACCCAAATCCAAGGCGAAACGTGCTCGTGATGATGAGGACGATGAAGAAGACGAGGACGACGCGCCGGCGCCCAAGCCAAGTAGCAAGAAAGCGAAAAAGACCAAAACCGACGACGATGATGACGCGCCCGCCGCGAAGCCAAAGAGCAAGAAGGGTAAAAAGGCCAAGGCAGATGAGGACGACGAACCCCCTGCAAAGATGGTCACTGTATGACATTCCACATCAAACTTTACTGTAGCTCACCTGTGCCTAGGTTTTGAAGAGAGGTGCTGCTCCCGTTGATCCCTTCTCTGGCCGCGTCTGTAGGTCTGATAATAATCGTTTCAGTTCACAAAATCAACAATGCCCCCTTTAGCTACACATCAGGTCTTTGAAGACGACGAGGGTGTCTGGGATGCTATGCTCAATCAGACCGATATTGGTGACAACAAGAACAAGTTTTACGCCCTTCAACTGCTCCACCCTGTCAGCTCGAACTCACAATGTATCTTGTTCACTCATTGGGGCCGCGTGGGCGAGAACGGACAAAAACAGGAAAAGGTACAGAATACCTCGTCATCATTCGACAAATCTTATGGGTGAAATAGGGTCCATTCAGCTCTACACAAGCAGTAGTCGAATTCAAGAAGCAGTTCAAAAGCAAGGCTGGCGTCGAATGGGAAAAACGTGTCGGAATGGTGCCAAAGAAAGGTGATTCGGTTGACTATTCCCTTAATCCGTTTCTGAGCTCCGTTCTCTAGGAAAATACATGTGGCTCGGTAAGAATCCTATTCAACGAGAAATTGTCTCTTAGAATTTATTAGAACGCACCTACGGCGATGACGACGAGGAAGAGGGGGACAATGACGGCCAGGCGGGTGGATCCAGCAAGACGCCGGAGGAAAAGAAGCCTATTCCCGAATCTACCGTCCCCGCTGAAGTACAGGATTTCATTAAGCTGATTTTCTCGACAAGGTCAGTGGAATCTAACGATCGCTACACTGATTATTCACGCGAATGATTTCAGCATCATGGACGCAACCCTATCGTCTATGAATTACGATGCGCGGAAGCTTCCTCTCGGTCAGTAACCCACATTCGAGTCGACCCTCTTTTACTGAGTGACGATACAGGGAAGCTCAGTAAAAACACAATTCTTAGTGGTTTTGCTGCTTTGAAGGTAAATCTTTCCCCTTTTTCAATGAAACGATTCTCACCTCTGAATCGCTCAGAAAATCTCGGAAGTATTGGCTGATCCCAACTGTGATCTTGCGAAAGAACATGGTGGACAGAGGCCTGCCCTCGAAACTCTTAGCAATGCTTATTATTCGTATGTTCCTCAAATACAGACTCTTATGCACCCGCTCAACGATCCCTCGCAGGATCATCCCCCATGAATTTGGTCGCAATCGGCCAACAATTCTTGACACACTCGAGCGCCTGAAAAGGGAGCTCGATATCGTTGATGCTTTAGGCGATATGGTGAGAACGACCTATTTGGCCCGGGGCTCCAAATGACCTTTCATCGTAGGAAATCGCATCCAAGCTCATCTCATCCTCGAATGCTTTGTCGGATGCCGATGGCAACCCATTGAATCCGATCGATACCCAGTTCAACTCTCTCAATCTCTCGAAGATGGAGCCTCTTGACAAAGACGGCAAAGAGTTCAAGACACTCCAAGCGTATGCTCACGACACACATGGCGTTACTCACGGCCACATCAGCGTCAAAATCCGCCATATTTATCGTGTTGAAAGGTATGGGATCCTCTCCTTAGGCTGCCTTCCTATAACCTAAACGGTACAACAAGGCCCGACGAGGAAGCTCGCTGGAAGAAAGGCGGGTTTGACAAAGTTCGCGATGGAGAGCGGATGTTACTCTGGCACGGTTCTCGTACTACCAACTTCGCTGGTATACTCCAGCAAGGCTTGCGTATCGCTCCTCCTGAAGCACCTGTCAACGGCTACATGTTTGGGAAAGGTGTTTACTTTGCGGATGTGAGTTTTTTCGTTGTCTTTGCTTAGGTCAATCTCTGATAGTTCTTTCACAGATGATGTCCAAGGTAACGCTCGTGATTTTTCTAGTCGTGCATTCACTTACAAGGTCTTACAGTCTGCTGGGTATTGTTACCCTTAGTGCGTTGGTTTTCTTACATATTCGACTCGAAACTCACTGTGCACATAGTCAATCGGGTGGCGTTGGATGTCTTCTGCTCTGTGAAGTCGCCGTGCAACCTTTCTACGAAAGAGACGACGCTGTATGTACTCGCATACCTAGTTTTTCGTCAAGTCATGGCTTGTGCTTACGCTTACTAGGATTACAACGCCAGCGATCACTGTAAGGAAGCGGGAGCGCGCGCAACGAAAGGCAGAGGCCGGACGCAGCCTACCAAATGGAAAGACGCTGGCGAGGCGTTGGATGTCGACGATCTGGTCGGTTGCCATATGCCCGATGGCGGAGGGTCCGATGTCGCCACTGGCGGATATCTTCAATACAATGAGGTATGATTACGCTTCGACTACAAGGATTGCTGTTGATTGTTTCACAGTACATCGTGTACGATATCTCTCAGATCCGGGTCAAGTATCTACTCATGGTCGACATGTAACCGAAATTGGCTGGACAATTTTCCTTCCTATGGATCGAACCGACCATGGACGCTTTGCTTTCGCTACGTGCTACGTCTTTTGTTGTATTGCTTGTTGTTCGTTAATTCAATTCCATTGCTTCATCCATTTCGGACACAAGATTGTGCGTATTCACATGGCTGAAATGCTAGTAGGCCAGGGTAAGTGGAAGCTAATGGACGGTACGTTGAGGATTGGTCGCCAGAAATAGACTCTTTGCCTCGACAGATCGTCAATATCAATATCAACGCGAGATCGGGAGTAGGATCCTTGCTGTGCGGAGAGAAATCAACATTCACGTGACCGAACTATGTTGCTTGTCGGCGTCCAAGGCTACGTACACAGATTCTAGCCTCCTCCAGTTCTATAGCCGTTGCCACAAGGCCTGCGCTGCAGGTGTTCTCAATTCCAACACCCGCACTCTATAGTGGTCTAGGATATCAATCGAGCGGGATTTGCGCCGCTGTGGCGTCGATGAACGGCGGTAGGACGGAACGGACAAGTTGTCCATCAGCGGTACACTGATTCATCGTTGATACCTCTCATCGAGTAACACCGGGTCATGACCTGGGTATAAATCAATTCAGCACCGAATACTACTCGATGTGCGTCCTGCGTTATGGAGGTCATCACTGAGATTACTCGCCCTACTTTGCGCATCGACAATGTCATTGTCGAAACTACTGGTACCGGGAGTACGCTCAAGTCCACGGCCAAACGATATACGCCTATGGGTAGCGATGGTTTACTGCCGAAAGATAAACCTGGCTACGTCTTGATCTTCGCGCATGGGACTGGATTTCGTGGGTTTTCTCGTTTCCGTTGAGCACATTCATGGTGTTGATGCGAATTATAGATAAAGAGCAATGGGAGACAACTATCCAGAGGCTCTTCGAGCATACTAGCGGCTCACCGACACAGATCCTAGAAGCTTGGGCGGTCGATGCGCAAACACATGGTTCTTCTGCTGAGCTGAACACGCCAACGATCGACGATCCCTCGTTCACTTACAGTACGTCTCTCAATCTGATGAAAGATTTACTCAACTGAACTGCGCTGTAGGGGCCGTAGACTACGGTGAAGCATGTGCCAACTTATACACGACATTTATCGCTGGCAGAGTGCACCGCGGAGTCCATAAAGTCGTCCTGTTAGGCCACTCTGCTGGTGCTGCATCGGTGTACGTCTCCGCTGTTTGAACCTAGCGCGTTCCTTCCCACATTCATCGGCCAGTACGCTAGCCACATCTTTTGTTGATCCTGCGGCGTTTGACTCCTTGATACTCGTTGAGCCTGCGATCTGGCCGGAGGATATGCTCGGAAAAGACACCCCAATATACAAGGTCGCCGTCAGGAGCATCCCATATCGCCATGCGAAATGGCCAACTCGTGTAGAGGCCCGAAGATTCTTTGAATCTCGGGCCCCGTGGAGCCGCTGGGATAACAGAGTACTTGACGTCTACGTTGTAAGTAGTAGTTCATCATATAATCTCTGACCTGTGTCGACTGACCCCGTTTCAGAAACACGGCTTGAAAGCCCTTCCTCAAGGAGGAGGAGTCTCGCTCATGTGCAGTCCAAAACACGAGGCGGCACCATTTATTCTTGATCACAACGCTGTAGCGCCAATACCAATCTTGAATGATATCTGCCAGAAAATGCCTGTACATGTCGTCTTCGGCGAAATCAATGATATGTTGTGCGTACCTTCACCTCTCATTTCTGTGGGATAAAACCTTAAAGTTCTACAGTTCTAGAGCGAAACAAGAGTCCCTGCTAAGAGATCGTTTCTTTACGTCGGTTACGCGCGTTCCAGATGCCGGTCATATGGTGAGTTGAATGAGGAGTATAGCGTCTACAGCGTCCTCACAGGCATACTAGATCGTACAGGAGGCCCCAGACGATCTGGCAGACGTTGTTTTCGGGATACTGCAACACGACCGCGAAAGTAAACTGTAATCAGCTTGCACGATACCCTAGAACTTTTTCTTTCTGCTCAATAGACTGTACCGAATCATAACACAAGCTGAAACGAACTGGCACCAACCAATTCAGTCGAACCGTCGGGTGCCCGCAGGTAATGCTTCATGGGCATAAGGACCAGCGATGTTGCCGTTATGATTCTGCATCTGATCTGCACGAACGAAATTGACTGATGATGATCCTTCGAAGATCATGGTTCCTGATCTTCTGAAGAATATGAATTGTATGTCCGTGGCGCAACTTGCCAACATGACCACATCGATGCGCCTTTACTTCATCGACATTAGTTTTGATAATCATCTAAGGACATCGTAAGCATTCGAACGACGCAACGAGCCAAGACATTTCGAAATCCAAAAACATGAAGCCTGTCAAGGTAATATCTGTCAAGCAGTTGGCGAGAACGAGTGAATACCTCTCGATGATCGGCCATCAGTAACGTTCCTTCGGCCACAGACCTCTATTCCCGATATCACGGCGAGATTTCTATGCTCTAGAAATGACACCCACGACAAGTTCGACGATACCCTAGTCTCCACGAAAACAAAGGCTCATCCGGAGGGAGGCGAAAATGTTCAAGTTTATCGACGATGTATTGGTTTAGCTACAGATACACAATTGTAAGAAACCTAATGTCCAGTTAAATACGAATAAATAGCATAGGAGGAGGTATAATATAGTAACGAAAGCAAGCAAATTGGACGGCGCAAAACTACGAGAGTCCGAAAAAGTGAGAATCGAGAGGAAAAATGAAACTTCAAAACAAGCAATCTAAAATTTCTATGGCCTCATGTGCTGGAGCGAATGACGCAAGCTCATTGCGTTCAATGCGTCACGTCGACGCAACGTTGGCCGAGATACACTCGCAGAGTACACTCTTTTATCAACCCTGCCTTCGTGTTGCGCGATGCCGGAGCAAAGTTCTCGTCACCCTCCGATTGTAGGCGGGCAACCCTCTTCTTGCCAGAAGGTCTGAGGGTCCCGTTGAAGTCCTGAAGAGGACGGAGGCGTGCGGCCGAATTGCTCGGCTCCGACGTGGTCTTCTTGAGTGTCGGCGAAGCGACAGAGATGGAGGGAAATTGAGCATCAGCCTCGATGTCAATAATTGCAACTTGAGGTTCAGCCGCTATCGGTCTATCGATGACGGTAGCTTTGGTGGCGGGGACCGCTAAGACAACAGCTGGTGATTCATCTGGTTCTATGGCGATGCACTGCGCTGTACGAAGGAGAGCGAGCTCAAGGCTGCAAAGCGGCGACTCTCGTAGTAGCAGACAGGCAGTAGAGGGCGCGCCCGAATTTAAGGACGGAGTCGTTGTCAAATCCTGGAGAGTTGTAGAAAGGAGAACAAGCTCAAGACTGGTGAGCGGAGAATCTCGTAGTAGAAGATTAAGGCCCTGACTTGAGGGCGGAGTAGTCAAATGCTGAATATTGACAACGGGAGGTGAATGTATAGAGCCGCTTGGCTGCAGGTAAGAAACGTCCCCAGAAGTGGACTCAACCTGTACTTTTTCAGCATCGACGTGGTAAAGAAAAGGAGCCAACTCACGATGCAGAAACCTTCATCCACTTTCACAAGGCCTTTATTGGTCGCCGTCCCGGATTTGACCAAAGCCTGGAAGCTGAAGCGAAGAGCGCGAGACATAGCGCGGAAAGATACGGTAGCAGGCATCGTCGTGGTAAGAGGTTGAGGAAGAAATGGTCAACCAGTTTGTTGCGAGCGGTTTAAGTAGTCCCCTATTGCGAAGTTTTCAGACATGATCGGTATGTGTCGGGCCTCGGAGGGCGTACATCGACGAGTCAGATTCTGGGTGCCAATCAGTCCAATCACCTCGTCAAGGAACAGCTTACCTGTTCCTGTTTTATGTGTGTCTTTTATAGAAACTGCATCGCTACCGTCGGTGTGAGAATGAACTGCACTTAGAGGAAACTTTGTGAACATTGGTCAAAGCGCCACACTCTGATCGAGAATGTGACACTTTAGCACAATCACTCTTACACCACTCTCAATCAACTCACGCGCCACGGCCGGAAACCACTTCACCAACGATGCTATTCACCACGCGCCACTAAGAGCAAACATCAACCTCCATGCCGTAACAAAGGCCATCCATACCAATCTGCCGCATAGGAGCGACGAAAAGCGTCGTGTAGAGTCCATAAATGGCAACGTCACTATGTCGAGATCATCGCCGATGGCTCTGTCCACGCCCTCGTCTGAAAAGCCAAGCTGTTCTTGCGCAGAGAACATCTGGATACTCTTTCTTTTGGTGCAATGAACGATCTTGATCCTGGTGATAATGTGAATTCACGTGAGATACCCCGTTTTTTCTACTGCCATGGTTTTTAACTCGAGTTCGAGAGCTTGAGAATGATGGTCCCATGTACAGTGAGGCTTGAGCAACCTTCTGGTATTTGACGTGGTAGCAGCCCTGATGAGCAAGCGAGGGCGTATCGTCCAGTGCATTCCACGACGTCGTCGTGCCCACACGTGCACCGCGTACACCACTGGGGTTGCAGAAATCAGGTCGATCTAAAGTAGGAAACTCGACAACGAAATATCGTTGATGAAGTGCATTGGAACAGTGAGCACGAGGCGAGTAGCTTCTAGTAGCGTAGTTCTACCCCATAAGCCACCGTTTCCTATGTAAGGAGGCGTCAGTACGAAGGTTCAACCATAGAAAAAAGAACGCGAAGTCTCAGAAAAATGGTATCGTCAAACCCGAAGGTCAGGCTCATTAAAATCAGTATATTTTGGAATCATTGGAGGGATGGAAAATCATGAAAAAAAATCGACTTACTGAACTCTGTCAATGTCGAAATTGTGTCGACGTGAACGTGGGTGTCCGTAACGAAAATTTCACTTCATGATGGCTTTTATAGGCGGAGATTGAATACGGAGGTTGCCGAGCCGGCCCTCAATCCTCCGCATGTGGCGTCCGGTAAGTAACTCGCCTGAATCGAAGTTAGGCATTGATGAACCACCGTATTGTATAAGCTTCAGCTTGTCAATGTAACAATATGCCTCCGGGACATGCTAGCTGTTCGCTACCGGGCTCCGTGCAACGAGGCTGCGCGAAGTGCTCACTCGTACGTCGGCCGATGAGTCCGAGCCGCTAAACGTACAGGATGTAAATGAAAAATGTCATAGCCGTAATGAATAATGTAAGTACAGGAACTAGCCGACGTGCTCTAAATGAGGGACTAACAGTCAGGAAAAAAGGACACCAATCCGTTGTGTCGATCGCAGGATGCCGCAGACTGGTCCTTGACCATCTTCTCCTGTATCGCCATGAGTTCTTTCCAAAGATCTGGAGGTACGCCCTTATTCGTGCGAATCAAAGATCGTATCCGACGCAGCCACTCCTTCATCATGAAAAATCGACTATTCGCCACACCTTCGATGCAGGACGTGTTTCCCGACTGTATCGCCAACAGCGAGATCTGAGCCAGCCAGTAGAACGGTAGGCCGTCATATGCAAACGGAGGTTCCTCCGCCTCGGGCGGTTTGACGTACTCTTCCGCAGAGCGAGGCCACATCTGCATCCAGTTGTACAAGACAAACTGGAAGCCGAAGTGTGACCTACTGCCACGAGCACTGTCTCCACTAAGTTGGTCCTGGCCAGAATGAAGGAGAGAGTACATGTCCTGGAGAATGCCATGTATAAGAATGAACATGGCAAACGTATTCTGCGGAGGTAATGAACGCGAGAGGCGCGCGTCACCCAGCGTGTTCAGAGCCTTTTGTACAGGCATACCCAATAGGCGGGACGGTCCGACTCCATACTTCGAAGGGGAATTGATCGTAGCGTACCACTCGACCGCACTCGGTGCATTCCACTGAGCTTCATCGCATGGAAGTTCCATATCGAGGTCGTCCCGCTGAAAAGAAGGAGAAAGGTCGAAAAATATGCAGTGGCAACAGTCGTGAAGATAAGAAAGCAGCAGCCCTCTACATGACCGTTGTTAGTAATAACACGCTGTACATAATGAGGCAATTAACCTTTTGATTGTCTCGTGCAATGCCCAATCCCGCCACGCGTTATCTAGACGCTGTAAGTCGTCCAAATCAGGAACAGTCCAGGTCCGCGAACGACCGACTGCAGCGGAGTGCCGAATCATCTTCATTATTTGTCAGAGAGAACGAAGCATGTAGAATGCCATTAACATACCATCACTAGCATACCGTGCCACACATTGGAGGAATCGCGAAGTTCAAGGTTTTGGTGAAATAAACCAATCGTCTGAAGAAGTGCTACAGCCAAGATAAGGTAGTCCTGCTGTGCAGGGGACTCCCGAGTCTGAGGGTCCAATGGGCGTTGAGTCCATATAGGTAAGCGGGTGAACGTACAAATTCTTCCATTATCACATCCCGCGTGGAAGATATGGTTTCCGAAATGAATCGCATCGCTGGACGTGTTTTGACGAAAAGCGCGCCGCATGCTTGCATGGCGCGAAGTAGGATTGGATGTTTGTCATCGGCGCTCCAGGTGTGCCGATGGACAATCGGGAGTTGAGTTGAGAACGTTTCTAAAAACAGATACACTTCACGAGAGGAAACGTTAATTTGATAAGAGTATGGAAATCGTGAGAAAACACGTACAATAATGGTTCAGCTCAGTTTCAGGGGGAACAGATGTGTCGCATTTTAAGACTGTCCTGGCTTTAGCAGAGGACGTTGAAGGACTGTCCATATCCGTAGTTCCAGCGGACACCGACGGGGTACTGAAATAATATGATCGATCCAGCGCGCTGTTCCACCAAGATTGCTCCTCTTCTGAAAGTCGTGGCTGTTCCGCAAACATATCCTCCGGGAACAATTTAGTCACATCCAGAGTAGATTTGGTCTCTAGAAAGCGGTAATCGGCTGGCGGGGTACGAGGTGACGCGTCGTATAGGCTTGAGCTGCTGGAGCTCGGGGATGAGGTATACAGGGGGAACGAATGACTGATTGGGCTAGGCGTCGTCGACGCAGACGTCTGCGATCCATACGTCTCAGAACCTTCCCTCCGCTTCTTCTTCTGTTCGGATTGACATTTCTTGCTCCGAGAAATAGCGGGGTCATTGACAAAGAAACACGTTTTTCCGCGCGATTTGCACTTGGAACACGGATATTGTAGATCGCATTTCACTTTCGATTCAGCACAAGCCTTGAAGCCAAGGTCAATCATGAGGGTATACATAGTAACGCCCTATACTTACCTGGCAGGACTTTCGTCTAGACCTTTGCATAGCTCTGAAGAAAAGAGTGTTAGACCGGGTAAGTTTCCCATAGGATTAAACAAACGTACGGATCTCCGCAGGTCTTCTTATGTCTAGTTAACAGATCGCTGCGCGTAAACTCTGCAGAGCACAACTAGGGAAGGACGTTGGACTGTGAATGCCAAGAAGTACGAAGACCTCACTTCACATTTATGACATCGTTCGTTGGTGTCTAATATGTGCACTGTGAGTGACAAGACGATGCATACTCAGAATGACACGACGTACGCGAGCGAAGGTGCCGATGTAGATGAGTCGTTCGGGTGAACTTCGCGGGGCAAAGCGGGCAACATTTCGTCTGGGGTAGTGTTGGAGCGTTACCCTTGTGTGATCGCATGCGGGAAAGCTTCCCGTTGGCCTTGAACTCGGTGGCGGCATCAAACAGAGGATAGGCCATCGTAGGATGAGAGGTCGAGAAGGAAAGGCAGTAAGCCCGCTGACCATGGACGCGGGTTCTATAAAAAGGTCGCGAAAGTATTGCATACCATTGTAGGCACGTCCATAACAGGTTGGATCTTCCACATCAATCGGGATGTAAACGTCATGATTGTATACTCGAGGAGTCACGGTGTCGGCAACATCAATACTGGTGACGCCCGAATCGCGGCAGATCATTGAGCGTTCCAAGTCAGGTACAAAAAAGTGTCGGATGAAGGGTGATTGAAAACGGAGGTATCCGAACCAGTCCATGCGTGTTGATGAGTTGGTTCGCGGTGGATGGGTGTCATGGCATACTCTGCCTTTCACCAGGGTGTGGAAATGACACCATGTTCGCTTTTGCTGATGTGACCGCACTGCAGTTCTTTGGCCCAATATCCGTGTCGGATCGACATTCTACAGATTGTAGGTCTTTGTTTGTTGAGGTTCAGCAGTCCATGTCGGAATTCAAGTCTGATAAAGATATTAGCTGCATGGTGCAGCGCAGTTAAGTAGATGATAGTGAAGTACTACCACCTTGAAACAGGTGTTTTAGTCTGTGGCAGGACACCGCCTGTGAAAGTTAGAGAACGTTGTGGACAAGTCCAGAGTGTTGCGTTGTCACGTTTTCGTCGACGATCAGGACGAAATTCTATTTTACCCGGGTCTCTCAGCATAGAGTGGCGCTGATTCAATGCATCTATGCAAACAAGATACCCGCGCCACGCCGGTCTCTCATGGGCAAGTCTTATAGAGCCTTAGGCGCACTCAACATAATCGGTAGCATTCTTGATCGACCTAATATAATACGCGCACAAACCAGGGTATAGATCGACAGAGAGTCAGGTCAACCTGAGTTTACGCGTATACTGACCTACAGTCTTAAAGCAGCCGCTCGTAGTTCGGGAGATTGACCTTGTCGCCGATGTCCTAACACCGGCGACCTTACACCCACAAAGTCATGAATTCATGTGCAACGAACCATGCCCACTTTCTCATACGATTTCAAGTGCTATCAACGCTGCGTAGGCGCTGCCGCCGACTGTCGTGCGAAAGTGGAACATCCGGAAACCCGTAAACCAACAATGAAGCAAAAAGAGACGTTAAGCCAAGTTCAGACGGGGTGGTCGAGTTTACGCAAAACAGGGTGTGGATCTATTTATTGTCGTTGCGTAGTCGCCGTCGAGTCTCGAACGAAATCCAGTTTTGAAAAGAGCGCCACGACAGGAGTTATTTCGTGAAATGGCGCACAAGCTCCGCAACGGTATCGCACAGAAGATATTCCGACGGTGCTGAAACGTGAGTAAGATCTTAAGCTATCGGTTCACCTAAAGGGATCATCAAAGATCAGTATCCCATTGACTATCTCATCAACAACGGTCCAATCTTCAAGGGGACTACGGCCCGAGCAATGAAGGCTGTTCTCCTGCAACCTCCTTCAACATCGGTATGCGCATTGTGCGGACTGAATAGAGCTTTGAAGGCGTGCACTTCCCGGATGCTAGATAGCTAGCCGCGAGCTCAATTAGGCGGATCAGTTATCTCCGGAGGTCGTTTCCATGCACATCGAACCATTACTTAGCATTAAGAAGCTCCCATTAGGCAACAGTACAGTCTCGCGTAACCCCCCCCAGTCCTCCTGAAATATGGTGTCGCCCAGCGGCAAGTACAGGTATAGGATCACAAACAAGAGGCGGAAGGAGGTAGATTCGTAGTCTGGTACGGTCTCAGGAGCGAGACCGTACCACAGACTTAGAGCGCTGGAAATAGAGTAACCCTAGAAACACGGTACATTCAAAATACACATCAGCAGCAGAAGCAATGGACACTCACGTTATATCGTAGTCACCTTGATGTCGGGGTCGGATTTTGTGCTTTCAGCAAACGCGACTTCTTTCCGGCCACGAGTGTTCATTTCTAAGCACGCTTAGCTTATTGGGTTTGCGAGGACGATCGAAATACTCACCGAACTCGTCAGCACGTTCCGTATAAACTTGCGTGTTGACATGAACCGCCCTAAGGAGGAACGATGAGATTGGAAGCAGACGTTATGAAACAGCCTACATGTTCTGATGGGTCGTCTTATTGCCACTAGTCGTATGCGAAGACGTGCGGGCAGGCTCCTCCTCGTACACGTTGATACCAGTCGATCGCGCAACTTTGATAAGGAGACCTATCAATGGCGTATGAAGATTGCGGTGAGTCAGAGAGTTGAAATGACGAACGAGACATGGCCATTTCGATGTTGAGCTTCACGATATACACGACAGGGTGGAACTGAATTTATGAGCAACGAAGCGCAATATGAGATCGAGCTCGCGTACCTGGCAATATACGAACCCATTGGGAAGAGCAGTCATACTGATCAAGAGAACGTCCATCCCGATAGACACGATGATGATGTACTGATTGAATCTACATAACAATGTCAGTATCTGTGAATTGCCCTATTTCATTCGGTGACTTACTTCATGACTCGATCGTATTTCTTCAAACCGTGCTGTATGAGACGTGTTTTAACCACACGGATGAAGAGAATGTTGAGGGCGAGATCCAGAACTGGGCTGTAGTTAGCGAAATAGAGAGGGCAGTCGGGACACTGGACACGTACGGAGGTACACAGACTTCTCAAACTTGTCCCACCTACGCGGAGTGAGGCAATATGCTGGACGCCCAGTATTATAACGTACCAGTGGTTCAACTAAGGTGACATGTCAGCCAGTGTGAGTGTGGAGAGCGAAGGAGTGTCAACATACCCAGACAAACTTGTGACTGATCTGAAGCTGGGCAGGTATCCCTACGCATGTCGGTGAGCGACAGCATCACATTGGCTGGTCCGACTCACAGATACATGCAGAGGAGACCGAGATGAGACCGACAATCACAGAAACTGTCAGCTTCAATCTGAACTGTGGGCATAGAAATATGAGAGTTTGGACAGTAGAGTCAAAGGGGGACTTACCCTTTGGTGAGGTTCGGAATACAAGATACATAAACGATTGACAATGATGAGCATGAGGCATATGACCTTGTAAAAGAAGCGCGATGACGATTAGAAGAAGAAGAAGTAACGACTGCGGACAGACACACCTGGCCTATCCACAAAAGGATGATAGAAAGGAAGAGACCCAGTCCGGGAGGGAAGATCTTGTATCTATAGCACAATCAGAGAAGTCTGATTGAGTACACGAAGAAGAGGACGTACAGGTATCCCCAAGATGCGATCTGAAGAGCGGGCATTCAAGTTACTGAACAGCATAGGATACAGCACACTCACAGCGAAACCTGTATCACTAAACGGACATGAGTAGGAAGGCAGAAAATAAGATGGATAAACATACGCAGCTATCTCCACCCAAAGCATGAAGATGTAACCGGTAAGCTTCATTTCATGAGCAGCTTGTCATATAAAAAAAGACGAGGAATTTACTCGTCTGGCTCTTCTCGTTTCTAGAACGGCCGTCCATGCTACATGTATCGCGAAGCCGAACTAGGAATTGGTCAGCATGAGTGCGCGTTAAAATCGCCAACCGATAGATTACTCACGTAGAAACCGAACACAATGGACCCCAATATGATATCTGTCCTTGACACCACCAATTCCTCGAAGCTGGAGGTATAAGTCGGCGTAAGTCGCGGCCAGTCATCAACAACTTACGGAAACTCTGTGGGGAAGCCGATGGTGATGGCCATAGTGATGATAAGGATGGAGGGTCGTACATCCTTTGCTGAAATGCGAGGAATATGTAACCACTGGAAAAGGAGGCAATGATCGCAGTCGTCAAAAAAGAAAATCGATCGCAGCCCCAATGTTCGTGCGGATGTATTTCACAAACGCGTATCACTAGAGAAAAAAATTGAAATGGACCAATTAGCGCGCTTCGCAGGGATCAGAGGGGGATGAAATACCTTGTAGAATCCCAACGATACGCGCCGCCTGCCACATCACAGGGCCAGAAGTACAAGATCACTGCTCTACGCCAACGCAGCACTGTTTTCGCGTACTTCCCCTCCTGAAAGCTAGCGGCGCGATCGTGTATCAGAAGATTTTAGCCTAGCGTAGGCAATCGCGACACTTAGGAGTTCAATCCCGTTGATGAGGGTGTTGACGAAAGCGCTCAGCACGTGCTCGGGCTAGCTTCGCCTCCCTGCCTCTTTGACAACAACTCCTAAGTCGGGCCACTCGGAGCTGTTCAAGTGGGAGTTATCAACCACTATTTGGGACTAGCCAAGTCATTCTCTGCCACAGAACTCATGCACGTACAACTTGAAATACTACGCCACATTATATGAGACTCACATTCCTCCATCTTTCTAGGCCCGCTTTGGCCGTGAACGATATTTTCTTGAAGCATCCGAAAATTGAATTCGAAATCTACTTGAATCTAGCGCCGAGAAGGCGAGCTAGCGCGCAAGTTGACAGAGATTGACATCAATTCTTCACGGATACCCGCCGCGGTACTATAGCAGCCATATACCAACACAAACCACAAGACATTCGGGAAGAGTCCCAAAGTCCGCGAATGGTGAGGACGAGGATACTGTACTACTAAACGTCAAGTTCGACTTAGGAGTCGTTCCCAAAGAGGCAGGCGACTGGCACTCAGGGCTGGGAACTAATGACAGCGGACGCGCCTCTGAATCCTGATCCGTCAACTATCAGCGCCTCCCGCGTTCCCGACGCAATAGCGGACTTTGGAGTATAGTAAAACATTATCATGGTTCAGATAAATAGCATAACGATCTCGCCGCCTCTTATCAACAGCTCCTGTGCTTGGGCGGGCGACTTCAGCCAACTAGAGGCCCTGTTCAACAGTCCTTACACCGGCGCGGTGACAACGCGTACTTCCACCGTGAACGGGTACAAAGAAACGGATGCGAACGCTGTCAGTATCTTTCCCCTCTCAATATCATATCCTAATATACTTTAGGTCGCGTTCACAACATCGTCGATCTCCTCTCTCAATTCATACGGATACTCTCCTTATCCACTCTCTTATTATCTCTCATGGGTGGAAACGATCTTAACAGGTCCCTCATCCTCAAAGTTCCCCACCAAGCCTTTCATCATCAGCGTAACGGCGACAGCGTGGTCCGAGCTCGAATCGATCCTAGTCTCCGTCCAATCCCTGCGCACCAAGCTCTCCGATCGCCAATCCGGCGGTACATCTCGCATCGCGATAGAGCTCAACACGAGCTGCCCAAACATGGGCCCCACATCCCCTCCCTCAGGCTACAAATTCACCGATCTACGCGAACTGCTGAACGGACTAGAGACCGCGCATCGCAAAGACCCCACCCTCACCATCGGACTCAAGATGCCGCCATACGTCTACCAACAGCAGTTCACACACGTCCTGAGCGTGCTCAGCGACTTTTCGAGCGCGACCATGGTCCAGGGCGGCGGGATGAAGAGGCGCAGTCCCTTCGCGTTCTTGACGTGCACGAATACACTGGGAAACTCTCTTTTATTCCCAGACCAGGTCGCACACAACGAAAAATCAGGCGGACAAGACTATGCTGTGCCGACAGCTTTGGGCGGGTTAGCTGGCGAGGCCTTGCACGCGCTTTCATTGGGAAACGTCTTTACGTTCCACAGATTGCTGCATATAGAACGCCCGAAGGAGTACGATGGCCTGGAGAGAATTGTTATCATCGGCGTCGGTGGAGTGACCACGAAGCAGGCTGTTGCAAGAATGACTAAAGCCGGGGCCGAAGTCGTTGGGTACGTATCATGCAGCTTCTCTCAGTGGCGCAGATCGATCTTATCGTGTCTTTTTTTTCTTCAGTGCCGCCACACTGCTGGGCAAAGAAGGCGTCAAAGCATTCGAGATTCTCTCGAAAGATTGATTGATTGATTGTAAGTAGTGGCCGTATTGTGTCTGCAAATGTACAAATGAAAAGCTTATAACGATATGAATAAGAAAGACGGCGTGAAGACTCCGTAATGGTGGCTACAGTAAAAATATAATGCGAACGGACGACTCTAATATTGGATAGGCCAAGTAGAGACGTCCCAAGGTGAAGAAACGGTGTCATAAGAAGGAGGAGAAAAAGAGGACGAGGAGTCATATTGAGTCTGGTACAACTCATATCCGCCAAACCCAGAAGCGTCATACATGGCGTCAAAGGTGTCAATGGTGTCGATGGGAACATAATCCGGGAACGCATTCATGGCGTCGACGGAGAAGAGGTGTCCGCCGGCATAGTACGACGAGGCATCATCAGTTACGGACGACTCGCTATACGAGACGTAAGTGCCATCAGCACCAAACGGCGCGTACTGCGCTGCGATGTATTCCTGCTAAAGCGCAATATTAGCACACCTTTGCGCGAGGGCTGCATGACGAAAGGATACTACTCACCTCGGGAAGAAGTGGGTTCGTAAACACAGGAAGCTCTGCCGAGGATTGCTCCACCAACGAAGAAGTGTAGGATGATGACGGGGATGTGGATGGGGTAGTAACCGGAGACGGTGCCGCAGGAGCTGGCACCTGGGAGGTGCTCGGCTCCGCCACTGCCACTGCCGCCGCCGCGGCCTTCTTCTTCGAAGTCCTGCGCTTTTTCTTGGGCACCACCGGGATGGGCGGGAGCTCATTCTTAATAAACTCCTCCAACGCCGCCCCAGTCAGCCCGGCAGAGTAGCGCTCCGCGATCACATAGCTCCGGTTAATATCAGCCTCTGTCTTCCTGTTGGACTCCCGCTTGCACTTTTCGCGCCGCGTCGGGCGGTAAATGTAATCCGGATACTGCTCGAGGTGGATGCGCTTCCGTTCCGCCGCCATATCGTAAAAGGGTTTCTTTTTCTCCGGCGGAAGCGCTTTCCACACGTGTCCCGCCATGCGGGAGATGTGGCGGTAGTCGTGCTCCCCAATGTTCTTGGCGGCCTTCGCGATGAAATCGGAGCGGAAGAGGATAAACGAGTTGGGTGGCCGCTTCACTTGGGTCTCGTCATCGCGGCGACGTCGTGGGCCCAGAACGGATGGCGGGGCAGGGTCATTCGGGGCGGAGAGCCTCGGGCCGAACTGGCGGGGGACAGGGTAGAATCCGATTCGGGAGTGATGGGCGTGGTGAATGTGAGGGGAGTGTTAACGGTGAAGGTAAAGGTGTAGGGCTGATTGAGCGGAAAATCTGGGCGAATGCCATCTGGATGATACGATATGAGCTGCAATGAAGCGCCTATTAGGAGGGAATATCACTCACAGGCATCTCGAGACGGGGGACGGATGCTGGGGGGCATTTCTGAGCGGGGGAGAAAAGCGAGGGAACGAGGAATGCCGAGGGTAGCAGCCAGGCTTTATAGATATTGTCATCCTCGGCATTTCAGAGGGCGCCAGAGGCGCCAGACGTCGCGCGGGAAGTCCGCCCTTCGCTAATAGCACGTCGAGGCGATTTCCTTCCATATTGGGACTTGTGAATGTTGATGTGAATGTGCAGAGGGATGTGTCATCAGGGTGGCCTCCAGGAAGTGATGGCACTTACCATCCGGAGAAGATCCTCCACGAGGTGAAGAAGGGTCCAAGTCGCGCTGTGATAATAAGAAGGAGTCGACTCTAATCAGAATATCTCGACGGTGGCATGACTTTCGGATCTTGGTCGAGTACCCAAAACCATGGTGGCCTCGTCCTATTGTCGGGTGGGTCGACCATCCAGGCGCCGCTTTGCCAGAACCAGGAAGAGCACAAGGGCGGCACCATCATTCAAACCTGTGACAACGACACGATGCATCCGAGCCTAGCGCCTCATTGAGCAGGTACGGCGTCGCACACTACCAAACATGGGTGAAGAGATATACGATCCGATTCCTTGTTTCTAGAAGACCACCGCCGCAGAAGCTCGAACAATGGCGATGCAGGTGGATAAGACATTCCCTCAATGCGGGTTCGTGATATCGATTAAAAGCTGTCATGGGAAGCGCTGCAAAAATCCACAGAAATTGATCAACGATAAAACATCACGGTCCGAACACGCCATTCACTAGCACATCCCTCCATCGGCTCCCTTTACCCGAAGTAACATCACTACCCCCTATTTTACGCTGTATGACCACACTTGGAACAAGAGAATAGCTTTTCACGCGATTGCTGCGAATGAGCCACGCGAAAGCCTGGTCGATCGCCCTGGAGTACGCGAACGGCGGGTGTACGAGATGCAGGAAGAGGCGGCGCGCGCCAGTTCGCGAGAGAGCGTAGGCGTGTGTACATTTTGGGCTTTTAGATGGATGCAGAGCGCTGCCGCCTTTGGGAGATGCGATGGCGGGATAGTATGATTCGTTGGACCAACAGTGACCTGAGATATCCAGCTGAGACGTATGCTTAGTGGAACAAGATATAACAAACCTAGGAAAACCATGTCCCAATCTTGTGGCAACGCGCTCCATACGCGACCAAGGCGACCCCGAATATCCCGCTCCATGTCAACATCGTCCTCGAAGACGAAACCGACATCGTGGTCCTGAGAATGAGCGATTCGCTTGATGACGGAAAGGTGAGAGTCCCAACAGGCGATTCGAGCAGGACTCAAAATTTTGTGTTCCGAAACATTAGAGTAGAATGGCGCCACGGTGAAATCTGCTTGGGCGGAAAGGACAGGCAGATCATCAATATTATCTGGTACAGGGATATCCCAGAGGGAGCGTTGAGCGGCATGGAGGGACGCGTTACTGAGGGCGAGACTGTCAATATTGGAGGGCCATTGGAAAGGAAAGCGTGTTGAGTTGGTGTCAGGGACTGTTATGTTACTGGGATACTGCTTGCGAACGGCGCGAACGTGCTGAAGGATAGTAGTGATTCTCTTATCAGAAGAATCGGTTGCTGCGACATATTCCAAGTCCAAACCGAGAGCGCTTCGTAGATGTTCCATTTCTGCATGACGATCGTCGCGCCGAGGAAGGGAGACTACAAACGTTTTTGAAGATTCGACAAGATGAACAGGCGGTTTGCGAAAAAGGGGGAGTTTCCAGTGCAGCGTGACTATACGCTTGGAGCAACAGAATAACAGAATGGCGATGACGAGTAGAAAGAAAAAGGAGAGCAGTCGCCTAGATGGAAGGAATAGACGCGGTCTATATGCGGCGTGTGATGGCAGGTATTTCTCAGAACGAATCCGAGGCATGTTTCGTATATATTGATCACGTCGTGGTAAGCGGACAGAGTGGTATAAGGAAGAGGGAGGCATTACCATTTTGGGTAACAGACGCCACCGCGATCTGCTTTTCGTGTACGATATTCTTTTCCGTATTCAAGGAAGCTAAATATTGATTTCTCCCAAATTGAATCATTCGTCCCGTCAAGGCGCGCGCGCGGGCATAGTGGCTGTCGTGTGCATCAACCGCTCTCCCCTCTGCTGCACACGTCTACTCATTCTCATCTTTGGGTGCGCAATAATTTTGGAAACATCAAAATCTGTTATAACTACAACGCAGAATGATCAACATACTGCTTCCTATAAACAAAGAATTCCATGCCCAGTTGAAAAAATACAGCCAGTGGCCACGCCACACATTGCCGCATTCGGCCTGTCGGAGTTTGAACCTAATCCAGATGCATGTACAGTATCAAGTTTACCTAAGCGCTCAGAATTAATACCACCTCTATTCTCTGTGCACGTGCGTAAACTCGTTGGGCCCAGTGCGTATCGTCTACCATCTCTATCGCTCCATCGTCTCAACAGTCACAGCCTTCAAACACTCTCAAATCCATCCAAAATGACCCACGACGCCGTTTGGTTCTCGCGCCCCAGAAAATTCGGAAAGGGCAGCCGTCAATGGTCAGTGTCTTTTCGATGTAGATGAGAGGGGGGAGATCTCATTGGAATGACAGCCGGCTCTGCGCCCACCAGGCGGGTTTAATCCGCAAGTACGGCCTCGACCTTTGCCGTCAGTGTTTCCGTGAAAAGTCGGCTGCCATTGGGTTCACCAAGGTGTGTAGTATTATATCGATGAAGCTCCTACTGTGTATTGATTTGCGTTCGTACGTGCTTGTAGAACCGGTAAAGGCACCGTGCAGTCGACCGGATTCTTTCGCTATACACTTTCATGTTCTCATATGCAATATGATATGATTCTACTCGGGCACTCGATGAGGGATACGGGTTTACTTCTCGATCCATGCATTGTCCGCATCAAATTCACATCTTGTACTTCTGAACACCATAATCAAGCGCTGAAATAGACACTTGCGCCATCCTTAGGGATTCGCCATGATTTATTTAATTCAGGCATGCGACGTGTCTTCAGGAGATTTGGCACGCAATATCTCTCGGGCAAGTTGGAATGTAAAACGATCTCGCTAGCCGCGTAGAGATTCGTATGTCCCATTTCGAATGAGAAATCGCGTTTTGCTCACCCACGCCCTTGTGTGGCGCATCCCACACACCATCTCGTTGTTACTTTCTCTCAGAAGGTCTTTATACTGATGAATGGGATCCTTCCTCAAATCAGACTAAACAATATAGAGGTGGTTATCCGTGCTCCATGTAACACTCTATGAAAGACTCTATGCTGAATATTAGGGTGAACTGAGCGCTGAGCGCTGAACTGTACGGATGTGCAATGAAGAATGAGGACTAGAGATACAAGTGATATCCAAGCATTAGATCTATGATAACCAAAAGCCCACTGATAGATAATAAAGGCATAGAAAGAGAACCAGTAAATTTAATGCCTTCTATGAGGACTACTCCTCCTCGACCGATGCCTATCGCGCGACCTGGATCTGCGGCGCTCCCTAGACCTATCGCGCGGGCTGCTAGTACGATGACGAGATGACCGATGGCGTTCGCGCGACCTCGACCTCGACGGTCTACGTTCCCGAGATCTCGACCTATCACGACGGTGAGGCTTCGATCTCTCCCGTGAACGACTGCGACTACGTGATGTATCTCGCGTTCGATGACGGCGGTCTCGATCCCGTTCGCGTTCACGGTCACGGCTACCGTGGTAGTCGCGCGACCTGGTAGACTTGTCACTAGTCCTATACTTCTCGCGGGGATAGTCACTCGTCCTGTACTTTTCACTTGGATAATCACTCGTCCTGTGCTTTTCCCGTGGGTATTCGCTTGTCTTGGGCTTTTCCCGTGGGTAGTCGCTCTTCTCGCGGAGATGATCACGCGACCTTGTCGACCTCTCGCGATCCCGCGTCTTTTCACGAGAGCGCCGTCGCATCTTTTCCGGAGTCCCTGCTCTGTAGGTCCGTGATTTGACGCTGCCAGAAGTATTGAGAGGTTTAGGCAAAATGTACCCTGCGTCTGGAGAGTGATGCATCGCACCAAATTGGACACTAGGAGGCCCCGAAGGAGGGTCAACACGGATTGTAAAGGGGATAGTTGAGGGTGGGGACGTGTGCTGTGGCGGAGACATCTGTTGTGTCATCATGGACGGAAGGCCTTGTGCCGGAATCATCTGTGGGACGCCTTGTTCTGGTATCATCGCCATTGCTGGCTTCGGCGAGGGCCTGAGCCTGGGTGAGTGTCTCGACTTGGGCGGTGATGGTCTCTGTCGTTCTCTGCGATGCGCCACGATAGATGGAACAGGTGCCCTGGAAGGTGGATAGTCGTCCGTGAGCAACGACATCACGGAACTGCTGCCGCCGTATTTTGGACGCAGGTTCTTAGGATATCGTGTCGAAATGTTGTGATTTAGTTCGCTACGTTCTGACGGCATGTAAAAAGACGGCGCGACGGAGGACGATGCGGGCTTTACAGCACATGAGATACAATAAATGTATGAGATATGAAGAAAGCTCACCCTGGGCTTGTGACCAACGCGAGGTCGAGGCGCGGGTTGTATTCGTGGCCGAATGGTTCCAGCAACGCTCCCAAGACGTATGAAGCTGAGTATGGAGCCAGCGCCGCCACTGCGCCGATGGGCGTCTCTGATCGTTTTCTATGAATACGGCATTCAGCTAAACGTGGCGCGTGATCGCGTTTATACTGACCTCCACGTCCTTCAACAGTTGTCTCGCGTTCTCATTCCATTCCTCCGGCTTTTGACGGCCCTTGGTGAGTTTCTTGACGACAGGCGCAACGGTGAACAACCTAATACGCGACAAACATCAGTGATGCGGTTCAAATACGAATGACTTGAACATACTCGGCCCACCGCGCATCGAGTGACCCTACACGCGATCCCAGCGACCGTCTGTGCTGGTGTATCTGATCTGACGCCTGGCGCAAGAAACCGTGTCCCTCCACAATCTTGGATTCTTCATCCATATGCCTAAGCTTGGGAAACCGATGCCGCTTTTTCCTGGAGCGCCCAAGTGAAGCTGTAGAACGCTTTCGGTTCCTCAACTGCAGCCGGCGACTACGAGACTGAGACGATCCTGACACCACAAGAGGCTCGTGGAGCATCCCAAATTGGCTGGGGGCATAATCAGTGTCCTGATGGTCGATGGGTGGTGGCTCTGGGTGCTCCTCTGGTGGCGGCTCGTGTCTCCCGACTCTCAGCCCTCGGAATCGCGATTTGCGAGGTTCCGGTTCCGGTATCTCTTCAGGCGGAACATCAGGTTCAATATGCTGGGGGTCCTCCACTTGGTCGGCAGGCGCGCGCTTCGCTCGCCCCCACCTGAACGCTCGGAATCGCGATTTGGCTGGTGCCGCTGGCTGATGCGTATCATCAAAGTCGTCGGGAGGCACAAAGGCCGGCGGCTCTTGTTCCGCTACATCGACTGGCTCGCGCTTTCTTCGCTTCAGCTTTAGCTTCCCCAGACGTGATTTCGGAGGCTCAAGTGGCTGTTGCTCGTCGTAATGGCCACTTGGGCTCATTCCACCATCCACCGCCGGTTCCTCCATGGTGGGCGCGCGCTTTCCCCACTCGATCTTGAACTTTGGCATCTTGAATCGTGAACTGGATGGTCCAGCCTGTGGTGGCGGGTCCTCAATAGGAGCAGGCGGTTCCCTGCTCCATAGTCGTGAGAGAGGTGGAGGAGTCATAACGTCGTAATCGTGAAGTAAATATGAAGAGGATGAAAACAAGAGCAAGGAGGGCACATGGCATCACTAAGACCCTGGTAACGGCATTCTCCTTCATTAGCGCCCATTCAGTGACAAGGACATCAAAGTGATATCTGCTCCTCTTGCAAGCGTAGAATCGAGTTGGCCAAGGCGCAGTGATGGCTCAAATGCATGTGCCAAGGTCGGCAACTAAAAGTGGTAAAACCGGCGTAACCCTTTTTTAAATTTGACTCGGTCGCGTGGGCACTGCGCGCCTTTTGAGCGTGTCTTTGGACTGTGGAAGACTAGATGCAGACCACGCGAAGAGACATTCTAATCGGAATAACGTTGCCCACGCTCTGCCGTCATTTCTTTGATATCCACCAGGTCATGCTCCCGGACGTGTGAGGAATATCTATATAGTTCGGTATTCTTATCTCGTGGATAGCCTATCTCTTTTCCTTGTGCTATCATGGCCACTCGAGCGAATTCTGTGCCCCACCCAACGCTAGTTCAGGTGTGCCATTTTGCTCTTTCCTCAGGACGGTGAATGACCTCGTTCATAGGTTGACCCTTTTGTGTAAGGGCATTGTTACTACGTGCGGAACGAGGCGCTGACTGTTCCGATAGCCCTGCAGATCAGCAAAAGGGCCTCCACAACCGTTGGCAGTACGTCGGTCCTATACCCATTGAGAGCTACTAGGCCTGAACACGCGACGTTCGACAGTCCCGATATCCCCGCCTACGCCACAGTAAAGCCCGGAGAGGTCTTCAAAATTGAATGTGTTGGTCTGTGGTGAACAAAAAATCGATTATAGTTACTAAATCAATGTGCAGATTGGACAGGGGCTCAGATTGGCAACAACGACAGTACGCTTGAGCATAGAGTGAGATGAACGGTTAACTGACCCGCCATAGACAGCGATGACATTAAGGACGTAGACCTGACAAAGGTCCATAACCTTTCGGGGCCCATTGCTGTGGAAGGTGCCGAACCCGGTGATTGCCTCGTCGTTGACATTCTTGACGGTAAGTAGCTTCCTAAAATTCCATTAACGACACAGATTCCGAATATCACGCCAGTGACACCTTTTGAGAAAATGCCATGGGGCTACACCGCAAGTACTCGACGCAGATCAGAGGAACCTGAAAATGCTGACCCGCCCAATCACAGGGCATATTCGAGCTCGAGAACGGCGGAGGCCTGTTCGGTTTGGCCTGTCCTAAATCCAAATCACACAGTTCACTAACACCACGGCCTAATAGCCCGCGAATTCAAGAGTCGAGCCGCCAAGGCGATCTGGGACTTCAAAGGTATCACCCCGCCTCACCTCACTCCCTTGGGAACTTGACGGAACTCTAAACTGCGTCTGTAGGAATCTACGCGACATCGCGTCACATCCCCGGCGTCCGCTTTGCGGGGGTATCGCACCCAGGACTTATTGGCACGGCACCGTCGGCGGAGCTGCTCGCGACGTGGAACAAACGGGAGTGCGGCCTGATTGACGCCCACGCCAACGCCGTGCCTCCCGTCGCGTTTGCGCCCAACCCGACTGGGGCGTATGTCGGCCAGGATCTCGATGCTGGCGTCCGAGAGCGGATCGCAAATGAGGGCGCGCGCACGATTCCAGGACGAGAGCACGGCGGTAACTGTGATGTGGGTGTGCTTTCTTCAACAACTGCGCCGCAGGCAAATTCATTAATATTACTTTGAATAGATCAAGAACTTGTCTCGTGGTTCGAGGTGCTACTTTCCCGTTTTCGTACCAGGCGCGAACCTGTCTGTTGGGGATTTGCATTTTTCTCAAGGAGATGTGAGCGGTTCTCCGTTTCCGCGGCGGGGGTTGTATACTGACATGGGTACTAGGGTGAACTCTCCTTTTGTGGTGCTATAGAGATGGCGGGCATCATTACATTCAGTACGAGCATCATTAAGGGAGGCGTGGAGAAGTTTGCGCTCAAGCAGCCAATCTTTTTGGTGCGTCTTGTCAACTGTCGATCTTGGATAGACATCATTCATTTTTTCTTCCGTGTTCCCAGCCCTCGCCGATTGATCCACTGTATTCACAAAAGGTCAGCTGGTGATTTTCTTGATCCTCGTTGTCATGTCCTGACTTGATGTCGGATAGTTGATTTTTGAAGGAATCAGCGTGGACTACCGTAAGAGGCTGCCGTCAAGCGTCGATTTCATGCGCTTATTATTTTCTTCAGACGGAGATGGTACTCAGTACAATATGGACGCGTAAGAACGGTTCGGTTCACGTCTAAGCTCAAGTCTGACAGATGTATGTCAAGCACCGTTGCGTACAAGCAAGCCGCATTGAACGCAATCGCATACCTTCAAAAGGTCAGGTTGTTGTCTTATATGTCCATCCTCTTTCCTGATACGTTTATCATGCGTAGGTCGGATACAGTGAGTGACAAGACCGAGCTGTCAAAGTCGTTGCCTTCTCTGACATTTCCGAATGATTGTTCTAGCTCGCGAACAAGCCTGTACGTCGAAAGCCCGTTAACTGCGGGCCGCCTGACTGTTCACACAATAATTTTTTTTTTGGCAGATCTACTCTTGTCCGCTGCTCCAATCGAGAGCCATGTAGGGGCCGTGGTGGTATGTCCTGAGCTGGGTCGGTATTTTATTCCCGAATTGAACTTGGAAATAGGATTCCCCGAATGCCTGCGTAACCTTGGCACTTCCGACTGGGATATTCGAGCATGTATGTCTTCTTCCGAGTCCCCTTCTGGCGTATGCGGATCGCTCATGATGCCGTAGGATATTCTGCCCAAGGCTGAAGGCTTGACGAAACATGACTTTGGACAGTGCGCCATCAGAAGCGATGGACTGGTCTGAGAACGTCTGATATCCGCGGGAGCAGCGAACAAATTTTGTAATTTTATTCTCCGGACTCTAGGCTGTTCGAATATTACGCCACACATCGTTGTTACTCGGAGGAGACGGAGCCTGATATTATTACAAGGCAGGAAATAGGAGTAAACCTCTCTTGAACTAGGTGATGTATGGTAGAGATGGATAACAGTCTTCGAACGAAGAGGAGTAATCGAATCGACGACAATCAACTTGAAGAGTAGGAAAGCTCCGCTCTCAGGTAGGCTTAGGCTTCCATCCGATTCCTCGGCACCAACAGAGACTACGATTTGGGCTGATCCGCCGGGCGGAGATGTTATTGACCTAATCCCGTCATTTTGCATGTTCGCAGTGTCACGTTAGGAAGACTGTCAACAAGCTAAAACAACATGTCCATACAATTCAACTGTGGGAGAAACGGTAACGTGTTATTTGTGATCACTGATTTCAGCATCACATCAGTCAACAACTGATACAGATTTCGTGGCGCCGTCCCACAGTTCTACTTTGAGGTAAGTAAAAAGTTGTCCGTGTCATGTTGTCCCCGAATATACCACACTCTCAAGACGGGAGAAAGTCAGACTTCAATGTAGCTTGCTCGAAACGAGCAGGAGAGCAAGCACTGCCAAGCAGCAAGAGCGCCGCCTGAGGCTTGTCTGCATATAGATATCTGATAGAAAAATGCAGACGGGACTTGTTTCTCGTTTTATCACTGTTGACAGGACGGATGTCGGCGTATGCTAAAGAATCGGGGATTGGACTGAAACCCTTCAAGCTTCGTTGAACGAAAACGCCACAAGGTCACATGATTCATCGTACTTTGCAACACCATGTTTCATCTTACTTTCAAGTTGCTTGTCGAGCCCGCGAGACAATTCCGATTCCTATTTCTAGGGCCTGCGCTTGCCAGACTATGTTTCTCCTTGAACATTTCCACATACCACCATGTCGGCCTGTCGTTTCCGCCTCATCGCCGTTGTGGCCTTAGGTCTCTCCATAACGACTTTTACCTTCATGTTCTTCCTCTCCGGAGGATTGTTTGGCCCGACAGAGCCGTATGCATCACTCCCCTATCGCATCTTCGAGCCTCTCTATTTCCTTATCATCTTCACATTACGCTGGCTCTACGAAACGCCCTTGGAAACAGTGCAGGAGGTGGCGCGATTGAAAAATGGGCGTTGGGCTCGACGAATGGCTGCGTTGAAGCCAGATGATTTAGAACAGCCTGGGCAGGCCGAACCGTTAGGCAACACGGGTGAATACAATCTTTCGGACTACGCCTTCTACGCGGAAGCTGGCTCGTATATCTGTGCAGCGCTCGCACATGGGATCTTCTGGCTGTGGTTGGTCTTCCCGGTGCAATGTGCGTTATCCATTATGCATCTATCGATTATTATGAATGACTAGTAGATTTCTGCTTGACGATTCCCCCCGCGCTTGCTGGCGCCTTTTATGTCTGGCGGTCCCGAATGAGCTTCTTAGGTCCCAGTTATCAGTTTGCGTGCGAAAGGGAGATTGAGGACAGGGAGGATGCAATGTGTCAGTGCCACTGCCACTGTCAAAAAAGAGTGTTAAAATGCTGGCACTGCGAATGATGAATGTTTACATGCTACTTTTTCTTCGCTGTACTATCCAGACTTGCACCAAGGACTTTCGTTGAGAAACCACATCCTCGATTCGAGGTAGATATGCACGTAAACAGAACAATGAAATGCCGATACGATGAATCGGTAATGGTGACAAGGTGGAGACTGACTTCGTTCTGAGTGCTGACCGCACGCTCACGCTCCCTTCTGCCTTTGAATGGCTCCTCAAGGAGCAGTGCAGGCTCGGGATGGTGTGTTTGAATATTACGCCACACATCATTGTTCCTCCAGAGAAACAGAACCTAATATTATTACAAGGCAGAAATTGGAGCAAACCTCTCTTGAACTAGGTGACATATGGTAGAGATGGATAACAGTCTTCGAACGAAGAGGAGTAATCGAATCGATGATAATCAATTGCAAGAGTCAGAAAGATCCGCTCCAGCAAGGATAGTCGCAAGGACTTCGACCTCATCATCTGAATCTGCAGCGCATTCATCGTATTCCACGGAGCAGACAGAGACTTCTAGCTCCTCGCTGTCCTTGTCGGCACCCTTGAGTGGTGTGCGGCGAAGAGGGGAATCTACTACCTCTTAGACGCAGATAGCATAAGACAGAAACAGGCTGACCTTGAGACTTTGAAGGAGCCATTCGACTGGTCTTCGGCGTCTGTGGAGCCTTGCGCGTGCGTTGGACGAACAAAGGCGTAAGATAGCCCTTGTGGCAACGTCCACATACTGCCGAAGAGTTAGTGGCTGAACGACGATAAAGTCAGGCGGAGACCGACCGTCTTCAGGCTTGATAGATTTACTATGTCGTCCATACCTGTGGGAATTCAGTAAGGTTTGCGTGTTGCCGGTCAGAACGAGTCGCGTACACAAGGTCACAAACTTCACATTCTGAGAGGCGATTAGTAGGAATACTGGACGAGACCAAATGGACTCACTCCATTCAAACTTGTACGCTATCTCGTAGTCGTGAGTTGTCTACAGAGAGTTAGCTCCTTCGCGATCATCACACCTGGAATGCATACCGATACGTGAATATCTGGTCGCTTGGACTCTACTCGAGCCGCCCTACATTGACTATTACACGCCGCGTTGACCGAGTTGTATGTTTGACGTACCAGGCCTTGAAAAGGGCACCGTGATTCTCGTTGTGTTTCTTGTTGATAATCCAGCACGCGAGATGACACATCTCATGGGCCATGGTCAACAGTATCCGCTCTAGCGAAATGAAAAGTCAGTTAAGTCCTGAGAGCCTTGACGCGAAATCACCTTCGCTGTCCAGGACTTTCACGGCTAGGTCGATCTTCGAGGTGATTTCGCCCCTTCGGTTCCTAGAGACTGGTCAATTCTTTCGAATTGAAAAGTATTCCTGACGAGAACCTTGAATAGCTCGCACGTCCAGCTGTCACGCGAAGCGTCTTGCTCCACTTCAATTCAACATCGGCCGGTAGACCATCGTTGAAGACCACCTTGTTGAGATCCGTAAACAATGCCTGAGCATACTCTGCCAAGCGTTGCTGCTTGGCTTCCGCTATAGCTTTCTGGCTGGCGGGTCGCGTCTTTTTGGTTGGAGACGATCTTCCTGTTGAAGGAGCGTCCTTTTCTTTACCCTTTACTGCAGCCGGAGTGGGTTTTCCACGCTTCGGAGTTGACGGCGGTGCATCAACACTGATACTTGGCGGTGCTCGTATCGGTTTGCGAGGACTGCGAGGTGCATCCCTTGAACAGAACATGAGTTGGCATTATTCATTGCCCTTCATCACATACCAAACTAGAACTTCGCCGCCATTTACAACTGCCCCAAAGTCAATCTTGGCGTTAGAGGTACCTACGATGCGCGATAGTGATGGTTGAGGGTTTATTGCACGTTCCTTCGCAGCCTCGTCAGAAGAGCTGTCCGTTATGTCGAGGGCACCTACGGGAGCGCTATCAGACTCGTCAGAGCTCTGGACGATTCTGCGAACGCGACGAGGAGTCCTCGGTTTGATAGAACATGTTGGGCCTTTCGACGAAGACGTGTCTTTCCTGAAGCATATTTAGTCATTTGAATTCTGCTGCAGCCTAGTACCGAATCTCACTTGGAGATACGATTCGCAGAAGGAATCGGAGCTCTAAATGCTACTTAGTTCAAAAAGCTGTAACCTTTCAGTCGAGGCTTACTGAAATTCTTCGTCGGAGGATATTACAATAACTTCAAGTTCTCCGTTGGCTGTAATTTTGGCTTTACGTATAGTGGCACGGGACGACGAGGGAGTTCTGCACCAATAGAGGGTGAGTGATAAACATGAGGTTAATTTACCATTACCTTTCATCTTCGCTGTCCGAGGCAATCTCCAAGACTTCTTGAAAGCGCAGGGGCGTCGTATTCCTATTTGGCTCCCTGCTTCCCAAAGTGGCAAGGGCGACTTTGGCTTTGGAAGGACCGGCATGCATCACTTCCTGAGGTTATCCGGTACAGGCCACTGCAGTAGCTTTCTTGGTGTCTTCTATGATCAGAAGCGAAATGAAGTGGTTGAGGTGCAAAGGAAGAATTGCCTCCGACGCGACTTCGCAGAACATGATCACGTGCCGACGAAGCTCTCACGGACCGGCTGTTCGGACCGAGACTCATCTTGGCTTCAAACTACCACGGTCTTTGCGCCTTATCTCCAATCCACCTTGGGCTCTCACGACGCGGATGTATCTTCTGGAAATTATTGTTCTCTTCACAGGTACTGATTTTCTGACTCGTGGTCGCATCACAGTCATGGTTCGTAAACGGTCCGTTGTTGTGGCAAATCGTCCCGCTACGGATCATTGGTCAAGCGCGTTCCATCCTTGTGGGTACCTGCTCGTGATAAGCACTCGTGCACGACTGCAATATTCAAAGAACAGCTGTGTGACAGGCTGCTCGAATTTTTCCGGAATTCATGCGCATACTTAAATAATGGCGACAGGCGCAAACAATGATCTAGGACGTTATGCGATCTTGGCTCTCTTCTATCGCGACTTTCTTGCTTGGGGCGGGCATTACTTATGCTGGCCTCGTTATTCCCGGCGCGACATGGACGGATACCTCTGGAAATGTTATTCAGGCGCATGGTGGCGGCTTT
The DNA here is from genome assembly GCA_036872995.1 of Hymenopellis raphanipes. Taxonomy (NCBI): domain Eukaryota; kingdom Fungi; phylum Basidiomycota; class Agaricomycetes; order Agaricales; family Physalacriaceae; genus Hymenopellis; species Hymenopellis raphanipes. The sequence goes on from JAYMDG010000001.1 coordinate 1,193,453, forward strand.
TTGAAGGTGATGTGCTCCGGGTGTCACTGTATTTGTGATATTGACAGTAGATACAAGGTCGGGTCAACGTACTACTGGTACGGCGAGGACAAGTCGCATAACAGCGGACTATTCAAAGCAGTCTCATGCTACTCCGTACGTCCGCTTACAATAATATCGGCGTCGATTAACATATATCTAGTCTCCCGATATGACCACCTGGACCCGCCAGAATGACGCTCTGACCCCCATCTCCGGAACGAGCATCTCCGCCTCTAACATCGTTGAACGGCCGAAAGGTATGTCATTCCTGAAATCATCTTCCATCCCGCTGATACACTCGTTGCAGTCGTTTTTAACACAAAGGTGAATCTAGGCTTCCCGGAAAACAGAGGAACGACTGATATTGTATCAGAATTCCGAATACGTGATGTGGTTCCATTCCGATACTTCGAAGTGAGCGCACACGCGGCTGTAGTCATTAGCGAACATACCTCTAATTTACGCCCAGCTATGGAGCAGCCATGGTTGGCGTCGCTACTGCCAAAACGCCTTGTGGGCCGTACACATACAAGTCTAGTTGGAAACCACTAGGCGCGGACTCGCGCGATATGGGACTATTTCTGGATGGTGAGCATCGACCTACTGAGATAGAACCGTAGCTCACTTGTAGCCTAGACGATGGTCGGTCTTACATCTCCACAATTTCACGTTTCTGAATCCCCATTAGCTACCGTCTACCTTCTGTATGCCTCTGACAACAACCAGAACTTCAAGATCTCCCTACTGGATGCTGATTATTACAATGTATCGGCGCAGGTCAATGTCATCTCTGGTGTGTGCAGCATTTATCGTGCGAGTCGTGATTTCGTAACTTATGCTTCCTCAGGATCCACGCTGGAATCTCCCGGAATAATCAAACGGAATGGAGTAAGACGTTAGGCTTGTACGGCGCGTTCACTGACCACTAATGCCGTTCCAGGTTTACTATCTCTTCGCCTCTCATACCTCAGGCTGGGCCCCGAACCCTAACAAGTATTTCACCTCGTCGGTACGGACTCAGATGGCCTATTTCTGGACTCGTACTCACGACCTGTCATCCAGTCGCTGTCTTCTGCATTCTCTGCTCAAGCCGACATTGCTCCACCAGCCGTGCGCACGTACTTTTCCCAGAACACCTATGATATGCCGCTCGGTTCGAACGGAGTTTACATGGGAGATCGCTGGCGGCCATCTTTGCTTGGCAGTAGCAGATACATGTGGTTCCCTCTGAGTTGGTCCTCGGGAGTTCCCCAGATTGTGAATGCCGATGTTTGGAACTTAAATATTACAGCGGGTATGTCGCGTTCACCTCTTTGATGGTATGAATGATTGCTCATGTTATTTAGGGACTTACAGTGTTATGACTGGGACAGCTTATGAGGCGGAGAGTGGCACCTTGAGTGGAAACGCGACGAGGTTGACTGACTCGTCGTTTTCTGGTGGCACGGCCATTGGATGGTTGGGTTCGTATCTACGATTTGGTGCTATACCTCTCCTGATCAGTGATCCAAGGCAATGGTGGAACTTTGACTATGACGGTTCAAGGAACTGCAGCTGCGCACTGGGTAGCATTGTACTACGCCAATGGTAACTTTGCCGACCATTCGTAGAACAGGCTCAGCTGATGTTGACTCTTAGGTGATAGCTCTTGGCGAAACATGACCGTTAGGTGAGCGGATTTTATTCGCTGATGGGACAGCACTGATACTCCTTTGCAGTGTTAACGGTGGATCAAGCGTTGTCGTTGACCAGCCCGATACTGGAGGAGGGCATGTCATCCTCTCGGTTCCTGTGCAGCTCACACTCCGGAGTGGATCGAACACTCTTACCTTTGCAGCTGGACAATCAAGTAAGCGTTTCAGATACACCATTCCTTTAGCTCTAACATGCATTGCGTAGACTACGCGGCTGATTTGGACAAAATTATTGTTTACTGACGTTGTGCGATGATGTTGAAGGTGTTAGTTGAGCTGTGAACATTTGGGCCCACTATACAATTGATTGTAACTCTTACTGTCATATATCTGTTGTGCGAGGTATCAGATTATGGAGGTTATCGCGGCAGTGTGCTTGCGAATCGGGTATTGTTCCTTTTCCGCTCAGCACCTTCATCATCATCACCTTGATGTTTCTTTAGATCGCATCACATCCCTCGCTTTCCTTTACGCATTTCTGTCCGGTTCCGGATTCGGTTCCGGTCGAGCTTAAGGACGAGTCAAACGAGTTCAAGCCGGTTCCGAATAGTGAGAGGATATAGGCCAAGCATTTTCCCTTTGCCACCGTCAACGCGTCGTGCAGCTTCTCATGACTACCTCAGTAAGCCCCAACTCGGACTCAGTCGAGGTCACTTCCAAGCGCACGGTGCGCTGTGCCAACGAAACATCGTGGACAGCTCTCGAGTCGCCATTTCGCCTTGGGCCACTCAATGCACTTATACTGCCCTATGTTCCTATCGCAGTCGTCTTCGTCTACGAACGCTCTAGCGATGTCGAACTCATACCAGTCGACCGTCTCGAACGCGCTTTGACGCGACTTTTGGATTACTATCCCCATCTAACTGGGCGCTTACAAGCCAATCCGAGCGATGGGGCAGCCGAAATCGCTCGCCTAGGCACTGGCGCTGAACTCCTCATAGCGCAATGCAGCGAACGACTTGATGCATTTTCTTCTTCAGGTCCGGGCCGCATCTTGATGCTACCTGGAGCCGGAAACGCGCTGCTGGCGCCTTACGATGGGTCCCTTGAAGGCGTCTGTCGCGATCCTATTTTGACTGTCCAGCATACGCGTTTCGCGTGCGGAAGCGTCGCGCTGGGCGTACGGGTCCACCACATAGTGGCGGATGCTGAGGGCTTCTTCCAATTGGTGCGCGATATGGCGGAGATGTATCGTGGTGTTGTTTCCGGGTCGACTCTTCCCTGGCTGGCTCATCCTCCTCACATCCGGCCTTACATGTCGGATCTTGATATGACGCCAGAGGAACGGCTGGAAGCTCTTGATTTCCAACCATTAGAATTATATGTAGACCCGACTCCTTCAGCAGATGTCTCGTTCTCCCTACCGTCGTCCTATGTGCCCCCCTCCCTTGTCGTGGGCCGCTTTTTGCACATCTCCAGTCGCGAGCTCAATGCGCTTAAAGCACACGCAGCAGCTCCAACCGGCACCGAGTGGGTATCCAGCTTTGACGCGTTATCGGCGCATCTCTGCCAGCGCATTTATTCGGCACGATTGAAACTGTGTGAAAGAGATGCAAGCCAGGTCGAACTTTCTCCCCCCAACTTCCTATCTCCTGTCAATCTTCGCAGTCGTCTCGATCTGCCGCCATACTACTTCCCTTACTCTCTTACGACGGTTTACACCACTCTCACGCACGACGTCCTCACCGGTCCATTCTGGAAAGTTGCCAAAGTCATTCATGACATGACGCGCACCCCGCGGACCACTTCGAAAGAGGAAATGAACGCGACTCTCAAGTGGATTGCGGCGCAGCCGGATAAGAAGGCTATTAAGGACCGTTTCCAGTACGGGAATGGAACCATCATGGCTAGTCAGTGGAACAAGTTTGACATGTATGCCGGTACAGTGTTTGATGTTCCGCCTGTTCTGGTGTCGCCGCCCTTTACGCCAATTTCCCTAGTTGATGGGCTGGCTTATTTCTTGCCTAATGAGGAGCAAGGTCAGGCGGGGGCTCGGGATGTGGATTTCGGTGCTATCGAGTTAAATCTAGCGTTGAGTGCACCGATTTGGGAGATACTCGACCGAGATGAGGAATTTCGTAGGTTCCGTGACACTTAGATAGATGCATTCATATTCCGGTGTATGCGTGTCGCTGTTTCCATTGGAATTCTTACATAGCTCTTTACTGTATACCTTCTTCCAGTTCCCGTACGAAATATACGTAGAACGACGGAAGTACTATGATCTTTATGAATCAAGGAGAACCTGATAGTGCTGTACTGGTTTTCTCTCCTATGGTCATGTTCGACGAAGCTCTTTGCCCAGAGTATCTCCAAAGGCGGCACGAAATCATGTTACGTGAGAATGTTCGGTGAACTAGTCGCTCATGTGGCGCAGAAGTTTCCCCGCATTATGCCGCACACCTCACGATTACGGCATCCCATATTGGCTCTACCTGGTGCAAATACGGGCTTCATTATTGGAGATATCGCCACGCTCAGGTTCTACGCTGGGTTCTACGTGGCCTCCTACTGACGCCACCAAGCCTGTAAGATCTGCCGTGAGCACCCTGCCATCCAGATTCCAAGTGATACCACCGCCGACGTCGCTTATAGCTATCTCCATTGAAGATAAAGGCTTCCAACTGTGCCCGAGGATTGGACACACAAGCCTGCGACTTTCGATGCGGCACCCTGACCTAATCATGCAAAACAATAGCATAGGATCAAGGGAAGACGGGGGATTCAAACAAAAGACTGAGGCAAAGCTAGTTGATTTGCAGGTCACTGGCAGATTGAGAGTGTCAACGTAGTTGCTGGTGGCGCAAGAGACAGATTAGCCCCTAGGTCATCGCTAAATTGGGACTGATGTTCACGATCACGTGGTGACGTTATGGTTGATCGGCGGAATCAGAATCGTCTACAGCTCTTACCACCATCATGCATAGTTTCGGATGCTCGTATTTTCTGTTGCAGACCATCTTAGCACCTTCCTAGCGAGGAATTGGTTCTCATCAACGGCGCCAGTCTCGAGGGAGCTAACGTGCTTGCTCTGCTTCCAACAAAGGCGCCACCAAAACGCAGTGCAGGGCTGCGACTTACACGAGGACTCCATTATAATCGCTTCTGATCTACGGGAACTCGGCTGACCTTTGTTCGACTGATATCCCCGCAAAGCAGACAACAACAGGACCACACTTTACAGCTATAAAGCTACGAGAATGGGCGTCTCCCCTCTTTCGTCACTACCTCCACCATCCACACAAAGGTCGCCCTTCATCCTCTCCTCCCGCCTTGCTTCGACTTAACGCTCTCATCTCTGCTACAGGAGCCGACCACCTACAATGAAGGGTTGTGGCGCTTACGCTTGTCAGCCAGGATGACAGCCAGGATGAAGCCTGGCTGTCTATGAGATGAAGCCTGGCTGTCTATGAGATGAAGCCTGGCTGTCTATGAGATGACACGTTGGTTGTCGCTGCCCCACCTTCTTTCAACCGCTTATTATTGCCTCTAGGGATGTCGTTCGCATAAAATAAAGGACTAACCCTAGGAAATGGCGACAAGACGCGCCGCCGAGGACGACTGCCGGGCCGAGACCTGGCTGTCTATGAGAAGACAAGTTCGTGTTTCCTCGTTGTTCTTCTCTCCTCGGCGTCTGATGATTGTCTAGTCATTGAATTGTCTTGCTCATAACATCGTGGACTAACCCCAGGAAATTGTGCGCCGAGGAGGACGACAGCCAGGACAAGACCTGGCTGTCTATGGGAAGACAAGTCTGTGTTGCCTCACTGCTCTCCCCTCTTTCGCCTACTGATTGTCTACTAGTCATTGAATTGTTTTTCTCATAACACTAAATCCCGGGGACATTGTGCCGACAGCCTGCTCATTAGCGAGGATGAGAGACAGGATGCCTTATGAACAGACAAGTCCGTCTCTCCGTTTATCCTTCTTTCGATTTTCATCATGGTTCGCAGAAGAAGTCTGTTCATAAACATTTTCAAGAATGACAAGACGAGTGCGTACCATTCATTTCGTGCATTGTTCGCTGCTGATCATCGTCTCTAGAAAACGTCTTGTCATAACAAAGAACGCATCAAGGAAATGGTGACAGCCGGGGCGAAACCTGGCTGTCTGTGAGAAACCGAGTACGATTTCCCAGTTCTGCACTCATAGCTTACTACTGACGATCGTCTACAGGATACAGTCTTCTCACAACCAACCTAAAGTAAGCACTTGTCCTAAGCTCCCTATTTTCGTCACTGACCTCGCTTCAGGCCGACATCTGAAAATGAAACGATAGATGCCGCATTCGCCGTCGATACGGCGCGTACTTAGATTCGCAGCCACAGGGCGTCGGAGAGCCTTCGGGCCCTTGACTTCCCGCATCTCACCTGTTCCAGGTACCGTTAAGAGTAACGGCTCGGTGCGGGTCTGGCCTGGATGCCGACGAGTCTTTCCCTCCAACTCTCACGATGCTGGCGTCGTGGTGACTGGTCGGGGATTGACTGTACTTTGTGCTCTGCGGATCCGAGACGCGTCCGCCGCGCCTTGAGGGGTTGGGGACCGCGGGGCGTAAAGCCTATCGACGCTCAGCTTCGTGCGAGCAGCAGCAAAGTCCGTCCATGACGATAAACGGGTCGCATCTCCTCAAAAAGGCTGTGGGGCCTTTAGCGCGCCTTGCATGTAGTCGGGGGCGAGATGCGGGTTTGGTTCAGTCCCTTTGAATGAACCCGTCCGCTGGCTTGCGCCCTGAGAGGATGACGCTATGTCAAGAGATCCTCGGTGCGGTCAGCGGGCAGGTGTGATGGTGGTGAGTGTTCATTATCTTACATCGATGACTTTTTTTTTGATAAGCCTTGTAGTCCCCATGTGGATCCACCGGAGCATTGACACTGGGGCTCGCAACGTGCTGGCCACACGATGTGGGTTCGACGTCTACGGGCGTCGAGGGCTTGACGCGAGAAGCCGCCCGGTTCCGGAAATCGGTCACTTTTTCGACAGTGTTCCGCGCGCCCCCTTGTCGTGGGTTTCCGGCTTAGCCTTCGGGTGACCAAGCAGCGCGTAAAACTCCAAGTCTAGAGTCTGTCTGAGTGTCTGAGCTTGCATGCTGCCTTCTCCTGTTTCTCTTTTGGTTTCCGTCCTGCTTTTTTCCTTCTGTTCTTTTCTGCTTCTTTGAGCTTGACGCGCTGAGTTTTGAAGATTTCTTTCCAGTATATGGCTTTCATTGGAATCCTTCCGCTGAGTTTCTTCATGGTTTTGCCTCATCGCCTCTTTAGCATTCTACTCCGCTTTCAAAGTCTACCTCTGTTACTTGACCGTGTCCAGGTTTTCGCTGTGTGGCACGCGGTTCCAGCATTCTATCACCTTTCTACTTACTAGTTCGTGCTTTCGTGTAGATAACTTTCTCCCCGACAGCCAGGTAGCTTTCCTGACTGGGGTTTTCTCCTCAATGAGGTTTTTCCCGGGAGGTTTTGACGCACCCGTGGTCTACGTCTCCTTTGTTTTTACGATACAAGAATGACTTGTGAAATGAGACTTGCATTTAGTTTCTTGGACTTTAAGAGTGAGTTCTACAACCTTGCCGCCTACTGCCCCGTCATCTGTCTTGGTCGCGAACACCAGCAGACATGATCAAGTCTTACAGAACTTTGTATGTCGCATGGTGAAGTCTTAAGATACCTCGTGAGTATTATCAGCAACGAGGAAACACAAGCTTCTAAACCATATCACTCCAATCATACAAAACTTGCAATCGGTATTATATTCCATTCTATCGCAATTTCTTGGCTCAAACACATTTCTCAAACAGGAAACTGAAGACTCTCTTCAACCTCAAAAGACGATGCTTAAAACCCTCATCCGCAGACGACCTGAACAACCTTTCAGAAACCGGATATGGCATCTCGCGGAAATGAAACGTACCCCGCCCGTAGTGCCTGCAGTTGCACCGCCTTCTCGACTGCTGTTCTGGACGAGACCTTGCTTCTCTTCATTTCGTACGCCGCCGCTTGCGTTCGTACTCGCCAGCCTCCACCACATGTAGACATGCCCGCCGACAAGAACGACACCGGACAACACTTCGCGTGTTATCGGTGACACTGAATTGTACTAATGAACGAGTTCCAATGTACGAAGCCCATGACAAACACATACCGTTCCGAAAACAGTTGTAGAAGAGTCCCGCTAAGCCAAGGCAAGCGCCCTCAATACTCACAACATATTGATCAAGCACCACATCCACATCTGAAGACCAGCTGGGCGGAGTGATATAGGCAAAGAAGAGGAAACAGAGAACAGGGAGCAAGTTGATCGCGAGGACGACTGATGAGGTGCCGTCCGCCCACGATGAGTTGTCCGGTACGACGGGGTACGGGCCGTCTAGCAATACGCAGAATGTGTAATAGAGCGCAAAAGCGAAACAATTCAAGATGCGAAGTTTGAGGAAACCAGAGTCGACTGCCACCGTCGTCGTAGTAGTAGTATGATCTCCTCCGGCGCCACTCGAGTTCGTTCCAGACAACCTCCACCCCATGTAGACATTCCCGGAGACCATAAGGCAAACGGACAACGCGCGACGTGTCGTCGGCGACACTGAATGACACTAATGAGCGAGTGCTATCGCACGAAGGCATAGAACAAACACATACCGTTCTGAAATTCCCGGTAGAAGAGTCCCGCCGAGCCTACGCAAGCGTACTCCATGGCTATAGTAAAGTGGTCAAATCCCACGTTCGGAGACGAGGAGGGCGGAGTGATATAGGCAAAGAAGAGGAGACCGAGAACAAGGAGCAGGCTGATCCCAAGGTCGACTGACGAGGTGCCGTCCGCCCAGGACGCGTTGTCGACGACTGGGTAGGGGCGGGAGAGGAATCGGTAATATGCGTAGTGGAATGCGAAAAAGAAGCCAGCGAAGACGCGAAATATGAGGTTGACCGTCATCATCGTCGTAGTAAACAACGCGAGTGACCCCAAATGTCTCACTTTGCGTTCAGTCACGTGGTCGTCCCGATCGATGGGCTCACTGGAGCTCCCGTTTTCAATTGCTATCTGATTGCGCCTATACCGCAGACAGCCAGTAGCACAATCATCTGCGCCCCAAGACCAAAATCACATTCCAGCCGACTCAGGCGCCCATTGCCCAATAGTAATAGCCCGCCGGGAGAAGCCTGCACGATGAGCCATACCATGTACAGTGCAGCTTGGCTCGAGGTGTTTCTCTTCCAGTGATTTTATGCGCTGTACCGCGCTCATGTCTTGCAGGGCAATGTAAGAGAAAGTAGGAGCATGTGAAAGGGAGTCCAGCTGCAGAAGTTCTGGCCGGCAATTTGGAGCATGGTCCCTTGACATGAAGGTAGGTTGAGACAAGCTACAACAACGCGCCATCCTCCAGATTGCGTATTCAAGAACGAACACTTGTTTTCCTATAACGACCGCTCCATGGCATGGCTCTGACTGTGCGGACGTAAACGCTACTGGTGGCAGTGAAGCGATAAGACAGAGGAGCACCGATTTCAGCAGACATCTTCCAAATCATTCCCAAAAGCTATGCATCCTGGGTTTTGGGACCTCATGGTGCCAAAGGAATCCAGTAATATTGCGCGACGACTTCTTGGACGCAAACACAGACACTGACTTCTGCTATCACCAATGATATCGTCGTCATTGGTGAGCTTCTTCAACAGCCCTGCGCTGCGATGTGAATACACCTCCCAAAGCCGGGCACAATCATTTGCGTCGTGCCCCAAGACCAAGATCACGTCCCATCAGACACCAAGGCTTGGCGAATGGGAGATCTGATGATGAGCCATACCCAAGTTCACCGTCAAAAACAAAGAAGTGCGGCTATTATAAGGAGGAGCGCCTCGGAATGGCGCGCTGAGCTCGAAACGTGTGTGAAGTCTCCCACAAAAGATGGGACCACCGGACACCGACGAGATGACAGAGTCCCTCCTGGACGTGGAACGGTTCGAAGTTGGTCCATATATCCGCGTAGTTGGGCAATGATCTTTGCCTGTTCGGTCTCGGTAAGATGAGGAAGGACTTGGAGAAGGGGTACCAAAAGAAACGACTCACAATTCCAAAAAAAATGGACACCAAACCAACGCAGCTTGTCCCAGTACTTATTTTAAGATGATGAGGTAAGGCCGAACTTCTCGAGAAATAGACGGTTCTCAGTATGCTGTATCCATGCTTTCAACTGTGTCCGTCGATCAAAGGAGTTCATTGTTGCGAGCGCAGCGAGCAACCGGTTTGGTGTGAGGTTAGCAGTGGGCTTTGGTGTCACGTAAACAAGTACAAATTGTCCGAAGCAGAGATGGCATTTGTTGGTATCGCCCGTATCGTCGTTAATTCTCAATGAATTTCCTTCATACTGAGTGCAGAGCCCTTTTAGTACCCCATACGCGTGGTGCTCCCTTTTGAACGGTGATTTTTGGCCAGCCTTAGCCTTTTTTGGCGTGTTCATGGTCACTAGCTACGGTTCTGTCGCCATTGAGTCATGCAACACGGGCGGGGTATCCTCAGTGGACTTGACTGTATGCATTTCTCTAGCCCTAGGCTGCTGTATGGTCACTTTTTGGCTGCTATTTGACAGCTGCTGCCCCTCGTCGCGCCGGCGATCATACAGGCCTACGCAGTAACAACGCAGTAATACAATGATTGAACATTACAGTATTTACAAGACAAGGGAGCTTAATGGGCTGGGATATGAGGTTGCTTGCTGCGCTCGCACCCCGTGGGACATCCCACAGTCTTTGATAATGGTTGTAGAGTCTAGACTCACGAGGGAGGACAAACTGACGGGACTGAAGCAAAGATGCGTCTCGGTCCGAACATCCGATATTTCGTGAGAGCTTAGCCGACACGCCGAGCCGTCTCTCGACCTACCGTCGTGGTGCCACTGCTGTCAAGAGATTGCGTAGCCCAAGAGGACGTCGCCTTTCTTCACACGACGCCCAACCTCCACACTCTGGAAATCCGCACAGTGGCTACTCTGCAAAGTCATCCTCACCGAGGATGGGCGCTGGCAAGGTCTTTACTGCAGAAACGAAGCTACATAGTTACAAACTGTTTCTAATCATGTACTCAAAAGGCGTTTGCGGACGCACTAGACACTTGAAAGATCTCACGCAAACTCTGAACCACCATGTCGAACTACCGTCTGCGCTTAATCGTCGCTGTGACCTCCCAACTTATACTCTGGACGGCCTTGTGCATGACCTTTCTACTTGCCGACTCTTTTCGCAGTCCGTCGGAGCGGTATTGGCTAATGTCTTATCTCATCATCTATTCACTCTACCTTGTTGCGATCTTGGTACTGCGCTGGTTCTACGAAACGCCTTTGGAAACTGTACAGGAGGCCGCGCGGTTGGCTGGCGGGCCCTGGCCCAGCGGATGGCTAAGAGTCTCAAGTCGAAGCGGCCCTTTGGCACCATTGGCGAATCAGTCTGCGATTCAAATATGTCTACCCAGCGGTAGTACACACCTGTACTACTACTCCACGAACCACACCATACAGAATACCGGGAATAAATGAAATGCGAATAGTAGATTTTTCATAAATGCAATACACACGGCAAGAAGACAACCGGCGGAAAGATCTATGCAACAGGAGCGAGGGTAAGTACTCCGCCATGGCAGCTAGCACGGCAACTGGAATGTACGCAGCAGCATGGCTCAGGCGTCCAGGCTAGTAATCTTTTTCGCTGTTTGAAATTCTCTTGTAATTTCGTGGCGCTTGCTGTAGTTCATGACATGATGACTGCAAGAATACACATCCATTCTTCATGTCAGATCATGATGCCCGCGTGTGACGGGCGTCTGTTGCGTTTCCCCACGTAGGGTGGTTGGGCCCGAAAGACAGGTAGCTTTTACATAGAGCTGTTGAGTCTTCCACGACTGTTTGGACCCGTTTCTGGAACAGGAAAGACAACATGAACCAGTGATTCTTTGACGAAGAAATAATGAAATTCCCGGTATTCAACAGCTCCGCGGCGCAGTCCTTCTCCGTTAACTCAAACGGATCCCAGAGCGAGCTTCCTTTCAGCGCTGAACGGAAGACACTGCAATCAGTCTGTCAAACCGCAGGACACGCGGACAAACCTGAAGATTTTCTGCGATGTTTTCGAAAGGAGCGTACATTGGCCAAGCCCAGGGTCAATGCAAAAAGCGTAGACATAGAACATATTGCACGCTCAGGCTGGCTGCCGAGGATCAGTCGATCTAACAACAATAGTTGATGTCGGAGCTCTTGTGCACCGGTGAGGCTCGTTAGCACATCACATGATTCCCATAGCGCGTTCTATAAAAGTAAGTGAAAAAAAATCGATTGAACTCAAGCTGAATTCAAGTTCGCCATGAAAGCCTTCACCCAGCTCGTCGTTCTCATTGCTGCTGTTACCAGCGCCTCTGCCATCTCTCAGCCAGAGGTACTTGCATCCTTCAAGAAAAACTGGTCGTGTACTCACTCAGGCATAATAGACTCGCACAGACCAATGCACTTGCACCCCGAAAAGGAAAGCAGTCCCTCTCCTCCGCGCCTACCAGCCCGCGGTTTTCGACCACTTCTACACCACCAGCGCAGGGGAAGAGCAGAACGCGCTTGCCAACTTGGGATACCAAGCCGAAGGCAACGCTGGCCTCGTCTTCCCCACGCAAGTGCCTTTTAGCGTCCCACTGTACCGCACATACAACCCAGGCATCACAGACCACTTCTACACGCAATCTCTTGACGAAAAGAACAATGCGGTGGCGAATCTCGGTTACGCCGACGAGGGCATTGCAGGTTACATGTATGCAACCCAAATCTGTGGCACTGCGCCGCTGTATAGGGCGTATAGTCCGGGGGCGACGGATCATTTTTATACGATGTCGGAGGCTGAGAAGAACAACGCTGTCGCTCAGTTGGGATATGCCGACGAGGGAATCACTGGGTATATTTTCCCGGCGTAATGCAACTGTTTTTTCGTATCAGTTGAAGGGATTTCTGTCAAGACTGTATTTAGTGCCACGAATACACTGTCCTGAGGCATACAGACTTACACTTATACATTTCATATTACCACCACAGTTTCCCTGTCAAACACCCTTTTGCACTTAGGATGGACCGATTCTTGCCAATTCCTGCTGTGAAGTCAATAAAACCAGTAGGGTGCTGTATCCGGACAATGTCATCCTTACAATGCAAGTGAATAGTACCAGAGACATCCGCATGCCCCTGCAGATAATTCCACGCCACCGTTCCTTCAATATTCAGCGACACGCTTAAACCTAGAGCAACTGTCATAGACGCATCTTGTGCATATCTCCCATCGAATATGCCTTAATCGTTCCTTTGTTCGGGGCCACTCCTTAAAAGTAACCATTGAGGGCATCGAGAACAGTCTGTTCTGCCGTCAATAGTATCCTTCGACTTAAAAAAAAAAAAAAAGAAAGAACGTACACCGGCGTCATCATCCCAAGGCTTCACACCTTGTGCCCAAAGGTCCTCCACTTCATGTTTCGAGTATCCTCCATTCTCATCTCTCCCCCGTTGTTGCCTATCAAACTCGTCTCAATACCAGCCACAACAAAATTCGAACAAACCTACCTCGTCTCGCCGGACTTTCAGTCGCCGAAAGGTACGGTGAAAAGGAACTGTCAGCGCTTCCTTCTTCACCTCCCTCTTGCTTGAAGATAGTCTTTGGCAACTTGGCCGCCTTTCCCAGAGAGCGAAGACACTTTCCGCAAAGTCGCACCCGCAGCAGCAGCGCCTTTTTCCTTGTGCGTTATTCCGTCTCCGTTTCTCGGTCTTCGCGTCGAACGCCGGAGCAGCTGACACTACAGGTGGAGAAACACAGATGCAGGTGGAGGGCGGAATATCAAGGATCTATATCGATGCAGAGGCGGCGGCGGTTCAGGAATGTATTCGGGGAAAGCCAAGTTTTCGCGTAAATAACTGCGGTCATGCGAGTAATGACAGACGTAATCCCAAACTGGCACCATCTTTGAAGTGAGAGAGTTTAAAGCTGAATCTTTAGCGTGTTAGAACGTGAAGTAACTCACCGACTGTCTCTGACGCTGCGAATATCCGGAGCATGGCACTAAAGACCCTGGGCCGCGCGACCTTTCTAATGTAGACTAGATACGTCGTTCGAATATGAGCGCGTTCGGAATCCACCCATACTACCAATAGTTCCTTCCTTATGAACTTAAATAGGGTACAAAACGAGCTTCGCTCAGAGTTTGCAACGCGTCGACGAGGCTTTGAGCATACAACCAAGATGTCCCTAAAACTGTGAACAATATTGTTCCGCACCGTACTCAACCACTTTTCACTTTCGCCGCGCCATCTGGACCGAAGGGTACGACGACGAACTTGCATGTCAAAAGATTGAAGATCGTCCTAAAGAAGACGACAATCAATGAGCAGCTGAAGAGGATGACATTATAGGGCATGCTAAAGTCCGGCGTTGCAAGATCGACGAGGAGCGGAGGAGTGTAAATGCGCGCGCCGTAGACATCTCGCTCAGTCACGGGTATGAAAACTGCTGGTGGCAGGTCCCAGCCTCGTTGAGCATCCGGAGGGTGTTCTGTGTATCGCAAAAACGCTTTCGTGACATCAATAGTCACTTGAACGATGCTGTCCTTGGGAAGTGTGATAACCGTCTGGAATGTAGCTGGCTTGGTGTGTGGAACTGGTGGGATGTAGCTCGTGTTTGAGAGCAGTGTGTCTATCAAGATGAAATTAGGGAACGGTCGGGGGTTGCAGTCGCAAAAACCCACCGTCCGGAATTCCATTGACATGGGCTCGCATGGTATGAAGATAAAACTGCACAATCCAAGGCATGGTTTCCAAATAGACGACCTGTATCGACGACGGCATGTGATTGGTCAGGAAGATAGATAATTTCCCTCTGTCCTGGCTCGATCCTTGTATCGTGCGGCGTACTGAGAACGGCATGGGATGTTCTGTCTGTTCCAAGGCTATACGAAGCGACTTAGACAAGACACTTTCGGTCATGAACAGGTCTTACGATACTCGAAATTGTTCTGCCACTGAAGCTTAACATCTAACGGCTCGGAAACTAGGACGACATCAGACGACTTCCAACAAGGTATACTATCAGAAATGCTTACGATTCTTAAGGTCATAGAAAGCCAGGCTACCTTGAATCACAGGTGGTTCGGGCTTGATTGTGTACATCCCACTGAAAGGTAGCCTCACATTGACGATACTGGAGCGCACTACAGGGCAGCTACTCTCAACAGTACGATCAAACAAGGATCGGAAGGACCAGTCTGTATGAATGTTACTAGTGTCGTAAGGAATAAACGGAACACAGACCTTGCTTTCTCGTATTCGATATCCTCAATGGATCAGAAACAGACTGAACAGTCATCCGAACCTCTATTCCCCTCTGCGCGTTCCACAAAACGTGGAGGCTCACGCCATGCCAATTAGCATCGAAGAGACGATGCGGGTTCAACAACGAAGCGACGCCTGAGAAGGACTTGCAAGGAAGAAGTTTGAGGAACGGCGTCAGATTCTCGGTACAAACATGTTCAGAGGCCAACGAGGCATGTCTGAGCTCGTGATTTACTCCCCAGTCAGGCAGACTGCCTTCCGGCGCGAATGGCAACACAGGCGACGTAGTCCGTTGTTCGTCAAGTGAGCCAATTGAAGCACAGAAAAAACCAGCCAATGCATTGCGCAGTCCCCGCCACCTGTAGTCTATTCTGGAGAAGTGATCAATATCAAGGTTTGCCGCATCGCAAGAAACACCGCACGTCGTCGGCGCGCCATCAGCCATCCAAGCCCAAAGCGCTGCGCCGGTCCCGATATCAGGTTCCTCTGGATAGCCCCAGGACTGGTAATTCCAGTTTCCGGCGTTCAGAGTGAGATGCAGCTCAGTAACGGCGGATTCTCGCAGAATCTGGCCCAAGGGTAGAGGAAAGAGAGTATAGTGTTGTGCTGAGGACAATTCAGTACACAAATGGTAGATACGCTGCCACTAACATTCATCGTCATCCAAGGCTAACGTCCTGGGGTCTCGAGGGCTCGCGTCTTTAAGCAACATAGTAAATGTGAATGTCGTTGCTACTCGGCCGTCCGGCAGCGTCCTAAGCGAGACATTTTCCAAAAACTCTTCCTTTTCTTGGGGCAGAGCACCGGCTGAGATGACGAGAATAAGGCTAGCTATCCAGTACCACCAAAGGGGACAGGCATGCATGTGGCGGGAAATGAAATGCAAATAACGCGTCAAGTGATCGTTCCCAATATGGACAAAAGTCTAGACCGTGGGCCGACCTCCTACTGCAGCAGCTGTTCAGCTTGGCTGTTACAGTCTCTTCCAGGTCTCTTCAATTACTTGTTAGACCCTCTTTTAGGAGAGAAAACAGGGCATGAAACGAATACGCATGACACTGACACCACGTCACGATGTTAAAGGTAAACTGATCCAATGGTGAATAAGTTAAACGGTCTTTGGCAGCAACTCCGTGTACCATACAAATGCTTGAATATGTACGTCGTCCGAACAAGAGATTACGCGTGACGACTCCCCCGACACTGGCAGCCCGCCACCCTTCTTTCTTAACCCCAGAACGGACTTCACTTCCACTAAACGGAGGCAATCAGGATCTGTCGAATATCAGTATGTCAAACCCCAGGCCCACAGGCGGACGGGTTAACAGCTGTACTGCGATGTTGCCGAAAGTTATGTCTAGAGTATACTGACCAAGGTTAGGGTTGATGATGAAAATTATGACACAGAACACACATACCACTGCATGTGGCACAAGAAGCCGGTCAGAACTAGTCGGGACTGTGTTCATACCGATAGTACCATTGACATCGGAGCCTCAAGCAATGATCTCGAGTCTCGACAGCATGTCACAGGATCTACCAGAACCATTTAAAAGTGAGTGGGAAGGAACCTGGCAAAGTCAAGCTGAATTTACCATGAAAGCTTTCACTCAGCTCGTTTGCCTCGTTGCCGCTGCAACCAGAGCCTCTGCCCTCGCTCTGCCAGAGGTACCTGCATCCTCTTACCCGACTGACCTCGCACTAACTGAGTCACTATAGATTCGCGCAGACCAAACTTGCGTTTCGCAAAACCAAGCAGTCTCCCTCCTCCGCGCCTACAGCCCCGGGGCGCGAGACCATTTCTACACCACCAGCGCAGCCGAAGTGGAGAACGCGCTTGCCCACCTTGGGTACCAATCCGAAGGCGACACTGGCTTCGTCTTCCCCACGCAAGTACAGGACACCACTCCGCTGTACCGTGCATACAGCCCAGGAGCCACAGATCACTTCTATACCGCATCTCAGGCGGAAAAAAACAATGCGGTGACCAATCTCGGTTACGTCGACGAGGGCGTCACAGGTTACATTTACGCGACGCAAATCTGTGGCGCGGCGCCGCTGTATAGGGCGTATAGTCCAGGAGCGACGGATCATTTTTATACGATGTCGTTGGCTGAGAAGAATAACGCCGTTACTCATCTCGGATATGTCGATGAGGGAATCACTGGGTATATTTTCCCGGCGTAGTAGTATCAGATGAAAGATTTCTGTGAAAATCGTATTTAGTGCGAAGAATCCGCTGTCCCAAGGCATGCAGGCTTACAATTATACATTTAACGTTACCACACATTGCTCTTCATGAGACGTCGCCCTGTTAAACACACTTTTGCATTCGGACAGACCCATTCTTGCGAATTTCTACTCCGACATCAATAGAACCATTGGTGTGCTGTAAGCGGGCGATTCCATCCTTACGATGTAGACCATTAATACCAGAGACATCCGCATGTCGCATCCACGCCACTGTTCCCTTGATCGTTCCTTTGTTCGTGATCACTCCTTAAAAGTAACCATTGAAAGCATCAAGATCAGCCTGTTAAGTCGTCAGCAGCATCCTTCCACCAAAAATGAAAGAACATACATCGGCGTCACCATCCCAAGGCTTTAACCCTTGTGCCTAAAGGTTTTCCACCTCGGATTTCAGGTATCCTCCGTTCTCGTCTCTCTCCTGTTCTATCAAATTCGTCTTTGTACCAATGCTCTACAAGACGTCTCAATAACAGCACGACAAAATTTGAACAAACCCACCTCGTCTCGCTGATCTCGCCGAAGGAAAGGTAAATATCATATCATTCAGCACTTTCTTCTTCACTCCCTTCTTGGGGTTAGTCTTTGGAGACTTCGTCGCGTCGCCTTGCCACAGAGTAAAGATACCTTACTGAACTCTCTCAGTTGACGGAATGTGTACCTGCCCTTTCTTCAAGGATGATGTCAGTTTGGCGACTACGTGTGTCATGCCTCGCATGGCTGCGGTTACTTGCTCGAAAACTTGGGTTTTCCGGAATACACTCCGGACTGGCGCCGCCTCTGTATCGACATATGACGCTCGGCGCTTCTCCTGTGATACTTGAGATTCCACTCCCGCCTGCACCTGCGTTTCTCCTTCCTCCGCCTGTAGTTCCCGTTGCGGCTGCTCCGGCGTATAACGCGAAAGCAGAGAAACGGAGTCAGAATAACGCAAGGCGGCAAAAAAAACTGTTGCCGGGGGCGTGGGTGCGACTTTGCAACCCGAAAATTGAAATGGCCTGTCAGAACGCGCGGAGTAACTCACCGACTGTCTAGCTGACGCCGCGAATATCAGGAGCACGGTAATCACACCCAAGGCCTTTGTTCCTTGATTGTAGTAGCGGTAAGCTAAGCCATTCTAACTGGGTGATAGGTGTTCATGGTGGCACTGGTCAAACAGCAAACACGCGTCGGTGATCGTTCCCAATATGGACGAAAATCCAGACTCGTAGTACCGGCAGGCACCTCTTGAGCTGAGCGTTTGTACCTTCAGAATCACAGACCGCATCTGGGAGAGGAAACAAGGAACGAAACGAGCACACTTGACACCAAGCCACGATGTTTAAGTCTCGATTGATCCATTGGTGAATAAACAGTCGACTGCACGGTCTTCAACAACCCCATTTACTATACAGATGCTTTAACATTCGTTCATTGAACATTGTACATGGTTCAAAAATTGGAATACGCGGGCAGAATCGACCAACATTTGCCGCCTGCATTTCTTTCTTAACCCAGACAGGCCCCAGAACGGGCTTTCCCATTAAACGGATGAAATCAGAATCTGTCGAAAATCAGTACATATGTCAAGCCTCAGGCCCTCACGCGGGCAGGTATCCACCTGTTCTCCGATGGTTCTGCCTAGCGTACGACAGCCAAGGCGAGGGTCGATGAAGAATTTATGACAGGGAGCACATATACACCACTGCAAGCAGTCGTCCAGAACTTGTCGGTACTGAGTTCCTATCAATACTACCATTGACGTCGGAGCCTCAAGCAATAGTCTCGAGTCTCGACAGCACATCACAGGATCTACAAGAACCATTTAAAAGAGAGCGGGAAGGAACCTAGCAAAGTCAAGCTGAATTCGCCATGAAAGCTTTCACCCAACTCATTTACCTCATCGCTGCTGCAACCAGCATCTCTGCGCTCGCTCTGCCAGAGGTAGCTGCATCCGCTCTCCCGACTGACCACGCACTAACTGAGGCATTTTAGATTCGCGCAGACCAAACTTGCGCTTCGCCAAGCCAAGCAGTCCCCCTCCTGCGCGCCTGGCAGCCCACAGAGCATGACCACTTCTACACCACCAGCGCAGCCGAAGTGGAGAACGCGCTTCTCCAATTCGGGTACCAATCCGAAGGCGACACTGGCCTCATCTTCCCCATGCAAGTGGCGGACGCCACTCCGCTGTACCGCGCATATAGCGCAAGCGACACAGATCACTTCTATACCGCATCTCTGGCGGAAAAAAACAACGCGGTGACGACCTTTGGTTACGTCGACGAGGGCATTACGGGTTATATCTACGCGACCCAAATCTGTGGCGCGGCGCCGCTGTATAGGGCGTATGATCCAGAAGGGAGGGATCATTTTTATACGATGTCGCTGGATGAGAAGAATAACGCTGTTACTCGGTTCGGGTATGTCGACGAGGGAATCA
Organism: Hymenopellis raphanipes; assembly: GCA_036872995.1. Taxonomy (NCBI): domain Eukaryota; kingdom Fungi; phylum Basidiomycota; class Agaricomycetes; order Agaricales; family Physalacriaceae; genus Hymenopellis; species Hymenopellis raphanipes. Next base: position 1,213,158 of record JAYMDG010000001.1, read on the forward strand.
CTGGGTATATTTTGGCGGCGTAGGTCGACTTTACAACGGTATCAGTTAACCAAAGTTTCTGTAAAAACTGTACTTAGTGCGAAGAATACATTGTCTTAAGGAATGCAAACTTACACTTTAACATTACCACCACACATTGCCTTTCATGAGACGTCTCCCAGTCATACACACCTTTGCACTTTGGACGTACCCGTTATCGCCAACTTCTGCTCCGACATCAATAAAGCCACTAGGGTGCTGTATCCGGACGATGCCATCCATACGATGCAAGCGACTGGTACCAGAGACATCCGCATGCCGCTGCAGATAATTCCACGCCACTGTTCCTTGAATATTCGCCAACACGCCTAAACCCATGGCGACTGTCATGGGCACCGCCTTGTGCACCTCTCCCATCGAATATGCCTTGATTTCAAGATCAACGCCTCCCTCATTAGTATCTTCAGGTAAGCAAATGAAGGCAATTTTGGGCTGAGCCTGTGCCTTGGGATCGAGTCGCATTTTGCGCGCGCCTGCCTGTCGAAGGTACTCCACATCATGAGGAGTCATGGGGCGCTCCATTTCTGACCGTGACATCCAAACAAAGATGGTCGGGTTAGTGGCGTCGATGAACGACACGTCGAATGTGTTGTTTCCCAAATACAAGGCATCAATTGGACTACGGGTAGGGAAGAGTCGGCCGGTACGAGCGCCAGCTGGGTCGAGGAACTCCATGGTGATGGATGAACCCTTTGTGAGCCCGACAGTAGTGATTTCAGGTCTGTCAAGGACAGCTACGCCATCGGCGGAAACGGGAAAAGTGGTGTGTATGACCTTTTGCGTGTTCGTGTTGTATGCACGAACTGTCACGCTGTTATTCTCTGATGGCGCGGGAACGAGTCCTTCGTCGCGTGCGAAGACGCCGACCATACTGGAAAGGTTTCCGCAGTTGCCTGTGTAATCTATCTCGCCATCGCGAACGCCGATTTGAGCAAAAGTGTAGTCGACGTCTGCCTTTGGCTGTGAAGATTCTCCAACAACCATTATTTTGGAGAGACTGGATATTCCACCTCCCATACCATTCAGCTGGCGACCCGTGGGGTCTGGAGAACCCATGATACCGCGAAAGATGTTATCCCAGTCGGCAACATCAGGAGGAAGGTACTTTCTGTTGATAAAGATACCTTTTGAGGTCCCACCGCGAAGGAATGTTGCAGGAATGGGGTTTGGGGTGATAAAGCTTTGAGTGGAATATGAACGCCAGCCAGACAGGAAAGGCCTGAAGCTACCGAACAATTTCATGTTGGGAGATGAGCCTGCTGGCGTGTATTCACCAGCGGTTGATGGAAGCTAAGGAGGAGACAGAATCACGATCGAAAGCTGACATACGGTAGGCCCGGGCGGGCCGGAGCTCTGAAGGGACGCGATCAAAATGCATCCTTTTCCTCCAACGTCTATCTCGTCAAAGCGTCGCGTCTGCCATTACCTCGCGCCCGACTAAGCCGCCATGGTCAGAAAGCTCAAGCATCACGAGCAGAAGCTCCTCAAAAAAGTCGACTTTCTCAACGTAAATCTTTTATGATACTTGACTTTTTTTTCTTGTCCTCATCCTCATTGCAGTGGAAACAAGATGCGGACCTCCGAGAAGTCAAAGTTATGCGACGATACCATATCCAGGACAGAGAGGATTATCACAAGTGCTTTCTTCCACTTAATTTCAACTCAGAAGTAAGTATTAACAAAAAGGTTATACAGGTACAACAAACTCTGTGGATCTCTAAGGTCTTTCGCACACCGAATATCGCTTCTACCAGCGCAAGATCCCTATCGGTCTCGTATGGAGGCCCAGCTGCTATCTAAACTCTATGACATGGGCGTTTTGAACTCGACCGCTAAGCTCAGCGACGTCGACAAGCTTACCGTTGCCGCATTCTGTCGTCGTCGTCTCGCAGTCTTCATGTGTATGTCCAAAATGGCAGAAACTGTCAGCGCAGTACGTCCACATCTTTTCTCGCATCAAGAAAAGTCTGATACACGTTACTTACAGGCAGCACAATTTATAGAACAGGGACATGTAAGAGTTGGACCGGATACTATAACAGATCCTGCTTTCCTGGTGACACGGTATGTATACATCCATTCATTTCTTTTTGGATCTCGTTCATTTTTATCTCCGTAGACGTATGGAAGATTTCGTGACATGGGTGGACACGTCCAAGCTCAAACGCACTATCATGTCGTACAACGACGAGGTTGGTCCACTCGTAATCGAAGCAAATACTTTAATCACGCCCTTCTAGCTCGACGACTACGATTTGCTGTGATCTTCCGCGTGCCTCGAACGATTTGGTGCACTGCCTGCGACGCGGATGTATGTGGTGCCTCTGCAAGCAGTCAAATGCCACGCCCTCCAGAGTAGTACCAACAGTGGCATTATATTAGGCTTTTGGATCACGCTACCTTTCACACTCTGGACATGTTATTTCCTCCCTATGGCATGTTACGAAGAAAGCAGGGTGGCCTTCGGGACATGATATTGGCAGCAAGCACCGCGATCACTTGACTGATTCGGATGATAGCCTCTAGACCATTAGATGTATCATATGTATCACTTTTCTCTCCTCCGCAAGTACTGCCACCACGGCGCCATAATCAATGCACCCAACGGATCCAACGGAACTGTGGCGCTGCGCTGCCGTGTCAACTCCCTAACAGTTTCCGGCATTGCCTTGCTAATTTAAGGTCTCTTACACGATAATCTATGTTCGATTCCAACCGGTAATCATCGGTGGGGCAATGGATCGAGCGAGATTTCTATGATACCCATCGTCCATGACAATCTTAGTCTCCACGCTGTGCTAAAGAAAGAGAAGCGCAGTCCTCCCGAGGACTCAACAATGCGAGAGATGTTTAAAGTTGATGTATTAATTCAGTCTACAGATGCAGATTATAAGTACTAGGTAATAATGTCCAGATGATTAGCATAGGTATTAGATGTAATAAATATAGCGACGAAAGCGAGCAGCAAGTATCAGTACGACTACGAGAGCAAGGTCCGAAACGGTGAGAAGCTAGAGGAAAAAAAGTCCAAAACAAGCCATCTAAAATCTAGTATGTCGGAGAGAATCTTCTCGGATACTCTTTGCGTTGAATGCGTCACGTCTACGCAACGATGGCCGCACCTGCTCTTCCTTCGTGTGGCGCAGTGCCGGAGCAACATTTTCTGAGTGTCTACGGGAGACCCTTTTCCCGCCGTCGCATTTACCCAAAGGTCTGAGAGTACTGGTGATATCTTGAAGAGGAAGTAGGGGTACAACAGATTTAGAATCAGCCTCTGGCATAGGCTTCTTGAGGATCGGCAGAGTGAGAGAAATGGAAGGCGAATGAGCATCAGCGCCAATGTCTATAATCGCAACCTGAGCTTCAGCCGGTATTGGTTCGCCGATTTGGACGACGGTAGCTTTGGTGGCGGTGACCGCTAAGACAGCGGCTTGTGATTCCTCGGGTTGTAGTCTGATACACTGAGCTGTGCATAGGAGAGCGAGCTCAAGGCTGGCAAGTGGCGAGTCTCGTAGGAGAAGATAGGGAGTCGAGGGCATTGTGCCCGTTAAAGGTAGAGAAGATGCCTGGAACGTCAAATCCAGGATATTGACAGTCGCGGGAGATGAACGTACAGAAACGTCCTCCGAAGTGGACTCCATCTGCGCCTTCTTCAGTATAGACGTAGTAAAGGAAAAGAGCCAACTCACGATGCAGAATTCTTCATTCTCTTTGACACGACGTACACCGGTTGTCGTCCTGGATCTAACCAAGGACCGGAAACCAGAGCGGAGAGTGCAAGGGATAGAGCGGAAGGATACGGTAGCGTGCATGGTCGTGGTAAGAGGTTAAGGAAGGAATGGTTTCATACAGTGTGTTGCGAGTGCTTTAAGTAGTGCTCCTATTGCCAAGTTCTCAGACAACGATCGGTAGATGACTCGGCCCTCCGAGGGCGCACATCGACGAACGTGTAAGTCAGTCTGTGGTTAGCAACTCAATCAGCCCGATCGACTCGTCGAGGAACAACTTACTTGTACGTTTCTCTTCATAGAAACCCGACGGGCGCCGATACCGTCGGTCTGGAAAAGCACTGCAATTAGGTATCCCTGAAACTCTCTGAAAATTAGTCAAAGCGCCACACTTCAGAGCATGTGACACTCACTCCGGGTAATCGCGTCTATGAGAATTGGACGTAGTGAACTAAAATAGTGCATGAGGAACATGAGATTTGCTAAGGAAGAAAAGGAAGCTCAGCACGACCGCTCTCACACCGTTCTCAATCGACCCACGCGGCAGTTAGTGTGTGAACGTACTTGAAGCGAGCAATTTAAAGGCAATCACGAGTCGCTGGCGTGTCAATTCCCCTCCTCTTAACCCAGCATCATTGCCATGTCCAAAGTCATCGCCGGGGGATGCCTCTGCGGCGCTATACGCTACGAAATCGAGTTTCCCGAAGGAACACAGTACCCACCCGCCGTTCGTCCTCCCGTTCCCCATTTACTCCCCGTTCACCATCGTCCAACGCCAGCGCATAACATGCCAATGCACCCAGTGCCGAAAAAACTCGGGCGCCTTGATCGCGTATTTCATCAGCGCCACAATATCCAACTCTGGGAACGCACCAGCCAAGTACTCCGCCACGCCAGAATACGTCAGAGCCTTCTGCGACCAGTGCGGCTCCTGGCTTTCGTGGTTCGACGCCAAGGATCCAGAGCATCTGTGCATTTTAACGGGCACGCTTGATGAAGAGTTTCTGCGGGGAGAGAAGGGGAAAGAGCTCGCCACGATCACGCATCAAGTGTTCTGCACTGGGTTTATCGAGGGCGTAACCGATATCATCAAGGAGGGAAAGCGCTGGGAGGGCCATGTCGGGGAGAGCAAGTTGTTGCACTGAGAGTAAAGCAGCAAGCAAGGCATAAGAATTTTCGGGCTAGGAAGTGTATAGGCGTAGCGCGATGAGCGTTAGGGATTGCTCTGACTATCTGAAGTGACATTATTGAATAGATGTTGTGTTGACGTGCAAGTTGGGAGTTAAGTTCAAACTTCAATTGGTCTTCGGACAAATAAATGATGCGATCAAATTGCTTTCTCTTCCGCTCCTCCACCACGGTCGTCTCGCGTCGAGAAGGTTGAGTGCACTGATTCCACGGTGATCAGCTGGCACCCGCAGCTTTGATTTCTCTTTTCTGGTGGCCTGAAGGTTTTCAGCCATTAATGTATCTCAACCTTTCTCGATTAGAGCGGTTCGCAGTGACAGCACTGGCTGTGCTTTCTTGGCCAATTTTGTGGCTGCGACGCGTCGTAAGTCCTTCTCTCAGTCTAAAATCGCACGCAACACGCTATCATAATATTTGCAGTCTCGGAATTTGTCGCCGCGCTACACGTGCCGTTGCATGCGCCCATCGTTTTCTCCGCGCTGCAATCAATAATGCTGGTGCCATGGACCCCTATGCTACCACTTCGCGTGCCGACAGCAGTACCGCTTTTTTCGCTATGCTACACTGGCCAGGGCTTCCTACATTACACGCCGCTATTGATATCTTTTCACATCCCGCGTATCTTTGTGGTCGGGACACATGCTTTCCCATGTATTATAGCTCTAGGACATATGTTATGATTGCTACACTATTCTCATGTAAGTGTCATCGGGACACATCAGCTATGTGAGCAGTATAATATCTTTCCTTCGCGTCGTTGATGTTGAGGTATCTATATGGTTCACTTTCCAGGTAGATTCCATCCTCTCTAGCCTAAGCCTGCTGGATGTGATGCTGTGCTCATTTGGGTTTGGGTATTGCAGCTGACTGACTCAACTCTGTGGGGGGCCGGAGCATCCCCTTCCCTATAACCCACCTGGTCCAAGTCTCATGAGTAGGCACTGATTTTCTTATCAGTGTATAGTCTTTCCTCTTAAGCATCTAACTGTGTTTAAAGCCAAGAAGACTACTTGGCTTTAAGGCAAATTTCCATAAGGAGGAAGGCTGCCAGCCCAAGTTCAGGTTGATGTCCAGGACTGACTCTGTAAGTGGAGCAGCACGAAACAATGCTTCACCAATGAGATGAGATGCGGAAGAGGAGTCATAGCAGCATGGAGGTCCTGGCTGTCGACCAAGTTTCCGGTCGAAAAAAGGATGCATGTAGGTACGTTGAGGAAATCGATCATGGGCGCATGCACACTAGCCACCTGAGCAGGAGACTTCGGCTCGAAAGGGCATGGAGACATGCCAAGGCAGCCTGAGCAGAGGGATGAAGCGCAGCGTAAACAGGAGGCCGGCGCCTATCGTCACGAGTCGCATGAAGCATCCTTCGAACGCGTGTTGACGAGACGTCGTTATGTCAAGTGAAGGAACGGTGACGGACAATCCTGACCCGAATTCAGAGTGTACTTGCTTATTGGTATATGCTTGAGTGCATGGTCATAAACCTTGTCTTCAACTTGAGAAGTTTTAACATGCAGCCAGTCAGGATATCAAAACTCTAGAAAGCCTCCGAGAAAAACGGACAGGTAACTTACAATGTTATACAGATAGACAACAAACTCTTCATTGTTTCAACAACTCCTCCCGCTCCAAGACTGACTTTTCAAGCTTTATGAGTATGGTAGTCCGTGACGGGAACTGGGCAGTTGGTGTGCTATGCGCCGTTACTCGAGCAGGCTATGGATAAAAGTCAGAGTAGAAAATATTGTTATAACAACCACACACGAATCCAAGGCCGTCAAGAACAGCTTCGACAATCCCAGCAGTAAAGGAAGAGCAACTGAGTTGGCTCATGTCTTTTGGGACAGATATATGGCGTTCTATAGGCGGATCATTATCGATGATCATGTACTCGTCTGCATTCTCTACACTCTTTTCTATCGCATCCGCAGGTTTGCCGAAAACAGCGCGCCAAACCTGGGTGTGTATGGACATAAGCGAGGGCAAAAGGCGAATCTCGCGTTTCGGAGCCTTGGAAGACGACTCGACGCGCCAGACCATGAGCTCAAGAACACGTGTTCCGATTCGGTATCCCAGCGTATTCAATCTGGGAATGAGATCAATCCAGGGACTGGGTACAATGGCATGCGGCTCACCGTCGTTCGAGATCGTTGATACCGCTGACGCGTTTCTGGGTGTACTGCACAATCTCGGAGAAAAGAAAGCTGAAAGCAGCACCCGAGACGTCGGAAACGCGTGGTTTAGCGAGATTCCTGTCGTAGATATTGGGCCGTGAGAGGGGAGGCTTATTGGCTCCGAGCGTCGTGGGCGCCGACGACGGCAGAGAGAAGCGGGTTGAGCTCGTCGTCGGCGAAAAGTGATCCATGGACGAAACGGAAGAATTGGAGAGCACGGATAGACGGGGATGCGGCTGTGAGTACGCCATGATGGACGTAGGTGACAAGTCTGCTGACGTCAGCTTTGCCCCTTAGCTGCTTCCAAATAACTTGGCATGTCGGATTTACTGCTTAATCTCTTACCACCACCTACACAGTCCCCACATGCCCCACATCGTCGTCGTCGCCGATATATGAACTCCCCTGGTCCTTCACCCCACGCTCTACAGTCACATCTCTACCAGTCATTTCTCGACGGTAAGACCACCGATGTCTCCCTTAGAATTTCTGGCTCCTGGCATGCCATCTACCATCTCCACCGTGTCGTCTTGATACAGTCGGTGAGCCCATTTGACCTTATCCGTTATCCAATACTTAGTACAAGTCAGGGTTTCTTCCGGTCTCTATTTACCGCAGGATTCGCCGAGTCGTCGTCTCCCAGGTCACCGCGCCGGGATTCGACACCGGAGGAGCTGCAAGTCGTGTTTGACGACTTCAACATTACCCGTGCCGGTATGTCTTATCCATACTAGTACCGAGCGTGGACTCATTTCAGTCCTATCTAGCATTCGAGTATGTCCTCGCGTGACCACTCTGTTATCCGGCTAACCCTGCTTCATCAGAGTGTGCATTGCGTGGTTGTACGGCGGAGGGCCTCCGTTGCACATTGCACCAGCCCTCAGGCCCACCTTGACCCATCCGCTGACGCCTGGATTCCCATACTTCTCGGACAGTGACGTGCCTTCCGGCCATCAATCTGCCACTCCTCAGTTCCTTCTCTCACTCCTAGCCACATCCATCTATCTCTCCATCCCAAGTCTCGCTTCCCAAGCTCTGTCTGCTATATATGGAACGACTGGTCCTTACACCGTCATCCGTTACCTCAACTTTGCTCTTGGAAAATCTATCTCTGTAGATGATCTCGAATACGCATACACTCAGAACAGTGCCGTTGGCCTTGAGGCAGTCGCAGAAATGCTAGACTCCGCGTCGGATACTGATGAGGACCTTGTGGCGCCTTCACTATCTCGTTATCCATCATCACTAAAGGGCAAGGGGCGACGATCTCCGAGCCCTGATGTTCTTTCGGCATCTCCCAGTGGTTCCTTTGAACGGATATCGACAAGCGCCGATAGTGCGCCTCGAGAGGCCTTATTCTTTCATTATGGCGCGATCTCCGACAAGATTGGCGAAGTCGCTACTGCTTGGCTATCTCGTTGGGGTCCTGATATTCTGGCGTACGAAGAACAGATCTTGCAAGGGAACGTTCTGAATGTTCATCCCTCGATTGTCAAGCAGCGGAAACGAGCCAAGACCATACCAGGCGGGCACGAGAATGATGCTGAGGTTGGCTCGCGTACGTTTAACTCCGCTGATGCGAAGATTCCCCTAATATGGCGAAGGGGAGGACTTTCTCCGCTTTGGGTCAAAGCGCTCATATCTTCGGACTCTTTCTTTGTCAAACATGAACGGGAGAGATACGAATTCGCGAAGAGGGTTGTGAATCTTCGTCGAAATCAATCCGGGATTGACGCAGAGGAAGAGACGGTATGGGACGAGCTATTTGCGCAAGGTATTTATTATTGTAACATGGTTCGTCGATTTCCTTTCTCAGAGTAGATTTTAGACTTACCTTTAGCTAGATTACTGACGAGATTATTTCTCTCTCTACTGATATTTGTCCGACGACACAGAAACCTTACGTACCACTTTCGGTTTTGCAGTCTGCAAACTGGGCACATACCCTTCTACGCCACCAGATTATTGCGCGACCATCTTCTCCTTCCTCGAGCTCGCCGACCAAAGATTCTTCTCCCAAGTCCACCGACAAAGATCTTGGGCTAGCGGTGCCTCAGAGCGCCCATGCCTCAGAAGACAAGCCCCTCTATCCTGTCCCGACAGATGGTACTCTTCGAATAGGTGAACGTGGTGGCCCTTCATCTGAAGGCAAAGGGATATCGATGGAGCAGCTTTTCGCCCACTCCCACGCGCCTTACTCTCATACTTCTCCGGAAATCCATCCGGATCCCTCCCCAGTCACATTCAACGAGTCCACCTATTTTGGGCTCATGTCGAAGCCGACTGGCTCTCCCACCGCCACTTACACTCCCTTCCCACCCTTCCGGTTTTCCGTTGAATTCTTTGACATCAACCGTCTCGGAGAGAAGGACCGACTTCATTCGCAGACGATATGGCACGCCGGCAACTTGTTTAATGTCTACCTCCAGGTCGTGAAGAAGAAGGGCTCTTCGATATCCGGCCAGCAAGGACCTCAGACTCAGCAACTTGGAATCTACGTCAGCAGGCAAAGCACGGTCGATCGCGTCCCGATGGTTAGTGCGCTGAACCCTGTCGTTGCTCGCAGCACTATGGAAATGCAAACGGGCGTTGCTCCGAAGGAGAACGTCTCGAATGGCGTGCTGGCGACGCCGATGATACACCACCACGCTAGTATATCGCATATTTCAGCATCGGCGTCGACGCCGAGTGCACGTCCTACGACGCCCAGCACGCCGAGCGCGCACAGTACGACGCCCGTGAGCGAGTTGCGGCCCGGGACGTCGTCGTCCTTGCCGTCGTACACCTCGGCCTTCCCGACGCCCAGCTACCGCGACGAGTTTGGGTTCCCGTACAGCCTGCCGTATAAGGTCCCCGGTGCATCGCCCGTGCAGCCGTACCGCGACTCGCGCCCGAATGTGATGGCGTATTTCATGGTGCACTGTGCGAGCCCGACGGGGACGTTTCAGACGAGGTTTTCGAGCGGGCCGGATCAGTTTAAGGTGGGGCAGAGCTGGGGGTGGAAGAGCGGGTCGTTGAAGGGGGAGGATGAGATTCCGCCTGGGAATGAGGCGGAGGGGGATGTGCAGGCGTCCAAGGTGAGTTTGAGGGCGACGGTTGTTTTGGGTGTTGTATGATTGCACGGTTTATGTATATTAGTGTCATTCACGGTTTGGTACTACGCAGTGCATTTTTAGGACGGTACGTTATCTAGGTGTAATATAGTTCAACTTCAATCTGGGCTTTCAAATAATGCGATGTTTCCATTACTTGTGTTGCCTGTGTGTTCCAAGTCTTCTCATGGACTGCAGCAGATTCCCACCGAAGTAGACCATCATTGTCCTCGTTCACAGTAGGATACAACTCCCCGATATTACAGGATTAAATAAACACTGGCAAGCTAGAAGTATCATAATCTATCAATGCTCTACAGTCTTCTCTATATCTATCTTCTGCGCACTCGTAATGGATATCTTGATACTCGACTTGCCGCCTTCCGTCGTGGCGGGAACGGTCGAGTTTCCAAGGGACTCATCGCCGGTATCCGTCTCGTCACCCGTGTCATCGCCGTCCGAGGTGCTGTCAGTGCTATCTGCGGTGTCGTCTCCACTATCTGCAGTGTCGTCTCCACTATCCGCGGCGTCGTCTCCACTATCTGCACCGCTGTCCCCGCCATCTGCAGTACTGTCGTCTCCATCCGCCGTACTATCTTCTCCATCCGCACTGCTATCTTCGGCGTCGTCGCTACTCTTTGACTTTGAGCCAGATTTAGAACCGTCGTCGTCGCTCTTGGATTTTGAGCTGCCGCCTGTCTCCTCAGCATCGCTGCTGCTTTTGGATTTAGAAGCTGAAGAGGAGGAGGTGTCCTCATCGTCTGAACCTGTGTCCAGCAAGTCGACTGCCCCATCCTCGGAGGAGGACCCTTTGGATTTGGACTTGGACTTGGACTTGCCCGTCGACTTTGTAGAGTCTTCGGAATCGTCACCAGTGGAATCGTCTCCGCCTAAAGAGTCTGTAGTATCATCTCCGCCTGAAGAGTAGGTATCGTCTTCGCCGGAAGCGTCGCTACCGGCGTCTGCATCTGTAGTATCGCCAGTGTCGGTACCATCCTCTCCACCAGCGTCTGTATCATCCTCTCCGCCTCCCGTACTTGAATTGCCAGAGACGTCCTCGGCGGAGTCATCCGAACCGTTATCGCCAGAAGCCGAGTCTCCAACCGCAGCTCCAGAAGCAGGGTTGATATTCGTGTCCCCATAAACATTAACGTTTATAACGCTTCCTCCTGAGGTTAACGCGGCGAGACCTTCGACGAGGGATGTAAAATCATCAGTGGAGGTGGAGGTGTTATTGATGGAGAGAGTCGTAGATGTGATTTTGTTCAAGGCTGCGGCTGTACTGTCCGAGCCTTGGGTTCCATTGAGCAGAGGGAGTAGACCAGTAACAGAAGAAGCTCCAGACGGTACATGTCAGTAATGGGTGACCGGGACTCGCGGGAGCAAAACATACATCCAGCTCGTGGAAACAACTCCGCGGTTGGTGATCTACGGGTACGATAGTTCCTGCAGACGAGCAATTAGAGAAAAGGAATTCCTAGATATAGCTAGACGTACCCTATCGGCGCAGCAGATGACAGAAGAGCAGCATTCAGGAAACAGAAGCCTAATGACCATTTCGAACGTGTGATATGCATCTTGAACAAGCCAGCTTGTGTGCGACTCAAAAGTTAGCCAGTAACTTGAGGTGGGTGAGCGCAGCTAAAGCCTAGGGTTTGCGCGACAAAACGTATTTATGTCGGTGCAGACTCCATGACGATGTTCATCAACGCCGTGCTGGGGCGGGTCGGTCGTTGCATAGCTATTGCTGTTGTAACCTTGTACGCGGGTAGAGACCGCAGATCATTGAATGGCCTCGTTACGATTGCTTGGTCGGTGTTGAATGAAGAGAGGCACTTGCCTTTTTGGGATTGGCAGCATCCCGTCTTTCGTTTTCTCACGATAGAAGTTCGAGGAGTGCATTCTGACAACTCAGTGACGACTCTTTATACTGCAGGGGGACACTTTCAACAAATCGTGGGAATGGGATGCGGTTCACAATGCATTCTAGAATTTGCGCCACAGTTGTCCCTTGAGAAGGCCTAACCTTATTGACCTTCCGCCGAGGCGATTGTTCTGATAGATCATAGTACCGACATAATGGATGCTTACCGTCATACAACATATATGTGGTTACAGAAGGTGGCCCAAGCTGGCCGGCACCAACACCAACACAGATACAATGTCCCAGGTATGCGCCGTGGTCTTAGTCTCTTTCACGCCCGTCGTAGCTCACGCCTAGTAATGACCCAGAGACCCAAAATAGCAGTCAGCCCACCTCTCCCGCCCGGCTGGGAGGCCAAGCTCAACGACAGCGGCCGCCAGTACTACGTCGACCACAACACCCACACCACGACCTGGAGTCATCCCAACTCCCAAGCGAATTCCACTCCAAATGCCAAACCGAAACTGGGCCCACCATACAAAGAGTCAACAACTCCCAAAGAGAAACCTCCTCCGTTTTCCGACGCCAGTGCTTCGGACACTACGACTGTCAGCCTGGATCCACCGGCACTCGATCTCGGTTATCCCTCAAGAGGTTCGTACCATCCTCATTCGCATTTGTGTCTCCGAGTTGTCCTGATGATTGGAGTTTTATTTACAGCAACATCGGAGGCCTCCCCAGCTATGACCGCTGACGGGGAAGGCCACGATGACCCAGACGACCTCACCCTCGACGACAGTCAACAAAACGCGGCGCTCGAGCTCGAGTTGAAGCAGCTCCAGGCCGAGAACCAAAAAGGAATGATCAAGGAGCTCACGAACAAGACGGAAAAACTGGAGAAGGAGATCAAGGAACTTCGTCTGGAGCTACAGAGTAGGCTATATCTCTCTCCAGTTTTTGGTATCTCATTATTTATCAGATGCCCAAGAGCATGCGGCTCAAAAGAAACAAGGCTTAGATGCCGCTGACTTTCTGGACCTTCTCATCTGGACCAATCGGTCCCAGAAATTACGTCGTGCACTTTCTTTGTCCTCCCAGGAGACCGATAGCAAGAGCCCACTGCTCGCGGCTGCGACAGAGATTCTCGGGGATCTGGAGGATATCTCCAGTCAACTCCAAGAGCAGGTTTCTGGGTCATCGTTGTTGACTGGAAGTCGGGACGAGGTTGCGGCCAAGTTTTGTACAGTGCTTAGTAAAAGGGTCTCAGACTCCGAGGATAGTGGTAGTCGTAAAAAGGCACGATTGTAGGAATTGTAGGATGCTTTTCTGCATCTTAACTTAGTCGAAGTTGTTACCATTGAAATGTAGTACAGTGAGTATAATCAGTGTCTTGTGTATGATGAGTCAGGTTAATACTTGCTGAACCATGTCGACAATTGCATCCCCAGGACACTTGACCTCCCATTGCGTCTCCAGACTCAGCTTCGACGAACCCTCAATACGAGTCTTCCACTCAAACTTGCCCTCTTTCTCTCCACCTTTCCATCCATCAACCATCTTCTCCCACATAACTCTCAACGATCCCGCCGTACCCACCTTCACCTCCTCTCCAGCTTTAGCCGTCGCAAGCCCCTCCGGTTTCCTCAGCACAACCTTTACTTGACTATCATCACTTGTCGGGATAGAATCCCGCACAGTAAGGTCCTCGACCGCAAACGCATGCTTATTCCAAATAACAATACTCGTCGTATATGCCATAGTCTTGAACGACTCGGCGAACGCGCCCCCACTGGAGCGAGTGGTCTTGACATTGCGCGTATACGTGATTTTGGCGGTGGGATCGTGTCCGAGGGTGCAGTCGAACGTGTCGCCGGTGATGACGTCGTTTAGGATGGTGGTCTGTGAGACGAAGGAGTCGTCCATGATGACGCGCACAGAGCCCGGGAGGAGGCGGTATTCGCTGGTGTTCTTGACTTGGCACTTTTTCATAGTTTCAGTACTAGCTCGGAAGCAGACAAGGAAGTACTTACCTGCAAGAACAATCGAGGATCTGCACGCGGAACGGTCACATACGAAATCGTGCTCTCGAATGGCAGCACGGCGACCGCGACCTGGTGTTCCACGCCGTCGCTGGGAATAGTAGCTTTACCATCCACAGCGAATGACATGGCAAGCGGGGTTTCAGTTACGGTTGTGCGAGCGTCTGGTAGTGGCAGAAGGACTTCTTCGAATGCGTCGTCAGATTCCTGTGACTGTCCAGGAAAAGAGACAAGTTGACCGAAACCACCAGTCTGGGGGACAGTAGGTGGTGGGATTTGAATTAGCTGTGACGGTGAGGATCCAAACACTGAGTGGCTAGTGGGCTGCTGTGAAGGAGCGCCAAAGGCACTAGATGACGTAGTAGAGCTACTGAAGGGATTTGACCGCTCTCCTCCGAGTCTTTGTGGCTGCTGCTGCTGTTGTTGTAGTTGTTGTTGTGGCCGTTGTTGTTGCAATTGTTGTTGGAGTTGTTGCTGCATAAAACCACCAGTGTTCTTGCTAATAGGAATATTGTTGCCGAAGGGACCTCTATTGTTGGCCCATGCCGCCCGTGAACGAAGTTTGAGCTGGTGCAGAGTGGGGATGCTTTGTCCGCTGAGGTCACTCTCAGATGTGTTGAGAGTGAGCTGGGCGTCTGTCCAGTCTTCCCCTGTGGATTGCATGATGCGCGCACGGTAATGGAGATGCACTTGGGAAGAAGGCTTTCCGTTCTCCGTAGTGGCGTGAAGCTCGTACGTAGGGAACCAATGAACCTGGCTCACAACTGCAGATGGTCGCGTTAGTGACCTGAAATTACTTGACAGCAGATACGTACTATATGAGATCAACATATCGACCGAACAAGACGTGGCTGAACGAATAACAGCCGTCACCTCGCCGGTGCAAGTTCCCTTCGTCAACGAAGCTTTCTCAGCCTCAGCTTCGATCAATCTATCAATCTCGAGAATCTCTTCACTAAGAGAGACGGTCGCCGTCGTATTCTTCCCGCCTTGCTCGACAAAGCTCTGAAGAAATAGCGCCATGTTAGGCGGCGTCACAAACTCCCCAGTGAGAGACTTCGCGTATTGAACAAGAATATCTGCTTCATGCTCTCTTACACGCTTCGTGCTCTCGAGCGCAGCCTTCTTGGACTTCAAACGCCGTATGATTTCGGAAGAACTATCCGAGGCGTACGCCGCAGACTTATTGGTTCCCAATTTACACACGACGTCGAATAGACGCGCATCTCCTAGGCCGGTGACCCTCACGGAGAGTGGATCGATTGTACTAGACAAGCCTGTAATCTCTACAGTATTCTGTCCCGCCTACGTCGACAGATGAGTATCACGACGCCGTTCCGGCACAGCCAGACTTACTTTCAACTCCACTGGAAACGATCTCACCACTTCAGCCTTAGAGGACTTGTAGATCGACACAGACTTCACGGAAGAATCGTGAGCAAACAGTTTGAGACCCGACATGATGGTGGAGTGAGAATAGGGATGGCTATCATGGTTGTTGGTCGCGATCTTTATACAACCCGTGAGTCACAGATGCGTGACTAACGCGACGACGTGGGCGGAACCGAGAGTATTTCTCCATCACCACACGTATTTCATTGGGGTATAATAAATGCAGTAAGTCGGGTACTACCCGGTCTTTGTCTTCAGATTGGTCCAAAACATCGTAAACAACGCAGCACCAATACCAGCAATAGCTATTTCTAGACCCGCATAATTAAGCATGCCAACTGCAAGTCCACTACCGCCCCATATAGCACCTGAGACTCTACCCGCGTAGTTACTGTACTGGATCGCAAGAGACGTTCGCCCGTTCCATTCCTGGGGTAGCTGTTTGCTCAACAAGCTCACAGTGACCGTGCTTGCAAGATTGAATCCAAGGGCTATTAACCACCAGCACGCGAACATGCTCGTATAAGTGACACGGCTGGAAGCAACTAGGGAGATGAAAACAAGCAACCCGACCATACCTAGGAACGAGCCGGCAAGTAGAATGTGACGATCTTGGATGCGACGAGCGAGGAAGAGATTCAGGAGGAGGAAAGGAAATGTGGTGATTCCGCCTAGGGCGATGAAGTTTCCCGCTCCGAAGGGCGTGAATTTCAAGACGTCCGCATTAGCGCCAAACACAGGGATGTTGGACTCCCAAGCACCTGTACGAGGGTAAGACACCAGTTCGAGGAACTGGAGGAGCTTACCTAGAATGAAGAAACATGTCATAGCAAACCAACACATGCAGATAATTACACCCCATTGGGCGAGAGAGGTCGTGTGCCTAGTAGCCCCAGGTTGTTCAAACTCTTCAACAGAGACCTGTTCCTCGCGAAGATTATTGGAAGAAGAATCGGGGAGTGAAGTAAGCTCAGTGGTTGGTGCCACGTCTTCGACGTCTTCAAACCAGTTATAAACGCAGATCCAAAATGCACACCATACGATGGCCATAATCCAGCCTGGACTTGTGTACCCATTGAAGACTTCGTTTGCAAACCCGATTTTAGTTAGGAGACCGCCAAAGAAGGGGCCTGCGCTCATTCCCAATCCTGTGTGTTCATTAGTACAGCCCGAATGAGAGTCAAGCGCGTTCAAACCTTGTCCAAGGACTAGCCATCCAGCGAGGGTAGTTCGCTGCCTCATGCCCACAATACGACCGTCAGAGCAGTAGCGCTTGCAATACATCCACCTGCCAAACGTTAAGATACCATGAACCAAGATCGAAAGTTATAACTCACATAGAGAAAGCCAATCCACTAACTATACGCCCGATGAGGATGAGATAAAGGAACCGGGCCTTGTAGGCGCAAGCGTATAGTATATGTCCAGCAATAGATGCCCCGCAGCTGATATGAAGTGGAAGCTTATAACGACCTTGAGAAACGCGTCAGAACGACCTGAAAAGATGGCGTTCCATCCTTACCCCTATCATACTTCATCAACGGAATCAGAGCTAACCCAGAAAACACGGTGGGTATGCCGATGACGATTCCAGAAAACGTCGAGTCGCCTCCTAGAGATTTCGCGTACTCGTTGGAAGACGAGACGATGATGAAGAATGAAATCTACAACCCAAGTAAAGCGACGTTGTTCAAAAACACGGTCCATACGTACCTGAAGTAGTAGGTTTGTCGTGAGGATTATGACTCTGGAGGAGGTCTTGGGCAATTTATACTCTCCATCCGTTCGATGAGAAGGACCTAGGACGTCCTTCAAGCTCTCCTTGAGACTCAGCATTGGGAGCGGGAGTCAAGCTGGCATCGTAATCTCGAATTTCCAATGATGCGAATGAGAACCTGGGGTTGTTCAAGTCGGCGATGGCAAGGAAGGGGAGGCATAAGAGCGGCACGAGAAGAGCATTGAGCATATGGTATCTCATGTTCTCAATAGGACCTGAGTAGCCAAATGATAGGGACTTGTAAGTAAAGTACTCCGTTATGTACGCGCAAATCCTTTCAGACAGCGGGTCACGCCGAAGTGATCGGATGATGTTACTGTATCGTGTTTGTTCGCATTTTTTTCGGAAGGCTCCGTGAAAGAAAACGGTCATGTCCTCAAGCTCAAGTTCTAAAGGAAAGGAGCCGGCAATTCCTCCTCTGCCAAATCCCGCAACAGGCAGCGCGAATCCTGCTGCAACGCTTTCCTCTCTTTGGGGATACCTGCAGCCGGCTTTGAATCATCTCGTCAAATCCCCTTCCAATAACGCCACCAAAGCGCCTTCGATCGATGTTGAGTACTACGCCGGCATACACTCGGCGTGTTATAACTAGTTAGTTTAATCAAACCCCTTCTCCAATATACTGACTGTTTATCTAGCATCACTGCTCAAACAGAGGTTATCACTGGCAGCATCAGGAAATCTGACGCCGAAATGAGTCCCAACACGGCAACAGATCTCTACGGACAACTAGACAAATATTTCGCCGACGCCGCGCGCGAGCTCCTGCTCGGTGCTCCCCATGATGATTCTGATTTGATTCACTACATCATCCCTTGTTTCAATCGCTTCTCTGCCGGCGCCCAGTCCGTTAACCGTCTCTTGAACTACGTTAACCGGCACTACGTAAAGCGTGCCGTGGATGAGGACAAAGGGTGGCTTTCCATTAATGACGTTCTTGAGCACGTTGCCAAGACGGCCAGCGTCAACGACACGCGGGAAAAGCTCTCCAATAAATTTCGCGAGAAGCGGATTGAAGAGCTGAAGAAATGGGGATACGTTGAAGATGGCTCTTCTCAGCTCATGGCTCAGGCAGAGTCGTTTGCTGAAGCTGCCAGCGATGTGTCTCGTATCGTTCCCATCCTCTCCCTCGCCCATCGCCGCTTTCGAGTCGATTTTATTGATCCACTCCTAGCCGTTCCAAAGACAAAGGGGAAAAAGGTGAAGAACAAGATTCCGAAATCCGCCGGTGGTTCGGGACCTCCTGGTCCTAAAGGTCGTTTGGCCAGAGCCGTTAAAGACCTGCTCGAGTCGACTGAAAGGGATGCGGAGGAGCGAGATAAACTTGCGGGTGAACTGGCTGTTGTATTGCGTACGGTTGGCATTCGCCCCGACCACCCTCTGCGGAAGAAGCTGGATAGGTTTGCTCCTCCTCTTACGGCTGGATAGATCTGTAACCGTCGAATGTAAATATTCATTGATTTTTCCTATTTCCCTCCGAACTACGTATAGGACTGGACCTTCTTCGTCAAAAACCCGGACCACCCTCTGGACCATAAATCTGGTTATCAGGTACTGGCGGGTTAGAGTCACGAAGGCTTCCCCATACGATGTCGTGAACCCAACCGTCGTTCTTGGTAGCTGCATCGCGGAAATAGGTCGCTCCTCGACTATCCGTATATGCAAACCTTTGTGTCGTCTCTCCAGTTCCATTGATTGCATGGCGTAGACCAGGCCAATCGTCCATTCCTATCCAACCGTTTGCATGTTGCACTGAATATATCGACTTGTAGGGACCCGTAGGCAATTGCATGGCACGGGCATGCGTTTGCGTGATGTCTGAACCATATCCACCTATTCAAGGTCAGCAGTTCGCGCTTAGAATGTTGACTCTTGATGCACTGACCGAATTGCATCTCGTAGAGCGAATAGTTTGAGAAAACGTTCACTGGATACTCAAAGGCATCCCGCAGAACTTCCTTGCCGTTATGCTTAGACGAAGTGGTCCCTTTAGTCGTCTGATTCCCCCACTTGGCGACATGTCACTGGATTA
The DNA here is from genome assembly GCA_036872995.1 of Hymenopellis raphanipes. Taxonomy (NCBI): domain Eukaryota; kingdom Fungi; phylum Basidiomycota; class Agaricomycetes; order Agaricales; family Physalacriaceae; genus Hymenopellis; species Hymenopellis raphanipes. The sequence continues at coordinate 1,232,486 of JAYMDG010000001.1, forward strand.
TTCTCGAGGGACAACAACGCGGACATACCTGTACCCAACCCAGGTCCGCGTAGGCTGCGTCGTTGCTATAGCTCAGCGACTGAGAAAATGAAACTACTTTCTTCCCTTCAGATGTATGCAGCTCGCTCTGAATATGGAGATGACGTTCCGCAACGACGCTCGTCCACACCGTGGCATTGCCCTCACTCGCACCGCCTGTCGTTTGCAAGCCCGTATCGCCCACATCGTACACGGTCATGGTACCCGTTGTGGGAGATGCACCGAGCCGGCCATGAATGCTCCCAGATACGAACCAATTCGAGTTGATACTTGGATTCGTACCTTGCCCGCGAACCTGGAGAGTAACGTTGTGCGACTTCGAGCCGTCCAGGAGGACCGGAAGAAACGGAGTAACATCAATCCAATATGTTGGTGCATCATAAGCGCCGTAAGATGTCAACGGACGCCAGTTGGACGGGGTGATGCCACCTGTGTAGATAACGGCATATGGCCATACCACGCCAGCGAGTTGACCGTCAACGAGAACCTGAACTTCGCGGAACGGACCTTTACCGATCACGCCCGTTGATTCGGGGAAGTAGTCGACGAACTCATCGGGAGTGTCTGAGTTTACCGATGAGCTCCTGGTTGTACTTATGGAAATAGGGAAGAAGTTTTAACTGACTGAGATACCAGAATTCTTCTGCAGAATTACCAGAACAGAAGACTTCGATGTACGCCTCAGTCGTAGTGGGAGGCAGCGAAACATTGGTGGTTCCTCCTGCATCATCTTCCAACGTGAACAAGTTGGTCGTGTTAGGCGAGAGGTTGGACAGCGGAAGAATGAAGTCCGAAGTCATTGGCGTTGAAAAGTTCCTTGTAGGCGCATAGAATGTCGCAGTTATTATAACTGACGGAAGCCACATCAGCTTCATGCGTTCAAGTTTTGCTGAGAGCGCTCGTACCGTGAAACGCGCCATCCAGTAAGCTGGGATGTGGATGAGAACCATCATCGTTGAATTCAGATGGACCATGTACTTACAGCTCGTCGGAGATAATGTTGGAAAAATCCATCATGAAATCACCCTCTTCCGCAAAGAGAGGTGTGAAATGAGTGACATCTTTGATACTGGAGACGGATTAACCCTGTCACTATAAGCCTGAAACTGCTAGAGAAACTGACGTATTCCAGATAGTTCCGGTCTTCGTTGGTTCCGCGCTAGAAGTACGCCAGACTGAGGAACGAACTTAGATATACGACGTGTCAAGGTGACATATTGAACTCACTCTCTACGTGAGATAAATAAATCGACTAAAGCACGCGTCAGGAGTGAATAAGCATTAAAAGTGTGAGAGTTGTTCACTAACACCGAACCGATCATATTGAGTTCCTATGCTTGTAGAAGACTTAGCTTCGTCTATCATGTACGAATAAGCCACTTTAAAGACTCACGAGTAGACGGAGAGATTCATGCTGATGGCGGCCCACTCCCCGACACTTCCGCATGCGGCGTCAGTAGGTGGAGCATATGGTACAACAGCGGGGTTGTTATACGAATCGACACCTTGAGAATCACGTCCTAAATAAACATTTCCAAAAACACAAAGTAAACTCACCGAACGTGTGTGCCAGAAGGACAACTTGGCAACTATCACCATCGGAAGGCACAACCGGAGGTGCGAATATCTGCAAGTCAATCAGAGGCGCGACGGTGGGGTCGTCCGTCATCAAGGGCACTCTCTTCTCCAAGGCATCGATAGGACGATCCGCTAAACCATCTAGGAGGACGTCCAGTTCAGCAGAGCTCATTTGAGCCGCGCCATAGGTAATACAGAAGGCGGCAGCAAGAAGGAACTGATTGAGCATGGCCGTCGTCCTTAAGAGCGCCTTCTGTCAGAAAGTGCGGACGCGGGACGTTTTCCCAGAAGAAGCGCAGTCATGTGCGGATATCATTACAAGGACATGTGGTAAGTAGTGTGCGCGATAGTCGAAGTGATAAGTAGGCTGCATCGGAGGCAATAGCACGCACTTGCCGCCTGCTGGCATCAATTCTTTCCCACGACCTATGTATCAGCCATCCATCCTTTTGAGACGCTCAGATGTGCACAGTCATCAGAGTCATCCATACAACGAGAACCGCCGAGCCTTCGTCCGATATAGAGGAAACAACGCGACAATACTGCACGCATGGACACTACACTTGCCAAAGCGCCATTTCTCAAAAGACTCTGGCTGAAGAGGACAACCTCTTCCTTCATCCCTCCTGTCTCCTACCCTCTGAACTCCTCCAAGAGGTCTTCGCCTTCTTTATTGGCATCACCATGTCACCGACATTCGAAGAGCTCGCTGTCGGAAACTTTGGTGACTGCCGCGACCTCCACACAGGCCTATGGCTCCTTTGCCGTGTCTCGTCTCGCTGGCGGAGCATCGTCTTCGACATGACCGACCTGTGGACCCACGTCAACCTCAAGTTGGATGGGCGGGACCGGGGCCGCCCACTCCTTAGCAGGGTCTTTCACAACGTTGGAGCCAAATGGGCCAACTTGCACGTCAACATCTATTCGCAACTCAGCTACATCAAGGATGACCCGGTATACAACCTAGTTGTAGTATCCTCGTCCAGCTGGGAGTCTCTCGGTATGTCGTACCCGGATCGGCGTTCTTTGCGCTGAATTTTCATGGTGCGGTGTACCTCTCATTGGAATCTGTCAGAGTGAACATACAGTCCCCGACCCCAGACTTGCCTGTGATAGCACCTACTGGGTTATCGCGACAGCTGGCACACGCTCCGCGTCTGCGATCAGTCGTGACCAACAATATCGTCGCGTTCAACCATATCTTCCGCATGCAATGGGATCTCATTTCTCGTTTCGAGCAGGCGGGAAGCGTGGAGAGAGCATTTCATGACACCTTTTCCGATGCATATCTTCCTCCTGTCCACGAACTTTTGGGCAAACTTGTGAATGTGGACTTTGCAAGTTTCTGTCCAATCGCCAGTGACCGTCCGTCGCCTGTGCCATCCCTCGTAAACGTGACATACGAGAATACGTCTCTTCGTCATCTCATACTTGGGGCGGTTGGGGCAAGGACCAGGGATGAGCTGCTTCTGCGAACAACTCTTCCATCGCTTGAGGTCTTGCATATTACCGACCCATCGTTTTCTCGGCAAGACTTTCCAAAACCCCTTGGTCCTATCACAGGTGGTGCTATCAAGGAATTGTCTATCTTCGTAGCCCAAGAGGACGCGTCTGCTTTCGTCGCTTTTCTTCACACAACGCCCAACCTTCACACTCTAGAAATCCGTACCGGGGCTAGTTTTGATGTTAGGACATTCTGCAAAGTCATCCTCACTGAGAATAGACTGATACCACGTCTTCAAACGCTAAAATTTGTGGCCAGCGAGGCGCTGAAACAACAGGAGTGTTCATCGCATGATTCGAGCAGCAGGGAAGTGCTAACACCAGTTGTTTCGGTTCGAAAATTCAAGGTTTATGAAAGCCGCTCCGCCGTAGCAAGGTCTTGAATACTCTGAGGAGACGAGCGTATGAGTTTTTACTTCCCAACTTGTTCATTACACTGCTGCTCGATACATTCGTCGCTTATCAAGTTTTCCTGGACACGTCAATACTGATCAGCAATTTGGGCGCAAGTCCTTGAGGCCTACCACTTATAATGTAGTATGACGTGTCTCTTAATCTACTCATCCTCGCAGGCTTCACAATACGAACTCCATAGGCGTGATCACTGGTTGACTCACGTGAGCGTGGTTAGGGGTAAACTCCAAACCGCGACGTGTTGGTCTTTTACTTTCAACACCCACATTACTATTCTTCTCTCATAACAACTACCCATATCTAGTGTCTCCCTTGCCATTGTCGCTTTTGTCGACCATCTTGAACGTCAAAGTTAACTCTGGCAGGTATGTCTTTGGAGCTTATTCTCAACGCCATTCGCCGCCTCGCGGCCTTCAGCCTGTAGAGAACATACACATTCACGAGTCTGTAGCCAGCGCGCGCTATGTACTCCTCGCTCTTTGATGTCATGCCAACTTCAAGACGATCTTCTGTCCGAAGCCGGCAAGCGTCTGGCGACAAGCTGCCGATGGAGTACACCCGATGCAATTGGTCTGGAGGTTCTCTCAAGTCTCGACATGTGGAAGAACTCTGCTGGCGTTTATCAGCCGCTGTTGACCGCGCTATAGGCTCAGCTATGATCAACGTGGATTTAACCCTGGCTAGAGACAGTAGATCGGAAGAGAATGTTTGCGGACGCGCTAGACGCTGTGTCTTAGAAACACAAACTAAAGGTTTTGTGAACCACCATGTCGACCTGCCGTCTGCGCTTAATCTTCATTGCGACCGCATACCTCATCGTCGGAACGGCCTTCTCCATGGGCATTCTACGCGAAGTATACTGGTCCAATCCGCAGCTGTATTCGCCAATACCCTATCTCATCATCCACACACTCCACCTTCTTGTGATCTTCGCCCTGCGCTGGCTTTACGAGACGCCTTTGGAAACCGTGCAGGAGGCTGCGCAGCGGATGAAGCGGCGGCAAAAGCCCTTTCGCATTATTGGCGATTATACTAGCCCCGGGGATTATCGCTTTTACACGAAAGCCGGCACAATAATCTGCGTGGCGCTAGGACATTGGATGTTTTGGCTGTGGTTGATCATGCCTGAATGTGCGTTGCCAACCTTACTTACATCTATCAGTTTATTGATGCAATGCCTAGATGAATGCGTATCGGTTCCTCTAGGGCTAGCTGGTGCCATTTGTGTTTGGCGTCGTCGAATGGACTTTTTAGGCCCCGGTTATCAGTTTGCATGCGACGTAGAGGCTGAGAATGCACGAAGTTTGATGTCGGCTAAAATCATAGGAGTTCCGAGTATCTGTTAGACACTTGTCTTACTCAAGCCAAAGGTTTTGTGAAGCCACCATGTGGACCTTGCGCCTGCGTTTAATCACCTTTCTGACCGCCCAACTCATGTTCGGGACGGCCTTATGCATGATCTTTCTACACAACGAATATTTTCACACTCCCCAGTGGTATTGGCCAGCGCCTTATCTCATCATCCATACGCTCCACATTGTTTTGATCTTCGTCCTGCGCTGGTTCTACGAGACGCCTTTGCAAACTGTGCAGGAGGTTGCGCGGTTGACTAGGGCCCAGCGGATGGCTCGGAAGCCCTCTTATACTATCGTTGAATATAGCCATGATGATTATTGCTTTTACACGTCAGCTGGCTCATTCCTCGGTGTGGCGCTTGGGCATTGGGCGTTTTGGTTGTGGGTGATGATACCGATATGTACGTTACTAGTTATTCATCTACCAGTCCACTGGCACTGATCAAGACGCAAAATGCCTAGCTGAATGGGTAACGATTCCTCTTGGGCTCGCAAGCGCCATTTGTATTTGTTGTTGTCGAATGGACTTTCTAGGCCCCGGTTATGAGTTTGCGTACAATGTAGAGCTTGAGAATGCAGGAACGGGGAAAAAGTTTCACCAAGTTTGACATACATATAGCAGTTCCGAGCAGGACTCTGTCAAGCCAAGGTTTCGTGAACCACAATGTCAATGTCATCCATCCGTCTGCGCTCACTCAGCATTGGGGCCGGAGAACTCATCTTCGTTGCACGTCCATTCTATACATGGTCCTATACTGGGAGCTGTATTCGCCAATGTCGTAAAACGGTTCTTGCCGCTGGACCCGGAGCCCAGCAGTTAACCGCGCAGCCTCCTGCACAGTTTCCAACAGCGCCAGCGCAGGACGAAGATCACAAGAAGGTGGAGTGAATGGAAGGCGAGATAGGGCGCTGGCGAACATAGCTGCGGATCGTCCCAGGATTACGAGTTGTACAGGTTCGCCGGCTCAATCATCGGTGTGGCCCCCGCACATTGGATGTTTTGGCTGCGAGTCCGAGCTAGGAATCAAGTTATTGAAGCGATGCATAGATGATTGCGTGACGCGCCGTTTATGTGTGGCGTCATCAAATGGACTTTTTAGGCCCCGATTACCAGCTTGCATGCGATGTAGAGGCTGAGAATGTGGCAGTTTCACGAGGTTGATGGATGCCCAAGCTGAAGAAATATCGAAAGATGACGATTGTCTATTTGACCTTGGACCTTCGAAGCCAAGGGGCCCAATTACTCGAACAATACCATGTAATTATCACGACCGACATTGCGCGAGATGAAAGTGCGGGTACTCGTAATAAAACTTTCACGGAAGGTTGGTATCCCCATCAAATAACACATTCAACCAAGCAGCCAGGCGGAAACCTTGTTTAGCAATTTGAAGATCAATCTGCCAAGCGATACAGAATAAGAGCTGTGCGGAGATAAGGGGAGAGTGCAACACTCACGAGAGGAATAGCATCGTCAAAGTAGCTGGAGGTGCACAGGTCGCTGAAGTTTCCAAATGTAAACACAAAGTCCTATAGAGAACTTGGATGAATGACGAATGACGAATGAGGGCAATGGACTGGGAACATACGCAGTTGAGCGCATTAGATTCAACGCCCCAGATGTGTGGGCATTCAAGAGGTGTAGTTGAGCGAGACGCGAGGTGGGTTTTGATATCTTCTGTTAGACTCCGCTTCGCCGGCGTAGTGGTCGATGAGCATTGAATCCATTCGGCGGCTTCAGTGCTGTAGATGCCAGTCTGAATTTGCATTGTGAGACTCGGCCGAAAGCGCTAGCAAGCATAACGGCTGTCGTTTCTCACCTTGATTCGAGACACGAGGAGATTCACCCATTCGGACACCGAGCCACTGAAGTCGTCGTCCAGTCGTTTGTTAATAATTCCCGAGTCTGAGGTCTTTTAATGACAATCAATGAGAGGAGGTTCTAAGCGTAATTACCCCAAACCTGTGGGCTTTGAGTAAGATGGCAAAAATCAAATAAAAAAACGAGTCGTACTGCGTGTAAATTGGTGCTTTTGCCATCGCATCTTGCGGTAATATCGTTGCCACCCAGCTTGAATGCTTCAACGTGCAGAGGTTGTCCGATGTCGCCGATGAACTAGAACTGTATGTCAGCGCGTAGACATACAGCAGGCCATGAAAGGCGAGCGTACGTGATCTATGGCGGTAATGAGGCTTAGAAGGTGTGATGGTCAATTGCGAACAGACGTACCGATAAATTTGAGAGCTTCATTGGTCAAGAGAGCAGAGAGGCTTTCATCGACTACTTGAGAAGTGTAGTTTGCGATTGCAGTGACTGACATTCGGATTAGAACAAGGAAGACATCGAGCGAGGATCGATCTTTACGAATGCATCGACCATCCGCGCAGTCCCGGCTTTCTGAGAGTGAGCATGAGGTTGGGGGATCGTCTTCAAGTTGTCAAGATGAGTGAAAGGGTGATCAAGACGTGGGAGGGGCTGACCTTCAGCGTCGACAAAGTGAAGTGGGGAAGACCTTGCATTCATTGTGTAAGTTGCAACACGAATGACGATACGCTACACCAAATCGTACCAAGCAAAGGCCGATTGAGATCGTATTTCGTCGGCCCACTAAAAGTGGACAGTCAGACAGTCGCCATGCGTGATTTGGATTCCAGATGCTTACAGTTGCTGCCTCGCCAAGAGTCTCGCCGGGATCAAGATTGGCAGTCACGAAGTCGAGAGCTTTGGGAGCCAAGAACTAGTGATGCACATACTATTAGCGTAAAGTCAGTTGAAGTACTATTGACGTGATTTACTTCCATGGCTACAAATCTGTCAAGACGTTACTTTGTCGCCCATGAAGTCAAAGAGATGACCTACCCGATAGCTTGGTGCCCACTGGCACCCCATCCGTAAGCATCTGGAAGATATGCGAATATCGAGAGCAGCAGAAAGAAGCCGGTCATCGTAAGTTGGATGTTTGGCAGTTGGGCTACTATCTGGTTCGGGTGGCCTTCTCTCATGTAGCAGCATTATATATGCTACGACGTGGCTATTAACACCATGAGGGTAGAAATTCAGACAGGCGAAGCGTGGAGGGAAAGTTCTCGAGGTGAGAAAGCCATGCGCCCTTGTCAGTCGGTTGACGGAGAAGTGGTTGCCTCAGAGAAAGTTGAACCAATAACGGAAGCCCTCGACTCGCAATCCACGAGGCTGTGATTCAGTGAAGCTGATGCGTCGATAATAATAGTTGACAAAGGATTCCCTTCAGTCCCACACATGTTCCACGTTCGTTAGAGAATAGATAAGCCATTGACATGGTGGCACAGAGTGAGTACGGGTCGGCCCCACCTAAAATGGAAAAGACGTCGGCCTATCGCGGTTGTTACTGGAGTCCAAATTGGGACATCGACCTTGCCCTCATACTCCGTGTCTGACCACCTTGCTCGCCATCTGGCCGATGCCGTAGCTCCCATTATTCGACATTCATCGACGTTCATCCAAGACAACGGTTGGCAAACTTGTTGCAGCTACCTCACACCCAATTAACGTGGTTTTAGTTTAGTGGTGGTAGTGGTTTGGCTGGCAGCCTACCACCGTCTGCATTGCAGTTACATTCGTAGCCGAAACGGCCTTGGACAGGTCGTAGACTTTGATAGAGGATTTATGCGCAATGTCGGACGTAGAGCAAACTGAAATGTCAGTGGATCTATCGCTAGATATACCCCAAGTACCTCTTGTGCGCGTTCCATTTCTCTTCCGCCATTGTTTGCTAATAGCAGCTACAAATAGTCCCCATACACTCACAGACGTATACGACACATCTCCTCTATCCAAGTCCGGAACCTTACCCCGTTTCCTGTTCGCGATGCCTTCGCTTCCGCTCTCTCCCTCCCAGCAGAACAATCACAATTTACAAGTCATGGCCACCATTCGGATGACTTGGATATTTCCTTGACTATGAAACGAAACAGGCGCATCTCTTTGAATTCGGTCAACACGCTGCGTAGCGTGAAATCAGAGGACAATTCTGCAGACACCTTGGGAACAGGGGATACCACCACCGTGTCTAAAGGAAGAGCACGAGCCGCGTCTCGTGCGAGCACTGTTCACTCTACAGTTGGTCGTTCCGGTGCTGGTTCTGCTCCTACCGTCAGACCCCGTAATCGCACACATTCAAACGCATCCTCTCTTCAATCCACCCATGTCTCCACCTCTTACACGAACGGAACAGCCCCCGTGGCGGCGTTTCGTCCCGTTTACCAAGACCACACTCAAACTGGGCTTGAGAAGGTCATTAAGACGCGTCTTGTCGAAACTTTCCTGTCTATCACTGTAAAGTCAACAGATTTGCCAGACGAATCAGGTCCTTTGTCTCCAGTGTCCCCCTCCTTCGGAAAGCATTCTCCCCATAGCCCCGTCTCCCCCTCTCCGACGACAAGAAAATCCATCGTCAGCAAGTCGAAACGGCCAAATGGAGCTGAAACTCCCAAAGGACATCGGGCGAGCGCAAGCACGGTAGAACGAATACGCATACAGGACCCGCCATCCCCTCGTGTTAAAGGACACGTACCTACCCATGCCAAATCGGCGTCCACTTCGTCACCTCGCGTCCAGACGAAGTCCGCGAAAACCTTCCCAAATGCCTCCAGCTCGAGTCCTCCCAGCCCCGCGACTTCTACCCCGTCGCCGTCAGATTCCCTGCCCGTTCCTAATTTTCTGTCTCCAATTCATCCTCCATCCACTAACCCTATGTTTCCCATTGACGCGTCTGACTTTGCATCATGGACAGATCTCAGCAGTGAAGAACTCATTGTAGAAATTTGGGCAAAGGATATCTATAAGAAATCGAGTAACGGCAAAGGAAAAGAGCGTTCCACGACCGAGAACAGCGAAGACTGGAAGATGCTTGACGAATGGAACTTCAACCTTGCAGACCTAGTACCATTATCGGACGATGTCAGTGGGTTTCTCGCGTTGAAGATGCCACCTCGCTCACAATCTCACAGTTACATGCTCATTTATCACAATTACCGTCCAACACGCTCCTTTTAACATTAGATCCTCCAGGACGCTCTTTTTACCTTCTCTCTCCTCGAATACCACGTAACCGTCCTCCCTCGCCTTCCGCAGGCTATGCTTCTGATCCCGAAGTCGCGGGAAAAGTCCGACATGTGAAGGATATATTTTCAGCAACAGACAGCGACGAGGTATCAACAAGTCGCAGGCGGTACAGACGCGGTACACGTCGGAAGTCACAATCGCCAGAAGGTGTTTCCAAGACTGCAACATGGCAGGACTTGTTCAAGTTTGTTTTCTCTACGCGTCGCATAAATCAACATTTTGATGTGCCTTGCAGATTGGTTTCGTTGCAGTCTTGCATTCAAGATACAAAGTCTTCTCTCGACGAAATTATTAGAGGCATTGACAAGTCGGTTGGAGACGATATTTCTGCTCAGCTGGTACGTTTGTTTCCAAGTTGTTCGCTGATTCTTTACCTGTGCTTTCTTTCGGTATATGTGTGTGTTTGTGATGTCAAGTTAACCTTTTCCAGACCCGTCAACTCAATCAACGCGAGGCACGACTTCTCGAACATCAGGAAGATTTGCATCGACTAACAGCTCTCTGTAAACAACGTGAGACCGCCTAACGCTTGTTTTCGTTGATGGTCCTGAAGCGCGTATTGTGCAGGGGAAACTGACCTCGCAACGCGAAGAGAACGACTGAAACAACGCAGGGAAATGCTTCTTATGGCCAAAACTCAGCTCAGGGATGGCGCTGTTGACTTAAGTGTGACGGAGCAATCGGAGTCTGAGGAACGGTACGGTGCCTTTAGCCTTTCTTCGAACATTCTGAATCTCAAGTTTGAAATTCTTGCTGGCAGGGCTCGACTGGACTTCTTACGCAGTAGGATCAAGCCAACACGCACAACGCTTTTATCAATCTTGGCGACAATCTTCCCCATTGAACTTCGTTCGCCGCCTGATCTTCTGTATACAATTCTGGATGTCCCGCTTCCTATACCCCTAGCGTCGACGGACCCTGCACCGCCATTCTCTTTACCGGCGCACAAAGACATCAACGAGGATACGGTTGCTACAGCGTTGGGCTACGCTGCTCATGTGGTGCATTTCGTAGCTTTGTATCTCGGGAAAGGCTTAGTTTATCCCATCACGTATGTGGGTAGCCGTAGCATGATACGGGATGGTATTTCAGGAATGGTCGGGCCACGAATGTAAGTCGTTTGATACACACATGGCCGTGGTGGCGGTGGAGACTAACGTGATTTAGGTTTCCACTTTTTTCGAAAGGAGTGGACACATATCGCTTTGAATATGGTGTTTTCCTTTTGAACAAGGACATTGAACTTGTAAGTTCCCTTTGTGTTGCTTTGTGGGTCTTGATTGACCCTTTCCATTATATTAGCTCATGGCTGAACACGATCTTCGTGCACTGGATATGCGGCATACACTGCCCAATTTGAAAAACCTGTTACTGACACTGACGAATGGTGAAGGTTTGCCTGTGGGGTAAATTGCCGGTCACACTTGCGCGTGCGCCACCATCACTTATTATTTCACATTTCAGGACGACACATCCGTGTGCATCGCCTGAACTGTCTGTTTCTGGGTTGGAATCGCCCAGGCCAGAGTCGCCAGTGGGCGAAAGTCCCACCACCCCCAAGGCCTCCGACGCCGAATTGCGGTCTGATTCCGGGACGCCTCCCCCAAGTGGAACGACTACGCCGACCGAGACTATAAAGAAAGGCCGGGCGTTTAGTATGAATCTGAATCCATTGTCGCTGTCTAGCTTGGGCTTCTTGAGTCTTCGTCGATATCCGGCCTCGCTCATTAGCAAGGGGGATGGGTCACACGGAGAGGAGGAGGAGTCGACGTCGGCTTCATCTCCATTGGTGGAAGCTGATGAGGAAGATAACGGTGGGGATGAGGATGATCGACGGACGATTCGGGGTGATGCTGGGAATGGTATTGGTGTGGAGGAGGAGGTTAAGAGGAATGGGCTTGACGCGTCTAGTGCTGGGCGGGAGAAGGCGTTGAATCCCGACGCGCCTGAGACGGCGGCAACCCGGACTTCTGCTATTGTTGGCTAGGATAATATGCATGCATCTTACAGTTTTTAGAGCGGATATAACTATGTAGTTGCTTTGAGACGAAGGACAGTGTGTAATATTGTAGGTGCTTCTAAGTTGTGCGTATATGTGAGAAGCCGAGCGCCGGTTCCACGTCGGCCGATGGCTGGCGCAAAGCGAGAAGGTAATCTTGGAATTGGATCTCGCGTACGAGGAGGTACCATCAGAGAGATATTAACAATGACGATTGGGGTCCGTGCGTGTCTGGTAAAGTGTATTGTAAGTTTGAGAGAGTGAATGTTACTGTAGAGCTAAGAGTATACAAGAGTGAGGTTGAACGTTGTTACCCGATTAGAGCAAGAACGCGTCCGCGAGGACGGGTGTCTTGACAACGAAATGTCTGTGATGATCCTTGGAGAACAAAGGCCGAGACAGGAAAGAAATTTTGTAAAATATGGATATACGGAGATGGGGGCCGAGGTCTGGGCGGGATATGTCGGCGAAATTGACAGGACACGCGGGGATCACGCCTGGAAAAGAGAAGAGACGGGAGGGTCGTCGACTGGCGGTGGTGGGGTGATATATGTGAAAGAGTAAAGTATTATTTCCCTTATATTTTTTTCTTTTTTTCTAGGGACGACGGAAATCGGAAGGGGACGGAGTTTTATTTTGGAAGGGCGTTTGCCGGGTGTATTAGAGTTCAGGGTCCAAGAGCGCACTTGGTGCTCTCAGCGACCAACATTATTTGTACTCGACTCACCCATAACTCCCACTTGGATTTCGATTCGGCGTGGCAATTCTGGAGGAATAAAAAGGGTGTGTTGTTGTTCGCTCTTGTCTTGGTACCACCACCAGGCTCCCCCGCCCGCACTTTTGCTCATTGTCGCCGTTGTCGTGGCCAGCACCAGCCGCTTTGTAACACCACCCTATAGAGGCTCAAAACAAGGCTTCAAGGTGTGTTGGTCGTTGTCTGTAATCGACCACTGACTGACCGTTGTCACGCTCAGCATTTGTGCAATTACTCTTCGTCATTTATTAACTCGCTCTGTTTTCCTCTACGCTCTCCCGGTCAAAATGAATAACTCTATGGAAAATAATATATCTACCGATAATGACTCGCCTACCGACGAGAGGAAGCAGAGTCCTCCAGCTTTCCTGGACCTCGCAGACTCTGTATGTTCCCCGTCTCCTTTCAACATTTATATGTACCACTGCTTATCCTTTGTTCATTAGACCGCTAGGCTGGGAAGTAATATGACCGATATTTCTGCTGTACGTTTCTTTATTATCTCTACTACTGGGCCCGCTCACGTATACCCGCAGCAGCGTGTCGAACTCAAGCGGATCGAGCACGAGCGGCAACGTGCTCTCCAGCGTAAAATATTCGAGGATCAGATGCGCGTGCTCGAGCACCAGCAGGCTCAGGAGCTCCTCAGTCTCCCCTACGACCCCAACGCCCCCACCAACGGCGGTATCCAGCACCTCGCCGTCTCTGCCCCGACTACGCCTCCCCGTGTCAACGCCGTGCTCAATGGCAACAACGAAATGGTGAACGGGCTGCGGTCCGGGCGTGCCCACCCCGTCGATGCGGACTCGCTGTCCAAGGCCGTGGGCGCCGCCGACAAGCGCAAGTCGGTCACCTATGCGCCGACGGTTAACCTCTCCCCTGACCCCAGCAACGCCGCGCTCAACCAGAGCTTTTCGCGCTCGGCCGGTGCCAAGAGCATGCCCGCGAGTCGGCGGACGTCCGCCAGCAGCCATGATGAGGAGCTCGCCGGGCACTTACAGAATCTCGCTTTGATCGGCGAGCGTTCGAATAGGGCTTCGCCTGTCCCCAATCCGGTGTCTGCGTCGATACTCAACCGCGGGTCGCGTTATGGTGAGGAGGAGCGTTATAATGGGGCTTTCAACGCGGGGATGATGCTGGACGAGCAGCTTGACCAGGAGATGCACAGTGCGTGGTGGTTTTTTTCTTTTCTCTTAAATAGTGATAATGCGCTGAACACGCAGTGTCTATAGACGCAATGAGGAACCTGCCGACTTCAGATGATGACAAGTATCAGCACTATTCAAAGGTGAGCACGCCCCACACCATCAATCAGTTGCTGGGAGCATCGTATCAATGATTTTCGCAGTCAACGTCATCTGCCGCCCTGGACCTTGCGCACATATCGCAGACCTCGCCCCGTTCGTCGTTCTCCGCCCGGGGCACGGATTCGCGGGAGAAACACTCAGAGTGGCCGCAGTTCCCTGGGTCGCGCGGCGGCGCGGATGGCCTGGCCTCGCGAACGGACCGGCGCACGGTGACGAACCCCAACCTGAACCTGTCTGGCGCGGCGGTGGATCTGAACGGGAAGCTTGCAGGCACGGTGTCTGCGTCGTCGACGCCGCTTGTGCCCCAGCACCCTCAGGGCCACGCGCATGTGCGTCCGCCGTCCTCGCGACGGGGATCACCGCCGAGCATATTGGAATCTCTGAACGGCACGACGCGATCTGTGCCGGCCACGCCTCTCGGCATTTCCAATAATCCCCTGTTGAAGACGCCTGGGACGCCTCTCTCGGAGGCGCCTATGAACGGGCGGCTGAGCCACCAGCTGGGCGACAACAACATCAGTCCGAGTGATTTGCAGGCGTCGTTGTCGCGCATCTCGTCGGGACAGTACGATGGGAGTGGTTTGTCGTATCACTCGTCGCAGGGCGGGTTGGATGATGCCATGCAGGTGTGTATTACATTTGAATTTTTTGGTTTCCGTGTTCTAATATTGGTTATGCAGTCGTATGGTAGCGACTACCTGAATGGGGGATTGGACGGAGGGCGATACGACTCTTACGGCAACGGCGGTAGCAGCGCCGTGGGGTCTAGCGCTTTGTATCACGGGGGCCGTTACGGTCTGGGAGTTCCGGGGCGCCCGACGAATGGTGTGGCCGACGGCAAGATGAACGGGCTGCATGGGCCGAAGCACAAGCGAGGGGATATCGACCGGGAATGTAATTCAAACCTCTCGCTTTGACGAAACTCCAGGATTGACCCTTTTGCAGTCAACCGTTTTGCAGGAACGCGTTTGGAGGATCTCGTTGGAGAGATTCCTGCTCTCTGCAAAGACCAGCATGGATGCCGCTATCTGCAGAAGAAGCTGGAGGAGGGTGTCCCCGAACACCGCGACATGATCTTCAACGAGACTTACGGCCATTTTGCAGATCTAATGACTGGTAAGTTGTCAAGCACGTTGATTGAACATGAGCTGATTTACGGTACGTACAGATCCTTTCGGCAATTACCTATGCCAGAAGCTTTTGGAGTATTCGACCGATGACCAGCGGAGCATCATCTGTGAATCTGTCGCCCAGGATCTCGTGAACATTTCGTTGAACATGCATGGAACGCGTGCTGTTCAAAAGATGATCGACTTCTTGTCAACGCGGCGTCAGGTAAGTCTAGCCACATTGTATCTTTCCTACCTCACTTACGTCGGGCGGTTCAGGCTGATGTTCGCTACAATGCTCAGATACACTCGATTATTGTTGCCTTGAGCTTGCACGTTGTTGTGCTGATCAAGGACTTGAACGGCAACCACGTAATCCAGAAGTGTCTGAATAAGTTGGCGCCTGAGGATAACCAGGTTTGTTCTTATTCTCTCTCCCCTAAGGTGTCGTACGTGTTTACTCATGCTGATCTTTAGTTTATCTACAACGCTGTCGCGGTTAACTGTGTCGAGGTCGCGACCCATCGGCACGGGTGCTGTGTGCTCCAACGGTGCATTGACCACGCTTCGGACCACCAGCGTATTCAGCTCGTCAACGAGATTACGTTCAATGCACTCACACTCGTTCAGGACCCGTATGGTAACTATGTACGTGTATTTTTTTTTCATTATACAATTGAGCCTCGACTAATCGCCGTTGTTTTCCATCAGGTCGTGCAATACATTCTGGACCTCAACGATAGTAGGTTCAGTGATGCTGTCATCCGCCAATTCGCCGGCAACGTTTGTGCCTTATCGGTTCAAAAATTCAGTTCGAATGTCATTGAAAAGGTACGCGTGGTCCGGCCTGAATGTTCTTATCAATTCTGATCCTCTTTTTTCAGTGTGTTCGCGTTGCCGAACATAACACACGCAAAATGCTGATCGAGGAGCTTCTCAACCGGACACGACTTGAAAAGCTGCTCCGCGACTCTTACGGCAACTATTGCGTGCAGACGGCATTGGACTATGCTGAGCCTACGCAGCGCGCTCTCCTCGTCGAGGGTATACGACCGGTTCTTCCCCTCATCAGGAACACGCCCTACGGAAAGCGGATACAGAACAAGCTGCAACGCGAGCAGATGGACTCGTTTGGTGGCTACCATTCGCAGCAGGCTCTCGTCAACATGGCTCTGACTAATCAAGGGCTTGGTGCGCCTTCGCCGGCGCGGCATATTCCTCAGGCCCACCCCACGTCGCTCGCAGACGTCTATGGATCGCAGGGGAGCCTATACCCGCAAAGCTCGTATGGCCAGTCGCATATGGGCTCGCAGCTCCACGGTCTCCCACCGCAATCCATCGACGGCTACGTTCTCCAAGGGAACTCGAGCCACCACCAGAGCCAGCTCTCGTCGCACGGTGGCGCGTTCTCTGGTTCGTTTCCCGGCGTGAACCCCTTCGGTGCAGCAGCGCTCGCCGACCCGTACCAGCGCTCTAGCTTTGGCTACGGGATGTAATCGCGATCGTCAATTTAACAAGTAACCTATGTTAACTCTTCGTCTTGCCCGCGTGCAAGATTTGCTAAAATCCCCCCTTACATTATCGCCCCTCCTCGTATCCCGCCACCTGATTCCCTCTCGTCCTGTTTTTCCGTCTCTCTGTCTGTCTCTCTCTCGCTCATCTCGTGGACGCCCATTGTTCGCCAATCTATCATACCACCATCCCCCCATTGTATTTCGAAGTTGCATTCCCCCTCCTGTTTCTTTTCTTTTTTTCGTTTCTTTCCCCCTTTGCTTTCCATGACACCCTCTGAACACTTCGTATTTGTCACAAGCTCATTTGTACAAGGTTATTTTTTCACGCTCGGTTGTGTTTTGTGTCATAGTATCCCCCCACGTTGCAGCAACTATTTTGTCATCTGTAGTTATTTTTTTTCTCCTCGTCCTACTATGCCCTCAAGATGTATAAAGTCATTAATTAGATACTTAGTTGGCCACCGTTGACATTGACAAGGATGTTATGCTTTGAAGGATTGTTTGAGGCTGTGTGTAGTGTTGAGAGATTTGGAGTGGTTTTTGAATATGCTATACCTTGTGTGTTTTGAGTGTGTGGTATGGTGTGGCGTGGTAAGTGGGTGGTGAGTGTGAGTGGGTGGATGAGATGAGGCGCAGATGGGATACCGCAAACGCCAGCTGGTATCCCACGTTCTCCTCTACGAATCGCCACTCCCATAAGCATACTCGCTATCGCCTCGACTATAAAATTTGGTTCAAGCTGCTTTAAATCGCCACACGAACGGAGAACATTCGGTAAACAAAGCGGTACATGCATGACTGGCTGATAACGCACATTCAGGTAGGACCAGCCACAGTCAATTTATCTCACCATCCATGTACGGTATTCTCATCGAACAAATGATATTCGTCTTGCACAATACACTGTAGAGGCTGCACGATCGGCTAACGGGCACTGGATAAGGGAGAAGAGAGCATTGAATACAGTCCCCCGGGTACTACTGTAAACGTGTGCGCCCAGCAGTCTTAGAATTGGGTAGTTCGGCGCCAAGACGACCTTGGAAGCTCAACACGGTGTATTGGAAACGGGACAGACGAGTGAGCTGATGAGAAGACGAACTGCACCGATCTATGACGCGCTGGTGCGACCACGTGCCTGAACGTTAAAAGTGAGACATTTGGGTTCACTCGCCTTGGTTTACTACCACGACGACGACGATGCCCGAATCGCGCGTAGTACTCATATTTCGACTCCTCACCTGCTTCCTATTAACGCTCTGCTACACATATTGCATGTGGCTAAGCGACCCATATCCAGTTGTACCCGACAACTCGTCGTGGGCGGACGGCACCCCGCTAATCGACCTCGCGCTCTACTTGCTCCTTGTTCTCCATTTCCTTCTTATCGCCTATCTCACTCCGCCCTCCATGTCTTCAGACCTGGTGTTCGATCAATATGTTTGGTCTATCGAGGGCGCTAGCCTTGGCTCGGCGTCACTCCTCTACTGGTGTTTCCAGAACGGTATGTGTTTATCCTAAGCTTCGTACGATGCACTCGCTCACTAGTACAATCCAGTGTCGCCGACGACACGCCAAGCGTTGTCCGTTTGCATTCTGGTCGGCGCGCATGTGTACATGGGGTGGACGGTGCTTCAAGCGAACGCAGGCGGCGGCGGAAGAAATGAAGGAATCGAGGATCACGGAAACGTTTCCAAGAAGAGGATTCGAAAACGCGGCGCTGCAGGCACGACAGGCAAAGTTCACAAATCGAAATGCCATACCCGCCGATTTCTGAAAGCCGTTCGGGCTGTCTTCAAATAAGGGGTTTAGACGTCGTTGGCATAGCTTTTGAGGTCGAAGAATGGCTTCAGTTTTCCTGGTTAAGAAGAGCAAAGCAAGCGTTATAGAATGGCATAGAATACAGATTGCAATTTTGTATAATTAGACTGTTGTAGTGATATGGTTCAGAAGCGTTTGTTTCTTCGTCACGGATAGTACTCAGGACCTTGACTATGTGTTTACAGGGTATGTTAATAAGACTTCACCATAGGTAGACGCGACGATGAGGCATACTAAGTTCTGGAAGACATGGTTGAGGTTCGCGAGCAAGACTTTAGGAACACCAGATGACGATGCACTGCTGCTCAGTGTTGCGCAGGGGATTTTGCCATGGTCGAAAAGGTTTGCATGTCTTACGGGCTCCTTCGACCTAATTTAGGATACGCGGCAATGTTATAGAACTCAAGTCACGCTCAAAGTCCAAGAAACTGAAGGGAAGTGTCATTTCGCAAGCCATTTTTACTAGATCGTAAAAGAAAAGACGACGAAGACCACGGGTGCATCAAAACCTCCTGGGGAAAACCTCATGGAGGAGAAAACCCCAGTGAGGAAAGCTACCGGGCTGTCGGAGAGAAAGGTAGATACGCAAAAGAATGACCTAGAAGAGACGTGATAGAAACAATTGGAACCATGTGACGTATCGTCCTTGAAGAGAACCGAAGGCAACAGATGTAGTCAATGACAGTAATGAAGAAGCCTAGCGCAAGGATTCGAATGAAAGCCTTATACTTGGAAGAGATCTTCAAAATCAGCAAGCCCACTCAGAGGGAAGACAGCAACAGAGAAAAGAAACAGAAAGCCAACGAAAAAGCTGCAGAAAGAAGAGACCTCAGATTCAAGACTTACGGTTTTACGCGCTGCTTGGTCACCCGAAGGCTAAGCCAGAAACCCACGACAAGGGGGCGCGCGGAACACTGTCGAAAAAGTGACCGATTTCCGGAACAGGGCGGCTTGTCGTGTCAAGCCCTCGACGCCCGTAGACGTCGAACCCGCATCGTGTGGCCAGCACGTTGCGAGCCCCAGTGTCAATGCTCCGGTGGATCCACATAGGGACTAAAAGGCTCGTCAAAAGAAGTCATCATTATAAAGAAGAATGAACACTCACCACCATCACACCTGCCCGCTGACTGCACCGAGGATCTCTTGACATAGCGTCATCCTCTCAGGGCGCAAGCCAGCGGACGGGTTCATTCAAAGGGACTGAACCAAACCCGCATCTCGCCCCCGACTACATGCAAGGCGCGCTAAAAGCCCCACAGCCTTTTTGAGGAGATGCGACCCGTTTATCGTCATGGTCGGACTTTGCTGCTGCTCGCACGAAGCTGAGCGTCGATAGGCTTTACGCCCCGCGATCCCCAACCCCTCAAGGCGCGGCGGACACGTCGCGAATCCACAGAGTACAAAGTACAGTCAATCCCCGACAAGTCACCACGACGCCAGCACCATGGAACTGGAAGGGAAAGACTCGTCGGCATCCAGGCCAGACCCGCACCGAGCCGTTACTCTTAACGGTACCTGGAACAGGTGAGATGCGGGAAGTCAAGGGCCCGAAGGCTCTCCGACGCCCTGTGGCTGCGAATCCAAGTACACGCCGTATCGACGGCGAATGCGGCGTCTCTCATTTCATTTTCAGATGTCGGCCTAAAGCGAGGTGAGTGACGAAAATTGGGGGCATAGGACAGTTACTTACTTTAGGTTGTTGTATATGTGAGAAGACCGTAGACTGTAAGCAATCGTCAGGAGTAAGCTATGAGTGCAGAACTGGGAAAGCGTACTCGGTTTCACACAGACAGCCAGGTTTCGGGCTGTCACCATTTCCTTGATGCGTTCTTTGTTATGACAAGACGTTTTCTAGAGACGATGATCAGCAGCGAACAATGCACTAAATGAATGGTACGCACTCGTCTTGTCATTCTTGAAAATGTTTATGAACAGACTTCTTCTGCGAACCATAATGAAAATCGAAAGAAGGATAAATGAGGAGACGGACTTGTCTGTTCATAACGGTCTTGGGCATCCTGTCTCTCATCCTCGCTAATAAGCAGGCTGTCGGCCCAATGTCCTCGGGAAAAGTTATTGTTATAAGAAAAACAATTCAATGACTAGTGGACAATCAGCAGGCGAAAGAGGGAAGAGCAGTGAGGCATCACAGACTTGTTTTCCCATAGACAGCCAGGTCTTATCCTGGCTGTCATCCTCTTCGGCGCACAATTTCCTAGGGTCAGTCTACGATGTTATGAGCAAGACAATTCAATGACTAGACAATCATCAGACGCCGAAGGAGAGAAGAACAACGAGCAAACACGAACTCGTCTTCTCATAGACAGCCAGGTCTCGGCCCGGCTGTCGTCTTCGGCGGCGCGTCTTGTCGCCACCATTTCCAAGGGTTAGTCCTTTATTTTATGAGAACGACATCCCTAGAGGCAATGATAAGCGGCTGCAAGAGGGTGGGGTAGCGACAACCAACGTGTCATCTCATAGACAGCCAGGCTTCATCCTGGCTGTCATCCATGTTGACCGGCGTAAGCGCCACAATCCTTCCTGTGTGAATGGTCGGCGCCTGTAGTCGAGATGAGAGCGTTAAGTCGAAGCAAGGCGGGAGGAGGGGATGAACGGCGACCTTTGTGTGGATGATGGAGGTAGTGAAGAAAGAGGGGAGACGCCCATTCTCGCAGCTTTATAGCTGTAAAGTGTGGTCCTGTTGTTGTCTGCTTTTCGGGGATATCAGTCGAACAAAGGTCAGCCGAGTTCCCGTAGATCAGAAGCGATTATCATGGAGTCCTCGTGTAAGTCGCACCCCTGCACTGCATTTGGTGGCGGAGTCTTTGTTCTCTCAAAACAAAGCAAGAAGAGAAGTTCCCTGGAGACTAGTAGCGTAGATTTCACGAAACAGCGCCCCGCTTATGTAGGCGCTAAGTGGGCATCCTTAAAGCGACGGACACCCGAAGCATGATGATGGTAAGAGCTGTAGACGTCAAGGAAATTCTGATTCCTCAACAAAGTGGGCACGTGATCGTGAACAAGTGCGTCTAGGGGCGTCTTTTGCGCCACCATGGACTATCCACAAATGCTATCGATATACTCTGCAGACGTCCTCTGAGTGTCTCGCGGATGCGCGCCGTCTTCCCTTGATTCCGCCCTGTTGTTATGCATGACTAGATCAGGATGCGGCATCGGAACTTGGGTTCAACGCATGAGAACTTGCAAGGCCGACCGACTCGAATGACAGTGGATAGTAGATTAGAGTTGATTATATAGTGTATAGACTTAGGGTATGTAGGAGGTATCTATGTCAAAATAAATAAGCTTATAAATTAGAATTGAAAGCCGCCAGTCGAGAGAAAACACCCTGGCACTATGAATCCCAAATCGCGCCAAAGGCAGGAATGCCTCGGCTCATCATGCCGTAGACGACTTTCTTCGTCAAGGGCTCGTTGGAGATGATAACAACAGCTTCAGCATTGAAATCCTTGACCATCTTATAGGTGAGTTTGACCATGTCAGGACGACCATGAACGCGCGTATCTGGAGAGACACGTATATCAGAAAACAGTCGATTGAACAGGCCAATCGTCATGCTCACCATAGATGCACGCGTCGGGGTCAGCTTCTTTCACGGAATTGACAAGATCATCTCCAAATGTCTTTAGAATGTTTGCGCCAGTCCACAACAGCCGAGCAGGTTGACGCTTTTCGAAAAGACAAGGCGCGATAGGTCCAATCCCGCTTCCCGTCGCAACGAAAACCACACGGCGGAACATGATGTTGACACGTAGAACACCCGCCACCGGCGTGCCTCTGAAGTAGATTTCTTTCGGCGGGTTGCGAATGAGCTCTTTAGTCCAGTCACCGGCCTGAGAGACAACGAGGGAGAACTCGTCAGTCCCTGGGACCGGCACGTTAGCGAAGGCGTGCCATTCGTTAGGAGGGTCCAGCGAGACGCGACTGAACGATCCCGGCACCGGACGTGGGTGGAATCCGAACACTAGGATGTGTGTGAGTACAGTCCGGCAAGAGAGCAGGATGAATCAAATTACCTTTGTAATTGACAAACAGGCGAACAGCATGGTCAGATAGAACCACCGCGCGAACAGAGACTTTGCGCAGACGAGCCCACGGCAGTATGAGTGAACCTGGAGGATGTTAGTTGGTATGCCAATGAGACCGTGAAGTGTCCTGACCTGTGATGACGACCATAAGCCACATGGGCGCAGAGTGGACAAGCGCGTATCCCAAAGACGCGTCGCCCTTCCAGTCGTTGGTGAGTGAAATAACTTGAGCCCATACAAGCGCAGTCGCGGTCCAGCCCATGAACCTGTGCGCACGTTCAAAGGTATCATGACTTTTCGATCGCAGACTGGGGACAGCGAAGACGACGATTCCGACTAGGAACATGAGGATAATCCAAGTGATTTCGAGTGTGGCAACGGATATCTATAACGCGGTGGTATGAGAAACTATGAGAGTAAATGATAGCTGCTGTTGAACGTACCCGGTCTCCACTGCTTCGTGTTAGTTCCCTAGTTCCTTGTCCAGCCAGAACAGCGAGCCACAGCGTTGCAGAAACCGCGGCGCCTGAATGGATGCCGCCAAGGTGATAAACTCTTGCCATCAACAAACGGAACCAGAGCGGCCATCTG
The DNA here is from genome assembly GCA_036872995.1 of Hymenopellis raphanipes. Taxonomy (NCBI): domain Eukaryota; kingdom Fungi; phylum Basidiomycota; class Agaricomycetes; order Agaricales; family Physalacriaceae; genus Hymenopellis; species Hymenopellis raphanipes. The sequence continues at coordinate 1,255,620 of JAYMDG010000001.1, forward strand.
GAAACGCACGGGTTAGACAAATGTAGAATGCATCACTGGTAAGACTCACGAAGGGGGAACAGAAGTGAAGACGAAGAAGAATGCATTCACGACGTAATCCTGTCGCATAAGGATAGCGACAAAAATGTTGGCCACCGCGATCAATCCCAGTCTCTGAGAATTAACGCCATACACCAATAGAGCGATCAAAATCGCTAGGTTGGAGATAAAAACGACCCCAAAGAGTCTGTGGTAAATTGTAAAGACGATGTGGCGGAGGTCTCGCGTGACCTTTCCCTGTGTCTTCTCCGGGATGTCCTCCTCGAGATAGCCATCCCAAGGCAACTTTTCGAGAACGCGACTACTGGTCTCCGATTTGAGAGCGGGCGTCTCGACGATGGTCGACGCCTTTGATTTGAGAGAGGGCGTCCCAACGATGGTTGACGCCTTCGATTTGAGCGAGGGTGTCTCACTGATGGTCGAAGCCTTGGACGCCGAGGCCTCGGACCATGATGGAGAGCTCTCCTCCGCATTGACAGCAGGAGGGATGGTGAAAGTGGTCTCGCCCGCATTGGGAGCTTGGTAGAAAACGGGAGGTGTGCTCATATCGAAGCTGAAGTTGAGAAGAAGTGTGTATGAGCTGGAATGAAGAATCTAGTCTTGAACCGGGCTGCTTTATACCCAGTCGAGCGTTTGAATCGCCTTCGATGCGCTTTCCCGTCCACATCTGTTGAAAATGCGCACTGAGTACTCAAACGCGCTTGGCTATTCATGATCGCGTTGTTTCAGTATCTCGACGATCGTAAATGACGCAGGACTCTGTGGGAGCCATATGACAGAGTACACTTTCCTCCCCCTTCGGGGGAGAAACAGACAAGATACTGAGACGGCTATTAGCACCAACAAACCAAAAGTAACTCGGATGAAATGGCATACAATTTCTACACTTCTATTCTGCCCTGATTTTGCAAGCGGGAGGCGGTACGGCGCGAAGGTCTGGAGCGCGGATATGTGAATCAATCGCGGTGCCGGAAGAGGTGGCGGATCGAGAAATCGCAAACTTCGCGTGGCTCTCGCGCGCGTTACGGAGGTCTGTAACAGCTCTTGGAATCAGTATTTGTTCTGGTCGATGCTTGGCTTCTTGCAGTGCTTGAACTGAGTTCTATTTTGTCCCGCGGGCTTCGTGATCGGAGACTGAGTACGGCGACTTTGGGAGGGATATGAGTGGCATTGAAAGCGATATATGCACTCACCATAATGAGCTTGGCAGTGAGATACAAGGTAATATCTTTGTACTGCATTTCGGTCACGTCTTTGTTGCTGGTTCGCTCAGATCCGAGCAGGACGGGCAGTTTTCCGCGGGCAGGCGTGGTCGTCTAGGAACGGGGCATCCCGTAAACACGCTCTAGGTGAATTGGCTTCAATGACAAAGGATCCCGAATTCATCATGATGGTAAGAGCTGTAGACGTCAAGGAAAATTCTGATCCCGCTTGCGATCGTTTACCCAGCACGTGATCGTGAACAAGTGTTCCAATTAGGGGAAGTCCTTGAGGCTCTCCGTTACTAATCGTGTATGGGAAGTGCAAAACCGATCAGAAGTGCAAAATTTCTAGCATTTGGCCTCTCATATGCTCAGTTCTTACTGGCCTCCTTCTGTAATTTTATTCCAAGGACTTGAACATGTATTCTAGAGACCTGTGTACTCGGTTAGGCAACAACATATGTGCAAAGAGTACAATGATTTAAAAGAGTCCAAAAGCCAGCGTGATTTTTTTGCACTTCGTCGTTGATGGCACCGTTTAAAAAGAAGGAGTCACCAGAGCGGGCTGGGACGCTAGTATATGCTAGGTGTATATGTTAAGTCCATCTTCGCTGCATAAAGTACGCAATACAGCGGGACTACGAGTTTCTCGTGGATGTGGAAAGCAACGAATGCAAAGAAGCGTGACGGAGTCAGGTAAATTTGGCGTGCCGGCTGCCTTCGGCTTCTTCAGTCACATCGTGACCGATTTTGCATTGCCCGCCATTTTGCAAGGCCTCATCGTCGACGACCTGGCAACACTGACTCATGATCTAAAAATCTGATACTTGGTACAGTCCCTCGTTCACATCGAAAGATGAATGCCTGAAATTTTTAGAGCTGCCAGACACCATCAAGACCTCAAGAAATCACCGTGAAAAAATTTTGCACTTCCCATACACGATTAGTACGCCAACAGTCTCAACTTGCTATCAATATGCACTGAGTGCCGAGTGCTCCTGAGGCTCTTGCTGGAGCCCGCCATCTTCCCTTGATACCGTCCTATTGCTCTGCATAACTGGGTCAGGGTGCGACTTCGAATTGAAGTGCGAGTAAGAGCGGTCGTGCTAAGCTTTCTTCCTTAGCATATTCCTCGCGCACCATTTTACGGTTGAGGCGTGGGCTTCCGCCCCCCAATTCTGGTAGACGCGGTTACCCGATCTTCTTGCGAGTGTCACATGCTCTCTTAGTGTGGCGCTTCAATTTTCACAAAGTTTCAGTGCTACCTAATGGCGGTGCTTTTCCAAACTGACGGTATAGACGCCCATCAAGGAGAAACCTAAAAAACATGGAAGGGTTAAGTGCTTCCTCGACGAGTTGACTGGACTGATTGACTTGCTGAACCACAGACTGACGATGCACCCTTACACGTTCGTTGATGTGCGTCCTCGGAGGGCCGAGTCATCTACCGATCATTGTCTGAGAACTTGGCAATAGGAGGACTACTTAAAGCACTCGCAACAGACTAAACGAGACCATTCCTTCCTTATCCTCTTACCACGACCATGCACGCTACCAAATCACTTCGCTCTATCCCTCGCGCTCTCCGCTCTGGTTTCTGGTCATTGGTTAGATCCAGGACGTCAATCGGTGTACGTCGTGTCAAAGAGGATGAAGAATTCTGCATCGTGAGTTAGCTCCTTTTCATTACCACACCTATACTGAAAAAGTCGCAGCTTGAGTCTACTTTGGGGCACGTTTCTAACACGCAGTCAAGCAACTCTGTAAGTTCACCTCCCCCGACCGTCAATATCCTACTAGATTTGACGTTCCAGGCAACTACCTCTACTCCCTATATTCTACTACGAGACTCGCCGCTTGCTAGCCTTGAGCTCGATCTCCTATGCACCGCGCAATCCATTGCCCTACAACCTAACGAATCACAAGCCGCCGTCTTAGCGGTCACCGCCACCAAAGCTACCGTCGTTCAACTCGGCGAACCAATAGTAGCTGAAGCTCAAGCTGCGATTATAGACTTTGACGCTGATGCTCGTCCACCCTCTATCTCTGTTACTCTGCCGACACTCAAGAAGACTACGCCGGCTGAAGCTGACTTGAAATCGGTTACACCCTTACTTCCTCTCCAGAACGTCACTAGCGCTCTCAGACCTTCGGGTAAATGCGATGGCGTGAAAAGGGCCTCCCGTAGACACTCGGAGAATGTTGCTCCGGCACCGCGCCACACGAAGGAAGAGTTGATAAAAGAGTATATTTCGCGGCCGTGCCCTTCTCGGCCAACGCTGCGTAGGCGTGATGCATTCACACAGAGATTTTAGATTGCTTGTTTTGGACTTTTTTCCCTCTCGCTTCTCACCATTTCGGACCTTGTTCTCAGGATGCTCTCGTATATACTAGTAATTACCTAATTTTGCGCTGCTTGCTTTCGTTGCTATATTTATTACACCTATGCTAATCATCTGGACATTATTTCCTAGTACTTATATCTGTATCTATCGACTAAATTAATACATGGACTTTAAACATCTCTCGCATTGTTGCGCCTTCGCATCTTCCTAAGGCCTCTCTTTCTTTATCACGGCGTGGAGACAAATCTATCATCAAACTTGGTATGAACGGCGCGAGGTAATGGCAGACGCGACGCTGTAACGAGATCTCAGTGGAGGAAAGGTGGTTCAGAGCTCCGGCCCGTCCGGGCCTATGGTGCGGATCGTCCCTCGTCCTTGGTCCTTAGCTTCCATCAAGTTCAACTGCTGGTCAATGCACGCAAGCAGGCTCATTTCCCAAAACGAAACTGTTCCGTATCCTCAGGCCCTTCCTTTCTGGCTGGCGTTCACATTCCACTCAAAGCTTCTGATCACCCCACACCCCATTTCTGTGACATTTCTTCCGACTTCGCGGTGGGACTCTTATAAGCACCTTCCTCCTGATGTTGACGACTGGGATAACACCTTCCGAGGTATCATGAGCTCTCCAGATCTCACGGGTCGCCAGCTGAATGGTATGGGAGGTGAATATCCAGACTCTCCAAAATATGATAACGGTCGTTGGGGAATCTTCACATGTACAGCCAAAGGCGGACGTCGACTACACTTTTGCTCGAATCGGCGTCCGCGATGGCGAGATAGATTATACTGGTAACTGCGGAAATCTCTCTAGCATGGTCGGCGTCTTCACGCGAGGACTCGGCCTCGCGCCAACCCATGCCATGACAGTAGTGCGCTTATGAAGGGCATTGCATAGTGGTAACGTTTAATGTTCAAGTGTAAGTCTGCATGCTTTACGAGAGTGTATTCTTCGCACTAAATACGATTTTTACAGAAATCTTTCAACTGATACTACTACGCCGGGAAAATATACCCAGTGATTCCCTCGTCGACATATCCGAAACGACTAACGGCGTTATTCTTCTCGACCAACGACATCGTATAAAAATGATCCGTCGCTCCTGGACTATACGCCCTATACAGCGGCGCCGCGCCACAGATTTTGGTCGCGTAAATGTAACCTGTGACGCCCTCGTCGACGTAACCGAGGTTCGTCACCGCATTATTCTTTTCCGCCTGAGATGCGGTATAGAAGTGATCTGAGGCGCCTGGACTGTATGCGCGGTACAGCGGAGTAGTGTTAGGCACTTGTGTGGGGAAGACGAGGCCAGTGTCGCCTTCAGACTGGTACCCAAAGCGGACAAGCGCGTTCTCCATTTCGGCTGCGCTGGTGGTGTAGAAGTGGTCTCGCGCCGTGGGGTTCCAGCCGCGGAGGAGGGGGACCGCTTGGTGTTGCGAAACGCAAGTTTGGTCTGCGCGAATATATAATGCCTCAGTCAGTGAGTGCGAGTTTAGTCGGGTGAAAGGATGTAGGTACCTCCGGCAAAGCGAGGGCAGAGGCGCTGGTTGCAGCGGCGACGAGGCAAACGAGCTGGGTGAAAGCTTTCATGGTGAATTCAGCTTGACTTCGCTAGGTTCCTTCTCACTCACTTTTAAAGGACTCTGGTAGATCCTGCCAGTGTGACATGCTGTCGAGGCTCCGACGTCCATGGTAGCATCGGTATGAAATCTGTCCCGACTAGTCCTGAGCGGCTTCTTGTGCCACATGCAGCGGTATGTGTGTTCTCTGTCATAATTTTTTCACCAACCTTAGCCTTGGCGACTCTACGCTAGACATAACTTTCGAAAACATCGCAGAACAGCTGTTAACCTGTCCGCGTGTAGGCCTTGGGTTTGACAATGACATACTGATACTCGACAGATTCTGATTTTATCCGTTTAGTGGGAGTGGAAGTCCGTTCTGGGACCTATCTGGGTTAAGGAAAAAGGCTTACGGGCTGCCGCGTAATCCTTTGTTCGGACGACGTACTTATTCAAGCATTTATTAGTACAGTAAACGGAGTTGCTGCCAAAGATCGTGAAGTCTATTACTCTAACTTATCAGTCAACTGACGGTTCGTCCGACTTCGATTGGCTTGTCTTCAGTGTTACTCTCCGTGTCTGTTGTGCCCAACAGGTGGGCATCACCGACTATGGCGGCAAACTCAATGCTATCGTTCTCGGTTCGAGCGTTATAAGTGCATTGGAACGCCACCCCGTTGGTGTAGTAAGGTGATCGACTTTGGCGTCGACCTGTATAGGGTATCGGAGAGCAGCTTTGACCTCGTCGGCGTGTCCCGCAGAGTTTGACAATGGACATCTCCCACTATTAGACAGATGATTAATTACGATTTCTTTCCGTTCGTGTGAGCGAAGTCCCCGTTTTGGATGCTGTCCGAGTTCATAAGGAAGGAGTTGTCGGTAGTGTGGGTGGATTCCGAACGCGATTCAGCCCCGTATTCGGACGACCTATCAAGTATTTGCATAGAATTTAAGTAAGACTCGAAGTTCGAGTCGAAGTTGTTGAAGACCGATGAAAGGTGCCTCGGCCCGTCTAGATTTCGTCCCTATTTGGAACGATCGCCGACGCGTTTGATTTCCGACAGGTTTGGTTTGCTTTTTGACCACCATGGATGAAAACTATCACCATGTTGGAAATGGCGTAGCTTGCCGCTACTACAACCACGGAACGTGCAACAAAGGCCTTGGATGCGATTACTGCCATGCTCCGGATATTCGCAGCGTCAGAGACAGTCGGTGGGTTACTTCGCGTTCTCAGGACACGCCATTTCAGCTTTAAACTTCTCTCTCAGTGGACGGAATGTGTGTTTGCACTTTCTTCAAGGATGGTGCCAGTTTGGCGACTATGTGTGTCATTACTCGCATGACCGCAGTTTCTTGCCCGAAAACTTGGCTTTTCCGGAATACATTCCTGGACCGCCGCCGCCTCTGCATCGACATATGACACTTGGTGCTTCTCCTGTTATACTGGATATTCCACTCCCGCCTGCACCTGCATTCCTTCCTCCTCCGCCTGTAGTTCCGGCTGTGGATGCTCCGGCGTATAACGCGAAAGCAGAGAAACGCAGACGGAATAATGCGAAGCGACAAGAAAAAGCTGCTGCTGCGGGTGCGACTTTGAGGAAAGTGTCTTCACTCTCTGGAAAGGCGGCCAAGTCGACAAAGACTATCCTCAAGAAGGAGGTGAAGAAGGAAGCGTTGGATGATATTTCCCTTTCACCACCGCTTTCGGCGAGTCGATCGAGACGAGGTGGGTTTGTTTGAATTTTCTCGTGCCTGTTATCATTGAGACTTTTTGTAGAGTATTGGGATGAAGACGAGTTTGATAGGCAACAACAGGAGAGAGATGAGAATGGAGGATACTTGAAATCTGAGGTGGAGGACCTTTGGGCACAGGGTGTGAAGCCTTGGGATGATGATGCCGGTGTATGTTCTTTCATGTCTTTGGTCAAAGGATGCTGCTGATGACAAGACAGGCTGTCCTCGATGCCCTCAACAGTGGCTACTTTTAGCGCGACCGTTTATTCAGAACAAAAGAACTACGACTACGCGATTTAATGTTTACCTTAGGATACCCTTATCTTGTTTCGACATACTGTACTCTACTCACATGTATACTTTACAAGGTAACACATAACACAGAGCCCGTTGTATTCGACTTTCTTCAAAGTTCAAAGGATTCACAAAAGACGTGATCTACATTGTATGACGTAAAGGGTGGGAAAATGTGTCGGCAGCAACGGTGCAAGCCTGCCTCAACACCTAAACTCGACTTCCATAGACATTCACCGTTTCTCCTCGACGCCTTTGTCGTCGTCGTGCTCGACGTCGGCAAGCCGTCTTGATGACCTCTCGCACAAGCCATGATTCCTCCCAAAGACCACAACAAAGCCAACGGAATCCCCTTGACACTGCTAGTGCGCCCGGCCCAAGCAGGCTCGAACTCGTTCAAAAGGCCCTATTGGCACCTTTCAACCACAAGAAGTCAGACTCTGCCCGCATTCTGTCTGATTGTACGTGAATTTCCCTTTTTTTCTCGAGCTCGACAACTCGCCCGGTTGATCTCGTGGCCGATCGTGCCGTCTCCGACTAATGGAATCCAACTGATTCGCCTTTTTTTGCAGTGGCCCCGGTCATAATGACGCCCCGAATGATCAACTCTGCATCTACCGCCAACTCTAGACAGCGCCAGGCTGTCGAGAACGGCACCGTAGGACGTACTCGCGTCGACTTTGCAACGCTCGGACGCGCCCCGCTCAAACTGGGAATGGGCTCGCGCCGTGTAACTTCGCGCGACCTTGAGGTTATGGAGGCTACCGAGGAGCTTTTGCACGCAGAGGTTCCGGAACCAGACGGCGTCGCTTCGAATGTCAGTTTACTTCGCGGCTTTAATGCCACCATACCCAGCGCGGAGCAAAGTCGGACACGGCGGCGACAGATGCGGAGTGTCGATGCGCCCCATATAGGACTCAAGAAGCTAGGCATGAATGCGCGTGGTCTTTTGACAGAGGATGATGACGGACACAGTGTCACCAGTGAGGATGACGTTGTTATGGTGCCTCGAGTAGAGACAGGGCGTAAAGGCAAGAAGCGGCGTGGTCGGGAAAGCTTGAGCAGCGCGAAGCTTCTTGGAAAGGACGAACTATCACGGCAGAAGAAGGAGATTCTACGGGATAAGGAAAATTTGCATGTTCGAAGAGTGCGTAACTTGGTGATTACCCACTGCTTCTCTTGCTCAAATTACTCGACAGAGCTTGATCAACAACGAAATAGCAGAAATAACCAACAAAATAGAAGCATTAGATGTCATTCGAGAAAAACTCGAGCATGATCTCTTGAAGCTTCAGGAGGACGAGCTTGAGTTGGACGATGAATGTAAGTGTTGGCTCACGCTTTGTTTGATACTTCTCTGATGTAGCGCCGTAGTGGAAGGAGTCGGAGAGAGGATGGAATTTGAACAGGCAGCCGGACGGACCGCCAAGGCCAATGGTACTCAGTCCGTTCATGTACCGCAGAGCTCTAGACGCCGCAAAGGACCTTCCTTCCTTCCTTCAGAACACAACGAACTACCACCTGGCGTGGCTTTTATGACCTTAGAAAGCCACACTGCACCTATTGCGGCACTCGATTTCTCTGAGCCTTATGGAACCCTCGTCAGCGCGTCTCAAGTGGATAGTCAACCTATCGTCTGGGATCTCTTCAGTGGAACACAGTCGGGACGCCTCAAAGGCCACACCGGACCCGTCAAGTGCATACAGGTTGAGGATCATGTATGCCTAACGGGTAGTGAAGACGGAGCCATCAGGTTGTGGGATTTACGGAGAGTGGATAACGAGGACGGTTGGGGAGAGGAGGGAGAGTTTGTTTCCCTTAGTGATGTCGCGGAAGAGAGTGAAGATGGGGAGGCCGAGGCTGAGTCACCGACGTCTAACGGTATAAGGAATGGCAAGGCTCCTGCCGACGAACGCGAACAGGCATGTGCCCGGGTCCTTGAGGGCCACACCAAGGCCGTCACATCCCTCTACTTCGAAGACGATTGTTTAGTATGTGACCTCATTTGAATCCGGTTTATGTACTCATGATACGTCTAGGTAACAGGCGCATCAGACAAGACACTTCGCCAATGGGATCTTACCACAGGACAATGTGTAATGACGATGGACATTCTTTGGGCCATCTCTCATTCAACCGCACCGTCGATTCCTGGAATTGCTGCTTCGATAGGCTCTTTCGCTGTGCCCACATCTCCGTTCGCAGACGGCAGCTGGGATATGTATGAGGACTTTGTCGGTGGAGTGCAGTTCTGGGGATATGGTCTTGTGAGTGGTAGCGGCGACGGTGCTGTTCGCATGTGGGACAGTAAGTACCCGACTTTACATCATTTACCACCTGCCTAAATCACGTATTTAGTGCGCACTGGACAGGCCCATCGCACGCTGTTAGGACATACCGAGCCCGTGACTTGCTTACAGTTTGATGAGCTTCACATCGTCAGTGGCAGTTTGGACAAGTCTATACGCGTTTGGGATTTGCGGACAGGCGGCGTATTTGAAACTCTCAAGTATGACCATCCTGTCACGGCTCTTCAGTTTGACACGCGGAAAATTGTTGCTGCCACTGGCGAGAATGGGATCAAGGTGGGTCTTGATGTTGCGCTACAGTCCTTCAATCTAACAGACTCTTCCAGGTTTACAATCGAACGAGCATGCAACACTCCACTCTACTCACGAACGGACACACACATCCGGTATCGCGTTTGCGTTACATGGATCGCTACATGGTTTCGGGCGGACGGGATGCGACTGTCAAGATCTGGTCACTTTAACACACGATGAAAGTAATTATATGCATTAATTTTATAAAGTTATTCGATTCCTTTGCTTACATTCATGGACGCGCGCCAGCCAGCATCTTTCAGTTGTATTATCTTACGCAAGGAAATAGAGACCCATTCGTGCTGCCTCGTGGGCTGGCTGGAGAATCGAGATTTGGTGGTCATGTCGCAATCAGGACTCAGACTGGCTGGTATCGCGTAGTTCTGTCAGTACTTGAGGTAAGTGTACACTGCAGGAACGCCAAGCCCAGCACGTGGCAGGTATTGGATATTTTCACTTTTTTCCCGAGGGTGCGTTCGAAACCCCGACGGTTGAACTTCGAACTCAGGAGGTGTCGGCAGGCGTTATGACGCGGGAACTGCACCAAGATCATGGAGGATTATGGTGGCGCTTCCCAATGGCCATCTCTCCGCCTCCAAGTAGGTTCTGATGTTCTAATTTTATCGGCTGATCCTCTTCCCGATCGCGCGACCCTCACTCTGGCGCAAAGATACGTGCTTGCGCGGTCGAGATACGCGATAATGGCTGTATCGTGATCTCGATGGTTGATATCGCTAGCTCGAAGTTTTTGAATAAGAAGCAGAAGCGCGTGCAATGCTTGGGTTCGTGATCATGGCTTTGCTCTCTGGATTGTTCAAGTCGAAGGGCTCAGAGGCATCCGTTGCCTCTCTGTCCAAGGATGGCTCTCCCCGCCCTGACGATGTCGATGTCGATTTGGAGAAGAGCAGCAGTTTGGGGTTGGGGTTGAAGGACGATGAGGATATTGTTACTGCTGCTTATGATCGCTCGACGGATAAGATTGAGCTTACGCCTATGGAGGCGCTCAGGTGGAACGTGGATGGGGACCAGTCGCCGTTTCCGGAGGTTGCAGCGTGTGTCCCGAATACGGACGATCCGACGATGGAAGTTAATAGTGCGTGGAGACCCCCCAACCGATTTGTGGCTGATGGTGGGATTTTGATCAGCGTTCCGGATGTGGGTGCTGAATACGGTGTTTGTTATTTTGTTTGCGGGGGTTAATCAGTTTTTTTCGTGCGTTTTTTCAAGTTCGTTGGTGCTCGTTTCTGAGTAATACTCACGATGGATATTCTTTTTAGGTTGCGATATGTAAGGGTCTCGTTGGTGGACTGGAGACTTGATTCATTTGATGTTCTGCAGCCGAGTTTGAATTTGAGCTATGTTGTGGCGCAGCTGCTTGTGTTCCCTATAGGTCGTGCGTGGGAGCGCCTTCCTACGTGGCGGGTGGGATATGGACGGTTTAGCTTCCGGATTAATCCTGGGCCTTTTAATATGAAGTGCGTTTCCCTTCCTAGACGAGATACTCGGATTTTTCTGACATACTAATAGGGAACACGCTGTTATTGTGATTTGTGTGAACCTTACGACTGGGACGGCCTATGCTATGGGCTCTTTGGTCGCTATGACTAGTCCGGAGGTGAGCCTTCACATTGGTGTTTATTTGGTTCCGACAATTCATGGTGTACTAGTTCTGGGGAAGAGACTTGGGCGCGGGCTTTGGCGTATGTTACATCATGACGACTCAGTTCCTGGGACTGGGACTTGCTGGCCTCGCACGTCGGTGGATCGTGTATCCTGGTGCGTTTTCCATTAACCTCTGAATGAGCCTCACAAAAAGTTCAATATCACTGGCAGCTGCGCTCATCTGGCCATCGACGTTGGCTTCAACGGTGCTATTCAAGACTCTGCACCAGCCGCAGGAGAACGCGCCCGCGAATGGGTGGACGATCACTCGGTATAGGTTTTACTTTTACACTGTCGTGGGGAGCTTTGTGTGGTTCTTTTTCCCGGATTATATTATGACGTGTCTTTCGACGTTTGCGTTTGTGACGTGGATTGCGCCTACGAATCAGAAGGTTAATACTATCTTTGGGGTGAGTGGCGGCGCATTCTCTCATGGGAAGGCTGACTTTGGGGGTATGGGGTAGATGAACAGCGGTCTGGGGCTGTTGCCTATTAGTTTGGATTGGACCGTCATCTCGTATGCTGGGGCTCCGCTGACTACGCCGTTTTGGGTTACGGCGAACTGCTTTGCTGCGGTTGCCATCTTTTATTTGTTCATTTCTCCGATATTGTACTGTGAGTCTGAGCGCTCTCTCGACGTTTGGGAACTGACCGACCGTGATGGCGTGTTTAGATACTGGGACGTGGTATAGTGATTACTTGCCTCTGATTTCGAGTGCGACGTTTGATAATACGGGAGCTAAGGTTAGTTCTTGGTTCACTTCGCGGGCCAGGGACAGGCTGAAGTTAGAGATACATAGTACAATATCAGCAAGGTTGTGAATGAGGACTATTCGTTCAACCTTGAGAAGTATGAAGCGTATTCGCCAATGTGAGTTCTTTCTCGTCCGTATACTTAGCTCGTCACCGCTGATCCACCTTGTTAGGTATATCTCGATGGTACGCTACCGTCGGCGCTTGCGATTCACAGATGTCGACTGATCGATGTTTCTTTGCATAGGCTTATTCCATTTCGTACGGACTCAATGTGAGTCCACGATCTCAGCTTATCAGTCAGTGTGGCTCAACTCAGGCTTGTATACTAGTTCGCGGCCATTACCGGTATCATATTCCACACCTATCTGTACAATGGCGCCGATATCTGGGCCAAGGTCAGTAGGCGGACCGCTTCCGAAGGGTGTTCTCATGACAGACTTGGAGTACAGTTCAAAAATTCTCGAGATGGTGGGGAGGATATTCATAAGCGACTTATGAATAAGTATAAGGATGTTCCGGACTGGTTTGCGTTCTGTTTCCTGTAAACTTGTTGGGTGTTCATGTCTGTGTAGGTGGTACTTGATTCTCACTGCTTGCACACTCGGTCTTGGTATTTTCACTATCCGGTAAGTGCGAATCAAGGCGAGGCGGTGGCCCGTATAAACGTTACATAGGTACTGGGACACTCAGCTTCCAGTGTGGGGCTTCATTGTCGTAGCTTGGGGTCTCGTACGCGTCTCACGCTGCGATCCTGTTGTTTGGTGCTTACTCGTTTGGCAGGGTGTTGTTATGATCATTCCCGAGGGTATATTGGAAGGGACTACCAACCAGCGTGTGTTCTTGAACATTATCACGGAGCTGATTGCTGGCTATGCGTGGCCAGGGAAGCCTTTCGCCAAGTACGTTCTCTTCGGTTGTCTTGCTTGACTAGGCTAATACGTTCGTGAACAGCATGATGATCAAGTTTTACGGGTACAATTCGATCAAGCACGGACTGGACTTTGCTATGGATTTGAAGCTGGGACAGTACATGTTCGTCCTATTTTTTATCATCGTTGCGTTGGGGAATTGAAGTTGAACGAATAGGAAAGTCCCACCGCGGACGTTGTTTACGGCTCAGATATACAGCAGTGTTTTGGCTGCTGTTGTGCAAGTCGGTGGTAAGTCTTTGTTATCTGGGGACTGTGTGGGAAGCTGAAGATGCGAGTACTAGTTTTCCGTTGGATGCTTGGGAACATCGAGAATCTGTGTGCTACCGATAATCATGCTCGGTTCACGTGCGCGGGTACTCGGGTTGTGTATAATGCTAGTCGTGAGTGTTGTTCGTTCGTTGTTTGTATGCGTACTCAACAGGCTTGTTAGTTATCTGGGGCAGTACGTGATTGCGATGCTTCTATCTCAGCACAGTCTTATTATCATCCTGCTAGCTATCGGTCCTCAGCGCCTGTTCCAAATGGGCCAGACGTATTCGCAGATTATGTGGTTCTTTCTCATTGGCGTACGGTCTCTTTGTCTCTTGCATTGTGTTTGGCGACTCACGGAACGATTGATAAACAGCCTGTCCTTGTGATTATCTTCTACTTCCTGTATAAACGGTACCCGAATTCTTGGTTACGCTATGTCAACCTCCCTATCTTGTGCGTTCTGTTCGTCTACTCGTCTGTTCGTTTACTCATCTGTTCGTTCACTGAATGCGCCGTTCGCAGCTTCAATTCTGCTGGAAACATCCCGCCGGCGAACACGACTCAATACTCCCTGTGGTTTATCGTTGGCTTCATCTTTAACTACTACATCCGGAAGCGGGCGTTCGACTGGTGGAAGAGATATAACTGTGAGCACGATAGCTATTGATGGTTCGTGTTCTAACGATGTCAAGATCTGTTTTCCGCTGGACTTGACACTGGAGTGGCGTTTGCTACTATAATCATTTTCTTCGGATTGTCGTATAACAATATTACTCTTGATTGGTGGGGTAACACTGTGTCGGATAACACATGTGAGTCTCGAGTGCTTTCTGCCGTGGATTTTGTTGATGATGGTTCGATAGACGACACCAAGTCCGTTCCGTGGAGGACGGTGGCGAAGGGGACGCATTTTGGTCCTGGGCCGGGAGAATTTTAGAGTTACGCAACATGAACGAATTCCCGGCCCACTTTTCTTGTAAAATGGCGAGCTGCCCGTCCACTTCTCCCTCGTGCTGCCTGGTATTTGGTATGGGTATGTATTATGCGTATTGCAATCAAACTATCTCGTTTCAACAGACCTACTGTCGCCGAGCCTGAGACAAATGCACCAAATACTGTTCGATGAAGAGGAGGGCGTAGCCAGGATGACAGTCGATCTGAACCTGGCTAAGAAGTCGGAAGCACTTCGAGAGGAAGAGACGCTCTGGCGCCGTAGATACACTCATGCGCTGCACCTCAGGCGATGACTCGGAGACCGGCACACTAGATGCGTAAGTTATTCTACCCAATGCCGATGAATGCGCAACGGGGCAATGGGGAGGTTGAGGACTCCATCATGTGGGCACCAGGAATTCGAAGTGAACGTTTGGACTTGCCTGTTGCTGTTCTCGTGTCATGCAGAAAGTATATGAAAACCGACCTTTGACATATTTCATTCTTATACGGTGAGATACCGACCGTACACAGATTTCAAGAATTGGCCCTTCCAAAGATTTGAGGCGGCCTTGGAAAGAAAAAGTTATTGATTACAGCGTAACCGCTTTCACCGGCACTCCCATCCGTGGGCATCTCACAGTTATATTTTATCTGTTGAATTGGTACTCCAGCGCAGCGCCAATCGCGTTGGGAGGTTATAGTTTTTGGCATGCACGTCGGTGTGACACGTGTGACAACACGTCTTGATTTGCATCCTCCTTCATCCCCGCGCCCGCGATGCTGTTTGAAGTCAATGTATGCGCCTTCTCTCGCGGAAAGGACCTATGTTTAACTGGTATCGCAGAAAAAGCAGCTACACCGTTCCGAACGTGTCAAGGGCATCGATTTCCACCCGACAGAGCCATGGGTGCTCACTGGGCTGTACAACGGCACCGTCATCATCTATAACCACGACACTGGCGCAGTCGTCAAGACATTTGAAGTCTCCGAGGTGCCGGTGCGCTGCGTCAAGTTTATTGCGCGCAAGAACTGGTTCGTTGCGGGCTCGGACGACTTTCAGCTACGTGTATACAACTACAATACCCATGAAAAGGTCACCGCGTTCGAGGCGCACCCGGACTACATTCGCTGTCTGACGGTACACCCGACGTCGAGCATTGTGCTAACAGGGAGTGATGATATGACGATCAAGGCTTGGGACTGGGACAAGAGCTGGAAAAACATACAGGTGCGCGCTTAGTGCGCAGAGGGAAATCAGTTTAACACTTTGACAGACATATGAGGGACATACACATTATATCATGAATCTCGCCTTCAACCCAAAAGACGCCAATACCTTTGCCTCCGCCTGCCTCGACCGTACCGTCAAAATGTGGTCTATTGGTTCATCTACGGCCAATTTCACTATGGATGCTCACGACAAGGGCGTCAACTATGTCGACTTTTACCCCGGCGCAGACAAGCCTTACCTTGTTACTGTGGGCGACGACAAGACTGTCAAAGTCTGGGATTACCTATCCAAGAGCTGTGTTCAAACCATGGAAGGACATACGAATAATGTCTCTTTTGCCGTGTTCCATCCTAGCCTGCCGCTGATTATTAGTGGTGCTGAGGACGGGACGATCAAGCTCTGGAATAGCGGAACGTACCGACTGGAGAACACCCTCAGCTACGGCCTTGAACGCGCCTGGTGTATCGCCCTCCGGAAAGGCGCAACAGAAGTGGGTGTGGGCTTTGACGAGGGTGTGGTGGTCATCAAGCTCGGTCGGGATGAGCCCACATTTAGCATGGATCCCTCCGGCAAGCTCATCTACACACGGAACCAGCAAGTGCTATCTGGGAACGTGCAGATGCTGACCGCACCTTCTGCGGATGGCGCGCGCCTTCCACTCGTGCCGAAAGAAATAGGCTCGACGGAAATATTTGCGACCGCCCTCATCCACTCCCCGAATGGTCGCTTTGTCACTGTTGTTGGTGACGGCGAGTATATCACTTATACTGCCCTGGCCTGGCGGAACAAGGCGTTTGGAACGGGCCTGTCGTTCGCGTGGGGATCAGACTCGAATACTTACGCCGTGCTTGAAAACAAAGTCAAGATAAAGGTGTA
Source organism: Hymenopellis raphanipes (assembly GCA_036872995.1). Classification (NCBI taxonomy): domain Eukaryota; kingdom Fungi; phylum Basidiomycota; class Agaricomycetes; order Agaricales; family Physalacriaceae; genus Hymenopellis; species Hymenopellis raphanipes. The sequence goes on from JAYMDG010000001.1 coordinate 1,272,045, forward strand.
CAAAAACTTTCGCGAGCGGGGTGGTGCTGGGATGAAGGGCGCGGGTAGTTTTTCTATTGATGGTATTCATGGTGGACCGTTGTTGGGGGCTCGGGGGCCTGGATTCGTGATGTTTTGGGACTGGGAGACTGGCGAGATTGTGAGAAGGATTGATGTGGATGCTCAGAATGTGTTTTGGTCGGGGAGTGGAACGCTTGTTGCGATCACGGCTGCGGATTCGTACTACATCCTCAAGTTCAACCGGGAAGCATACGAGTCAGCAGTGGAAGAGGGTGCGGAGATTACGGATGAAGGTGTAGAGGAGGCATTTGAGATTGTCGCCGACGTTCCGGATAGGTATGCCAAATTCCTACTTCTTTGTACTCTTATTCACCCTTTATGCAGCGTGAAAACAGCGAAATGGGTCGAAGACTGCTTCATCTACACAAGTGGTTCGAAGCGGTTATGCTACTTTGTCGGATCCGAAGCCTACACCATCAGCCCGTTCGACACACCACTCTTCCTCCTTGGCTACATCCCCGCACACAACCGCGTCTACCTTGCTGACAAGGACCTCAATGTCTACGGTTACTCCCTCTCCCTTTCCGTCGTCGAGTACCAAACCGCTATTCTTCGTGGGGATATGGCCCTCGCCGAAGAAATACAGGCCAACATTCCTAAAGACCAACTGAACAAGGTCGCGAGGTTCTTGGAGGCGCGCGACTTGAAGGAGATGGCGCTGCAAATAACGACGGACCCGGACCACAAATTCGATCTTAGTCTACAGTTGGACGACCTGGATGCGGCGCTGGAGATTGTGAGGACCGTTCCGGAGATCGAGGCGGAGATCAAATGGAAGGCACTGGGTGACCGTGCGTTGGAAGCGTGGAGATTCGAGTTGGCGCGGGAGTGCTACGAACGTGCGGGGGATCTCAATGCGCTGATGTTGCTGCTGTTGGCGACTGGGGAGAGGCCGGGCCTGGAGAGTCTTGCGGCCAAGGCGACAGAGAAGGGCCAGAACAATTTGGCGTTTGCGACGCTCTTCCAGCTGGGCGATGCCAAGTCGTGTGTGGATCTGCTGGTGAAGACGGGGCGCGCGCCGGAGGCGGCGTTGTTTGCACGGACGTATGCGCCGAGGTGAGTTTTTTTTCGTTCGGTTGATGTGCGGTGTGCTGATGGGGTTTGTGTGAAGTCAAGTACCCAAGGCGGTGGACGCGTGGCGGGGGGAGCTGAAAAGCAAGGACCGGCCAAAGGTGGCTGCGTCGATTGCGCATCCGGGGGCGAATAAGGAGCTGTTTGAGGAGGGGTGGGAGGATGCGCTGGCGAAGGAGTCAGGTATGTTCCATTCTATTGGAGTGTGGGTGATTGCTGATTGTACACCGTCACTGTAGAGTCGGCGGTGGGCGTCCTGGTTGATGCATAGATGTTTTTTTGTTTGTTGGTTCGTATATATATATTTTGCTGGACTGGATTTCACGATATGTGTTTGTTCGTCGTGGAGTATACGATGTCTACAAGATGAGGATGCTAAACACCCACGGCAAGGACGCGCCAAGATCCACAGTTTCTCTAGCATCCTCGTCGACCTCGAGAGTCACTATCCTGGCTCTAAATGTTCGAGTCGGAGACAGTCATTCGCCTTGAAGCTAGCCTACATGTTCCTGTAAATGCCGTCGACCCAAGGCAGAGACGCCTGGTAAGTGATCAGTGTTCAGTCGTAATGCCTCTTACATAGTACTCTAGGCGGCTTCCCTGCTTGAATCACTCCTACGCGCTCCTGCTTCAACAACGACCGTTTCGAAGTCTCCCAACAATCAGAAACACAAGCCACTAACCTCCTTCGACGTCAATTCCTTGACGGCGCTACCTGAGGAAGGTGGGTGATGCTCCTAAGTCTTCAATACTAGGGACGCATCGTAGCTAGGTGGTTGGCATACGCCACATTCACAAGCGTCGAGGTAGGACCCGGAAAGCGGCGGTCTTCACTTCGAAGGAGGGTGCCGGTGTTGATGATGGAGCATGTATTGCATTCCATTTGGGAATGACATCGACAGCCCGTTTTGGTACATTGAGGACCGTCGCAGAAGATAATCAGTGAAACACGAGCAGAAGACTATCGGTGGAAAGAGTGCTGTCTACACAACACAGAGCGAGGATATTCAGCCATCATACTTCTTCGCTGTTTGAACCGTTCTCCATCATGCCAGCCGGTAGTTTCGTGGTGCTTGCTTTGCGGCAGTAAGAACACATTCATTCGTCGTTTTCGTTGCAAAATAAATTATAATATACATGTACAGGCGGGTGCAGAAAATGGGGGGGGGGGGCGGCGGCGGCGGCGGGGGTTAATATTTGATATCAGATTCAAAGTACAAAAAAACGGCCGCGGCGGTAACAAGCAAGAGCGCTAGACCTCTCTCTGATTCATCCAGCATCCGGAAGCAAAGGCCTCCAGAAAGGCTCTTGCGGTGGTGTCGGCAACGCGTGGCTCGTCGCTCCAGAGCCTGCACGTCCCACCCTGAATCTTGTTCAAGCAGAAACGAGGTGGGCCGTGTGCTGATGCCATGATCCCAATGTCAATGCGCGCAAAGAGACGGTATGTGGTAGAAAGCGGACCACCCACTGCTCTCTCAATGTTGATGAGACGTTCGTAGACACGCGACGCAAATCGACGGATCTCCACCTCAGCCTCGAGTGAGTATTCTGCCTCGCCGCCAAGCCAGCGATTGCTTCGACTCTTTATCAAGTCCTCTGATGGAACACAGTCATTGAGTAAGCTTGAGAATGAATTGTGAGTACATTGCCTGCTACTATTAAGAAAGAAGTAGTCTTACCTGATGTTCCTGAGGGGAGCAGTTCGCCGAGAGGTCATACGCGCTACAGAGTAGTCTTGTGCCTCCTGGCGCCCAGGCACAGTATGGAGTTCGTCAATCAAAACGCCGTTGACGAAGAAGACGCGGACTTGGCCAACGCTGATCAAAGCATCGTTGTACGGTACAGCGTGGTACATTGGGACGAATGGATCACCGGTGGCCTTTGTGACTTCCATATTCTGCTTCCAAGACTCCTGGAAGCGCTCGACATGAGACTGTTCGTTGCCAAATCCGAAACGTGCAGACTTTTGCTGCAGAGCAGAGTCGGGCATGAAGACCTTCTGAACGTCGGAGGTAAAGTCGCACTTGATGACGTGCGAGTAATTCCTGAGCAAGTCGATGCCCTGTTCAACACTCGAAACATGCACTGGTACCTCAGCACATCCACCCGCGTTCACGATCGCGCGGCCATACAGCAATGTGTTGATGTATTTGCGGGCGGTCAACATCAAAGCGCTAGGGTTTGGCCAGAAGAACAATCCCTTCGACACCAGATCCTCAATACTCTTAAGCGCATCCAGGGTGTGAGGTCCTGCGAAAGGTGAAGACTCATCACCGCTGCCGGCATTTGTCAGCCTGGCATTCAAGGGGGTGAAGTTGAGAATGACTTCGGCGCCTTGGATGTCCAACCACAACCGGTCGTTGGGGTCCCGTGCTGTCAAAGCACGCATTAGAGGACCGGAGGGGACATAGTGAATGTCGACACCCTCCAGCCAGAAGCACCGCGAAATCTCGATCTATGTTAGAAGACATCAGTAGTGAACAGTTATCTGAATGCAGACAAACATACCCATTCATGTAGGTAGTACCTGATGATAGTACTGCCTGATTGACCTTGCACGCCCAGAAAACCGACCATTCGGCTCATGAAAGGCAGCTCGCGGACATACATATCCCAACTCAACGCCTCGACGTTTGACAGATCCACGTCCCTGTGACAGAAGTAAGGCAACCTAGTGTGCTTCTTCTCCATATCCTCCATCACGTTGCGGTCCCATAAGTCGGGCTCACTATACATCGACCAAACTGCGACGATCATCCTCTTAGGCATTCTTGCCTTTGGATGGCGAGGGAATGCGGCCGTACGACCGGCCGAGTCGAGTTCGCGGACACGATAAAAAGTGAATGGGTCGACGGGCTGTGAACGTTGGGGTTCCACAGACAGACGCTCCATAGATCCTGCCATCAACGTGTCATCTCTCTCGTCGTCCTCGGGCGTCTGTTGTGTGCCAGAAGGACCTGGCGTTGCGTTGCGTTGAGGGGAGCGAGGTTGTTGAGGGAGAGGTGGGAACTGAGGAGGATAGCCAGCAGGGGGAGGAGCAAAGCCGGGAGGAGGAGGAAAGGCGGCAGCAGGCGGAGCATAGACTGCTACTGGGAGGTAGCCCACAAAGCCCGGGTAGCCTTGGGGAGGAGGAGGAGGAGGAGGAGGTACCGCCTGGCCAGCAAGAGCTGCTGCTAGCGCTTGCGCTCTGTTCCAGGATGGGGGAGAGGGTTCACCAGGCTGAGAAATAGGCGGGAAAACAGGCACTTCATCTGGATTCCAGTTCTTGTCTTCTGTCTGCGCAAAGTGGCCATCGCTGAATGGCGAACGAGGATGCCTGGCTAATGTTCTGACATTTTCAACCCACGCCTTCCACTGTTCCTCCTTCTTTAATGCCTCGAGGAATTGGCGCTTTTTGTTAGGTTTGTAAGCACTCTGGCCGCCCTCAAGATAGACGTAAATCGATTTGAAGAATCGTTTTAAGTCGTCGTCCGTCGCCTGTACTAGCATCTTGGCGCCCTTGATGTTGTACATCACGCACTTCTGGTTGCACCACTCGTGCACGTGGTCTTCAATGTGAGCACGGAAGGTGGCGCGCACATCGATGTACGCATCCATTCTGTGCTCAGGCGGGTGCGCACACTCATGGCCACAGCGTGAGAGACCGTCTATTCCAACCGGAAGGACCATTAAATCAAAGACGAGCTTCAAAAGGAAGGAGTTGAAGTTGAAGACACTAGATATAAAATAATCAATTATTGCGTAGGTGAGCAATGAGATGAACTTGCAGTACTTGATGATGGCGGTCAAGCTGTAAGCCACTACGATCCCCATCCGATTCTGATCAACCGGCCGAAGCGGAGCGAAAGTCACGTGCCATGTTGAATGAAGCGCGCCACAATCAGTGGCAGTGCTCAGGAATACGCCTAACTCCGTCTACCCCACCCGTCAATACCGTCAACCGTGTCGACGGTATGCAGGTACGAGTCGGTACACGGTATGGAAAGAATGCCGTCTAATAGGGAGCGAGGGTATTCAGCCATAGCAGCCAGTGGGAGGTACCTAGCAGTGCTAGCATGACCGGGAGACCGTCAAAGGCGACATTATACTTCTTTGCTGTTTCAATTTGAAACATTCTCCAGGATCAGCTGTCAGCCGGTAGTTTGATGGTACTGGCTTTCCGACTGTAAGAATACATTCATTCTCTTCTGATACTGGGATTCAGTTACTTTTGGACCCGCTTTTGGAGAGGAAACGAACAAATATGACACTACGACTTCATGGTCTTCGACAACCCCGAATACTCGATAAATTCTTGACTATGTACGTGGGATTAGAGAACGAGCGAAATCCGGCAACACCAACAGTGGACAGTCCTTCTTCATCTCCAAACAGGTCCCAGAACGACCGTTCTGAACGGAAAGAAACGCACTCGGTAGGCTAACATACTGTTACATCAGTTTGCCAAACCGCGAAGTTCCAAGACGTTCTGCGATGTTTTCGAGAGTTCTGTCAAGCGTACTATGGAAGAAGCAAGCCATCGAGGACCTGTGTTGATATCAATACTACAATTGATAGCGGAGCCTCAAGCACCGGTCTCGATGGCACATCATATGATCCAACGGCGTCGTATAAGAGTGAGCGAGAAGGAATCCAATTAATTCAAGCTGAATTCACTATGAAAGCTTTCGTCCAGCTTGTTTGCCTCGTTGCTGCTGCAACCAGCGCCTCTGCCTTCTCTCTTCCAGAGGTACCTCTGCATCCTTTTATTCGGCTGACCATGCACTCACCCGCCGCATCATACTTAGATTCGCTCAGACCAAACTTGCGCCTCACAAAACCAAACAGTCGCCCTCCTCCGCGCCTACAAGGCCTCGGTGCACGACCACTTCTACACCACCAGCGTGACCCAGATGGAGCACGCGATTGTCGAGTCAAGTTACCAATCCCAAGGCGACGCCGGCCGTATCTTCCCCACGCAAGTCTCTGACACCACGCCGCTGTACCGCGCATACAGCTCAGCCGCCACGAATAACTTCTATACCGCATCTCTAGCAGAAAAGAACAGTGCGGTGGCGAATCACGGTTACGCCGACAAGGGCATTACAGGCTACATTTATGCGACCCAAATCTGTGGCACGGCGCCGCTGTATAGGGTGTACAATCCTACGGTGACGGATCATTTTTATACGATGTCGGTGGATGAGAGGAACAACGTTATCACTAATTCCGGATATATCGACGAGGGAATCACTGGGTATATGTTCCTGGCGTAGTTTGACTTTGTATTCAATATTTCTGGTTAACACAAGAGTTCGATGATATCTCAGTCTCCCCGCCTTGAAGAAACAGAAGCGCAGTCCTCCCAAGGAAGATAGGAGGATTTAATAATGTAAGTGACGTTTAATGTTTATGTATTGATTCAGTCTACAGATACAGACATAAATACTAGGTAGTAATGTCCAGTTAAATATCGGGATTAGCATACTAGAAGGAGGTGTAATAAATGTAGCGACGAAAGCAAGCAGCACAAAATTAGGCAATCAGTACAACAACTAGACAGTATGAGAACAAGGTCCGAAATAGTGAGAAGCAAGAGGAAAAAAGTCCAAAACAAGCGATCTGAATCTCTGTGATGTCGTATGCCGGAGAGAATCTCCGCTCTTTGCGTTGAACGCATCACGTCTACGGAGCGTTGGACGAGAAGCATACGCCCGCGAAATACTGTACTCTTTGGTCAACTCCTCCTGCAAGTGGCGCGGTGCCGGAGCAACATTCTCTGATTGTCTGCGAGAGATTCTCTTCCTGCCGTCGCATTTACCCGAAGGTCTGAGAGTGCTGGTGACGTTCTGAAGAGGAAGTAGGGGTGCAACAGATTTCGAGTCAGCCTCCGGCGTAGTCTTCTTGAATGTGGGCAGAGTGATAGAGAAAGAGGGAGAATGAGCATCAACGTCAAAGTCTATAATGGCAACTTGAGCTTCAGCTGATATTGGTCCGATTTGAACGACGGTAGCTTTGGTGGCGGTGACCGCTAAGACAGCGGCTTGTGATTCCTTGGGTATAGCGACACACTGCGCTGTGCAAAGGAGTGCGAGCTCAAGGCTAGCAAGCGGCGAATCTCGTAGTAAAAGATAGGGAGTAGAGGGCGAGGTGCCCGAATTTGAACGTAGAATAGATGCCTGGCACGTCAAATCTTGAACATTGACAGTCGCGGAAGATGAACATACAGAGCTGCCTGACTGCGTGTTAGAAACGTCCCCAAAAGTGGACTCAACCTGCGCCTTTTTCAGTATAGGCGTGGTAAGAAGAGGAGCCAACTCACGATGCAAAATTCTTCATCCTCTTTAACGCGACGTTCACCAATTGTCGTCCTGGATCTAACCAAGGACCGGAAACCAGAGCGGAGAGTGCGAGGGATAGAGCGAAAGGATAGTGTACGGTGCATTGTCGTGGTAAGAGGTTAAGGAAGGAATGGTCTCGTTTCGTATGTTACGAGAGCTATAAGTAGTGCTCCTATTGCGAGGTTCTCAGACAATGATCGGTAGATGACTCGGCCTTCAGAGGGCGTACATCGACGAACGTGTAAGGGAGCATAGTCTGTGGTTCAGCAAGTCAATTAGTTCGGTCGACTTGTTGAGGAATAACTTACTTGTACGTTTCTCTTCATAGAAACTCGACGGGCGTCGATACCGTCGGTCTGGGAAAGCACTGCATTTGAGGCGCACTGAAACTTTGTGAAGATTCGTCAAAGCGCCACACTAACAGAGCATGTGACACTCACTCCGGGTAATCGCGTCTATCAGAATTGGACGGCGAAAGTCCACGCCTCAACCAGTAGTGAACTAAAATAGTGCGTAACATGCTATTTACTAACGAAAAAGGGAACCTTGACACGACCGCTCTTACACCGTTCTCAATCAACCCACGAGGCAGTTAGTGTGTGAATGTCCTTGAAGCGAGCAATTTAAAGGCACTCACGAGTCGCTGGCGTGTCAATTCCCTTACTCTTAATCCAGCATCATCGCCATGTCTAAAGTCATCGGCGGAGGATGCCTCTGCGGCACTATACGCTACGAAATCGAGTTTCCCGATGGGACACAGTACCCACCGTTAGTCCTCCAATTCCCCCTGTACGCTCTCCTCACCATCGTTCAACGCCAGCACATAACAGGCCAATGCACACAGTACCAAAACACTTGGGCGCCTTGATCGAATATTTTATCAGCGCCACGGCCTTCAACGTCACTTGGATTGGAAACGCACAAACCAAGTACTCCGCCACGCCAGGACTCTGTGTCAGGACCTTCTGCAACCAACGCGGGTCCTGGCTTTCGTGGGCTGACGAACGAAAACCCGATCACTTGGGTTTTTTGACGGGCACTGCTTTGGATGTCTGAGAGAAGGGAAGAGCTCGATCATCAGACTTTTGCATTGGGTTCATTGAGGGTGTAACCTATTATCAAGGAGGGAAAACGCTGGGCGGGGCATATCGGAGGCAAGATGTAGGACGTCTGAAAGCAAGGAATAGCCGCTCTAGGAAGTGTCATCACAAAAAATGTCCAATCATAGCTTGGCCTAGTTAGGATCCCAATCCTAGCTGCGCCTAATTAGGCGAGGCAATCCTAACTACGGCCTAGCTAGGATCGCTGCTCATAATTAGGCCTAGCTAGGATTACATTCGTAGTTATGAACGCGATCGTAGTTAGGCCTAACTAGGGCATAGGTAGGCTATACTTTCCCCGTATATACTGCATAGTCGTGTCCTAGAAAAGGCCAAGTCATGAATGCACGGCCTTGCTAGGTGCGCGCTTAGCTGTAATCAGAGCATCGTTAGGGTACAATTTCACTGTATCTACTTGATACTCATGTCCTTAACAAGACCTAGTCATGAATGCACACCTAGTTAGGGACAGCTAAGCTATAACCAGAGAGTACATATCGGACAGCATTCCACAGTCTTACATGCGTTGAAAATTTCGAATGATATTGTATTCCCAACTCTACATGTACAATGTAACAAAAAGCAGCTCTACTTGTATCCGGAAGAGAGGACTCATGGTAGACAAACGGAGAGTCATCACGCCGGCGACCACAAGTGTGCCCGAGGCGATGACTATCTGAATCTCTATTACTGCATGAATGGTGAGACCAATGGACTAGACGTCGGATAAATAGGTAGGGGATTGAGCTCGTGGACCCAGCAAAGACGCGTCGAGTCGTCAGAGTTGTCCCGCCCCCGTGAATGCGCCAAACGAGTGCAGTGCGGTCCACGACGTTGAGCACCCGTTGCCGGATCGTGTCGTCCCAACACGCTGCTCAGGGCTATCGTTGAGCGGGGGGGAGGGAGCTCCCGGTCATGGACATTGGCAGCTTCGCGCGGAGAGAGGGGAAGGAAAGTTACACCTGCTAAACTACAAGGGTGTTTAGGTCCTGCGCAAGTAACACCAAATGCAGAAGGCAACGTACCAACCAATAATATCGTACATCGAGACGATTATCCTCGGTTACACTGATATGGTCGTAACCTGGACGCCTTGAGCATATCGCCTTTGGTGATAGCGACAATCGTGGTACACACCGTCGCATGCCGCCGACACCAAGACGTTCAACTGAATGACTGTCATGCTACAGAACAGTTTTCTCGTCGTTGTCGCTATTGCGTGGTCTTGAGCGTGGTGGTGGTAAGTGCGATCTAGCGTTGTGCTACCGTCACGCATATGGCGCTTGTTTACGTGTGGCTACGACCTGAGTCGGGCAGTCGGTCCACGTTCGCTGGTAGATCGGCGGGAGGCGCGAGAGGAAACCCCATTTCGACTCGGCTGGAAGATGAATAGCCTGTTTCTCCTTCCACTCACGGCTGCCATATGCCGGCCCAACTTTAAGTTCGTAGTGCTTGTTCCTCCTTCTTGGTTTACACGTCCAACACTCCCACGTGGCCCACGTACATAACTCCGAGTGCTACCGTCGCGCAGACGGCACTTTGGTAGACGCGACTGCGACTTGCAGTCAACCAGGGGGTCCTGGCTATCGACTTGTAGTCGAATGGTGGTGACAGGTCTTCAATGGCACCATGAAGGATGCCCATCGCCTGGTCTTTCATTGGACAGGTAAGCCACGACCAAGACGCGCGGTGTCCGTACTCACCAAGCATATCCGCGTCGGGACTACAGGATGAAAGTGCGAATACATGCAATATTTTTCCATCGCCTCGACCCACTCCTCTCAGTTAGGTCTTCCGCATTTTATGCCTGGATTTTCAGCGTTCGGGCTACGTGCTTGGATGGCGGGGCCGGCGATGTACGTCAGTCGGCGCGCAAATGATCCATCTGAATCAGAATGGTGGGGAAAGTCGGCTTCGGGTCGTCCAGGAATGAGCGTAGAAGGTGCCTGCTTAGGCGTCGCTGCGACATGAAGTCGGGCAGTGGGTACACGCCGCCTGGAACTTCATCCACACATGCCGATTTGCCGATGGGAGGCTTGAGCCAAACAATGCCAACAAGACTTGGCGCGTCATCCCATCCCGTCCTCTCTTTCTCTCTTACCACCACCATCTCGAGCTCGGATACAGTCCGGCCAGGATGGATGGCCCGCGGTCGACTGCATGTCGTCGCTGCACGTTCCCGACGTCTGACTCCATGTCGGCGCCGTACCCTAGCTTGTGGCCCATCACCACGCACCGCCCACGACGACGACAGCGTCACTCCGTTCTACAATGGCCCCGCTTCCCGCATCCGCCTATCCCAAAGTGCTCTCGCAATCCCTGCCTGCCACGACGACAGCTTCCGTGCTCGCAATAACCGCCACGCTAAACCATCACCTCCCTCGACGGCGACTTTCACAGTCGGAAGGACAACAGCGCGTTCTCTACTCGACTGCAAGCTGACAACGCACTTATCGGCATTATTTGTACGCGTCGCACGGAATATATGCGCCGGATTAGTGATGAATGGACTCTAGGCGGTAGATTCGTAGGACACATGTCCGATTCCTCTGTGCCCTTAGAATGTGCATTGATGTGTCGCTCCAGGTGGTTGGCACATACCATCGCTTGTCCACCTCAAATCTGCTTCTCCCGACCGGTACGCGGCTGGGTTGCTCTACTTAACGATGAGCTCTCTGATCAAAGTTTCTAGTCGTATGAACAGTGCTGCACCTGCATTTGTTGGATATCGCCATGTTTGTCGGCGTGGAGCTGCATATGAAGGGCCGCTTCCAGCCGTCCAGTGTTTTACTAATCTTTTTCCGTAGAGTGTGTGCACGACGAGCGTCGAGAGGACCTCGGCGTTCGCGATAGAGTGTGATGACCTGTACTTATACTGTTGGATGTCGGGTGCATAGTCTTGCTGCCACCATCGGGTCTTGACGGAATGATGCGTGAGTGCGTACAAGCGCTGCTCACCCTGGCGTCGATACTGACAAGGTTCGAGAGGCTTTGTTTAGGAAACAACCAGGGGGTCGTCGCCTTATCTTCAACGTTATGCATGTCTGACTCGGGGGCATCAGTCCGCGCTATAGGGATGCTGACCCTCTGCATGGACGATACGCTGTGGCGCCTCTCCGCCCCCGCCGCCGCCCCGAAAACACGGACTTGAAGGACGTCTATCGTGTAGACCCAGCAGTCTCATCCGAAAAAGGTGAGACTTTTACTTGTTATATGCTTCAACTCGGACTGATGTTTAGCGTCTAGATGCGCGGAGATTGTGAGAGAGGGCGGATATGTCGTGCTTATGGACCTGTGACACGCTTGATGCGGTTGGGAGCCTAGACAGCAGTAGTCACCTTCGAACGGATTGTTTATATGTCAGTGGAAATGATAGTTTTTTCTGCTCTTAGCGTGTTAGTGAAGTGTGCAGCCTATATGTAGAGTGGTAGTAGCAACCTATGCAGCCATAGCATACACCTATTTAGTTCATAGCCTCTTCGTAATTTGACAGTAATCTGGATTCTGGATATAGTTTGGGTGTAGCTTAGCCTAGGCTTACGCCTAGGTTGGCTCTAGCAACCTTGGTATGCACATACATTCTGTGTAGTAGTATCATAATTTGAAGCTAACAAGGCCTTGGGGTGATCGTAGCATGCACATACCTTGGTCATAGCATGTCCATAATTTGATGCTAGTCTAGTTGTAGGTCGGCCACGGCTGGTGCCTGGTTTCGACGTATTCTGGTCATAGCTCGCGCATCCGTTGTTCGTACTTGACCCATACTATGGCCTTAGCTGGTCCGGGGCATCGTAAGTACGCCTAGTTCACACATAGAATAGGACAAATTTGACTTAATTTAGGCCCTAATTACAGCATAGTTTGTGCATAACTTCACAAGGGGGGTTTCTAAGTTATGCCAAACAAGGATTCCATTCCTAACTACGTGTAGCTAGGCCGAGGGGTCCAAGTTAGGCATAGGTAGGGCTAAGGTAGGTTCGGACATTTTTTGTGATGTGTACAGGCATGACGCGATGAGCATTATCGTGTTTGTTTGGCGTTTGTGCCGGAATGCTTCGGGTTCAAAACCAGGCAATATGGTCAAGATCTCGTCGTCGTCGGAAGTCTGAACGATATGATATGGTCCGTCCACTCGCGAACGATCTGGCGACATTTGATTTGGCGGGTCAAGGATGCCCTGCTTTCGATTTATTCACGGTATGGTACTCCCAGGGAGTAACGTTATCAATGGGCTCGAAGAAGGATCCGCAGATGTGACACAATGAATCAATGTTTTCTTCCAGTCGGAAAGCGAGTACCCACCAAACTACCGTGATCATGGAGAGTGTTTCAAACTGTAAAGAAGCATGATGTCCAACTAGATGGTCTCCTGGCCATGCTAGCGCTGCTGGGTACAGCGGAATCCGCCAACACTAACAGCCCGCATTCGTGAACTCGAACATGTCCCAGAACGAGCATCCCTTCCGCTTCCAAACGGAAAAAATCATAACCTGTCCCACATCAGGATGTCAAACCGCAAAGTTCCAAGAGGTTCTGCGATGTTTTCGAGAGTTCTGTCGAGCGTACTATGGAAGAAGAACCATGGAAGCCATCGAGGACCTGTGTTGATCCCAATACAGAATTGATATCGGAGCCTCAAACACCGGTCTCGATGGCACACCATATGATCCAACAGCGTCCTTTAATAATGAGCGAGAAGGAATCGAGTGATTCAAGCTGCAAGTGGTCATGAAAGCTTTCGCCCAGCTCGTTTGCCTCGTTGCTGGTGTAATCAACGCCTCTGCCCTCTCTCTGCTAGAGGTACCTGCATCCTTTCACCTGAGTGACCCCGCACTCACTGCGACATTACAGATTCGCTCAGACCAAACGTGCGCGCCGCAAAACCAAACAGTCACCCTCCTTCGCGCCTGGCAGCCCAAGGTGTGGGACCACTTTTACAGCACTAGCGCACAGCAAGTGGAGAATGCGATTGTCAATTCGGGGTACCAATCCGAAGGCGACACTGGGCTCGTCTTCCCCACACAAGTGGCTGACACGACTCCGCTGTACCGCACATACAACCCAGGCATCACAGACCACTTTTATACCACGTCTTTGGATGAGAGGAACGACATGGTGACAAATCACGGTTATGTCGATGAGGGAATTACGGGCTACATTTACGCGACCCCGATTTGTGGGACGTTGACCGGAACACTATTACAGACCTCCGTAACGCACGCGAGAGCCACGCGAGGTTTGCGATTTCTCGATCCGCACCGCGATTGAGTCCTTCGCGCCGTACCGCCTCCCGATTACAGAATCAATCAAGAATAGAAGTGTCGAAATTGTATGCCAGTTCATCAGAGTCACCTTTGGTTTGCTGGTGCTAATAGCCTTCTCAGTATCCCGATTGTTTCTCCGCCGAAGGAGGAGCAAAGCATTCTCGGTATGCCTACCGCGGAGCCTTCGTCATTGACGATCGTCGCGCTACTGAGACAACGCGATCATGAATAGCCAAGTATCAAGGGGCGGCGCGTTTGAATACTCAGTGCGCATTTTCAACAGACGGGAAAGCGAATCGAAGGCGATTCAAACGCGACTCGACCGAGTATAAAGCAACGCTAGATTCTACACTAAATTCTCCACTACAGGTCATACACACTTCTTCTTCTCATCTTCAGCTTCAATCATGAGCACACCTCCCGTTTTCCACCAAGCTCCCAATGCGGGCGAGACCACTTTCACCATCCCTCCTGCTGTCTACCAGCCTTTCCATGCTGCCGAGGATCTAAGGCCCCGTCTCTCAAATCGAAGGCGTCGACCATCGTTGGACGCTCTCCTTCAAATCGGAGGCCAGTAGTCGCGTTCTCGAAAAGTTGCCCTGGGATGGCTATCTCGAGGAGGACGTCCCGGACAAGACGCAGGGAACGGTCATGCGAGACCTCCGCCACATCGTCTTTACAATTTACCACAGACTATTTGGAGTCGTTTTTCTCACCAACCTAGCGATTTTGATTGCTCTATTGGTGTATGGTGTTAATTCTCAGAGACTGGGATTGATTGCGGTGGCCAACATCTTTGTCGCCATTCTTATGCGACAGGATTATGTCGTGAACGCGTTCTTCTTCCTTTTCACATCTGTTCCTCCTTCGTGAGTCTTACCAGTGATGCATTCTATATTTGTCTAACCCGTGCGTTTCCAGATGGCCGCTCTGGTTCCGTTTGTTGATGGCAAGAGTTTATCATCTTGGCGGCATCCATTCAGGCGCCGCGGTTTCTGCAACACTGTGGCTCGCTGTTCTGGCTGGACAAGGAACTAGGGAACTAGCACGAAGCAGTGGAGACCGGGTATGTTTAACAGCAGCTATTATTTACTCTCATAGTTTCTCATACGACCCTCTTACAGATATCTGTCGCCACTGTAGAAATCACTTGGATTATCCTCATGTTCCTCGTGGGAATCATTGTCTTCGCTGTCCCCAGTCTCCGATCGAAAAGCCACGATACCTTTGCACGTGCGCACAGGTTCATGGGCTGGACCGCGACCGCCCTTGTATGGGCTCAAGTTGTTTCACTCACCAACGACTGGAAGGGCGACGCGTCTTTGGGATACGCGCTTGTCCACTCTGCGCCCATGTGGCTTATGGTCGTCATCACAGGTCAGGACACTTCACAGTCTCATTGACATACCAACTAACATACTCCAGGTTCACTCATACTGCCATGGGCTCGTCTCCGGAAAGTCCCTGTTCGCCCGGTGGTTTTGTCTGATCACGCTGTTCGCCTATTCGTCAACTACAAAGGTGATTTGATTCATCCTACTATCTTGCAGGACTGTACTTACACACATCCTAGTGTTCGGATTCCACCCACGTCCGGTGCCGGGATCGTTCAGTCGCGTCTCGCTGGACCCTCTGAATGAATGGCATGCATTCGCTAATGTCCCGGTCCCAGGGACTGACGAGTTCTCCCTCGTTGTCTCTCAGGCCGGTGACTGGACCAAACAGCTCATTCGCAACCCGCCGAAAGAAATCTACTTCAGAGGCACGCCGGTGGCGGGTGTTCTACGGGTCAATATCATGTTCCGTCGCGTTGTTTTCGTTGCGACGGGAAGCGGGATCGGACCCATCGCGCCTTGCCTTTTCGAAAAGCGTCAACCTGCTCGGCTGTTGTGGACTGGCGCAAACATTCTAAAGACATTTGGAGATGATCTTGTCAATTCCGTGAAGGAAGCTGACCCCGACGCGTGCATCTACGGTGAGCATGACGATTGGCCTGTTCAATTGACTGTTTTCTGATATATGTGTCTCTCCAGATACGCGCGTTCATGGTCGTCCTGACATGGTCAAACTTACCTATAAGATGGTCAAGGATTTCAATGCGGAAGCTGTTGTTATCATTTCCAACGAGCCTTTGACGAAGAAGGTCGTCTACGGCATGATGAGCCGAGGCATTCCCGCCTTTGGCGCGATTTGGGATTCATAGTGCAGGCCATACACTATATAATCTAATCTAATATTCATTGTTATTATGACTGCTTCGCGGGTGTACGAGACTCTGAACCCGCGACATGTGTCCCCAGCACCTCGAGACTTCGCGTGTATGTGTGCCAAGTCCGAGAGCTGCTCAGAGCATTTTAGTTGCAGACGTCGCTGAACATCTCCACTGAGTAAAAAGACTTCCAAAAGTGTCCGGGGAATGGACACACCAGCCTGGGACTTTCGACAGCGCCACACCCTGATATATATTTTTCATAAATGCAATACCCACGGTCAAGAAGACTACCGGCGGAAAGATCTATGCAACAGAAGCGAGGGTACCCGGTACTCCACCATGGGAAACGTACCCAGCAGTATGGCTCAGGCGTCGAGGATAGTAATCTTTTTTCGCTGTTTGAAATTCTCTTGTATTTTCGTTGCGCTTGCTGTAGTTCGTGACATGATGACTCCAAGAATACACAGACATCCATTCTTCATGTCAGATCTTGATACCCGCGTATGACGGGCGGCTATTGCGTTTCCCCACGTAGGGTGGTTGGGTCCGAAACGACTTTTTGGACCCGTTTTTGGAACAGGAAAGACGACATGAACCAGTGATTCTTTGGGGAAGAGATAGTTAACTTCCCAGCTCTGCGATGCAGTTCTTCGTTAACTCGAACAGGTCCTAAAACGAGCTTCCCTTCAGCGCTAAACGGAAAAAATTGCAAGCAGCATGTCAAACTGCAGGACACGCGGACAAATCCGAAAATTTTTTTGCGATGTTTTCGACAGTCCTGTGGAAAGTACACTCGCCAAGGCCAGGGTCGATACAAGAAGTAGAACATATTGCATGCTAAGTAGCCGCCGAGGATCATTCGGTCCTTCGTCAATGCCAACACAACAATTGATGTCGGAGCCTTGTGCACCGGTGAGACTGGCCAGCAGTCATCACATGATTCCATAGCGCGTCCTATAAAAGTAAGTGAAAAGAAATCGATTGAACTCAAGCTGAATTCAAGTTCGCCATGAAAGCCTTCACCCAGCTCCTCGTTCTCATTGCTGGTGCAACCAGCGCTTCTGCCATCTCTCAGCCAGAGGTACTTGCATCCTTCAGCCAGAGGTACTTGCATCCTTCAGAAAAAACGGGTCGTGTACTCACTCAGGCATAATAGACTCGCACAGACCAATGCACTTGCACCCCGAAAAGAAAAGCAGTCCCCCTCCTCCGCGCCTACCAGCCCGCGGTTTTTGACCACTTCTACACCACCAGCGCAGGGGAAGAGCAGAACGCGCTTGCCAACTTGGGATACCAAGCCGAAGGCAACGCTGGCCTCGTCTTCCCCACGCAAGTGCCTTTTAGCGTCCCGCTGTACCGCACATACAACCCAGGCATCACAGACCACTTCTACACGCAATCTCTTGACGAAAAGAACAATGCGGTGGCGAATCTCGGTTACGCCGACGAGGGCATTGCAGGTTACATGTATGCAACCCAAATCTGTGGCACTGCGCCGCTGTATAGGGCGTATAGTCCGGGGGCGACGGATCATTTTTATACGATGTCGGAGGCTGAGAAGAACAGGGCTGTCGCTCAGTTGGGATATGCCGACGAGGGAATCACTGGGTACATTTTCCCGGCGTAGTGCAACTTTTATCATGTCATTTCTGTGAAAACCGTGTTTAGTGCGAAGAATGCATTGTCTTAAGACATGCAGACTTACAGTTATACATTTGACATTACCACCACGCATTGTCCTTCATACTGCCAAACACACTTTTGCACTTCGGACAGGCCAACTTCTGCTAATAAAACCACTCGGGTGCTGTATCCGGACGATCCAAGTGATTAGTACTGGAGACATCCGCATGCCGCTGCAGGTAATTCCACGCCACCGTTCCGTCAATATTCGCCAACACGCCTAAACCCATACCCACTATCATAGGCATCACTTTGTGCACCTCTCCCATCGAGTACGCCTTGATCGTTCCTTTGTTCGTGGCCACTCTTTGAAAGTAACTATTCCGGGCATCGAGAACAGACTATAATGTCTTCAACAACATCCTTCGACCAAAAAAATGAAAGAACATATACCGGCGTCATCATCCCAAGGTTTCACCCCTTGTGCCCAAAAGTCCTCCACCTCATATTTATTTGAATTTTCGTCTCTCTCTTGCCTATCAAACTCGTCTTCGTCCCAGTACTGTACAAGATATCTCAATAATGGCCGCGACAAGATTTGACTTGCCCCACCTTGTCCCGCCGGACTCGCCGAAAGGGATGATGAAAGGGAAACATCATACAGAGCTTCCTTCTTAGTCGCCTTTCCAGAGAGTGAAGATACTTTCCGCAAAGTCGCGCCCGCAGCAGCAGCTTTTTCTTGTCGCTTTGCGTTATTCCGTCTTCGTTTCTCTGCTTTCGCGTTATACACCGGAGCATCCACACCCGGAACTACAGGCGGAGGAGGGAGAAACACAGGCGGAGGAGGGAGTGGAATATCCAGTATCACAGGAGAAGCACCAAGCGTCATATGTCGATGCAGAGGCGGCGCCATTTCAGCTTTACACTTCTCTCTCAGTGAACGGAATGTGTGTTTGCACTTTCTTCAAGGATGGTGCCAGTTTGGCGACTATGTGTGTCATTACTCGCATGACCGCAGTTACTTGCCAGAAAACTTGGCTTTTTCGGAATACATTCCTGGATCGCCGTGTCCTGAGAACGCGAAGGAAACTCACCGGCTGTCTCTGACGCTGCGAATATCCGGAGCATGGCAGTAATCGCATCCAAGGCCCTTGCTGCACGTTCCTTGGTTGTACTACAAGTTGTAGTAACGGCATGCTACGCCATTACCAACATGGTGGTCAAAAAGCAAACCGGAAATCAAACGCGTCGGCGATCATTCCCAATATGGACGAAAATCTAGACTCTGGGCCGCGCGCCACCCACTATCGCGTTCGGAATCCACCTACACTACCCGCAACTCCTTCCTTACTTATGAACTCAGACAGGGTCCAAGACGAGGACTTCGCTCAGATGAACTGAAAGAAATCGCAATCTTTGTCAAACTGTAGGACACGAGGACAAGGTCAAAGCTGCTCTCCGATACCCTATAAGTACAGGTCGACGCTAAAGTTAATCACCTTACTACACCAACGACTACGAAAAGTGGCGTTCGCGGGGCACTCATACCGCTCAAACCGAGAACAATACCATCGAGTTTGCCGCCACAGTCCGTGATACTATACTCCCTTGTCGGGTACAAAGAACGGACTTGGAGAGTAACACTAAATACAAATCAGTCGAAGTAGACTGTCAGTTGAACGGGATACATGTGAACCACGTGGAGTTACTCTGGATGTTGTACATGAGTTGTTCCAGCATGGACGAGGAACCGCCGATTTATTGCTCATATTAGTACTTGTCCATCAAGTACGACCGAAAGCGAAGAGCAATTACAGTTCGATACTTGAGAACCTGGCATCTCAAAATTAACCCGGGACGACGCGTCGACGAGTCTTGGAGCATACAACCAAGATATCCCTAAAACTGCGAACAATGTTTCGCATCGTACTCAGTCACTTTTCATTTTCGCCGTGCCATCTGGACCGAAGGGAACGACAACGAACTTGCACGTCAAAAGATTGAAGATCGTCCTACAGATGACGACGATCAACGAGCAGCTCAAGAAGATGACATTATAAGGCATGCTAAAGTACTAGTCTGGCGTTGCATGTGGCGCCAGAATTCGAAGCCGCTCGCAAGTAGTCGGGACTGTTTTCATACCGAGACTACCATTGACGTCGGAGCCTCAAGCACCGGTCTCGATAGCACACCACATGGTCTCCCAGAGTGCTTTAAAAGTGAGGGGGAAGGAACTGAGCACAGTCAAGCTCAATTCGCCATGAAAGCTTTCACCCAGCTCGTTTGCCTCGTCGCCGCTGCAACCAGCGCCTCTGCCCTCGCTTTGCCAGAGGTACCTACATCCTTTCACCCGACTGAACTCTCACTCACTGGTGCATTATAGATTCGCTCTGACCAAACATGTGTTTCGCAAAGCCAAGCAGTCCCCCTCTTCCGCGCCTACAGCTTCCCGGCGCGAGACCACTTCTATACCACCAGTGCACTCGAAGAAGAGAACGCGATTGCCCACTCGGGATACCGATCCGAAGGCACCGCTGGCCTCATCTTCCCCACGCAAGTGCCCGGCACCACTCCGCTGTACCGCGCATACAGTCCAGGCGCCTCAGATCACTTCTACACCGCATCTCTGGCAGAGAAGAACAACGCGGTGGCGACTTTCGGTTACGTCGACGAGGGCATTACAGGTTACATGTACGCGACCCAAATCTGTGGCGCGGCGCCGCTGTATAGGGCGTATAGTCCAGGAGCGAGGGATCATTTTTACACGATGTCGTTGGGCGAGAAGAATAACGCCGTTAGTCATTTCGGATATGTCGACGAGGGAATCTCTGGGTATATCTTCCCGGCGTAGGAGTATCAGTCTGGTATCAGTTGGATTTAGTGCGACGAATAGACTGTCTTGAGGCATGCAGGCTTACAGTTGTACATTTGACATCATCGTGAGGAGCCATGGGGCGCTCCATTTCCGACCGTGACATCCACACAAAGATGGTCGGGCTGGCTGCGTCGATAAACGACACGTCGAATATGTTGTTTTCCAAACGCAAAGCATCTTTTGAACTACGCGCAGGGAAGAGCCGGCTTGTGCGAGCGCCAGCTGGGTCGAGGAACTCCACGGTGATAGATGAACCCTTTATGTAGTAATTTCAGGTCTGTCGAGGACAGATACGCCATCGACAGAAACGGGAAAAGTGGTGTGTATGAGCTTTTGCGTGTTCGTGTTGTACGCACGAACTGTGACGGTATTATGTTCTGATGGGGATTTTGGCGCGGGGACGAGTCCTTCGTCGCGTGTGAAGACGCCGACCATGCCAGAGAGGTATAATCTATCTCACCATCGCGAACGCCGATTTGAGCAAAAGTGTAGTCGACGTCCGCCTTTGGCTCAGGCTGTACATGTGAAGATTCCCTAACGACCGTTATAATATTTTGGAGAGACTGGATATTCCACCTCTCATACCATTCAGCTGTCTGGAGAGGTCATGGTAACGCGAAAGATGTTATCCCAGTCGCCAACATCAGGAGGAAGGTGCTTAAGAGTCCCAGCGCGAAGTCGGCAGAAATGTGAAAGAAATGGGGTTTGGGCTTTGAGTGGAATATGAAGGCCAGCCAGAAAGGAAGGGCCTGAGGTTACGGAACAATTTCATGTTGGGAGATGAGCCTGCTGGCGTGCATTGACCAGCAGTTGATGGAAGCTAAGGACCAAGGACGCGATCAACACCATAGGGCCGAACGGGCCGGAGCTCTGAATGACCACGATCACCTTTCCTCCAACGTCCATCTCGTTAAGTACAGCGTCGCGTCTGCCATTACCTCACGCCGTTCATAACACGTTTGATGATACCTTATTCTCCACGCTGTGCTAAAGAAAGAGAGGCGCAGTCCTCCTCAGGAAGATAGGAAGGCGCAACAAAGCGAGAGATGTTTAAAGTTTATGTATTAATTCAGTCTACGGATACAGATATAAGTACTAGGTAATAATGTCCAGATGATTAGCATAGGTGTAATAAGTATAGCAACGAAAGCAAGCAGCGCAAAATTAGGTAGGTATCAGTACAACTACGAGAGGAAGGTCCGAAATGGTGAAAAGCGAGAGGAAGTCCAAAAACGAAAGCAAGCAACGCAAAATTAGGTATCAGTACAACTGCGAGAGCAAGGTCCGAAATAGTGAGAAGCGAGAGGAAAAAAGTCCAAAACAAGCGATCTAAAATATCTGTGGCGTCGTGTGTCGGAGAGAATCACGCATATTGTTTGCGTTGAATGCATCACGTCTACGTAGCGATGGCCGAGAAGGGTACACCCGCTGAGTATACTCTTTGGCCAACTCTTCCTGCATGTGGCGCGGTGCCGGAGCAACATTCTCCGATTGTTTGTGGAAGACCCTCTTTTTGCGGACCCAGTTACCGGAAGGTCTGAGAGTCCTCGTACTGGTGACGTTCTGAAGAGGAAGCAGGGGTGCAACGGATTTTACGTCAGCCTCAGACGGCGTAGTCTTCTTCAGAGCTGGGAGAGTAACAGAGATAGAGGGCGAATGTGCATCAGCGTCAATGTCTATAATGGCAACCTGAGCTTCAGCTGCTATTGATTCGCCGACTTGGACGACGGTAGCTTTGGTGGCGGTGACCGCTAAGACAGCGGCTTGTGATTGCTTGGGTATAGCGACACACCGCGCTGTGCAAAGGAGAGCGATCTCAAGGCTACCAAGCGGCGAATCTCGTAGTAAAAGATAGGGTGTGGAGGGCGCCATGCCCGGATTTGAAGGTGGAGGAGTTGCCTGGAACGTTAAAGGTGAGATAATAACAGTCGTGGGAGTCGAACATACAGTAACGTCCTCCGAAGTGGGCTCAACCTGCGCCTTTTCAGTATAGGCGTGGTGAAGAAAAGGAGGCAACTCACGGTGCAGATTTCTTCATCCTCTTTGACACGACGTACACCGGTTGACGTCTTGGATCTAACCAAGGACCGGAAACCAGAGCGGAGAGTAGAGCGGAATGATTTGGTAGCGTGCATCGTGGTGGTAAGAGGTTAAGGAAGGAATGGTCTTGTTTCGTCTGTTGCGAGTGCTATAAGTAGTGCTCCTATTGGGAGGTTCTCAGACAATGATCGGTAGATGACTCGGCCCTCCGAGGGCGCACATCGGCGAACGTGTAAGGTGCATCGTCGGTGTGTGGTTTAGCAAGTCACTCAGTCCAGTCAACTCGTCGAGGAACAATTTGCCCTGTCCCGGTTTTGTACGTTTCTCTTCATATAAACTCGACGGGAGTTGATACTGGTGTGGGAAAGCACTGCAATTAGGTAGCACTGAAACTTTGTCAAAGCGCCACACTTCGGAGCATGTGACACTCACTCCGGGTCATCGCGTCTATGAGAATTGGGGGGGGAAGTCCACGTAGTGAACTAAAATAGTGCGCGAGGAACATGATACTTGCTAAAAGAAGAAAAGAAGCTGAGCACGACCGCTCTTACACCGTTATCAACCCACGCGCCAGATAGTTACATAGTGTGTGAGAGAACTTGAAGCGAGCAATTTAAAGGCACTCACGAGTCGTTGGCGTGTCAATTCCCCTACTCTTAACCCAGCATCATCGCCATGTCCAAAGTCATCGCCGGGGGATGCCTCTGTGAGGCGATACGCTACGAAATCGAGTTTCCCGAAGGGACATACCCACCCAACGTTCGTCTTCCTATACCCTCCCATGTCCTGTCTGCTCACCATCGTTCAACGCCAGCGCACAACATGCCAATGCACACAGTGCCGAAAAAACTCGGGCGCCTTGATCGCGTATTTTATCAGCGCCACGAACATCACTTGGACAGGGAACGCGCCAACCAAGTACTCCGCCACGCCCGGATATGTCAGAGCCTTCTGCAACCAATGCGGATCCTGGCTTTGGTGGGCCGTCGAAAAACCAGACCATTTGGGTATTCTGACGGGCACTCTGGATGAAGAATTTCTGCGGGGAGAGAAGGGAAAAGAGCTCGTTACGATCGATCATCAGGTGTTTTGCACTGGGTTCATTGAGGGCGTAACCGATGTCATCAAGGAGGGAAAGCGCTGGGAGGGGCATGTCGGGGAGAGCAAGTTGTTGAATGGATAGTAAAGTTGCAGCGTGCAAGACATAATCATTGACGAGCTAGAAAGTGTAGGCGTGGCGCGATGAGCGTTAGGATTGCTCCGACCATCCAAAGTCTAACACCATGTCGTGGACTCCATCAAGATAAATCGTATTAATGCTGCTTTGACACCAGGCAATATGGTTATGATTTCATCATCGTTGAAAGTGGTCATGCTAGTGTGCTGGCGGTCGAGTCGGAGTGTGGGTGCCTATCGTTTCTCTAGATCCTCTTTCGTGCTATTCACGGTATTGTACGCCCGCACTTCCGGATGTAGTCACTGAAAATTGGAGGTATATCAGGCGTCGCTGAGTTGCGAATAGATGTCGGCGTTCAACTTTTACTTTGAGATTCAGAGTCCAGCTTTGAAGCAAACCTTTACAAGGAGGAAGGCCGGTCCAAGTTCAGGTTGAGTTGGGAGGGGTAGCGCGAAAACGGTGCCACGCCAATGCGGCAGAGAGGAACCATGGGAGGTTAAGTTGTCGATAAATTTGAAATTTGGGACTTCCGATGCGATTGCTCAGTGAGTGAAAGTCTATGCGAAGCAAAGCCATTCGCGGGTCTGAGAGAACAAATAAGTTTCTGTGGTGGTAGTGTGTGTTGAAGGAAAAATCAGCTTGGCGGACCGGACTCCCGAACTGCCGCTTGCTTGTCTACCTCCATGATGGTGTTCGCCCATCTATTCCGATTATTCTTCCCATTACTGGTGGCCTTGACGGCTCTAGGAAATGACTCGCAAGAGGCCGTCGTCGAAGACTTTTTCTCGGGAAGCTCAAACCACACAAACAATTGGGCAGTCCTGGTCTCTGCATCAAAATATTGGTTTAATTATCGGGTATACTCTTTCTTCACCCTGCTTAACTTAGTCTGACGACAGTGACAGCACATGTCGAATGCACTTGGAATGTACGAGTCTGGATTAGTTTGAGTGACTGCGACGAGCTCAACAACGACCGCGACAGGTACCGTACCGTCAAGCGGCTCGGCATTCCGGACTCTAATATCATCCTGATGCTCGCAGACGATGCAGCCTGCAATGCACGTAACATGTTTCCAGCGAACGTCTACGCAAATACGGGACACGCGCTTGATCTGTATGGCGACAACATCGAAGTGGACTACCGCGGTTATGAGGTGACAGTAGAGAATGTAATAAGACTTTTGACTGGTGCGTAGTAACATTTTTTTGCAAGGCATTTCGACTTATGGTGTTATGTGTAGGTCGAATGGATCCTTCAGTACCTCGCTCGAAGCGACTTCTTACTGATGACCGTTCAAATATTTTCGTTTACATGACTGGACACGGCGGCAACGAGTTTCTCAAGTTCCAGGATAGCGAAGAGATCAGCGCTCACGATATCGCGGACGCGTTTGAGCAAATGTATCAGAAGAAGCGGTGCGTGCAAAGCCATCTTGATGTTTTGGTTTCTTAATTGTAGGCTCAGATACAACGAAATATTTTTCATGGTGGATACCTGCCAGGCCACGAGCATGTACTCTCAAATCTACTCTCCCAACATTCTGGCTACTGGTTCTTCTCAAGTCGGAGAGAGCTCTTACTCAGTAAGCTCCTTCATTCATCTGCAGCACTTAACTAAGAGGACGTGTAGTACAGCAACGACAATGACCTAGGCGTGTCAATCATTGACCGCTATACTCACTACATCCTTCAGTTTATGGAGGGCATAAATAAGACTTCGCATACCACTATGGAGGATCTCGTCAGTCTTGCGCCTACCTCTATATTAGTTGTCTAATCCAGCTCTTGACACAGTTCAACTACTACGACGTGCAAGCTATTGGGTCACATCCCGGAGTGCGCTCCGATCTCTTTCATCGACGTCTCAGCGATACTCGTATCACCGATTTCTTTGGCGGTGTGGCGCACGTCGAGGTCTCGGAAGAGGAATTTGGACTTATGCCTGTCAATACTGTAGAAGAGCGTCCTGGAGCTGAGGAGACGCGTCAGATTGTTAAGGCTGCTCCTCCGATGGTTCTTCCTACACCACAGGGCACTCCGAAGGCTTGGAGAACATGGGGATCGTTTGGAGTTCTGGGATTGTTAGTGGGATTGGTGGCACTGAAACGGTGACGTTGTATACACACATTCCGTATATTGTAGAATGAATATCTTTACTCTTAATTAGGTGCGCCACACTTCTCCCTCCCTGGCATTGATGATTGCTAACGATCACGGTAGGTACCTGGTATGGATCGTATCTGTTTAAACGGACCCTATCGCGATGTCGAGGCGCTGTATTATCTGTATAACTGCGCGCGAAATCCCTCTGTATCTTTTGCGAATTATGTCTCGGCTCGTGTTAGCTTCCAGCCTCCACCTAATCGGGACGTCGTCCGGCACCTCGATAATGTTGCGCGCATGAACCAAGGCCTTCCCCTTCTCAATCAAGTCGAAGCGACTATTCTCAAAAAGTGTGTTCTACTTTGCGTTCTCTTTCACTTGTTTGTCTGATGCATTGCAGAAATCGACTTCAACACCTTCTGGCTTCCCCGATTTATCTCATTTCTTACTACCAAAAAGACAGCGTGCGTGATGACATCTGACAGCAAAAACTTACGACGTGCTAAGAGCGCCTCAATCCCGAGGGCTATCCGTGAGTGGCGTCGCCAGTCGCTCTTTTCTTTGAGTGTGCTGTGCTGATCGATCCTCCGTAGTCTGGTTGGGGATTGTGATGCCGTGCGATCTGGGACGGCTCCTTCTTTCCTCCAGTCTCATGGGCCTTTCCGCGTCGACATTCTGTCTTTTCTTTGTGGAATCGCAAGACTATGTTCATGCGACAACATGTAGATATGCATCGTTCCGCGTTGATTCCAGTTGCTTTCCAAGTCCTCGTGACGGGGGAGAATGGCGGATATTCCTCAGGGCGCCTGTAGAATCTACTTCTTCAGGTGCAAACCAGGTGGAACAGAACACACCTGACTCAACAAATGGCATACTGAACTTTCACACACCGCGCCGCATTGGTGCTCATCTGACCGCCGATGAGCTGTCGATGCAGATGGAGAGAATCAGAAGTGCCTGCGCTCCCGCTCTCGCGGTGATCCCATGTGCACCCGCATTCGAAAGCGATCCCGAGCCTCTGCCCTCCATGTTAAGAACCTCGCAGCTGGGTAAGGAAATATCATCGTTCTTTCGCAATGTCCGTACGCCTCCTGGGATGGCTAGTATACCTTCCGTTCATCTTGGCGCAGTCGCCGTCGAACCTGTCGAGCTCGGTGTCCTCCTTGATTACCTCTCAGTCTTCTTCTTCTGCTGTTATAACATCAAGTGCGCCACTGTCGTCATCTGTAGCTTCTTCTGTGTTACCTTCGTCGGTCAACGTCTCTTCAAGCGCGGTCGAAACCGCGTTTCCTTCGTCTATTGACGGGTCCCCGTCCACCACGACGCGAAATACGGTGCCTGTCATGTCGTACACGTTCACGCCGTATCCTTCGCCTACAGCTACTGGCGGAGTTCCGACCGATCCCCAATCTCCACCCGAACCTGGATCCAACAAGCTCCCCGACTTTTCGGCGGCGTGGACTACAGCTTATAACAAGGCTAAAGCGATGGTTAGTGTTGTCAAAATGTTTCATTCTCCTCTGACTCGCCGTGCACTTCCACAAGGTCGCTACCTTCTCGCTTGAAGAAAAGGTCAATGTCACGACTGGAGTTGGCGTGGCAAAGGGCCTATGTGTGGTAAGTCGTCTCTTGTATTTTTTCGAGTGCACTGACGGTTGTGTGGAAGGGCAATACACCAGCCATAGAAGGAAAAGGCTTTCCCGGACTTTGCTTATTTGATGGTCCATTGGGCATCCGCTTCCTCGACTTTGTGACTGTTTTCCCGACTGGTATCAACACCGCTGCCACGTACGTATGCCTCACGGATACAACACCGATTTAATCGTCCCAATAGCTTCAACCGACGCCTGATTCGACTTCGCGGACTCTTTTTGGGTCGCGAATTCGTAGGAAAAGGCAACAATGTCGCTTTGGGGCCCATGATGAATATGGGGCGAGTAGCGGAAGGAGGAAGGAATTGGGAAGGATTCGGCGCTGATCCTTTCCTGACTGGAGAGGCTGCGTATGAGACTATTCTAGGTATGCAGGAAGCGGGTGTTCAAGCCTGTGCGAAGCATCTTGTTGGCAAGTGAGTGATGGTCGTGGATGACGTGGTAGCTGGTTCTCATCATTGGCTGGAATATAGCGAACAAGAACATCGTCGAACGCAGGAAAGTTCTGAGATTGATGATCGGACTCAACACGAGATCTATTCTCATCCATTCCTGCGAAGTATTATGGCAGGTGTTACGAGCATGATGTGCAGCTATAGTACGCAACTTTCTGGCTCTTCCCAAATGAATGATATAACCTGACTCAGTGACTAGATTTGTTGAACGGTACTTACGCTTGCGAAACGGACAAGGTAATGAACGACATTATCAAACGGGAGTACGGTTTCCAAGGATGTAAGTCTATTCTCTTCATATCGGGTATATATAAATCGCTAACCACCCGATCAGATATCATGTCGGACTGGGGAGCGACTGAATCCACCATCTCAGCTATTACGGGTTTGGATGTAAGCCTCCGTTTCTACCCCATCTAATCACGTCGGAACATTCATTCACTTTTAGATGACGATGCCAGGAGACATATCATCTGGTTCCGGTGACTCGTACTTTGGCGGAAACCTGACCGCCTACGTTCAAAATGGCACCATCCCGGAAGCTCGTGTTGACGACATGGGCGAGTAGTAGTATACCCTCCATCAATCACCACCGGCTGACTTTCGTTGCAGCTACTCGTATCATTGCTGGATGGTTCTTTGTACATCAAGACAGTCCCTCGTTTCCTGATGTCCTCGCCACCCGGGAGGTCGACGTACAGGAAGACCATTATAAGCTTGTACGCGAAATAGGCGCTGCAAGCACGGTCCTGCTTAAGAACACCGACAATGTGCTCCCGCTCAATAAACCGCGCAAGTTGGTCTTGTTGGGATCTGATGCTGGTCCTAGTCGGTTTGGACCGAATCCGTTTGGTGCCTTTCCACCGGACACAGTAAGACCCTCGTATACGTCTGACGTTCATAAGGACTCACCTGGTTCTTTATAGCCTGATAGCGATGGCGTTCTCGCTATAGGCTGGGGCTCCGGGTGTGTTCTCGATTCCATATCATGAACGCCATCATATCGCTGATCACCTACGTTCAGGACTGCAACCTTGCCGTATCTAATTTCGGTGCGCGTCTATCGCTTGTAATAAGTAAACACGCTCCTGACCTCCTCCCAGCCGCTTGAAGCCATACAGCAGAGAGCGCGCAAAGACCATACCATCATTTCGTGGATGCTGGATGACTTTAATCTAACACGCGCTGCCTCTGCCGCGCTCCAGCAGTCTGCCGTACTGGTGTTTATCAATTCTAACTCTGGTGAAGGAGATATCGGAGATCGGTTTGTCCATCCATTTGAGGCAATTTGCGGTGATTGGTGGCTAATCCAAGTTTCTCTCTACAGGACAAACCTGACCGCCTGGCATGGGGGCGACGACCTTGTACAGGCGGCGGCGGCGGTAAATAATAATACGATTGTCATTGTTCATAGTGTTGGCCCGCTCATCTTGGAGCCGTGGATTGAACATCCCAACGTGACTGCGGTACGTATCTATAACAAGTTCGAGATGACCTTAACTACATAACTAATATCGCCAAGGTGCTTTGGGCGGGAGCGCCAGGACAAGAAGCCGGCAACTCGATTGCTGATGTCCTCTATGGGGATTGGAATCCCTCTGGGCGTCTGCCGTACACTATTGCGAAAAAGCCTGAAGACTATCCTGCACACCCCGTCACAGGTGGATCTGGAGATGACATTATCGTTGTTCCTTATACTGAAGGGTAGGTTAAAGTTTCCTTCCAACTTTTCCTGCACGTCTAACAGTCAATCAACCATTGCCATTAGGTTGAACATTGACTATCGTCATTTCGACGCTGTTCGTACCTAACCAAATCACTTCCGCAGACCTATAGGCTTACGGATACTGATCTCTTCAGAAAAACATCACTCCTCGTTTTGAGTTTGGCTTCGGACTGAGTTACACCACGTTCGAGTACGATAGTCTTTCGATCGAGAGGACCGGCAACGTGGATGATCCCATGGCTGCTGCTTGGGAAGCTGGTGAAGCTACAGAAATCTTTGTTGGGTCCGGGACGGCAGCATGGTATACACTTGTTGGGACAACATGATGTACGTTTGCTTATCTTTGGCTAGGCTTCACGAGAACGCCTTCAAAGTGACATTCAACCTGCGGAACAGTGGCGCAGTGTCGGGTGGCGAAGTAAGATTCCTTTCTTCGCTCCTGTCGAAGTGCATGTGTTGACTTGTGTTTCCCAGATCCCACAGGTGTATCTGAACATGCCGGCTTCCGCTGAGGAGCCGCCGGCCATCTTGCAGGGCTTCACCGACGTCGATCTTGCCCCTGAGGAGAGCAAGGAGGTGACGATCTATTTGTCGCGGTATGCGGTGTCGATTTGGGATACGGTCGCTCAAGGGTGGAGGAGACCCGAGGGGACTATCGGCGTGACCGTTGGTGCCAGTTCGAGGGATGGGCGTCTGTTTGGGTCGTTGCCTTGATGACATTGGACTTGCTCTTTTTGCTTGATTTATCCGTGTTGTAATATTTTTTCGCGTTGGTTTGGATTATGTACCTGCAAACTTGATTTCACTATTTGCCCACTATTCACCGAGTGGATTGTTAGTGGTCGTAGAAACGCTCCCGATTTCCTGCAGGCATGCACCACCATTCCGGTGGCAAGAAAGTTAACGCAGTCTTCAGCACTCCGTATACTCTAGATGCTTTAACAAGTACTCATTCATTGAAATGGGAATTCGCGTTCAGAATCCACCAACATTTGCCGCCTGCATTACTGCTTTCTTAACCCAGACAGGTCCCAGAACGGGCTTCACTCCTACTAAGCAGATCGAATCAGAATTGTATGTCAAGCCTCAGGCCCATGCGCGGGCAGTTCACGCCCGTTCTGCGATAGTTTCGAAAGTTCTGTCTAGCATACAGTAGCCAAGCCAGGGTTGATGGAAAAAAATATGACAGACAACACATATACCACTGCAAGCAGTCGTCCAGAACTTGTCGGTACTGAGTTCCTATCAATACTACCATTGACGTCGGAGCTTCAAGCAATGGTTTTGAGTCTCGACAGCGCATCGCAGGATCTACCAGAGACATTTAAAGCGAGCGGAAACGAACCTAGCAAAGTCAAACCAAATTCGCCATGAAAGCTTTCACCCAACTCATTTACCTCGTTGCTGCTGCAACCATCTCTGCCCTCGCTCTGCCAGAGGTACCCGCATCCTTTACCTGACGGAACTCGCACTCACTGGGGTATTTTAGATTCGCGCAGACCAAACTTGCACTTCGCCAACCCAAGCAGTCCCCCTCCTCCGCGCCTACAGCCCCGCGGCGCGAGACCACTTCTACACCACCAATGCACTCGAAGTGGAGAATGCGATTGCCCACTCGGGATACAGATCCGAAGGCAACGCTGCCCTCATCTTCTCCACGCAGGTGCCGGACACCACTCCGCTGTACCGCGTATACAGTCGAAGCGCCAAAGACCATTTCTACACCGCCTCTCTTGAGGAAAAGAACAATGCGGTGATCAATCTCGGGTTCACCGACGAGGGCGTCGCAGGTTACGTTTACGCGACCCAAATTTGTGGCAGCGCGCCGCTATATAGGGCGTATAGTCCAGGAGGGACGGATCATTTCTATACGATGTCGGCGGATGAGAAGAATAACGCGATTACTCATTCGGGATATGTCTACGAGGGAATCACTGGGTATATTTTCCCGGTGTAGTTCAACTTTCATCATATCAGTTGCAGAATTTCTGTGAAAAGTGTATTTAGTGCGAAGAATGCAGTGTTCTAATGCATGCAGACTTACACTTTAACCTTACCACCACACATTGCCCTTCATGAGACGTCTCCCAGTCATACACACCTTTGCACTTTGGACATACCCATTCTCACCAACTTCTGCTCCGACATCAATAAAACCACTAGGGTGCTGTATCCGGACGATGCCATCCTCACTATGGAGGCGACTAGTACCAGAGACATCCGCATGCCGCTGCAGATAATTCCACGCCACCGTTCCTTCAATATTCGCCAACACGCCTAAACCCATAGCGACTGTCATAGGCACCGCCTTGTTCACCTCTCCCATCGAATACGCCTTGATTTCAAGATCAACGCCTCCCTCATTAGCATCTTCAGGTAAGCAAATGAAAGCGATTTTGGGCTGAGCCTGCGCCTTAGGATCGAGTCGCATTTTGCGCGCGCCTGCCTGTCGAAGGTGCTCCACATCGTGAGGAGCCATAGGCTGTTCCATTTCCGACCGTGACATCCAAACAAAGATGGTCGGGTTGGTGGCGTCAATGAACGACACGTCGAATGTGTTGTTTCCCAAATGCAAGGCGTCAATTGGACTACGCGTAGGGAAAAGTCGGCCAGTCCGCGCACCGGCTGGGTCGAGGAACTCCATGGTGATGGATGAGCCCTTTATGAGCCCGACAGTAGTAGTAATTTCAGGTCTGTCGAGGACAGCTACGCCATCGGCGGCAACGGGAAAAGTGGTGTGTATGACTTTTTGCGTGTTCGTGTTGTACGCACGAACTGTCACGGTACTGTTCTCTGATGGCGGGGGAACGAGTCCTTCGTCGCGTGCAAAGACGCCAACCATACTGGACAGGTTTCCGCAGTTGCCAGTGTAGTCTATCTCGCCATCGCGGACGCCGATTTGGGCAAAAGTATAGTCGACGTCCGCCTTTGGTTGGGAAGATTCTTCGACAACCATTATTTTGGAGAAACTGGATATTCCACCTCCCATGCCATTCAACTGACGACCCGTGGAGTCTGGAGAGCCCATGATACCTCGAAAGATGTTATCCCAGTCGGCAACATCAGGAGGAAGGTGCTTTCTATTGATAAAGATGCCTTTGGAGGTCCCGCCACGAATGAAAGTCGCAGGAATGGGGTTTGGGGTGACGAAGCTTTGAGTGGAATATGAACGCCAGCCAGAAAGGAATGGGGAGAAGCTACCGAACAATTTCATTGGAGTGGGCCGAGCTGTCGCGAACGGAATCGCACGTCGCGTGGTGGCAAGAGATGAAGATGGAATGGCTCGCTGACGAAGCCTGTGGGGTCGCTATCGATAGCGATAGTCCATATGTAGATGCCCACGATCGAGACGCTGACATACGGAAGGCCCGGACGGGCCGGACCTTTGATCAGTTGAATGCATTCCTTTCCTCCAACGTCCATCTCGCCAAAGCGTCGCGTCGGCTATTTCCTCGCGCCCGACTAAGCCGCCATGGTCAGAAAGCTCAAGCATCACGAGCAGAGGCTCCTCAAAAAAGTCGACTTTCTCAACGTAAATCTTTGTTGCACTTAACTTTTTTTCTTGTTCTCATCCTCATTGCAGTGGAAACAAGATGCAGACCTCCGAGAAGTCAAAGTCATGCGACGATATCATATCCAAGACAGAGAGGATTATCACAAGTGCATTTCTTCCACTTGATTACAACTCGGAAGTAAGTGTTGACAATGGTAATACAGGTATAACAAACTCTGTGGATCTCTAAGGTCTTTTGCACACCGGATATCGCTTCTTCCAGCGCAGGATCCATATCGGTCACGTATGGAGGCCCAGCTTCTATCTAAACTCTATGACATGGGTGTCCTGAACTCTACCGCCAAGCTCAGCGACGTCGACAAGCTCACCGTTGCCGCGTTCTGTCGTCGTCGTCTCGCAGTATTCATGTGTATGTCCAAAATGGCAGAAACTGTTAGCGCGGTGTGTTCCACGTCTTCTCACGTTAAGAAAGGTCTGATACACGTAACTTACAGGCAGCACAATTTATAGAACAGGGACATGTAAGAGTTGGACCAGATACTATCACGGATCCTGCTTTCCTGGTGACACGGTGAGCATGCATCCATTCTTTTTCTTTTTGGATCTCGTTCATGTTTATCTGCATAGACGTATGGAAGACTTTGTGACATGGGTGGACACGTCCAAGCTCAAACGGACTATCATGTCGTACAACGACGAGGTTGGTCTGTTCATAATTGACGCAAGTACTTTATTAACGCCTCTTTAGCTCGACGACTACGATTTGTTGTAAGCTTCCCCGTGCCTCGAACGACTTGGTGCACTGCCTGCGACGCGGAGGTATGTGCGTGCTTCTGGCAATACTGGATTGCAAAAGTAGTACGAATACTGGTAATATATCAGGTTTTTGGATCATGCTATCTTTCACACTCCCGACGCGTTATTTCCTCCCTATGGCATGTTGCGAAAAGAGCAGCGTGGCATTCAGGACACGATATTAGCAGCACTAGTAATACTTGACTGATTCGGATGATAGCGACCGTCGTCTAGACAGTTAGATGACAACACAACACGACTAAGTATCAATATATATCACTTTTGTCTCCTTCCACAAGTACTGCAACCACGGCGCCCTAATTAATGCACCCGACGATCGCCCCGAACGTCTTGACTTGGCCGCACCCAACGAACTCGGCACTCTTGTGCTTGGATGACCAGGAACCAAACGGAACTGTGGCGCTACGCCGCGGAGTGTCAATTCCTTAACAATTTCCGCCATTGCTTGCTCAATTTAAGCCTTCTTACATGAATAACGAATCTACACTCGATTCCAACCCGTAATCATCGTTGGGGCAGCGGATCGCGAGATCTTTATGTATACTCTAGATGTCCATCGTCCATGACTCCACGCTGTGCTAAAGAAACAGTGGCGCACTCCTCCCGAGGAAGATACGAGGACTCAACAATGCGAGAGATGTTTAAAGTTTATGTATTGATTCAGTCTACAGATACAGATATCAGTACTAGGTAGTAATGTCCAGATGATTAGCATAATTGTAATAAATATAAGCAACGAAAGCAAGCAGCGAAAAAATTAGGTATCAGTACAAGTATGAGAGCAAGGTTAGAAATGGTGAGCAGCGAGAGGAAAAAAGTCCAAAACCGAAAGCAAGCAGCGCAAAATTAGCATCAGTAAAACTACGAGAGCAAAGTCCGAAATTGTGAGAAGTGAGAGGGAAAAAGTCCAAAAACGAAAGCAAGCAGCGCAAAATTACTGTAAGTATCAGAACAATTACGAGAGCAAGGTCCGAAATGATGAAAAGCGAGAGGAAAAAAGTCCCAAACAAGCAATTTAAAATCTCTGTGTGAATGCATCACGCCTACGCAGCGTTGGCCTAGAAGGGTACACCCGCTGAGTATACTCTTTGGCCAACTCTTCCTGCGTGTGGCTCGATGCCGGAGCAACGTTCTCCGATTGTTTGTGGAAGGCCCTCTTCTTGCGGACCCAGTTACCAGAAGGTCTGAGAGTCCTAGTACTGGTGACGTTCTGAAGAGGAAGTAGGGGTACAACGGATTTCAAGTCAGCCTCAGACGGCGTAGTCTTCTTCAGGGCTGGGAGAGTAACAGCGAGAGAGGGAGAGTGAGCATCAGCGTCCATATCTATGATCGCAACTTGAGCTTCAGCTGCTATTGGTTCGCCGATTTGGAGGAAGGTAGTTCTCGTGGCGGTGACCGCTAAGACAGGAGCTTGTGATTCGTTAGGTTGTAGGCTGATACACTGAGCTGTGCATAGGAGAGCGAGCTCAAGGCTAGCAAGCGGAGAATCTCGTAGGAGAAGATAGGGAGTAGAGGTAGTTGCCTGGCACGTCAAATTCTGGATATTAGCAGTCGGAGGAGGTGAACCTACAGAGTTGCTTGACTGCGTGTTAGAAACGTCCCCCAAAGTGGACTCAACCTGCGCCTGTTTCAGTATAGGCGTGGTACAGAAAAGGAGCCAACTCACGATGCAGAAATCTTCGTTCCCTTTAACACGACGTTCACCGGTTGTCGTTCTGGATCTAACCAAGGACAGGAAACCTGAGCGGAGAGTGCGAGGGATAGCGCGAAGTGATTTGGTAGCGTGCATGGTCGTGGTGGTAAGAGGTTAAGGAAGGAATGGTCTCGTTTCGTCTGTTGCGAGTGCTTTAAGTAGTGCTCCTATTGCGAGGTTCTCAGACAATGATCGGTAGATGACTCGGCCCTCCGAAGGACGAACGTGTAAGAGTGCATTTTCGGTCTGTGGTTTAGCAAGTCAATCAGTTCAGTCAACTCGTCGAGGAACAACTTGCCCTGTCCGTGTTTTGTACGTTCCCTTTCATAGAAACTCGCGAGTCTTGACAATACTCTCAGGACACTGAAACTTCGTGAAGCGCCACACCATGTGACACTCACTCACAAGTTCAACCACACCGAAGATGATGGGATAATCGCGAACTGGGCGGCCGAAATCTACGCGTCAAGTAGCAGCGAACTAAAATAGTGCGTTAACAACACAATAAGGAAGAAAGGAAGCTTTCTCCAAGTCTATTCGGAAGTTAGTATGTAAACGTAATGCAAGTAATATAAAAGCACTCACGAGTTGCTAGCGTGGCACGTTAGTCGTTAGCCTTTCCTCTACCCTCCATCACTACCATGTTCCAAGTCATCGCCGGGGGATGCCTCTGTGGAGCTATACGCTACAAAATCGAGTATCCCGAGGGGACACAGTACCCACCCGACGTTCGTCCGCCTATGCCCCGCCCCATGTCCTGTCCTGTCTGCTCACCATCGTCCAACACCAGCGCATAACATGCCAATGCACACAATGCCGCAAAAACTCGGGCGCCTTGATCGCGTACTTCATCAGCGCCACGCCCTCCAACGTCACCTGGACCGGGAACGCACCAGCCGAGTACTCCGCCACGCCAGGATGTGCCAGGTCCTTCTGCAACCAGTGCGGATCCTGGCTTTCGTGGGCGGACGAGAAAGATCCAGACCACCTCGGTATTTTGACGGGCACTGTGGATGAAGAGTTTCTGCGGGGAGAGAAGGGAAAAGAGCTCGCTGCGATCGACCATCAGGTGTTTTGCGCCGGGTTCATTGAGGGCGTAACCGATATTATCAAGGAGGGAAAGCGCTGGGCGGGCCATATCGGAGAGAACGAGTTGTAGGACTGAAAGGAAGGGAGTAACCGCTCTAGGAAGTTTATCGATATGGAACGATGAGAATTAGGGAGACAATATTAGTACGGGGAAATACGAGGATTGCTCTGACCAAATATTCAAGATAAATGGTGTTGGTGTCGGAATGCCTCTGGCCGCGCAACGCGATACTCGTTGGAATGTCCAAGCGATGGTGATGATACCCACTGGGCCGTCCGTGCGCGCAAACAGGGACTACAGCGAAATGGCGGCGTTTGTTTGTAGCTGCGATCGAGGTGTTGCATCGGTTCTCCAGATTCTCCTTCATTTTGTTCACGGTAAATACCCTACTCCAGGCTGGACACATCGAAAAACTCTTTTGGGGGAACACTAACACCAATCCGCCGCGGATGGACGTGGGGAGAAAATGAAGACTGAAAGATGCGCGGCTCAAGCTCCCCGTATCTCGTCGGAGTTGAGGTCCTGGTCTTGGTAGCACGAGGTCAAGGCAGAATGTTGCGAGGGGAGTACCATTCCGATACTAACGAGCTATTAGTGGTTACCAGGCGGGTGCAAATGCACTCACCACACGCGAATACCGGAATTTAACTAAACAGGCCTCGGTCTGTGTGCTTCCAGGAGGTCTTTCAGCACAGCTAGACATCCTCTTACCCGGCTGTAACTTGTCTCTCAGTAATGTTAAGGACTGTGCGGGCGTGTAACGTCCTTCAAGAACACGGCGAGTTCGCAGTGCAACGAAAAGCCGTCCAGTTTTGATATTCCGTTGGACATGACTGTGAATCGAAGCGAGGCAAGGGATGCTAATTCCGGTCTAGTAGGTGTACAGGCGTGGCACGATTAGCGTTATGAATACATCATTAATACAGGGAGATATAAGCATTACTCTGACCATCCGAAGTCCAACAGCATGTTGACCCCGTAAGAAGATAAATCGTATTTATGCCGGAACGCTGCTGCTGCAGGCAAGATGACAAGAGTTTCGTCATCATTGGAGGGTGCAAGCAATGGCGATGATGTGGGTCGTCTACTGCGCGCAAACATTGACCACAGCGAGCTGGCGACGTTGGGTTTGGCTGGTGTGACGGAGGTGGAGGTGGAGTTTTTGGAGGAGGTCCACCGCTTCTCCAGCTCCTCCCTCATTTTGTTCACCGAGTTGTACTCCCAGCGTGTCACATTGAAGGGCTCGAAGAAGGATCCAGAGGACATGTCGCACCAACACCGGTCAGCGGCGCGGATGGACGAGGGGAGAGATTCTGTGTTATTGGCGATATCCGGAGGTAGAGACCAAAGCAGCGCCTCGCCGTAGGTCGTGACGTTTTCAGACCAGGGCGTCGCTAGTGATGTGTGGAGGGTGAACGGCTGCCAGTAGCAGGAGGACACGAATATACTCGATATGAGCACGATGCAGTAGAAACTGGAATAATATATGAGCCAAAACCTATCAAGTCATAATACAAGGAGACTTGCCATGGTTTTGCGTGCATTGTCAGCGAGAAGATGAATAGAAGGAGGAAATATGGTGGCGCAGTAGGAAGTGGTAGAAGGAGGAGAGGGAGGAACCATCGCGTACACCTAGAAACCAATGTCATTTTCTGGAAATAGAACGGAAAACATTGACATACCACATTGTCGTTTTCTGAAAATGGAAAAGCGTACAATAAACCCGAACAAGACGACCTAAATAAGCAATGCGCGTATTTTGCGGCAAATTGCCTTGACAGAAAGAGCAGAAGAAGAGGAAGCTGGTGACGAAGTGTACAGAGAGACCCGGGTAGGATCTGTGTGGCTGTATTTGGCAAAAGCTTTAGAAATCTTCTGGAGTCTTCTCCAAACAGCTTGAGAACGTTTGCCTTTGACCAGCACCACCTAGTACCGCAATTTTACACGCGATGTCGATTCACCCCGAGGTCCTCTGGGCACAGCGCAGCTCGACGAGCGAGCCAGAAAAGGTATTGCTCGTCGTCGTTGTCCCCAATGATCAACAACGCGCTTACGCGTTTATAGAACATTATCTACCTCACCGTAAACGTTCCCGACATTGTCCAGGAAAGTCTCGAATGCAATCTCACATCCACAAGCATCTCTTTCAAAGCCAAAAATGTAAAGTACGTATATCATCGTTATCCCTTTTTAGTGGCGCGCTGATTCCTCGATCAGCCCCGACAAGTCGGATGGAAAGACCTATGCTTTTGACCTCGAGTTCTTTTCTGAAATCGACACCGAAGTAGGTCGTGTATTACTCTCATTTTTAACCTTCTGACGTCGTCGTCGTACTGGTAGAAGTCTGTGAAAAAGCTCTCCTCCCGATCTCTTTCTTTTGTTCTGAGAAAGAAGGAACTCAAGGAGGAGTACTGGCCCCGTCTTACAAAAGACAAAGTCAGGAATGCGTTCCTAAAGACCGATTTCAGCAAGTGGGTCGACGAGGATGAACAAGACGGTGTTGAAGTTGAGACGGAAGATATGGATCCCATGGGTGGCATGGACGGTGGAGGTATGCCCGGCATGCCGCCAGGTATGGGAATGGGAGGCATGGGCGGAATGGGAGGAGGCATGGGCGGAATGCCCCCCGGCATGGACTTTGAAAAGGTCATTCAATCGCTGTTCATTCACTATTCATTTATTGACTGTTACTCATTCTTCAGATGATGGCACAAATGGGCGGCATGGGCGGTATGGGTGGCGGTATGGGTGGTATGGGAGGAGCTGGACCTTCCGGCGGCGCCGCCGACAATGACGACGACGACTCTGACGATGACGGTCCCCCTCCTCTCGAGGATGCTGAGCCCCCTAAGTAGAGCATGAACGATATACTAAATGAATCTCACTTCGTGATCTTACCAGTAAAGTTTTGTTGTAGCTATTAGTATCGAAGTCTTGCAGCGTTGCGTACATTTGGGAGAACTAGCAGGATAGCCCGTGAGATCACGGGTCTTGCTCTTACCTTACATCTTGATGTCTTCATAGTTCTCGAACCACAAACACAAAACATGTGGGAGTGGGCTCCTGCGCTCTGCCGCACCCGCCTCACGACGGGTGCTCTCGAGCCCCGTGTGCAACCTTAGGCCATAATAATAAGCTTGTCACTCTGCCAGACCCGTCGTCATATTGAAATGGCTGCTTTCTACCCCGCTTTGCTGCAAGATGAGATGTTACTGACTCTTACATAAGTATTAAACTAAGTTGGTCTGATATCTGCTCTTGATCGCGCTCTTCTTCTAACCACCATCATCTACGACGACCGACTTTCGCCAACTTCGACCTGGACTTCACCAGCGGGTACTCTCGATACCGATTACGATTTCTTTCTGTTCTCCCTGCTTGTCATGGTGTGCAACCGCCGCCAGTGTCGTTCTTGGACTACGAGACCCCGAAACGGACTAGGACATCGTTGCGCGACCAATACCGACTTTCGAGGGGGCGATTGCCTCTTGATTCGGAGGATATTCTGATCTGGATTCTCTAGTTGTGCGGTCTCCTTCATCGCTGCAACGTGTGCGACCCGGCTTTC
Organism: Hymenopellis raphanipes; assembly: GCA_036872995.1. Lineage (NCBI taxonomy): Eukaryota > Fungi > Basidiomycota > Agaricomycetes > Agaricales > Physalacriaceae > Hymenopellis > Hymenopellis raphanipes. The sequence continues at coordinate 1,312,406 of JAYMDG010000001.1, forward strand.
GCTTCGGCGGGTACACTAAGTAGGACATTGGGTCCCAAACCCTTTCCTCGATTCTAACTGTTCACTAGAACTTACACATGTAGAGCTATTCTGGACAGGATTCCGTCAAGTTTTGACAGTCTGTGGTGTTCTGGTCCATATTGGTGGGTTTACACATTCATGTCAACTACAAGATGTTCGTTCCAAGATGCGGACAATGTTCAACATGCGCCTCGCATCACCTACTAAACCTGTTTCGTCTTCGCCAAACACAAGGATACTCCGCCGTCGCTGTCTGGATGCCCGCCAAACTCGACTTCGCCTTGGAAGGAATACGGTTCTGGTCCGAGGGCATTTGACGGACTGTCATCGATGTAGCGCCATGTATTCAACCAGCTGTGCCAGCTCCCTTCTTGTGTGCTACTTTGCTCTTAGCCTGGGTGGTATTGCTTTGCCTGTTGCGTGTGGGCCACATGTACAGGCCGGTCACTGATGGCTCTTCGCCCCATGTTTGCGCGCGCCCGTAGAGCAGCGGTGCGGCATATGTAGCACTTCCCCGCGCGTGGCTACCAGCGCGTGCGGCTGTTGATATGGTATACTTGTGGACTTTAGTAGCATGCTTCCTCTATAAATCTGGCCTTCATTTAAGAGATGGCTATGACAGTATAAGACTTCAGCAACCCGTCGATAAGTGTTGAGGGTGATGAATGAGCCACCTTCTAGTCTCTAGATATAAAAAGGGCGGATACCATGCGAGGAACCTTGAAAAAACAGTTGGCTGCGTGGTAACCCTAACCTTATATTTTGCCTACGGCTTGGTGGAACCCTAACCTTATTCTTCTGCTTAGTAACACGTTCTCCCTTTATATATTAGATTAGATAGATAGATAGATAGATAGATAGTGGAGTGGGCCAAGCTGTCGCAGACGGAATCGCACGTCGCGTGGCGGCAAGAGATGAAGATAGAATTGCTAACGCGACGGAACAGGAAATCTACTCATTCTACTCAACGGACCGGGAAGATGATGCCAAACACCGCTAAACACCGCGTCTCTGTGGGGAATCCGGTCAGGATCCACCACTCCAATAGATAGATAGATAGATGAACCTCTTTTTGACCAGCCACATTGCAATCACTTGAGTAGTTCACTCTTTCCTATGTCCCCTTCCCAGCGCCTACCCTCTTTGATATTGTCCGTCGCGCCTTCAATAAATCCAGCACACCATGCCTGATGAGTGACGGTCGTCAGCTCCTTCCCCCTTGGCCCCAACAATACATTCTCGTCTATGCTTCCCGTCAGAATGAACAAGCTCTCCGGCTCTTTCATGTCCATCCAAGTAAGCCACGACCCGCACTGATTGCAGAAGGTCCTAACGAAACCAGGTGTGGCAGAATATCTGCTGGGCGTGGCACCGATCCACGAAACATTGGATGAGGGAACGGTAATGAAGTACGCGACGAGGGAACCAGAGTTCTTTCGGCATTGTGTGCATTGACACGTCGTTGGCTGATGGCTCTGAGCGTCAAGTCATTGAGAAGAAAGAAAGAGAGTACGCTTACTTCTGGAAGAGACTCAGGGCTCCCGTCAGGGAATTGAATGTTGTATCGAATCGCGCCACACAGACAGCTGCCGTTGATGGGTTCTTGCATCGTTGTGGGGGTGGGGGTGAGGAAGAAGGGCTCCAAGGGCGAAGAGTTTATTAAATAGTACTCCGATTAAGCTCCCGAATAGTGTAAGCTAGAAGGTGGCGCTGACAACAGTAATGTGGCGCAGGCTTCCAAAGCGTCGATTGTAGGCTAAGCTGGTCTTTTCCAATCGGCTTCCGCTCCGAAGCGAAATTAAGATTGAATCCTCGAATCAAAATGTGACGCACCTCCCGCCCACCCCCATCATTGCTCCTTGCATTGTACCTTGGCAATTGTCGAGAAAAGTCTACTCTAACCTTTGTTGCACCCTAAGTCTCCCCATTATATCTTGCCCAAAGTCAATGAAAGGAATATTAACCAGCTAACTACTACGCGTGCCACAAACTCATCTAAAGTCGTACGCGCTCTCAGAAAGCTGAATGCAAGGTATATATGTACGTTACTTTGTCTCTAACCACCAACCACCACTATACTAAAACCAGATCATCACGGCTGCCGACTCAGACTACTCCTCAAGCGCACGGCCTCACCCTTGTAGTAGATCCACACAGGGAACGGAATGCCCAACAAGATGCCCAAACCTTGAAGATGTCAGTGATAAAACTAAGTATGAGATGTTGAAATGCACGCACCCGCTAATAGCGAGTTCCCACCACCTAGACCGAGGGCGTCGAACATCTGGCCGCCAAACAGCGGGAACGCAAATCCCAACATGGAGCGGAAGACCTGAGCAGCCACATAACAGTCAGTTCATTAATTACAAGCCGTGGCACGAAAAGAATGCCGCACCGACGCAGCGGCTAGAGCACTCGCTGCGAACATGAAGGTGTCCACGAGGTAGAGCTGGATGGGGATGCTGTAGAACCCTTGTCAGTCGGAGACATCGAATGGAGGAGGGCGTCCACAAACAATGTAGTCATCATGCCTGAATCACGAAACTGTCAAAAAGTAGTCGAAGGACCGCGACTGAAGGCACACACCGAAGCCAAATATTCCAGAGCCAATGATAGGCATGATCCAGTGAACTTGGGCTTGCGCTGACCATCCGTACCAGCTTAAGTATACGGAATGTCTCAGCTTTCCCTATCTCAAGTATGGTACAGTGAGGCACTCACAAAAGACCTATCGGGACAAAGAACGACCCAAAGAACAATGCGGGAATTCGCATCTCGGGCTTGCCAACACCATTATTCTTGCTTGCCAACTGCCAGCGAGATTCGATGAGCGTCTGAAGGAGAAGAGACGACGCACATAATGATAGATTTGATCCGCCGTTTTTGCACCGAATGCAGTCGCCACGAGGAATCCAAAGCCAATTCCCAAGTACACGAGACCTCCAACGCCGATATTGAAGTGATATATCTTGGAGAAGACAGCTATTTATCAAACTTAGATATGGCATGGAGAATGGGGATTGAATCAACACACTCGGGAAAGTCGTGAACATGAGATAGTATATCCCTGTCAGTCACTGTTAAAAGGTAGCGCACTCGATATAGTGGCAGATGTAACCGACCGTACATGCTAACAAAGGACACCAGTCAGTATCTTGTTCTCTTCAGCCAAGTAAAGCACTCACAAGGCCATATAAAGACTCAACACAAAGCAGATAAAGCTCCTGGTGAGGAGAATGACCGGGCGGGAAAGGTTAACCCACAAGTACTCCCACTTGGTCATACCCACCGCAGGATGATGGAAGTGCTGAGCCTTCTCCACGTCGCCAGAACGCTTCGCCTCGCGTTCGCGCAAAACCGGCGCATACGTCTCTTCGAGAAACGGAATCCCAATGCAAGCCGCCAAACCGGAAAGACCTATATGAGCAATTAGCGTAGTATGCGGATACTTACCTAGTCGGGACGCTGCGCACCAGCAATGACAATGAACACGTATTTGGGCCCAATTTCCTCAGAGACGAAGCCACCTGCGACAGGACCAACTGCTGGACCGATGAGAGGTCCTAAAGTATACAGGGTCATCGCTGAGGCACGATCTTTCTCAGAGAAAAGGTCGCCGATGGTACCGCCACCACAAGCAAGTGGTGCGCTTCCGGAGAAACCAGCTGTATGTATATAGTCATTAGAGACACCACATATAATCTGCGTTAACGATTACCAAGGAATCTGAAGGCAATCAATGCGCCGGTGTTCGGGGCATACGCGCATCCCATGTTGAATGCTATCGAGAGAAGGTTCCCGATGTGCAAGACCTAAGTAAAAGGAACTCGTTGAGGAAAAGGCGTGTACTAACGGATTTCGAGACGTACCCATGTACGGCCGTACATCTCTGATAATGGAGCTAGGAATAGCGGCTTGAAACGCAGTTCGTGAGTGTTTACTGAACAGATGCTAAAGGTAACATCGAAGACCTACCCCAATTGCGAACGAGAGCAGGAATATACTCAAGGTCAGTGCAAGGATAGTCCCGCTGGTGATACCGTAGTTGACTGCCAGTAAGGGAAGACCGGGTGCCATCATAGAGCTCCCCAAAGGAGAAACTAAGGTGTACAAGGAAACCTAACAATGTTCAACGCGTATTCATCTTGGGACATCGAGTCAATCACTCACGATTGAAACAATGATCCACTTGCGACGCGATGACTAACGAGGCTGGGTCAGTGCTTGTACAACAGTTACATTGAGTGTGGAGAGAGAGGCAAATACCCAATTCCTAGGGTTTTTGTTCGAATCCTCCCAATCGTCCTCATGTCGTTCAGCCTCCTCCTCCTTCCTATCTACAGGTATAGCGGACTCGTCATGTCCATTAGACACGAACCGCTCCAGCGCCACCGACGGCACGGGAGTATTCGCCTGGCCATGGATGGCCGTCAACGAGGAATGAGTGGACGCCACCTCTTCAGTTGAGGGCGACATGAAAACAAAGGAAGATGTACACACAATTTTGAGGGATCAATTCATTTTATACTGTTATGTGTGCGCTGGCGCCATTGACGAGATAACTCGTTGGTCATGGTGGAAGGAGGTGCACACGTGAGCATGAGGACTCAAGTCGTTGGCTTGAGCATGTTTTCCCCTTTTGGTTCTCCTCCATCCCCACTTCCTCAGTCCTGTCCGCCAGAGTCAGGTCAGTCTCCATAGAGATCCGGAAGAGAGATATAGCTGTACTTGTACGCGTTCATGAAAACGCCCCGCGATCTCATGACAACATTATCATCTGGTGAGACCCTCGATCGCGATGGATTTTGACACATTTTCGTGTACGCGAGTTCATAAGCAGCTTGGTAATTATTCCGCATAGAGCATGGCCTCGACGAGAACACTAGTAAGCAAATGTCAAGGGATACTATGTCACCTAATATCTCATTATGTGCCGACAAGGAACGTAACCTAAGTACCTCACACAGAAGTCTTTGACCACGCACCACCCTGCTATGTTTTGGAGGATGGTATAATCTAGAAGCTTGCCATGACAATGATAATGTGGCGTAGTGTCGATAGTAGACTAAGCTGGTCTTTTCGGCTTCCGCTCGAAGCGTCCCCGAGTCAAAATGTGGCGTGCTTCCGGCCCAGCATTGCTACTTGTGATAGTTGCGTTGTACATTGTCAACTCCGGAGAACAATGATCTAGTACTCCAACCAGAAACATCACGGATTTAAAAGCATCCTGTTCGCCTGAAATCATATCATACTGAATCCGATACGGTCTGTACCAGGTATTCAAGACGTGGTGTGGAATAAGTGCCACCAACCCTTGGTCAATGGTTTAATAGCGAGGTGAGGATAGACACGCTTGTGTATGCATGGGTATCATAATCACGCCAACAAAGGATTAGTCTCAGAATAAACTGAACCGGCTAGTGGACTGGATTAACTGGAATGCCAAGCTCTACGTTACGACAGTGATATACAACAACAGTGATGATGATTCCAACAGAATAAATAAGAAATAACGGTCATTTCAAAGGGCATTGGGCATCTCTCTCCGTTTATTGACCACCGCCAGCAACAACTTGGAACTGTCAAACTCCGTTAGAATGGGAACCCAACTATAAATGCAAAAGCTCACGTAGACAACATCATCGCACGATCCATGTTGAGCAATCGGGGCCAAGACCGGCTGGTGGTTCGCCGCCGCGTTGATGGATGAAAGCTTGTAAAAGCCCGCGGGCAGGCCGTTGGTAACATCAGCCGTCAGGATACCGTTGTTCGCTGCCCCATTGAGACCCTTGAAGAACGCAAAGTTCAGAGGGTTCAACAGGTCCGTAGACTCAAACGCGGAGATCGCCTCGACCACGACGTGAGAGTGGCCAAAGATCACACCGTCGCCGTTGAGCGTCTGAGGAGCGGAAAAGTACTTGTCCTGGGCGTTCACAAAGTTGCCAGTCTGCAGGGGGTGCGATCAGTTTCAGCTGAGGCGACCATGAGAGATTTGCGAGGACTTACATCAAGGTTCTGGATGGCCATGCTGATGGTGAACGACTCGCCCTCGTTGAATTTCTGGAAGTTCACAGGGAACGTGAACTTGGACGAGGGGATCTTGTCCTTGGAAGGCAAAACACCCATCGGCGCGGGATTGCAGCTACCAGTCTCGATCTGCTTGCCATTCGTGATAGGAAGGTTCACCGTAGCGCAAAAGTTGATAAAGTTGTTCGCCGAGGTCAAACTCGGGGAGGCAACCTCGCCTGTGATACCGCAACCGCATGAGATCTTCTACAATGCACATGGAAAAGCATGCATACCTGGTTTCAGCGCCGCGATTCCATCAGTGTTGAAATTATCGGCGATGACAGAGGGATCAAGAGCTACGAACAAGATGTGAGATCATTTCAACGCGAAAAGATGGGCGAAAGGCCGCGTACTCAGGGAGGATTGGATGTCCCCGGTATTGCCTGCGTTTCCAGCAGCTGAACCATCGCCCGCATTATTTGTGCCGTCAGTACCGTTAGTGGCACCAGCGCCGGTCTGGGCAGCCCCATTTCCATTATTATTGTTATTATCGTTGGAGCCGTTGTTACCACCAGCCCCAGTCGCGCCCGTCTGGAGATTCGCATGAGCTGAGGTGAGATTTCCGAGTCGGGAAATGGATCTTACCGCCGCTAAACGCGCTGCCAAGTCATCAGCGGTCGTACATGTTATACTCGTCCCGGCCGAGTTGACCAAAGGTAGGGCGGCGCAACTATGATACGGATTAGAACGGAGTTCGCGGCAGAAGAGGTGAAACGCGTACATGGTGCCAGCGGCGCATGGTTGGAGGACAAACTTGCCGCCAACGCACTGCGCGAACTGGTCATTCACACACGCATCCTCGCCTGCGGTACAGGCAGAGTCGGGCGTGAGTGTCTTGAATTTATCACTGATCGGATTGTCAGCTTTCACGGAGTCCGGATGAGATTGGAGAGAACGAACTTCAGAGCGATCGCGTCCTGTCCGTTTTGCAAGTCAAAGGCTGCGCGTCGCATAGAGCGTACACGCGTGAAACGAGCAGGACTGGCCGACGCAGCCAAGCATAGGGCGAGAGAAACAAACGCAGAACGCATGATGAAGAGAATGAATGTAGTTAATAAGACTCCAGGTCAAGCTACGATGTCGAATCGAGCAAAAGAATGGCACAAGGCAGAGAGAGTGGCGGTGAGAGGATGACCGGGCAAGGCAGATGAAGAAATTTGGATTCGCCCATTGTTCGTTTTATATCCACAAGACCCGGGCATGGGACGCGTGCCGAACCTTTGTTCTCAGGGCGGACAATGATGAATGGCGAAAGGGCTTCGGAAACTTGTGTGAAACCGTCAAGAAAATGTGCGATGGAATCACAAATTGTGAACAACCAACACGCTGAAAAATCCAAATGACCATGAAGCACACGCCAACCGTAGCAATCCTGATCTTGATTTTTTGTCGGATCAGACAACAGTCACTCGGGCGGCGAGTCGCTGCTGCATTTGGTGCGTCTTTTGTACAGTGGGATCATCCGGATTGGCCTTTATTCCCATTGTGCACTGGATGGGCGGCATAGTATTTGCATTTGTCGCGGTAAAGAGAACAAGTAGTAAGCTGTGTGGTCTGTTTGGTCACGCTCCTTTAGACGTCTGAACAATGAGAGTTAAGTACTCACACAAGTACAAACAATACGTCGTTGATCTTCCCGCCCTCGCGCCCACAATTACAGTAAACTCGTCGATCCGATGGCAGGATGAATGAAACTGTCAGAGTTTGTAGATCGTCGAACGGCATACAGATCAATATCGAGACTCTTTCGAGTGAGTGGTTCGTGTAAACGGGCGTTCAGCGAGTGAGTGAGCGAATTTTGCCTGATTGGACCCGTAAACCTGTACACAAAGGTCAGCACTCCATCACCAGTCCCAAACCGAAGGGGTGTACGCTGGTGTTCGTTGAGCTCAGTCATGATGGAGCACACAGGGGACGAGGTTGATCAAACAGAATGGATGGTATGCAACCTGGTGAGGAGGATAACATAAGCTTTGCCGTCCCATGGCAACCCGCTTGTCACCGTGCAAAAGGAGCAGGTCTGTATATAGTTCCCCTTGAAGGCCACACATTGACTGCATGCTGATAACGAGGCCGTAGCGCACCACCGTGATCGCCACGCAATGGAGACTTCTGCCGACTAAGCGGCGGATTCGATAGCCCGCACAGATGCAAATGTGTTGTTCTGCTCCAGTAAGAACGCAAAAAACTTGGGCGACGTCAAGTCGAGGGGGCGAATTCAAAAACAAGGACGACAGGGGCCGTCGATCATCATCGCCGTTCCGTTTTCCCCCCTCGACGTAGCATCATCTTCAGGCGACGTGGTACAGTTCAGTGGACACCGAGAAATTGACGCCACTCATGCATCTCATCTCCATGTGCACCTGCATCATCCCCAGTGTATTGAAGATGCCGCCTGACTTTGACCTGCCGTGTCTTGAATCAAATTCTCATGACGGTCGCTATATCTCCTCCATCCACCATCTGTCAGTCTGGAACCGCCTTCTGTGCCTTCGATGATCCTTTATGATTTGATGGTCGCGACAGCCAATAGGGACTGATTTTTGACTCTATTCGTGATGTTAGCCTTGACTGGTCAGTGGTATGCGAACGGAAACAGGGTAGCCCAGTCAACAATCATTTCCGCCACACAAGCTTAGCGGCAGTCTCTGTTTCTGGCTTTCCTCTCAACTACGAGCCTCCTGGTATTTCGTCCCCCGGAAGTTACTAAAGTTAAACAACTGTATTACTCTGATCCTGATGATTCGGAACGTCACCTTTGCCAGTCGCCCGACAACCCCATACCACGGAAAGCTCGAAGAAAGGCACATGTTCGTCGAAGTCGTTCTAAGTTATATTTGGTGCGTTAATTCTGCCCTACGACGCTTCAGATGAATGTTAGGCTCCTGCTTGAAATAAGTCTCCGCCTTTCCAAATGTCGACTCCACTGCGCCTGTACTTGGTATTCATCTCCAATTCCTACTGGCTATTACTGGCGAGCGTCTTTTGCGTAATGATCAGGACCCGAGGGACTGTCATTGGTCTGTATTGATACCTGCCAAGAATAGGTCTTGCATAGGAAGCTAATTATACCTGCGCGTATATGAAGGCGTGCCCTCCTTCCATCATTCCCATCCTTTCTCCCCTCTCCTTTCGCAGTCTCGGTACTCTGCTCACGATCCGTGATCGTCTTTCTTCCCGTCTTTTTTTCGACCTGGTGTCTGCTCTTCGACTCCATCTTTCATTCACTTTAGTCTTTCGTTACTTTCTATTCGACGAGAGAAAATGAAGACTGCATCGATTCTGGTTTCTTTGATGGTGGCCTTGTCAGCCACTGCCGCCCCTCAGGTGCGTACATTCATCTTTTTGCCAGGATTCATTAACTTGAGACAAAAATTCAGTTCGGAAAGGGGTTTAAAGGCAAGGGAGGAGGAGGTAACAAGGGGGCGCTGGAGCTGTGGCAGGTGTAAGACTTTTTCTTGACATGTGGAATGTTGGTCAATTGACGTGCTCTCCAGGGCGCTGCAGCCGGTGCCGCAGGAGGCGCAGCCGCTGGCGCGGCTGCCGCGGGTGGCGCACCTCCACCAGTCGCAAGTGCAGTCAACAATGGCGCGGCTAACAATGGCTCTGCGGCCAGCGCAAGTGTCGCCGCTCCGGTCGCAAGCGCAGTGGCCACTGGTGCTGCTAACGGGACCGCTACTGGTACAGGGAACAACAACGCTGGTAGTGGCGCGGCTGCAGGTGGCAATAACAACGCCGGAAGTGGCGCAGCTGCTGCTGGAGGAGACCCCCAGACTTCATTAAGTGCGATTAGTTGTGGTATGCTCTCTTTTCCTGAGCTGACTTTCGTGCAGCGCTGGATCCTGCTGTTATCGCTAAGGGTTTCGCCAACAACGGTCAAGGTCAGTTTTTGATCCTACGTATACACCAATATTGTACTCATTCTTGAATTTCACAGATGTCCCCACTGCCGGCAAGTCTACTTCCTTTGCTTCTGACCCACGATTCTCATGAGATATCAGGCCAAGTCGCTTCATTAACGTCGACCAACAACTTCATCAACTTTTGCTTGACGGTCCCGAATCTTCCTCTCACTGACGGAAAGCAGATCGTGGGTGGCTCTTGCAACCCAGGTGCGTTCAGTGAAGCAGCAGAGTGACCTGTCTGACCTCGTTTCCCAAGCCCCCATCGGCGTCATCCCAAACACAGACAACATGCCCTCCGCGAAGTTCGTTTCCCCCGTCAACAACGACAACTTTAATGTCAACACTGCTTTCACCATTACGATGGCCATCAACAAGTGAGGATTAATCTTGTTATCTTTCTTTTCCATCCATCTTATGATACGGCAGCCTTGAAACCGGAAACTTTGTCAACGCCCAAGAAAACTACTTCGCTGCGCCCCAACAAGTCAATGGTGGCGGTCAAATCATCGGCCACAGTCATGTCACTATTGACCTTCTCGACTCGGTTACTTCGACGACACCTACCAACCCGAAGAACTTTGCCTTCTTCAAGGTTAGTATCCAGGCCGCGATATGCTTCGGATCAACTCACAGTAAATATAGGGTATCAATGGAGCAGCCGTCAACGGCCAGGTTACTGCTGACGTCGACAAAGGTCTTCCCGCCGGTGCCTACCGCTTGTGCTCCATCAACTCCAGGTATGCCAATGTCACTTTTTTTGCGCGACATCCTTGACTAATGTTCGACAGCTCCAACCATCAACCAGTTATCGTCGCTGTCGCTCAGCACGGATCTCTTGATGACTGTGTCTACGTACGTTCCTGTCGCAGTCGTATTCGTATAGACTTCTCATGAAGTGTGTAGTTCACTGTGGGTGGCGCAGCTGGTGGAAACGCTAATGCAGGTGGAAACGCAAACGCAGGTGCCGCTGGAAACGCCACCGCTACCGCTACCGCAGGAGGAAACGCAAACGGAGGTGCTCAGGCGAGCGCAGGTGCAGGTGCAGGTGGTGCAGGTGCAGGTGCCGGTGCCGGTGCGCAAGGCGCAAAGGGCGGCAAGGGTAACTAGAGCAGCGCTGTAGATGTAAGTTATGGATCCGGAGTACCTACGACTATTTTTCTTTCTTTCTAATTTCGTCGACACGAGATTCTTTCTTTCGTCATTCTCAATGGTGTGTGTCTCATACTACTCGCGCTATGCTGGTAAGGATCGAGAAAAGAGCTCCTAACGATCGTACTGACGACTCGAGTCGGCTGTTGGGATCTCTCCTTACTCCTCAACTTCGAATTTCAGTGGCGTCAACAATAGCGATATTTCTCCGAAACCTATTGGTGTTCACTTACCCTGTGTCAACCGCCTTCTGAACGTCGAGTTCTTACGCTATCGACCTACTAGGACCCGATGATAAGTTCTCGTTCCCCTGTTCTTAGTATATCCCTGAGCAAGAGATCGTCCTGAATTCCACTCTCAGACCTGCGATATAAATACGTTTTGCCTTGGCGACGAGGGCGAAGTTCTCATCGGACATGGGCTAAATGAGTCGTGTCGACACCCCTGCGACCATTTCGCCAGTTCATCGCTGGGAAGTGTTGTTCGCAAGCCGCGGATTTCGCTCACTTCGTTTCCATTCTTAACCTCGACCCATCATGGCTTCATCAACATCAAGATTACTCGTTGAAAGATTGAGATGTTCAGAACTGTCGGACTCTCTAGGAACTTGATACTCGATGCGTCTCTTTCACAGAACGTTCAAATCAACATGGCTTTTACCTGGCTTCTACGTAGACAGAGCCATCGGCGGTAATCTAAGTAGTGACATTCTCGCTGTCTTCTCATATGGACTCTACAGGATGATTTTTGCCGCTACTATGCGGCCTGAGATCGGTAGGGATCTGATGTTTGCGAGTAGTGCTAAATGACATCGTAGACGTATCGCCACACTGAGTACGCCATCGGGGGTTTAGCGGCTTGGAATAACAGGTTGGCAAAAGCTTTAGACATGATGTTCCAGAAGTGCTGGCCCGACCCCTTCTCTACGCCATGAACATGTGTGGTAACACATTTTGGAATACGAGGTGTGGGTAAGAGGGGAAAATGAACTGGGATTATGCAGCCTCAAGCTGAGGCTTTTATACTGTACATGAGATGTATCTAGAATCTTCTACATTGTCCATATGTCTACGAAATGTCAGCAAAAGCGTCGAGTGCTTTACAACAAGGCTCTGAGTCCTTAGACGGCGCAAAGGGCCGGTAATAGGCATCCAAAGAAAAAGAAAATAACTGTGTGGTATGGAAATGCATTCTTTACATTGTAAGCATCCGTTCGATTATTAAACATGAAATGAGGAGGTGGTCGAAGAATTCATGTCCGTCGGGGAAGACTGTCAAGACCGGGTCGGGTAGTGGGGGTGACGCCTGTATGGGAGGCGGAATGAAAGTCGCTAGTTGGCTTTTGGAGGCGTCGGTTGAATAGCACTGTGCGCCACACACGGCGTAAGTTTGATGGCATGGTAAGAAAGCGCAGCACCTACGATGCACATAGTTGTGCCGTCCTCTAGTGTCGTGCGACAATCCCAGCGTAGAGTTACGTTGTGGAATCTCCATAGCCAATGACGCTGGGGAGCATAAGTATCAAAATGTTCCAGTGGGGGAATATGCATACTGAGGAGAAATTGATTTGTGTCAACACGTTCGAGATGCGCGTACTGATCTCTCCCATCGTTAACACAGCTCTGCTGTAGTTGATCGCCATCCTAGAGGGAAAATGAGCCGGGCGATTTCACAACTCGATCAAAAAGTAGTACTCAAACTGCCCCAGAAGTGTTTCTTCTGTACTACTGCCACCCAAAGGTCTGTAGATGGAAGTCTTGTACGAAATCGGCAAGAACGGATTCATGTTGAGGGATATTGTTATTCTGTAGGACGGCGCGACGGATGTCGAAGAGTCGAGGTCAGGAGGCGGTGTGAGCATCATCGTGTTGGTGTCGGCATTCCAGTTCGTGAAGGTGTATGTTATGGGTATGGCGGGGCGTTCGTGCGTCCAGTAGCTGTGTGCAAGGTCTACTAGAGTTGGCAGTATGACTGTAAAGAGGAGCCTACCGCGGAGGACGGGGTGCATTTACTACAGATAGATAGCTGTACAATCCTCGTTAGGTTTGGGAGGCTCGGAGATTGTCGGGGTCACTTGCTCTGGTAGGGTATGTGTGGACGCAGATGCATTAGTGGTATCTGTTGAAAATATGTTAAGTTGGTGGAGGCGTAGACTTGGTGCTCACCAAGAATCATGGTTGCATGAGCCAAGATCAAAATTGATCATAGGCCGGCCCGGGCGCGGATTAAAGACACGATCGAGCTGGGTGTTGAACTGAGTCTCACTGAGGACTCTCTCAGCAGTTGCAGGAGCAATCGGAGTACGCGAGTTGGCATGAGTTGGCATCCCTCATGGGCACACGGGTGATACCCCTATCACGCGGCTCTATCATAGAGGGTTTGCAGGCACGCCAAACAGCTGTCCACTTGACCCCACAGTCTAATTCGCCTATCAGCAGCGTATCAAGATCAGAAAATACAGAGAAAGAACACCTGATCGTCCCGTGTTTCCGGCCTAGTTAGGCCTCATACCTATATCAGGGTGTGAAGCCTAACTAGGCCCGATTGACCTCAAATCACGGTCATTCACTGGGCACCCACTAAATAGGTAGCTAATGGACTTTAAGAGATTTTTTTTCAACACCTTCTGGCGGGTACGGGCGCGCGCGTCCATTCCCGATTGGGAATAATTCTTATTTTCGTTCACACACACTCATCATCACTCGGACTACGGTCCGTCATCACTGACGCATCCCGATCGAGCACCCGCCCATCATCCCGCCGCCTTGCTCATTGGAGCTCAGATAAATAGGAAATGGAATCGCAATTAAATAGTCAATAAAACAATAAACTAAATACAATTACTTGTTACTACCAAGGTTACTACTCTAATTGTGATGCAACGTTACCGCTGTCGTTGTCGGCACTGCGGGTGCACTCACACTCGAAATACAAGTCACTTGTAGCCCACCACACAGGCGCTTGCGGTCCAGATCTTCTGGCAGCAACCTGGCCGCAGTCGGAGATGGAATGAGGGAGGACAGTGGGGTATGAATGGATTGAAATATACGCGCGCGCCCACCTGCGTCCCCTGGTCTGGTTGAGCGACGTGGGAGAGGTCATGGCGGAATGGCCGGCACCGATGTGAGCAGTGCATGCGTATCGCAACGAGGCCTGGGAAGAGGATCAGCAGTGTTGACGGCGCCGGGACGTCGATGAAAATAGAAAAGGAACCAGAAATAAAACACAAGAAAAAACTTGCCCATCAGCGCTGCGTCGCCAGCAGCTCCCCATCCGACCCAATCCCATCCTTGTAGCTCGCCCGCTGTTATTCTCCCCGCGCAACGGCGCTTGTGACAGCATTGCTACCCACTGAGCGGGGCTTGGACATCACGGATGTTGTATCCGACTGCAAAAGACATACTGCCAGTGTCTGTGGTGGTAGTAGTTGGCGCCGTTTGTCGTCCGCATGTACTGGTGGCGGATGATGACCAGCTCGTAGCTGCCCTCCATGGTATGCTGCCCATTCCGGGGGCTTACGCGACGTGTAGAGTGAGATTTACACATATCTGCCTAGAATCGTTGTCCATAGTGCCTGCCGTCACTATTGCGGAGCCCGCTAGTCGTTGGTTGTGGTGGTAAGAGTGAGAGAAATGAGACTCGGATTCGCGGTCCGTCTCGCCGAAGCCAAATCTCAATGTTGTCGTCGCCGAGAATCGAACCCACGTTAGTGCTGGGTGGTGGGAATTTGAGATGCCGAGATGCCGGCGCGAACATTGTCGACAACGGCGGCGGGCAACAGAGTCACGGAAGAAGCTTTTGAATAGGTAGATGAGTTGTATGAAGATATAGCTTGATTATCCCAGTGGGTTCAGATCATTCAATGGAACACAAATGTCAGAAAAGGTTTATGTCTGATAAAAGTCTAATGACTCTCAAAATCGTAAGTGGAATGCCTTACAATTTTGTGCTTTACCTTCATTCACTACACAACTTCTCCTCTTACCAACACCCAACCAGCAACTACTCTCCCAACACTTTGGCTCTTGAGGCTCATCACCTCTGCCATCACCACTACATCTCAGTCTCTTCTGGGGAGGCTTGTTTTGAGGAGCTGCCGGCTGCTAAGCCCGCCTCACCAAAGCGTAAAGGCGGCCGATCGAAGAATAGCTGATCCCGCCTATCATATCCTCGGCCACGTCTTCTTCATAAACCGGTAGCGGAACGCATAAGCCTCCAGCGTGAAGCAGCAACAACGGCACTGGCTTCCGGAGGCTGGCTTAGCAGCGCTGGGTAGCGCCGCGGATGCGTCCGCCCCAGAACAGTGCGTATTTCTGCTTTGTTTCTCTTTACTTTATTTGAACTACGCTACACAGACTGCGAGACCCACTGTCCAACGTCTCTCCGTCCAACTGCTACTCTTTTATGCCCTCGACTTACCTGGTGGGCCGCGTAATGTTGCAGGAGTAGCTTTGGTGCTGTTCTCTTCCAGCAGCAGCTCCAGAACGAACAATGTCAAGTTGCCCAAGAGGACTCTCCTCCACCCCAACTGCCTGTACAACGACAATTCATTTTGACCGGCACCGCTGGCAAGCCCCAGGACATGGCATTACTCGGCAAAGGCAAACACCATCCGCGCTGAGTAGACGGCAGCTTTGGCGGCGGCCATCCGAACGAGAAGTGGCTTTCGCGTGCGCCTTTCACGGCGAAACGCCGCGACTCGCCAGACAGCACTGATGAGCGCGCTGCTCCTGCACGCAGAATACTTCCATCTCTACTTATGCCCATCAAGACCGAGTCTGTGACGGCCGACTCTCTCCCCGCCTGCATCATCCATGCGCTATCGCCAGCAGATGTCCATTCACCGTGGGGTTCGAAACTTAGCTGGGCCTCAGGCTCGTTTACATCGTACGACGTCAAGCCATTCCTGCCGACCCTATTCTCCTTCAACGCGGAAGCTACTGCGTACCCGCCTTCGCGATCTGTCCCGCTTCTTCTTTACTACACGTGGTCGCTCGAGGCTGCGGACGACCTCTTCCACGATGTATTGACGCTGACAGCGTCAGCGCCGACGATAATAACCTCAATTCATGTTCTATATATTGTTTATTATTTTATTTCCAATTTTATTTTGTGTTTCTACTAGCTACGGCAAAGCTACAGTGAGCAAGGCGGCGGGATTGCGGCGGGATGATCAGCGGGTGCTTGATCGGGATGCGTCAGTGATGACGGACCGTAGTCCGAGTGATGATGAGTGTGTGTGAACGAAAATAAGAATTATTCCCAATCGGGAATGGACGCGCGCGCCCGTACCCGCCAGAAGGTGTTGAAAAAAAATCTCTTAAAGTCCATTAGCTACCTATTTAGTGGGTGCCCAGTGAATGACCGTGATTTGAGGTCAATCGGGCCTAGTTAGGCTTCACACCCTGATATAGGTATGAGGCCTAACTAGGCCGGAAACACGGGACTGTCAGGTGAGAAAGAATGAAAGCCACAGGGATGAGCTCGAGTTGGGCTCTTGAAATGATGGATGCGATTCTCATATACAATTCAGATCTGCAGAGAAATGGAATCAAGAGCTCAGATCACAGATTTACTGGAGTCTGGCACCGATCCTTCTCGCAGGACGTCTTGTATGGCTTGCTGCATCTCCCAGGTCGCGTAAAAGCTCGCGCAGAGAGTTGAGAGCCGGCTGAGAGCTCGCGTGAACTCTGAAAATCCCACGAGCCCGTGACGTCAACAACTTCGCTCTCACCGCCATCCTCTCCATGCTCTGCTGTCTGGGCTCCGTCCAGGTCTTCTGAATCTCCGCGTACTTACACGAAGAATGCTCTTCATAATCACACGGAAAAGTCCGGGAGGAATCGTTCTCCCATCGTATTGTTCCTTCCGATTTGGACCAAGTACATTGTAACGTCTTTCGGCCTCGCCGCTCTTTCAACCGCGCGCCCTGCATCGTGTTGAAGTAAACTTTATTCTGTCTCAGACTAAATGGGCCTAACAAGGACGTACGTTGTGGTGCTCATTAAGGGTTCTCAAACCTCTTATTGTTTTCTTCAGCTGCCGAGAAAGCGGCACAAATGTTCATCGGGGTTAACGGACTTTGCAGCATCTTCACAACTGTTGGTACAAATGTTCTTTGGCCTCTCCATTCATCTTGACGGCGTCGGAAATGTTCTTTTTACGCGTCAATGCCCGACATGAATGTAATCTACTCCTGGCCACAACGTGTTTCTGCATTTTGCGCCGAGATCGGATTGTGGTTCATCGAGTAAAATCTTTTCTTATTGTGCTGATGACGCTCCGGATTCATCCAGAATAGCAGAGACGCCTGAGACCCTGAAGACTAACACAATAGAGTTAATTTCATTTTTGCCATGTTTCCCGATTCACAAGAAGACAATAAGGCGTATATAGGGCAAGGTTCTTCGGTTGGTGTGCTCTCACCCGCCCATCCATCATCATCATCCTCATCATGATCTTCTCCGTTCTCTATTTCGACTATATCCTGTTCCTAGCCGCCATCTATTTTCTATGGCGCATTTTGAACAAGCCAACACTGTCGCTCCCGCCGGGTCCGCGAGGCTATCCCATCATCGGCAATGTACTTGATATGCCTCAGTCTAAACCTTGGGAGATGTTCGGTCAATGGGGAGATCGTTGGGGTACGTCGTTTTCTTTCTGACCGTGTAGCAAGTGCTCAGTCTCACCCAGGGGATATCAACTCTGTCACTGTATTCGGAAAGCCTTTCATTATCCTAAACTCCTACCGTACCGCGTACGCACTGCTCGATAAGCGCAGCCTCATCTATTCCGACCGTCCAAAACTCGTTATGGCCGGACAGATGATGGGCTGGGGCGAAATCATCGGTCTGCTACCGTACGGCGAGGAGTTTCGCAGCCATCGCAAGATGTTCCACTCTCTTTTTGGAAGCAAAGCGACGATACGCAGATTCTATCCTATGGAGGAATTGGAAGCTAAAAACTTCATGCGTCGTCTTTTCGACACCCCGCACAATCGGGTTGCTCATATTCGCCAGTACGAAACAATTTTTCTAGTCTTCTCAACTCGTGTTTGACTCATCATCTTCCAGGGAAGTCGCTGCCTTGGTGCTCCGCATCACGTACGGCTACGAGGTACTCCACGAGGGCGACGAAATGGTAAAATTAGTAAACAATGCGATGGAAGAACTCTCCGTCGCGTCAACACCCGGAGCTTTTTTGGTTGATTTCATCCCCATGCGTACGTGAACCCGCGTCTCCTTATTGTTTTGCGTGCCTGACCGCGGCTGCAGTCAAGAATATCCCGGACTGGTTCCCGGGTGCCGGATTCAAGGAGACGGCCAAGATGTGGGCGAAGGACTTGGAGGACATGATAAATGTTCCCTTCGAACACGTCAAGGCTGAAATGGTTTGAATACAGTTTCTTTTGTTGTGATCCTTCGTGCTTACCATGTGTTAGGCTCGTGGGCAAGCCTTGGATTCATTCGTTTCTGGTATTCTGCAACAAGGAGATAGTGTCTCGGAACACGATTTGAAGTGGACCGCCGGTGCTATTTACGCAGGTAAGCGCGTCTAGTACGCCTTGATCGAATCTGTTCTAACCTCCGTTCTAGCTGGAGGCGATACGGTATGCCGCGCGTGTAAGATTCATGTCAAGCGAGCTCACGTCATTGTACAGACAGTCGCCGCGCTAGACGCGTTTTTCTTACTCATGATTCTCAATCCCGAGGTCCAGAAGAAAGCCCAAGAAGAGCTTGACTTTGTCTTGGGAGGCGACCGCCTACCGACATATAACGACATGGACGACCTACCCTACGTGACTGCGTTGTGTAAGGAGGTCGTACGCTTCCATCCTGTAGCGCCTATCGGTAAGCGCTATCCTTACTTTCTTTTGATGTCACCGTTAAATATAGAGCAGGCATACCCCATTTCACTGCTGAGGACGACATCTTTGAGGGTCATTACATCCCCAAGGGATCTATTGTGATTAGCAATATATGGTTGGTGCTTTATGTATATCTGGTGATGACGACGAGCTAACGAACGACTGTTTAGGAAAATGACTCACGACCCAAATGTGTACAAGAACCCAATGCAGTTCGATCCGACGCGATTCATGGGTGAGAATCCTGAACAGGATCCCCGGGAAGTGAGCTTTGGATTTGGACGAAGGTCAGTCGCCTTACGGTCTCCTTGTGATCAAAGTCTGATCTAATATATTGTGTAGGGTGTGTCCAGGACGCCTCTTAGCACAATCCACAATCTTCATCGTCTGCGCAATGGCGCTCTCCCTATTTGACATACGTAAAGTCAAAGGCGAAGAACCGACATTCTCAATCGAACACGGAAGTGTTAGGTGCGCATTTTCTCTTCCCGTCAATGCTCTAATGCTCAATATCTGTTAGCCATCCAACACCCTACAACTGCACCTTCACTCCACGCTCATCTCGAGCCGTCGAGCTTCTTCAATCGGCTTAAGAATTATTACACGAACCGCGATACCACCCCACTCTCTCTGTGCATGTCCACGCTGTTGTACCTTCGACCTTCACCATCGCAGCACGTGTTTTTCTTTTCGTTCTTAATGACATTCTCAATGCCAGGTCCATTGATTGTAACCATAGCACAACATTCTCTCCCGCACGCTTGTAAAAAGTAATCGTTGTACTTCACGTTATTTTATTGAATACTTCTATCTCTCGTTCTTCACGTCAAGTTGGAATTCAGCAAACCATGATATGAAGCCGCTTAGTGGGAATTTTATTACTTAACGCTTCTTGAGAGCCGGATTATGTTCATGATGTTCAACCATCTGTGCAGGAGCATGGCTTCCGGCATCCGTTCCGTCCAAACGGGAGGATCACCAAATGGGAAGTAAACCCCTAACTTCTACACCTCCATCATCGCGAGAATGAGCCGTATCTCGTATCTTTGCTTCAATGGAGACCATCACCCTCTTCCAGCTATGCCTTTACCCGCAGGAGCCCATGTCCTTCGCGCCCCACGTCTGGAAGACCCTCCTCCCTCTGAGGCTGCTCAATGTCCCCTTCAAGACTGAGCTCGTCACGTTGACGCAACTGCGAGAGGAGCTCCCTAGGCGGTTGGGGTTGGCGAGTGTGACGGTTCCAGTAAGTTGTTGTCGTTCTCCGTATCCGTGAGGCTGATAAACGCGTCGCCGTGTAGATCATAGTGATCAGAGCTCAAGATGGATCGGAGAGGACTATCATGGATTCGTATGAGATTGCTCAATACGTATGTCTACTCTGGAATGACGCGTCGCCTCATTGACATGGTATTAGCTAGAGAAAACGTATTCGTCTCCCGCCAAGTCTATATACGCACCAGCCGGGAACGGCGCTCTCGAGGACACGATCGCTGGACGCGCTCACGCGCGATTTATCGAACAATGGGTTAGTTTGACCAGACCAAGCCAACGCCTGGCGATATATAGTCACACCCTAATCCAGGTCGATAAATGCATGGCGCACGAACTGCGACCTTGTGTCCTCCACACCGTACGTCGTGTTGCCTTTCTCAGCACGCCACCGATACCAGCCAGCTAGAGCTATGCCCAATTCCCGGAAAGTGGTGATCGAGCAGACTTGAAAAGCCGTGCACACTTTCTTGCGAAATGTGGACGAGCGAGGTTGGATGAACTGACGGCGCAAAATGCGGATCGGACGTGGTTGAAGGAGCAGTACGCGCGCGCACGGAAACAGTTTGTAGACGCACTCTGTTGAACGCCGACTGGCCGCTGATTCGCGTCCATAGACTGGGGCTCATAAATCTTTTGTTGGAAGAGAGAGATCAACGTGGCGAGCCCGGAGACTTCCTTGCTGGAACCAAACCTACGCACACCGATTTCTGTGTTTTCGCGTAAGCATGCCTGTCCGCCCTAACGTCCACGTCTTGACTTGCCGTAGATTCTACCCATACTCCTTGACGAATCCCGCGTTGGTGCGAAACACCTGGAGACATCCGGATCTACCGTATGTTTCCCGCTGGCTGGAAGCCATGTTTGAATCGGGATTGGTGTCAAAGGAAGAGCTTCTACCAGAAGAGATCGATAGCGTCGAGATTTTAGACTGAATACAGCCCTCATGGCATGGATCACCAATACAGTATGCCTGTTCAGAATTGAAGTCACACCCTCGAAAATATGAAGATCCTGGCTGAATGGCGTTTAGTAATCAACACCAACTTGATACATTATAACCAAAACGACAAGGCCCAGTTACGCGCTGAGCGCTGACCTCCTCAGCAAGATGTTTGACATATTCAGAAACAAACCTGATGCGGCATGTGTCACTGCCAGCAAACTTCGCAGCAGGAATTGGTTCAACAAGGAAGAAATCATACGGGAAGTCGACGTAGGGGGGAGGGAGGTGAGAATTAAGGATTATTCCGAAGGAAACATGGCCGACTCGAAGGTCAAGGTCAAGCTGTTGGAAATGTGTCGAGTTCCATCGATCCATCAGCACCTCATCAAAGCGTGCATTGTCTATCGCCTGGATGACCGTGCGTGGAATAGGCCCGTATTTGCGAATCAAGTCCTGGATCGCCGAGTCTGTTAAAGTCGATGCACGGCTGTCTAGTTTCACACTAACATAGCCGTTACATTAGACATTAGCGCCCCCTTAAAGAGGTCAAAGACATACGCTTCAGTGAGGGCGTGGACGTTACTCCAAGGTGGCAGACCCCAAATGAAGACTTCAATCTGGATGTCTTCAGCCCACCATGGGTTACAGTCCAAGCAATCTACAGTCTGAATGGGGAATGCCTTTTCCAATGTCACAGGACGGGAAGCTTTTTCATTGCCCATCATGTCGATGAGACTCCAGAACTGGAGAGGGGATATCATCATGTCGATGATTGGAGAAGGGTACATGGAGCGGTAAACGCCGCCAAAGCGAAACTCCAGGATAGATTGCCCGATGCTGAGGACAATGCGCTGTTTGTGCTGCAGGAGGAGTATCATAAGATACCAAAGGAAGACGCTCTTGCCTATCACGGTCAGTCGAATTTAGAGAGTCAGACATTGTACATACCAACGCCAGGCTGGCCTGTTAGTAAGACGCCGCCGATTGAGGAGCGAACCCATTCATATGCACCTTCACCTCCTGTGCTCGTCATGTTGAGGGCGGTCCACATCTTCAGGATACGCAACCGAAGCCGCGCAAAGTCTTCAGTTACGAATATTCTGCCACCTGATGGGGAAAGCTGGGGCATACGGAGAGACGGAGGGAACAGGACGCGGGAAACATTGAAAGTAAAGCCATCCAAGTCATCCAGCGGGTCGGGGTTTCCCCACCAGTGCGCCCAAAAAGAAGTCCAATAGCCAGTCGCTGAGAGTTTCTGCCAGCCCCAGTCCGGAGGAAGAGGCCAAGGGCCTACCTGTGATGTGAGGAAATGAAGGGTTGATGAGGAGCTCAACGTACCGGTCCCACTATCTATTACATCGGTGAGAGTCGTTCAGAAAGAAGGCTGGTAACCCTCACCTTCGGCGTTGACTAGCATGGAAGCTACCTGAGCCGATGACGGGCCATCCAACGTGTCGACAAGCACGCCACGATTGATTGTCTCCCAGTTGAGCGAGGCGATTCTGTCGACATCCGGGTTGAACATGACAGTGGTGGGCAGGGTAGGGTTTCGGCAAGTGCTGAAACCGCACGTCATCGCGTCCTCTCATGCTTCAACAAGTCTTCAACACAGGTGCTTTACGTGAAATATCGACGCCTTTGCACTCTGGGGCGTACCACCGTACAGGATCAGTCGCCAAACTCGTGCGCCACATGATGAGAAGATGATCGATGACAAACCTGCCTATCATATTGCAATCCGCTGTCAATTTTGGCGAGGGATAAAGTAGCACTCCATCGCCAGTTTTCACAAGACAAATAAAGATAATATTTCAGGCTCGGGCCTACTGAATGCTGCAGCCTTCAGGTCGATCGCGGTTCATCCACGCGTCAAACGCGTTGACTATACCAACGGCGTCTTCCACACTCTCGGGCTTGTGCCACAAGTCTGCAGGCGCATCGTTCACCTTGATAAAGTACTACAATAACACACACACAATATTAGTGTACGACTGTTGAATCAAAAACAATCACTGAGCTTCACCTTGGCATACGCAGACAGGTATTCCTTGGTGACATCCGCCGCCTGCGCGTTTGAGCCCTCCCGGGATATGTTTACGATGAGGCTGTCGCGCATGATATCCCTGGGATTCACTCAGCCAACGTAGTACCATAGGAAAATCCGAACTTACGCAAACGGCTGGGGCCACAGGTACTTGACACCATTAATGTAATGAAAGAGCTCTTGAGCCCAGGCATCCTTGCCGCCACCTACCAGGCAGAGACATATGATTCCGAAAATATCCTCTGCCCGTCCGATATCCCCATCTTCGATCGCGTTCTTCAGAATAAATATGCGGAGGAGCGTAGCCAGGCCAAGTCTGCCGTTGTAGAAAACTGTATCCGAGGCGGCGCATTCCTCCGTATCATACTCGCTCGCGTATTGTGCATCATTCGGATCGTTAGGATCGTGCGGGACGATACGTTTCGCGTGATTGATGGCTATTTTCCGCGCGATGGCGAGGAGATCTGAGGGTGTGGGATTGGAGGCAGCGAAGGCGTCAACGGAGGGGAAACCACAGTTGATGCGCCAGCAGTCGAGGAAGGACGCTTTCATCATGGTCTCGAGCGTAGTTAGGAGGGTGTGGTAATCCTTGGGGTCGCCACTCGCGAGATATCCTTTGTTTAGTTTAGAGAAAGTCCATGACCATGAACCAGGGAGGTCTGGTCGGCCGACATGATTATCGAGGGACATTTTGACAAAAGTTTTCATGATATCCAGAAGCCCAGGACCGAGCTGGGCAAGCAGGATTATTCGCGTGGATTGAGTTGGACAAGGGATCTACCTGTAGTGATGTGATCAACTTCTGTTCTGGAGTCCATGGTTTGGGTGCATGACGCAAAGCCATCTGAGCTTTTCGAATAGCCTGATTTACGGCACTAGAGTTGACACCTTAAATATCACACGCGCTCAGTCGTCGACGATATTGAACAAAATTTCAATGACGTACTGGGAATTAAACAGTTCTCAAAGATCTTAGCATCGAGGCCCAGCTGTTTTGTGTACGTCTCATTTATTAGCGAGGTGTACAGGGCGGGCGTGTGCTTCCCAACAATGGAATGAACGGAAATATGCTGATTCCTAAAATGAGCAGGAAGAGGTCGGCGGGGCTTGTACTGCAACAGAGGATGATCCCCAAGGTGCTCAAATTTGGGATGATGCTCGATGAGGGATTTTACGATGATGATCATTGACTGGTGTAAAATCGACTCTCGTTGCTCGTGGTTGGGCATAATGTCATTCTGTCATTTCATTAATCATGAATGGAATCCAAACTTATACCTAGCGTACCATGGCAAATTTCGGGGCCTCTTGAAGACGCGCCTCAAAGGCGCCTGAATCGAGATCTTCAAGCTTTGTATTGTGATTGGGTATGCTGACAAGGGCGGAATTAAGTTTCACTTGTCCGCTCCCTCCATTGGTTACTGTGATCTTGAGTATATGCGGTACTTGAGCGACGTTTTGGGCTTCTGCAAGAGGTAGCGACATGGTTCAGGTAAGAGGAGGAAACTTTAAGGTTAGGGTTTATGACCCTGCTATCCGAAGAATTCATCAAAGCCGTCGCCAGTCGGTCGAGCCCACCTCCCCTTCATCATCAGTACTTTCTGACCGTGCACTCGTTACCTGTGGCGAACATGTCCGGGAGTCCTCATAAATCTGGGGAAAATCGGGGACCTCGGGCGTCGGCCAGACGAATTCCTTCCTACTATCCCGCAAAGCAGTCGTCAAATGTTCTGTAGACCAAATTTGACTCTGTCTTCCGTTTGCATTTGGTTTGCATAGTATTCATTTTGAGAAGTATGACAAATAAGCAACGTTCTCCGCTGGCGGAAACAGCGCTTGCCCGGGCCCAGTACCCATATCCTCAAAGAATACCGCCAAAGACGAGTTCATATGACTGAGGAACCCCCGCTGCCCTATTCATCCCACGCAGGTCATACTCTGCAAACGCTCGCAACCCAATCGCCACTTTCCCAACGATCCAACGAAGTAGCACGAGTCCAAACCCAATCCCGAAAGATAACGCCAAAACGACAAGGGCGAGTTCCATTTTGAAACGAGGAATATCGCTGAGCCAACTGCGCATACATGAAAGGCGGGGAAGAATGACCAAGGCGAGTAACAACGACGCGAATATGTAGACGGGAGTGAGCGTGCGCTTCACACGTCTCTCGTTCATGTCCGGGTCGTTGAGGATACGGGAAATGACACTTTGAGTATGCTCAATGAGAGGTTTGGAGTGCAGGCTGGACGTGGGAGAATGATTGATTGTAGGCGAGATGATAGAACGTTTTGTGCGAGACGTGGACATGGCAGAGAGAAGATGAAAGCACTTTATGATCGACCGACAAGCACCGCGTTGCTTACTTTAAAGAAACTCAGGCGACTTGACAAGCGCCGCACGCGCCGGCTGAGAACCTTGCTTCATCCGGCGGCTAATCGCAACTGACGAAGGACCTTGAAAAGCAAGGTGATCTGGTCGACGCAAATGAGGATGCATAAATGTTGTACAACAAAACGGGTAGATACCATATCTTTTACTGGTACGCCAAACGGAACATGAACTGGAAGCTGTACTGTTTGGTGTCGGAATCCCAGTGGGACCAGTTCCAGTAGCCAGCATCATCGGCCTCATCCTCGATTTCCCGAGCTGGGATACGGAACGCGATGGTCTCGTATGGCTCGGCAGCGACCTAGACAGCGTTGAGTCACATAGAACGAACACAACAAAGAATAGTCACGATGAGATACTGGTACGCCTTGTTCGGCGCCTCCCTCTTCTGCTCCCAAGCACTCATAAACCGCCTCCGAGGAATGACACCAGGCTTGATTTGGGGGAGATGGACCTGCACCATCATGCCCTCTTTTCCCGTATCCAAGTCGCGCACTTTCGTGACCCGGTACCCAGGCCGTCCAATCTTCAAAAACACTTTCCGCTGGATGCTGCTCTGCGTCGGCGCAATCATCAGCTGTGTGTCTTTGGCATCGCGGGCCGCACGCCGTGCCAGATTGGTCTGGTGCTTTTTGCCTTGTGTGTGGGCAAGATACGAGCCTTCATTGGTGTGCAGCGTCAAGCAGAGTCGGCATTCGAGAGAGCCGAGATGGTTGCGCAAGATGTAAGGATCCTGCGGCTCGGTGAGCCATCAAAGAGTGAACAGTCAAGTCGATACGCACCTTGGCCAAATCTATGGTCTCCAGAGCAAGTTTTCGCAGACGCTCACGTCGGTCGACGTTGGTCTCTGACGCGCCAGCAACACCACCACCACCAAACTTGGAGCCGACTCGATTCTACGTCGTTTTAGCATTATTGGGTGTATAGGAAAGATGGAAAGTACCTGGTAATCTGATAAAATTCAGTACAAGTGCTAAATAACAAAGAAAAAAACTCACCCATTTGGAGAAGCTATACGTTGTAACAGCAGATTGTGGAGGAAGGACGCCAAGACTTAAGAGTGAATTTACACGGGTCGCCTCGCGTGGCTCTCGCGTGCGCTGATGGCCGCGCCTCGGCTTGTGCAGAACCTTTAAAATTATAGCACCGTGCCAGTATTATACTGATCCCAAAATGCGAAGAATTCGAGGAGAGTACATATGCGCTCCGAAGCATGCAATATATTCATAACCAAATGTGCTTTCCAGGCTTCCAACTTAAGTTTCAACCTCCAGATATGGTACTGCGAGTAGACAAGCCTGTTGCTGCTCTACTCAGCCTCTTCTCAACAATCAAAATAATTTTGATACCTAAACATCTCTTCCGGACATGT
This sequence comes from Hymenopellis raphanipes, assembly GCA_036872995.1. Lineage (NCBI taxonomy): Eukaryota > Fungi > Basidiomycota > Agaricomycetes > Agaricales > Physalacriaceae > Hymenopellis > Hymenopellis raphanipes. Next base: position 1,339,437 of record JAYMDG010000001.1, read on the forward strand.
CTGAGCCGTTCTGTGGCGTCGCTAGTCAAGCAAATTCATGTCTGCCAGTGCTCTGGCAGAAACAGACGCCGCACGTGAGAGCCACGCGAAGTGATCAATCAATGATCGCCTTCGAGTTTGATCGTCCCTCTCGACAATACTCAGCGAAACAATACTTTAATGCCCCATGGCTGAGTTGGTTACAGCGTCCGACTGTTATGGCACTCGAACTCTAGTCATAGTATCGGAAGGTCGAGAGTTCGAGCCTCTCTGGGGCAGTGTTTTTGCGTCCAGAACGTAGTATATGGTGGCGTAATTTGTGGCGTAAGGTCTGTGGCATGTGCCACTTGGTAGTAAATTCTGTTAATACTAAAGGGCATCAAATGACAAGATTCAATACCTATCCAGAAGGAGGTCCTATTTTGAAACCGTTACTAACAGTTTCGATACTTTGACCTACCACTCTCAGCGCCACACGCCACAAAAATATGAAATGATCACTCACTAGTATCCCAATTCAGCCAAGTTTCAATATAAGAGTACTCGAGCAACATTTCATAAGTCTACTACTACTACACAAAAATTCCTGGTATAATTTAAACTGAAGGTGTTATACAATGTTGGCTAGATATGTACGAGTTAGATTACTGCTGCTGGTATTACTATGTAGTCGACATAAAGTATAAGCATTAAGATAATCGTCGAGGCTCCTCTCCCGTGGCGTTCGCAATGTCCTCCCCCGTAGTCATCGTCACGCCATTTTCCAGCAACGTCGGCGAAGACTGTCGACGCAGCTCCTCCTCCGCCACCTGCACGCCCTCCCCAGCCTTATTCGTGCTCCCACCGCTCGACGGCCCACCCTTCTTCCTCTGCTGCGTCAGATTCGGCTGGTTCTCTACCCTCTCCGCCAACATATCGGCGATTCCAAGATAAAACGTCGCTGGCCGGAATTTAATCTCACGACCGGTCATTTCAGCCCATTTGTAGCGCGCGGTATTGATCCACCCAACGAGATCAAGGTGATTGACGTGCTCAAGAGTTCCCAAGTACGTGCCCTACCGGCTTATCAGCCTTGGATCACATAATCTGCGAAGGATAACATACCCATTTCGCGGACTCGACGGATACGAGCCCGTCGTTGGGTCCTTCTTTATCCATCATAACAGAATGGGACCACTTCCACGTATCAATCAAGCCGGGCTCGTAGGACGCGCCCCAGCTAAAGTACTTGACGCCCTCAACATCTTTCACATGCTCGTTGAAGACGCGCATGTTCTCCAGCGTCAAGAATTCAAAGGCTTTTCCATCGCCACCACCGTTTGGTAGCATATCGAGAATGTTCAGAAAGGAAGGCATCCGGTTGGCGCCTAGTGTAGCAAGAAAGTAATCAGCAAAGGCTGACCCGCGGTGAGGCGTCGCAATGGTGGTTATAGAGAGAACGGTGAATTTGCGCTGTGGGAGCATTGACGTGAGATAGCGGCAGTCGAGGCCGCCCATACTATGACCTGAAGAGTCAAGAGTCAGAACGAGCAGGAAAGGAAGAAACAATAAATGACCTATGAGATGAACGCTGCGTCCAGGGTATACTTCGGATATCTTTTGTTCTAGGACTTTGGCTCGGTCTATAGGGCTGGAGGTGGCCGGTACTCGTGTTATCAAAACTTCTGCTCCATTCGCTTCCAAGACCTCCTTGATTCCTCGCCAATGCGAGACTTCCATAGGCGCTATTGCAGGCCCTATTGTAACGGAATCGAATCCCAAGAGACCATGACAGAACACGACAGGGTTTTTGGGAGCCCGATCTATTCGAATGGTACGATTGAGAATGTAGAAAGTACAGCAAGAGCAAAACGTACATTTATTGCGGAAATTGTCCGTTTCTTCCTCGACAGTTTCTCGCCTATCCTCTTCCCCCAAGAGCTCATCGACCTGCTCCTTGTTATTTGAGAACCAGAACCAATTCTTGTTCCAGGAAGTCGAGCTGTCGAGCGAGACCGCGTCGTGTGAGGACGTTGATATTGAACGGGCATGTGTTAACCGCCGAGCGAGATTTATGTCGCGCTGGGAGACAGAGCGAAGGGTATCCAATGAAGTGCGGTGTGTCGGGGATTCACTCAGTATTATTGGCCGCTGGTAAGTGGTCGAAGCAGGACTCTCAGCGGCGGTGGGTGACGAGGACATTATAGAATACGACTCGAACCGACTCGACGTGGAGACTGTTGCTGTGGGCATCGTTGACCGCGCGAGATTGTCAAGGAAAGGCGGGGAATGTGGCAGGGCGCGATTATGGTGAAATGACTTTGGTAATCTGGCTATTGGAGGGACTGTAGGGAGACGTAATGGTTCATTAAGAGCCTCGTTCAGGGAAGCGAGGCCGGGGGATGGCGGTGTAGATGCTCTTGTAGAAGGAGGTGTTGAGGGTGACGACGACGACGGTGATTGCGCTGGACTGGCGGTGTGATATGGAGACCAGTTTCCTAGCCATCGGAGAACTGGTTGGTGAGAGAGGGACCGAGAGGGCTCCGACACCGTCTTGGAAGATTTTGACGCCACCTTGGACATCATGTGCAATGATGAGCAGCTCGATGGTGGGCGCAACATGCACAGACGCGGCGTCGATGCATTGAGGCTGCGGGGTCGGAGGGTTTATTTGACATCCTAATTTGGTCACCTTCCGGATTCGGATTCGGCGCCCTAGCGCTTTGCTATTCGACGTCGAGCAGCGGAAAGTGAAGATTGCGGTACCGTCATGTTACCGTCTGTCTTACCCCCTCAGCCAGCTGTTCAGGATGGTCAGAACTCTCGCTTTACTGCTGACAAAACTCGCACTAAACTGAATCCACAGATTCCACGACAGCGGAAGATCTGACCGCTGCTCAAGGTTTGGCAAAGGTCACCTCCCCTAGCGAGTCAGTGTCTCTTCTCTATTATAGCCTAATCAGCGCTGATATTAAACACAGGACGCCTCTCTTCCTGTGCACTTTACCTGGTACTTCAATTGAAGCGCGCCGTTATCTAAAACTCACACACACACCCTGTGTAGATTGCTATCGGCTATTCCCAAACCGCGACCGAATAATGGCTCATCGAAAGCGCGATCATCCGAGCCTGCCCGAAGAAATCGACGCGAAGGACGCGAACATTATGACGTGGAACGAGTGAACGCGCCTTAGGGTCCAGCGTCATGGTGACAGTGGACGCAGGGAAGACGCTGGAAAGTGCTCATTTCGCGTCGCTCTTTATTCATACAGGGAGCCGCATTAGACCCGTACCACGGAGCGCTGGACTCACCTCCTGCGCGCCACTAAGCTCTACTACAGATTTCAAACACCGCCGATTGACATGTCATTGCGTGTAATGTACGTATGTAACCTTTCTTGTACCACTCGCTGCAGGGATATGTACAAAACTGTACTGGTATTAGGCGCTCTTCAGGCCTCGTGTGTGGGAGAAGCGACGAGTTTATCCGGCAAGATCGCAGAGATAACATAGACATACGCTGTAGGGCGCGGCGTGAACGGAAAGCTGTTGCAGACGCCCATTCTCATTCTCAATTCATCATACACCTCTACGAACCAGTCAGAGTCAGCTTGGGCGGCGCGCTCTTTCTATTTTTACTCAGTATCAGTTTCTTTTTGGTTAGTCTAGGACCCACACCACTATTCGCTTGAGAAGTGCTCAATTCGGAACTCAATAGGCTCTCTTGAAACTTGTGAACATCGAACGCAACTGACCGGCGTTTAAACATTTTGCTTGCGCCACAAACGATCTTCTATCCGATCCGGTTATGTCGGTTATCCTTCGGGTACGATTGGGCATCGGCCTTGACGGGGCTGTACAGCTCTAGCCCGTTTAGCGAGCAGCATATGGTTTTGAAGACTGAGATGACTCATGTACCCATTCCACTTGATGGTTCGCGTCCGAGTCCCGAGGAACTGAACGAACTGTCCCAATCCGGAAAGCGATAGGTCAATTGGAATTTAGACTGAGCGTAGTGTCTCTAAAAGGCGATCATGACGTTTACGCAGCATTCTTTTCTCGTTGAAGCAAATCCTTACGGCGATCAACACCTGCTTTCGTCCACCACCGTCACGGTCTTCGGCCCAGCAGCGGTGTCCTCCACACCCCTCCTTCATACGCGCGCTGGCAGTGTTTTCGCGATGCACGGTCCGGCTCGGTTCGCAAGTGCAGGGGCTCAAACGGCTTGTCCACGCCGCCTGTCGATCGAGCTTCTAGAGACCAAAGGGCCCGTCGCCCAGTGGCATCGTGTTTCCCACAGGAGCCTGCGAATTTACACAGTATTTCGTTGCTGGGCGCATCCGGTCGAGAAGGGTTTATGACAATGCTTATCACTGCCCGACCGCCAAGGAAGTTTGAACGCGCTAAAGAACCCCCTCCCATCATACCATGTCATTGTTTTGAGTTTCGTGACAGGTGAGACGAGTGACTCTGATTTGGGCCAGTCAGTACCTGGCGGATTTCCACGTGTTGGTATATAAATTGAGCGCTCTCATGACCCTGTTGAATCCCTTGCTATCTTCTTTCCTATGGCCACCGCGTCCTCCTCTCGTCGCAGCTCATGGATGAACAACTATGAAGCCGTCGAGCTCGAGGTCCCGGACGCCGACCTCGTCCGCTCCTCAAAGGTCTTCACGCCCTCGCCCTTGAACCCCTCCACCTCCCCGCCGCCCTCGAGTTCCTCCACAGTAACTCGCTCCGCCACCACATCCTCCCACTCCCCGCCCAAGTCCGACTCGCCCTCCCCGCCACCACGATTCGTCCGCGCTTCGTCGTCCATGACAAACATCGGTCCCCGCATGCCTTCAGAGGAATCCCGCATACTGGGCTCGCCCGGGTCGCGCGGCTCTATGATCCTCTATCACCTGCCCATAGACGGCCCCCTCAGCCCGCCGCCCAACATGAACCGCCTAACAATGATGTCCACACACTCCCGCGACTCGACGATATCGTACTCTTCTGATTCGAAATATCCGGGGCAATTAAACGAGCACGACGTGCAACCTTATTTGTTCGATCCGGAGCTTGATGGGGGGACGTTCGACAAGGAGGATCTGGAGGCGCTGAGTGCGGAGCGGTCGCGCATGTCGTGGCGCGGGGTCATTAACGTCGTGGCGCTCGTGTCGATCTTGGCCGGTATTATAGGCCTGTTCGTTATCTATCCTGCGACTGGGCTCGACAAGTCGGGGCGACAGGCGAGGATTGTGGGGAATCGCTATATCAATGGGACGGGCCAGGCGACAGGCTTTTGACCTTTACTCCCCTGGTTCACGGTTTTTTATCTTTATTATTTATCATCACGGTACGTCTCCCTCTTCCTTATGGGGGATTCAAACGATTCTAAGCGACTTTACAGGACATTCTCTTTTTACTCACGGTCTTAATCATTGGTACATTCCTTTAGCACGCCTCGAATAATACCCTTGTTGTATTTGACGTTCACGGTGGGCTGTGCGCCGCAAGCACGCGCCCAACGCAACGATGTCGCCATTTTCGTGTTTCCAATTGTCAAACTTATACGAAAAAATGTCAGGGTGTTGCGATGTTCTTCGCTACATGTGAAGTCCCGGGGCCAGATTTCTATCACGTCCTCCTCGGATGCGCTCAAAGGCGGTGTCTGACATGATCAGTGTATACGATCTGAAGTGGGTACCAAAGTAACGCTCTGAATCTGATGTGCGTCGGCATACCGCCCGTCGCATCATTAGTGTGTGAGTTGAAAAAGTTCACTAGCGTGCATCGGTTTCTTTACAACAACCTCTCACAGTCGCATTACGGGTTCCTGAACGCTTCGATACTATCGTCATTCCTCTTGGTTCGTTGATCTCGATAGAGGAGTACCGCCAGTGAGTATGATGGCGGTCGACGCGCCCGACAGTCTCACAAAGGACATGCCAGTAAAAACGAGCCTGACTCAGACACAGCAACGTACCTACATGTACGCACCGTTTATAGGCCGCAAACGAGCCATAGTCCTAGCTCGAAATATCGTACCTTTCAAGCCTGGAAAAGCTTGCATCCTACTCAGAAACGCAGTCCACCAAATTAGCCGACGAAAATGACCGCTTCTGGTAGTGGCGGGCATGCCGGGGTCTTTACACGGGCGCGCCGAACCCTATGCAGACGCATCGTCCAAGGCGGTGATCTCTACCCACTGACACTACCTATGTTGCGGGTCACTGCATTGACGCACTTTCAACTTCGAAGTAAGCGCGTTTACGGGGTAGTATGACCCAAGTTGAGGCGCAATTCCCGCCACACCTCCTTCATTACACTCCCACTCCCCCAAAAACCACTCTCACAACAAAATTTATCTTGTAATAATATATACCTGTCACCTAGTACTAGGCCTTACCAAAGTGAATCAATGTAACAACAATATACCAAACAATATGGTAAACAAATAGCAGATGTTGGAATATAAGAGAATAAGTCTAGTCAGAATCTACAACCATCACATCATTCCTCAACGCCGCAGCATTCGCCTCAGCCAGCGCCTTCTTCTTCTGCTTCGTCAGGATCGACCGGAGATGCGCCACAGTCACCGACATCCCCGGCATGGCCTCTAGCCGCTTGATCTCCTTCGACACGCTAAACAAAAACGCAGAAATGAGGCATAGTTCCTTTGGCAAACGACGACATACCTCTTAGGACCCAACGTTATAACCGGACAGTTCTCCAACGGATGGACGCCTTGCTTGCACACGACACAAGGAACATCAGCCTTGACCTTCTTCTTCACCGGCTCAGCCATCATCGGCGCAGGCGACGACGACCGCTTCGAGGTGCTCGGGCCGGGACTGCTCGACGGCGGCGGCGGCGAATGAGCCGGACGCTTCGCTGCCTGAACTACGAACTCCCGAGGCTTATTAGGTAGAGGCGCAGCGACTTTCGGTGGCGGCTGCAGCACTACCGGCTTGGGCTTCTTCTTGACCATAAGAGGCCTCTTCTCAACAAGGTGCAGCGGTTGACCGGCAATCAAATGCGTCTGTTTGCGTCTAAAAAGAACTTCGTCGATGGCTGCGATGGCCGCTCGCTAACGTGCGAGGCATCAGTCGATGCTACAAGTCCTAGCCAAGAAAGTCACATACCCTGTCTTCGATAGGTTCATCATCGGCGTTTAGCAGCAGCATCTGGCGGTACTCGGCAAGGTTTTCGCTGTTCTCCGTCATAGGGCACTCATCCTCTCCATCGCCGTGACGAGAACCGCAAAGACCGCAGTTCTCAACATGGACGTTCTGTATCTGGTGGAGCGGCTTGTCCTTGTTCGGCTTTCGAGTGGGAGTCGCGCTGGTCAAATCCCGCATCTCAACATCTCCGTTTGCGGCAGGAACGTCGTCGTCGCTGGTGTCGTAGTCTTCAGGATTTGGATCAGAGCCCGCAAAGTCTGATTCGTCGTCGGACGGTCCCGATGGTTTCTTGCCCTTGGTCGACTTTTTGAGCGGGGATTCCTCGTCGACGTACCTGACTGGTATAGCTGTCGCTTTGCGCCTCGCACCGCGCCCTGACAAGGCCTCTTGTTGGGCCTGAATCTTCTGGCGTTCAGCATTGATCTTTTGGAGAGTGACCGCCCACGAGTCGCCCTGGTCTTCATCTTGAACCTCCTCCAACGTATCCCGGTCGGCAGTCCAGATCTTCGCAAACGAGAACATGCCACCGCCCTCTTTGCCAGCATCCTGTTCGTCTCCTTGTTCCTTTTCGGTCTTTTCGATGAGGTTATCGACATCCGCATCAGTGTCTGCCAACAATAAGAGGCATGGCAATATAAGACAACTAAAACTCACAGGTGATGTCGTGCGAATGCGTTTCATCAGTGTCGAATAACGCACTTGCACCAAAGGTCAGAATAGACTGAACATTCTCCCCAGCGGATTCATCTTCGTCCATTTTCTGAACGATCAGATGATCAAGAACCATCTTTTTCTTCCCGACTTGAACAATTCGTTCTATCGTATACCTGTCAGCAAGCACTTCACAAGGTCATATTGAGACGTACCTTCCGCAGATTCTTTCACCATGAGCTTGAAAACAAGGCATGTCTTCTTTTGACCGAATCGATACGCCCGTGCAATGGCCTACCAACAATTAATGATAATCTACGTCAATCAAGATTTGCCTCACTTGAAGGTCCTATGCGAAAAGATCAGAAGAGGCGAGACGTATCACGAAGTAGACGTACCTGGTGGGGGTTGAAGTCTGGATCGAAGATGATAACAGTGTCGGCAGTCTATAAAGTTAAGTGTCATAAATACAGTAAAATCCGGGCATCGTCGCAGAACGTACGAAAAGATTGATTCCGACACCCTGTATACAACAACAGTCAGTTCGCATATTGAAAAAGGGCAGCAGTAACACGTACTCCTGCACGCGTAGTCAACAAGTAAATGAACACGTCCGAGCCAGGTTTGTTAAACTCGTCCATTCCCTTTTGTCGGTCAGCACCTTTGGTGTTGCCATCCTAGACCAAGGTCAGTAATCGTCGTATGAGCACGGAGTCTACCCACCAGCCGTAGACACTTGATTCCCTCGCCGCCAAGGAAGTCTTCGATAATATCCAATGCTATGACAAACTATGGAGTGTCAGACGAGATAACAGACAAATGCAGTTCTAACTGTACTTACCTGGGAAAACAATAGGACACGATGACCGCGAGCCTTAAGCTTGGGCAGCAGCATCTTCAGGAATCGCAGCTTCGCACTGGCGTCGATGAGTTTCTCATGCGTCTCTTTCGGCGGCAAGTTTCGAGGTTCGATATCCTCCGAATACAAATACGGGTGTTGAAGACACCTGTACGGCGTGAGATACACAAGCGACGAAAGAAAGAGAATCTTTACTTTCGCAACTGCATCAAGACATTGTTGATGCGACTCCTTGACTGGTTCCCAGGGCCGCCCGTTGTCAGTCCTTTGAGGAGCTCCGAATTATGACCTAACGAAACCTCAGCAGAAAAACCTAACAAAAGGATAATACCATACTCAGAATGGAGCGATATACTTCCTTTTGAAGAGGAGCCATAGAGACCGGTACGATCACTTCATTCTATCGTAGCGTGAGTGGTGCCATCAAATGCGATTCAATTGCCCAGCTTACCTTCGGCGGAAGCGTCAAAACCTGACTCTTGATACGACGAAGGAAATAAGGTCGCAGGCGTTCGTGAAGCTGCTTTACGAGCTCCTCCGTCAGTTCCTCGTACTCCTGCTCCAGAGCTGCCAAATCAGACCAGGCGTCGGGATCTAAGAAGTTCATCAAGTTGAAGAGCTCTCGAATATTGTTGTTCAGAGGTGTCTGTTAAATGCGCTGAAAAACAAGTTGAGCTTGTGCAATTTCACACTTACCCCAGTCATAATGATTCGATGAAAACTTTTGAGTTCGTTGAGCTTCCGGAAAAGCAAGCTCTCGTCGTTTTTCACTACACATTCATCAGTACTGCATACACGAGCGAAGGGAATAATTTCTTACATCGTTGGCCCTCATCGATAACGAGAATCTTCCGACCAAACGGTTAACACTTCGGACTACACGGGGGTCGACGCGACTCACCTCCCATCTGGGAACAGACCTGAACACGGTGCCAAAGTCCTTAGGGTTCAACAGTGCCTCATAAGTCGTCACAAGGACGTGGAATTTGGCGTTAGTCTGCCCCGCAACCTTGTTCTTGTGCGACAACTCGTACTTCTTGATGACATCTCGGGCTTTGGCTTCACCATAGAAGGGCACGACCCTAAGCTCCGGCGCCCAGCGCTCAAACTCTCTAACCCAGTTCGTAATCGTCGAGTTCGGGACCACCACCAGAGCCGGGCACGCATTCCACTTCGATGCAACTTTACCAATAAACGTCGCAATTTGCACGGTTTTACCCTACAGACCACGAGTCCATCAGTACTGAAGGATAAGACAATATGGGAGAACTTACCAAGCCCATCTCGTCGGCCAAAATGCATGGTTGCTTGTTCCACCAGTTATCGCACAACCAGTTAAAGCCATCCACCTGGAATGGCATCAACTTCAACTTAGGATCCTGACCTAGCTGAAGATCCTCTGCCTCCTTGAGGGCGTGTTTGCGTTTGTACTCGTCACGCGGACGGTCTTCATAGGCCTTGAGTTCTTGCGCAGAAAGCCTAGCAATCGTCACCGTTCGCGACTTGATGTAGCGATTCAACGCGTTCTCAAAGGCAGGATACGCCGAGTCGCCTGGTCGCGGAGGAGAGTCCCAAGAAGCTGCAAAACCGGTGAAACTCATTGAGCGAAATCGAACTTGATACATACCTTCATCGTACGCGAGGTCATCCCACTTGATAAATGCCCATACGACCAGCGACGCGTGCTGCGATGAGAAATCTAGACCAGTTCTTGCCTCCCAGTCTTCGATAGTCTCCAACAGGTCGTCGTCCGGCTGTTCACCTTCGTCGAAAGCAGCATGATACTCGGGACCGAACGTCTCAACATCCACATCCATAGCATCATCGTCCTCTTGTTCTTCCTCGTCCTCGCTTTCTACTCTTCTCGCCTTTCCCTTTGATGAACGACCCTTCTTGGACTTGGACTTGGACCTTGAAGGCTTGGACTTTGATTTCTGCGTTCTGACATACCACAAGCGCAAGTCCAATATCCGGTCGATCGTCTTCCATTCGGGAGGAATCCTTGATTCCGCATCTGGGGAGGCATCCTGAGGACGAGGAGGCGTAGGCTTGACAGATGAGTCGCGAGAACCATCGTCCGCAAAAATCGAATCAGGCTCTTCTACAGCAGCAGGCTTTTTCGCAGACGCTGAAAGGAGTTCGACTTTCGGTCCACTGATGATGAAGTTCTTGAGCTTGCTTGGATGGGTAGACAGGAGCCACATATGAGGAACCCAGGACGTTCGCCTGAAACTGCGCTGCTCCCACTTGACAAGGTACTCTCTAGGAAGCTGATCCTGATAGTGGGGGTAGAGGGGGTTCTCTTCGACCGCGGTCTCGGGATACGGGCGCCAGGCCAATATCTTGTCTAGAGGGTACGTGTACGACGCGCAATCATTGCAAAGCCAGTTCTTTTGGTAAGACTCGGCAATGTCGGCGGGGGTGTCTTCGTCGCCTTTGGGCTCCAATTCAGCGTAATGCGACACCCGTTTGCACGTGAAGCAGCGGAAGAGTAACTCCGACGAAGGCTCTTTGGTCGGTGATGTCGTGCTTGTAGATGGTTCGTTTGCTCCTTCTTCGCCCAAAGCTTTCAGGTCCTTGCGAGATAATTCGGGTTGCAACGCCACCTCCTTGCATGACATGCATATACCACCCTTCATACACGAGCCTACTCTTCTTTCAGCATACATTCGGATATCCGGGGAACTTCTTACCGCAGATGAATTCAGTAGTCTCATTCATATCGAGACCAGGACGTTTCTTAGGGCCATCTTTGTCGACATCGCCCTCCGGATGCTCTATCAACCAAGCAACTCTGTCCAGGGACCGCGCTGCCTTCAGGATTTCATCCCGTTGAGTGCTCGCAAGGCATTTCCAATGCGCAGTAACCGGACATTTGAGACTAAGCGTGTGTGATGTGTGTCAGTGTAGTGAACGATGTAGAGTGAAGGAACATATTTACCAACGAACCCATCCACCGCCTTGTCGAATTCGAGTCAACTCGTCAGCCGAGTCTTCTTCGATCTCGTCGTCAGACGTCTTCTTCTTCCTGCGACCCTTGCCTTTTTTCTTCTGCGCTGCCGCAGCTTTAATATGAGTGGGTTCGGTATGGCATTTCTCGCAGATGGACCTATGAGCCCGAAGTGACGCAGTCTCTTCGTCCGAATCATAGTCCATATCTGCAATGGGGCGGAAATGACCATATGCAGGTCGGGAGGCAGCAGGTCTCGCCTTCTTCTTTGACTTTGCAGGTCCTTTCAACCGCTTCCTAGAGTCATAGTTATCATCTTCATCCTCTTCTTCGTCATCGTCCTCCTCCGGTTCGTACGAGTCCTCACGGAGATTGACCTTTACAGCCCTTCGAGTACGCGTCGAACGGCGTGTGGGGGCCGCGCCAGTATCGTCATCAGACTGTTCGGCGTCAGAATCATCGACGGTGAACACTTTAGTACTTCTAGTCTTTTTCGGGCTGAATGGCAAAGTAGTCTGCTTGGTATGGGCCCGGGTGCTGCGACGGCTGGGGCGAGGTGCATCGTCGGCCTCAAAGTTCTCATCAGCGTCGTCGTCTGGTTCGTCTGATTCCTCATCGTTGCGTTCGGGCTCAGAATCCATCACAACGTCGCTATCTGGAGCGGCGGGGCGACGTTGGCGGATCCGCAGCTTCAACGACGGTCTAGACATGGGATGGATATCATCTCGCGTATTTGGGTCAAAGTCGTTGAGCTCGCCAGCTTCCTTCGCTTTATCTGAAAAGGGCAGTCAGTCGCTGTCAATAAAGGATCTACGTGTCCCACGAACTATAAGCGTTGACCAATTCTGGATATTTCTTGGTAAATAGCTGCTTTGGATACTAAACACGCGTGAATATCGAGCAGGACGCGTTCAAAGGCGGGAGTCGCGTACCTTTTGCAGTATTCCTCCCTTGTAACGAGCATACAAGTACTCTTTCCCGTTCTCCTTCCATTCACCGACGACTTGGTCGACATTCAAGGCGACTTCACGCGACAAGACCGACTCTGACATGTCTTGATATGTTTGCTTTTCCGCCGATGCCAAAGGTGGAGGCAGGATGTACACGCCCCGAGCACGCCGCTCAGGTGTTCGAGGAGCGGCGACGGGCACGGCGGGCGGTGTTGCCGAGCGGGCGGCTGGCGGTTTCGTGGGTGTAAAAAGAAAAGCCGGATCGTCCATTGGGAATGAAAGGGCGACTTTCGATCCCGCTCCCTCTCTCATTACACAGCCGGCCAAACATGAACAAGCAACAATCATCGCTTTTTTACACCTCTTTGATAGCTTCTTCATACATACTTTCTTTCTAAGTGTACAGTTAATTAGTTATATGGATTACAGCGTGGCAGACAGCCATTCAACAACTCGGTCAGCAGCTGGTTTACTATGATCTGGGAACGATGTCAGTTTCATAGTAAGGTTGCGAAAGAGGTTCACTTACTGATACAGAACGCATGTGGTACATTAGCGGCGAAGAATATATTCTCTGCTGGCCCTTTGAAGCGAGAAACAATTACTTCTCGGTTCTCTCCTACCCAACCATCTACATCGGCGAAATACATCCGCACGCGGTCGGCATGCAAGTCTATCAGTTCTTGCTGGGGCTCGGTAATCATTTTCATCTCATCGTGGGCGGTGGTGAAGCAAGCATTGACAACTTCGGGTGACCTGATCAGTTTCTGCAGAACAGGCAATTGATCCTCAGGCCAATGGCTATGGAAGAATTTCACCACAGCGGGAGGTATTAGTCGCCCAAGAACAGACAGACTAGATATTATCGTCCGTGGGATTGGATTGAATACCCACTGCATAGATTCAATATCAGTCCGAAACGGAGAAGCAGAGCACTGACAGAGAGCATTCGACCGTTCGGACTGTCCGCAAGATGTTGTATTGTGGGTGTCATCAGAATAACACTATGCACTGCATCGGGGCGCCGTTCGAGGAGCTGATTACGCATTAACAATGATGACTATCCGGGATCGAAATCTAGAGGATACCTTTAGCGTAATCCAGCAGCCCATACTGTGAGCTATAACAGTAACTTTGGCCTCTGGAAACTCGGAGACAAGCGCATCAAACGCCTCTACGGCATTTTCAATTTGCAGATCAAAGCCACAACGAGAAGCTGAGAACGGGAAGCCCGGGGTGTGGCCCAGGTGAGCATGGGCAAAGATTGCAAGCGTGTCAGAGTCGTGTTTCTCCAGTATATCAGAGAAGAATGGTATGTAGAACTCTACAAGTCCAGGATTTCCTGTATTTCAGTCTGTTACGACATTGTCAATTGCAGGGAAAACTGAATATTTACCTGGAATGAAGAAAAGGATGGTATCTGGCTCCTTCTTGGACCGTGTTGGCCACCAGAGCGAGTGGGCGTCTCCTCCAAGGGATTCATGATGGAAAACGGCATCTATATAAGCAGAACTAGGGACTGGCGTACCATGATGATGAAGGAAAGACGGAAGAGCCATCACTATCAAGTCGGCATAACGCGAAGTTCAAACAGTCCGGCATCTAATCTAGTACCCGCGTCTTCACTACTGACGACCGTCATTGTTGGTAATGTCGCGCGCCCCGCCGTTCCCGACCCGTCGAGGACGCTCACCGTCGTTCACCAATGGTACACCGACAATTTCAGGTCCAATCTCTGCGCCGACACCCTCGATGCCAACACGACCACTTCAGATTGGTCGCACACCTTCACGGCCAACAACACCAGGCAATAGTAATTCCACGACGTCGTCATCGACCTCACCACGGGCTGCGCCTCCAAATACTGCACCGATAGGACCATCACGACCTCAGAGATCGGAATTGAGAAACCGGGCTTCGAATATATCCGACTCTGAGCGGGCATCTAGCTCTTACAGGGACAGTATGAGTACTACGCGCTCAGATTACTCGTTGCCCAGCAGATCTCGCCAACCGGGGATGCCCCAGACGGGCGCAGCTTCACCATCGCGGCCTAAGCCTCCGCGCCTAAAAAGCGTGGGCAGTGTTGACGGTAACGAAACAACGCCGACATCCTTGTCGTCTGTCGTGTCTGCATTCCGATCTGCGGGGAGGGAACGTGCGATGACCAATGGCAGTGATGACTTTGACTATCAGAGAGAGCGGAGGGAGGAAATGGAGGCAGAGCGCCTTCGACAGCAGAGGATCCGAGAGAAGGTTCCTGGACGGAGAACAAATGGAAAGGCTCGGACGGGGGATATCGACGGTGAGTCTTGTATGTCTTCATTCAAGTAAACTCATCATCTATACAGCAATATTGGATCAAATTCGAGACGACTGGGCGTTCGTTATCGACCCCGATGTGCGCTTCACTCGTGGTATCATCATTTGTGGCTTGTACCTCATACTTATCTCATAGTTCAATCCCGTCGACCTTGCATTACAACTTCTCGATGAATCTTCTGTTGGAAAGGACATCGACTCGTTTCACCGCACCAAGAAAATGTTGTCCAAGGCGTTAAAAGGATCCGTGGATAGTACGCGAACCATCACTATGCGACGAACACGTTCATGACGGCCTTCTTGTTTAGAACACTATCAGGCCTTTGCCTCAGCTCTTCCTCATCATGCGAATCTCTTGAATCATCTCGGTACTGTACAAACACAAATAGATGAAACTCGAACCGCTCTACAAGAGTCCAAAGAGGCGTTGGGAAGTAAACGAGCTGATCTGGTGCAGCTTTGGGCAAGGGGGCAAACACTGGAAGAGATGATGCGACTTCTCGACCAAATGTAGGTTCAAGCCTTTTGTTCTCTGCGGAGTCTCATAAATTCCGTTTTTAGAGAACATCTCAAATCAATACCTGATCTTCTAGAAACTCTCATGTCTGAAAAGAGACTCTTACAGGCTTCCGTCCTTCTTGTGCGAAGCTTAAAGATCATAAACAAACCCGATATGCTGGAAATCGGTGCAGTGTCGGACTTGCGAGCTTACCTAGTCGGCCAGGAAACGGTATGGAGTTTGCTTTGACGCCTTTTTCGCCGTGTATCAATCAATCTCCCCAGGCTTTACGTGAAATTCTCACGGATGAGCTACATAGTCATTTGTACCTCAAGTCGTTCTTGTGCGAGTCCCGTTGGGCAGCTTATACACCTAATCAACGTGCATGTGAGTCGACGTTTTCATTCTGGTATTTGTGCTAACTATGAGTAGTCCCAACGCTCGAATTCGAAACTGAAGGGCAGTTGTTGGTGTCAAACCTCTCCTCTGATTCTCCATCCTCACCTACTACTCCTCGAACTCGACTTGGCCGATTCCTTCAAGAGTTGGGTTTACGGCCTAACGATCCCCCACATGACTTAGATGATCCTAATTCACGGCATGACATAGCACCTACTGTGGCGCCAACGACGAACAGCGCTTCAGCGATGATGCAAAATCCCGAGGCAGACTCGTTCTCATACTTGGAGACCATACTTGAATCTCTTGCCGTCTTGGGTCGACTAGGAAACGCACTGGACAACGTCGTGCAGCGTGTATCTATTGAAGTCTTCAGTTTGGTGGAAACCACACTGGAAGAGGTATCAGATCGTGCTGAGTATGGTCGGCGAGGTTCGATGTACGCGCTTCTCGGGAACCACTCTAGAACGGAAGGCGTTTATACCTTTACTGGCGTTGACATTTCCGCGGCTCTCAACTCAAAAATGGGACATAAGGCATACTTGAATGCGTCCAGCTTGCGCTTGTCTGCGTTGGAGTCTTCCGCTAAGCAGGTCGATCATGAAATCCTAAAAGACTTCTTTTGGACACTTTACTCGAAAATGGATGCTGTCGCTCAGGGTCTCAGAGTGGTGTACGAGGTCGCCAATCGTATCGGATCTGTGAGTTTTCGAATTCGAGATTCTTACTGAGCTGAAGCCCCCACACAGAGGAGAGACTTTAAAGACGCGTCGGGTGCGAAACCGGGGTCTCTATTTCCTTTAACCGATATTTGGCTATCGGTGCAAGCTGAAGTACGTCGCTTCACATATTAATTTCTGTCCTTGTTGAGTTTCATCTAGATACGGACGTTGATCTACGATTACCTGACGAACGAAGAACAAGGTACTGCCTCTGGCCGAAATCCTGTGTCGTCCATCAATGAGATACTCCGGGAGGGGCGTTTCACGCGCGATAGAACAAAGGTATACTCATTCGATACATACTATTCGGACCAAGTCTCATGATTCTGGTACTCAGGCTGTTTTCCGTTTCGCAGACACGGACATGAAGATGACGACGAAGGTTCTGCGTCCGCATGAGGATGAGCTCACTCGTGTCCTCAAGGATACCATGCCCGGGCTCGTGCAGGGCGCCGCGGAAACGAGTGTACAGGCTGCGCTGTCGACGGTGGGTACAGATGACCGACTGCAAGGCGCTGGGCAGCATCATAGGTTACTAATCGAACCGGACACATTTCATGTCACTGTCCTTTTCGAGCCGACACTGTCGTTCCTGGCTCGTGTTGGAGAAATCCTGCCTCCGGACATTGAATCGATGAGGGACTCGAGTAAGATTCTAGATGAGTTCGTGTTGAAGGTTTACCTTCCGCAACTCGAGGAGAAGGTGGAGTCATTGTGTCATGATGCTCTCAATGGTGATTCTGGTTATTTTGATATCTTGTCCAATTTTTAACGCTAGGCATTGTAGGCCCTGAGGCGTTCCAGCCTGATCCTCTATCCGAGCGATTTTCTCCGGAGCCGCTTGTCAAGGTCAGTTTGTTCCTTTCTTTATCTTTCTACACATCCGACTGAAGACCTCTATGTAGGCCAGCACACAATTGATGGCTCTAATCAACTCTCTCTGCGCCATGCTGCAAACGACACCGTTTCATCGCGAGAGCTATTCCAGATTGATTCTCAGTGTCATTGTCAAGTTCTACAAACAGTGCTTCAGTCGGTTCCAAGAATTGGTTGCGACGGCGCCTGGGACTGGTGGAAGCGACTCGGACGTGGCGGTAGCTGTGCAGTGGAGCCAACGGAAGGAGCTTCAACCTTGTTTCGCTGAACTGTGGTCAACGGAGGTGTGTATTTGTTCTTTGGTCAGACAATGCCTGCCTGTCTCATCGCCGCTTCGTACTAGGATCCGGTGATAGCACATCAGCTGTGTAGGCAGGAGACGAATATCGAGATTGACTTTCTCGGACAAGATACGATTGCGAAGAAGGATCTTGTCCCGTCTACACGAAACATTGCTGCTCTTGCGAGGTTGTACAAGAGTTTGGTGAGTTCTCGCGCTCCCCCTGGGTGTGCGCACAGTTCTGACTATTTGATTTGTAGACATGGTTTGCTTTGGAGATCAACGCACTGAAAGCTCGGCCGGAGGAGCCTGTTAGTCCTCAGAGTCCGGAAATTACATCCGCTGTTTCGACGATGTCGTTTACCAATTTGCATGCTATCATGGCGTTGAATGAGTCGTTGAGTCTTCCGTTGACGAAGGAAATGACCGAGTGAGTATTTTTTTTCCTGTGCAGTTCGATGATCCTTCGCTGACGGACTTGATAGGCGATTCAAGTCGTTGTTGAGCACGTACGAGCAGCTGGGAGAGCTTATCATGCATACTATAAGAATTGACATTCGGTGTCGGGCTATATCTTATTTGGATGCTTCCTTGCGCTATGTGGGTTTACAGAGTAGCGTCGCGAGTACTTGTTGTCTGACATTTTCCTTCTACAGGGCAATTATTCTATGGAACAAGAGGCGAGCGAACCCGATCCGCATATCATCGACCTCAACACGGAGTTGGCTGAATGTGATGCCTACATAACGAGCAGTTTACCGTCGCATGCGAGAAAGTAAGCACACTCATAGCCTTCAGGCGTTTCTGACATTCTTGCTTGTCTCGTAGTTTTGTCTTTGTCGGTCTTGGGCACATCATGGAGCACATTTTGATTACAGGTGCGCGACATCTTGGGGTGCCGTCCAAGTTGGGCATCAAAAAGGTTATGAGGAATATTCTGGCGCTGCAGCAGAGCGTGAAGGCTGTTACGGATGATCAGAATAGCGAGTTTCAGCGCGCCAAGGCGTATTATTCGCTCTTTTTCTTGACTCCGCAGGTACGTGGCCTGTCCTACCGTTCACATCCATACATGATATTGATTTTCGTTTTTAGGCCATGCTTGACGGCATTCGTAAGAGACAGCAGTTCACGTTTGATGAATACCTGACTATGCTGCGGCTGCAATGTGGCGTTGACCAGACGCAGGGCGATCCGCGGGCGTCTATGGCTGTCAATCGGGATTATAGTATGTATGTTATAGATCTGCATGGACTAGAAATGGATAACTTGGCATCACCCTAATTGATAACTATCATTGTAACTGATATTTATTTCGCTAATGTACTGTGAGACTAGCAAAATGCGCCACCCTCGGGCTCGTATTGTGCGTGAGCGGCTCTCTAAACATGTGTATGTCTTTTTTTACTAGTAGGATGAGCTGGGTACCATGCCAGAGCATCGTCGTCCAAGTCTCCCAGTCTGCCCATCGACCTGTCGTTCGGGCTTATGGCGACGGGGGACGCCGACACAGCGAGGTGTTCGTCCATTATCGGGACACGGCTGAGCAGCTCTTGATACCTCCGCCGCATCCAGCGGGAGGGATAGCGCTCCGCGGGTTGAACCATCGCCTTGCCTTCCTTCTCCCTTTCTCGGCGCGTGAGACTCGGCGGGGGCTGTGGCCCGATCAGCTTGTGGATATCATCTAGCACGGCGTCGAGGGGGGTGAGGGGGGGAAGCGTCTTGAGGCACTCGGAGGCGAAGTAGCGCCTGCGCGCGTTGGCCTCGCGGCGCTTGTTGGGCTTGGCGTTGTACATGGCCCAGGTGGAGGTGCGGTCGGGGAGTTTGGTGGGGGTTGAGCAGGTTTTGGGGTTTAGTGCGCGGGTGGAGCGGGAGATGTTGGTGGTGAGGAGGGCGATGAGGGGTTTGGTGTAGACTGGGGGGCGGGAGCGGGGGTTTCCTTTGATGAGGGGGTCTGGGAGGGGTTGGGAGGGGTCGGTTGTGTATGGCTGTTTTACACGAGTAGGTAAGAAGGGGATTATGGAGGATGGATGGATGGATGGGGCGTTACCTCTAGTAGCTCGCGACGGAGTTTACCTTTTCGGCCGTAGGCGAGGTCTAGGACGTGATTCATGGACTGTTGGTGTCCGCTGTTGGCAAGGCTTAGTTTGCGTATTTCCTGTGATATGATGAGATTTATTATTTCTGTCGTTACTCGAGACTTTGAGCTTGCCCGATTGATGCGTCTGAATTTTCGCGTTTGGAGACCTGCAGAACGCGCATTCTCACGCGTGTTGAGGAGTGCTTTGACATCGTCCTCGGCCTTGATTTGGTAGAAATATCTGTTTGCGTATTTCAGCATACATGTTCAGATGGAAAAAGGGTCTGAGTCCGACCGAAGATAAACTTGAGGCAGCCGGTTGATTTGTGTCAAATAAGCCTCTTTGAGAGCCGCGACTTTGGTTACAGACGACATGGATTGAAATTAAGCATGAAGGTTATGGTGAGAGGGATGGAACTTCACGATCCACGTGATTGCTCCTCCTTGGACCCCACCATGCTCACTCAGAGCTTCGTTCCGAAATGGCCTCTTTTAGGTACTTTCCGTCGGGTCTCTGGCAGGCAAATGTGTACGATTTCTTGCACAGTGCAGCCTTTCTTAAGCCCAAAATGTCTGACTTCCAGAACAGACCTTCCACCCAACACCGTGCAATATGGCTACCAGGGCGGCCTTCATCCCAGTATGAGGACCAGATAATGCGCTACTTGGATGAGACGGTTGATGACGGTGTTCAGGACGTCGCGCCTCCTTTTATGCGCCAAAAAAATTATCGGACGTTCGATCCATATCTGACCAAATATGTACGTCAAAAAGAGCAAATTTCTTCGAGCACACCTCTCCTCCTCCCACCATGGACTCGCCCTCCGACGCACCCCCCTCCGACTTTTCGGCAAGCACCAAGGAGATAATTGAAGCGCGCTTTGGTCACAGGTGTGCCTTGTGCATGCTTCATCCTCCACAAGGATTGCAGTTTTATCATCTCCTCGACAAAACCAGCGAGCTTGTACGTCTCCACTTAATCTCGTTTGGAACGTTCACTTATCATGTAGCACGCCATCGGATCGGCTTATCACTTAATATCGAAGGATTTTTCTCGTAAGGATTCGAGTAATGGGGTGCTTTGTGAGTCCTTTTGCATTTACTCCCGACTCCATTGTCTCATCTAGCAGTATGCCCGACCTGCTTTTCCTACTTCAGCTCTGACTGGTCGGACCCAGTGTCGTGGTCCTGGTCGGACCCAGCAATGTTGTCCTCGTCGGACCCAGCGCTGTTGTCTTTCATTCCCTGCGGCGAAATCTTGTCTTACCTTTCGAGTCGGTTGTTATCGGGCGATTTGAGACCTGTTGACGCGGTGCGTAAACTAGCGGCTAGTCAGTTTTTACTGACTGATTCACCTTGTAGATTTTGTTCGAACTAGCCTCAAATCCGCCGGCCACTAACGAGGCAATTATGGCGCGACCGTTCATTAACCTCTATACCCTCCTGCCATCTGTTGATTTTCTCCGAACTACAAGGTCCTATCGTCAATCGACGTCATACCTCCCACCAAGGCTTATACTGGACGCCACCTTTCACACTCTTATAGATGCCTCTGGTGTAGTGTCCCCCGGGACAAACGTCTACAGAGTGTTTGACGCTGCGACGATTCCTTTGACTGCCGAGCCGCGAGAGTTGGGAAGTATTCATCTTTCCCCGCCAAACCTTCTTGGTGTGCATCACGATGGTTCGCGCCTGTACTGGAAACTCCCAGGATGTTCGGCTGGCGCTTCCTTGACAAATATTCTTGCCAGAGTTGTGCTCGACACCGAAGTGTTCAACGCGGACCTTACCTTGTTTCTTCGCCATCTTCATCAGTGTTACGCAGCCCCCCTTCCATCATCTTCCGAATCGTCACTTTAAGACAACACTCCGAACCTTTCAAAAAGCATATTTCATATTGTGAGTGTGCTGGTTAATGATTAATCGCTGAGGCAAGAGACCGACGAAGATTCTTCTCTTCATAGGACAATAGAAGACAGCTTGAAGTGCACGCATACGCTCTGATTACATATTTCCCATTTCGATTCCAACAGCGCTGGAGGCGTGATAATTCCCATGTACAAATCAAAAGTTGCAAGTCTGTAAAAACACGAGATAATAACAGAAACCTCACTTCTTGGCCTCCCACCTACCAAAGACAATGTGCTTTAAGAAGGCCTGATGGCGCCTGTGCCAGAGCTTGCAAGGTATCTTTTCCCGAAGCCCGGTGAGCCCGAATTATCAGCGTAACGAGTGTAATGTATGCGGTGGAAGAGCTGAAAGCCCAGAAGCGCTTTCTCGGGAAGAGTGTCCGAGAAGCTATAAGGAAAGATCAACCTCAAAGCTGAACGCAGAGGTTTCGACAACAACGCGCGCGAACCGCTTCCCCGCCAGCCACAGCGAGATCCACGTTCGAGAAAGAGATCAAGATGAAACGAGCCACTTGCCAGCGATACAACGCGTATGCTCACTGACTTGATTGTTTTTTGTTGAAGTAAACTCACATTTACGACAATAAATACTCAGATGCTGCGCTCAATGCTCAAAGCGTAGTCCCAGCGTAGTCCATAGTTTGATTTCTCCAGGAGGAGCACTCGGCTCTTCGGTCCGTTAGCCGAACAATTACAGCGCAGGCATGACACATCAATCCAGGTCATCTAAAATCTTTGCTCTCCCCGCCATCATGGTATGCTAACCTCTCCCCAGTATAAAACGTATCTTGATTCATGGAAATAGCCTCCACCAAAAGGAAGAGATCACAATCCAAGCGGGCTTGGTCGAGCTATCATCAACAAGAAAATCAAGGATGCCCGTAAAATGGAAGAATCTGGATTAGTGCGTCTCCGACAAGCCAATCTCGTCTGGCTATTTTCATTCAATTTTGGTCAAGTAGTATGTCACAGACGTCGACCCGACTTCTCGATTAAAATCCATCACCCAAGAACGCGATCTCGACGAGTTTCTGAATACTGCGGAACTCGCCGGGACCGAGTTTACTGCTGGTACGTTACTCTGACTCTGGATGTCTGTCCTGTCCTCTGTGGTGACGGTTTATATGTAGAACGACGGAATGTCAAGATAATACAGCAGTCTGCTGGAGCGCCGACGAATCCTTACTTGCTTAACGATCAGGAGGAGAAGAAAACTCTGAAGCGGCATCAGGAGAACAAGCAGAAATTGCGAGTTCCTAGACGGCCTCCATGGAAGAAGACTATGACTACGGCAGAGCTGGATCGGCAAGAGAAGACAGCATTTTTGGACTGGCGTCGAGGGCTTGCTGCGTAGGTCGCAACCTCCACCATTACACGGTACTTTGAATAACCAACCATCCACAGACTTCAGGAAGAAGAGAAATTCTTGTTAACACCATTTGAACGTAATATTGAAGTTTGGAGACAACTCTGGCGTGTTCTCGAGCGGTCTCATTTGGTTGTTCAAATCGTGGATGCGCGAAATCCGCTTCGTTTCCGGTGTGAGGATCTAGAGGACTATGTGCGTGATGTGGAAGGAGCGGAGGGTGAGCAGGGTACGGGTAAAGGCAAGAGGCGCAGCCTGCTTCTCATCAATAAGGCCGATCTCTTGACTGCGAAGCAGCGGTACGTTGATTTTTTTGAGTCGGTTATGGATGGGTATCTAAACTTGTGTAGAATCTCTTGGGCGGATTATTTCGACGAACAGGGAATCCAGTACGCTTTCTTTTCGGCTGCGAATGCAGCGGCAATCCAACAAGCGCGACGGGATGCTTTGGCTGCTGAGCAAGCCGCCATCGAAGAACCAATCGAGTCGGAGGACGCATCTGAAGAGGAAATTGACGATGAGCCAACTGAAGACGTCGAGTCGGCATCGCCATCAGGATCCGACGATGATGATGATGACGACGAGTACTATTCTGCCGACGAACAGGAGGAAGAAGTGTACGCAACAGACGACCCTCGAGCAAAGGTTTTGTCGGTGCTGGAACTTGAAGACTTGTTTATCAAAATGGCGCCAGATCTTTCAGGTTAGAGCTTTCTGCTGTTGGTCTGATCATCTTCTCATATATTTTCTAGTCTTTGCAGACTCCGAAGGGAAACTACCTCCAAAGCTTGTCGTCGGACTTGTTGGTTATCCCAACGTTGGAAAATCGAGTACGATAAACTCCCTGCTGGGCGAGAAGAAGGTTAGCGTGTCCTCGACGCCTGGAAAGACCAAGCACTTCCAGACCATACACTTATCGGAGTCGATTGTGCTATGTGATTGCCCGGGTTTGGTGTTCCCTCAGTTTGCCACGACAAAAGCCGCTTTGGTTTGCGACGGTGTGCTACCTATCGATCAGATGCGGGAGTACACAGGTCCGACGACGCTCTTGGTTCAACGGATACCCCGAGAAGTGTTGGAGGCCACCTACGGGCTGACCATTAAGGTTAGTAGTCCCGAAGAAGGTGGCGATGGCAAGGTCACTGCAGAAAACTTCCTTATAACTTATGCCAGTAAGCTTTCTCACCTTGTTATGTCGCATCCGTGCTCATCATTCGATAGTCGCTCGTGGATATACACGATCTGGGCAAGGTAATCCTGATGAAGCGCGGTCGGCGCGCTACATTCTAAAGGACTACGTCAACGGCAAACTGCTTTTCTGTCAATCGCCACCTGGCATTCCAGAGTCTGAGTTCAACGAAGAGACGCATAGGATAGCTCTACGGCGGGCGGAGGGAAAGAAACGGGCGCCCGTGACGCGTGTCGGCAAGAATGCGGATACATTCGTAGCGACGGCGCTGCAATCAAATGGAAACGGGAATTCTGCACCTAGCGTGAAGATGGCGTCGCTCGATGCGCAGTTCTTCAACGAGAACGCCAACTCGTCGTTGGCCAGCCACGCATATACGAAGGGCGAACAAGCGTTTGGGTCTCGGTCGAAAGTGTTTCCGCATCAGAATTCTGTTGCTAATGATGGGACGCCGTTGGGTTTTAGGCAGGCGAGGATAGCGTCCGTTCTCGCCAACCAGGGTGAGACGGGGAAGAAGCACCATAAGAAGATGAAAAGAGTAAAGCAGCGTAGTGGGAAAGGCTATGATTAGAATGTAGTCACAGTTTCCTCGCGCCACCACGCAAGCCTGGGAGGACGACTATGTCGAACACGTCTCGTACTATTCTAGATACTTGCCTATGCCAAAGTTGTGTTTACCAAAAAATATAGAATGTAGTCACGTAACGCTGTTGTGACATACTCGCGTTGTATCTCTACCATCATCATCTATTGCTCTTTTCTCCTGTCATGATCTCGCAACGACCAGCATTGACCGGTCCCATTCGTACTGCGCGCCCTCAGGCGCGTCGGTACACGTACGCGTCGAATATATGCGCCACGTTGGTCACCGTTAGGAATGGGCGCAAAGAAGGTAGGTTGCGTGTCTCTTCTGCCCACTGTGTGTTTATCTCGCGCAGTAATTGTTCTAGGCCTCAATAAGCCAGCCAGTATTGGTCGAGACCCCGACCGATGGTGAGTGGGCGCTGCTTCGGACGACTAGGACGATTTTGACCTCTTTCTTAGCACGTACGTCGTCTTGGACCCGCAAGTGTCAGGATTGCACTGCGTGATTTCGGCGTTGGTGTCTTTTTTTTCGTTTCTTGCTACATCTGAGCGTCGTGCAGCGTCAGGTCACCAAATGGCGGCATACTCTTGTCTTGCGAGGTGCATATATAGCCATCTTTCCTCAACTTTTAACCTGACCACGACGCGTTTCAGGACCGCTCATTGAATGGCATTTTTGTTAACGAAAAGAGGTTTAGAAAGGACTTAGTGATCTTGATGGACGGCGACAGTTTGGGGCTGCCAGACTCTATCAGTGCGCGCTTTTTTCGATCCGTTGACCAGGTCTGACGGCCATCTAGCATTTAAGGTCACACACCTTTGGAAAGAGCCGCCCCAAAGCCTCTCTGTGTTTGACCCGACACCTCCCCGTGGCCAGCGAACCACGTCCAAGAAGCAAAAGGGCCCCTACCTCATAACATCGGAATGCCTCGGGTCGGGTACCTTTGCTCAGGTCTTCCTCGCCCATGATACCGTAAGGAGTCGACAGATAGCATGCAAGGTCTTCCGCATAAAGGAGAAGAGAACAAAGGAGAGGAAAGAGGTCGAGAAGGAGATCCAGATTTTGAAGGATTTGCATCATGTAAGCCAGTGTTCGCTCTTCATTCGAACTTGGACATTAATTTTGGTCTTCTTCAGCCGAATATCAACCGCATATATGACTGGGAAGCGAACAGCAATTTCATGTACGTTGCTTGGGGCTCTTGATTTCGGCTCTTGTTGACGTGTATGCTTTCTGCAGTTACATATTTCTTCAGCTTTGCGTTGGCGGAGATCTATTCACTTACATCACCAGCTCGCCAGAGACCAGGTACCGACTTTGCGAGGCTGAAGCCAAATACATCATGTATCAACTCCTCGAGGCCCTCAAGTATCTTCACAACAAATCTATAGCACATAGAGGTGAGTTTGAGACCAACGTCGGCTCATGTTCCCGCTCAAGGCTTGTGTCTCTGTAGATCTCAAGGCAGGCGTCTAAGATTACATTGCTTAGTGACCTCAACTCACTTCCTGTAGCCCGAGAACATCCTCCTCCATAGTCCCGGCCCGTATCCTCGGATTCTTCTTGCCGACTTTGGTCTCGCTCGACTGAAATCTTTCCAAGAAACTTTCACTGTCTGCGGGACTATTTCCTATCTGCCGCCCGAAGGAGTAATCGCACTGCATAGCAGAAGGATGGGCTTCCTTTTGTGACTATCTTTGCGCAGAATATTACCTGACTGACTGACTGATTTTGCCATGTAAAGGATGCCTGCGGACTGCTGGAGCGCCGGCGTCATTCTGTATATCATGCTCTCGTAAGTGCTGTTCCGCGCAATACCGTTCGCGAATTTAACCCTAGATTTGCAGTGGATGTCATCCGTTCGATAAAAACCCTTCGTTCGGATCCTCCGCTGCCTGGAAGCGTCGTATTCCGGAGTCGCCTGAATCCGATTCTCAAGACGCTCATGTTTCCGATTCTCAAGCCTCTCACGTTCATAACTCTCATAACTTCGCCTCTCAGCTTCAAGCATCTCAAGATCTCGCGTCTCACGTTCATGACTCTCATAACTTCGCATCTCATATTCAAGATTCTCATGATCTCGCACCTCGTATTCAAGACTCTCACGATCTCGCATCTCACATTCAAGATTATCCTAATCCCGACGGTTCGCAGGACTCTCCAAGGACCTATCGCATGAAGGAAAAGCGTACCAAGGAAAGAATCATCAACGGTATGCTATTCTTTGACCGAAATCCTTGGGATTATCTTCCAGAAGGTTTGCTTGCCGATACCACTGGTGTCTCTGGCGGTCACTAATGACAATTCATCCATAGCGAGAGCCTTGGCTGAACGCCTTCTCATCGACAATCCTCGACATCGTGCAACTGTGTATTCAGCTCTGGATAGCGAGTGGATAAGATCGGATTTGGACATGCTTAAAGCGGCCTATAAAGAGAAAATCATTGCTTGTCTTCCTCCTGATGAACAACCTAAACGTCGCGTGTAGATTTGTTTGCTTGTGCGCCTCTTGCTGTCCTTGCTCGTCCTTTGTTGTGCTCGTGTTGCTCTGCATTTAGACCTCGCTTTCTTAGTGTACTGATACTATAATTGATATGATATGCTTTCGGGAGCCCATTTCATTGAATGTTGAATGTTGAGCACGGTGAGCAACGATTTTGAACGAACGACTCGAGTTCTGTTCACGAGTTGAGGCGCTTTCAAGCGGGTGAATTTAGTCCCGCCATGTGACATCTTTAATTCTGGCGTTGCGTTCCTCCTCTTCCCACCACACTCATGGCAACCGTAAAACTCGAGACACTTTCCTCCAACAAGACCTTTGGCGGGGAGCTGGTCAAGTACAAGTTCAAGGTTACCCTTTATCTTGTTCGCCGGCCGGCGATCTAGCCTGATCAATAATCTCTCTCTAGTCTGCCGCGCTTGGTGGTCTGTCCGCCCAGTTCAACCTCTTCATACCTCCTGGAGCTAGCGAAAGCAACAAGGCGCCTGTTTTAGTGTATCTCGCGGGTCTTACTTGTACCGAGGATAATGGGTTAGTGGTTCTCCTCTACATTATTACTTTTGAGTTCACCACGGCCTTGGATCTTCCCAGAGCTCAGAAAGGAGCCTTCTTTGGGCCGGCGGCGGCGCAGGGCCTCGCGATCCTGTTCCCGGACACGTCGCCGCGCGGCGCGGGCATCGACGGCGAGGACGCGGACTGGGACTTTGGGACCGGCGCGGGGTTCTACCTCAATGCCACCAATCCGAAATACGCGAGTCACTATCGGATGTACACGCACGTTACGATGGAGCTGCCTAGTGTGATTCAGGATAATGATGTTCCCGTCGTAAGTGGCGTGGCGTGGCGGCTCCAGTTCACGAAAGGTTGACAGTTGAAAGGATTTCGCGCGCCAATCGATCTTTGGGCATAGCATGGGCGGACATGGGGCGCTGACTATCTATCTGACCGCTGAGAAGCCGTACAGGTCCGCGTCTGCGTTTGCCCCGATTAGTAATCCCACCAAGTGTCCGTGGGGTGAGAAGGCGTTCGCGGGGTATCTCCAAGGGGGCGTGGAGGAGGCTAAGGACAGGTACGACGCGACGGAGCTTATTGCGAAGCATACGGGTCCGGTGCATATTTTGATTGATTATGTGAGTAGTCTTGAAGAGGTGAAGGAGCTGATTCGAGGATGTACTATCATAGGGGACTGGAGACAACTTTTATAAACAGGGCCAGCTGCTGCCGGAGAATTTCGTCAAGGCTGCGAAGGAGGCCGGGCACGGTGAGGATGAGATAACGGCGCGCAGCCAGGAGGGATATGACCACAGTTATTTCTTCGTACGTTCATTCATTCACATGCCTTTTTAATCTAATGCGATACTACCAGATCTCGACCTTTGCTGCTGATCACATTAACTGTACGCTTCTTTACTTGTTGGCTTGACCGTGTTCTCATGCTCTACCTTAGTCCACGCTGGTTTCCTGAAAGCATAAAGCGGTGTACAATGTAGTAAACGTTTGTATGATAAGGATAAGTAGCGGTTGAGAGCGCAAACTTGTTCAACCTGACGGAGCCCAAGACAAGGACGGTACATCGTACAACAAGACGAGTCTGGCCAGTGTGGCAATGAATGCAGGATGGAACAAAAATCTTTGGTTTTACACTCCTAAACACTTTGGCAGTGAAATTCCATGACCGGTCTTTTTCCAACGACCACCGTCAGTCTTCTGAGTCCGGCTCCGGAATTCTGTGAAACGCGTCAGTGCGGGGCACACGTCTGCTGCCTCGAAATCTTGCCCTCACTTTCAGGTAATCGTTGTGTGTAACTCCTTATTTCTGCTACTATTATTCAAATCAAAAAATTACACACTGTGTCTCTATTGTCGACTCGTCACATTAGAGGGACGGAGCTCGCGCGCTCAAGTCAAGTAGTTTTGCTGCCGCGAGTGGAGAACCTGCGATAAATTGCCGTACGATTAATTATGCTCAACGTGCTTATAGTCTAACGGCTTGTACGTGATCACCACAGCTGGGCGTATTTTTGGTTCAAATACCATCATTGCATCGCACTAGGGTTGGTCACCGTGGCACAGTATATACTTTCCCAACACGTGATAAGCGTGGCGCAATTTCTCGCGGCACGAAGCACTTCTGAGCCTTGATTTTTTCCTTCTCAGAGTGAATTTTTGCTTCAAACTGCACATATGAACTGTATCCACTGTGCAGCGCCTTTTCCGCTATATGGGAGCTACAGTACTTTGCCATTGCCACCCGCAACCAGCAAATTTCCTATGATGCACTGCCAAGGCGTTCGGGAGTGTACTGGCGGAGCCAACCTACAAGCAAGCTGCCCGCAAGTTCCATTTCATATAGGATTGACCAGACGACTAAGTACTTACTATAGAAACAGGCCTAGGTATGTAATAATTAATACGATACAGTGTTCATGTTAATGCTCAAATGTCCCAGCGAGATTGCAATACGAAACTTTTAGATGTCCGAAAGGAGAGTAGGTAGGTAAGCTAACGAGTGTACGGTAGGATGGATGCATTCTATGAATTAAATGTCGATGTCATCTAAAAGATGAGGACTCCAGCGACGACGGCGAACAAGACGGTCCACCAGGAGGCGACCTCGCGGATGGAGCCATCGCTGTCACCCGAGTCCGAAGAGTTGGTGTTCGAGGAGCCGTTCGACGTGGAAGTGGAGGAGCCACTGTTGATGACGTTGTACTGCGTTCGGATAATTTCAGCAGCCTTCTCCGCAACTCCAATGGTTGGAGCCTCCAACTGAAATAAAGTCAGCAAACTAATCAAATGAAATGAAACGGGGACTTGATCAAACAAACGTACATGGCAAGACATGTCGATGGGGAAGATGGAGCTATCCGCAACACGAACGTTGGTCGTACCATAGACCTGGAGTTTACCGTTGACAACGCCACCCTGCGACTGGGGAAGCATGGAGCACGAGCCACGGGGATGGTACTCCGTCGTAGCGCTGTTCTTCAGCCAGGTCTCCCAATCTTCGTCAGAGCTCACACTAGAACCAGGAGTGGTCTCCGTCTTGAGGTACTGCGAAAGCGGTGCGGTTTGGCCGATGGTACGAGCGAGTTTGGCACCCTCACGCAGGACGGTCAGGTCCGCCGAATGGCTGAAGTATCCTGGATCGATGACAGGGTAATCAAAGACGGACGACGAGTTGATGTACATGTGGCCTGGGCTGTTGGTTGCATTGTATTGTCAGACGAGTCTAGAAAAGGAGTGATGAAGAGAAACATACCTGAAGGGATGCTGAAGACCGGCTTGGATACCGACAGCACCATCACCAGTCAAAGCCAGAAGGAGTTCGATGTGTCCTACTTGCGTAGAGAGAAGGTTGACGGCCTGAGAGTACATGGACCGGTAGCCCTGCTTGACTGCATCGTACTGACTGGGGACGAGGCTGGCAGAGCTATCGACAGCACTTTCGATGCTGCTGACGAGGGTGTTCGCGGCCGTTTCGCCCATTATAGCGGTCAAGTTGACATAGGCGGTCGCAGAATTAATGTAGGACAAGAACTCGGCGGTCGTCACTCCGTTAGCGTGGAGGTTACCAGCAGTCTCCGCATCAGTGGACCAGTAAATGGCAGCAACCTTCAAACATATGAGCACGAAACGAAACAAAAGATGGTAAACGAAAATCAAACGTACCAGGTGGTCTTGGAGATGTTGACCAACACCCGGAAGAGCGTACTGGACGTCAACGCCGGCACTCTGGAGGACGTCCTGAGGACCAACGCCGCTAACCATCAAAACCTGAGCACTTCCAATGACACCAGCAGTCAGGATAACCTCTTTCTTGACACTGACAGAGCTGGTCTTGGCGCCAGCAGAAGCAGCGTACTCGACACCAGTAGCAGTAAGGTTACCATTCGAATCACTCTTGAAGACGATACGAGTGACCATCGCGTCGGCAAGTATATCGAGATTGCTACGAGGCGGGAGGGGATCGATGTACGCATTGCGGGTGTAGGAACGCGTCCAGTTGGTGGGATTAATGAAGGACTGTGTGATGTAGGCACCCCAGTTCTCGCCACCAGCACCATCGGTGCGCTGTGAGATTCCAGCGTTGCCGAGAGTGCTCGTCCAGTTGCCATTAAGACCAAGTTGGCTTGAAAAGAAGAGTCAGAAATAGATGTGAATGAGAAGAAGTCGATACGCACAATCCAGGATAGCTGACATGAATAGGACCATCCGTGCCGTGTAAAGAAGCATCATAGGTGATTCCGGCGACAGATTCGGCTGCGTCATTTGGGGCCGTGAAGGTCTCGCTCTTCTTCATCGCAGCAAGGAACGAATCCCAGCTCCAATTATCCGCAGCTTCGCTGTCTCCTTCTGCAGCGATTAATGACTGCCATGCTTCTACCTCAACCTTCGCCGGTCTAACATGATACATGCCGTTGATAGCGGAAGAGCCACCCAGCACTTTTCCGCGCGGCCATGACAAGCCGCGTCCGTTCATGTTGGATTGTGAAGCAGTAACGTAGGCATAATCGTACTCAGTGCCTGTCAGAGAGGAGTAGTACGTGTTGTCGGGAATGTCTGCTGTGGTGTTAGAACGGAAGAGAAAGATCGACCACGTTTCAAGACTTACCAATGGTCCCTACTACGTCGTCTCCGGAGTGGCCTCCTTCTAGCAGTAAGACTGTCGTATTTGAATCTTCCGACAGACGAGCAGCGAGTACTAAACCGGCGGTTCCGCCACCAACGATGATAAAGTCGTAAGAATCAGAGATGCTTCCATCGTATACAATATTTCGTGCGCGTAAAGATTGGCGAAGGGCCAAATCAGCGTGATCTCCTCGTGAAGAATGGGACGTCGAAGCGACGTTGCAAGTTAGCGAGAGGACAGTGGCAAGCGCGAGAGGCCACATAATAGTTGGGAGACCAGATTATGAAAGGGAAGAAAAGCAATACAACACGGATGGTCGGATGGCGGATTATGAGCACTTTCCGGCCCCCAGATGGGGTGACAAATAATCCACAAGGACAACACACTGGACTCCGGCTAAACCTTGTCGGGCACGGCCAGGGCGACCTGGACGTCCTAAAATTAGAACAGTGATGCGCGAATCGTTCTTCGCGGCGAATAAAAGGAAGCGAAGCGCGTTCCATCGTTGCAGTGCCATCCTTGATTCTGAGTAAGCCCAAAGTCCATTGATGTACAACCCTGGTACAACCAGCGAAGAGATAGTAAGGCATTTGTAACCATAAGCGTCCGATGGATCATGGATGTAACGAAGAATCGTGAGTAAGCGTTGTCCCGGAAGCGTCTGATCGCAGGTATCCATGAGGAAGGTGGGTCGAGTGGCGGTACACCTCCAAGTCCAGAACCGTCCAGAATGGCGACGTGGAGGTCCAAGTTATATACACACAGGATACCCTCCCGCAGTATATCACTACAAGCCAAAAAGGACATGAACGTTCAAGGTTTGCCTTGTTCGCGGCTCGGCGTCTAGTCTTGTATGAAGCAGCCCAAGGAAGTTATGTGGGTCGCAGAGAGTGACAGAGTACGGATCTATACTATATAGAGGCAGGAAACAGCCTTCGGGGAACACGAAACACGATGAGTATCATCCAATACACTTGCTAACAGCAGCAGTATTAAGAGTGGAATAGTCTGGACACTCAGAAAGGACGGACGGATGAAAACCAACAATCTATTCGACAGCATGGGTCCTCCGTGTGCTCCTCAATTTCTGTGTAGGAAACTGACTGGTAGAACGTCGCGTCATGAACGAGATGAGGAGAACAACGATGGAACACGCCAACTAATCCAGTACATGGAACCCAAATGCGTTCAGTCGCCGATGTAATCATTGACGAGCTCTTTCTTCAATCGGTGCAGTCAACCGAGGGCATGAAAGCGTGAGGCGTGCCACATTGAGAATGATGAAAGGAAAAAACATATTCGCAGGTACTCCAGATCCTCTTATATCTAGTATAATGCTGGGTTAATTACCATTGCGACCGCGACCGTTGCCGCCTCGACCCCCAGCACCAGCACCTGCGCCACCTCGATTAGTACCGCGATTACCAGCGCCGGCGCCTGAGCCAGCGTTTCCGCCAGCACCGGCGTTACCTCCAGCACCAGTGTTTCCACCAGCTCTGCCACCTACAGTGAACTAAACATTCCATCAATAGCCTGTACGAATAGCACCTCAAGAGAAACGCGTACGTACGTAGACGCAGTCATCAAGAGATCCATGCTGAGCTACGGCAACAATCACTGGCTGATGATTGGCGCTATCATTTATTGAGTCGAGAATGTGGCGTAAATTGAAAGTGGGATTCACGTACCTAGAGTTTATCGAACACAAGCGGTAGGCACCGGCGGGAAGACCTTTGTCGACCTGAACAGTGACTTGGCCGTTGACGGCTGCGTCATTGATACCCTATATTTACTGTGAGTGATCCGAAGTGAATTATGAGCTAGATACTAACCTTGAAGAAGACAAAGTTCTTGGGGTTGGTAGGTCTGGTCGAACCCAGGGAGTCGATGGGGTCAATAGTAACATGACTATGGCCGATGATCTGGCCGCTGCCAGGGTTAACTTGTTGGGGCGCAGCGAAGTAGTTTGCTTGGGCGTTGACAAAGTTTCCGGTTTGAAGGCTACAGAGTGATTAGACAGAAAACGAGAAACAACAAGATTAGACGCCACTTTTTGATAGCCATCGTAATGGGAAATGGAGTATTGGGAGCAATGTTGGCGTTGTTGACGGGGGAAACGAACTTGCAGGAAGGCATGTTATCTACGCTTGGGATGGCGCCAATTGGGGCTTGGGAACGGAGTCAGAAAAGTACTACGTTGATACGCATACACTCACCTGGGTTACATGACCCGGACTCGATCTGCTTTCCGTCAGTGATAGGAAGATTCGGGACCGTCAAGCAAAAGTTGATGAAGTTGTTGGTAGACGTTAATGACGCGACTTGGCCTATTATCTCATGAGAATCGTGGAGTAGAAGCAACGAGAGTAGGCTTGCCGGCAGTGGGGACATCTGTGAAATTCAAGCCTAATGAGTACAATGTTGGTGTACGGAGGGTTAGAAACTCACCTTGACCATCTTTCGCGAAGCCCTTTGCGATAACAGCAGGATTCAGCGCTGCACGAGAGTCAGCTTAAGAAAATGGTACATGTCACAATCAATCGCACTCAATGAAGCCTGAGCGTTAAGGTTGCCACCACCTCCACCGTTGTTCTTGCCACCTGCAGCTGCGCCACCACCAGCGTTGTTATTATTGCCTGCAGCAGCACCACCTCCGGCGTTGCTATTGCCGTTGTTACCAAAGCCCCCGTTCCCTACGCCATTACCGTTGTTCCCTGCTCCCTTCCTACCTCCACCCTGTCCATTAAATCCCTTGCCAAACTGATTTTCTCAGGTTAACAGATTCATAACCAGATGCAAGATGGAAGTACGCACACGAGGCGCGGCAGTGACGGACAAGGCCATCATCAAAGAAACCAGAATCGATGTAGTCTTCATCTTCGCCCGCCAGATAGAAAATGAACGAAAGACTAAAGTGAATGGAAAAATGGAGAGCAGACACCAGGTCGCCGGAAAAGAAAGACGATCGCGGAACGTCAGTAGAGTACCGAGACTGAGAAAGAGGGAAGAATAGACCGATAAATGAAAGAGAACGCCTTTATACGCGGGCGGGCATTATTAATTTATTTGTTTCTCGTAGGAACCTATCGCTTGGCAGGTATCAATACTGCCTGCCGGTCCCGCTCATTACCCAAGGGAGAACAAGAAGGATATTAGTGCCCGAAAGACAACGGTAGGTTCGCGATCGAATGATACTGAGGCAACGGAATTCTTCAACACATGGGGCACAGTGAGGCGAGGAGCAGACGAATGTTCAGCTGAAACACCAAGCTATCCTAGCATAACGGTGCATCTGCCTTCGGTGTGGCATACAGTATTCGGGAGGGAGTAGTTTCGAGGCAGAAGGATCAAAGAGTAATGCAGTTGCATAACCTGAATATTTTCCGGGAGACGAGAGACCCGCTAACGTCGTAGTGTGAAAGATGGCCTAAATGGAGACAACCGCTTGGCTTGTGCGACGGAATTTTGTTGACTAGGTTTTGTTGGCACGGTGAGGGTGGGATGTAGATCTTAGTATGTGCCACGTGCGCATGCAGGGAGTGATCCAGTTCCGAACTTCGGTAACCAGTGGCTCTTTGAAAAAAAAATCATCACCACACGCAACGACTCCTGATAGATATACACTCGTGATTCATTAACACTATGTCCCAAGCACTACTTATACAGAATACGACGCGTTCCGCGTAATCAAGTCCTCCTTGAACGCGTTGAACTCATCAACATACTCGTCATACACAACTCCGTCAGATTCACTCTCAACAGCTGCAACCGCCGCCGCGAAAGTCGACGTCTGGATGTCGCAGTCGTCGCTACCGCAAACAGTCGCCCTGTTCAGATTCTTGTCCAATGGACCTTCAAAGTTCTTTCAGCTCATACTGTCAGCGTAACCGACACGAAAATCGCTCACCAGTCGGGCCCGAAACATAGTGGTACTGCCCAAAGATACCATACTGGCGATCATCGCTGTTGGGGTACTGCTGGTCGCCCCATCTACCCAACCACGAAAGCCACGACACGCCCTCCGCCTCCTGCTTGGCCCCGCCAATGTCCACGCCCTCAGCGGGCGTGAACGCCGACCCGTCATACCAGAACCCTCTAAAGTTCTTCGTCACATCCCACAAGAAACCCGCATTCGTCGTGTCATGGAGAAGCCCAAACGGCAGGCTATAATCCTGCTCCCCAACGGTCGCGTAATTCGCGTGTGTCCCGGTCGCAATGTACACCTTCGGGTGACCATTCAACTTGTCGATCCCGTCATACGTATACGACGTCCCGCCCGAGTGCGCAGAGAGGTACACGTTCTGCGGCACGCCGTTCACGAAGCGCACCATCGTGTGTTCCCAGTCCCCGACGTGGTTCCCGAATCTGATTCCCAACACAGTGTTGCCTGTATGTATACAGTCGCCTTGATGAGAACTCGAACAGGAGACAGATTGCATGGAAGACATACCGCGATTGTATGAATAGAAATAAAAGTAGAATACATCTACTATGCCATCAGCCTTGGGGACAGCAATGATGGTAGCCGGGGCAGTGGAATAGCCTGATGAATCTGGCTTGTTGTTGGCGGATACGAGCCAAGCGGGGTTGTCCTCAACGTTATCATTCGACGTCAAATAGGCATCAGTGGATATCGCGTCCAACGTTTGCAGAGTCTGAGTAGAGGCCACTGCAGCGAAATTGATCTGTGAATGTGAACTTGACTCGATCGAGTCCTCCTGAATCGGGTTGGACAAGCGCTCACCTCGGGCGTAGTATGCTCAAGATGGTCCGAGATATCTGACGGCCAGTACCCTTCGCCAGAATACAAATAAGCATAAGGCGCGTAGGTGATAGCGTAGTCGGGCAGAGCGGCGCGTTTGACGTGAGAGCTTCGCTTCGCTACAACAGCGCCAATCGCAGAAACGCCCACACCGAGCAAAGAGAGGACAACGACGCTGCTTCCGACGAACATTGTGGTGGGTATGACAGAGGGTGGTATCCAAGAGATCCAAAGCCAAGAGTCCCTTCCCTTCAAGCTTCACTTCATCTCGACATTATAAGGCTACCGACGCCGCCACCTGATCCATTCACATGGAAGCAGAGCATGCATATGTACCATGCACGTTTATAAACGTCTACCGTGCTTAGAGCGGAGAATGGCAGGCGTGGGTAGCTTCCCAGAATGCGATAAAAGAGAAAATCCCTCCTGACTGTATCAGGACACTTCTGTTGCGTGTGCGCATAGAGCACATGTGGGTGGAACCATGATGGTCGTTGAGACACATGTCCTGGTCTTGGCCTATCTGGTCATACTCTCTAATCAATGGCGTCAGCTTGGGTAAAGCGGCAGGTATAATGCACACACGAGGTATTGAACTTCTGATAGAAAGAGACGTGTTGGTAACGACAATACAAAGCGACAGCTGGCTCAGCAAGAGATCAATTTGATTCGAGGAGGACGTTTGATGAGCTAAGCAAATATTCAATTTACCCGCACCAAGTTACCGCGTGCGGCGTCTCGATGTTCTGTGCTTAACTTTCGTTACGACGCCTGGCATAGGATAACTCTCGAGTCTAACGCCCGTCTTGGACGAGGTTCGTGAAGATGGCGTGCCCACGTCTAACCTGTCTGTGTTCTTCTTGCTCTCCTAGCAGTCATAGCGATTTCGGTGCTGCTATATTAGCGCGCTCTTGGCCACTACTTGGGAAGGAGGAATGCCTAGTAATGTCTCAGGCAATCCACGTACTTGGCGGAGGAGCGCGGGTCCAGGATATGAGCATGAGAGCTGAACGGAAGCTATTGAATTCGGAGAATTTGGTTCTTGAGCTGTCGCCCTTCGCAAACCTGTGGAGTACATAACAACTCTAAGGGCACATCGCCGTAGGATGAGGTTGACATGCATGAGGCCAGTTCATGGTACACCACTTTAAAAACATGTGAGCTGGGTGTATACACTATGTCACTCACCGTAATGGCAGAAGCAAAAGATGGGGAGTCTTCTTAATCAGAACCAGATAAGGCAAGTTTGCTAGCTTGTCTAATGAGTGCCGTAGCGGAATGCTGGAGAGATCTTAGGAAGGTATGTCAAGTCTGCGGAGGGTGAGCGCTTGAGCAATTGAGCAATTGAGGGAACACATCAAAAGAACCCAACACACCATGTAAAGCAACACTCAACCTGCTGAAGGGTGAAATCAACACAACCGATCGCAAAATCAAACAGAGTGAGTTGAAGGCTCATTTGGCACAGGAATTGAGTCAGAGTAAACAAGTAGATGAGAAGCTTGTCCAAGAAGCGCAAAGACGGTCCTATATATGCCTCCAAGAACCAATTGTATGCTGTAATTGGCAATAGGAATTCTGGGTCCTTAGTGATTCTGTAACTGTCCAAGGATGGACATAGTGACGATATGCGGCGTGAACGCGACCGATAATACCTGGAGGTGATGATAATTGCAATAACACGATGGGCGAACGAGTGCTCATATGCGGATGACAGGTGCGCGAACACGAGACGACAGGCGACTATACACAAGACCAAAAGGGATGGGCAGAGCCTATAAGGCAGAGGGAAGTGGATGGTGGGTGAGATTTGAGTGACGCTGAGATGATACGGTGCGCAAATGCCAGGAATATAGTGGCCAAAGACGATGTGAGGTGCGTGAGTATAACGAAAGGGTGATAGATAACAATAGGCGAGACGGCAGGGCCTACATGACGGGTGACACGCAAAAAACACTGGAGTGACGAAATCACAGTTCTTTGGGGTCGGCAGGGTCCACTGGGGAATAAAGGCGCGCGACCAAGGCGGGCAAGAGATCCACAGACGCAAGAGTGAAAAGTTAGGCTACGATTTTAGGGCCCCAGTCGAGAACGAGTGAACAATAGATAGCGCGTAGACATCGAGGTCATGGCGGGAGGCAAGAGTCTTGGCGCGTCACACCTCCGATCAATTCGGCAAGTCTACTCTACCTGTTCGATAAGCTACATTTGCTAGTTCCAGGCTATTACTTGAGGTTCTGGCACCCATGTCTTTCTAGTCTCGCAGACAGGCTCAGAAGCGAGACTCCAAAGCCTCCTCGTCTGGATACTAGATCGAGTGGTATACACATGATGATACATAGAAGCAATCTCGAATACACGAGAGCCTCACAACAACTTACTGACTCAGTAGATCGTAAAAATACCATCCGCTCTACCACTCGGCGCAGGATCTTGCTCTTCTCCTTATTGTATATAGAAGAGCATCACCCTGTGGCGGGAGGGAGAGCGGATGCCTCACATCCATGCAGTGCAGTAGCGGGAAGCCCGCCAAAATGTAGA
Organism: Hymenopellis raphanipes; assembly: GCA_036872995.1. NCBI lineage: Eukaryota > Fungi > Basidiomycota > Agaricomycetes > Agaricales > Physalacriaceae > Hymenopellis > Hymenopellis raphanipes. The sequence continues at coordinate 1,378,636 of JAYMDG010000001.1, forward strand.
TCAAGTACATTCATTGACCATGCATTTGGGAGGGCCGACAGTTACTACTGCTTGTGCAGACACAAGCCCTTTCTGCTTTAACTCCAGCCCATGCTATAGTACGCGGCGCGCGCGGCTTCTTCCTTAGCAATCTGTTTATTGCCACCCGAGCCAGTACCCTTCGCAATTCCATTTACTAGACGAACAATTAGACCTGGAGTATCGGTACGTAGGACAAATACTCACCAACACAAGTAACAGTCCACTTGCCTGCATGAGGCGGCCCAGAAAAGTCAGCTTTGTACTCAACATTAACTCGCCGTTGTGAAGCAGTCTGATTGAAAAGCGGCAAAAAGGCGAGTCCAGGTTGAGCCGGAGCCATGGGATTCGGAGTCGACAGCTTGGCCTGGTAAGGGGGCGGAGGAAGCGTGTGCTTGCTGCTCTGCTGCGGTGGAGACTTGTTCATGACAGGGGCATTAAAGGCATTCATTGTGGGGACCGGTGACGGCTGAAATGATGGCTGGAAAGAAGGCGTGGGAGGTTGCTGGAAGCTTGACCGGGGTTGTTGAAACGTCATCGGCGGCGGCGGAGGAGGCGGTGCCATAGTGCGCATCGGTTGAAGAGGAAGCTGAGGCAGGGGATTATGCAGCATAAACGGCTTCTGCTGGAAGGAAGGGCCCGAGAGGGGAGGCGGCGCTGGAGGCGACCGCATCGGGGCCATCTGCGGAAGATTAGCAGGAGGCGGAGGAGGTGGCGGTTGGGAAAACGTCATATGCTGTGGCACTGAGCGTTCAAACTTGACTTGCGGGGATGCAGTTGGCAGATTCTTGATTTTTTTGGATGGCTCCATCCCGAGCAGTGACTCAACCCAGTGCTTGACAGCACTAAGGCCCTGCTCGGTAAAGACAGCGCCGACGTAGGCATTAAAGAGATTGCAGGTTTCCTGTTAGCGTTCGTTGTGAATAAGATGGTCCGGATGTCAATAGCAGATGTCGCTCACCTCGCGCGACGTCAACGTTGCGAAAAAATCAGGATGGCATCGCACTTTCTCGCGCATCGAGTACTTGTTTACCCATCCGTTGATGTTCTCGAAGGAAATGGTGTCCTGAAGTCGTGTCTACGGTCCCGTCAATATTGCGTCAGTCCGAAACTTTATTGCGGCTCACCTCGAGCTCGGGCAAGCTGAGCATCGGGCGCTCGCCCATGAGCGCATCCAGGACAGCCATCTCCAACACCTTCTGTCCGAGGATACCCAACCTCTCATTGTCGACAAACTCTGACGGACTAGCACCTGGCCGTCGAAGTGATTTGTGTGTAAAAACTTGTAGATGTATATCGAGTCCAATCTTTGGTGGAGCATTATCGTCTCTACCATGCTTAGTACCAGAGGCCATGGTGGAGATAGTGAGAAGAGAAGAGAGGAACAACGGCAGCAGCACCCGTTATTGTGTGTCCTTGACCGTTGTTCTTCATGGTCAAAAAGAGTCAAGAAACATTGATCTCGGGCACACCTTGTTTTCCTTTGTTGTCTTTGTGATCGACCCTTTTCCCTTGTCTGTCCTGAAAAGTCGTTTGTGCCCTAACTGCTCTGCTAACAGCTGCTATATACACAGGACCGGAACCGCCCAGAACGTCGTGGATCAATTCTTTGGGGTTCGTGCGGTACGGTGCCGAAGCACACCAAGAATTATCCATCATCACCGGCACCTCCAAAAGGAATTCTGGGGCTGTCATGACTTGTGCACTTGCCCACTACCTTTTTGTTTAGGATCCTCCTGACCTGCGTGATGCTATACAAAGGTTACAGCACTCATATAAGTATTTCAACTGCAGCGTGGTCAGGCGGATTTACTGCGCCACGTCTAAGGATAGTGCATCTAAGACGCATACTATGACTCAACCCGTTCCTTTTTAGAACAGCGCCACATCCCTGGGCACGGCAGGAGATCGCCGACCACATCGCTTATAGTTGTAACAGTCCATCGATGGAATATTAAGGGAAGTCGAAGACGACTTTTTCACATATCAGGACGGTACCTCCACATACTTATTGGGATTTCAACGAGGAAGCAAGGCATCTTGCGTCAAGATAGAAGAGAATATCGATTGATTCCACGTCAGCCAAAACTCTTCGCGTTGTAACTCAGTGACGGCTGGCCACAGTTCGGGCTGTTGAACCCCACTCAACGCCATCTCCCACTCAAGCAAGTCAAGACAAATGCAGCATATCAAAAACATACAACAAATCGACAACAAAAATTCTCAAATCACAAAAAGAGAAAAAAAACGATTAAAACATGCCCTCTCCCCATACATATCATAAGTATCTGAAGTATTAAATATCAAATCAGCCATTCACAAACGAAAACATTGAATTAAAACGGCAAACTACCAGATTTGAGGAACTGGTGGGAGGTAGTCAGTGGGCAGCAAAAACGCATTCATCCCGTGCTGCGTGAACGACTGCCCGCCCAGAGACTGGTCGGAGATCCACACGGGGGTCTGTTCGTGCTCCGCCGCCGCGTGGATCGCGAGCCCGCGCCAGATGTAGTCAGCCTCGCCGGGCTGCAAAGAGTATTGGTACGCGGGAGGCGGCGCGCTGCCGTCCGGATACGCCGAGTATGCGTAGCCTCCTCCTCCGCCTCCTGCTGTTGCTCCGGGACCAGGAGCCGGTGGGGCGTCCATGATCATGGAAAGCTGAGGATGCGACATCCGCCCCGACGTCGGAGACCGCGACGAGGAGCCCGACGACGTCGACATCCTCCGTGTCTGAAATCGCTTGAGCATCAACTGAAGTGTCAACGCGTACCGCTTTCCCGGAACTGCGCGATCACGTTGGTTAGTGTCGAGGAAACGAGACCGTTGACGAACCTTCAGCCATAAGGGCGGCGAGTTGCTCTACCAAGTGTCTAATCTCTTGTAAATCACAGTCATTCGGGCTGTAGGATTAATGAGATGGACATCCCAGAAAGAAACGTAGATCGTACAAAAGACGAGCCAAACGCAGCAGGAACGATGCAGTAAACGTTGCTGTCGCATGCGTGTAATGAACAGCTACGAACGAGTTAGATGACGCAAAAGGCGTAAATTGAACAAGCTTACCGTACTTGAGGCCTTCCTTGTAGGCCGGAGAATTGATAGTGATATCAATACTCAACCTCGCAATATGGATCGAGCGTATCGCCACCTCTCTCTGCGGCGCAGGCATTTTTTCAACGTCATCGGGACCGTTGATTCCTCTCAAAGCTACGGCATTGTGGAACAACTCTGAATGCAATTGTTGAATCTTGAGACTCTGCCTATAGAACGCTATACTTCAGAGTTAGTGACGTGAATAGGTAAACCTCTGTCAGTACGTACCAGCGTCTTCATACTTTTGGGAAAAGGCCGCGTCCCATGTGGCGAACCACGCCTGGAAGGCTTGGTCCGCTCTTCCTAGCTCTTCAAAGTCTTGCTCGCGGACAGGACCTTCTGTCAAGGAAAGCGCATTGTGCAACCTTTCTCGGAGAGCCATCATCTCTACCGTAGAAACCAGACGCATGTCATCCTCGATAGCGAGAGGATGTTGCATGAGGAGACGGCAGTTGCGGATGCTGTCGTCGTCCTTGAGAATCGCAGGTCGCCCTGTCCCATATGATAGCCTGACAAACGTTGTGAGGTTCATAAATAATCACGTTCCGGTAAACGCACTGATGTTCGAAAAGATACAGCGTAAACCAAGTCCGGCTAGCTACAACCAGTTCCCGGTCGTCAGTAGTATTGGCCTGGTTGTTGTTGATGCGCTGCAGCAGCTTTGGCCACGCCTTGTGCAACGCTACAATTTTCAGTCAGAGCGGTACACAAATGTAGATGAATATCACCGACATAACTCCAGTGCCATACGAACCGCGTGTCCCCCGCTCAACCATCCGTTGTCAGACCACCCAGAGACCAACACTAATTTCAGGTCAGTGGGACTCTTTCACATCAGAAAAGAGACAGACGCATGGATTGGACAGCTTCCACCTTTGATACAGGAACGAATAGCGTTGCGCACGATATCGCCTGCACTTCTTCAAGGCACCTCAAGTATGTCTCACTAGGTTTACCTGGGAAAAATTAGCCAGGTTCTTGGTCAGACTTTGAACGACCAACCACCGCCATCTCGTACTCGCGCAGCCACCATGCAGATGGCGTTGACAGCAAATGGAGATCGTTCGTGCAACACGTCAAAGGTGTCTGTCTTGGAGTCGAACACGGGTCTAAAGAAGCATGTTGAAAACAGAAAAAAAATTAGAGGGAGAGTAAAAGCACTTACAAAAATGTGGAACACCCATGGTAGTAGCTGAAAACAGTTGAATTGAATTCTGAATGGAGACTGAAACAACTCACATCCTGAACAAATCTCGGGCTTCAGCTTCTGTAATGATATTTTTGGAGACCACTGCACGGAAATCAGCCAACGACCTGAAGGGAAAAGAAGGAGAATCCTATACCATCTGGAAAAGTCATGATCCGGGACGTTTTGTGCCGCACTTTGCGCCTCTTTGCGGGTCTGTCCCCATCGGCGGGTGTACGGGGCCGACTGTCCCCACTGTCACCATTTTCCTAAGATCCGTCAGCAAGAAGATTAAGAGAAAGATGGCAGATGAAGCTTACCTTTGCTGCACGTTCGATGGCCACATCGGCCAAGCCCCGCAATACCTCCCATGGAGCTACGAGGCCTGAAGCGGGCAATTCCCCATTATCATCCTCGCCGTCTGATGAGGCCCCGCTCGATGCCGGACGTTTCCCAGTGGTGGATGGCTGGAAGCGAACCGAGGAAACATTTCCAGGAGGTTGTTGTTGCTGCTGTTGCTGTGGCACTGCACCAGGCTGTTGACCCATAGCCTGCAAGGCTGAAAATGGTGGCAAAACATTACTCTGTGGTGGAAAGCCAGGATAGGGCCCAGGAGGAGGTGCAAAGATACTTGGAGGGCCGATCTGCTGCTGTGGGGGAGGCGGAGGTGGGTTTGCGTATTCGCTTCCGGCGGGCGGTGGACCACCAGGGAGCGGTCCTCCAGCAGGTGGATACCTTGGTCGTGAGCCGCCAGAAGGAGTGGTAGCTCCCGGCCCGCGGGCGTAAGTGGGCGGCCCGCCTACAACGTTGGGTGGTTGACCTTCGGAGTGAACTGAGGTTGGTGTCGGCGCCCCGGGAGACTGCATCACGGGTGAATGCTGGAAGCCAGGTGGCATAAACTCGGGGGGAGGCCGTTGATGCATGGGGGGGATACGCAGAAAGCCTTGTATATCTGCTAGTTGGTTGAGTATCACGGACTGACCGTGTCTGATCTCAACGACGTGTGCTTCCAGACTACGAATGCGCCTACAAAGAAGAAAAGAGAAGATAGTAATGAGATGCGCGGTAAATGAACTGATCGGGAAATGCTAACTCAAGACCCGCTTCTCCGGTAAGTGTCGCCTCGCGTGAAGGCTTCTCGAACAGGCATTCCAGGCCCGTATTCCGACAACGTCTACATGGTGGATTGTCCGCTCCTTCGCAGCGCATTTTTTGGCGGCGGCATGAATTCTGTGGGTTCTGGCGATGAGGAGGACGTGTAAAGTAGCGTGAAAGGTGAGAAACTTACGCAGGCACCTATATCCACGAAAAAATGGGCATTTAAAAGGGGGGAAACAGGTGAAGAAGACAGAGACATACGTGGGACTCGATTCAGTATCTTCCCCGTTGTCGCTTTGGCATCGCGTTTATCACCATGTCCTTCGTTGAACCCGTCGGTATTCTTCGGCGCCGCGCTGCCTGGCATCGGATTCATTGTCAACTCGTAGACACGGTGGAGTGAAGGAAAGATGCAAAATGAACTGATTGAGGTACGTGACACGGAACGACCTGATGCGTTCCAAACAAGCGCAACTTGAACTTGAACTTCCCAAATTGATCAGTGATGCCTTTCGGTGTCAGCGAAAGCCCGTGAACATTAGTTCATCTTTGAATTTAGACGTGTCCAAAATGAAGCATTTATACCCAGGTTGTATTCTACACCATCATACTCACCAATCATTGAGGCGGCGGTTTTATACAGTATTTATCTTCCCCACAGTACTGCCCCGAGTAAGTAAGTACTCCCCTGTGGAACCCTAACCTTACTCAAGAAGAAGATGACTGCGGTACGGCAATCGCCGGCCGCGGTGTCTAGTTACCAAGCCGAGCCGTGAGCGTGTCACTTCTTTTACTCTTGCCACTACTGTCTCCAGCTCCAAGATGTTTACCATCTTATTTTCAGCACTATGGTAGGCCTTTATCCTTCAGCATATGCTGAACCATTGTACTTACTTTTTGTAGCGCTTGGTTCGCATTCTTCTTGCCGTGTTTTGCCACCTACAAGGTCCTCTCTCAACGTCCCATCTCTGAGCCAGAACTCGAGCGCATTTCCATGTACTGGTCGGTCGTACGTGTTCCTCTGTCTCCTGATGATAACATCTCATCGCGCCCGCAGATTGCCGCTTTCGTCGGATTTGAGTATCTCGCCGGTTGGCTTGTCAGCTGGTATGCAGTCGGGTCGTGTGCGCCTCAAATACTTGCCTAATTCGTCTTCCTCAGGTTGCCTTTCTACTGGGAAATCAAAACCGTCTTCTTCCTCTTCCTCTCTCTGCCTCAAACCCAGGTACGTCGGTCTAGTCTTTCCTTATCGCTGTCTTCCTAAATCGTGCACCTCTAGGGGTCTACCTACGTTTACAACACTTACCTCAAACCTTTCTTCGTCCAGAACGAAAACACCATTGAACAGGGTATCGTGTCCCTCCAAAAGAGCATTATCAATTTTGTCCAAACCCGCTTTACCGCCGTTTGGGACCTGCTCTGGAGTGTCATCAACAAGACCCCTCCCCCAGGACAACCTCCCTCTGCTGCTCCCCCGGCTCCCAACGGTGCATACACTATCGAAAACGCGTTGGGCTTGTGGCGTACGTACGGCCCATCTCTTGTCAGCGCTCTGCAGTCCGGCACGCCCGCCGGACACGTACCCCCCGTTGCCTCTTCGGCCAGCGCTTCTTCCACATCGGTCAATTCCGTCGGTGTTGATCGCCGCACATCCGGAGTTCCAGAAGCTTACGCCGCCTGATTCTTCAAGTTGGAAGGATCTCTTTGGCCGCATATAGAATGATGAATCCTATCACAAACGGACTGCTTATTTTTATCGCGAACAGTGTACAAAGTTGCATGTCAAATTTATCATCGTCTTCCATTTACTGTTGACGTGATGTCACGGAACCAGCAAAGTCATAGTAGGAAACATCAACGCCACAGGGTCCTTGACATTCAGTGTCCATGATAGAAGTATCCTTGTCTTTGGGTGTGTGTGTTACATTATCTCCATCAGCCTCAATGGTAAGACTTAGATGTATTGCACTATAAACGACTTTTGTCCACTCAATTGGTTGTAGGGTAGTTGTAAGGACATTGTGCATTTGACAAGTTGTTGAAGACTGCAGTCAACTCCGACAACATCAGGTTGAAGTTTACCTTACGTTGAAGCAGGCTGTAGTTCCAAGTCGATAGCATTTACATAGCAAGGTAACGATAGCAATTAACAAACAGGAGCGACATCAAACAACATCCTCAAACCACGGATCCTTCAACAATTCTTCTGCGGTGGCGCGCTTCTCTGGGTCGATGCGCAAAGCCCGGTTTATCAAAGCTGCGGCTGGCGCGATAAGTTCCTCCTGATCGTTAAAACGCTGGCTGCATTTCAAGAGATACGCGATGGGTCTGTCGGGAACCACCAATGAACCTTTAAAACTCCCTGGGGACCGGGGTTAGCCTGGTGTTTCCAAGCATGTCCGAGAATTCTACTGACCATCCGGCTCAAAGTACTCCGATGCCTCTGGACATTGCTTGAGGAATTCTGGTTCGAACCTGTCGCCAGTAACAGTAGCCATTTGATAGAGCATGAATCCGGCCTCATTCAGTTGGACCTGCTCACTCGCTTCGAAACTGAAGAGTGACACCCCAGTTAGTAATTCAAAAATCTAGGATGTTGCATGTTCAGGTGCGGCTGGTACGATGAGAAGATAGAACTCACCTGACAACCAAACGCCCAGATATCAGCCGGTGTGTCCCACCGGGCCTTCAGATAGACCTCGGGTGGGCGGAATGCAAAGACAATGATCATATGGTTTGAATGCACTATCGACGCTTGCGCTGCGATGCCTTACTGTAAGAATATGGTCCAAAAACAGGAGGTGATGACTGACCACAACCAAAGTCAGCAAGCAGATATGTGGCTTTGGCAGCATCTTCCATGGATATGGGCGGAAAGGTCTGTGTCACAGCAGATTGAATGATGCCCTCTTCAGACATCTCCGGGTCGTGTCGCCGGGGTGGATTCTTAACTAGAAAGTCCTCAATTTCTTGGTTTGTGATGCACGTGTCAATGAAGACGTTATCCCTCTTGATGTCGGCATGAACGAGATCATTAGCATGGACATAGGCAAGACCACGCAACGTGTGTAGCAGAACACGTTTAATGACGGGAAGAGGGATGTGCTGCTTAGCGCGCACGTAAGGGTACGAGAAGGAGCCGAAGTCACCGCGATAAACCGGGGTAACAAAGCAGGTGTGGTCGCCCTCGGCCGTACTCTTGCCGGGAAGGTCGAAGACGTCTAAAAGACGCACGCAGTGCGGTGTAGGCGTTTCCTTTTGAAGTTCTTCCAAAAGGCGCAACATCTCAGGCTCCCTACCAACGCCCTGTTGACACATATCGGTCCAATAACCCGTCAGGACCTTGACGGCGACAAACTTGGTGGCTAGAGTATCCCGGGCGAGCCAGGTACTTGAGTGCATACCCCAGCCGAGTTTACGTTCGATAGTATATCTTTCACTTGGACCTATTTTCTGTCCAAAGTCTAGCCGTGCCCAGCCAAACTCCCGCGAAGCAGGCATGCCCAGCGCCTCGGACATGAAGCTGAGGTCAACAACACTCTCGCCATTGGGACCAACGGAAAAGTGCTGGTTGGTGACTACCGGAGGGGCTATCGCCATGCGGGTAGAGGTCGAGTTGAAGCGGAAGCATCGGGAAAGAAATGCTCGACGCAGGTGACGGTTAAAAGGAAGATGCGTCTTCATGTTCGGCTCCAAGTAACAAGTTCGTTGTGAGCATCATGTGATTCTGGTGTGTACAGTGTACGCGCCATCATGATGACCATCACCTCACAGAGAAATCTAGGCAAAGAGGACGCGATAAATCCACTCGCCGTGCATCATGCCGCCATGGTTCGCGCGAAAAATAATTCAGCACAGAGCAGGCTCTTTGTCCTGCGCCACTTATTCATCCTCTCCCAATATTCCCATTCACCACTTTCAGCTTGCTGAACTTGTTTCATCGTTTGCTCTTTTTGTCACTTGACAATTTACTTGTTGTCGATCTGTTGTATATCCTTCTCGCTGTTCAATCGGCGTATGTATAGGTAACTCAATTAATGAGCGCACAATCGGATACACTCTCCAGCTGTAGATAGTCGTTCCAAAAGTATGGATACCAACCAGCACGTTCCCAGTCAATGATACCTGACACTCGGCCCTCGTGGATGAGGATGAGGATGTTCTCGGGAACGAAATTCCCATGAGAAAAATTGGGGTTTCGCCTGAAATCGTCAGGTGCGTCGCCGGCTCGGTGGCACGATAATGGGGAAACCGCAAGAAGTTTTGGAAGCCGTTCAACAAACTCCTTCGTGGTTGGGGCGACCCAGTCACCGTACGCGGAGAAGCGATGAAACACGAAATTGTAATGGTCGTGGCCAAAGGACCATCGGTATCAAGGGAGGAGAGCGCGCGCAGAATATCCCGTAGTTCGTCAGCAATGACGTTGAACTCGAGCTCTGAGAGTGTTGAGAGTAAATCTACAAGAGGCGTGCCCTTGAGCTTCTCCTGCACGATGTAGGTGATGTTTGTATCGTGATCGCGTATCACGCCGTATACCTTGGGAACGGGAACTCCGATTGTCTTTGTCGCGACAGCTTCAATCGCTCGGGCTTCTTCTGGGCGCACCCGACGGTCATATTTCACAACCATGCCATTGCTGATGTCCGCAACCATATCTGTAATAGGTATGCCATGCAGGACGCGATCTTTGACAATGTCCAAGTCCCAGGCTGAAGCGTATTGGAAATCAGAATGATGGAGAGTAAGAATAATTCGAACTCACTCGAAAGCTGATTGTTGAGCGGAGTATGTAGAAAGTGGTGTTGCTGGTCTGGAGGGAGTTAAAATAAAATAAGAACATTGAGAGAGTGAACACTCACACTTTGCCCAAGCGTTGCCATCAGCGGTCCCCAGGCTCTTCGCTACAAGTAGACGCTTTCCCAGCAGCCCAATGCCGTCGTTGTGGTCATGGTCAGGAGGAAGACGATCGGCACGCCTTTTCCTTTCTTGGTGCACGATCGAAGGTTTCTTTCCTTTCATACACTTGATGCTCAAACATAGTTTTCCTTCTCTCACTGGCGGTGCGCCGCAGTATATGCATGGACTGTATGGTGTTCTGTTTCTTCTAACGTTCTCTTCTACAGTCGTCAGGTCGCGACAACGACGACGAGGCTTCGTGGGGAGAGTCGAGATCGGAGCCCGGGTGTTTAATACGGCTGCCGTCTTCTAAAGGCTGCTTCCTCTTCGCGGTCCATGGTCCTCTCTTGGAATTGGAGTGGAACGAGCATCATGATGGCAATCGTGAATGCCGTTCACGGTGTTGACCCGAGGTTCCACCTCATCACCAGCAAGCAATCACGCGTTGTTGACTTGGTTGTTGATGATTACAGTTCCTGAAATTCGTTTTTCTCAGCCCTTCATTTGATACCACAACATGCCCTTTCGATACTGGCCCAAACGATTTCCGCGTATCGGTCATCGCAAGAAGCATCGACCAGCCGCCGTATCAGACCGCGACTCAACGAATGGCGACCTTCCTCCCAAGGTGTTCTCAGCTCCGGATGCTCCCAGCATCGTAACCAGCACCGCTGTATCAAGCAATGATTCTGAAAACGAGCTCCCTACCAATGTGTGGCAGGCTCCGCGTCCTACCAGCGACACTGAATGTAATGCTCAGCCTTCCGCGGATAGCGAAAAACCTTCCGATGCGGCCAAGAATACAGCTTCAGGCTAGTACAATCATCGTGTTATCCTAACATTACTGAATGTATCTACAGTGACGGTACTTCACGGGTTACAGGAGGCCTTGAAGATTGTAAAGGAGGCATCAGACGTGTTTGTACCACTGAAATCTGTTGTTGGTGGGCTCCTTGCCTGTGTTAATGCCTACCAGGTGTGTTGACTTCCTTCCTAAGCTGCAATTTGTATCTCACTCTTTGTGTAGAAAACCGCTTCTAATCACGAAGAAATGGAGAAAATAATAAGAGGCATTGATGGTCTGTTAGCGACGTTGGTTGCTAAGAGGCTAGAATGGCGAAGCGTTTCAAAGGACGCTGATGCAAGGATGGTAAAGCTGGCAGGGTATGTACGAATGATATCTGTATAATTTCTCACTAACGACTTGCAGAGATTTGAATCAGATCATCGAGAACATCAATCATCTTCAGAATCGTGGTTATCTAGTGCGATTAGCTGAGAATGCTGCCGATGCGGGACAGCTTGTTTCTGCCTACCAGAAGATAGAGGAAGTCCTCCGGGCATTCCAGGTGTGTCGATTATGTTAATGGCAACAGCCGTTTACTCAGGCTTCGTATCCTAGCTTGAAAGTAGTATAGACATCGAGCGGAACGTACAAGATATTCTCAACGTCTGTCTATGCATCTTTATTTGAAGATCGTACTGATCGTGTGCTAGGTTGCCGTCATTCGTGAGTTACGCCGCTCGCGCGACGCGTCGTTCCGTGCCGCCATCAAGACTGACAACCTCTTACGTGGTCCATGCACATCTGGCACTCGAGTTGAGATTCTCGACAAGATCATGTCTTGGGCTCGAGTGAACACCGCCGACTCTCCGCCTGTCTTCTGGCTCACCGGCCTCGCAGGCACGGGTAAAACCACTATTGCGTATACCATCTGCAAGCGCATGTGGTCTGAAAACAAGCTCCTCGTATCCTTCTTCTGCTCCCGCCAGCTCGACAGCAAGGACTCTCGGCTCATCGTGCCAACGATCTGTCGTAACCTCGCGGAACTATTCCGTTCGTATGCGACTGAGCTTGTGCCCGTCCTACAAGGAGACTCGGTACTCGCTGAGGCTTACATTCCTGAGCAGATAGATGAACTCCTTGTTGCGCCATGGTCTGCGTCGCTTCCCAAACGGCATGGTTTACCGATTCCAGTGGTTGTCATTGATGCTCTCGATGAAAGCGATGACGGCTTGGAGTTTTTGAGGAACCTCCTTCGCGTCGTTGGGGACAAGAGTTTGACAGGAATCAAGTTTCTAATTACAAGTCGCGCACAGCCCGAGATCGTAGAGCTCTGTCATTCCTTCCAACTACCGGCGGACATGATTTACCATTTGCACGAGGTACCATTGGTTGACGTGCAAGACGATATTGCCAAATTTCTTGCTGAAAAGCTTCCGAAGTTGCGAGACACTGACGAGTTCACACAACTCGCATTCCGAGCAGGTGGACTGTTCATCTCGGCTGCGACTGCTGTTAGGTTTATATCACCTCCGCATCGTACGCTATCACAGGAGGAGCAACATTCAAAGCTGAGGAAGCTATTGACCGGAGGTACCAGTGGCAGTACCTTGCTTCTCGACCAGCTCTATCAGCAGGTCTTGTCAGCAGCATTTGAGGAGGAAGATGAAGACCTCCTTCGACCCCGCCTTGACATTCTTCATACTGTTGTGTGTGCCCAAGAGCCCATTTCTGTCCCAGTGATTGCTCAACTGCTTGGATTAAACAAAGACACCACGAAGTTATGTGTGGATTCGCTTCATTCCGTTCTCTATATGTCATCAAGTCTTGTATCTTGCTATCATGCTTCATTCCCCGAATTCATCCTTGACCCTAAGAGGTCGCAGTTCCCAGCTCCACTGTCGTTCACAAAGGCCGAATCGCGTGAACTTCACGTGTTTTGCGACAAGCCCGTCTTCGATGCTCGACTTGCCCGCCGCTGCTTCCGAATCATGAGATCCAGGCTGCGCTTTAACATTTGTGGTCTCCCATCCTCTTCTTTGCTCGATCGTGAGGTTGCCAATCTTCATGACCTTGTTCATAAGAATATCAGCCCAGTCCTCCGATACACAGCCCGCCATTGGGGTGAGCATTTGCTCGCAGCAGGACATACTGACCGGTCATCCTTGCACCAGGACCTGAAGGTCTTCTTGGTTCATGTTTTCTTATTTTGGCTGGAAGCGATGAATCTCATGGCATCTAAGTCACATTGTTTTCTTGTCCTTCAACTCGCTCGTAGATGGTTAAAACTTGAAGGTTTGTTCCTCTCCTAATCATTTGCTAACATTGTCTGACTGAAAAAGATGAGGATTACACGTCTGTGGTGGTCATCGACGATGCTGCCAGCTTTGTCACGTCATTCGCAGGAAGTCCCGCATCCCAATCGACTCCCCACCTCTATATCTCTTGCCTCAGCACTTGGAGCTCCTCAGCACCCATCTCCGAAATCTGGAAACCTTGCTTTACCCAGTTGCCTTCATTCTTGCCTGCAGTTGATGCTGTATCACTCCTTACCATTCCGACCTCTGCACAAGTTGTTGCCTTTTCACCTGATGACTTGAAGCTCGCTTCCGGCTCGTACTGTGTTGCCAAGATCTGGGATTCTACCACCGGTGAACTACTGCAGGACCTGGTAGGCCATCACACTGACCGGATTACATCTGTGTCTTTTTCTGGCGATGGCACATACATTGTTTCCGCTTCTGCAGATAAGTCCATCTGTATTTGGGATGTGTCAACGGGCAAACACTTGAGAGAACTATTGGGACACACTGAGTGTATCACGGTTGTAGCTTTCTCTCATGATACTCGATACATCGTCTCCGGTTCCGAGGACCATTCTGTACGCATATGGGCACGAGAACCACAAGTCGGTGACCAGCTTCAGCGATTGGATGGCCATACACAGTCAGTCCTTTCAGTGGCGTTTGCGCATGACGACATGCAGGTAGTCTCAAGCTCATACGACGAATCTGTGCGGGTTTGGGATGTGCAAACAGGACAGCAAGTGTGGAGGCTCACTGGCCACACTTGCGAGGTCGCGTGTGTCGCATTCTCCCCTTGCAGTTCACAGATCATATCTGCTTCATGCGATTGGTCGATACGGATCTGGGATGCATCTACTGGTAATGAATTGAAGCAGTTAACATTCCCCCATTTTGTCACCCCTCTTGCATGTTCTCATGACGGGCAGAAGGTCGTTTCGAGATCACAGGATAACATGATTCAAGTTTGGGATGTCATGAAGGGGTACGCTGCGCTGCCACAGCGGCCGGCGGCGTGGCGGCGGCGGCGGCACAGGGCGGCTGGTGGCGGCGGCGGCGCAGCGCCGGGCTATTTGAAGTTGCTGAATGAACTTACCGGTCATCCTGGCAAGGTTTTGTCTGTCATGCTCTCCCATGACGGGACTCGCATCGTATCTGCAAACGATTATTCTATTCGTGTTTGGAATACGATGGCGAGCAAACCACCGGAGAAGCTCAAAGGCCACATGGACCCAGTTCAGTGGGATGCATTTTCACTGGATGGTGAACGGATCATTTCGTTGTCTCTGGACAAAACCATTCAGATAGGGGATGTGGCCACAGGTCGACAGCTTAAAGAGTTTGCACACAGTGCTGATCACCTCCAATTCTCTATCTTAGCCCTTTCTCGTGACGGTACACTGGCCTCGGCTGCAAGTGTGAGATATGTCGGTCTTCGGATTTGCAGTGTTCTCATTTGGGACACGGTATCCGAGAGGCTGTTGACAGAGTCCATCCAGGAGGAAGTGACATGCCTGTCATTTTCTCCCGACAGTACTCGCCTTATACTTGGCTCACCCAGGGGATCCTTGGTCATCCGGGATTCGAGGACGGGAGAGAAACTTCAAAATCTCCAAGGCCACACAGATTCTATCACATCTGTCGCTTTCTTTCCAGATAGTTTCCAACTTGTCTCCGGTTCATGGGATGATTCTATTCGGATTTGGGATACGAGGAACGGAGAGAACATAAAAGTGCTCACGGCCCACACACGCGGCGTCACATCTGTAGCGGTTTCTGTTGATGGCGAGCAAATCAGCGCTGGGTCTTTGAACGGATCTGTCGTCGTATGGGATGCCAAGACTGGTGAACATTTGAAGGACATGGACTTTGACTCCAGGGTCAATTCTGTTGCCTTCTCTCCAAGGCTTGAGCATTCCCAAATTGTTGCTGGGCTAGACGATAATTCTGTTCGAGTCTGGGACATGATGACGGGTGCAGTGAGAGTACTTCGTGGACATACCGATCATGTCTGGTCTGTGGCATTTTCACTTGACGGGACACATATTGTCTCTGGTTCGAGTTACAATTCGGTTCGCGTATGGCGAAATATGGAGGATCCTCCGTCGTGGCATATCGATTCTGATGGATGGATTTGGTCGCGCGGTAATTCACTTCGGCTTATGTGGCTTTCTCCTGAGCGGCACCCTTCGCTCCTTACACCAGAGACTGCTATGATTTTAGGGGAGACGGGACATTGTTCAGTCTCATTCGAGGACAGTCATGTTGGTGAAGAGTGGCATAAATGCTATACCCCTTGATCTTCGTGTACGTACATCTATATACCACACTTGCCAATCCGTTCCCCTATTAAACAATCGAGTTTTATGTTTACCTCGTAGTCTAGTGAATGCGCTAGCCATAAGTATCGAATAAGTAACTCATAAGAAAAAAACGTGAATCCAAACGGCTCCGTTTTCATGGAGGAGAAGGATATGCGTTCCGCCTGCTGCAATATCTTCCCGGCGTTTGGTTCAGAGCCAAAGAAGTTTGAAGTAAGGCCTTCTTCGGCCCATGGATTTCTTTTCAACTTGTCGCTTGTGTCGCTGACGCCTTCGCCCACTGTGTCCAGTTGTCCAAAGCCTGAGTTGTTCAATCCAGAAGCCCATAGTTGTAGTGGTGGACGTGAGTGGGTAGGCGGGCTCGGGATAGGGAGAATGGTATGCGCCATTCGCGTGAGTTGGGTGACAACTGTGAAAACTATGTTATAAGCCGACTACGCACAAAAATGCTAACAAACTGAAGTGATGGCGCGTAACGGTACCGTGACCTCCTGCGCACATATCCGCCTTCGAACAACCACCACCACGACTGATTTTTCATCGTGTTACCGTCTCTAGCGTTGATTATTTTCAACGAGGTCTTTGGTGGCGAGAACAAGAACAAGAACAGTAGCGCATTACAACTACCAAGACCGCCACCTATTATCACCATTACATTCCTTTTACCGTCCTAACGGGCTCATACGTGTTTAGCCGACAGACAGCCATTTAGATGACTCTGCACGCTCCATATCCAGACCCTCGAGACAGTGCTGAACGCAGGGAGACATCTCGGGCGGATGTTGGGGACAACAATCTTCTGGAGCGCGTTCGGAAGTTGGAACAGACAGTATCGGAACAGGCTTCGTTCGTTTCGATAGTTGGTCGCGGTGTACTAGTCCGACTTGCGCCATGAACAACACATTGACCAAAGCCTCGGCGGTCTATACACATAACCCACTGTCACATCCACTGGCAGCACCTCCTCCAAAGCCTCTATCACCCTCACATCGTACAGACGGACGCTGCAATTCAACCTATCACCTCAGCCTAGGAAAGACAACCACTGAGGAGGGCAACGAGAAGAAGCTGTATATATACTGCTGAATGCAATGAACGGAAAAGGGAAAGGACGCGACGAAGAAGCAAAGACGATGAGTGGGGTCATACGCTAAGGTTTACCTAAGGTTCGCCGAACACGGAAGCTGAAGAGTCAAAACCGTAATGGTAGTCCCAGACTCTCCATGATGGAGACTGAGATCGTCGACGGCCGACTCACGCATTAGTGACACTCATGATTTTCAGACGGGAGCTTGAAGTTATGAGCAACTTTGGCGGCGAACAACGGCGGTACTTGAAATCATGTTAATAACATGTCCGAATAATCAATTATTCACCACGCAAGTTAGCTAGCATGTTAGTAACTCTGTCAATAATTGTTTGGCGAAACGCCACACTTCTTGGTAGGAACGATGAACGTTGATAGCAGTCACGAACGAACGAGTTCAGACCTTCAGTAGCTTTGCGGGTCTCATTTCAATTTATATCTCGTTTGCGGTCAGCCCGAGTTTCGTCACCCGGGCCAACCCACCCACTTCGCTGCCGACCACAATGACGACGACGACGAGCTTGTTGACTCGAGACGACTAGCATGGACTGTGGGTAACAATTCAAATTCTGGCTGAAAAGTGCTTATTTCTCAGTGGGTCAATAGCACGCGAGGCCATACTCAACTTCACTGCTGAGCTCCTCGAGTCTTGAAATTGAATTCATTGAAGGCTGGCGGCCCTCGGATTCTCACTCGCGAGAGAGCCTCTCTCTCACTCCCATCCTTTTCAGAATGAGACGTGCTTCGAGCTGAGTACCTCACTTCTTAGAGAGGCCTTCATACGCGTTGTATTGGGTGGGCGTCTGACGTCCATGACCAACATGTTGAATCCTCTAGGTACTTGACAGTTCTGTACAAGCAGAAGTACGGTGCTCGAAAACATAACTAAATTAGACCTGCAGCGTGAACAATGACTTTCTCTACACAACTAGATTAAAGCTAAGAACTACTATGTATATTAATACAAGACACGGGCATTCAACAATCACTACCGCCTAATAGTCGCTTTCCTCCTCTGAGCAAGACGGGGCTTGTTCACACTCACCCCTTCTGATGTTTTCACTCTGCCATCTGGAGGAAACCTCTTCTTCGCATGACCATACCAAGGAACAGTATTGCGCTTTCGTTGGTTCTCCACCTCGAGTACATCGAGATTGGGAATGAAATCTTGTTGAATGAGTCGCTCGAAATCATCATCAGTCCACTGACAAGAACTCCAACGCTCAAGGGCAGATGCTCTCATCGCGACGGCAGACCCATCCAGGAACTTGAGGTTGGTATTTTGGTAATACGAACGCCACTTGGGATCTGGCTCTTCGAGTAATTTGCCTTCGAGCTTGCACCGGCGGTTCATGAACCAGCAGGAGACTTGTTTGAATTGTCTGAAAGGGCCACAGTGAGAATCTCATTGCTCTTCCTAGTGCAGACATCAAGACGTACCGGTTTGTGAGTAAAGCTATTATAGCTATCCATCGGTCTGGAGGGCTGGGTGTTATGTAGTCGAAAATCGCCTCGTGGAGAGTCTTAGCGGGTCCTAAGACTGGACTGTTTTCGATGGTTTTTATTTCGTTTGCAGCGAGGATGGTCTTGTCGTATTCTGCATGCAATCGAGCTGTATTCGTCCTTCGAGGACCTCGCGATCGTGTTTGGGAGACTTTAGATGATTTCGTGCTCTTCTTTGGTGTGCGGTGATGTGGCGGTGGCGATGGTGAATACGAAGAGGTCGTCGATGTAACGTCCATGGAGTCGTCGGAAGGGACACTGAGGCATCGAGGTGGAGGTGGCGGGGACGGTGATGCGGGGTAGTATACCAGTTCGGGTTCGGGTGTAGGTGTGTGGCGAAGGAGGGGTATGTCTGCTGTCTCGGCGGGCCCAGCATCAGTGAGAGAATCAACTGCTACGTCGGCAAGCTGAGGCTCTACGGAGTCTCTGATGCAAAGCTCGTCGGGTAGCCGGCAAACGCGACATTGGCGGTCGACATCACAGAATGAACGCCACCCGGCGAGGGAGACTACTTCTCGGAGGAATGCAGGATAATTCCTCTTCATGAAGTCGAGCGTGTAGCTCTCAGACTCCGTGGGGTCATCAACACAACTCAGGGTGCAGTTGTCATTAATGAGCGCGACATGCATACGGTCCTTTTCGTAGCTGAGGTCACGGACCTGTCGAGAACACATGTACAGTGGACGATCTATGGAATTGGCTGCGAGCAACAGGAGATCGAGTTTGGAGAGTTCAGAGGCCATGGCAATTGAGGTGGTGGTTGGTGTGGAAGAGACAAAGGATATCGTCTTTTATAATATATGCGGATTTTGGGAAACACGGGACTCTTGAGCTGCTGTAGAGGATGATCGGCAAACACCGGTGGCGTCGAATAGTGCCATCATGGGTCTTTTGCATCCTAAAGTAGAGAATGACGCCGTGAGAATACATGTAGGCACTCTCGGACAGAAGCGCGAAAAGAATAGTGTCAAAATTCGCAAGGCGACGAACACCATGACGGTTTGGAGACAAGATCAAACTTTCTTGCCAAATTGGGAAGTCATACACTTGCTCCCGACCATCGACGTCGCCGGTCACCGAGGATGGCAGTGGACCACCGCCCCAAAATCATCGAATCCGTGTTTTCTCGTCGAAACGCCGCTGGAGAGCTCGAGGAAACGTACGTGTCGCATGTCAAAATATGGGAGGAAGCGGAGAACAATAGTCGCAAACCGCGGTACATTCTATTGTCTCGTGCGTACAACAACAACAAGTCCCGGTCTGGAATCCCTAACTGATGCTGCTCAGAGGGGTACAAGGGCAATGGATTCATTCACAAGTCGAAGCTGAATAGCAATGGATCCTTCTCCGTGGGCAAGACTTGGCGACTACCGGAACTGCGTGCCATATCGGTGACCAGCGTATGTCGCCTCGTTTCTGCGCAATTTATCCGATTTTCAACCACTTTTAGACGACAAGCTTCAATATAACACTGTCGCGGACTTACCGATGGCAGACGGAGAACGTGGATGACCAACATGCGTTCATCGACGCCCTAATAGAGTTGTTTAATAAAGTGACTGGAGGCAATGCAACACTGCAAGTCGATGGATTCGATGATCAGCAACGTATGTTATATATTCTCGGATTCTGTTGTGTTAACAATAACTGGTAGATGGTCGGCAGCGAGTACTCAGTGACTATATGCGGCCAGCCCGGACACCGTCACCCTCGACTTCTAAGACTTCTCCATATCCCTCTGCTCAGCGCGATGAGCGACCAGTTCCCTCGCGATCCTCTTCCCCCTCTCACTCTACTCGTGGCAGTAACAGTCGTCCACGGGAACCGCCCCCTTCTCGCAACCGAGCACCATCCCCCGCATATTCCCAGGCTAGTTCTGTTCCTTCTTCCAGAATGCGCTCTTCTTCCCACTCTTCGTCTACCGTCCGCCAATCCTTTGCCTCCACAGTCGCATCCATGCCACCCCCGCCTGCGTCTGCTGCACCTTCCGCCCGCTCTAGTCCCAAAATAAACCGAACAACACCATCATCTTCTTCCGTCGATATTCCCGCGTCACTGCGCATTGCTTCACCCGCACCACCTCGCGAAATAACAAGAACAACGCCATCTACATCCATTGACCTCCCTGCAGCCCTAATTCCCGGAGGCCGAAATCCTTCACCCACGCCTCGCGAGATGACCAGAACAACGCCATCATCGTCTATTGATGTGTCTTTCACACGCACCCCGCCCGCAGAACCTCGACCTAGACGCGATTCTTCCCCTCCCCGACAACCACAACCCAGAAAACCTACGCGTGGTCTGACGATGTACGATAGCGGTTCAGGTGCGCGGCGAGAGCAGAACACGAGAATATCGTTTTTCGATCCAGCGAATCAAGCAATGATTGATCGACTAATTGGAGGCGCTAATGACGCGGAAGGGGAGGACGAGAACACGCAGGCTACAATGGCAAACGTTGAAGAGATGATAGAAGGCTATGAGTGGGCAAGCGAGGATGTCTTTGGCAGAAAGACTGCTCGTGGGGCTGCCGAATTAATTGAGGCGCGCCTGTTGGACGAGCTCATGGCATTGGAGAAGGCCAACATTCATTCATTCCTGGAATCAGACGATCGAATAGGTGTTGTCCTGAAATTCATGGACGAAGCTATAACAGAGCTGGATAATATGGGAAGTCTTGTCTCGTCATACAAGATTCATCTCAACGTAGGTACTCTTATTTGCGGCGCGCTTTTTAATTCATCTCCTCTGTTCAGGCTGTCGGGGACGACATCTCGCACATCCAGTCCCAGAATCGTGGTCTACAGGTTCAGACTCAGAACCAGAAGTCTCTTCTTGCCGAGATAGAGAATCTCCTAGTCAGTGCTAACTTGCTTGTCTCTCCTCACAACTTGACCCCTATCTAGCAAACTGTTCAAGTCGACCAAGAAGCTCTACGCGCGCTCAGTCAAGAATCGTTGGAGAAAGCTACGAGTATCCAGCGCCTAGAAGAAGCCGCTGGCGAACTGTATAAGGCTCTGTTAGCTGGCAAAGATACAGGTAAAGCCTGATCATTCTCGGCTTCTACTCGCCTGACCACTATGCAGACATGGCTGCTACAATGGAACGATTACAAGAGTACCGAACACATAATGCTCAGTTTTGCAAGCGGATCTACGACTTCCTGTCCATCATGTTTACTGCCCAGGTCGACACTTGCACATTTATTTCTCAACTAGTCTGACAAATTGTGTAGAGCAAACTTCTGTTGGGCGATAACGATGGTTTGGTCTCAGTCGAGAAACGCAGACCAACTATGGCGTCACATAGAGACTTGGAGAGCTATTTGGGTAGGTATTCTGGTTTAATGTTGTACTTGAAGGAGATGGACGAAGCCATTTATGGCAGAATCTGTGCTGTAAGGTCCTCTCATGCAATTGTGCTGCGATCTTACCCGGATTACAGGCGTACTTCTCCGCTGCCAGCGATCTGCATGGCGTTCAGATGAAGGCGTTGATGGCCTCGTACATGAAGTACGTCAAGAAGTCTTCCGAAGAGGAGCTTGATCAAGGTACGTTCGGCAGATCTCTTGCGCATAATTGTTCACACCGGTTGCAGGCTTTTTGGCTGGAGCGGCGCCAAACGCCGGGAAGCCATCTGGCATGAAACGTGCTGGAACTCTTATACGCTCTCCGATGGAAGGTCGTCGAGATAAGGATAAATCAGATGGCAATCTGAAAGCCTCGGAGGCATGCATTCCTACTTGGTTCCTAGTTTTATGCACTTATGTCTCCCTCAGGTTCTCGATATGGTTCTATCTCAAATATCACCTTTGATAACTCACGAGGACGATTTCATCACCGACTTTCTCCAAATAAATGACGCTGCATTGACCTTTGCGGACTACATGGGATTGGACAACTACTTCCGACGTCAAGCAGCCCGCAGCGCGGGAATAAGTCAGAGTACGATGAAGCTCGTTCGGGGGGCGCTGGAGTTGATATTCAGTTTCCTACCTGCGGAATTGAAGTCTTGGATAGACGAGGCTCTGGCGAAAGATAAAATGTATGTGACTACAATTTGCTCAAGTTCTTTGCATTTAAAAGCCTACAGGCAAGTGTACGGTCTTCTTGCATGCTTGGAACGGTTTATATCAGACACCGACGAACGGGGGAGTAACTTCTTGATCAATGTATTGGACAAGCAGCAGATGCGATTGAAGGGTCTTCTTGATCGCCACATCGTAAGTTCCGCTAACTGTTATTTTCTTTATCGCAACTGAATCTGGTCAAATAGAATGAGCAAATACAGTCTGTCGAAGCTACCAAGCTTACAAGCAAGAAGCGTAAGGGTGTGGCGCCATTCGTCAAGCACTTCCCGATATATATTGGACGTGTCGAGGCCCAGCTCATTGGCTTCGATGACCTAGAGATCAGGTCACACGTTGACAACGCCTACGAGAAGATTGTTCAGACAATGTTCGAGTCCCTGAAGCAGATGGCCAAGATGGACGGTGGCGAAGGCGAGGACAAGGGTCAACTGAACTATCACGTTATCCTCATCGGTCAGGCTGTTCATACACCCCGTTGACTGTGCGACTGATATCCTTCCTTCCTTCTGTGCAGAAAACATGCACCACTTTGTGGCTGAAACGTCCCAGATGGAGCTTGGGTCCGCCGCTGGGTTTTTGCGCAAGGCCGAGGCCATATACGATGAGAATTTGAGTGCGTATGTGAAGATTGTCCTCCGGCGGCCGTTTGCGAGGATCATTGTAAGTCTATCTACTCTGCCGAAGAATGTCGTCTAATATGCTACTCATATCAAGGACTACTTTGAGGGCGTGGAACGCCTGCTCAAGACGACCGCGCCGACGGAGGTGGCGACGAACGGGAGCTACAACCGGCACGCGCTGAAGAAGGTGGTGAAGGAGTACAGCGCCAAGGACGTGCGCAAGGCGATTGACGCGCTGTTCAAGCGGGTGGAGAAGCACTTTACGGAGGCGTCGGAGAAGACGACGACGGAGGAGAGCGGGGGCATCGCGCCGGGGACGGTGATGGTGGGCGTGTGGAAGGCGTGCGAGGAGGAGCTGTTGAGGATTACTGAGCTGTTTTCGAAAAGGATTGGGCAGTGTTATCCGGATGCGGGTGTGGTGCTGGATTATACCCCCGGGGATGTGGAGGGTGCGTTTAGGCGCCATCGGGTTGGGGGGTAGTGGAGTGCGGTGTGTATTTAATAGGAACATTTGTAGCATTGAGCATGTGTGCGGATGACAGTTGTGCGATTGTGTGAGTTTGAAAAGCTGGCGTTAGAGTAGTCCTACAGTCGAAGTACATCGATTGGATGGTAACGCTAATATACATTTCAACACAAGATTCAAATATCCCTTTGAAGTCAAGTCGATTTTCCAAGATGAGCAATCCAACTATCACTCATCAACGCCTCTGCGGTAGGCCGACTTTCTTGAGGCTGAAAGATCCTTGAAAAGAGACCCCGCAGAGGTTCAGAGATGTTATCGGGAATGGGCATCCTATTGTATCTCGCAATCTACAGTGGGAAATGAGCCTCCAATGCACAATGAATGATACAGTCAACATACATCGATGAGAACATCCAGACCTCTATTTTCATGCTTCCAAGGATGTCCGCCGGCGATGAGCTCGAGGACGACGTGTCCGAGGCTCCAAACGTCAGTGCGCGCGTCTACGTACTCTTTGTCCTCGATCATTTCGGGGGACATGTAGAAGAATGTCTCGATCTTCAGCGTCAGTGCGTCTAAGTCTGGTCAGTCTACAATGCAATAAGTAGTACACGGAAACCTTACGATTCATATCGACCTGAGGCCTGGCACACCCGAGGTCGGTGATCTTGATGCGGCCCTGCAGCGTGATCAGGATGTTGGCGCCCCGGATGTTGCGGTGGATGATGTGCCGCCCGTGTAGGTAGGCGAGGCCGTGCAGGATTTGGGTTGTGATGAGTGCTGCGTCGGGCTCTTTTAGTCCCCCGAGGGTCTCGGCGAGCGCCTCGGCGGTTCCGCCGTCGATGAACTCCATGAACACTAGGGCTTCGTATTGCGTAAGTTCATAGCCTGCGCACTGAGGGTATGAGTGAAAGCCCTAGTGAAGGCAGTACAATCATACCGAGGAACTTGACGACATTTGGATGTTCGAGTGTCTTGAGGATCTCTGCTTCGGACGTAGTAGAGGCGGCGACTTTTTCCTGCCAGTGAGAGTCGTGGAAGTAAGCCTCCTCCCGGGTCACCTGGATAGAGGCTAATTACCCTGAGCAATAGACTTTTGCATGCAACAACAGCCTTTGGCAGAGGCTTGTAGGCCATTGCAAAGACGGATGATGTAGCACTCGAACCGAGTCGCCCTAATCGCTGAACGTTTTTACCTCCATCTAAAATATCATCCAAAGTTAGATGAGATACTTATTGTACATAAGTAGAAGGAAATACGCACCATAATGAAAAGTAGTCCCCGATAGTACACTGCTTGGCTGTTCTGTGGCGCCGGATTCCGAGGCATTATTTCGTACTACACGTTTGAGCAGCTCTCCGTACAAGTCACGAGCGAAGCTTTCAGAAGAAACCTCAGTTTGAAGATGTTCCCGGAGGAGACTCTCCTCGTCCAATGTACGAGTCATGATGGACGCGTCGGAGTGGAGTCTATTAAGTATCGCGTTTAACCCCTTCATGCTTGTAGCGTTGGCAGACTCACGGTAAGTGTCCAGCAGAGTGAAGACTTACTACGCAATCAAAACAGAGGAAAGCCATATAATGCACAACTCACACCTCGGGATGAGACCTGTGTATCATATGATAGTAGAGCAGACTAAGTACGTACTGTAATGTCGTTGTAGTAGACGCTGGCGTAGAGCCGTCTTTTCCTGGGGAAAGGCCGAGAAAGAGGATGTCTTTAATCGTGTCCTTGAGTGGGGAAGTCATGGTGAAGGACGAAGGAATCTGATCGCGGCCTGCCTCCTTACTTGGCCTGGTGTCGCCATCGAACAGTGCATTGCGGTCGGTCCACCTCCGTTTGAAGGGCGAAGTTACAAGACAGATGCTGACCTACTAGCAGTGGCGGAATATGAGCTGAGTGATTACGCGAAGGACTACCCTTGAAAATTCGTAGGCTTCATACTAAACTCCAAATACCAAGATGAGCACACTGCTTGAAATTAGATCTAAAATACCCTTATACCATCCCAACTATATAGATACAACTAACTCGATGCACACAAAGCAAAAACAATACACACAACCATCCAACATCAAGAACACGACCGCTCCGCCAAAGCCTGTAACTTGGATAACGTTCGTCCCAGAGAAAGTATCCCGCCCGCCGTCAACCTCGGAACAGCTAGATCCCCATCTGGCTCCGTAGTACTGGAACCCTGGCTCTTCTCTATAAGACTCTGAGCATCCGCAACGACCTTGCGAAGTCGCTGTTTATCATAGTAGATGAACCTAATTTCACTCTCCAAGTCGCCCAGAGGGATCTCGAGAGCGCGCCGTACAAATCCGCGGGAGAGCACGTACGCCTTTTCGCTGTAGAGACGACTAACAAGAAAATCAGAACAGAGAGAGGGGCATGAAGTGTAAACATCCTATTCACCTGTTAACGATGCCCTCTTCAGTGCCCCTCAGCTTCTCATACGCCGGTTCGCAGAACCACCTGTCAAGTGATATGACTCCCCGAACGTTGCTCGATGGTGACAGGAGACCTACGGTTCTTTGACCAGCACCAGCCCTTGAATGCTCACAAACGCTTGCAGCAACGACGACCTCGCAGCACTCCAAATCTCATTCTGGTCCCCAGCCCACGTTCCGAGGATCGAGAGACAGACCTTGCCCTCTTCGTATAAATTGCTAGCATTGCCAATGTCAGTGACAGCACATATTGAAAGACGCCACTCACGGATTCACCCGCCCATTCCCATTCGTCCAGCTGAGGAAATGTGCCTGCGGAGGACTATTTGGAAAATTGGAATCGAGCAGCCAGTCAATGACGAATGGGGCGTCCTCGTAAGGAGTGTTACTCGGCCCGATTATGAGCGAGCGCAAAAGGTCAGTGCGGTCTTCATAGGTTCTAACAATGATATTATCTACACCATGCATCGTTAGCCATCATGAAAGACGCATAGCTCGGAACCCTCACCTGGTAAGCTTGAAGTCAAAATACGATACTCTTTTCTTAATCGTCCCAGGAACGACTTGGACGGCTGCGCCGGAGGAGATGCATAGAATGCATGATCCACGGGACAAGAAGAGACAATGTCAAATCGCTTCCATGGCAGGTCATCCGAATCGTCATAATGCCCATTTGCCTGTTGAGACGGTCCTTCGTCGTCGTCTCGTTCAGGCCGTTCTTCCGATTCCATCTTCGCACTAGGTTCCGCGTCGACTTCGTCCGTCTGCAAACCAGTGGAAACATAGTTCTCACTGGATTCATCGACGGCCATAGCATCGCCTTCCTCGTCAACGTCTTCCCATTCCGTATGGTCACCATGCCCTACTTCCTCCCACACGCCTTGCGGAGCCTCCGTATCCCAATACTCCATCATTGCGTCTTCATCGTCCTCATGGTGATGGTGGTGGTGTTCTCCATCCCAAGGATCATCTTCTAGTTGCTCAAAAGCATCATAGAGTTTCGTTAGGCGCTGGAGGGGGTAGGCCTGTGATGCACCGTCTGCGTGAGCCACAACGATGGTTCCGTCCAAGTTGAGCTTCGGGCAGTATTAGACAAAGACCGAATGCTGAGGAGAACAGCGTACCCGAATGACTTCACCAATCCAAGGCACTTTCGCTCCAGTCCGCCGAGGCTGTTGCATAGTACCCTCTTTCTCCGCCTCAGCGGTTCCTCGACGCTTCGCTACATCATTACCCAACTCCCACATTTCTCGATGCCAGCCCTCGAATTGACCATCCGATGGTGGTAATTGTCTAAGCCAAGCCTCTACCTCTCCAATCCTCGGTATCCGCGGCGGGGTATATCCGTTATCTGTTCCTTCAGCGTGAATAAAAACAAAATCGCCTATGCGCACGCCAAGACCGTCACTGCCCAGATGATGCTCAGCATCAGACGTGCCGTGCGTGTCTAATTCGAGAGCAGAGACGATCTCTTTTGTTTGAGTATCGGGAAAATACAATGAGGCAAGACGATGCTCTGCATCCACAGTTTGTACGACACCAGCGCGGTTGCCGTCTTCACCGCGCCATATTACGTGGTCGCCGGGCCTGTCACAGAGTCAATATCTTGTCCAGAGACTCCAATGCAAAAGCTCTTACCAACAATCATACTCGTCAGTGTTCAGATACGGTATGAGATCCACTGTCCGGCATGTTTCCATCGTCCCATCCTGCCATAACACGTCGACGGTGGTCTCGGTCTCTTTGACCGCTAATATGACGACGGGAAGACTGTCATGCATAGAGTAAGGAACTTCGACAGTGCCATCCACTATCCTGACCCGGTCACCGATGCGCATCTGAAACTCTGTACGACCTTTTAAGAGAGTCAGCTTAGATACGTCCTTCGTTGACCAGAATCTTGGGGGTCGCTGTCGCTCCTGCGCCTCAGCGCAACTTAGCTTGACTAATGTTAGTAGGACGAAAACGTAGTCGTGGGAGGACCATCTTACAGTTTGATTAATAGCCAGCCATGCAATCGCGTATACATTGCGCTTTATATCAATGACTGTATCCCGAGCGGTGCCAAGGAAGCGATCCAAGAAATGCTGAACGCCGTTCGCGGGAGGAAGGATATTCTGTAGATCGACATGTCAGATACTCTTACGCGCCGAGAGCCGCGTATACGTACACCTTTCTCTCCGATGGCAAAGTGAGAGCCAAACTCGGGGAATCGGACGAGTTCGCGACTGGATGTCTCGATGAGATTTTCGTCATACAACTATAGAGCACCTGTATCAATGAATCATGATTGAGGATGTCGCTGACAGCTGGGATATACCTCGATTATCTGCATGACACGAGATGAGATTAATGTGGTTTGTAGTTGGCTGAACGCACCTGGCCGACCCAATCATCGTAGAGAACATAATCTCTTGTCTCTGCCTCCAATGCTGGTGCAACTTGGCTTGATTCCCACCAACCTTCGAGGGGAACTTTGGTGATCGCATGCTCAAGGCGTCCCCTCACTCGCACGTCGACGATGACGCCGGACCGGACGTCATCTATGCTGCGTTTGCAAAAGTCTCCGGGTTGAAGGGTACGGTCGACAAGGGTAAAGTCGCTCTCTGACAGGATTTCGCGCGAACCATTATCGTTCAAGAAAGTTACCCCGACTTCACCGCGCTTAAGCGGTCGCGAGAGCGGGTCGTCCTCTATAGGAATTATGTCTTCAGCATCATGCCAGCATCTCTGTATTATATGAATATATGTGCTTGAATTGGGCTAGAAGCAACTTGCCAGAACGATGCCGTAGGCGTCGGGATCCGTATTGGATTTGACGACATCTTCCTGGTAGAACTGGAATACATGAATATTGAGGCGTTTATCGGCTGAATGACACGCATATATGCACCTTTGTCGCCGGCTCTGTGCGCGATTTATTCGCCATGAGAAAAGGCCAGTAAGCCCTTTGGGTCGTGGTGGTTGTGGTTATGGGCTAAAGATGGCAGGGATCGGCCGATTGTCTTTGAAGCATCACCATCACCTTCCGTTCACAACGAATTCAGACATCATGGCAATCCCCGCAGGAGACTTGACTGTCTTACCAGTCGAGGTGATTGAATATATTCTGACTTTCATTGACGGAAAATCTGTTGCAAAATGCAGAGAGGCAAGCCAATTTACTCCCTAATGTTGAACATTGTTCTCAATGCTGCTCAGGTCTGCGGATTCTTCCATTCTCTAATAGACGAGTCTGCGGCCTCTGAATATTCTGTCGAACTGGCCAAACATGGTCTAAAAGCACACCATTCAGCTGGAGGATCCTCAGACAGTCTACAAGTCTTCCGCAAGTATGTATCCAGCTGGGCAGATCCAGCAAGCATGACCGAAACCCACATCGACATGCTCCACGGTGGTCTCTGGGAGTTATTTGGAAACGTTTTCGCACAGACTGGATCCGATGGCGGCCTTCATCTTTACAGGCTGCCTTCTCCCTCCCTTTCCATTCCAGCGAGCAGATGGAGTATTCCTATAGATATTTCATTTCGCGACTTTGGCATGGATCCTTCTCAGGACCTGCTAATACTTATCGAACATCCCATCCCAGGACGTCGAAGATTTTCCAGCCGCTTCGCCATTCCTAACCGAAACTTTAACTTTCACATTCGGACGGTATCGACTGGCCAAAAACATCATTTGGCCAAGAATTCCAATCTTTCTGTAAAGCTGGATATAGCCAGTCGGGATCAAATTTCAACTTTTGCTATCCAAATCTCAGGAGATTACTTTGGTGTCTTCTTCAACGACGCGCAAGGAGATGGAGGTTTCCTGGTTATCTGGAATTGGAAGACTGGCGAGAAAGAGATGGTAGGCCATTGATAATGACCTTCCTTTTACAATCCTTCTCACTAAACGCAGCACGTCTCGGATGACGAAATGACTTCCTTCGCATTCCTCACCGACCGCCACATCTTGATCTGCAATTGGGAGGGCATGGACATGTGCATCACCATCGTAGACTTCAAAGCCACCAGCAGCGAAGAGCTCGCCCTCAGGGACGTCACAGAACGCTGCTTTCTTGCCCTCCCGGACGTCCGCGCCAGGGCCATGGCCTCCATTCGCTGCGACCCCTCCCCTGGGTGGCCAAATGACGACAAGTCCATTCCCTTCTACGACGACCACGATCAAATGATCTACACCATCTCGATGTGGTCTGCAGATATTCACCACTACAACTTCATCGTCCCACGCGCCACAATTCTCCCTCACCTCAAGTCAGTCGGTGGTACGGACAACTTCATTCCATGGGAAGACTGGGGCGAGACTGGAGCGCGCGTTCTCGATTCGAGCCTCCATTCACCACCGTCGGTGGTATGGTCCTGTACCTCCTTCGGCTCGAAAATGGTGTCGTTCGAGACTGCAGGCGACTTTATCTATTGCTTCGATTTCAACCAGACGCGCGTCAAGCAGGAGATTGCAAGGGGCGCTCCTGCGGTCGATCCGAACGTCAAACTCGTGTTCCCGCAGGAGAAGATGGCCGTGTGCTGGTCGGACACAGTGTTGGCGAACGAGGAACATCCGGTGTTCACATATGGTGTCAGGACGTCGCTGCCCTTCCGAGTTCGAGCTATCCCGATAACACTTGGGAATGGACGATATTCAGTGATGTGCAGCCAGAATAATATTATCATCGTGGATTCGAGTCAGGTGAGGATTTTTGGCTGTCATACATAGGTTCTCGGACTTACCGTTGACAGAACGCGACGCAGTATCGCGTTCTTTCATTTTGAGCAGTGTGATCTTGGCAGCCCTTCGTTTAAAGTGTAACATTACTACTTCGATGTGTAGGGCAAGGTACACGATACGGTTCCTACGTGGACGCGATCATGTTTTCCCTGCAGGTGACCCGACCTAAATCAGTTCGTGTCAATCGGATATAAATCAGACGCGCGTCGCGTTTATTTGATAGTTTGCTGTTGACTTCGCCTGCCTTGCTGTCACGGCCTCATCTCGCCCGAACCACGTTCGTTACAAGCTGTCGCTGAGCAGATCATCATGATCATGATACTTAGCTCGCGCGCCTATTCGTATCACTAGAACACGGTCGTAGCGTATCCGACCCCGTTCTATATGTACACCCTTCTTTTAGCTGTTCCAACAGCTAACCTTGGCTCCATGGAATCAGTTCCCTTCATCACCGTGCTCGGACGACAAACATCTCCGCCGAGGTACCATCCCATGCCCCCAGTCTAGAATTGCGGTTTCGGCCGTACATAGCTCTCATGAAAATATTTTTTTCTGCCTGTTCTTGGCTTGGGCGTGGATGACTGGTGCGGCACTCTTGCACCATACGTCCTGACTGCGTGCGTAATAGATCTCGTTCCCTAGAATACCGCGCTCCGTGGCTGTATTTTCTCCATTCACAGCTACATAACTTAAGTAGGTTACTCGTTCACGCACGTTCTGATGGCGTGTTCTTGCAATCGGTCCATTCAAAGTCATCACATCGCGATGAGAATTTCAGAGTGCAACCGCGCAATTGATTTAATGCTGTGAGCGTGTGGTAAATCACCTCAGAACGCGTCTATATCTGTTAAAGCGCTCAGCGAGGGATATGAGCCATTAGCTGTGCTGCCTGGGATTTCCAACTCCTCTCGTCACCGACCATAACGCTACTGGACAGCTAAAGCACTCATTGACGCGCGTGATAAGCGCGCATGTCTGTGCCGGACTGCCGGAGCGCCGGAGACAGACGGATTACAGGCTAATCAGATAAGATAAAATTTAATCCGAAAAAATCATTCCCTCAGGCCTCATTCCTTTAAATCTCCCTTCATGACTCACGGTTGCCCATCTCTTTTTCCCTTCCCTTTCTCCCATAGCTATGCTCTCTCTAGCGTCGACCTCTCATAGGGTTGCTACCTCTGTCCAGTGTCAGCGAGGACAGGCCTTCAAGGCGTTCTATGCGGTGAGGATTCAGATTAACCGTTCATGATTTTGCTCGATCTCACATGCGCTTTGCAGACGATTCGCAGTCTGAGGCAGCAGCCCGTCTCCGATGGTAACGACACAACCGCTGCAGACAATGCAAGTCTCTCCCATCCGCTGTGTATCTGAAAAAAAAAATTTAATCCGTGGTTAAACAGGACTTCATTCTGTCAATACTACGAGCCAATCCATCCGTTCGGGACGCGCGGGGTTATCTGGCGTCTTTTGGTCCCCGCCCTCAAAAATCCAAGCCTGAAGTGCAGCAAATGCCTGGCCTGACTCTTCCCTTGGCCCCCGACATACACCGGAAGGAGACTGCTGTCGAGCCCGTCTCAGAAACCAAAACCACCCCAATTATAGATGCGATTCTCGATCCCGTCGTCCGCCGAACGGCGCTCGTCAAGGTCCAAGCGCCTTTCACCGATGTCCAGCTCGAGAGTATAGCGCGAGGAATGGTGTACCTCGAAAAACTCGGTCTCGTTAGCGTCATGGTCGTCGAAGTCGACAACGTTCGGGATACACAAGACGATCGCACTGCTGTCATCGAAGAAGTCATGCGCGTCGTTTCGTCCTTGGAACGACAAGGTTCCCGCGCACGGCCTGTGCTGGGTGCCGTAGCCAGGCTCGGCCCTGGCCCGCATGAGTCTGAAGACGAACACGAATTTCCGCCCCCAGAGGCTCACACCGTTCCCTCTGATCTCACGCCAATCCGCTCTGCGCTCCGCGCTGGTGAGATTCCTGTCATTCCTCCTTTTGCGCTAGATTCCTTCTGCCGATCTGTTCGCGTCGACGCGAATGACGTGATCGCGGCGCTCGCGCGCGGTATGGCGGAGGCTGCCGTACAGGATGCCGCTGGGGGCAATCACAACGACGTGGATCTCATGCCCCTCCGTCTCATGGTCATCAACCGGGAAGGCGGTATTCCGTCTTACGCACGTTCAGGACTCCCCCATCTCCTCGTGAACATGTCGTCAGAATACGAACACATCACAGACACCTTCCGTGGCACCTGGCGACACTCGCATCCCACGGCGCTCGCCAATTTAGCCTTGGCACGAAAATGTCTGACATACATGCCCCCTTCGTCATCTGCCATCATGGTTTCCCACCGCTCCCCCAGTTCTCTCATTGCCAACCTCATCACGAACAAACCTGCCGTGAGCTCTAGCCTTCCCCACGCGCTCCTACAAGGAAATCGGAAACTCACACCGCACACTCCCACGCTGCTGCGACGAGGGCTTCCCATCCGTGTCGTTCGCTCGGTAGCGGAAATCGATCAAGCAAAGATGACGCACCTCCTCGAGAAATCATTCGTCCGCACGCTTGATGAACACAAATTCTACGGGCGCTTAGAGAAGACACTGGATTTCGTGATCATCGCGGGGGACTACGCGGGTGCCGCGATCGTGACGAACGAGCCGGCGCCGGAGGCTGCGAACCCCATTTCGTACCTCGACAAGTTTGCGGTGCTCCCTAGTCATCAGGGGGACGGGACGGTTGATTTCCTGTGGGTGGCGCTGCACGACGAGACGTACGGGCTGGGGCACCCGTTCTCTGTGAACCCGAACGGGGGCAAGGGCGGGCAGGGCGAGGGCCGCGATCTCGTGTGGCGGAGCCGTGCGAACAATCCCGTGAACAAGTGGTACTTTGAGCGGAGCTCCGGGCACGTAAGGATGGGCTCGTGGGTGCTGTTCTGGTGCGATGCGGAGAAGCATCTGAAGATTGAGCAGAGCAGGCGTGGGATGGCTGGCTTATCGTACGTCGAGGATTGGGAGAGGGGGCGGCTTGCTTATTGGGCGGATGTTGTTGAAAAAATACCGTCGACGTGGAAGTAAGTATGTAGATGGTGACGACGGTGACTTTTTGCATTTGCTCTTACTTACGATCAGAAAGAAAGTGTTAACAAATGTGTGTTTTTATTGTACATTACAACGGAGACAAGGATATTTTACATAGGATAGGTATCGCGCGGTGGTGGTTGGGTGGATGGAAATATAGATTTTTTTGTTCTTATTTACGGGGGCGTCCTGGCTTTCTCTTTGGACGAGGAGGAGAAGCAGCGGAGTTGTTGGTCGCAGATGACTCTCTCGTGGTGCGATGATGACGCCTGACAGGCTTGAGCACGCCTCTGCGTTTCCAAGGCAAGTACTTTCCACCGTCCTCTACAATTGACTTTTTCAAGTCCTCGATTCCTTCTCTGACGGCATCCTTGAAGCCATTGCAGGTCCAATGATCGATATTCCGAATGAGAAAATGCATCTGCAGGATGTGCGCAGGATTCTCCAGCCTCCATTCATGGAATGCCTCGTCTTCAGTGGGATTCGGTCCGGGGTATGGTGCTGACAAGATCTTGATAGTCTGTGGAAATCGCATTGGAAACTGAACACAGACTAGAACTAGGACGAAGGACGCACTTTTGATTTATCTTTGCTAGTCTTGCACCAGTCCACGTGAGCTCGGACGGTATTGTCTGCCCACACAAGACCGAAAACGGGGAGGTTTATTCCCAGGGAATGGAGATGTCGAAGGACGGCCGCAGCGGACATCCTATTCTGCCGATACGCGTCTTTCAATAACGGATGGACGGGTTTCTTGTCCTCCCAGACGCTGCTGGCGAACTCGAATCCAGGCTCATTGGGGAGCGCGTTGCAGGGGGTGCTTTGGAAGCTGAACGCAGACT
The DNA here is from genome assembly GCA_036872995.1 of Hymenopellis raphanipes. NCBI lineage: Eukaryota > Fungi > Basidiomycota > Agaricomycetes > Agaricales > Physalacriaceae > Hymenopellis > Hymenopellis raphanipes. The sequence continues at coordinate 1,413,205 of JAYMDG010000001.1, forward strand.
TGTCGGCGGTCCCGATCTTCTTGACCGTCCTGTTGTTTTTGAGGACTTTGAAGGGAGACTCTTCGGCCTCGGACAAGTCCCGAACGTACGACCATGGGATTAAAATGAGATTGTCTGGCATAGAAGTCTTGGCGTTGAGAACGCGGACTTCAGTGGTGCAGAGGTCGGTGGTGGACAGAGGTTGAGGCAAGGAGACAGCACAGTGACTGCTGATGAGCGAGATGAATGGGAGGTGAGTATGAAATAAACTTGATAAAGGCGAAGTTACATACCGTTGTGTACTGTGCGCAACCGCTCGAAATCGAAAACCGTCGCATCTGAAGCACGCAAATGAGAAGGTGGATGACGATGAATAGAGACCTACGCTTTCGCAAAGTCAGCCTCAGAGTATTTCTCGCCTGACTCTGTCATTTTCTTGAGGTCCTTCCAAGCTTGGAACACGTTCACCAGTTCATCGTAAAGGAACTCGTCTGCAGGTGGATTGTCAGTGTCGGAAGAGAAGAGGTCAGGACATGCTGAGCGCGCATCTTCAAGGAACGTGACAAATTCAGGTCGACAGACTATAGGACCATTGTGATTGGTTTTCTGAAGAAAACAACAGATTAAGAAGGGCGAAGGTCATGCATTATATGACTTTACCAGAGAATCGAGCCACGCTGTGGGAATCTTTGACGTGACGTTCATTACGGAGGTGACCTTATCTTCGAACTCGTCCGGAATATCAGAGAACAGAACTTTGTCCATGTTTTGGCGACTTGACCACGTCTCAAAGTGATTGGGATCACGAGCTATCCTAACGTTGACGTTCCGTAAGTACTCAGTGGCTCAGAGTCAGAGACTTCAATAGACTAAGACGTACTGTGATGCCGAAAGAGAGCGAGGAGTGCTAGACTTTTTCCGGCCACCCGGGTTTGATGATGTGGGAGAACTGTTGCTATGAGATGTCGCGTCAGTTTATAGCGTCCGAAGTCAAAGCGCCACTCTCGGGCGCGTGGCAACTGGTGAAATGATAACATACGCGCTGGACATCCTGTGATTTCCAGTGTCGGTTATGATGTTTCGTGAGGCGTAGATAGTCGTAAAGGTCGTGAGGAGTCGTAAGGTTTCGCAGAGGGGGAGTGGCGATGAGTGGGGGTTGAGCGCAAGCGCTTAGGACCTAGGTATTCCCTTTCAGGGATTTCAACCATTTGATTCCACGGAGGCTTTATGTCCACGTGCGAAGACGGAATGTTCCGAGTTGCTGACGTACAGTGAGATCGTCACTGGTAGCGAGTCTACCGATGCGAGTGCGGGTGCGGTGCGGGTGCGGGAGCGGGCGTAGATGCGGTGCGGGTGCGGTCTGAACAAAATAAAAAGCCAAACCGTCAACAAAGCATTCCTTCAACAACCAAACCACTTACTTCCGCTCGAACAATCTATCCTGGATTGCATGGCGGACCTCTTCTTTGCATTCTGGAAGTCTCTCTTCATCAATGAGTGCCAGGTTGAAGGGATCTCCCTGACGATTCCTGTCAGACCAATCTTGTAGTGCGAGGCCGTGGTAACGGACAAGAGCAAGTTTGTCCTTGTATAGGGTACATCTCCAAATTGGCGTAAAACTCGGACAACATCGCGACATGGGACTAAGCTCCTAGCTTCGAGGAGCTGAGCCCACGTCGGCAAGATGTCAAGTATAGCATTCTTGGATGGACGCGCAGAGGATGTGGGAGTTTATCGCAAGCACGTGTTGGTGCTAAGCCCCTCGTAAATTACCTCACACCATCACCTGTCCAGTCACTCATGAAGACCTAGCCATGAACGCGTCGAAACCTGTTCCCTCTGGCAACGACTATGTCCGAGAAGATGGTGGGGAGTTTGCCATGATCACCATTTTGGCCTTTGTAGGCTTCATCTGGTACGCTGTGATGTGGATCATCAGTATCATAGGGTGCCAGACAGGGTACGCTGTTTTTCTCTTTTCCATTGAAGTACTGACAGTGTATCCTCAGACGAAGAAGATACAAACTCCGTCCCCGTTCACCGCTGTCTTCCGCCCCCGCCAGCTCTGTGCCAGGTGTATCGGTCCTTCGGCCGCTGAAGGGGTTGGACACGAATCTTTACGAGAATCTCGAATCCACGTTCACGCAAGAGTATCCCAATTTTGAGATAATACTCTCTGTTGCGGAGGAAGATGATCAAGCCCTTCCTACCGTTCGGGAACTCATGGCGAAATACCCAGGCGTAAACGCCTCCATCATCATTGGTACATCGCTATTACGCCCTCATCAGCACGTTGCTTGGACTAACGCTCGGCAGGTGAGGAGGTTGTCGGCGTTAATCCCAAAGTCAACAATCTCGTGCGCTCCTTTCGACAAGCCAAGAACGACATCCTGTGGATTCTAGATTCGAATGTCATGGCCGCACCGGGCACTATGGCGCGTTCAGTGGATGCTTTACAAGGGCACGACCGGAATGGGCGAAGAATTGCTCTCGTTCACCATGTTCCCTTTGCGTACGCCACGGAATCGAGAATAGGGTCAAGGATCGATGAAGCTTTCCTCAATACCAACCACGCGAAGATGTATCTCGCTATCAACGCCATTGCAGTGGACTCTTGCGTGGTGGGCAAGTCGAACTTGTACAGGCGCTCAGATGTCGAGCGGCTTAACGGATCTCTTAAACCTATGGCGAAGCAGGTTCCGGAGGACACCCCGGCCATTGGTCGAGGCTTTCCCGCCTTTGGCCGTTTCATGGCCGAAGACAATATGATTGCCAGCGCGCTCTGGCACGAGCTGGACTTGAGACACGATTTGTCGTGCGATGTCGTCCGCAATGTTGTCGGCAAGATGTCACTAAAGGATTATATTTTCCGAAGGGCACGCTGGATTCGCGTGCGGAAACATATGGTGCTTTCGGCCACTATTCTCGAACCTTTCACGGAATCGGTTATGGTTGCGGCAATAGGGGCGGCGAGCTTTAAGCATTTGCTCGGAATACCGATTCTCTACTTTGTGTTGTTCCACTACATAGCGTGGCTTTCGGTGGATCTGGATGTATACGCTTCGCTTGCTGGACATCCACTTCCGGATGCTATTAGATGGGAGTTTTTTGCTGGGTGGGTTGCGCGCGAGCTTTTGACTCTGCCTATATTTTTATATGCGGTGTTTGGCGGGGAGGTTACGTGGCGCGGGCGAAAGTATCAGATGCTGCGCAATGGGGAGGTCAAGCTGGCAGCGGAGCAGTCTCCAAGACGGCGATGGCCATGGTCATGGTCGAGGATGCCGAAACATTACCAAGCTGTAGATGTTGAGGACGCAAGTTCGTGATCTTGTCATTTGGTCGGTGCGTTCGTTTCCGCACAGGTCTGATACCTTTACATTAGATAGGTGTTTTTATGTTTTACGCCAATTATTATCACGATGGTTCAGAGTTTCATGTTCCTTTCTTGGAGACTCGTTTAACACGTCTCGTCAACATCTCTCAAGGCGATGAGGAATGTACTACGGTCCTAGGACGGAAGAACGGGCGGACTCCATCTCGGGACATACGTGCTACAACGTACTCTTGACTAAGAAATAAGCTGTCACTCGGATACAAAGGTTTGTGTGCATGGTCACGCGTTCGCTTTCTATCTCCAAGAGCCCTGCGACTGAAGGGAGACGTTGTAAGCGCAGGATATCAATTGACTAAGCGCAAGAGATAGAGATTATTCAGCCCCGAGTTAGGGAGAACTCACTCAACTTAGATTTCGGGCGGTATCGGTATGAGGTGGGAGAGCCACGTCAGGACATGTGGATACAGTGCCTACCAGGTACTTTGTGGGCGATATCCGAGAACTTCGGGTTATAGCTAGCTAGGACACATAGCTACGAGACTGATAAGCGCCAAAGAACCTTCTTAGACGTTAGATGAAGGGCGACACGGTGACATAGCTTTAATTGAAGGTGTACCACGCTGCTGCCATATACAATAGCTGTTCGGAGTGGGTACTTATTTGATGAAGATGGTATCACAGAAATTGATATAGGTCAATCAACAAACAGAATTCGGTCCAAGTATTGAGGCGCGCGAATACTCACGCCATGTCCAGGGTGTTGTTGTGAACTCAACTCAGGACAATCTAAAATACAGAGAGATGTTGAACCAGCACTATAGTCAGTTGCAGTCAGACTGAAATATGTACAGTCAGGCTGACAGATGGCTGTCGGTGCAGAGAGTACGGCATCTGTCAGCTCGTGGCCATAAAAGGGTTGCCGCCGAGCCGATGAATCACGTGGAGTCATCGGCGCCTGATGAATTTTGAAGAGACCCTTCCTCACTGCACGACGACGTCCACGACCCACTCCGGCTCTGTTTGTATCATCGGGCGTCCTTGTCATCGTTCCACGCGATGGCGAGCTCATTTTCACAGCCGATCAGCTCGCGCTCGACGCCTTCTTTGACGAATCTCTCGATATCAAACAGCTCTAATACGATTGACTTGACGAGCGACGATGACGAGAGATATGACTACCCACGAGAATTGAAAAGGATGCGTTTGGACCATATAACACAGCCCATAGCACAGAAACCCGCGCCCTTGACCCATGGAACGCCCTCCATGTCGTCCTTCACGTCCTACAACCAGAAACCAGCTATGGCCATGCCGATGGCCCCCAGCATCTTTTCACCGCCACCACTACACAACGGGGGTCCTCCTCCCCACATGTCGTACCGCCCTCCGTTTGCGGGCCCTTCACACTCCCCGGCGCCCCCGATCCAAGCACCACCGCCACAATCCAATCATGTCATCGACTTGACCAGTTCTCCCTCTCCACCACCCATGCTTCCGCCGGAGATGTCCCCAAAGACGCCTGTCTGTATCGGTTTCCTACAACTGACTGCATTAATCCTTTATCCTGTGCCCTACATCCTCCCGACTAATCCCGGATCCCCACAACCGGAATGGGCCACTGTAAAGCTCCAGTACGAACACAGTGAAAAACCTGGTAGCAGCCCAAATACCATCCACATAAAGGCCGGAACCGGGGAGTCATTTGCCATTACGGAGCAAAAGGTGGCGGACAATATCGGTCATATGATTGGCAAAGGTCTTATACGACTCGAAGCCAAGGTTAGAAAAGGACCTCCAAACGTGCGTTCAAGTCATATGCTCTCTTCTTGACGCGTGTTTCTCATGTGGAAATAGCTTCCCATTCTCCCTCTTCACGCTCTTGTCTTCACACCGAAAGGCAATGTTCCCGTTGTTGGCCAGTATCTGCATCAATGCTCTCTTCTTCTCGATCACCCCGCGACTCCCTTCAACTTCAATGATATTTTGCAATCCAAGACGCCCTATCTCAATCCACATAATCCTCCGCCAGGTGGTCATAACCGCAATCTCATACGGCCCGGCGCTGGGATGTACGGTCCTTCCGGTTCTCGGTGGACTACCCCACAGGTTGCTGGTAAAACCACGGAGGTACAGCGTAGTCAAGTGGACGAGCTGTTCAAGAATTTGAAGACGGGAGAAGAACTTCGGGAGACTGAGCCAGGTGTGTCACGGTCTTGGCATTATCCGCGCTTGCTTACTGACATATTCAAGCGCCCGAGGTCGCGACAAAGCTATACCCACATCAGAAAAAGGCCCTCACGTTCCTCCTTGACCGCGAAAAAGAACGACCTAGTGGCAACACATTTTCTTCATTGTGGCAGTGGCGCAATGTACCAGGCATGCGGCCGTCCTGGGTAAACCTTGTGACCCAGAAAGAGATCTCCAGCGAACCAGAGGACTCGAAGGGCGCTATTCTTGCAGACGATATGGGTCTTGGGAAGACTATTACATGCGTATCACTGATAGCAGCAACCATCGATTCGGCAGCCCAGTTCGCGGCTACACCCGTTGCCGCGCCGCCCGTCCCTTCATCGTCTCGAAGCGATCCTTCTGCATCTCACTTTGCCGGAAGGGTGTGGGGCATGCCCCCTCCTGTCGAGAACAACGCGAAAGCAAAAGCGAAGGCGCAGCGGGAACAGGAAAAACTTGAGTCCGAGTACCTGCGGGCATCTCGGATTAAGGCCAAGAGTCGCGCGACTTTGATCATCTGCCCATTATCGACGGTGTCCAATTGGGAGGATCAGTTCCGGGAGCATTGGAAGGGTGAGGTGACTGTAGTGGGAGGCGGCGGTACACAATCCGAATCTCGCAGACGCGAGGGGAGGCCTTTACGAGTTTATATATACCACGGGAACGCGAGACGACCCGAGCCCGACTTCCTGGCCGATTTCGATGCGGTGATTACGACATATTCAACGTTGGCAAGCGAGTATTCGAAGCAGAATCGGAGTGTTGCATGTGCTGAAGAAGAGGAGGAAGACTGTGGCGGAGCCAGCAGTGATGGTGGAGGTGTAGAAATAGACGACAGAGGGAACCAGATTCTGCGGTTACCGAAACCAAAGAAAGGAGGGGTGAAGAGAAAGAAGTCGGGCCTTTGCGTTCCGAGTACAGAAGCTACCAGCGCATTGCAGAGCATTCATTGGTTCCGTGTTGTTCTTGACGAGGCGCAGTAAGGTCTTTCCATTGTCATCATTCGATATCTCTGAACATTCTACAGCTGTATTAAAGAAACGGGCACCGTTGGCAGTCGTGCATCTTGTGATCTTGTCGCCGACCGAAGGCTATGTCTGACGGGAACACCAGTTCAGAACAAACTAGATGATGTCTTTGCCTTGGTGAAGTTTTTACGGATAGATCCCTTGGATGAGAAGGCTGTCTGGACGGAATTCATTGGCGCCCCAGTGAAGTTCGGCCAGACCCTTGGTATTGCACGCTTACAAACCCTGATGTCTACGATTACCCTGCGTCGTACGAAGGAGTCGAAGACCATGGATGGGAAACGTATCCTGTCGTTGCCGCCTCGTCGAGATGAGCTCCGCATGCTCAAGTTCGACGCCCAGGAACAGGGCATCTACGATCAGTTCTTCAATGCATCGAAGGCTGAGTTCAACGAGATGTCGGACAAGAACGAGGTCATGAAGAACTATGTTGGGATCCTGCAGAAAATCTTACGGCTTCGACAAATCTGCGACCATTTCGAACTCGTGGAGGGGAAGGATCTACTTGGTCTGGGGCAGGAGGCTATGTCGTTCGAGGATATGGCGATGGCGATTCAGAAGGAGGGCTTCTCTGTACCGAAGGCCGTCGCGATCTGGGCGATTTTACGTGAAGCTGCCACTACACAATGTGTGGAATGCGGCACCGAGCTTTCGTTGAGTACGGATGGACCTTCTGAAGATGACGGCGTCGACGCACCGGTCAAGAAAACCAAGAAGCCTAAAGCGTCGGCTAATACCTCGAGGGCCCCTACTCGTGCCAACAGCCCCGCCGTTCCAGTGCCCGTACTCACGCGCTGTCAACATCTGTTCTGTGTCGCCTGCTTCCGCCAGTGTGTACATCCTGGATGGCCACACGTCTCTCCCGATGTCTGTAGGTCGTGTTCGACTTGTCAAACGGGACTGGTACCAGGGGACGCCATCGAAATAAAACCGGAGTATCTGGATACGACGAAGAAGAAACCGGTGAAGAGGGAGCGAAGGCAGAAGGGGTCAGGGATGAACATTGATATACATCCCAGCACGAAAGTCAAAGCCTTACTGGGTGACCTAATTGCTTTTTCCAAAGCTAACCCCAATTCGGTGAACTATGATCCGAGCTCGATTGAGGTACAGATGGTGGATGAACAGGGAAGAGATGTGGTTGAAGACGTTGTAAAGACTGTCGTGTTGTACGTCTTTTTTATCTTCATTTCGGATGTTTTGCTCTAATGACGTTGGTTTTCGCAGCTCACAGTGGACGACGATGCTCGATAAGTACGTAAACTTGTAGTCGTTCCTTTGTTTCTCTTGTTCACATGGGTTTTCCAGGATTGAGGACGCGTTAGAAGCTGCCGGCATCCGCTATGATCGTCTGGATGGAACGATGAAGCGAGATGAGCGGATCCGGGCTATGGACGCGCTCAAGCATGACCCCGGGTGTGAAGTGTTACTCGTCAGTCTGAAGGCGGGAGGCGTTGGACTGAACCTCACTGCTGCGCAGCGAGTCTATTTAATGGATCCATACTGGTTCGTCGACGTCTTTCCTCGTTAGGTACACACGCTGATACGGTGGCCCTTTTAGGAATCCTGCTGTGGAGAACCAAGCTGTGGATCGTATCGTAAGCCTTTTACTTAACTCAGTGTCGGAGTCTCATGATGATGGTTTCAATAGCATCGTCTTGGGCAAACGCGGCCGGTGACGACGATTAAGCTGATCATCGAAAACTCCATTGAGGCGCGGCTTCTGGACGTGCAGCGGAAGAAGACCGAGCTCGCGAATATGACGCTCGGGTCCAACTTTAGCAAGGCTGAGCTCATGAAACGCCGGATGGAAGAATTAAACCAGCTCTTTGGAGCGTAAAGCCCTCTCTCGCTTTCTATTGGTATTGTACGTCTTTTATATTGCATTATTTTTGGCCACTATGGGTGTCTGTATTCTCTCTCGTCGCATAATTTACGATTTACGGACTAGTCTTTTTTTTTTTGTATTAGATTATTATCTCTGCGCTTTTTTCTGTATTCCGTTGTTTTTTTGCATTTCGGTCGTTGGCGCAATGTGCATGCATGTATTGGTTGGTGGTATACATAGAGAGAGGAGGTAGGGGAAGCTTGGTGTGGTGGATTGACTTGTGCGTAGTGCTCGACAAGCGAGTGCAGAGCTATATACAATCAGCATGACAATCAAGCAGTTAGAATGAGTTGGGGGACTTGAAGCTGACTTGAAGTAAACAGGAAACCAAAGATGCACGTGGCTTGATGGCTCTAACGCTCGCCCTCATCAGCTCCCCCAAAGCCAGAATCAAATACGCCCTTGGTGATGTTGCCGATACTTTCTTTCAAATACACCTGACGACGCCAACACTTTTGATTGGACTGAAAGCTTCAGAATCAACCTGGAGGATGTTCCCAAGCGACTCGCTGAGCCCTGTTCTCTCCATGTCCTCCTCCCTTATGCCCGGCTCGCATTTCGTCTTGTATTGCTTCTTGTGGTGCCGTGCATAGTTCAAAAAGTCTCGGTATGACCCGGCAGGTCGATGGCCCGGCAGGCATGAAAACGACCCTTGCATACAGCTTGAGTGCAGGCAGACCATCGACCTAGCAGGTCGAAAACACGCTTCTACAGTATATCAAGGCTCATCGGAGGTCCGTTGATGGTTCCTCAGTCATTCTAATCCGTTGAGGATTAGGAATTCTCGACGGGTTCTCCGAGCTTCGAATCGAGTCATAGATATCGCTCGAGTCATATTTCCTGTGGGCTCGAGGGAGCTTTTATACCCAAATGGAGTCGTTCGTGGCTTCTGATAGTGCACCATGGCGCCATTAGTTCATCCATCCATCCGAGGTTTGTTCACTGTTTTCTAATCGGCTTTTGGTGTACTCATAGGTGAATAGACGGCTGGTTCCGCGAGATTTCCTCTCAATGGCCGGGTCAAGCTATGACTTTGAAGGTCACCAAAATCCTGCATGTCGAGAAGTCTCGATATCAGGATGTTTTGGTCTTTGAGTCGGCTACGTATGGGAACGTGCTTGTACTCGATGGTGTTATTCAATGCACTGAACGCGATGAGTTTTCGTAAGTTTGATCCTTGTTGGAAGGGCTTGTATTGAGAACATGCTAGGTACCAGGAAATGCTCGCTCATCTCCCTATGAACACACATCCTAATCCTGAAAACGTCCTTGTCATAGGCGGCGGCGATGGTGGTGTCGTAAGGGAAGTCCTGAAGCACGCATCCGTCAAGAAAGTGGTCCTTTGTGACATTGACGAGGTATATGCTAGTCGATCTCGTTCATATCTTGGTTCTTATCAGTCGACTAGGCAGTTGTTCGCGTGTCAAAGCAATTCCTTCCACATATGTCGGCCCTACTCTCCTCCGAGAAGGTGACTGTCGTGATCGGAGATGGATTCAAGTACCTCGCCGAGAATAAAGCCACATACGATGTCATCATCACAGACTCCTCAGACCCCGTAGGACCGGCAAAGTCCTTGTTCGAGGAGTCCTACTTCCAGCTGCTTCATGGCGCGTTGGCGCCGAGAGGAAACCTCTCGACTCAAGCGGAATGTTTATGGATTCACCTTCCCCTTATTCGAGGACTCAAATCAGTGGCGTCCGCGATTTTCCCAGCAGCCGAGTACGCGTATACCACCATCCCTACCTATCCCTCAGGCCAGATTGGGTTCATGGTCTGTTCGAATGTGGAAGGGCGCGACCTGAAGAAGCCTTTACGGCGCGTGGAGGGAACGAGGTATTACAACGATGCGATCCATTCAGCGGCGTTCAATCTGCCGGAGTTTGGACGGGCCATGTTGGAGGATGGTCGGGATATCTTGCCCAAGATAGGACGCGCCGCGCGGGCCCTGGCGAATGCGAACGAACCTGCGAAGAAGGTTCTCATTCTGGGGAGCGGGTTTGTCGCGAAACCTTGTGTGGAATACCTCGTTCGCAATCCCTCGAACTTCTTGACGGTGGCGTGCCGTACTCTTGCGACCGCTCAATCGCTTGTTGAGGGTTTTCCCAACACCACCGCTTTAGCGCTCGACGTCAACAACTCGGGTGAATTATACGCCCAGGTCGCTGCCCACGATCTCGTCATTTCCTTGATTCCCTACACGTATCATGCGGAGGTTATCAAGGCCGGTATTAAAGGGAAGACGAACGTCGTCACAACGAGTTATATTTCCCCTGCGATGCGTGCGTTGGAGGAGGAGGTCAAGGCCGCCGGAATTGTGGTTATGAACGAGGTCGGACTGGATCCAGGAATTGATCACTTGTACGCGGTGAAGAAGATTAGCGAGATCCATGCCAAGGGCGGGAAAGTGAAGCAGTTTTACTCATACTGCGGTGCCATGCCCGCCCCGGAATGCTGCGATAATCCGCTGGGGTACAAATTTTCGTGGTCTCCCCGTGGTGGACTTTTGGCGCTCATGAATCCTGCTTCGTTCATCGCGGATAACAAGAGGGTGGATATTGCCGGGAAGGATTTGATGCGCATGATAGAGCCTGTTTTCATCACCCCGGCGTTCGCTTTTGTTGCGTACGCTAATAGGGATTCGGTGCCGTTTAGGGAGTTTTATAGGATTCCTGAGGCGACGGCGGTTAAGCGGTCGACGTTAAGGTATCAGGGTAATCCTGCGGTTATTAGCGCGCTGATTGATCTTGGGTGGATGGATACGGCGGAGAAGAGTTGGTTGAAGGAGGGTATGACTTGGGCAGAGGCTACGCAGTTGGCGATTGGTGCTGAGGATTCTACAGAAAGGTAAGTCATTGTCGCGATGAGAGGTCCTTCCACTCACCTCGCCATAATGAAGTGCCCTCGTCGCCAAAGTCAAGACAATATGCAAGTTCCCGAACGAAAGCGAAGCTGCTCGTATCATCTCTGGTTTGAAGTGGATGGGCCTGTTTTCTTCGGAAAGGATCACGTTGCGCGGCGGCAACCTTCTTGATACTTTGTGTGCTCACTTTGAAGTCTTGATGAAGTATGAGCAGGGCGAGAGGGATTTCATCATGTTGCAGCACAAGTTTATTGTGGAGTGGGCTGATGGCAAGACAGTAAGCAATCTCCTTTTTCTTTCACCGTGTTCATGTCTGATAAGCCGTTTTTAAGGATACGTTCACATCGACCTTGGAAGCCTATGGGAATCCTATCGGCCACTCGGCTATGGCGTTGACTGTGGGTTTGACTTGTGGTATTGCTACTCAGCTCGTTCTTGATGGAGTGTTTAACACTCCGGGAGTTCATGCGCCTTATACGAACGAGATATGTGATCCCATTCGGGAGATATTGGAGAGTGAAGGTATCGGTTTAGTCGAGAAAACATTGTAATTATCTTGGATGGAATCTGTATTGGAAGTATAAGCATTCAAATGATTGAAAAGTAAACGTAGTAGCGGTCGACTCGATCACGCGTCACGTCCACGCTTCAACTTGAACTCGATCCACCATCATCTCGCCTTTATGTCGCGCAACGGCGAGGATCAATCGGAAAATGCACGCTTGTCCGGCTCATATTTCCCTCCACAAGGCCCTCGAGCTGCGCCTACACGAACGCTTACTGATGCCGAGGAGGGTCGATCCATACAAGACGACGACGAACAGACCAGCGAGCTGCACGATCCCTCACACTTTGTGCCGACGTTCATGCACGCCCGGGATGAGCCCAAGAGGAACGAAGATCAGGAGAGCCAACTTGGACGCAGTCATCACGAAGAAAAAGAATCTAGCCACCGCGGCGAGGCGCACAAGGACGAGCCTAAAAGGCGGCGAGCTTCGCGTCGTTTCTCAGACATTGTAACCCCCCTCAAAGCCCCCTTCAAGCCCGTCGCGCACTTGGCAGACTCTGTAGCGGACGTTGGACTGGCAGGCGCCCGTGCGTTCACCCATGTGGTTCTTCAGAGGAACAAGAGGAGGAGCCAGATTATCAAGAACACCCAAGGTATATTGCTTCTCAGACGCATATATTCACCCTTGCGAATGGACACCACGCAGATATCAACACGCGAAGAAAGTTCCTTTTGAAGCTTGCTAAAGCCCTTATGTCCTACGGAGCACCCTCTCACCGGATCAGTTCAATGTTGGTCGCGGCCTCGGACATTCTCGGTGCCAAAGCAGGTTAGTTATCTCCTACAACCTCAGTTTATGATTAATCCAATGATTTTCAGACTTTGTTCACCTTCCCAACATAATCATCGTTTCCATTCGGGATACTGACACGTCTCCAACCAGAACATACTTCGTCCGCGCAACTGGTCGCGTCGCTCTCACCAAACTGCACCACGTACACGATATATACCGTCAAGTTCTCCACGACAAGATGAGTGCTGCCGAAGGAATGGAAGCGCTGCGCACGATTCTACGATCGCCTCCGACTTATCCTCTCTCTGTCCGCTGTGTTCTTGCGTTCTTCTCTGCGTCTCTGATCTGCGTTATTTCCTTTGGTGGATCTATTGTGGACATGTTTGTCAGCGGCCTGTGCGCGTCTGTCTTGCAATACCTTGGACTTAGCGCGGCCAGTAAAAGCTCCATGTATGCTAACGTTTACGAGTACGTTTATTATCTCTACCCTGGACTCGTAGCCTTGATCCTTTTCAGAATCTCTGTCTCCATCATTGTGGCTTTTGTCGCTAGAGGTCTAAGTAACGCACCAGGAAACATATTCTGTTACAGTGCCATCTCGTCTGCTGGTACGGTTTCTATTTTGCCTGGTTTCACCATACGTGAGTCGGTTGATGCGCAGTAGGATACAAGAACTAACGCTAGTTACAGTGATAAGTGCTCTGGAACTGATGTCGCGTAACATCTTCTGTGGTTCGGTGAGGATAGTCTATGCAATTATCTATACTCTTTTCTTGGTATGACTTTTGCTTCTTACTACTCTTGGATCTCATCGTATTCAGGGTTTCGGCCTGACCATCGGGTCCGATTTCTACCTGCTTGTGGATCGTCGTGCACGTCACGCTTATTACGCCGCTGGAGCGCCTAGCAGCCAGAGTTATGCCCATGGCACCTTTCTGATGGTGAACAGTTCCACACCCTTCATTCCGATATCTGGCGTTCTTGGGATCGGCTCGCCCTCGTATGCAATGCACCACATCGTCAAAGGTGTGCCCGGGATACTTGGTGATACGTTCAACTTTACAAGAGGTCTTTAGGCTGCTTCCGCGATCCTCAATGGTCATGGGCCTTCAAACCGCTTCCCTGGTGGACGCTCTTCTTTCTCGTTCCCATGTACGTGACGTGTACCTCGCTCGCCAATCTGCAACACTATCGGAGCTTTCAACTGCCTGTTATGGTCGCCTTTGCGTGCTGTTCTTATGCGACCAATCGTGCTGCCAATATTGTCTTGCCTGACCGTACTGATATTGTGTCTGCTGCTGGAGCTTTTGTTATCGGACTTTTGGGAAATGCGTACTCGCGGATTATTGGTGGCACGGCGTTTACGTCGATGGTGACAGGTGTGGTGTTTCTGGTCCCGGTGGGTCTCATTCGTCACCTTTGGCCAAAATGGAGACTGATGGGATGATGTAGTCTGGTATCGCACAAGGCGGCGGTCTAACTCAAAATTTCCATTCTTCAAGTGAACAGTATTCGACTGGGTTCTCGTTGGGTTTGCGTATGATTTCTGTAGCTTCTGGTGTGACGATTGGATTATTTTTTAGTCAAGTTCTTGGTACTTTTTCATGTTGATGTGTATGGTGCGCTTCGGCTGATGGTTACTTCTAGTTTACCTCGTTGGTACGAGGAAAAATGCCGCACACTTCGCATTCTGAGTGTTCTTTCAATTTTGTACAATCAATGGAATACCAACAGCTTTGTCACGGATATTCACCATGGACAGTACGACCGCAAGCTTGCACGACATTGATACAGTCGCCTCTTGCACCTGAAGATCCTCCAAATGCTGGACAGAAATAATTAGTAGGTAAGTAGAATAGGCAAATTATGAGTGTAGTAATGTCAAGTGCCTAGAACCTCCACCCTTCCTCTAAACTCGACAGGAATAGTGAGGGATAGTTTTCTCTCTCTCCTTTAGTTGTGGATAGAACTCCGGTATCCTTGACCACCAATCATCGAGGACATGTTCGAATTGCTCATCGGTCCAAGAGAAATTCTGGGATTGGGCCATTAACAGAGCATGGCGCGCCATTTCGGCACGTTCTCCGGACGGAAGGACCTGCTCTTCGTATTCAAAGGCAGTACTTTTGGCGCGGCTGAGCCTCTGTTTGCGATTGTTGAACCAATTCACGACTTGATCAGGCGCGCTAAACGGAGCGTGAGCCAAGGCAGGACCGAGTCTTTGTAGAGGGATGCTCACCGGCTAATCTTGACTGCTATGAGATTTATCCAATGATTTGGAGGATTACAGACGATGTCATCTGCCACTTTCTGAAGCAAGGCCAGTTTGTCGATGTGTTTGTTGACGGGGGAGTTTTTTATCGCCACTATGGCCATGGCGAGAGTTTTAATTTCTTGTCGTCGAGCCAATTGAGTCGCTGACAGGTTCGGTGTGGTTTTCCTCCCAGTACTCGCAGCCTTCCCCTTTCGTTTTCCAGATTTTGCCACGTTCTGCCTTGGCGTGTTGGTATCTCGTTTTCTCGCATTCTTGCTACTCCTAGCTTGGACTTTGGAAGATCGCGCTGTGGTCTTCCTTGGACGCGGCTGGGGCTGCGGTGAACCTCCTCCATACGGAGAGCTAGGCGCTGGCGATAGTATAGTGTGATGGGAGCCAGGTGTGGAATGTTGGTCACTAGGGCTAGGAGGAGCGAGAGAATGGCCGCGCAGTCGGGGAGTTTCTTGTAGCTCGACGGGAATGGTGGAGGTTGAAGCATGCAGCGCGTCTATTGGAGGGGGAGAAGGAGACGTAAAGTGTATAATCGGAATGTTGCTCTGTACGACATCCGGGGAAGTATGGCGTAAGTCGCCATTGAGAGAATTCAGATGACTTTGCAGGCTCTGAGTAGTGGGCAGGCCGTTTGGAGCGGAAGACGGAGATGGAGAGATGATAATGATGACCGGAACGTCGTCGTCCGTAGTACTAGAATCTGAAGGAACTATGTGGCGCGATTCCTCGACGAGAAAGTGCTGATCGCTTTTCCTACGCAGGTGAGGAGTCCGGGCACAGTTATGACACAGCTGTCCTGTGCTGCGAAGCTGTGCTTCTTGAATGACTTTGTTCACGTCCCCAGGTTCAAGTAGAGCAACGGGGTGTATCTGTATCTTATCGGGCTTGCCCTCGTCATTGAGAGGGACGACGATCAGATTGTCGTCGCGCAGTTCGACGTAGAGAGCACGGTATTGGGGTCCAGCGGGGATGGACCAGCCTTGTATGCACAATGGTAGCCTTCGGTCGGGGTGCAGGGCACGTCCAAGAAGGCACAGTCTTTCGAATTCTGAGAGGTTGATAGAAGACATGAATGAGGGAGCGCCGAGGGTATGGGTAGTAGTAGTATTATGAACAAGAGATAGAATTTGCGGGCATTATATAGAGGACTCGGAAACCAAGGTTATTGTGAGCAGCGTTCGGCAAACAACGGTATTGTTCTTGGAAAACAAGGGTATGAACAAGAGACTGGAAACGGAGGGTAAAAGGGAACAACAGAAGAGCGGATTAGATACAATGCCAGCAGAATCGAGATGAATGTGCGAGGACAAGAAGAGTTGAAGCAACGATTACCCTATTGAGAGTGGTCAAGTGGCGCACTTCGCCCCGTGCCCGCTCAGCGCTCAATTGTCACGGCACATCAGAATGAATTTGAAAGTGCTTAATATGAGTCTTAGTCTATGCTACTGTCACGGAAGGGTTACGAGTAGTAATATTTAGAGGGTATTCAGAGAATGAGAAGGCTACAATCCACTGAGCCGACGACCAAAATTCCAAGATCAATCTCCGCTCCGAAGTACTGCTATAAATGCCAGCAGGTGCATCGTCAGATTTCCGCTAATATGCGTCGTGCTTCGCATCAGAGTCTATGCAGCCTGAGGCATGGTTCTGGCGCGAAGCACGGCACTAAGTCAAGACTGTTCAACGGCGTGAACTTCTCTTCAAGCTCACCGAACCTCAATCAACAAGCTCACCGAAACTCAGTCAACACGGAATTGTTCTGATAATGGACGCCACGAAAGTTTGATCAACGTGGTCCAAATGATGTCGCCGACACTTTGTTTCGATTCTTGTTACCTGTGCTGTCTAAACATGGCATGAATGCGAACATATGTCGGGTTGTTTCAAGCCATGAATCACGATGTGCAAAACATCGTGGAAGGTGGTTGGCAGAAGGACTCGAGGAAGAGGTCTCGTTCGTTATCGGAATTAACCAGATTTTTCCCACACAACCGGATTTGGCCGGTTGTGAGGGAAAAAATCAAAAGATTTTGCAGAGATCCGCGGGGATTCTCCGCTGATCAGCCTCTTTAGGCGCTTGCCATGTCACATCAAGTCACATATTTCTCAGGTGAGTGTTCTTCAACTCGGATTCCTTCTGTTGCAAGTCAGAGGGCGAGAGCATGTCCCAGTAGGTCCAATAGGAATAGCATGACTTCGAGTCCATCGGTATTATGCCCACAAAGGCTTTTCTGAACTGCTGTCTAAAAGACACTGCAGTGGTTGACTGCCATGTTCAACATGTTGTATACGTCGCGTTCGAATCAAACCGCACCTCGCCGACTATCTAACTAGATCTAAATACAACATGCACCATTCATTGGTGACCCATCTCATCTGGGAAGCGAACATCCACCCACTGGAGAACCGGACTCCGATCGCGTTCCCATGTCATGCTCGATATCTGCGTATTCCGGATCGCCAGGCTTCTTAACTCTATGGACAACTCTAACTCATACTTTTCCCCACCTGGCCAGGACCTGATGTCCTGGGTTCACCTCGCCGAGTCTACAATTACGCCGCATCTGTTTTCCCTTATATATAGTTCTGCAATCTTCCCTCCGTGTACGGTATTCACCGCCATGTCGTCCGTTGCTGAACAAGTTGTCATCGATGTACTCAAGAACATAATTTCCGCAGCCATCACATATCTTCCCACCATCCACAAGATGGAGGCCGACATCGATGCTTTGGAGAAAAGAATCTCCCGCAAGTTCAGGCAATATGAGAGTCGACCAGACCTCTCTGATCTATTCACCAAGTATGATAATGAGTGCTGGCGGTAAGTGATTTATCCTCAATATGAAATTTCTTGAGCACTTTCCCATGTTCCTATAGCCTTAAAAAACGTTGGAGGCAGATTCCTAAGTGGAAGTTCTGGTCGGGCTGGTGCCCGCCGGTCGACATGCGCGCTAACACGCTGGAAGAACAGTTCCGGGAGGAGGTATGTCCAAACATCGGTGCCACTGGGTAAATCTTGTGCTGACTGTATATAGCTTTGCTCTCGATTGACGAGCACTGCCGCCAACATTGCCCAAGTCTCTGTGTAGTCCTATTCTTGGGTGCTCACTATGAAAAGCTTTCTCCTACACACCCATTTACGAACCTCTCAAGACCATCAATAGATACATATTGTGAAAACTCAGCATGACTCCAGGCTCTGCGCAATACCGGCATTCGAAAGATGACAACATTTCGTAGTTGTGCCTACACGAACTTCAGAGTGGACCATCGAACACATAACTGATAGAAGTGGCACGAAGTAAACTATACATAGGTAAAGAACAGCAGACGGGTGCGGATCTATTGAGTAGTAAAAAAATAAGACATGCAATCATGGAAAATCGGCTCCTCGAGCAACTCTTTTCCACTCAAATTCCAACCTGCTCCGAGCCACTTGGGATCGGAAGCAGCGAAGTCGAATATGATGTCTACGCGCCTCTTCAAAAGGACGCAGTCATCGTGTTTGTCAGCCAGGTTTTTGACAAGTTCAGCGTAATGTAGCACATCCAATCCTTCGGTCCAGTCGCGTGCAGTAATCGACCATTTCTGCAAGCACGGAAGGACGAAGCGCGGCGGTGTGTCGAGACCATTGAGGCGATCCCTTGAAAGGGGGGATACGGCGTACTCCATCAAGTCAGGTGTAGAACCGATGACGGTGAGGTTACGCAAGCTGCGCAATTGTCGAATTAGCCGTAGACCGGAAGACAGCTTAGACTCGGGGACTCTCCCGTCTAACAAATCGCCCACGGAGACTGAGTCAAATGGATCGTAAATGGTGACATTGTCGAGCGTCATTTCCTCAATCTGAGGAAGCGGAAGAGTCTGAACGACCTTGGACAGCATCTCGCAGTTTCCATGTAAAGGAGCTTCTGAGATAGCCGTCAACTCGAAACGACGGAGGTGCGGAGTAGAAATGACATCAAGGAAATCGGTGACTTCGTCTGGCGCGGTATATCCCAGAAGAAGGGAGTGAAGTTTGGTAAAGACAATGGCAGGCGCATCGACTTTTGGTTCATCGTGTTCTGGAAACTCCAGCACGAAGCGCAACTCCAAGAACTCTAGTGTGTCTTTGCTGAAGGTGAGGATGCGCCGCAGAGCGGCAGGTCGTGGTCTATCGAGGAATGGCTGGTTGGCGAGACGAAGTTCTGTCAAATTGGAGGCGGAGAAATTCGTCCAATAGTAGTACGCGCCGGTGATGGTCACCTTCTGCAACAGTGGAGTTTTATTCCTCTGCAATTGGAGAGATAGCTCTTCGTGGCGTCCAAAGATGGGGCCTGGCAGCGGATAGGTAAGCATATCCGACGGGCTCAAGGAACTGACAAAGCCAGCATCCTCGAAGTCGTCTGTGAGTGAAACGTCATCGTACAACTCGCAGGTATGGGCCCACTGCTCCAGGAGAGGAAAGTCGGCGCGCGCAAGGGCGCGTGTAACGGTCACATGGAAAGGCCAGTATTCCCCAAAGACTTCAATGCATCTGATGCGTCTCGACTCCTTTACAATCATGTCCATGAGGCGCGCACAGTGGTGCATGGAGAACGGAGTGAAATCTGCTGCCGCGCAAGGGGGCTCGAGGGACGCTGGGGGGATACCCGGTAATATAATACCGATGGCAATGGGGAGGGTTCCGGAGTACTTCAGTGCCAGGCGAGTTGTCCGGAACACATCTTCGAGACTGTCCTCGTCGTCGTTACAGGCGTCGCATGCATAGATGATGATGTTTTGCCATAAGGTAGGGGTACCGCAAATGACTATACCCAGCCGCCTGCACACGCGTGAAAGCTTTAACAGTTGCTCGTCGTGTGGTGTGGTTATGCCTATGACGAAATCCAAGATGATGACAAGGATTTCAGTGGGCATACCCAGGAGCGTGGAAGTCGCTGGTACAATGCGAGAGGCCGATTCCATATTGCTGAGGATCCGTCAGTTAAATGGCAAGATTACGGAATGAGGACACTCACAGGCAGTAGTGCTGGGAGAAAAGAATGACTGTAGAAGGGTAGAGCCCATGTTATATAGCATCCAAGACGCGTCCAGTCCACAAGAGAAGGGACCAGGTGGATGTGATCAATTCCCTTGTCCGGACTAACAGCAGCCCATTTCAGGTAACAATTCAGGTAACAAACAAACAGTCTGCTTCTAATAAAAGATGTGGAAATTGGACCATTTGGAGGGGAGGAGCAATCCAGTCGACGATAGCTGGCATTAGAAAGAAACCGTTGCCACTTGAGGCCCATGACGCTGCATGTCCTGGATCCCGCTGGAATGCGAGTCCTAATAATACCGGAAAAATCCTGAGTATAATATACGCTCACAAGCGCGTGCAAGCGCCGAACAAAGTCGTTTTGTTGGATGGTCTTCGCGACAGAACGTGCAGTCATGGTGGTCTGGGTTAAAAAAGCCGGCCGATCAACGTGATCGGAATGATTTACCACCTGCAATTAGTATTACAGTGCAGTGCCTACGGCTTATAATACAATCGTTGAAAGGTTCACTTGCCCGCGTGAGGCCCATAGATGCATTCATCGAAGTCATACATGTAGCAGTATTACAACTCAAACTTGAAAAGCTTCACATGTTCGCCCAAGTTTTCCTCTGCATCTTCTCCCTGATCCATCGTCCTCTCGTCAGGAAACCGTCTACTCCGCTTCGCATAATACGGAATCGTTTCGCATCTCTTGTCGTTTTGTTTCTTTATGTATGCGAGATGTGGCATGAAGTATTCTTTCATGACGCGGTCGAAATCTTCGTCAGTCCATCGAATTGACGGCCAGTTTTCCAGCGCAGATGGCCGCATAGGCACGATGGAACCGTTCGGGAGCGCGAAGTCGACATTTTTGTAATACGACCGCCAGGCGGGCTCCTTCCTGACGAGTACAGATTCTAGTTGATCCCGACGGTTTTGGAAATAATTACGGACGGATGACAGCTTTCTGAGCGAAAAATTAGAGAATTTGGTCGTGAACACCTTGTATTGCTCACCGGCTGGTATATCGGGAGATGATCTCCATCCAAGCCTCAGTAGGTCGTTTAGTGATGTAGTCAAACACCGCTCGATGTAAGGCCTTTTCGGGCCCGTCATCGTCCATTGTTCGCAGCGTAGTGGCCTCTCTTCTTCCCAGTATATCGCTCTTGGGAGAGGCTGTAGAGGTTTTCTTGCTAGTCGTAGACCGGGATTGGGCGATGACTAGTTTCTGTGGCTTCGCACTCTTCGTCTGATTGTTGGAGTGTGAGCGAAGCCGATGACAATGCGGTTCTTGGAAAAGTGCAGATACGACGGATGATGACTCGGATTCGAAAGATTCGGGAAAATTACAGCGTTGTTGTTGTGGTATCGGCGAAGGAGGCGACGAAGGGGTCGCCGCCAACGGTTCGACATGATGGCTTGAAGGTGAGGCCTTGCCCCAGTCGAACAACACCCAGGCGACGATGAGTTCGTCGGGAAGCTGGCATGTTCGACAGCGATCTACGTGGTCATGACACTGCGAACGCCACTCAGCCGCGGATACCACATTGTGAAGAAAGTCGGGATGGCGCCGTTTGAAATCGTCGATGGAGAAGCCCTCCATGAAGTCGTTATCGAGAGCCCTAGAAATAATGACTAGGCCATCGCGGAGCTCGACGCGGACCTGGCGGTCTCTGAAGGTAGTGTTTCTGTGGCGTATGGTACACACTGGGGCAATGGTGCCATCAGCGGAAAACCAGTTGACCGCCTTGACTAGAGTAGAGGATGTAGAAAGCATGATACCAACGGAGGTGAGAATTGTATAGAAAAATGGATGGCGCCCTTCTTATATGGAGAGGGTCATAAACACGGGCCTCTTCACGGTACTTGAGCTGTTGAACATTGATCGGAAAAAGCCGTGATGCATCGCCTCCCAGTAGTTCCCCGAAGAGCAAGCGCAGAGAGCACACGTAGAGCTTGTGAGACAGGTGAGAGACCACAGCAAAGAGGGAACAATAACAAGAATGCAAGCAAGCGACGAGTATGATGACGGTTGGGAAACAAGATCAACTTTCTTCCCAAAATGGGAAGTCGCTACACTTGCTTCCAACCGTCAGGATTGGTCCGCTCTTCATGCGTCGTTCCTCGAGGTCTCTGCAAGCGGGGAGACAAAAGACACACTCGATAATTTTTGGGACGACAATCTACGTAGAAGTTACCAGAAACTGCGAACGCTGCCTGGGAGGATCCGGACAACTGGGGGCTCATTCTAAAGCGCTGGCCATTCCATTGTCGCGTCGGTCCCTCCCTTCCGCCGTCTGGAGTACCTTCTCTGCGACCCAGTCATGCTCTTCTTTAACCACATCCTCTTCACTCTGGTACCACTCAAAGATTGCTAACCCTACATCCTACCTCACCTTGGAGTGACTTCTGCGTCATGACCGACTCCCAACGCGGCATCAGTGCTCCCGGCTGCGCAGCTAGTAGCCTTCCGTGCCCCGATCTCTTTTAATGTGGCTTGCTATCTAATGTTTCTAGGTCTTCACGTTGATCATGGGCTTGAATTTTAGACTTGTGCCTCTTAATGGTGTGGTCTTGTTACTAAACCCACTCCTTGCGAGGTACGTTGTTCTTCAACTTTAAGGGCAATGCTGTGGCGTTGATGATTTGTACATAGTGTATATTACACTCTGTGATGGCAGCGTACTCCAAGTCTAAAAACGCTATTCACAAATCACTGTCAAGTTGATCAGCGATCCATACACGAATTGGAGGAAGATGGACCAACCCCAGTTAATGACTTAGACGCAGGTAGTGTCGGTGGGTTCGCCACAGCCGCACCTGAACTCGCAGCAGGACAAGCCCCCTGGGCAGCCACCACTGCAGGCACAGCTTGAGCTTTGGCGTGCTTGAAGCCTGCGCATGGATGAGAACACGTTTCATACCAAAAGACAATAATGGACGTACCCTTCAGCGGGGGTGGCAGCTGCAGATACGCCGGCGACGACGAGTGCGAAGAAGGCGATGAAGCAGGAGACGCGCATTGTTATATTATATTAATGAAGTGTGGCGGGTTGCTCGAGTAGTAGTGTCGAGATTGGTTGTTTGACTGAGGAGTCAGTTTCGATTCCTACAGCTTTTATACCTTTGCGAGGCGCCGGAGACGCGTTCGTGGCGGATAGTTTCATGCAAGCGCGAACGCTTGCATCGGAGCCAGTCGGTCCGAGTAGAGGATTCTGTCCGATATCTATACTAACGTCAACTTCGCAGGGATTGGGACAAGAGTACAATGGTTCAACCTGTACAACGTAGCCTATCATCGATGAATCTTCAAGTGCTATGCGAGAGCCACGATGGATGTTTGGATAGTACTTATCTGTAGTTCAATTCACTGTTTGCGAAGGGATTGCTACAAGTACAAGGACGCGTCTTCTGAAGGGACTCACACAAGTCCGTCATCGATCTTGTGCTACTGTGTCCGAGAGCCACGGTTGGTGGGATATCTATACTCCGCAAGGATTGGAGCAAGTCTACTGTAATAGTAAAAGAGCAACCCGTGAATCTAATAGTATTTAGGTCGTCGCGTCGGTCGATTATGGGCATTTTAGACTTATGCTTTGTAGACGCATGAACTGAGCTATAGATATCCGAGTCCAAACATCCACGGCGGCTCTCGGACACAGTAGCACAAGGGAATCCTTTCAGGACATTTTAGACTTGTGCCAATCCCTTTGCAAACGAGTGAACTGAACTACTACTTATAGATATTCAAACATCCGCTGTGGCTCTCGTATAGCACTTGAAGAGAGTCTGACGGGTTTGTACTCTTGTCCTAATCCCTACGCAGTTGACGTTAGTTAGAGATATTACCGAGGCCGAACAACCTAAGGGAATCCTCTACGACCGACTGGCTCCCATGCAAGCGAAGAGTGTACTTGTATAAAACACTGCCTATGGTTCCCAACTATCCGCTGGTCAAACGTATAAAAACCGTAGGATTCGAAACTATCATCCTCAGTCAACCAATCGCCACTACTACTCGAACAACTCTCTTCCGCCACACCTCATCAATACTACTATAATATAACAATGCGCATCTCGTCCTTCATCGCATTCCTCGCGCTCGTCGTCGCCGGCGTGTCTGTAGCTGAAGGGCACGTTCATTATTGTCTAAAGCATATTCTCATCCATATTCTTCTCTAGACTTCAAGCACGCCAAGGCTCAAGCTTCCCGGGGGGCATGTCCTGCTGCGAGTTCAGGTGCGGCTGCGGTGAACCCACCGACACCACCTGCGTTTAAGCTATCGATTCGGGGTTGGTCCATCTTCCTCCACTGGCAATTCGTGCATGGATAACTAATCAACTTCACAGTGTTTTGTGAATAGCTTATTTAGACTTGGAGAACTCGTGTATAATATAACTCGCACGTACCGTTTTTGTGCTGTTATTGTAAATCACCAACGCCACATCATTTCCCTCACTGAAGGAAGAACAGGGTACCTCGAAAGGTCCGTGTATGGAATATTTAATCAACTTCACAGTATTTTGTAAATAACGTACGTACTTGACTCGCGTATATAACTAACTCCCGTCAAGACAGAACAACATCACTCTTTTTGTACTGTTAGTGTTACTCTAACCTATGTACAAATATGCACCAACGCGACATCACTGCCCTCATTAAAGAACAGCAGGAATGGAGGGAGACCACTCCATAAAGTATCTAAACGAGAACCATGACAAAAAAGAGGAGGAGGAGAAAAACTGTGTGCTACAAGAAAAACATTCCGTTGACAAACGAGATATACTGTATGAGATAGTGTGCTGACATCCAAACACTTAAAGTAAATGAGCGGGAACACTGGCAGAGCCATATCGTTAGAAGAACCGAAGCAAATAGTCCCCGCTAACATTCGCCGAGGAACTTGTTCTTCGGTATTGGCTGCTTATAGTCATCTACCCATGTCGTCAGATTCGGGTTCGAGTACGCCTCAATATACCTAAACACCAGTCAGTCAGCACCACACAATCACGCATGCGGTAATACGCACTCCTCAATATACGCCTTCGTGGGGAAATCTTCCGGATCGCAGCCAACATTGATGGAACCCTTGGGCTGGTACACACGCACATAGTCGATGCTCATCCGCGTCGGGAACGTAAGATGCTCAAGATCGACAGTACCAAAGTTCGTCGACATGCCCAAGTTGGCAATGATATACTGCCGCCACATGTGAGCGATCCATCGGTAAACTGCGCTACGACCGCAGGCAACTCACCATGGGTTCCTGAGGAACGGGCCGTGCTCCAATCTCAACACGAGTATCAGCACCGGTACCAGGTCCTCTCATCGTCCACGCTGCCTTGCCATCGTTAATCCAGGTGATATACTAGAGTCCGAATTAGCACATCGAAAAATGAATACGAAAAGCGTGCCATACACCATCGTCGTAA
This sequence comes from Hymenopellis raphanipes, assembly GCA_036872995.1. Taxonomy (NCBI): domain Eukaryota; kingdom Fungi; phylum Basidiomycota; class Agaricomycetes; order Agaricales; family Physalacriaceae; genus Hymenopellis; species Hymenopellis raphanipes. The sequence goes on from JAYMDG010000001.1 coordinate 1,438,531, forward strand.
CCTGGAATTCCAAATATTAATAAGTTGCTGCGCTACTGCGATGGAGAATCTAAAGTACCTGGCTTATATTCGAATCCATAGATCGCATAGCATCCTGTATTCAACTCGTAACAGTCCTGATCTGCCCGCACATGTCAGGAAATCTGAACGGTCGACTGTCATCAAATTCTTACTCGTCGCGGACACAACAGACGTAGACTGCTGGAATGCACCACCCTTGTACGTGTTCAGCTCGGATTTAGTGGCGTCGTAGATGACCATGTTGTCATTTGTAGCATTGAACCATTCATAGGCGTAATTGAAAGGCTATGGAAAAGGTGAGTGAATTTTCGTCGAGCACAGGAACGTTACTTACAGCCCATTGACCAGACTGCGAGACGTGACCTTGATCATTCGATACCTGAGCTTCAAAAATATCGATTTCAGGCGCTGCCCGTCCGACAAATGTTCCGTCCGAGTGCATGGGCCCAGGATGTGATTCACCCGCGCAAGTACACCTTGATAACCTCTGACCGGGAAGGTAGGACAATGCACCGTCGTACGAAGGATCACCGTCAACAGTAGCCATCTCAGGTTGGCCTTTAACAGTCTGATTCTTGACTGTCCCGACGTCGCAAGAGTCATACGTGTACGGCCACTGGTGTCAAGGTCAGATATAAATCACGATATGCATCCTTCGAAAAGCCCTCACCGTGCCATCCAGACTTGCACCGTAACCAGCACGACCGAGGTTACCCATAGCCCAAACGGCAGGCCATAATCCGACAATGTTGTTAGTACCAGGCAAGATCACTGCAGTCTCGATCAGACCGCCAGTAAAGCAGAATTTGTTCCAAGTCGACATCATTCCTCCTTGGTAATGCAGATCGTGAGTCTCCTTCTGCGAGAGCGTTATCTGCAACGCGCCGCCTTTGGTAGTAATCGCAGCAGGGTCATACCACTCCATGTTGTTGGTTCCCCAGTAATGGAGGTCGACGGCTTCCCAATACGGATCATCGCCAGGATAGAACGTCCGTCCGTCAACATTGAACTCGTCGCTGAAGACGAGCTGCAGCTCTTCGCTATTCTCATAGCCCGCTTTCGTGTATGCATCTTGTGGTGTGTCGACATCTATTAGACCGAAATTACCTGGTATGCTGGGCACCTGGGAGACCGATCAATTTGGCGCATCAGAAGGTGCGAACACATGGTCGTACCTGTCCGCTAGCATTGATGCCCCCCAGGTTGAAACCGCCTTGTGTCGTGAGTGTTACTTGTGTGAAGTAACTTATAATGGGGTATCCAGCACTAAATATACGCAGGATTATTAGCGACCAAAGTTGATAGGAATGGAAGAACGCACAAAAGAGTGACTAGGCCTAAGCCAAGGATAACGATGCAACCGAGGTTGGTGAGACCTCTGTAGGTGAAGACGGTTCCGCCTGCATCGTTCTTTCTGTCCCGCCGCGGGTCGGGGTTGTGGAGGTAGTCGTCCGGCTCAGGATGATTCGGGGAGAGGTCTGCGCCCCAGGACGCGGGATCCGCTGACAGTGAGAACTAGAGATACAGAAATGCTGTCAGACAAGCTTGTCGCTATGAGGAAAAGCAGTATAGTATACCTTGTCCGAGATAGAAGGAGCAATGGAGGGTCGGCCACTGCCGGTCTGGTAAGGCCCGTCGTTCTTCTGCCGCGACGTCAGATAGTCGCCCAAGAGAGTCAAGAAAGGCTGCCAAGACGTACCAAGGACGCATTGCTCGACACGGAGCGCATGCTGGGGGCGCCAAGGCTGGCGGTGGACTGGTTGGGCAGGAGATGCATCGTCGAGGGCGACATTGCCTGTTTCTGGTAAGGGCGGTTGGCGGAGGACGCCATGGTGGTGGTGGAAAAGAAAGAAGGGCTCGCAGCAGCAAGAAGGGCGGGAAGGAAGGAAAGAGCGGCGGGAGAGAGAAGCAGTATAATACTCAATAATATTAAGGAGAACAACGGCTTGTCAACCGTGATGCATAAACTCCACTCAACCCCTTTTGGTTATCTATCTATTTAGGGTTAGGGTTCCCTGCACCCTCCAACAGTCCAAGTAACCCGCCCCGTGGTCCATCTCCTGTCTCAGCATCTGCCTGTACCATTGCCCGCTCAACTCGTGGTATACCGGGCCCTTCACTCTCTGCGTCCATCTCACTCTCACCATTCAGCTCGGCGGCTCGTTTGAGGCGGTTGTACACCTGTTTGTTCGCCTCTGTCAGTGCTGCGGTTCCTTGACGATCCTCTGCAACGGTAGTCAACAGGGTAGACTTGATATCTCTGTAACGCTGCAACAAATCGGTAGGATCTTCAACCAGAAGACGATGCGTAGTAGGCGCTCCCTCTTCAGACGAGGACGGCACACCGGTCTGCTCCAACCATTGGCCCAAGCTATCGACTGCCTGCTGTGATTTTTGTACGCGATCAGCTTTCGACGGTCGACCTTTCTTCTTGGGCGCATCTGAGGTGTCGCGCGCAATCACCTCGCGGGGCAGAACACGGGGATACTGGGTGCCAAGATTGGCGTCAGGAATGATATAGAACACATTGGCGTCGACGAGGAGTCGTGTGATGTTGATGGCAGCAGCTCGCAAGGAAGTTTCAAACGCGTCTGATAAAGAGAAGAGTGCCCTGTATTGATCTGAACAATGTCATGTCAAGGAAATCCATTCAGCAATCATTGGAGCGTACCTCGTGGTATTGGAATGTGTTCAATCGCATGCAGAGGTGGAGCACCAGATGGCTGGGTATTGAGAAAAGTATACAGAGCAAAGAGAGATACGAGTCGCGCCATGGGTTGCGCAGCAGTAAGAGCGTGTTCTAACCACAGCGTCAATAACAAGAACATCCAAAAAACCAAAAATATACCAAGGAACAATCGACATGTAATTTGCAGAAACATATCCCGAGCTCGAGCATCAAAGACCTTGAAATGCAGCCACTGCCATCCCATCGCGCACCAGACAGTCTTGAACAACGTAAAAGGCTTGTTCTTCTCTTCAGACTCAGCATATTCGCTCTCAAAAGTCTTGACCAGCGCATCAATATCACTCTTCATAGTCTCCACATAGCACGACGACGTGAAATACGCAGGCTGCAGCAGAATCTTGCCCACTTGCGATGTCGGCACCAGAGACATGACGAGAGCCAGGAAAGGAATACGGTCCACATTCGGAAACTCAATTTTTTGCGGCGCGTCGATCACGTGGCATCAACGCTTCTTCACCTCGATCCACCATGTCGCTATTCCAGCGTCGCGGTAGCGCCCAATGTTTCTTCTGCCATTCCACAATACCGGCTCCTCGCGATTACTCTAATTTCCGCTGTCCACAATGCACCTGCTGGAATCGATACGATGCTCATGGCGAGATACTTTCGTGGGAGCCTGCAATGCAGGACGAGTCCTTGAACAAGCGATCTTTCTCGAAACGCGGTACGTATTGGATTCTATTGATTTCGTTAACTAATTCTCTCGCAGGCTCTCCCAGCAAGGAGCGCCTACCAACGATGTACGGCAAGGGACCATTCTGTCATACTTGCCAGACTAACCAAATGCTGTTGGTCAACCTCCTCTCAAACTATCTCCCCGATCCAAGCGTGAGTACCCATCTATCTGCCATAATTATGATCCTCAACATGCCGCAGAGTCCGGAATACGAACGACGAGAAGCCATGCTTCCAGAGTATCGGGAATCTCTACACGTCCGGTACCCTCCCGTCTGCAACAACTGTCTGCCAGCAGTAGAAGAAGCGATACTAGACAAAGAGAAGATGGCGCGAACCAATGCACTCGGGAGCTGGCTGAAAGAGACGAAAGGGAAAGAACGGACACGTCGCGTTTCGGGACCTACGAAGGCCAAGGAAAAGCTACCGGTCAAGTTGCTTTTGTGGCGTATACGAGGTTGTATGTGGGCTATTACGTTTACTATCGCCATAGCGGGATACACTACTCGTGCGTGTTTTCTGTTCTTACGTGTTCGTCAATCTGACGAAAGGCTGTATAGGATTGCTCGAGTACTCGTTGCCGCTGCCGTACATGTCTGGATCGTTATTTCTACCATTCCTCGCCGTCCTATCTCTTTTCTGGACCTTCTGGGACCCCACTTACGCGTCACTACATCGTGCACGCAGAGAAGGGCGCGATGTCCGTTTACGAGGGAAGCGTAAATATATTGTAAGAGTGCTTCTGCCACGCGGTTCCTCTACTAACCTATCAATAGGCATTACAAGCAATATCCTGGTTATTGCGCGTTATCAGCGCCGTTGCAATAACATTAATAAGGTATCGACCTCACCTCGACTACCTCCATCTATCACAGACACCCAACTCTTTACGAACGCGTGTCTATTTCACATCATGTCTAGTCACAGAATTATCTGTTCGTCTCCTCGTTCCTTACTTTCCTCTTTTCTGACCAACGCCACAGATATTCATCTCATCTTGGTTCGTCCTACAACTCTCACAACCCCCGCCATCCGGCTTCTCGACTCCACAATCGTCTCTTCGCGCGCCGGAACACCAGCCTCACGCGCCGCGTCCCCTCTCAGTCCACCTCCCGTCGCAGACAACGACCTCTTCGCCTCGCTCACGCTCTCCTCCAAACCCGTCGTCTCCAAACCGCCGATATTTGGCGTTCCCTCCCTCCAACCACAACCACAGCCACAACCACCTCAGCCAGACATGGACGCGATGGACTGGACACCCACAAGCGGCGGCCCCGCACCCCCTCCGAAACCCCAACCCCAGCCCCAATCTGACAGCTCGAGCTTCTGGCTCCGGCCGCAGCGCTTCTTCGCGCCAGAGAACCCCACAGGTCTCGAGGGCCTCTTTGAGCGCACCCGCTTAGGAGGAGAAGGCGACGATGTCACGATGAGAGACGCATCGACTCAGGAGGCCAGCAACACCATCGTGCATCTGTGGAGCTGGTGGTGGGTTTACGCGCTCTCGATCCTCCCCGTGACGCTCCTCCTGCTATTTCAGCGCTTCTTCTTCTGGCGCAGCAGCTTCCCTGTAGACACGTCCGTCGTAGATTTAAATTACCCATCATCGGTAGAATCAGAACCACTGTTATAACGCGCGCGCCACCTGTCCTGTACATGTTACAATCAAATGCACCGATTGAATTCTCTATAGACGTCTATGCACACCCCCCGCTTCGATCTGTAAAATGACTTGACGAAACTACGAAGCAGGGGGGGTAACATGACAAGAAAGGTATCCGACAAAACACTAAAAAGAAAATCTTGTCGTCCGCGAAACAAAAAAAAAGATGTGTAGTATCGACAGAAAGAAAAAAAAGTGGGGTGTAGGCCGTAAAAACAAGAAGAACAAAAAACGAGAATGTCCAGCGGCGTAAGATTATATAGATAGTATAGAGATCGGCGTGTTGTAAAAGATAGGGCGTGGAAGGGACCGACGATATCGATACATGGCGGGTTGGGGGGAACATTCAAACTCATATACCTATACCTCTCTCTCTAATATCTACCAGCAGGGTTACCGCCAGCGTTATAATCATACGCATCCGTCGCGCCGTACCCCGTCTGATGGTGGATCGGCACACCAACATCATACGCAGGGCGCGTCATACTCGGGCCACGCGCGAGCTCCGCCATCGGCGGCTGCGGCGTCGCCCCGCGGTTGATGCTCGGCCCGCGATTGAGGTCCGCATAATCGCCGTAGCCAGTGTTGTACGCCACGTTCGCGCCAGCCGTAAAGTCGTGGTCGGGTATAGGCTGCAGCTGGGGCGCACCACCGTGTCCCGCGTCAGATCCATTCGGCGAACCATAGCCCGCGTGGTTGGCACCAGAGTGGAAGGACGAGGTATCAGAGGTGCCGCGGCGGTGGGAGCCAGGGACAGAGGGGCCATCAGAGTCGTTGGTCGGCTGCCAGTCAATGGGGTTAAGACGCCTGTCGAACTTCTCTGAACGTGCGAGCTTCCACTTGCGGAAGATGGTCCAGAGAACGATTACGAAACCGATGGAGGCAGCGACTGCAATAATCACTGTCAGGGCGGTCCCTGACGAGGAGGACGTTGTGCCGGTCTGCTCGGCGTTGGAAGACGCTGAGGCACTGGCTACGGCATCGACAGAGACGGTCTTGGTGCCAGCGGTGTGGGATTCAGCAGTGTCATCTACCTGCGACGGCGTAGCCACGTTAACGGTGGGCTGCGGGGTAGTGGCAGACGAGGTGGTGGACGTGGTGGACGTGGTGGAGATGGTCGACGAGGAGCTGGAGCTCGGGGACGAAGTCAAGTCCTGAAACCGATTACTTTTAAATCATATAAAAATTGTATGAAAGAATATGGCCTACAGAAATTATGGCGGATAGTAGATTGGAGGTCGTACTGGAAGAAGAGGAGGACGAGGACGAGGAAGAAGACGAGGAGGTGGTGGTAGAGGTGGAGCGCGGGGCTGAAGTCGTCTGCTGGGAGGACGATCCCGCTCCCGACGCACTGGCAGAGTTGCCGGCACTGTTGCCGCCGCCATTATTAGCAGCACCGCCACCACCGTTTGTCTGTGGGGCGCGCTTGCGAATGAAGCGGTTTAGGTTGGCATGGTCGCGTTTAGCAACAGGCTGACGAGCATACCCCTTTGCCTCTACTGATTGAATGAGGGCGAGGGCGAGGAGAAGGAGAGTAACGAATGTGAGTGTGGTCTTGAGTGATTTTAACATGGCGTCAACGCTGTGCTTTGAGCGTTGGTAGTGACAGTCGTGAACGCAGGGGAGCAAGCGAAGGGATGGAACCAGCCGAGGTGAGAGTCGGAAACAAACAAACTGTTGATCGAAACACATTATTGCTTGACGACCGTACCAAACAAATTTGCACTGCTTCACTATCGACAGGCATCTTGACGTGGCCCGACACCCTGTACTGCTGTAAAATACTCGAAATGCCCCCCAGAAATCCCTCTCAACTCGCCAGGTCTCTTTGCCAAGGTTACCGCCCTACCTCAAGTTGCAACCCTGAAACCCTTGACACGTTATCTCGATTTCATTTACTGCTCGGCCGACTTGAAAAAGGCTTTCAGACACGAAGCTTGGACTGGAAGGCATTCAAAAAGTCTTGAAGACGTTACAAGAACATAACGATACCAGGAACTGTTCAAAATAGAATCCTTATATCCAACGTGGCGTTCCTCATCAAGCACGCTAAAATTAACCTACAATTACACCTTCCATCCATCCATCCATCCATCCATCCATCCATCCATCCATTACCCAATCTCTCATTCATTAACTTAACATGTCCTTGGTATAAAGTAGAATTAAAGCATAGTAGTACCAAAACTGAATACAAGAGCCCATCAATTATGGCTCGTCAACGACCAACTATCCAGCGCCACAGACGACGGCGTCACAAAACTAACTCCACCATCCCACTGCGGGTTAAACAGCACCTCAATCGTATGCGACCCAGCCTCAAGCTCTATAATCACGATCGTAATGCCCGGGTTGTCCTGGTCCGCAACAGGCGGCGTCGGGTCCGTGCTCAGGCGCACAGCGTCAGTGGTCGTGAACGACGCGCCGCTCGGGCTCAGAATGGTCATTTCCAGCTTCTTCCCATCCCGCTCGAGCGTAGCCGTCGACCCGCTCGTAGTCACAGTCGCGTTCGTGTGCATACGCCACTGGATTGAAGCCGACGCGTCAACCTCATCCTGGATAAGCACTTGCTTGCGTCCGTTAAGAAGGCGAACACCACGCTTCACCGACGTACTAAAATAGAAGAGTTTTAAAAAAGCGACCAGACAATAAAACGAATACCACTCACGCATCAAAGTACGCCGACGTCAAATCCGCAACCCAGAACGCCGTATCAGTCTTATCCACCGAAAACACCGTGCTCGATCCCTGCTTAGTCCCAGACGACCCAGACTTGAGAATCTTCGGCGCAGCAGCAACATCCTGGTTCGCAGCATTAATCAACAACGTGCTCTGCCCCTCCGTCCTCTTCCTAAAATACAACCACCGGTCGCTCGTCTGCGTATCGTTGCTGAAATAATTCGTAGACCGGTAATCACCAGAGCCATACTCCCCAGCCCACCGCGTCCCGAGCGCATCCAGGACAAAGTCGCCGCAGTCCAAATCATTGTGCGTCTGGAGACCCTGGTTCTTGCCTGCCTTCATAGCAACGAACAAAGCATTCTGGTCCGTCCAGCTGCTCCGCATGGACGCCCACTGGTCGAGGTCCGCGTCAAAGAACATATCGAGCGCCTTGCCATTCCAGTACGCGCCAGTAACAGTCGGGTTATACCAGAACATGCTGAACGGCTCCGCAGCATCCGCCTGCTCGCGCTGGAAGAGCGTATAGGTCGGCTGGTCATACTGCGCGCCATAGAACAAGACAGAGTTGGCAGTCGAGGAGAACTTGTTCGGGCCGTGGTCGCCCCAGTCAAACTTGGACGTCGGTCCGTAGTTGTACATGTGGAAATCGCCTGTCTTGTAAAAGTTGGCGTTGGTGTCCAGCATGCCCAGCGCCGACCCCGTAGCGGTAATCAGAGAGGCCGACATCTCGGCATGACCAGTGGTGCCAAAGTACCAATAGTTGGCAGTTTCCTTCCATGTGCCATCGTCCGAGACAGCGTATACACAATTCTGGAGCGCGTTGTCGACGGTGAGACCCAACAATGTCGCGGCATTGCCCGTCGTATCCTCGTCAAGGATGGCCAGCGACGCCAACGTCAAACCGCCGTTACACACGCAGTTCCAGTTACCAGTGGTGTTCTTCTGCCACCAGCCGTAGTAGTTGGTGGAGTCTGTATATGTGGAAACACCGGGACCCAGAGCGTACAAATTCAGCGTGTACCGCATCTGACTCTTTTGCTCATCAGTGAGAACGTCAAAGAGCCAGTCATACGCAATGGCAAATGCAGCAGCAAATTCGGCTGTATCCAAGAAATGGGCATTGTTCCACTTGTCTTCGGTCGGACCAAACGTAGTCGTGCCATTCCCAGCAGCATTCTAAACGTCGATACTTGAGAAAAGGGACGAAATCACAACAGAAAGTACTTACCTGCACTTCGAGCCACGCCCTATCAGCCCACTTGGTATCGTTCGTCATGCGATACACATAACAAAAGGCCTTGATCCTCATCTTAACTTCACGCGCATTATCCAGAATCCCACTGTCGCCATCCATAACATAGGCGACCGGGTCCGCGCTGTAGTAGTCCGAGGCATTTCCGAAAATAGTTGCGTTCCACCCAGTCAGGTAGGGATCGTTTTTAATGAGAGTGGGAAGCGCCTCCCACATATAGGCAGGCGCGATAAGCCGGGGGTGCTCTGATCGCAGCGATGTAACACTGGGGTTCGACGGCTTCCATGGGTCGCTGGGCCACGCCAGTTTGCTATCAGAGGTGGAGACAAACGTGGGCACCGTGTACGCAGCTGCGTTGGTCTAGATTCCATTTTTTTGTGTCAGCCCTCGACGAAATTTCCAAGAAAAATAAAACATACGGTGGAGGGGTATATGGGGACCATGAATTCGCTGTCTGTGGCCGTGGCATAGCGGCCAATTCCTTCCTTGACGCTGACGACGTCGCTAGGGTTGGAGGAAGACGCGCCGCCGCTCGTCGACGAGCTGTCGTCGCTCGACTTGGAAGACCTGGACCCAAGAATGCCGCCAACGACGGCGCCGGCGATGACAATGACGGCGACGGGAATGCCATACTTGACCCAGTTGCTGGTGCCCTTCTTCTGTTGGGGTACTGGTGCGATGTAGCCAGTAGATTGGCTGTAATAGGGATCGCCCGCGCCATACGGGCTGCTGCCGTTGTCGTGAATAGTATTGTAGTTGACCATCCTGCCAACTTAGGAGGAGGTGAAAGAAAAGGAGAGGCGCAGACTGCGGTAGTCTAGTGTGAAGAAAGACGAAAAGTCTTCAAATGATAGGTTTACAACGAAAAGGTAACGGTAGCAATTGATGGAACGGAGCAATATGTCCTTCCTCGTGGCGTGGGAAGTGCACGCGCCCAGCCAGTCTTGCAACAGTCTCGTCCCGCCTCTGCTAAATGAAAAATCCGCAGCTAAGTATATCTCAAGCTCTATATTTATCCAAGCGTACAGCTCGCATCGTGTCTACGAAAATCATCGCGCATCTTACGTTACAATACCAACAACAACTCGTCATCTCAGCGATTCAACCCACCGTTCAAACACCTCCTTGCCAAGGAAATCCGCAAGTTGAAAGGACTCTGGAGAAAACAAAAATATACCAACACTGCGCGCTGAGCAATCTCACGCTGGCTCGGAACTGTTCTTATTTTAGTTGAAGAAACGCCATCAGTCAGCCTGATGGAAACCAGCGAATGCAGTCAAGTTCATTTCGTTGCGTTTCTTGAGTTACTCTCGTACAAACACAGCGGCTGCACCCATCCCAGTTCCTACAAGAGAATGAATGTTAGCATGTTGTTCGACGAAGAGATCGTTGACGTACCAATACACATGGAAGTAACGAGAATCTAAATAGATCAGTCTATGAATATGAGGTAAGAGAACGACAGTCACCTTTCCCTGCCGTCGTCCAAGCTCGTTCAAGCCCGTCGCTATCTGACGAGCACCGGTACAGCGTAAAGAGAGTACGTCAGGCGGAATTTCAGCATTCTGAGAATCGACTTATCTAGTGGATGCCCAAGAGCGATAGCTCCTCCGTTGACGTTTACCTGGCGGACGGGTCAATGAAAATACGTTCAATTTCGTGTGGTATACCTTTTCACTAGAGAAGCATTAGACCAAAAACTGGTCAGGATATTTAAAGGACGTACTGCGGAAGCCCCAGGGCGCGCATGACATAGACGCACTGAGAAGCGAACGCTTCGTTGATCTAGTTTCTGTCAGCACAATAATCTTAGAACACCACAAACAATAATACCTCATACAAATCGACATCGTCCTGGCTTAGACCACAGCTCTTCAAAGCCATAGGGATCGCATACAACGGACCAATCCCCATGATACGCGGAGGAAGACCTAAATCATGTAAGAAAACGCCGCTAGTTGTATTGAAAGACATACCAGCCACCGAGGTTGTGATATGCTTCCCAATAATGGTCAGTCCCAATTCCTCAGCCTTCCGGCGTGTCATCATCAACACAGCAGCGGCACCATCCGTAATCTGACTCGCATTACCCCCAGTCGTCGTTGACCTACCCCACTGAGGGAACGCAGGCTTGATCTTGCCCAAGGTTTCCTTGGTAGTGCCAAGTCGAATGCCGTCGTCCTTGTTCACGACGACCTGCTTGCGTTCCCCAGAAGCGTCCTTTTGATAGACAGTGAACGGTACAATCTCGTTCTCGAAATACCCGGCCTTTTGAGCGCGTTCGGCGCGTTGGAACGATTCAGCTGCGAACGCGTCTTGTTCTTCACGAGAAACATTAAATTCGTCCGCGACATTCTCACTGGTCCAACCCATAGGCTTGGGACAGTCGGCTGATGCGGGATTGCATGAAATAAGATCACTTTGCTTTGGGCCGCCATTATCAGGGCTATATGCGCGTTATTGGAGGATGCCATGATAGCCGGGGGAGAGAGGGACATACTTCTCCGACATACTCTCAACACCTAATGCAAGGCCTATTTCGATTTGGCCGCTGCGTATCTGATTGGCGATAGTCGTGACAGCCATAAGACCACTGGAGCAGAAGCGGTTTATGGTTTGGACGGGAACAGAGTCGGGGAATCCGGCGGCTAGCATAGCAGCTCGAGCATGGTACATTTCATCTGGAGCGAGCACGTTTCCGACACAGATGTCTCCAACGAGCGCAGGATCGAGGTGAGAGTGGGTTATCACTTGCTGTGGGGATATTCAGAGGTCATGGCTCAAGTTCCGGACGCATACTATATATTCACCTTGAACATCTCCAGCATGAGTTCATCGGTCCTTCCTTAGTATAAGGACACGATATAGGATCGTTTGAGTGGGAAACGGACCTTGCATCCTTGAAACCGCCCTTCCTAGACTTGCACAGCGGCGAGCGAATGGCGAGGGTAATGACAACGTCATCGGGATTCTTGGTAGTGAGAGCGGCGACGCCTTGAGGAGCATAGAGATGGGATGCTATCTCTTTGACGCGCTGCATAGTATTCGGCAGGAACGTTCGATGGGCAGCCATTTCGAAGGGATTAAGTACAAGTAGCAGCGGGTAGGTCGGTCGGCTATTTTGACTGGGGTCCGTGGAAAGCCGTGATGTCTTGACACGGCATCTACGGCAGTCCGTCCCTCTCGCGTCGCGCGTCTGACGCGTTCCTTTCTCAGTTCTGCTTAACCTGATTCTGATTATTTCGTTCTACCTCCACATGAGTGTCTCCAAAGTCCCGCTAACAACAGCGGTTCAAGTTATGGTCTCGCAGATGATGGGTATTTTGGCTGAAGAGATAGCGATATCGATGAAAATATCGTTCCGTAGAGATTGCGGGAAGCAGTAAGGAAGACAGGTCGAGATAGCAGAAACAGCTACACAGCCCTCAATGCATTGCGGCTTCCCATGGACCCCATCAGAGTCGAAATAAATTTACCCGACCTACCTGACAGTTATGTAGCTGAAAGTATTACTGTACGTTCTCGACGCATGTGCGAGGGTAGAGATAAGCTTGTTCTCAAGCGTTCAAACGTTCAAGTCTGCCAGTCTGCCTACATAGACTAGGCCGACACCATTCCAGAGCTCCGGCCGGTACGGCAACCTTTACATATACAATCACCTTCGTTGAATTTTGTGGTCAACGACGAACGCGACGCGCGTCGATACTGCTTTGATGCACGTGGTGGTCGACCAGTGAGTGACTTTGAAGCCGACGTCAACATTGAACAAGCCGACATGCGTCAGTCCTTACGTGCAATACTCCCTCTTTCTTCTCGTCCATCACGACAGATTCACCCGAGGTTATCCCGCTTTCATCCTAGACTGTACACTATGCCAGTCACTGTCATAGCAGCAAAGCCAGTAGAGGCTGTCGATGCAAGCAAATTCAGATATATAGGTGAGCGTCTTACACCCCTCTGTGTCTACTATTTGCCCATAATGCGCATAGATATCGCAGGTTCTTTAGGTTGCCTTGCTTTCAACTTCCTGATTCTCAAACGACGCCACAGTGAATCTCACAGATCCCGTATTCAGAGGATACCACCATGGACGACAAAAACATGAAGGTCTATAATACTTTGATTTGCCAACTTGACATCCTGATCCTAATCTACAGACGACTTTGAATCGATGCTTGACCGCGCTCGCGCTGCAGGCGTCAAATCCATGATCATCACTGGTGGCAGTCTTCACGAGTCAAGGGAGGCGCTGAAGCTTGCAGAGGACCACAGTATGTCGAACCCGGGAAAGGGTCATCTTCCACCTCTCAATACGCCACAGACCTCTACGCAACGATTGGATGCCACCCTACTCGCTCATCTGAATTCAATAAATTTCGCGGCGGCCCCGAGGCTTACCTTAAAGCGATGATCTCTTGGCTGAGCGAACCAAAGGTAAAGGACGCGCCGTTGCAGTGGGAGAATGTGGTTTAGGTGAGCTTCGACCATCACAATTAAGTATTATAGACCGCCTCTCATATTACACTTAGACTATGACCGCACACACTTTGCATCTCCCGAAGTCCAGAAGAAGCACTTCCGTTCGTATTGTCTAATGTCCATCCTTAGTCCCAGCATCGTCTTACACGAGGATTCCATAGGATCCCAACTAGCTCTAGCGAAAAAGTACAACTTGCCGTTGTTTCTGCATTCTCGATCTGCCCATCAAGACTTTGTGGCGATCTTACGCCAAGAAGGATTCGGAGAAGACGGCGGAAAAGCCGTTGGCGGTAAGGGTGGAGTTGTACACAGCTTCACAGGAACGGTAGAGGAGGCTAAAGAGCTTGTAAGCTCATTACGTCTACCTCGAGGCTCTAGAAAGCTGATCTGTTCGTAAAGATGGACATGGGCTTCCATATAGGGTTTGCGCCACACTATTTCGAGGAGCCGTAAGCTGATGTGTTGCGGCAGTGTGAACGGCTGCAGCCTGAAGACGGAAGCAAACCTCGCTACTGCAAAATCGATTCGTCCCGAGAAGATCATGATAGAGACAGGTATGTTTCAGCCTTTAGTGATACTTGAACTGAACCCGAACCGTTTATGTTGCCAGACGCGCCATGGTGTTCTATGACCTCCACGCATGCATCCAAGGCGCACCTTGACAGTCTACCAGCGACGCTGAGATCCTTGTACTTCCCGCCAGCAACCAAGCCAGAACAATTCGTACTCGGAAAGGCTGTCAAGGGGAGGAACGAGCCGACTGCCGTTGGTGGTGTGGCGTGGGTCATCCATCGGTTGAATAATGTTCCTTTTGAGAAGGTAACTGAGAAAGCTTGGAAGAACACCGTAGAGCTGTTCGGTTTAGATGAATTGAACTAACTGGTAGGCTCTACTCCTTCATCGTCAGGACCTTACTGATATGATTTCCAGGTGACATTTCACTGATAGTTCCGCGTCTGCACCCGCTGTCTTCCACATATCCGGTTGATACCCCTTGAATTATAGTTCGCATTCCTCGCATAACGAGTTCACGGCATAATGAAATTACGACTGCAGGTCCCTGGGCGTCTATGTTCTATTTCGGTTCAGATGGCTTTCAAGCAAGTTGCGGAAATGAGAATGGATGGACCTACATAAGCGAAAACGCAGCATCCACGACTCCTCTGTTGATTTGACCAAAATGCAGCTCGCACGGCAGCAACTCCTCTCTCTTCAGGACGAGCTTTTGGGCATTGAAGAAACTGCAGAAGAGATGACGCACATTAGGAACCGTGTCGATGCATTGCAAGAGATTTTTGTTACTCCGAAGAAACCAGTGGTTTGTCTTCGTTTTCTCACGTTACTTATCCGACAACTTGTATTTACACAGAAACTTGACTTCTCGAGTGCAGAGCTGCAGGATCTTGTAGATCTGGGAATAGAGCGACAGCTCTTGGTTATCGCTAAACCTGTCCTCGCTGAACGTTTGAATGCATTGAACTCAAGCGATCAGATTCACATCGAACGTCTGTGTGCAGAGATAACCCACATTTATCGTTTCGTTAGCATGCAAGTCAGTGAGTGGCCTACATATTTGTAGCCTCCCTCTGATATTGTCTAGTCCGCACCAGGTGCTAGAATGATTCTGGACGCTGTACTGTTGACTGTAGCTGAGCTTTCAGCCAATGGTGGTGCCCAGATGCCTGTTGCCATTTTCCCAGAAATGAGACTTGCTCCTGGTGACAGTGGCGTCCAGATCAGAAATCCGGCGACCAACTTTCAAGTGTGGCTCACTGGGAATGTGGACTATGGGATCTGTACGTATACTAACGAAGAGCAACGAGGTAAGCCTTCTATACGATTCGTATTGTTGACTTTATACTATGCTACTTAGGTCGGGTATTGAGGTCTGCGCTAGGCGATGTGATGAGGTTCTCCCGGAACCTCATCGTGTTAGTGCAAAGCAAGCGGGAAGAAGATAACAATCTGTACAACAGTATGCCAGAGGCCATTGCCCAGGCGGCCGCGTTGAGCGAAGCTACAGGGTGAATGAATTCCAACATCATGTCACCTACTGAACGACAGCTTACATGGTACTGGCAGGTCCACCGCAGTCCGCTTCTGCCTCTCAGACGGGCGGAATTGGATCTTCTCCCTTTTCACAAAGGATGCACAGGGACGGCGGGTTTGCTATGAGGCAGACATCTTCAGTTTTATTGAACCTAGGCCCGATCTGGAGCCGATTTTGCGACGTGATGTCTGGCAGATTGTTGAGTTGTTGTATCATTGGGTGAGTGCCGTGCTAGTACTGTATGTAAAGAGTTATTGAATGCTCTGGACTAGCTCGTGGCAAGCGACAATCCTCTACATGATCCTTTGTATAAGCTCAAAGACTATTGAACAATACGTTTAACCTGCATCTACAACGAGTCAACGACCCTGTGGACTTGTCGCGTTTTCAAGAACAAGGACGCTTTTCCATAAACAGAAATCATCAGGTCCAGTCCTTTCAGGGTGACAATGTATACAAATTCGGGCGCTCCCACGAGGCTAGCGCATCTTTTTCAGACATAGTGCTCAGATTTGGAATCATTGAGGGCGGGATCTCTGTCGCGCAGGACAATTGCGCCACTGGCGCTTACCTCCTTCGCATGACAGATCAAAAACCATAAGATGGGCAATTATTTAATTAAGCACCTGGAGCCCTGATCGTGCCCCACTCTTACATACTGCCTTCCACTACGTCCTCGTGTCTGGGGCAGCGTTCGACAGGCTGCATCACCTCGAGGCGCGGAACGAGAACAATTTTGAATGGCATTTGTAGCGCCTCTTGTTGCCGGCCACGGGACGAGTGATTGGACCCACTCAGGTATACAGATGCATACACACGCGGCCCATTGTTTTCGGAGGCATGAGGCAGACCCGTGGGTCCTGCTTCCCACAGACTTACCATATCGGGCCCACTGCCTTGTTCTCTTCTCGCTCTGTCTGTTACGTGTGCTTGGACACAGAAAACACTCACACAATACCGCGCGTGCAATCATGCAGTGCTGATCGGCTTGTTTAAAAAGTCCAACCATCAACTTGGTTCTCGTCTTCCATCTTGCTTCCGCACGAATAACGCGCTTCCTAGTGAGCGGGCTGCCTCTCTCTCTCCTTCATTCCATTCGTACTTACGTCTCACATAGATCTCTAGACGATATGACGACGATATCTATCATTCAGTCGAAACCCGAACATACGAGCTTCCCGCTGTATCTTCGCACTCCTCTCATGTCCTACGCACCAGTGCGCCACGTCAAACGAGCAGTTTTTCTTCCGCTCCCCATCTATTGCAATCGTCTCCCAAATGAACTTCTATCTCATATCTTTCTTCTCACTGCCGCTGACGAGCGCGACGCGTCGAGAGACCCATCTCTCTGCGTGCGATCCCTTGCCAGCGTGTGTAAGCGCTGGCGGGGGATAGCGCTCGACACCGGCAGACTCTGGACAAACATCCTCCTCACATTCCCCCAGTCCCCAGGCCAGCTCTCATACGCATCGACATGCATCCAGCGCTCCAGGCGCTACCCGCTTGACATCTACATGGATTTCCGCGATCCAGACTGGAACTGGGACGAGGACTCGCATCCCTTTGGTGCCGCCGACATGGAAGCCGTGCTGGGCGTGCTTCTCCCGCATGCGATGCGCTGGCGCTCCGTCGAGCTCCTCGCGGATACGTGGACACCGATCCATGCCTTTCTTTCCCACACCCGGGACGCGGCGGCGCCTATTCTTGAAACCCTCTCGCTGTCACGCTGCAATGCCTACTTCGCTGCCAAGGGCCAGACCTTTGAGCCGGCTGAATTGAAGGAACCCATTCCTCTGTTTGGGGGTCGCGTGCTTCCTTGCCTGAAGCGGGTGTCTCTGGTCGGCGTCCACGTCGACTGGGCCCGGTCCGCGCTGAGAGGCCTGCTCGACTTGGAGCTCAAGTACCACGCGAGCGATGTCATGCCGTCGCTTGAGGAGTTTGCTGACATGCTCTCAGCATGCCCTGACATAACGCATCTGTCCATCTTGGGCTGGGGTCCCCGTTTCGACGGGCTTCCCCGGGCTGTTATCCGCCTCTCCAAACTCACTCGCTTCGCGCTTGGCCTCGTCGACAACGAATACGCGATCGACCTTCTCTCCTGCATGTCGTTCCCGATGTTGGAGCAGCTAGCATTGGAGGACGTGTCGTCCATCTTAGATCCTGTGAACGAGCAGGATGTCACGCCCATTCTCGATCGCTTCCAGCTGCCAGCTGATGCAGGCGGTTTTGATATTCCATCTGACAAGGTGCAGATGTTGGAACTTCACAATGTCCACTCCAATCCCGCCGCGATCGAGCGCTTCCTGTGCTGCTTTTCCCTGGTCCACAAGATGGTTCTTTCTGAGCCTGGAGCAGATGTGTTGACCGCACTTCATCCTGACTCGGAGACGGCCTTGCAGGCTTGTCCCTCCTTGACCGAGTTGTCCTGTAGAGGCACTGATTCCATTGAGAAGCTTTTCGCTTTGGTGCTCGCTCGGACTCGAAGGAACGAGCCGGGTATCAAGCACCTTCAGAAGCTCCATATCGGCATCACACGCGACGACGGTGTTGAGGACAACCAGTGGTCGAAAATCCTTGACCTCAGCACCTGTGTTGATCTCAGCATCACGAATCTCTATGAAGACTAGAACCACACCATGAACTTGCGCTCATAATTGTAGAACACAAATCCTTCATGCCATCACATACCTCCATCTTCTCTGTAGCCTTATACTCGCATCTTCTTCGTCATTTCTATGCATACCATGTCGCACTGCTTTCCAACAGTTATCGAATCTATCTCACATTTATAGCACCTCATTAGCATCGTGTACCCATTATCAACCTATGCATTATCCTGACCGAATTATAGTTTAGACATCGATACCAGCATACCTCCATCCAAGGCGATTGTCGCGCCATTAACAAATGCACCTGCGGGACTGGCCAGATATAGAGCAGTCCCCGCAACATCCTCGGGCTTGCCAATTCGCTTCAAAGGTATGGACGCTGTTAGAACGTCTCCAACGTTCTCTAAAGTATGCGCAGTCACTGATTTGCATACGTTGTGAGTATGCGATTGGCCGAGAGAGATAAAGGAAACTTCACTTTTACTTGGGAACGGACCACATGCAATCGTATTGGACACAATGCCCTCGGGTCCAAGTCTACCACCGAGGTGGCGGCTTAGATGATGCAGCGCCGCTTTAGACGCGGAATACGCGTATGTTTCGTGTGCGGGGACGCCGAGGCCCTCTACTGAACCAATCTGAAACGGGCGTGATTAGTATGGGGAGGAGAAAACGCCAAAGCTGTATACTTGCATTTATTATGCGCGCGGGATCAGAGTACGTTTCACCGCTCTTGGACGTCTCTGCGGCTGCCCGGAGGAGAGGGAGCAATTTCTGCGTCAGCGTAAAGACGCGCTGGAGATTGAGCGTGATCACTTTTGTGAACGCCGCGTCCTATCAGAGAGATTGTTAACGCCGTAATAAACGGCAAGTCAAGTCAAATAGACTTGCAGGAAACTCGTCCAGCGTTTCTCCCCAGGCGGCGCCGGCGTTGTTGACGAGGACGTGCACCATCTTCTCTCTGGACGCCAGCTCCTTTGCCAGCCGTTCCACAGCGTCGAATTTGGCTAAATCGGCGGGGAGCGCGATACATGTGCCGGGACCAAGTGTATTCAGTTCAGCGGCCGTTGCATCGCAGTCCTTCGCGGACCGCGAGGAGATGTATACCTTGTGACGTGTCAAATCGAGGAAAGAGACAGCTGGCGAGTCAAAGAAACCTTGGCGCCATTCTTCACGAATCCTGTAGCAATCTGTGAACGTTGAGCGGCTCGTAAGGGTTATCTGAAAGTAGAGCACACCATCTTCCCGAGACCGCGGCTGCCACCTGTGACGACGACAACCTTTCCTTTGACGCTGAAAAGGTTTTCAACTTGGAACGAGGACGCAGACATGGTGAAGGGAGGAGAGAACGATTCCGATGAGCAGGACAGCCATTATATTCTTAGCCAAGGTTACTTTGATAGCCGACCTAGAGGTCACTCCGGCTCCGGTACATAATGTAACCGGGTGAACGAAGGATCGGCGGTCGCGTCCTGGTCGTGAGTGTAGCGAACGGTTGAGGGTAGAGCTCTAACGTAGTCATTGAGAGGAAGCTTGCTGGAGTTCTTGCGTAACGGGACCTCTTCCCCGGCTATGTCACTTCTTGGTAATTTTTACCACATTTTGGACGTTGACTTCAATACAACAGCAAATTTCTAAACTCGTCTAATTCGAATGCAATCACTGTGTTAATACGGTTAGACCATTACACTAGCTTCTCGGCAGCTGCAACTCCGGCTTTGCTGGCGAGGCCGGCAGCTTTGCCGTCGGGAATGCGCACGAAGGCAAGCCGTCCAGAGTCCTCGCCATCAAGTATGTAATAGCCCTTTCTCTCGAACTGGATAATGTCCCCTTTCTTTAATCCTCGCACGCTGCCATCCGCGACGGCCTCGCGTTTGAACTCCGTGACAGGTGTAATATAGTCCGCGAGTGTATCCTGTTCCTCCAGCCTTTTCTTCGTAATGAGATAGTCGTAGTCCAGAAGAACAACATCAGTGAGGGGGTGAGCAGACGTGGGTGTAGCAAGCCAGGTAACCTTTTTCTTCGTTTTCTGAAAGTCGCCTTCCAAGTGCAGATCCAAAACGAGGGAGGTGACGACATTGGATGACGAGCATTCGCGCGAACGAACGATGACATTCCCCCAATTCATAAAGGTTACCTGAGCTTGTCTATCAGTCTGATCCGGAGAAGAGCGGACATTGATAGACGAACCTCCTCGTTGATATCAAAGGACTTGGCATCTTCCTGTTCAATCAGAACAGTCGACGCATAAACAACCTCTTTCTCGCCAATAGCGGGATTTTTCTTGTGCTTGGGGTGCATCTTAACTTCATAGGCGGCTGGACCTCCAACTAGCGTGACGGAAACCCTGATTGACATACAAATCAGCGAAGTACAGGTATTGAATGAGAGGACAGACTTACATCCCCTCCGTCTCAATAGACCAGAATCGGGGAGCTATGGGGTCGATGACCTTTTTGTTGAGCGCCCATATGGAGTCCCATTCTAGGGAGACGACGGCTTGTGAGGGGCCCTGCGAGAGCATGAATTGACGCAACGCATCGACCGTCATGCCGCGGCGGCGAATGCCTATTTCACGGAATTGGGAAAAGGCATAATACTTGAAAGTAGCCCTTACCACGGACTGTAGGGAACCGCGGATCATCCCAGCCCCGCACCAAGCCTTGATCAACGAACCAATGAAGCTTGCGCTTGGAGAGAAGGGTGTATATAAAGTTCAACCGACTGCACAGTAAGCACATAGTAGGTCATTTGAGATGCCGTATACACACCTGAAATCCCAAATATGGACAGGTCGCAGGCCAAGTGCACTAATCATCCATAAATATTGGGCATTACGGTCACGATATTCGTTCGTCCTCAGTGCGTGCGTCACACCCTCAACAGAATCTACTACCGGACACGCAAAGTCATAGGTTGGGTAGATCTTCCACTTGTCACTTCGAGAGCAGGGATTAGCCAGTAGCATGAGTAGTTAAATCAAGAGTACACAAACCCAGCGCGGTGATGAGTCGCGACATTCGTCCTGTAGATAACGGGGTCGCGTATAGCCTTGTTCGGATCGTCCAGGCTAATCTTGGCTCGGATGCACCACCGCAATCCTTCCGCGGTGCCCAAACGCATTTCCTCAAACCGCGCAAGATTCTCCTCGATACTGGTGTCGCGCCTCTGAGAGGGGATTCCATGCCAACGCTCATGAGCCATGCGGGTGAGGTTGCCGTGCTGCTTGGATGGGCAAGAGCAAGGCAAGTTGGCGGGGTTGGTGTTGTCGGTATCATCAGCGTAAGCCTTACCATCGCGAATCATTTGCACGGCAAGGCTATATAGTCTGTCGAAATGATCTGAGGTATGAGTGACGGCGTCGCCCTCAATACCAAGGAGCCGGAGATCTTCGAGAATTGTCTCCTCAAACTCAGCCTATGGTACGCGAATGAGCGACCAATATATAATTACACGGTGACGATACTGACTCTTTCCTTTGTGGGATTGGTATCATCGAATCGAATGATTAGTTTGCCATCGTACATCTTGGCGAAATACTGATTCAACATAGCCGCCTTTGCATGTCCGATGTGCAGATAACCACTAGGTTCAGGAGGAAATCTGGTTACGACCTGTCCTTGGACAGCACCTTGAAGTCCCAGTGCGAATGAAGACGCAGTCTTCGAGCCGGAACGCGCCTTGTCGGCTTTCGCGTTTGTAAGTATTAGAAGCGCCGATTGAGCAGACGGTAGACTTTCGATATGGGAGAACCAGCGCAGTAGATGGCGCTGGCGCTGATTGTTTTTCAGAAGACCGAGAAGTTTGATAGAGCCTGATTGAACGATTAGAATTGAACAGCAAATAACAAATCCGACAAACCTTTAATCGCGCCCCAAACGGCCCAGTCGACGTAAGAAACATCGGGGCCCGCAAAGAACGTTCGAAACGCCAGATGATCATCGAGAGTATCCAGTGCCGCGACCAAGTCCTGGAAGGCCTCAATTCTCGGAAGAGTTGTGGCCAAGGTGAGGAACGATTCTCCCTGAGTCATTAGCCAAATAACAACCGGGAAAATCTGTACAACAAACCTTCGTGCTTGTAGCGTCGATGGCGTAGATTTTGGCTAAGGCATGTAGGAGCTCATGTTCAGAACTTGTAATTACTATATTGTTGTCGATTTCAAGCACGGGATCGGAAATGGAAGCATCGACGACAACGGTTGCAGTCTGAGAGTGAAGAGCGAATGCAGCAGCAGCGTACGGAAAAGCTGTCAATGAAGCAGTGATGCGTCCAGGTGCTGGAGTCATGATGGGGATGAATCTGACAGTGACTCTTACAAAAGTTCCCACGAAGGGACAATCCGATCAACCTTTCCTGCGCCTCGGACCAGTGTCTTGTGAATGCGTGTACACTTCGAGTCCTTAAGGGATAAAACTTCATCTCACATAAAATCTCTTCTCAGCTACAGCGCAGGTTGAATACACGTCCCAACTGCCTCGGCTCCGATAAACATTGTATGTAACTGCGGAGACGAGTGGGTCGCGTCGCGTCAATTCATACTAATGGTCACGGATTCGCGTTCCAATCAACGCAGATCCAGCAGATATCGCGTTTCTTTCAAACAAATTGCTTGATAATACAGTGAAATATAAATACACATCTAAGAATCCGGCGGGCTTTCGCTGAGTATAGAGCAATAATCACTACGAGGACTACCAGGCAATAGTGGCATCCTCTCACTCCGTTCCACCGAATTATTTCGGCGTTCGCGTTCCACAATGCTGTCATAATGTCAGTAAGAAGCGAACAAGAAAGAAAGACAAACAAAGTACCCTTTCATAATCGCGCTGGTGGTCATTCGCCTTGCTCTCCGCTTGTGTGTATTATCTTCGTACCGGTCCGTTTCGTCCACAATCTCTTCGCTGATTATCTCTTCAATTATATCTACTCAGTGAATTAGTCGAGGCCATTCGACCACCGCACCCAAAACGTACCTTCCAATGTGATAACACCAATTGCACCGCCAGCTATGCCTGGCGTTTTTGATATTAAAAGAAGATGAGCGCGTCCTACCTGACTTGAATGATATTCAGCCAACAGAACTAAATGGCGATTTCGCCAGTAGAATGCCCATACAAGTAGTCCAAGGCTTGGAAGCAGTTGATTGTTGGGTACGCTTCGGGAAGAATGGATAGCTGAAAGCTCGAAACAGGAAGCTCATGTGCAGGATCATAACTCAGTAACTGTAGGCTTCGTCACATTGATTTCACAGCGCTTCGAAAGGAAAAATACCAACCTTCTTGATGAGTAGTAACCCTATGAATGTCAACGGTTTTCCAGGCTCGTGGACTGGGAATCGTGAATAACCGCTTGTAATTCTGCAGATAGCGATGAGTAGTCGAAGAGTTGAGTTCTGAAGGGACGAACATCTTGTCGACGGTCGGATGATCTAGAATGGTATCGCTGCTAAGGGAGACTACATCCTGGGAAGCGGAATCACTCATCGGACTTGCAACTTCAGAAACAGTACGTACATGCATTGGGGTCATGATTTTTTCAACGCTTTTTGTGTTGAGTTCCAGTACGCCATTCAAGATGTTGATCTCGTCATCGCGGAGAGGCTCTTCACCTGTCCGGTGAAATTGGAGGAACGACTTGAGTTCAGCCTTTTTGTACGTATGTGTCTCATTCGACCCAAGAATAAGATCGAGCAGTTTCGCGATCGGCCACGCAATAGGAGCGAAGATCCACATGAGAACGAGAACGAAGGGGGCGCAAGTGGCGCCGATGGAAAGACCGTACCGAACGCTGACCGACTGAGGTATTATCCTGTATGGTCATCAGACAACCGCCCGCCATGGGAAATGAATTACCGCGTACTCTCTGATGAAAATGTTAGCGATAAACAATAAGACTAGATAGGTCGTGCACACACCCAAAAATAACTGTGACCGGTGAGGGACTTAGTGCGACATGTTTGTCCGGAGACACTCACCAATAGCCGTAGTAGATAATGCAACTGCAGCAAGACCACCTCCAATCTTCAGGCACATCAGTTGCAATTTCCGGTGCCTTCACGAAGAGCGGCGCACCACGCTGTCCAGAAAAATAGGAAGACTTTCGTTGACGATCTTGTCGGATGTGAGAGATAGATTTAGATGCGGTGGTACAAACATACAACGTTTCCCAATAGAAGAACCTGCTTCAAATCAGCCACGAGCTATCGCGAGTGAAAGGACACTCACCACAAGCACCCAATGTCGGCCTTTGTGCATTAACGCGAGTACTAGAACGCCAAGTTAAGACGCGTCAAATATACGTGACAGACGCCCTACCTCGCTTCGCATTGTCCTTTTCGCGCGGATCGTCCGAAGAGGCTGCCAGCACACGAAGATGTAGGTCGTCCAGTCCCATAAGCCCAAGAGTCAGACTAACAAATACTTTCAAGAAACCAATTGGAAACACCAATCGAAAACAACTCACCCAGCAAAAACCCCGCCAGCCAAAACTAAAGCAGCACTAATCACTAGCTTCCAGTAGTATTCGGGAGAGCCTGGCTCGGGGTAGTGCTTGTGAGACTTTAGCACTGTTAGTGTCTCCTTGGCGTATGGCAGAGCGAGCGCGCCCAAAGACTTTGACACCAGCAGAAAAGTCGAATATCTCATAACCAAGACCACGGTAAAAGGGAGGAGGCAGAATCAACAAGATGGTGGTAGACTTGGTTTAAGAAGTGCCTTTTCGGCTTGGCAAACATTCTAAATTTGGCGGTCGGTGGCATTTGAAATTTCTGGAAAAGGTCTACTCGTCCCCACTTTACGATAAAGCGTGAGTTAGCGCGCTTTACGCCGACATCTCGCGATGCCTGCGGGATTTTGGCTCTAAAAAATACCTTGGCGTCGCCAAAAACGCGCAGATAAAGGATGACATTAAGTATCAACGCAGAAGATACGAACAGTGTACGATAAAAAAATGTACCACTAGGCACGCCCAGCATCGAGAGGGAGATAAGATAGCATAAAGGACATTCGAAATCAATTTTGACTAACCTCCATCGTCAATTGAATACCCTCCTGCACCGTGACCTCTGGTTTGTAGCCCAGAATAGCTTTGGCTTTCCCGCAGTTGAACACCAGGGCGGAGGTAGCGAACGTCACAGTGTTGCGCGCAAACGTCGCCTCCCTCTTCCCCGCCATCCACGCAAAGAACCGCATGACCGCCGCCATGAGCAACGCTAACATCTTGTTCTTCCTCGGCGGCATCCCCGGAAACGTCTTGAATATCGCGTTGTAAAAGTCGCTTTGGAAATCCCAAAATGGCATCGGGTCGTCGTTGGTGATAATAAACGCCTCTCCAGCGACGCGGTCGGTCACGGTCGGATCGTCCAGCTTGTCAGCAGCTAGTACATGTCCCGTTGAAATTACAGCATCTGTGAAAATGCGAGTTTTTTGCCCAAATTCAGAAAAGGCGGTTCTTGTCCATCAGAGCTGATCTGGATAGCAAGCGTTAGAGTTGATCGCCTCAACCATAATAGTGCAATTTTGTGTGCCTCGGTGCAGATTTGAAGTGAGCAGGTGGGGCCATATAGATGTAGGTAGCTGTTCATGTCATAGAATTTTCAAAGAAATGTGATGAATCGCAGTCTTGCCCTCCATGATGCATGACCCGAAGCTAACAGAAAGAGCTAGTCAGTACTTACTACTACGCGCGCGTAAGATTCCGATTTGACAAAGCTCAACGCTTACAGAACGCGCATTTTCCTGTTCCGCTTCATTTTTGTCCGGACGATGTAGACTAACTGATGCGGAACTTGTGAGTCGATTGAATAAAGGACATGGCTCGCAAGTGGGTCGCATCGAGCTCGTCATGGCTGAGAGCAAAGTCGGCTTGTGTAAGAGGCGGATGCTCTCGGGACCAAGCGAGCTCGACTAAGTCCTATATTCCGTAAGAAAGTGGACCTAAAAGCGCGACATGGTGGTAAGAAAGCAAGAACGACTACTGTACGTAATGGGTCAGGCTCCCATAAGGGGAATGCCCCGTTACAGCTTGACGGGAAAATAGGCGTCGGCAATTGCCGATCAATCTGGCCTTCACGGACCACACATTGCTGGTCTGTGGAAAATTAAACAAGAACATTGGGAGAATGAACACCCACGCTTTGTCTAAGCGTTGCCATCTTCACCGCAACTTGTAGCTTGAAATTGTTGTGGTCATGGACTCATCATGGTCAGGAGAAAGATGATCGGCGCGCCAATTCCCAATTGATCGAAGGTTTTTCTCCTTCCTTCAACGTTACACTCCAAACCACTCTCGTTGGCGGCGCCGGCCGCTTCCGGTTGCGCCTCTTTCGACATTCCTTGACAGTGTCTGCACTCCGCCTCAATGGTCAACGTGTCAGGATTGACGACTCGAACTCCCATCTGGAGGGTTACCCCCGCATGATACTCACGACTTCTCTCAGTAACTCGCGCGCGGGGCGGCGCGCTGCCTTGCAGTCAGTCGAAATCGACGCGACACTAGCCCAACTGCCTCTCGTCTCAACGGATACACTCGTGGTGTCAAGTCGATTTGTATAGTTTAATCCTTGAATATACAGGATGGCCTTGCTTCCTTGTGCTCGACGTGAAGCAGATGTGAATGGACAATCACAGCAATCCATGGGCTATTTGCGTCTACCTGGCGCCGAAAGCTTTGACGATCACGTTGACGGAAATTGATCCTTCACAGCCCTTTAAACTGATACCACGATATAGCCCTTCACAGCTCCTTGACCTGATAGCACGATATGCCGCCTCGGACCTCGAAGAAACGATTCTCCTTTCGCCTCCCTTTTCAGACGTTAAAGTTGTCGAAAACTACAGCATCAGGCTCGTCCCATCCCTGCAACATCTGAACATCTCTGAACGTGTCTATAGCCTCACTACATGGATTGCAGGAGGTCTTGAAGGTTGTGAAAGAGGCTTCAGACATATTCATACCTCTAAAGTCCGCTGTTGGTGGGTTTCTTGCCTGCGTCGACGCCTACCAGGTACGCTTATTGCTTGCCGACTCGGAGTCACGATTGGTGTCTTAATCTTTATTCAGAAAACTGCCGCTAATCAGGAGGAAATGGAGAGGCTAATAAAGAGTATCGATGTCTTCGCATCACTGGTCGCAAGGAGGTTGGAGTGGCTACGCTCGACGGACGGCTCGCATCAGAGAACAGAAAAGCTGGCGAGGTATGTACTCGTGAACGCGGTCGGAGTAGCTGTTCATGATTTGCAGTGATTTAACGAATATTGTCAAAGACATCGAAGACCTGCAAGCTCGCGGATTCGCCGTGAGACTGGCTGGGAATTCTGTCGATGCGGGGAAGCTTGTTGCTGCGTATCAGCAGGCAATGGAGGTCTTGAACGCGTTCCAGGTGCGTGAAATGTTTGCCTTCAAACACCGGTTTGCTCATGATCCGAATTGTAGCTTGAGGTTGGTCTGGAGATCGAACGGAATGGGCAGGATATTCTAAATGTCTGTTCACGCCCCGTTATTCTACAATCATACTGATCGTATTCTAGGATGCCGTTATTCGTGATTTATGCCGCTCGCGCGACGCGTCGTTCCGTGCCGCCATCAAGACTGACATCGTCTTGCGTGGTCCATGCACGCCCGGCACTCGAGTCGAGATCCTCGATAAGATCATGGCTTGGGCTCGAGCCGACGACGCCGACTCTCCGTCTGTCTTCTGGCTCACTGGTCTCGCGGGAACAGGCAAAACCACTATTGCGTATACCATCTGCGAGCGCATGTGGGCCGACAACAAACCCCTAGCGTCCTTCTTCTGCTCCCGCCAGCTCGACAGCAAAGACTCACGACTCATTATTCCGACAATTTGTCGTAACCTCGCAGAATTATTCCGTTCATATGCGACTGAGCTTGTTCCTATACTACGAAAAGACTCCTTCCTCGCCGAAGCTCGGATCCATGAGCAGATTAACGGGTTTCTTGTTGCGCCATGGTCCGCCTCGCTTCCGGGGCGGAATGGTTTACCGGTACCAGTGGTTGTTATTGATGCTCTTGACGAAAGTGATGATGGCGTTGAATTCTTGAAGAACCTGCTGCGCGTTGTTGGAGACAGGAGCTTGACGGGAATCAAGTTTCTGGTCACCAGTCGCGCACAGCCAGAAATCGTCGACCTCTGCCATTCCTTCCCAGTACCAGCTGACATGATTTGTCGTCTGCATGAGGTACCATTGGTCGACGTGCAAGATGATATCACCAAATTTCTCGCTGAGAAGCTTCCAGCACTGCAAGACACCGACGAGTTCACACAACTCTCGCAGCGGGTAGGCGGACTATTCATCTCGGCTGCAACCGCTGTCAGGTTCATATCACCTCCGCGTCGTACACTATCCCAAGACGAGCAGCAGGCAAAGCTGAGGAAGCTACTGAAACCCGGGGTTACCAGCGGCACTCTGCTTCTCGATCAGCTTTACGAGCAGGTTCTCAGTACTGCCTTCGATGAGGAAGATGACGATTTCCTTCATCCCCGTCTTGATATTCTCCATACCGTTGTGTGTGCTCAAGAGCGCATTTCGATTCCGGTGATTTCTCAACTCCTTTCTTTGAATGAAGGCACCACGACGACATGCGTTAATTCTCTCCATTCAGTTCTCTACGTGTCGCCACTAGATCATCTTGTATCATGCTATCATGCATCGTTTCCAGAATTCATTCTGGATGCTCAGAGATCGCGGTTCACCGCTCCACTGTCGTTCACCAAAGTGAAATCACGCGAACTTCAAGTGTTTTGTGACAAGCCCGTCTTCGATGCCCGACTTGCCTACCACTGCTTTCGAATCATGGGATCTGAGCTGCACTTCAACATTTGCCATCTCCCATCCTCTTCCTTGCTCGACCGCGAGGTTGCCAATCTTGATAACCTTGTTCACACAAATATCAGCCCAGTCCTCCGATACGCAGCCTGCCATTGGGGTGAGCATATGCTCGCAGCGGATCGCACTGACAGGTCGTCCTTGCACAACGAGCTTAAAGCCTTCTTAATGAATGTTTTCTTATTTTGGCTGGAAGCGATGAATCTTATTGGATCTCAATCCCTTTGTTTCCCTCTCCTTCGATTTGCCCGTAGGTGGCTGAAACTTGAAGGTTCGCTCCTCTTCCAATCATTTGCCGATATTGTCTAATATTCCCTCAAAGCTGATAGTGACATATCTGCAGTGGTAGAAGATGCTGCTAGCTTCGCCACGTCATTTACAGGAAGTCCTACATCCCAATCAACTCCCCACCTCTATATCTCTTGTCTCAGTACCTGGCGCTCCTCGGCGCCAATCTCGAAAATATGGAAACCTCGCTTTAGCCGGCTGCCAGTGTTCTTGCCTGCACCCGATGACACTGCATCACTCCTTACCATTCCGACCTCAGCGGCAACTGTCGTCCTTTCGCCCGATGACTTGAAGCTTGCTTCCATAGGTGACCTCTCCATAGACCAACACATCCGAATCTGGGATTCTACGACGGGCGAACTACTCCAGGAGCTGGCGGGCAATACAGAATGGACTACATCTCTGTCTTTTTCTGATGATGGTTTATACATTGTTTCCGCTTCTATGGACATGTCCATCCGTATTTGGGATGCGTCAACTGGCGAGCAGTTGAGGGAACTTTTGGGACACACTGACTCTGTCGAGACTGTAGCTTTTTCTCATGACACTGAATATATTGTGTCCGGCTCCAATGACATGTCTGTACGCATATGGGCGCGAGAACCAAAAGTCGGTGGTCAGCTTAAGCGATTGGACGGCCATACCGATTGGGTCCGCTCTGTGGCGTTTTCGCATGACGATACACAAGTTGTCTCGTGCTCAAATGACAAAACTGTGCGGATTTGGGACGTGCACACGGGCCAGCAAGTGAGGGAGCTCACCGGCCACACCGACGAGATCTGGTCTGTCGCGTTCTCCCCATGCGGCCCACAGATTGTGTCTGGTTCCTCTGATAAGTCGATACGGATCTGGGATGCGTCCACGGGTCAGCAGCTGAAGCAGTTCAACCGCCACACTGGTTTTGTCGTCTCCGTTGCATTTTCTCGTGATGGGCAGAAAGTAGTTTCGGGATCAGTGGATAACACGATTCAGATATGGGATGTCGCGAAGGGGGAGATGTTGAAGGAGCTCACAGGCCACACCGATTACGTTCGGTCTGTGATGTTCTCCCATGATGATACTCGCGTTGTATCTGCTGCGGGCGACGATTCTATTCGTGTTTGGAATACGATGGTAAGCGAACGACCAGAAAAACTTCAAGGTCACACCCACCGAGTCCAGTGGGTAGCATTTTCTTCAGATGGCGAACGGGTCATTTCGTCGTCTCTGGATGAAACTATTCAGATATGGGATGCGACGACAGGTCGACAACTCCAAAAGTTCGATTATGCTGCCCATGACCTCCAATGTCCTAGACTAGCGCTATCTAGTGATGGTACAATAGCATGTTCCGCAGACGCAGACTATGGCGTTCCTCAACTTATTGGCATTCACATTTGGGACACAGCATCTGGAAAGCTGTTAACAGAACAGTATATCAGTGAGGGAGTGACATGCCTGTCATTTTCTCCTGACGGTACTCGCGTTACAACTGGCTTAATCACTGGATCCTTGATCATCTGGGATTCAAGGACGGGAGAGCAACTCCGAAATCTCAAGGGCCATACAATGTCTATCACATCTGTCGCTTTCTTCCCTGACAGCTTCCAACTTGTCTCTGGTTCTCGGGACAGGTCTATTCGGACCTGGGATATGAGGAACGGAGAGAATGTAAAAGTGCTCACAGGCCACACAGAAAGAGTCACATCTCTAGCGGTTTCTGTTGATGGCAAGCAAGTCATCTCTGGATCTGTGGATAAATCTGTCATGGTATGGGATGCGGAGACGGGCGAACGTTTGGCGGTCATTGACCTGGGTGTCTGTTCATGGGTGACTTCTGTTGCCTTTTCTCCGAGGGTCGAGCATCCACAAATTGTGGCCGGGCTAACTGATAATTCTGTTCGAGTCTGGGATGCGACAAAGGGTAAACTTGTAAAAGTACTTTGTGGACATACCCGTTGGGTCGAGTCTGTGGCATTCTCACCGGACGGAACGCGTATCGTCTCTGGCTCGGATGACACGTCGGTTCGCGTATGGCGAAATATAGAGGATCCTTCGCCGTGGCATGTCGATTCTGAAGGGTGGATTCGGTCGCGCGATGATTCACTTCGCCTTATGTGGCTTTCTAGGGAGCGGCATGATTTGCTCCTCGCACCGGAGGCTGTCGTGATCATGTCACGGAAGGGTTATTGCAAAGTCTCATTCGAGAACTGTCATGTTGGTGAAGACTGGTATAAATGCTATACACCGCCAAAGCTTGTACACGTAACCTCAACGTGATAGCCATTGCTGATCCGCATGTCACTGTCAAGTGTCAGTCACACGCGCCACAGCTGGATTCCAGGTTTGGGGACAAATAGGTCCATGGTGTCCCCAGAGTGGGCTGGCAAACAGGTAGCAGGACAGGTAGATCCATGCTCTTCATCCATCTGGGTACCCACCAGTATTTACACTGTTCTTCTGACTTCAATTTATGTTCACCACTCACACCAAAGGAATTTTTGAAAGTAGTCAATTCACAAGTACAGATAAACAACTACATAGTAGGCATAAAGAAAGTAAAGTAACAACACTAAGAGGATCACTGTGGGCAAAGGCGAGAAGGCGAGAGATGGTTACAAGTGCAATTACTAAGAATAGGATCGGATGGAAATCATCGGCGCCGTCGTCATGGCCGTGCACCACCGACCTCGTCTTCAGGTGTTGTGGTCCTCATCCTCACCTCGCACATCGTTGTCCTCCATCTGGTAGCACCGGGTTGCGCATGGCCGTCCTCGTCTTGGGCATCGTTACCCTCGGCGTGGTCGAGAATCGTTATCCTCGGCGTGTGAAGGACGTGTTGCGGGGCGGAGTTTCAATTCGGTCAAAATTAAACCAACATTCACGTGATGCCATCGTGATCAATTTGGGCTTGGTCACTTGGACGGAATCAGGCTTCAAATATTCATCGGTGGTAAGTAGATTCAATGATACGTAAGAATTCTATTTAAGAACAGTTTGATATCTGTAGTTTCCTCTGTGGCACTCTCAAAATGTCACTGCATGCTATTTTGGTTGGCAATGACATTCTACTGCTTTCACCATGTCTAACTGGATATAAGATTATTCTGATATATGGTTCCCATTCTCAGCCACGGCTGGCAGCCAGCTGGCGAGACGCACCTGTCAAATCGGCTGGCATTTACGTCGTTGATGGGCCGCACTCAGCTTCTTTGATTACTCGCGTCACACATGTCCGATCAATCTGGGATCCGCCTGTAACTACTTTGGCGGTGTAGTCCTTGATCGTATACAAGCTTATACTTACGCGTATACTAACCAAATGTCGATTTGTCTCTTCAGGTCCATATGGATCATCACCGATTCCTTTCCTTCCTTCTCTCCTTGACTTACCTCCTCGTGTAGTAAGTGATTCCTATTCATATTCCACCGCTCCTCCCCCGCCCTTCTCGATGCCGTCGTTGCCCAACGACCACCATCGAAATCGCGATACGTTCAAGAGTGTGATCGTGAAACTTATTTATATTGTCACGCCCATTGGATTTGCTACTGGCTCATTTCTCTATACGAAAACGCACTCACACTCATTTCCACCGAATCGGGAGAAGATGCTAGACAATAGCGTCCACTATGGGTTGCGACAACCTCTAAATCTCTCTCGCCCTAGAAGACACCCGCCTAACGAAAACCCCGAAACAAGTCACATAATAACGCAGGCAGAAACCACGCCCAGAGGAAGCCATACTATACATTACATACACGACTACTATACACACCACGACCCGTACAGATTCTGTGCCCCACCAGAATAAATTAAATCAATTAGACCCCGTTTGCTGGAGCCTAGGCCATGACAGCTGGTCCCGAGTTCGCAGCTGAAAGGAATAAAGCCTCGTGTAAGTGACAGTCTTTCATACCGACAACCATCATGCTCACCAATAGCTGCACCATTGTTGCCTCTGCGGCGTTGATTTCTACGCCTGGTAGAGGTATCGTTGTCCACACTGTTGTCGTCTTCGCCGCTCCGCTTCTTGCCTTTCTGATCTGAAATAATGAAGTGTCAGTGTCCTTAGCCTGTCATGTTAGACGCAAAACTTACTATCAGGAGCCTTGCGACCACGCTTCTTCTTGGAAGAGCTTGCCGCTGTATCATCGTCCTCGTCGTTCCCATTGGCATCATCTTCATCGTTGTTGGTAGCGTGACCTGAAAGAAAACCGTCAGTGTCGTTGTCCTCGTATGTTAGACAAGGTACTCACCAGCAGGAGCTTTCCGGCCGCGCTTCTTCTTGGAAGGGCCTGCAGCTGTATCGTCGTCTTCGTCCTTCTTGTTGGTGTCATCTTCATCGCCGTTGTTGCGATCTGAAAGGAAAACAATGAGTGTCGTTGTTCTTTGATGGTAGGTGTAGAGCTCACCAGCAGGAGCTTTACGTCCAGGGGTCTTCTTGGGAGGCTCTTCTGCCTTCTCCGCCTCCTCCTGCTCTTCATCATCATCACTTGCGCGTCTTTTCCCCTTTCCTTTGTCCTTTCGCTTCGGAGCAGCACGTTTGGCCTTCGGGGGAGCGGCAGCGCCTGCTGTCGCCTGAACTTGGACAGCGTCTGCGGTAGCTTGAGCAGCGATGGCTAGAATGTATGATGACTACTATGGAACACTCAAGGGAATGGATTAGAACTCACCGGCTATGCGAGAAGATCGTCGAGGACGAGGGTCCGTCGCGTTCGACGCATCTTGCGGAGGGACGGGGACTGCGTTGGCAGTCGGTTGATTGGTTTGTAGGCGTGAGCCTCCAGGCTGGTCAACCGATTGGCCAGAGGCGGCGTCGGTCTCTGGCGAGGTGCTCTGCGCGTTCGAGGCATCGGCGGACGTGCCAGGAGCGTCGGAGGTGGTGGCTTCGTTTGCTGAATTCCAATTAGTATCCATCCTGCAAGTAATGACGAGCAAAAAGGTGCGCACCATTATTCGCGGTCGGCTTTTTCTTGCCGTGTCGCGTTTTCTTAGCGCCGGCAACAGCTACAGCTACACAATAGCAGTCAGCTCTATCGTTCAAGTCCCGAGAAAGCTCACATACCCTTGTGGCTCCCCGATATCTTCTTGCCGGAAGCGGCCTTCAATTTCTTCGTGTCCTGGCGGGCCATCGATAAGTATAGCAGAGACAGTAGTGTGCAGTCAGGCAATGGTTGGGGTAGAAGAAACAGATGTGAGGAGCGCGCCTTCGTTGGCCATACTGGTATTTATACTTCTTCAAAGGCGACGTCCACAGATTACCCCATTGGGTCCAAGGCCTGTCACTGGAACAATGGGATAAGGTGTCACAGCAAAGAGATGATCTTTGACTGGTCAATGTGGACGATGGAAGAGTTCCGCCGTGCAATTGGGTTGGGGAAAAGGAGGGAGGCGACGTTATTGGATTCACAGTCGAGAAGATGACGGAAAGCTTGATAGGGCGGACTTTTTGCGCGACCTGGCGATACACGGGACGAGCAAAGACCGTGGTTCACAAGGTAATGTAGATTTCGGGATTGGAAATACATAACAGGAATGAAATCTATAGAGACACGGCTATGTCGCCGATGTTAGTAGCGATTCTTCGACCGGCGGGAAAGAACGTACGTATAGATTGTACGAGTAACGTGTATCCGCCCATTGAATGTTGATATTGATACCGTGGGAAGTCGATTCAATTTCAACCTATGGTCACTCGGGGGACCGGTCCACAAATCCACAAACGTAGGAGCGAAATAATGCGCTAGGGTCGAAGGCCGGCGACGTCCACAGTCCACGGTTTTGTTAGAAGTTAGAATTGAGTTAGAACTAAGAATACATCTCGGCAACTCCCAGTCGTCGCGTTGCTCTACCAGTGGAGGAAAATAGGACAACAAAACCGACTGGCGCAAATTTGTCCTTACTGGACCGACCTTGGACGGGTATGAGACTGGAGGTAGTACTAGCAGACTTGTCGACTCTCGAGGTCATCGTGGAAGGAAAAGAGATGTCGGCAATTGCCGATCAATATGGACCTAATTGTGGACCACTATGACACACTCAAGAGGATACTATACCGCCTGCTTCACCCATCTACATTGACAATGCTGTTGATTCCTTCAAATATATAGCTGCAGACTCACTCTCTATACGTTGCCGTGATCATAACGCTCCTGTTCTAGTCAGTCAAAACGCGCTCACAAGCTGACTGCGCTCATTTCCGCCGACTCGGAGGCCTAATACGCTGGAAACATCTTTCACCACGTCTCTCTCAAGCACACAGATGACTGGCAGCATCGTGTCTAGTCGCATTCGTGACTAATACCGCGACACCTCGACCGCATAGTACGAGTTAATCTCTATCTCCTGTTGGGTCTCACCTCGCCTACCTTCTCTCTCCGATATTTCGCGACACCAGCCTCTAAAGCGGCCTCGATCACGTTTTGTGTACCCTCCACGTTCACCTTGTGGAATATGGGAAGGTTGTCGCGGTTTTCGGTGGAGAGTGGGGAGATGCAATGGAATATGCAGGTCAGAACCGATTAACAAAATGAGCGTCACGTTCATAGGGGCTGAGAACGAACCAATTTGATAGCTTTCGCTATGGCTGCCTTGTTGCAGACATCACCAGCATAGAATGGCACGTCAATATTCTTCTGTTCCCGACCAAAAGACGAGACCACGTCCCCGCGACTGTGAAGGCGCTGCACGATATGCCTGCCTATGTGGTTCTCTCCACCCAAGACGAGATAGACGTTTCCGGGAGACATGGCCAGCGTACTGCTGTTGGGGTGGTGAAAAAACAAGAGAGAAAGACGACCCAACTCTCAGTTTCTTCAGCCTTATGAACTTGAACAACTTGTGAACGAATCTTTCAAACGCACGCGCGGCGGGATGGCATCCGACGGATAAATCGACCCCTTTCCAAGACTGCAGCGTCAGACGGGTGACGCGCCCTCAAAGATTCGTCGAGTCTCTACAGTGTAAGGCTGTGCGGTCACGACGATCCTCAAAGTGGATGAGTAAGCGCAGAGTACCACCGCAGTTGAGGATGAGTAAGCCACGCCCTCCTTCCTGTCTACGCGTCACGCGTCTGGCGCGCCTCGATTGAATATAAATGAGGGGCAGCTTTCAGCTTTCAGATGCCAACAAGCCTTCTATCATTTACATTCTCGACCAGCATCTCATCTGATCCAGAACGATGTGCCCCGGAAACCCGAACTGCCTCCACCGTCAGGCCTTCGAGAAGGCGCAGGCTGACGCGGAAGCGCAGGCGCAGGCTCAGGAGCATGCGCACGATCATGAGCACGAACATGTCCACGACCACCACGGCCATACCCACAGCGCCCAAGAACATGGCCACACCCACGGCGCTCACGAGCATGGCCACGACTATGCTTCCGCCAACAAAGAGCACTTCGACAGGACCGCCGGGGAGTACGAGTCCAAAATCCCCGCCATCCAAGAGATCACCACAAAGTGCGCTTTTCCTTTCTCTTCAGCGATCAAATCACTCATTGAACCCTATCTCAGAGAAGCCAAGTTTATCCTCAGTGACGGCCACAAGTTTGATCCAAGCTCGACCACTCTGCTCAACTTTGCTTGTGGAACGGGTTAGCAATGCCACTGAATCACAACAACCTAGTAACTCACATGTTCGAGCAGGTCTAATCGAGAAAGACCTAATCGCCCATTGCAAGCGCATCCAAGGCGTCGACATCAGCCAGGGCATGGTCGACAAATATAACGAACGCGCTGAATCCCTCGGCGTCGCCGACAAGATGAAGGCTGTCGCCCTCGAGCTCACAGCCGAGGACGGCATGCTTGGCGGAGAAAAGTTTGACGTCGTCCTCGTACGTGGCGTCTTCTTGGCCACCAAACGCTTCATTCTAACCGTCTGTCAGTGCACCATGGCTTACCACCATTTCGAGTCTCCGCTCGAGATCACAAAGCTACTCAAGTTCTTCCTGAAGCCCGGAGGTGTCCTTATCGTCACCGATCCTGAAGGGCGGGCTCAAGGCACTGATACTGAAGCCTTGCCGGCGCATGTTAAGCTTACCGTCGCTCACACGAACGGATTCGTTGAAGCCGATATGCGTAAGATGTTCGGAGACGCTGGTTTGGAGGATGTTCAGTATGCTCTTGTTCCTGGGGCCATTTTGGAGAAGAAGCTATTCGGGGTAGAACACCCTATATTCATGGTGAAGGGGAAGAACGTCCATGCGCAGCTGTAGAACATCAGCGAAAGACATATCCTTTGTGTAACAAGCAAAGATTGTAAATGAATCAAAATAATTCATGACTGACATTCTATACATTAGATCTAGATGAACGAGTCCAGAAGTTTCCTCGAAGCCTCTACGCCAAGCTACAGGCCATGAGTTGCGGGAAACGGCCGATTTAGACAAAGACGTACGAATGTAGCAGCATTTGCCGGGAATGCTCGTGCCATCGCAGGACCAAACCCTTTCCAAAGTGCAGCAACACCATCGGCAGCTATTGTCTTTCTTGCGCAATCCATGAAACCAGAATATGTACCGGTAGGTGCCGATTGTATACGTGATTTTATGACCTATGATCAGTCTCAGTAAACGTACAAGGAACCTCAAAACGTTTACGTACGTCAGGAGGAATCGCGAGCGACCACATCGCAACACCAGCCATTCCGCCGGCGAATATGACTGCTCCAAGGTTGAGCTCTGATGGTGATGAGCCAGCGGGTGTTAAAGCTTTCTTTGTCACTTCATAAGCAGCGAAATACGCGGCACTGCCAGGCCCATCGCGCGCAACGGTCGCGACAGATCCTCGGAAGATACTTCTTACACCGCCCTCCTTGTACAAGTGTCTGATAACGTCAACAACACCCTTGTACTTGTGTTCTGAACCGCCCTGGCCTTGCACCTGGAGCAGAACCTTGGCACGTTCAACCGGGGCGGTAACAAGGGTTGTCGGGATCGCAGAGAGAAAACCCGCGGTTGCCAATTCGGGAACCGATAAGCTCTCGCTGGTGCGCTTTGGCGTGAGGGAGAAGATCAGCAATTTGGACATGTCATAAGCCTATTTGAGCGTTAGATATAGATCAAACCACAACTCGGATTCGCGTACCCAGAAAGATACAGCGAAAATGGGCGTGACACCAAGAAGAGGAGGGACCATGCCGCGATACATCCTAAAAGACGCGTGTTCAGAAAGCAGGCATAGATCCAAATTGATTCGTTAATCACCCAGTAATGCCGTCTTTGGCTACCGTCTTCTTCACCACGTCAAGTGCACCGGTATACGCACCTGGTCCAGCCGTCTGCAGTCGTGTTTTCGTCAAGTCGAATGGATGACCTGGCTAGACGATGAGCAGGGCTTCAGTATCGCGTCCATCGCTTCACGCACCGACGAGGACGGCGCAGACGCCTCCGAAGCCTCCCGAAACGAACGACTTGACCGACTCCGCGGTCGCAGAACTAACGTCCTCGGCTGCCGCTTTGCTCTGTACGCAGATTATGAGTCGGTGGGGATAGAATGAAAGAAAATAGTACCATTTTCCAAACAGCGTAGAGAGTGGTTCAAGTGAAAGAAGGATACGGACTTGGCACTGTTGTCTAGCACTGATGGTGGACGGGAACGGAGTCGCGAGAGCCGGGAAAACTGTCACATGAATCCCTTTATCTCCATTTGATAGATGGCCTTGATCGGCCCCGCTCCCTTCCCCGCACCAACCGTGAATAGGTGCCGCGGTGCGTTTAACCTCTCTTTGAGCGGTCGCGCAGCAGAACGATGTCGAAAATGGCTAATGGACAGCTATACCCATCCATAAATCTCAGCGAATTATGTACGTTGGAATCGTACTCCCGAGCAAGGATCGGCGCATGGCACAGCCTGACCTTAAAAAAAGGAATGCGAAATGTATCAATCCGTTTAGTGGTATCGCAGCATACAAGTTCTTATCATTCAGATATAGTCCGCTTGTAAGCATCTTACGACTAAAAGTCTGTACCAGGTCCTTACAGAAAAATAGATGCGCCACACTCCACCAAACTTGAATCAACGACGACGAACTCCTTACAAACTTCAAGTACCGTAACAACCCCCCCCCCGGAACTTTCTTCCCTCAAACGCGCCAATCGTCTCTCAGACCTTCAGTATATACAATGACTCCCCAAGTCAGAACTCAAATGCTTTATTTACTATCTGTTGCTATCTTCCAACGCTCAAGAAACCATGTCAAGCCTACCGACCTCGGCCAAAGTCCACATCCTCGCCTGCCTCTTAACCAAAATCCAAAATGGCACAACGACGCCGGGATTCAATGCTTTTGAATGACTTGGAGCTCCAGAGTCCATAAGCAGAGTATCCCGAAGTGACATCAAGACTCGCGTCGAAGTCAGACAAGATCGTGAACAAGGCAGCCATTCTCCTCACACGGGGCACCGAAGATTACACACCAGTATGTCAAGAAGCACATTCCGGTTCAGCTGTATAGTTTGGAAAGTGCTACCAGGGGCTCGGCATGCAGAGGAACTTTTGTCGAAGCGGACAAGACTGTGACGATGACGATGATTCAAAGTTCCGCGTGCTCACAGTAGTAGGTGATACCCAGATGACATGGAGGATATTTCACTCTAGAGGTACATCAGTCCCCATTCTCAGTATGTTGGAAAACTCACATAATTCAAATGAGCTATATTTTAGACCTCATGTCCACAGCTTTTGTTACACGGCTTGGAGGCTGTGACGGCAGTTAACGGCCATGGGCAATTCTCTCATGGAAGCACCCGTTCCCATCCGCTGCTCAGTTCTCGACCTCCCATAGATACAATCGATGGCGTGGCTGACTGCCTCCTCAGGCGATGGTTTAACGCAAGGTCTTTTCACAAAAAGTAACGGGCCAATCTTCGTGTCGTACTTCAGCCAAAAGAAGGAGCTTATGGGACAAAGTGTGACGAAGAGGATGCGAACAAAGGGCAGGTACAGGCTGATGAAAAATTGGAGATGGACTTTTTGGTCATGCATGTCTGCGAGGGTGACCATGGCGTAAGCGCCTGCAGTCAAGAAAATCACGAAAAATTGCCGGATAATGTTCGTCTCGCATTCCAGGACCTGGTGAAAGACTCAGCAAAGACTTTAACATTTCGGTTTTGCTGCCAGACCGTCCTTCACGATTCATGCCCCAGGTTCCACCCCAGTCGCTTCCGGAGAAGATTCTGCCAAGGTTAGAGCACACATTAGTGGTTGAAGTAAAAAAAAACAAGACCATCTCTTTTGAGGATGAGTATGATTTTCCAGTTGATCCAGAGATAACTTGAAAGTTTGAATTCATGACCATTCTTCATTCATTGCATTTTTACTATCAATTGGTTCTTGCAGTGCGTGATACAATGAAAAATGCCTGGTGATGAGGGCTGAGTGGTCACTTAGAGAGAAGAGAATCCAGTTGAATACGCACTACAAACGGACAAGCTTGGATCAAACAGCATATCAATGATGCGTAGGCATATTCACAGACGCCCGTGTGCCAACAGCATCTTCCGCTTTCCACAAGCTTGTAGTCGTCTACCAAAACTGTGAATTCCAGATGTAACAATTCAATAAACTGGACGAACCTTGTTCTGCGTATAGAAATTGAGTCCGCTGGTCGAATATCAGAACTTGCGCTTGCGACCAAATGAAACGACACATACCTTTTACCGTAAAAGTGGATGTCACCCAAAAAGCTTCCTTTGTTGCCGCTCCACGAGAACATGGGCAAGGGCACAGGTATGGGAACGTTGATCCCAATCTGCCCCACATTGACTTCGGTTTCAAACTTGCGAGCTGTAGCACCGGACTGTGTGAAGATCGCAGCGCCGTTGCCGTATCGGTTTTCATTAATGATATCGAGGGCATCATCCAAGGTGTCTGCTTTCACAACGACAAGAACTGGGCCGAATATCTCCGCCCTACGTGTGTGAATTCATTGAGCAGCTATCATCAGAAGAGAAGGAGATACCCACTGGTAACACCTCATGCTCGTGTCTGCCTCGATAACCGTCGGCCCGACAAAATTACCTTGAGGATATGCCGTGACATTGATGTTTCGTCCATCGAGAAGAATCTTTCCTCCTTGGGATTCGGCCGAGGCTATAAGACCAGTAATCCTGGCTTTCGCGGCAGGGGAAATCACAGGACCTCTGAATGCGGCGTGAGCGAATCAATCAAACCAACAACGGAAAAGTGTGCTCACAGGTCAGCACCCTCTTCAAAACCACCGCTGACCTTGAGTTTCGCAGCTCTTTCCACCAATTCCGGAAGCCAAGACTGGGCTTCGCCAATAAGGAGTGCTATATGCAAGGAATCAGCACCGGGTTAATGTCAGGCATATGAGACTTGCCGACTGATATAGCCATGCATCGTTGACCAGCGGCTGCAGGATATGGTTGAATGAAAAGTTGCATCGCAAAAAGGACCCGTGACTCACCGCCAAAGGCAGCCCCGATAAGAGAGTTCAATGCGAGATTCTTATTAGCTTGAGAAGGACTTGTGAGAGGTGCGATAATCGAGATTGCAGATACCCACCGTCGGGCATCACGATCGCATGATTCTTCGCACCCAGGTTGGCCTGTGCAAGGCACATCAATATGAATCAGACGCGACGCGTCCTGCTCACCTGGACGCGTTTACCGTTACGGGTCCCCCTGAGAAGAACGTCAGATTCGCGTGAATTTCGTCGCCCTCGTCATACCTTTCGTAAATATGGCGTCCAGCTTTATCGCCACCGACAAAGCTGATGGCTTTAATTGCCGGATGGTCACAGATGGAGTCTACCGTATTGACGCCGCCGTGGACAATGTTAAGGACACCGGGTGGAAGGCCTGCCAAACGGGATGAGGATGTCCACATTCGTATATGCGTGGGGAAAACGCGAACCAGCACGTTGGCACAGCTCAGCAATGATCATTGCGGCACCGGGATCTCGCTCGGACGGTTTAAGAACTAACGTATTGCCCGTTACAGCAGCCATGGGGATCGACCACAGAGGAATCATCCTATTGATACAAGGGCGTTGAACACGGGGAGAGGTGACAAGCAAAACACGTACGCTGGAAAGTTAAACGGCGCAATACTCGCGCAAACGCCCAAGGGCACTTTGCGGACGTAGGTATCCATGTCCTTGCTGACTGCGTATTGTTAGCTGCTGATATCACGTAGAAATACAAGCAGACCTTCAATCTTCTCGCCTAGTAACGTGGAGGTTATACCAGTAGCGGTTTCTACAACCTGTAGACCGCGTAACAAATCACCCTGTGCATCTAGAGATGCAATGTCAAGCGTGAGACGCGCCGCTGATGTAGGTGATATGTAATCAGACCTGGCAATGTCTTGCCTTGTTCAAGGACAATACTATGGGCGATTGAATCTGCGTTTTGCCGAAGCAAGGCTTGAAGTCTATGTATCCAGGGGTGAGAATGCGGGAACGTGCTGAGGCAGCCATATAAACACACTCCATGGCAAAACGTTGACGAGCTAGGACGCTTGTTCGACTCCACGACTTGTACGCCTCGGCGGCGGCATCAACTGCTTGCTCAAACTCGGATTCCGTTGTTTGAGGCACACGGGTAAGCAACGTTTGTGTAGACTATTTACACTGTTAATGTTGGCTCTGACATGCTCGCTAACAACTTACTGGATCTAGGACATCACTCCATTCTGTCGCCTTGCTTTCGACAAACTGGCCTCCAATAAAGTTCTTGGTATTTCCACCGGTCGCGCTAGTGCCCTTCCACTGTGCAGATAGTTGTTCAGCCTTTGGCTTTGCCGCTGCGCTGAGGGCGCGAGAGATGGACGAGGAGCTGAAACAGCGTCTCTGTGCAGCGAGTAGGACCATGGTAGTGGTTAGAGTTGAAGCGGTGAGCAGGTGCTCGTTCAGCAGACACCCAGATTCCGATCCATTCCTTTTATGGACTGCACCAATTTGGCAGGCGCGAAGAACTCTGGCCGACTCACGTGCACGTCTGAGTTTTTCTCTTGTTGCCTCGCCATGAACGCCATGAATGGCTTCCCCCCGTTCGACAAGGACCTTGAAGCCATGCGAATGGGTAACGGACACGCGGGTCAATTTGCCACCAATAGCTTCTCTTCGTCTAGCACGAATCCATACCCCGAATACACTCAATCTGGCATCCCCAACCAATACGCGAACAATGTCGATATCCGGCAACAGATGTCGTCCCCGGCGAATACAATGCCACCAAATGGACACTGGCCTGGAATGTTCAACCAGACCCC
Source organism: Hymenopellis raphanipes (assembly GCA_036872995.1). Lineage (NCBI taxonomy): Eukaryota > Fungi > Basidiomycota > Agaricomycetes > Agaricales > Physalacriaceae > Hymenopellis > Hymenopellis raphanipes. The sequence continues at coordinate 1,482,058 of JAYMDG010000001.1, forward strand.
ACATCAGAGGCAGATGCAGCCTGCACAAATGGCCGGTCATCAGCAGCAACAGTTCAACCAACAATGGAACCAGCCAATGGGCGCTCAATCCTTCCCCAATGCCATGCGTGGTATGCCCATAGGTATGAATGGCGGTATGCCTTTCATGCCTCCCCAGATGATGCAGGACGCGATGGTCATCCACAAGAGGGAGGAGGAGACTCTTGTACGAACACTTATCAATGCTCAAACCAACCGTGTGTCCTATAGAGAGGCACTCAACGGTCTACATGGGGTACGTATGTCTTGCTTTGATACCCCGCAATACGCGTCCTGATTTCGTCTAGACCAACAACCATAGTGCTAGCTTATGGAAGGATCACTATCTGGAGCATAAATATCGTCTTGACGGCGACATTGCCCAGTATTTCAACCGCTTGCGTAACCATACCAGCCACTCAGCTCCTACTGTCAAGAAACCTTCACTTCCCAATTTGAAGCTGCCAGAGCCCTCAGTTTCGCCCATCGCTTCCTCTTCAGTACCTCCATCTGCTGCCAGAAACAGTCGTACTAGAAACTCTAGTACTCCCACAGCGCAGCCCTCCTCATCGAAGCCTAGTGCTGGTCGGCGCAACACCATAAACAGTCTTACCACTCATACCGCTGTTTTCGACCGCCGTCTTCCCCAACCACATGTTGACCTCAAAATACCTGAACCTCCTTCACGTTCTCCAACACCTCCAACACTCGTCATCCCGAAAGGCCGCGGAAACAAATTTACTGAGCAGGACAAGACTTTCTTCCTCAAATTCATATCACGTCGAGTCAAGGAAGACGCCACTCTAACACGAAACGATCTCTGTGAACTCTTAGCAGAGAAGGCTCGTCTTACTCTTCTCGTTCTTCCGAGCTGGTTTATGCTGAAATCGTAATCGTAGGCACCGCACCATAGCACACAGTCATGGGCTTCATACTGGTCCAACAACCATGACATGCCCGACAAGATCCTTGCTGCCGCAAAGGGTGAACTGGAGGATGACGAGGACGAATCTGAGGAGGAACGAATCACAAAGTCTCGTCCACGGCCCAAGTACAAGGACATTAGTTCAGACGACGACGGCGGAGATGAAGATGATGATGGGGAGGAGGACGAGGAAGAGGCGAAGCACAACGACGACGAAGATGCAGAAGGGGACGACGATGATGAAGCGGACGAAGATGAAGACGATGATGATGTGGAAATACCGCCGTTTGACGAGGAAGCGATGGGACCCAAGGGTGGTCCATTCACTGATGCTGACCTTGCCATCACTGCGCGACATATTGCCAGTTTTCCAGATTTCTCCAAAGTCAACTTTCAAGACAAATGGGTTCCTTTTGGCGAAAAAGTGTGTCGACTCACAGAAGATGCCTTGTGCTTCCTGTTAACATCGTCTAGTACCCGCAGCGCTCCGCCAAGTCTTGGGCTGAATATTACCGTCGGAACGAGAAAGGTGCATCCTCTATCTACCTCACATTTTATTTTTGCTAATGGGCGAAGCTCTTGAAACGCTTGCTCGTAAAATCCGCAAACAGAATCCGCCTTCGAAGCGAAAGTTTGAGGCTGACGACGAGGATGAGGACGATGAGAAGGACAGTAAACACCCTAAACTGACCTCTTGACCTCGATTTCTATTACCTGTTTCTCCATCTTTTTTTATTCCTGTTTTTACAGCTGTGTTCACTGTTTCGCTATATTGCTTGCTTTCGTTGCAACATTCGGGGGTTATTGGCGTCTGTATCTAACTGGGTGTTGCTTGGACGTTCATTGTACGCTTTTTTTTTTTTTTTTTTTTTTTTTTTTGGTTGAGACTATATGCAGAGGCGGTCCGGTGACACAGTCACTTCCAACGTGCAGTCTTTGGGTTGCTTGGGTTTGTGACCAAGCTTTGTTAGTATTGTAACAGAATAGTCGTTGATAGAAATGTAACCTCGGGGAAATGCTTTACGCACTCATCCGTGTGGGACTTGGGACCGATCATGTGATGGGACTCTTACTTCGTGCTGCGACGCCGATCCCCATACTTACCTTGCGCCTTGATCCCACCATCACTACGCCGTACCCACTAAAACCCCGTATACCTCCGTCCAATCTTCGGGGAGGTTATGCTCGCCTTGAAGGGACCCCTTCCATGTTCTTATCACACATTTCTTTGGGATTGCCTTCTTACCAAACCGTTTCCGCGTCATCAGACAGTCGAGCTCGAGTCGTCTGTTGATTTTCTTTCGCCAACGGTTTTGGATTTGGTCCGCGGTGTATTCCGCGTTCGCATGTTCGATTATCCTGTCGCATCGCGCATTCCATATCACTTGGGCGGACGAGGTCATTATAATCCTGTACAGCCTTTCTTTCCCTGGCTCGCGCTTGTCGTTCCAGTCTGTGAATACTGGCATCGGGCTGCTCAGGATGGTGGCTAGAGATGGCGTTCGCCATGGCATCATTCGGTTTTCTAGTACGTTTCTTGCTAGCTGCCACACTTCCTTCTGACCTGGGGATGAACACTTTGTCAGGATGTGTTCCAGCGATTCAATTTCACCCGGGCAGTGCTTGCAGTATGCCCGCTCATGGTATTCTGGCTTAAAGCGGAGCCATTTTGCGCCTACTCTGTATGCCTCATGCATCGCCATCCACAGAAAGTATCTAGTGGACCTGTCGATATCTCTATTTTCGTATGACTTCCAGATTGCTTCCCTCTGTGGGGCTTGGCCGAAGGCTTCCCTTGCCTCGTCTTGCGTCTTTTTCAAGTTGGTTTCTGTTCTGGGTCTTCGCGGTAAGTCGTCATTTGCTTTGTCGCGAAGTGCTTGGTAGGCTAACTTCTGCGTCAGTTTCGAGAGGCGCGCTCCTGTGATTCTGAGAGGGTGCGGTATATTCATGTCTAACTCGTCGTCTTCTTGGAATGCCCCTGATTCAGCGAGAAGGTCTGCCATTTCATTTCCCGCATGGCCGTTGTGTCCCTTGACCCACTTGAGCGTAGTTATCTGTTTTCTCTGGCGTAGTCTCGCAACCATTGTCTTGAGGATTTCCCCGTTCGCTACTCCTATGTAGCCCCGGTCCTCCATCCTTTGTCGTGAGGTGGATAGGTGCTTTAGGACGTATTGTGAGTCCGTGTCATTGTGAAGTGTCGCCCTTTTGTTGACTATTTCCGCTAGCTCTTTCATCGCCAGTACTTCTCCTACTTGGTTGGATTGTGTTAGGTGTTCTGGGACCTTCAGCGAAATCATTTTGTTCTCATCGCCTGAGGTATATATTCCTGCTCCCGCTTGGGCGTCCGCTGATCCGTTTTTATAGCATGAGCCGTCTGTGGCCCCTACCACTGAGATGTTTCTCGTGTTGTTGTGCATTCTCATATCGGGAAGTGTATTGCATACTTTTCCATGTGTGAAGATACGAAATATGTCTGTTGCCGGTCCGTCTACCGTGATTCTCCTGTCGAATTCAAACCCTTCCTCCATTGTCTTCGGAGCTTCTTCGTAATCTTCGGGTATGAAGGACCTTGGGTCCCACTTCGGGGGGAGTGTATCTAGAAGTTCTTTCGCTCTCGTCATGCAGTCGTTTGGCTTCTTACAGCCCAGGTTTTCGACCATCGCCGTGCAGATATGGCATTGGCATGATGAGTTTCGATCTCTTACATGGTTCGGGTCATCTAGGTGTGCGGCGATTTCTTCCGCTTGCCCTACGAGGAGGGCGCCATGGTTTTCCCGAAGGCACCGACTTGCCGCCGAGTGGTTTAGTAGTCGAATCCTTGGGTCGGCCTCACTGTGATACCAGATGGGCCGTTGGCGTATCGCTTCCCTTGAGAAAGCCAGACCCTCTGGCCTGACACCTGTTTCTTTTGCGGCTTTTAGAATCTTCGTAAGGTCGGTTGGTAGATCTTGGATCTTCGCGTTGAATGACTGAAGGAAAATGTTTAGCTTTGCTTCTCTCGGAATGTTTCTCTCCGCGCTGAGCGTCGCTCGCGCTATTATGTCGTTCGCGAAATATGTCCACGTCGGGCGCTCTTCCGACAGCAGCGACTTGACCCACATTACATCAATCGCTTTGTTTCTCGCTTTGATATCAAGCATGTCGAGGCCTCCTCTGTTCTTTGGGGCTTTCAGGTACTCCATAGATACTAGGTTTTTGGTTTTCCCTTCCCAGATGAATTTCTGCTGACGCTTTTCCAGCTTCTCTACTATCTTGTCTGGCATTCCTTGTACCATTGTCAGGTATTGGGTTAGCCCTCCGATTACTGCCTGAATTATCAGTTTTCGGCCTGGGACTGACGGGTGTGATTTCTCCCAGTATTCCAAGCTCTTGTCTATTTTCTCGAGCACTGGCGCCCATGCTGTGTCTTCCGGAATATTGTTTCCGAACCATGCACCGAGGATTCGGATTGCTTCCTTCTCGCGGACTATGTGGATGCTGGTAGGTATTTCAGCGAACTCCGCCTTCGTTCGTCGGGTGTTGATTAGGTTTATGCGGAATTCTTCTGTGCCAATGGGAATGATTTGAGTCTTTGTAACGTTGAAGCGAGCACCGCTCGCTAAGCACCATTCGTCTAAGATTTCCATTAGTTCTTCAAGGCTGTCGTCTTCATGGAGGAAGGTTGTGGTGTCATCTGCGAATAGGTTCGCTATCAGACGTTCCTCTGAGTTTGGGACTGACAGTCCTTTCAGGTGTGATTGCCGGAGCATTTCAGCTAGCGGTTCGATCGCTATGTCGAAGAGAAGACAGGACAATGGGTCGCCTTGACGCACGCCTCTTGTTACCTTAAACGGGGCACTAAGGAACCCGTTTACCATGACTTTTGTGTAAGCGTTTTCGTAGAGTGATTTCACTGTTCTTATGAACTCATCCGGAATCCCATAGGCAGCGAGGGTTTCCCATAGATAGTCGTGGCGTATCTTGTCATACGCCTTCTCCTGGTCCAGCGCTACTATCATTCCATTTTGCTCTGTGAGGTCAGCGTGTTCGATGACCATTCGGATGAGCTTTGTTTGATTAGTGATTTGGCGTCCAGGAATGAAACCAGCTTGGTTTTTGTGGATCAGTTCAGGTGCCGCCATTACCAGTTTGATTGACAGTGCTTTGGTGAAAAGCTTGTAGTCGCAGTTCAGCAGGGTAATCGGTCGATAGTTCGACATTTTGTTCCGATCGTTCTTTTTGTAGATCGGGCACATCCATCCTTCCGCGAAATTTGTGGTCTCATCTACTCCGTGCTCTTCGATGTCATTGAAGACAGCTAGCAGGGCCCCGACTATGTCGAATGCTGGGATGTCCTTTCGCTGATCCTCAATGAAGCGGTCATTTGTAGTCTTGTAGTACTTGTTTGACGCGCCATTAATCCCGGGGGCTGATTCGTTCTTTGACAGCCGTAGTGGTTTGAGAACTTGGTCTCGTGTTAGTTTCTCCTTGAAACTCTCCTTGTTTCCTTCAGATGGTTTCACTGAGACTTTTCCCAGGATGGTATCCATAGTTGCCTTCCGCTTCGTCTCGTCTATGTCTAGACCATCGTTCTGCAGCATGTCGCCATGGTACTCCCTCATCATCTCAGCCATTCTTGGTGAGTACTTTTCGTACTTGGGCTGCGGGTCCAGCCGATCGTTATCAGGTTCACTTCTACCTTCCTGTTCTCCCGCGGTTTGCGGTTCGGGGATCTCAAGCGCGTTAATTATGTCTCTTGGTTTGGCCTCTTTATTTGCCTGAAAGTAGTATCTTGAGACTGTCTCGCCTTCAAGGCGGTTTCTTGCTGCTACAAAATTCCTTTCCGAGTCGTGTTCAGACTTCTTCAGGGCTTTAAGCTCTGCTTTCAGCTTCGATATCTGTTCAGATCGTTCGGTCTGGTCTGTACCCATGTCCGCTGATACTCTCTCTATGGATTTTTCGATCTGGGTTTGTTTCAGCTGCGCTTGGGACTTGCTTATACGTTCTCGTTCCCTCGCCAGTGCCATGGCCTTTGTTATGAATTTGTGGTAGGCTCGTTGGGGATTCCTCTCTTCTGTTCTGCCTTCACGCTGAATCTCCTCCAGCTCACTCTGAAGGCTAAGACCCAGTTCTTTGTTTCCCGCTGCAAACTTTCGGTCTTTGAGCACACTGTCCGGGCATGCCCACTTATCTCTTCCGATCACTGGTGCATCCTCATGTGCTACTTGTACCGATACCATTTCATGGTCCAGTCCAGCTATACCAGTTGGAGCAATTTTCCACTGTCTGGCGTTTTCAAACAGTTTGTCCGTCACATAGATTCTGTCAATTCTTGATTGGTGCTTTTCTGACTTTGTTTCTCCTGTAACAGGGTCTTTGGTTGTGGATACTCCTTCGTGTGTGTAGTATTTCCGATCTGGGAATGTTGCACGCCAACCATCTCGCAGACGCAGTAGTTCCTTTAGTTTTTCGAAGGCTGTCAGCACGTCCGCATGTTCAGATCGCATTGGCAGCCTATCAACAGGGTCTTCAGCGAAATTAGCGTCACCGCCCACGTAGTCCGGCCACCATGATGGGTTTTGTACGAAGAAGTCATATAGTTTGTTGAAGAATTCTGCACTTTCTTTGGAGTCCGCTGCTGTCACGTTTGGCGCATATATCCCAAGGATTGTTATCTTTTTCTCACCATACCATTTTGTCCGCAGCAGCATTGCCCGGCCTGGAACAGGTACTTTGGTTTCAGTGTTGTGCCACATTGCGAGTTGCTTGTTCACGACTATAGCTACCCCAGCTCGTCTTCTCGGTTCAATTGGGTCTGGCGTGAAATGGATTTTCATTCGTCGACTAAACAGTTTCTCGATTCCATCGCATCTATCTTGTGTAAGGTGAGCTTCTGAGACTATTAGGATGCCAGTCCTCGTTCGTCTTAGCAGTTGGTTGATGTGCGCCCACTTGCTATTCTGGATGCTGTCGCCCGAGCCCTGAAAGCTAAACCCTCTGATGTTAAGGCAGGATACCATTATTGCTGCCTTGGTTTCTTTGCGCTCCGTTGCTCGTTTTTGACGACGGTTTCTCGATGGCTCGCTCGACTCTCTGTCTTGGTCATCGTCTTGGCTTTCTCCGGAAGGGGCATTGGAGCTGCCGCCTAGGGAGTTTTCATATCCAATTGGCTCGCTCGGGGCGGAGCCTTGGTTAATGGAGAGGTTACTTCCGGAAGGCGCGTTGGGGTCGCTGCCTAGGGATTCGTGTCTCTGCACAGGTTGGTTATTTCCACCCATGTTGTCAGAGCCGTTCGTTGAGGGGCATGACCCCTCATCTACTTGGTTTGTGGCATAACCACTCTCGCTTCGAGGGATCTCATTCCCGGATGGGTTCGAGTCCTGCGAGTTTGTCGAGCTACTCGACTCCCGCCTTTGACGATGACGTCTCCGGCGTCTCCCACTGCGGACTTGCGTGGGGGCTCCTTCTCCTGCATACAATGTGGATTGGGAGGCAGCTGGCGTGTTCCCTTCATTGTCGGGGGGATCTTGAGACTGCAGGCATGCCCCGTCCTCAGGGAACTCCGATGCTGGTTCCCCGCTGTCGCTACTCGCGCCGCCGTCTTCTTTAGAGGAATAACCAGCGGGTGCGTCAGAGCCTCGACGGAGCGCGAGACCTACACCGAAAACACCCAAAGCTGAGTTTACAATATTCCTATTCTCTGTATTGTTAGTAGCGTCAGTAATTTCACACACCTGGGTTGCCAATCCAAGATTGTGCTAGATGAGTCCAGCTCAACGTCTTATTCCCAGTGAGAGGAATGATAGCTAAGCTGGTTACGGGCCTCATCCCTCCCGTGGGCTCTGTTCCTTTATATAGCCCGCTACTGCCTCCTGTCCACCTCACCTCTTTAAGCCGTCAGTAAATTCGGCAGTAGCGTGCTTCGACAGGTGCGAGAGAATTCTCGCCGACACTCTGTCTTCCCAGCCTCACCACTGGGCCCATTTGTTCTTGTTCGACATTCGTGGGTTTTTAAGTTGAATGCGACTATAACATTTGTCTAATATACGACGAGACACAAAACGGGGCTACAGCAAGGGGAATCTAGTGCTTTTTGCGACGAACCTCAGACCATTCGCCGCCACCCGACTTTCCCTTTCCTTTCTTTGCCTTGCTCTTCTCAGCTCCTCCCTCCCTCGTTCCTGGTTTCCGGTGCTCTTTGTCAGAGGCGGCTGCGTAGGTGAGGCGAGTACGGAGTTCGGCAGTGGTGGGACCGAACCAAGCGGGATCGATCTCGGGGAAGGGGCATTGGTGACTTGGGTGGTCGTGGTTCTTGCACCAGTCACACCCGATAATCTTGTCGACGTTTAGGAGCATCTGGTAGCGGACCCGAACTCGAAGGTTCCTAATGTGCGCGGACAGCTCTCGGTGCTCCTGGATCTCGGCGGTGATGGGGAGACCCATGAGAGACCAAACCTCTCCCTTGTCGTTGTCGAGGTTCTTCGTCTCGATGTAGACCAGCCGCCAGGACTTCGTCATCTCTATGACTGAGTCGATTGGATGCCCCATCTTCCCTTGAGATTGGCGGATACGCTTGACGAGGTTTTGGATTGCCGTGCTCTTCCATACCTCCAACTTGATGCAGGCCAAAGCCTCGGCGATGTCGTCCTTGTCGTTCGAGACAATGTTCCCCTGGTAGGAACCGATGATCCACGGGAGACTCGTGGGATCGAAGGGAACGAAATTCCACACGATGCGGGATTGAGTCGGAAAGGTCTGCTGCCAGAGGAGAAAGTCTCTAAACTCTTGCGCTATCCCCTCAATCACGATCGGCCACGGCTTCTCAAACGCACTTCTTTTCGACCGTGTCTCTCCATCTTTCCCTTTCTTCGGCTCCTTCGTCTCGAAGGGAAGGAATGGACGCGGCGAACCTTTGTTTGTAAACTCGAGGGCGTTCAGGAATTCCTTGAGTGCCAGGTCCGCACGCGGGTTGTCTGCGTACCACTTTGGCCCCGCCCCGAGTGGAATTGCAGCGAGGAAGGAATCGGGGGACGCCATGATTGCTTGTCGGAGTGGTTCCGCGAAGGCGGCGGTGAGGTGGTTCCAGGGAACATAGATCTTCGGGTATGCTGCTTGGGTGTAGGATATGCCACTACCGTCCGGCGTCATTCCAGGCTTGTCATCGTCCTGGAACGCTAGCTTGTCGTAAGGGAACTTGTCTTGCTCCGTAGGGAGGCCCGTCGTTACCCGGGGGTCGGGGAATTCGTAAGGCATTGAATGGAAGTCGGCGAGGGAAATGGGTTTGGGTGTTTTGCGCCGACGCTGTTCGTCGTCGTCTTCGTGGTCTTGGTTTCCCTGCTCGAATTGTCAGCCGAGCATCTTTACGCCTCTGGGATACGCACTGAGTTCCTTGCTCCGCCGTTATTGTTCTTTTGCTTTTTCGCAGCGGGCCCACTGGGGTTTTGGGGATCTTCTGGCGTCGGGGAAGACAGGTTGGCAGATGTAGCGGTTTGCTAGCGGTGCCACCAGACCGTTCTTTCTTTTTATATGACCTGGCGGTGCCATCCTTTGTCCTCCAAAGGGAACGATAGTCTTTGTGCGCTGGCCTCGTGTTGCGTCTCTTTGTTCATCGGGGCGCCGCGCGACCGGTCGTTATGTGGCTCCAGTGGCCGACGAGCACGTCGACTATGCGCAGGCTTTCGTCGCTGCCGTGGAGGGGTCGTCGGTTTGGTGATGAGAGTGGGTGATCAAGCTACCCGGCTCACTTTTGTCGGAGTCGCGTGATTATCAAAATCGTTGTCGCGTAGTTTGACTACTTGCAGAACGTTCGTCTATACAGTATAGCTTGAGGCTCACGGAATCATTGCATGCTAGCTTTTAAGAAACGTGTGTTCATTGGTTTATGTCCATGTGAGCATGTCGTCTATCTGCCTTGGGGCGGCAACTAGTGGCTCAGAGCCAGGATACCCAGCGCGTCTCGAGACTACGAGTCGCTTTTCCCGACCAGCAAAGGTGCGAGAACGTCCTATTATCCTACCTGACTTGCGTCAGGTAGAATCCCTCGAGCCACGCTTGGTGTGGCTAGACGCCGAACCCCACATGGTGGTGGTTCTTGATCAAGGGTCCCTCGTTCATTGTACGCTTATATTCACATAATTTATGGCCATTACTATTATCCTATCGTCATTCCTGTAAATACTTAGTATTTTGTACGTCCATGAGCCACAATTTGACCACGCATTTCTGGTGCGGCACACCACGTGTTTAGGGTGGATCGATAACATATTTGGTGGTTGGCAACCATCTCTCTTTCTCTCTTACCTCGACGAACCATGGATGAAGAATACGATGTTTGTCGCTGTTCTCAACATTGACAAGCCTTTACTGATTTGCTTTGCAGGTCATTGTGCTCGGCACTGGCCTGACTGAATGTATTCTGTCGGGTCTCTTGTCTGTCGAGGGCAAGAAGGTCCTTCACATGGACAGGAACGACTACTACGGCGGAGACAGTGCCAGTCTCAACTTGACTCAGGTGAGGGCGGCCGCCGTCTGTCTCTCTGCTGAGCGACAGAGCCCTCATGTCTCCTAGCTATACCGCAAGTTCCGCCCTGACCAAGCGCCCCCCGCCGAGCTAGGACGCGACCGCGACTATGCTGTTGATCTCATCCCCAAATTCATCATCGCCTCTGGAGAGCTCACCAAGATCCTCGTCCACACCGATGTCACCCGCTACCTCGAATTCAAACAGATTGCGGGCAGCTTTGTCTACCGTGAGGGTCGCATTTCCAAGGTCCCCAGTACTGAGATGGAGGCTGTCAAGAGCCCTCTCATGGGACTCTTTGAGAAGCGTCGGGCCAAGAAGTTCTTTGAGTTCTTGCAGAGCTGGAGGGACGACGATCCTGCTACACACCAAGGTCGGTCTCCCGTACAGGTCGATGGCGCTGTATCTGAAACCATCTAGGTATTGATCTCGACAATGACACGATGAAGACGGTCTACGACAAGTTTGGATTGGAACCTGGTACACAGGACTTTGTTGGACACGCTATGGCTCTTTACTTGGATGACGAGTCAGTCCTCCATGTCCCCTCTTCAGGAGTGATGCTGATCCTCAGATTACAGCTATCTTACCAAGCCGGCTCGTGTTTCCTACGAGCGCATTGTTCTCTACACCTCATCCATGGCTCGCTACGGCAAGTCTCCTTACATCTACCCTCTCTACGGTCTCGGCGAGCTGCCTCAATCCTTCGCTCGCCTGAGTGCCATTTACGGTGGTACCTACATGCTCGATAAGCCCATCGATGCCATCGTGACTGATGACGCCGGCAAGTTTGTTGGTGTGACGAGCGGAGGAGAGACGGTCAAGGCGAAGCAAGTCATTGGAGACCCAAGCTATTTTGGTGCCGGCCAGGCCGACAGTGGGAAGGTGAGGGTTGTTGAGGAGGGTAAGGTTGTGCGCGCCATCTGCTTCTTGAAGCACCCCATACCCGGTACGGAGGACAGCGACAGTTGTCAGATCATTATTCCCCAAAACCAGGTCAACCGACGGAATGGTGTGTAGTGCCTCGTTCTTCACGTCGCGCGCGTCATGGCTTAATCGTGTTTTAGACATTTACGTTGCGATGATCTCCTCGACTCACAACGTGTGTGCAAAGGACATCTATGTCGCCATTGTGAGCACAATTGTCGAGACTGACAAGCCCGAGCTTGAGATTGCTCCTGGTCTCAACCTCCTTGGGCCCATCCACGACAAGTTTGTGTCCATCACGCCCCTATACACTCCTACGGCTCCTGGAACGAGCGACAACATCTTTGTCACGCGTTCGTACGACGCGACGTCGCACTTTGAGACTGTTGTCGAGGACGTCCAGGATGTGTGGAAGCGTGTGGTTGGCTCGGATTTGGTGCTCAAGAAGCGGGATGTTGAGGTTGAGGCTTAGTTGTGTCGTTGCATAGTTTTACACATTACGGAATTTTTTTACGCCAATGTACAGTTTGCTCATTCGTTGGAAATGCTAATTAGCTTGCGAACTTTTTGAAGGGGAACATTGGCTTTTGAAAGAATTTAAGTATCCGTTGCTGGTACATTATTCTTCGTCAATAATATTTTCATCTTGCTTGTTGCTTAATGAGAGTCTCGGCTAGGTGCGAAGCGCGTTCTGAACGCGTCGATTTGAACTACCGAAAGCTAACCTCTCGAGGCGAAAGTGTCACCAATAGAGTTTCTTGTGGTAGAACGAGGTGGGGAAGACGGGACGTTGGCGCTCCTACGTAGCTATTCTGCAGATGGAGCATATCGTGGCGGGGTCTACCTTCATGACGAGGGAAAGGAGAAGCGGTCAGAGCCGCAAGCAAGTAGTTTCGCGCTACCAGATCTCAGCACTACCATCCCAGAAAGGGAAAGCTGATCTTTGAAGCTCAAAGATGGCAGGCGACGGCAATTACACTAGTATCAAGCATTCGAGGACAGAGAGACGTCTATGTACATAAATAAGTAATAAGGACCAAGTCGGATAGTAAGAGGCATTCATAATACACAAATAAAGTATACCCTCATTCCGTTATAGCACTTTGAGTTCCTTAGTCCCTACTTTAGCTCGGCTCACTTCCAACACGCTCGTTATATCCGCCCGTCGAAGCCGGAGCATCTTAAGATGCGGCACAAGCCCATCCTCAGCAAGAATGGACGTGCAAAGAGTTCCAGCACCAAGACTCGTAGCCACCGAGCGAATTTCCAAAATGCGAAGATTGGGCGTCGAGCGAAGGAAAGCAATGAGAGCAGAGACGTCACCAGGCTCTTCCGAAACGAATATAGCTAATTCCTGGATAGAACCACCCGTTCGAGGACCGAGCGGCTTCGGAAAAGAGCCTGAGGAGAAAGGGTCGGCGAAATGTAAGATCTCCAGAGAAGGCAAATCCACGTTTGCAAGCAGCTCGTTCGCACCCAGTGTGAGATACCGAAGAGACGCATTTTCACAATGGGATTGCACGGGGGGCAATGGATCATAGCGGTCGGTTGGATGAAGACTCGCATACTCCAAACGCCCAAACTTGCCCAAAACCTCATGAATACAAGCGACATAATCACCCGCAAAGCGATCATGGAAAGCTCTTTCAACGCTCCCAGCCAGCTCGAAACGTGTGACGAGATCCCATTGAACACGAAAGATATGTCTGAACGCAATGACATTGTTCACCGTGAGCGATCGCAGACGCGGTGCTTGTGCCAGTAAGAGACATGGACCGGTAGGCGGTATCACAGGCAACTCCTCTGGCGTCGGCGACTGTATATGCACTCGCACATCCTCCAACGAGGCATACTCGCACCCAGGATAACTCAGTCCGAAAAAAGCAGCGCCCGGTAAAGATACCCCAAGCGACTGCCACTCGTAGTAGTTCCTCAGAAAACACAGTGAAAAAATCCGGTCATCCTCAATATCGCTGCGTCGCGAGTAGATGTTGATGTGGTACTTTGCCTTTAGAGAGGACTTTTTGTGAAACTCGGAGAGGGTCCGAGAGGCATGCTTCTCCCGATCCAAATTCAAGTTGATGTGCGTCCACAGGTGCGGCATGGCGAAGACGATGCTTCTCCAGCGGGATGAGACGCGGGACAGCAGCCAAGGCCCAGCGTGGAGGTCCCGGCTGTCCACGAAATTTCCAGTAGCGAGCTCCTGAAACGTCGGCGACATAGTGCGTTCGACGAAGACGGTGAAGATTTCCTGAAGAATTTCCGAGGGAAGGAGGCGCGCGGGATGATGTAGGTCGATGAGTGCTTCTGCTTTAGCAATAGCTACAGCCTTCTCAATAGCGAGGTCTTCAGCTAGTAGGGAGGTAGGCAGAACAAGCTCATGGAGCCAATAAGAGACGGGCGTCGGTGGTGTAAATCGCATAGTGGTATCAGTGTTCCTCTTTGAATTTAACAGAGGGGGCCGTGCGTGCCAAAGACGAGAATATGTGACGGACGCTGGCAGTGGATGGATGGAGAGGGTCCCTTTAGCAGCGTTCTTTAAATCACTACAGTCAAACCGATGTGTGTGAGTGATTGACCAGAAAAGGGAACGCCGCCATCAAACCCTCCAGTGTTAGATCTGACTCATGTGTCGCCCGTTACTTAATTACACTTTGTCGAACCTCAGCCACCAGAGGCGGCGTTCCCTTTTCTGGTCAATCATTCATGCATGGTCTCCAAATCACTCAGCGTCACTTAGCTGACTTTGTCAATGGAAGGTGTGAATGTCGGGCCTTTCATTTTCAGTCAATTCCCGACGTGACATCGTTTCAGTACTTCGAGTGTCATGACTCCACTGCACTCTGTCATCGGTTTGACTTTACTAGTGATTTAAAGAACGATTCAAGCTTCAAAGTCATTGCTCCAAAATGGACCCTCTCCGGATCCATCCATCCACTGCCACTGTCAACGTAGTCTTGTCTTCGGATGAGCCTTCGTTGCATTCAAAGAGGAACACTGTAAACTGGTGTCCAGAGATTCGCTGGGACCTATTTCCTCCGCCCACGGCCATTTTTCATTTAGACTCGACACCAGTCGCTTCACCAAGCCGAAGGTACTCGATCGACTGTCATCGAGTAACATCCAGGCGGGCGTCTGGCGTCGAGACTATTTTTCATTCGGTCCATGGGTCTACTACCTCCCCACGAGTCGATGACCTTTCTATTGAGAAAGCTGTAGCTATTGCTAAAGCAGAAGCACTCATCGACCTACATCATCCCGCGCGCCTCCTTCCCTCAGAGCTCCTTCAGGAAATCTTCACCATCTTCGTCGAACACACTATGTCACCGACATTTGAGGAGCTCGCCACCGGAAATTTCGTGGACAGCCGGGACCTCCACGCTGGGCCCTGGCTTCTGTCCCGCGTCTCATCCCGCTGGAGAAGCATTGTCTTCGCCATGCCACATCTGTGGACGCGTATGAATTTGAACCTGGACCGAGAGAAACAGGCCTCTTGGATTCTCTTCAAGTTTCACCGAAAGTCCTCTCCACAAAATTCAAAGTATCACGTCAACATCTACTCACGACGCAGTGATATTGAGGATGACGAGATTCTCTCATTGTCATCCAGCATGACCTACTATCACAGGCAGTCGCTTGGGGTATCTCTACCGGGAGCTGCGTTTTTTGGACTCAATTATCGTGGGCGTGAGTATGCGTCGTTGGAGGATGTGCGAGTGCATGTACAGTCACCGGCGACACCGGAGGAGGAGGGGTTGCCTGTGATACCCCCCATCGGGAAATGTGCACTACTGGAACGAGCGCCGCGGCTGCGATCGCTTGTGGTGAACAATGTCGTTGCGTTCAGACATATCTTTCGTGTGCGATGGGATTTGGTCACTCGGTTTGAGGTGGCTGGGAGTGTTGAGAGGGCTTTCTATGATCGCTTTGCGGGTGATTATATCGCTTGCGTTCATGAGCTTTTGGGGAAGTTTGGGCGTTTGGAGTATGCGAGTCTTTGTCCGGACGTGTCGTTGCCCGATGTGCACTCACCGGCAGGCGTGGAGAATCATGAACATGCGTCTCTTCGTCATCTTTCGCTTGGTGCGAGGATTAGGGATGAGGTGCTTTTGCACATGGATTTGCCTTCTTTGGAGATTTTACATTTCGCCGACCACTCCTCTTCCTCCTGTTTTCCGAAGCCGCTCGGTCCTCGCACAGGTGATTCTATCCAGGAATTGTCTATATTCGTGTTGGAAGAAAATACCTCTTCTCTTATTGATTTCCTTCGCTCGACGCCTAATCTTCGCATTTTGGAAGTCCGCACGGTGGCTGGTAGTAGTCTTGATGTTGGAACTCTTGGCGCGTCGATTCTTGGTGAGGATGGGCTGGTGCCGCATCTTAAGCAGCTCCGGCTTCGAGGTGAAACGATAAGGGTGTTGGAAGTGATCCGAGGACAAGGAGGGAAGGAACTCAAAGTGCTATCACAAGTTGTTACGGTTTAAAGGTCCCTGATGGTTGGCTGAGTACCTCATGATGAGGGTATACCTTGTTCGTGGATTCTGACTGCCTCTTACTATCGGACTGGCTCATTATTACTTATTTATATACTTATACGACATACTGCATTTTGCCTATCTGTCCTTGAATATGCTTGAGCTTTGGATATTTCGTTATGGACCGCCATGGCAACGCAAAACCACCAGAGATAGACTTGGGGCTCATAAGTCCCTGCATGGGTTCACGACCGTAACGCGTATCAGGGCAGTACTGTTGGTGCACTACTTACCTATTGAAGTTGCGTGGTAGATACTTTTCTGAACTGCCAGTAGTTTGCCAACGTGTTGGCACCCTCACGTGGCACCGTTAGGTATTCTGTCCCGACGCTCCCGTCTCTCTCTTTCCACCACCGCCTAACCCACATCGCTACTGTCGCCTATATAATATTCCGAGTGTCTCGCTCCAGCAGGACTTTCGTCAAACACGGACTAGTACCTATCACTGACTATCGACATCACGCTCTGCATCTCGTTCGCGACCCCGGCGTTACCAAAATCTTCAAAGTACGTCTTTGTAGCCTATTCTCAACGTTTTCCACAGCGTTAACCAGCCTTGGTTTCCTAAAGTGAATAATGTTCAACAACAACGAGACCATCGACGAACGACTCGCCGCTACAGACGGGCATGTGAGACAAGATCTGAGACAGCGGAGGTGGCGCAAAAGGTCTGCGCCATTTAAAGAACGTTTCAAGGTCGTTGCTGAATCACTGTCACTACCAGCGTTCAACACACATTCTCGTCTTTGGCACGCCCGGCCTCTTTTACATTCAAAGACGAACACTGGTACCGCTATGGGATTTACTCCACCGACGCCCATCTCTTATTGGCTCCATGAGCTTGTTCTACCTACCTCCTTACTAGCTGAAGACCTCGCTATTGAAAAGGCTGTAGCTATTGCTAAAGCAGAAGCACTCATCGACATGCATCATCCCGCGCGCCTCCTTCCCTCAGAGCTTCTTCAGGAAATCTTCACCGTATTCATCGAACACACTATGTCCCCGACATTTGAGGAGCTCGCTACTGGAACTTTTGTGGACAGCCGGGACCTCCATGCTGGGCCTTGGCTGCTGTCCCGCGTTTCGTCACGGTGGAGAAGCATCGTCTTTGCTATGCCACATCTGTGGACCCATATCAACTTGAACCTGGACCGGGAGAAACAGCACGGTCGCATCCTCTGCCAGCTTCACAAGAAGACTTCAGGAACGTTGGTGAAGCTGAAGTACCACATCAACATGTACTCACGGCGCAGTAGTATTGAGGGTAACGTGATTTTTCTGCTGTCGTCTGGCAGGAGGAATCGCTGGCAGTCGCTTGGGATATCTCTACCGGGAGCTGCGTTTTTTGGACTCAATTATCATGGGCGTGAGTATGCCTCGTTGGAGGATGTGCGGGTGCATATACAGTCTCCGGAGGAGGAGGAGGGGTTGCCTATGATACCCCCCCTCGGGAAATGTGCACTACTGGAACGAGCGCCGCGTCTGCGATCGCTTGTGGTGAACAATGTCGTTGCGTTCAGACATATCTTTCGTGTGCGATGGGATTTGGTCACTCGGTTCGAGATGGCTGGGAGTGTTGAACGAGCTTTCCATGATCGCTTTGCGGGTGATTATGTTGCTTGTGTTCATGAGGTTTTGGGGAAGTTTGGGCGTTTGGAGTATGCGAGTCTTTGTCCGGACGTGTCGTTGCCCGATGTGCAATCCCCGGCGGGAGTGGAGAATCATGAACATCCATCTGTTCGTCATCTCGAGCTTGGTGCGAGGATTAGAGATGAGGTGCTTTTATACATGGATTTGCCTTCTCTGGAGATTTTACATTTCGCCGACCATTTCTCCTCAGGCTCTTTTCCGAAGCCGCTTGGTCGTCGTACGGGTGGTTCTATCAAGGAGTTGTCGATATTCGTGTCGGAGGACTCAGAGGACGTCTCTGCTCTCATTGCTTTCCTTCGCTCGACGCCTAATCTTCGCATTTTGGAAATTCGTACGGTGGCTAGGAGTCTTGAAGTTGGAATTGTTTACGAAGCGATACTAGGTGAGGATGGGTTGGTGCCGCATCTTAAAATCCTCCGGCTTCGACGGGGAGATATAACAAGGGTGTTGGAAGTGAGCCGAGCTAATGTAGGGAAGGAACTCAAAGTGACGGAATGAGGGTATACCTTATTTGTGTATCATGAATGCCTCTTACTATCGGATTTGGTCCTTATTACTTATTTATGTACATAGATGTCTATCTGTCCTTGAATGCTTGATACTAGAGTGTAATTGCCGTATCTTTGAGCTTTGGACCTCAGCTTTCCCTTTCTGGCAGGGTAGTGTTGAGGAGGTGGACCGATATGGCAGCGCGAAACTACCATAAACGGACTTGCTTGCGGCTTTGACCGCTTCTCCTTTCTCTCGTCATGAAGCCTTGATACAACGTAGACCCCGCCACGATATGCTCCATCTGCAGAATAGCTACGTAGGAGCGCCAACGACCCGTCTTCACCACCTCGTTCTACCACAAGAAACTCTATTGGTGTGTTAGCTGTAGGCTATCTGGGATGGTTGACTGAACTGCAGCCAAGTTGTATCCGTCCGCAGAAGGCGTCGTTATTCTCAATGCGGCGAGCCTGCAGCTTGTTCGCGTCCTCGCATTTTGGGAGGCGTTCCCGAGCACGATGCACACCACCGACCGAGTATCGTGCATCTCGGTCGACTCGAACATGAAACTTGTGCGTCATCCTGCGTATCTGGCGCGTCGCGAGCTACATCCATGTTTCCCAGATAGTCGCCGCCATGGGTAATCGTATAGCCTCTTGGTCCCTGTCTGGTGTACAGCACGACGCCTGGCACATCCATTCCACGCTGGTGCTCCCGTCCCACCACATCGTGGCCTGCATGCATAATCGCTCTGGTATGTCGCCTATGCATGGCGTAATGACGCGTCTCATTTATTGTAGGCTTGCTGGCCATCGCGACCCAGAGCACTCTCTCGGTCCACACCCTCATCCTCGACAATAATCTGCCAACATGGTCCCAGAAGTGGATCGCTCAGTGAGTGTCGGTCCGGGCTATCGAGTCGCTAATAACACCTGCCAGACTTCGTTCGCCGCCATCGCTAGTGCGATTCGCCCCATCTCTCATGTACATTGCCACTACCCGTTCTGATACCAACGCCGTGACGTTGTACTCGACCACATCTGGAAAGCAGATACAAGCAATACCGCATCCCCGACCAGTCATCCGCCTCAATTGGCGCCACTCTTCAGACAACCTCATTCTCTATACCGTAACATCCGATTCTACCCTCAGAGTATTCTTCCCCGTTCTAGACTCCCCTCAACATCTTCAGCTACACGCCTCCATTGACCTTTTCTCTGCTTCCATTCCCACCCCAGATCCTAGGCCATCGTCTGTCTTCATAATGGACCGTGAGGTAATTGGTCGCGCCTTCGAGACTGTCTCGGCCGACCAAGACAGTGCTCGCACCAGAAGGATACAAGAAATTAGAGAAGAAGGCTGGGATCTCTTTCTTCGCGTACTTGGCGATGGTTCTGTGGTCGTAACAGCCCTAGCCAACGTTGACCGCAAACCTCCGACACTCCTCAAGCAGTTTACATTGCAGCAATCCCCGCCGTCAACCTTGCCTGAGGCGCCTTCGTTTCTCTACGTTCTCCCACATCCGAACAAATCGAAAGTTACTTTGGTCACGTCATCTCCATTGGCTTCTTATGAGCTCTCACCAGCATCGTTCTTCGACGCTCAGCAGGACGGTCTGAGGCTCCTCGTGACTGGGCCCAAGCCCATGCCTGACGAAAATTCTGAAATTGAGTGCTTCATACGTACTCCGGAAGGCGAAGGTCTTGGTATCATACGCAAGAACGGTATTGGACAGGTATGGAAGGTTACCGATGACGGTCTGGAGCTCGTCCAAACGACAAAGAGCGATCTCATTGTCTTGAACAAGGGCCGTGAGTTTGAGGTGTACGACACGGAGAAGCAGATGTTGGGTGATGTAAAGTTGCCCAAGGTTACGTCGTTCTTCACGATACCGGACGGGCCCGGACAGGACTCTATCATTGGAATCACGGAGGATTTGTCGGTGGCGCATATACGGGGGAAGGGAAGAGATAGGAGGGTTGTTTGTGTACCGCTTCCGATGGACGAACGGCCAGCCATGATTCTACCCGTAGATCCGATGGCGTGGGGCTTAAATCATCCGTGGGCTGAGCATGATGTGCTGCTGAGCGTATCACAGGCAGGAGAGCTTGCCTTTTGGATACCGGAGGACACCGTGGTTTCGGGAGCAGTTAATGGCAACGGCAAGCACAAGCCTGCGTGGAGATGTACGGGCACGGTGAAGACCGGGCGAACGTCCATCAAGATGGCGCGATGTAGCTCTGCCAAAAAGACGGCATTGGGTAAGCTGCATAATTTTCCTCAAGAGGTATCTTGCTCAACCGCACTACTTGCAGTCGTGTCGACTCCAGACGGGGACGAGCTTACGATATGGGATTCCAAGGAGTCCGAGTTCGCATCCGGAATGGAGTATCAAGGTATCTTCAGGTAGGTTCATTTGTGTGGATTCATAGCTCTACTAAGCATCTATGTAGTGAACCTATACGTGACCTAGATTGGACCTCTACACCCGATATGCAGTCCATACTGGCGGTAGGCTTCGACCATCATGTAGATTTACTATGTCAGCAGAGAATGACTTACTTTGATCCTGGACCTGGGTGGTCAATATGTTGGAAGATAGATATACAGGCGTCAGTGTCCCAGTTTCTTCGCTCAAGTTTTCCTGACGCACCTGTTGATTCAGATCTATTCCTTATCCGATCTCCGACTCGATATGGTTGTCGAATGGCCGTCTCCTTGTCGGCGCTGGTCACCAAATGTTTTTATATGGCCAACGTCTGGTCTCATCGGGAGCGAGTGCGTTCAGCGGGGATAGTCTCTTCGAGTCGGTCGCGCGGCAGAATGGATCTCTACCTGATTATCACCCTCAGATGCTGTTGCAGTGTTTACTGTGGGGTATGTGGGTTTTCTTTTTTTCTAAAAAATCTTGTTTGACTGGGGTGTAGAGAAAGTTGATCTTGTGAAGGACATCATCGTCAATTTGTGGCGGGATATCCAGGACCATAGATCGCAGACTCATTTTACGCGAGTGCCGATAGAGCGGTTCTTTAACGAGAGTTCAGCAAGAAGTGGGGTGAGGTCAGACAACCTGACTGCAGGAATTGTCACTCATTGATTTTTGTAGCACAAGAAACGTTATACCCAGTTGTTCAACGGACCGGAAATGAACAATGAGTATGTATATGTTCCAACCTTTTCCCTTTGTAAGATGCTGATAGGACTATAGTGACGAGCCTGCCTTCTCACGAGCTTCAGTTACTAAACTGATAGAGGAACTCGAAGAGAATCCTTTACCCCACCTGACGCCCAACGAACAAGCGCATCTTCTGGTTTTGATACAGACTACACTCGAGGTTTGTTCTTTGTGCATCCCTTTACGTCCCTTCTGACGACCTTGAAGATTGACGAGCAACGCCGATCACTGGATGCGAACGGGTTGCGGTATCTCATTTCTATGCGATCGTTTTACATTCTCAATCGACGAGCTTCGTCAAGTCCGATAAGCCCGATGTCAGGAAATGCGAAACCTAGAGCAACTGGTCGGCGAGAGCGACTTCGATATCGGGATATCATATGGGCATTTCACAGTGAAAGTCAAGGGCTGCTTATGAATGCGTCGACATCCGCGTGTGAGGGAAAGATGACATGGCCTGATGCACGCGGGCTTGGGATACCGATTTGGCTTACGTCTCTAGAACAATTCGTGCGTCGTCTTTTTCACCTTTTCTTTTGGCACTGTCTTACCGCCAGACAGAAATTGCAAGTAGAGAATATTGCGCGGAACGAGTTTTTGGTTGACCGGGATCCTACTACGTGCTCCCTGTTTTACTTTGCGCTTGGGAAGGTGAAGCTGGTGCATACTTTGTGGAGACAGGCGGCGTGGCATAAGGAGCAGGGTCTGATGTTGAAGTTTCTGGCGAACGATTTTAGTGAAGATCGTTGGAAGACGGCTGCTCTCAAGAACGCGTATGCTTTGCTTGGAAAACGACGATTTGGTGAATATCTTATGTCGGCTCAGGTGTCGTATGCTTACTTATAGGCAGAATACGCTGCTGCGTTCTTCCTTCTGGGACAGTCATTGAAGGACGCTGTGAACGTGTGTATCAGGCAGCTAGGGGACTTCCAGATCGCCATCACCATCGCGCGCGTTGTGGAGCAGAGTAATGAGGGCCCTGTTCTCCTGGATATCCTCAAAAACACGGTGCTTCCGATAGCATTCAAGGATGGAAATCGGTGGCTCGCGAGTTGGGCGTTTTGGTCATTACATCGGCGGGATTTGAGTGTGCGAGTGCTTGTGGTGCGTGCAGGTTTTTATGCATAAACTCTCGTTCCGGCTTCTAATGAAGATTTCGTAGACACCTCTTCAAGAGCTCGTTGGCGCTCTCGATATCCAGGTGAAGGAAATTGGAGAGCCGCACTATGACGATCCGAGCTTGGCGTTGCTGTTTTCTCAGCTGCGCTCGAAGACGCTCCAGGCGGCGAAAGGGACGAGTGAGATTTCTGGCAAGTCCGAGTTCAACTTTGTCCTGCAGATTGCGCGGGTGTTTTGCAGGATGGGGTGTCAGGTCCTAGCGCTTGATCTTGTGCGGTCGTGGACGTTTGATGTGCCGCCGCCGATCGAGTCGAGGAAGGAGCGGATGCCGCCCAGTCCGACGGCGCGGTACGGGTTGAGAAGGCGGTCGTCGATGATGATTGATATGGATATTGTGTCGCTGCCTCCGACGAGGCGGGCGTCCCCGCCGATTTGGGAAGAGGAAGGGGGAGGAGGAGGGGGAGGAGATGGTTATTAAGAATGAGGGGGACTTTTTGGCGCGCAAGGCGGGGCTGGGGAATTTGATGAAGTCGGCGAAGCAGGATGTGAAGGTGCCCGAGTTTGATATGAGTGCGTTTTTTTGAGGGTGGGGAGGGGGAGGGGAGGGTGGTATTTAATGGGTTTGGTGTATGCATAAGTAGAGGGGATGAGTAGTTCTTTGTAGGTTGGTAATGTTTTGGTGTTGAGCAGAAGTTTCGATATGACACATGATGCATCTTACCATCTTTCGTGCGCTCAAGAGTCGGCGCGACGTTCTTGAGCCTCTGGGAAGTTTCTTGCTGCTTTCCGATGGAGAGTTTTAATTGTCTCTGGCCTGTGTGCTCCTCCAACCACTACTACATAATATGAGGTTTCTATCGCTTTGGCGGCCTTTTCTTTCTGCTTCGAGACCTACAGTATCCTCAGGCATATCCCCAAGTCAGATCTCACGCTGGATATCTCTGAGCTCGTGTGAGTATACCTGTTGACACGCGTACAGCCCATCCTCGTCACGCTATCTGGCGTATTGATATTGAGTCAATTTTCACTCTGAAAGACTCGCTTCACAGCTCACATGCTTTAACAGGTCCTCAAGAAAATGCTCGAGCCACTCATTGATCATCGTGAAATATTTCCTATGTGGGCAGGTTTTGCACTTTGGCCAGGGCAAATGCCAAAGGCCCTTCCCAACAAGGCGGGCCAATTTATTTGGTTGAGACAAAGTCAAAAACAACTGCTATAACGAGAGATTTCGAAAACCAATCCAACTTTTGAGCGTCGGTGGGGAGGTCGCATATAAAAGGGCGGCTGGTTCGCTATGCTTTGCCCCCAGCTTTCTACGGCGCTATCGAGCCCGTCCTCCGCTAGCATCCTATCCCCAGTCTCAGCTATCACACAATGTCTAGTCCTACTACTACCAAAGCAGATGCCTTTGTAAGTGCCACCCGCCCGATATGGCCTCCCTTATTGTGGAGTCGGTAGCTGACATAACTCTTTTTTATTTTTTTTCTCTTCAGAAATGCCACCACCGCGGGTGCCAGCGCGTCTTTGAGCGGCGCCACTTGAAGCAGTTCCGGCGACACGTCGAGACGCACGATCCGGCGACGAAGATATACGCGTGCCCGTGGCCGGGGTGTAACCATTCCACGCGTCAGAACTCGAACCTCAAGACGCATATGAAGAAGTCAGTCGTGAACTTCACCTCTACTACATACTGTTGATGCTGATGGTCCAATAGGCATACGGATACAAAGGACCTTCTCTGTCCCCATCCCAACTGCACATACGCGACTGGCGACCCGGCCGCGTTCGTCCGCCACAGGAAGCGCGTGCATGAATACAAGCCCCGCAGGTTTGTGAAGCATGTGCGCTACGACGTCTCTGGCTCTGTGTACGCCTCCCCTCCGCCCCCGCGCGCGAAACGTGAGGCGGACTTGAGCTGGTATACGTATCCTTTTGAAGGCTCCTTCGCTGGTGTCCAAGCCAAGCCGCTATACCCCGCTCTCGATGTGGATGGCCTATTCCCGATGGATTCAGGATATGATTGGAACGCCCCAGCTCCTTGGTCCTCATGGGAGTCGCCTTCGGCGTCCATGAGTTGGTCAATGCCTTTGGATCAGAACTTCATATCGGCCTTTAACGCCATGCCAATGCCATACCCTTCTCCTCCCGCTCTCTCCAGTGTCTCCTACACAGAACAGACCATTGAACAGAGAGCCTTCGACCTGACGCTCAAAGGGACGTATCCTTCCCTCGATTCCGAGTTCCCATCCCCTACGAACTCGTATGTTCCAACACAACCTTCGGACACACACGTCTCCGATTTTGCTTATCTCAATGGGTTTTAATTGTTTTCCTCTTGGTGCTATTTTGTGTATTATTATTCCTCGTGATCTCTAAATATTGTACTTGGTCGGATACCTTAGAGCGAGCACATCAATGATTATTAGTCCTCGGTGTTGAGGAAAGTCTGCACTACTTGGATGCGTGATCTGAAGGCATAGTAGTGGCCCCGGCTACAAGTACATTGATTCCATATAAAATTCCCATCCCATGTAAATACACCCACTTATTTGTCGGCTTCCTTACTCTTCTCCTTCGCGGGCTTCTCTTCGGGCGATGGGCTAGCCTCCCTCTCATCCTTCTCTGCCTCTTTCTCATCTTCAGCCTCTCCGCCGAGGCCCTTGAGTAAATCGCCAGCATCGTCACCATCCATTCCTAATTCTGCAATCAAGTCGCGCAACTCATCCCCAGTTATCTTGAGCCCTTGCAGTCCAAATCCAGACAGCTCGTCTCCGAGGTCGAGTTCACCTTCTCGCTTATTGACGGGTATGGGCTTCTTGTCGGAGAGCGTTGATGGAGTAGGTTGGGCCTTGACCTTGTCTCGCAGGCGCTCTGGAGTCATATCGAGAGGCATAGCCGCGCCAGGTACGCCGATGGGCTGTACTGGCGGCGCGATGTGTTCGTCGACATCCGGATTCCAAGATTCCTTCAATCTCAAGAACACATCAAGTTCATCGTACTCGACAGAATCTTCACTAAGACTAAATGAGTAGAGAATAGAAACACGCGTCCAGAGACGTACAATTCGGCAAATGTCTATAGTCAACGTGATTATTGAAGACGTTGTACGAACAGGAGTGAACAACGTACGCCGGGAAACTTGCCGCCAACAAGAATGCCAGGTAATTGTTGCTTGTCTAACGGTAGTATAAGCAGGTGGAGAGTCCTCAGATTGAGATAAATACCCAGTGGAGCCTTTCTTTTCCATAAACGTTTCGCGGTCTCGTCCGAGGCGAGATCATAGGATGTAAATGGGATCTTCTTGACCTGTAGAACGCGTAGGAGATACTCTGTACAACCTTATCACCCTATGATCACGGTATAGAGCATTTCATACCTTGCCTTTGTCGCAGCGCAGGCTGCGATGCAATAGTGGTCAGGAACAGCTGGATAGGCGGGGAAGGCATGATGGTTTGTAGCAGAATGCGATCCACGTGGTTTGATATCATCACAGATTTGATCGACACCCAATTTGATTTCATTCCTTCTCCTCATGTCGAATTCGAAAGAACAGATCTCCGTGCTCATCGTCTGTCTAGGTATGGTCGCCTAGCCTACATAGAGAGTATAGAGCTAACAGAGTCTAGGGAATATATGCCGTTCGCCCATGGGGGAGGCCGTCCTCAGCCACGTCGCCAAGGCTCGTGGACACGATATAACTGTTGACAGCTGTGGTACTGGCGCGTACCACACTGGCGAAGATCCAGATGACCGGTATGTCCTTTGTGTATCTCCTTCAAACTCTTAACTTCTTTCGTTGCGCCCAGAACTGTATCAACATGCATGAAAGTAAGCATTGACATGATGAACTACAGCAAAGTCTCACAACGATCTTCGTAGCACAAAGTTCCTATATCTCACGCTGCTCGCAGAGTCCAGAAATCCGACTTTACAAACTTTACTCATATTTTGGCTGCCGACCAAAACAACCTGCGCGACTTACAGCGGATGGCGCCTAGTCATACAACTGCTGAGATCAAGCTGTGGGGCGAGTATCATGATAACAAGCCCATTTCAGATCCGTATTACGGCGGAATAGTATGTGAACCCCAATTTTTTGTTTTGCGTATCCTGACGTTGTATAGAATGGCTTCGAACGCGTATACCAACAATGCGTCAAGCTGTCACACGCATTCCTTGACGATGTTTTTGGATCACAATCGGCTGATCAGTCCGAGGCGTAATAATTTGGCTAGACATCACACTTTTTCGCTATTAGATGGGGGCTACCACGAGAATGTCATCCCGTGGTTTCACTGCATAATGGGCAGCGGTTGGTATGGCTCCTCCAGATACCTAACTTCCTCGTCAGTCAACTCGACATTCACGGAGCCTACAGACATCGTCAGACGAGGCCAATTCCCAAGAAGAGAGCAACGTTCTCACCTATCAATTCCATAAGATTCTTCGTCGAAGACGTTCCGATGATAGGTGCTGATACAGCTGTAGCATCACGCATAAGAGAGTGACGTCGCGCATCAAAACGCTACGTACCGTCTTTGCTCATTAACCACGCCAGTGCGATCTGACCCATGGGGATGTCGCGTTTGGCCGCCATTTCTTCCACTCTGAAATCCACAGACGATGATAAGGCTTACGAGTACCATCGGAAAGGAAACACACCTCTTGATAATGTCAAATGTAGCAGGATTCTTGGAGTACGCGATCATAAATCTAGACGTGGTGTTAGCTTACACGAAGCAGACAGAGCACGTCCATTGCCTATCCTGTTCGCCCTTTTCTGTGTTCTGCTTATCCAAGGGACGCGTGAGCATTCCTCTGCCAAGCGCGGCGAATGGCATAGCTCCGACGCCAAAGTGCTTTATTACATTGTGTTAGCCTTCCAGGACCTCAAAGAGCCTTCGAGCTAGGCTCACCTTGAGAGTGGGCATCATCTCCCGTTCCTCCTCTCGATATAGAAGGTTGTACTGATTTTGCATCGAGATGAAGGGAGTCAGATTATGCTGGAGAGCGTAATCTGGAGACTACGTTCGACTGGCGACGAGGTTAACGGAGAGTTGCACGTACTCTGCATGATATGAACTGGATGAGAGTCAACACTGGGTCCTGGCACGAGACAAGAAGAGATGTCCTTACACTGCCAAGCATAACAAACAGACATCCCAATGTATCGGACGTATCCAGCTTTGACGACGTCGTGTAAGGCTTGCATCTGAATAAGACTTAGCTCGAGAACGTCCCAATCAGAGTGAAAAACTCGCCGTCTCTGCAATGGGAGTTTCTGGATCGAATCTATGGCCTATATCATGATAACGGATAAGCTGCAGCCCGATGTAATCACGGTATAGCAAGACGTACATTGCAAGACGTCGATGTAATCCAATTGCAGTCGTTCCAGACTTTGCTTCACCGAATCAAATATGTGCTATACGAGTGCAGGTGAGGAAGACGAACCAAAC
The DNA here is from genome assembly GCA_036872995.1 of Hymenopellis raphanipes. Lineage (NCBI taxonomy): Eukaryota > Fungi > Basidiomycota > Agaricomycetes > Agaricales > Physalacriaceae > Hymenopellis > Hymenopellis raphanipes. Next base: position 1,509,857 of record JAYMDG010000001.1, read on the forward strand.
CAGTAACAGTACAGTACCTTCCGACTTAACCCGTGTTGATTAACATAGCCTTCCTTGTCGCCGTCGAATCTATTATAGTATGGTGGCGTTCTATAATCGGCGTCACGTCCCACGATGAAAAACACCTTGTAAGAGTATCAGGTGAGTTCGTTGATGAGAGAAACGGCAGTGCTGTCTAAGTACCTTGGTCATGACCACGATTTCCTCACGCGGTAGCGCGTGTTGTTTAATCGCTTTCCCGAGTACGACTTCAGAGTAACCATTCGAGTAGCTCTACATGTCAGTGATTGTGTGAGCTGAAGGAAAACGCAGAGGCGCCCAAAAAGTCTAACATTGGCTGTATCAAAGGTATTGATACCAGCGTCGTACGCCGCCTTGATCTGTCGTATACTCTCCTCTTCGTCCTCGAGGAGCCAAGGAAGCCACGTCCGCTTCCCATAAGTCATACATCCAAGGATGATCTTGGAGACTTTCAATCCAGAGTTTCCGAGACGAACTACCAGTGGTGAGTTTCTCAAAGGGCGAAGAGCAATGTCGCACCGACCGTATTGCATCTTCACGGGAGATGTGGACGATGATAAAGAGCCAAAGGACGTCTCCCCCCTACCTATATATACAACGCGTATGTTTAGACGTACGCGCGTCTTTGAGGCAACTACAAGACATCGCTGAATACATCGGACAATGATCGGACATGTCAGAGTTGCTGACGGTACCATTACCCAATGAGGTAAGCGTGGCGCCATTCAAAACCTCCTCAGGCCTCGGGTTTACTGAAGTTATTAACATCCATTTCATGTGAGGGTGCTCAGTTGCCTATCAGAGCTGAGAGTGTGAGCACAAAGGCAGCACCGCGCCACATCACGTGTCCAGAACACGTGCCGGTATCAAAACCGTTAATAACGGTTTCAAAACCATAGCCTCCCGGGGGTTCAGTATTAACAGAACCCCACAAGGTTTACTGTGCCACCCTAGTCGGTATCTGCTACTAACATTAAACCCCCCAGCCCCGGCCCCCGGGCCCCGCGGAAATTTATTGCGCCACAAAGCAAAAGGACAACATGCTTTAGTATGATGATGAAGATGGGATTCGGACCCATGCCCTTTCGGACCAGATCTGTTCGTCGCAATTCGACGTGGTCCCTAGTCTGGCGCCTTAACCGCTCGGCCACCTCACCATGAAGAGGAAGATTGTACGAATGATTATCATACCATCTATGCTCTTGAGGCATGTACTGACCTTAGTATCGAGCAAAGAAGGCCTGATATTGAGGCTACTAGCACTTCGCAGGGTGCAAAAAAAAGCATTTGCCAAATTGAGGGCTAAATTTATGGCCGAATTACAGATGTGTCATGCACCAAACTTAAAATTTAGCTCCTGATTTAGCATGTGAGAAACTTTGAGAGAAAGAAAGCCTTTGGCATCAGAGAAAGAAAAAATTTGGCGGCTGAAAAAATAAATGCCCTCTGAGCGCCCTCTCATTTTAGACCATTTTAGGCTCATTTCTGGGCAAAATGAGAGGGCGCTCAGAGGGCATTTATTTTTTCAGCCGCCAAATTTTTTCTTTCTCTGATGCCAAAGGCTTTCTTTCTCTCAAAGTTTCTCACATGCTAAATCAGGAGCTAAATTTTAAGTTTGGTACATGACACATCTGTAATTCGGCCATAAATTTAGCCCTCAATTTGGCAAATGCTTTTTTTCGCACCCTGCGAAGTGTAGTTCACGAAAAGCACTATGTCTTGATCTCCTCACAATACTTATATGCATAACTGGTCTGCACTTCCATCATGATGGTATCATCTATCTACAGGCGATATACTGGAAACGATACGAAGGGACAAACATAGGAAGAGGTCTTCCTTGTTGCATAAGACATGCTATTCGACTTATATCCCATCAGCATCTTCTTCGGGAAGCGTAAAGAATCCATCCTCCGGATAATACTGGTTGAACCACGCGCTCAACACCTTCAGCTGCTCGGAAGCACTCGCGCGCGGCTTACTCGGAGGCGGAATCACAATATCCAAGTCCGCTATGAGCGCAAGAAAGACGTCACTGATGAAGATTATAAGCTGATGGCTCTGCACACACTGACAAATGATGGCCATACCCGAATCGACCAGCTATCGGCCATCTGTGCAGGGGTGGTGAGAAACAACGCGAGACAGCGGACAGAGATCCCACCTTTCCTCGTGGTAACGCAGCGCAGCGTAAGCCTGCTTCAACAGCTGAACATCTCCGTCCGTCTCTTCCCTTGGTTCGCCTGCAATCCGGGCACGCCAAATATTGATGACGAGTATAATAGCAGAGAAATAGACCTGTGCACAATTACTATCGTTCGAGTCACCAAGGAAAGACGTACAGGCGTAGACCCCACCCTCCCATTCCCTGTCATCTGATACGTGATCATCATATGACAGCACTCCCGCGCAACTTTGAGAGAAATCATCAGAGACGAGCAGGGGGACATATTGCCGCAGAAGGACATGAAGGGTCTATGTAGCTGGATCTGTGCCCAGTAATAGTTCGAGTACAAGATGACAGATTGCTTGAGGAAAACGGGGTTGGGAATCAACGAATTGGGATCCCATCGAACTAATTCATAATTAAGAATATCGCCTTAGAGTATTGGGGGAGAGACGAACGGTGTTCTGGCATCGTATCGTGCCACACCTTTAAAAACGGTACAAAGTTGAGAATGTTCTTGCGATACACGTCCGGAAAGGTCAACTTGTTCATCTCGGATCGCTTGACTGGGTACTAAACATCATTCAATGAGCATTGACGAGACACCTGATGAGGAGGTATTCACGAACGAGAGTCCGGTGGATCAAAGTCATAATCTTCAACAGCTCCAGAAACTTTATCCAGTACGACATGGACGACGACTTCCCTTCTGGCTGCTGAAATGGTTGTGGTCCTTCCCAGTATTCGTAATCGCAGTCCAGAGGGAGCTCAACGTCATAACTACATACACCGTTAAACAAATCAACATCAACGAACAGGGCGACGTACTCTTCATGAATCGTTGCTAGCGGCCTACCAGTAGCAAACGAGATAAATGCGTCGGCCGCAAAAAGAGCCCAAAAGACGAGCTTCCACTCTTCATCGTCAACAGTCCATTGCTCATTGAGCCTTTGCCTGTGAGCGCCTCTGCCTTGTGCCATACGCAATCCAAAACCAGGTAGGCACCACGCCGCCTCTGGATTGTTCGAGCCGTTGGCATACGTACAACAGAGCTAACAAATGTCTTTGAGTGATACGTTCAGCATAGGTGGGAAACACCTACAAAATACATCTGGAGTGAACACAAAGTGGGCGTCCTAGCCATCGATGACGGCAGCGGGCGAATCTGCTGATACCACTGCCATCCTACAGTTTCCTCATCTTGCCATGGAAGAAGCACCCTGTCGTCCAGACAATATCGTGCACCGACAGCACACACCGCCAGCACAACGCCGCCGAAATCGCGATCCCGCAAGTGCCTCCCGTTGCGAACAGACTGCTCGAACTTTGGACGATAAAGGAGAGGCGATATCGGATCCTGCTCGGCAAAGTACAGCGCGATCAGGTCGTCCATGAGCTGAGGTTCAGGAAAGACATATGGCAAAGGGTTCGAGACGTCGAATGGCGACTATGCCCAAGTCAGTAATACCATGTAGGAAAGAATAATAGAGACGTACTATTGGATCAGAGGATTTCCATATCTCGGATCGCTTCCAGGACGACAGCTGAGGCTCGCGGCCACCAAAAGCCTTTTTGACTGCCAAGGCCTCATGTATCAACATCGGCATGCTGCTCTTCCCGAAATACGTGCAGGGCTCGATGGAATCGTGCAGCATGAGGTCCTGCATCTGGGCTGAGAGGTTGCGGACGTCAGACTTGTCTCGAAGGACGTTGGCTAGGTCAGAATCGCCGTCGTCTTCGTCGAGGTAGGGCCCGCTTTGGGTCTCGAGATCTGAGAGCTGCTCTTCGAGCTTCCGGACTTCGGTTGCTAGATCGACGAGGAGCTGTCGAACAGCGGGGTCCGAAGGATCAGTGGGCGTATTCGTGCCACTAGTCAAAATAGACTTGATTTTCTTATCCAGGTTGGCGGGTCGCTACAAAGAAATAAGGCGCCGATTGTACTCAGAATGTAGAAGAGCTGACCTTGCTTGGTTCCTTCACGAGGCCGTTCTGAACTTGACTTGCCCCGTAATGAACAAATCTTGCCGGGGTTGAGTCAAAGTCATTACAAAGGAAACACGCTCACTCGAGGCCATGATCCTGTACAAACAGGTCAATAAGAGCCTTCCCGTGATGTATACTGAAATACTTTTCTGGCATCAATGGCACGATGGGTACAATCCTCTCCATACGTCGCGCAGTTGGTACATATGTTATTGGGCATCATCGCGCTATCGCCTGAGTGCTAGGATGAGTCCAACGGCAGGATTAGACGCGAGAACGCACATTTTATCTTTCGTTGCTTGCAGTTGTCGCATGAGCCTCCTAAGCGCCGCTTTTTCGACGGTGCACCCGAGCTGGATCCGGAGGGCTTGGTAGTGGAGGCACGGGCTTTGGGGGGCATAGTAACACAGAAGGCCAGGCGCTGAAAGCATTCGCGTATTTTTATAGATGTGAGGTAAGCGCCGCGCGAACTTGATAGAAAATCGAAACGCAGATCATTTGAACATGAAGAGCGCCAATCGCGTCAAGGGATCTCTATTTAGTCGCGCCAAGTCGCTGGTTTAAGTACCTCGACCTTGATACTGCACGCTGCACCAAGAAGAAATGGTCTGAAAGGATGAGAGGAAGGGTACGATGTAAAGTGCTAAGTCGGTAGACTCGGACTTTGCACAGGGGCTTTGTGCCATATATGGTATGCTCATCCGACATTCCGAGCAAGCTGGTATGGCATGGAAATCAGCCGGACACACACGTACTCGCGAAGGAAAACGTCTATCCATGGAGCCGGTGGTAAATGTCGTATGCCCGGTCCATCGGGATTCAACTTTGTAAGCACCATTCGACTTGACGGTTCGACGGGTATGGACACATTTCAAGAAAGACCGATTCAGACGTGCGGGAATATTGGGTGGGGGTCAAAGAGACCATCCGCAGACAGAGGAGAAGCCATGACATATGTAGGTAAGCATTGCGTGCAGGCCAGTGTGCGCCACATTGGGTTTTGTAGAATGGTATGCTCCTAGCGCCCATATTTGTGAGGTACTCAATGTTGACGAGTAACTGTTATCAAGTGTGCAAATCGTGGCAGTAACATCCCATTTGCGCTCTGTTCACCTCTCAAAACATTCGAATTTGTTGCCTCAGTGTGAAGAAGTTGCCTTTTTCAGATTCGGCATTTGCCGTTGACGTCAGACGCAGCACGCCTGCCTTGCTGCACGACGGAGGTTTAGCGCTTAATTCCAACTTCCATCATGCGCCTCTGGCGCTTTGCTTTCGCCGCCGGACTCTTTGGCGTCCACGTCTTTGCCTCTCAGGTAATTCTTTCGGAGCCGGTGAGCGCGCCGCGGAGGACACTAGTCGACGAGCTTGGCGACGATCCCGACTACGAGTCTTTATTGCATTTACTCCAGCGGGCACGGCTGATTCCTACATTGAACCGCCTTGATGAGGCCACTCTATTCGCGCCGACCAACGACGCCATTAAACACCACTCTCTTTGGAACGCTGTCCTCAACGATGACTCGAACACCATGACCGACAACATCCAGGAGAAACTCCGACAACAACTCTTTTACCATCTTCTCAACTTTTCCATCATTACACTACCGGAACAAGCCCACGAGGTACAGGTTTGGAAGACTCTTCATTATCCTCAAACTCCTGTTGAACCTCCGTCGCATGAACCCCCTCCCAATCCACCATGGATGCCAATTCCCGGCGGGACTCTTGGTGGCGAACCGCAGAAGCTGCGCGTCGCGGCACGTAAAGAAAGCGCTTGGGTCGGGGTAGATGCACGAGGTCGGCACGGTGTACAGATTACGAAAGGCAAAGTCAATGCTACTAGCAACAGTGTTCTTTTGGGGATTTCTGCAATGTTGGAACCTCCCCCAGATCTTGGTGCGTCATATCAGTGTCATAATGATAATTTCTGACTCGCATCTAGCTACCGTCGTGTCCGGAATCCCTTCTTTGTCCTACTTCCACAAGGTTCTAACTCCGGAGATTACTCAAATACTAAACGCCACGCCGTCATTGACTCTATTTTTGCCTGTAAACGATGCTTGGATGGCGTTGGATCCATTGGAGCGGACATACCTTGAAAGCAACTTCGCTGCCGATGACCTTGGTCGCATTCTCAACATGCATGCCGTCGTTCAGAAGGGTGTCACCTGGTCGGACTCATTTGACCCAGCCGTTAACCGTATGTCATTCGATCTATCATCACTTGCGCATTTCTAAGATTTTTCCTAGTCACCACTCTTGATGGCCAAACGTTGGAAATTATAGTCTCGCCCGAGAAGACAATGATATCAACGGCAGAACTCGTAGAGCCTGACATTTACGCGTCAAATGGTGTTCTGCATCTTGTGTCCTCCCTCTTAATCCCGCCTGGAGCCTTACAACTCACGCCCGAGAAATATTTATTGGCGCTGAACTGTACTTCATTTGTATCCCTCATCCACGCCAGCAACCTCACCTCCCTAATCAACGACACAGAGGCCAAATACACGATTTTGGCTCCCAGCGACGAGGTTCTTACTGTATTCGGTGATGGAGACCTGCCTCCACCTGGCAGTGACGAGCTGAAGAAACTCTTGCAGTATCACTTCATCCCAGGCCGTTGGAAACCTGAGAAGCTGGCGACTGGAATGCTGCTGGAGACAGCACTCGAGGAGGAGGGCTTGGAAGGTGGTAGGCAGGTCCTCGGTATCGAGCTTTCCGATGGGAAGAAAGTTCGTTTCGGTGGTGCAAGTGTCATTGGTGAACCTAGTAAGCAAATTAACACGTGTGCGCGGCATTCACTGAATTTGTTCTAGTCGAAGTCAACAATACGTTGATTTATTTCATATCGCGCCCCTTGGTTCCGCCAACTGACGCCCTACAAACTGCCTTACCATTTTTAGACCTCTCATCATTCCTCGCAGCCGTGTTTTCTACCTCGCTTGCGGAGACGTTGAAGACAACCTCACGGACGTCTCTTCTCATTCCCCATAATTCCGCATTCAAGCGATTGGGTCTTCTTGTTAGTGCTCATCTGCTGGCTGCGTCGTCCAAGTCGGATTTGGAAAAGGTGTTGCTTCATCACACTCTCGACAGCGTTCAATACGCGGACGCGCTTCACAACAGCTCCCAGCACACGTTCTCTAGTCTCGAAGGATCCGACCTGAATCTCGAGAAAAACAAGAACGGAACCCTGTTCCTCAGTGCAAGTGGGGGCTGGGCAGGCATGAAGACCGAGCTGTACACCAAGGATATCCTCACGCAGACTGGTGTCATACACGAAGTGTCGGATATTTTGATCCCGCGTTCCGTGGATTTGACCATCGGGAAACTGGTGAAGGCGGCGAAGGGAAGCACTATGGCTACCTTGGTCAGTAAAGCAGGTCTAGACTGGGTGCTGAACGGTACGGCACCGCCAGAGGATTCTCGTTGGGCACAAGATGGCTTCTCCGGGATTGGCTGGACGTTACTCTGCCCCACGGACGATGCCTTCAAAGAGTTTAATCTGACATCGTTGTACGAGAACGTCGAGTGGTTGCAGGAGATGGTCGGGCAGCACTTGATTCCCACACCGCGTACATCGGGCTCCAGTTTTGTGGTCCCCGACGAGAACGTGCTCAACAACAACCGCCCGCTGCAGCTCGATGAATCGCCGACGTATTCTACTCTGCGAACGCAGGATTCGGAGTATGGGGATGTTATTTTCAAACTGCATGATGATGGGTCGGGGAAGTATATTGTTGGCATTAAGGGCGCAAGGGGGACGGATGGGATTGGGGACTGGGCGAAGGTAGAGGCGTGGGGGCGGTCGACGACTGGCGGAGGGACTGGGGGTGTCATACAGATTGATGCGGTTCTTCTGCCATATCAGCCGCCGTGGTGGATAGCATATGGTGCTCCGACAGTGGTGGGCATCGTAGGGAGTCTTTTGATAATCTGCTTCTTCTTGGGCGTGAGGTGGGTGTGGCGGAGGGATGTTACGGAGGCGACGTATGAGCCTGTGGGAGGGTATGGACGAGATGATGGGGAGGATTCGTAAGTAATTATGAACTTGGGATGGCTGCTAAATGTATACTGTATAATTGTATTTTATTAACCTATATGGACTATATAATATACGTGGAGCGACGTGTTCTGAGGTTGCGAAGAAGGTTTGGGTGTCTGGTTTTCACCGAGTTATTCATTGTCTCCGAGTCGGAGCCTAGGAGAAGTGTTATGAGAATAGAAGAAGCTCGTAGTGCGGATAATAGGCGGATATGCGTCATCTAAACTCGGGCAAGATTATGCGATGGTCACACATGTATACGAGCATGCGATCAACAAGCACAATAAGCTTTCGACTTGATAATCGCACCCATCAAGCAGGTATGTATAGCTCGCGATATCTCTTAGAAGTGGCTCTTCGTTAACGCAAACGCAGCGGCCGTACATCTTCCACCTTTCTTGATTCGTCGAAGGACAATTGGACAGTGGAAATATCACTGCCAGATATAATTAGACAGCGTCTATTTCGCAGTCTCCGGTCAATTGACAGGTGAAAACTAAGCTAATAGGGTAATCGATCTGACAGCTGGGTAATCAGCGTAGTAAATCCACTCATTTGACAGGGCGCGTACTAGTGGCGTCAGCGCGTCTTCACACTGTCGCCTTGTCATGCCCTCGATGCGCGTTATCAGAATGTTCAATGCGTTATAGTGCAAAACGATTCCGTTGCTGGTCCTGGTCCTGGTCTATTCCAGCCATCGGGGGAAGAGTAGTACGCTTTTCATAAACCACCGAGACGCGCCCCAAGCCAAAGATAATCTCTCCTCGGATACTGCGTTGCTAACCCCCGAGACGGAGGAGAAGGGCTCATCGAAGAAGCCACTGGGGGCCACCCTCATCACATGCAGGAAGACAAGGAACACGTACCGTACCTGGGAAGTTATCTATATATAAAGCCCACACCGTAATGGTTAGCATTCCTCATCACCCCCATCCCTATCATCGTCCATGGTTCTGAATATCCCAGCAGAAGGTGTTCCCTACTTCACGCCAGCGCAGGACCCTCCCGCAGGAACTGCGCTCCCAGATGATAGTGGCAGCCTCCCGATACCGAGCCTGTTCCAGCCTATCACCGTCCGCGGTGTGACATTCCAGAATAGGATATTCGTGAGTGCTATCAGTGCGCGTTCTAGTGTCAATACTCATGACCACAGGTGTCTCCAATGTGTCAATACAGCGCCGAAAATGGTGAGTTCCACCTTACACCCACGTAAAACGTTAACTCGACGCAAACATAGGTCTTCTTACCCCATGGCACTTTGCCCACCGTACGTCTCTCCCTTCTCCTCCTCCTCCTCCTCTCAAATCTAAACTCACTCTACTTACCAGTCGGCGGCATCTTCACCCGCGGCCCCGGCCTCACGTTCACCGAATGCACCGCCGTCCTCCCCGAGGGCCGCATCAGCCCGGAGGACGCCGGCATCTGGAGCGCCGAGCACGCCGCGCTTTTCGCGCCCATCGTCGAGTTTGCGCACTCCCAGAGCCAGAAGATCGGCATCCAGCTCGGGCACGCCGGGCGCAAGGCGTCGACGATCGCGCCGTGGATCAGCTCCGGGCGCGGGACCGCGGGGCCCGACGCGAATGGCTGGCCCGAGGATACGTGGGCGCCTAGTGCGCTGCCGTTCGCGGATACGTATCCCAAGCCGCATGAGTTGGATGTCGAGGGGATGAGGCGCGTTGTCGACGCGTTTAGGGAGGCTGCGGTGAGGGCGATTGGTGTGGGATTCGATGTGAGTCCTTTTTCGTTATGACTTGTTGGAGGAAAGGAAGCTGATTACGCGTGTATCACAGGCGATTGAGATACATGCAGGGCATGGATACTTGATTAGCACTTTCCTCAGCCCGACGAGTAACAAGAGGACTGATGAGTACGGTGGCACTTTTGAGAACCGTATTCGGCTTGCGCTAGAGGTGGTGGATGCTATTCGTTCAGTAATGCCTGACACCATGCCGCTGTCGTTCCGGTGAGTCGATCCTACTGTGCTATGTACACAGGTCGTCTAATGATTATTAGAATTTCTGGCAGCGAAGGTGTCGAAGAGGTCTTACCGGACGAACCTTCCTGGCGAACATCGGACACAGTGAGGATCGCGCCCATCCTGGCCGCCCACGGAGTTGACATACTCGATGTATCTGCTGGAGGAATCAATCTCAAACAGAAATTCGCAATTGGACCTGCATACCAAGCCTACATGGCCTACGAAGTCAAAAAGTCCAACCCAGGCCTGCTCGTTGCCACCGTCGGCGGAATCACGGACGGCCACATCGCCCAGGGCGTGTTGGATAACGGGCAGGCGGATCTTGTTCTGTGCGGTAGAGCATTCCAGCAAAATCCTGGACTGGTGTTGGCGATGGCGCAGGCGTTGGATGTGAATATTCAACAAGCACATCAAATTCAATGGGGATACAGGATGCATAGAAAACCGAAAGCTCACTAAATGATAGATCAGGTGTATCTTGAATGTAGTAATAGATATGAGACTCACAAGTCGCGACCTACTTATTTGTAAATTTTACTGGGAAGGTAGGATTAGTGACTGCTTCTTGGTTGTAGTGGCATCTTACTTTGGGCATGAAAGCGGTGACGACCTTCCAAACAGCGTCTTTGCCTCGTTCCCAAGCTTGCGGACCCTTGGCCTCATCTCCACCAAACTCTACTAGTAAACCATCTTTGGACCATTCACACCATATCCCAATTGAGCCTGAAGAGGGCCCAACTCCACCACCTTTGCGATCCGGTTCGCCAAAACACTGCACAAAGTCCTTTCCAGTGGTTTCTGACGAAACGTCAAACTGAGAAGGACGCGACAGTAGCTTTCCTTCTTTATCTTTCAAGTCGGCAACAGGGGAAAGGGATAGAGCTGCAGGGTAGGAGGAGAAAGCAAGTTCTGATCTGCGAGCAGAAGTCCCCTTTGCTTTGGGATCAGATGGATCGAGTTTGGGAACGTTGTAAAAGTCCAGTGCATCAAGTGAGAGACGTGTTTCGTCAATCTCAGAGCGTGAGAGACCCATTTTTGGCTTGTAGCCGTTGGTTGGAACGAACTGAAGGCTGAATCCAATAGCAAAGTAGTTATAGTAGATGATATCCGGATATGATTTTATGGTGGGAGTATCATTAGAGGACCCTGGTATACTCTTTATGAAGTCTCGTAGAGCAGTGGAGGACGGAGACTGCCCGAAAAGCTGTTTGATGCTGGTGGTCATGAAGAAAAGAACTTGGGCATGACGTCACAAGAAATTAATTGGCAAAATAATTGTCTTCCTTCCTCCACGATGGACTCAGTCAAGAGGCGGCCGACCAAGGCGCAAAAGGCGCCGAATACGCAACCATTTACGCTTACGACAATTCCAGTTTATTTGCTCTCAAAGTGTCTCGCTCTCATTCGACCATTCGCGCCCCAGTTGATTCCGCTTGTCGTATTTGCTTTTCTCATTCCACTCGTCTTGTCTTTGTCCGCTGCAGCTGGGTATGCTGTATGGAAGAACGTGGCGGTGGGATGGGAGGTGCCGCTGTATCTCCAGTACGGGTGCGAGTCTTATTCTTACAACTACATTGTTAGACAAGAAATATTCAAGGGTTTCAGCAGTGACGGTCAATCACCATACGCGTCGACCATTTTACCGGCTCTCACCACGAAACAACCCTACGATATATCTATGCGCTTGACGGTTCCGGCGACAGATACCAACGTTGCACTTGGCAATTTCATGGCATCACTTCGTTTAGCCTCCAGTAGTAACAAGACTTTAGCGTCTGTTCGTCGACCCGTGAGTTTGAATGCAGGTTTGTCATATATTCTTCCTTATTACTCTTTAGGCTATTGTAATGCCCCCACGTTCAACATTATTCGGCGGAAAGCCTACAACTACGACGATCGACATCCTCCTTCTCCCGACCTACACCCCAAGCGCCTCTTATATCGAGGCCACCGTACAACTTGGACGTCAGGATAGCTGGAAGACTCTCGGATCCGGTGAAGGACGCGAGGTTGCTGTCTTTGACGCGTACTTGCATGGTGTTGTCGTTCACAAAGGCATCAGGCAAGCGAATAATAACACGTGTTTTGCCTCGAGTCTCATATTTCACAGAGGCCTTGTAACGCGTTTCCCAGTCTTGTCGTCCGTGGCGGCGTCCTCCACCTTCTTGATTGTGTTGCTCTCCGTCATGGGCCTTTGCATCTTGCCTACTATGCTGCCTGAGGGACCACCTCAAGAACCAGGCTACGAGCCGCTCGAAGAGCAAGGTCCTCCAGCTAAACCCAAACGTTTACCGAAGCCGGAGGAGATTGAAGAGGAAGCGCCACCACGACGCCGAAGAGTACCTCGTGCTAGTAGGAGCACGAGCCGGAGATCTGTGAGCAAGCATCCTGGAAGGTCGAATTTAGACTCATCGCTTGACAGCAGGTAAAACAGGAGACTGAGGATGATAATGGTGTCCCCATGCCGGGTCCCAGCTCCAGTACGCCTTTACGAAGGCGTCGGTCTGGTCTTTCAGGTTCTGAGTCCGAGCCATGATTACGCGTCTGTTCGATTTGCTATAGCTGTATTATTGACTGTATCTTGTACTACTACTTACGTTTTATTTTCATGTTTTCTAGAATTCTTGGGCACGGTTGGTACACCAGACAGCAGCTTGGACGTCAGGTAACATTTAAGCGCTACATGAATAACTTAACTCCCCCGCGCGACTACAACCTTCCGCGCTACCCTACGACAAAGGTTTGTACATTGCGTCGCTACACTCGGACGGCCACGATTCTGGCCATTAACATTTACTGGCGGCGCTGCACTCTGAGTACCTCTCTTGTAACGGCAGCTTTGGCATGCACGAGCTTGGGATTCTTTTCCAGTTCCGCGCGATGCTGTCATAATAGTATTGAACCTGTGTGGATGAATACCTCCCCCGTCGGTTTCTGGTGTCGACTGTCAGTCACTGATAATGCTCATTACGCCTCCATCAGTGAATAGAGACATCCCGCGCTTTCTTACGTCGCCCTGCAGGCCAACAATCCAAGTCCGACGGAGCACCGCCCTCCAATAACGTGACTTGTCTGGCCTAGCTGTACACGGCGCGACCTACATAAAGCGGCTCCTCTTAGTTGGTGTAAGACATTCCCCCAGTATTCATCTTCTCCAGCATCTTGATCTACTTAACTTCTCGTCAGAATGTCTGTCCCAGAAGGTTTCTCCGTCCTCGATCTCAGCGGAACATTCACTTCGGTATGTGTATTCCTCGCCGTTCAAAGCGCCGCTTAACCCCAACTTGTTAGAACAACGCTCTCAGTGACTCTATGGATGAGATTCTAAGTCTTCAAGGAGTCAGCTGGATCAAGCGAAAAGCCATAAACGCCGCCAGCGTCACCTTGCACATCAAACACTACACGGACGCTGATGGCATCGAACGCATCGAGATTGAGAGGAAAGGCCCTGGTGGAAACACCACAACGGAGAATAGAGTCTTAACCTGGATCGACAAACATGTAGACAACCCGCTATTGGGTCCCGTCGTCGCTAAATCTAGGAGGGTCAAAGTTGACGAGCTCTCTGGCGCTGAGTTCTTGAAGACAGGGTGGACTGATGAGACGCTGGAGCATGGTCTTATACAGATCTGCCTGCAGAGTGAGGGTAAGACTCCTTGGGTTCTTGTTCAGGTATGAATTTCGTTGCGATACACACCGTGAACTTAATTTCTGTGTAGACCTGGGGGATTGAAGCCATTAATGGTGGGAAGTATTACACAAGGCATCTCCACTACAGCGGCTCGGGCAAGGTGGCGACCGTTAGACAGGTGTACGACTATGGTATGTTTGCGGTTTTCGTCTTGTTTCGTCCGATAGCTCAAGATTTATACTAGTTCGGAACTAGGAGGTCACGCCACCGTTGTGTAGCACGTAGTATAGATATCTCGGCGCCTCGAGAATGTTTCCTTAGAGTCAAGTCGTTTCGCGTGATAAGTTGTGAACATCACGCGTCCAGCCGGCGACAGACCGACAAGTTTGCCAACAAAGCTCGGTAACTTGTTGTCTTGCAGTGATATGACGCGTATATCAACGCGTAGTGCGCTCAAGTGGCGAAACGGGCACATGGCAAGGGCGAGTCCTCTTGCTAGAGCATATGATTTCAGCCATCATGCACCATTCGTCTGCTGACGACCGGTAATAATGGGTAATCAGTGATTACCGTATTCATATGAGCGCTAGATAGGCGACAATGACTGTAGAAAAGACTGGCCTGTGGCGGAGAATCCAACCGTCGGAGCATCGTGGTTTCCGTCGCACACGCGATCGATATATATATAAAGCAGGTCCCCTGACTTTGATTCCAACCAAATTCCAACATCACTTCAGCCTTCATCTCTCGCCTTCCTCGTCCCAGAATGTCTGTCCCAGAAGGTTTCTCGATTCTCGACATCACTGGAACGTTCACCATGGTGCGTTGGGCGAGGCAATCCGAGATATCCCTTGCTGAAAGCGAAATCAGAACAAGACTCTCAGTGACGACACCGACGAAGTCCTGCGTCTGCAAGGCGTCGGGTGGGCCAAGCGTCGCGTCATCTACTACGCCACCGTTACCTTGTACATTAAACACTACAAGGACGACGAAGGAATCGAGCACGTTGATATCGACCAGAAGCTTACCGGCGGCATCCCAGGTACCACCGAGAACAGGACCCTCATCTGGAAGGAGCGCCACAACGAGGACCACCTTTTCGGCCCGGTGATTGGGAAGTCGAGGAGGGTCAAGGTCGAGGAGCTCGGGGAGGAGGAGTGGTTGAAGACGGGATGGTCGGAGGATACGATTGAGCACGGCGTCATCCAGGCTTACGCGGAGAGTGATACTGCGAAGAGCGGGACGACTTGGATTGCGAATCAGGTGGGTCTTTCGAGTCTGTCCATGATATGCGCGCTAGACGTATTGTTCGGTAGACCTGGGGTGTCGAGGTGTTAAATGGCGAGAGGCGCTACATCCGGCATCTCCACTTCACCGGACCGGGTGGCGAGGACATCAAAGCCAAGCTCGTGTATGATTACTGTGAGTAGTTCAAGAATCAATCTTGAACGTGGACGTTTATACTGTTGTAGATGGGCCCAACTAGAAGACAACGGGACACCGTTGAGGCCGTTCGCTGTGGCCAATGTATAACACCCTGTATCTTATTATTATACCTTTGTTTCAGCTATTCCTGCTTCAACATCAGAAAGGTCAAACGCGTCAAGCTTCTATCCAATCAACCGCGATTAGCGCTCCTTCAGGCTGTACGGAACTCGACCCTAGGTAACTTATCCGTACGGCTACACGGTAACGGTTCGCTCGGACTGACTTCTTCCCATTTGTGGTACGTCGATACGCGCGCGCAAGAAGTACTTAAAGTGCAGGCTTGCCTCGAGATCCAGAAACAGTTTCCTCGCTACAGATCTCACTCGCACAAGCCATCATGAGCAACGCACCGCTTCCCTATGGCTGGAGCAAAGAAGTAGACCAGTCGGGCAACACATTTTATGTATGTTGGTGCTATCTACTCACAGGCTCAGCTACTAACAATTAACGCAGGTGGACACGCTGGCTACTCTCCCCCTCGATCCATATGGGTTCATCCTCTTGAGGATGAGCAATACCTCAGAGAACACCCGGAGGGTTGTGATAAGGCTGGCCATGACAAGATCTCTAGCCACGACGATAAATCTGCGCATGACCAGTCCAGCAAGCACAACTCCAGTGGCGGCGAACCTCCCCTGCCCTTTGGTTGGACCAAAGAGTTCGATTCCGCAATAGGAACTCCATTCTATGTACGTCTCCAATTCCCACCTCAGTGCGCTATACTAACTTTTCTCACTCGTTATCACAGGTGAACACCGGCTCCATCCCGCCTTACACGACCTGGGTGCATCCCTTTGAGGATGAACAGTTCCTTCAAGGAAACCCCAATTCCGCTGACAGAATCGGACACCACGATGATCACCACGGCCACGGACACAGCCCTAAACCTTCAGAGGATTACGGTTCTCACGGATCAGGTGGCAAATACAAACCTCCCAAGGACAGCCCCAATGCGCTGGGTAAAGTTGTGGATGGGATTTTCACTGTGAGGGATGCGCGTGCGGATTTGCACGACGGACATCGCCGGATTCACCGCTCGTTGCATAACCAGCGTCGCCAGATGCGTCAGTCGTTGATTAGGAATTTGGTCTCATGATTTGGGTTGGCATTTGTAGGTAACTCGTAGTGTATCCGACACATCATTAACAGTGTCGAACATTTATTATTTAGTAATAGAAATACAATAATATGCGATACAGAAAACGAGCTAAGGCTACAGAAGCGAGACGGGAATCCATGTAAGGCTTACAACATTACACCGTGGCGTTCGATTAATCACCGCCAAAATCGCCACCGTCAAAATCGCCACCTCCTCCGAAATCATCGTTATCGCTGAATCCACCATCAAGGGCTTCGCCGAGGAGCAGTCCTCCGACGAGCCCACCTGCAAGGGGCAGCGCCATGCCGCCCATACCCCCGCGTCTTCGTCCGCCACCCATGCCTCCCATTCTACTGCCACCCATCGGCATCCCGCTCATCCCCATTCCGCCTTGTTGATACCCGTATGGTGCAGGCTGTGCCGGAGCATACCCGGGCATAGGGCGGCTCGCGGCATATTGCTGACGACGCTGTTCCTGAAGCTGTGCACGTCCATGAGCAGGGGGTAGACGTCGAGGAACGAAAGGGAGCTCACCATAGCGATTCGCTGTTTCTCAGCTTCGCGCTCTTCTTTGGTGCCGATGGCCTTGTCCTTCAGCTTGCCGAAGAATCCCCGTTTGCCTTTTGTAGGAGGGGGAGGATATTTAGAGGTAGAGGAGGAGGGATGGCCTGGGGGTGGGCCGTCCGGCGGGGAGTACTTCTGTGGCGTAACTTTCTCTCGCACGTCAGGATGCTCTCTCAGGAACTGTTCATCGTCGTGGGGGTGTGTCCAGATGGAACGTGGAGGTACGGCGTGTGTGTCTACCTGTAACTTGCATGTCAGGAAACACTCAGGAAGTAGTGGAGCGCAACATACGTAGAATGGACGCCCTGACTGGTCGAATTCTTTGATCCAACCATAGGGAAGAGGTCGTTCGTTCTGGTTGTTTGTTATGGAAGACATGACTGTTGAGAGAGAGGTCAGTAAGCGCAGCAATGCCGTTAAGTACCTAGGCTGGAGGCTGTAGCCCATGCGTCATCGTTGGAGGACAACGTGCATGACGTCACCTCAACAGAACGATCGGATTGTCTTGATCAGTGATCGGCGTGGAAATGCATGCTAATTGATGTTGGGTGATATACACAGTTTTATACAGGAAAATGCGAAATACTTGCAGAATCATACATTGTAGGTTAATAAATTCAGCATATGGTCCGATAATTCAACGCATACTCGCTGCGTGTAGGGTACGAATAAGTTCGTCAATGCGCCGCACTTTGTCCTGTGTCGGCATCTAGACAAAAGAACGTGAGGTCTAGCACCGCAAAGAGAACCGAGCTACGCACCTCAAAAAACGAATGCATCTCTTTTTTGCGTTCGGAGTCCACGGCTTTTTGAAGAGCTATATCTTCCACGAAAGCATGGGCATCATACTCGTCACACTGCCCACGATCCACCGGGCGCCTTTCCTCAGACACCGCCGAGGGCATCGTTACATCGCTTCCTCCCGACCGCTCAAACCCAGGCATAGAGACCAATTCCGGCTGGTCCGAGGCCACATGTGCAGAGTTTATCGAATCCACGTCTCTCTCCTTCGGCCAATGGCGCTCGCCCGGCCACGCGTAGACCACAGGAGCACCCCATCCCCCCCAGGCCTCCTCCATCGCCGGATACTTCTCGTGCGATTCCAAGAACTCCTCCATCTTCAGTACTTCGCCGCGCTGTGCGGCTTCAACGCCTCGGATCCAGAAAGGCACGAACTCGTGCAGTTGATCAACGAATAATCGATGCTCATTATCCTTCTTCTCCTCCTTCGTCAAGTCTTGCGGTTCATCCGCCATCGCGACATCCCAGTCCGCCCAGTCTCCATTCGGCATAGTCCACGACGATTCAGTAATGTTGACGTTACGAAGATGCTCTACGCCCCTCTCATGATCTTGTGCGCCCTTTAGGCTCATATAATTCGAGGGTGTGCCAGAGCGGCATAGGTCACAGTACCAGAGGTTCTTCTTGCCGTTCCTGCCTTTCTTGAAATCTGTTTGCCATTTCCAATTTTAATTTAGAGTAGGGGAAACGGAGGCATTTTACATACAATTGGGTCGATCAAAAAGGGCTCGAGGTGGATTGTTAGAGCTCGAGGCATTGGCGTTGACGGAAGTAGAAGCGTATCGGCGGTTTGGTCGCATGACTGTGGCAAAAGGTAGGGGTGATTGGGTAGGATAGTACGGAGAGTTGTTTAATCGGTGGTCGCGAATAATTCGATTAAGAATAGAAGAGCCAGCAGAATAGATAACTTGAGCAGAATCGGGTAACAATGCGACCTTATGTGGTTAGAAGAAGAGAACTAGAGCTGGCTGTTGTTGTGGAGAGAGATGTAGAAGCAGTCGTGACGTGACAATGACAATGACTAACATCACGTCCACGGCGGGCGCTGCCGAAACCGTTCAACCTTGTTCATTTCACTCACCTGATCTCAATTGAACTCTGCCTTGAGAACTTGTGTGTACCCCTTCCTTCTTGGGGACTCTTTTAATGCTCCCTTGTCGGCTATCTCCTGATGCCAAGTCTTCGCGAGCGTACACGTATTGCCCCTGGATTCTTAGATTCCAACTCGATACACTGTGGCCATTCAACATTGTGGCGTGGCGTGCTTCTCGCTGGTAGGTCATCCCGCACCTGTACGATATGAATCCTGGAATTTCTACGTGAGAAACTATCTGTTTTAGAGATGACTGGCGTTCTCCGGCTGTTCTCGTGTAGTGTCGGCAGCAGCTCGTCAACGCGAGGCCCAACTTTATCCTGCCATTATGAGGGCATGTCTAATATAAAAACTATCTGCAGCAGGCAATCAAACGGATTTGGGACTTCTGCGATCAAATCTCACTTCAGGTTGACTGACTTATTCTCGAGCTTGAGACTAATACAAAATGCCACGCATCCATGTCGCGTGTACAACCTACGAGGCGTTCTCCTGGCCGTCGAATCATTGCTCATGTTGTACACGAGGAATCGAGCCGCGCGTTCAAGAATATCGTGCCACGTATAGCTGTCATCTAATGACTTCGACGTCGTCGCCATACAAGGACAATAATATAGACATCATGGAAGTCACGGTACGCCATGACTGAGAAGATTCAACAGATCCACCGCATTGCGAATGTCCTTCCGGAGTGTCCCAAAGGCCGACTGAAGCGAAGCGGGCCGCCGGTACTATGTGGTTCTAAGGCTATTTCTTGCCCATTCTTTGCGATACATGTCCGAAACGGTCTATGGGTCCATAAATCCCTCGCGGTGTATTTCTGTGTGGCTCCTTGTTGCTGAGAGAATTGTTGGTTTGTGGTGTTCACGGTGTTCGCCTTGATTTCCAAGCTGAATACCTATGATTAGAAGCTCCGAAGTCCGTCCGCCCCTGGTAATGAGACCACCGTACCTGCACCCTGTTGGAAAGATTACAAAAACGACATACAGGATCGCTAGATGATGACCTATCTACTGATTGTGGCGGTGGCGCGAGATAGGAAGGAACTTGGAGATGTGTGATGAATGATGCGATGTCTGAGGATAATTGGGCTCGATCCAGACTACGACAGATGCCTGCCTGGCGCAGATTGACTAACTTGCCTGAAAGCACACTAATCAACCAGATCCCCAAAAGTCCTAGTGTGTATTTGGAGAAAACTGGACTATTCCTCGATGGATGCGCCTGTCTCTAGCCGATAATGAATTAATTTCCAAGGGCTGGCAGATATGGCAGTTGATAACCTGGGAAAAAGCGTCTAAACAAGCACTATGAATCACAGCACCTGGTTGGACAGCTCTATCAACGCAAGAAGACCGGTGTTCTACTAAAGAACCCTTTTCAAAAGAAAGAGGGTCCGTATTTTTTATTCCAATAACAGTTGAGATGCTTCCGTGGAAGCAGGTGGAAGCAATATAGAGAGGCCCGGCTTCCGGAAGATGTCCAAGCGCAGGCCAACAAGATAAAGGACAGCCCAGTACAGCGTGGGCGCGAGAGGAGCGCGTGAAGAGCGAAAAGCGTTAAACGTTTTCTTGTGAATTAAGAGCTAATTTTGCGAGAAGTCTTGGGGTGAGGCAGGAGGTATGGGTCCATGGCGGTCACGCGGGTGATTTGATTGCACTGTGCCTCGGGCCCTGCTTGAGCCTTCCATCTTAAGTCAGTACCACCACCTGCCTCGTTTTGAAATCCACCCTTGCTGTGTGTTCCTCCCGTCCCCCCATCGCTGTCCAGTCGATATTGTATACTGAACGGCGTACACGTGCTGCGACATGCTGCCACAGGCCCGGATGGCGTTTTCACCTCATTATTTACCCGAAGAGCGCGAGGAGGAGCAGCGATCTGCACAGTACCACGAGTTTTCGTCGACGTCGTCGCACAAGGTATGTTATCTGGCCTGGCTTCAAAGAAACAGCAAGACAAAGCGCGTTCATTAGGATACGCATGAAACAGAGGAATTGAGCCCATTTGCTCGGACTCAGAAGGAACAGGATGAAACTTTTTTCTCTGTCTTTCCCCAGGCCAGACAGCCCGCTCCGGCATGGAACATGGTAGCCATGCCCTCCAGTAGTGTCTTTGGTCAAGGCTTCGCTTTCTCTTATGGCGGTCAGGGCACCGCAAAGACTTGGCCGACAGAATCTTCTGCCGAATCTCCTGCCTCTCTCTGGGTACCGACTGACCACACCTTCGCCGAGCTTGCTGTCGTTCGACCTGCTTTCTGTTCGCGAGATAGCTCGCTCCTTCCGGACAAACATCTACATTATGACTATAGCAGTCCCCAACCCTCTTACGACGCAGGTTCTCCAGAGACCAGTGCCGCCCCCGAGCCCCCGGCAACGCCGATGTACAGCAGCTACGCGCAGAGTTCATATGTGAGTAGATATCCACTTTACGCTTTGGGCGCTAATTAATGTCTTCGATCAGGATTCCCCAACCCCACAACGGCTAGATAGTCCAGTGCCCCCCGAAAAGCCGTTTTTCACAAGCACGTTCCCGGCGCACCCGCAGGTGCCCTTTGATTCGTCGAGAGCGTCTACCAGCAATAATGACTATTATCCTCGTAAGGAGGAGCCTATTATGGATTACCTCCCGTCCCCTTCTTCGCCGACGTCGGACGGATTTCCTTCCTCGTCTTCTGACACGAGTACGCACTATACTGCCTTCTCGTCACCGAATATTCCCTATTCAGGCTCAACGCCAGATATCATCCCCTTGCATCCGGCCGCACGAAAATCGCGTCGGCATACCGTCCCAGTCCCCGAGAATCAAAATGGCCGGGCTTTTTTCTACAGACTGCCTCGCGCTGGCTCTAATCAAGTGCCGGCGCCACAAGCATACTCCCGACGGCCACCGCCAGCACCAACACCGTCAAAGACCGAAGATAAGAAGCAGCCCACCTTAGCGTGCTTCTTCTGTCGCGGGCGCAAAATTGCGTGTGGCGCCCCAGAGCCGGACAATCCCGATCGGACGTGCAAGTAAGTCTCTTACCTTTCCTGCCTTGATGTCCACCGCTAATCATTTGCGTCGCAGTCAATGCTCTCGGCGAAAACTCAAGTGCGAGTACCCGAAAGAGAGTCGACGCGGTATGCGGAAGAAGAAGAATGGTGGTGATGAGGCTCCTGATGCACCTGCGACGACACCTCGCTGATGGTTACCCGCTGCGCGCTCTCCATTTCGCTGTGATGATTATTGTGGCATTGTATTTTTGGGCTTTTGATCCTTGAACTCTGCTTTGCGACCTTGCTGTGATTGTTCTGTACAGTATACGACGGAGTGTGCTACATATATCGATTATCGTATTTAATAAGTAGCAGAAACAGTTAATATAGCTTATACAACAAACGTGCAGAAATAGTGTTACTTTTGTCCTTAGAGATTGTGTGTAGTTAGAACGATGCTCCTGGTAGGGGATCTACCCATGTTCCATTTGGCCATAAAGTGGCAGGCATGGTGAAATCTCCAGTCGAACTGCCCGACGTTAACTGTAATTGACAGGTTCGGTCAGGTGCGAAAAGAACAGTGTGACGAGGAACACGCACAGCAAGTCTGAAGAAGTGGGGTATTGATGCATTGAAAGCGGCCAATGAGAAGTTTAGAGCCGTGCCAACATATCGTTCCACATCATCGACCAACAGAGAAACCCCGTCCCAGCCTTGTGGAAAAGCAGCCCAGAGAATAGTTTGATCTGAAAAAGGTATCGAGGCGTTGAAATTACTCGAGTTGGTGATGAACGACGGTAGATCTGAGCCCAGAGTTGAATCCTGCCGGAGCTATCAAGACAGAGAAGGAGGATCTAAGTCCTCGATCAAAAATAGGAATCGGGGAGACGCGTACCTCCTCTGCTGTCTGCAGAATTGAATCAAAGCCGAACGCTGCACCTCCATTCAAAAAGAGGCCCAGTAAAAAGCCCTGATAGATAGCTGACGGCTTCGTCGGGAATCCCGTTACAGGCATCAAAACGATGCCGATAATATAATGGTGCAGGCGGAATTCCAAGCCCGGCAGCATGGCGAGAACAAGCGCGACCAATCCCCCTGCGATGTACCAGCCAACATAGTACGGCAGCCATCCCGTCTTGCGCACAACACGCACTTGATTGATGACCAACACAGCGACAATGATGATGATTATGACCAGTGCGGTTATGGCACCTGAACGTTTCCCCAGGTCCGACGATGTCAGCCGGCTGATGGGTATTTCGTTCAGTGTCATGTTCGTCAAGACGCCCGTCCAGAACGGCGCAAGGTAATAGATCATGTATTCTATAGGTGCCTTGAGATAGAGATAGAGCGTGAAACGAAATGCGAGCCTCCAGAAGCCGTAGGCTATGAAGAGTGCCGGGAGGAACGTAGCAAATGCACTGCTGAGATTTGGGGGCGTCGATTGTGGCTGGCTGAAAAGAGTAATATGCCAAAACCCAATACAGACTAGACACCATAACATGATTACGGGGCGTGGGCGTAATACGAGAAACAGAAGACATGTGACGAGGATGTTGAACGCGAGTGCTGGATCGCGTAGATCTTCACAATGTGAGAGAGACGTCGCGTCCAAGAAACGGTACGCGAGTGGAAACACGGTTTCGAAACCGATAGACGTGATCCCGTGAGCCGACATGGGCAGGAAATTCGTGTAGTTTCCGATAAGTGACACGGAAGCGCATCCACCCTTGTCATTGGATATCAATCCCCTGGAGTCAATAAATTATAAGCTCGTGTTTCATGGGAACGCCGGACGAACTAACTGTTGGATAGCAGCCGCACAGATGAAGGAATCTCCCCGGTAAGTGGCATCAGCATCTCCGCCGCCTACGACTAATGGCACAAACGCAGTCTGCTCGTTGCCGACAGTGCGAGGGTTCTGCAAGATGACGCCTGTACAGCCTGCCGGGCATCGAAAGTCGTATGTTGAGGCATTGAATGGTGTACATGATTCTCCGTTGAGACCGCAGCCACTGTTCGCGAGCCAGAAGGTCGAAGTACAGCCGATGAATGCGTCCGAGGGTGTTTGAAATGATTCGGCGCGTGAGAAGAAGGCTAGGCCTATGATATATCCAGCAACTAGGATAATGAAGAGCCACGAAGCGGTGAAGCGCCGCGTGTGATGAACGAGCGTCGATTCGATGGGGGCGTATATTCGCCTTCCTTTGATGGTGATGTCGATGTCAAGGAAAGGCTGTGGATCTGAGAAACGGGTGGTAACCAGTATTATAAATCATAATTTCGACGCACCTGGTAAATCCACTTTGGGCCGCGGGCCTCTGAAGTAGATGATAGTTTTGTATATACGAGGATGGCCGGATAGTTTTCGTTCAAGACGTGTCGCCCAGCGATCAGGACCGGAGGGTGTGAGGGCTTCAGTATCATGCTGCGCAGGTTTGTCAGTCACATTTGTGAGCTCAAGGTCGGTTAAAGTGTGTTTGGAGGCTGTTCTGTCGTGTACAGAGCTCGACCGACGTTGCGTCGACGAGCTGCCTGAGCTCGAGCTGGCCTGCATGACCGTTCAGAAGAGGAAAAGCAAGCACATGGTGGGTATATGTCAAACACGCCGTTGCCATAAGCGGCAATGACCGCCCGTGCCTTGGCAATGTTGATATGACATATGAGAAGGAATACTTGTTCATCGACTTGTCGATGGTGGCATCTTATTTATCCATTAGCTTGAGCATTTTGATGCTGGGCAAATGGTTGGAACGAGCTGCACGGATTCCAGGGACTCCGAGAGTCGCGAGCGCACAAATGTCGAAGTGGGTCGGGGTGAGAAGTTCAATCCTAATCCGGAATCTCTCACACATACGTGTAAAAGACTGGTAGACACCCTATACGTAGCTGAGTAGCCCAGCTACATTATTGTATCATTGAATCAATCACTCACAGGTCCGGTACATTGAGACCACTCACCAAGTTTAGAGGGTATTGATGAACTTGTGTTGAAAATAGACCATTGCCCTTCAGTGATCAAGGTCAGCCATCCGTGCCATTTTTACATTGACGTGGAAAACTTGCCTCGAGCGCACAGTGACATTTTGAGGTTGACGCCAAGTCGGGTCCCGTTAAGGAAGCTTCCCGTTTCGGCATTTCATTATCTTATCAAGTAGACCTAAATGGGTCATCCTGTTTACGCAACCGATTCCTTGAGCCCGTCGTTCTTGACGGCGAGGACGCGACGTTGGTCATCGTGCGAGGCATTCCCCGAACGCCTCCTTGTCTTGAATTATGTCTCCCGTATTACCATCGTCGCTGAGCCCTCACATATGCATCATCGCCTCTGAGGATCTGAAGCAGCTTCTGGAATCGGCTTCATTGCCTCCTCTCCCGGCCATTCTCCAGTCATTTTCTCCATTACCACAGGGTGAATGTGCTAATAATTCACTTTGAATCACTCTAAACCTGTATTAGTGACAACCAGGACGACATCTCTTACATCGGTACCACATGCGTCGTTTGCATTGCGTTTCTCGGACTTGGTGGAGATTGAAAATTCTTGCCAGGAAGATGAGGAGCAGAGGGCTGTGAGAACACTAGACTGGATAGGCGAGCGCATAGGGCGACGGTGTGCAAAATGGGTGGAAGACATTGGTGACAAAGACACGACACGGACACCATGGTGGGACGAACTCAAGCGATGCATAGAGGGGAGCCACACACCGTCCAAAACGGAGACGTGGAATCACCCTGTTGCAGGTAAGCCTCACTCTACCTCAACGTTGAACAATATATTGAGCAATTTTTGTAGTTATTATGGGCGTGTCAACGAATGCGCCGAATCCCCTTCAAGCAATAACTGCTCTTCACGCAAGACCACTCAATTTGCCATCATGGATAGACCCAAATATACTCAAATGCACGCTCATTGTTCATCCCCATAATTCTGCCTTGTCAGATGAAGAGTACGTCAAGTTTGTAACCCTTCTCCCGCTGCTAACAGAGTATTAGAGCCGGTGCTTTGTTCAATGCAGTCAAGAAGCAGTTTGGATTGAATAGCTATCTTCTGCCATTGACATGTCCCGATATACCCCCACCCCCCGTTCCTGTCCCCGCTCTCGTTCCGCGTCTACCTGCTGTTGGCGAAGCCGATTCGCCTCCAGAAACTTCTTTGAATACACTACGTATGGCTGAAGTGGACATCCAAGGAACGGCGCGATTTACCCGCGAGTTCTTGCTTATGAGCTTGATACCGTGGATGGAAACATGTGTAGTACAATGGAACGAAAACTTTTCGTCGACGCGACGTTTACCGTCCCGTCTGTTCTCATCAACTCGGCGTCTTTTTGGCTCCCCATCCCCGTCTCCGGCACCTAATCATTCCCCGCACTCCTCCATATCTCGGGCCAATACATTCGCTGGAACTATGTCGATGAACGGGCCTCCGCCACAACCCCAGCAGCGTAGACTTGCCGAGTTCTCTACGATTCTAGGTGACTTCAAGTTAGCGGTTAACGTCTGGGAGACCATTCGGAAAGAAGGGCATGGCGGGTCTGACATATTGCCACTCCTTCTTTCACCGTCACCAGCTTTACAGCTTCATGTCTCGAATGCCTTGTCGAGTATTCAACCAACGGCAACCGAGCCTCCTGTCAGTGCTCAATTGCGCGCCTTGCTATATGCCGTTCGCTGGGAGATTGGGATAGGATTACCCGATTTCATCAGCGACACTTTGGAAGGTGAACGGTGGCTGGTCTGGGCAGCTGGTAATGTGAGTACGCCATCAAGCGCTATTACTATCATTGACACGTTCTGTCAGTCTGAAGAGGCTCCCTCAGCACTTCTTCTCGCACAAGCCGCCTTGTTGAGCGCTAACAAAGGTGCGGCTCGTAGAGCTGCTTTTTGGTACGTATCTGCGGCCAATAGATTAGAAAAATGTGGCATAGTATGTGTATCCTCCTCAGGTTTTCTGAAGGCTTATCCAGTTCTCGTTACAGAAACCCTTGACTATGTACTTCCTTCGTAAAGCTCATGCTCTGTTCAAAACCCGGCCTATGAAGGAGCTCTCGCCGTCCTTTTGGGATTCCGAAGGCAAATCGGCTTCATCTACAGCTGGTCTAAATGATATACTTTCCGTTATTGAACACCCGTTAGGCATGTATTTCACGTTATTTGACACGATCAACACACTAAACTCCCTCCAGGTCGATTACTATACACAACCGGCGACGTAGAAGGCGCTGTTAAATTTTTCCTCGGGCTGTTGCGTGGTTCAGCTTCTCCGACATCATCTCCCAGTGGTGATGACGAGGAATTCAACCAAGCCTCTTCTGATAAGGCGTACCTGGATGACTTCCGAGTTGCTTTGGCGGTATGATTTCAACACGAGTGCGAAAGAGTCGCAGACTTACATGATCTGCAGCATTATACCACGACCTCGCCGGACCGAGTCTTGTTAAAGGATCTAAAATTGCCCTTTAGTTTCTGTGTACCACAACAGTGTCATACCCGCTTAGCGCGCGGAAATGCGCAGGGTAATAAGGCCGAGTGGGAGAAACGAGAGGAGGATTGGAGTAGATTTTGGAAGCAGACTGGTGGTTCTGAAGGCGTCGCAAAGGGTGGATGTGCGGCAGTCGATGGTGATCCCTTTACCTTCGATTAGACGACCAGTGACTGAACAACTTTTTAGAAACATTTTGGATCGACGTTTCTCTACGAAATCCGCTGGACACGGAAGTGAATCTCTCGCATTTCACTGTGATAGTCGAGGAAGCGAATTCGCAGCCGTCCACTTCTAAACATGCTATCGAGGTGGAAACCATTGACGATATCGTTCTTGGTGCACGAGAGTCTCGTATCGTATGCATTCCGACTTTTCGTATATTCTTGGTCTTACTATTCTCAGGTCTCAGTTGGCATCAAGGCCTCGCGTCCAGCGTTGCTAATTATCACACGCGCCACCTTTACTTTCCTATCATTATTACCCTCCACAGAGTCTCTGGCATCCCGTGGTAGACGATTGCAGGACACTGCAGCGCAGAGGCAAAAGGCCACCTACGCTCCCGATGTACAGATCAAAGTGCAAGTAACTGAAGCGAGCCATAAACTCTTAGTCAACTTCGTGGACGACGGACAACTTGTGCTCGGGCAGGGTGAGACGAAAGCGCTTAGCTTATGGTTCTCAAATTCTGGGACGTCGTCCGTCGATGAGGCGTGGCTTGTTTCGGGTATGGAGGACCAGATATGGATTGGCGGAGTTGAAAATGATGGTAATATCATGACTTTCATCTCGTAGTCTCTGCCTTGGATCTCATGGGTCTGATTAGGTTCTGAAGCACATTCTGTGCTGGAGGTTATAAACAGCGAAAATACGACGAGGCCTGGTCGACCTCAAAGAATACCTCTTACGACATCATTACAGCCCGAGGATTCGATGGAGATGACGATCTTGCTTCATGGGGAGGAAGTTGGACAGCATGAGCTTCATCTCCTTGTTGTGTACCGAGAAGTAATCTCTTCTTGGTGTCTCTCAGGAACGGACCCTGATCTTTTGTGTAGGCTGGCTCTAAACAATTCCATTCCGTACAACTGCTCCGAGATTACGAGGTGCAACCGATGTTCCGCCTCTCCGTGTCGTCGAAGCCTTCTCGTGTCGAGGACGATCTTTATTTGATAGACCTTCGCGTTGAGAACATTTCGAATGGCGATATCTTATTGAAGAACATATTGACTGTTAGTCCCACTTGGCGATGTCGGCCTTTATCAGAGAATTCCCTGTCAGTACTGTCTCGCTGTCTTTCGCTCTCTATTGTTCTCATCTATTTCTACAGTGGAATGTCCAGGCCGTCACAATCATCGAGATTCTTCATGGGTGCAAGTCGATGGGAAGATTCACAGGATCCTTCACTTACTATGGACTTCGTTACAAGAAAACTCGCCGACGTGTTGCAAGGGAACCCGGTCGATCCTTCGCAACCGCCTCCGGTCGAATTGTGCTGCAGTCATATGCCGCATGTAAGGTGTTCTGTGAAATGTCTTTCCTCGCTAACCAATATTTCAGAAGTCTGATGTATTAAAACCTCACGTACGCGATTTCATACACAGCAGTCGCCAAATAGCGACCACGCGGACGATATCCCAAACATATCCTCAACTGCCCTCGCAAAACTATCCGTCCATCTTTCCTCTCTATCACCCACTCTCTCTCGATGTAATTGTGTTCTGGGAGTTACCTTCCCAAAATCGCAACGGACACGTGTTACTGAGCGCGAGCAATATCGGTGCTGGGCACGCGGCGCTGCGAGATATCATCGATGCTGCTGAAAATGCGAAAGTCGCGCGAAGCATGTATGCCGAAACGCAACGGGAGAAGATGGAGGTCCTCCAGGCTGTCAAAGACTCTGCCTGGAACGCAGAGAAGGATCCTGTCGTTTTGAGTGTGCAATCAGAACGTTCACTGAAGCATGACTTCTCAAAAGGGTGAGCATGGAAGCTGCACTACGACCATTTTGTTGACGCGCAGTTCTTATTAGGACCTGTCGTTTGCCGATCTCGTTTAGCGTTCGGAACCATTCGTTGACACACGCATCGAGCTTCGTGTTCAAACTTTGCTTGGCGCCGAATACGGATACGGGTCCTTCCTCTCCGTATGTGGTTTTGATTTTCAATGTCAGGGACATGGGAACTCATATGAGTCTTTTGGGGTTCGTTTTAGTGGCGTCACATATGGCGGTCGTCTGACGTTCCGAGGCACATTGAAACCAACCGAGCGGGCTGCGATAAGTCCGCGGCTTTGGATATCTCGTGCGGGGTCGTATGAAGTGGGCGGCTGGCAGCTGGAAGTGAATGTGCGTGAGCCGAGTGATGATGATGAGGCGAGGATTCGGCATCGGTATGTGCAGGAGTGTAGGAAGGAGGACGTTGTTCGTATTAGCGTTTGCGATGATAGGTGATGGATGTTTTATCTAGAGATTTGTGGGCATGGCTAGATTAAGAATGCTACTATTTCAGATTTTGACGACGCCATAAGGAATACCGCCTCCTCTGGCCTGCCCTCGTTGTTCTCGATTTCAGTGGATCAGACTACAGCAACAGTCAGACCAAGTAGCGCTCAGAGGTTGCTTGTGATTGCTGGTTTACGAGTTTGTGCTGCGACTCGAATGAAGACTGAAGGTAACCGGGTATCGTCTTTCTCGCAGTTTACAGTAACAAAGACCTCCTGCTGACTTTCCATTAGCTGCGCGAAAGGCTGTTGAACAAACACTGCATATGTACTTTCGGAGTCGTTCAACCCGACTCATCTAAATCTCTGTCAAGTGCAAGGATTGACTTGAAAGTTGGTTTAGAGAAGTATGTGGTCATTCAACCAAGAAGATGGTGGAATTGGAAGGCTGTTGGTGCAATGCACGAAGTCGTTGATAGGTGCAAACCGTGGGAATGCGCCTGAGTCGACGTGTGACGACCGTGACACCTTTTTATTGTTCATTCTGCGACCACCAAAGACCTGCTGAAGACGACTACGCTGTATCTACAGCTTCAAACTCGTCACCATGTAATGCTTCCATAGCGAGGTGACAGATATACCTTGATCCATCATGGGCGGTCAGCTCGGCTTGTCCAAAACCTCCTCCGATTCACTCGGCCTGGCTTTTGCCTATGATGCATCGAAAGTACGCTATGCTCAACTTGGATTGTTTGATAAATTATAAACGCCTTACGAGCACCCTTCCTTGCGAACTGGCTGCACCGAATATTCTGAACCGGACTTTCAGCGGACACGAGGATGAGTTCAACGAGCTGTCTGTTGATATCTAAAGAAGTACGTGGAGTTCCTTTGCCAATGCTGCCCTCATTGTGTCAGATTGTTACCCATGATTTCAAACTCAGTGGTCATCTACCTTCCAGTCTTTCTGACATGATTGGAGGGTACGCCACTTTCGAACTTCTGGGGTTCCCGGTACCTTCTACGGCTCGAATCTGACACCCTGTTTCGTTAGCTTCACATTTGATCATGGACTTTTCGTTTTCTAGCCTCATTTTCATTGGCAGATGCCATTGCTGCAGCGATCATAGCCGGTCTCTTAGTCGTCAGCGCGGTCTCTGTCTGGTCCGCGCTTAGCCCGACGCTCAGATCCGCGCCATCAGGTGAACTACCGCTAAGGAAGTGACAGTGTTAGAGCCAAGCGATAGACCGTGGTGTTCTAATCGTTCTGCAGCCGCACAATTGCCAGAGAGAAAGTTGGGTTTACAGACTGCTAGACTTCTCAGTTGAGCCGATACCTTACTTCTATGCTTTCGAGCAATGGGAAGATCCTCCGTCCATGACATATACTCATGACCCGCAGCGGTGATCACTAGACTCATTGGTCCTAATTGCGCCAGCGAAGAGTACTTGGCGAGGTCGACAGAATTCCGAATACAGGAGCAGTGACACTCTGACTGGTAAACCTTCTCGGGTGTTCTGCGGTTGAAGTTTGGATAGTACGTTTGAGCTCTTCGGATCTCCATGCCGCGGCCTGTGTTCGATGCTTTGGACCACCTGTGTAGACTGTAATGGCTTGACATCCGGTTCAGCCGAACTTGTGGGATCTCTTTGACATTCCATCCCGAAAGGCATCGTTCATACTTTCGAGTGCGGCTAACATCAAACTTGAGCACAAATATAAAGTGTAAGAACTCGTGCTGAGTCGCTCAGACTTCCTGCGATGCCTTCGACAATCCTCTACTGTTTCTTGATCTGCTTTGCTACCGCGTGGCTTTACCGCCGTGTCAAATATCGATTGGTCTCGAAAGGCGCTCGCTTACCACCCGGACCCTCTGGCCTGCCTCTCATCGGGAATCTACTAGACTTTCCCAAAGTGTATCCATGGCTCAAGTTCACCAAGTGGGCGGAGCAGTACGGTAAGAAGACCCCGCGTCCGAAGCGCCAAGTGTCTGAGCATACACAGGTGACATTATGTACCTAGACATCGCTGGACAAGGCATCCTCGTACTCAACACAATCGACACCGTCAACGCGTTATTGGCCGATAAGGCTAGTATCTACTCTGACCGACCGTCATTCACCATGATTGGCGACTTGATGGGACTAAATCAAGTGAGTTGGCCCATCATCTTTGCTTTCGACAGCTATGCATATAGTTATAGAGCCTATTCCTGCTTCCTTATGGACCAATGTTCAAAGAACAGCGAAAAATTTGCCATATCGCGCTGAATCCTACTGCTTCAAAAAAATATCATCGTACACAGGAAGATGCCGTGGCCATGTTCCTCAAGAGCCTCATCGAAGCACCAGACAATTTTATGAAAGAACTCAAACTGTGAGCAGGCTTGGCTGTTATCATGGATGTTTTGGTGACTCCGATGTTCAGAATGGGCAGCCGCATAATAATGACAGTGACCTATGGAATTCCTTTACAGGCACCCGACGATGCCGTATGTTTACCTGCGCACCATGCACCTCCCTCGTCATACCCAAGCTGATTCTAAATGAAGTATATAACTCGAGCGGAAGAAGTCTTAGCTCTGGTCACCAAATCCACGGTCCCAGGCGCCCACGTAGTAGATGTTGCGCCTTGGCGTAAGTCAACCTTACCACTTTCAGTTTCGGGCTCTCACTTGTGTAATAGTGAGACATTTACCGTCCTGGCTCCCTTGGAACACAATACATGACGCTGCAGCTTATGGTCGAGCTCTCATATGGTCTATGATTACTCGCCCGTATGAACATGCCAAACGAGATTATGTCGAAGGACAAGCGCGTCCCTCATTTGTCAAAGATTGTCTGGAGTTTTTCGGCAGCAAGCCGTCTTCCGAACAAGAACATCTCATTCGATGGTCTGCCGGAACTATGTACGGTGGTAAGCCCTTTCAGCGGCGAGAGTTGTGCAATGACTGACTAGTGCCTGTTAGCTGGCGTTGAGACCGTAAGAATTCCCGACTTCCTGGAAGTTACCTGACTGACGCAGTTACAAACACAGCTCTATGTTATTGCGCTCAACTTTTTCATTGCTATGGCATTGCATCCAGAGGTACAGAGCAAATTGTTGCACGAAATTCGGCAAGTTATTGGCTGCGATCGTTTACCAGAACTCTCAGACCGATCACGCCTTCCGTTGTTGAATGCTGCGTAGGAATATCAATTCGTCTTCGCGTGTCTCGTTGTTTATCATCCACAGCATCAAAGAAGCCCTCCGATGGCGACCCAGCGGTCCCCTAGGTCTTGCCCATCTGTCCAAAGAAAACGACTTTTTCAGAGGTACCGTGTTCTTGCATAGCCAAGGCAACGCGAAGACTCACTGTTCTCGAGGCTACTTTATCCCCAAGGGTACAATTGTCCTTCCGAATGTCTGGTAGGTCGTTAAATATTTGTCCGCCTCGATTGCTCAAGCGCTCAATCGTGAACCAGGAGAATTTCAAATGATGACAAAACCGGTATTCCCACAACGGATTTCGCGCCTGAGAGATTCCTACAAGGCGGCTTGAAAGAGAGTCCAACTGATCCCTACACGTATGCCTTCGGTTTCGGAAAGAGGTAGCTCAGTCTTTCCACCCTCTCCGCTTTCTGACTTTGTGCAGAGTATGCCCCGGAAAGCCCTTGGCAGACACCAATTTCTTCATTCTTTTCGCGAGTATTATCTCAGCTTTCGAGCTATCAATGCCTAGAGACGCCGGAAAGCGCTCTCCCAGCGACGTAGCTTACACCTCCGGACTTATCTCGTAAGTCGTGACTCCCCTGCGAGTTTCTTACCTTGAGATTGGCTGCAGTGCTCCCCAGGCTTTTGATGTATCGTTCACATGTCGATCTCCCGAACAAGCGGGAATCATCAAAAAGAGGGCTAATTCTACTCTTGACGCAGAGAAATGATATCCATGGACCACGCCTATATTCGTATCAGAACTATAAGGGTCGCGTTCCGAATTAGGACATGAACGCATTTACATAGACCTTGGACTCTCTTCGTGTCATCTCTTGCACACACAGTCTCGTTTACATATACCTGAACTTGTGTTAGACCTATCTAGCTGTCTTGTACTGTAGTATTTAAATTATGTTCTCGATCTCGTTTCCAAGTCGGAAGGTCTCCTCACCGCAGCCTGTCCTTCAAGGAATGCTAGGTCGATTAGTTGGCCACTGACCTCCCAAGCCCATGTTATGATTAGTCGTGCACATCTGTATGAAACGTCTACCGAGATTCTCGCAGCATGCTTGGATGATATCGCTCCTATCTCCCACCGCAGACAGGCCTGGACAGATCATCCCAGCTCGAGCCTCGGAAATCGGTGCCTTCCAATTAGAACACCGCATGGAGGATAGGTTACAGCTAGCTGCAAAACTATGTGAACTCCGGAGGATTTCATTACGACAGATTTCTTGCTCAGGTACTCATCGAGAAAGGCCGATTAGCAAGATCCGGATGGTCGAAAACGACGGGATTGACCCAAACACAGTAATAGGTCGCTCCGGAGGCGTCTCGGTGCACCTTTCCCTGAGCAGAAATTGTGAAGAGGTAAAATGACAAACAGTTCACATAGCTTTGCATCGTTCTTGCGCCTCTGCACAGAGCCATCGATTCAACTCGACGTCCGTAATTTGCCCATCATCTATATACTTTCAACTTGAAGTAAGTTCCCGTTCGGTTCAACTTCCTCACCAAACGTAGATAAATGCTCTAGCCTCCAGCCAGCCTCATTCTCCAGATGCGCCACGTCCGTCAATGTCATGGTCACATTACTCTTCGCCAGGAAAACTTGGCCACCCTCCTGATTGGTGAGTTTGCAGCTGCATGCCCACAGTCCGTGTCACCATGGCGTCGTGCCAAGCCTTGGATAAGTAGGTTAACGAGTTATTATGATCATACCCAGTACATACATTATCGAATAGCATAAGGTGTAAATATCTAAGTAGCTGTTTCAGACAGGCACCGAGGAGATCGCTCATTGTCGCTACAATTATGTGCACCACAGGCCCAGTACGACAAGGTCCTTGATCACGGTTGGTGAGGGAAGTGAAGGCGCCTTCCGTGGCGAACCGAAGCCTGGGGAAACAATAAAATCGCGCGACAAAGATCTCTCCTTCAGAGTTTCATAATTTGTCTCCATGTCGTTAATCAAAGTCATCAACACTGATAAATCGGGAGGGTGCGATAGAGAGGCCTGCACATACGACTGAATCAGAGGAATAATGAGAACGTGGCTTGACTTGAAGATGAAGTACTGAACGCACCTGCGGGCGAGACAAAAGCCACTGAGAATAACGAGCCATGAGATCGAGGTTTTTGTGGACCGTTTCGACATCGCTGAGAAACCCCAGCAGCGCTGGTCGAACTTCGTTCATGGCCTGATAATCAGCATGCATGGGAGATAATGCTCCAAGTCCAAAGAGGTCGAGACATTTGAACCAAGAAGAGGAGCGTATATCTTCCTCGACCCTGTGGATGGCATCGTCCAATCCACGAAGCAAGCTGCCCAGTAACGAGACGACATGGCGACTAGAGGGCAGAACATGCTTCTCCAGATGTTGCAAGAAAGGACGGTAGCAGGCATGTGCATTATCGATAGTCTCGTAACTTAGTGTTTCTAACCTTGTCTGCGTCCTACGGAATTCTTGGGCAATGCGGAAGCGGCTCTCGAAGTCGGTCGCATTTTTGCTGAGGAACCAGAGGTCATGCATCTCACTAAGGGTAGCGAACGAAGGTGGCCACTGACAACGTATGAATTGCGTGGGTTCGTTCCATATAGTTCGTGCTTACCTGGTAATTGATTTCTCTCGTATATGGCTTCCAGCACTGGAGTGGGAAGATTGTGAAAGCGCGAGTGACGTTGCTAGCTAGCGCTGACAAATCGCTCAATGATCCCCATTCACGAAGGGCTTCGTAAAATTTGTTTAGTTTGTCGTCACTACTCGTTCTGAGCAGGTGTTGCCTGATTTCCTTAAGCCTGATGAGAGTGTTAGGTGGCGTGCCATCGAAAGAATGAGGGACATACACGTCGTCTCTATATGCAGTAACTCTAACGGGTCCCGACGCAGACGCGATGTCGTGCATGTTCGACGCGTGTCTGAGAGCATCGGAAAATATGGAGGTAAATGCCAACGAGGTATCGGGATATAGAGTGTCATTAAGTTGTCGGATCGGCCATCGAGCCTCATTTCTCTGGATTTGGGGTACGTCGATGTTATTAGCAAAGTAAATGTCCTGGCGTAGTTGCTGGGTAAACGTCCACCTGGACAAGAGCCAGTACGAGGTGAGTACGAGAAGAGCAGTGTACAAGGAGGAGAGCTTCAACATGTTGTGGAATATGCGGAGGAAGCTGATACAAGGCGCCGTGTATATAAAGGGACTTGCTATTGTTCTAGCTTTTGTTCAAGAACGGCACAAGGGAAGAGATCTCGTGGGAGAGTAGTGCCATACTGGGCGAAGATGGGGCTTACACGGCCGCATTGCTCCGTCCTTGTTTTTGTTTTCCATATTGTTCATACCGCTGGTTCTTGTTGTGACCTTGTCATGATATGCCTGCTTACTGATGCCCTTGTTCCTCTTTTTCCTGCTGTGTTTGTTCTCGTCGTTCTTGTTGTCGTCCGACGTTTGATAGCCGACCTTGTATTGTCTACATCAGGCCGACTCTTGTTCTATGCTAGTATTTAAAGTGTTCTTATTGAAATCTCATACATTCTCATAACCCCATTTCTCAATGTCCCCCATCTTACCCAAGTCTGCAGCCCTGGGCGCCGACCCCGCTCAGCCGCCGAGCTCGTTTCTTGACGAAAGCCTGGCGTCTCTAGCGTCTCAAGACGTCAGCAACGCGCATTCGGGTAAGCTAAACATTCTTTCAGCACGGAATGGGCTCAATCACATACTCCTTTTTAGAAAGTGGACCGTGTCCCTCTGAGTCCCAGTACCGCGACTCCATACTGGATACACCCGTCCCATCTCTATGTCACACGCCACGAGAGCTGGGAGTTATGGACAAACTGAACATCCTTCTCCCCCACGTTATCTCGCTTGTCAAGATTCTCGTCTTCGCCTGCGTGGTCTGGCGAGCGTTGACTATGATCCAACCTATGCTGGACTTTATCGTTAATACGTTGGCATTCATCAGCAGCATCTTTGGGGCTCTTTCAAGCTTTGGCAATAATGCGATGTCTGGATACTCTTCTGCTATGCATAGCGCTTCTCAGTATCTTGGCATGGGACTAGGCAATACGTCCGAACCGCTTGACTTGCATCCCCTGACGAACGTGACCCTAGAGGCATCCGTAGGATCAGTTGTCGCCCCAAGAGTGGACCTGGTGTACGGTCTTGTGTCTCAGGCAGCCAACAGCACTCAGAATTTCTTTGATGTGTTCTATGCGCTATGTAATGCCCGCGACCTCGAATCGTTCCTTCAGGAAACAATCCAGATTTCTGTCAGCGCTCGGAACCTCGGACGCGATGCTGACATACCAGATCGCCAGCTGGTGGTATCCGGCGTTATGGCTGTATACACGAGTTTCTCGGATGTATACAAAGCTTTGCTACAGGTGCGCTATGCTGGTTTAGGCTTCCTCGAGGGCTACATAGGTTGGGTAAGTCTTCGATTAGGACTGTCGACTTTCTTTGATTTTGATTCGTGGTTCATCCAGCTCTTATATTTGCAAGAGCGTATCGATCAACTTCCTACTGAAAACGACGACACGTACCTGACCGAGTGGTTATCTTTTATAACCAGCATCAATGAGGACTTCCACAGCGCAGCTGATGATGCCATAACTTTTCAGGTCTATGTTCAAGAGAAAATCCCCTTGGTGAAAGGGGCCAAGGAGCTCGCAATCAAGGTCACGACTGACCTGAGCACTCGCCTGAAACCCTTCCAGAATCGGGGTGTTTTCACGTACCTCCCTGACTTCATCTACGATATATTTCGGAACAACTTTTTTGTCGTGCGACTCCGTCACGAAAGTTTTGTTCTCCTTCGCGGTGCCGGTGTCCAGATTGACCTAGCCGATACCCACCTCGCATTGTTGGATGCGCGCCTACACGAATTGATTACCTGTGCACTTGAGTTCCAGGTGAGCATCACGAGCCGTGAATGAAGTGCGGTTCAACTGAAGACTTCTCTTTTTCCTAGGTCAGACTGGACGAATCGAAGAAGCGCGCAGAAAATATTCAAGATCCGAAGGTCATTCGTCAGCAGTTCGTGCGGGTAGTTGATGATTTGGTTCGAAAGAAAGACGCTTTGATGACGGAGCTGAGGTCTGGCCAACGTTTTCACCCCGAGTTAGCTGCTGAAAGCAGCAACTGAAGTGCCACGTCTCGCCCGACTCTTGGTCGTAGGACCCATGGACTCATGTATCGTTTTCATATTCACCGTACTCAGTGACTGTATCCTCAATCGTTACCTATCATCTCATACTCATACTACTTACTCTTACTCTTACTGAGACCCAATATCAATCAGGCCATGTAAACCTTGCGTATCGCTGTGAGTTGAGTCAGCGCGCAAGCCTCGACGGTGGGCAAGCCGAAGCGAACTGTTGGAAGTAGAGTAGGTTCGCCAGACCAGAGTCGGGCTCGCGCCAAGTTCTTCTGGTCTCGCACTCTTCTTCTCGGTACGGTCCCAGGTTCACCTTGCGTGTAAGCCTTGTGTTTCTGCGAAGTCCTGTCGCTGGTGACAGTACCGTTCTCGATTTCCCCAATCTTCGTCCTCAGAGAGACTGTTTGCAGCAACTCACCTGTAAACTTGCGGAAGTCTTTGTGTCAACATCACTTCCCTCCAGATGGCCTCTACTCTTTCTTACGCACGTCGAAGGATAGATAATGATGACTGTACGAGAATAGCTTTGGAGACATGAAGCGAATAGTCTCAAGGGAAGACGGAGTAATGCAACCCCCGGTGCTATCATCCAGTCCTGCACTCTAGAATGCTCCCAACAGTTTCGCCACGCTCGCGGCCGCTGTAAGCTCCATGGCTGGATTATGAAAGGCAAATCAGTAAACAGAAGATGAGTGAATGCCAGACGTCGCGTACCAATCTGGGAAACACCACTGATGAATCCACCCTTCTTATTGCGCTAGGTACAACAGATGGGAAAGAGTCCTCATACTAGAACTTCGTAGATCACGTACAAGATCAGCGCCAGTTAAATATCCACGCGTGTAGAGCATACGCCCGAAGACCCAAGAGCCACAAACGAGAGCACCCAGGATGGGGAACGAGAGGGCAGTGATGATTGTGCTAAGAAAACAACCATGAGGTTCAGAAGTTCTACACGAAAACCTGGCAGGACACATGAACACACCAAGTCGTAACCAAGTTGATGCTCTCCAGCGTATTCTGATGCGCGCGCTGCATGCAGTTGAACTTGTACGCATCCGCTGAGGCCTCCATGTCTGCCTTTTCCGCATACACTAACGCGCGGTCATTGGTGAACTACACGCCTGGAAAGGAGGAACGGTGGCGTACTTTGCGGATACTCGATCTTGGCCTTAAAGCGGTATTTCATGACAAGGATGTGTTGTGAGTTGATGAGGAACTGGGCCGCCAAGAGGGGGAGTGTGATCCATTGGATACTATATCAGTTGTAAGGTAGCCGGCGAGAGGAAAAGCGAAGATGAA
Organism: Hymenopellis raphanipes; assembly: GCA_036872995.1. Taxonomy (NCBI): domain Eukaryota; kingdom Fungi; phylum Basidiomycota; class Agaricomycetes; order Agaricales; family Physalacriaceae; genus Hymenopellis; species Hymenopellis raphanipes. Next base: position 1,549,282 of record JAYMDG010000001.1, read on the forward strand.
AAACGTACCCATCAGGGAGAGTGACGACCGTGGGCATGTTTGGCGCGTTCTCGGTAGATAGGCATCCAGAAGACGCGTCACCCTTTATATAACAATGTGAGGTGTTGACGACGACACGCGATCAGGAGTAACGTGTTCCAAGTCACGAGCCGGATATCCCGAGCGCATTGCTGACTGTTTTATGGCGATTCCGTCGCGATATCCTATATGAAGGCTTATCAGCCGACGATATCACAGCCGGAGGGAAATAGTACAAGAGCTCTCCGCGGCCCGAAGCCTATTATGACACCTGAAGCCGTTGCAGATCCAGGATACATATTGACAGGGCCATCCGACTCGTGAAAAAGGCCTATCGAGGATAGTTTCAGAACTGTCGGATAACGGAAAATATCCTAGCAAGTAAGTAGGGCATAAAAACCATTTCCTGGAATCCTTCAAATTCAAATCTCACAACATGCTTGAGCCATAAGCATCAACCGACGGCCTCGGCAGGGTTCAGTCGCAGTCGAGACTCCACGGGAATGCCGCGCTACAGTATCGACACCACGTATAAATTAAGGACGTGCCACGGGTGTCTCCAAGGAAGTAAGGAGATGACATCCACTTATTAAGATATCCTTGAATGTCTGAAGATTCGTCGAATAACGGCCATGTAAGTCGTCATGCGGTCCGATGGATCAAAGCACGAGTCCGATAATGGCAGGCCAAGTAATAAATATGACTGTTTGAGCGTTAGATTAGTTCTCAATTAAAGGGCAAGATTAACAAACTCTAGCGCAAAGTCATAAATGTCAGCGCGCCACTCCCACCACTGTTCGCTCTTTGTCCCATGGATCTTTCCAGATCTCAATCTCATCAAACCGGTCAGTTGCATGTAGTATGTCGCGCACATCCGAGGCCTGCTTCCATCCGACTTCCAATACAACCCGTGCATTCACACTCTTCTTGAGGAAGCCCTCCTCTGCCACGACTTTCGCTATTGCCTCGTAGAAATCCAGTCCATTCGTTGCACCGCCAAACAGCGCACGGGGATCCTCGAACTTCGCCACAGACGCAGGCAGATCAAGGAATTCACGGAAAGATATATACGGCGGATTAGATGTGACTATGTCATACGGGGGAGTAAGGAGTGGGTTGGAGGTGAAAGAAGGTGCAAGTACGGATGCTTGCATAGTGGTAAAGGTGTTTTTCCGAGTGGAAGCTGAACCGGTAGCGGAGGAAGAAAAGCCATGTAGCTTCGCGTTCTCTTGGGCGAGCTGAAGCGCCTCTTCTGAGATGTCTACGCCATGTGCGTTGACAGATCCAGGTTCCCAAAGATGACACAGTAGTAGAGGGATGCACCCAGACCCTGTGCCAATGTCCAGGATAGATATTGGTTTGGATTTAGATGGCACGACCGTTTCCGCGAGTCTTAATGCCCAGTGCTCCGTCTCCGGACGTGGTATGAGGACTGGTGGTCGAACAAGTAAAGAGAGCGGGCCGAAGGGCTGCGTGCCTACAAAAGTAGATGACATTACGATACCAAAGCAAAGAATGAAAACAAACCCAAGATGTACTGCAATGGTTCGTCGCGTATTCGGCGTTCCACTAATTCTTCCAGCGACGCCTTTGCCTTGGTTGCGTGCTCATTCAGCCATTTGAGCTCCAGGCGCGCTTGAGAGAGACCAAGACGCGTCGCAAGACGCTGCAAGAGCATGTTAAGTGTTTAAAAGAGAGTCCCGGGCTTTCATGTACACGTTAAAAAGCTGAGAACGGTGATGGTCGTAAGTGGGCAAAGTACAATGCCAAATAGGGGCAAATATTCGGGGCAGTTCGCCCTCAGACGCGTCGGTATCTGTTCATCCTTGTCCTCGCCTCATTGACCAAGCTGAAGATTTGCGACTGCTTCGAACCCGGTGAGGTTTGTATGTGTTTTCTATTTCGCCTCGATGTTCCGTCCTCACCTCCCACAGCTTCCACTCGTGCAAGACATCGTTGACTGGGAACGTTGATTATGAATGAAGGCACAGCTAGAAGTTCTTATCGTTACTGAAGTCGACGTTGCCACAGTGGTGTTCATGTTCATGATTAATCAATATTCATCAGAGTCATGATGCTCAGTACCTCTCTTCAAATGCAGTCCCATTCACCTGGTTTGAAGCATGAACGTTATTGATTCACCATGGACTTCTTTCTGTCCTGGTCTTAGTGCTTACGACTAGCATAAGCATATATAATTGATTGGCGTAGTCGTGTGCGCATTACGAACCATTGTCTACAACATTTAACGGCAGCTGAGTTACTGCGATAAGATCCTAGGACTTCGTCAGGCATAACAGTACCGTTCCCTATCGATGCATCTCCGAGTCATCGTCTGAGCATCTCATGCGTATGATCACAACAGCCGTTGACGATGAGAACCATCAGCTACAAACCGTTGAGTCAATGAGTCGAACAATAACAAAACATTGTATCTCACATCGCAAGACAACGACATTTAAACCCTCTTCTTCAAGCACTCGAAGATCGTCCGTCATCAAAGAAAGCTCTCCCTCCCCAGTGGCGTACCGGTTGAGCTCAAAACTAAGCTCAACACTTTCTAACTTGGTCACCCCTTCTCTCTCAAGATGCCACCGGGATTGAATCACATCGAGCAATGATTGAATGAACCGCGCCGTGATTGAGCCCTGGGGTCGAGTGCACGTATGGCACTCGAAATGAGTCAAATGTGGGAGTAGTAAGGGCGTAGCGGAAGCGGTAAGAAGTTCGAGGCCCTCGCTGTTCTCATAGATGTCGAGATGGAATGTGTGTATGGACGCGGACGTGAATGTGGAGATAAGAGAAGAGACTGGTGTCGCCAAATATGAAGCATTGAATGAAACATAACCAAGTCGCGAGGATTGCGTTAGAAAGGTCCTGAGAGCAAGAACGGAACTCTCCATAACATCATCATCCTCATCTGTGTCGGGACCGAAACCATGGATGGTGAGTTCTGATAAGGATGCGCACTGAAGATAAGAGAGGAGCCCGACGTGCTGGATCTCAAGGAATTCTAGTTTCGAATGAAGCACAACGTCCGATGATCCTGGTTCCTCTCTTGAGTCAGTGATGTATGACTGCAGATGGGGGCAATGTACGAGTAGCTGGCAGTCAAAAAGGAATGTAGATTCGAGGGCATTTTCCAGATGCGTGAGCTGATGCCAGGGAAATGCAGACGACAGTTGGGTTACGCCTTCCAACAATTCGTAGATACCACATAACGTAAGTGACCGTAGCTGGGGTGCATATCGAAAGATATCCAGGATTTGGGCAAGGCTAAACTGTGTCCCCGGTCGATAACTGATGTTAAGCACTACGCTCTTCAAGAGCGGCAGTTGACCGACCTCTCCCAGCTGTGAATAGTCTTGTGTAGCCCCGTGGATGGTGATATCCTGCCAGCGCAGGGAATGGGCTTTGAGAACGTCATTGGTCGTCGTAATGTGGTTCACGTAATACAACTTATATTCAAAAGACAAGGGTGATGACCTCTCGAAGACAGTTTCCAGCATGAAGCCGCTAAAAGACGACGGCAGACAAAGCGGGAACGACCAGAGCGACGAAGGTGCCGATGTTATTTGCCTCCAGAGGCGACACACGTGTCCGAGGCCCCATGGTCCGCGAGTAATTGAGGAATACTCATACGGCTTAGGCACGACGAGATTGAAGATCTCAAGCAACAATTCAACGGGAAGCGTGTGAACAGGCGGGAAGAGTGCGATGTGCAACCTGCGTAATTCTTCGAGAGAAGCCAGTTGCCTTTTAGCGTTAGCCAAGGCCGCAGTGAGATGTGAAATCCGCTCCCGACACGACGTCATATCCTGTTCGATATCGTGCACAGAGTCTAGGATGGCACGTCGCTCAGGTGGCGGTGTATCAAAGGCAATACATTTTCCGAGCTGAGCATGGAATGGGGATGAGTGTGGCTCGAAGAAAGAGCGAGGATCGCAATTCTGACACTGGCTTGACACTAAACGGCATCAGAAATCTATCTTATTAGTCTCAAGTCAGGCTTACTGATTGTTGAAGAACGCGCTCTTCGACTCTGAGAGTACAAGAGAAAGAGCTCTTCGACACGTGATATCAGTCCCATCATTTCCGATTTGTAGTTTCGCACGCTCAACTTGTTGTGCTGCTTCCCATTTTGTACATTGAATACTCCTTCAATCAGGCGCCGTTTGTTGGGGAGGTACCGTCGTGCGTACTACAACAGGAGTTCATCTATTCGTTTGTCATGGTAGAGTTGTAAGTATTCACGTCTGATTTACGTACAGAGAACTTCTTCGCCTGCCGAAATCAAGCCTGTGTCAACTCCAACTTGCCTTTATCATGGACCAACTCCTCAATGATCCCAAAACAATAGATCGTAATGAACGATACAAGGTACAAGTCATCCATGTATGCTAGTGGTACATACACTTTACTTTGCTTAGTACATACAAGGGGTACCCAGAACTCTAATCGACTCAGCCAACTAGGTGGTGGTGGGTGGGTAGTCGAGTCCTCGGGGTCCTGAAAAACACAGCCACGAAGGTTTTCTGCTGCAAAGTTTATAAATTGGATGTAACTTCGTACACACCACATAAAATAACACATTTTGGCTGCCCAATGTCTTCAGAATGTGAATAAATGTAGCTCCCCATACTAACTCCATCCATTTTGGTGCAGCGCAGCGTAGGGTGTGTTGAATTCACAAAATCTATTCGCTCTTGACCGAATTGGGCACCGGACCCAATAGCGAAACGCGTAAGCAGCTCTTTGTGATCAACGCGCGCTTGACATTGCAGTCCATAACGCGGTGGGCACAGCTTCTTGCTGAGCATTCCTCCCAAGCGTATTCGCGTCAAGTGGCTATTGGACAATATCCATTATGCTTAGAATGAGGAACTTGCTTACTTCAGTGTACTGCCTCACACGGCATCTATGATTATTTATCTTCAGATATCATTTGCCCAATGTATTCTACTGTCTGCGGTAATGTGGTGGTCTCTGTATGAGACCACAACCTGTGTAGAGGCGAGGACGCGTCGTCGGGGATGCAATAGAATTTGATGGTCAGCATGGAACAGGTACAGAAAATTACCATAAACTGGTGGTGGTGGGCACTCAAGTTCTCGGGGTCCTGCCACTCAACTTTCAACAGTCAGATTCTTCGATTAGAGTTCTGGGTACCCCTTGAGTACATAGGAGAAGTCTTGGGGGTCAAAAAACAAAAACATCTCTTCACTCAGTTCAAACAGGTGCGCAAAGCCGTTCCAAATTGGCGTACATTAGCCCAGTGTGCGGTAAGTCTATAATCCAGTCATTCCCTGATAAAATGACCAACACTTTGTATGTAGAGCTGCCATGACAACGTTCAACCGGTATACATGCTTACCTGTGGGTGTTTTGGTACAATGTACCACAGAGTGAGTTACTTATAAGTGATGCTACCCTCGCTCTTGATATTCTCATCTCATCATCGCGATAGAAATGTCTAGATAAAGCATGGGAAGTTGCCGGACATCGATGCTGTCTGTGACCGACAATCCATGCCCATTTTTCACTGACACATGGCCTAGGTCCCTCATGCCATACTAACGATGTAGACATCATGCATGTGGACTGGCTGACGAACGATCCGGAAGAGGCCCTCAAGCTAAAGATTAAAAGCAAATGGCGGGAAAACGCAGCCAAGCGCCAGAGAAAGCGCGAGAAAGCGCGTGAAGCGGCGCTCGCAGAAAGAGTCAAGGCAAAACTGGCTCCTCTTCAAGATGAGAGACCCATGGAGGAGGCGCATGAAGCAGCGCTTGCGGAAAGGGCTCCTCTTCGAGATGAGAGATCCACGGAGGAGGCGCGTGAAGCGGCGCTGGCAGAAAGAGTCAAAGCAAAACTGCCTCCTAGAGATGAGAGACCCATGGAGGATGTGCCTCTCGCACAGATTCCGGAACAGGATTCCTCTTCATCTACTCAACCTCCTACCCAGCTGCTCTACCTTCCTCCGCGGCTGCGTCTGTTAGTCTCCCTGAGTATGCACTGTTTGGACACTTATCTAATTTCTTCTAGGTCTGCTAAGTCGACTTATTAGTTCGTAGCTTCCACAGACAAGCTGGTGGTGGAGATTTGCTCTGCAAGTGGGTTTTCTTGGTCTGGTACAGATTCACTTCTCTTGGTCCCGATATTCCTAGTTCTAACTCTTTCAATCCACTCTTCCTACTATAACCCTTACTCTCATATCCTCTGTAGTATGTATGCCGGACTCGTTTTCTACCAGTCCGATTATAACTGTACTGTGTAGGTCTCGATTAGGCTCTACGGACACGCGTACACGCGGATGTTATAGTGTACATAGGCTCCGAATGTATACCTTGTCTTAAGACCACCACCATCCGAGGGTCTGCGCGACTAGTCGAGTCCCAGTACCTACAACTGTCTTCCAAACCGACATGCGTTGAAACTGATGTTGACTCTGCACCCAGCAATATTGGGATGTCGGAAATTCGTCGAGCGTCGCGATGGGTATTGGGAAGTGTGAAAATTCGCGACACGTCTCCAAAATGCCTCGCTTCAAGATGACGCGCGGATAAGTTTGCAGCGTCCAATCACCAGACCAAACCGACCATGCCATCGCAGGATCGAAAAGCCCCCAGACCACCGAGATTTCACTCCATGGGATCCGAGACGGCGAACTTTGGACGGTCAGGCCTCAGAGACTGGCGGTGGACGAAAAACAAGTGATGGTTCAACAATCGACTGCACCAACTATTTTGTAAACGACAAACACGACAGTAACAAGACATGATAGCCTTCTCACGCCTAGCAGTATCGTTCCCTAGATACGCCTCCGCCTAGATAGGTCTCCGAGTCATCGTCTTAGCATCTCATGTACATGGTCACAACAGCTGTTGACGATTAGAACCTTCATCTAGAAAACGTTGAGCTAATGAGGCGAACAATAACAAAACATTGTAGCTCACATCGAAAGACAACGATGTCCAAACCCTCTTCTTCGAGCACCCGAAGACTGTCTATCATCAAAGAAAGTTCTCCCTCCACTTCATCGTACCGGTCGAGCAGAAAACTAAGCTCGACATTTCGTAACTTGGCCACCCCTTCTCTCTCGAGATGCCACCGGGATTGAATCACATCGAGCAATGATTGAATGAACCGCGCCGTGATTGAGCCCTGGGGTCGACTGCGCGTAAGGCACTCGAAATGAGTCAAATGTGGGAGTAGTAAGGGCGTAGCGGAAGCGGTAAGAAGTTCGAGGTCCTCACTGTTCTCATAGATGTCAAGATGGAATGTGTGGATGGATGCGGGCGTGAGTGTGGAGATAAGAGAAGAGAGCGGTGTCCCCAATTCTGAAGCATTGAATGAAACATAACCGAGTCGCGGGGACCGCGTTAGAAATGTCCTGAGAGCAAGAACGGAACTCTCCATAACATCATCATCCTCATCTGTGTCGGGACCGAAACCATGGATGGTGAGTTCTGATAAGGATGCGCACTGAAGATAAGAGAGGAGCCCGACGTGCTGGATCTCAAGGAATTCTAGTTTCGAATGAAACACAACGTTCGATGATCCTGGTTCCTCTGTCGAGTCAGTGATGTATGACTGCAGATGGGGGCAATGTACGAGTAGTTGGCAGTCAAAAAGGAATGTGGATTCCAGGGCATTTTCTAGATGCGTGAGCTGATGCCAGGGAAATGCAGACGACAGTTGGGTTATGCTTTCCAAGAACGCGTAGATACCGCGTAATGTAAGCCACTGTAGCTGGGGTGCATATCGAAAGATATCCAGAATTTGGGCAAGGTTAAACTGTGTCCCCGTTTGATAACTGATGTCAAGTACTACGCTCTTCAAGAGCGGCAGTTGACCGACCTCTCCCAGCTGTGAATAGTCTTGTGTAGCTCCATGGATGGTGATATCCCGCCAGCGGAGGGAATGGGCTTTGAGAACATCATTGGTCGTCCCAATGTGGTCCAATTCATAATCAAACGACAAGGGCGACGACCTCTCGAAGACAGCTTCTAGCATAGAGCGACTGCCCTGTCGGAGATAGCCCCAAGATGGTGACGGCCGACAGACCGTGAACGACCAGAGCGACGAAGGTGCCGACGTTATTTGCCTCCAAAAGCGACACACATGTCCGAGGCCCCATGGTCCGCCATTAATTGAGGAGTACTCATACGGCTTCCGCACGACGATATTGAAGATTTCAAGCAACAATTCAACGGGAAGCGTGTGAACAGGTGGGAAGAGTGCAATGTGCGACCTGCGTAATTCTTCGAGAGAAGCCAGTCGACTTGCAGCGTCGGCCAAGGCCGCAGTGAGATGTGCAATCCACTCCCGACACGACGTTATGTCCTGTTCGATATCGTGCACAGAGTCTAGGATGGCAAGTCGCTCAGGTGGCGGTGTATCAAAGGCGATACATTTTCCGAGATGAACATGGAATGGAGATGAGTGCGGCTCGAAGAAAGAGCGAGGATTGCAATTGGGACAGTGACTTGACACTAGACGGCATCAGAAATCTGTCTGATAAGTTTCGAGTTAGACTTACTGATTGTTGAAGAACGCGCTCTTCGACTTGAGAGTAACAGAGAAAGAGCTATTCGACACGTGATATCGGTCTTCATTCCTGATCCAGGTGAGCTCATGATCATTGGCGTTCCAAATTCGTTTCGTCGCGACAACGTGAAGTAGTCCCTGGTACGTACTAAGCAAGCAGTATGCTATAAGTACGTAACGTGTGCGCCATGCTAAGTAAATGCATCGTTGACAGTTATAAACATGGAGGCATGGGCCCGAATCGCCACATTTTATTCCCATCAGTTGTATTTTACATCGACCATGAGTTTTTGCAAGGACTGCGTCAAAGGTCTATGTTCTTTTTCCTGGCACAAAAAGAAACGGATGACTGACCCCAATCGCGTAGGCGTTACACACGAGGGCACGCCTCCAGGAATACACTCCACGGAACCCCGTCCTACTAAACGTGTCGACATGCGTAAATGTTGCAGTGCCCGCCAATAACCGTAACGGTCGAAAGCATCTCTCTCTTCAACGCGCTGAGGACGCGTAGAATTCCCGGCGTCCATGCGATGTTGGCAAGTCCTCGACCGGATACATTAGTATCTTCAACAGCTGTTGAGTAACGGCATAGTATACCTACAGCCGCGCAATCGACGACGTCGAGAGGGCGCGACATTGGCGTGTCAGTGGACTGGAAGGTCACCGACGCGCGACTTCTGCCAGATTGAAGTCCTGCTGAAGCATCTATGTAGCTCGACGTGACGATTTTGCAGTGAGACGGCAACGCCACAAGTCCGAAGAGCAGTCCATACCAAGTCCATACGGTCTTTGATATTGTAAACTTCGCTCAAGCTTGCCTTCAGAGGACATGCGAGTCAATTGTTGGGATGTCGAAAAACCGGAAAACGTCCCGATGGGTATGTGGAAGTGTGAAATTTCGTGTCGCGTCCTGAAATGCCTCCGCTTCAAGATACTCAAAATGTGGCACTCGGAAGGTATGAGCCCCGTCCCCATCAGATTTACCATCGGCTGAGGATGTGGGGCCACGGTAATTCTTGGGCAGCCGAGGAGCGACCCCGCACCGAAGCCGTACGCGTTCAAGCTTCCAATCAGCAAGCCACAGGTATCACGAGAGTTGCGAATGCGGACAGGAAGAGCGTAGATCCCCCGTTTGAGTCGGTGTAGCTAAGAACAAAATGAAGCCATTTTTGGGTGAGTTTTCGAGCTGATCAGTATGGGTAAGTGGTAGGCACAAATTGCCTTTAATTTGAGCCCAACCCAGACCAGAAATAAGTAAAAGACGAGCTCAAAGTGGACCCATTGACGGCGCAGGCAAAATCGGCCCACCCCGGCCTCCGATCAGGCCAGCTGCCCCAAAAAATAAAACCGGGACTCGAGTCTGAACCGCTTTCCTGACCTCCCTCCTTTCTTTCCTTCCACCACCACCACCACCACCACCACCCACCTCAACATGGCACCCATGCAAAAAGAACCCGGCCAGAAGGGCGTCAACTGGTCCAACATTGCCGTTGGTGAGCGCGTTGTACAGTGACACGTGAATGAACGCAGTGCTCACAGAAATGCAGGTGGTATCATGAACATGGTGCATAAATCTCCCGTTTAGCTCCTATAATAGCATATATTGACCTTTTCTTGTCTCTGTTGCTCTTGATGAACACGTAGTTTGTGCGTATATCGCTATTTCTGACCGTGTTACGCGTCCTGACCACTTTTTGTAGGAGGTTTGCCATTTTCGCTGCTGAATTTTTGCCATGTTGATTACGCGCTCAGGTTACGACGCTGGGTCAACCGTTGGAGGTGCTCAAAACGCAGATGGCTGCCAATCGGTCGCAGACGATGCTCCAAGCTTGCAAAACGGTTTGGAGTCGTGGTGGTTTCGTCGGCTTTTACCAGGGGCTTATTCCTTGGGTATGTATTCACTCATTTAGCCTTTGAATCATCTCCTCACGTCGTCTAGGCATGGATTGAAGCCTCGACGAAAGGCGCCGTTCTTGTGTTCACCGCGACGGAGGTGGAGGATGCTACATTGGCTGTGGGCATCAACCCTGCTGTTGCCGGACTGTTGGGTGGTATGACGGGTGGTGTTGCTCAGGCATATGCTACTATGGGTAGGCTTGATTTTACAGTCGTTATTACCGGCTGTCGAGATAACCGTGCACAGGTTTCACGACATGTATGAAGACTGCCGAAATCACGCGCGCAAAGACTGCTGCCACTGGTGTCAAGCCACCCTCGACATGGGCACTCTTTGCTGATATCTATCGCAAGGAAGGTCTTGCCGGCGTAAACAAGGGTGTTAACGCTGTCGCTGTGCGGCAATGTACCAACTGGGGTTCTAGGTAGGTGTCCGTTGGTATCGCGGAGGCTAGTGCTGACCGGTCTCATAGAATGGGTTTCGCTCGTCTCGCTGAAACTGGTATCAGGAAAGCCCGCGGCAAGGGTGACGGCCAATCGTTAAACGCGTTTGAGAAGATCGCCGCGTCAACCATCGGTGGTGCTCTCGCGACTTGGAATCAGCCCATTGAGGTTATTCGCGTCGAGGTACAGCTTCAATACAGTTCATATCCGTAATCTAAAACTTCCGCAGATGCAATCGATGGCGAAGGGTGCCGCCAACGCGAACCGGCCCGCCAAGCTTACGATCCTCAACACGCTCTCATACATCTACAAGGAGAACGGAATTAAGGGATTGTACCGCGGAGTAACCCCCCGAATTGGTCTAGGTATATGGCAGACTATTTGTATGGTGTCTCTTGCGGACTATGTCAAAATCTGGTGGGTTTTCATTTCCAAGTGACCATTTGACTATCTAACGCGTCGGTTCTCTTTTCTCTAGGGTTAAAGGACGGCAATAGAGTACTTATACCCTTCCTTATAGACTACTTATTATTCTTACCGTATGACATATTATTGTCCTTGTTGAGCGCTGAAGCTACAAGAGAGTTGGATTGATTCCCCGACCCAACCCCGACCACCCCATGACCTGATGTCGGCCTCGGTTACACGGTAGTAATAGCGGATAACTGCAGGTATTTAATTCATCTTCACCTCTTCCCACCAACATGAGTACTGCTGTCGCGCCAACATCGAAGAATATCAACCCGTTACTTGCCAAGTATTTGGCGCAGTTGGTAGCACACCCACTTCGCACAAAAGCAGTTACGACAGGTACAGTCTATATGACTTGATCGTGTTTAATGCCTCCATGTACTGAATACAGACAGCTGTCCTCTGTCTACTCCAAGAAGTATTGGGCAGCAATATTGCTGGCATTCCGCCGAAACGCGCGCCCAAGACCGCGCCGTTCGTTTTCCGGCTCTTGGCGCAATATCACTTCAATGTGAAGGCGCTGAAGATGGGGCTGTACGGGCTCCTTGTGTCGGCGCCATTGAGCCATGTCCTTGTTGGGGCACTGCAGAAGGCGTTCGCCGGGAAGACGGGGCTGCAGGCGCGTATAGGGCAGCTGCTGGCGAGTAACCTGCTCGTGGCGCCTATACAAACTGCGGGTGAGTAGTATCCGTTTTAGATGCTCAATGTGTTTTTATTGAGATTGTACAGCCTACTTGATCTCGGTGGCCGTTATAAACGGCGCCTCGTCTGTTCAAGAAGTCAAGAACACAGTGAGAGCAGGCTTCTTTGCTGTTCTTCGGGTACGCGTCATTTCTGTCCTTCTATGACTGAGCTTCATTTTGCGTGTTAGATAACTTGGATTGTCTCCCCGCTGTCGATGACGATAGCACAGAAGTACATCCCAGTTCACGTCAGTTTGTTTCCTTCCTTCTGTTCGTGACGTCCTGACATGCTCAACTTCCCGCAGCTTTGGGTTCCCTTCTTCAATGCGATTCAGTTTGTTCTTGGGGTACGTCGCTCCTAGTTGGTCCTCGTGTGGTGTATGTTACTGACAGCACTTCAGACGGCTTTCAACGCTCGAGTCAAGAAGATGCGACTCGCAGCACAAAAGAAAAAAGAAGATGGGGACAGCAAGCCCAAGTAGCGTCTCAAAATGTTTTAGCTACAACTTTTCTTTGGCCCATACATAATTAAAATTATGGAGTGATAAATATCATACAAATTGTAACGCCACAAGGAGTAGACGCTATCAGACAGACTGAATAGGCGATCAGAGCGACGACCGAGCGACTTGTCTCAGATACTCACCGACTTGCAGTTGTTCGGTGCAAAGAGGTCTGGCCCATCGAGTTTCGTGGACGTCTGCGTGTTAATCTATGAATCTAGTCAGGATAGATGATTAGCAAACCGAGAGCAACAAACCTGTACATCGACTTCACGCCCGCTACCGCCTCTCTTATGCATCGGGGTGAGTATCAGGGTGCCGTTGTCCGAGGGGCCTCTCAGCGCCGACGCGAAGCTGGTCATCGTTGTCACAACTGAGCCGTTTCCTTGGATGAACTCCCGAGTGTTCAGGTTGATAAGGAGCGTGCTGAAGTAGAGAGAGCAGAGCGAGAACTCGATTATGGTGTAGTAGAGGGTCTCGGGGTACACGGCGAGCTAAGTAAGTGGAAATCAATGTAACTCTGAGAGGTGGGATACGAAACGTACGAGGATGAGGACTAGGGTGACCATTACTGCTGTGACGGCACCACTTCCGACTGTTACGAAGATGAGTCGGTAGATCATTTGTCGCGTACTGGAGTTCTTGCTCTTTAGCGCTTCCGTTGGAAGGAAAGAAATTTCAGAGACATACCGAGAAAAGTGACTGCGTCCGTGTCGTGTCAGGAGATAGAGCATGCAGAATGCAATGATGACATCGACCGCGACAGCAGCAGCGCGGAGAGAGATGTTCAAGTCCTGAGAACGGGCGTAACGTGTTGATACATATGCGAAAAAAATGGGGGGGGAAAGACTCACAACGAGAAGAGGTTTGGATAGAGTTGCGACGTCAGTTCCGTATCTGGAAAGGAAGATGGGCCTTCATGCTACCGATGATGGGGACAGAGCTACCCACCCGTTAACTTGGTAGACTGTGGCGAATCGTCAGTGGTGTGGCATAAGACTAAACCTAAAAGCGCTCACTGATGATACCGACTGTCATTCGACATACAAGGTGAGTGAGGAGACAACGGAAGGGTGGACTTTACGCACTCAACTGCCATGAAGCGAGCAAGATCTGGTTTGTAGATGGATTCAGAGCTTAGAATTGAACAAGTTGTGAACTTACCATGAAAGCCACGAAAGCAATGGAGAGGGCGTTCTGGAGTGCTGTCCGAAGAAACATCTTCTTTGCGTCTACGGTAGAGTGCCATGTGAAGAGCTATTGAGGATAAGAGGGTCTACATACACTTATAGATCCGACGGATGAAGTAGAGCTGGACGATGAAAATGACGGTTGACTATAGCCAAGGTTGAGTCCAGACAAAGGTCATCTATGCGGCAATACTAGGTACCTCAATCCAAGTGTGGTGCTGTAGAACAGTGTCAGTAGATAGCTGCTAACAAGGTGTCCGACTTGCCATCAACTCCCTGTTATGAAGGGCGAGGTAAGAAAATGCAAGTCATGGGAAGAATATCACTCACGGTGAAATTGCGGCCAGCCCTTCAACATTTCCGTACTGGGCCACTAAAGGAGTCCAATCTGAGAGAGGGATGCCTGAGCTCCATTGGAAGCCGTCATGATATAGCTAGCTTACTGCCTTTGGTTACAAGAATCTGGTTGGCAGTATCGCAGATCCTACGATGTTATCGACTCCAAGGCCAAAGCACAAAATCAATGTACCAACCACATCAGTCCGATCTAAGTATCACGAAGTGAGCCACTACAGGCTAGAATTCTCTGAAGACTCACCAAGATCTGAAGAGAAGCGGGATCGTGGTCTCCGCAGCTACAAGCGAGATTACAACCTGTGGCGCAGATCACAAGCAAGAAGAACACGGACTGTATGAAGTAGATGAAGCTGTTGGCAGTTACAAAAGGACGCATTTGACGAGTCAACACAACACTTACACTTGGAGACTAGAAGCGCCCCAGATTACGCTCGAGAGCCAGCTTCCAACGAGACAAGATCCCATGGAAGTCGTGATGTCGACGACAATCTGCGTACTCTTGGTAGCCATCCTGAGTCTACTGCTGGTGCGTGGTGCGAGAGACGATAGCGCTGAGCTATAGATGGGCATCCAGTGGCATTTTATGAGACCCACGTCGATCGGAGTAGAGTATCATGATGCATATGCTGCAAAAGATGATGATGATGCGAACCAAGTACACGGAGACTGAATGGTATTACCGGGGCCGGTGGCAGGTATCCACAGGCAGTAACAGTATAGAGTCATCTGGCTAGCTGAACGGCAGAATTGAGGGAGCGCTTGAACATCATCGATGTTGATCAAGGGACGGCAGGGATGTGCCCGATGCCGATCAGTGTTCGGCTTCACTTCACCACCATCGCTGCCACCGCATGATTGGGAGAGCCTTGATTCCGCTATTTGATGTCTTTCTCACTGAATTCTATCGTAAGTCTATCTTTGTTCATCTGATTCTCACTGTGCAGTCGTGACTTCGTAATTCCCATCCTCAGATTTATTGGCCAGGTACCATATGACCTGTAACTGCTGGCATTTCGCAGACATCTACCTGAAGTCGAGGCCGAGCTACGACGAGCTGGTTTGTTGCCCCTCAGACACCGCTTCCTTCGATTCCGTTCCAGTATCCTCGGGAATGATATGATATCTTGATTCTTGATGAACAAGCATGCTGGAGTATCGACGACACTGTTTGATGAATACCACGGCTTCATGATCAGCTTGCAAGCCTCTCTCCCGATGTGGTATGCTTTACCTCAATCTGTAACATGTTTCCTCCTGGCTTGTGGCATTCTCTGGTTGATTGAAAGCATATTGAGGAGACGGCATCGACTACCGCTTCCCCCAAGTTGTTCTCCATTCCTTGTATACATCAGCGGACTAACCAGGCCGTATCTCAGGTGCCTCGATCGATTCGTCATTCCAATATCGCTGGCAATGGTATGCATCGGCTTCGAGACGTCTGGGACCGATAATTTCTGCGCCAGGACTGGGGTCTACTTCTGTCGTCGTTCTCAACACGGCGAAAGCTGTAACGGATCTGCTAGACAAAAACGCAGCATACGCATGCCGACCACGGTGGCCCATGGTCGAACTCTTGGGTCGACAAAAGTGCGATACTTTGGATCCTGACGCGTGCAGCCTTTTTGTAACGTTATGCTCTAGTAACATTGGGTTCACCTACTACAACGACCGGCTGAAGAAAATGCGCACAGTCTTACAACCGTCTCTCAGTCAGTCCTCCGTTTCGATGGACTTGGCTGGGCTCTTTGACCGGCACACCCTCGAACTTTGCCTTGCGATGAGCAAGTCCCCAAACATCTACACTGTTGTACAAACGCAAGTTGATGCGTCTCCATTACTGTCATTCATGAATGAACTCCAACTCTAGGAAGATACAAGAGCTAATTGGAGTGTTTTCTTACGGACATAAACCTGACGCCACATATCTCGAGCTCGCCAAAGCCGTAGCAGAACAAACGGGCGAGGCGTTCCAACCAGGACGTTGGTTCGTAAATTCGTTTCCAGCGTGTCGGCCGGCTTCGTTCCTCTGTCCTGCATTGACTGATGTAGATATTAGTGATGTGGATTCCTGAGTGGATGCCTTTTTCCTCGTTTCAGAGGTGGGCTAGTCGTGCAAGACGATCGTACGAGGAGATGGTGAAGAAACCATTTGACAAAGTGAAATCGTTGACGGTATGCTAACTTTCGGGTCGCCGGGAGACGTTCAATGCTGAGCGTAACACAGGAAGAAGAGCGTGATGGAGTTGCGCTGGTTCCGCGAAACCTCAAGGCATCTCAAGTCATATCTCATGAGGACGAGGAGATACTCATGTATGCGGCCGGTAGTCTTTTCAGCGGTCAGTTGTTGTAGCCTCAACGGCACGTAATACGTTTCTTACCCTTCCTCGGATAGCTGGCACAGAAACTGTGAGGCCCCGCAACCAGACAACCTCGAGCACTAACGTCTTCAAGCTTACCGCTGTCATCATCAACTTCTTGGAAATAATCGCCACTAACCCAGAGGTACAAGAAGCCGCTCATACAGAAATTGTGGGAGTTGTCGGTCAGAACGTTCTTCCCACTGCGCGCCACATTAAGGATTTGTCGTTCGTGCAGGACATAATCAAGGAAGTACATCGTCTCCATCCTGCAGTACCTCTAGTTCCCCATAGCAATATCACAGAGCAATCTTATCTTGGTTTTCGGATCCCCAAGAAGTCTTGGGTTATGGGCAACATCTGGTCAGTGCTTCCGTGAAGATGCGAACTCGTTGATCACAGTCACTGTAGGGCTGTCCTTCATGACGAGTCGATGTATCCAGAGTCGGAGAAGTTCCTGCCTTCTCGTTATTTTCGTGACGGCTCTCCTGACCCTCGAAAGTTCGTTTATGGGTTTGGAAGAAGGTACGCGCGTATAGCATAACAAGCTTTGCGCGTTGTGACACTCAATAGGCGTTGCCCGGGATCAAATTTCGCTGACCAGTACCTTGCATTGACTATTGCTCGTATTATTGCCTTGTTCGAAATTCTTCCAACCGCGGATGGACAGGATCCGCCAGCCTTCACTGCTGGTCTTGTCGCGTTAGGGTCTTCTCATGACCTGCTATTCATAGGCTCACTGTTTGTTTAGCATGCCGAAGAGCCTTTCGTCTCGACTCGTCCTGAGGCCTGAGGGTAAATTGCTTCTGAAGCGTGCTGAAATGCTGAAGGATGATGAGACCAATGATCAGGCAACAACGACATGAGGATGACATATCTACAGTTTGTAAATTGACACGCTAGTACCCATTCATTACGATACAGAGCTATGTCGTGAGCCATTCGAGGCCTATAGTTACCTGGCCGCTGACCGTGACAGTCTTGTGCCACAGCACGTGCCTTGGGCACGTGGGACAAGGCAGGCGTGAGAAAAAACAGCTTTCCCCGTTTTCCTCCGACATTCATCATCTTTCAGTGAACGTTTTTCCCTAGCGTTTCTGGCACTCCCTTCTCATGCCAACCGGTGCTATGCCTCGGCCTCTGTAGGCGCCTTCATTGGCATGTCTGATATCCAATGAACACGCAAGGACTCAAACCGGTGCAACTCCTCATTTTGACGCGGCAGCCTTACGATTGGTTCAACTTTGAATAGGCCCCGGGAAGCTCCCCTGTACCACCGGCGACCCCAAGGCCCTCAAAAGTCCAAATTTCTGGGTGCCAAAAGTCCAAAAATCGCCGAGGTCGGTCACCTCACGTGATCGATGTCACGGCATTTTGAAAGCCATTTTCGCCACCCATTCTCAGCGACGTAAAACAGCGCTGAAAGCGGGATTCGAACGCCTAGGTAACCATGAAAGCAACCCGCCAACGGCTAGCTTACACAGGGAAACCTGTTGACTATGCATCTGTTCATCAACACCTCAAGACGGGTCCGTCGTCCCTAAAAAGTCCAATCTTCGCCGGACCTCAGCTCGAATTGCCCTCGAAAGTCCAAATTTTCGCCGGGGTTTTCGTCGATTTTGAGCCCTCAAAAGTCCAAAAATCGCCGGCGGTATAGGGGAGCTTCCCGGGGCCTCTTTGAATAGTCTTTGAAAGATGCATATCAGGAATCGAAGTCTTCCCTTAGATGCTATTGATTGATGCAGAGAATTTCTGCTCGCATCATCGATATGTTGAGTCCCGGGGCACGGTAAATCTTCGCAAGATGGCCTTTCACCGGGGATGCGGGAACTCATTCGAGGCGCCATCTCAGGACATCACTAGATGTAATTTCCATGATGATCATTCAACTTGGTTCTTGTGTTCATCTACATCATTTGGTGATATTCGCAGAACCGGGAACGCGTGCTGTCAGTGTCTGAATTTCAAGGACTATTCCTGACTTTGCGCATCGGACAAGGGGCGCCGCAAGAGTAAGGAATTCTGTAGGACTCATTCCCCCGAACCTCTCCGATATAAGGCGCTCGATTCTTTGTATTCATCAGTTCTGACAGACGACATCATGCGGACCGTTATCTCTCTCCTACTTTCTGTTGCAACTGCACTCGGTTACTCGGACTGCTTTCAACACTTATCAACCGACCCCGAGAACTTCAGCAGAACAACATTTGACTATCTCGTGATAGGTGAGCTTCCGGTTCTCGTCTGTTTACAACACCTGACGTAGAATAGGAGGCGGCACTGCCGGGATAGCTCTCGCATCGCGGTCAGACAGCGTTCCATGAATGATCAACTTCTAATGCATGTATAGGCTCGCCGAACGAGCGACAATCAGCGTAGGTGTAATTGAAGCCGGAGAGCTTCATTACAATGATTCTCTTATTGACATCCCCGGTAACGAATACATGTTCTCTCGCAAGACAATTCTAAATGAGCTTCCTTTTCAGGGAATATTGGTCTAGCGGCTGGTAATCCTGATTATGACTGGAGATTAAGCACGGAGCCACAGCTTGGCGCTAACGAACGATCTATCCCCATGCCGAGGTATATCTCTCGTTCTCCTTTGGTTCTTCTTCAACAAATATTGCAGAGGAAAATTGGTAGGCGGCTCCAGCGCCCTCAATTTTATGGCATGGAATCGTGCTGCTAAGGCGGAATACGATTCGTGGGATGTCTTCGCTCCCAATAAAGGCTGGAACTGGGACGATTTGCTTCCGTACTTTAGGCGTTCCGAATCCATCGCCGTCGGCCAGATGAACACGCTTCCCAGTCTACCACCTGAAGAAGCCACTGCGGGGAACAACGGGGAAGAGGTGGGCAGTGACGGGCCCATTCAGGTGAGCGCGTTCGTATGCTTACTATTTTCTCTGAAAGTTTTTTGCGTCCGAAGATTTCTTACAATGACATCTATCTGGATCCCGTTGGTGTTTACGTAGAAACACTCAATTCCCTGGATATCAAGACCAACCCCGACCCCGTGAGTGAATACAGTTTCTTGGTTCCCTCCCTGTCTGATCATATTAGAACAACGGCACAATTCGAGGTGTTTTCAATTCACGTTCCAATATCAACCGGCAAACGGGCACGCGTTCATACGCTGCGTCGGCTTACTTTTGCTCGACTCCTCCGCGCAGCAACTTGCACGTACTGATAAATGCGAAGGTAACGTTCGTCGCGACGACTTAAATATCTATGTCCAAGAGTTTCAGGCGACGAAGATCATAATGGAGCCGGAATTGCGTGGCGAAGCTCGTGCAACCGGAGTTCAATTCCTAGCCGGCGCTAAATTGTATACCGTAAACGCCAGCAAAGAGATTATTCTATCCGCGGGAGTCTATCAGTCTCCTCAGCTTTTAGAATTGTCTGGTAGGTCTAAACTCCTTCGCAAGACTTTGATTCCTGAGAGTTTCGTAGGAATCGGCCAAAAACGTTTGCTTTCTAGCCTGGGTATAGAAAACGTGATCGATCTGCAAGGTGTCGGCGAAAACCTCCAGGTAAGTAATCTTTGTGTGTCTATATCTTTTGCCCACAGTACTCAACGTTCGGCCAAGGATCATCTTACAGCGTCGATGCAATTCGAAGTCGACCCTGGGGTATTGACTTTCGGTGGGTTGTTATTTTCGCTCTCCCTGACTGCGTACGCTCAGAAGCCGAAGATGCCCTCAAGAATAATGCGGCATTCGCGCAGGAACAGATGGATTTGTAGTACGTATTGTCTCTCTTGTTATACCGCCTGAAACCTTCTCACATCGTCTAGTGACACTAACCGTACTGGTCTCCTCGCCGCGAGCAACTCTGTGCTTACTTTCTTAACGTTCCAAGACCTTGCTGTGGGAAGCGAGGCACTGGTCGACGCGTTCGACAAATCAGTGACGCTACTCAAGCCATCCGCTTTCCAGCGAATGCAGTATGATCTGCAACGCCGATGGCTTGAAGATCTTGATGTTCCTGCCCTCGAGCTCATCCTCTTCAGCAATTCTTTAGGCGCCCCAGTTGCGAATCGTAGTTCCATTGCGATTATTGGCGCAGGCATGGTACGCTCTTGAGGTCGGTTCATTGCTTCGTAGGTCGCTCACACGGCTGCTTAGCATCTTCTTGGTCGTGGGTCCGTGGTAGGCAATTTTACCATTACCGTTTTCTGGCGTCTAAAGCAGACTTCAGCACATTAATTCGACAGATCCCAGCTCCCCTCCAGTGATCGATCCTCGATGGCTCAGTAATGAATTCGGTACGGTGCTGCTACACGATATATCTGAGTCTTACTGACGCTCGAACACGTAGACCTGCAACTTTTACTCGCTGGATTCAAACTCTTGAGTCGAGTCGGGAATACGCCGCCGTTGGTCAGCATAGTCACATCCACCTCCTTCCCCACCGGCGACAGGAATGAGTCTGCAATCATCAGGTACGATGGAAACCTTTGATACTCATCGATTCTCATTATCGGGTGAAGTTATCTGCGAGAAACTGTAGGAGTGCGTTTCTGTCTTTTCTTTCATGTCAACATATTCTTATTACGTTGATCTAGAGCTCACAGCATCCGATGGGCAAGAATTAAAATACTGAACATTGGAATTCTCAACTTACACGTTCCCTTCTGGTAAGGTACTCTAGCCATGGGTCCTCGCGACAAAGGCGGCAAGTTGAAGTTGCAGCTTCGTTTGTGCCACGCGGATGCTCACGCACAGTGTAGGTGTCGTGGATGGCGACCTCAAAATATATGGGGCGTCCAACTTGAGGGTCTGCGATGCCAGCGTCTTCCCGATCGGGATTGGTGCGCATTTGCAAGCGACCGTGTATGCGCTGGCTGAGAAGGTGATAACTACTAAGCCTCTACATAACACAATAACTCATGCCGCCGTGATCAGATGGCGGACACCATCTAGTTGCTTTATGTCGGTGCTACTTGTAGACTCTCATTCAACACCCGATTATTTGACATTCGCGCCACCATCAACAATGTAGCTAAGCCTCTCTCTGATGATATGGGCCTGTTCGGAGGATCGACATCGGAACGATACATCGAAATCCTCTGGATAGCTGTGGCGGCTTTCAATGCGAATATAGCACCACGGAGTGGCAACTTACGATACAAGCCCAGAGGTATAAGCAGCATCGTTAGGAGCACGTTTACCAGCGCCTTCAGGCATCCCTATCTCAAACGTGGCAATGAGACCCGCGAAAAGAGCAAACAGATTTGCATCCCCTAAATGCTTTCCGGGACATACTCTGTCTTCTCTAAGCATGGAGAAGGGGTGAAGAGGATTGAGGATCTCACCGTCTTCCGAAACCGAAGGCATACAAGGAGGGATCAGTGGGATTGTCATCCGGGCTGCGTTGTAGGAATCTCTCGGGTGCGAAATCTGTCGTGGGAATCCCAGTTTTGGCGTCATTGGAGATTTTCCTGGTTTGCGGTATAGTGAGTAGATTCATAAGTTCTAAATGACTTACCAGACATTTGGCAAGACGATTGTGCCCTTCGGGATGAAGTAACCTCAGGAACGATGAGTATTCAGGCTGTCTTTCAAAGAACGCGGTACCTCTGAAGAAGTCATTTTCTTTCAACTGGCGGGCGATACTTAAAGGAAGACCAGGTCGCCACCGGAGGGCTTCTTTGATGCTGCAGATAGTAAGCGAAATGTTATTTGAGAATCGAGGACAAGCCTACGCGGCATTCAACAACGGAAGGCGTGGCCGATCTGAGGCCTCAGGTAGGCGATCGTAACCGACAATCTGGCAGACTTCGTCGAACAGTTTTCTCTGTACATCAGGGTATAATGCCATGGCAATGATGAAATTGAGCGTGGTCGTGTAGGTCTGTTGGCTTTCTTCGGCTATCGTAGAACGGATGTTGCGTGTCAGCTTACAGTTTCCGCGCCAGCTCGTAACAAGTCATTTCTTCATAAAGACTTCGATGATTGAAAGGACTCACCAGCGTACATGGTTCCTGCGGACCATCGAATCAGATGGTCTTGTTCAGAAGCCGGCAGGCATGATGGTTCGCTACCGAAGAATTCCAGACAGTCCTTCACGAAAGAGGAGGGTGCTTGCCCCTCCGCATATTCTCGCTTGACGTGTTCATATGGCCGAGTAATCATGGACCAGATAAGGGCTCGACCGTAATCTGCGGTTTGATGTATTGTGTTCCCCGGGAGCCAGGAAGGTAAATGTCTCACTATGCAAGTGAGAGACCGAAACTGAAACTTATAAGGTTGACTTACGCCACGGCGCAACGTCTACGACGTGGGCACCAGGGACCGTGAATTTAGTGACCATTGCCATTGTTTCTTCTGCTTCTGTGACGTACTTCATTCGGGATTAGCTTTGGCTATCGCAGTCATGAGCTTCGTGGCAAACATACAATATCGTCAGGCGTTTTCAAAGGAATGCCGTAGGTCACTGCCATTATTATGCGGCCGCTCGTTCTGAGCTTCGTCGTTACCAAAGGACCTGGGACCACAGCGAAGCATATGTACTCACAGTCGAAGTTCCTTGATGAAGTTGTCGGGCGCGTCGATAAGACTTTGAAGGAACATGGCAACGGCATCTTCTTGGGCGCGATGATATTTCCTGGTAGCATCAGGATTCAAGGCGATATGACAGAGTTTTCGCTGGTTCTTTAACATTGATCCATAAGGAAGCATAGCTAGACTCTGAATTCAACTTGAAGTAAGCAATAATAACAGGAAGAAAGAATACACGAATTGACTTGATTTAGTCCCATCATGTCACAGATCATGGTGAACGTCGGTTTGTCCGAGTAGATGCTAGCCTTATCGACTAGAAGGTCATTGACGGCGTCGATTGTGTTGAGTACAAGAATGCCTTGTCCAGCAACGTTCAGGTATACAACGTCACCTGTGCCTGCTCAAGACGATTCGAGAGTACAGCGCTGGTACTTACCGTACTTCTCTGCCCATTTGGTGAACTGGAGCCACGGATACACTTTAGGGAAATCCAGTAAATTCCCAATGATAGGCAGGCCAGAGGGTCCCGGTGGCAAACGAGCGCCTTTTGATACCAGTCGCTGAGTAATTCGGCGATAGAGCCAGACGGTAATGCAGATTAAGAAACAGACGGAGAGCGCCGAAGACATTGTAGAGAATACTGGTCCCTCAAAGCGCCTTTCTGGCAACGAAGTGCTTAGGAACAGGTGGAGCCTCTGCGTAGACTCTGACAGGCGTTTAAAGTACGCTGCCTTAGGAAGCATACCTCATGTCTTCCTTCGGCGGGAACTCGGAAATCTCAATTGACTTATCGCGTATTCGTATTCGGCTCCAAGACGTTTATGATTCAATCCAACTCTCAATCAGACCGTGGAATATCTCTTCCTCTTCAGACTCGTGTGTTGCCATACCTCGTTCGACCCTGATTGGACCTTGAGCTTGAACGATGGGATCGTTACTTGTACGTATACATCCAACAATCTAAGTAACGTCTAACATTCACTCGCGTTAGATTCCCAATTGCCTGCCAATCTATCTTCGTTCAATGCTCTTCGTGATTAGTCGAGGCAGCAGCTCCACTGAGGAAGCTGTCATGCGATGTCGCGAACTTGATTGCTACCCACGAACTCTTCAGTAGACGTAGGGTAACATTCTATATGGAGTTTGTTTGGCCCATACGTCCCATTCACTCCCAAATTGCTCCCGCAGAACATGATCCTCTTTCATCCCTCGAAGTGTGGAGTTATACGTCATCAGCAGGACCGGCACGACAATGAACAGCAGATACAGCTTCGCCAGAAGGCCATCGTTCACCTCGTGGATCCCCGAGCCGAATCGTACAAGCACCGTTCCCCACATCGTCATGACCAGTCCAGTGTACGCTGGGTGGCGCACAAATGCATATGGCCCCGAGGTAATCAGACGATGATCTTTTCGGATGGACATTTCAAATGTGAAGAACTGTCCCAGAGCCCGGAAGCACGCGAAACGCAGTATAGCGCCACAAATTGTCAATGCGCAACCGCAGACAAACGTGAAGGAAATCCTTGTTTCGGCTGTGCTTAGCCCTTTCGGTATATGCGCCAGCACTTCCATCGCTCCCCAAACACAGCTTGAGACGTGAAGGAGCTGAGTAGCGTGATGAATATAAGTAACAGTGATGAGTGGGGAATCACGCGCATACCTTTAGAAAGGTTGCGAGTACCACTGCCCATCTTCCGATGCGGTTCAGCGGCGGAAGCCTTTCCGACGGCGCAGATCTATGCGGCGGCGTAAGCGTGTGCCAGACGCAGAGAGCGCTGACAACCAGTAGCACGGCTTTGGTTGCTGCCGTAATGTTATCTGCTGAGGGATTCATAGAAGAAGATGAAAACTGACTTCAGTCAAGTTAAGCACTTAAGTATGAGAAATCTGTCCTGATGATCAAAGCGAAGAGGAGTGTCATGATGGCGCTCAAAACAAACGGAAACATTATCTTGTACGATATAGAGCCCGAGGCTACATATGTTCATAGCTGGAGCCTATGATCACATCTCAACCGATCAGTTCGATAAAGGTGTCCAACGCAAACTCTGGGACGTCCCAATGGGCCTAATGGCGACGTTCAGGAGAAAGGCATATAGAAAGTATGAAAAGATACACACGAAATGGTTGGTGCCTTCTATCACTTTGTACGTGATGGGAACTGAGCCTCCATTCACCTTTGCAGAATCGTTTTGGACAGCCCACATCCCCGCGAAGCCAAAAGCAGCCGTTTTACTTCCCACCAGAAACGATCGTTTGATGTGAGGAAATGCTTTGGCAATGTCCATGTCAAAAAATGCCTTCCGGTAACTTGTTAAAAGCTGGTTTTGGAATGCGATCAGGAAAGGTAGATCCGTGGCACCGTCGTCTCCCAGCCGCATCATATCATCCAA
The DNA here is from genome assembly GCA_036872995.1 of Hymenopellis raphanipes. NCBI lineage: Eukaryota > Fungi > Basidiomycota > Agaricomycetes > Agaricales > Physalacriaceae > Hymenopellis > Hymenopellis raphanipes. Next base: position 1,574,653 of record JAYMDG010000001.1, read on the forward strand.
CTCGTCAATCGGAATCTGGTACAATGTTGGAACATGACTCGGCGAAGAAAGAATCCAGGATAGTTGGTCCAGGTCACGTTGGACTATGTCTTTGTGGTCGAAGTAAGCAGTAACCCATTGTCCGAAGGCCGGTAAACGCATGTTCGCAGGCATCGTAGTATCCGCCAACGGCGTCCACTGCTGCGGGGGTGATCCGAGGCCTACGACGAGACCAGCGGGTTCTGCGTCTCTTACTGAGAAACACGTATATCCTGATTGATAAGGTACGCACCATACGTTATGAGCGAACGAATGTAGGAGCCAAGCAGCTGCTTCACGTCTGTGGGCAACGTGGGAGAGCTCCCAATAGCTGCGAGAGGGTATGCCGCCCCGACAGACCATCCTAGAAGAGTTACACCGCCCTGCGTGCCATTATGCGACAACGGCGGTAGCTTGAACTTCTTGATGAATTCAGCTGCGAAGGTGGCAATCTCATGTCCGCGAGCCTCAATTTGAATGTCCCTGTCTGCATCGCCTGTACCTCCCGTGAGTGTAACGTTCAACTCTTCAGGCGTGAACGGCGTAGACCCGGGGAACGGACGTCGATTCAATGCTACAAAACGGATGCCCTTGGATGGCGCAATATCCATAACCTTCTGAAAAACGACTACGTGCCATATCAATTGTTGTTCACGTATTTGGTGGAAGAAACCCTTTACGGTTCGTGAAGATCATGCCGTGAACAGCGATAATAGTTGTATACGCATCCTGAGATGGTGGTGGACCGCTATCGATGAAGGACAGTTCCACGCCAGTAGAGGCATTGACTACCAAAGTCTGGAAACCCATGACGCGTATAGAAAGAGAGATGAGGATCAGAAAGAGCGCTGGGCTGTGGAATAGAAGTCCGGTCATGGAGGTGTACGTTGCATGAGGTAACGATGATCGCTTAAGAATGCGGGGATCAGTGGTGCAGGAACCAGGCAGTCAATGAAGTTGAGAACATCGACAAGGCATGAAGTGTATGATGATCACCACATGCTTCCACTCGAATTGAATGGGTGGCAACGTAGACCATAGCCGCAGACCGAGGCACAAATGTTCCGCTTAATGAATGGTGAGAATGGAAGTACACTCAGAGCGCACGAGACGCCGGTCAGGATGGAGGCAAGACTGCCTGCCGAGTGCACGACGATAGAACCATTGTTGGAGGTGCCGTGTACACCACAGTCGAGCATGTTCTCCACATGTTTCAGGTATACGCGGTCTTCGAATGGTTTTGGAAAGCTCCGTGTTGTCGTCCTATAGCACTCAAAGTACGATGCTGGACATTTCGACTGTAGCGAAGGCAATCAGAAGCCGGATGGCGTCCTAAGGCGTCTCCTTCTACGAGATAGCTCTCAAGATGTGCCACGGGATGACCAGGTAGAACCTGACATTGACAAGTGGGATGAGGGACGAGGTGGTTGACATTCAAGTGACATCTTTTTTTGGGCGTGGGAGCAAACGAGATCGTGTTCCCGAAGTGGAAGGTGTCTACTCACGCCGCTACCAGGAAGACCATTCTTAGTTCCTTTATATGTCGTCCGAAGGCATGAGGTACCCGCTAGTTGTGAATCATTGGTAGTAAATACAGACTCCATTCTCTTCCGATACTAATTTACCAAAGAAACAGACCCTGTCGAACGTTACAAGGTAGAATGTGCACAAGACAGAGCCAAATCTAAAGCATTGAGACTTGAGTGGGTTGTTCGAGTAGAAGAAACCGCTCACATTGTACAGGACATAGTTTGTCTTCCGAGCTCTGCGCTCGTGGAACAAAATAAACCTTATAGAGACACTGAATCCTAACAACAGGAACAGTGTACCCGAAACCGGTCCAAGATGCCATAGGATCGTGAGCATCCAGGACCACAAAGTGATTGCGAACAACATGTAGTATCTTGATGCCTTGGGGGCTACGATAGGAAGTGTACGTCTACCAGAAAGGCTGTCGCCTTCAACGTCGGCGAAATCCTTCAGTGGCGAGTGCCAATCAATCAGTATACAGGACAACTCAAGATTTGAATAGCCCACCTGTGCAGATATTGTCGTGAAGATCACCGCGCCGCTACATACAAGAGCAGTTAGAGTTGTACGATCAAGGCCTCCGTGCGAACCTGGCGAAATTGAGTCAACCATTGCATTGTTTATGAGAGTGGCGAGATACGCACTCATGCAGATGCTGGCTCCAAGTTCAAAAGTAGCATAACCCCCAACATTACAGAGGTTCTTCAATATCAGATGCCCGCTGAGTCCAAAGTCATCGTGAAGAATTTCCACAACCGTAAGGGCACCACTCGCAAAGAGAACCCAAGGGCCTTGCATGGCCGATAGTAACAAGCAACATGACATAAGCCACCACCGAAATCTACGCGCAGTGGCAACTGTAATTCGGCCGGAAGGAAGAGGTCGCCATGGTTTATTCAATCTATCTTCGTGCCCGCTGAACGTTTGGTTGGAGACATTTGCTTGGAGGAGATGTAGCCAAGTCCAGGCAACAGCTCTAATGAACAGAATCGGTCGAAATGGGACCGCTGAAGTAGTGGCAAAAGCAAGCTAGGAAATGTCAGATGGTTGATCGCTGCACGTTAAACCACATTAGACTTACCACTGGGAAGAAAATAGTCTTGTAGTCGGACCTTGTAAAGAGGTAAAGCGTTTCAAAGTGATAGAGCAAGTTCTCGTGCATGAGAGCTACGAGGGCGAGTGTACTCGTAAACTTGAGGCATCGGAGGTCTTACGAGGACGGCAGTTCTTCTAGAGAGGTGCCACCGCATATGTCGGCGAAGTTTCCTGATGGACCATATGACAATGTTATTGCCCCAGCTCGGTACTACATGCAGAGAACAGTGCTCAAGGCATTAGATTCCACCCAATCAGATTGTACCGCTGCTGTCAGAATCATGGCACTCGTATACAGAGCTCCCGGAGGTGAAGGAATTTCAAAGTGAGCTGAGATGTGTCGCTTGGCTCGCCGGAGAAATTTGGAAAACAGATGTTCCATGGATGTCATTCCGACGAGAGACAAAGAATCGCGGACATCGCACAACAATTACTGTTGTCGATGAGCAACGTAGGCGCGATAGGTAAGTCATCCCGTTCTACAGCAGCGAAGCTCGACGGACCGTCTGATGGCTTGAATCGATGTCCCTTCAGATTCAAATTAGTAACAAAAACAGTACAAACACTCCGTGCATGTCACCGTTGGCGAACAATGCGATTCGTCCGACTTCATTGGACAAATCTAACCGCACCTTGAGTTAAAACCGATCAACAAGAATACGAGAGTTTATTGAGAACATACACACTCTGGGTCGTCTTGATGTTCTCCTCCCGCGAAAAATGATTTTTCAAGTCACTTGTGCAGTAGTGGATCCGAACTCGGCGTCGCGCTTTAGTATTCCGCAAGCTGCTGTGTTAAGTTCAAGAGAAGACTCCCTGTGCATATTCTGGTAGCGCGAGTCGTAAGCGTTGCATCCGGCCGTTTGGGAGAACTTCGACCAAAACAAAGAAAATTAGAGTTTTAGCACCAATGTAGGCTTCCCGGGGTCCTAGGTGATGCACTGATGATAAACTGACTGTAATTCAGCTCGTTTTGACGCCGGATGATGAGGAACAGGAAAACCGGTGTTCAAGCTATCGCGCGTTATGTAGGTTTCCTGGTGAGTCAATATGGGCTCGAACAGTTCGTTGGTCGTAGCTAAGCCACCTTGCTAGACTCTCATGCTTCTTCGGCGATTCACATTCCTCAATAACCTCCCGATAGCAGCCATTCAAGGACAAAGTTTAGCTAAGCGTACCATACAGGTACAATCTCAACCTTGTTCTAGTTAGCGCGACTGATGTATCTCAGGATGGCGTAGCGCGCGAGCTAGTTGCCAGAAACCGCACCTTGATGGACGAGCATCGCCAGAAAGAGAAAGGCGACCTCCTCACTCGGCTTCGTAAGGACCTCAGAGAGCGTGAAATTCTATTCTGAACTTTCTTTAGTCCTAGCTGCCGACGAAGAGAAGATATCTCGAACCGAACTTTATGAGCATGTGCGTATAGCCCAGCTTGCCTGACTCACTGGGCTTACATGAATCTAGATATCTACCTTCATGTATGCGCTTTGCCCCCACGGCCGGCTTTGTTCTGAGCAATTCACAGCATCGCCGGTTTTGAGAGTACGACGATGACGGTCGGGTTCGCCGTTTGGGAGCTAGCTCGTCACCCTGAAAAGCAGAGGAGGCTACGCGAAGAGCTTAGGGCGCTCAATGGCGAACCGACGTATAACGACCTCCAGAATCGTATGGAGTACCTTGACGCCGTATTGAAGGAAACGTGCGTCGTTCTCTGGATACGTTAAACGTCAAAGCTAACGACTGCCAGATTACGGCTATACCCTGGCCTTCCTTACATGGAGCGTACCGCTACAAAAGACGACATCATTCCATTGCACCAGCCAGTCAAACTTGCTAATGGCACCATGTCAAAGGACCTTATCATTCGTGCTGGCCAGGTCTGTCATAACGCTTTCTTTTTTCGTCCTTCACGTTTATCCTGACGGAGGGTAGACGGTAATTATCCCTATCATCGCCATACATCGGCAGGATGACATCTGGACGGATGCCGACACTTTCCGACCTGAACGCTGGCTCGAGAAGTTACCGCCTACCGAGCGTCTTCCCGCTGGTTGGGGGAACATGCTCGCCTTCAGTGACGGCCCAAGGAGCTGTGTGGGGAGTCAATTGGGTTAGTTGTCCGCGCCAATGAGGTTCTGTTATCGCACTGATGACTTTGTCCACGCAGCAATCTTTAATTTCAAGGTGAGCTAGTAAAGGTGTTCGATATAATGTACGAGTTGAACGGCGTTCGCAGGTCATTCTGAGCTCTTTGGTCGAGCAATTTAGCTTCGAGACTCCTCCAAATTCGGAAATGTCCTTGAAAATCTCATCGAGTTTGCAAGCTTGGGTTCATCGCGACAAGCACGATCCTGGTAGGAACGAAATACCAATTATCCTTCATTCGCTCGATTCTTTGTAGAACGGTAGATATATGTATATGTCGCTGTGGAAAGAGCGTAGTTACACCTTCGTTACTTGCTGGTATAGTAGGTTGTCCGGCCGAGTTCATTAAATTGGCAGCCCGTCCCAAACCTGAACACTCCGCGCTATACAGCGAACCTTGAGTAACCAAAGATTCACGGCAGCCTTTCTCCTCCTTGCACAAACGGTCGTAGAATTAGAAGACAATACTCAAGACTAAAATACAATACAGCAATATACAATACATAACAACGCGTCATACGATAACTTCAAAATTAAAATCGAACATTTCACGTCAAACGAGGCTTCTTCGCCTGGCCGGCACCAGCAGCATCCGTGGGACGCTTCGCCGGAACACCATTCACAGTCGTAGCGAGGGGCAGCGCGGGAGGCCTTGCTGTTCCAGCAATCGTCCCAACCACCCACGCGTAGTCCGGCCCAAGTACCTGCTGCTGCTGTGCTGCACTTCCGAGAACGCTCAGAAGGCTGTTTCCCTCCGTCTGATTTCCTGCCCACTGTCCAAGCGCAACCATACGCTGGGGTTTCGTGACCTAACGGAGATCGTGAGACACGGTTAGCCTTCACACAGAAAACAACATACCTGGAGAGTATGCGGGCTCCCATGTCGAATAGTGGTCCAGGTAACACCCCAGCCTCGCGTCCGAGATAGGCGCTGCTCTAGATGGGTTCGGTCCTTCTGCTTCTCTCTGATAGATGTCGTTACATTGTTACTTGTCAAGAACGGAATTAAATGAGTAGTACACATCGCGCATCCACATCCAACGGCTCTCAGTTCTTGAGAAGAAACTGATTGGGAGGGTTTTGGGCCCAGAACGTGCCTAGTGAACTTCTTCACGACCTCCGCCGCGAAAAGCGAGTAGGGAGCAACGACCAACGACTTTTGGTGTGTGGCCAGAAAATTCGGTAGAGCTTTGAGGAAAGGTACCAGACCAGATTTGATGTAGTCAGCTTCGTTAGATTTCGGGAGGGTGAGGAATCGCGCAAGCACTCGGTTTGTATCGCCAGGGAGCTGGAGAGTGAAGCAGACCTTGAGGAGTTCGATTCCTGCATGGGTACGTCCGCCGGCATAATAAGGATACCCAGGGTTCAGGTAGGGACTTGTTAAAGAAGAGAGTGCGAAACTTCCTATCAGGCCAGCAAGGCACAACCTCAGTATGATCTGAAGATTCGTAGATGCCTCTGGTGTCTGGGCTTGTGGCCGAAGTGTTTGGGACACAAAGAGGGCGAGCTCTTTCAGGCTACCATTCCTTGCTAGCTCCTTCACACGATCGGCGGTCAGGCTAGGAAACAAGTGTCAGTCAACAGAAAAAAGCTTCTCAGTTGAAATAACTCACAAGCCTTTGAGGATTGCCATCGCATTATTTGAATGCATCAGTGCCACTCGGCACACGGCCGCGTGCATGGAATAAGATTCGAGAAGGACGGTAGCAGCCTGACCAAAGAATGGTTTAAAGCATGGATCGAGAAGGGGTTTGTCCCTAAGGAAAGTCTCCATTCTAGGCACGAGAGCAGAATAATAGAATGCTGGAGTGCGATCTGGACTTTCCCCTGCCTTCAGTGCATCCCTTCCTGCCCACATTCTGTGCAAAACCGGCATACACGCATCAACCAGGCCAAGACGTGATCCAAGTTCGAAAAGCGAAACAATGGGTTCAATAGCGGCGTTCGTGAGCCCACTAGCAAAGCCATATGTGTAAGACGGTTGTACTCGCTTCTCAACTGGATATGGCGGCATATTGCCTGCGATACGCTCCAGACAGCTTTTGATGAGCTGTCGAAGTTCCATCACGTTCCAAACGGGCGACCCGGATTGAGTGATCTCGTTGATGTGGGTTAAGAATGCAGTCCAGAAGGGCATATCGAAAGGTTGGACAGTGTGGAGTCGAGGGATGAGCCTATGAGCATACATGAGCTTGAGCCACGACGCGGAAACAATCTTGCATACACAGTGGCCAAGAAAGCGGTGGGGTCAGTTTTAGATCGTACCAAGTTGAGCACCCAATCGAGTTCCGTGACTTCGAGCTTCTGGATTGTATCCAGAATTTGTTCTCGTCGAAGATGGCACCACGTGACCACCTCCGCATCCTCTTGTTCCATCGCTGTTGACAGCAGGCGGTCAATGAATTGACCACGAAGAGAATTAGAGGCCGTTTGCGTTAGGCTTTCAGTGTATCTGCAAGAAGCTGACTCAATGGAATGAACACGAAACAAGTATACGAGCTTACAGATCTTTCAGCTTATCCCAGTCAAATGCTTCATATGCAGAGATTAAGCCGTCAACACCAATCAGTGATATGCAACGGTCTGGGCTGCAACTCTGGAGTACTTGTACGAAAAGGTCTGCGTCGTTCCAGCGATCGGCGCTGTCTCGCAAAATGTTTGCCACCTGAGTCGGCGTGATTCCGGCCATTGATGTTGGACCGTTGGTGACTGGGGAGCGATTCTGTTTCAACCATTGAAGAAGGGCCGTCACGAGCTTATTCTCTTTCGGTGAAGGAGTCTCCGAGAGTGAAGATTCCAGTCCTGTGCAAGCGAAAGAACGAATGTCTCCGATCGTGAACTTGACGAGCTCTGTTTCTTTTGGAGAAATGAGGAGGACGCTGCGCTTGTAAGCTAATGCTATACATCAGTACACAATGTCGAGGACTGAGATCATGACCCACTGTAAGTTAAGCCCCCGCTCTGGGTTAAGGTATGAGCCAAAGGTAGTCAGGTAATCGAAGAAAAATGTACCTCGCGGTCGTATCGCTCAAAGGAAGATTCTCTATCGCCATCAGTTAGACCTCCATTGATGAAGCATCCAGTGGGCTCGTCGCTGTCTCTAAGACTGTCGATAGCTGTTCCTGAAATCTGCATTGGCATGCCATCGAGTGTGAACACGGTAACAAACGAGACACTCTTTTCGTCCACTTCGTCCATTTCCGCATCGTCCGGGTCCATATCGTCATACTCATCGGAATCGGAATCCGAGTAATAACCAAAAATTCCATAGCGGGGACGACCGCCATAGTAGTCCAGCGTGACCCCGCCGCTCTCGGTATATGTAACATGCGAAAGGTGTAGATCGAAACCATATACCTTGGCGACAGGCGCTATGTGTTTTAACATCAATCGATCTGCGCCTCGGAGAGTCGTGGCTTTAAAGGGAGACACATCGCCGTACATGTGTTCAAAGAGACAGGGAATCATTTGAGGCACATCGTCGTCGTCGTCGTTCTCGTCGTTATCTTCTAAGTCTGGATCGTCGGCAGGCTCTTTGACGCCATCGAGCTTCTGCCTCCATGAACGGAAGACGTGGCGGAGCTGCGTCGTTGCGCCTACAAGTTGGGGAAGACGTGGTATGGAATTCGATTCGCCGAGGCAGTTGAGCTCATAGGAGAGACACAAGACATACCCCGACTGGATAGAATCCAAGCTTTGGGTTACCCCGGTGTACGCGCCAACCACAGTCGTCGATGCGGCACTATTTCCAGCGGTATTAAATGTTTTCGTGGTCCCGTGGTGAATGATACGGATTTGACCGCCGACATGGCGCGATGGGAGTACCACAGAGAGAATTCCATATTGTCGGGAATCGTCACGCATCCTGCACACACGTCACTGCTGTGATAACATGCGAAATTGGAGATACATACTCTTCATAGCAATTCAACGTGCTGAAGCATGTTTAAAATCATAATCCCACTAAACGAGATTAAAACGTACTCTGCATGGGCTGCTCGCAATGTGAGACTCCGCAATTGATATTGACGTAGCGACGGCAGCACATTCGCAGCCAAAGCTGTATTCATAGAGGGTACAGCGGTGTGAACGATCCAATCAGTCCATTGCGGGTTGTCGAAATGTACCTACGCCAAATAAGCGACGTAAAACTGGGCGACGGATTCTTACCTTGACACCGGGAAGCGTCCATAGCCCCTGCTCCACCCCCGTGCCCGCTGTGGCCACTTGCATGATCGCGCGCGCGTCGCGCTCGCTCAGTGGCAGCCCAACTGTGCCAAGACCGTCCAGATTCAGACAAGGGTTCGGCGCGTCCGTATACACGTTAGAATGGGCAAATGTACCGTCGAATTGAAAATCCCCTGATAATGCAGCATCCAAATCGTCCTAAACGAAACGAGTATGTGAGCATTGGAACTGTCTGATGGACCGCACCAAACCTTGATGGAGGTCGAGACCGCTAATAGTGGCTTCTCATCGTCGATACTGGCGCCAGTATATGTATCCCAGTCTTCAATAGCCTCCATTTCTTGTGGGGAGTCCATGGTGGGAAGGGAGGAAGAAGAGCTGAGACACGTGAGAATAACAAACGCGAAACTTTCCCACGCCTCGACGCGTCGTGTCACGTCAACGAAATTTTGTCGCTTACTTTTTGATTCAACTCCCTTCATTTGATTCATAGTCATAATGTATTCCAACATTTTGAGTTTGGGATAAAGAAATCGACTGGTTTCCAGTGTAAGAGTTGCGCACCACAAGTAGGGTTAGCCTCGACGCTAGGGTTAGGGTGCATCTGACCGCGTGGTGGCTGTGCCAAAAATGCAGCTTTGCTCCGACGATCCACCACGATGACAAGCCAGCAGGACGTTTATTAGGATTATTTATTTACGAGCACAGCAATGGCCCTCTCAGTTCATACCGCGCTGGCCGTGTCAACGGCAACATCCTCGCCATCCCCGAATTGCATCCAATGGTCTGACGATGGACAACTCATCTTGGCTACTAGATCCGCGGTCTATATCATGGTTCGTCTTGCTTTCAATGATCTATCTCTCTTGTTTGACATGCTTCTCAGACCCCAGAACATGGCATCAACTTTGACTTGGAATCGCTGGTGCGTTCGTCGAGCAATAACGAAGGCGACGCGCATGTCGGATGGTTCAGAACGATGATACAATTGGACAAGACAACAGCTATGAAATGGCCAGAGTATTCACAGGGTGAGTTTTATCCGCATATATGCGTGTTTTCTGAGCTTTAAGGAGAGCCGCGCAGAATGGGGAGCAGCATCCCTTGGATCCATCGACACGTCTATTTCCGGCATAGCCATCTCTCCTAGTAGCTTGACACCTGATGCTGGGTGCGTATAGTAATCTTGTGTCGCGGAAATCCGTACTCAAGAGTCCCAGTTGTGTCATTGCAACATTGACTTCGAACATGGATCTATCGCTTTGGGTCGCCGGCAAGAACACTTTTAAAGGAGAATGGATCAAAGTATACACCTGCTACCTTCTCAAATCCGTTCTTTGACTGTTTTAGTCTTGCGACGTAACCCCGTTTCTCATGAAGACTCTGACGCTCAACGACGCGCCGAGTATCTCAGAAGTTCTCAATTTTCAAATAATGTGTTCGTCCTTTTCCTCGTGTTACTCTACGCTCGTAACCTCGCGTATCTTAGGTGTAACATGGACATCGCAACCACAGTTTCAACAATCACCCCAACCAAGAATAAACGGATCACTCCTCGTATGTGGGAGTCGCGGCGGCTGCCTCATTTTTGTAAGGCAAGGCACTTGGGTCTCGCCTTCAATCCTCTGATGTTAATTTCTTTTAGATATAATGAAGAGCACAACATCGAGCACGTCAAAACGCTGCCAGTCGCTGACGACTGGCTTACACATGTCGCTGTCTCGCCTTGGCGGTGCACCAGTCCTGGAATATGTAGATACCTCAATCTAGCTTGATACGGTGACATGCTAACCTGCATTAGGCACGGCCAAAGTCGCATATGCCGTTGCTAACGGAGAAATCGGGTTTACTGAAGTGACTGCAAAACTTCAGGTGACGGAAGCGAGCGCACCCTTTAATCCAACATTGACCTTGAGCTACGAATTCTCGGAGAAAGAAGAGGAAGTATGCCCTCCCAATGAACAGGGCGCAACTGCTCTCCAATGGGTCAAAATATCTGATGAATCAGTGAGGTCGTCTCTCGCAGTACATTCTGCGTGTTTTAAAGCCTCTTAGAGTCTCTTGGTGTATTGCAAGACCGGTATCATTGGCTTATGGACTGAAGCCGCGCCTGCCCTTCCCTGGAGTGGCGAACGCACTCTGCGCATCAATTACCACAGAGTGTCAGTAGGGTCATCACCTTACCTCCCCGTCGCGGGAATTCATTATGCGCAAGAGTACGATACCCTTGCGGTTACACTCTTCGATGGCTCTGTCCATGTCATCTACGACATTACCGTCAATCCATCATGGACTAGTTCAAGCCCGGACCATTCGTTTTCGACGCCGAGTCTATCGAGGGCTGTTCGAGCAGCCTTTGTGCACTGTGAAAGTCAGGCTATCACGGATATCGACGACAATAGGATTAGTGGTGCAGTATCATACGATATGTTGGGAAATGTCGCATGGATTCATGAGTGAGTTTCGAGTTCTGATCTCAACAGTCTAACTAAAATGTCTGGTATTCTTGAGAGCTTCGAGAACTGCAGATTTTAGCTACAAACACGATGCGAAGCACCAAAGCATGTTTGTCGTTGCTCGAGTCTGGCAAGAGGATCCTCAGAAAGTAATTCATCACCTGGAGAGGATAATAAAGAGTGCTCACGCATGTATGTCGTTGCCCCTCCATCTTGTGTCTGCATATTCATTTTGGACTTAGACACTTCTCCGCTTAGCAATCTTCGGCCCATCTTTTTCCAGTACCGCTCCAAGGCAAAGTGTGCGGAAATGCACGAAACCCTAATCAGGGTGCTGTCTCAACAGATTGGAGACTATTCGACAGAGATAACAATAACGCCATTTGCAGGCGAGCTGACGACAGATGTCCGACGTGCTTTCAGACGGAGCCTCATTCAACATCTCTTCGGTTGGGACGACCTGTTGAGGCTGAGAATGAGGTTATCGTTTACCGATTATCTTTGGGTATGGTTGCATGGTTTTCTGATAGCTAGACATTGATATCTTTTGGAATAGAAATTGGCGGACGCTACCGGCCAGGATGATTTAGGATTCGTGGCACAAGGCTTCTTGACCACCATATCACATCGAGTGTTGCGCACTATAATTCGACATCTGGCTGCTGCGATGAGCAGCCTTACACGTACGATTATGAGGTCTCGGTCTGCTTCGTGGACTGATAGATGTTGATAGCGGCGGATGTACCCTTTGCATTGCGAATGGTGGTGCAGTCCTTACTTCCGGGCTGCCCTCCTGATCTTTCTTCTGAGGGCCAACTGATATCCGAAAAGATTCGGGCACTGCTCCCCGATGACCAGACAGCGAGCAGTCTCGTCGAGCGCTGCCCAGCGTGTAAGGAAGAAATTCCTCTACAAAATATCACTGGCGCGGTGTGCTCCAAGGGACACACTTGGTGTATGTTTCACGTCTCGCTCACATTTCTTGGTTTGTCTGATTGATGGACTGCTCTAAGCCCGTTGCTCTATTACAACGTTTATTCTATCAACCCCATATGTCCGCACGTGTGTTGGGTGCACCAGGAAGGCGTTTCTTCCTCCGTCTTCGACAGCAGTGCCTGCGGATAGGACGTGGCTTCCAGCAGCGGGTCGCGGGTGGGTGGTGGAAGAGCTACTAGAAGCTGTTCATCGTTGTCTATTCTGTAGTAACACGTTTGTGAGCCTGCTTTAGCCTCGTTTTATCTGATGCGCCTTATTTTAAACCGCGAGGGGCACTGATCGCATGGGGAAGCCGTAATGATCTTCGCATATATTTGGTTGACTTGAGTTGACAGAATGAACAATAGAATGTGGAGAGGGGATTCAGTTGACAGTATCAAGGACCGGTTTCCAGGAAACAGCGATACACACCGTGAGCGACAGACTGTATGAATAAATCATACAAATGAGGACGGTGGATAAGAAAATGAAAAGGCGGACCGGCAATATATGGCGTGTGTACATATTTGATCGTCAGGTTCTTGCTTGCTTTCCTCCACCATCGCCGACGCCCGTCGACTCAGCGACGATGCTGAGGTCTCCGCGCGACGCTCATGACGACCATTTGCGGAAGCTACTCGACCAGCGGACTACTCGCGCGGACCTGCATTCGCGAGTGCCGTCCATGTCCGAGTGCTCTGTGGACACCCCCTCCATGTACAGTCATGCTTTTTTCTCGCCGCGTCCGGGAGACAAGGACGACGACGACCGCAGCTTTATGTCGTCGGCGTCTCGCTCGTCGTCGCGCCCTAGGCGTGTCGAGCGCAATCGCATCAACGAGCTTGCCGTTAGCATGCTCGATCTGGATGATGATCCGCGCTCTTCCATGGCTTCTTCTGAGACTTTCGACGACTATGAGGAACAGCCCGAATATGATGATCATGACGATGAGGACAGCGAGCCCATGCCGCGTATGAGCCTATTGGGGCCAAAGATGCGCTTCCATTCAAAGGCGCCCTGGGAGCTGGATGAAGGTCCTCTCATGGAAGATGACGAGGGCGAGGCAGATACTGCTCGCGTTGTGCCGAACCACTTTACTGTTGGTTCTTCGAGACAAGCTAGTTTTGAGTCGAATCGCTCGACCGACTATGGCAAGCGTTCCTTTGAGACATCATCTCCGTATTTTCATGGACTGTCCCAGTAAGTTCTCATTCACGCCCTTTCACTTTCCCAGTCGTCTGACCATTCGTGTGCCTTTCGTACAGTCCCACGCAAGCCAGCGTGTCTTCGCTTTCGCTCGCCAATGGCATGAACAATGCTCCTCGACCCCCTTTTACCATCTCGCATGTTCGCTCGCATTCCCCAGCTCTTGTTCAGTCACCGCTCCTTCTTCCCACTGCATCGCGTTCTCCCCCGGAGTCATTTATTTCCTCTTTACATGATGAAGCCAATATGCTCACGCCCATGCGCTCCAATTCGTACTCTTCGTCGGAGGAAGCTCACCCGTATGCCAATCCAAACCACGCCCGCTCTTCCTCTTCCCACAGTTATCGCCGCGGACCAGACGCGCCTTCTTCTCTCTCATTCCCGCCTGTTCCTCGCAGTGATTCTTCTGCGACAGTCACTGAGACACCTTTTGGGAAAGTGTCGTATCGAGCAGAGACGCAGGCACCGGAGGTTCCTGTTCCCCGTAGTCCCAGGTCAATATTCCAAGGGAAGGAAATATCTTCACCGATGCCTCTGCATCAGAACGCTTCCGTCTATCCGAATGATGCCTTCGTTTCGGATCCTGCTGAGCCCACTCGTGCTGCCACCTTCCCTGGATGGATGGAAAAAGGGCCTACATCGCCAAACTTTAATTTGATTTCTTTAGAGGAAGCGCGGGCGCAGAGGACTCGAAGTTCCACAGCGCAGACTCCTTCTACTGTGCTGCCATTTCCTGAGCGAGAGCTCGACCGGGCTTCGGGCCATAGTCCAAGTAACAGCGTGGCGTCCAGAGCACGCGCTCGCTCCATCAGTGCCGGCGCTCGAGCTAAACAGGCTATTACAAACATCGTCGGTGTTCCGAAGCCAGAACGCAGGGATTCGGAGCCTGCCGTGGTCCCTCCTCACAACGCCTCGTCTACGTCTGGCGCGTCGCCAGGAAAGAATCTGAAGCACAAAAAGAGCGGTTTCTTGAGACTGTTCAATGGCCGCGACGACAAGTCCCCTCCCCCACCCGTTCCATCATTATCGGATGGTTTTGCTGCTTTTAATGCTACTCAAAAAGCCCCAAAGACTCCTCTTCCGCGTATTCCTGTTCCTCAGCTCTCTCCCACATTGACTGCACCCGACAATTACTCGACACCTTCCGGAAGTCCCAAGCGCACGCCTCCACCTTTATCTATCAACACAGCCTCGCCAGTTGCTCGAGCACCGTCTACGGGTGTAGGTTCACGCTTTGCAGAACGACTAGGTCCCGGTGACGCTGCGGGTGTGCCGCAAAGTGCGCCTCCAAACGTTACAGAGTTTCCTGCCTTAAAACTCAGGCCGGTGTCGACCGTGTTCAGTGCACATTTTGGGAACCACATTCTGTCGAATGACTCTATCCTCTCTCCAACCGACCTCGATACTCCCAGCTCTACGGCCCCGAGCACCGTTGTGTCGCCGACGACGAGTGTGTCATTTTCGCGCTTCCATGACAAGCCGTCGATAGTGACGCCGTCGGATGATCAGTCGTCTGTAATACAGGCGCTGCAGGATCAGATCACGTCCGCTAAAAAGGCGTGGCAGCGGCACATATGGGAGCTGGAAGGCCAGATACGGGACCTCAAGGAAGAGGTGGAGACGCTTCGGGCGGCGGATAAGGAGGATTACTGTTCTTCGTGTGGAAGAGGCCAGGCCTCTTCTGACCATTCAACTTCCTCAGGGGAAACAAAGCCGTTGAGTGTGGTTAATCGGCCGCGAGCGCGTACGGGCACTGGTCAGTCTAGATTTGGGAGTGCCGTCCAGTAGAGGTGAAGTGACCCGACCTTTTTTTACTGCCCCCCAGTTCAGTTGTATCGATATTCTCATCATCATCACCATCAGTCGCTCTTTGGAATCTCTCTCCGAATATCTTATCATTTATTTCATTTACGGTTTCTGGGACTTGTACTTAATTATGTTACTATTACTGTTGTAGTCGATCCCCTCCCCCTCCCCTCCTCCACCCCGCTTCGTACATACACTAATTCCGCTCCTTTTTTCTGTTATTCCTTTTTGATTTTGGCAGCTTGTCTGTCTTTACGACTTTCCCTCCTATTTACTGGCTGCATTCTGTCGCCCATCCTCTCTTTCTAGTATGCATAGATGGCTCTGAATGCATAACGTTCGTTTTGTGAATTTTCGTGCGGCGCTGAATGTTCCCGACTTTCAATTTGAGATAAAAATAATTGCGCCACAGTCGGGATCAGGACCTTTTATAGATTGGAGATGTACATCTACGCGGTTCTGAATTCACATCAAAACGCCCTCGGATCATGCTCGTCGAAGTACGCGATGCTTCCTCCTTGGACGAGGCCTCTTTCCGCATCCTCTCTAGCCTTTTGAAAAGTCGTTGCTGCGTTAAAGATTTTGTTTACCGAGTCTTCATTTATGACCTGCGCGATCTTCTGCTGACGTTCCAACCTCATGAATAGATACCCAACCAGAAAAGCGACGTGCGGCCGACACTCTGGCATATATCCCTCACCGCTCCACGAAATATGCCCATACGCGGCGATTCCACTGCTATTGAAGAGTCGGATTCTTAGGATACGGATACTCTAGATTTAAATGTATGTCAGGAAGCATGCGCGATAATCGCCCAGCACCACATTCAGCAGGTTCAATAAGACCCAACTTATCGATGAGAATGAGGCCAACGTCATCGTAAATTGTCAAGTGGCGTAGTATAGAATATGACAAGCAAGTACAAGCGACCTTCTCAGCCTGCGGGCGAGCGATTACTGGCCAGGAAAGAGATTCTGAAACTTGTTGACACCAACACCATGACTTTCGACGACTGCATCTCCAATGCTTGCAGGACGTGGTAGTTCTGATCAATCAGAAGGAAGGTCCCCCGGAGTCCATTGGAAAGAGAGAAGGAGCCGGAACTTTGCCATCAGGAAACGCCTCCCTGGTGAGTTGGAGAAGACGACGACGGCGTTCCGTTTTTTCTGGATCAGGCGGGGCGTTGGGGTCGGGCCAGACGACCTTGGCGACAGGGGCCTGGGTGATTTCTATAGGGCTGGCGGGTGGAACTGGGAAAGTGAGAAAGCGAATAATAGAAAGAATGAGGTGAGACTTACAGTTTTTGAGGCGCTCATTAAGCTTAGCTTTCTCCACTTCATGGATGGTTCTGAGTAAGTCCTTTACTGGGACCTGAATACCTAGCTTGGTGAGTGCCTCCTCGAGTGAGTCGATATGGATGACTTGTGGAGAAGGAAACGACATGATGGTCGGGAACAACTCAGATGTCTAACTTCCGCCGCCAAAATCCGGCAATTCAACATCCCGTATGGCAGGTCGCTCATTTCTCCTCTCTAAAAGTTGCATTATGCTTTTCATACACTTTCGTGAAGCTTTGACGCGCATCACGGCCTCTCGGCTCTTGCTGGCGCTTGTATTCTGTGAGCATCCTGGTCAAAGAAATTGCGCCACATCTGTGACGAAGTTCCTATATGGATAGTAGCTGTACATCTACACGGTCCTGAATCCGTTCCAAAACGCCCCATGGTCCCGCTCGCCAAAGTACGTAATACTCCCTCCTTTACCAATACCTCTTTCCACATCCTCTCTAGCCTTCTGAAATGTCGTCGCTGCCTCGTCAAACATCTTGTTCACCGAGTCTTCGCTTATGACCCTCCCCCTCTGCGCGATCTTCTCCCGATGCTCCAACCCCATAAAGAGGTACCCAACCAGAAAAGCAATCTGCGACGGACGCTCCATATACCCCTCACCGTAAAACTCCACAAAGTAGGCCCACGCGCGGCAATTCCACTGCTGCAAGACGTAGCTCGAGAACATCTGAACCGTGAAAAAATCCACTCCCAACCCGCTGTCCTCAAATTCATGCGCCACACGGTCCTTGAGCGCACGTAGGAGCGTGTACGGGTCGCAGCGCTTGACACCAAAGCGAGGCCGCGCCGAACCCGAGACGTGAGCAGGCTTCATGACCTGCTTCTGGTCTGTGGGGCGCGGAAACAGCTCCTTAATGTCCTCGTCCGTGAGGACGTACTTCTGCTTTTCCACGACGCGCTCCAGCCAGGTGCCGCC
This sequence comes from Hymenopellis raphanipes, assembly GCA_036872995.1. Taxonomy (NCBI): domain Eukaryota; kingdom Fungi; phylum Basidiomycota; class Agaricomycetes; order Agaricales; family Physalacriaceae; genus Hymenopellis; species Hymenopellis raphanipes. The sequence goes on from JAYMDG010000001.1 coordinate 1,592,339, forward strand.
AGGACGCAGCGCGCCCGTGCCATGCCCATCGTAGCGGTAATTCGGGTCCTTTCGACCGGACATCCGGACGGGGTCGCCGCCGTTGGCGATGTCGTGTGCGATGAGGAAGGTCCCGGGCTTGGGGCGTCCGGCGTAATACATCACGGGGGCGGAGATCTCCAAGAGGTGGTCCATGAGGGGCCAGTGTTCGATCTTTCCGTGCTGCAGGAGCGCGTCGTAGAGCTGTAAAGTAGAGGTGAAGAGGCCAGTGCCGTTGATGATGTCCGTGCAGATATGTTGTGTAAGACACAGGATCTTTGAGATGGCGATACCGCAGCCCCATGGGTTGTAGAGGAATATCTGGAACGGGACGATAATTGTCCGCATCGCGTCTAGCCTCTTTTTCTTCCCAAGCTCATCGTCGAAAACCATCTTGGGCAACTGCTCGATCAGGTATTTCTCCACCTCTTGTTTGCTTTCCCCTGTATAGTTGTCCGTGTACAGCTCAGGATTGAATTCTTTCTGCAGCCAGTGGCGCGCAGCATTTACCACATTCTTCGTGACCTCTTGAAGCTGATCCAACGAACGTTGCAGACACTGTCGATTAATGACAACATGATCCTGCCAAATCTGCCATTGGAAGACAAGGTGGAGCGGAACCGAGTGCTCCCTGTCATTGAGGAAGGCGCGGAAGTCTCCTACAAGTGCATTTTCATCTACGCACTGCTGCTTCCCCGATGGCCCGTCGGATTGAAGAGCCTGAAAATGAACCTCTGCGAGGTGCTTCACTAGAAGACCATCTCTCTCCACCCTGAGGCGCTCTTCCGTCCATCCAGACGTGTCCGCGGTAGGATCAAACTCGACAATCGAGCCGGGCAAAGGGGCCCTGTATACATCCTTCACAATCGTCTTCCCGGCGTAGTAAAACACTCGCGCCCATGTCATGGCCATAAGGAAGTGCTGCGTGGTATTCGGTAGCGACTTCAGGAAGGGGTAGAAGTTATCGAAGGAGGAATCAACGTCTGGGAACATCGTCACCATGACATCGGCATAGGTGCGATGCTCAAAGTGGGACGAAAGGGTATCGAAAAACTCTCTTTCCATCTCCTTCACGATTACGACAGCTTGTGTGGCAAGGAAGGAAGCTGTAACGAGCGTCGTGCGTCCTTCAGTGTAGTCCAGCCACGTCTCTTTGACGTAGTCGCGCATCTGCTGCATATCCTGGAAAAGGAACCACGCGGCGATCTCGACGTCGTCGGAATCTTCGTCGAGGTCGGAGCGAATGCTGAAGTCGTCGAGAGGGCGCTCGTGCATAGGCTTGCCCTTGGTCTTGGCCTTGAGATGGTCGGGCAGGAAATCGTCTTTGGCCGGGACGGTTTCAGCATCATCCGAATCTTCGAGCCCGATGAGCTGCATGAAGCTGTCGACTATAAAGCGGGTGCTGGTCAGCTGACCGTCCATCGCATGGGAAGGACAGCCCCTCAGCACGTCGCGGACGTCTCGGAGCTTCTCCAACCAGTACGCGTGCGATTTGCACCGCGCGAGCTGCTCCCCGCTTCGTGCGCCAGGGAGGCTTTCGTAAAACTTCTTGACGGATGTACGTCGAGATATCACGGAATCTATGATTTTAAGCACTTCTAGAGGACATTTCTGCACTGTTAGTGCAGATCTAAGTTGAAAAGAGGGCTTTTCAGTATGGCCCAGAGGAGCGACAGAAACTCACATTCTAGCGGCCAGTTTGGCCATCTGCCCGGCTTTTAAATCCGTAGGAAGAGGCGTTGGCGTTGGCTCGGCTTTGCGCCCTTTCCCTTTCTTCTTCTTCGACTTGGAGGAAACGGGCTGTGGTGGCGATATTACCGTAGCAGACTCGTCCAAAGAAGTAATATCAAGCTCTTCGGCGCGAGTCAAAATCCATCTTGCAAGCTTTTTTTCATCTGTTTTATAAGTGATATATGATGCCCAGAGAGAATTCGGAAGCTTCGCCATGGTTAGAGAAAGAAAGGGGATCCATGTCGGTTGCAATAGTCAAAATAGGAACGATCGTGATTGGCTCTGCGCAACTATAGTCAGATGTTCACAGATTATGGACAAGGAGAAGCAGGAGAATGAAAGTTGACCTGAAATCCTTTTTGAAGTAAGGTTATGCGTTCGTCGTCTGCGAGGTATTGGGCGCGAAGGTCTTTCAAGTGATCAATGGTAGCCATGGTGGTGGTATGAGACAAGGGAGGGAGACGGTTGAAGTGTATTGTAATAGTCGGTGACGAAGGGGATGGCGCATTCGTGACGTTGTTTATTGTATATGGAATCTGGACGCGCCTGTTCTGATGTATAAGCATATTCACTCCTTCGTACGGTTGGTCGTGATGGCGTCTAATTCGTTCGTTGCCGATCCACACGATGTTCTTGATGTTTTGACATGTCAAGAACTGTTAAACTTGATACGACCCGTTTTGCACGTTCCTCTAAACCGGCGTCACAAGAAGGCATCCCTAATCGACTTCATCACCTCGAACGCTCCCGTGTCAGTCTTGCAGAATTTGTGTGCTCGCGCGGACGAAAAGGAGCACGCCAAGCAAGAGATGAAAGAAAAGAAGAAAGAAGATAAGAAGAGGAAACATGCGGATGATATGGCTAGTCGTCGAGTTGCTCAGCACAGCGCGAGTGAAGACGACGATGACCCGGACGAATTTTTGAAGACACCGACACAGGAGCAGGTTCATTCATGTTATCGCACGTTCTATAACGTCACGGGTGAAGTTAATTCCCTCGTGGAGATTTGCGCCGTTTGTGGATGCGAACCGGATCTTCCGTCGACAGTCATTGATATCAAGAAGATGCGTCGAATCCCTCTTTGCGATTTACCTCATTCTCGACGACTCATTCCCAATAATCCGCATCCAAAGCACACATTATATGATGGTCTGCTACTCGAACCAGCCGGCATGAGCCGCACTCATGTTGGAATGTGGCAGGCCAATGTGTGTTCGAGCTGTTTCGATGATTTGTGTGGATGTGATAGCGGACCTCCACGGTTTTCTCTTGCCAATGACATGTGGATAGGCCCGGTGCCCGTCGAGTACCAACGGTTGTCGTTTGCGGAACAGTTACTTGTCGCGTTGTATTATCCACGGGTTTATGTGTTCAAGTTGTGGCCCAAAGGAGGTATACGTGATAGCGATCATTTACAGCGCGGGATGCGTGGCAATGTGACGAGCTACGAGCAAAACATGACTGGTATTGCATCGATGTTGGAAGGAAATCTCATGCCTCGACCACCAGCCGTTCTGGCATCCGTGTTATCGGTCACATTCATCGGGTTGGGAAGGTTGCCGAGAAATTGGATGCGGAGTACATTTCGTGTTCGTCGAGAGGTTGTTGCACTGGCGTTGAACTGGGCGAAGATTAACAATCCGGAGAACTATGGACACATTGAAGTCAATCCGGGCCGATTGGGTCGTCTACCAGATGATGGGATTCCAACGGAGATTCTCAGTGTCGTTCGCCAGAATGAGGACATCGGAGTTATCGACGAAGAGGATGATAATTATGTTCCTTCAACGGAAGATGATTGTAAGTGTTATTGTCCCCATCGTTCGCGCTATCAATAAGAACGTTGTATAGGTAACGAGAGTGAACAGGAAGGTGCTATGAATGTCGATAGCGGTGAACAAGGTGAATATACCGTTATAGAATGAGGACGTACAAGTTTTAAATTCGATACTAGGGCCGGACGTCATCCCGCTGAAGTTTTCCGGCAGCGTTGACACCGATTTGACAGGGCTTTCCGGCGATGAACTGATGCAGTGGGGATTGAAGAACTTGTGGGAGACAGACGGCGAAGGAGGTTACGCTGTTCGTCATGGCGGACGACCTGTCAATGATTTTCGATTTGATAAAGCGGGCCGTGGACAAGAAAACACGGAGCGTCGACGTACCAATTTCTTCGCAAAGGCGTTTCCAATTCTTTATCCGTATGGTCGAGGTTGTATCGAAGGAGAGCGTGTTAAGAATGTGGATTTCCGGGAGCACATCCAATGGTGCTTGCGCTATCATGATCGCCGATTCCGTCGCCATGAAACATTTCCTTTTGTTGTCTTCGGCATGGCCCAAAGAAGGGAGGCACTTTTCTCTGCGAGGCTTCAAATGCGTCGGAAAACATTTAGACGAGATGCCCATCTGCTATCGACATTGACATTAGAGAAATTGAAGGTGGCGGAAGAAGAGGAACAGTCGAACAAACCTATTACAGATAATACGGTCAAACTTCTTCGATCTCACCTCCATACTACCGCGGGACGCATTATGGCGACTGATTCCGGACGATTCAAAATGCGCTCACAAATATGGTCGACATCTATTGCGTTCAATGTACCCTCTCTGTGGATCACCATCAACCCGTGTGATTTGCACGATCCCATTGCCCAAATATTCGCTGGGGAGGATATCGACCTGGACGCTTTTTTGGCTTCTGCAGGACCGGATAAGGATCGACGTGCACAAAACATTTCGGAGGATCCTTATGCCGCTGCCAAATTTTTCCATTTCCTCATTCGCGCGATTCTGGAGACGCTTTTTGGAGTGAAAGTGTCGAAATTCCAAGTGAAGAGTGGAACGGGTGTATTTGGCAGGGTACGCGCGTATTTTGGCGCAGTTGAAGCTCAAGGCCGCGGTAGTCTGCATCTTCATATGCTTTTGTGGTTGGCGAACGCGCCTACTTGGGAGGAGATGTTGGAACGACTGAAGTCGGAAGAGTTTCGGGACCGGATTCGGGATTTCATTCGAGCCAACTTGCGAGCATACGTTCCTGGGCTCGAGTCTGAGGAATCGATGAAAAATATTCCGAATGAGAAGGAAATCGCGTACTCACGTCCACCGCAACCGGAATCTCCTGATTACGCCGCTGCGCTTGACTCATTCGAGTTACGCGTCGTCCGTGCAAAGCAATACCATCAATGCAAACTCAGGCGATGCATCGTTCCAGACAAACACGGTATCTATCGGTGCAAGCGTCATTGTCCTTTTCCATGTTCGCCAGTGGACTTCATCAAAGAGAATGGTGAATGGGGGAGTCGAAGGGAGTGTGGGAAAATGAATGGATGGGTTCCGGCGATTTCCGTTAACGCACGGTGCAACAATGATGGAAAGTTATTAACGAACGGAGAAGACACACGCGCGTGCAATTTCTATGTGTCCGGTTATGCGTTGAAAAAACAGGGCCGACAGTATAACTTATCAGCTCTTCTCGCAAGAGAATACGCATATCATATCGAACACGTTCCCGACGACTACGTACACGATTTACAGGAACAACAACGGTTATTGCTCTTTCGTCTCTGCCACGCTGTGAACCGGGAACAGGAATTGGGCGGTCCGATGGTTATGAGTCTGTTGATGAATTGGGGTGATATTTATCGCTCACATCAGTATATCCCGATCTATTGGTCATCTTTTGTAGGCCACCTTTTGAAGCATCACAGTGATCTTACTTCCAGCAAAAGGTACGTAGACAAGTTCATTATTATGTGATCATGGATTCACGGTGTTGTGTGTGTCAAGAGGTACATGTGAACGGCAAATCAGTGGACACGATCCTGAAAACGAGGAAGGAGAGGAAGATGAAGAGAGAATACAATTTGAAAAAGATGCTCAAGATGCTGAGGTATCGAACAGTCATACATGTCACTGAAAGAAGTACTCATGATGGTTTCAGGATGGCAACGATCTTGTCATGCTCGAAACGGACATTGACGGGCACATTTTGTCCAAATGTCAAGTCACAGATTATCGGTGTCGCGGAGACGAATTCATGTCCATGAACATCATAGAATTCCTTGTTGATACATATGAAGAGGATATAGGCAAGAGTGCGCACATACAAAGCCACGAAGTTGGGAACATCGATGATGATCACCTTCGTCGACGGCGTGGAAGAAAACCCAATGAACGGGTTCGATATTTGCCGCAGCATCCAAATTACGCGAAAAAGACTCGAGTGGTCCGAAGCGCGACTCATCGGTCGTTACCGAATTTTATCGGTCGATATTTTCCCCGCCGAGATGAAAGCGATGCGACGTCGTATCCGTTCTATTGCGCTTGCATGCTCATGCTCCTGAAACCATGGAGAAATGTGCAGACGGATTTGAAGTTACAGGACGAGACATGGACACATGCATTCACCGATTTCATGGCACAGTCGACCAAACACATCCGAGATGTTGTGTGCAACATTCAGTACTACTACGAATGTCGTACAGCTGCTGATAAGGAGCGTGCTCGAGACGACGAACAGTGGGCGGTCGGGCCAACGACGGGACATTTTGGAGAGGATGACGAAGTTGATTTTCAAGGAGAGAACGAGGAAATAGAGGAAGAAATGAGTGAAGAAGGTTTGGCGGCGTTGAAAGCGGGGAATACACCGCCAAAGCCTGCACACGTAACTCAAACGTGACAGCCATTCCTGATCCGCATGTCACTGTCAAGTGTCACTTACGTTTACTGCAGCTGGATGCCATGTTTGGGGACGAATAGGCCCATGCTGCCGCCAGAGTGGGCTGGCCAACAGGTGGAGGGGCAGGTGGAATTTATTCATATGGATTACTGCTATCTACCATTTGTTTTTATTCAATTATGACAATAGAGGAAGTTGAAAAAGTGTTTGATTGATGTACTGCTAGTATTACAATGCTAGTACTGAAGGCTCCATGGAATAAAGTATGGTAAAAGTATCTGGCAAGTCGAGCTTGTCTTACACTACCGCTGGCTAGGCATCGACGCGCCCTGACCGCACATCATCGACCTCATCCGACCATGCGGCATCATCGTCGTACTAGCCCCGCACCATCATCGTGCTACCCCCGCATCATCGTCGCCCTCATCCTGGTCGAGTATCGTGGGCATACTTCGCCTGCGCATCGTCCTGGTCCTAGTCCGACCTTGCATCGTGTTTGTCGTCCTGGCTGCGAATCCCCTCTTCCTTCTTGTCGTCCTCGTCCTCGTCGTTGTCGTTGTCCTCGTCATCGTCATCTTCGTTCTCGTGGGAGTCATTGCCGTGCTCGTAGTCACTGTCATCGTGCTTGCAATCGATATCAACGTGCTCGGAGTGGGTTGGTCGTCAAGAGTCAAGCAAATTCCAGGGTCTGCAAAGCGCGTCCAAGACGAGTCTTTTCAATGATTCGGCGCACGATTATTGCGTGAAGGTCGTGCATGCTATACGTCGGCGTCGTGCTTGCAATCGATATCGTCGTGCTTGTAGTCGCTGTCGTCGTGCTTGTAGTCGCTGTCGTCGTGCTTGAAATCGCTATCTTCGTGCTTGCGGGTCGTCGTTGTGCGCGGAGTTGTCGTTGAACTCATCCTCGTCGTTGTCCCCGCCCTCGTTCCGGTCCTCGCATCGCTAGTCATGACCACGAGTGTCGGGTGTTTAAGGGTGCACCCGGGTGCACTCGCACTCAGCACCCGGGTGTCGAGTGTTTACCGGTGCCGGGTGGGGTGTTTGCACGAGTGTCCACCCGAGTGCGGGTGTCTGCCTCTGGGCCACGAGTACCCGCCAGCAAACACCCGGGTGGACACTCGACTTTAGCTACATATTTAATAGTGAATTTATAAATTTATTTCAACAGGAACGGGCCTTTGCGTGGCCCAAACTATGCATCCGAGTGAATTTCGCTTGATCCGGCGTATCGGGCCGAGATCCGAATGGACGCGTAAGCGTCTGATCGGGTCGTTCTCTTGCATTCTTGCCACCACCACCACTACTCGGACTGCGACGATTGTCGCCTCCGCCGCGCTGACGATTGTCAGGCGGCTTCCGGATGCATTTCTGGCCTCGGCTCTGTGCCGGGTCAGCTGCTGCTGTCTTTATGACAGCAGTAGAGGACGACACGACGCCAGCATCGCGAACATGGCGAATACGACGACGACGACGACGCCAGCAAGAACGTTGACGGCGACCAAGGACCAGAAAAGGAGGAGGAACGGGCGGGGATAAGGATGGCTCACCGCCATGGATTGGGACCACGCCGCTGCAGCCCACCACCCCCACCACCTCAGCACCACCACCCCCACCCCCACCACCTCAGCACCACCACCCGCACCCCCACCACATCACCACCACCACCCGCACTACCCAGTCATCATGCACAACTGACTGTCCCCGTGCCATTGCCCGGGGATGCTCGTTGTGCATGAATATGGGTGAATGCACCCGTGTACACCCGCCACCCTACCCGTGTGTCATCGCACTCGTGAGTGCGAGACACTCGCGAATGGGTGTCCCACCCGGGTAGAGTACCCGGGTGTGGCGCGAGTGCGGGTGTCCGGCTCAGAGCCGCGAGTGACCCGCCCGACGAATGCGAGTGCACCCGGGTGGGCACTCATGGACATGTCTACGCATCGCTGAGATCGTATCCTGCCGGGTCCTCGTCGACGTCTTCATAGCCTGTCATAGGCCAAGGCCGCCGCCGCCATGGTGGATCTCATTGTCGCCTGTTGCGCGCTGTGAACGGTGGCTTGTTGAGTGGGCGATGGTCATGGAGAGAAGCAGAGTTGGTTGACTTACCATATTGGGATTTGGTTCAACTTTTTTCTGACTGATCCGATCATTGATCAGATTTGAACTTGGCGTTTCCTTTGCACCTTTGCGCTGTCTTGGTTCAAAATTGCGCGATGAGCTTTATTATGCTCTGCGCATGCTACAATTTATGATATCTAGCATGCCGGACTGCACTCAATCCAATCCAAATGGATTTGACGGTCTGTGAGGTGTATTTTGAGAATTTAATTCAACTGGTAGAACCCACCTCAGTCGAACATCTACCTACCAGTAGACTACAGAGCTGGCTGCCAGCTGTCAAGCGAAAGCTGCCGTGGTAGCTGTATTTTACGTGTCAGGTCGCCGAGTCCCATCTTCTTCCGTCATCCCGATCACACCTTCCCAATCGGGCTGGCAGAAGCCTGCAAACACTTTGGCGGTGTATGCCGATGCGTGAAGTTGTCCATGGCCGGATGGCGATTCATTGTGCGAAGAACGTGAGGCTATTTTCGTCGAGTGAACGTGGATGGGACGTGGGAAATGAGAGTGGTATTCGAAAGGCCACCCGAGACGATCACACGCGTCTAAAAGGCTGGGAGGTAAAGATGGCTGCAGCAGCAACTGGATGTGACAACGACTCCCAATGTCAAACAAAGCACGATGGTGACGACGACGAAGGGAATGTAGATGGTCGTGTGGAACGTATGGTGGACTTGTATAATGATGCCGACATCGGACCAGGTAGTGATGTAGAGGGACCGGAAGAGGCGCTTTGTGCTATAGACATCGACGAGTTGAAACCCGACCAACGACGTGCATACGATATCATCACACGACATCTTGCCGAAACCATGGCAGGCCACTCGCTGGCTCCTTTACGCATGATCGTTTATGGGGAAGGAGGTACGGGAAAGTCCTGTGTGATTCAAAGCGTCACCGAGGCATTTCAAAATCGAGGATGCATAGGCTTACTTTTGAAAGCAGCGTATACAGGTAAGAATGAATGGATGAGGTGCATGCAATACTAAATCATGTATACCAGGAATTGCCGCTTCATTGATATGTGGAAAGACTTTGCATGTCATCGGTCACATTGCAGTGGACGGCAAAGGAAACATTGACCTGAGCGATGATGTCAAGCGAAAATTACAAGAATTTTGGAAGGACATCACATACCTGATTATCGATGAATATTCCATGATAGCAAAAACATTCCTCGCGCAGTTGTCGAGACGTGTTTCCGTTGGAAAGGAATCGTCAAATGGGCCGGAAACCGATATGTCGTTCGGAGGAATCAGCGTCATACTGGCAGGTGACTTACACCAGTTCCCACCCGTTGCTTGTGGCGGACGCGAAGCGTTGTACCATCCGGTGAATCACGCTTACGACACCCAGGATCAGAAAATAGGTCGTCTGATATACGAAGAATTCACGATGGTTGTCATCCTAAAAGAACAGATGAGGATCACAGATTACGGGTGGCGCGATTTATTGACACACCTTCGATATGGACGCGTAGACCAAACCGATCTTGACATCCTTCATAATTTGGTCTTGGGCCGAGGCCATGACCCAGAGTTTCAGAAGACTCCATGGAACGAGATGTGCTTGGTCACGCCGCGTCATGCGGTACGGACGGAATGGAACTATGAGGCGATGCGGAAACATTGTCGGGAAAAGGGAGAGCGCCTATACGTTTCGCATGCGGAGGATACGATTGGAGAGCGGCCGCTGACACTGAGGGAACGATACGCGTTGGTGATGCGCAAACCGGCGAAAGGGAAACGGAAGCGAAAGGATTTGCCGGAAACAGTGGAAATGGCCATCGGGGCAAAAGTTTTGGTAACCCAAAACATCGAAACGGATCTTGATATTGCGAACGGGACGCGCGCCACGATAGTGGACATCATACTCGATGAACGGGAACCTCGACAGGAAGGTGATAGAAACATTGTTGATTTGAAGTATCCGCCGGTGTTCATCCTGGTGAAGTTGAAGAAAACGCGTTTAAAGCCTTTGGCGGGATTGGAAGCGGGAGTCATTCCTATTCGGCCGACGGTTCAAAAGATGCGCATCAATGTACGAGAAGGAAAAACAAAGACACGCACCATAACACGCACTCAGTACCCCATCACACCAGCGTACGCATTCACGGACTACCGCTCACAGGGCCAAACGATTTCCAGTGTCATTGTTGATTTAGCGAAACCACCAAGTGGAAAATTGAGCTTGTTCAACATGTACGTGGCGCTGTCACGGAGCTCAGGACGGGATACTATTCGACTATTGCGGGATCCTGATGAAGAGACATTAAAGAGGGCACACGAACCCGAATTGATGCAAGAGGACGAGAGATTGGAAGGGTTGAACGAGCAGACGAGAAATCGATGGAATCAATTTGTACAAACGAGAGTGGAATAACGGACGGATGTAAAAATAAAGGGTCACGTTTTCTTGAAGGCTGTGCATGATGTTTGGACGTATGTGCGATATGCCATGAGACAGTGTCACAATTAAAGAAAAGGAGAACCCTTGTCCAGCAAGGGGACTGTATTACCACGCCAGTCAAAGGAGACCTTGTAGATTCATGAAACGGTACTAAGCGGCTCTGTAATCAACGAGATTGACAAAGGAAAGTACCTGAGAAAAATACTCTCATGTAATAACAATATCACGTCTGCTCTTCATCAGCCCCAAGCAACCAACCAATACCTTTCGAAAACACCCGCGTCGCCTGAGTCGAAACATCAGAGTCCCCGTCCCGCGTCCGACTATCACTGCGATTCGACTCACTCCCCCAATCCGACATTGGCCGTCCCCGACTAAACGGAAAGTTGGCCGCCACAGACTTGAACGTCTTGCTCGCCAATGCGGCCGCATCTGGTGTGTTAAGGAGCGGAGTAGCGGGAAGATGGAAGTCGGCCAGCCGCGAACGCAGTGAGGGCTGTCGCGACTCGCCCGACATTACCGCAGCAGCTCGCTTCTGTGGAACAACACGCCCGCCGAGAGCTTCTCGCTCCATGAGCCTGGTCTCTCGCAGATCGATATCCTCCTTCTCCAATCGGCTCCAAGCAGAAAGGACCTCATGCAACTGTTCTGGTGGACATAGTTCCAGCGAGCGACCAAGTAAGACCATCTTCTGGTCGATAGCTTCGAATTCTGGATGTCGTCCAAGCTGATAGCAAGCCATCCAACATACTTCGCTTGCGTCCTTCACCTTCTGGTCAGAAGAATTAGTGTGGCGCATGTCAAGGACAGTGTTGATCATGCGCTCGCTAGTGGCGTACGCGCGGTCAAAGTCCTCGGATTGTAGGGCAGCATCAGCGAGCATGGCCAACGTCTTCACCTCCGCAACAACGTCGCCTCGGAAACCGAGCATATACACCAGGTCCAATATCACCTCTGCGTGCTTATATGCGTCGTTGTTACTCACAAGGAGGCGGGAAACAAGAGATAGGCGATCCTTGGTTAAACGGATCTCGATGGGCGATATGGGTATACCCGGTCGAGACATCACGTTAAAGGACGACAGTCGAGAGGTTGCCTCTATGAACTCTCTCTCCTTCGCTATTTGTTCAGAGAGTGGCGGTACTTCGAGGCTGCATACATACATGTTAGAAGTGAATTGCATTCACGGGTAGAGGAACTCACCAATCGTAAGCAGATTTCATATCGCCTACTTTGTAATTCCCAGAGCTCGCGTTGTCGTAAAATTCGCGTGAAGATGTTAGGCATATCTCCTCAATGGTTTGAGGTGTCAACGAAGAAACGTGTCGGTTTTGACGGAGCATGATCTTTGCAACATCGAATTCTAAAATAGCTCAGTCAAGAACTAAGCAAAGGGCAAAAGCACTTACTGGCGGTACTAAGTAGTCCGCTGAAGAATATCCGGATGACTTCATTCACAGATAGCAGACCAAAAGCTCCTCTCAGCTCACTGTCACCTTTACCCGCCAACTTCAACATATCCTCAAGCAGCCATTCCCAGTCCTCGAGGGTCGTCAACTCGTCATTCGATCCTCCTGCCCGACGCGCCATTCTATTAGCCCAAGCCCGCTGCTCGTTCGCATTGTTCCTACTTTGCAAGAACCAACTGAAGGGAGCAGGAACACTCCAACGTGAAAGAATTTCGCCGGACTCTAGATGGACATCTAAAATATCGAGCGCCCTCGATAAAGAGGATATTGGCAATGGCTTGAAGAAAATCATGAGATCTGAAGGCGTACATCGAGGCCGAGCAATGGTGGGGGTAACAAAGTCGCCGAGAGACGCAATGGTGGTGTCCGCGATATCCTCGTTATAGTCCTGATAACTCGACATATCCCACGCGGGAAGACATTCAAATATTCGACTCATAGTCGGCCATTCGTCGAGACTATTACTACCATAGAGGCAAGCAAGCGCGAGACGCGCCATGTCTTCATCGTCTTTGATTACTCTCTGCGAGGCAGGCGAAGTTGGTTTAGAGGCTTCAAATATAGAAGCAACGTGCTCTAGAGGAGCAGTAAGAATGAAGTCGTAGAGAAGATCGGTGTGAAGGCGAGGATCGGGGTTCCCGGAACGCTCAGCGCGAGATTCAAGCACATAAAGATAGGGCATCACAAGATGGAGAATGTCGTTAGGGAGGCATTCGGCAGTAGAATGCGCAGTATAGGCACGAACGATGGCAGCTGGTGCCATACTCTTCCACCGTTCCATCGTCCACTCTTCGTCCGCATCACCGGCACCTGGGGCATCATATACAAGGCGCGTAAGCAAACTCAAGTCTTCCCCTAGCTCGTCAAGCTCTGGGACACCCTGGGAAGCGCCATGCTGAATTACAGCCAAGGCAAAATCCATAATACCGGTCGACAACATTATCGTCTCCACGCGTCGAATGTACCAAGCGGACAGTTCCCCACTTGTCAGGCATGCATCCTGAGCAGGTGACGCAGTGGATACATTATGTGCTATTCCTAGCGCGTCGGCGGAAGCGATGAGAATAAGTGAAGGGTCCAGTTCTAGTTTGGCCTGTCGCCAAGATGGGGGTAATTCCGCGTCCTCCGTGGGACTGACACGAGGAAGAAAATCGCGATACTGAGACGGGTCGACATGGGCGGGGAAAGAGTCATAAATAGTGAACCGGTATGGCCATAGGTCCGCCCCGTGACGGTCAAGAAGAACGCGAAGAGATGGAAAGAGTGCTTGGATGGCGATATAGCAAGCCGACTGGAGCAAGTCGCTAGTGAGGAACGCCGACAGGGTGACGGGAAAGTTTAGGGCTTCTTTATTGGAGGCACGCTGTCCACCTGAAGATTCGGCCCAAGGATCATCCTCCCATTCAGCGTCTTCGTCAGCACTGTCCCCGAAATCGTCCGGAATGTCCTTGCACATCTCCACGTAGGTAACCAGCCGGTACTGGCGCCCCAACAACAGCCCGTGAAGACGACATAATTGCGCGTCGATGGGCAAATCCTGGAAATATGCGACGGCGGCGTCAAGTTGCAGCGATTCCGGTGATTCTGAGTCCGCACTAGGAAGGTTCAGGGCGTCCTTGCAGCGCTGGACAGCCTGGGATGTTCTTTGCAGACCAATGTTCAGTAGGGCTTGCTGCACCTCCACGTCATCGACCAGGCGGTCGTGGCAGGCTGCAGCAACCCACAGGTCGTCCTTCAGCGCGTCCAGGTGCTCGTGGACGTTCTCTACAGTGAGGTCACTGTCTGCAAGGCTGAGCCATGGTGTGTACGAAGGTGAGGCCATTTTTGGTAAGTGGCCACGCGCATGACGCTGTTTCTCTTTCGGCAATCAACATCACGAAGTTCAACTTGAACCAAGGGCTGCTCTCTCACCGCGTCTCAACTTTGAACCTACAGGGTAAAATTCACCAGATGATCCGACTCTTATGTTCACGGCGGTCAACAATTTGGTCTCCCAACTAGGTTATTGCTTTGATCCTCGGTCTTGGAAGGCTATCAGGTGGCCTTATCTCTAAAAAAACTGCGATTCTATGTGAACCGTCATCCCATAAGCCGGGCCTGTCAGGCTTGAATGCGAACAACAAGTTTCCACTGCGTCTTCTTGAGACCCGATCTTACGACACGACCATATAATTTCTTTCGGTGTAGAATGTACACTTTACTAGGCACCCTGTCTGCTTTGACGCCACTCGTAATAGAAGACCATCCCGTGTCTATCCGTCTGGGGTACCCCGCACTACCTTCGCCTCTCAAGGTATAAAAGTGCCCTCCAGTTGACTCTCACCCCTCACATCAGCCACTTATCAAAGATACAGAATGCCTATCACACTCTCCCCCTCGAATTCCGACCGCCAGGTCTTCAAGGTCGCTGCCGTACAAGCTGAACCGTGAGTAAAGTCCTTATCTCTCGCCCTCCTCCAATCGTTGACGTTCACACCAAAGCGTATGGCTTGATCTCCAAGGTGGCGTCGAAAAGGTCATCAGGATCGTTCGCGAGGCTGCAGCAGAGGGCGCCAAAATCATTGGTTTCCCCGAGGTCTTCGTTCCTGGTCAGTCTGCTCTACTTACCCTTTCGCAGCCTTGTCTTTCTAACCGTAAATGTAGGTTACCCATGGACTCCTTGGGCTAACAACTTTGTCGTTACGTCTCAAGTCCTGAAAGAGTATCAGGCGAATTCGCTCCCTCTGCACTCTCCCGAGATGGATCGCATCCGAGAGGCAGTCAAGGAGGCCGATGTCACCATCGTCCTCGGTTTCGCTGAACGCGATGGAGCCTCTCTATACATCGCCCAAGCCACAATCCTCCCTGACGGCAGGATCGCAAACCACCGTCGCAAGATCAAAGTGAGTCTCGCCTCACATTCCTGTCAAGCATTCAAATATACTCACTCGCACTCTCCCCAGCCTACGCACTACGAAAAGACCATCTTCGGCGACGGCAGCGCCCAGTCCATCCACAACGTCGTCCAGACGCCGTACGGCAGATTGGGCTCCATCAACTGCTGGGAGCACATCCAGCCGTGGCTCAAGACCCACTTCTACTCTCAATACCCCCAGATCTTCGTCGGCGGCTGGTGGCCTGCCTTCCCTCCCGGCACTGGCGGGTCGCCGTACATCGTCAGCGGCGAGGCGTCCAGCCGCATGACGCAGAACGTCTCGATGGAGGGCGGCTGCTTCGGGCTGTGCTGCTGCCATGTCGTGAGCGAGGCGGGCGCGGAGAAGATGAAGCTCACGGGCTTCCCTTGGTTCACGTTCCCGGGCGGAGGTTTCTCTGTGGTAAGCAGCATCCTGTTCAGCGTTTACAAACCACTAAGGTACTCGAAGATCTACGGACCCGACGGTGGTGCTCTTACCGCTCCGGTCGACCCAGGAAAGGAAGCCATCGTATACGCCGACATTTCCTTAAGCAAGATCGACGAGGTGAAGCTGGTTGCTGACACTATGGGAAACTAGTCAGTCTTCTGCTTATATTCGCATCACTTACCAGTTCCTTAACGATCTGTGCTAGCTCTCGATTTGATCTGTTGCACACTGAAGCTCACGGCCAAAATTGGGTACCTGTCTCCTATAGCCTGCCCGCGGAAGTCAAGAGCAACGAAATCAAGGCGAATGAAGTCGATAACCTCAAATTCAGCCAGACGTATGCTTACACGGACCCGGCGGCTAGCGAGGAGTCGAAGGCGTGAAGAATGGCATGCAGCAAAAATTTAATATGTACATATAATGGTAAAAAGCTGGTAACAAAACAAAACATCATTTGTGTACTCTTGTATCTTATCTACTCAATCATCACTGTTGTGAAGTTCCCCCCTGCTGAGCCTCCCTCCTCTTCCTCTCTTCCTCCCTCTCCTCCTCCATCCTCTTCTTCACCGCAAACCCGGCATGCACAAACCCCGCCTTCTCCCTCTCGACCCTCTTCCTCAGCTTCATATTACGACGCAAGTCACAATTAAACCGGTACGACGCCATGATCATCGCATGCCTGTTGCTCATCTCCTCGTGCAGCTGCGACATCGTCTTCCCCCCAAGGTAGACGTGCTGCTGATCGATCTCGGGGCCCATGTAGAACCGGCCCTCCTGGATCAGGTGCGCGTCCTTGTGGATGCGCCCGTCGAAGAGCCGCCGGCCTCTGGGTCCCGTCAGGTCGGGAGGGTTGGTGTCTGGGAGCCGTTTGCGGCGGTGTGGGTAGGGTAGGTTGCGCGGGTTTGGGTCGAGTTGGCCGATCTTGTTTGCTTCGGAGGGGGTTATTTGGATCATGGCTTGGAAGGGAGCACTGGGGAAAGCCAATTGTGGCTCTGGGTTTGCATCAGTCGCAAACCTGGTGGCGGCCTGGGGGTTAGTAGATATTGGGGCGGTGTTGGAATCTGACGCAGACGCGATGGGTGTCGTGGGAGCGGCCATTGTGAGTAGATATAATGTCTTTCGGTGAAGTCAACTATTTGCAATTCTGTGAGGGGATCAGTTATTGAGGAGATGAAGGAACACGGAAAGCCCACTTACCCTGCTCGATGTCGTGGGGGGTGGGGCAAGAAACAGCGCGTAAGCCACTACTTTTATATCACCTACGAGCGGACGGCTTAATATGGCAATGGTAAAGGGTCCGAGCCATTGTTCTCCATTCCTGGATGACGATCGTGGCGCACAAAGAAGTTTGTTCAGGGTCAACATTGATCGACGATAATGGCCAGGATAAATTCAGAAGAATGGACGGTGGATAAACATTGTTAGCCTCTGTCATGTAAGCATACGTTATCCAGAACAATAGCGATCTGTGAGTCGCATCCGAACTTGTTTGGTTGATTTGGATGATTGCAACTTGAATCACCGAATTCAACAGACTTTGGCTCACACAGATTTCCCAGTGGGTATCTATGAGATGCTTTCAACCAGCGCTCGTGCTTGTTGCAGACAGTCTGTAGTGCATAAAGAAATCCTCTTTGGTTTGTACATATACATTAAACAAGACCTATGCTAGTAATTTACAATTGCAGTTGACGTTAGTAAATGCCAGATTCCATAATAAATCTACTTGGTCATGTCGAAGACGACGCGTCCTGCGACAGTGCCAGCAGTCAAACCATCGTAGGTACTAAAGATCACTCTCAGATAATACGGAGGAGAAAGCCGGGGAGAGCAACGTACGCTTGAAGCTCCTTCAAATCCTTCAGAGCATAGTGGACCTTGACTTGTCCGCGAGCAGCAATGTCCAGAGCCTCTCGAGCGTCCTGTCGATTCCCAACATACGAACCGCAAATGCTGATGCTCTTGAAAACAGTGTAGAAGATCGACGCGTTGATGGTAGCAGTCCCAGGGAGACCAACAGCCATGAGAGTAGCTCCGGGGCGGAGGTAGTCAAGCGCTTGATTGTAGCCACCGCTCTACAAGAGGCTCTCGTCAGAGTATAACGCACTCGGAACGAAACTCAGCTCACAGTAGCAGCGGTGACGATAGCGGAGTGCGCTCCACGGCCGCCAGTCGCGTTCTTAACGTCGGCAACGATGTCCTTCGAAGTCTTGAAGTCGATCCAAACCTCAGCGCCGAGGTCCTTGCAGAGTTTGGCCTTGTCCTCGCCAGTGTCGATGGCAATGACCCTCAGGCCACGAGCACGGGCGTATTGGACAGCAAGATGTCCGAGTCCTCCTCCAGCACCAGGGATGACGATCCAGTCACCCATCTCGGTGCGACTGTACTTGATAGCGCGGTATACGGTGACACCCTACCATATGTCAACAAGAGAGGAACCGAAGAAGCACAGAATAACATACGGCACAGAGGATAGACGCAGCATCGTTACTGGGGAAGCCTTCGGGGATGGGCGTAACATGTTGAACAAACGAAACCTACAAGATGGCAGTACAATCCAGTTACATCTTATCGCGTGAGGATAGAAAGAGACATACAACGTATTCTGCGAAAGTTCCGTCAACGGTGAAACCACTAAGCTTGGCTTGAGAGCAGTTCTGCTCGCAACCCTTGCGGCAGTCTTCACAGTTGAGACAACTATGGAAAGCACCGGTTGATACACCCCAAAGCGTATACCCAGAGCAATTTGCGACTTACGAGTCTGCGAGCCACTTGATGCCGACGCGGTCACCAAGCTTGACAGGCGAGTTGTTGGTGTTGTCGCCGATGGCGACGACCACGCCAACGCCTTCATGCCCACCGATTAATGGGGTCATCGCCTGCAGAGGCCAGTCACCGTGCGCCGCGTGAAGATCAGTGTGGCAGCATCCTAGAAAGGTATTGGGCTTTCGAGGATCAAGGAAGGAAAAGACGCGTACCAGACGCCTCAATCTTGACCAAGCACTCGCCCGCAGCCAGGTCCTTCTGCTGCTTGACCGGCCAGTCGTCCTTGAATTCGATGGTTCCGCCTGCCTTGGGAACGACTGCGACCCTTTGGGTGGCGGGAATCTGGAAGTTAGACATTCCGAGCGACGTTGTGAGTTGTTGGCGGTGTGAGTATGAGTAGGGTGAGCGCTGCGAGCAGCCATTTATAGTGAAAGCTGCTCGTTTTCGGAACAGCGCGCCTGAGACACGGAATAGAGTAGGTGGACATGTGACACACCGGATGCTAGTCCCGAGTGTTAACCCGACTCTACGAAGATGGGATGCTCACGATCTTCTCTGTGGCGAGCTTATACATATGTTGTATTGAAAGGTTTCCGGGAGTGAGATGCAGAGATATGGTACCGTGTGAGCGAGAGATGATGGCGAAGACAGCAAGAAGACAGAGAAAACTGGGGCGTAGGGAATCTAGTGGGCAAGGAAGTTGGGTGTTTGGAGCCACCGTTCATTCAGTGCCAGGTATTTCTAAGCGAAAAAATAGTCAGACTGCGGCGTCTTGATTCCATCGTATGTCGGTTGCGTACGTAGCTAGGTGGTGGCGTGGAGTAACGCTCTCTTCAGGATTATAGGGGTGATAGGAGGCGTAGGTCAAGGCGCCCGGCGCGCTGCGTCAGTTCAAGCATCCAGGACCAAATCATTCTGCTCCGAGTCGGCTCTGTTCCGCCGACTACCAGTAGTACTGGAACCTCCTTATGTTATGACGCTTTGGAACATGTATTCGGGTAAGGCTTTGCCGAGCGAGAGTTTGGGGAGGTGCAAGTCGAATTCGAATGGACGCGTGCCATTAATCGTGTCATCAACGACGGAGGGTACTGATTCCTCGTGTCTGACAATTACTGTAGCCTTCGAGTACTCGATCATTGAGCCACGAACCGGAAGGATCAAAGCGAAAAAAGAAAAAAAGCAAGCTTACACCATTTGTTTACGCGTTATTTGGCTAAGCCACCGGACTAGGCGCAGTTTCCCATCCATCTCAGAATTCAAGCGCACGAGATCCTAGATTCACGTCTAGGAGGTTTTTTCTCTTAAGGGTACCAAGGAAACTACATACCACAGGTGGGTAATCGGCTGCATGCCGTTTTTAGTCATCACCGCCAACTACTGAACACGTGCGTATAGATAATGCGCGAAACAAGAAACGGTATCTCACTTGCTTGGGCTTACATTGGAAGAATGAAATGACAATACAAGATTGGTTGATTTTTACACTCATGATGATAATGTTACAAATTGATGTTCAGACTATTCAATAATTTACTTGGTCAGATCAAAGACGACACGGCCTGCGACAGTTCCAGCAGTCAGACCATCATACGTACTAGAAATACCTCAGTGTCAGCAGGTATGATGAACGAAAGAAGCGCAGCACATACTCTTTGAGTTCCTTCAAATCCCTGGTAACAAAGTGAACCTTGACCTGTCCACGAGCAGCAATCTCCAGCGCCTCCCGAGCATCCTGTCGGTTTCCGACGTACGAGCCACAAATGCTGATGCTCTTGAACACGGTGAAGAAGATGGACGCGTTCAAGGTAGCAGTCCCGGGGAGACCAACAGCCATGAGCGTAGCTCCAGCGCGGAGGTAGTCCAGCGCTTGAGTGTAACCGCCACTCTATCACTGCCCGTCAGATTCGGACCCACACAAGACGCTAGAAAGAACTCACAGAAGCAGCTGTGACGACGGCCGAGTGCGCTCCGGGGCCACCGGTGGCCTTCTTAACGTCCGCAACAATGTCCTTCGAAGTCTTGAAGTCGATCCAAACCTCAGCGCCGAGGTCCTTGCAGAGCTTCGCCTTGTGATCGCCAGTGTCGATGGCAATGACCCTCAAACCACGAGCACGGGCGTACTGGACAGCAAGATGTCCGAGTCCTCCACCAGCACCGGGGATGACGATCCAGTCGCCCATCTCGGTGCGACTGTACTTGATAGCGCGATAAACAGTGACACCCTGCATGCATGAATAAGTATGCTAAGCCGAACTGGAACGTAATCGGACACACAGCGCAGAGGATCGAGGCCGCGTCGTTACTCGGGAAGCCCTCCGGTATGGGCGTAACGTGGTTAACAAACGAGACCTGCAAGGCGCGCATGAATAGTTGAACGAAGACATCACTCGATGAGAAGGACATACGACGTATTCTGCGAACGTTCCGTCGACGGTGAAGCCGCTAAGCTTGGCCTGCGAACAGTTCTGTTCACGGCCTTTGCGGCAATCCTCGCAGTTGAGACACCTATTAAAATGAGAACACGTAGACGGCTCAAGAAGAGGGGGACATACGAGTCTGCAAGCCACTTGATACCAACGCGGTCGCCAAGCTTGACGGGAGAGCTGTTGGTGTTGTTGCCGATGGCGACGACTATGCCAACACCTTCATGGCCACCGATTAAAGGCGTCATCGCCTGCAGAGGCCAGTCACCGAGCGCGGCGTGGAGATCAGTATGACAGCATCCTGTTGACACGATTCAACGACAGAACATCGGGAAAGGCGCGGAAGACGCGTACCAGACGACTCAATCTTGACCAAGCACTCGCCGGGAGCGAGGTCCTTCTGCTGCCTGACCGGCCAATCGTTCTTGATCTCAATGCTTCCGCCAGCCTTGGGAACGACGGCGACCTTTTGGGTCTTTGGGATGGTAAAGTTGGACATTCTGGATGAGATGGGTGAGTAGATGGGGCGAGAGAAGAGCGGTGGTGATTCGATATTAGGCTATGAGGTAGCCTTTTATAGCCCCAGTTATTCGCGTGCGGAACAGCGTACGGAATTGTGCTTCGCGTCCTACCCCGTGGGGCCCCAGGGGCAGGGCATGTGACGGAGTTTGGTGGCGTAAAAAGATGCTTGTCGGGAGTCTGGACTCCACTGCGGACAGGAGTTCCGTCTGCTCGAGTCCGCAAGTATGCAGGGCAACCTCCAAGGCAACGCTGCTGGTTATTCAGTGTGCGGAATTGCGGATGCGCGCGATATGATGCACGTCGCGATATCCCTATCTATCCGGCGTCAAGTCCCTAAATGTCTGTATAATCATTGCAACCCCGGAGTCCGAAGGAAAAGTCTGATATTTTACACGCGTTGTGACTAACCACGGCTGAGCACTTCAAAACCGAGGGCAGAGAGTAAGGTAGTGTGAATCTGACGAGCACCCGTGACGCCAGCAGACTCGAATCCAAGTGCATTAGAAGAGTGTATCCTAAGAACCGAGTTAGTATCGCGATCGAGGAAAATCGGTTCAACACTTACTTCGTCTCGGAGGTATTCACCAACATCACTAGAAGGCATTATGAGCAGATGAGTACGTCTACATGTCAGCACTTACGCCTGATGGAATACTATGATGGACGTGGGGTCCAATTTTCGGGTATCGATCGTTGACCTTGCGGTCACACCAAAGCCCTTGGAAAGGAAGGCCTCAAAATCACCGGAGCATCTTCGAAGGAGAATAAATAACATACAAGTGGTATATCGCTCATACTGAACACGACGACTCCCTGATGTTCAGGCGTGTCTTCAGTTATTCGGCCGAGGTGCGCCTTCACGACGTGATTTCCATACAAGAACGGCATCTCGCCGTTGGGTTTTATCCAGACCTAATCATCTTCCATTAAGAGACTCATTTGAATAGGAACCTACTCGCCTTGAACTTTGCGTATTGCGCAATATAGTCAAGAGCAGATATATGCAGCTTAAATTTGCCACTTTTGCTGAATTTGCCAAAACAGGTGCCCATGCTGACAAGGTTGGGTCGTGCAACGGATATTCCAAGGCGCATCGAGGATTCAGAGACATAGTACACCCTGTCCTTGTGTAACCTAAAGCAGTATGGTTCGTCGGGTCGGTCGATCAGGTGTATGAGGTTCTTGCCCTGTTAAAGGTAAGGAGATCAGCATCTACCAGTCAAAAAAGCACACACAATGTAATTGGCAAGTTTTGTGAACAGCGTTTTTGATTCTTCTTCGGTAAGTGGGCGCATTTTGAGTGAGGCCCAGCGGCGATGATGGACGTTTAAAAAGAAGTTGAAACCCTAACCCTACAACGGATTTCGTCATTGTATCTCCTTCAACTTGCCTTGTAACTTTGACCTTTGTCAAACACCCTTGGTTTCCTAGTTTCAGCCTCGTTGCAGCACTCCGTAGTCATGTCTGCACCCTCTTTCAGCTCGTTTCCTCCCT
Source organism: Hymenopellis raphanipes (assembly GCA_036872995.1). Taxonomy (NCBI): domain Eukaryota; kingdom Fungi; phylum Basidiomycota; class Agaricomycetes; order Agaricales; family Physalacriaceae; genus Hymenopellis; species Hymenopellis raphanipes. The sequence goes on from JAYMDG010000001.1 coordinate 1,615,308, forward strand.
CATTTTCTTCGTTTCCAGACGATGAACCAGGCCCAAGCAATCGACCTACCCCAGACAACACCTCGACGAGGAAAAGCGACAAGAAACACCGAAAAGATAGAGAGGATAGGCATGGACGTGATAAGAAGAGCAAAAGTGACCGGAAAGAGCGGCATCGCTCTGAACGGACCGTGGACGAGGAAGCGACGCGTTATTTCTTTTCGGACAAACGGGGCGACCAGTACAATCTTCAGTACGGCGGTTTGCACGAAGGAGATGTTCCAAAATACAAGAGCGTTAGTCGTACGTTTACTAGCAGTCTATCCGACTCTTCGCTGACAGCGATCTAGGCGGTCAGAGGGTCCTTGGTGTACCCTCGTTATCAGTGCTGCGTAGAACTGGGCAAATCGTTGAGTTGGGAACCAAGAGGAGACATGTGAGAAGTAAATTCATATCCTAGCGTGTGTTTCAGCTGACCTTATTGTAGATGCCCTCATTAACCGATTCAAAAGCTCGCGCCCTGGTTACAGCACCTGCTACACGTCGCCTGTTGGGTAGATCCGCGGAAGCCGATACAGGCGACGGAGACTTTCTGAGGCTTTCTTCTTCAAAGAAGATGAACTCCAATGAACAGTCGTATCGCTCAATAACCAAGGACCATCCAAATTCAGACAGCGACACTTCATCCTCATCCTCATCCGACCTCTCAGAAGATGACAGTTCTGAAGATGAAGAAGCTATCACTTTAACTTCTCACCAAGAAGCTGTAAAATCTCTCGAACAAGAGCTGACGCGCGACCCGCGCTCAACCTCGAATTGGCTTAAACGTATCAGCCTCGCGCTCTCCGAGATCCCTCTCTCGTCCAAGAATGCCACCAAGTTACGCGCAGAGATGACGCTCTCCGTGGTCAATCGCGCTTTTACTGTCGATCCAATAAATCAATCGAGCATTCCGCTGCGTTTAAAACATCTTAGAGCGGGTCAGGAAATATGGGACAACGATCAACTAGGTGCCGAGTGGAACACAGCGTATAATATGGGAGGAACGCAGATTTGGATGGAGTGGTTGGACTGGAAGATCAAGGCGGATGGTATTGGGCATGCTGTTGAGGCTGCAACGCGCGTCTTGACGTCTCTCGGAGATGATGATGAAAAAGAGGTCACCAAGATTCGTGTATTTTGGCGCGTAGCCACTGCATTCCGTCAGGCAGGTTTGTAACTCTTTTACACCTTTCATTGAGTAACATTAACCGCCCTTGTAGGTTTCGTCGAGCGCGCGAACGCGTTGTTCCAAGCGCAGGCTGAACTGTGAGTATAAATGCAATAAGAGACTTGGCAACTTGTTAACAATATTATCATTTAGGACGTTTGAGGTTCCTCAAGCGCTACATGGGAAACCGCTATCGAAATTGCTAGACGAGCTGGAAGAATTTTGGGATGCAGAAGTCCCGCGCATAGGAGAGCCAGACTCACAAGGTTGGGCGCAGTGGATTGCCTCTGGAAAGAAGGAAGCAGAGCCTAGCGATACGCCGTCTCCTTCTCCTTTACCGACAAATCCAGACCGTTATACGCAATGGGCGCGTCAAGAGTCCTACGCTGATGTGAAGTCCTTCATCCCCTCGAAATCTGTCAATCGACTTGAAGATGCCGAGTGGGATCCATACGCTACAGTCCTATCCTCCGATATACGACCGCTTCTTCTAAACCTACAGACGCCGTTGGCGCGGAGCGTCTTTCGATTGACCTGGTTATCATTCTTGGGGCTACGCATCCCTGGTTTTGAGGAGCATTATTTTGGCGCAAGCGGCGCTACGACTTGTTGGGACGACCGGTGGTGTCACACGCATCTAACGAGCTCTTCCTATCTTGCCGCTCTTTTCCCTCCCAGAAAGACTACTACTATCTTGACAACTGAATCTGCATCTGGCGTGATCATTGGTCGCGAACGGCATTTCGCCAGAGGACCGGTACCTGTCAAGTCCTGGAGCTACGGTGTTTTTGATTATATGGATAATGCTCTTCACGCAGAAGGTCTTTGGGGAAAGGTCGATGTGGAGGGAGTCGATCAGCCTTATGTTCGCCAGATATTCAAGCAGTTAAGGATTGGGGCGAATGATTGGGAATGGGATGTTCTTTCACTCGCTTTTGAGGCGGCGCTCAATGTAAAAAGGTATCTAATTAAATCACTAGTCAATATCTTCGACGTATTGAATTGTTTGTTAGTGCCCTCAAGCTCTCTCGAACATACCTAGCTTCTGCTCGCGACTCCTTACCGCTGTGGGCTGCCCATGCGCGGACGGAACGACGGAGAGGCAAGCTTGACGAAGCTAGGAAGATATATACGACTGTGTTAAGTTCTAATCCTCCAGTTAATCAGTCATGGGTTGGACGGCTCTGGTGGGATTGGGCAGAGACGGAGTGGTTGGCGAAGCAGTCTCAGGCGGCTACTTTGGTGATAATGAAAGCTACAGGGGTGGAAGGTACTTCAGGTGTTGCACTCCTTCGAGGGAAGCGCACGCTGGAGGATTGTTCTCATCAAAGGGACGTGACATGGAAGGACCGCGAGGCGTGGGTCAAGTTGCGCGCTCTACTGGGTTTATTAAACTCGGGCGATATCACGCAGGCGTTATCCGTGTTTGATGCGTACCACACCGACGGGGTCGCTGAGGAGAGCTTGACGGTGGCGACGTTATTGTTCGTCTACAGACACGGCGTTGTGTTAAAGAATGTGATGCCGCCGGCGATATTGAGGGAACGGGCGGCGAGGGCTTTGAAGATGTATCCGAGCAATTCGGTGGTTTTGGAGCTCTTTTTGGAGGGAGAGAAGGGGCAGGGGGTGTGGGGACGTGTTAGGGAGTCGCTTGCTGGGAAAGATGATGTAGAGAAGGATGTTTCAAGGAGGTTGCAGGAGGTGTGGGTGGGGCAGTGGCAGGTGGGGCGGTGGGAGAGCGAGGTGGAGCGCATACGGAGTGGGCTGGCGGCTGCTATACAGAGTGAGAGGTCAGTCATACGCTTCATCTGAGTTTTCGCTTTGGTTGACATGGTTCTATAGGACGAAAGGAAGTGCTACTTTGTGGAGGGTTTATATCGAGTTCGAAATAAGGACTGGTCAATTGGAAAGGGCGAAGAGCTTGTTGTATCGCGCTATCCAAGAATGTCCGATCTCGAAAGGTGACTACCCTACCTTCCTTTTCGCGACCACATCTTGATGTGCTTGTTAGAGCTCTATTTACTGGCCTTCGATCCTCTGCGGTCCAAGTTCTCCCCTCGGCAGCTGCAGGACTTTGTGAACACCATGGCCGAACGGGGTCTTCGCATGCGACAGGAGATTGAAGAGGATGAGGAGATGCGGGCAGTGGACGATGGTGTGGAGGATGGGAATGACTCCGAGATGGAGGAGAGAGCGAAGGAGTTGCGTCGTTTGATGCCTTACTAGGGTGCGAGCATTCACACAAAGCGAATAACTGTACTTATGTGTAAAGTCTATTTTATCGGGAAGTCGCGGTGAGCGGACGCTCTAGGCAAACAAGATTAAACAAGGCCTGAACTGTGGCGAAAGTTCAGTTACGTTTGGAAATCGGGGGGATTCATTGTTGCTTTGCTGCCGCTGCATATAATGCTCTCTGAATCAAGGCACATATGCGTTCACCGTCAATTCAATCGACTCTCAGGCGCGGTACGCGAATTACGGTAGATCAACAATTTCATCAGGCGTGGGAAGTTCAACTTCGGCCATGCGATATAAAGTCTAATTTGTGTTTTCTCACGTCCCCAAACTCTTCCGCCTCCCACCATGGACACCCAACAAGATATGCAGGCCATCGAAGACTGGGACAACTACCAGGGCGCTGATATTTACGACTACCGTCCTCTGACGGCACCTTCGACTGACATCAAGGTTTGATGCAGTCCATCACTGACAGGCGACGTGATACTCACATGTTCGTGTTGGTAGGAGGACATGGAGGCCGCGTTGTTCGAGCCTGAGTCTACCGGCGCGTTTGCGTATTCCAACATCTATACCGACGCGCCGAACCCCTGCCTCAATCTTGACGGCGTCGGGCCCGTTGGCTTGCCGCTGGGTGAGCGCGACGCGCTTGAGATAGCGAGCGTGTCTGTGGTAGGCACGGGGCTAGAGCAAGGTTTATGGACGCTTCCTGGCGATAAGGTGATTGAGAGAGAGTTTTGACGCGTCGGACATGATGTCTTAAGAGTTCTAGGTACACTTTGATAATCCGCAATGGACGGAATGGGTTACCACGGCAGCGGCGTCTGTGAATACGGCGTTGGGTTTGGACGTGCCAACGTATCTTATCCGGGGTCGATTAAGAAGTCTCACTCTGCGAAATGCTTACGCACAGTACGTTGAATCATTCGTCCCAGTGACGCCACCTCTAATTCTAAGCAATTTAGGTCGTTGGGTTACTTTGAACAGTACGTTGTCCCGTTTCATTCTATAATTTAGAATAATAACACGCGTGGCAGGATGCGCTATGGTTCTGGACAATACGGAATTCTCTCTGTGATTCTCCCCTCGCGCCACATCGGCGGCCAAATCCGTATCACGCATCAAGGGGCCACAGAAACATTCAGCATTGCCTGGAACACTGCTACAACCGTCGTCGGCGCGTACACCGGGCTGACCCAGAGCTTCGATCCTATCCAATCCGGCTATGTCTTGCGTCTGTGTTACGAGCTCGACTATCTAGGACCGTCGCCTTCTATTCCACAGCTCCCTACTCAGCTTGGGGGAACTGCGACGCGGCTTCGTCACGTCTTTCGCTCTTGGAGACAAAGACTTCAAGAGCGTTCCGACGACCCAGATAACGAAGACGACAACGACGACGACGCGCCTCCATTCGTGGCCTACCTCTTTGATCATACATACAGCGATGTTCTCCATTTCAATGCCTCAGCTCTGCAAGACCCAGATCGGTTGATGCTGAAGCGGATTGCGCCTTTCGCCAAGGCGTACGGTTTCAATCTCCACCTCGCGCAAGTCACCTACAGCGAGACGGGCGGAGCTTTACTGGATATTGACCCGTTCGACTTTGGCACTTTGTTTGACTACGGTCCTCGTCGCTTTGGTTATGGATATGGGTTTGATGGTTATGATCCTCATTTCGAAGACGCGTACGATGAGTTGGATGCAGATGATGTCGACATGGGCGAGGTTGAGCAAAGAGATCTCGCCTTTCATTCGGTGTCGACGCTGGAGGGAATGCCTATGCAGATCACAGGAAAGGCCATCGAGAGCCTCAACGACGGCCTTGAAGCTGGCACAGAGTATTTCATTAATGGAGATATAACCGATGGTGAGAGGGAATCCGATTTCGAGGGCTACGATCGAAGCGTAGGTTTCAGTTCCATTGTTGATAATTTTCCTTGCTCACGTCTTGGAATAGCACGGTTCCTTGACCTACAGTTAGTCTTAGTCTCCGTCTCTCATTGATGTTCGCTGACCTTCTCATGTAGCTTATAAGCACAGTACCGTCATCATCTCACCCAAGGAGTCAGAGGGCGTCAAGTTCGCACCGGGAGACATTAGCGGCTTCGCTTATGCGCAATTGAAATGCTCTGTCTCTGTGACTCCTTCGACAAAAGAGACGTTGTTCACCTCAGCTCTCCTCCGGTGGCTGAAAGAGAACCGTTCCACTCAAACCTCGGCTGGATCTACGCCACCCGTCGGCATAACAGCAGCGCAGGTAGCGAACGTCTTACGGGATAGTGCCGAACGCTGGAATAATGTCGACTTGTTCCTTCAAGTACTTCAGAACTGTGGTGCAGAACATTGTATCTCCCTTATAGGGATCGACGGCCTACTCTCCGCATATCAAGCCTTCGGCTGGAACATGTTGAAAGACTTGTAAGCTTGGACGTCTTTGCAACTTATCATTGGACTGACCAGCCCGCTCTAGATACGCCGAGGCCCTATCCAAGACAACTTCGAGCTCGTTGCGGAGGCAAGTTGTTGAGCGACTCATGTTAGCGGCGATGGAGCAACATGACTTTGTGGTTGTCGCGTGGTGTCTGGCTCAACGAGAACAACTTTTAGATACGATGCAGACATTTGAAGTGGCGGACATTGAATGGGTGCTCAACCTCGCACAAACTAAAAGCAACCCTGCCCACTATCTACAAACTAGGTAAGCGACGTTGTCTTCATCCCTTCTTCGCGGCTTACATTCTCTCGTAGTATAATCCCTCGGCTTCATACTGCCCAGCCTTACGAGATGACGGTCTGGACGGTGCTGCTGACTCGCCTTGACGACATTGTACGATCCGGATCATCTTCTTGGGACGTCCGACTACTCCCTCAGATTACGAAGAAGTGTTTGGAGGATATCGTGACCGTCATGTCGCCGTACGCAGTCGCAAAGAGGCCGCGAACGTCAAATCCTCCCGGTGGTACTGATACGACCACCATCAACGTCCTGTCTGTGGAACCTATCATGATTCTGCTCGAACTCGGCTCTCGCCTTGGTCTCGTTGAAGTCTGCATGCCCGTTCTACAGAGGATGTGGGCGCAAAGGGATGCACAAAAGGCCGCGGCGGGTGAAAGAGCCGACCTATCGCCGACTTCTTATTACGCTGCTCTCGTGCCCAGGATGAAGACGCTCCTTCAGAACCAGGACAAACCTCTTCTCAAGCAGAATCTTGAACCATTCTTCGAGCAGGCTGTCGAAGAACTTCTCCCGTCTTACTTGACGCATACGGCTACGTTCCAGACGGCCTTGCAGTATTCAAGCCCCCGAGTATTTGAGATTCTAAAGAACATGTGCGTCCTTCTAACTGATTAAATGTATTCTCTCAGCTTATTACTAATTTCTAGCCTTACTGTCGACCATGTGCGAGAGACATTCAAAACACGCACTGCCCTCAAAGAGTTCGCTCTGTTCATATCCGAGAAACTACGGCCCCGGGCTCAAACGCCAGAGGCCGCTGCGAATCTTGAGGACATCCTCAAATGGTGTCTCGCAAGACTGACGCGGTCCTTCGACCCCCGTTCCCTGTTCGTAAACTCATCTGGCTATGGCAAGAGTTGCAACGCAGGAATCGAGTTGCTCAGGCTCTGCTACGCACTCCGACTCCCGGAGTCCAATGTGGACCAGGTCGTAGAGCGATTCTCCGTCCTCCCGCCATCGCCCCTCGAGGCGGACTACATCAAATCTGCATTGCTTCCCTTGCTCAAAGCTCTACCCGACTTCCTCGCGACATATAACACATCTTTGACTGCTGCTCCCTATTCACATTTCGCGGCGCAGGTGATGAAAATGTACGTCGAGCATGTACTTGGCCCAAAGCCCCCCCAAGGAGCGTCTCTTCAGGACCTGAGGGCAGTTGGATGTGGGTGTCCGATATGCAACGTTCATTTGGTTCCGTTCTTGACGGACAATTGTGTGAAGAAACGTCGTATTAGGGAGAATAAGAGTGTACGCACGCATTTGGAGCAACGCCTGGCGCGGACGCTGCGCTGGGGCGTAACGTGGACCACTCATCGAGTTGGGAGTCCGCATACTCTCGAGGTAAGGTTCTTTCAACATATGATATCTGGCAAGTCCTAACAAACTGATATTATATGTTAGGTCGAGAAGCCGCAGAATATGGTTGCCCTTGGGCTGTGGGTGGAGAATCAGAAGAACGGAGAGGATTTGTTAAAGATTTTGGGCGACGGAGAGCAGCAACGGCAGATACTTGGATCTGAGTACCAGTCCGTGATCGGAGCGATTGTCGGGGTAGCAGTGAGGCCTCCGCTCAGCACGATTCAGGTAAACGGTGTCAATCCTGTTAAGCGGCATTCGGATGTCGATGAGGTGGAGGTGGTCAAGAAACCTCGTTTGTCGTAAATTGAAGTTTTCGAAAGCTACGTGTGTATCATCTATCTTGTTATTATCTATCGTATTTTGTTATAGTTTGTGTATCTTGCTAATTATAGTGCCACGAGCGAGAGTTGGATTGACATTAGGGTACAAATTATTTGACTCCGAATGAAAAGAACGATGACTCCGACTAAGGTTAGGGTCGTATATTGGTTGAACATTGCGTGGCAGTTCTACATACAATACATTGGTCATTTTTCTTGTTCGACCCCAAGACCTTTCCTGTGTACTGAGCAAAGTTGAATGTATGTGCCACCGCGGAAGGCATGTACCTTATGTCGTTCATGAACTCCTGTTCAGTAATACACACGACGGTATCTCCCAACAAAACGGGTCCTGAATGAAGAAGTATCCAACGTGCAGAACGGGAAGCACAACCACGATAAACTGCTATGTTTCTGGGCGCAAGGCGCAACTTCGACAGACCGGGAAAACCCGGAAATAATGAGACTGATATCACGTGTCCCACATCTCTCAGAGTTGTCTCAGAGTCAGAGTTCAACAGTCAGTAAGTCTGCCACTTGAAACTTATTAGATAGATTTCTAATGCTGTTTAGTGTCAAGCCACTGTCAGAATTGTGGTCTTTGCTCTTCCTTCGAGCCACACTCATCCCCATTCCATGCTCAGCTCGGAAAATGTATCGCCTTTGATACACCGACACCCCAGCGACGTGCCATCCTAGACTCTGTGCACAATATCGAACAGGACATGACGTCCTGTCGGGAGCGGATTGCACATCTCACGGCGGCCTTGGCCGACGCTGAAAGTCAACTGGCTGCTCTCGAAGAATTACGCAGGTCGCACATCGGACTCTTTCCACCTGTTCACACGCTTCCCGTTGAATTGTTGCTGAAAATCTTCAAGCTCGTCGTCCGTAAGCCGTATCAGTACTCCTCAATTGCTGGCGGACCATGGCGCCTCGGACACGTGTGTCGCCTTTGGAGGCAAATAACATCGGCACCTTCGTCGCTTTGGTCGTTCCCACTCTGTCAGCCGTCGTCTTTTAGCGACTACCTCGGACCAGGCCGTCGCTTCATGCTGGAAACTGTCTTCGAGAGGTCATCACCCTTGTCGTTTGACTATGAACTGGACCACGCTGGGACGGATATTGACCTTCTCAAAAGACATTCCATGCGGTGGCACAATGTCACCCTTTCTGGGTGTGCACAAGACTATTCACAGCTGGGAGAGGTCGGTCAACTGCCGCTCTTGAAGACTATAGTGCTTCACATCACAAATTTGGAGATTACGCAAGGTACCCTTGCACAAATCCTCGATATCTTTCGGTATGCACCTGAGCTACACTCCCTTGTATTACGTGCCTGCCGTTTAAAAGGTCTAACCCAACTATCGTCATCATTTCCCTGGCATCAGCTTACACATCTTGAAAATTCTCTCGGATCCACATTCCTTCTAGACTGCCACCTACTCGTACATTGCGCCCATCTGCAGTCATACATCACCAGCTCTCAGTCCAACCAGGAATCAAGGACATCGGATGTTGTGCTTCATTCGACGCTAAAATCCCTTAATATCGTGGATGTCGGGCTCCTTCTTTATCTTCAGTGCCCATCCTTGATAGAACTCAAAATCCATCCTTTTGTTTCCAACCCATATGACGAGGACAATGATGACGCTGAGGGTTACGTTGCTCTCAAGCCCTTCCTAGCGCAAGCACCACTACTCACTACTATTTATTGTGCTCCACCGTGCTTGAAGAGATCGATCGCATCTCTGATCTCCGCATTCACGTCCGCGTCCATCCACACATTCGAGCTTGGCGTCCACGCGAGCATTGAGGACCTGGGACCGCTTAGCGCTTCCGCTACGCCCTTATTACTCCCACATCTAACTCATTTCAAGTGTACGAGCCGTCTAGGTGGCCCATTCACGGCGCAGTTCTTTCGATCGCTGCTCGACATAATTCAATCCCGTTGGCATGTCGAGAGAAGAGGGGTGACCAAGTTACAAAGCGTCTACTTGTGTTTCGGGGACATGTATACTGCAGAGGAAGAAGATTCACTTCGCGTACTAGTGGATGGTCTTCGCGTGCTCAAAGCAGAGGGACTAGATGTTGGTGTCTTTCGTCGACCGGTATTGATACCATCATCAGGCCATCAGAGGATGGTTTAGAGATGCACGTATAGGGCACAGCGCTGTTAGGTTTACGAATGCTATTGTGGTTTATTACTGTCGCGTTATGTTGAGTCTTGACTGTCATTGTACATTGTCTTCAGCGTAAGGGTGGTGTCGCCTGCGTGAGGATTCTATCTGAACCACAGCTAGCAGAATGAGACGATAAATCCAAAATAAATAAGCGCAACACGGCCGTAGAACTGCTGCATTGTCATTACACTTGAAATTCTTTGGTTATCATCAGCTACTCATTCATACCACGAACATAGATCGCCAGCAATGGAGTCAGATAGCATTTGGTTAAATAGAGTAGGGAGGAACCATTCTTTGCCTCGGGTGCGTCAAAACCTTCTGGGGAAAACCTCTGGAGAGGACAAAACCACCAGAGAGGAAAGCTACCGGGCTCTGGTGAAGTACAGTACACACGAACGGAAAGCAGACTGCCGTGAGGTATGAGAATAGTACACCGCAAGTCGGTGCGCGCAGCGAAGCAAGCCCAACCTGTGGTAAGGTAAGTCAACGAAAAACGGAAAGGATGAGGTTACCAAAAGAACGGTTCAGGCGGCGACAACAAAATATAGATCGTGGGGGGAGTAAAGGTGGAGGGGACGGCGGAGGCGATGGGCTGGAACGGGAGTCGCATGAGAGTGGGCGGCTGGTGTATCTGTCCACGACCAGAAGGGAATTGCCAGAAGGCCTGATGGTACGGTCCGTTCATGTTGGGACTTGTGGGCAGGGAAGACAATGTCGGTATGAAATCTGACCGGGCTACAAGCGAGAAACTAAAACCCACAAAGGCCATCGATGTACTGCGAAGAACTCGGCGAGAGCCCGTGAACGATACTCACTACGAGGCACCGCATACTCAGCTGCTCAGACCCAAGCAGCCCGAGTGGGAGACCGCAAACTGGAGGGGGACCAGGCGTCGGGGATCGTCAACCAAGTCTTAAGCAGACCTCACTAGAAGACGGAGAGCGCCTCAAACGCTACACGGTGCCTGGTATCGGTGAATCTGGGGGCGTTCCACTATCAACATCAACGCCAAAAGTGCTGCTGAAATTAAGCCTCACACACAGTTGCAACCTCCACTAGAAACAGCGAAATGGTTGCACATCATAGGGCGGGAGTGAGCACCGCGAGTATCACTACTGATATTTCAGCCCCAAAGGTAGTCGTAATAGTGAAGAAGCTTACAAGGTATTGGGTCGAATTCCTTATCAAGACAGAAAGCCACAGATACGGCGGCGGCGGGACTACCTGAGTCTCTACGGATACGTTAGCACACAAGGAACCTGGAACACTTACACATCATCGGTCGTATTCCTCATCGAGACAGCACTAAGCCATAGATTATACGGCGGCATCGGGGACTACCCGTGTCTCTGCAGACACTTCAGCACGCAAAAAAACCTGTAAGAGTTGAAGAACTTACTCAACGTCGGTCGTACTCCTCATCGAGACAGCAAGCCATAGACTATACGGCGGCATCGGGGACTACCCGTGTCTCTGCAGATACCTCAACACAGAAGGAACCTGTAAGAGTGGAAGAACTTACTCAGCGTCGGTCGTTCTCCTCCTCGAGACAGCGAGCCATAGATCATACGGCGGCATCGGGGACTACCCGTGTCTCTCAAATCCTATGAAGACAGCCTAAGCCATAGATTATACGACGGCAACGGGGACCACCCGTGTCTCTGCAGACACTTCAACACACAAGAAACCTGTAAAAGTTGAAGAACCTACACATCGTCGGTTTCTCCTCATCGAGACAGCACTAAACCATAGATCATACGGCGGCATCGGGGACTACCCGTGTCTCTTGAATCCTATGAAGACAGCGTGCCATAGACTATACGGCGGCATCGGGGACCACCCGTGTCTCTGCAGACACTTCAACACACAAGAAACCTGTAAAAGTTGAAGAACTTACTCAGCATCGGTCGTTCTCCTCATCGAGACAGCGAGCCATGGATTACACAGCGGCATCGGGGACTACCCGTGTCTCTACAGGTAATTGAGCACGCAAGAAACCTGTAAGAGTTGAAGAACTTACTCAGCGTCGGTCGTTCTCCTCATCGAGACAGCACTAAGCCATAGATCATACGGCGGCATCGGGGACTACCCGTGTCTCTCAGAAATCCTATGAAGACAGCACTAAGTCATAGATTATACGGCGGCAACGGGGACTACCCGTGTCTCTGTAGATATTTAAGCACAGCTGAAGAACTTACACAGCGTCAGTCGTACTCATTAAGACAACACAACGCTCGAGATGAGGTAGTAGTAAAGCACGGAGTCTTGGTCGTGTGAAAACCTAGGTACGAATAACGTAAACTATCTAGTTGTCCTCGCTGACAGCCGAGGGATTGACGATTATCGATTAGATGTGGTTGTCTTTCAATGTGAGCTTCAGTGTTTTATTGTTGTTCGTTTCCTGAGTTTAACACTTTCTAGCTCGACAGCTGTTGTGACCCTCATCAGACGATCAGAGGATGGCTTAGAGATGCACCCATAGGGCACAGTACTGTTAGGCTTGCGAAAGCTATTGTGGTTTGTTACTGTCATGTCAAGTTGACTGTAAACTTTTGCACATTGTCTTCATCCTGAGGGTGCTCCTCACACGATGACTTGAAAATGCGCCACATATCGCAAGTTACGACTACGCCACCTTCTCGAAGTAGGCCGTGAACTTGTCTTTGTCGCCGGTTCGAAAGCGCGTCTACTGCAATGTCGCGTTGAGTCAGCCCTCGCACCACGTGGTCCCAGACTATGTGACCGAACCCTAACCTTAGCCACTGTAAATTTTTATCACCAACCACCATTGGACTAGCAAAGTCGTCGGCATCCACGAATAATGCCAAATGAGCTCAAAATCAGCCTCACCATTAGACCTGGACGCGACGGATAGCGCGGCCCTCATTCTCCCTGAAATTGAACTCGAAATCGGCATTAGAAAGCGTCTTGCGCAGACTATCGAGGACCGCATCGCTTGGGCTCAGATTTTGCGGGAGTCTCTTCAGAATGGTACGCATATATGAGGATTCAAACCTCATGAAACTTATAACATTACTAGGAAAAAGCCATTCCAATCTTGACTTTCAAGATACCGCCTTGACCGCCTTAGCTGCCATCGAAACGCCCTTGGACTTTCTCTACGACCGCACCCCGCTCTCCTCCATCATCCGTGAAACCGGAGATGCTGCCACTCCTACGCCCAAGCCGTCGCGTCCTCCTCCAAAACCCAAGCCAGCCCCAGTTTTTACACGAAAACACGGTAAATTCCTGTACACGCGCTCCGGAGAGCAGCTCTACACGCTCGAATGCCCGTCGTGTCAGAAATCGCAGTTCAGCTCTCTCCAGGGCCTGTACAACCACGCGCGCATCACGCACCAGCTCGTCTGGGGCACGCACGACGAGTGCGTGCGCGCGTGCTCTGTTGTACCGCGCGCCGACGCGCCCGTGGATCTGCAGAACGGGGTGGAGATTGTCGTGAACCTCTTGGGCGTGCGCAGTCTATTTGAGAAAGCGCTGGAGGAGCAGGAAGGGCTGAGTACGACGCTGGGGCTGCACGCGGAGACGCCGGCGTTGGCGGCTGTGTTGGGGAAGGATGTGAAGCGGAGGGAGATTCGTGTGTTTGGTGAGGATGAGGATGTTGACGTTGATACTGTGGTTGCGCCAATGAAGTGGAGGCTTCCAGGCGTTAATAGGCATCATGTTGATCGCCTACGTGGGGTTGAGTTGGAGGAAGAGGATGCGAGAAAGTCTGTTGATCGTTTTGTAGAGGGTTCGTCCTCGGTCGTGTCGAGTATTGGTACCAGTCGATTTTACATATCGGCACGCGTCATTGTCACGGATAGAAATTTATACATTCCCGTCGGTGAGTTCTGATCGTACTCTGCTTTATACACGGCTTAACCGTTCTACTACAGAAAGTCGACCAGAACACGCAGACTACACCCACAAGTGGATGCTCTCCGTTGAGGCTCCTTCATATGTCAGTGTCTGCGATATCATGACTGCTATTACTAACCCTCCATAGAGTCTCGATATCACCACTATCCTCTCCCAAGTCACCGCCACATCCCTCTCTGACCACACCGATTTCGCCCCAGTAATTGCCTCCGAACCTCCCTTTATCGTCATGGGCACCACGCACACACCCTTTCTATGCCGCCTTGAACTCCTCTTCAATCCTGCACGAGGCCAAGGTCAAACCGTCGTGTTGGAACACTGGGTCGACGTGGGTTGCCTATGTCCCTCACGCCGTGAAGAGTATGCTGATATCATCGTAGTTGGACTTGACAAAGGCCAAATACCCCCAGAAGCGGGAAGAGCAGGTCGTGGATGTCGAGCTACACAAGGAGACGATTATTGGGCCGCCCAAGAAAGGATTTACGCCTATGAATACGCTAAGTCATTGGAAATTTGACCTCGACGCGAGCCCGGTTACACCGCCTGTTGGTGAAACTCCAGCCGAGTATTCAATTGTTCTTCGACAGCTATTGCCGCAGCACCCTCTCACTTCAGCTGGTCTGTGCCCTGCATTCGTATTTCTTGATGTACAGATTGATTGACAAATTGATAGCATCAGGTCGAGAGCTACCTTACATGCTAGTCGCCTCTCCGAAGCGATTCCAAGCGCTGATTCCAGGTCGTCAGAAAGCCATCGAGGTAAGAATCTCATCTTCCAGGCTTACATTAATTACTCACTCACACTCGCAGTGGGGCCGTGCGCGCGCTATCCGCGACGCATACACAGAGGTGGCGCGCGATCCTAATCGAGTCGGCGTCTTACCCAGCTTGTCAACCGCAGATGTCCTTCGCTGGCTCAAAACTAATACGGAGGGTCCTCCTCGCGCTACTGCTAGGATAATGCCACCGCCTCAGGAAGCCACTGATAGCAAATGGTGTCTTAAATGCGGACTAGCGTTCGATGCGCATCCACCAGGTGACATGGAAACGGGCTGTTCTATCATTCCTCGCGAACGACAGTGGCCTGCGATGCCCATCATCGACGTGGACCGCCTACTGTCTGCTCCGCCACGTCCACTGTCATCTCAGCATGTGGCGTTTAGGCCATCGCCCGTGGTTTGGGACGATGCCACTGTGGTTGGGGCATCGAATCCAAGGCTCCTTTTAGCGGTGAAAGATGTCATCGAGGGTCTTGGTCTCAAGAGTTTCCGGTCGTCGTCCGATAGCATATTCCCGCTCGACGTCTTGGGACCTGATGTGAACAAGACGCTAGCGCCGTACGGCGTCCTAACACTCGCTGTTGGACAGCTCATCAGGAGGCTCACGAGTGGAGGTCTGAATAATGTAGGAGGCAAGGTGTTGACTCCGACACATATCGTGCAAGGTCTAGTTGACGGGAAGTCAAGGGATCGCGTAGGCGAGGCGATGCTTTATATGCTGGCGCGGATGGGGAGGAAGCGAGATCGGATAACCTGATAACTGTGATGCAAAGCAATGCTCAGCAGAATCTTCTTACAATCAAAGCCGGCATGCACCATGCGAGCTTGCACCGCCGTGACGGATGTCGCCGTGCTGTCAACAATACTCAGATGCTGTTCCCTTCCAAAGTACGATTCTAGGATATTCGACTTTTCTCCGCTCTATTGGGTGATCCAAATGTCTACATTTCACGGACTTGGATATGACGATGTAGTCGATGCAAGAAATACGTGAAATCTTGATTGGTGCATTGGCGCGACGAATAAATTTTGCGACGGATCAGGCGTATTACGGGATGACATGTACACTACTGGGAAACAATGCCATTACTCTTCAGGTGAGCGTTATAACACTTGAAAGGATTTCTGGGACTGCTGCGTTGGTTTCCATCCTTAGCGCCATAATTCTAGTTTCGCCCTGGCACCATCTCAAACGATTCTGCTTCCGCCTACTGATACATTATGGCGATTGGTTGAATCCGGATGGGATCTCGTAAGTTCAACAGTAGATAGGAGCATTCTTCTTGCCTTGGAAGACATGCAGGACCCAGAGTAACTATACGCAGAACAGAAATAGCGCTATGAGCACTGCTGTTGAAAAGCTGTGGGTAGCCTTCTTTGCCGGGGGGATAGGCCAGAGATAGCTGTAGCCAGTTGTAGTGCGTCCTCTAAATTCTAATGGCCTCTCATAGCTCGTTGGCCTCCAAGGAACTTCTGACTGAAGAACTCTCTTGAAAGATGTAGCTTGAATTTCCAGAGAGCTTCACGCAAATAAAATCGTGGACGACTTATCGTAATGGTGGCTGAATGTCACGATGGACCAGTGATGAACGCACGATGTATCAATTGACATTGATCACGACCTCGGACACAGCAGCCAGCTATTCTCGGATCCGGGGTCCATTCTTGTACCAAGTGTAGCACGCCGAGGAACGATATGCGCGTCGGCCCCCAGCGGTAAGTGAGACTGGGAGATATATTCGAATCGTCTGCTTTAACTGTAGGCCTACCTACAAGGGAACACGCGAATATGCAACTATGCACATCCTTCGGATGCCATCGACATCCATGCGTCATCTGAGCGTACAGGAATGGTGAGCACTGCCTGCAGAAGCCTGTCTCTAGGTACTGGAGAGAGGCCGGCGGACAGTCGCGCACGGAATCGCGTCAGTGGCGTGAAAGCAAGGATGAATTGTTGTGACCAAGTACAAGATGGAACGGCGCTGGCGGAGGCCTATGCCACACACGGCCAAACAACTGCCCCGCTCTGCCTCCACGACGTCCCGACTCCCGAAGGACGTCGTGCTGCCGGACCCCGGTGACCCTACTGCAGTACTAAGCCAATGAGTTGGGAACCACGGACCACATTTTCACTCTCTTCACAGCATCTTATCTGGTGCCACACTGCTTTATGGTAATTTAAATCAGGGCAATTCTGGTGCTTGCAGGCGACCTTACAGCAGTAACGTACTACATTCCGCCTGCCAATCATGCATCAGGACCGAAGCCCGGTCACACAGCATTTCAACAGACCTTGAGTTGGTGCTGTATCCTCCACTACATGCCCTCTCACCATGTTCGACCAACGAGCTCATATCGTATACCGACGCCAGCTTCTGTGTTCTGGACATGGTTACCCTTTTTGGGTACCAGAGCCAGACCAATCTCTTCCGCTCGAGTACCGGAATCGTGGGATACGCATCGGAGACGTCGGACTGATAACTGAGGATGACTTTCTTTACAACATCCACTACTCAGCCGATCACCCAATCAACAGCGGACATGTTCCACCCAACTTTCATCCAGTTCCACTTATTCACGAAGACTGGCCGATCCGGGAAACTCCTCATATGCATGAGCCAAAGTCCGCCATAACCAGCGCTCAGGTATCAAAACGAGCATTGGCGATTGAAGCCTCTGCCGAATTGCCGTCAGTTCTCTTTGCATTCTTCTATCCATTTTACCTCGAGCCTAATATCCTCCAATAGTTCCTTGGCAGGTGGGGGTTTTGGCTTCGAGTTCTCCGCCATAAAAGCCGAAGCTGCTATTCTCATGCTCCCTGAAGGTGCAACCCGTTACGCAGCCAAGAGCCGGGCAATATATTCGAAATATGCAATGGAGAACGGAATCTTGCTCTATCAGTACGTGAACGGTACGCTTGGACGCGAGGCGTCAAACGGATCGCTGTACATTATTACTGGATGCGATAAATGCCGCTCCTGGGCAACAGCTGCTGTTGCTCAACCCGAAGACAAACAGGAAGTCTCTTTAAAGATCGTTGCCGGAGGATTGGCCCAAGGAACGGTAGCTATACACACTTCGAGCACTTTAGATTTCGGAGTTGAGACACGCTCCTACCCGCCGTCTCAAGGTTTTCCCACTTCTGCTGAAGAAAACCAGTGCATCTTCGCCCGCGGGATCGTGATAACCGCTCGGGAAAATCGTCTCACGAGTAAACTCCTTGGTTCCGTGCAACTCTCGTATATTTCAGGGTCTCCCAAAGACCGTGACTGGCGTCCATCTCCGCCGGGTGGTCGGGCACCTTTTTCTTCATCGTCTTCTTCAGCGTTTCCACCCTCATCATCATCATCCTACGGTCATTCCAGATCTACTTTCCTTGAGCCACCTGTTGACTACAGCGCGGACGATTCCGAACCGAGATTGGGTGACAGCCTCGAGCTCGTAGCTTGTGTCGAAAACTTTCCTAGCTACCCAACGGCGGTAGGTTTCCCCTCATTATTCTCCATTGCATGCTAACTACGTGTATAAAGGTCCTAAACCCGGCAGTACACATAGCTGAACACATCCTTTCTATGGTCAGTTGTAAGCCTGCATGGTTTGGGCGATTCTAACTTGTGGCGTAGCATCCTTCCGTGGACGTTGTTATTATCGAAGATGAAACCTGGATGGACGCCTTGCGAGCTGACAATGAGAAATCAGTTGATTTTGCCCAACTGCTTCGAAAAGTTTTGGAGAACAATTCAGTTGAGGACACTGAGGGTTGGATATGTTTTACCTGTTGGTGGCTCATGCTCACTCATTGCAGGTATTGTTGTACTACGTCAGCTTGATGCCCAAGAGCATGTAGACCATTCGCAGATGGAAACCCTTACTTTGACACCGGTTTTACAGTCTGAGGGTGGCCTTACTAGCTACCGCCAGAAGCTCGTTGATAACCAGTACTCTCCAACTACTTCGCTCCCCGACAAGACGATTACCTCTGGAAGTGGCCAGTACTCCAACCAAGTGTCCCGGTCTAGATTTGCCGACCACCTCTATGTCCCTGAGCCGGAGCAACCTACTTTGCAGAATCATGTCCGGAATCCGCTGAGCACTACGTCTCATCACATTCATATGTCTGATTCATCGTTTGGATTCTCCACCTCTGCCGGATCTCTACTCCCGAAGGACACCCGTGATTTAGAGGACACCCATGTAGAAAGCATGGTCGCAACTCACATCAGTGGTGCCCCCATTCCTTTCCAGACATCTTTCTCCCAGTCCGCTCCTGGGCCCTCTACCCCACAATCTTACTATCCCACTTTATACCAACGTAATGCCTCTCTTCCGCCGCAATTAAAACGTCCACTCACGGATACTGCCACAGATGAAGATGAGGAGCTTGCGCTTGATAGTAAAGAAGTCGTCAAAGTCAAATCGTAAGATACCCTAAACCTTTAGCACGTTTATGACTGATTTTCGATAGGCGGGCTTGTCAGCGATGCAAGAACTTGAAAGTCAAGTGTGAGTTCAAGACTGACACTGATTCTTGCAAACGTTGCATGAATGGTGGCCACGAATGTCTGATCCCTGGAAAGAAGAAGCGGCGCACACTTCCGTACGAGACTTCTTTCTTGATCGTGCATCCATATACTGACTCAAGCCCAGTAAACGTGAACACCTTTTGAACGAGATTCGGGAGCAGGCCGAGCGTATACGGGAGCTCACGGGTCAATTGGAAGATGCGAACAAGAAGCGCCGGCAATCAGGCGTCATGTCTGATATATCCTCTCAAGGCTACGCGCCATCACTGTTCAGCGCCCTGTCCCCCAGCCCAACCTTGTACGAAAGTTTGGACGGTATGAATACCAATCTCGACTCCGAAACCAATAAAAATATCACTGCATGGATATCGAAGGCCAAAGAGAGTTTTGCAGAATTTGACGGTTTTCTCAGCGGCGAAGCTGGTGCACCTCGGAGTTACTTTGTACATCCGGAGGATTTTCCAATTGAAGAGGATGTCGACGATGAGTTCACGGCTGTGGCTTCAGACGGCGAGGACGTGAGTGGGGATCTCATGCAAAAGTCACAAGAGTCATCCATAGTTCGTCGATCATCCCGCTCTAGTGTTGGAAGCAACTTGACTCGAGGAAGCGCCGAAGATAGAAATCAGGAGGCCGCAAAGACGTCGTCGACGGCCCCCAACGAAGCCGTACCACTTGGCTTAATGGCCAATCTCAGTATCAGAAAGACCAGGCAGAGCGGCGCCAGCGCGGAAGTCGAAGACGTCGGTGTCGCCAATGACGGTTTCTTCAGTAAGTCCGTTGGTTTGGTTGTTCTCTCTTATATCGATTCCTTTCACAGGTCCGGGTCCCGGGCCCACTGGTGCCTATGAGATGCCTGGCATCCTGGCTCGTGGTCTTATATCCGTATCCGAAGCTGAGGAGCTGTTCAGCATGTATGTACTTTCCATCGGTCCTCGTATTGCGCCGTGCTGACATGACACGGACAGTTACTTCGACCGCATGAATCTCTCACTGTCGCTGTGTGACCCTGTCTTATATACAGCGCAGAGGACCTGTTTCCGCAGCCCTTTTATGTTTACCGTTAGTAAGTTAATTTACTTGACAAATCGAGCGAGAGCATGACGGATTTTCTAGTATGCGCAATCGCTTCAAGATACTATACAGCGCGACCGGCTCTTTACGACCAGATAATTGTCGACGCCCAAACGGCCGCGGGAGCAGCTCTCATTAGCGGCGCAAGAAATGTGGAAATGTGCATTGGATTTATCCTTCTGAGCCTATATCCCATACCGGCTCCTCGCAGTTGGGAAGACAACCGCGGCTGGTTGTATCTTGGAATGGCGATTCGGTATCATTGGAACATCTACCGTCAACGCGTGTGTTCTCACTATTCCTTTAGAACTGCCATGGACATCAATTTACACCTCCCAAACGCGGTGAAGCCTCTCACTGAATTCCATCAGCGTGAAATCCTCAATCGAACTCGCGTGTGGCTCAATTGCTTTAACCTCGACCGCTCCACCGGATCTCAATACGGCAAACTTCCTATAATTAACAACATGGACTACACAGCGAATCATTCCGAAGACTGGTGGCACGTTTCCCCGTATAATATGAAAAATTTCGACATTCACATTAGTTGCTATAACGCGGAGCTACGAGTAATGGCACGATTCATTTCCAGGATTTACAGCGATTCGAAACATCCTACAGGGCTCAACAAGGTCGAACAACTACCTTTTTGAGACGTGTATAGGTGCTCATTCATCACAGGACATAGACTTTGCTGGAATCGCCACGGAAACTGACGAAGAGCTGAAGTGTCTTAAAGCCAAATGGATGGCAATCCTAGATCAGACCGATATGACGGATCCGCAGAACCGCTTTCGGACTGGGTTGCTGAAGCTAGCGTTTGGCTATGACCGACTCGTCTCGTTGTCGTTTGGCTTCCAGCACGCCTTTGGTAAGAATCATGACAACGAAAACCCCTTCTTACAACGTGTAAGCATATGATTCGTTCATGGGGCTGGCCTCAATGATGTTAATACATCCTACAGTGCTTGGCGGCTGCCTATGATGTTCACGACGTGATTCTCAACGATGTCGGGCGACCAGAGCAAAGTTCGCCTCGTGTTTTTCATCAAAACAGTTTCTGATCTCTCCGATAGGAATATATCTCCGTCATGGGCCAGAAGCACCAATGGTCTTTGTTACCTTTGCTTCGACATTCTTGATCAAGGTTCGTTGAATAAGTTGCTCCGCGAATCTCTCTTATCGATCTATTCCCAGCTTCTCCAGCCCAAATACGCGACGTACATTGATGCCAACCAGCGTTCATATATCCAACAGCTGGTTCAGCGGGTCATTGACCTATTTGGCTCTCCCGAAGTAGCTGTTGACGAACGACAGGGGCCTAAAGCGTATTCGCGCTTTCTCAAAAGTCTTCTGGACATGGCGTTGTCCGAAAAGGTTCGACAAACATCTCTTCCGAAGATTCGGCGCACGAAATCGGCCGAGTCCTTGAACGCGACGGTCCACAGTACTCCTTCATCCGCGTACACCTCTCCGATGACTATGCCAATTGCATCTTCATCTCTAGATGTATCAATGAGTTACGGGCTTGCTCCACCATTGAGGAGCACATCCCTCGATGCATCTTACGAGAACCCCTCCTTGGACAACTTCCCTAGTCCAGATCCTGAATATTTCTGTCCTCCTCTTCCTTTCAACGACGATATCTTGAACAATATGCAGTCGTTAGCCGGCCCCAATTCCGGGGCTTTACCCGGATTCGACTGGATGACCAATTATCGCACGCCAAGTTCCTCATAAAGCCTGAACGAATGTATAATTTCTCCATAGACCTGCTGTTGTATCTGTACTTACTGTATCGATATTGAGCGTTGAACGTTGAACGTTTGAACAGGCCTGTATGTACAAGCTGATTCCCAGTGAAAAGTCAGTATCGCAGCGAGGCATATCGAGTCTGGTGAGTGCCAAGCAAGCAAGACTGTGGGATTTCGATTGCTGGCTCGCTTCCTCGAGGTGTGCCAGTTTAATGTCACTTGGCCTCAAGTAGTAATAGCAGTACTACAGCCTTGGTCCCTTCAGGGACTGGCTACTTATGGTACAGGGGAGGAATAACTACAAACAATGCAGAAATAGATACCGCCTAGTCTGTTGATGAATCCAGCAGTCACATCGTCTCTGCTGTCACTTCACAAGGTAGTAAAGACAAAACGTTCCAATGGTATGGAACACCCAGTGTGCGACCACTGCAGTGATTTCAACCAATACAGTACGGCGCCGTCAGTAAAAGTTGTGTTCGATGAATTCCTCTTGGATGTGGACTGTTTCGGGATCCGCGCAACATTGAAGCAGCATGTGCTCCGGTGTCTCCAGGTAAGCATATTCGACATTGTTGCAGGAAAAGTGGTGCCTTGGCAATTGACACCTTCGCAGATAATGTCGAAGAGTCGTTGAGACGTGAACGGACGGCCCGTCTTCCTGTGGCTCCAATCGCCCGTGGAGAAGGTACAGCATGGCCTTATTGAAGGGGCCGAAAACCTGACAGGGAGAGATAACACCTCGCCAACGGTAACAAAGCCGAGAGCAGGAGAGACAACGATAACTGTCACGATTGAAGGAATAAGGGTCATGAGCAAACAAGGTGATGCTCAAATCGGAGGAGGAGCCTGGTTCGAAAGAGGGAGCGAAAACAACGCAGCAGTAAGAGCCCCGCCGGATAGCAAGAATGTGGAAGGGGGGAGAATAGAGGCACTAATAAACGCAGTCAGAAAAGTCGATGCTGGGACGGATCTACAGATACGAACCAGCAGTTCCCTGATAAAAACTCTGACCGTCCGCCTCAGAATGCTAGAGAAGGAAGAGCTGGTGAAAATTGCCAACCAAAGAAGACTGAGAGACCTAGTTACCTTGCTGCGATCGAGGAAGGCAAAGACCACCTTCATAAACCTCGAGACACCTGAAGGGAGAGCAGCGAAAGAAGAGGCGAGATCGCTGGCACGCGAAGGGGCGATGAAGGAAGTAGTCGAGGATGAAGGAGAACCACCAAAAGAGAACACCGTCAGAGGGATAAGTCTAGCGACGCTGACACAGGCGACTGCATACAAAGTGATCAGAGACTGGAAGGAGAAGTCAAGAACCCACGGAGCAGCGAACAGGCGAGGCCATAACACACAAATGGCCATAGTGAAATGGGGAGTAAAAGACCTGAATGGCGAATTCCCTAGTAAGACGGAGATATGGAAAGCAATGGGGGATAGAGGACTCGTAGTGTTAGGGGAATTAGGTCTTGGAGAGAATGACACCGGTAATTTACACAGGTCAATGAAATAGTCCAGATTTACAGGTGTAAATGACGGGAGATTAACAGAAGCGGTCCGGGGCTGCATACGCGTCATTTCGGCGTCATTTTTGGTTTCGTCGAGTGCCACTTGAGCGCGAACGTCCTCTTGGTGCTGATCGTGGATGGCAGCCTCTCTCGCAGGTACTTAAACCCCATGTTCCCATGTCATCCGGGGGCGGTAACGTTTCTTGAACTCGCTGAACGCAGTGTTGGGCGCGTTTCCTGCAGCAGATGCCCTCAAGACTGTAGCGAGATGCCTTGCTAGGTACTGGAACTTGACTGGAACGCAAAAAAAGGAAGAGAGAATGCCACCAAATAGCCCATCTGCGTACCGTCTGATTTACTCTAATTTACATGGCGATTTCTGCTTGCCTGTAAATTACATGAGAATTACCATGCTAATCTGCCAAGGTAATTTACCTGCACCTAATTCCCCTAACACTATAGAGGAGTGACAAGATCAAGGAGAGTCTACATATGGAGGACAATACAGAATGCATATGGAATAGGAAAGTGGTGGAACCACACGAACACCCCCTGGAGAGGAGACTGCCCGCAATGCCAGGTAGAAGAATCGATGGAGCATATTCTCATGGAATGTAACATCCCGGGGCAACAGGTTGTCTGGGACGAAGCCAAAAGATTATTTGAGAAGACGGGGAGAGTTTGGCCGGAGATGACATACGGAATGGTCCTAGCAGCTATCCTAGAACGGCTAAGAGGTCGAAATGGGAAAAAGGACGAAGGAGCAAGCCGGCTGTTCATGATACTGGTGACAGAATCAATGGACCTGATCTGGAAGCTGCACAACCAGCGGAGGATCCAGGGGGGTATGATGAATCCAAATATTTGGCCAGCAAATGAAGAAATAAGGATGAAATGGCTCTATAAGATAGGGCAGAGGCTGGAGCTTGACAGAGTCATGACGAACGAAAGAAGATACGGAAAGCAGGCGATCAAACCCGGAGTCGTACTGGCCACATGGGCAGGGACGATTTGCAAGGACGAGCAAAATGTTCAGGCTTGGTTCAGGCAGACTGGGTAAAAAACTTGGGGGTTTTAGTGGGTATTGGATAGGCGCAACCTGCACCATCTAGAGTCCCACACTGGCCACAACAGGCCGTGCAGAAATGCATTTCCTCCTTTGAACACTTAACACCTTCGGTCATTCGCACTAACTACGACAGATTCTACATATAATAGAGGTGCAAACCCTCACAGACACAGCGGGCTGACGGGGCTAACCAAGTTAGTTGCCAGAAGCTACTCAAACGCTCCACAACAAAAAAAGGGGGGCCGAAAACCATGATGGAGGACCGGCCAGCACTGAGCCCCAAGTACTTCGCTCGCCACCAATGAGACAACGAGTACTGTATGTGAGTGTATGGATGCAACGTAACGCATAACGAAGAGGTTGTTGCATAACGTTTACAGCTGAACCGTCAACGGAATTGAACATAGCCTCCGTCCCATCCATCTTAACCCAGCCTGTGTGTTGTTCGGCGTGACGAATTGTACAGGATAGTCGGGAACCATATGGCCTTCTTCCTGATCGGGGTAACCGCGAAGGGCAGGAAAGTTGAATTCGATGTCGTGGAGTCGGTTGTGGATCTTTAGCCATTCAAAGGCAGCTAGGATCTTTCCATCACAAGAAGTGGGGTAGACTTGATAGTTTCTTCAGATGCCTCGTGAGATATCTACGAGCCGCTCACAGATCCTAGAGGCATTTTTCAGTGGGGCTGATTATGTTGACCAAGTGCTCTGACGCAGTTTACGGCTTGGATCTCTGTGCACGCATACATTGATGCTGCTTGCCATAATGGAGGTATTGAAAGGGAAACCGCATTTAGATTAGTCTCTTCTCTGCCCTCGTCTGCTCAAAGACCGCGATTTCTTGCTAAGGAGTAAAAAACCAAAAAGAAATCCCTAGTCACTCCTCGGACCCTCGAGAGACACTTCGATAGCTGGACCTGCTGTGCGTTTGACGACTTTCTTACTCTTCGGCTTTGGAGTCTGAGCGCTGGGACACAACCCTGCCGTGCTCAACATGCATTCGTCGCATTTCGGTCGCACGGGAAGACATATCATCTACGTCGTGGCATCAATCCATCTGTTAAGTACAAAGTATGAACGCTACCTGTCCAAAGCCGACTAGCATATGGTTTATATCCGGGTGGAGCTCAGTCGGGAGCCACGACTGGAGATTGAGGCGTGTCTCTTCTGGCGTCTTTGTCGGCGGCTTGTGCCACCCCAGTCGATTCGTTATGCGGTGAACGTGCACGTCTACGCCAATGCCATGGTTTCTAAATTGTGAAGGTAAATATAAATACGGCGTTGAGAGTGAAGTAAGGCGATACGTGCAAATTCCACGCAATCTGGAGTGCCAGAAACGCCATCTTGGGTCCCACACCAGGGAGAGAGCATAGTTCGTCCACAGTCTTTGGCACGTCCGAGTCGAACTCGTCTTTTAGCTTTTGTGCGGCCTGTTTGATGTACCTACAATAAGTAGTCAATATCATACCATACATCCAAATTCTAAGAACGGTTCGTACACCGTCTTGCGCCTCCAAAACCCCACCTTGGCTATCGCCTCCGAGATCACAGAGTCCTCCGCGTTGATGATCGCATCCACGGACAACGCGCCGCCCACTGCCTCGCGCAGGCGCGACACGGCCGCGTCGGTGACTTCGTCTTTCGTTTGGGAGGACAGCATGAGGGAGACGAGGGTGGCGAAGCGTCTATTCTAGAATAGTCACACCTTGTCAGCACTGGGAAATCAGTGGGCGTGAGGTAGCACCTTTGGAATGGATTCCCTCATCTGCGCTTGATCACACCCCATGGTATCGACGGGCGCGACAAACGTAGAGCGCATCTCCTTGATAGCGGCATATGTCTCTCGCCATCGGTCCGGTGGCGGGTGCGGTGTGGCGAGCGACTGCGGTATGGGTTTTGGTTTCTTCGGGGATGAGGATTTTGGTCGTTTAGGCTGAGGCTTCTCGTTGTCGGAAGACGAGTCCTCTATTTTCGGCCGTTTACTAGGCCTCGGTTCCACGTCAGACTCTTGCTTTATTTGCACCAGCGTAACGGAAGCGTTGAATGGGCTGACAGTCTCTACGAGGCGCGTAGAACGGCGTAACATCAGGACAAGAAGTGATCGGGGATTCGGGCCGCATCCCGTCAGCTTTTTCTTCGACCTCCACCACGACATCGGACATGGAATCCTCAGAATCAATACCCGTACCCATAATCCCTCTAGCGAGCTCATCCAACGGCCGCGTCTCTTCAAAATCATGGAAGCCCTTGAAATCCGCTACAGTGTCCGTCTTTGCTCTCTCTCTCTTCCAGTCCGCCACATACTAAGTTAATAATAATAATGTGTAGACGAAGCCACCAATCCGCAGGCCGCAAATCGAAAAGCTGGGAGGACAGGATGGAAAAGACGAAAAAGGCCTTGTCGATTAAGAAGCTAGAGGTCGAGTTGAAGGAGGAGAAGAAAGCTGACGTGATGCGGTATGTGTGGATAGTGCTGTATTGACTTTTTTTTGAATGGTACTGATGAGATGCAGGCGGAAGGAGGTTACCATGGAGCGCAAGAAGGCTGCGGAGGAGCGTCAGAGGTTGGAGGAGGATAAAGCCAAGGTGAGCAGTCATTTAGATCGTGGATCTTGGGGCTTATGTCGTTCTAGATGGGCGCTAGAAAGGCTGCTAGACTGAGGCGGAAAGCGGGCAGGAGCAAGAAAGTAAATGGATAATAGCTTCTTGACTCGTCAGCCTTATTTCACTAGGATTCACCACACATGGTTCGACGCAAACGCTAGCCTTTTGTTACGCGATTATGCCAATAGATGCGTCAAATATTTGAGTACGGGGCTCAGCACTGAGGCCCGCACGCAAACGATATACGGATTTCAAGATTAGATACAGCATAAATCATCGACAAATGCCCCTTCAAAAAAGATATTCCCTCACGACGTCCTACGCTTCTTGGCTGCCCCACCAACACCGACATCCGAAGGACGTTTCTTCGCCCCACTAGCTTGCAGCGCAGTCGTCCCCGCCATGGTGCTGATTACCCACTCATAATCTGCACCCAATATCTCTCTCTGTTTTCCTTCGTCACCCATAGCCTTCAATAGTTCCCTCGCCTCGGTCTGCGCAGTGACCCACTTCGCCAAATCACACACGCTCTGCGGTTTCTCCATCTTCACAAGCCAGTAGTCAATAAACACACGAAAAGAATCAGAAAAAGCTCGTACCGCCAATGTATGCGGACTCCCGTCCTTGATTGTACGCCACTTGAACCCCCATGCCCTCATTTTCTCGAGATGCTTTTCTAAGTGTGTCCTGACACTCTGTTTCTCCCTGACATTTGCTCTCGTGTAGTTCCCTGTCAAGAACGGGACCAAGTGTTCCTTGCATGTAACACAATATGACACGCATGGGATCGCATTCAGCTTGTCAAGCGGGACCACCTCCTCTGGCCTCGCGCCAACCGTGTCGCGCACATACATCGTTGTAACCGAAGCGGCTAGTTTCGCGTAAGGGCCGTCAAACGGCAGCTTCTGCTCCTCCAAAAAGGTAGGAAGGTGCTTAACCACCGGCGCCAGATTGGATGCCACATATTCCGCAGCGTATTTCTCGGGCAGCCGGAGGAAATTTTCAATGACCTTTGTGATGTAAGACGGCATCTGCAAGGTATAGCACATCTTGAAAAGCGCGATGGCATCTCTAGAAGTGTTGAGGTAAGATCCCATATCAAAGCCGGTGATCAGCTGTTCGAGACAAAGCTTGAGCAGGGCGTCGAGATTCACAATCAACTTTGGCGTCGTAGCTTTCGGGCGTAGGCTGGCGACCATTACAGTAAAGTCGGTGAGTTTTGGTCGGTTCTTCCCCAATTGCTTGACGCGATCCTCAGTATAGCTATACAGGTCGGTCAGGGGTTGAATAGACAGCACGAAGAAATAGACTTACAAAGCTGTGAGAATGGCAATACCATCGTCTGAAAGACGCAAAGCAACCGAACAACCTTCAGAGTGGGAAACGTAGACGGACAACAGGACGTCTGCTGCTTGCTTGAAGAAGGGCTGCAAGCACCTCTGGACATCTGATTTATCGCGGACGAGCGACTCGAATTTGACCACAAGAGCGGAATAGTGGCGTGCCGGTTCGCGTCGTTTCTCTCTTTCATCCCAAAAGCGCTGCAAAACAGGCATGCATGCTTGAACAGCCCCCAGTCGAATCCCAAGCTCGAAAAGTGATATGACGACGTCAACATCAACAATATCCGGCGTGGAGTATCCACATCGACCGTATGGGAGTTCTGGATCTTTGAACTCGTAGATCTTCATGTTGCTCGCAAGATTGCTCAAGCAGCTCTTGATCAAGTCCGAATGCTCTGCTACTTTCCAACCAGAGGATTTGAACTGGGACTGGGAAAGGTCGTGTAAGCGCGTGACGAAAGCGCTCCAGAAGCCAAAGTTGGACGGTCGGGCAGTCTGAAGTCGCGGAATAAGACTATCAACATATGCTGT
This sequence comes from Hymenopellis raphanipes, assembly GCA_036872995.1. Classification (NCBI taxonomy): domain Eukaryota; kingdom Fungi; phylum Basidiomycota; class Agaricomycetes; order Agaricales; family Physalacriaceae; genus Hymenopellis; species Hymenopellis raphanipes. Next base: position 1,644,400 of record JAYMDG010000001.1, read on the forward strand.
TTCAGCCAGGTAAGCTATTGGGATCAAGAGAGTACTCACGAGCTGCGTAGATAATGTGTACCGTCGGGCATAGACTTGACGAGAGGCATAAGCCAATCGAGTTCGTTCACTTCGACTTTCTGCACTCCATCGAGGATAGGTTTGCTCTGAGTCTGACACCAGGAGATGACAGCCGAATCGTGTCGCTCGGTGGCAGCCGTGAGTAAGCGCCCAAGAAGCTGACCGCGAAGACTGTTCGATGGCGTTTTCGTCAATCCCTCGGTGTAACTGATATGAGGAGTCAATAACCGGATGTAGGCGCAAAAAACGGAAAGCTCACATGTCCCGGAGTTTAATCCATGGGAACTTTTGGTATGCAGACACCAGACCCTCAATTCCGACAAAAGAGATTATCCTTTCTACGCGATCCTTTAGGATTGACACCAAGTAGCCTGCGTCATTCCAGCGCAGAGCGCATTGGCTAAGGGCCTCGCCTATTTGCGGCAATGCCTTCTCGAGCTTCTCCAGCATTTGTTTCGATGAAGCAACCTTGCTAGGGTCTTTCTCAGACGAAAGTCTGGCATGCTGCCTAAGAAGTGCTTCGAGGTTTGGGACCAATCGTTTCTCTTGCGCGGTGCGCGTCTTGGAAACGGATGACTTCAAGATTGGACATGCAAAGTCCACAATTCCAAGGCTTATACTAAACTTGACAGCGTCTGACTTGGCCGGGATGATGACGAGAGTGCATCGTCGGTATTCTGTGTTTCCAACTTGGTCAGTGAAATGAAGACAAGACAGAATGAATTAACTGACCGTGAGTGAGAGTGCCGCACTACAGAGAAGACAACAAATTAACAAGGAGCATGGCAAGTATAAAAAATTTAAAGCTTACATGTCCATCCTCTTGCTCAAACTCAGCGGTTTTGACGTACTCGGACGCCTTCCCATTCAGACAATCGGTAATCTTGCCATTAACAAGCATGTTATTGAAGGCCTTGTCCACTTCAGACCCGCGCTTGGGAACGGCGGGCCCATACATGTCCGTGGGCATGCCGTCAAGGCAAAGGACCTCAGAGAAGACGGCGTATTCGCTCTGGACTCGTTCTATCTCTGCCTTGTACGCGTCGACCTCATACTCGTACAAGTCGTCGTCCTCATAGTGGTAGCGGTAGTCATAGTCGGGATTGTCCATGACATGCCTTCGGGTAACGCCGCGCTGGTAGTAACTCGAGTCGTCGAACTCAAGGTCGCCGGTCTGTGTGTAGGTCGCGTGGGCGAAACGGAGCGTAAATCCGTAGGCCTTGGCAAAGGGCGCGACGTCCTTCAACAGCGTCGCGTCAGCTTCTTTTAGTGAAGAGGTCTTGAAGCTGGCCGCTTCGTACTGCGACGCGAAAAAGCAGGCTAGCAGAGGCGGCGCAGCGTCGTCCTTGCGTCCGCCGTCCAGGCCATGTTTCCACGAGCGAAAGACATGGCGAAGCTGCGTCTGCCTCGTCTTTTGTGGACTAGACAACGCGAGTTTCAAGTCGTCCTAGTCAAATGATTTTCGGTCGCGTCTCGGAGGTAAAGCGCGGTAACGAACCTTGATCTTGACTGAAGGCGTTTTTAGAGGTTTTTCGCCAACAATGCTGGCGCCCTTGTAGGTGTCCCAGTCTTCGAGTTCGGCGAGCATGACTAGCAGTGGTAGTAACTGAGAAGAGACGGCGTTTAAAAATATTCAAATATGCCAACACAAGGATACACATTCCCACGCCATCTGCGCGAAAGCCCCCGCGGATACCCACTTGGATAACTGCGTTGCTCATGCCATTCCCTGGTACTTGTACAGAACAAAGAATAACGTATATATTCTGAAATGACAAGAGGATACATTATACATCGTTACGTCATCAGTCGCTTTTTAGCAGCCACCGGGGCGTTTCTTTCGGACCGCAGGCGAAGGGGACTGTGGTGGCTACAGGGCACGGCTACGCACTTTGACTCTGACACCATGATATGACCTCAGAATCGCGTTCTTTGGTCGCGGCAGCCAGAAGCTTTTGAACAAGCTGGTTACGAAGGGCGCTCGACGATGTCTTCGACAAAGCATCCTCATAACTGGAGTAAGACATCAATGATTGAAAGACGATTAAGGAATGTAACACGTACACAGCTTGGAGTGCGCTCCATTTGACCAATTTGCAAGCAGATACCATTTCGTCGATTCCGACAAGGGCAAGGGGCCGATCACCGCAAGCCTTCAGCAGATCTACAAACAAGTTGACTTTCTTCCAGCGGACAGCACAGGCCAGCAACACTTTGACTACCCGAGCGAACAGCTTTTCAACTTTGATTTCGGAGGGGGAAAACTTCAGAGGAGCACTGCTTGTAAGTGGCAAGGCCGTAAACCGGCGTAGCAAGATAATGAAAAGCTTGTACTTGTCGCCCTCATCTTTGCTAGGTGCCTTCGATGATGAAGACAGTTTCTCCAAAGCGATGTCGCACATTTCAATGTCTAATGTGAATCTGACACAGTCTGACGGATTTGGAGTGATGAGTAGAGCGCATCGGCCGTAGGCTGTGTAAAATTCAGGAAATGAGTAAAGTGCAAAGTGTGGTGACTGACTGTGACAGAGCATTCCGTACTGAAGAACAAATGATGAGTTGAACAAGATCATTTGTATGAGCTCAGAGTACAAAGACATACCTCTTCCCTCTCTCGTTCAAATTCCGTAGTCCGAATGTAATCGGCCTCCTTCCCGTTTACGCAATCCGAGATACGCTCGTTCACAAAGACGCGGTTCGGATCCCCCTGGGTCTCATCTTCAAGTTCATCGATAAAATACCCGTATATTTCCATCGGATGGCCTCTCAGAGAGAAGACCTGAGGAAATTCAACGTAAGTTTCGGCAACTTCGTCGATTTCCGCTACATCTGGGTCCACGTCGTAATCGTCACCCTCAAAGTCATAGTCGGAAAGGTCATCTTCGTCGCCCTGGAGACCAAAACGGTCCAGGACGTTGCGCTTAGAAACGCCCCTTGTGCCGGTGCGAGAATACTCGTCGAGGTCAAGCACACCGGCTTGGGTATAAGTCACGTAAGCGAGGTGAAGATCGAATCCGTACGCTTTTGCGAATGGCGCAAGGTCACGCAACAGAGTAGCATCCGTTGTTTTGAGCACAGACGCCTTGAAGTCTGTCTTTTCATCATATTGATGCGCCAAAAGGAAGGCCAGCAGAGGCGGCGCAGCAGCATCCTTCCGCCCGCTTTCTAGGCCATGCTTCCAGGAGCGGAGAACATGCTGAACCTGTGTTGATCGGAATTTCGACGCGCTGGAAAGTGCGGTCTTCAAATCCTTCTAAATGGCCAGTCAGCCAGTCGCGTGGCGGAAGCAAAACGCGACCAACTTTTATCTGCGTGGAAGCTGTATTGAGAGGTCCGTCGGCAGCTATATCGGCGCCTTTGTAAGTCTCCCAGGCCTCAAGTTGGGTGAGCAGTGAACGCGTCGACATATTCGTTGGGACGTTGCGGTAGAGAAATGAGAGTCGCGATCGCGTTGCGCTTCATTTCCATTTTCAAACATGACAGCACATGCACATACATTCCCACGCCACTAGCGTGAGGCGCACCTTCAACAGCACTTCGACAGCATCGGTTGGCATCGGTCAATGTCGCGAACTTGTGATTCACCAAAGCAGATCACATCTTCAATGATATCCACAGGAGCTCCAGCAAACGTAAATCAGGCCCGCTTTCCCAAGAAGTTCGTTCAAGATTCAATAGCAGCAAAAGCAACGTCAACAGACATACATGCACAATGTTCTAAACAAATCCGGATCATGCCTGTGAAAGTAGTACGTAGAATCGAATCAACAGAACCCCAACCCCAATCTGCAACACCCTTGCATAGAAAGGAATCTTTGTCTCTCCGCCTTCCTCATCTTCATCGACATCTCTGTATGCTCCAAACGACTGCATGTCGGAGAAGTAAGAGTCCCGCGGGATATATCCACCGTAATTCACACTCTGATAATGGGCGGCGAACGAGCCTATCGGCGTCACATCAGGTCGAAACAGCCATTGGTGGCGCACAAAAATCCTTACCTCTTTCGATGCCTGTGTTATTCCCGAATCCTAGAGCCCTAACCACCCATCGCCCCATGCTAATGGGGATACCAAGTATCATCTTGCAAGCCTTGAATGGCCACGTCAGGATCGTCGGATTAAAGATCAGAATGCTGCAAGTAACAGCATAGGTGAAGGGATTGTTCTTCGCTACGGATGTCGAGTTAGATCTTCGTTCTCACGCAGTAATGCTGCGTACAACTCACAGAAAGCATCGTTGAAGGCAAGGACTTTGGCGAGGACATTTAGAACATCGCCCCAGTCGGGTATCTCGACAGTGGTGGACAAAGCGTTAAGTGGCTCTTGAATTGGGCTAGATGCGACGATGGGCATAATCCGTGGCAGTGGTGGTGGTTGAATGCAGACGCGGCCTAGCTTTTAAGTGTAGATGTGGCGCGCGCCTATCATCACACCGCCTGACAGCTATCACCGATTTACGTGATGCTCTAGATTAAGCGCGAGGAAAAGCTGTTTAATGCCTACATAATGAAGCCTCGAGGCCGCTGTTCACGATACAGAAAAGGATCATCGATTTTACCAAGCAACTTGAAAACAAGGTATATATGGAGAGACTTGACATAAATCACGACAGCTTAGCCTTCTTGTTCTTCCCTGCAGTACCCTTCGACGCGCGAGGACGTTTCTTCCCTGTAACAGCTTCGGGAGGAGGCGATGTCTCTTTCGGATTTTCCGTGCCTGCGATAGCTGCGATAATCGATGTGTAATCGGATCCCAGGAGCTTCCTTTGCTGTTCTTCATCCCCAAGGACTTTCAAAAGCGTCATCGCCTCTGCTTGGTTTTCTGCCCATTGCGCCAGTAGAGTTACGCTTTCCGGTTTCTCAATCTGTCATGAAGATAGTTAGTTAGCGAGTCACGGCAAGAGAGGAAACGCATAAACGCCGTACCCGTAATGTATGTGGGCTTCCCGCCTTGATGGTTTCCCAGGTAAATCCCCATGCACGAGTCTTCGCGAGGCGCTTCTCGAGATGCGTTCGCACCTTTTGCTTCTCGCGAACTTCAGTTTCATCCTGATGGCCAAACAGGAACCGCTTCAAAAAGCGCGAACAGTCGTAGCAACCGCACGGAATAGCCTTCAGCTCGTCAACGGAGACAACTTCCTCAGGCTTTTCACCAAGCGCCTCTCGAACGAAAAGTTTGATGACCTCAGTCGCAAACGTGGAATAGAGTGCGTCGGTTATAGCCAACTGATTGCGTTCTAGGAAGTCGGGAAGAGAATGAAGGACTGGCGCCAAACCGGACCTAACGTAGAAGGAGACGTTATGTTCCGGAAGCGAAAGAAACTTGGAAAGTGCAGCGTCCACATAGGAAGGCATCTGCAGCGTATAGCACAACTCGAGGAGATTGATTCCGCGTCCTAGGCGAAGGTCACAGTTATGTATGGCCGCCTCAAGGCAGAGTTTGATGGTGGCCTTCAGATCCGCTTTGGACCTTGCTGACTTGGCTTCCTCGGTGAGCGACTCTACAGCGAATTTGGCTAGGCTAGAAATTGTGCTGCAAGACGTTCGTTCCAGTCGCTCCTGCGTGAATCTGGGAAACGAGATGAAGTTAGCAGAAGGACCAACTTGACGAGAGATAACATACGAGTCTTTGAGGAAACTGATTGCGTTTCCCGAAGCCCTTACAGCCTTCTGAAACTCGGAGCTATGTGCAGTATACCGAGGCAAGAGAAACTCGGCCGCTTGAGAGAAAAAAGGGCGTAAGATTTTCTTGACAGTGGGTTTGTTGCTAACAAAAACGACCATTTCGTTTACCAGGTTCGAATAGTATTCGGCCGCAGACAAGTCTTCGTCCTTGAGCCGTTGCGCATCCTTTTCGGCCCACATCTTCTCCAAGAGAGGCATGCAAGATTGGACCGCATTTACCCGAACACCAAGTTTGATAAAGGAAACGATGGGTTCGACAGTCGGGATATCGCTGGGGACGGAGAAAGCACAGTAAGCGTATTCAGCCTTTGGATTTGGCTTGACTGGATAGGGCTCCATGGCGGTCGCAATCTCTTCCAAACAGCGATTGATAAGCTGGGGATGATCTCCGACTTTCCACGTAGAAGACTTGGGCGGCTTTAGGTCGTGTAAGCGGGTAAGAAACGCAGACCAAAGCTCCATGTTGTCGGCCTTGCGAAGCAGAGGAATAAGCCTATTCTGATCGTCAGTCGGAGAGTAGAACATCTTCAAACGGAAGCTTCACGTGTTGTCCAAGAATTGAGTAGATTCGCTCTTCATTCCTATGAGAGCCAGAACCCAGTCCAGGTCACTTTCTTCTATCTTTTCAATACCGCTCAGAACAGAGTCGCTCTGATCCCGACACCATGAAACGACAGCTGCGTCACGTCGTGTAGTCGCAGCAGAGACTAGGACTGCCATGAACTGACCACGAAGGCACCTTGATACCGTCTTTGAAACTGCGTCCGCATAACTAAGACTTGTTCAGTGTAGTAACAATACAATGCTTGTAACACTTACAGATCTTTAATTGGATTCCATCCAAACGTCTGGTACGCGGAGACAAGTCCTTCAATACCTACGGCCGTGATGCGCCGCTGAGCGGCGCATCTCTTCAGTGCGTCCACAAAGACTGCTGGTGTATTCCAACGCTGCGCGCACTCTCTCAGAACATTCGTCACTTGCTTGACGACCGCCTCGTCACGGTCCGTCTTCCTTTGCCATGATGGAAGTTTGTCGGCGGCAGAGAGCGACTCGTCAAGTTTGGTGACCCAAGCGTAGAGAGAGCCCACGAGTTTACGCTCTTTCACGGACATGGCCTTGGAATGTGATGAAGAGAGGGTCAAACAAGCAAAGTCTCTGATGAAGCCCGTAGTGAACTTGACCGACTGCGAGTTGATAGGAGAAATTAGGAGAGCATTTCGTTGATACGCTGCCGAGGAATGAGACCACTGGAAAGAAGTAATTGCTTCATGACGCACTATATCTAAGGCTGCCGCACTGAAGAAGCTGTGAGAATGGTCAAGTTAAAACATGAGAGATCAGACATACATGCGCATCCTCGTGGAAGAACTTGGCTTGTCGATCGGCGTCGGTGATCTCGCCATTGACGAAGTAGAGATTGATATCTTTGATATGACCATCATCGTCTAAGTCGTTCATTCCGTCGACAGCAGCACCGGACATGTTCATCGGCATCCCGTCAAGAGCTAACACATCTGAAAAGTCCAGATGGTAGCTGACGTCGTGCTTGTTCATTTTTACAACTTCTGGGTCCACGAAAACTTCGTAAGGGTCTCTGTAGTCATAGAAGCTATAAAAGTCGTCGTCGTCGTACGAACGCCTTTTGAAGGAGATTCCGTCCTTGTAGGTATCGTGATGATAGCCCCACGTCACGCCACCATCTACCGTATAAGTGACTTCGGCGAGATGTAAGCCGAAGCCGTATGCCTTGGCAAGTGGCGCCACATGATAGAGCGACAACGCGTCTTTGCCCGTCAATGTAGTTGCTTTGAGAGCAGAAGTTTCATAGTCGTCCTCCAAAAAGCAAGCAAGGAAGGCGGGGGTGTCTTGTTGATTGCTGCTCAAGCGCTGTTTCCACGAACGGAGAACGTGCTGGAGTTGTTTAGGGCGTTTGTCAACTGCAACGGACAATGCGGTCTTCAAATCTCCCTAGGCAACGATGAGTGGCGTTATGGATCAAGACAGGTTGGGCTCGAACCTTTATGTCGGTGGACGGCTTTTTGAGAGGTTTCTCGCCATTAACGTTCTGGCCCGTATACGTATCCCAGTCTTCGATTGCGCGTAAGTCTGCTGGAGGAGGCATGGGTGGGTGAAGGAGGAAGTGAACAAAGCAACCCACCTACCGCAAGCGGTTTAAATAGGCGTGCAGGGAAACGATGGGACCACAGAGGTCAAGGCCTAGTACCTCGCATAACGAAACGGTCCTAGAATGGTCGTGCAAGGAAATTGCCTAGTAGCGAGAATCGGGACCATTGTCGTCCTACAACAGGCCATGGACCACAGAACAAAAGATCATGCCAAGGGTCAATCAAGGCTGATAATTCAGACGTGAGGCCTTTAGCGCTAGACCAAAAGCATCGGTCCGCATCCCGCACAAAGTAGTGAGATATCATAGTGGACATAGCGGAAACCGGTTCGATAATGGAAATATAAAGTAGCGTCACAATTCACGTCATTGGCTTAAGCGAGGCGGAGAGACGAAGCAGCATAGAGCAGCATATGGTGGTGAGAGTGATAGTCGTGATCTGATACGTATCGCACGGTCCGACTCCGGCCGACACCGAAGACGCATCATCTTTGGACTCTTCATGTCAACCACGATGAGGCAGCGATTTTCGGCCTATTCGCAACTTACCAAGTTAGCCATGGGTCGTGCCCCGAGCTAACACTGTCATCAGCGATTCAAGTTAACAAAGGGTGTCAATGGCAGGCCTTGGACTCAAATTCTAGTTTTTGGGTTTCAACGTTCCGTATGCTAATTCGATAGAAGCTTTCCCGAAAACCTTTGTGGCGCATTGGTAGTCTGTTTGCAGTGTGGCGTATTTCTCCTCACTCGGCCAGATCGGGGCAAGAACCAACACCAATAACACGTGAAAACAGTGTGGCACGCTCCTTTTCGATCGCTCTTTCTTTCTTCACTCTTACCCTCATCGAGCTTTGATACTTTGACTTGCTTTCGCTGCTTTCTATCAATCACTCTCATATCTAATATGTCTGCCCATTCTCGCTCTCTCCCTGACTTCACCAACACTGTCGTCGACCATGGTCGCCTTCATCTCAGAAGGCTTCTTGGTGCTGGCTCTTTTGGCGCAGTATACGAGGGTGTGGATATCCAGACGGCCTGCCCACTGCAATATGCAGTCAAGATCATGTTTACTCCTGCACCTGGCTCGTTCGAAGAGGAGCTACAAAGCGCCGAGATTGAGCTGCACAAGCGGGTTTCGGAGCACGACAACGTTGTGACTCTTTATGAGCACATCGTCGAGGGTCCTTACACCTTCATTCTTCTGGCTCTCTGCCGGGGAGACGACCTCTACAGTCGGCTCAGAAAAGGCCAGTTCAGACACAACGACGACTTTATCCGTTCGACCATGATTCAGATTATTGACGGACTAATGTTTTGTTATGAGAAAGGGGTCTACCATCGCGACTTGAAGCCAGAAAACATCCTCACCTCCAGCGATGGGAGTAGGGTGTTCCTGGCGGATTTCGGATTGTCGGCGAAGAGTTCCGTCTCGACTGAATTTCGGGTGGGAACTTTGCCTTACATGTCTCCAGGTACGTCTCTGCTTCACATTCTACGCCTGATACTGACTCGCTGCAGAGTGCATCGGGTCACAATACACAACGTCTTACTACTATCCAGAATACAACGACATTTGGTCGGTGGGTGTCATCCTTGTCAACCTTGTAACGGGACGCTATCCATGGGATAGCGCTCAGTGGGAGGATCCGCTCTTCAGAGCGTACCTGGGCGATCCCAACTCCATCGCAAAGACCATGCCGATCCCCATCTCGGCGGAGTGTAACGAGTTGTTTAAATGCATTTTTCAGGTTGACCCTTTCAGGCGCATATCACTTTCTCAGCTGCGTTTGTTCATTGAGCAAATCGACACATTCTTCCTTGAGTCGAAGTGTGAGCTTCCGTTGCCCAGTCCACCATGCAACACCTCCGGCGGCGGTTCAACACTAATGATCATCCCTATTGCAGGGATCTCATCGCCTGTTACTTCCCTCGACCGTTCGGTGCTGGATGTTCCTCTTCCACCGATGAATGTCGCTGAACGGGATGTGGGATTTTTCGCTGGAGTGCCGGCAATTAACCCGCGCTTCTAGCCGAGTACCAGTCCCATTTGTTCGCGAGCCGTCTCACACTCTTTTCAGTCTTCATACGCGTAAACCCTCGCAGTGAGAAAGTATCTTGGGTTCGGGGGGGCATTCCGCCTATGCTATCTGGGCATTGAGACCGGGGACTTTTTAGACGCAGGTCATTTTGTCGGATTCTAGGGGCATCCATTGAGGCTGGGCAGACTTTCGGGATGACGGAAGATTCCAATGGTCGTCTGGCAAACGACTCTTCGTGCGATGTCCATGTCGGATCAGTTGTGCCTTACGGCGCTGATAGGATGGATTTGGGAGTCGGGAGTGCACGCTCAGTTGTGGCGTGAACTCAACTGATCGTGCACTCTCGACTACGTGCATCCAAGAATCGCCTTCAATGATGCGGCGATTCATAGATATTTTATCCATGTATAATACCCTGTATAATATAAGCAAAATAGATCCTTCGATATTCGGTGGTTGCTCAACATTACAACAAACGTGGCACCAGAATACGTAGTAGCAACATCCGAAGGGATTTTCCCAGTCACCGCAAGAGGCGGAGGCGGGGGATCTGTCGTATTCGCGATGGTCGGCATCACCCTGTTTTCGTGGCTCACTGTTTCCTCTTGAACCAGAAAATGGTGCGCCCCAGTCATCTAGATGGACATGGGTTAGGAGCGTTTGGGTAGCTAGTTCCTTCCTCTGAAAATGTGAAAGCCAAGTCGAGTCCTTGCAGCAGAACTGGTTCCTCGACAACCCGTGGACGAATTCTGATACGATCTTAATATCGAAAGCGGGGTCTATTAACGACGGGTTCGTCGCCGACGTCGAGGAGCAAATAGTTGTCCGAGTCTTCGATTGCTCCAATTTCGGTGAGGAAGTCCATTATGGGAAGGGAGGATTGGTTCAACTCGAAATTGTATGTTGTGATAAGGGTCTTCACTAATTACTGAGCAAGAGATGCCTATAAAACTATAAGCAGGTAGCTAGTCTAGTAAGGCGCGTACGCCACGATACGAAAACCATTAATCCGGTACATACCTCTATCAAGTCCGACAAAAAAAGCTATCAGCAAACTATAAGTACCGTCGTATAATAAAGCATGTGTCTATGTAAGAGCATTCGAAAGCTGGGAGACTTTACGACAGGCGGGGCTTCTTCGAATGTCCGCTAGAGGCTTCACCTGAAGGCGCCCGCTTTGCATCGTTCAGAGGCACGGCAGGCGGAGTCGCCGTCCCCGCAATGGTCCCCGTCACCCATGCGTAATCTGGGCCCAAGATCTGTCGCTGCTGCTGCTCGTCTCCCAAGAGAGCGAGGAAAGCGTATCCTCTCGCCTGGGCACCAGCCCACCTCCCAACCTCGATCATCCGCTGTGGTTTAACAATCTGCATAATCGGTCAGAACGAACGCGTTATACGGACGTCTCTGTCCTACCTGCAGTCTCCCTTGTTTAATAGCAGCCCACTTGAAGCCCCACTTTTTGGCGAGCATTAGCTGCTGCTCTAAATGGGCCTGGGTAGCGACGGAGACTCTGATGTCTACTTTCGGCAGGTCGTTGGTCAAGAATGGCACTAGCGAGGTGCGACAGTGCTCGCACGGGCATCCGACAGCTTGCAGCTCTCGAAGAGAAACCACATGTGCTGGCCGTGTCCCGATGGTATGTCGAACAAACTTCTTTGCTACTTCAGCAGCGAATGTCGAAAAGGGTGCATCAAGCAAGGATAACTGCTGTTTGCTCAGAAACTCGGGCAGAGCTTTGAGGAGCGGCACTAGTCCGTCTCGAATATATCCGGGCTCGTTGGATTTAGGCTCCTCTAAAAAGCGTGCGAGGACTTGGTCTACATCGCTAGAGAGTCGGAGAGTGAAGCAGTGCGTAAGAAGTTCAATTCCGGCGTTGGTACGAGAATAATAGTAGGTCGACTGGCTTGTCAATGATGACTGCTTGAAGCTGCCAATCATGCCGGTAAGACAAAGCTTGAGAAGAGTGGTCAAGGCTTCAGACGAGTCAGCCAGCTGGGACCGAAGATTCTCGGATATGAACGAGGACAGCTGTTTGAGGAGAACGCCCTGGCTCGCCAGTTCCTTCACACCATCTCCTGTTAGACTGGAAACGACGAAATTAATCAGTCAAGTCATTGAAATCGCAACGGAAGAACCCACAAGGCCTCCAAAGTCTCGATCACGTTCCCAGCTCGCAACAACGCAGTGCGTAAGACTTCGGTGAGCGTCGGCTGAGATGACAGGAAGATGGAGGCGGCTTGCGAAAAGAAAGACCCGAGGAACTCCTTCAACTCCGTCTTGGCCTGGAGCATGTTCTCCACTTTGGGTACAAGCGCCGTATAATACACGCTCGGGGGTCGCTGGGAGTCGTCGGTCTTTTGCTTCTCTCGTTGCAACCACATATTGTCTAAAATGGGGAGACAAACTTCAAAACAATTGAAGCGAGCGCCCAGTTGTAGAATAGAGAAAATAGGATCCACGGTGGGAACCAAGGTGGGTTGGCTATAACGAGATGCTGGTTTCGTCTTTATCGTGTGATACGGCGGCATTTCGCTAGCAACACGGCCGAGACATGCCCTTATAATCTCTGGATGCTCTGCGCCGGTCCACGCAGGGGATTCGGAGGGACAAATTTCAACGAATGCTAAAAGAACTGCCCAGACTCTGAGGTTATACGGCTGGACGGAGTGCAGACGAGGAATTAGTCTGTAAACGCCACGGTGAGGCAGACAGAAATGGTCAGAACAAGAAAGGCGTACACTGTGCGCAAATAGTCAGTCGGAGCCTGCTTGGATTGGACAACTTTCATTATCCAGTTGATCTCAGTCATTTCGAGTATCTGAAACGTGTCCAAAGCGAGTTCATTCTGCGTCTCGCACCAGGAAAGAACGTCCGAGGCAGACTTTTCTGTAGCGATCGAAAGTAGGCCGTCGACGAGTTGAGCACGAAGAGTGATAGACGTCGTTTGGGATAGGATATCCGAATAGCTGGAAACTTGTTAGCTCAGGAAGACATTGCAAAGTACGAAATTTACACAGGTCTGAGAAGGTCCCAGTCAAACGCCTGATACCCAGATAACAATCCGCTGAATCCCACTACCTTTATGCATTGATCCAAGCCGCAACCATCCAGTGTTTGTAAGAAGAGATCGGCACGGCCCCAACGAACGGCGCTCTCCCGGAACACGTTAGCGACGGTGGTCATCGCCGACAACCCGTCTTTCGTTGTCGCGGCAGTTCGGTTCTTAGGTAACCACACCAGGAGAGCTTCCACTAGTCGCTGTTCTTTCGCCGTGGGTGTCTCCGATAGCGAGGACTTCAGAGCCATACAAGCAAATTCGCGTACATCGCCGATAGCAAAATCGACAGTCGACGAGTTCTCCGGAGTAATGATGAGAGCATTCCGTTTGTATGCTAGAATTGCATATATGTCAGTGATCGTAAGTATATCGGAGAAGGCTCTTGCCGTATGTGAGGTACCCCCACTGGTGCTTATCGTGAGCTGACTGAAGAACAGAAGTGGGAAACCCATACCGTTCGTCTCTCCCTCTCAAAGCTAGCTTTTTTGGGCCCGTCGCGTAGGCTGCCATTGATGAACCATCCAGGACTATTTTCCTCGTCGTAGTCCTTGATCTCCTCAACTGTTCCACCGGACATCTGCATTGGCATCCCATCGAGGGCCAGAATCGACAAAGCCACCTCGGTTTCCATATCATATGCCATGTCGTCGTCCATTTGCAGTTTGTTCACGTCAACATCACTCCAATCAGCGGGGTCCTCGTCACAAGAACTGATCATGTCATCAGAACAGCCTACACACCCACAACCACCAGGCTTGCGGACACTGTCGACAGTAGCATGACCTCTTTCCTTATACGTGACATGCGCCAGATGGAGATTGAAACCATACGTTTTCGCCAGAGGCGCGATGTGTTTGAGCATGAGTCGATCAGAGCCTCTGAGAGACGTTGCCTTAAAATTGGCCGTGCCATCATCGTAAATATGCTCGAATAAGCAAGCGACGCATTCAGGTGTCTCGTCTTCACCAAGTTCCTCACCTTCGTCCCGTCCTTGCCTCCAGGAGCGGAATACTTGGTGAAGCTGCATCATTGCTCGTTCGTGGTTGGGAAGGTGGGGGATAGAGTCTGCTCTGCCGAGAAATGTGAGTTGGTAGGAAAGACACGCCACATATCCCGAGTGGATGGGATCTAGCCTTTGGCTAACCGTGGTGTATGCGGCTATAGCAGTTGCAGATGCAGTACTGTGGGTTGCAGTGTCGAAGGTTTTCGTGATTCCTTCGTGTGTGATGTGGACTTGACCACCGACATGATGGGAAGGAAGAAAGATGGAGAGTGTCCCGTATTGGTTAGAATCGTTGTGAATCCTGTTCTTGTATTAGAATCAAGCTTGTGCAAGACGAGACTAACGAACTCTTCAAAGCAGTCAATGGAACTGGAAAGAAGTCAAAAAATCTGGTCCATGATGTCATGAATCATGACGTACTTTGTGTGGGGTCCTCGTAACGTCAAACTCTTGAGTTGATACTGGACGACCGATAGAGGGACTTTCGCGTCCAAGGCTGCGTTCATAGCCGGTCCAACGGTATCCTTGATCCAGGCTTCCCATCCTGGGTTGTCAAAACGGACCTAGTAATCCGAGGTGATGAACAATCATTGTAGAGACCGAGTGGTACCAGTACCTTGTCACCAGGAAATGACCAAATCACGTTTTTTCCCTCACTGTTTGGAATAGAAGCGGACTGCCCGATTATCTCACGCGCTTCGCGTTCGTTTAACGGTAAACCTATATGTCCCAGTCCGTCGAGATGGAGGCATGGGTTGATGGCGTCGGGATAAGCAATCAAGTGTGCAAATGAGCCATTGAATCGGAGCTCTCCACACAACACGCTTTCCAAATCGCACTATTGGACGCCAAAGGTGAACAACGCGTCTGTATGCGCTGCTGGAAGCCTACCATAATATCAGAGGACACATCTAGCGACGGCTCCTCGTCCTCGACGTCGAGGCCCTCGTAGTTGTCCCAGTCCTCAGTTGCTGCGATTTCTTGAACGTATTCCATATTTCAGTCGTGGTGAGAGCAAGAATTGGCCTTGACAAATTTGGGATTCCGCTTGACATGGTTGGGGACAAAGATTCTCACGCCATCGACGCGACGCGTGGCGTAATTAAATGGTACACCCAGCCTACTCTACCACTTCCGAGCCATAGTAGCAGAAAAGCACCAACAGAAGAAACGTGTGCCATACCCGCAAGTGCGCCATAAGACGTGCAACACGATGCAACATTAGAGCTGATCGTGAGTTGGGAGCGGCGACCAGTGGGTAAGTTTTTGTCAGCCCTCACCAGTTACTGTACATACATTGAACAAAAACACTGCGTCTCGACGCCAGGTCTAAACCTCTGTTAAATGGTCTCGACACTAAACAATGAACTAAAATACGACCAAATTCCCACGCCAGTAGCGCCACACAAGTACTAAATTTAGCGGCGCAACGCAAAAAGTAAGATAATAAGAAAAACCTAAACTATTATACCTTTAAATTATAGAGTACGCCTGAGAGAGTCACAATTCACTCTCAATCAGACTCGTTACAGTCTGCGTCCGTGGAGAAATGGAGAACGGGAACGGTTGCAGAGTCCTGTCTATACGTCAGAACGAAATAGAATAAGAGCATGGAGCCACCTACACAGCTACATTGTCAGTGTACTTGAGCTCAGGCGTGAGCTCGATCCCGTCTTCGTCAACAGCGCGTTTGATATTACAACTCGCCAGGAGTAGAACAACAGCGATCCAGAGGCTGTTGTCTGCGAGATATCGACCAGGACATATTCTATCCCAGCAGTGTCAGTAAGTCCTCAGTAATCTCTGCGGCAGTATTCACCTTCGACCAAATCCAAACGGCGGAAGGAAAGGTTCCTCTTGGCCACCCATATCCTTGGGAAGGAATCTCTCCGGTTTGAACTCCGTGGGGTCTTTGTATGTCTCTTCATCCAGCGTCATGCCTCTACGAACAAAGTGTCAGAGAACGAGAATTCACTCAGTGAAGCAACGAACCTAATATTGGGAATGACGATAGTGTCCTTTGGAATGAACATCCCGCGATAGATATCGTCCTCAGTCGATACATGCGGAACGGCTATAGAGAGAAATGAGACTCGACCTCTGAGTATATACAATCAGCATACCGGTAGGCGCGACAGGTTTCCATCTGCAGGAACAGTCAGAACGCCGTCTACCAACTCTCGCGGGCGAAGCACCAACCTTAACGTCTCGCGTAAGATAGACTCTACGTACGGCAGGTGCGGGCGATCATCAAAACCGGGTAGTCGATGTCGCCCAACCACCTTATCAATCTCATCCTGTGCCTTACGTTGGCACTCCGGATGGAGAGTCATCGCGAGAATGAAGACCATCAGTGTTCCGTACACCTAACCATCAAAAGTTATTCAGAACAACGGAGAAACGGTTGACAGGAATGATGGTCGCACCGTGTCAGATGCAGCCCAATAGCACATCCCCGCCGCATTCTTGACGTGCTCTTCCCATTCAGCGGGATTTACAGGCGGCTCCGAAGAAAGATCTAGCCCATCAGGACGAAGCGACGTCTCCACAAAGGAGGAAAACGCGTTGTCCTTTGACTGTTACTAATACTGAACGCTGCGGCAAGGAAATGAAAAACATTGCGCGTACCACATTGTTCTGCGCGAGATTAAATCCGTCGTCAAGAATTCGAGAGGTCAAAGACCGCGCGTATCGAACCGATTTGCTGTACTCTGAATAGGGAAACCACGTAGCCAGGCGTGCCACTATTTGAAAAAATTCAATGGTCTGGACGCGGAGCCCGAATGCGCGGACACGTACATCGCGGGAAACAGTCCGCAAGAAAGCTGTCTGCCTTTGCCAACGCCTCCGCGAGCTGCTCCACAAGCCAGATGAAACGGTCTCCCGAGAGTTCGTGTCCGTACATGACCTTCATAATAACCGCAACGGGATACCTAGGTAACGGTCAGCCCGCGGCACATCTCCAACATACGCGCAAAACAAACCAACCTCTGTAATGCCGCAGGATGCGTTTCAGGTGCCTGATTTAGCATCCTCTGAATGAGCTGGAGAGCCTCCCGCGTCTGTATAGTTTCATAGTTGCGGCATTCTTGGCGCCCCAGAAACCGCTGGATCATCCCACGCTGCACGTGGAGGTCCTCGCCATACGGCAGGAAACCTAAGACCTTCTCCCACCCAATCCTAAAAAAATGCCCCATTAATGAGTGTGAGGACATCCACCCGCTGGATCTAGGGTGCTCACATGTCGAGCACAGCGACCCTCGGCCGGCCGCTGTACTTGCTGCCTCGTTTATCCAGAAGGTCGTTGGCAGCTTGAACGGAGTCTAATATTAACATCTTGCGTCCAAGCACTTCGAGGTACATCACGTCGCCTGAAGATCATGCGCGGAGGTTACCATTACTGAGATCAGGAACGTAGAATGGAGCGCGTACCATATGTCTTTGCCCATTCGTGAAAGGTCTCTCCTCGAAAGGGGCGGTCGAGCTGGGCTGCGCTGGCCATGAACAAGCGAAGATTTCCGACAAAGGCATCACGCGGCGGCCCGGGAGGAAGACTGGGTGAATGCTGCCGCTTGGAACGTGCCCGTGACGAGAAGAGAACTAGAGAAAGGAAGAGTAACGGGTAGTATAGATAGATCTCAACGCAAGTCATGGAGGGTATGAAGGTGCAGCATGGCAGGAAACGTACGTCCATTTTATACGTTGCATTTTGGCGGCGGAGTCAGTAGACCACGGTTCGATTATCATTCAATGTTTTGAACCACTTAGTCATTCTAAATGGACGGCTCGAGTCAATCGCCTGCGAGATAGAAACAGCTTATACCGAGCACCACCGCCAGGTGCTAGTGAATGCAATGCACTCGGTGTAGAGTTCATAGCTCAAGGCACCCAGCCTAAACGTAGACTATACCGTCTGAGGAACAGCCTCAAGAATGGTGGATCAGCGCCAGTGGCAATGGCAGGCATAAAGTCTCTCCGAATGTCGAGGAATCGAGATTGAATCTGCATTCTTATGATAAGCACAGCACTACCGTACAACGGAATGTCAGCATTCGCAAGGGCTGTAAAAAGAAACGACTGACTTATAGTGAGTAACGTATCCCAAATTAAGCCAGAACAGTAAAATACACCCTGAATCCTCACAAAGTCCAGGTCGTATCGACTTCGCCGTCCTTCACGAAGGGCTTGTCCAGTCCCACGACCACGCTTTCACATAACGGACAACTGCTGGCCAACATGTTGTCGAGTTCTGAACGGAACTTTTCACGTTTTTTCCCACCATCCATTTCGGCATCATTCCGACGTCCGCCCATTCCCGGAATCCAGGCCGGTGCCGAAACGATAGCGGCTAAAGCATCGGGAACGATGAGATTGCGCAGCTGGTCTCCCGCATTCAAAAGGTTTCGACCCAACAGATTTGCGCCGCTTTGAAGGGGATTTCCGAAGTTTGCCGACAGGAGCGTGCGTTGAGTTTGTGGCTGTCGAGAATTGGCGGTTCCATTAGTCGTAGTGGGTCCTCTGACAGGAGCAGGGTTAGTTCCTTTGACAAGCTCGTTCTGGAGTGCAATTATCCGTCTAAGAGAATGGGCTGGGAGATATTCTTTCGCCTATGGGAATTGATGAGCCTGTGTTCCGCGCCTGGACTGAATAAGACCAACTCACCAAACCAATTAAGCAATCGGCGTGAAACGTATGGCGACAAGGGAAAACATAAAACTGTCGCGTCAAAAGGAGATGCGAGCAAACGGAGCACGACTCTCCCGCATCGATGGTCACGAAACGGTTTCTCAAAGCAGCTATATCCTCTTTGATCGATTCAGCAGTCTTTGTCGCCTCGTCCATGTCTCTCTTGAGAGTATCGATATGCGACGAATAACCTTCCAACGCATGCGCGATCTCCTCCTTGAAGTCATCAATGACGACGAAATCCGGAAAGAAGGGTAAAATATCCTCAATCTTGAGCAAGTCCGTGTTTTCCAAAAAGCGCATTGCCCTAGGTAATGTGTCAGCACAATAGAAGCGCCGCTTGGGGGCGCGAGTGCACTTACGTCTTGATGTCTTTCTTGTCTTGGACCACATAGCGCGCGATCTTCAGCCACAATTTCTTCCGTAAGGGGAGGTCCTGCTCTGGCATGTCCGCATTGATTTGTGCAAGCTCTAGATCACCCTTCTCGAGCGCCAAATCAACGCTATTCTCCCAGAGGCCCATTTTGGAGTAGATATGAACACAGGGCTGTGTCCGTCCGCTTTGCTTGCAAAGGCGGAGCGCATAGTCCAAGTCATAGTACGGCTTCTCAGTAAGTGGGTCTGAAGGAGCAGTCGACAGAAATCGGAGGAGCGGCCCGTCGTCAGCGGTAGGCGCACCAGGTGATATATAGAACGTAATGAGGAGATTGTGGAGGGTGGCGGAGGTGTTGTGTTGCTCAAACACTATATGGTTCAGGTACCGGATGGCGTGGTTCGGGGATAGAGGATCCCGGGCGACGTGCTGTAGCTGTAATAGTGAAGGAATGAGCTTCAAGGGATCAAGCGAGGACTGCTTAAGCCACGAGTCAACGGTCTCTTTCGGCGCGTTCCGCATCAGTACTGGGCCGAAACGGTAATATAATGATAGTTCCGTCTAAAGATATCCACATGAGTAAAGTTCAACACGAACGGCTTCTGAGTACAACAAACCTGTCGGTCGATGACTTCTATAGCTTTAGACCAGTCCTCTTCAAGAATCCAGTGTTCGATGACTTTTTCGAAGTCACCGATGACGGCAGCGTAATGCAAATACATGTCTGTTCGCCCATGGGATTGTATGAGCTCATACGTCGTGTTAGGGTCCAAATTATGCTGCGCGAGTTCATCTTATTTAAACGACAAACGAGGGCGATATTTGGACAAACCTTATACGTCTCCAGGAACTGTCGTAAGTCTTCTTCAAGGATGGTTCTTTCCGTTCGTAGGTTCTCTACATCACCCGAAACCGCTTCGGCAGCAACGATATCGTCCAATTCGTTACACTTGCTTAGGTAGAATTCCACGAGCCACGTTGCGAGCATCATACGTTGACTCAAGTCCTGAGTCGAGGTGAGTAAAGCCCTGCATCATGAGAAGACCGATTCTACCTTCTTTCTCGTCCGTTCCAATCTCGAAATGAGGTATGACCTCAACGCATCTCTTTCACCGGCGTCAAGGAACTTGAGCGTCACTTCTTCGAAAGATACGGAGCACTGTGCATAACATTGCGCGGCCTGAAAATAGCGCCCTTCGCCGAAGAAAGCGTTGGCCTGAGCAGATAAAACATGATCCCTTTGGATAGCGGATTCCTTGGTGTACGATAAAGCGACGTCGTATTGCCCTTTCTCAAGGTATATCTTCCACACGTCGCGAGCTTCGTTCTTCACTTCAAGCTCAAGTATCGTCTGGTCCGTATAGATCCAATATGTCGACCTGATGGGATCGGCTACGATTCCGTGAATTTCTTCACCAGGTTTCTAGAAGGGACGTCAGCCACTTTTAGGTAGAAGATAGTACAAAACTTACCAGAGGCAGCGGCTCCTCCCAAGACACCTTGTCATCCAATTGACAAATGGCCACAACACGGTCGCGATATAGAACTATGTAGTGGAATTCTGTCAAAGCGATGGACAACGGGACATCGCCACCAGGATAAGGAAGGACGTCCGCGGCGTCAATGAAGTCGTCCGATGTGGATTGAAAGTTGAGATTCCCATGAAAGATCCCAAGACCTGTCATCCACCCAACGGTCCTGGGCAATGAATTGCTCTGGGTGGCATTAGGGGTGTAATAGTGAAGTTCAGAGTAGTTAAGGTTTCCTGGGAGATCGACAACCTTGGGAGAGCTGTTCGCAAACACAAGACCGAAACGACCGCCTTCTTCAGCCCTTCGATCGGGTGCTCCGACGAACTGGTATATTCGGGTGGGTGTGGAGACCACAACTAAGGCTTTCCTAGGGTCCGCAGGTGGGAAGAAGTTGTATTTGATTCCTGTCACAGGCTGTTTCTCCGGTAATGCGAACACCTTCTGGGAGTGTCGCTCCTGGGACTTGAAGAAGTCCTCTTCCGCGCTCAGCACTGCTTCATAGATGACTCCGTCTCTGGACCCAATGAGCATCTCGCGCGTCGACATGGGGTTTGTCGTTGAAAGTAATGCTGCGGTGTTCCAGGCAATGCTCTCTATCACCATACGCAGTGACTTGAGCTGACGCGGTTTCTTGGAAGTCCTGAAGAGGTACCAGTTCTCTCCCTGCAGAGAGGTCACAATAATGTGTCGGCCAGAAGGGTCAAGGAAGATCTGGTATATGGTCATATCTGTGGGCTTGCGGGGAATAGGTATTCTGTGAATGACGGCGGGGTGCGCAAACTCGATGATAAGGAGAACGTTGGATGCAAGGGCCATAACGAGAACGTCGGAGACGACGACGACCGATACGAGAGGCGCATCGAGGTGACCAGGCTGTACGAAGCCAATACTGAATAAGGGCTGCGAGGCGCTCTCGTCTGCCTAATGACTATTGTCAGTTCTGCCATTATTACGGCTAGCAGCGACATACATTGGCTGCCAAGCTCTGCTGCAGCTCCTCCGGTTCCAATTGTGAGGGTTCAAAGCCTTCATATTGCAGCGGCGCTAATGCTGCTCCCGCGGAAACTGACGTTGCATGCTCTACATCTGACAAAAAAACGATTATTCTGGTTGAATATATGCGCATAATATTCACTCACATTCTGAGAACATGGGCGCCTAGTGGATTGAGAGTGCCTCGGGCGAGTGAGGTGACCGTGGATGGAGAAACACACGTGCGGGGATTATTCGGCGTTGCGGCGTGACGTGCTTACTCCTTCCTTACCAGCATTGAGCGCTATTTAACAGAGGAACATCTCTCATTTCATCGTCGTTCTCAATGGCGCGCCCAATGCCACGTTTGTTTCTTATTCGTCACGGTGAGCCTGACTGTCGATAGCCTTGACCAGCACCAACGTCTCTGTAGGTGAGACAGAATGGTCGATGAATGGGTGCGTAAATTACGCGTTCTTTTTCGTAGCTAACGACTAGCAGGCGACATGTCGGTAGATTTATGCTACTTTGGAACCGTCTTCCTGATACTATTCGTCCAGACCGGTCGCAGTGACATTCCTTTAACCGCTCGAGGAGAAGCGGAAATCACCAGCCGTGCAGATGTCCTCGTTGGCGATGGAAGTAAGATCTTAATCTATTTCTATGAATTACCCTCATTTTATATCAGAACCCATCGATCCCAAGAATCTGTGCACTGTTTTCGTATCTCCTCGGATACGAGCTCACAGAACATTCCATCTGCTGTTCTCCAATGTCGAGACGCCTCACCACGTCCTCACGGAAGAAGCTAGGGAATGGGACTATGGAAAGCCCTTCCCGTTCACTCATCGTAATGCTAAGTCTCATGTCGCTTCTAGGAGATTATGAGGGGTTGAAGCCGTCCGAAATTCAAGCTCTCAATCCCGGCTGGAGCATCTGGACGGACGGGTATATTGACTTTTTATTGCCGCACTAACGTGTATTAAGTGTTGTTCAGGTGCCCCAACGGAGAAAGTGTCCAAGAAATGCAGAATCGCGTAGATACAGTTATAGAAAGGGTATGTTGTCCTCTGCACCGGGACTCTCGCTCACCTTGTAGCAACAGGTCCGAGAATATCACCGTCAATACAAAGAGGAGGGTATAAACACCCGGGACGTCGTGATTGTTGCTCATGGACACTTTAGCCGCGTATTTCTTGCGCGCTGGATCAACTTTCCCCTTCGCCTGGGTAGGTAAACCAGTTTATCGGTCTCATGTTTCTGACAACGCTTTAGGCACTCATTTCAACGTGGAGCCTGGAGGGGTAAGCAATGCTCTTGTTCTCAATATAGTAGTACTGACTTGCTTTGTGCAGGTCGCTGTACTCAGCTACAACCACAACAATCTTGCCGAGCCTGCGATGGATGCGCTCAACTTGTATGCGCGCCTGCGATGAAGAAATAGAATATTGTATTTGTATTTGAGCTACTTAGTTTGCAAGCCAAGAAAGACCCTGCAAAGACCGACGCGTACATTTATGATTTGATTGTCAAGAGCCCCAGGTCAAAATTCAGTGGAGACTTGCACGTTCTACTAAATTACCTTTCCCCTTCCTTCCATGGCAGAGACCGATCTGCACAGTGTCCCGTCGACCTCCGAGAAAGACGGCGACGTCGACTCTCTTTCAACGACGTCGGATGGTACAGGTGCTTTTTTGTGGAGTCGTCCTCATGTCGAACACGCGGTCCTGATATTCTCTCACAGTGGAAGTGGACCCGCCATCCCAGGACGCACCTGAAGAGAGCGGTACTACTGAGGAGCCAATAGGTAATGGCCACGATGAAACAGTAGAACCATCCGACACGAGGCCTGAAGACAAAGCTACGCCGGGCGAGGACACGCCTACACAGGATCCCGCGAAAGACAAGGTAGCTGCTGCGCCAAAAGTCAGTACCAGCACCAGTAAACCCTCGATGGCGACAAAGACAGCTCCTGGGGCCAAACCCACTACGCCTACCGTTAAAAAAGTGCGTCCATGGTACCCAAGCTTTCTTATTGTTTACGCGATTTTACCGTAGGTATTAAATTCTGGTACTTTTGGAGCGGGATCAGCGAAACCTGCGGCGCCCAAGGCCTCTTCTGCCTCCGCGGATGCCGCCAAAGCCCGTAAGCCCGTTGCAGCACCCACTAAACCTAGTCCCCCCTCTGCTCGCGCCTCTGTCGGTGGCCTCAACTCCTCTGTAAGGAAACCCGCAACAAGTTCCGCTGATAAGCCGAGCCATGCGCCTAGGCCATCCGTGGCCAAAGCGCCCCCCTCCGCCACTGTCACTCCAGCCTCCGCGACCCGTACTTCACCAGCCGATCTCAAACCCAGCTCGCCTGCACGGCCTCGTGCCTCCGTCTCTGATGGAGTTAAGAGGGCTCCCCTTACCGCACGCGCAAGTCTAGGTGGTGCCATATCTAAGCCCCCAGTCACCAAAGCGCCTGCACCGAAATCGCGCGCTACATCGTCCATTTCCTCCATCCGAGAGATAAAGGAGGATCCAGCTCAGGGTAAGGCCTTATCGGAATTACAGGACAAGGTATTACTTCCCATTCTTATACCCTCAGTGGCGTTCTGATCTCTGAATTATAGCTAAAGGAAACAGCCGATTCTCTCACTTCAAAGACCGACGAAGTTGTCAAACTTGAATCGAGCTTGGCTGAAGCAAAGGCAGCTCTAGATGCTGTCCAGGCAGAGGTTGAGGCTAAAAGTGCCACTGCTTCCGAGTTGGAGCAGGCTAAGGCGGCTTTGGAGTCCCAATTGGAGGAGGCGCAAGAAGCCTTACAACGCAACACGAACGCTCACGATGAAAGTATCTCTGTTTTGAAGTCCTTAAAGGAGGAGGTACGACCATTCGTATGCGACAACTACCTGTATACTGACGGTGGTGCAGTTAGCCGCAGCGAAGGAGGCCTCCCTAGCCAGTACTTCCTTCGTCGAGACCCTCAATGCTCAAATCGCGGAGTTGGAGGCCGAAGTCGCCAAGGCTAAGGAATCATTTGAAGAGCTCAAAGCCTCGCAATCCTCGTCTACCGCTGAAATCGCCGCCGCCGCCGCCGTAGAGCACGATGCTTTATTGAAAGCCCAAGCCGATTTTGCGACCATACAAGCCGAAACGGCAGCGTTAAAGGCGGCCCATTCCAAAGCCCTTGCTGAGGCAAAGGAGAAGATAGCTCAACTCGAGAGTCAAACTTCCGGCGTCGCAGAATTGGAAGAGCAGGTGTCCACGCTCAAGAAGGAGAAGGAAGAGAGCGCGAACAAGGTCTCTGAACTCGAGATTGAGATTCTCGAGTTAAAAGAGACCCAGGAGACGTCCGAAGATACTCACGAGAAATCTCTTGCCGAGCTCAAGGCACTACAACAAGAACTTGCCACCGCCAAGGAAGCTACAGAACAAGCGTTAAAGGATGCTCAGGCGAAAGAGGCGGAGTTGCTGGCTAGTGCTGAGGGTGCTAATGCGGAGCATGCGAACGCCTTGAAGTTGGCTGCGGAGGAACAGGAGAAAGTAGTTGCTCAGCTTTCTTCGTTGAAAGCCGACCTGGACGCTGCTCAGGCTGCTCACGAGACCACGAAGACTGACGCATCGGCCGCTGCGGAGTCTCATGCACGAGCGCTGGAGGATGCCGAAGCACGCTATCTCGCGAAGCAGAAAGAGTTCTCTGAAGAGCTGCAGAAGATTACTGAGGAGCTCGAGGTACGTCAAGTACTTCTACCTGTTCTAGAAACAATGCTCACTACTCTATAGAGTCAAGAGTCTCAATACAACGCCAAAGTGGATGTCGTCAAAGCGGAGCACGAGAAACTTCTTCAGGAAGCTTTCGAGCGCGCCAAGGTGCGATTCTTTGATTCCACCAACCACCGTGATTTAATCCTAAACATTTAGTCCGAGGCAAGTGAGGAACACCGTGAAGACTTGAACGGAGTTCGCTTGAACTTCGATTCAACAACGGCTCAAATGGCTGCGAATCATAGCTCCGCTCTCGAGGACCTCAAGGCGGAACATCAAGCGGCTCTTGAGGAACAGAGCAAAGCGGCCGAGAAGCAGATTAGCAAGCTTACGCTTGAGCTCAAAGCAACCCAAGATGATCTAACCAAGTCGAAAGCAGCTTATGAGGCTGCGAAGGCAGAAATGGAGTCGCTTACAGCGCAACGGGACGAGGCGCGGGCTGCTGCATCGGCCGCACCAACCTTGTCTCCGGAGCAGACCGAAGAGATCGCAAATCTGAAGACGGAACTCTCCAACACGAAAGACGACCTTTTGGCGTCCAATGAGGTTCTCGCCCTGACGAAATCGTCACTCACAGAAATGTCGAATAAGCATACGCAGGAACTCGAGGAGGCTGCGAAGACCCGTGCTGACGAGGTGACCAAGCTTCAGACCGCTCACGAAGGGGAGATCACCGCCTTCGCGAAAGAGAAGTCCGAGCTGCAGATCA
Source organism: Hymenopellis raphanipes (assembly GCA_036872995.1). Classification (NCBI taxonomy): domain Eukaryota; kingdom Fungi; phylum Basidiomycota; class Agaricomycetes; order Agaricales; family Physalacriaceae; genus Hymenopellis; species Hymenopellis raphanipes. The sequence goes on from JAYMDG010000001.1 coordinate 1,670,394, forward strand.
AGCTCTCTGATTTGGAAGGGGAGTTGGCGACTGTCAGGGCGACGCTCGCCGCCGAACCTGTCGCGCCCAAGACCAACGGGACGCCAATACCGCCGCAGTCTCCGGGTGTGACGAAGGAGGAGCTGACACGCATGCATGAGGCTCACAATCTCAAGATTCACGATCTCAACGCCGAACATGAGAAGGCCATTAAGATTCTTACAGCTCGATTGGAGGCGTCGGAGCTGGCTGTTGCCGAGGCTACCAGTCAGATCGAGAGGAAGACCATGGAGATCGAGTTAATGGAGCGTGACCAGGAAGAAAGTTCAGAGCAGATCAAGAGGTAAGGGTTACTGCTTGAAAGTGTGTGGCGTGTTGCTGATGCTTGTGCAGTTTGAAGGAGGATCTTGATCGGCTCACTGAGCTGGTCAAGCCGAAGGAAGACTAGGCGTATCGTACTTGGCGGAATCATTTAATTATGGACAGTAGTCCACTCTCTCTCGTCTGACTCTTATGCATATTCATTCTACTTAGTGTTTTTTTTTCTCTTCCTGTCTCACATCACTTTTAACGTATCGTACAACTATGCTCACTGGAATCTCTGGATTTCGCAAGGTCTGCCGTTCTATTTCTCTGACAAATGTTATACCCTTCTGCAAATCAGAGACGACAGAAACCCTCCACGAGAAGGAATGAATCTGACTTCATACTACTAAGACTCAATTCACACCGACAGGCTAAAAGCATACTACCGTTCTCAGTACTACCACCACAGAATCAGAGAGACTCAGGCCTCACAGGCCCAAGAGGCAGTACTTGAGGGCAAACTGTTGTAAACATCGCGTCTCCGTTTCACGTGATGTCGAGTCTCTTCCTCCGCGTCGCTGACCGTTGAACGTTGAACCCTCAAATGTCCATCGTCGTCGACGAAGAGCCGCTCTTTGAACCGTCGTCAAATATCAAGGTTTGTTCTCTCATAGCATGATATGCATAAACTCACTCCCACGGCTAGAGAGACCTGGACCGCGTAGTAACCAGAGAACTCTTCAACAATGGTATATTTTCGGGCTCCCAAACCTATGACGATGCACCGAATCCATGTCTACGCATCGAGGGATACGGATCTTTTGGCTTACCCTTGAATGAACGGGAGGTTAAGGATATGGAGGCGTTCATGGCGGGCGCTGACTCGGGCGTTGAGCTGGGACACAGTGGTGGATTAACTTTTCCAGGCGACAAGGTACGCGTAATTAACGCGTCGTGCGACAGTCTACCTCATCTTTCTCGACTAGGTGCACATTGATAATCCCCAATTCGACGTCTACGTGAAGAAGACCGTCGGACCAGCTCTTAATGCCAAGGTATTCGGTCCTAAAGTAAACGAATTCGACGTCAATTATCGGCTTCGAAGTCTCACCATTCGAGGATCCGGTTCTGAGTATGTTTCTTCACAAAACCATCTTTTGAGTATTTCTCAACGTGTATTTTAGATCCTCACTTTGGGGTCCTGAAGCGTACGTGGTCTCTTATGCTAAATATTCTCTATTCTTACACAGTTGCAGAATTTTGGAGGACTCGGAACCACGTCAATACGGAACGCTCTCCATCATTCTCCCCTCGCGCCATGTCGGTGGGCGAATACACATCACTCATCAAGAAGCAACAAGAAGTTTTGAAACTGCTAGTCCCAGCGCTGCACGTATAACTGCCATCGTGTGGTATAATGGTGTCAGTCACAATCTGGAGCCTGTTCAAAGTGGCTACCTAGCTTGCCTTTGCTACGAGCTGAGCCCTCAGCTAGGAATAGAGGATATACCACAGCTCCCACAACTTGACGAAGCAGCGGCGCAACTCGAACACGTTTTCAGGTCATGGGAAGCCAAATTGAGGGTTCCGCGACTTGGAAATAGTACTACTCTTGCGCCAAAGTTTCTCGTCTGCCTTCTGGACCGTGCTTACCCCGATGGGCAGCTTGCAACTCTGGCGTTAGAATCTTCCGATGAATTGAAGGTCAAACAGCTTGAGCCTTGGGCCAAGGCATATGGATTCGATCTGCACCTTGCGTCCGTGGAATACGCTGAGTGGTGGCGGCGACGCGAGAAAGACCCAGATGACGACTCAGATTACAATTCAGGCTTTCCATTCTATGATTCGGGCTCTCCATTCTATGATTCGGACGAGTCAGGTTATGGTTCGGAAAACGAGTCCAATCATGGTTATTCCAGTGACGACGATAACGGGCCCGAAGTTATGCTGTCATTTAAGAGCGTGAAGACTCTCGAAGGCATACCGATGCAAATGACTGGTCAGGCCATTGACAGCCTTCACGACAAAGTCTTTGACCGGACCTCCTGCTTCATCAATAGTGACAACGTCGATTGGAACTCTTGCCTAGTTCCTGACAAATACCGGGTACGTACTCCTATCATATGCCACCGGCTTTAGCTCAATGTCGATGCAGGACGGCCTGAATTCACAAAGTCGGTCATTTTCTCCGGCTTAATGTGCTTGTACTGATTCTTACACAAACTAGCTTTTAGATTCGCCGCCCTCATCATTTCACCCCTGAAGTCAAAGTATATCTGCTTTGCCTTTGAAGATATCAAGTTTGCTTGTGCGAAATTGGAGTCCCTTTCACAAGTTCCTTCGTCACCGAAAGACAAGAAGATCCTTACCGTCCTTCTACAATGGTTGAAAACTCAACTATCCACTGCTGACAGCACTGCATCAGCGACACATCGGGAGGTGATAGCTTTCTTGCGGAGGTGTGCTGAACGCTGGCACGACGTACATCTTTTCCGGAAAGTCATACACTATTGTAGTGCAGAGCATTGCATCGCTCTAATGGGTGTGCATAACCTAGCTCGTTCGTATCAATTTTTTGACTGGAGCGAGCTGAAGGGCTTGTATGCTTCACCTTCACTTTTAGGCCCTTTCAACACTGACTCGCTTTGCCAGGTATAACCAAATCCTATCGACGACCCCATCCAATGCACTTCGTGTCAAGTTCATGGAGTGCTTACTTACCACCGCTAAGGCACGAAATGACAGCAATGTCACTTCGTGGTGTCAAGTTCAACGAGAGCTCATACTGAACTCGGCGACGACCGTCAGAATTGCGGATATCAAGTGGATACTGGAACTCGTCGAAGAGAAACAGAATTCCGACGATTTTTTATACCATGTGTATGTGCACGTTTTTCGCAGCCGCTTTTGATTGACACTGATGATTCGGTCAGTGTGATCCCTCGGCTACAGGCAGTACAGATTTTCGATGTCTTTTTCTGGGATGCTTTCCTGTCACGTCTTTCCGAACAGTCTCGCCATCTCTCAATTATTCAAGACTGTCTCGCGGACATGGCAGAACGAATGTCGCCGTGGACGACTCCACCGCGACCCTACTCGTATAAGTCAGTTGGTAAAACAGCTGAGCAGCAGGCCGTGGACGCCATTATTCGGCTTCTCGAGCTAGGGATTCGTTTCGGCTGTTTCGACATGCGTCTGTTAGAGAGAATGTGGGAAGCATCTCCTGATACACAGGCAACGGTGTACTGTCTGTTGCTTGTGCCCGAAATGGATAGACTTCTTCCTGAGAATTCCCAAACAAAGGAAGGGGAGACACGTCTCGAGATCTTTTTCGAGAGAGCTGCTTCGCGGCTCATGCCATCTTCTGCCACGCTACCGGATGAGTTCCGCATTTTCCAGATTGCTCTCATACGTTCCGGGCAACGGTCAATTTCATGCTTGTCTAGGTAAGGCCATTCACTTTATGTTCTTTTTGAACCGCAAATTTACCGTCCCTTATAGCATCGATCCGGAGCAACATCCAGAGCGCATCAACGACATCGCAAAAAATCCTGACATTTTGAAACAGCTCCTTGACCTTGTGTCCCATACCCTTCCGTGTCGGTTCGAATCAGCAAAGGCGATCGAGATTCTCCGCAAGATCAAGCAGCACTGTCTCGCAGCTAAAATCAATGCTTTTCAGCCATCTTCCTTAACCAAGAAACGCCAGGCTGGCAATCCCGGAATAGAGCTGCTTAGATTATGCTTCGATGTGGACCTCCGTGATGAAGCGGGTCAAGCGCTCGCGCGCTTCCTTACGGCTCCACCCTCCAACAACGCGGCTTACATCGAACAAGGATTGATACCTGTTCTCAAGGACCTTCCCCGTTTTCTATACACACGTCGTTCATCCTTAAAAGACCCCCCGTTCTCGACGTTCGCCGCTGAAGTCATAAAGAAGTTCGTGAGGAACGTTATGCGAGCAAAGCCATGTTGTACAGTCCCATCTGCGGAGCTTGCAGCTACGGGGTGTGGATGCCACTGGTGCAATAAACATCTTGTACCCTTTATGCTCAACACCGAAGAGCGCCTCACGGCTACATGTAGTAATCATCACGTTGAAGCTCGTCTTGCCCCAACGAAGAAATGGGGATTTACATGGCTCCGGAGTACTCATACCGGAACGACCGTAAGTTGATTTCTACCTCGCCAAACTGTTTTCATTCTGACCGGTAGTCCAGATTTTTAAACCGGCGGAAATGGTTGAAAACGCTGAATGGCTAATGGACCAGAAGAAGGGGCGTGATGTACTGCGCCTTCTTGGGGATGAGGAGCAACAGCGACAAATCCTAGGATCGGATTATCAGTGGGTGGTAGGTACCATCGAGGGCACGACCCGTCCGCCCCGTGCTTTGCCTCTTAGCACCCGCGTGAACGGTGTGGCGACAAAGCGGAGTCACTCTGAGAACATGAGTACCCAGCAGTCGAAGAAACCGCGGTTGTTGTAAACATGTACAAAGGTCGGCGAGAGTCTTGTATGCATTCATGTACACGATTAGACTGAGAGTCTTAAAATTATCTTGCTATCTTCACTCTAATCGCCACAACAGCCAGGCGTGAGAAACCAAGTCACGAGTCAAACCAATGATGTCTCCAACTGAAACCTTCGACTGCTAGGCCGCGGACATGGACTGTAAGGACTCGCAGTTCAACGTTGATGAGTTGTGATGAGAGTTGTGATGAAGTATGTTCGCTATCGAGGGCGGGCCGCATCCGGTCGCCCCATGATGCATTGAACACTTCGAAGGCATATGGTTTTCCCACTACAAATCTAGCAAATCTAGACCTCAGGCCTTCGTGGTCATTTGTTGTCTTTGGATTGGTATTAGAAGAGTTCATCGGAGACTCGGAGTTGATCAATCCAATCTTTCATCTGTACCACCACTATCAATATGCTGATCACCAAGACAGAACAAGATCTCCCTACCACGGCGGGCAATGGCTCGCCCATGCGCGTCTTTGTGCTGAAGCCTGACTTGCCGAACTATCCGCAGGCAAAGTTCCCAGGTGCGTTGTTCGTCGTGGATGCGTAGCGGTTCTAAACGGCTCTTGAGTAGGTGTTGTCGTGTTCAGGTGAAGATCTTCTTTGTTACTCACTGCTACATGTTCGAATGACCTCTGTAGTGAGATTTATCAAGTGACTGGCCCCGTCGAGCGCTTCGCGGGTCAGATCGCTAGCCAGGGATACGTTGTCGGTATGTCGTCGCTATCGATTTCATTGCGCCGTCATCCGAGTCTGATCGAAATATGCTTCAGTTCTGCCATCTAGCTTCCACGAATTCCAAGGACCCGAGGCTATCCCGTATGATGTCGAGGGTACGTACAGGAATGCATTGATCTGCCTAGATCCTTTACTTACCCTCTGAATAGGAACTGACCGAGGAAACAGGTTCAAGGTTCGTTCTTGCTATTCCGAAACGCTGATGTCTTTAAAAGCTGATCGCTTCATAGATTGAGAAAGAGGTTGCCGCTTTTGATGAAGTGCGCTCTGAAAGTAATCCTTCGGGACCTCTACTCATGCATCAAATCTAGGACGCTAAGCTTGCCATCGACTTGCTGACTGCTCATCCCAACTGCAACGGTCGCATCGCAGGTGAAGATCATTGCCGATCTTATCTTATCGTATCATCTAATCATGGACAGTCACCGGAATGTGCATGGGTGGCCATTTGGTATGTTTCTATTCAGCTACGAGCACTGTCGCTGATTCCGCCATTGATCTATAGGCGTTTAGGGTGCGCTGCTAGCCTTCTATGGTACGATTTCCGGTACTGAGTGTTTCACGTAGGCTGCGTTTGATCCTCGCGTTCTCGCTTCTTTCTGCTGGTTTGCAACGGATGTCCACAGTGCAACTCTTGGCAAAGGAAAGCAGGACGATTCGTTGATCCGCGTCCGGAATGGCGAACTGACAGACAAGGAGGTGGTGGTACGTATTCTTTTGCGCAGCAGGAGATATCCTTCAGTCTGAATATGTGCTAGATGGTCTTTGGGAAGCAAGACACGCACGTATCCAGAGCTGGACGCGACCTGATCCGCAAAGAGCTTGAGGACGCTAAAGTCATCTCCACCGTATGTGTTTCTCTTGATATTATTTACCGCGCCATTGACCTGCTCTTATCTAGTTCCTCGAGGTTCAGGCGCAGCACGCCTTCGTCCGTGACGAAAACTCGAAAGGGCGCTGGGATGCTGCTCTGACTCGGTCGCTCTTCGGCTTTATGATGGAGGTTTTCCAGAGGACTGCCGGTAGGGACTTGGGCCCGAAGGTTGGAACGGCGGCGGAGCCCGAACACGTCTGCTAAATGCCACGGAAAGCGGTTTTCTGCTCTCTTGATAGGAAAAGCCAAAGGATATGGATACATTAGTAGACGGATGAAAAGAAGTGAAATCAAAATCAATGTGAGGTTCTTGTTCTGGAGACTGAGGAAATGACAGAGAAGGCTGCGTGTACCACGCGTCGCGTCGAAGGCGTGAGAACCTTTGTCCCCGAGCGTGTCAAGCGGAATCCCGAATCTGACAAGCCGATGCCTGCTCTCGCCACAACTACAGTATGGATTACGCTCAAGAAATCGATGCAACTAGTAAGGACCAGGACAATTACAGGGGCCTCATCGTTGACATTGAGGACGAGGAAAAGTTTAGTACTAGAGGTGTCTTCTGATCTTAAGGTACCTACTTCCGCCAGCGCATATAGACGCGTTGCGTACCTTTGGCGTCCAATAGGGCTACTTGGAAAGCGTGTTGTCGGGAGAGCTCCGATTCAATGGCTTATTTGTTCATTTGATTGATTCTCCCAACGCCCTCAACCCATCTCGACGGACTAGGACATAAGTATAGGTCTGCTGTTAAACGAGTCAGATAATCGGACAGTCCGCGTCTATACGAAGTGATGGAAAGACGTGATTTGGTGACAAGGTACTTCAATTTATGCCTGCCATTGCCACTGGCGCTAATTCGCCATCGTCGAAGCTGTTCATCGGGCGGTCTACATTTAGCCTGGGTGCCAGACCTTGAGAAATGGACTCTAGATTGAGTGCATCGCATTCACTAGCACCTGGGGCCCGGTATAAGCTGTCTCGATTTCGCAGGCACTCCAGTCGTCCATTTTTATAGAATGGCTAAGTAGTTCAATGAATGATAATCATATTAGAATTGATGAAGGGCGTCAACAATCCCAGGTCAAAATAGCTTCATTGCCCTCTCGATAACCATTGACAATCCGCGTGTACTTCATCAGCATCAAGATAGGACAATCCAATCTCGAAATCCAATACACATGGGAGTATCTCGAACTCTGCACGCCTCAAAAATGAGAGTATTAGCACCCTCACAAACTCACCAGGGTACCAGTTCAACCAGGTAAATCTCATGTAGCTACGGATACCAGCGACATCCGTGCGCGTGGCTCAATTCGAAGTACCAAGTCACGTGCCCTAAGGCAGTTGTCCTCGCCCACAGCATTCATGTGGCCATATTTACCTCTCGACGAGCCATTCGCTCGCGCACTACATCAGCATCAAGATAGGGGGCTAATCTCAAAACACGACCTCGAAATCCAGCAAATCGAGCCGTGGTTGACTAACTCCGGCGCCAAAATGCGACCTATTAAATGGATGGATGTGCCCCGCCATGCTGCACCTTCATACCCTCTATGAGTTGTGTTGGAATCTGTCTATACTACGCTCTGCTCTTCCTTTCCCTAGTTCTCTTCTCGCTACGGACACGTTCCAAGCGGCAGCATTCACCCAGTCTTCCTCCCGGGCCGCTGCGTGATGCCTTTGTCGGAAATCTTCGCTTGTTCATGGCCAGCGCAGCCCAGCTCGACCGCCCCTTTCGAGGAGAGACCTTTCACGAATGGGCAAAGACATATGGTACGCGCTCCATTCTAGGTTCCTGATCTGAGTGATAGTAACCTCCGTGCATAATCTTCAGGCGACGTGATGTACCTCGAAGTGCTTGGACGCAAGATGTTAATATTAGACTCCGTTCAAGCTGCCAATGACCTTCTGGATAAACGAGGCAGCAAGTACAGCGGACGACCGAGGGTCGCTGTGCTCGAAATGTGAGCACCCTAGACTCAACTATCCTCATACTCATTGATGGGGTGTTTTTTCAGGATTGGGTGGGAGAAGGTCCTAGGTTTTCTGCCATACGGCAAGGACCTTCACGTGCAGCGTGGGATGATCCAACGGTTTCTGGGGCGCCAAGAATGCCGCAACTATGAAACTATACAGACGCGGGAGGCTCTCCAGCTCATTCAGAGGATGCTAAATCAGGCACCTGAAACGCATCCTGCGGCGTTGCAGAGGTAGGTTTTTTATTGCGTGTATGTTGAAGATGTGCCGCGGGCTGACCGTTACCTAGGTATCCCGTTGCGGTCATCATGAAGGTCATGTACGGACACGAACTCTCGGGAGACCGTTTCATCTGGCTTGTGGAGCAGCTCGCGGAGGCGTTGGCAAAAGCAGACAGCTTTCTTGCGGACTGTTTCCCGCGATGTACGTGTCCGCGCATTCGGGCTCCGTGTCCAGACTATTGAATTTTTTTCAAATAGTGGCACGCCTGGCTACATGGTTTTCCTATTCAGAGTACAGCAAATCGGTTCGATACGCGCGGTCTCTGACCTCTGGAATCCTTAACGACGGATTTAATCTCGCGCAGAACAATGTGGTACGTGCAATGTTTTTCATTTCCTTGCCGCAGCGTTCAATATTAGTAACAGGCCAAGGACAACGCGTTTTCCTCCTTTGTGGAGACGTCGCTTCGTCCTGACGGGCCAGATCTTTCTTCGGAGCCGCCTGTAAATCCCGCTGAATGGGAAGAGCACGTCAAGAATGCGGCGGGGATGTGCTATTGGGCTGCATCTGACACGGTGCGACCATCATTCCTGTCAACCGTTTATCCGTTGTTCTGAATAACTTGTGATGGCTAGGTGTACGGAACACTGATGGTCTTCATTCTCGCTATGACTCTCCATCCGGAGTGCCAACGTAAGGCACAGGATGAGATTGATAAGGTGGTTGGGCGACATCGACTGCCCGGTTTTGATGATCGCCCGCACCTGCCGTACATAGAGTCTATCTTACGCGAGACGTTAAGGTTGGTGCTTCGCCCGCGAGTGTTCGTAGACGGCGTTCTGACTGTTCCTGCAGATGGAAACCTGTTGCACCTACCGGTATGCTGATTGTATAGACTGGAAGGTTGGGTCTCATTTCTCTCGATAGCCGTTCCCCATGTATCGACTGAGGACGATATCTATCGCGGGATGTTCATTCCAAAGGACACTATCGTCATTCCCAATATTAGGTTCATCGCATCGTGGAGTGGCTTCTTTTTATCTGACACTTTGTTCGTAGAGGCATGACGCTGGATGAGGAGACATATACAGACCCCACAGATTTCAAACCGGAGAGATTTCTTCCCAAGGCTATGGGAGGTCAAGAGGAACCTTTCCTTCCGCCGTTTGGATTTGGTCGAAGGTGAATACTTCTGCGGAGATTATCAACGATCGACTGACGTTACTGGGATAGAATATGTCCTGGTCGATATCTCGCAGACAACAGCCTCTGGATCGCTGTTGTTCTACTCCTGGCGAGTTGTCATATCAAACGCGCCGTTGACGAAAACGGGATTGAACTCACGCCTGAGCTCAAGTACACTGACAATGTAGCCGTGTATGTGACGCCAAGTTCTTATTCTGTTTCGTGCTGATGCATCGATAGGACTCTGCAACCGTTCCCGTTCTCCATTTCTCCACGGACAGACTGTAATGAGTCTGATTGAGAGTGAATTGTGACTCTCTGAGACGTATTCTATAATTTAAAGGTATAATAGTTTAGGTTCTTTTATCTTACTTTTTGCGTTGTGCCGCTAAATTTAGTTCTTGTGTGGCGTTAAAGGCGTGGGAATTTGGTCGTATTTTAGTTCATTGTTTAGTGTCGAGACCATTTAACAGAGGTTTAGACCTGGAGTCGAGACGCAGATTTGTGTTCAATGTGTACAGTAACTGGTGAGGAATGACAAAAACTTACCCAGACGCGGCGTCGCTCCCAACTCACGATCAGCTGTAATGTTGCATCGTGTTGCACGTCTTATGGCGCACTTGCGGGTATGGCACACGTTTCTTCTGTTGATGCTTTCCTGCTACTATGGCTCGGAAGTGACAGAGTAGGCTGGGTGTACCATCGAATTACGCCACCGCGTCGCGTCGATGGCGTGAGAACCTTTGTCCCCAACCATGTCAAGCGGAATCCCAAATTTGACAAGCCTATTCCTGCTCTCACCACGACTACAATATGGAATACGTTCAAGAAATCGCGGCAACTGAGGACTGGGACAACTACAAGGGCCTCGACGTTGAGGACGAGGAGCCCTTGGTAGAGTTGTCTTTTGATGTTATGGTAGGCTTCCACCGGCGCATACAGACGCGTTGTTCACCTTTGGCGTCCAATAGTGCGATTTGGAACGCGTGTTGTCTAGAGAGCTTCGATTCAATGGCTCATTTGCACATTTGATTGATTATCCCGACGCCACCAATCCATGCCTCCATCTCGACGGACTGGGACATATAGGTTTACCGTTAAACGAACGCGAAGCGCGTGAGATAATCGGGCAGTCCGCGTGTATTCGGACCAGTGAGGGAAAAGACGTGATTTGGTCATTTCCTGGTGACAAGGTATACTACTCGTTCTCTTGCGATGATTGTTCGTCACGTCCGATTAGGTCCGTTTTGACAATCCAGGATGGGAAGCCTGGATCAAGGATACCGTTGGACCGGCTATGAACGCAGCAGGCTTGGACGCGAAAGTCCCTCTATCGGTCGTCCAGTATCAACTCAAGAGTTTGACTTTACGAGGACCCCACACAAAGTACGTCTACAATAATGACGTAGACAATTTCTAAAGTTCTCTTCCAGTTCCATTGACTGCTTTGAAGAGTTCGTTAATTCCGTCTTGCACAAGTTTGATTCTAATACAAGGACAGGATTCACAACGACTCTAACCAGTACGGAACGCTTTCCATCTTTCTTCCTTCCCATCATGTCGGTGGTCAAGTCCACATTACACACGAAGGAGTCACGAAAACCTTCGACACTGCAACCCACAGTGCTGCGTCTGCAACTGCTATCGCCGCATACACCACCGTCAGCCAAAGACTAGATCCCATACACTCGGGATATGTGGCGTGTCTATCCTACCAACTCACGTTTCTCGGCAGAACAGAGTCTATCCCCCACCTTCCCAACCACGAACGAGCAATGACGCAGCTTCACCAAGTATTCCGCTCCTGGAGGCAAGGACGGGCGGAAGATGAGGAGTTTGGTGAAGACGAGACACCTGAATGCGTCGCTTGCTTATTCGAGCACATTTACGATGATGGCACGGCCAATTTCAAGGCAACGTCTCTCAGAGGCTCTGATCGACTCATGCTCAAACACGTCGCACCTCTGGCGAAAACGTATGGTTTCAATCTCCATCTGGCGCATGTCACGTACAAGGAAAGAGGTCATGCTACTGTCAACAGTGTCCGCAAGCGTCGAGGGGGTTGTCCGTGTGGAGGCTGTTCTGAGGACATGATTAGTTCTTGTGACGAGGACCCCGCTGATTGGAGTGATGTTGACGTGAACAAACTGCAAATGGACGACGGCATGGCACTGGATATGGAAACCGAGGTGGATTTGTCGATTCTGGCCCTCGATGGGATGCCAATGCAGATGTCCGGTGGAACAGTTGAGGAGATCAAGGACTACGACGAGGAAGATAGTCCTGGATGTTTCATCAACGGCAGCCTACGCGACGGGCCCAAAAAAGCCAGCTTTGAGAGGGAGAGTCGAACGGTATGGGTTTCGCACTTCTGTTCTTCAGTCAGCTCACGATAAACACCAGTGGGGATACCTCACATACTGTAAGAGCCTTCTCCAATATACTTACACCGACTGACATAAATGCAATTTTAGCATACAAACGTAATGCTCTCATCATTACTCCGGAGGACTCGTCGACCGTCGACTTTGCCATCGGCGATGTACGCGAGTTTGCTTGTATGGCTTTGAAGTCCTCGTTATCGGAGACAGCCACAACGAAAGAACAGCGACTCGTGGAAGCTCTCCTGGTGTGGTTACCTAAGAACCGAGCTGCCGCGACAACAAAGGACGGGTTGTCGGCCATGAACACTGTCGCTAACGTGTTGCGGGAGAGCGCCGTTCGTTGGGGCCGTGCCGATCTCTTCTTACAAACACTGGATGGTTGCGGCTTGGATCAATGCATAAAGGTAGTGGGAATCAAGGGATTGATATCTGGGTATCAGGCGTTCGACTGGGACATTCTAAGACCTGTGTAAATTTCTTCCTGACAGAGTTTTCCTGCGCTAACAAGTTTCCAGCTATTCTGACATCCTATCCAAAAAGACGTCTATCACTCTTCGTGCTCAACTCGTCGACGGCCTACTTTCGATCGCTACAGAAAAGTCTGCCTCGGACGTTCTTTCCTGGTGCGAGATGCAGAATGAACTCGCTTTGGACACGTTTCAGAAACTCGAAGTGACTGAGATCGGCTGGATAATGAAAGTTGTCCAATCCAAGCCGGCTCCGACTGACTATTTGCGCACTATGTACGCCTTTCTTGTTCTGACCATTTCTGTCTGCCTCATCGTGGCGTTTACAGACTCATTCCTCGTCTGCACTCCGTTCAGCCGTATAACATCAGAGTCTGGGCAGCTCTGTTAACATTCGTTGAAAAGTGTCCCTCCGAATCCCCTTCATGGACCGCCGCAGAGCATCCAGAGATTATAAGGTCATGTCTCGGGCGTGTTGCTAGCGAAATTCCACCGTATCGAACCATGAAAACCAAACCGACATCTCGTTATAGCAAACCCACCTTGGTTCCCACCGTGGATTCTATTCTCTCCATTCTAGAACTGGGCGCTCGTTTCAATTGTTTTGAAGTTTGTCCCCCTCTTTTAGACAATATGTGGTTGCAACGAGAGCAGCAAAAGACCGACCACTCCCAACGACCCCCTAGCGTGTATTATACGGCGCTTGTACCCAAAGTGGAGAACATGCTCCAGGCCAAGCCGGAGTTGAAGCAGTTCCTCGGGTCTTTCTTTTCGCAAGCCGCCTCCATCTTCCTGTCATCGGAGCCGACGCTCACCGAAGTCTTACGCACTGCGTTGTTGCGAGCTGGGAACGTGATCGAGACTTTGGAGGCCTTGTGGGTTCTTCCGTTGCGATTTCAATGACTTGACTGATTAATTTCGTCGTTTCCAGTCTAACAGGAGATCGTGTGAAGGAACTGGCGAGCCAGGGCGTTCTCCTCAAACAGCTGTCCTCGTTCATATCCGAGAATCTTCGGTCCCAGCTGGCTGACTCGTCTGAAGCCTTGACGACTCTTCTCAAGCTTTGTCTTACCGGCATGATTGGCAGCTTCAATCAGTCATCATTGACAAGCCAGTCGTCCTATTATTCTCGTACCAACGCCGGAATCGAACTTCTTACGCACTGCTTCACTCTCCGACTCTCTAGTGACGTAGACCAAGTCCTCGCTCGCTTTTTAGAGGTGCCTAAATCCAACGAGCCCGGATATATTCGAGACGGACTGGTGCCGCTCCTCAAAGCTCTGCCCGAGTTACTGAGCAAACAGCAGTTATCCTTGCTTGATGCACCTTTTTCGACATTCGCTGGTGAAGTAGCAAAGAAGTTTGTTCGACATACCATTGGGACAAGGCCAGCACATGTGGTTTCTCTTCGAGAGCTGCAAGCTGTCGGATGCCCATGCGAGCACTGTCGCACCTCGCTAGTGCCATTCTTGACCAACGACCTGCCGAAAGTAGACATCAGAGTCTCCGTCGCTGCCCAGGCCCATTTAGAACAGCAGCTAATGCTCGCCAAAAAGTGGGGCTTCACGTGGGCTGCTATTAAACAAGGGAGATTGCAGGTAGGACAGAGACGTCCGTATAACGCGTTCGTTCTGACCGATTAAGCAGATTGTTAAACCACAGCGGATGATCGAGGTTGGGAGGTGGGCTGGTGCCCAGGCGAGAGGATACGCTTTCCTCGCTCTTTTGGGAGACGAGCAGCAGCAGCGACAGATCTTGGGCTCAGATTATGCATGGGTGACGGGGACCATTGCGGGGACGGCGACTCCGCCTGCCTTGCCTCTGAACGATGCAAAGCGGCCGCCTTCAGACGAATCATCTGGCGGACATTCGAAGAAGCCTCGTCTGTCGTAAAGTCTCCCTGCTTTCGAAATGCTCTTACCTTAATACATGCTTTATTATACAACGGTACTTATAGTTTGCTGATTGCTTTTTTTGTTGGAGGAGACTTGGAGGTTGATAGAGTTATATACCGGATTACTGTACACTAATGGTTTTCGTATCGTGGCGTATGCGCCTTACTAGACTAGCTACCTGCTTTTAGTTTCATAGACATCTGTTGCTCAGTAATTAATGCACATCGCGTCGATGGAGTAAAAAAGTTCATCACAACATACAATTTTGAGTTGAACCAATCCGCCCTTCCCATCATGCACTTCCTCACAGAAATTGGAGCAATCGAAGACTCGCACAACTATTTGCTCCTCGACGTCGGCGACGAACCCGTCGTTAATAGACCCCGCTTTCGATATTAAGATCGTATCAAAATTCGTCCACGGGTTGTCGAGGAACCAGTTCTGCAGGGAAACTTGGCTGCCACATTTTCAGAAGACTTTCCATTCAGTACTACTGTTCATACAACTTTGGCGTATGGAACTAGCTACCCAGACGCTCCTAACCCCTTTGGACTGAAGCTCACGATCTTCTGGTTCGAGAGGAAACGAGCAACGAAAACAGGGTGATGCCGACCACCGCAAGCTCCTCCACCTCTACCTTTTACTACTCTCGCGAGGTGACTGGGCGGAGCCGTTCGGATATTGCTGCTACTGATGAACTCAAAAGCCACGCTTGGGGTAATGTCGCAGACCTTGTGGCGCACCAGCGAATATCTTACGATCTTCAAGTTCTTAATAGTTTCCTTATATTATACAGTGTATTGTACATGGATAAAGTATCTATGTCAATGACGGCGATTCTTGGATGCGGAAAGTCGAGAGTGCACGATCAGTTGAATGTACGCCACAACTGAGCGTGCACTCCCGACTCCCAAATCCATCCATGTCGGATCAGCTGTGCCTAACGGCGCTGATAGGATTTCGCCCTTTGTCAGTGCCAGATGCTCAAGCAGCGTTCCAGGAACAGTCGTTTGCCAGACGACCGAAAGTCTTCACATCCCCAGGACCCGAAGTCGACGCAGATGAATTGCGTCTAAAAAGTCTCCAGTCCAAATGCTCGGATAGCTTACGCAGGATACTCCCCGGAAGGAAGTGCGAATATGCCCCCAAATGACAGTGCCAGGGCTTACGCGTATAGATCCCGCCCACAAGAACAAGATCTGAATGACTGAAAAGAGCGTGAGACGAGGCGCGAACATCAACGCTCGGCTAGAAGCGCGGGTTAATTGCCGGCACTCCAGCGAAAAATCCCACATCCCGTTCAGCGACATTCATCGGTGGAAGAGGAACATCCAGCACCGATCGTTCGAGCGAAGTAACAGGCGATGAGATCCCTGCAATAGGAATCATCATTAGAGTTGAACCGTCGCCCGACGTGTTGCATGGTGGACTGGGCAACAGTGGGAGCTCAATTTTAGACTCCAGGAAGAATGTGTCGATTTGCTCAATGAACAAACGCAGCTGAGAAAGCGATATGCGCCTGAAAGGGTCAACCTGAAAAATGCATTTAAACAACTCGTTACACTCCGCCGAGATGGGGATCGGCATGGTCTTTGCGATGGAGTTGGGATCGCCGAGGTACGCTCTGAAAAGCGGATCCTCCCACTCAGCGCTATCCCATGGATAGCGTCCCGTTACAAGGTTGACAAGGATGACACCCACCGACCAAATGTCGTTGTATTCTGGATAGTAGTAAGACGTTGTGTATTGTGACCCGATGCACTCTGCAGCGAGTCAGTATCAGGCATAGAATGTGAAGCAGAGGCGTACCTGGAGACATGTAAGGCAAAGTTCCCACCCGAAATTCAGTCGAGACGGAACTCTTCGTCGACAATCCGAAATCAGCCAGGAACACCCTACTCCCATCGCTAGAGGTGAGGATATTCTCTGGCTTCAAGTCGCGATGGTAGACCTCTTTCTCATGACAAAACATTAGTCCGTCAATAATCTGAATCATGGTCGAACGGATAAAGTCGTCGTTGTGTCTGAACTGGCCTTTTCTGAGCCGACTGTAGAGATCGTCTCCCCGGCAGAGAGCCAGAAGAATGAAGGTGTAAGGACCCTCGACGATGTGCTCATAAAGAGTCACGACGTTGTCGTGCTCCGAAACCTGCTTGTGCAGCTCAATCTCGGCGCTTTGTAGCTCCTCTTCGAACGAGCCAGCTGCAGGAGTAAACATGACCTTGACTGCATATTGCAGTGGGCAGACCGTCTGAATATCCACACCCTCATATACTGCGCCAAAGGAGCCGGCACCGAGAAGCCTTCTGAGATGAAGGCGACCATGGTCGACGACAGTGTTGGTGAAGTCAGGGAGAGAGCGGGAATGGGCAGACATATTAGATATAAGAGTGATTGATAGAAAGCAGCGAAAGCAAGTCAAAGTATCAAAGCTCGATGGGGGTGAGAGTGAAGAAAGAAAGAGCGATCGAAAAGGAGCCAGTGGTTTTTGTGCCACACTGTTTTCACGTGATTCTGGTATTGGTTCTTGCCTCGATCTGGCCGAGTGAGACGAGAAATACGCCACACTGCAAACAGACTACCAATGCTCCACAAAGGATTTCGGGAAAGCTTCTATCGAATTAGCATACGGAACGTTGAAACCCAAAAACTAGAATTTGAATGCACGGCCTCCTTTTTTTCCACCTGTGAGTTTAAATTTGAACTTACTGACGAATCTTAGGTCGGGGAACGACCCGTGGCTAACTTGGAAAGTTGCGAGGAGGCCGAAAATCGCTGCCTCATCGTGGTTGACATGAAGGCCAGAGATGACGCGTCTTTGGTGTCGGCCGAAGTCGGACGTGTCCCGTGCCGATACGGATTGGTCAGATCAGGTAAGCGCGCCTCGACTCTCACTTTCACCACCATATGCTGCTGCGTTCAGTACGGGCTGCTCGTCTCTCCGCGTCGCTTAGGACAAGAGCAACCATCTACAGCTCACCCAGACTTTATTCTACACCACCTCCACCTCCACCGAAGAATACTGCAAAAGCCGGGAAAGACCCAGCACCGGCAAAGCAGAAAAACAAGGCGGATAGTCCTGTGAAGGAGGAGGGGAAAAAGGGGGAAGAGGTACCGAAGGATGAGGCCAAGAATGATGACCTGAAGCGTCTCGAGGGCTTTTTCCGGCAATACCGCAGCGAGCAGCAGAAACAGCAGAAGCAGCAGCACACGGACTCGTCGCAGAAGAAAGAGGATGAGTCTTCAAGCAAGAAGGACTCACCTCCACCACCACCGCCACCGTCTTCGAATAACAATCCTTCCAATAACAACATCATGCTATGGATCGGTGGTGTCATCGCTGCTCATTTCCTTCTAAACGGGACCGGAACCAGCAGCTCGCGCGAGATAACTTGGCAGGAATTCCGTACTGCTTTCCTCGACAAGGGCCTTGTTGACAAGCTCATCGTCGTAAACGGCTACAAAGTTCGCGTCAAACTACACTCGAATGCTACCGGTACTATGTATGGCGGCAACATTGCCTCCGGTGGAGACTATTACTTCTCTATTGGCAGCGTGGAGGCCTTTGAACGGCGTCTTGACGAGGCCCAGAATGAACTCGGGATTCCCAGTCACGAACGTATACCCGTGGCCTATCATGACGAGGTATCTACCGGGTCTATGATCCTGCAGCTGGCACCTACAATCGCTACCATCGCGTTCATTTACTGGCTTACTCGAAGAGGCGGTGCAGGTGGTGGTGGCAGTGGTGGAATCTTCAGCTTTGGCAAGAGCAAGGCCAAACTCTTCGACAAGGACACTCAGGTCAAGATCAAGTTCAGCGATGTAGCTGGTATGGACGAGGCCAAGGAGGAGATTATGGAGTTTGTGCAGTTCCTCAAGGAGCCCCAGAAGTACCAGAAACTTGGTGCGAAGATTCCCCGTGGTGCTATCCTCTCAGGTCCTCCCGGTACTGGTAAAACATTACTTGCAAAGGCCACCGCTGGCGAGGCTTCCGTTCCTTTCCTCTCTGTCTCAGGTTCAGAGTTCGTCGAGATGTTCGTTGGTGTTGGTTCATCACGAGTTCGCGACCTCTTCGCCTCTGCACGCAAATCCGCTCCTTGTATCATCTTCGTTGATGAAATCGACGCTATCGGAAAGTCTCGACAGGGCGGAAAGATGAGCGGCGGGAACGATGAACGGGAGTCAACGCTCAATCAGTTGCTGGTGGAAATGGACGGTTTCAGTTCCCAGGAGCACATAGTCGTCCTTGCTGGTACCAATCGACCTGATGTTCTGGACCCCGCTTTAATGCGCCCTGGCCGATTCGACAGACACATCTCCATCGACAACCCCGATGTCACTGGCCGGAAGGGCATTTACAAGGTTCATCTCAAGCCGTTGAAGCTTTCGGAAGAGCTCATGAAGGATGTCGATGCTCTTGCACATCGATTGGCTGTCCTCACTCCCGGTTTCTCTGGCGCTGACGTTGCCAACGTCTGTAACGAGGCTGCACTACGTGCGGCTCGTCGCGGCGCCGAGTCTGTAGGCGACATAGACTTTGAGACCGCCATCGAGCGCGTCATCGTCGGTTTAGAGAAGAAGACCAAGGTCCTAGGTCCCGATGAGAAGAAGGTTGTCGCTTATCACGAGGCGGGCCATGCTGTCTGCGGTTGGTTCCTCGAGCACGCACATCCCCTGCTCAAGGTCAGCATCATCCCCCGAGGTGCAGGTGCTTTGGGCTATGCGCAAGTGAGTTTTTTCCGTTATCGCTACGTGTTCTACTTCCTTACGGCCCCGCTCTAGTACCTTCCCAACGAACGGTATCTCATGTCGACGCCGCAAATGTACGACTCGATATGCATGACGCTCGGCGGACGTGTGTCGGAGGAGATCTTCTTCGGTGCTGAGAACATCACGTCGGGTGCGCAGGACGATCTCAGCAAAATCACCAAGATGGCCTTTGAGGCTTGTGCCAACTATGGCATGAACGACATCATTGGTCCTGTCAGCTATGGTGGCCGACGTGGCGCTCAGGAGGGCTGGACAAAGCCGTTCAGCGAGAAGACTGCGGAGTTGCTAGACAATGAGGTCCGGAAAATGATCACGTATGGCTCTTGCCCGGTTTCTGCATCTTATACTCAAGTTTCCTAGGACTATGTATACACGGACGAAGGAGTTATTATCGAAACATCGGGACGATGTAGAGAAGGTGGCGAAGCGGCTAATGGAGAAGGAGGTTCTGACTCGGTTTGTGTTTACATTTCCGTTAGATGGCCTTTTGCTGACGCCCATTTCAGAGAGGACATGATCGACCTTTTGGGCAAACGGCCTTTCAGCGGTAAGGATGACATGGACAAGTGGCTCGACGAGCACGGCTCTGAGCGTAAGAAAGTTCCTCTTCCCATCCCCGACCCGGATGCTGGTCCTCTGCCGGAACCCTCTGTCGCGGCCCTCAGCGTGGATCCCCGGACATAACTACTACCCCATCTCTTCGTTGCCTGATTCAGATGTATGTTACATTCATGGGTATTGCATTTTCTCGTTATATAAATTCGCTTTCAATTTCTGGCATTTTTGTATGAATATACTCTCATAAAACGTATCTAAATCCGCTCCATTCGTCGCCCTTGTCAACACGAGCGGCGAGGATGCTCTCGTAGCGGCCGTTTCGCTCGTGGGCATTCTTGTTGTCAATGCCTTCGATGACTTCGTCGCGTTCGCCGCGGTCGCGGGCGGCGTTTTCTCTTTTCAGTAAGACGATGAAGAGGGCGGAGCAGATCCAGCCGATGGCGATGTATGCGAGTACGATGCCGTGGCCCATTCGGTACCAGGGTTTATCTGAAGCTCGGTACTGTTATTGTTGAAGCGTTGTAAATGATGTTTCGATAAGTGGAGGCTGAGCTCACGATATTTGAAGTCACGGCTCCGTTGATGTTGCCGAATCCTATCGCCATGGCTAGCGTTACGCCACGCTTGTAGACTCCCTCGACATTTCCGGCCACCCATGCACTACACCATTTATGCCGTGAGTAATGAAGAGCTCGACCAGGTAACATACTTACACTGAATTCGCTGTGACGAGCAATTACATATGTCAGCTAGATTCGGACCCGGTCTGTCGTGACTTACGAATAGTGGGATAGATGGCTCTGCAGCGACATCAGTGACGGTTGAGGGAGTCGAGATTCATTGGCACTTACGATGCAGCAAGGAAAACAGCGAAATAGGACAGTCCAGGAGTGCGCGAAGCGACTAGAATGATGTAGCCGGCCAGACCTTCGAGACGTTCAGAATTAGTCTGTAAATATCGTCTTCTGAATTCACCTGTTCCGAACAATACCCTGTGGAAATCATCAGGCTTCATTTTTACGATTACAAGGCTATTGAGTACGCACAAGTTGATATAGCCGCGATGGCCTATTCGGTCGCCCAAGAAGCCTATAACACAGGTCATGATGCATCCCCAGGCATATACCGGCACTGAGAGGAGGTTGGCCTCGGTGGACTTGTATCCCAGCTGAGAAGATGAACATCAGAGGGCGTCCCGTTAACAGGAAAGCTAAACTCACTTGTTGGATGATTGTCGGGAGGAATAACGAGAACGCGAAGAGCGGTCCATCGCTAGATCCTATGTTAATTAAAGATACGCCGAGATCGGAGAAAGGCGCACAATCCCATGTAGATACCCACTATGTATTCAATGAGATTGCTACACTCAGGAGATATGTTAAAGAGAAAGCACATACTCGCAATCCACGTCTTCCAATCCTTCAAACTCTGCCAGATATACTTGGTCTTGTACTTTTCACCAGCAGCACTAAGCTTCATATCGCCTTGAAGCCGTCGAATGATGAATACCCCTTTGCATACGATAGTTGGCAGTGAGTCCGCGCTCAGCACCGAAGTGACCCACTACTCACTCTCTGTTTCACTAACAAACTTGGCTGTCTCCGGGAAATCTTGTATGACCCAGAACGACGCCACGCCGACCAAGACGGTGAAGAGACCCTC
Source organism: Hymenopellis raphanipes (assembly GCA_036872995.1). Lineage (NCBI taxonomy): Eukaryota > Fungi > Basidiomycota > Agaricomycetes > Agaricales > Physalacriaceae > Hymenopellis > Hymenopellis raphanipes. Next base: position 1,691,936 of record JAYMDG010000001.1, read on the forward strand.
CAAGATGAAGATCCACCGCCATCCTTCCAGACCGCCGATGCCGTCCATGTTGTGAATCGCTGCGGCTAGGAGGCCGCCTAAGTTCCACGTTAGGGTGGATAGTCAGGGTGTGGATGACGCGACGAACTAAATGCTCCGGCGACTGTGGCCGAGGAGAAGAACACTGCGACGCGCGATCCAAGTTCGGAGCGTTTGTACCAACTGTTGGGATGGACGAGACGTCAATTGAGGGTGATAGTGATAGGGAGGCTGGGCGATATAGACGCGCACCTGGAGATGTAGAAGACGATTCCGGGATACATTCCAGCTTCGGCGACACCGAGGAAGATGCGGACGGCTGTAAGTATGTGAAGAGGAAGATTAGATAGCCGTATCAATCCTCCTCTCACGACTTGCCTAGGAGACCGCCATAGTTGTGCAAGATCCCATGTAATGTCTAGTTCGGTTAAGTATTTATGAGTTCGGATGGGGGACCAACGTACCGTGACGACACCCCAGAAGAATATCATGAGCGATAGCCAGACGGAAGGCTTGAGTCTGCGTAGAAGGACATTGCTAACGGGCTAAAATATTGATTGTTCGTCAGGTAACAAGCGATCGAGTCCAGCAGTAGGCTTACCTCAAAAAGCGCGTACGGGAAGAAGAACAACGTCAACGCGATGAGATATTGGTTATCAGAAATGTTGATATCAGTCTCAAGCCCGTATAGCTGTAATACAACCGCGTTCAGCTATGACTTGTTCAAGCGTTCAAAAAGTAGTCACGCACCTTTGCATTGCCGATAGTCCCTCGATCCAGAAAGTTCAACAAATACAACAGGGCAAGCCACGGAATCACGTAGAGATCCACTTTTCGCATGAGTTTCCTCTCATCGACACTGGACGTGTCCACCTCTGGCCGATAGAGATCATCGTGGTTGGGAGTAGCTAGAATACCGGAATCCGTGACGTCAACAGGCTCCTTTTGTTCAAACGAGCTGGATTCCGCCATTTCGTCGGGGTATGAGCTCAACAAAGCTACTTCGCACCTTTTCAGCTCAAGCACTTATTTATGGGGCTTTTCCCGGGGCTAAAGGCTGCTCCTCGTGATGCCAATCAGCGGAGAGATAAGGCGGACACGAGACCCGCACCCCCGCGGCAACGGTCACGCTAGTAATCCCAAGTACTCATAAAATAACTTCGTCTATGTACTCTTACACAAGAATTCACCGGCACCACTACAAACTCTGCATAACGTCAATGAAATGCCTGCTTGAACGCGTCTGCTCCCAACACGTCTTCAACGGGACTCAACGCTTCTCTAATCCACCTCTTCACCGATTCCGTCTCTTTTCCGGCGAGTCTGACGACCATAGCGATCGCAGAGCGGCCCTGCCCAGTAATAGGGCTCAACGACCATATCAAATCATCGGGCGTCCGAGCTTTCATGACAGATATCCTTTCGTATTGAGCCGTGAGGTGCTTAATGGTCGGTTGCAGCATGGGTCCGAGAAGGAATAGCATCGCGTAACATGAATAGGGCGCGAGCTTTTCGGCTAGGCATCGAGGGGGGAGAGGGTGCACGTTGAGTTCGTTGTCCTCTAATAGCATGACGTCTCGCGCGATGCGCTTCCCGTCAACAAAGATTTCGTTGACACTGTAATACCGCGAAAACGCCCATTCTTCGCCTAGCGATCGACGCCCTGATGTTATCCAGTCTAGTATAGCAGCAGAGGACGTTTGGGCTAGATGGAACGTTTGGATCTGGTTGTACGCCGCGGAGCGGAAGCAAGTAACGGGATCGGGGAGCAGGAAGAGTCCGCCCGTGGCTGACACGGTGAAAGTGAGGTTCTGCGTTGTGGGAGGGAGAGTCGGTGATTGATCCCCTTCAACCGTCGCTAACCGGCGCCCAGGACGCGTCTTGAACACCTTGGTGGAGCCCTAAAGCGAGATCGTTACACCATCCCCAAACACGGTCAGCGGAGAATGGGTAATGACCTGTGAAAGTAACACGAGTTTCGCAGAGGACGCGACCTGTACTATGAGATTGACTTGGTCTCCGCTGACTAGGCCTCCTCCGTAGGTTAGGAGATATACAAGCGCGACGGAATCGTCGAATGCGCGTGGGGATAAGAGTTTTAGAGGATAAGTCGAGGAAAGCTCGGAGAATGTGGCTCTGGATCCATGGGAAGAGACAACGATGCGGCCAGCACCACCCCGGAGTTTGGGGATGTCGATGCTCATTCGAACCAGCTGAGATTCAGACGTGGGTAAAGGATGGAAGAGCTCGAGGTGATCCTGGAGATAAGGACAAAGTCAAGCGCCTGAGATAGAATACTCCCATATAAACCTACTAAGTCAAAGCGCTGCTTTACGATGAGCACATATTTGGGCCTACAGCTATAAACCTGGCCGGTCCAGGAGGGTCCAGGTCCTGGTTGCTGAAGATAAAGTGGGTCGCGTGGCCTCCACGCGCCTCGCCGAGCTACGCGGGTCTCATTGAGCTTGGCGCGTTTATTGCTGTCGGTCTTTTCGCAGCTCAGCGTTCAACGTTCAACGAGCACTGTGTAATTTGTAAATGGATAGCAAGTGGTTACTCAGGGTTAACACACCCGGTTAGATTGGTTTTCGTCACATTGAACGCGACCTATGCCGGACGCGACGCTCTGAACGTGGTCTACCCCGACCAAATGGTATGCAGGTCGTTGGCTGGAAGTCAGTTTCCAAAGTTGGACATTTTGGGGGCAAAAAATCGTACAGACTTGGTGCCCACAAGAGGTGATTTTGGACCGAACCTCCGGTCTATCTATCTCAGGAATTGATCGATCGTGTGAGGCCCTTTCTTCGTCTCGACTCCCAAGCGCGACTGAACAGTCCTCAATCCCGGCATATGATTTCGTCTCGTAACAGGCGCACTACTGGCTACACGTCCCACTCCCCTCGGCACCGGACATACGCTACACCCTTTTGTCGAATACTCCGACTTGCACGCCAGAGGTACTAGATGGAACAACATCTTCAGATAATTGACAAAGCAGTCTCACTGAGCACCAACTGACTAACATGCTGACGGAGGTGTTAGTCAGTGGCGGCTTATACGTTTTCTCGGGTTTGCCGTCCATACACGCAAGGACAAGAAAACCTACAAAAAGGCTGATACTCGACTGGCGAAAACACATACAATGTCTCTTCTGCGCACTTTCTTCGCTCTACTGGTTCTGGCTTGCGGGATTCTTGCCATCCCCAGCCCGGATCCGTCGTTGTACAAAGACTTCAACGTCTCCCGCGGTCTCAATTATCATTACTACTTCTCGTCTCCCCAGCATGGAGCCAAGCCGTATCTGCTCTTCCTGCACGGCTACCCAAGCTCCTCGTATGACTGGCGCTACCAAATCGAGTTCTTCTCCAACCAAGGATACGGGTTGATCGTCCCGGACATGTTGGGATACGGGGGTACAGCTAGGCCTATTGAGACGGAGGCTTACAAGAGCAGTCTCATTACAAAGGACCTCGTTGACATCTTGGATCACGAAGGAGTAGAAAGTGTCGTTGCTATTGGACATGACTGGTCAGTTTTTTCTTCTGGTGACTTACAATTGTTTGACGCTGCTGACTTGTTTTCTGAAGGGGCGCGAAAATCAGCGGTCGTCTGGCGAACTACTTTGAAGATAGATTCCTCGCGTTCGGGTTCTTTTCTGTCGGATATTTTGTCCCCCCTGGGACAACCTATGAAGATTTCTCGAATCAAGTTAGTCTTACTCATCTCCAATTCGGATATTTTCTAAGGACTCTTCATAGTCGTTGCAAACTGTTGGGTACGACCAGTGGGGATATTGGGCGTTCTTCGAACAAGACAATGCCCCTCAGATCATTAGTGACAATGTCGATTCACTTTTCTCCCTCTTGTACGCCACAGATCCGCGACTGGTCATTCCCCACTGGTGTCCCGTCGGGGCGCTACAGGCTTGGTTAGAGTCTCACTCCACTACGGAATACTTTGTATCGCCAGAGGTACGGCTCGATTAAGTCCTTCAGGTTTGGAATTCGAATGCTCATTGTCTGCTCCTAGGAATTCAATACCTCCAAATCGCTGTTCCTCGCGTCGGGCGTCGCCCCGTCTCTCAACTGGTACAACATTATGACGTCCGACGTTGACAGGCTCGACAATCAGGGTATGTATCGAAGACTGTTTCTCTTCGTTCAAAGCTAATTCGTCGAGGTTACAGGCATACCGGAGTCCAACAAGACCATTAACAAACCAGTGTTTTTCGCCGGTGCTTCCCGAGACTACATATCTATCGTTGCGCTCATGCGAGCCGCTTTCTTCCAATATGCGCCAGGCTTTACTTTCCAAGACTACGACTCGGGGCACTGGGTTATGATCCAGAAAGCAGATGAGGTGAATAAGGATTTGTTGGAATGGCTCGAAGGCTCTGTTTTGTAAAGAGTAGATTGACTTGTCTCGTGTTCCTGGAAATTCGAAATCATGACCTCTAGTTCTGAGGCGACAAACGCCGTAAGTGTGAGAGAAAGAGATTTACCCGTCGATGTACCCAAAATCTCCTACTTGTGATATGGCCTGGAAAAAGCTTAGCTTTACGACTAACTCGAGGGCCTCACCTCTTCAGATGCGGCCTAATGGAAAGACTAGACTTCCTCCACAATCCAGTTCCTGGTTACCCTACAACTGTGTACTGGAAGCATTTGGTCGCCAGGACACGGCCGCAGTAAGACTCGCGATGATCCTCGTTCGCCTACTCGTTCGTCTCGCCTAGAAGCTGCCCTCATGACACGAAGGAAAACTCCACTGCGCGCGTGGTACTCCTCCCGGCGTCTATAAGAAAACAGCCTCAATACTCTGGAACCACTACTTTTTGACTTTCTAGCTCAATCACACAGGAACACCGCGTCCTGGAACCCAGTGAGGACGGCGCCCTTTAGCTCTTGGCTCTCTACCCTCGCGTGGTCAATTTTCCAACCTATACCCGAACCGAGGGGGGAGTGAGGTATAAAAGGAAGCGTCTAGTCAATGGGAGAGGGTATTCAAACACTCCCTTTCCATTTCCCCTCATTCATTCATGATGCACCTTCTTGTGGCTTTGGCAGTAAGCTCTCTGGCCGGCCTGGCGTCAGCCTGCGATGCGTACACGTCCTTGCCTGATAACACCGGTACCATCTCGAATAGCGCTGTCATTGAGATTGCGGCTGGGGAGACGTTTGATGGTGGGTGGTAGAAGTATGATAGAGGCTCTGGGGCTTGCAAGTAGGTTTTCGCTTGCTTTGATGATGTTCGTTGTCTGATGATACGCGTAGTGGGCAAACTGAAGGAGACTGGGAAGATGCTGGTTTGTTTTGCAGTTCTTCGTTCGTGTGCTTGGAGACTTATGGGTCGCGTAGTGTTTTACCTCCACGAGGGCGCCACTCTCCAGAACGTCATCATTGGTGCTAATCAAGCCGAGGGTGTTCGTAAGTGAATCAAGGTCATTACATGTTCTTGGTATCGACGTGGCTTTTGCAGACTGTACCGGGTGTAAGACGCAGCTCTGGTTTATTCGCCTAAGGTTAACTGACGGTCTGATAGATTGTACGCTCAACTTTGTCTGGTTCGAGGATGTCTGTGGTATGTCCATTCCCTCATCACATTGAGTCGGACGCTGATTCCTTTAATAGAGGACGCTATCTCAATCAAGAACGATAGTACGCGACTCGAACGTCTACTTGGTCTCCTCCTGGTGTTGACACCATCGTTTTTAGAGGCCGGGGATTACACGAATATTATCGGAGGAGGCGCTTTCCATGCCGAGGATAAAATTGTTCAACACAACGGTTGTGGTACCGTCAACGTAGGTTGAGCTTTCGAAGTTCTCGTACCGGCAGACTAATTTTGCTTTTGGTAGATCATCAACTTCTACGCGTACGGTAAGCATTTGTTTCTCGTTGCAGTCATGTCAAGTACAGACTTAGCCATGAAATGAAGACTACGGAAAACTCTACCGCTCTTGTGGAAACGTGCGTCTTCTCCTCATTTTCATGGTAGATCGTTGAATAACCGACCAATGATGGGTGCAAATCGCAATGCAAGCGCAACGTCTACATCAGTGGTGTCGAAGCCCGTGAGGGTGGTGAACTTGTTCGTATTAACAGCAATTACGCTGTAAGTGTCTTCGCTCTATTGACGGGTTCAAACGACTAAAGAGACCTACAGGATACCGCTACCATCACCGATGCTTGTTATGACACATCGCACCCTTGTGTTCTCTACGATGGATGTACTGGAGGGTAAGTTCAACGTTGCTTCACCCATAAGCCTAGTATTAATGAGTTCCTTTTAGCTGTGAGCCCGAGAAGGTTGGATACTGCTCCGGTTGACTCTCTTGACTCTCTGGAGGAATGCTCTGTTGCCTTGGATTTGAAAGGGTGGACACTCCCAGTTGGGTGTCCTGGGTTAATTATTCTTTCGATACCCGATCTTGTATATAGATCATTACATTCGTTGACTGCGTCAATCGTTCAGTTTATATGTTGCATCCCGAATCGTCTAGCTGAGGCCTGACCTACTCAATACTTGTTTGGATGCCAACGTGGCAAACAGACCCTAGAAATGTTATTTGTTTTGCAAGCTTGACACGCAAAATCATTGCAGTCCGAGGAGCAAGATGGCAGATCCCGTGATCGCGAACAGTTCTTTCCCAACCACCAACATCGTCTTTCGAAATCGCAACAAAACATAGCCATCTAGCCTCCATCTCAACGGGAAATACTATTCTAAGGATAATTCTACTCATCTCCCGCTCTGATGATCCAAACCGGCCTCATACCAAACGCGCACAGTGACCTGGTCACAGATGCAGCGTACGACTTTTACGGGACTCGACTAGCGACGTGTAGTCTAGACCAACGGTGCGTCTCATCCCACCCTTTTTATTATTTGTCATTAAAAGACGTTTGCTAGGATAAAAATATGGCAACTGGATGAACAGAGTGGGAAATGGGCTGTGGAGGATGACTGGAAGGTAAAGTCCATCACAGCTTCCATCTGCTTTCTGGCTGATTTATTCCAGGCCCATGACGCAGCCGTGTCAAAGCTCAGCTGGGCGCATCCCGAATTTGGCTCAATTATCGCTTCGGCGTCGTTCGACCGAACCGTGAAGGTCTGGGAGCAGCTGCTGTCGAGCACGGCAAATCACGGAGGGCGATGGGTAGAGAAGGCAGTCTTACATGAGGCTCGAGGGACCGTGCGTGGCGTAGAGTTCGCGCCGCATCATTTTGGATTGAAGCTAGTGAGTGGCGTCAAATTTGCTGCAGATAGTTCATTTCACATCTTACGCGTAGGCAAGTATATCAACCGATAACCATCTTCGTGTCTACGAGTGCTTAGAGCCAACAGCGTGGCAGCTTTCAGAGGAAATCGATGTTCAAACTATACATTCACCTACACAACACTCGCGAGCGTACACTGCTGCCATTGCAACTCCCACACAGACTACAAGTTCTACAGAAGGTGCACCGGCGTCACTGGTGGCTCAAGCACTCCTTCAACAGATGCCTCGCACGACCGGCAACCGCGAAGCCGACGGAGGCTGGGCCTTAAGCTGGTGCAAAGACCGATATTGGGGCGAACTCATCGCATGCAGCTCTGGCACTTCACCTCTCGTGAAAATTGTCCAGCTATCACCTTCACGGCGTCCGGAAACCATTTTGGCCCTCAGTCCGGGTAACGAGAATGACGGCTCAATCACGTCTGTAGCGTGGGCACCGTCTTGTGGACGGAGCTACCACTTGATCGCCACGGGAAGTCGCGATGGCCGGGTCAGAGTGTGGAGAGTGAAGCCGGGAGAAGAGCCTGCTGCGGAGAACGTGACAGAAGCTGAAGACGACGAGGAAGGGCGGTGGGAGGCGCGTATCGTCGCTGATTTTGGGGAACACAAGAGCTCGGTCGGGCGGGTTGAGTGGAATATCACAGGGTATGATTTTTCACCTTCGTGGGTTTTCTGGCAACTGATATTTGTAATATAGGACTGTACTGTCGTCAGCGGGTAATGACGGTAAGATCAGATTATGGAAAGCCACTTCGGGAGGAAGTATATGGCGTCCTGCTGGTAGCATTGGTGTTGAGCAGACTGAGCCGGAGGAGAAGGAGAAGGATGACGGAGATGTAGATATGGGATCTTAGGTGACGTTCGTGGATCCTCACATGTGCTTTACCTATGATGAGAACAGATTCGAAACATTGATTACTTCCTTCAAAGGGTGTCTGTTGCCGAAAGACCAGACTGTTCTAGCTCACTGTTACAGTTGGTGCGCATACACGTCCTACCTTCAACTTCGTCTTCGAAGCAACCACAAGCGCATTTTGTCTTCCATCGACCCTCAATGCATTCATTGCTTGGCACGCCCTTCATCTTACAATCGATGTTTCCAGAGCGCGGAGTTTTCCGTATTATTGTTATCTCACGAGAGGCACTCAAGGCCTGATGCAGAACCGGAGAAGCTTATAGACGGCGGACAAATATAAAGGGATGGCTTCTCCTGGGCTTCTCTAATATCAAGGGCGACAGTTCACTCGCTGGGGGTCTCCCAGCAGTCTCCCTGTTCACTGATTCCATGGGTCTCTCCTTCTCCAAACCAAAGCCTGCAGATGAATCCGCCCTCTTCCGACCCATAACCATCGGCGACCACCTCGAGCTGCGGCACCGCATCGTGCATGCGCCGCTCACGCGCTACAAAGCGTCCGCGGCGCACGTGCAGCTCCCGCTGACGGAGGAGTACTACAGGCAGCGCGCCGGGACGCCGGGGACGCTGCTCATCTCGGAGGCGACGTTTGTCGCGCACCGCGCGGGGATCAACCCGCACTGCCCCGGGGTGTACACGCGCGCGCAGAGGCGGGCGTGGCGAAGGGCGCGTATCCTTCCCCTTCTCTCTCCCCTCCCCCATTCCCCCCTTGAGTTGATTTGTTGATTGCTGATTGGTGGGTAGATCACAGACGCGGTGCACGCGCACGGGTGCTTCATGTTCTGCCAGATCTGGGGCCTCGGGCGCTCCGCGGACTATGTCGCGTCGCGCGCGGAGGATCCCTCCGGCGGGTGGGCGTACGTCTCTTCCTCGCCTGTAAGGCTCTCGACGAAGGAAGAGACGCCCCGTGCTTTGACGATCCCGGAGATCGAGGAGTATGTGCGGTTGTTTGGGGACGCGGCGGAGGCGTGTGTGGATAGTAGCAAAGAAGAGGGGGAAGAGGGAGGAGAAGGGGAAGGGGAAGGAGGGGGCGCGGGGTTCGACGGCGTGGAGCTGCACTTTGCGAACGGGTACCTCGTGGACCAGTTCCTCCAGGACGTCTGCAACCGCCGCGAGGACGCGTACGGAGGCACCGTGGAGGGCCGCACGCGCTTCGCACTCGAGATTGTGCAAGAGGTCGCGGCGCGCATCGGCGCGCGCAAGGTCGGGGTGCGGATAAGCCCTTGGAGTCCTTTTCAAGGTACTACCCCCCATTCATTTCATTTCCTCGATTGCCTGAATGCTAACATGGTTCTCACGTAGATATGCGCATGGAAAACCCCATACCCACGTTTGCGTACCTCGTCACGCAGCTGAAAGAGCACCACCCGGACCTCGCGTTCCTGCACGTCGTCGAGCCGAGGATAAGCGGCTCCGCGGACGCAGACGACGCGCTTGTCGCCGAGACGGACTCGAACGACTTTCTCCGCGCCATCTGGGCCCCGCGCCCGTTCATCTCAGCAGGCCGGTACACGCGCGAGTCCGCGATGAAGACGGCTGACGAGAAGGGTGACTTGATCGCTTTCGGACGGTATTACATTTCGAACGTGAGTACTTACTTCGTGTTCTTGTCCCATTTCGTCTACTGACTGCGTACCACAGCCAGACCTCCCGCCAAGGCTCATGGAGAATGTACCATTGACGCCGTACGACAGGGCCGTGTTCTACTTGCGCGGGGATGAGAGCGGTCGAGGATACACAGACTATAAACGCCACAACGAAGAATAGCTAACGAAACCTCACATCTACACATATAGGGTTGTTGAAACATATGTATTTCATAGAACGATACAGCGGGACATATCAAGAAACAAATAAAGAAAGAAGGAACGACAACAGCGAGAAGGAAACATACTACGAGAGATACTATGAACAAGAGTGGGAAATAATTAAAGAGTGTCAAAAATGCAGAGAGTACTGAGGAGCGAAACATGTACAACACGGAAAGAGCCGAAAATAAACAGCTGTAACGTAGAGTGCAGCGGTGGTACACGATACAGATTTGTTTGAGTCCGTCATTTGCATTAATACTTGCGAGTCGCGAGGGCTCGGATTTCGTAAAGAAACGAAGCGTCGGAAGGCGGGCGCACTGCCAGAGCATGGACCCATCCGCTGATCTCCTCCCGGTGTCGGGTTTCCGCCACGCGACACCGAGCCACAAACGCCTCGTCAACGTTGCTGCATATTAATGATGCCCGAGAGCCGCGCTCGCTGCCGCAGTCCGAAGGCGTCCGTGTATGGCTCCGGATGCTCTCGGGGGAATCAATGGACGACGATGTAGTATTTGATGAAGCTATCGAGCTGTCGCCCGACATGTTGACCAGCTGCATAGTAGCACGGATCGTACCACCTTTGGTCTCCCAGCCGTCGCCGTCTTCCTCGTCGTCGGCGAGGTTGGCGAATACGTCTGGCTCTTCCTCATCAGGCGGTAGTGCTGATATCCAGCACATCCGTGATGGATCAAAGATCATGTTGCCCACTCTGCGTGCGCCAGCAGCGAGGGAGAGCACAGGCGAACCCATCGAGGAACCCGAAAGGTGCGTGATGAGGGCAGGTCTTGTTGACGTCACAACAGCATCGAACTCTTTGAGAACTTGATCATTGCCCTCCCACCGTAATGTTTGAGGATTCCATTTCATGTCCCCAACCACTATGAAAAGGGTCAGTTGAATAAATCGAGAATGAAAACAACGTACCCTTCGGAGTCGATGCAGAACCAAGGTTTCGTATTAACGTTGGTTTTCGCTTTGTCTGAGTCGGCGACGTAGTAGTGACCTTTCTCTTCTTTGGCGGCGACGATGTTATCTTCACACAGGAGAGGTCCATTTTGCTGGCCCGCCTTAACGAAGGTTGAAGTGGCGCTGCAGAGGAAGAATCTAAAAGAAAGATCAGTTAAACTGAAATGCGCTCCTGGAGGAGCAACATACCACCAGACCCTTCACGTCTTGTTGTTTTCCGTACAGGAGGCTTTTCTGCGGCCTTGGAAGCATAGCTGCCCCCAGGTATCCGATTGCCATAGCCCGCGGGTTGCACACGGAAACGACTCTCCTTGTCGCGGTCTGTCGGGAGGTCATCAATGGCATCGAGTTCGGTCCCGTCGCCGTATGTTCGGACACGTTTTGGTTTCCGTAATACTTTTGGCACCGCTGGTGCTGGTGTTGGTGATATTGCGGCGGCACGAGGCGCTTTTGACAGGTTTGATGGAGGACGTGTCGGTACGGGAGATGCCGTGCGTGATGTGGGAGATTCACGAAACACCGATGAAAGTGCGGCACGAATTTTGAACCGTCCAGCTGTTGGCATGGTTGTTGTGCGAGGAGAATTAGAATTAGAGGAAGGAGTGGATGATCGAACAGGCGATTCGTAATCTTGAGAGAGACGAGTTGTAGAAGGCTTACGCTGCGTTTTGGCACGCGATGCGGCAGTGGGCTGGCCGTAGCGTGCACGGCCTGAACCCGAAGCAGAGCCCGAGGCTTCTGGTGGTGGTTCCATGAGCGATGAGAGAGATGCTTTTCTGGTTAATCTCTTCGAGCTACTCGTGGGTTGGAGACCAGAGTGGGATTTCTGACCACGCAGGCTGCCAGGCTTTGGAGTCAAGAAAGAAGAGGGAGCGGGACCAGGTGAGGGAAAGGCTTGGAAGGTCTGAGAACGAGGAGGTGGACGAAGTGGGGGAGAAGGTGAATGCTTGAGCTTTTGGAGTTGGTGAGCAGAAGCCTGTGGTGGTGGATTAATGGGAGATTTAGCTCGATCCGACTTGACGCGTGAGGGCGGTCTTAATGATGTTGACGCTTGCCTTTGAGGCGGGACGCTGGTGCTTCTACTGGTCACTCGTCGTAGACGGGGCTGTTGAGTTTGTGACTTTTGTAACAAGCGACTGGGGCTGAGGACGACATCATCGTCGATAACAAGGCCCATTTCAAAGTCATCCTCTGTCGTCGCTGAGCTGGAGGGCGGTGTGTCGACGGCGGCCTTCTTGAGCGCAAGCAGGTGGCTCAGATGCTGGACACCGTGACCAGAGTCAAAAATGGAAGAGGGAATGACAAGACCGTCCATATCGTCCTCGCATTCGTCTTCAGTTTCGACGTTGGAGACGGAGGCGGAAGAGTTGGATGAAGGGGAGGCATTGGCAAAGCCAAGCGTAGAATATGCATCGGACGACTGAGAGGATGTCGTGTGGTCTTTGTCCTCCCATTCAAGGGACTGTTTGGAGCCACGGTGATTGAGGGACAAAGGAGCCAAGGATAGCCGAGTCAGATCAGAGGGAAGCGAAAAGCCTTCCTCAAAATCCTCGTCAATGGGCGACTGTGGGCGGTCGACAGCGACAACGGGTTTGAGTGGCATCTTTATCGTGGACAGGCCCTCTTCATCTTCTTCGTCTTCGTCCGTCGTCTCCTGCGACGATGTTGACGGCGGACGGAAGATGTGCAATTTGGGCTCGGATGAAATGAAAGACGGATCGGAGCGGGGCAGTGCTTGGATCTTTGCGCCGCCCGTCTTTCCGAGATCCAACTCGATATCCCAGTCTTCATCATCATCGTCGTCCTTCTCGGACGGTGTATGGATGGCCTGCCCGTCCGGAAGATCGAAATCGGCGTCGGTCCATTCTTCCTGTGCAGTGCCGGGCGATGAAGGAAGCAAAGTCATCTTTGTAGCGAAAAATGTGGGGAAAAGCAAGAGGTAGTGATGTATCGCAAGGGTAGAGTGTCAAGGGCTACAAAAAAAGCAGGGCGGGGATAATGGCGGGCGAATAATGGGAGGGAAATGTGAGAATGAAGGTGCCGATAATGGGGAGCCACTCAAAGGGCGGCAGAACGAAGACTTTGCTGAATACGGAAGGATGACGGGTTTAATTGGGGCTTGTCGAAAGATCCATTGTGCAGGCCTCTCTTTACAGCGGACAGTCGAGGGAGCTTGGCTGTCAAGTAAGCCGTGGGAGACAACAATCCCGTCTGGTGTACAACTAGAGATAAACAATAGCACAGCCACACCTCCTCTGAAGCTGCGACTCTAGTCCCCTGGTTACCGTCGTCGACGTCGCTCTGGGACCTCGATCTTGAATCAACAAGGTAAGATTTAATTTAAGGACAATGAAGGAATACGGGGAAATTGAATAAACCCTAGAAAGCACGTTCCTCAACAGAGCGAATCACCTTCATACGTTCTTTCAACTCGTTCTCCTCAAAAGTCTCACAGTAGACTCTGCGCATTTCTGAATCTATGTCTTCTGCTAGATCGGCGCAAACATTCTTCAGATGCTCCTTTCCGAAAGTTCTTGCTTCCTACCTCGTCAGACTTTGAAAGTTTGCCTTGATTCTACTGGACTTCACCTCGGCTCTCGCCGACAACGGTCTCCTCCACCTCGAGGAGCTCCTCGGTAATGAGTCCTTCGATACAGTATACCGCGGACTGGACATCAAATCGGCCTTGCGCCCGGATCCACAAAGAGGAGCTACAAACTGCCTAACTGGAGTCTCTCAGCACGACAACCTCGTAAAATTCTACGATTACATTGTTCAACTGCATCCTAGTCGATCTCTGCCAGGGAGCCTACGTCTGTGCTCGCCTCCAACAACCCTTCAGTTCCAACAACGAGTTCATTGACTTGACTGTAATCTAGATCTGTCATGCAGAAACCCACAGCATCTTCATTATCCAGAATACAGCGACATCTTGTTGCTCGAAATCTTCTTCTTCAATCTCGTACCCGCTGAGTCGACCGTGATCCTCTCTTTAAAGAGTATCCTGACTTCATCCCCGATATCACGCCCATACGAATGTCGACTGCAGCGATCTCGCAGTCGACCTTTTCCATCTCAGAATATTCCTTGCGCAAATGCATTCACAATTTGAGAAAATGTGGAGCACTCTGTACGTGTATCTATTTCTAAGAAACGACTTCCTTCGCTGAAACAACCATTTGGCGCAATGAGTCGGCGACATCGGGGCTCGGTTGATGTACGCCTCCGACGCCTGAATATAATTGAACGCTCATATACAGTCTGAAGTAACTTGTGAATACACCAGCGGATATAGCCTAAGGCCTAAGTGCTAAGTAGTCATGTAGACACCGTGGACACAAAAATTGGGGTCTACGGGTACGACAAACCAGATACTTGGTTCGCCTATACTATTGCAGTCGGTATAAAAATTGAACTGTATTCATTCGCACGTTGCAGTCAACTCTCATTACTGCCATTCGAACTTGTGTTTGTGTGCGAGTCCGGGTCCCCTGAACAATCGTTTGCCCTTCTCACGCCTTTTCCACATTCCCATTACAGTACCATCCGCGTCGAACGGTAACCGGCACTCTTACTTCGCCGCCTGAACGCAGTTCCGCTTACGAAGATGCCTTCGCCATCATAACATAACTATATAATAATAACATCTACAGCATCTACATACCCCCCCTAATCTATCATGGATCCATCTCTCTACAAAGACCTGACCGTCTCTCGCGGCCTCAAGTATCACTACCTCTCAGCTCCTGCTACAGACAGCAGTAAACCCGTCTTACTACTCCTTCACGGCTTCCCGAGTACTTCATGGGACTGGAAAGAACAGGTGTCCTTCTTCCGCAAAGAGGGGTATGGCCTCATCGTCCCGGACATGCTGGGGTACGGAGGCACAGCTAGTCCAGAGGATCCCGCCGCGTATCTGTCCAGCTTGATCGTGAAAGACGTGATTGATATCCTGGACGCTGAGAAGGTGTCGCAGGCTGTAGTTATCGGACACGATTGGTGAGTGAGGTTCACCAATCTACGCCACTCTGACATCGAACCCTTTGAAGGGGAGCCAAAATCGCGAGCCGTCTCGCCAACTACTTCCCCGATCGCTTCATCGCGTACGCTTTCATGGCCGTAGCGTACGTGCCGCCCTTGACGGAAAACAAATACGAGGCAATGCTAGAATTCGTGCGTACAAACGCACTCTCTTTAAAATCTACCACAAATAACATTGTTGGCAGACAAAGAAGGCCTTTGGCTACGAGCTCTTCGGCTACTGGCGCTTCTTCTCAGAGCCAGACGCGGTGAAGATCGTCGAGGAGCACATGGATTCCTTCATCAGCGTAGTATACGCATCAGGAAAAACTGACCCTGCTCGGTAGCAGTACCTGATGTACGTAGCGTCAGTAGCCTGGTAGGAAGTCGGCCGTTTTGTAGTGCTCCGTAGCTCTCACCAAGGTTCCAGTAGCTGTCAGTAGCACTATGTACCCAGTATGTACTGGTTTGTAGATATCTAGGAAAGGTAGGTAGCTGCTACATTGCAGTGGATAATTCAAATAGTATGCTTAGGGCCTGTCCGGTGTCACTCGCTCCGGGGCTCGACTGGTCGCGAGTGCGACAACCGGCAACTCGGAACGGATGGGTCACATCATGTAACATGTCCCAATTTTGTTGCCATCCCCGCCCTCGCGCCCTCTGCCCGTAGTTTACTTAGTTCAGGTGGTTTTCACCACCTAAAAAAAGTTAAAATTGATTGAAAAGGCCTGTTGTTGTAGACTTGGATTAGTAGAAAGAGGATATGTATAAAATCTAGTTAGAATAAAATGCTTGTAAAATACGTCAGACAATGAGCGGGTGTTCGGGGTGTCCCGAAGGAGGGCGGAAACAGAGATCAAATTACGGAAGTGACGACGAGGGAGTATCCGGGTTGTCGGTGGCCGACCTACGTGACAGTCCAAAAAAATTCATCCGGTGCCTAGTCCTACCCAGAGAACGCGCGACTGGTTTTTTGGCAGAGCTCGCGACCAGTCACGCCCGCAGCGAGTGACACCGGACAGGCCCTTAGTATTCCCTAGTATTCCTCTGATGATCAGACAGCTCGATAAAGAGGAGTGAAATATGAATGCATTGATAGTATATACGATACAACTGGTGACTACGTATAGGAGCACTGCTAGAGACAAAACCTTACCTAGAGCCCTCTAGGCCGCCTTGCTGCTGCACAGCGCGCGCAGGCACTTAGACGGCGACGCGCAGGACGACGACGGCACGGTAACGCGGACGACACCAACAAAATCAGACGCGTAAGCGCTCGGGTCGAGGTGGTCGTGTCGTACCGCTGCGTAGTGAGCCTGGGAGCTTAAGCAACGACGGCGGCGGCGGAAGCGCAACCTAATAAACGTCGGCAGATCAGACAATGACGTTAAGCAAGTAATGATAGAGACTGACCTTGGCGACGGCAACATAACTGAATGGGAGTCCAAATCTTGGGAGAAATCAGTAGAGGACGCCCACAAGAACCTGAATGGACACACCGGTGGCATAAGCGGAGAGAGTGGAAGATATCAATGGTGCAATGAGGGGAGTGTCTAGTGAGAGTCAGTTATATGATGGCAAAGTATTGCTGGGACGACGTACCCTGACGCATACACAGCAGAGGCAACGCGGATACCTAGACGGAATGTATTAGAAGGCAGGCGAAGGAGGATGACTTGAGACGTACAATACGCATTGCAGGAGAACGCCAAGATGTTGCAACGGGCGACTGCTCCACAAGTTTATCAGGAGGGAGGCGGCGAACATCCAGTCACGTACCATGGGGCATGAGCGCAGTCACCATAACACTCGGCAAGGTCGATATGGTCCGCTCGAAGAGTCCGCGTTGCGAAGGCCGCCGTTTGAGGACTTGGAGAAAAAGTAGACAAGGTAGGGGAAGGAAGGAAAAAAGGGTAAAGAGACCGAAGTCAGAATTCCGAAAGTCAACACTTGCACACGTGTTCGTGGGGATTGTGCATGCGCACGGACCATCCCAAAAATGGGGACTTAGCCGCCCGTCTCTCTGCTGCCACTGTCAGCGTAGATTGAGTGTCGATTCTCGCCGCGGCTACACAATCAGACTACGACTGTTTGCCTGCTTATCACTAGAATTAAAGTTGACCTTCATTCCGTTGTCACTCACACACCCTCGAACGCTGAAACTGTTCTCGACGAGTTCAAACGAACTGCATCTCACGACCGACAGCAAGCTACATCGACCATTTAAATTTGGAAGTAGATTAATGAGCCAGTGGCCCAGTGCCACTCATTTGATGGCCTTTGCTTTAATAATACCCTCATGTGATTGGACTTATCGAAGGTTAGTACCATACCCTTCACTATGTATTCTCTATACTACATGCTGCTACTGGACAGGGTAGGGCCAGCTACCAGAGCTACGTACACTACCGGACATACCGGAGCTATCTGATCGCCCAGCCAGGGTCCGTAGCCAAAGAGTTTTTCCTGATGCGGGAAGGACCCGAATTCCATTGCGCAGAACTTTGCTCCTCTGGGCGCACTGCGTGCGTGGCTGGCAGAGGATAAGAGGACAGAACCAGCAGACTATCTAACAGCCGAGGTTTGTCTGTCGCTGAGGCTTTCGAACTTACGCGCCGCCTAACGAACATCACCAGGAGCGGGAATTTCATAAGAAAGAGCTCCTCGAGACGGGGATGACCGGTCCCTTCAACTGGTACAAGATATTGACCTCTGGTCTCGATGCAGAGGATAACAAAGGTCCTCCTTCTTGAGCTCTTCCACTTTGATGTTGACGCTCTTCTTACAGCCATCCCTCCCGAAAACATCGTCATCACAAAGCCCACATTCTTCGGTGGCGCTAAGAATGATCGTATTGCGCGAGCCGATATCCAACTGAAGGGCCTCAGCGAGACCTGCCCTAACCTCACATACCGCGAATTCAATGCGGGCCATTGGGTGCTTTGGGAGGCGAAGGATGAGGTGAATCAGGAATTGCTCAAGTGGATCCAGGGCTTGTAGGTGTAAAGTATCCGAGTCTATAATCAAGGTTTGTACAGTAGTTGTAGCGCGTGTGTAACAGGAGACCAGTCAACCTACTCTTCACAAGACAGTGCCTTCGAGCCATTCCAAGACATCCTTATTCACCTCATCTGCTTTCTGGATCATAACCCAATGGTCCGAGTCGTAGTCCTGGAAAGTAAAGTCTGGCGCATATTGGAAGAACGCGGCTCGCATGAGAGCAACGATAGATATATAGTCTCGGGTAGCACCAGCGAAAAACACCGGTTTGTTAATGGTCTTGTTGGACTCTGGTATGCCTGCAAGACCGACGAGTTAGCTTTGAACGAGGCGAAACAGAGGTCGATACATACCCTGATTGTCGAGCCTGTCAATGCCGGACGTCATAATGTTGTACCAGTTAAGGGCCGGGGCAACGCCCGACGCGAGGAACAGTGATTTAGATGTGTTGAATTCCTAGGAGCAGACAATGAGCATGCGAATTCCAAATCTGAAATAATGAAGCGATACCTCTGGTGATATAAAGTATTCCGTAGTGGAGTGCGACTCTAACCAAGCTTGCAGCGCCCCGACGGGACACCAGTGGGGAATGACCAGTCGCGGATCTGTGGCGTACTGAAGGGAGAGAAGTGAATCGACGTTGTCACTAATGATCTGAGGGGCATTCTCTTGCTCGAAGAACGCCCAATATCCCCACTGGTCGTACCCAACAGTTTGCAACGACTATGAAGAGTCCTTAGAACGGATATCCGAATTGTAGATGAGTAACTTGACTAACCTGATTCGAGAACTCCTCATACGTCGGTCCAGGGGGAACAAAGTATCCGACAGAAAAGAACCCGAACGCGAGGAATCTATCTTCAAAGTAGTTCGCCAGACGACCGCTTATTTTCGCGCCCCTTCAGAAAACAAGTCAGCTTCAAACCATTGAAAGCGATCAGAAGAAAAAAAACTGACCAGTCATGTCCAATAGCAACGACGCTTTCTACGCCTTCATGGTCCAAGATGTCAACGAGGTCCTTTGTAATGAGACTGCTCTTGTAAGCCTCCGTCTCAATAGGCCTAGCTGTACCCCCATATCCCAACATGTCCGGGACGATCAACCCGTATCCTTGGTTGGCGAAAAACTCGATTTGGTAGCGCCAATCATACGAGGAGCTTGGGTAGCCGTGCAAGAAGAGCAGATACGGCTTGGCACCGTCCTGGGGAGAAGAGATGTAGTAATGATAATTGAGACCGCGGGAGACGTTGAAGTCTTTGTACAACGACGGATCCGGGCTGGGGATGGCAAGAACGCCGTAGGCCAGAGCTAGTAGAGCGACGAAAGTGCGCAGAAGAGACATTGTAAGCGCTATGTGTTTTCGCTAGTCGAGGAGCCCTTTTGTAGGTTTTCTTGTCCATGCGTGTATGGACGGCGGCAAACCCGAGAAAACGAATAAGCCGCCACTGACTAACGCCTCGGTCAGCATGTTAGTCAGTTGGTGCTCAGTGAGACTGCTTTGTCAAGTTTCTGAAGATGTCGTTCCATCTACCTCTGGCGCGCGAGTCGGAGTATTCGACAAATGGGCGTAGCATGTGTCCGGTGCCGAGGGGAGTAGAACGCGTCACCGGTAGTGCGCCTGTTACGAGACGAAATAATATGCTGGGATTGAGGACTGTTGAGTCGCACTTGGGAGTCAAGACGAAGAAGCGCCTTACGCGATCGATCAATTTCTGAGGTTCGCCGGTCAAGGGCCGGCTGTACCATTTGGTCGATGTAGACCACGTTCAGAACGTCGCGTCCGGCACAGGAGTCGCGTTTGTGACGAAAGATGTTCGACAATCTGACCGGACATGTTATTTAACCTGGTGAGGTCTTGTGTACGATTAACTACTACTAACTATTCAGACCTTGATAGAGGCTCGACAAAAAGATTGAACATCTTGGGGGGCATGCTGCGGTGCTGCCAAGTGAGTAGTCGCTTTCTTTTCCACATTGAACGTTAAACGCTGAGTACAAAGTGACTGCAAAAAGACAAAGGATTAGAGGAACATACACTGTTCAAGGCTGTATACAGATATATTGAAATAGACTAGGCCCTTGCTCCCAAATTTCCTACAAGATAAGTTCCTTTCTCTCACACTTACGGCCTCTGCCGCCCAAGAACCAGATGGCATCGATTCATCCCTCAATAATCGTGGCGCGCGCGTACTAAGCTTTCGAATTTCCAGGAACATGAGACCAGTCAATCTACTCTTCACAAGACGGCGCCTTCCAGCCATTCCAACAAATCCTTATTCACCTCATCTGCCCTCTGGATCATAACCCAATGGCCCGAGTCGTAGTCTTGGAAAATAAAGCCTGGCGCATATTGGAAGAAAGCGGCTCGCATGAGCGCAACAATACCCACGTAGTCTCGGGAAGCACCAGCAAAGAACACTGGTTTGTTAATGATCTTGTCGGATTCTGGTATGCCTGCAACCTCAACAAGTTAGCTTGGAACGAGGAGAAAGTCGTCGATACATACCCTGATTGTCGAGTCTGTCAATGCCGGAGGTCATAATTTTGTACCAATTGAGAGACGGGGCGACGCCCGACGCGAGGAACACTGATTTTGAGGTATTGTATTCCTAGCAGCAGACAATGAGTGTTGGAATTCCGCAATCCGGCCATATGTACCTCTGGTGATATAAAGTATTCCGTCGTGGAGTGAGACTCCAACCAAGCTTGCAGCGCCCCGACGGGACACCAGTGGGGAATGACCAGTCGCGGATCTGTGGCGTACAAGAGGGAGAAAAATGAATCGATGTTGTCGTTAATGATCTGAGGGGCATTGTCTTGGGAGAAGAACGCCCAATATCCCCACTGGTCGTACCCAACAGTTTGTAACGACTATAAGACTTCATTAGCACCGGTATGCCAATCATAGGTAGGTAAGTCTACTAACCTGATTCGACAAATCCGCGTAGGTCGGTCCAGGGGGCGGCGAATATCCGATAGAAAAGAACGCGAATGCGAGGAATCTATCTTGAAAGTAGTTTGCCAGGCGACTGTTTATTTTCGCGCCCCTTCAGAAAAAAAGTCGTCAAATCACTGAAAGTGATTCAGAACAGAAGGAACAACTGACCAGTCATGTCCAATAGCAACGACGCTTTCTACACCTTCATGATCCAAGATGTCAACAAGGTCCTTCGTAATGAGACTGCTCTTGTAGGCTTCCGTCTCAATGGGCCTAGCTGTACCCCCGTATCCCAACATATCTGGGACAATCAGGCCGTATCCTTGGTTGGAGAAAAACTCGATTTGGTAGCGCCAGTCATACGAGGAGCTTGGGTAGCCGTGCAAGAAGAGCAGATACGGCTTGGCTCCATCCTGGGGAGACGAGAAGTAGTAATGATAATTGATACCACGCGAGACGTTGAAGTCTTTGTAAAACGACGGATCCGGGGTTGGTATGGCCAGAACGCCGCAAGTCAGAGCCAGAAGAGCGAAGAAAGTGCACAGAAGAGACATTAAACTTTGGGTTTTCGCTAGTCTGATAGTCCTTTTGTAGGTTTGAAGGCTTTCCTGTTGCGCACATGGACGGGAATGACGAGAAATCGTATTGAATTGAGGCTGACTGACGCCCTAATCAATTAAATACGACACTCTCCGTCAGCTCGTTAGTCAGTTGAGATGCTTTGTCAATTATCTGAAGACGTCGTTCCATCTCCCTCTGGCGTGCCAGTATTCGACAAATGGGTCTAGCGTGTGTCCGGTACCGAGGGGAGTAGAATGCGTAGCATGTAGTGCGCCTGTTACGAGACGAAATAATACGCCGGGATTTAGGACTGTTGAGTGACGCTTGAGAGTCGAGACGAAGAAGGGGTTGAGAAGGGGCCTTACGCGATCATCGATCAATTCCTGAGGTTCGATCCAAATGGCCTCTTTTGGGCACTTTCTCTGTACGACTTTTTGCCCAGGGCATCCTTTTGACGACCTGCAAGGCGGCGCGTATGCAGCCATACCATTTGGTCGATGTAGAGCACGTTCAGAGCGTGGCGTCCGGTACAGGTCGCGTTTGTGATGAAAGGTGTTCGACAATCTGACCGGGTGTCAAGATGCCAAGGCTTTCATTTTTCGCCTCGAATGTACAACCGACATCTTGGCGCATGCCGGGGGAACCGCTTTCTCTCCATTTCCATGAACGAACCTGGGAGTACTTATCAAACTGCTAGAAGACCAGGGATGCTCTGCTTTCGAATTTCCAGTCAATCTTCACAAGACAGAGCCTTCGAGCCATTCCAACAAATCCTTATTCACCTCATCTGCTCTCTGGATCATAACCCAATGGCCTGAGTCGTAGTCCTGGAAAGCAAAGCCTGGCGCATATCGGAAGAAAGCGGCTCGCGCGAGCGCAACAATAGCCACGTAGTCTCGGGAAGCACCAGCGAAAAACACTGGTTTATTGATGGTCGTGTTAGATTCTGGTATGCCTGCAACCTCGACAAGTTAGCTTAGAAGGAAGAGAACGGTTGTCGATACATACCCTGATTGTCGAGTCTGTCAATGTCAGACGTCATAATTTTGTACCAGTTGAGAGACGGGGCGACGCCCGATGCTAGGAACAGTGATTTGGATGTGTTGAATTCCTAGGAACAGACAATGAGCCTTTGAATTCCAAACCTGAAGGACTTAATCGAGCCGTACCTCTGGCGATATAAAGTATTCCGTAGTGGAGTGAGACTCTAACCAAGCCTGCAGCGCCCCAACGGGACACCAGTGGGGAATAACCAGTCGCGGATCTGTGGCGTAGAAGAGGGAGAAAAGTGAATCGATGTTGTCGTTAATGATCTGTGGGGCATCGTCTTGGGAGAAGAACGCCCAATATCCCAACCGGTCGTACCCAACAGTTTGTAACGACTATAAGACTTCATTAGCACAGGTATGCCAATCATAGGTAGGTAAGTCTACTAACCTGATTCGACAAATCCGCGTAGCTCGGTCCACGGGGAGGCAAATATCCGACAGAAAAGAACGCAAATGCGAGGAATCTATCTTGAAAGTAGTTCGC
The DNA here is from genome assembly GCA_036872995.1 of Hymenopellis raphanipes. Lineage (NCBI taxonomy): Eukaryota > Fungi > Basidiomycota > Agaricomycetes > Agaricales > Physalacriaceae > Hymenopellis > Hymenopellis raphanipes. Next base: position 1,714,976 of record JAYMDG010000001.1, read on the forward strand.
CAGGCGACCGCTTATTTTTGCGCCCCTTCAGAAAAAACAGTCGGCCTCAAACCATTGAAAGTGATCAAAAGACAAAACTGACCAGTCATGTCCAATAGCAACGACACTTTCTACACCTTCATGATCCAAGATGTCAACAAGGTCCTTTGTAATGAGACTGCTCTTGTAAGCCTCCGCCTCAATAGGCCTAGCTGTACCCCCATATCCCAGCATATCTGGGACAATCAGCCCGTATCCTTCGTAGGAGAAAAACTCGATTTGGTAGCGCCAGTCATAAGAGGAGCTTGGGTAGCCGTGCAGGAAGAGCAGATATGGCTTGGCTCCGTCCTGGGGAGAGGAGAAGTAGTAATGATAGTTGATGCCACGCGAGACGTTGAAGTCTTTGAAAAATGACGGATCCGGGCTGGGGATGGCAAGAACGCCACAAAGAAAATGGAGTAGAGTGAAGAAAGTGCACAGAAGAGACATTGTATGTGTTTTTGCTAGCCGAGTAGCCCTTTTGTAGGTTTGAAGGCTTTCTTGTTGCGCGCATGGGCGGCAATGACGAGCAATCGTATTGAATTGCCAAGCTATAAGCTGACTGACGGCCGAACCAATTAAGTACGAAACTCTCCGTCGGTAGTCTGTTGAGATCTTTGTCAATTATCTGAAGACGTCGTTCCATCTCCCTCTGGGCCAGTATTCGACAAATGGGTGTAGCGTGTGTCCGGTACCGAGGAGAGTAGGATGCGTAGCTGGTAGTGCGCCTGTTACGAGACGAGGACCGGGACGTCGGGGTAACAGAAATGAAAACCGTTCAGGACGCCATGACTCGAATGGACCGGCTGCTGGCAACTTGTGCGGCACACCAGCACGCAAACTGATACCTACCAGCAATACTACTGGGCAGGGATGTATCGTTTCCCTTATCGCGAAGGTGGCGGGTCCGATCGATGGTTGTTTGTGTCCAAGTTTCATGATCGTGTTATTGACAAATGCTTGGCTAGGGCGTCTACTTGATGTTGCATGAGCGCGTCCAATGACACTCCCCAGATGCTCAGCGCTCAGCGCTCAACCCGCTGTGGATATCATATGCATGCCAGAGTCCTAGACCGTGATCTATCAGCCTTTCGTCTCTAATCATGCCAGAACTCGCTTAGACGTGCCCGTACCTCTCGGTGCCAAGCTCGCTCTCGTGCAACCTCCGAAGGCCGTTCTATCACCTCCGACGGCTTCGACCTCTCTTTGCTCAAGTGACTAAATGCAAGACCTACAGGCCTCGAAGATGTGATCTGTAGTAGCGTATAGGAGGACGTCAAGTACGACCCACTGGACGACCATCACAATAGTGAGGAGCGCTCTCATCATGCTGGACTGTCACAGGCGCGAGTAGAGGTCAGAGCTCCCGTTGAATATCCAGCGCTTGGTAGATCGCGAGGGCGGAAATCGTGAGGCTCAAGCCTAAAGCGAAATGGATGTCAGCGATAGTCAGCTTCTGCCGCCACAGACTAATAGGGAGAAGAAGCAGTATGGCTGTCCACTAATCGTAACAGTCCTGGTGGCGCAGAGGGTAGCGGATCTACCCAAGCACACGTTCGTAAATGGAGACTAAATTTGACCGAGAAGCTTCTCGTTTTTGTAGTAGAATCGAAGGTTCGCTGTAGTCTATCCTTACCTAAGGACGTGAGTAGATATATATCGGAGCCTTCGTTATGGCGCTCCTCCTGCCTTTCTCCCATGGATTCCTCTCTGTACAAAGAAACCACCGTCTCCCGGGGCCTAGTCTACAGATACTTCTCCTCGCCCGCTCGTGACAGCGACAAGCCCACCTTGTTACTTCTACATGGTTTCCCTAGCTCCTCGCAGGACTGGAAACCCCAGGTCGTGTTCTTCCAGGCCCATGGATACGGCGTGATAGCGCCCGACATGCTGGGATATGGCGGTACAGCGAAGCCCATGGAGCCTGCGGCGTATGCCCCATCTCTATTGTGCAAAGACATGGTCGACATTCTGGATGCCGAGAAAGTCGACTCGGTTATCGTCGTAGGCCACGATTGGTAAGCCCTGTTAAAGCCTTCTTTAATATAGACGCCACAACCTGACCTACAGGGGAGCAACGACCACAAGTCGCCTCGCGGACTTCTATCCTGATTCAAACCGCTTCGTAGCTTTCGCATTTCTAGCTGTAGGATACTATCCAATTCGGCTCGAAAATGACTACGAAGCCTTGATGAAACAGGTGCGAACAACGCATCCTTCCCTGAACTTTGTGGCGAATTCAATTCACCGCAGACTAAAGATGCCCTTGGCTATGAGCTGATGGGCTACTGGACCTTTTTCAATGAATCGGACGCTCCTCGCATCATCGAGAGTAATTTGGACTCATTCTTCACTCTGCTCTACGCGAAAAATCCCGCGCTATGGGCCACAGACTTTGCGCCGCTTGGTGCTTTCAAGCAATGGATATTGGATGGCAGGACGACGCCGATCGCAGATTTCATCACTGCAGAGGTATGGCCGACTTGAATGCAGAGGGAGCTCATTGACGAGCATATTTAATTCCAGGACCTCGAGACCTTCAAGAAGATCATCCGTGACAATGGCATAGCAGCTCCTCTGAACTGGTACAGAGTCTACATGGCTGGAATCGACGTAGAGGATGCGAAAGGTAGGTGTAACGTATCTCTGGGAGCAATTCTTGCTCACCGATTATAGCACTTTCCACAGAAAGCCTTTCGGTCAAGAAACCGACGTTCTTGGGGACGGCGGAGCAGGATCGCGTATGCCTCGCTCCACTGCAGGTAGAAAGCATGGAGAAATTTTGTCCGAATCACGTCATCCGTCGATACAACGCTGGACACTGGGTGCCGATCGAATGCCAGGATCAAGTCAACGCTGATCTATTAGTATGGATCAAGGGATTGTGAGATACTGTACAGAGGAGTGACGTGTTTTTCCTCATAGTGTTACGTACTAGATACAGATGCTTGTAAAATATCTTGTAGTGAAATGTTGCTGCCTTCGCATAGGCTACGAAAAATGCCGCCTTCCTGAGAGAAAAGATTCTGTGGCGTATCAAATTCCTGAGATCACGTGCGCGCGTTAGGCCTGGTTTTTTTCCTCAGTGTTCACTCACAGCAATCATTCCATTGTCCAGGACCAGAACTCTATCGTACGATGTGATAGTACGCAGACGATCTAAAAAGGTAATTAGTTGGACATCTTTAGGTCAAGACGGAAACTTACGCGCAATGCAAAGCAAGGTACGGTCGCTGAATTCGCTCTGTATGGTTTGCTGAATCTTGTGGTCGGTTTCGACATCCACAGACGCTCTGTACGTTACATCGTTAAACTGGTCAGAACCATACAAGAAGAGGACTTACGTTGCTTCGTCTAAAATAACAATTTTTGTGTCCTTCACGAGAGCGCGCGCAAGGCTAAGCAATGAGCGCTGTCCCACGCTAAAATTCGCGCCTTCAGTTTCAACGACCGTATCCAACGTGATCCTCGATTGGATGACTCCCACTTCTGTCAGTGAACTCGCTGCGGTTGTCGGTCGACTTTCAACAAGGAACGATCGTTTCAAGGCATCCCACAATCGCGCGTCATCATATATAGAGAAAGGATCAAGAGTCGTTCGAACCGTCCCTTCAACACAATTGGTGAACGTCCCGATGCCAGTGGGGATGACGTACCACTGAACAACGTTGGCTTTGGAGAGTTAGTTTGAGTGTTTACACTGAGAGGCAACAACTCACGTCTTGAGGGATCAGCGCCATACGTGACCGCAAATCGGTCAGACCCATCTTTGAGATGTCAAGACTACGGGAAAGTTGGCATCTCGGAAATTTGGAGAAATCGAAAAGCCATACCCATCCACCTGAATCAAACCCTCGAATTCAACAATTCGAAGCAAGGCAAGCACAAGAGAGGATTTTCCGGCCCCTGTTCTTCCAACAATTCCTATCTTCTCACCTCCTCGAATGTCCATCGAGATGCCCTTCAGCACCCTCGGGAGACCAGGTCGATAACTCATCTCGACATTTTCAAACTTGAGAGCACCACGATCGGGCCAGTGTGGAGGAGGCTTGGCCGCCTCTATGACGTGCGGAGCCTCTTGTTCGATAACATTACCCTTACTAAAATTGACAACTACATGATGTCTTTGAGAGCCTGCGGAAGTAGCGAGCGAAATTGCGTACCTCGCTCAACTGCGTTCATATACCCTTCGACTTCAGCAGATTGTCTGGTGACCATCCCACAGAGTTGAGTTAAGGTCGCTAGAAGACGCGTCAGGTCAAGCAAGGTCTTCTATCCAACAATGAATGTTTACTTGAGTAGGTAAGCACTAGGCCAATCTGTGCGGGATTGATTCCCGAAACACCGACAACAGCGAATACGGCGACCTTGACATTCATTAATGATAGAGAAGTCGAAGATGGGTCTGAAACATACACAGAAGACCAGCACAGCGCCCAAGGTGTCCAATCGTACAGCTAACCACCTTTGGTTGGTGACCGTTAATAACAAAGCTCGGTTCTCAAGGTCAATATAGAATTCGTTTTCCCGATTGAAGCGGTCGATTTCTCCATAGCATCTGATGGTAGGCAGACCTAAAGGATTGTCAGCATGTGCAATTCCTCCAGCGTCCGAGCTGCACGCACCCGTTAAGGACTCGGAGAAATGTGCGTATAGGAGGGAGCGCAACATGCCGTCTAAACCAGATGAGAAAGACGTGGTAGCAGAGACATAGTCTTTACCTAGTCGCTTCATTTCGCGCGCACTTGATCGATAGAAGGAAGAAAAGTAAGCGTAACCAAAAGCGATGATGAATGCTGCAATGACTGTACGCCACATCAGCAACGCATGTGCTATGTACATGGTTGACATTGCTCACTGAAATAGTATTCTAAAACAGTGATGATGATGACGGATCCGAGGACGTTGGCCAACGTGATAACAACTGGGAAAGGAATGATGGGTTAACGAACGACATTTGTATTGCGCGCTTACATAGTCGCATGGAATCTTCAAAGGTCGAATTTAGTTACAAAACGACTTGTGATGGACGAGAACGCACTCGGAAGCTGGTTGTCGATGGCTGAAAGGGGTGAGTAAGTATAGTTCATAATCCTTACGAGCTAGACTTACAATCAATGTCTTTCCCGAAAATACCCATGATTCGGCCAGTGGGCTACAGCCAGAGTTAGACTCAGGTACTCTATTATCATAACGCCTTACGGTCGTATCGAAGAACGCCATGGTTGCGTGGAATATGCTCCAAACAGCTTCGTTGTGCAGATTCTTTGAGACGAAGGTCGAAACAAAATCCAAAGCCAATCCACTAGAACAATCAGCACTAATAGAATCTCTCGAAGGTATGTTAACATACACTCCCATGGTAAACATAGCTTGTGAGATCCCAAGTCCAGCATACAGGCCCTGATAGAATGAAAACGGACGATTGAAGTGGTCTGCCTGCCACCACACGAGGGTATATGTGCTGAGAATCTGACTGCCCTGCATGAAAGCAATCGCCATAAGGGAGAGAGGCCCAGTGAAGAAGGCGCGCCCGGCAAGTAGATAGCTTTTATAAACTGGAACCACATGAGACCAAAAAGGCGATTTAATGGAACGACGTACCAGACCACGATACCGATCCAGTACTACGTTTTTCTTTGACCACTAAGCGACCCTCCAACTTTCCTGTACCCGCGCCAGCTCGAATAGCGTTCGCTGACTTGGTTTTCACGTCCTCAAGTGTGACAGCGTTGTCCATCTTCGTATCCTCGGATGTCTCCGAAGAAGACCCGTGCCCTCCAAACTCAGTGGCAAGCCGGGAAAACCCGCCGCTGTCAGAAATAAGTTGTTGGTAAGTGCCTTCTTCAATGATGCGTCCATTATCCATGGCATAAATGCGGTCACAATGAGAAAGGAAATGCAGCGCATGTGTCACTAAGAGGACGGTCTTCCCCTCCTTGGCAAGCGGAAGTATCGCGTCGTGGAATAGTGCCTTTCCGACGTGAGCATCAACTACACACTTGTGAGCACACGCAGAGGTGGAATGACACGAGACCCTACCTGCGGATAAGGGATCATCGAAAATGAGCACATCAGCATCATAGTAGAGTGCTCGAGCAATGTTGACCTGCACAAACAATTCGATTAACAGAGGAGCGAATGCTGGTCGAACCGAATTCACCCTCTGCTTTTGCCCCCCACTGAGATTGATGCCCTTTTCGCCTATCTGTTCAGCGAGTTAGACGCAAGATGAGGGGAAGTAGAGAATAGGTACCTCTGTCAAGTCACCATCAGGTAGCATTTGTAGGTCGGGTATCAGGCAGGCTCTTTCCAAGACACTCCAGTACTTCGCGGTATCGAAGGGTTGTCCGAATAAAATGTTATCCTTCTGTGGTGGGATTAATACTTGACTACGAGTTGACAGACAAATGACTGACCAAGGTCGCATTCTGTATCCAGGCCGTTTGCGGACAGTATGCAACCCGTCCACCAAATGAGAACTGCCCTTCTAGGAGCTTCATCTCGCCGATAAGCCCTTGAAGGAGGCTAGACTGGAGGTAGTTTGGTATACGCAGAGAAATGCCAGCGGAGCAACATTTTCGCGTACCTTTCCACTTCCGACTCGCCCAACGATCGCTGCTAAGCACCCCCGAGGAACATTTAAACTGACATTCAAGACGCGGAACGGTGGGTCTGGATCCCCGTGTCCTTCAGACGAGTCTCGGAGGGCCCCTTCCTTGCCAGAATCTTCAGACTTCTCAGGAGATGACGATACCTCCCATTGAAACGATACGTTCTTTGCTCTGATCGCCTCGGGTTGCATGGGATCTACTATGAAGGCAACGCCGCTCATTACCTTTGCGTGAAAGAGTCCTGTCAGGCGTTCTAGTGCATTGATTGCATCCGCCGTCATTGAGAGTGACCGAGGCAAGAACATCATCGGCTGACGCAGGAGCTATCAAGGATAATAAGCAAGCAGTGATAACCCGGGGGGAACCGTCAAACCTGGAATAAGCTGAGGGATGCAAAAATAATCGCGGGATCGAAGTCGTCGTGTGTACTGGTATACGTCACAAAGGCCAGCGTGGATGCCAGTACCGGAATGGAATACGCGAATGCAGTGCTTGGATCATAAGAGCACAGCAAGACAATGAATGCTGACCCACGTACTTCGCAGATTGAGCGTGATGCATCTGTCTTATACCGCGTAATTCATTCTTGCGAATCTCGAATATACCTGTGAAAGAAGTCAGGCGCGCTCAACGCGATTCTGTCAACCTTACGATTCAAGAATGGCACTTCGTAAGAGAAGTACTTAACAATTCTCATGGCGCCTGGGAACCTCGATTGGCAAATGCAGACCAACGGATATAGAAAGCTCACCAAGTACTTCAAGGAGAGTTTTGGCGCGTTGATCAGTAAATTTCATTGAGTTGGATCGGATCGAGAATCTATGTGCCATCACTCGTTCTTGAATAGGTGCCACAAGGAAAAATAACAGGAATCCGGCAAGAACGGAGGGTCCGAGCTGAAAAGATTCTGAGCGATGTGGGAATATGAAAGGCATACAACGCACTTGCACAAGCAGGATGATGAGACAGACCGTAACCTGAATTGGAGCAGTCCATCCTGCAACGATATGAAAGCGAATCATGATTCGGATCGTGGTAACTAACCTGCATGCTACAAGGGAACGTGTTAAAATGTAGTGTAAGAACAAACGTATAGGACTCACAAACCACTGCGAGGCAGCGTCGATTCTGCTGACCTAGTCCATATTCAGTCTACTACTGTTATCAAAGGAAAGGCACATACATCGGTCGAGATATGATTGATAAGAGCGGAATTTGAGTACTGCGTCCGTGCTTCACCAGACAGCATAATGCCACGTTTATATATAGAATTGATAAGAGCAGCTCTCGCGAGCGCGCCGGTCGTCATTGAGCGCCAGAAGAACTAAGGAAATGAGTATTTGAAATTTCAGTAAGAGGATGCTCAACTTGATGCTGCGTTAAGCTCGCCAGGATGACGATGCAGAACAAACCGATCGCCATTCCTATACCTCGACCAATGCTCGGGGGCTCAGTACCATCAAGACGCGCAGAAGCGCGTTGCTTAGCGAAGTTAATGATAGCCTGATATGAAAAGTTAGCCTTATTATAGGACGTTTCCAATATGACTTGTACCTTGACGAGGAGAGGACCCATGAGCTGTGCCGTGTCTCCAAATACCTGTTTAGCCGTTAGCGCAAAATAAGGAGCGTGGAGCTGATTTCGTAGTGCCTTAAATGCGCCACCGATCCAGAAGAGATGGCCAAAGACGTCGTTTAGAGCCCAAGCAAGGCTCGGTTCCTTCTTACCCCCACCCTCTTGCCATTGTTTCTCCAGCTCGTTCCAATGTTCCTTGAAATGTGTTCCGTGGGGGAGGCACTGAAACGACCATCGGATACGCTTGAAGTAGCTTGGTCTGAGCTCGCCAGCCACAAGTCTTGTATTCCACGCTTCAGCATTTTGAGAACGACGTTCCCAAGATTCATCTAATAATTTTGATAATCGTCCAGCCTCGTGTAAAGGGTCAACTTTCCAGAGATCGGGAGCCTGCAGAGTCCTTTGGTAACCAAGGACCTAGAGCAGGTTAGTGAAGACCAATGAAGACGAAATAGTGCGCTACCATAAGAGGAGTGATCCACGAGTATGTTAGTTTCGAGAAGAGCGAAGCGTTGACAATGGGAATAACCTCGCGAAAACTCGTATACCTAGCAGCAGACTGGATAGAATAAGACGTACAGGAGCATCTGAGAGGGAAGCTGGCGGTGGGGGAGGGGGATCTTTCGGCAGCCTAAGAGCAAGGTGTCATCTTACAGACACGGAGACATTGTAGTGTGTGCGCCCACCAAAGTTTCCACCAGCTCGTTCGTATCCGGTATATCTGATCACCAGCATCGAGGTTGAGGTGGGGAGAGGTATGAGAGTGTGATTCCTCAATCGCAACCTTTTCATCTTCGTCTTTAGCGCCCATTGTGGTGGTCGAGAGAGTCGGAGAATAGGCGAGTGGATAGGGAAGAAACCTGGGTAAGTATGGGTATCTTGTAACATATCTGATCGCCCTTCGGCCGTCCAATGATATCGAACGGAGTGCATGTGGTAAAATGTGCGTCTTCGGTCATTTTTCATAGCGGTCATGTAAACTACCGCCCTTCCTGACGCGGATCCAACCTTCCGTGTGATGGTTTGGGACGAGCTTGGTGGGAAGAAATGCCTGCCTAAAGAGGCAAAGGCCAAATTTGTTGAACGATTTTCCCACATTAGCCCTCAGCTTCGTGGATCCCCATTGTCCTCTTACTCTTCAAAAGAGCGAACCCAGGCGCTCTATAGTCCTTCAAGGACGTTGTCTCGTTGATTCTCTTGGAGGTAAACTGAAAAGTACAGTCCTTCTAGGATTTTCGCCCATTCATTCGCGCCCTGGACCATCATGAACGTCTCTTCCCAAGTCGCGTGTACTGCTACCACGCCTAGAGTGGTGTTGGTAACACCTAACTACGACCATCTCGCGTCATTGTCTCCAACTTCTCTTGAACCATGCACGCCAGGTTCTACTCTGAATTTCGTGCCACGCTGCCACGAACCCTCCGGTGAGCCCTCACTTATGGTAACTCTTTCGTTTTCACTCACGGTCACGACGAGCAATGCCATACAGTTAAATTTAAGCGATGCGAAATTTCGCTTATCTGATAATCCGCAAGTCGGTCAAATTACCCATAGTTGTTCAGCATGTGAACGTTTATGCTCTTGGGTATATTCAGTCGTTTCTGTCGAGTACTCACGCAGCAGCCTACGTTGCTAAAGAATTGCCGTGCCAAGACCTTCATTCTTGGAGCACGTTTGCACTTTCTCAGTTGCGTGCGAGTGAGAAAGCTCGTTTCGGTGTGTTATGGCCTTTGTATCCATGATTACTTGCTCAATAGCCACTTACAGCCCATCCGAAAGTACGCGCGAGAAGTCTTCACCGATTTGGTCGCGTCTGAGAACCAAAGTATGACGAATTATTCTTTTTCTCTTCTTGAGCCACGTCAAACGCACAACAGGAAAAAGTCTCTTCAGAAGTTGACCCATATTCCGTCCTCGGGACACTCTAGTCCGATGGCCTGGTTCCATATGAAGTACAATCCTTGGCTCTGGGTGCGCTTCCCCAACTCGAGACCGGTAAAGATCAGGATAGATGTCATCATCATCCATGGATGGACCAGGATGAGAACACGTCGCCGAACTGACCCTGATCAAAGCCTCCGGCTTGGCCACATCAATCAAGTGATGCCATCTCGACTTTCCAATTAGAGCGCGCCAGTAAAATGACCGAGCAGAGGAAAGCTCACGAATAATGTCCCTGTGGCCGCAGGGAGGCGCAATCGCTTCCATCCAGTAACCATTGGTGCTCCAACGGTTCTCGTCCTTGTGAAAAAATTGACATAAGCAGCATGTCCGTGTCTCCGTTCCCGCAGCGATGGGATCAGTTCCGCGCTACTACAAATAGACGCACGGTCTGCATGGATTTGAAAGCTCACATTTTACACCCAACCTAAACGTCGCGTCATGTCTCACTCACAGCTTGCGGCTTTTGCCATTTCTTCTCGTATCATTTCTTGCCTAGTGACTGAGTCTTTACTTCGGGCGTTCTATGTCCCCTTGTCGCCATCAACGCACGCTGCGCGAGGACTTCTTGTCGTCCTTTCCCCTAGTCTCTTCAATGAGGGTCTCGTCATTCATCGTACCCTCCGATCGCAGGACATCTTCGCCATCGTTCCGTTATGCAATGTTCCGGTTCTCAAAGAGGCTACAGCTCACAAACACGGTTACGTTGTTGGCCTTGTAGATCCGCTTGATATGATCGGCGAGGTCTACGACGTTGTCGACGCTGAGGACGCAGAAAGCGTGTCGGTGAGACTCTCTAGTTGGGTCCGCTCTCTCCTTGGACTGAACAGTACAATAGGACTCCTTTACTGACTTGGTAAAGCAAACATTGCGCCCGCCTCCATGGGATATTGGCGCATTCTCCCTCCACTTGGTTCACGATCCGGTACCTTTGTGGCGGAAATTTGTGGCCAACATGGTAATCCAGGATACGAGTATCGAGGAGGAGATTCAGAGCTCTTTCTACTGGCAGCGTAAGCACAATGATTTCGACTACATGCTACATTGTGCTGATGCACTAATCGCAGAAAAATCTTACGAAAATCCTCCCACCTGTCCAACCTTGGCCTCTTCACCCTTGGAATGGGAGCAGAGTTTGGTCGAAGGCCACCCCACACACCCAGTAAGCTTATTCCTCCAAGTGCGAGTCCTTCACTCATTCGGCATTCCTAGATGCATCGAGCAAGGATGCTTCCATCCGCGGAATCAGATTACGACTGGTACCATCCGAAGATACGATTTGCTCGTGTCCCTCGCGAAAATTTCAAGACTCTAGGCCCATTCGAAACCCTCACCCGAGAACTAGCGGAGAAAGCTGCTGCTGCCTCCGGGGAAAGCATAGCCCCTGACGACTCCAAGGTTCTCATCCCAGTGCATGAAAAGCAAATCAATAATTTCGTGTCTAAATTCCGGGAGGCGGATGTCCTACCCCCGAACATCAGTGTCCAGGCTCATGGTCAATCCAGCATCAGGCAGGTGTAGAATTTTTACGCTCATACTTCGGCTAAATCAATGGGCTACCAGGACTGTCATCGTCCCGGAACTTCCAGGCATGGCTCTCAAGTTAGCTGTAGGCGTCAAGATTTCTTCGTGCCTCCGAACGATCTCCCATTACACCGCGAATTTTGGACCGAGGTTCTCAACAGAGGTCGTCCCAAAGCTGACTCTCGATCCGACTATTCTTCATGTGGAGCAAGAGCCCGCTAGCTTTGTGTTTGGGAACGTGGATCCAGAAATAGCGAAGCATTCCACGGCCATTTACAGGAACGTTTACCAGCCAGCTGAGGGCGAGAATGTCATTGTCGTAGCGGCCCTACTTGAACGCGGGCACTCTGGAATTGCCCCTGGTGTCTCTGTTGTGGAGCACCTCTTCTCACTTGACACGGACGAGAAGCGGGCCACGTTCCTCGATAGGTAAATTTCTGATGTTTTTCTCACCCCAGATTTTCTGACAACGATTACTCTATAGCTATATCAGCCTTGCGTGTCGCTCCATGCTGCCACCATTGATTTTTAACGGGGTGGCGTTCGAAGCACATGCACAAAACACCTTACTTCGCTTCAATGTAAAGACCGGAGAACTCCTTGGATTCGTTATGCGTGACCTCGGTGGCCTGCGCATCCACCCACCCACGCTCGCGGAATCGACCGGCTATGACTTCGAATTTTTACCTGGTCATCAAATCCCCATTGACACCAGGAAGGAGGCGTACTCGAAAGTCTACCATACCTTGATTCACAACCATCTGCAACGCCTGATTCGACTCCTTGGACTGCATTACGATGGCCGTGGCTGGGAAATTCTGCGCCATCATTTGGACAAGACTATCCCGGTTGTCCACGAATTACGCGATGCCTGGCTGAACCCGGAGCAGACAAAGGTTCATGGGAAATGTCTGATGAGAATGAGGCTTCAGGGCCTATATCGCGATGTGAGTGTTAGCTATTGTTAGCCTGTCATTTCTTAATTTGTGGCGCTGCAGGTGGTCTACAGTCCTTTCCCGAATATGATTTTGTATCAAGGCGTTCCAAAGAACGTGTAATTATACTATAAACGTGTTATCATTAAGAATTATGTACGTGAAGTGTTTTGAATGAACAATTTGGAAGACAGTCGGCTCGGAGTACACATCATGATGCCGCGATCTGGTTATATTGATTACTTATCAGATAAATGTACGGAGTCGTACGATAAGATGTGCCGTATGATAAGATGTGAAAGCTATCAGATAAGACCGTAGTTCCTGCAGGTACATCAAGGGCCGGTTTCCATTAATTTTAGCACTCAACCGTGCTGCAACCTGTTTGACATCCCCTGAGAGCGTTCTTCCGACTTGCGTGATGCCATAAACTGCCAACTCATTCTGCTTCTCAAGAGCAACCAGTCCTCCGGACTATCCAAAAGACTGGGTTACAGTCCAGAGGACATGTTGTCTGGAAGACCCGTAACTCCGTCCTACCCAAGTCACAAGCCTTCTTCGACTTCGAACGCGCAACAGAACGTGTCCTTGTCTAACAGTAACAGCCCTTTACCGTCTGACGCCCATCGAATGTCGTGTGTGTCAAATTTTTCTGCAAAGCATTTAACACCGTATGCGAGAGTCGCGGACTCACTCACGAGCTGGGACACCAACACACTCGGCAATCTCTTCTTCGGTGCCGTTCTCACCAATCCATTCGTCACTCCAAGTGTATAAGCTAGGTGAACCGCAACACACGGCCAGACTACCCTTGCGCTCAGGATTCCATCGGGCATGCCGTACTGGTCGGGTGTGTAACAGCACGCTCCGTAAGCGTGGACTGAAGGTTGCGTTGGGCGGAGGGAAATCAAAAATATGTACGGCCGTCGGTGTCGTCTCTGCGGCATGTGATTCGTTACTCGTAACGTTTATTGTACGAAAGACTGACCAAAGCGAGCTAGAAGCAGTGCACCTGTCCGATTCCAATCCAGTTGAATTACACCTCCCTTTGGGTGCGGCCGGGTATGATCTGATTTGGTCAAAGTTATCGTGAATGGGGTTTGTATCCTTTCATCTATGAAGGGACTGAATATTATCACACATAAGGAGATGACTAAGTACGAACACGACAGGAATCCGCGTCCTTCTGTCGCCGCGAGCCATCCCTCCGGTTCGCGCCAAATATTCTGCGCTCAAGTTAGACTTCGTTCCTTCCGCGTGGGCGACACGTACCACTCCGGCAGGAATACGACTGGAAAGCTCGAGAGTATGCACACATGACCAGCTTGCAGTAGTAAGAATATGTATCTGGTACAATTAGTATCGTTACCGCTGTGGCGTGCAACGAGGTTACCTTGTCATCCCAGCCTCCAACAAGAAGGAAGGAACCAGATGGATGCCAGGAAACAGCGCGTGTTCCGAGGCCAGGATCTGGTTCGGGGGAGAATGACGCCACAACATCGCCAACAAGAGAAAGAATATAAATTTTGTACTGTGTTGTCCATAAGCTAAGGTCAGAGACTCTAACAATACATCGCGGACTCACCTCAAGGGCACCTTCCCAAACAGCTAGATGATGCCCATTCGGCGAGAGAGCAAGCGATGCAAGAGAAGACGTCGGCAAAGGAAAGTGCTACTGTGCTGATGAGCTTGAGACAGATTAGTGAGCAATGACCGTTACCCGGGCAAGCTGATAGGACTCATGCGCATCGTAGATCCCCAAGGTATCTTTAGACTTGTGTCTTTCCGCGAGGAGGAAGTAGCGGCCGTCCGCTCGAAACGTGTAGCCTGAACGTAAGCCCACGCATTCACTCTGGGAAGTCGTCGAATCTACCTTTGTCGGGATGCAAGGGAAACTGGATGTAAGTCGCACGGCCGTCAATCAGCGACCAGATGGTCACTCTCAACTATGGGCAGGAATGAGTTCCCGATAAAGAACTTGAGAGAGCGAGCACGTACGCCCCACTCGGAGAAACAAAGAATATACCTGCCATCGGGAGACCATTCGGCCTTGACGAGTCCTAGAAGACTGTGAACATCATGAAAAGGGCGGATCATGCGCAAAAGAGTCACCTTCTGCTCCGGCGTCTATTCTTGCATACCACCGCTCGTCTTGGAGTTTATACACGTGAACGGCGCCTTTCGGAGCGCAAGCGGCGAGAAAGTATTCGGAGTCGGAGGACCACGACGCGTGAGATATACGTGTCTTGACCGTTGTTTTCTGAAGAAACGAGTTTGTCGGTGAAGGCGACGCGTCGATAAGAACGGTTCGGGCGATTTGACACGAGTCTGTTCGTCTAATGACAAGTCTATCCTCGATAGCTGTAAGAATAAAGTGTCCTCCGGGACTAAAAGAAACTAGCGAGCCAGACTGCTTGTAGATCTCGGTAAAATCCATAAGTTCAACATCAACGTTTGGGTTGAAAGAGTAAGTTTGTTGACGTCACAAGCCTTCCGGAAGCGGACCGGTGGTGGCGATGCGCTCCGACTCGCAGGTTTATTCTTTACCACCAGCTCGACGCGCAGATATACTTATCCTGCGGCTTTACTGACTCCGAATCGCGCTCTGACTGCTCGTTCGAATATGGATGGCGCGCGGCGTGCTTGCTTGCATATAAGCGGCCTCTCTCTGATAGGAATGGATCATCCACTCCTCGAGTTCCCTCCATGGCTTCTTACGCACCTCCATACATTCCTTCCGCACAGACCAGCATAACAATCCTCGAGGACAATGCTACTTTACATGACCAATCTGTTCAAACCGTTGTCGAGGGGAAGGAGGCAATCGATCCTTTCCTTGTCACATTCGAACCGGACGACCCCGCCGATCCTAAGGTATGCATTAACGTCGTCTCCTCCTTCTGGAACACAATTTGAATGCCTCGTGTAGAACTGGTCGCGGTTAAAGAGATGGACAATAACAATGCTAGGAGGTATTCTTGTCCTCAACGCGTAAGTTTACGACATCTCGACGGAGAAAGTTATTCTCACTCATCGCGAACAGAACATTCGCTAGCTCTGCGCGTAGGTGAAAATTAGGCTAGTTTACACATTTTTGACTGGGTGTTCAGCTTCTGGTATACTCCCTGAGATTATGGCCAAGTTTACCTTCTCGCAAGAAGTCGGCACCCTGGTTATCTCTGTGTTCGTCGCTGGCTTCTGTGTTGGGTATGAATTCCAAATCATTCTAAGGACTCTCTTACCTGTTGTATAGTCCTCTTCTTTGGGGTCCGTTGAGTGAAGAATACGGAAGGTATGTGTGATTCGTACCAGCCTTTGTTGTTAACAAATTGAGCGACACCTATAGAGTTCCTATCTTCCGCGGCACTTTCTTCGTCTATGCCTGTTTTCAGGTAGGGATGGCATTAGCGCCAAATACCGCCTCCTTAATAGTTTTTCGATTCTTGGGAGGGGTTTTTGCCTCAGGACCGCTGACAAACTCAGGGTATGCAGCCGCTCTTCCGCATAGATTTGGGGTATTGATCATCATCTCCGCCGGTAGAGCGATTATATCTGATATGTGGAACGCGCGCGACCGCGGCAAAGCTCTCGCTTTCTTCGTGATAGCGCCTTTCGCAGGTCCTGCCATTGGTCCCACAGTTTCTGGATTCATTTCCGTCAGAGGTAAGTAGGGACGGTGGCCTTTGTACATCGATACCTGTTTGCTCACATTCTGGTCTAGGAGCTGACTGGCGCTGGCTGTTCTGGACTTTAGCCATATTTGCCGGCGTCTGCTGGTTGCTCATTTTGATCGTCATCCCGGAAACGTACAAGTGAGATACTTACTCACTTGTACCTTCGCAGTCTTATTAATGCCTTGTAGACCGATCCTACTAGTCGAGAAAGCTCGTAGACTCCGCGCAGAAACCGGGGATACTCGATACTATGCACCCATGGAGAGAAACAAGAAAACCATTTCTCAGCAGATAGAGAATGTTCTGGGTAGACCTTTCAAAATGCTTGCTAGAGAGCCCATGCTCATCGCGACCACCGTTTACATGAGTGTAGGTTCTCGAATGCCTTCCTAGAGCTCATAATGCTAACCAGCTTTATATCCGCTAGTTTGTTTACGGGTGCTTGTACCTCTTATTTGAGGCGTATCCTATAGTGTTTCGAGAAGGTCATGGCTTCAACGCAGGGATTACCGGCCTCATGTTCCTTCCTATCCTTCTTGGAGCTGCCGCTGCCACTGTCCTGGTATGTATACACCTTCCCGTTCTGCACCAACGTTCACCCTGTTTCATAGTATCTTTTAGTGTTCAATGCTAAGTACGAGCGGGAGTTACAACGATACGCACCTCATCCTGTCCCGGCTGAATCACGCTTACGCATGTCGCTGTTTGCCTCTCCTCTTTTTGCCTTGTCCTTCTTCATATTCGGGTAAGGAGGATGCCTTACTACACTAAATTGAATGCTAACCGGCGCACCCAGATGGACCTCTTACCCCCATGTAACATACTGGCTACCCATGCTGGCTGGCGGTTTGATGGGTTTCTCTATTATGGGGATCTACGTGAGCCTGGCTGCGCTATAGTACCGTATTCCCGTTCTAACGTTCTCCCCAACCTCGTTTTAGTTGAGCTTTTTCAACTACATTATCGATACATACGTCGCAATCGCCGCGTCTGCCCTCGCAGCGAACACGGTCTGTCGGTCCATCTTTGGTGCCGCGTTTCCAGTATGTGAGAGCCTCGAGGCTACGAAGTTTACACTCATGATCTGATCAGCTGTTCGCCACGCAAATGTATAACTCGTTGACTCCTCGATGGGCATCAACGCTGATCGGCTTCGTGGCTCTTTTCATGGTGCCGATACCGTTTGTCTTTGTGAAGTACGTGCTGGACGAGACCGTTCAACCCACTGGGAATGGGACGTCCCATGGGATGGTACCTGCGGGGCTGCCGTTATGAGTCAGCCGGACTAGCCCGAATCCGAGTCAGGGATCCTACGTCATCAGCGCCTTGGCGCTTCAGGGTGAAGCTGGCGAAGTCTATGTAGCGCGAGCGCGCCAGCACCTGTAAGGGTAAACGAGGCAGTAGATAATATATGTATATCCTAGGTAGACATCCAAACAAGACCGCCATTATTGGGTCTGACGCGCCCCGCTTGATATATCATTTTGAGTTGGCACGTGACATATGCCGACTCGCGTCGACATGGACCCCCGCGCTGGCGACGCGCCGTAGAATCCTCCGAGAAACTTGCAGTACCAACGCTTGCTGATCTTCTTCGCGAGTCTGTCAATAGTGCTTGCCGGAACAACACCGCCACTCACAATTTTTCAAGCTTATTATTTGGCGGTTGCGGCGGCGGCGGCAGCAGCAGCAATGACGAGCGCGATGTTGAATAGCAGCCTTACGACATTGAGAGTATGCATTCATACTATATACAGTGGCATTTTGCTATCTACATACGGAGGCGGAGCTCGGTAAAGGGATCGGGTTCGGGGGAAAGGCGCGAGTTCCGAGGTCAGGCACATCCCATGGGACGTCCCACCCCAGCGGGTTGAATCTTCTGTGCTGGACGGGGTATTTCAAAATAATTATTCTCTGACTGCGATGACTCATACAGATATGGTGCGACGCTTCGCAAGAAATCTAGATATGCGCCATTCAAAGACAGCCCCACGCCCCCTGTCGAGACACCCTCCAAAGAATCTGATACCAGTGCTGCATAGAAGTTCCGTTGAGTGCGCTGGGATCGCACGGACATTACTACTGTACATTCATTAATATATAGACATAGCATACTGTATCACTACTACCATCTTTACCCTACACCGACGCTTAATATGATTCTGAATGATTCAAATGCCGTTTTGCCTACGTGACGCAACCCTTTCGGGTTACTACCACTCGCCGTATAAAAATCCCGAGCTTATCAAGTCCGAAGTCGGTCGTGTCATATTCTGTGACGCATGGCGTATTTTTCAACCCGTTGCCGCACGGACGGCAGGCTTCCCAGTAGTCGAGTGCCTGTCAGAGGCGTTGGGAAACAGCCTTATAAAGCCAGGTTTCTCGAAAGGTCCATTATCATTCCCTTCCTCCGCAATGTCGACCCGTTCAGCGAGTTTTGACGACAACCGTACGCTTCAGCTCGAGCCTCAGCAGCCTGAACGACCGTTACCGACCTCAGACGAGAAAGCTGATCCCTACCTTGTTTCCTTTGACCCTGATGATCCTGCCAATCCTCAGGTATTTTTCTTACTTCTTTCCTGTCTCTCCTTCAGTGATTTACACGACTTTTCAGAATTGGTCGAGTCTAAAGAAATGGTTTTTGACCATAACGGGAGGAATACTGGTGTTGAACGCGTACGTGAAAGGCATTCTTTGAGCGCCACAGCAGCTGACAATGTTCATACAGGACGTTCGCGAGTTCAGCGCGTAAGTCTCTGTCGTATTGGATATCGACGTGATTCTCAATGTCTTTCAGCGGCTGGCATCGTCGAGCAGATTCTGGTCGAATTCAACATGTCAACAGAGGTTGCTACTTTAATGATCTCTTTGTTCGTCGCGGGTTACTGCGTTGGGTACGTCTGTCCGTCCAGGCTGTGTCCCGCTCCATATTGACCTTGCCTCGTAGTCCGTTATTATGGGGTCCGATGTCAGAGGAGTTTGGTCGCCGTCCTGTGTTCATTGTATCCTTCTTGGTGTACACTGTGAGTAATACTTGACGCCACTTTCCCACCCTAATCACGTAAATGGGGTGTCCCCGCATCACTCATCACTGATATACTACTCTATAGGGCTTCCAAGTGGGCATGGCGCTCTCAAAAAATACCGCATCTCTGCTCGTATTTCGCTTCCTTGGGGGCATGTTTGCTGCCTGTCCACTCACTAACTCTGGGGCCATCATCTCAGATATTTGGGATGCTAAAACCCGCGGAAAGGCGATGGCCATCTTTACAGTTGCGCCGTTTGCCGGCCCAGCCTTAGGCCCTACCGTTGCGGGATATATCTCAGTGGCTGGCGTGAGTTGGAGGTGGCTGTTTTGGGTTTTAACTCTGTTTGTAAGTACCTTCCATTCTTCGGAGTACCTTCAGGTATTGATGTACTTTAAGGCGGGTGCATGCTGGATTGTTATTGTCGTCGCTGTCCCAGAGACCTACAGGCCCATCCTATTGGTCCAGAAGGCCAAGAAGATGAGGAAGGAGACCGGGGACGACAACTACTATGCCCCGATGGAGCGCGAGACGAAGACGCTGACCCAGCAGATCGAGAATGTTCTTGCTCGCCCATTCAAAATCCTAGTGCAGGAACCCATGTTGATCGCAAGTACTGCATACATGAGCGTAAGCTTTCTAACGGCGTCTGTCTGTGCCCCCTTCTGACTCATGTGTTCTCCACTAGTTCGTGTACGGCTGCTTGTACTTGCTCTTCGAGGCCTACCCTATCGTCTTCACGCAAGGTCACAAATTCAACGCGGGTGCTTCTGGCTTGATGTTCCTCCCCATCATGCTGGGGGGTGTCACGGCTGTTACACTTTACCTTCTCATTTGGAACCCTCTATATGAGAAGGAGGCTGCCCGCGTCGCTCCTGCGCCGGTTGCTCCAGAGTACCGCCTGCACATGGCAATGTATGCTTCTCCCATATACGCTGCGTCGTTCTTCTGGTTCGGCTGGACGAGCGATCCATCGATATCGTTCTGGGCTCCGATGATGGCCGGGTATGCTATGGGCTTCGGGATTAGTTGGATTTTCGTAAGTGCCTCTCCACTTGTGTTCTACTTCGTTGTCTGATGTCGTTCATGTAGCTGAGCTTCTTCAACTACATGATAGATACGTATTTGATGATTGCGGCTTCGGCACTCGCTGCCAACACAGTCATCCGTTCTCTGTTCGGTGCAGCATTCCCGCTGTTCGCGACTCAGATGTACGAGGCTCTCGGCGCGCCTTGGGCATCGTCCTTACTAGGCTTCCTGGCCCTTCTCATGGTACCCATGCCCTTCGTCTTCATCAAGTGGGGCCATGTACTGCGGGCAAAGTCCAAGTTTGCGCCGACAAAGGTGCTACCGCCGCCCGCGCAAACGAAGGAGTCGGATTCGTCATCAGTTTAAAAGATACCTTTGGATGATATGTACGGCATTATCTTCATGACGGACTGCACACGCTCTCTCATCTTTGGCATGTTCATCTGCATACTTATCCCCTCATCTCATTCATTATATCATAATACCGCTAGCTGTATTTTTACTTATTCGTTGCTTTACACACACCACACACCACACACAGGATATATACTACTTAGATCACGACATATTACCGCCACGTACTGTTCCACTTGGGAATATCATTGGGCTTTTTGCTTGAATGCACCTATCTCAATAATATCTGTGCAAAACGCGGCATGCGAGCCAAGAGGTTGCCCATTTTGAGCTCTCAGAACGTCTGTTACTCGAAGCCTGCTGCTTCTTCACTTGCATTCTCCGGAATCATTCCTTGCCGGAGAGTGGGACAAAAAAGCAGACATCTTAACCCAAGGCTCGACTGAATTTGGACAGAGCGGGAGCTTGTTGTTGGTCAAAATGAAGTATACATGTGAGAAATACACTCCGGAGTTCTCAGTAGGTTTCCTTTGAGTTTTCCGTACTCCATATCGATGGTAAGTATACTCATTGCCGACATGAAGTGCGCCTGACCTCGTTGGAACACTGGGGGGCGATCTCTAGAAGAATTTGATGCTTCGCGGGAATCTGCTCCGCAAGGACCTCTTCCAGATGCCCATTGACTATACTGCTTCTCCAAGTGAAGTGCACAATTGTAAGTACGGTGCTGCCCGCGCCTCGGACCTCTCGGAGCATCCGTGGCTGAAGCCGGATTCTCCGCCTTCAGAGCGCTTTGACTTCTTCCCGGAGTTCATTTTCCAAGATGTATACTTGTATGTAGGTTTGAGTCTTGTGATAGTCTACTAATTCAGTTAACGGGAGATTAGCGGCTGCGCTACAGAGGCTTGAAATACCACCGTTGCAAGTCAATGGGGCCACCGCGACCCACTTCACTGGGGCGTCCAAGAAACAGGTAACAAAAGTTTTAAAAATATACTGGGCCAGGTGTGGTGTGCGATTAAATCCATGTTCTCGTCTCATTAAGCACGACATCATGGCAGTGTGACAGTGTCGATGTCTGACAATCATTGTCTGGTGAAAACGGCTGTCCTACTGTAAGAAGGTAAAAGCGGAAAGCTCTTAAGCCGCGATGGGAGAGTGTGGCGTTGGTATGGGAGAGGTCAAGCCGTGCGATCATTTCCACGTGGTATCCAATTTTGCGCGGCCCGAAGTATTCGCGTCCAACTTTTGAGCTAACCAACAACACACTTTCAAAATGCCTCCCATGGCACTGCGTGGAATCGTCACGAAGGTCGGCTTCATGAATATGACGGCCACAGTGACTGTGTCGCGATGGATGGAACACAACGTGACGGGAAAGGTGCGTCGACCTACACTGGTGCACGGACGCATACTCAAGGCTTGCAGGTAATCGAGAGAACCAAAAAGTATCTCACACACGACCCCAATAACGGTTTGTCCTTTCCCAGCCGTGTCTGTCGATTCTGAGCACGAGTATAATCCTTCAGAGCTGCGCCAGGACGATGTCGTTATTATCCGCAATTGTCCGCCTGTATCTGCAAGGAAGAGGTTCAAATTGGAGCGGGTGCTAAAGAGTCCCGAAGCGGAGAGGCAGCTGAGGAGGGCCCAGCTTGAGGCGCAGCAGCAACAGCAACAGACATCGCAGGCGCCCCAGCCATAACACCCTCACAAATCTATCGCGACGCGGGCTTTTATTATTCTCGGATACATGTACAGAGGTGATAATACAGGTGGTGGACGTTATGAGGAAACCTGTTGGCTCTGTTGCTGCTCAAAGGCGGTCTGGGCAGCAACGAACTGGAGAGGTGTGAGTGGAGAAGAGAAACGATGTAGACGACGTACCTCTGCCCTTTTCAACTCCGATTTCGTCTCAATATCTTTTATCTGCGCCTCGACGCGTTTTCTGGAGAGAAACGGTCAACAGCCGTCAAGCAGCTCAGAGAGAACTTGCATTTCGCTATTGATAAAGTCAAGTCTGGTATTGACATTCGTCTTGGCCTCGGCCTGGTCCTGCTTCACCAAGACAGGTCCTATCAGCTTGTATACATCATTTGAGGGTTCCAGTTTCTCGAATTCCTGCAGTTTTATGTTTATTTGTGTGGCGAGTACAGATGTAGAGAACACGGACAGCCTTTACAAGCTCGTTCTCCGACAGCTGCGTGCCCAGCCTCTCCCGCGCCTCTACGGCCTTGGCCATGTCGGCCTGCAATTTCTGGAATTCCTGTGTGACGTTCTGCAGCTTCGTCTGTAAAGACATTCTGAAAGTTGAGAGGAAGATCTGATTGAGTCGGCCAGATATGGAATGCCGACGCTCTTGCTTATTTGGCACTACCGCCAGTAGCACAGCCACCATAGTGGTTGGCGTTTGACCGCCACCATCTCGGAGCATGACTGAACGCGTTCTCCTCTCTCAGTCAGTCAGAACAGCCCGGCATACGCAACCGTCAGTGGTTATCAAACTGCTACTGCTCATGGATCTCCTGCGGATCTCAGAATATCACTCCAGTTTACAATCGGTCCGATTTTTGCATGTTCGCTTTCTTTTGCGGCCCTTGCAGATACACCTAGATACCCTGCACTAGTGTATCTCTCTGTGAGTATTCCTTCCGTTTATGTCTCAAAAGCGCACACATCTATCCCACATGCTTGAGAACACGAGTTGCGAAACGTCCAAGCGTCATTGGAAATCTTCTCCTTATTCGTCTTACAACGCCAAGGACCATTGCAACTAGCGGAGACTCGTGTTTACAGGAATAGTGTACACCAGCATTGCTCACGTTATCTTATCTGCTGACCACCATTCTCTGCCCGCGGAGCTGCAACGGAGCTGAGACGGAAGCCATGCCTGCCATATTTCAGATGGATAACATTCTTTTTATTCTCACCGGATTTGCATAAAGTCTTAGCCGTGGGCTTTTTCATACTACATACCAGACTCCTAGAACCATGCCTTCCCCCGTCACCATCGATTGGACCAAAGTTGACCGCCCCGAGCCCGCCGTGTTCCGTTTCGGGAGCAGGCGCTCGGTCGTCTATGGCACGAAAGGTGTGGTGTCCTCGTCTCAGCCACTCGCGACAGAGGCAGGCCTGGAGATCCTGAGGCAAGGCGGTAATGCCGGTGCGTCTACACGTCCACATGCACATCTCACCCCTAACGCCTATCTACAGCCGACGCGGCCGTGGCTACATCTGCAGCCCTCAACGTTACCGAGCCAAGTTGCTGTGGTATCGGAGGGTGAGTATATTCCCTATCTCTTCCCATCGCGTCAATACTCATCGCGGCAATGAAAGGGACGCATTCTGCCTCTTCTTCGACGCTAAAACGAAGCAAGTTAAAGCACTGAATGGATCGGGCCATGCGCCTCAGAAACTCACCATCGAGCACGCCCGCTCGCGGGGCCTCACTGGGCGCAGCATACCCAACACGGATCTCAATTCTGTCACCGTCCCAGGCGTGTTCCTAATACTTCGTCATATATCCACCGATTAACGCCATGTTCAGGCGCGGCCGCGGCTTGGGTTGACACCGTGGAGAAGTTTGGGAGCGGCAAGCTCTCAGTAGCGGATGTTCTAGCGCCTGCCATTAGACTGGCCGAAGAGGGGTGAGGCTCTAGAAAAAAGTCCAAAACACGCGTTGTACTAACATCCACTAGCGTTCCCGTCTCTGAGATCCATAGTTTCAGCGTACGCATGCCTTGATGATGTTGATGGATCGTTGTCTAAACCTTTTTGATTGTAGTGGCGGCGCGCAGAGAACCTGATCAAGAATGCGTCCCCCAACGGCGACGACATGCTTCTCAACGGACGCGCCCCGTTCCCGGGCGAAGTGGTCAAGCTACCCAAATTGGCGCAGACGTTCCGCGAGCTCGCGACAAAGGGCAAGGATGGGTTTTACAAGGGGCGTATCGCTGAAGCCATCGTTGAGCTCATCCAGAGCAAGGGTGGCGTTATGGAACTAGAAGATCTCGCAAAACACGAGACGTCCTTTGTGGAACCGCTCAAGTATGTATATGCGAATGAGGTGTCGGTGTACGAGGTGTGGGAAACCCAGCTTTGGAGACTGATTCTTGTGAACTGATATCATTTCAGTGTCCGCCCAATGGTCAAGGTTCAGTGGCCGCCAATATAATGTCGCTATGCCTTACATCTAAATGCTACAGGTATAACGGCGCTGATTGCTCTCGGAATATTAGAGAGTCTGCAGGAGCAGGAAATCATTAAACCGCTGAACGAAATGGACCACAATTCCGCCGAGTACCTTCACGTCGTGGTGGAAGCCGTGAGGTTCGTTATTCCGTCATTTGCCTTCTCTCGATTAAAATCTCTGACTACGTGCACCTCATAGGCTTGCTTTTGCTGGTAAAAACTTCTCTCCGATCAATCGATGCATGGGATCTGACACGCAGCTCCGGCAGATAGTCAATGGTACGTTACCGACCCAGAGGTGGTCCATGTCCCGGTCAAAGAGCTACTGAGCAAAGTTGGTCTACCAAACCACTTTAGTGCTCTCGTGTCGGCTTACTGTCGATTACAGGAATATCTCGCTTCTCGAGCAAAGTTGATCGATCCACTGAGAACGAACCCCAACGTCGTGCATGGGAACCCTGTGGCGTCGTCGGACACTGTCTACTTCACCGGTACTTGAGCACTATTCCGGTTCGACTCTAGCTTGTACTAATACTAATATGCTATAGTGACCGATCAATGGGGTAATGCGTGTAGTTACATTCAAAGCAACTATGCTGGTATGTGCTCCTCTATCCGCGTATGCGTTAGCCAACTCATTGTGTACCTCTCGTGAAGGTTTTGGGACTGCAGGTGAGCACCTACAATTTAACGTGCTACCTCAATCTTATATAGTGATGCAGCTCTCCCCACTGGCTGTGGCTTCACACTGCAAAACAGAGGCACCGGTTTCGTTTTGGATGAGAACCACCCAAACGCGTTGAAGGTCGCGTCCCATCCCTTCCATAACCGTCATTTGAGTCTGACATTTTCCGAAAGGGAGGCAAACGGCCATACCACACCATCATACCCTGTATGGCGACCAAGAATGGGGAATTATTCCTCAGCTTTGGTGTCATGGGCGGATACATGCAGGTTCGTCGACCATTCTTCCCATTTTTTTTCTCTTGGCTGATCTGTGCACATAGCCTCAAGGTCACGTTCAAGTACTGCTAAACATTCTCAGAGGATATACAGTACAGGAAGCGCTCGACGCGCCACGGTTCTGCATATCCGCAGGTAGTCCGGACACTCAGACACGGGAGACAGGTACCGCGGGCGACATCAACAGCGAGGTCTATTTCGAGGAGGGCATATCGCCTGAGACGATTGCCAAACTGAGAGGTATGTGGCTGTGGTGTCATGCACTATGTGGCGCTGAAATTATTTGGCAGAAATGGGACATGACGCGCGTCTGCAGTCAGGGTTCGGAAGGTCGATGATGGGCCGCGGACAGATCATACAGAAGTTGTCCAACGAGACTGGGCAGCTGGTGTGGGCGGCTGGGTGTGATCCTCGCAGTGATGGACACGCAGCGGCACAGATTTGAAAGTAGAGAAGGGAGAAGGAACTGAAGTCTATAAATATGATTGTGTCAACATCCCACCTTACAGTATCGTAGCATTGTCTATTACAATAAGTTACAATCGCTCGGGGATCTCACATTTTACGCTGTCGTTCACTCCCGACTATTCGAACAAGGGTAACGTTAGGTACTGTGCTTTCGAGCTGTAGGGACAGTATTCACCTGCTTGCTCCCTTCGATACGCTCGGAGCTCTCTCGTCCTATCCGGTCCCGTCACCTTACCCCAGCTTGCAAGGGGTACGACGATAGCTGTGGCGTTATCTTCCCCGCCGAGGTCTTCGACATAGGACAGTATCCGCGCTGCAGCATCCTTCGGGTCTTTGGCGTTTCTTGCGAGATCGATGACTTCGTTGTCCGAAACCAAGGACGATACGCCATCGGAAACGAGAACCATATACGCCCATTTTTTGCCTGCGCAATGTTTAGAGTGCAATAGTCAACGACCTTAGAAGCATACCGTCTAATAACTTTGTGCGCACTTCGGGTTCCGCTGTAACGCCAAACTTTTTAAATCGGAGGTCTCCCAAGCTACGGAAATCAGAGGAATGTGGTTATGAAAAAGGAAGTAGCCGTACCCTCGAGTGTTTTCGAGCACGCCCATCCAGCTGTCAAATCTCAGCAAAGAATGAATGAGACTGAAATCAAGACGCGTACCGAGATTCTCCAAAGGAGTCACTAATCAGAGAAGAGCCCATCATGCGACGCAACCGTATAGCCTCAATTCTAGCGTCCGCATGATGTTTCTCGGTCATTGGGAATACACTTCCGTCTATTGAACCAAGTAATATCCGTGTATCGCTTGAAGTGTCGGATCAGTTTTATTAAATAGTACACTAGTCGAACTGCGAAACCCACCCGCAGTGCGCCACAGTCAACGCCACCCTTTCCGACGCGAAAAAGGGCGTAGCAGGCGCGTCGAGCGACTGGATCAGCGCCACCGAGGCCGTAGCGCCGCAATTCTGCGCTGCTTCATCAATAGCTAGATGTCGATCGACCTTGTTAAACATTAAGACACTTGAAGTTTAATTAGGATGGCAATGTGCCGAGTTTTTTACCTCAAGGAACGTCTGTGTGGCACGGGCTTCAATGTCGTAAAAGGTGGTACACTTGGGGTCGGTGATCCATGGAATAAGAGCGCCCCCGCGCCAGCGCTTAAAATAGCCGCCTAATTCACTGGTGAACGCGTAGAGCTCTGGGATGTCCTCTTTCTTGGCAGATTCGAACAGGCCGTGGAGTTCTTGGCGGAGGAACTGAGATACCGCAGAGCCGCCGTGTCTAACCGCGTTCATTATTCATTATAAAGGCCAAGAGAGTAGACCACGCGCACCCATCATAGATCCCGATAAACGTGAGCTGGTCAGCAAACATACTTCCAACAGCTTGGGGATCCCATGATACTTTGTGGTATTTCTTGAGATTGCCCGCAAGCTCCTGAGGATCGATAGACAGCGTCGCGAACGCGTAGAAGTCTTCCTGGTTACTATGTAGGCTTCCCATTAGAATCATCATCGCACTCGACTTCAATAGTATACCTCCGAGTACCCCGCGAGTTGGCGACCCCAATAATCTTTGGGGAAGCCAGGGGTATGCGGATAACACCCCCACCGCCTATACATATTATGTTATGTCCACAGTGTTCCCGCACACAAATGCAGAGAAGACGTAGACGTACCGGGCGTCGACGAGCGCACATAGTCATGATACCTGGCCACCAGCCGCGGAAGCGTTCGACGACGAGCAAACATCCCTACCAGCGGCCGGGAAAGTTGGAGCGCCATTATTGACATGAATCCGAATCCCCGAGCGCTGTAGCAGCATCACCAGGGCAGCGACACTCGGCGGCTGCGGTCCACGTATTGGCGACGCGATGGACGCGCGAGCCGTCTGTAAGTAAGTACTAAGAGAGAGGCCTAATCAGGGGCGTACAGGCCATCATCATCTCATGACGCACCTCTCCTCCCCCTCTCGTTCCCCATCCCCATGGGCGCCAAACAGTCACTGCCAAAGATCAGCAAGCAGGACGAGGCAATCCTAACGTTCGTCTCTCTCTTTCTCTTTCCAAGTAGGCCGTAAGCTCGCCCACAGCCTCAAAATACAGCGCGACAAACTACGAGGTTATCAGAAACAGGTGCATGTCGTGTCGACGCTCGCTCGCTTTGGATGTAGCTCATCACATCTATCTATTCTAGATACAAGTCGTATTGGACAGGGAGAATGCGATTGCCAAGCAGCACCTCGCAGCAGGCCAAAAGGACCGCGCACTCATAGCACTACGCCGGAGAAAGTATCAGCAAGGCTTGCTAGTCAAGACAGATACGCAGCTCGAGACTCTGGAACAGCTCGTACGAGGCGATATACAACTAATATCCTGACTGACTTTTGTCTCCAGGTATCTACAATAGAATACTCCCTCGTCGAGCTCTCAGTCATGCACGGCATCTCCCAAGGGACCGAAGTCCTCAAGGAAATACACAAGGAACTAAACGTCGAGACCGTCGAACAGCTCTTGTCCGAGACACAAGAGGCGCAGGCCTACCAACAGGTACTTAAACCTCTTTTTTCTTTCTTTCAACAAAACGCCTAATAAATGCCTTCTGCAGGAAATCAGCGAGCTCCTGGCTAACCAACTGACAAACGACGAGGAAGACGCCGTTCAGGATGAACTGCGCCAACTAGAAGCGGCCGTGGTGCGTTTCGTCGGCCCTCCATCGCCTACTTGTACTCATGTTTGTAGCTCGGAGAGACACAACCCGTACCAAAGTTACCCAATGCACCCGTATCGGAACCCGTTGCACCTACACGCGAACGTAAGCCGTTCTTCATGTGGCGATCTGTCATGACTGAATCATTGTTTCTTTCTAGCTGTGCGCGAGACCCAACAAGAGGAAAGAGTGGCTATACCTGCTTGATTCACTGCTCTGGATGTACAATAGATCTACTCGTATCTGTAATACTATAATTTCTATGGATGCACGTCCGCAGATACTCCGAAAAGTTCGTTCTCGGAATTTGGAAGAGAAATCGGCAGGAAAATGTACATGTTCAATTCGCGTTGTCCATTAGCGCTAATCAACGTGGCGCAAGCAACCACTCTTCCTCGACCTGTCAGAAGTGACAGGCCCAAACTACCTGTCCGTCAGCATTCTCCAGCTCGCGCGACTGTAACGCGCAACGTCAAAAACTCCGGCGACAAGAGAGAAATCATCATGAATCGTTAGAATAGCTTTACGAAGAACATACATTATAAGAACTTATATACTGCATCATTGGGGATATTTCATGCATTGCATGAAAGCGTCCATGGAGCTTGGGGCTCCGGTTGCAGCATGCATCAGAGACGCAATCGCGTCTCTCTCTTCCGGTCACGGATCCAGCATGCTAGTTCGTGGCCTCGCGGGAACCTTCGTCGTTCGACTTGAACATGCTGCCGAGCCAACCACGAGATCGACGACGCGGTCCAGTTTCGTTGATGGCGCCATTGTTCGTCGGAAGACCGGAACCAAGAAGGGAGGTCGTTTCATCTTCGTCTTCGTCGTACTCGTTGTCCATTCTCTCCTCGTACTCTTCTTCGCCGAATACAGCATCCATCTCTTCCAATGGTACTCCTTTGGTCTCCGGGTAAAGGAAATACACTACACGATTCGTCAGGTCATGAGATAAGAGAGTAAAAACAGAACGCACCAAGAATGAAACTGCACACACAGAAGAAGCCGTGCATGGGATACAGTCGCCATTCAATAAGCTCCTGAAGATATGGTGTACTTTCTCCAACCAAGAAGTTGAAGGCCCAGTTAGTACTTGTAGACAATGAAACACCCTTAGCACGAATGGTAAGGGGCATGATCTATTTCGACGATTAGATGGAACCAGATGAGTTGCCATGAAACGCACCTCAGGAGGGTAAAGCCATGGGATAGGTCCCCAACTGATTCATCGTCAGTTTCATCGGCTTGATACTGTCACAAACCATACCTGTAACCAAAAGCGGCATTGTAGATAACGACGCAGATCACGACGGCGTTTGCTGTGTAAGGAACATCAATGTACATCCACCAACCAGTCGCACCGAGGGAGATGGCCATCTTTACAATACTGGTCAACAATGAACGGCAAAGCGGGTGGTAATGGACTTACAATAGCGGCGCCGGACAACAGAATGGCCCGACGACCCCAACGATCAACGAGATACCAACTTGAAATGATGAGTACAACTAGCCTAGTCGAGCAGGAATGAAAATACATACGGAGGTAAGGTGCTTAGGACGTAGACCAGAGAATTGATGCCAGTCATGAGGATAGCATCGCGTCCAATCCATCCAGCCTCTGGATGGAGTTGCGGTCATTATGCGGAACGGAAGGGCCAAATGCCAAGGACGAACCTTCAAAGACGCGAGCTAAGACGATACTTTAGACCAACTTCTAAAAACGATGTATGGCAGACACGTACGAGCATAGTAGGAGATGACTTGATCACGTTGGCAGTCAGATGTCATCATCTGCAGAAAGAAAGGCCCTAAACTCACCATTAATACCGTTCTAATGGAGAATGTTAGCTGTAGTGGAGTGCATGACGTGTAAGACTCACGAGTTGCGCAAAAGCCTGAGACGACATGGCCAAGAGAACACGTCGCTTATACTTACGCCACATGGCAAGATAAGTCCTCCCATCACCCGAAGCACGCTGTGAAAACGAGTCAACGACGCGACATTCAGCTAGAGAAATGGATAGCGACATACATCTTCAAGAACCTTGTCCTTGATCTCTCTGAACTCTGCAACGGCTTTATGATCCTCGAGATCGCCACCGTGGAGGTCGGCAATGACCCGCATGCCTTCATCGTCTTGATCCGTGTCAAGAAGCCATCTGCCTGCGTTGAGTGGCCAAGCTCCGGCACGCGAGTAAGAAATGTTTACCTTGGACTTTCCGGCATCACCAAAGAGCCCGCTGCAAGTAAAGCCCCGATGACACATTGCATGAAAAGCGGTATCCGCCAGCTGAGATCAGAGTCAAGGAACGAGCAGAAGTAATCCAGCCACTGAAAGGAACGTGAGATGGAATGAAAGACGCGAGGAACATGACGTACAACTGAAGACGAGTAGCCAATGATGTTTCCAGTAAACTCCATGCATGCCAACGCGCCTCTCTAACGTGGCGTTAGTCAATAATTAACGCGCCAAGCGAAACGCACGTGGTCCGGAGGTGATATTTCGCTTTGGTAGATGGGCACAATGGTTCTAAAACGAAGGTCATGCGGGACAGGCGTGGAGCGGGAACGAGTGTGACTTACGAGAGCAGACCGACGCCAAAGCCGCTAACTACGCGGCCGACGATCATGACCCAGAAACCAGTAGTGAAGGTCTGAATAGCACCGCCTATCGTGAAGACGATGGCTCCAGCAAATAGGGTACCTTTGCGACCGATGATATCACCGAGGCGACCAGCAGCAACGGAAGTAACTGTAGACCCTTCGGTTAGACGGCGGGGGTGTGAGATTATGTTAGTGCTCACTGAAGGCGCCAACCTCGAGGACAGCGACCATTGTGCCGATCTCAATCGCGTCCGGATTGTTGAAGTACTTGCGAAAGTGGGGCCCAGTAATAATACCGCTCATCACACTGGTCAGACAAAGGTAAGCATTGGGATATACGCGGGGACGTAGATGGCGCACCCCTGGTCATATCCGAACTGTATACAACAATGAGTACATGGATTCACATCGAGGCAACGGGCATGCACTCACCAGAAAGACGCCGAGACTGGCGAAGACGGAGATGGCATAGAGCAACGGCTGGCCGACGAGCCTGCTTTTCGGGAGGACACCTGGATTGACCATGATGCATAGATGGTCGTCGTTCGAGTTTAAGAGGTGTTACTGTTACAAGACGTCAGGAGCAAAGTGGAGATTAAAAGCCAGGGTGGGGTAAACAAGAACCAACGTCGTTAGCAGCCAGATCAAATTCCGTCCGCGTCTCCTGCATCAGCTGTCCACATTCCAGCAATGCCAGCCGACACTGCCTCGGACGTCTCACTCGACGACCTCTCTGATGCTTCGTCCTATGATAGCGACGAATATCATCTGGCCCAGCAAGAATGGGAGGAGAGTCTCCACCAGCTGCAGCAACTCGTTTCTTTCGTCCTTTTGCCCGTTCTTGGCAAGTATCTCGGTAGAAAATGGAGCTACTGGCGTAAGCCCCCTACCCCCCACTCCGCGGCTCAAATCTCATCGATTGTACTAGTATACGCTCGCTACTTAAGCAGCAGCAGCTGATCACACAAAGCTACAAATACTATTATAATTATTCATGGATGTTTAGGTACCCGTGCTCCCGCTCTCCTCATCATATCTACTTGTCTAAATAGATTCGACAGCGTCACAGACTGCTTCATGCCCGCCTTGTTTATATCCGAACAAATCTGGAGTGCATGTTCAACCTCTCCGTGCTGTACCATCCCCTCGAGTAGCACTACTAGCAGTTTCGCCGGTAGTTTGAACCTGTGCTTCACCAACTCCTTGTATAGTTTCCACGCAAGCTCAACCCCGTCGGGATATCCTTTCATGAGCGCGACTCGAATGATGAGGGAAAACATGTGGAGGCTAATGGACATACGTCGCCTCTTGGTTCGTGACAAAATGTCCGCCACGATCATCGCGCCCTGTTCTATGGGGAGCCAAGGCACCCTCCACAGCTCCACCAAGAACGCATTGTACACCATCAGATTAGGCGAGAGATCACTCCCTTTCCCTTCCATACTATCCAGGATCTTGAGAGCTTCTGTAAGAAACCTTTCTTCCCGTTCCCTCAGCAGCTCGACTATGATCGTCGCGTACGTGACCATGGTGGGTTGCAAGCCCATTGACTCCATCAATTTAAACACGCGTTCCGTGGCGTCCATATTGCCCGCCTTTATCAAAGCAGACATCATGATCGAAAAGGTGAACACGTCCGGCTTTAGCGACAATTGGACCAATTTGTTCAACAGTAGCGAGACGTTCTTGAGATCGCTCCTCCGCGCGAAATAGCTCATGAGCATGTTGAACGTGACAATATCAAGACAAGGCGCGGGGCGTTGTTCTTTGAGGTTGGTCTCCAAATAATCAAAGACGTCCAGCGCTTGTTCGAGGAGGTCATGGGCCAACAAACCCTGCATGTAGCTGTTGTACACCGGATTGGAGTGCATGGTGAGTACTTGCGGCTGGAGCTTGTCCTGGAATTCCTTGAATAGCCGCCACGCCTTGTCGAGCCGTCTCTTGTCGACCATCAAAGCCGCAATTATAGCTCTGTAAGTCAAAGGGCCGGGCTCGACTCCTTCGTTCTGCATTTGCAACCATGTCTGGTAGGCGCTTTCGGTCTGTCCCTGTTCTCGGAACGCGTCGATGAGGGCATTCCACATTGGGGTTGTGTGGGGGAGGCGAAATCGGCCCATGTCAACCCAGAGGTGCTCTGCTCTTTCTCGTACGCCTGCAGCGAGAAAGGCTGAGAGGAAGGCCGTCCAGAGGCGTTCATTCATCGCGACGAGGCGATTTTCATCGCGTTTGGATGGCTCTGGGGCAATGTAAGGATCCGGGCCATCTATCCCGTCAATCATAGCGTTATAGTGAATGACCAAAGCACTGATGTTTTTGCTGGCTCCCATCTTGCGAATATGGATAGCGTAGGATTTTGGCCTGTCCAACATGCGAGCGAAGCGGAGTCGCGACAGCCATGAGTCGAGGGTCGCGCGTAAGGCTTCATCCTCGATCTTTGCGAGAAATTCCTGGACGGTGAAGTGGTGGAGCCTAGGCGCGTTACGGATGACACCGACTGCACCTTTGAAGTCTTTACGAAGGACGTGAGCGGTGGTGGTGATAAGGGCAATATTGATTTCGGAGACTGCAGAGGGGGAGCTCGTGTTGTAGTTGCTTTGTTGGTAGACATAAAAGTCTTGTTCGCTGTCCTCCGAGTCAGCGTCCTGTTCTACATCATCGTTGATGATGGGAGGTTGGCTGATACTCCGAAATTGGTCATGAAGGGAGATGATGGTGTCGAGTTCTCCGCGGGCAAGGTGGTAACGGAGAAGGGCTTCAAGGGCAGCTGGACTTTTGGAAGCTGCCGACGCTAGAGCAATCTGTTCAAAGTCGTCCCTGTGTGGTGCAGAAAAGTCATCCTGGTAGTTTTTTGGTAGGATTTCCTCGACGAGAAGAACCGAAATACGAGCAAGGTATGTTGAGCTGAGATGACGGTGAAGGTCGCGTTCCTTGAGTGTTTTCCACAACTCAAGGACGGCTGGGAGATCGCGTTTGGAGAGGGAGTTTTGAATTTGTTGGAGCGTGTCATTAAAAATGTTCGCGTTGTGATCTGGGACGCGGACTATGGTGGGGTTGCTCGAGACATGGCGCGCAAGCAGAGGGACACGGCGACGAGCAGCTGCGAGTGTCCCGTAGACCAGGCGTGCTCGCAAGAGCATGATGAGCGTTACCTGTCACTCTTACCACCACCACCACCATCATCATGGGCCACGGAAATTCTGACAAACTGTACATTACCCATGCAGAGCATTCTGGCATGTTTGGCGCACATTCAGCGTCGGCCGGATTCAAGGCGTAAGTACGCGGTTATTACATGAACTCTTCACTAACCCATCCCAGTAAATCAGAAGCGCCTCATCCTGGTACCAGGACTCCATTCGACTGCTGTGCCCTCTCTTTCCAACCATTCGAGCATCCTGTCTGTTCTCGCAACGCCGACGGGACTGGCCATGTCTTTGATCTTGTCAACATAATACCATGGCTCAAGTACATGCTTGTCCATCCATCCAATATGCATCTGACACTCGTCCAAGGCAGCACAACAATACCCATCCCATTACTAAGGAGCCCCTTCAGCCGTCAGACCTCATCACGCTACACTACTCCCGCAAGGAGGCCTCTGGAGAGATTCATGATCCCATTTCCTTCAAACCGTTCAGTGAACACTCGCATGTCGTCGCTATTGCCACGACCGGCAACGTCTTTCTTGCTGAGAGCATAAAGGGCGGTAAAGACCTGGTCAACGACGTCCCATTCAAAAAGTGAGTGTGCTCTATCATCCTGTCTCTTTCGCCTCACTCAGAAACCAGGTCAGACGTGATAACCTTGCAAAATCCTCATGGGCTACCTCCTGCTTCCATTCCCAATAAAGTTATCGCAAGCTCGTCCACGGCAGTTGAGGCTGCGCCGGTGGCCAAAGCACCAACCCCAAAGCCTAAGGCGAAGGAAGCTGTTCCTTGTATGTTTCGATTCTACTTTCTTGCCCCCTACTTATATAATGTAGGGAATATTTCCCCGTATTCCAGTGGACTTCCCGGTGCATCGCTTACCTCTACCTCTGTCGATCCTCAGCAAGGCTCATCTAAGCTCGTTTGGGATGAGGTCTGTTCCCATCCACTCAACTCTAATTTAGTGACTGACGATGCTATAGGAGGAATTGATGTTTGAAGACATCTCAAACCCTCTCAAAGGCAAGGGCAAAGAAAAAGATGTCGGGAAACGTCGCGCCTATGTTCGTGTCGTGACAAGTCTGGGTGGTAGCAGTCTCAATCTCGAATTGTATTGCGAAAAGGTGCGCGCTAACGGACTACGAATCAATGAACAAGACTGATAGTATATTGCAGGCTCCAAAGACGTGTTACAATTTCCTAATGCTGGCGCGTCAAGGCAAATACAACGATTGTCTCTTCCATCGACTCGTGCCAGGATTCATGATCCAGACTGGTGATCCAACTGGGACGGGTTCAGGCGGCGCGTCGTATTGGGGCACGCCATTCCGAGACGAATACGACAACAAGAACGCCGCCAAGCACGATAGCCGGGGAATAGTGGCCATGGCGAATAAAGGCGCTGGGACGAACGGGTCCCAGTTCTTCATCACGTTCAAACCGGCACCGCATCTGGACAAAAAGCATACAGTGTTTGGGAAACTTGTGGGAGGGGAAGATGTTCTGGATGCCTTGGAGCGACTACCGCGCAAGGAAGGGACCGAGCGGCCGAGCAAGCAGGTGCGGATAACGGAGGTTATCATGTATGTTCTAGTTTCAACGTCTGCCAAATATTTCATTGAATGGCTCCTTCGCAGATATCAAGACCCGTTCGAGGAATATAAAACGCGACTGGCGAATAAGCTGGCAAAACGCGCGGCGGCTGCGGAGAATGGGCAGGCTGCGGCCAAGGTGGAGAAGAAGGAGGAGATGACATGAATTGGTTCGGGACGCGGGTGGGAGGGAATACGGCTGTGTTTGGGGCGGGGGGCGCGGCGGCAGGAACGGGTGTGGGCAAGTATTTGGCGGCGGCGGCGGCACCGCAGAAGAGACCGCTTGTGGATGCGCCAGAGGATTCGAAGAAGAAGAGGAAGATTGGGTTTGGGAATTTCGATGGGTGGTAAGGTGACACGCTTGTGGCTATCATTACTACTGCGGACGGTGCAAAGCCGTATCTGCGTAGCACTCCAATGCCTAGCCCATAATCATGACGGCACTCTAACATGTTTGAAAGTTAACGAGAATGTTTACATGCGTTGTAAGTATGTACAAGAAAACAAGATCTAACCTATGATGGTACAAATATAAGAAGGCGTGTTCATAGCTTAAATAGTAATACGGAAACGAGAACCCTAGCATGTACAAAAAGTAATTTAACGAGAACCGTGTTCTGCCCCCAGTGCAGCTATGCGCTCCTCCGCATCAACTGTGCGCTGCTTCGCTTCAGCCATGCGCTGCTTCGCTTCAGCCAGGCGCTGCTCCGCGTCGGCCGTACGCCTGGCATCCTCGTCAAGTTTGATAACCGCGGCTGCATTTTCCTTCACAGTTACAAAAGAAAGTGAGTACACACCAAAAGTTGCCACAAAATCTTACATTCAGTCTCTGCAGTGCCGTTTGGTACGTTTCTTCAAACTCAGCCAAAATGACACCGACAAGGTAGCCGTCACGAAATACGACCGATGCATCCTCCTCGCCAACCTCCCTCGTATCGTTCCCCTTGAAGAATCTCCTAAACTGTTCCTTGATGTCCTGAGGGGACATGGTAACATCGGCATTCTCAGTAACAACCCGGGGTGTGGCGGGGGAAAGCCGACCCATCGTGGCGATCGCCAGACCGGGTGTCGTGGTTACAGTGGACCCTCCCTCACAGAGTCGGCGAAAAGAGACAAAGAACCCACGCGCCCAGACCCAGCACATCGCGTCCAGCAAACGGTACTTGAGGGCGCAGCAGTGCGTCGACACCAGCTGACACAGAACAGCAAAGTGCAGGACATTCAGATGGACAGCGGGCGGCACGTCGAAGGATTCCATAATTCCCTGCTTGTTGTGCATGTATCGTCGAGCTTCATGGATGCTTTGGAAGCTATTAACCACGTCGATTGCATCAGCGTAACTGGAAGGGGTGGATAAATCAGCAGAGTTCAAACACTTGGACACCTACTGAATATACCCGCTCGTAGTGGGCGGGGTGTTTGGGTTGGACGGGACAAGGCGCTCGGCCGTGTAATACCGCAAATGGCCTTCATATTCCATCGTGACGACAACTAGCTCATGTACACCTTTCCGGATGTGCTCCACACGGCGAATCCGGGTGGCCAGGACGTCTTGTGGTCTTGATACCTCGGAAATGCCGAGCACGTCGGTGATACATTTCACCCAGCACTGGGTCGGCATTTTCCCTACACGAACCGGTGTCATGATGTGGCGTATGTCAGGGTAAGGATCCTCCGCCCCGGTACAGTCTTTGCCACTAGAAATTATGAAGGAGTCGAGCCAGGAGTGTAGGAATTGCAACCACATCGTTGAGGTTATATGCTTGAGTGCGCTGGTAATTAATAATTCACGTTGGCCGTTGGATTTTGCGTCGTGCCAACTCGCCACAGACAGTCTTACATCCCAATAAGGGAACTAATTGGTGTTATCTACAAAGAGGACCGACCTCGAGGCTGAGCGACGTAACCTTCGTCCAACCACGCTCGTCAGGTACGCGTAAACCATAGGAGCACGCCCCGTTCCCCCCAAGCCTCCAGATACTGCTCATGCGACTCAAAGAACTCCTTCAACGCCTGAATCGAACTCGTGCACGCATAATCGATACTTGATATCCTCTTCTAGTAGTCTTGAGGTCCATCGATTATCCACCACCGCGACCACTCAGTCTCCATTCGGCATAGTCCACGCCGATTCAGTACATTGCTCTGCTACGTGGCGCTCCCTTTAGGCGCATATAATTCAAGGGTGTACCCCGAGCGGTATAGGCCAGTCTTCTTGCGAAGTTTGTGTCTTTTCCTATCTTCAGTGGTCTAGGTTGAGGAGGATCACTGGACCTCGAGGAGTTTTTACTGAAGGGAGTAGTAGCGTATCGGCGGTTTACAGTGGCAAAAAATAGGGGTAATGGGGCATGTACTGAGAGTCGCAAGAAGCGCCAGAAGAATAGATCATTTTACAAGATAAGCGACTTCAATACTTACTCGACTTTTTGTGTTTGAGTCGGCGAACACTCAGAAGCCCTGCTCGAGACGTTCGACAGATACGCTTCTTGGAGTCATCCTAGGGGACCAAGATCACAAGCCAGAGAGCACCGGAACAATGAGCGTCATAACACAGGTAAGGAAACTCACATGTGACAGTCAACAAAATAGAGTATCTTGAACACGTCGGGAACGCTATGGCGGTGATTTACAGCGGTGCCAGTATCAAGAATAGCAATGGAATAGTTGGAGGGTGCGTGAGACGGAGGCTACATAACAAGCCAACTCGAGGAGAGAAGGAAAGGAATAAGTGCGCCACATGTAGACTTGGACACGCCAACATCCAGTGAGCGGGTCATACTGGACGTTTGCGGCGGGAAAGATCTCGGCATATCAGCCTTCCTATGACAGAATCGAAATGGAAACATGGTTACGACGATGAGATGAGGATGGTGGACGACGGGCTACTCTGGCCGCTCACGCGATTTACACGTGAATGAAAAGTGGGTTCTGACTAGGGCGCTTTTTGAATCAGACTATCTTACCACTATTCCACAATGAGCTCTGGACAAAGCAACAATCCTAGTAGACGCTCCCTCCCACGCCGGGTCCTCCGAAGCCTTGGTCGAAGTATCATGGGCGTTTTCTCGTGCGGTTCTTATTAGTCTTCTTGAGACTCGCCGGTTGCTAATATACCTTGAATAGCGCATCGAGAGCGAACGATAAACAACAACATCTTGGATGGCAGTCTGAAGGAGCCCATCCAAGTTACGTCGGACAACCAATCCAAGATGTGTTCACCCCTTCGTCTGTAAAAGATAGCCACATTGTTTTTGGCATTTTACCAATCCTTGACACGGGTCGCGAATACGCCGCCTGGATATCCCTTCTCTCGAATATGCCCACTTTCAATCAGCGGCTTTCACGATTCTATTGTTCTCGCCCCCTTGCTTCTTCCCTCTTTCCCGACAAAAAGGCCGGTTGTTCTCGATCTCTTTTCGTCTGCCATGATAAAGAAGCTTCTCCAAGAGAGTTCGCAAACAATTGGCTCTCTGAACTGCGAAAATTAGCCACGGACATAAAACCAGAGCAAACACTGGTGGTGGTGCTGATGCCACTTACTGCACACGATGAGAAGAAAGCTTTCCAACTCAGTGTGACGGATGGATGTAGTGGCACAATCAAGGCCTTTGAC
This sequence comes from Hymenopellis raphanipes, assembly GCA_036872995.1. Classification (NCBI taxonomy): domain Eukaryota; kingdom Fungi; phylum Basidiomycota; class Agaricomycetes; order Agaricales; family Physalacriaceae; genus Hymenopellis; species Hymenopellis raphanipes. The sequence goes on from JAYMDG010000001.1 coordinate 1,754,958, forward strand.
CTCGGGCAAGCTTTGAAGCCCTGCAAAGGAAAGGTTATCATCGTCATCTCCAACTCGTGCTATTCCTGGGCTCTGGAGGCTGAATTATCCAAAGCGCTTCAGACCAAGGAGTGGTCGCTCGTCTGTGTGGCTGGTGGCCCACGCGAATCACAGTCAGCTTCCAGTGGGTCACCTGGTAGTTTCACCTTTTGTGCACTAGGCATTGAGCACAACGTCAAATTCCCGAAGTTATTACCTTGCTCACAAAAGCGTATTACAGCACCAAAGATACCCCTCTCATACCGGACGGAACCACGAATGGCTTCTGCTATCGCCCTTCACCTTGTCGCTTCCAGGCTTAATGCTCCGCTACCATCATCTCAACAGGGATTCTCTTCCGAAACCACTCTGGTAGGACCGGGACCAGACTCTACCCCGTGCCTCCTCACCAAAGCCTTTGTAAAAGTCCTTCACTTCCCTTTATCGGCAGATGCTTGGGATGTACAGCGTTGTGTGGCGCTCATAGAGCACGTTTCCTGTATGGAGGGCGGGGCGGAGATCACTGAACAGATTGAATAGGGTTGCCCGAGACAGCGGCGGCAGCACTCTTTAAGACACTCTTACCACCAGGGAGATGGCACAATGAGGACAACCTTCTGCCAGGACTCGGTTGTGAATTTGTGGGAAATTTGCTGGAAAGTCATCGCCGCAACATGTAGTACTAGAGTGCGAATTGTTGTAGTCTGCAGCTGCTGCCTCTTGGACCCCAAAGATACAGGCTACCATGGCTATGAGATTGCGACATGCGCCTCCCGCAATGACAAGGCGCCGACAGATACCTGCTCAAGGTCGGCCTGCCTCTAAGTCGGCGCCTTGTCCCAGCGGGCGTCGCGGGCAATAAAAATGTATCTGTGATTGACTCGTTCGAGACTTGGCAGGTGGAAGTTCACTAATGGAGTCCCATAAGCGATCAGTTGAAAAAAAAAGTCGGGACAACATACCAGAGTCAATTATACGTCAATGCCAGAATGAACGTGCACCATGATGACGACTTCATTTTCAATGGTGGCAGGTACGCTGAGGCGTATCAAACGTTCTCAGGCGATCGCGAAATCCTAGCTTCAGCACGAGACAAAAGACGACTTGTGGGACGGTCTTCGGCGGCATCGTGCCGTCCAGGGAGGCAGACGAAAATATCGGCCGGGTCGAAGTCAATGACTCAAAGAATGAGTTGAAAAATCCTACTGCACCATGAGCGAACGACACATGTGGAAGGACCAACTCGACATATCAGGAAGCCAGTCCAACTACTGAGACGACAGCGCCATCGAGTCCATTTCATTTGTCGATATTTCGAAGATGCCGGGACAAGAAAGTCTACAAGACAAAGTATTCAGCGAGCTCTTCGACAATGGCGGAATGTAGATGATGTACCACTACACTAATCAGCAGAAGAAATGGTGTCGAGAACGCGAGTTTCTGCGAACGAGAGTGAATGAACGAGATAAGATGATGGCGGGAGGAAAGAAGCCGTTACGAATCGGCTGCACCAAAACAGATATCTGTACTACATTAGTTATCTGATGAAGAAGAGAAAATCAAGAATACTAACTTCTAGTCACGAACAGTGAACTACAACAGCGTGTCGCGCTCCGAAGATACGCAACACACTCTCAAAGAAGCCAGGACCACATACACGCCATAATCGGGCGGGCCTAAACCCAAACACCTCTGCGTCAAGGTCCAATTTGCAGCGTGTAGCGGTCCTGAGCACCAGAGACAGGACGGACATAGAGACCCGGCGTAAATCCTGAGACGTGAAGAGTGAGTCAACGTTATTGAAGGAGCAAGGCTCTCTGACAACGCGTGAGACGCCGCCGCCGTTGGTGGGGCAACTGCACTTGTTGACAGTCAGAAGACAAAGACAGATGGACAATAATGGATGGGGTAAAGCCCGGCAAACCGTCCGAGGTGGTAAACACTAAACAAAAAGTATGAGTTGGTGCGAGAGCAGATGAGAGGAAGAAACGTACACAGTGTGAAAGAGCTATGGTCTGTGAGCGTGAGGACCGGGGGTGCAGTAGCCACTTAAAGCCACTGCCTTCGCAATAAAGGACTAATGGCGGGTTCCGTGATGGGTGGTTAAGAGAGACCGACGGCGCGAAAAAGGTGCTGGAAGTGAGAAAAAGGCTTTCACGGACGTTCTCGGCTTTTGACGGGCAGTCCGGCAATTTCCTTGGACTCCTTTACGCGACATTAACGCGTGTTCCTATTTAAGATCAAGTTTACTCTTACTTACATCTTGACCGTCACTGGCCTGGAATTGACGGGAACAGCGACCTGCTCTTGCTTCCCGTGAGTGCATGTTCTTTTACTTCTTGTCTCTCCAGCCGGTGCGAAGTCGTATTGATCTGCTCTTCCTGCACGGTTACCCAACTCAGGCTCCTCATCTCCTCATATGACTGGCGCTCCAGTCATGACACTCTAACGTGTTCATAAATTAACGAAAAGATGTTATGTTTACAGTTGTAGTACAAGAAAGAAATCAAAGGATCTAAAGACTTTGCAGACACAGTGCAGACTCAGATGAACGCCGAGGACAACAAGGACCATGTCCTATGTAATTTGCCCTCATCTGTGTGATCTTCCATTGAAGCTCGCCACTCCGCCTCAGCCCTGCGCCACTCTGCCTCAGCCTTGCACCACTCCGCCCCAGCCCTGCGCCACTCCGCCCCAGCCTTGCGCCACTCCGCCTCAGCCTTGCGCCACTCCGCCTCGGCCTTGCGCCACTCTGCCTCACACTTCACCTCAGCCTTGCGCCACTCCGCCTCAGACTTGCGCCACTCCGCCTCAGACTTGCGCCACTCCGCCTCAGTCTTGCGCAACTCCGCCTCAGACTTGCGCCGCTCCACCTCAGTCTTATGCCGCTCCACCTCAGCTCTGAGGAACTCTGTGCGCTCGGTGTCGTGGGCAGCTTTAGCAACCTTGGCTGCATTTTCCTTCACAGTTACAAAAGAAAGTGAGCACACACCAAAAAGTTGCCACAAATGAAATCTACTTACATTCAGTTTCTGCAGTGCATCTTGGTACGTTTTTTCAAACTTGGCCAAAATGATATCGACAGGGAAGCTGCCCTCCCTCGTGTCGTTCCCCTTTAAGAGGTTCCTAAACATGTCCTGAGGCGATGGCATGGTAACATCGGCCTTCTCAGTGACAAGCCGGGGTGTGGCGAGGGAAAGACAAGCCATCATGGTGATAGCAAGCCTACCGTTTGTTGTGGTTATGCACCCTCCATATTGACCCTCGCAGACTTGGTGAAAAGAGATGAACAAGCTGCGTGCCCAGACCCACTGGCTGCGCGTCAAGGATAAACAGGATTTGACCAAACAGTGCTTCGACGCCAACTGACATAGAACAGCAAAGTGAAGGACATTCAAATGGACAGTGGGTGGGACGTCGAAGAATTCCATAACTCCCTTCCCTTTGTGCATGTATCCTCGAGCTTTATGGATGCTTTGGAAGCTGTTAACCACATCGATTGCATCGGGCATTCGCGCATAACTGGAAGGGGCGGATAATCAGCGTAAACCGCAAACACGTAGTAGACTTGGACACCTACTCTTGAAGACGCTCGGCCGTGTAATACCGCCAATGGCCTTCATATTCCATCGAGACGACAACCAGTTCATGTACACCTTTCCGAAGGTGCTCCACGCGGCGAATCCGGGTGGCCAGGACGTCTTGTGGTCTTGATACCTCGGAAATGCCGAGCACGTCGGTGATACAGTTCACCCAGCGGAGGGTCTGCATCTTGGCTACGTGGTCTGGCGTCATGACGTGGCGTATATCAGGGTAAGGATCCTCCACTTTGCTGGAGTTGAGCAAGGAGTGTAAGAATTGGAACCACATCGTTCAGGTTATATGCTCGAGTGCGCTGGTAATTAATGAACCTGCCTCTCGTGCCAACGCCCTAGACGTCTTACATCCCAATAAGGGAACTGGATGGTCTTAACCAGGCTGAGCGACGCGAATTCGCCCAAGCGCGCTCGTCTGGTGACGTGCAGAAGCATCCCATTCCCCCGAGCCTCCTCCAATATCGCCAGGTACTTCTCGTGCGATTTCAAGAACTGCTCCATCTTCAGCGCTTCGCCGCAATGTCTAGCTTCAATGTCTCGAATCCGTTGATAAACGCATAATCAATCCCTTTTCTCCTCCTTCGTCAAGTCCTGAGGCCCATCGATTATCCACCATCGCGACCACTTGGTCTCCATTTGGCATAGTCCACAGCGATTCAGTGAAGTTCACTCTCTGGCCGCTGTGCCACATCCGCATGTCCCATCATTTTTCCTCGCCACGAAAAGGAGTCAGGCTTCTATCAATGTGAGGAAAACCGTCGGTGCCCATGTGTGAGATGAAGAGTAAATGTAGTCGTACAAGTATGCCACGGTTCTCACCAATGTATATATATGCAATGAGCGCGCCGAGACGCCCACCGCCCAAGAACAGCCCGGTTCCGAGCGTGCCAGCAATCTGTGAGTGCAGGAAGCTCTGTCGATAGTAAGGAGCTTTTTGGTAGAGAGACATACCCGGTATCCTGGCGTTTCGCAGTGACTGCACTTCAAAGAATCAAAGACACGGTTACAACGGCAAGAAGGGCATACACAACAAGCACTCGTCTCATTGAATGGACTCAATAAGCTGTCCGACTTTTATCACGAGCTCATCAGCGCCCCACTGTCCAACCACGCTAACTCCAACAGGCCAACCGTCGTCAGAATTTCGCACAGGGATAGACACAGCTGGTAAACCAGCCAAAGACGCAGGGACGGTTAGAACATCCTGCACGTACGAATCCAGTCCATTATTGGCGGACTCCAGAAGCGGGACGGTCCTGATAGCAGACGGATGTATCAATACGTCGACATCGCGGAATGCGCGGTCAAAGTCCTCTTTAACTAACTGGCGAACGCGCTGGGCCTGGAGAAAGTAGTTGTCGAATGCGTCTGCGGACAGAGAATAGGTGCCCAGTAAGATGCGCTTCTTGACTTCGCTGCCGAAAGCTTCTGTCCTAGTATAAGAGTAGACGTCGGAAACTTTTGAGAGGTCGGATCCAGGAGGTGGAGCAACACGAGTGCCATACTGGACACCGTCGTAACGCGCCATGTTGCTGCTAGCCTCAGCACTCGCAATGACATAGTACGCGCTGAGTGCGTAAGAAGTAGACGTCAAAGAGACGGGCACTATGGTAACGCCCTTTGCCGTTAGGTCTTTTAGTGTTCTCTTGGTCGCGTCAATGACTGAAGGTGACAGCTCGGCCGGGAAGTATTCCTGGAGGCATTGAATAACGCGTGCTACTATGTACTTGAGCGCCTACCTGGGGAACTCCGACACGAAGATTGCGCAGCTCAGGAAGCCCTTTGTTTCTCGAGGAGGATGGCACGGATGTAGGGTCTTGCGGATCATGAACGTTGAGGATGTCTAGACAGTATAAGAAGCAGTTACGATATTATTGTGATCAACGGACCGAAAACTTTGTGGGTCAAGGCGATGTCCTTGGCGAGGATTCCAACGCAATCGAGACTGTCCGCGTATGGAACGACGCCCCATCGACTGAGCAAGCCGTACGACGGTTTGAAGCCGACGACGCCACAGTACGCAGCTGGGAGACGGACGGAACCGCCTGTATCGGTGCCCAAAGCACTGTGGAGGATGAGCAGGCGGAAACAAAGATCAAGGACACTCACGCGTCGCAAAGACCCGCCGCGACAGCCGCCGCGCTCCCTCCCGAACTGCCGCCGGCTGATCGTCGTTCTCTAGTCTCCCATGGCATGTTCGCGGACGGGTGCTGGAAAGGGTTTACGACTGGGCCGTGGACTGAGTTGACATTGAGGGAACCCATTCCAAATTCATCGGAGTTTGTCTTTCCGATGATCTGCGCGCCGGATTCTCGAAGTAAATCGACAACTGTCGCGTTGAAGGGGGACACGAAATCTACACTTGAAATTAATGATACAGTATCTTGGAGGACGTGGAAGCACCTTTTAATATTCCGGATGAACATGTCGTGGGCAGCTCCGAGGTGCATATATTGCTTTTAACGCCGACTGTGATGCTGTTGTGATTGGGTGCATTGTCCGCAATGGCAACAAAAGCATTTATGCTGGCATTTTTTACGTGAATCGCTCGTCGCTGGCGGACACTGACAAGAAATGGGTTACGATGACATGTCCGAAGCATCAAGCAAAGTTATTTATGCGTGTTTGTGCTTTACTACTTTCTACCATCATCCACACTTGCCACTCTACCCTTGCTCTCTCGTCTTGCCTTATGTCTGGACAATGTAACATATGCCTTAGCGAATTCAAGGATCCCGTCTGCATTCCTTGTGGTAGGCACAGTCTTCTCCGCGGTCTCCACACAATAATCTGGCACTATAGGACATGTATACTGTTCGGATTGCATTTGGGACTATGCTGGTGCGGGTGACAACGACGCGTTCACCGCATCCTGTCCGACTTGTCGCGCCACATTTCCCATAGGTGCGTCTTCCAGTTACCCAAGTTGAACAGTGGCTAAAGTAGTACCATACAGTTCTACCTGATGTGGGTCCAGTTCATTCAAAAGTCAATTCTATCTAATAATGCATTTCAGATGCGCGGTTTACCCAAGAAGTTCCACACATTCTTCTCTCCAAGTATCCGGAGAGTATTCATCGAAACATCACCAGATTTTGAAGACCTAAAAGAGAGGTTGAACGCGTCAGAGTCGCGCAATGCAGTCCTCGAAAGGGACAACAAACATTTGATGACAGCTTGTGAACGCTTCATGAAGCAGTCCGACGCCCATGCAACGGGAGAGCGACGCGTCACGCTCGACTTACAGAAGCTTAAGGGCCTTCTAAATGACGAGAGAAGAAAGGCGGAGGAAACGAAAGCCCAGTTGGACGCTGTTCAACAAAAATACGACAAGCTCAAACTCGCCCACAGGGAGCAAGACAGGTAGTGGTGGCCCTTCTCGAGTCGTAATTCAGTCCCTGACCATATCCGTAGAGCATCTGCTCCATCCCCACCGGCAACGATTGGCGTCAAGCGCCTCAGACTTTCGCGTTCAAACTCGGGCTCTATTCAGGAGAGATCCGCATCGCCAGAGGTACCGAACAGCACCCAACCCCGAATATTACGCGGTCTGCCGGCTAGAGCATCAATCGCCAAGTATCATTTCCCTCGTCCTCCAGGCACAACCCCACCACCGCCCCAGAAACGCGCCTGGGTCCCTTCTGCACATCTCAACTCTGACTCTGAGAGTGAGAGCGACAGTGAAGCATCAAACTCGGACTCGGATTGAGACTACAAGTGCGCCACATATTATTTTCGTTCGTCTATTAGATGTGTACTTCTATGGAGTGTAAATGCATCTTGCTGTCTTTGCTTTTGAATGCTTTTTGAACACTGTCTCCATTCACTCAGGATACGCGACCCCGCCTTGCGAGCTGGAACCCGACTAACTTTGAAACGCTGGAGGAATGTATGCTTAGCAAGCGACTTGCGAACAATGGTTTCCTCGACGATGACAGTGCTTTGCGGACTTCTCAATGGAGCGAGGAAGACCACCAATGGTGTCCCAGAGATTATCTCCTCCCCAGTCCTGATCAATGATCGTCGGTCCTTTGTTTGACTGGTGCGGTCTTGTTCCCCACATTGATCATTATTCTAGGGAACCACACCAGTCTCAATGAATCTCAACTTGGCCTCACGATATGGTAGACTGGAACGGTACGCCATCGTCAAAAGGTTACTAATATATTACTTCACTTCGTGCTCTCTTCTCGTCAGCTATGCATCCCAGTACCGTTACTGTCCATGCCCGCGACTTCTACGACATCGTCATAGTCGGTGCTGGGCCCTCGAGCCTCGCCATGGGCGCGCGCCTCCGAGAGCCGTACCCCACCGCGATCTACACCGACGTCGAACACCAGCGTTTCTCGTTCCTCCGCAAACACGGCGCCTCAGTCCGGACCCGTGCTCATAGGGACCTCAAGCAGCCCCATCGCCCTGCCAACGCGAGGTCGATCAGCCCAAGGATTGCCGTCCTAGACCAATGCGGGGCGACCTGGATGGCGAATTGGCGCGCCCAATTTGCAAGCTTCGGTATCACCCACTTGCGCAGCCCAATGTTCTTCCATGGGCATCCGGACATTGAGGCGATGCAGGCCTACGCACATCGCACGGGTCGAGAAGACGAGTTGGTTGAGATCTGTGGCATTGTCGGTCAGGAAAGAAGTAAACATCAGCAAAAGCGTAAACGGTAGGTAATCCATTTCGTGGAAGCTGATTTTCTATGTCACTGTGTAGAGGAAAGCGGTTGCCCAGAACCGACATAAACGAACGAGGTGGGGGTAACGCCATCTATATCCATCCTTCTCGCTCACTCTTTCAATTTAGATCGCAAAGATTATTTCCGCCCTTCGACTCAACTATTCTTCGACTTTTGCGATGACATGGCCGCTCAGTACGGCCTTGATTCGCTCGTGCAGTGCGAAACGATCGTCGACATTGTGCACTGTGCTCAACTACACGTCGCGGGCCAGTGCATTCTGGCAGAAGAAAACCCCGGCATGGCGCTCTATACCACAACCGGCCGCATCATCGGCGCCAAAGTGGTCATCTTCGCAGCAGGTATCGGCACCCAGCCATGTCTACCCGAGTTCGTCTCTACTATCCCTCACAATATCCGCCGGGAACATATCACGCATACCTCCGAGATGACCAATGGATGCACTGGACGACCTTTTCTGCCTCCCCGACTCTCATCCGCCCTCTCTACACGCCCGACATCCACATCCGCCGTCGTCATTGGGGGCGGGCTCACCAGCGCCCAGATCGTCGACCGCCTCGTGCAAAGCGGGGTATCCAAAGTCTTCCTCGTCTGCCGCAGCCCCTGCATCAAGGTGAAGCACTTTGACTTTGGCCTGGACTGGGTGAGCAAGTACAAGAACGTCAAAAAGGCGGCGTTTTGGAACGAGGAGGATATGCGCGCGCGGGTGCGGATGATCAAGGAGGCTAGGGAAGGGGGGAGCGTTAATCCCGCGTACTACCATCGGCTGAAGAAGGAGGGAAGGGTGGAGATATTATGTGGACGCGTTGTCGGGGATGCGGCGTGGAGCGACGAGATGGGCTGGAGGGTCGAGCTCAAAGGAGACGACGCCCAGGATCGCGTCATCGAAGGTGTAGACCATATTTGGTGCGCGACAGGGTCCGCGCCGGACATATCGGCTATTCGATGTCTGCAGTCGATTCGCGAGACACACCCCATCGAGTGCTGCGACGGACTGCCGTGTTTGACGGAGGACCTGCAGTGGAACGAGGAGGTGCCGTTATTCGTCATTGGCGGATTTGCTGCTTTGCACATAGGGCCGGTACGCACTGATTTTTGACTAGACACCGTGCTCACCAACTTGTCAGACGGCGTACAACTTGGAAGGCGGACGCGCCGCCGCCGAACGCGTTGCTCAACGTCTCGAGAGCCTGCTTCTCGGTTTCCAAGATCATGGAAATGTAGCTGAATTCTATAGTGACCCTCGCAACTCCAATTTTTTTGACCCATTACATTGATGTGTAAATCAGAGAGTAGCTTGAATACTATACAATTACAAAGTCCTTTCAACTACCAAGTCATTGGTGCTTTTATACATGCTAGTTTACAGTGCCTAGAAATTGGTGCTTGCCGTTAGGCGGGTGACGCCACGGTTCATCCCGTGTCTCTCCGGGGACGTTTAGCCGGAGGCGCAAACTTGAGCGCATAAGGGCGCTTGGGTGTAGTCGGTTGCAGCTTGGAGCAGCCGGGCGCCAGTGAGGCTATCGCATTGGCGCCAGCGGCAGGCCTCCCTAGGCGCAACAGCGTCGAACTGGGGACGTCAATCGGACTCCTCAGCTTGATTTGTTCAGCCCGAAGCGCCTCCAGCAGCTGGCGCCGCTCTGTCTCGGGGAGCTTTGTGGAGTTTAGCTCAGCTTGCAAGTCGTCAGCCTTCTGCGTCTGATTCTGCAGTTGGGCCCGAAGCCCCTCCAACTCGCGCTTCTGCTTCTCCGTGACTTCCTTCTCAATGACTAGCTTTGCTTGCAAGTCATCGGCCTTGCGCGCCTGATCTTCGAGTTGTGTTGCGGGGTCCTCAAGCGCCGCGCCCTTCGCCGCCAGCCTGGTTTGAGATGCCTCCTGCAGCTTAGCCAAAGCGGTCTTTGCCTCTGCTAGATCGAGGGCGAGTTGGTCGTTCTCCTTGGTATCGATGTCGATGTGGACGTGGCGGATACCAGGGAGGAGATGCTTTTGAAGTGGTTTCATAACGAGGGTGACCTACAAGAAATGAGCGAGAGATCTTCGCTGCCACTTTGAGACATACATCAGGGCTTGCTAAAAGGATGGACGATTGTCAGGATAGTAAGACGAAGCACGAAGCGACGAACAGAATGGGAACTCTGCCTGACAGGTTGGACAGTTGGCGTTGTGGCCATCTTGACTTGTCTGGGCGATATGTGATTGGAGACATGGGAAGCAGAAGATATGGCCTGTGTGGAGAATGTTAGCTTTGACCTCCGAAGGCCTCAGTGACGAGTCACCTACCACAGGGAATAGATGACGGGTCTTTGTACGGCGTCGCACAGATGGCGCATTTGGTCCCCATATTGTCACTTGTGGGTGGTGAGCGACTAAGAGTCTCGTGTCGACGTCATTTGTTCCACCTCAGTAAATAGTCAATCCTAATTGAGACAATACACCGAGTAGTAGTAGTATGAGTTTAGTACCACAGCCAAAGCCTTTTGAAGAGATTCCAGGGCGTTCCACACCAACAAGTCCTGCGTAGGTCATTCACTTGCTGGTTTAGCCTATACATAGAAGAGGTAAGCCCAGAGACAGATGTATACGCGACAGTCAGCGCACCCAAGTAAACAGATCAACAAGAGGAGCACCATCGCAATTCTGAGATATAGTACTCCTAGCCGTTGCTTTGGAGGCCATTCCGCCTCAACCTGTATGTGATCAAAATCGATGAAGACTTTACGGATCGCCGTATGCTGTGCGCGCAGTGAGTCAAGCCGTATATAGAGCATCGGAAAAGCGTTACATGGGGTATCCCTACGCAGTACTGTTGTGAGCAAACAAAACGTAAAGAGAGACGCGAAATGAGGTGATCCTACCATCTCTAAACGGCCGGCGACATTTCGGGCAATGAGTAACGTTAAGCAAGCACTCTTCACAGAATATATGACCTACAACCCTCGTAAGTAGTAGAGCGCGTCGGTAAACGTAAACAGGACAGAACATACCACAAGGAATAGAAACAGCGTCCTTGTAAGGGCAAAGGCAGATAGCACACATAGTTGGAAAGACCATTTCTACAGCTGTGGCTACTAAGTTGCCGTGACGGAGAGGGTCAAGGAGATAATCAATCAAACACGCGTCCTACACGTCTTCTCCATCGACTCAGGTTCGAGGTCAACAAAGTCCGCCGCTGCAAGAATTCACAGCAAAGAGTGACGCCATGGCGAGGCCCCATGAGTCGCGATGTGGGGACAGGGACACACAGCAGCCTAAGAGAACCTCGCTAGATCGACGGAACAGCGTCAAGTCGAGTAGATGGTTGTGAATATGCGAAGAGTCAATGCCCAAGATGGCCGAAAGATGGTGGTCGTAGGAAGACACGCGGCAAAGTGCGCCTCATTGATCCGTACATTCAAGTCCAGATGCTTCAACGTTTTGAATTTTGACGCTGCCCAGTCGAATGAGGCTCAGTACCCTTCCGTCCAGGGTGTGTATTATTATGTTCGTACTATTTGTCGTCTTTATTTAACCCTATAAAATAGGTACAACTCGCGGCAACAACTGACAGAGAAAAGGCAATGGCTCGAATTCGAATTGGGAGACTCCACCTGTTCAGGAATTGCATGCGTGTGGAACAGTGAAATCCTCTCCCGCCAGACACGACTGCAGCCGTTCACGACAAGCGCTCTGTCTTCGGAAACCCCTACGCTGTTCCCAAGGCAACAGTCTCGCTTCTGAATTATTCGACCTATCTGTCTGAGCTTCCATTGAGTGCCGCCAGTCAAATCGTGAACGCGATTATGTTGGGTTATATCGGGCGTGCCGCAACTAAACCTGGACGCTCTTTTCCGCACCCATCCTTCTCCGATACAACCGTGTTCAGAAGCTGGCTGCGGACGGTAGGCACTCCAAATGTTCGTTCTTCGTTTCTCCTATATGCGTTTACATCCGACTCTTACGATTCAGGATGACTCACTGTGAATAGCAGGTGTCTCGTGAGCGCCTTCCCCCAAAATGTTCCTCCGCTGGAGTGGTGTACCCGATACATCAGTGGCCGACTATAGACACATTCAATGGAGTGGAGACTCTTCAGGTCGCGTGAACGGTCCTCGGTCTTTGTTATCTTGATACTTGGCGCGCTTTCCATCACGCGACGTGTTTGTTCCCCAAAGTTTTCGCAAAACGCGATCGGTGACTCTGATAGCGATAGCGAAGTACCCCAAAGATTTGTTGCGCGTTCTCCACATGAAATAGTGATGCTACAGAGGGGGTAATAGCCCAAGTTTTGATGCGTTGATGAAAGTGGAAGGGAATAATCTAGTCGTAAACGTACAACTACTAAAAAAAATCAATCGTGTCCCCAAGAAAAAAGAATAACCCTATCCGCCAAGTATAACCCTAAACCTAATTTACAAGAAAAAGTTGGGAGAATTTGCCTGTCTGAGGTAGTTCGACGTTGTTGTCGAAGCGGGGCACTTTGGCCCTCTGGGTGCGTAGATGGAGGTACAGCGAGTCCATATCAACGGCGTCCTCGTCCGAGTAGGGCGAAATAAGGTGGTCATCGGCTGACCAGTAATTGAATAAACCGCCTGTACGAGTGAAGGTCAGAAGACTTGCAACCTGGGGAACAATTAGCTTACCGACTGAAAGAACGCCGAGCTTGTCCTCGTTGCGAATCACGTCCTCGACGGTCTCATCGCTGAGTTCGACATCAGCCTGCTTGGACTGCTCCTTCATCCAGCTCCATTCCTCGTCTGAAGGACCCGACCAGAACGCGCCTGGGCCGCGGTTTAAAGGATCCTCCTGCTCGTCGCCAGCTGTTGTTTTGCGGCGCTCTGCCCAGATGCGCGCGCCACCGTCCTGCTGCTCAGCTTTGGCGTTTTTGGCCTTGGAGGCGAGGTGCTCGTGAGACAGCGACCGGGGGAATGTCGGGCGGACTTCGAGTGAGTTTTGGAGCGACAATGGCGCGGTTTTAGATCGTTGCAGGTATGAGGCCATGATGTCGAGGAGAGCTTTGGCCTGGGGGGTGTAGAAGGCTTTTTTGAAGTATTAGATGGATGCCCTAGTATAAAGAAATACACTCACCTAAAGAATGTTGTGGGGGAAGGTGGAGAGAGTGATTCAATGAATAAGATTGACAGGCGTGGGCTTTAAGAACTTGATTCAAACCCCTATGACCGGTCTCGGACGAGCTCGCCAGCCGTTAGCCTCCGTTTCGCTCGATGACGTCAGTACGCATACTCATCTCGTTCAGCCCAGCCTTGGCCTCCATGCACACGCACACAGGTCGACTCTCGTTCCAGTCCAGGCAGCGGTTAAGACCCATAGAATTCTCTGTTGAAAATAGCAGTTGTGGACGTCTGTGAAGAAGATATACCTCGTACCGCGATGCAGGGGTGCCCCGCAATCTCACCCCGCTCAACTGGACAGAGGTAATTTTGTTCATCAAGGTTCATCTGTATTGTTCGAATCACAATCTAAGTCTGTACTCGTTCAACGGTCGTGCAATTCTTCCGAATCGGAAAATCCTAACTAATCATGCAATGCTGAATTTATAGTATGTATGCCAAGTCCTTGAGTTGTAATAAAAGAGCGAATATGAATACCAATATCGAGGGAAGAAACTACATATGAGTCACAAATCGAGTCTGTCCAAATCACAACATGGAAGAAGAAAGCGTCCACCCTCAACTAAGCGCATCCCGACTCTTCCGACGTTTGTGTCCGTCTGGGAATGGAACTCCAGAAGGCGCAGCGGAAGTCTGGTATTTCTGCCAATCCTCCACCTTCATTGTCGAAAGACGCCTGCCACTTAGTTTATCTGCGCTCCCACTTCGTCGTCTTTTGTCATCGCGCTCTGCCGAGGGTCGTCCATGTTTTTCAAACTCGGCCTGTTTCTCAGCCTGTCGCCTAGTCACTGCCTCCCTCTCCAGCGCTTTACTTCGCTCCCATCGTTGCTTGGCAGCCTCCAATTCTGCCGCCTCTCGTTGAGCGGTCGTGACAGGTCCTTGTAGATCGCGCATCTTCTCTCTATGGCGCTCATTCAGTTCTTCAAAAGTCTTGGTCCGAACCTGTGCCGGTCTCTGCGGTTGCGGAGCTACTATCTTCTTCGGAGGGAGAATCTGTACGGGAGCGGGTGGTGGGCTCGAACCGCCAGACGGCCCAGCGAGACCCATCATATTGGTACCAGCAGAGTGAGAGCGGCGGTGCATCTGCTTCCCTATCGGAACTTCATCACTCGAGTCGGTGCCGTAGGCCATAGAGCTCTCTCGCCGTTTACGTTGTTCAAGAGCATCTGCGACAGCAGAAGACATCTGAATCCGCGAAGTATTGATCGGCGGAGTCACACCAGCGGGCGGCTGCAGCAGCTTCCTGTCTTGAATGTACGCATCCCAATCCAAATCCCGCAACGGCGCACTGGTGGGTCGGCTTATTGATTCACCGATCATGTTCGAGTTTGCCAATGCGCTGAACTCCATGCTATGCACACGTCCTCGGGGTGCTTCAGCGCGAGGCGGCCTCAGATGAGCTTGTACCTGGGGAAGAAGGGTCTGGGCATCGACACTCAATGTTCTCCGTGAAGTTAGAGACGGTCGACGAGATCCGGCGGTTGAGGAGGGAGTAGGCGTGTCGGCTTTCAGAGCATCGATAGACTTCCGGATACTCTGAATCTCTGCAACTAGCTCTTCCTTTCGCCTGACATCCTCTAACTCCGCAGCTGTAAGAGGCTTCTTCGGTGAGGTATCGTTGTCCTTGGCAATGAACGATGTTGGAACATCGTCTTGTATCCCGAGCCCGAGATCCAAAGCGGGTAGCGCGCCAGCACTCTGTAGTCCTCCTCGCTGAGCCCGACGAAGCTGTTCATCTTCCGGTACAGGCGAAGCCATGAAATCAGAAACATTGGAATGGTAACGTCCACGTTTTCCACCCAAGTCGGACCATTCTGCAGTGGCAGGCGAGGAAGTTCCGTCCTGATCCTTCATCAACGGTGTGCTTGAATACGCGCTGTCAACCCGTCCATGTCCATGTTCCTTTTCCCAAGCCTCACGCTCCTTGAAAACTGAGGTGAAACGGCTCGCAGCTGAAATTTCGGCTTCTTCGTCCTGTCGCTTCTGTTCGAGCTGGATCTCCTTGAGCTTACGCTGCAGCACGTTGAGAATTCGAAGTTGCACTGCCGATCCCATTAACGCAATAGCACCAATGAGGCCGAGCTCAATTTGCATGGTTTGGGAGACCGGAAAGGCGATCCCATTGTTGACATACTTCGGAAACAAGGCGCTGAAACCAAGGTTCCATACATAGAACTAAAATGAAGTGTCAGTTCTATTCGGCACAAAGTAAATACGTGATAAGCTCACCTCCTTGAGTCCCGCGGTCGTGAAGCAATCGACGCCTAGCATGAAAGCGGACGAGCCGACGAAAGCCGTGGAAATAAGAAGGATATGGTAGTGAATCTATAAATATGGGCGTGTATGAGTTGCCGATGATTGGAGCCCAACAAAAAGTATTGACACACCTTGGGAATCGTACAGAGAACGAAGCCAACGACAGCACAACCTATTGTGACATCAGAATTAAGAAACAGGGGGGTGGCGCTAAACGCACCAATGTACAAGATCCATCGGATTCCTACAGTCGAAATGACACCTCCGTCGTGGAAACACTGTATCCACAGACCAAGAGCCAAACCTCCCCACGCGCCAATACAGTAACGTGCGGCCTTCCAGAAGAAGATGGCGATTCCGCCACCGGCAATGCCAGCGATTGAACAAGCAAGGACGTACATTCCCCGGAGCGTCTTGCTTGGAGGGTTGACAGCTGTTAAAATACCGAACTTGAGGATAAGCACGAAACAGACAAGGGAGAATGTGTAGAATCCAATCAGAAAGAACGAGGTCCTTCACATGACGTTATAAGTCAGTATGGCACGGTGAGGAAGAGGATCGAGGAGACGGACCATCTGTTTTTGTGACCCCAGAATGCACTAGGAAGCCCAGTAATGATGAGGATAGCGCCGAGAACGCCAAAGGCGGGGTCTAGTTTGGTATCCAGCACAATGGGAGTCGCAGATGCAGAGGCAGATGCTGATGAAGAAGATGTCGCGGACGCCGAGGACGCCGTTGGGCTGGGAGTGTAGGTGACATTGAAAGTAGTAGGCACAACAGTCGTTAAGACAGTGTTTTGGTCACCATTGCGGGAGGTAGTCGTTATTGTCACTGAGCTCGTTGTGGCCGATAGCGATACAGACGGCGTGGATGATGATGATGATGATGACTGCGTTGAGGAGCTATTGCTGCTGCTGCTCTGCGCAGCGACGACAGCGACGCAGAGGGCACAGCGGACCAGCCAAGACCACCGCATCGTCAAGGAAAGGGAGAGTGATGGTAGGAGGGAGAGTTAACTGCCAGACGAGAAGTCCGGGCAAATGGTCCCGCTCGGCCTGCCTGGTTCCTGCATGCGAAATATCAGAAATACGCGTCATGATGGCTTATGCTCCATCAACTCACGGTACGATAGGCGAGATTGTGGGTCGTCGCAGGCTGACAGACCGACCTATCAGAGCAAAACTCAGCAAGAGCAAAGGAGTGTGGCAACGTGCCGGAAGCGGCCTCGTCGTCTAGAGACCGCACGCCACGTGCGACCCTGATCTTCAAACCACCCGACGAGTTCGAGTCTTCTGAAACGACCACCACAAGGCAGACTATTTTGCAAGAATTTTACTCAGATTAATCGTTTAAACTGGTGCTAACTATGGACCTTTCAGTCTTGTGGACATTACATCCACGGAATTACCAGGCTGAGGTCAGGCGCACGATTGAATACATTTTTGCCTCCGGAACTCAATTACAGGTGGGGAACGTGCCCGTAAACGCGTGAAGCTTTGAGCAGTCATAGGTCACGAAGCCGAGGTGAATTTGACGCGTTTTGCTGCTATCTTTGGCAAGATCCAAACTAGTTGGTCTAAAGGCGTTAGTCGGTCAACTAGTGCTCGGTGCTCGGTCGCCACGAACTCACAATCTCAATGAATCAATTCAGTCTGTGATCTTGATTCCGTTAATTCGCCGCACTAAATGGTAGTATCAGTCGGTTGTACTACGTGGGCAACAATAATCACGAATCTCTGATACCCCAGCTGATATCGAATAAACATCACTAACCTTTAGGGTAGAGACGTTACAAGTTATCCGCGTGATGGGAGAGATACACCACCTCCACATTGCCCACCTCAGACAAAATTGCAAACCAAGCAATCAAACAGGGGAATTCCTGATTTTCAGAAGATGAGAAGCCAGATAGCATACAGACCTCCGAAGTATCCATCAAAGGTTCAGCTGTTCCGAAGTTCGTCGCATGGGCAGCGCTAGATGGATGATCTATACATCCTGTTTCCGAAAACACCGACACAGGATAAAAGGACCAACTGCAGTTAGACGAACGAACGCCACTAATCGTAGAAAGGCCGATGGATCCGGACGTCCGTATCAATCCACTGTTCGGTTTAGACATGTCTCTCGCACATGAGGACTCGGCGGGTGGCGTAGGACAGATAAAATCCAAGAGGAATCCGCAAATCCAAAGGCTTGGATTCAAGAAAATGCCCAGGTCTTCATGTCACAAGAGATGCGCAGAACTTTGCCCTAGAACCATAACATTGCGCATAATCCTCGTAAATACATGATAGGTCTGCTAAAAAGTGTATAAATTATGTCAAAAGTACGATATGTCAAGGGTGGTCTATAGGGCGCACCCGGATTAGATTGTCACTGGAGTGACGCCTGAGTGCCTTTTCTACCACAGTAACCACTCTCCATACATATTAGGCCGTTCCCCTCTTATATACGATTCAAACGTCCGTTTCAATACGGTGGCCCAATCAAGATCTCGTTGGTCATCTGAAAGCTTACCCTCGTCAAATTCCAGAGGCTGTTGTTCCTGCGCCTGACTGTCAGCAACAGACGTGCCATCTTGTTCCCGCTTCAAGGCAAGCCTCGCCGTGCGTTCTCCTTCAAAGAAACGTGAGCCTAGATCCGGCCAATTACGCGCAGGATCGAAGGGTTTCCACCTGAGGACAAGCGTCAGTGATCCCATTCAAGGCTTATTAGGAGACACCCACCAATAATTATGGAAATGATATGAGAATGCTCCCTTGAAGAAGCCGTCAAAGCCTAGAGACTCTGGGGCCGCGCTGCTTTGTGACGGGGTATCGAAGAAATCACCGAAACTAATGTCCAGGTCAAAACCATGCTTACATGGGAGTGACACGAGCTTACTCTGTGAAATACGGTTGAGGTGGCCGATCTCTCTGGTAATATTCCGTGTTTAACCATGCCGAATCGAATAACGCGTCGGGCAGTCGCAGAAGGAGACCTTCCATATGCGCATCCTTGGTGTATCTCGACACGGTCATCGGATGAAAGTCCAGGTCGTTCTTCAGCGCCGTACGGAAAAGGAACGTCCCAAGAGCCGAACCTTTGTTCAAATGCAGAACAGCGGTGTTATACTTCTCTAAACGAGACCACCGATATGCGAAGGCGCCTTTCCAGCCCCAGAGCTCCTCCCAGTCCCGTAAGAAGATGGTGTCGGCGTCCAGATATATACCACCGAAACGATGGCACAGTATGAACCTAGCCATATCAGAAAGGATGACTGAGAGTCGATCATACGACGAAGACGATTTACTGCCGGTTCTGTTGATCATGTCATCTTCGCTTCCAGAGCTGGAAGCACTATTGACACTGCTAGTAGATTCATCGGGTTTCTTCGAAGGAACGTTGATGATGTGTCCACCAGAGTTAAACAACGTCTCGCGTTTTCTCCATTCATCTTTAAGCTCAGGAACGCCATCGAGCTGCTCAGTCGTATTCCATAGTTTAAATTGTATGACGTCCTCGAAGCGCGGATGGAGGAAAGGTGACGCCCAAGGGTTTGCCCTAAGCTCATCGAACATGTCTTGGAGCGCTGTGGGGTTCGGGACTGCAGCGGCTGGTCCGGGATTGATCCACAGCCAAAATTGGGGTCGACAGCCAACATGCTCGTCCTTCGTATGCAGCCCCGTGTTCTGGGTGAACAGGAAGGACAGCAGAGCGAGGTATGGCTTGTCGGTGAACGGGCCAGTCCAGAACATATGGAACACGCGGGGACTCTCTGGATTGCATGGAGAGTCCAGAGAAACGTAGGGTATATGGTGATGGGGTGAGGGGAGAACGAGTGGCGATTCCCAATCGACGCCGCGTCGTTTGGACAGCCCACTGTCAGGGTCTGAGGTTTCTTGTATAGTCGTGAATGTAGCTGGTAGTTCGCGAGAACCCAATGTGTGTGTGTCGGTTTCGTTACGGGCTTGTTCCAGATAGATGTACTTCCACTCGTCCAGACTGCCCCTTCGAACGCGTTTAGCATTGTCCAATCCAGCCCCTACTCTCAGCATCTCCAAGCAGTCACGGACATACTAGTCACGTCAGTAAACACGTAAATCCTTAGCGAGACAACAGTGAAACTGACCTTTTTCTCTGAAAAGTCGCAATGATCCATGACAAGATCGAGGTCGGCAACGCTTCCTGGAATGGGTCTCGGCGGGAAAGCGACGTTGGGAGGTTGAGCTTGAATGTCAAGATAAACTCGACGCGGTCCAGTTCCGGTGGTGGTAGTGGAGATAATAGCGTGAGACTGTCGATATCTAGGAGGGGGTAATGGTGTACTACTGGGAGGAAGCGCGGGATTTGTTGGGGTTGTTCTGAGGCCCACTCCTTCCGGTACTATAGGGAGAGCATTTCAGCATAATGATAGACAAGTGCAGGGGGTACATACGTTTCCGGCGGCTGGGATAGTGTCCACTCTCAATCTCCCATAACCATATCTTCTGGATATCCTCCCGCCTAAACACCAGAGTCGAGGGATCCATGAACGGCGCGGGCCATTTTTTATCCTCTGTTCCAAATCTCTTTGCAAGTGCCCAAGTCGTCAGAACCAGACATAGGAACGCCAGCAAAAGCAAGAACGAGCCACGCTTGTAGCCGAATCGCGAAATACTTGATTGGTGTAGTCTTTGTGGATTAAGCACCCACAGACGCAAGACGCGAGTACGGACACCAGGAATAGGCATGGCCACCGGAATGAACCACGCCCGCGATTGGCCGGTCCGTCGCGACATCTTCTCCTGTACAGCGGATGGCAACATCGACGCCGACGAGTATTGTGGTAAGTGCTGGCGACGAGGCGCTGGGAAATATACAGACGCCATGGAGGCGACCAGCAGGAGGTCCTTCCCACGCCCAGTGATCTCGCCATTATTGATGATGCCCGTAACGGATCAATTTCTTACCTCCACTTGCTTCCGTTATAATAACGCCACAGCATGAATGCGAAAACACATTAAATTATGAAATTTCGTACACAGCAATGATCTTCAACGCACAAAAGTCTATAGTGTTAGTACAACGGTATTATCTATTCTCCATTCAACCGCTCAGAGCCTGCATCTCTAAATCAGCAGCATCAGTGGGCACTGACAAGATCCTCAACGTGTTCGTGTGGCCCAATCCACCCTTCCAGCCCTGCACAGCGATGATCGTCGAGCCCGGCGTAATGATGTTAATTGCCAAAGCGTTGCGTAAACCGAACCTAATACGGTTATCAACCTAGTAGACATTAAGTCGCGCGTCAAAGAATGAATGGAACAATTACATACGTCACGCTGCCACTGGTGGTCCTGGATGCCCCTTGGCTCGGGATACCAGAAGGGGTAGCAACCACGGTGCAAGTGAATCTGACGTGCAGTTTGCGCGTTACGCGTAACTGGGTACCAACATCAATAAGACGGACTGACATCGACAGAGAAGAAACGCACCAGTGATGATGGGAACGGTAGGCCTGTACTTGGAGATCAAGCGAGCAGTGTCTCCACTTGTAGACAGAACGACCAATGCGCTAGCATTTTGCTCAGAGGCGGCAGCGACGGCAGCAATGGCGAGCGTCTCCGCAGTCATTGTCGGGCGGGGTTGGAGGTTGCGCAAGTTTTCATAAAGAGGAGGATAGCAGACGGCCTGCTCAGCCAACATGCACGTCTCGGCCATCATCAACACACTCTGGATGGGGTACGATCCCTTTGCGGTCTCCCCCGACAACATGACACAATCAGCTCCATCCAGAACCGCGTTCGCGACATCGCTAACCTCGGCACGGGTTGGGCGCGGGTTGTAGGTCATGGACTCGAGCATCTGTGTCGCGACAATGACGGGCTTGCCGGCGATGTTGCACTTCGCGATCATCATCTTCTGGGCCAAGAAGACCTGGCTGGCAGGAATTTCGATACCCAAGTCACCACGCGCGACCATGACACCATCCGTGACGGCTAAAATCTCGTCAAAGTTCGCGACACCCTGCTCGTTCTCGATCTTGACGATGATCTTGATTCCTGCGCCATCGGGGCCGAGCACTTCACGGATGTCCTTCACGTCCTGAGCGCGACGGATGAAAGAGGCGAAGATCATGTCGACACCGTTCTTGACACCGAACTTGAGATCATTCTTGTCCTTCTCCGAGAGAGCAGGGAGATCGACAGCAGTTTTGGGAAGGTTGACACCTTTACGCGATGATAGAGTGCCGTTGTTGAGGGTCCGGACGCGTACGTTGGTGCCGTCAATGCTCAACACAAGAAGCGACAGGACACCTAAATAAGAACATTTGAGATCAATGGCATACTAAGCCGAAAAAGGACGCACCGTCATCGACGTAAATCAATTTCCCTGGGGCGGTCACCTTGGGAAGATTTTTCTGAACCCCAACAATCAGTATCACCCTACCCCAAGCAAGAAAATGGACATACGTAGTCAACGTACATGACCTTGTCGTCGCAGATTTCGAGGTACTTGTCCTCAGTGGAAATGATGAACTCATGACCAGCGGTAATGGCAATCTAGACAAGAAGTATTTGAGGAAAAGGATATCGAAAAAACAAAGAAGACATACATCAATGCCATCTCTCATGACACCAGTTCTAATCTCCGGTCCTTTAGTGTCGAGAGCAATCGCGACAGGTCGTGCTTGGGGATCCGCTACATTGTATGGCTACCAATTACTAGACCGACCAATCCATCAAAAAATGAAACGAACCAGCAACCATCTTGCGGGTGTTGTCAATGACGCTTTGGTGGTACTCGTAGCTGCCATGACTGAAGTTCATGCGCACGATGTTGACACCGGCGCGAGTCAGCTCAGCGAGCTTCTCGACATTGTTCACTTTGGGTCCGATGGTCGCGATGATGCTCGTCTAAGGGCGCAAAAAAGCGACGTCACTTTTTTCGTCGCGTTAAACAACGACCAGGGCACGTACCTTGCGCAGGAATTTGGTGTCCTCAGTGGGCACCGGAGCGTTGGCGGTGCTCAGCTGAGCGTTCCATTCAAGTTGAGAGCGCACGTTGCCAAAGGACATGATGGTAACAGAGAGAGAGGTAGGCGAGGCTCTGATTGCCTTCTTATACATATTATTATTTTTCATGCGGAGTTAGATCGATAGATATGTAATTACGGCGTATTACACTTCTGAACCTGTCCACGTAACATCATCGATAGCTGCCCCGCCCCAAAGAGCGAGCAATACAATCTAATACATTCCGACACGAACGTTTCTGAGCTAAGTATATCGGAGATATCAAAGACATCTGTGACCGTCTGCTGAACATATGGGGATCTCCTATTGGGCTTCCAGATCCCAGCCTGAGGCTTAGAGTAGTCTCAATCTAGATAATGGTCCAGTCATCGAGCTCGCCAAGTTCTAATGTCCAGATGCACGACAAAATTACACGACGCCGAGTGCGTGATCGGTCTCGCGCGTGGCAGCTTTGTATATCCACTATCCAGTCCGTCTGGCGGCCGAGTCAAAATAACGCGTTTTTATTGTGGCACTCTGCAAGACTTAATCAGAACAGCCTTTCACTTAGGTACTAAATTGATGCAACGGGCCAAGGCCGAACATCCGCGACTAACCATCGCCATACCAAGACTAAGTACTTGATGAACGCGGAAGAAGGCAAATACAATTCAATGTCGTGGCTATGAATCCCAGGCTATTTTCGCAGACTTGAAAGCAGAAAGCATCCCGACCGGGATCAAGGTCGAGTCCACAATCTTCAAAGCACCAAACTGCTCGACGATCTCCTCTTGGTACAGCGCGTTGTTCCAATCTTCGTCAGTCTCCCACGCGTCGTTCCAATCTTCATCCGTCTTCCAAGCTTCTGCAACATGCTGCAGAGAAGACCACTCTGCTCCCCAGCTCGTAAGGCGCGTCTCTCGACCCAGCACGTATTCTTCAAACGACATAAACGTGTCACTCTTCCCTTCTCCTTGACCACTCAACCAAGCCTCTTTCGCCGTCTCGTAGCTATACTTGTCGTGGTTCATGAGAGTGACAAAGTTGGTCTCCGGCTTGGCATTTCGAAGATGATCCCGGACGGTCATTAGAGAGACAATGGGATTGACGATTTCCAGTCCACCTTTGGAGATAGGGAGGAAGCACCATCCAGCCGGGATGTCCTTGATACCGAAGCGTGTTTCGAGGAGCTGCTGCACCTTGAGCACAACAGAGCCATTCGTCTCAGCAAAGACCTCCTTGAGGATACGGGCGAATGTAGATATGACCTCGTCAACGTGTACAAGACCGAAACAATACGCTGGCTGTGCAAAATTCCGCCGGAAGAACTCGAGATACTAGAGAAGTCGGTCAATAATAGCTTACAATACAATCATAAATGTTCTTGCCTTGTTCAACGCGTTGACGAAACCAAACACCGATTTGGCAGAGCCCAACTGCCTTCTGAGTTCGGCAATATGCGTATCGACCGAGCTCTGGTCGACCACAAACCGTCCCTTCCCAGAATCGAATGAAAGGAAACCCCATCCAACGACACCCTTTGGAAGAGACGGCTCTAAGTCCGCGCCCACACAAACGCCGCCTGTCTTCTTCATATTGAACGTGAGGCCAACCAACGCCGCATATCGCGTCATCTCCTTCCACGCGTCCGCACACAACTTGGAGTTGTGAGTGTAGAACCAGAAGTCATCATAGATCCTGTACACGTAGAGTCCGCCAGCGCGCTGATTCACCGCAAAGTCCATCGCAAATAAGACTGCCTCTCCGCATAGCACAGACAGCGAGTGTGCGATGGGCACACCACGTAAGCGCGTGCTTACACCCT
Source organism: Hymenopellis raphanipes (assembly GCA_036872995.1). Taxonomy (NCBI): domain Eukaryota; kingdom Fungi; phylum Basidiomycota; class Agaricomycetes; order Agaricales; family Physalacriaceae; genus Hymenopellis; species Hymenopellis raphanipes. Next base: position 1,779,440 of record JAYMDG010000001.1, read on the forward strand.
TCTTGTCGTCGAATCGTAATCTCGCATTCAGCCACATTCGTATGAAGGTGAGCCACTCGACGGGCATTCCGAAGAATTTCAGAACCGTCAAAATGGAATCATGCGGCAGCGATGGCCCGAACCTAGATTGAATTCAGGACGATGTTCATGGTATCATTGAAAATGAACCAACTCACCATTCTAAATCGGCCCGCATGATGGTACAACTACCATGAAGCGCCTGCTTTAAATGGGATTCAGTGCTGATAAGCCTTAGGAGGACCTGTTGAGCGTTTGCGCCCTGGTTTGGCCGTTCACCAGGTACCGGTTCCTCGTCGTATGGCGTTTCTGCCTGCATCGTTTTCGGCAGCTGGGTCATAAAGAACTGATCCAGCTGGAGCTGATGCCGTTTCGCTTCAATCGTGTTCGCAAGATGACGCGTGTTCGCCCACGCGGATGTGGCCGGCGCTGTTGCAGGACCACCGCCCCACCCTCGAGAGACGAACCCGTTGGTGTCGGAGTTGCTGTCCTCGTTCAAAAACTCCTTCCGCCTTTTGAGTTGTTCTCTGGAAAGCAGCGGCGTTTCGACTTTCCAAGCCCGAGACAAGGCGATATCCCGGAACGCGTCCTTGAATTCAGCACTCCAAGTCATACCGATGTATTGAAATAACAGGGCTTGAATGATCTCGTTGTCCATATATGCCCTACAGGAAATATCAGAACTATTGCCAGAAGAACCCGAAAATAATACATTACCTGTATTTGCCACTAAGATGTCTGCGCATCTCCAACTTGACACCTTCCTCCGGCCACTCCCATTGGTCAAGACTGGCCAGTTGCATGTTCAGTACGCTTGTGACCTCTTTGATGATTACTGTGTTTCCCAAGAAACTCTTCAACGTCGCAGTCTTTTCTGGCGATAATAGGTCCCGGGACAACAAGGACTTGATCAGCGCATCCATCTCGTGTGTGTGGACCTGTTGCCGAAGCAGACTAGTACCAAATCGATCCAACCTTGTCCTCAACTTGGTCAACTCGATGTGTGCGTCTGCCTCAGAAAAGAGGTCTTCAAGATATTCTTCGATGGCATTGACGTCCACGTGTTTGGCCTCGAAAATGAGCTCTTGGATGCGATCCTGCTGTGCCGCGCGTTCTATGAAGGAATCAGACACGAAACTTAAAGAGACAAATTGAAAAGGAACAAACCTTTTCGCATATCCTTGACATGCGCAGACTCATCTGTGGAACTAGCCTCGGATGGCTCCTGTGACAAGGCCAACGAATCTCCACTCTTCAACCATTCACCTAACAAATCGCCGAATAGTTTCGCGTAGTCGTAGCGTGTCACCGCCTGCTTGAGTTCCTTCTCCAACTTGTTGGCCCAAGTTCCAACCTGTGACGGTGTTATCGATGGATCATTTTGGGCCTGATGTAGCCATCTGGAAGATGCGATGAGTATGAATCCTACGATAAGCGAACGAACGTACTGTTTGTACGTGGGCAGATTGACTTCGGCTGAGACAAGGCTGCCCAAACCCTTCCAGTTGTCGATACCCCGGACAAGCGCCCTGGCGCGCTTTATTGGGTCTGTGCAGGCGGATGCTTGCTCGATCGTCTGCTGAACATATTTCGTACAGGCATCGCGTTGTCGTTCCAACTCTTGAAGCTTGATGGTCGTTATGTACTGGAGAGTTTGACCGAAAGCTGAGGCTATGAGAAAAGTGAGATTGGAATTGACATATGAGCAAGAAACGGACGTACTGGCCATTGTTTTAGTGGGTTTGTCGAGCATTTCTAATCCTATTTAAAGCAGTGAGATTGACTCACGGCCAAACCCCCTGACCCCGCGCCACCGATGATGCAAAAAGTATCATAGATGTGAACGACTATTGGGGATTGAAAAGAATCTTGAGGATGGGTATAGACGATTCGAGAATAACAGTACTGACAGGCGCTGACTCGGTCGTCAGGGTGGGCTGTGGCACGCGTTTGATGGAAAGACGAAAGTATGATCGGCACGTGAGCATGATTCTTTTTCGGTCGACCGCCACGAAGTGTCTACGATGGCCTCGCGTCCAATGGCACTACCGGTGCATGAGTGGAAAAGGCGATTATCCTTCCCGTGATGGAGAGTCCTTAGGCCCCCTTCAGCCAGGACAACAGTCATTCGTTTCCCTTGGGCTCCGACCTTCTGTAGTCAAAGCCCTACAAAATGCGTTCCCAAACTTCGTCGCACCTACAGAAACACAATCTCGACTCATTCCCGCAATATTTGGGGGCACTCAGGATGTCTTCGTTCTTGATGACACGGGCACAGGAAAGTACGTCGCGTCTTACGCGAATTTTCAAATCCACGTTGACTTCGTCCAGGTCATTTGGGATTATATTGGGACTTCTCAATAAGCCTCGACTGCGAATGAAGGACGAAACAACCGGACAGCTGCGCAGCAAGCTTTCCATTACTTCCCTATATCTTGTTCCCCACAAGGATCTGGCCAACCAACTATATATCTGGGTGAAGGCTATGACGGAAGCCTCGTCGGCACATAATGCTCCAGCTCTATCCTCTGTCGCTCAGGTCCTTGTACGCGACGGAGGGAAACATCTGACTACGGGATTAGATGCCCTCAAGGACGATCCTCCCCACATTCTCATCGCTACACCCCAAGCAGTGGTCGACGTCTGTGAACAAGACCCTTCTGTCATCCCGTTCCCTGAAATATCGACTGTCGTAGTAGACGAGATTGACTATCTTGTCCAAGCTGTCCCTCGATCAATCGACCCTCGAAAGGCTGAGAAGGAAAGCCGGCGCTTACGATGGCATCCAGGTGTTACGACGGAACTGCTTTATCGCATTTACGAGCCTCGACTTGCTGAAAGAAGTCGCGAGGAGTTCGTGGCGGAGCCGGCAACAGTGCCGCAACTTGTTGTGTCGAGCGCTACCGTGAGGAGCAATCTGTTTAGCCATCTGTTCTTCATGACTGGATGGATGAAGAAACACAGCACTTGTATTATACAAGGGCCAAGCTATAACAAGGATGTACTTGCTCGGGGTTTGGGTGGCGTCGGCGTTCATCACTCAGTGCTCATCGTCCAAAATAACGAAGCCAAAAATATTACTGAGGCTGCTCCCGGCCCCAAGATCACGCCCCCTAGTCTTTCCGACGACGAAGAAACCCCAGTCGATATTGATGCTACTGAAGAACAAAAACAGCGTGGGTTTCTTTCGTGTTGATACATCCTCAACCTGATTCAATCTCCTAGTGTTTTCCAAAAAACCATCGCCATTCGACCAACAAATTTTCGAAACCATAGGGCTGGCCTTTGCCATGGATGTTCCTTCTGTCGCTCTACTCGTTCTCGATTCTTCGGCACCTGTTCATCGTGCGGTATACGACTTGAGGTCTTTGGGCGTCAATGCCGTTGCGATGGATGTCACAAAGACAGAGAAAGGTGGTGCACATCTCCTCAACCGCGGAGACATGTCGCAGTTCAAAGCGAACCCCGTCCTCTTGGTTTGCACTCGGGCGACCGCGCGCGGCATAGACCTCCCCGAACTTACACATGTCTTCATCGTGGACATGTTCTCCGGACCTTTCAAAGGCCAGTTGGTAGACGAATACCTCCACATTGCCGGACGGGTGGGTAGGTTCGGGCGTGGCGGAAAAGTGATCACATTCATCAACGATAACAAGATCGAGAAGGCTCAGCCTTCGAGCAGATACGAGTTACCTCGAGTTTTAAGAGTGTTAAAGAGTATCGGGGCAGAACCAGTACGCTTTGAACACTTTGACTAAGACGTGCGTGCTTTTTTTGCGAATTGAGATCATCATACTGACGCGTACTGTTACAGTCTGTCGAGGTTTATCGACTCCTTCACCTGCTATATCATCGAGACCGACGCGATCCTTTCCGAGTCGTCGAGGTTTCCGAATCACTTTCATTCGATCATAGGAATACAGTAGTTGACATTGAGTGTTTCTGCTAGCATAGGTACCGGAGCAAGGTCGTCACCCCTACGAAGCCTCCTCTGGCAAGGTCACTTCCATGCAAGCTTCCAAGGCTCGCTTCCATAACTGATTGCTATCCATCGTCTGTCTGTCCCCTATAATAATCAGTGCCCTTCGGGCACGCGTCCACATCACGTTCACCCTCCTCTCGTCCTCAAGGAAGCCAATATCTCTCTGGGCGTTACTACGAACCGAAGAAAAGATAATGATGTCGCTTTCACGCCCTTGGAACGAGTCAATCGTAAACGACGGAATATCGGATAGGCGATGTCGCAATTCCTGAATCTGTTTCGTGTAGGGGGAGAGGTTGGTAATGGACAACACCTTCTCAACTGGGAGCTCCTTGACGCCAGACCGCAGAAGCTTGACGATCTTAGCCACGACCTCTACTTGACCGGTGTTACATTTCGAGAGTCCACCCATGTCTTCTTCTTCCGAACATTGCACAAAAACACACGGGAACGGTACCCCGGTGTTACTTCTTGGCCATGGAAAAGTGTTTCCATCGGACAGCGTCCTCAAAGCGGCATCAGTATCTCGCAGACCTGATTTCAGTTTGCCTTCGTAAAATTCTCGAGATGGGAAGGCTGCGAGCTCCTGAGGAAATCTGTACTGGGTCTGTTCCCGACGCCCCGTCAGTGTTTGGACCCGTCGTAGAGACGATTTAGACTCACGTCAAGCATAGTTTTGGAAATCCCGGGTGCGTCGTCGCCTCGGTATAAGCGCTCCATCAGAGACACGTCTGACTGAAGAGCTTTACCGACATTCTTGACGGTCGGTCTGAGCTGCACACTGTCAACCGCCACGATGTTAATGACACATCGAGGGACGATAATAATAATATGGCGACATACTGATCACCGACGAGTATTGCGCGTCTCGCGCCTTTGACCAAGGGTATAAGCGCACATGGTTCCGTCACTTGTGAGGCTTCGTCTATGAGCGCAACGTCGAAATTGGACTGGTCTCGAAGGAGCCCAAGACCAGCACCTATTGTTGAAAAGGTAGGTAGGCTAATCATGTGTCCCCGTCATACTCACCAGCACATGTTGTGAAGACCAATGAGGCAGCCTCCACTCTTTCCTTTGCTCGCTTTTGTAGATTGCGTTGTCTCTCGTTAACATCTCCTCCGATTCGTGCATCCACGGTATAACTCAGGAGATCCTTGTTCACCTTCGAGACGTCGGTCGCAACTCGGAGTATTTGGTCCTCGGACAACATGCTGTATGTCCTGTTCTCCCTGATGAAGCGTTCGAGAACGTTATCCACGGCTGACAGAACAGAGTCAGATTCACTCTCATTTCAATGATGCAGCGCACCGTTATGAGTCGAGGCTGTCATCAAAATTCTGACGTTCGGTTGAGCCTGTACAAGTTTACGAAGTATCTGGACAACCACTGTGGTCTTTCCAGTCCCTATCAGATGGTGAGCACATCTTGTAATTGTTGACAAGTTGTACGCACTTACCTGGTGGACCCCATATCAAGGAGATGGTCGAATTGCAAGCGTCAATGGCACGCATTTGACTGTCATTCAAATTGGGACCATATTCAAATGGAACGGGACTCGAACTACGACTTTGAGGCTCCACCTCTTCGATCTGCTCTCCAACAAGCAGGTAGTAGTACTTGCAACACTCTTGTTTCTCGGTTAGTAGTCGCTGTAGAGCGTCCATCATGGCATCCGAAGTCGCTGCATGACATTCAGTTCACGATGCTTGGTGAGGACAGTATCGATTACTCACCAAGACTGCCTGCATGATACATGGTCCAATCCATCACCTCGAATTCGGGCGGTAATGGATGGATCGTGCGTAAAGTTAACTCCCCTTTGGAGGATTCAACAACTTCTGCATCAAGAAGAACTGGCTCTGTTCCACCCTTGTTCGATGGATTGAATTCAACTGGTGAAGCCGATTGGAGACGGACATGTGAATGAATCCGAATCGGTGTCTTTGCGTCTACCCGAAGGACGGCTTTGGCGAAGTTGCTTGGTTTGTTAGGAGCGGCTTTCAGTGTAGTCTTGACCGGTGGCGTACGCTGCTTCCTTGGTCGTCCATCATCATTACACGGACACTCATCGGCAGCTTCCTCTGCGCGTTCGAAGGCAACACCAAGAGCATGCTTATGAAGATATCGTAAGGCGGGTGAGATTTCAGGTCGAGTCGAACGGCAATCGTTCAAGACGAATAGGACCTCTTGCACCAACTGGAACGACCGTATAGCAAGAGTTGCAAGACCAAGGAGATCGACATAAGCATCCCCTTCTAGGTTCGCGATGGTGCTCGAGAGCTTTTCGAGCGCAACGAGAGTCGGGAGGGGGAAATCATTCGCGGAACGAATGACATTCTCGAGAATCGGATCCTCAAGACCTGCCAATTCTGGTGCCATGGTTTTTTCATCCGGATTCGGAACATACTTCTTTAAAAGAGCGTACACCAAAGGTGGATGCATGCCCATGAGAACCATTACGGGTTCCCTTCGTAAAGGAAGAGGCTGAGAAATGACAAAATCAAACAACCAGAAAACTTCGTCCTCCCGGTGATAATGCAGAGCAAACGCCATGATGCGAATCCAGTGTGATGCGATGATGTCGCGGAGACATTGCATAAATTCATGTCTGTTGAGACCCTTTTCAAAAAGGGTTCGTAGGAAGGGCGCTGGGCGACTTTCTTCATCGCCCTGCCATTCAACGTCCTCGAGGTTATTCATCTTGTACGTTCTCACTTCGCGATCGAAGCGACGAACACGAGTCTCCGTCGGAATACTACTCAAGATGTTCATTCAGTGTCAAAATCTACAACCCGCACACTCACTGTTCAAACCAGAGATCGAACAATTGATGCGCCACCGTATCACGATTAGAGACTACATGGAGCTCGATTGCATTTATTGCCTGACGGTTCACTCTTCCAATGTTCTGCGATGGATCAGTTTACGAACCCTTCCCCTAATTGATTGCCTACCTGGCGTACTTTGTTGGAGATTTTTTGTAATGCGACACTAATAGCAACATCCGCTCCGGAAGCGCTCGGAGGCACCGTGATGAATACAAACGAGTCCGATCTCTGTCTGTTGTAAAGCTGGAGTATAGACGAGCTGCAATATAATCGATATCCAACCGAACACGGCCGGTAAGTCGAAAACGACGATGTAGACTGTGGAAGAAAGGCACAGACGACGACATTCTCGTCTACCTCGGTGTCTTCATCCCATTGGATTTCCCCCCGGATGAAGATTGCGAGCACGAATCGGTCATCTGTCTGTCGAATATAGGTACAAAATGCCCATTTCTGATCTTGGGGACTTACTTTGAGAATGAGGACCTTACGAGTGAAGTCCTGTATCGCCACCCGAAGATAGCCGAAGAACGTAGTCAACCCTTGTTTCTTTGACGAATACAAACGGTGTAGAGAAAACGGCTGAGTGAGTGACCGCTCGTAAAGATCTGCACGACTCAGGATGTCGGATCGCAGAAGAGAATTCCATAGACTTGCATGTTCATCTAAAGACAGGTTTAATGCAAAACTGACAGAATACTTCTGGGCAGTGGTCAGCGCCCCACAATTGATATGATTGAAAAAAGAACTGTGATCTAGGCCATGTCGCAAAGCTATGCGATAAGCCATCGTGAAGAGCTCGTACTCCGACAACGCACATTGCTGACTCTGAAGAAGGCGCTGTATGATAGCAGGAGCATCGTCTTTGTCCACTGACAAGATGCCCCCAAGGTCCGTCAAGGATTGGGCTGTAAATTGAGTGGCGAATTCGGTCGCGCGAGTGGTCAGGACGTCAATGATATAAGGCGGGTCAGATTCAGGGCGACTGGGTGGCATGGTCAACCTGTCTGGAATCTTTATGGGAGCCCCATCGACCGACTGAGAGTGCAGAGCACTCAATTCCTGACATTCCGAACATAGTGCTCCTTTGGGACTAGCCATAGCCCACTGATTATGAAGTCGTGTGGCGCGAGCTACGCCACCACTGTAAACAATTATACTTAGTGCAACCCGACGAAGATCGACCATGACGAACTTGTTATAGCTAGCAAAATGATTCGCAAGATCCATACGAGTGACTGTCTTATTGATGCGCGGCTTATTTGGAGGATAGTCATAAGGCTGACAAACAGGTTAGATATGAGCGCGTATCTCTGAATGTAATGTGCACCTCGGAAACAGTGGACGGTACAAGCCTCGGCTCCCAACAGACGAAATATTCATCACCTATGGACATTCAGAAATTGAGACATCTTCGATTCGATGTCTTTTTCACGTACCATCTAGATCCCCACCGCTACTCATGGACGGAGCAGAATGATGACCCGGTTTAGCTACCGACGCGAATACAACGCAGTCCACAAGGTGCGCGAGGTCGGGATGATTTACGGCTCTCAATTTTAAGCAGTCACCTATTGTAGATCTATCAGATGCGGAGATATGGGGGTCACGATAAAACTATAACCTGGATGAAGACACGGATTACGGACAATCAGTACATCGCCGCTTATCAGGGTGCTTGGACCACCGCGAGAAGAGGTTATGCGGACGTGGACCTGTCCTTCTTTGAGCACCCGGAATGGATCGCAGACGCCGTATATTTTGCGTGACTTTTTGATGATCATCCTTGATCGATGCTTTCCAGTGCCTTCCTTCTGAAATCCACCAATCTCAGTTTTCTGAGCGGCATGAATGGCTTTCAGAACGTGAGGATCCTCGATTCCATCTAGAAGAACACGTTCTGCGGTCTCGTATTTCCCCATTGAAGACAGAAAATCAACAGCAATAAGAGGGTCGAGTTCCGCCTGCGTGATCCAATCAAAGTACTCCTGCTGCAGAGCTATGAAGTTTTCGTTTGGCACCCCAAGGCTAGAAAGCAGGACTATGATTTCATTATTGAGACGACCGAAGGAGTAAGGTTTCGAATAACCGACAACGGAGAACGTTGGGTTTTGGGTCGTGGAGAATTTCTTCATGCTGCGCCGAAATTGAGCGAGACAAGGTATATCGGCGGGCTGAGCTTCTGTTGCGTTCCGTCGCTTCAGTTGATGCTCTCGGTCCATCGCAGGATGAAGCATTAGTACACCCTTATAACCCAGATATCTAAATCTGCATGAATTACGTGCAAAGATGGTATATGATACGCCACCAACCGTATTTGAAACACAGCGGGTGTATATCTGACGCCACGAAAAATGATTTTCTTGCGCTTGCTGACACTGACAGCAAGTGCCCGAGACATCAAGCCACATCCATCTGAGAAAACTTCATCTCCTGATTGCAAGTCTGGAATATCCGCAACATATTTCGGATCGAGAACGAAGTCGATTTGTGACTCTGAATAGAGTAGTCCGATGCGTTTGGCGCCTGTGTCCTCACATTATGACGATTTGGCAGTGCGTTACAGAACAAGACGTACGTTTGGCTACTTCCATTATATTTCCGAATGTGCCCATCCTGTATATGCGGTCGTCGAGTTCTTCATCAGTATTAGCTTCACGTAGAAAGCAGCTCCTGCTTCTCTACACAAATTCAGTCGATCCTGTAAGTGACAACATGCAAATGAAGCCTACCAGCTGACTCGCACTATGATGATAGAAGCGATATTGCACGCCATTCAGGAATAGCCCAGCTTTGAAGAGCCTCGACATGTACTCCGATCCTTCCTTTGGCGTCCAATCTGGAAACCTGGGCAAAGCGAAGGAGACTTGGACGAACTTGCTGGGGTCATCCGTCTGGAGTACCCGATTGTTCGAGAATTTAGAAAATTCATAGAGGATTTGTGGGCCAGAGAATCGAAGAAACTTTCCATACCCTTCCCTTCTTGACACCAGTTCATTCGGTGGCAGCTGGAATACCCAAGAGTCGTCGTCTTTTGCGATTTCCGACCTGAGGATCCGAGGTGCCATCGTGATGGTCGATGGCTAAGGTGCCGTAAGGTGAGGTGGGAATTCATGTTGAGTACCGTGACCGTAGGAAGAAGAAGAATGCGCTGGCGCTAACCGGCGATTCGGCGACAGCGATACAGTGTTCCTTGACTCGTCGTGCAACTTGACCAATGGGTAACAAAGCAAGTACTATCACGGCCCCGTCTAATACAAGGATCTATGTCATTGGGCCCTCCGTGAGTTAAGCCCTTCGTGAGGATCTAAAAGACTGACATGCTGTACGTCGTAGTCATCCGGTAAAACGACGCTTTGCAACGCACTTGCCCAAAAGTTCCACTTGGTCAAAGACTCGTCATACATAACTGAAGTTGCACGACGCGTCATAAAGGAACACGGGTATACCAGAGACGACATCCATGTCCTGAAAATGCAGGAGGATATAATGAATGCCCAGATTCAGTGCGAAAGAAGCACCAGAGATCTATATCCTATCCAAGTTGTTGACCGTTCGGCACTGGACCCCATTGTATACGCCGTCCTGACAGGCGTAGACCTGGACGATAGTCAAAGAAGAAGGGAGAGCCTCGAAGTGTCGCCGTTGTTCCAGGAAGTCCTAGTGCAATATAGAAAACCGTCCTCGGTGTTCGTTCTTCTCACACCGGTGGAAGAATGGCTGGTAGATGATGGTGTACGTCACTTGGACGATCAGAAGAGGACTGTCGACATTTTCAGAGACGTCCTATCGCGATTGAACATCCCATATATTGAGATGGGTCCTGAGGAGAAAAGTTTGGAGAGCAGAGTAGCGACGGTGTTGAAAGCTGCCAAGTTGAGGGGCTAGAATAAAGAATTGGAGGTTATACACATACAAGACACGTATCGTCTTCTTGTGCCATCTTGCGTATTCCGAAGGAAATGGTTGCTTAACCGATGTTAGCGTCTTGTCGACGCTCGAAGGCGTGATTTTGACGCCGTCGAAAAATAGCACAGCCACCTCCGACCCTGCTTATCTTTAAACGATTGTCAGTGTTGACAAAGCCCACCATGGACTCGAAGGTGCTGTCGACCATAAACGATCTCTTAGCGGGGAGTGTAGGCGGAGCTGCCCAAGTCATAGTCGGGCAACCGCTAGACACGATCAAGACGCGTGCCCAGATTGCCCCCAGTTCAGTGCTTCTATTTAAATTCGTGATTGATAGAGGTGCTTATGGCTTGGTCTACTTCAACAGAGGGGATGTTTGTGAGTAATCTATCAAGGCTTCCCGTCGATGATCACGCTCAGATTACCTCCAGAAAGGCCCTATGGATATCCTAACTCAGACAGTAAAGAAGGAGGGATTCTTCGCTTTGTATAAAGGTATCAACGCAACTGCGTAATCAACTACGTGTTGAAACTTGATGATAGGGATGGCTAGTCCATTACTTGGTATTGCCGGCGTCAACTCTCTGCTATTCTCATCATATGTCTTCTCCAAACGCGTCGTCTCTCCGTTCGGTCAATTAACACTGCCTGAGACTGCTTTGGCTGGGAGCATGGCTGGAGCAGCGAACGCTATTTTGGCCAGTCCCGGTGACTATCATATATCACATCATGTTGTTCCATCTGATAAAGGTCTAGTCGAAATGTTCAAGGTGAGAATGCAAGGTCAATATGGCGGTGCCGGAGACAAGAGGCTCCGAACTGTTGCGAGTGAAATGTGGAAGACGTGGGGATTCCGCAAAGGCGTCATGCGAGGATACTGGGTGAGTGATGGTTTCGCCTTCACGGCATCTATATTTACACGCTTTCGTAGGTAACACTCGCTCGAGAAATCCCAGCATATGCCGGGTTCGTAGTGGATTAAATGTCTGAACGTCTTTCCGACGCGTCAAGTTAGGTTCTATACAGGTAACTATTAACCAAAAGGCGGAATTCTGTACCGTTAACTCGAGTCTTCAGCGTACGAATTCTCGAAACGCAAATTTACCGCAGTATACGGCACTGATATACCAGTGTGGGCTTTGCTGGCGAGCGGCTCAACGGGAGGCGTAAATACTCTCTCCTCTCTTCCGAACTGGTCTCAATCTATCTTTATAGATCGCGTATTGGCTGGCATGTTACCCTTTAGGTTCGTCGTAATTAACCTTCAAACAAAGTTTTCTGACTAGTTGTACAGACGTGATCAAGTCTCGCGTCCAACTACGACCAACACCACCTTCCGAAACTCCCGTTCAGTACATCGTTCACGAAGTACGGGCTATCGTGACGGAATCTGGCGTGTGAGTGTAACGAGTCTTGATAAAAGTGATATACTACTAACATCACCGATCATAGGGCGGGCTTGTTCAGAGGACTCACACCATCGTGTATGTCTTTTTTTGATAGTGTCAGATACTCATTCTGATGTTTGATATAGTGCTACGAAGGTATTTATTTGCCTCTGAACTCGGATCATTCAATAAGCTCGATATTTTTACAGTATACCAGCCGCAGCAAGTACCTTTGCGGCATTCGAGTTGACGAGAGGTCAGTCTGCGCCTCGTCCGGAGGTTCACACCTAATGATTGTTCTGTAGAGTATCTCACTGGGGTCACTGGAGTGTAGTAAACATTCTATCTGTGCCTTCGTCGATACCTCGGTGCAACGGAAGCTACCATTAATTCGTGGTGCATGCGTTTGTGTACTTACGGGCCGTAGCTTCAAGGGTGGCCAAGCTTTGACAGACCGAGAAGCCTGTCACTGGACATAGTCACTCGGCTCAGCCCCCGTTCGGCCAGCTAACAATACTCATCGCCCCCGATGAAGTTCCGTCACTGTTCGATTCAATTTTGTACATGAGACGATCCGGCCAAATGTAGTCGTTGACATCTGGACTTGTAACGTCAGAGGTTTCGATACTTAAGCTCTAGGGGGTATGGTCAGACGCTAACACCCTAGCTATGTCGACATCCACTCTTGTACCCTCAGCGTATGACGGTCTGCAGTCAATGTCTGTTAGCAGTACCAGTGGCATACGTTCGCGACTGTCGAATGTCTTGCGTAGGGGTTCGGTAAGATTCCAACTTCATCGCCTGCTTGTCGTGCGATGCTGATCTGTGATTAGAAGCGCAACAGACCATACCCGGTGCACTACGAACAAGATTTCGACGACCATGATAGCGACATCGCAACACTCTTACAAGTAAGACCTTTCTGTAGAACTCATGAACGTTGGTACTCAGATTGGTCGTACAGGACTCAGATGAATCTCAGCTCATGGACCCAGAAGACTCGGCTTGGGGTGCACCTACCTGCCCATATTGCAACCTATTGACAAAGTGGAGAAAGTCCCTTGGTTCTTTGATCATCTTCAAGCGTGCCAAAAGCAAACAGGTCTGTCGCCGCTAAACAAATCCCATCCAGGACTAACAGAACTCATTAGCGACGCATCTCGTCGGATGAATGGCTGCGATTGGAAGCACATTTTCCAGCGACGTACTACTAAACTAGCCGAATCGTTGTTTAGCCAGTTGTTGAAACATAGACATTGTGGCGCTCTCCTTCTCTTTGTGAGCTGCCGCTCGTTCGCGTATGGCAGCTGCCCGCTCCTCTTGAGCGGCGTTGTATCTTTGCTTGGCTGCATCGCGACGGGCAATCCTGAACAATTATTAAAAGGCGGAAGTCATTCCACGATTAGCGGACTCACTGTGCTTTGAAGCTGTCATTCCCACCCATCAAGGTTGTCTCATCAGCCTCGAGGCCATCATCACCACGTTCTCGAAATGCTCTGTCTCCTTCCCTCTGAGCGCGCTTCTTCTCCAGCATACCTTCTCTGCCGACTTCCTTCGGGCCGACCATATCCTCAATGCGTTCCTTGTCTTCTTTGCGCTCGCGCTTCCGCTTGTGTTTCCTTTCATCGTCGCGATATTCCGCGTCCATTTCGCGTGCGAGCTGGAGATCGGCAGCACTAGGAAGCGATGGTCCTCGCACACGATTCGCGCTTCCCTGGGTAGCAGCACCAACAGACTCCCGAGCAGCCTTCAAATCGGCTTCGGATGTCTTTTCCTTGGAGGCAAATGACCATTTATAGGATGTGTTGGAGGTGGCAGGAATGGTCGAGCCATCGATACCAGCGTATAACTTCTCTAAAGCATAATTGAAGTATGAGTAAGCCATATGCACCACGACGTACTGGAAAGTTTGCCGCGGTTCCAAGCCTATAGTAATAGAATTATAAATATGCCACCCGAATTAGTACTCGGCCTCGCACCTTCACAAACTTGTGGAAATAGCTGCAAGGCGTTCAGATATCCAAGACTGAACTTAAACAAACTGCTCACCTGCGCGCCTTTTCACCCGATAACTCGTCGAAATACTACTTGTCAAAGGTCATCGCGACGAAGAGCATCAAGTGATATAACAGCGAACCTTGTGCTTTTCTTCCTTCAACCATATACGAAACTCGTCACTTTTCAGAAAGTAGTCGGCGTCGGATATTCGCTCAGCATTATGGGGTAGAGGGTCATCTTCGAAGGACGTAGAACGGTCTCTCTTTCTTTTAGAGGAGCGAACTGGTGATAGCGAACGGGAACGAGAACGAGAAGGCATAAGGTCTGAGTGGATTGCACAGCCACAAGTGCTGGCTTATCATCGGCCAGGAGTTCGGGCCGAAAATCGGGTTCTCTTTTTCTATGTAGACAATATGCGTGGAGATACCTGAGGAGCGAGAATTGCATCTTCCAGATAGAATCAAAATGGAAAGCGACAAGATAGCTCCCCTGGGCATACTCTGCACCTCGAGGTACTCGGTGTTTAGCGGGAAGAGACATGTCCTTCACGTTCGATCAGGGGATCGCGTGTTCTTCCTCCTGCCATCGCGATACCTTTTGCGTCAAACCCGCCGACTCCCTCTGCGTGGCAGCTGGCTGTATTCGTGTTCTTGTCTCAATCCAGCCGAGTGCTCGGCCATCTGGTTTCCCCTTCACGCCCTCCTGTGGCGCATATCACAGGAAACCGTTTCATCAGCTTGTACCCGGGACCTCTACACCCAGAGTGTATCATTAATACGACGCTAATGCTTCCCCGTCCTTCCATCACACGTAGTAGTCGGTGAAGACCTCGAAGCTCGCGACAATGTCAGCCGAACCGGTTCTTTTGGAGTCTACAGCCGAAGAACCCCTCACGACACTGGAAAGCGTGGTAGATCACCTCCAGTATCGTGACCGAATATCGAAATACTTCCCCTCTAGAAGCTCCTGCCAGTGGGTTCAAATTAGGATTTGTCCGGAGTGCGAACTGATAGTACCATTTCAGAGTTGTGCTTCTGAAAGCACTGGACGACGAGTTTGGTGGCTCGACGTACAAAGATAGCTATAAGAACACACTCTCGTTCTTCATTCAGACTATTTCGGAAACCCAAACACCGAGATATTGTTCTCTATGTCTGCTGGGGACCTTCGTCGCTCTATGGTTTGGGCATGTCGCACATAACTGCTACAAGAAGGAGCCACTAAAGGATGGTCTCGAACGGAATTTTACACTGTTTCGCGCCATTAATCGTTTTCTCGTCACGGACCGCACCCCTCAGCAATTCGGCGCGTTCTTGCACCATTTTGGTCAATGCGAGTGCGATACCTATAACGCGCCAGTTTCTATCAGCGTGCTTTGGACGTACCACCGCTTAGGAAAATGTTTCCTCGACGTGTATCCCTACAGCAACTCCATCACGGCGCTGGGCACACTACTTTTTGAATTGCTGGCATTCCATAGCGAGTTCGTCACCGAGAAGCAAGTCGCTAAAGGAAAGAGAACCCGATGGCCGGCCACCAGGACAGACATCATGCCCGACGGTGCCGACGCGTTCGTGCGTTCCATCTCTCATTGGACTAGACTTCTTCTCGAGCCTATCGCAATGAACTACCTGGGTCATGCAATTGGATTTTGTGGTGAATCGCTGGCGCTGGCCGTTCTCCGATGCGACACACTCGTCGATGATCTCATCGTTTCCCTTAATCGTCTCTGCCGCGATGTTCGCAGACACAAGCGCCCGAAGGATAAATGGATCATCGCCGAGCGTCCACACCCATTCTACCTGCTCGCAATGTTTTTCGCCATGATCGTCAAGTTCAACACAGGAGAGAACTTGATATCCCATTGGGTGGACAACCGCCGTCGCATCGTCCTCCTCCTCCTGTCAGAGGCTACCAACCTCTACAACGATTCCAGGATCTGCCAGAAAATCGAATACTGTGACAAGATGGGCTGCGGAGTAACAGTCAGAGCCTTTCAGAATTTCGTCCTGGAGATGAATTCCAATCTTGACATTCCTACGGAGGGAATCCATCCCGCGCTCTTACTCACTCCTCGAACACCGTCGAAATTGCTTCAAGTATGTGATTCGGTGATGAGACTTGGGAGGAAGGATTGGGTCTGCTTTGGTCCGGGATGCACCAAAGCGTACCACGAAGACGTCGCGGGATTCCAGGTCTGCAGTGCCTGTCAAGTCGTCGGATATTGTAGCAGGGATTGTCAGAGAGTGGACTGGAAGGCGGGCAAGCATCCTCACAGGAGGGTCTGCCCTGCACTACGTTATTTTTTCCGGAAAAGCAAAGTTTTCAATGGCCTTCCGATGGTTTCAACTTCGATAGATTTTCTGGCGGAGGAGTACGTTGCTAATGGTGGTGATGAAGAGACAGTGATTCTTCTTCACGAATGGCACACGGAGAGACGAGGGCGGACCCATCTTAGGCTTTTGGATTTCAATACGCAACTGGCTTTGTGTCGTGGGCCTGTACCTAACGTCGGGCTGCATTTCGCCGGCGAGGATTCGTTACTTTCGGGACTGCAGGTACTGGATACCGGGCAGTAAATGGATTTGGAGGACCTGGTTCAGTGTTGTACACATACTGAGTGGCGCAGATTGTGTGATACTTAACTATGTGTTAACACGCCTACAAGAGTGTAGAGTCTAATTCATTACGCTAGATGCGTATTATGGACATATAACGCAGGTGCGTAAGAGGTCAAGATAAGGTGTGAATATGAATGATTGGTGAAAACCAATGGCTGGACCTTCTCCGAGTCAGCGTCTCGCTGTCCGCTTATCCAGAGTACCTGTAGGATCATGTCTAAAATTGTCTACTTTAACTTGTACTTACAACAATGCAATCCGTTTTGATTCTATTTATGAAGACTTTTCGGCAGCTATCTTAGCTTGAGCCGTGTTGACTGTCGCTTTCAATTGGGCGATGACACCTTCTGGATCAGCAGCGCCAAAGATCGCGGTCCCAGCGACAATCACATTGCTCCCCGCATGAGCGCAGACGTCGATGGTTGACGGTCCGACGCCACCGTCCACCTCGATGTCCTTATCCGGGAAACGAGCACGGAGTTCAGCAACCTTGGGCACGCAGCGTTCAAGGAATTTCTGTCCACCGCGGCCTGCCTAGCTGTGAGCCACGGGAAGCGAACTGTGGATCGACTAACCTGGGTACACCGTCATTACGAGGAGCATGTCAGCCGCGTTGGCGACTTGATCAGTGATGGCGGATGATGGCGTGTCAGGTGAAATGGCGACACCAGCTTTCATACCGCGACCATGAATGGATTGAATTAGCGACAAGGGATCCGCTGTATCACTATTAACACTGCGCTTCAAGACGTCGTGTACGAAATGCTGCTTACAGGTGGCCTCGTGGTGGAAGCAGTACAGTGCACCGCCAGCATCCGCAATGTCATTAACCCACTACAGCGCGGATGAATGCGTCCGTCATCACACGAAGGGAATTGGAATTTGAGGATACCTTTTCAGGTTCGGCGACCATCATGTGGCAGTCCATGAAGATGTCCGGAATGCCTTTTTTGACGCATGAGAGTATCGGAGCACCTGGAGAGCGAGCGAGGAATGAAACAGATCGATATCGTACATAGCCAGACGAACTGCGCAGGCGTACCCATCGTTATATTTGGTACGAAATGGCTAGGCGATGCGTTGGATCAAAGAGATCGCAGCAGGCTAAGGTGAGGCGTACCCGTCCATGACATCTAGACGCATCGTAAGAGACGGGTCCTCCGCTCAAGAAAGAACGGTATACCATACCCATATGAAGCCATTCAGCGCCACCCTTGATCATGCGCTTGCATTCTGCGGTAAGGTGGCCGAAATCTGAGGCGAGGACAGACGGCGATATGATGGCGCGAGGCATTCGAGCTGTGTGGTTTACGTGGGAATCGTCACTCGTGCTGTGCGGTCGATCCGCCGAGACCGAAGTTCTGGCGAGGCCGTGACGCGCTACTGCATGGCGACGACCTATAAATTGACCGTGTGGCTCCGATGCTCCACCATAATTTTCCTACCCCACATCTTCCCCTTCATCAGTACTCATGTATAAATTCTTTGTTCTTTTGCTCGCCACCACTGCTGTATTCGCCGCTCCCGAGGCCGAGAAGCGTCAAAGTGAGCTTAACTGCAATGTTGTATACACCAACATTAAATTTTCGTTGCAGTTGACGAGGCTATTTCATCCATCGTCGATGCTGGTATATAAACATTTCGTCATTGTTCGTTTAGGATGCTCATGAAATCAATCATCAGGCAATTCCGTTTTCAGTCAAGCAACAGGTGGCGCAGCGTCTATTTTCAGCGAAGGCACTCAAGGGGCAGCATCTGTGGCCAGGTAATAGGACAACGGATCTCTGAGACAGCGGCCTGTACTGACCTCTGCCTAGTCATATAACCTCCGCCGTAGGAGAGGTCGGCACGAAAGTTACATGTATGTCTTGATGACA
This sequence comes from Hymenopellis raphanipes, assembly GCA_036872995.1. Classification (NCBI taxonomy): domain Eukaryota; kingdom Fungi; phylum Basidiomycota; class Agaricomycetes; order Agaricales; family Physalacriaceae; genus Hymenopellis; species Hymenopellis raphanipes. Next base: position 1,798,061 of record JAYMDG010000001.1, read on the forward strand.
TGATCTATCCAAAGTCAACTAAATCGTCGTCCAAACAGCCGTTGCTGGATCAGTGTACACAGTCGTCACTGACCAGGCCGGACAAGCCATCACATTGGCAACTTCAGGCGCTGGTTAGTAGTATCTTCACCGTCGCGTCGACGTACCTTGACAATCTCGTCTAGGAATTGTAACATCATGGGCCGGCTCCGAATACACTGTCGCGACCGGCGTCATTGGGGCAGCGGCTTCTAGCGCGTCGGCAGCCAACAACAATAATGGCGCGTTCGGTATAGCTGTCAACCCTACGGCAGCCTTCGCTGGCTTCGCCGCCGTTGCAGGAGGTGCACTCATCGGAGCGCTAGTGACGATCTAAGTTGACCTCTGTACCTGCTTTGATATCCTTTGGACTTCGACTTTCAATACTTCGTTCATATACCCATTCGCTACGCTACGCGTCTAATTTTATATCATGACAAGCTGTCACCCTCTTTTCTCCTGTGGAGCAGACTGGACTGCGTCGTTAGGTGAACAGCATGATAGCAAGACAAATTATCTAGAGGGTGAAGCTATATAAGTAGAGCCTTCACTTCGAAGGAACAAATAACAGCTTTTTCCATCCTTTTCGTTTTCAACTTTACATTCAATATGCTATTCGCCAAAATCCCGTTGACTATCCTTGCTGGACTTGCTTTAGTCAACGGCCACCAGATTGCCAAACGCCAGGGTCAGTCTCCTGTAGACTAACATCAAGCAGAGGACTCATGAGACGGACAGACACAGGTACCGACACTGGGGTCGACCCAGCCACCGATGTTGTGACGACAGACTCTGGCATTGCGGCTTCTGCGACAAGTGTGCTCGGTAGCCTGTCCGACGGTGCGGGCGTCGATGGTGAGCCTCAATAATCGACGCCACCAAGCAATGAATTGACATGGTCGCAGTATCATCGCTTGTGTCTGAGGCGACAGGAACCGGCCTGAGCGGTGTGACGTCGGTTGCGGCGAGCTACCTTTCCCAGGCGACAGGCATCGTTGGGTCGAACACTGGATCATTGCTTTCGCAGGCAACCTCGTTGTTGAACGGGGTGACTGGAACAAGTGTGTTGAATCGACGCCATGATGGTGGAAACTTACTCATAATTGATTTTTAGGCTCGGCGAAGAAATCGGGATCAAGTGCGACTGGGTCAAGCAGCGCATCAAGCGCGTCGAAGAGCAGCAATGCTGCCATTGGTGGAAAGGCGATGGGCGCCATGTCATCCGCACTTTTGGCAGGACTCACGACTGTCAGTGCTGGGCTTCTAGCTGGAGCATGGTTTGTCCTTTAAACCTCGTTGAAGTTTTGCGCTATGGACTGAGAAACGGACTTGCTTACTTTATACCTCGGATTGTTCTGCGTATAATATCATTCGCTCATTCCAGACTGGTTCGAGACCCGCATGTTGCTGAGTCCGCTTGGACAAAGAAGTGAACCGGACTCATTGAGGTCTTGAAGATGTGCAAAGATCTCGTGCATGTCGCGTGAAATGAAGGAAGGAGCTTGGATATTTATTGGGTAGAGATTTCTACAAACTTCTATGCATCCGACATGTCCTTCTGGACCTGTAACCTCGTGTTTAAAGCCCTGCAAGATGTAAAAGTCTAGAACACATACCGCAGGGTTGAAGAAGAGTGTGTTGGGTCCCCATGGGAAGGGCTTGACGCGGCGGTTCAAGTACTCATATGCGGGAGGTTCGGGGAGCTTGCCGTCGTTCTCCGCCCTCAGGTGGTCGAGATGCTCGTTGTGTTTCATCTCAAGGTTGTAGACGTAGGCACTGCAGACAATTACTGGGAGACTGATTAATGGACATCGATGGAGTTGCAACTGGTTACGAACTGGCTGGGACACAGACATAGTAGCTGGATGCATCATCATGAGAGAGTATGTTGGGAGTGATAAAAGTCCAATATCTTACCTGATCTTGCGCCAGAGATCGCCAGTCTCTGAAAATTAAAGTGAGAAAGTTGATAGGCAGCAAGAGCGTGAATTGCGTACCAGCACCGTGGTGGTGGACGGCTTCAAGTTCTTTGAGGTAAGCGCTGTTCGCGGCTTCAGCGTCAGTGACAACGGCCTTGATGACCTCCTGAGGAGCGTGGATGTCGGCGGCAAAGCCACGAGTAGCACGGGGGCGCAGCACCGCGCGGAATGCGTTGCGGGCGACGAAAGACATGGAAGTAATTTACAGAACGGCGGGAGCCAACGGGATAGTTATTTACCAGACCTTGGTGGCCCAGACTCTGACATCCGGAGAGTGCCGGCCGTAACGGCATCCCGAGGGAATTGCCAAACAAGGAGCACTAAAGCGGTAAGGACGCGTCACCTACAACTCTTCGTTCTCTTTGTTCTCTTCTCATGGTCGTCCGCTCCCAGTCCTCCGCCGCTGGCGTTCTTGCTTTACTTTCAGAGCCAGACGCTCTTTTCAAGCAACATGCCCTCAAGGCCCTTAATCCACTTGTTCCGCGGTTCTGGGCCGAAATTTCAGAGCACATAGCACTCATGTCCGTATCCTTGGTCGTATATCTGTCTTGCTTAAACCTGAACAATTTGACAGCGAATCTCTATATGAAAGCGATGATCTTCCAAAGGCCGCGCGCGACTCAGCTGCTCTACTTGCTAGCAAGGTTTACTATTACCTCGGAGAATATGACGAATCTTTGTCGTTCGCTCTGGGTGCCGGAAACGCGTTCGAGGCGGAAGCGCGAGCTGTTGGATCTGAGGAATACATCGAGACGGTGGTCTGTGAGTGTCTATACAATAAATTGCGAGGTTTGTGGCTCACCTACACGCATATAGCAAAGGCTATCGACCGATACATTCAGTTGCGAACGACGGAACAGACTGGGTCCAAAGTTGAACCAGTGGATCCCCGCCTCCAGAACATCATAGAGGGAATCTTTTCCCGCTGTATTGAGGACGGTGAATTCAAGCAGGTCCGCACTATTTCGTACTTGTATGTCCTCTGCCTTACCGTGTCATAGGCCATCGGTATTGCGCTTGAGTCGCGTCGTTTGGATATCATTTCTGGCATATACAACCAGACCCATGATCTCTCCCTGTTGACCTATTCAATGGAAGCCGTCTTGGACACAGGCTTTTCATTAGTGTACCGCGACCAGGTCTTGCGTTTCTTGTTTCCTCTCTTCCCCGAAGTATCCACGAAGGAGGGCGCAACCCATGTACACACCCTCACTAGACTTCTTGTCACTCTTGCGGATTCATCATTGACGGTGCCGTTGTTCTTGTCGCTGATTCCGAAAAACACGTTGCTGTCCTACCAATTGGCGTTTGACCTAGTAGAAGGTGGCGCGCGCGACTACCTCGACACTGTGCGCAGTGAGTTACCTGAAGGAGATGAGGTACGTTTGTTGTAACTTAAAGATGGACTACCGCTAATATATACCACATGCAGGCAACGAAACCTATCTTCGACAAGCTGCGAAGCATTTTCACTGGCCAGGAATCTGTCAAGATCTATCTCGAGTTTTTGAAGCGTAATAACAAGACGGATCACTTGATTTTGAAACACACAAAGGTCGATATAACTTACCAACGACACTATCAACTACTGACGCGTCTTCACAGGACGTTCTTGAATCCCGATCCTCAATATATCATACCGCGCTTACATTGCAAAATGCGTTCATGCATGCTGGAACGACGTCGGACCAGTTCTTACGCGACAATTTGGAATGGCTTGCCCTTGCCTCTAACTGGTCCAAGTTCTCTGCAACAGCCGGCCTTGGCGTCATTCACAAAGGATACTTCGAGCAAGGCATGACCATTTTGGGGCCCTACCTTCCATCAGGAGAGGGAGAAAGCACCATGCAAGGAGCGGCCTACTCTGAAGGAGGGGCTCTCTACGCGTTAGGTCTAATCAGTGCTGGTTGTGGCAGCGGGGTTACCGACTACCTGCGGGATACGCTCAAGTCGGCTCAAGGCGAGGTCGTTCAGCACGGAGCTGCGCTCGGTCTTGGTATCGCCGGAATGGGTTCAAAGAACATGGATACCTTCGAGGACTTGAAGACCACTCTCTTTACGGACTCTGCTGTCGCCGGTGAAGCGGCCGGTTACGCTATGGGCTTGATCATGTTGGGAACGGCTGCTGCAGAACCCGTACAAGAGATGTTAACCTACGCGCGCGAAACTAACCATGAAAAGATCATCCGTGGTCTGGCCATCGGTGTCGCATTCGTTTTCTACAGTCGCCAGGAAGAAGCTAATAGTACAGTCAAGCTGCTTTTAGCAGAGAAGGTCGGTGACCACTTTCACAATCAATTGGGAGACGGCTACTCACGAATGATATCAGGATCCCATTTTGCGTTACGGAGGCGTGTATACTCTGGCTTTGGCATATGCTGGTACTGCGAACAATGATGCTGTCCGCCAACTCCTTCACATTGCTGTCTCTGATGTATCGGACGACGTGCGACGGGCTGCTGTGACCTCGTTGGCCTTCCTGCTCTTTAAGAACCCCAGTCAAGTTCCCCGCATCGTGCAATTGCTGAGTGAAAGCTACAACCCTCATGTGCGTTGCGGAGCTACTCTTGCTCTTGGTATAGCGTGTGCTGGTACAGGACTTCAGGTACGCACGCTTATCTGATATGCCTGAACTTCAAGTTTGACTATTAAATCAGGATGCTGTTGAGATTCTGGAGCCTATGACGAAGGACAGTGTCGACTTCGTCCGCCAGGGTGCATTCATCGCGTTGGGCATGATCCTTGTGGAGCAGTCAGAGGCGTCTTCTCCTTCATTGGCTTCGACAAGAGCTTTATACACCAAGGTTGTTTCGGACAAGCATGAAGATCCTGTAGCCAGATTCGGCGCTGCCATCGGCCAAGGTTTGATCGATGCAGGTGGACGCAACGTTACGATTAGCCTCCTTAGTCGTGCGGGAAGCAGGAACACCAATGCCATCGTCGGCATGGTTATGTTCTGCCAGTTCTGGTATTGGTATCCTCTAGCACATTGTGCGTGCTTGGCGTTTGAGCCCACTGGTATCATTGGTCTTGACGCCGATCTTAAGGTCAACTTCATACCTAATATTGTTTATCCTCTGTTCATTCAAATCTCTAGGTGCCCAAATTCGAGTTCACGTCCAATGCCCGCCCCAGTTTGTTTGCGTATCCGGCATCCACGAAGCCGCCAAAGAAGGAAGCTGTCGCAAAGGTCGCTACCGCCGTCCTGTCTACCACAGCCAAAGTCAAGGCCCGAGAAAAGAGGAAGGCGGCTGAAGAAGGCATGGACTTGGTGAGCATTTCTCTATGCTGCGGTCTTTTAATGCTAAACGGTCTTCCTAGGACGAAGTCAAGAAGGAGGGTGATGGTGACGCGGAAATGAAGGAGGAGACGCCTGCTGTCAGCGGTGATATTTCACCGATAACAGGCTCGATATCCAACCTGGCCGAAGAAGCTAAGGTGCCGTCTGCGCCTGCGAAAGCAACACGCAAGTCGGAACCATCCTCTGAGATGCTACCAAATTTCTCGCGAGTAACACCGGCACAGCTTGCTTACATATCATTCCCCGCTGAGGGCCGGTATCAGCCTGTACGGCCCGTTTCTAATCGACCTGTTGCTAAGGCACCTAAGAGTGGTAAAGTCGCCAACCTTGCGCCACAGAGATCTGCTGGTGGTGGGGGCATTCTGATGTTGGTCGATCTCCGTCCGGATGAAGAGGGCGAATTCTTGGACTTGTCGCCGCCACCACCTGTTGCCGATGCAGCGACCAACGGTACCGCGGTGGCCGGTCCACCTGCTGCTACTCCTACTGGACCTTCAGGTCCTCATATCGCACTTGATGAGAGTGCACCAGAAGCAGACACGCCAGAACCGTTTGAGGTATATTTATGAACTTGGTGATTATCGATGGATGACTAACTGTCTTTTCTTCTAGTATCCTTTCGGTAACGATGCATGATACGGCCGAGGAAGAACTGCTGGACCTTACTTTATTTATGAGTATGATCGTCTAAAAATGATAGTATTTCTAAGCTCTGATTCCTTCGTGAGAGCGAACTTTCTGAACTTAAAGAGGTGCTTATGTCAGGTGAACAACTTGACTTTGAACGTCCACGACGATATGGCTACTCTTCAAGGACACGGCCCGCTTCGTGTAATCGTCTTGGACGACTATCAGAATGTCGCTCTCAGCAATGCGGATTGGAGTGTTCTGTATGACAAAGCATCAATCGAGGTTCTCAATGACACTATCGACCCAGAACATGTCACAAGTCGTCTGCAGAAATACGATGTTATCTGTGCTATGCGAGAACGAACGAAGTTTCCCGCTGATGTCCTGGAGAAATTGCCTAACCTGAAGTACGTATCTCAACATCTCTTCGACGCGTATTTTAATCTTCCTGATCCTCAGACTCCTCATAACCACTGGCATGAACAATCGCGGTATTGATATCGCGTTTGCAAAAGAACGCGGTATAATCGTCTCGGGAACGTCGTCGCAGGGAAATTCGACCATGGAACATATCTGGGCGATGATCCTGGCAACGGTACGGTATGTCGCGTTGGAGGACAAGAATATCAAGGAGAACAATCCCCAGTGGCAGACGGTTGTGCCGTTTGGGTTGGCCGGGAAGACGCTGGGCCTCCTTGGGGTTGGCGGTCTGGGTTCGCGTACTGCGCAGGTGGGGGTTTGCCGCTACTCAATTCTCGATTAAATGGCTCAGGCGTGAGTGCGATTGATAGATTGCAAAGGTGTTTGGTATGAGGGTTTTAGGCTGGTCGCCGCATTTGACACCTGAGAGGGCGGCGCAGGCTGGTGTTGAGTTTGCTTCCTCCAAAGAGGAGCTCATGAAGCAAAGCGATGTGCTCTCTGTGCATATGGTCTCTGCGCCTAGTACGCGTGGGATCATTGGGCGGGCGGAGCTTGCGTTGATGAAGAAGACGGCGTTTCTCATCAATACGTCGCGTGGGCCGTTGGTGGACGAAGGGGCTTTGATTGATGTGTTGCGAGAAGAGAAGATTGCCGGTGCTGGGTTGGATGTTTATGATGTTGAGCCGTTGCCGATGCAGCACCCGCTGAGGGCGCTGAAGAATGTGACGCTTAGTCCGCATAATGGGTATGCGAATGATACCAGTTATCAGGTGAGTGTTCCCCTTATCTTCAAGCAGTAATGCTAATAACTTGATGCTTAGGGATTCTTCAAGGATACCGTGGAGGACATTCTTGCTTATTTGGATGGAAGTCCAGTAAGAGTGCTAGGCTGAAAAGTGCTTGAAAAACTGTAATATAAATTTGAGGCTTGTGCAATTGCATGACACATCATACCATACGTGTGCACTTGCCGCCACTTGCCATTTGAACGAGTGACTCAGTGGCTGAATACGTATGACTCTTTCTCCGGGTATAAAGTGCTTTCGAAATTGTCAGTCCTGGGTACAAAGGGCTTTCAAATACCAAATCGAAAGAGACTCGGAGACTGTTGTTTGTTTAGTAGTAACGCGTGACCGTGACATTGCCGGTAGAAAGATCGCGGCGTCTCTTTGCCTCTTTCTTTCCCATAACAAGCTCTGTAGCCACTTGACTCTTTCATCGACGACGATGGATAACAACGAATCTCGCACCATGAAGGCTCGCCGAGAGGGTAAGTGTTCCATTTCTGCAGTCTTGTTGCTCTTTTTCGTTTTGGTGTTTGAGGTGAGGCTAACGCGACTTTAACAGCATACAAGGCAAAAGGCGCATTGAAGCAGGACGACTTGCGCCGGCGCCGAGAAGAGCAACAGGTTGAGATCCGTCGCCAAAAGCGAGAGGAAAACATCTCCAAGCGCCGTAACTTCATCCCCTCCAGTGGACCCGATTCGGATGAGGAGGTGACGATTGGGACATGGGATCCGGAGGTGCGTCTGATTCTTGTCTGTTGAGCCCCGTATTCATGGATGTGCACGATTAGAGCGCCGATGGACTAATGGAGGCCGTCTTCTCCAACGACCAAGAGCGGCAGCTCGACGCGACGACCAAGTTCCGCAAGCTGCTCAGCAAGGAGAAAAACCCGCCTATCGAACGCGTTATTGAGTGCGGCGTCGTGCCACGCTTTGTCGAGTTTTTGCGTACGGGCACTTCAATGCTCCAGGTGTGTGACTTTTTTCACTTTGCCGCGAGTTCTTCCCCCCTGATCGTTTATCTCTTCATCACCTTTCTTATCCCGCACTTAGTTCGAGGCTGCATGGGCTTTGACCAACATTGCGTCCGGGACGGCCGAGCACACCCAGGTTGTCATCGGTGCCGAAGCTGTACCAGAATTTATCAACTTGCTTTCATCGCCTGTACACGATGTGCGGGAGCAGGCCGTCTGGGCGCTTGGAAACATCGCTGGAGACAGCCCGCAATGCAGAGATTACGTCCTCAAGGCTGGTGCGCTGCGCCCCTTGCTCGGTTTGTTAAGCGAGCAGCACAAGCTGAGCATGCTCCGCAATGCGACCTGGACCCTCAGCAACTTCTGCCGTGGAAAGTCACCGCAACCGGACTGGGAGCTCGTATGTTTTCTTACTAGTCGATTGAATAATTCCTTATAATTTGATCAGATTTCCCCCGCGCTTACCATCCTGACAAAATTGATTTACTCTCTCGACGACGAGATATTGATCGACGCGTGCTGGGCCATCTCCTACCTGTCCGACGGGTCTAATGACAAGATCCAAGCCGTGATCGAGTCGGGCGTGTGCCGACGCCTCGTGGATTTGCTCATGCACAGCTCGACATCCGTGCAGACCCCCGCCCTCCGTTCAGTCGGTAACATCGTCACTGGAGACGACCTCCAAACCCAAGTGGTCATCGCTTCTGGCGCGCTCCCTGCTCTTCTCTCCCTGCTTTCCTCCCCCAAGGATGGCATCCGCAAAGAGGCTTGCTGGACTATCTCTAACATCACAGCAGGCTCGCCCCCGCAGATCCAGGCCGTGATTGACGCGAACATTATCCCGCCCCTCATCAACATCTTGCAGCACGCAGACTTCAAGACGCGAAAGGAAGCCTGTTGGGCGATCTCGAACGCGACATCTGGCGGTTTGCAGGAGCCTACGCAGATTCGTTATCTCGTCTCGCAAGGATGCATCAAGCCGTTGTGCGACCTCCTCGCGATGATGGACAACAAGATCATCCAGGTCGCGCTTGACGGTCTTGATAACATATTGAAGATCGGCGAGATGGACAAGACCAATAGTGGTCCCGGAGCGGTGAACCAGTATGCGGTGTTCGTCGAGGAAGCCGGCGGCATGATTGCCATCCACAATCTCCAGCAGCATGATAATTTGGATATCTATAAGAAGGCCTTCAATATGATGGACAAATATTTCCCGGACGAGGAAGAAGAAGGTGGTATTGCGCAGCCGAGTGTAGATCAGGCTGGAAACTTTGCGGTGAGGTTTCTTCCTTCTGTATGTTACTGTACAGTTACTCATTCGCGGTCGAACAGTTCCAAGACGTCTCTGCGCCACAAGGTGGATTCAGCTTCGGAAACTAGATCATCTCTCCCTGTCTTACATTCCTCTATCATCCAACTTTCTCTGTCTGTTATTTTGACTGGTGTTTAAGTAGCTACCCCCATATACAATGATTCCTGTCGATATAAAATACGTAAGTAAGTACTTATGATTGCAATGCCAATGTATTATGAACGGCCGTGGTCTCAACGCTGAAGTGGCGGAAGTGGCGCTGAGAAGGTGACTTTGATAGATACGGATGCGATCGGATACAGAAATTGGCAACCCATCTCTGATAGTATATCGGTTAGTACACGCGCCTGTCATAACACTTGATGAGGTGTCCGCGCGAAAGCTGGGTTCGACTCCCAGTCAGAGAGCTAACTAGCTAGTGTCCTCCACGTTTTGGAAACGCTTTTGGTACTAGCACGTTTGACCTAGGGTGGCGCAGTAAACCTCCCGGGGGTGTTAGTAACGGTATCGATACTGGCCCCCCGGGAGGCCCGGGTTTTGAAACCGTTACTAACGGTTTCGATACCGGCACGTGTTCTAGACACGTGATGTGGCGCAGGCGGCGCCCCGCCCTGGTCCCGCTGCTCACTGCATGTTCTCGGCGCCGTCGAGCTGTCACGTGAAAAATAACGTGCCGGTATCGAAACCTACCTGCCAACCCCCGGGGGGTTTCAATACCGTATCAATACCGTTAAAAACCGCAGTAAACCTGAGGTGTATCAAAACCTAGGGTTTACTGCGCCACCCTAGACCACGTGATGTGGCGCGCCGCGCAATGGCGCACCTCCATGATCCCGCCTTTGCCCCGCCACAGTGCTGGCATGCCATCACGTGAAATTTCATGTTCCAGCAAGGAAACCCACCTTCGCCAATACCGTATGAATAACTGCAGTAAATCCAAGGTGCATCTAAAGCTGGGGTTTAATCGACAAGCGTGGCGCTAAGTGCCAGCCGCGCAATAAAGTTTAAATTCGACCTTCGAACGACGAGAAGTCACTACTCAAGAACCAGGGGTTTTATAGCAGATACCGGGGTGAGCTGAAGGACGTGTCTTTCATATACCAATTTGGGATCTTGTTTGGCGCAGGCCCGGCGAGGCTCACCAGATATACTGTATACCGCCTGGTGCCCTCTACAGGGACATGGCTGAATGACTTTCGTTATGACTTATCGTCGTTTCTCGTTCAATTCCATCTGAATACATGTACAAATTTCTTTAGGTGAAGACTGATGGAAAAAGATACATTGCTGGAGGGCATCACACCGTGATGAGTTGACGGTTCCCGATTCGCTACGCGTAATAATAACTATAACACTTTGGTACACACATCTGCGACGTTTTCCGCTTCAAATCTCCTTGGCATAACTACCAGATTGTTTCCCATGCTCCCATAACTCGCGACACGACGTGGGTTTCTCGAAGCATGTTCGAGGCCGGATGAATGCAACGCGCTACTCCTCGGGACCATTGCTTCCTGGTACAAGCTAGGGGAAAGATGAGCATGTAGTCGACGGAATGGCAGGAAACACGAATGAAGTGGGATCATGAGGAAGGAACAATCCATCGTAACAAAACCATGTTCAAACACGACGAGGAATACGCACCATACATATGTTGTTACCATTGAGGAGCGTCTGTGCGAGCTTGGTCGTCTTCGTCCCTGTCGGCGTGCGCTCATATTCAGTCACGTCTTCAAGAACCATGTCTATGCGCGATTGAGATTGAGCAGAGTACATTGGAGTTCAGCAGAGAGCAGGCATTTGATAAAGGTGAGAGCAAGAGACGGGAAACATGAGAATTCAGTTGGAGATCGGAATATGCAGACGCACTAACGAAGTCATCGAACCCTAAAAGTGTGCCGGAAAACTCGCGCTCGCTTTTCATGATGACCCAGATGCGCGAGCCGATGCAGCGATCGATGAGCTCGAGCGGGAGGATTTGCGAGGCCATGATGTGATGGTGGTGGTAAGAGAGAGGGAAGTGCGTCGGTTGTTGATCAAGATCGGCGCTTGCTTTCTTTTCACCACCACGTCAAAAGAAATTCTCTCTTGTAAATTCCCGGCTCACGACCGAATACAGGAATCCTCGAATCTTTGCTTACACTAGCGAGATAAACGCTACATCTCAATTTACCATGAGCGACGCCTTCAACTCTGCTGCAGCATACCTCTCTTCTCCTGCCCCCTCCTCCCCGTCTCCATCCACCCAAACGAAACTAGAACTATACGCGCTCTACAAATACGTCACGTCCGGTCCGAAGCCTACAACAACGCGTCCGGGGCTCCTTGACTGGACGGGCCGCGCCAAGTGGGATGCCTGGGATAAGCTGGGAGGCATGGACATGGATGAGGCAGAGGCGGAGAAGAGGTATATGGGGATTGCAAAGGGAATGGGGTGGCCTGGGCCTTCTTCTGATATTCAAATTACTACGGAAAAGAAACAAAAGGCGGAGGAAGAGATAGACTGGGATAATCTGGATAGCTCTGAACCGTCAACGAGCACGTCCAAGGGAACGGGATTTGGTGTCTCTGTGAGCACTATGCGTCGGCCGGATGATGTTGATGTGCTCGATGCGGAGGACGTAGACGAGGATGGAGATGTAAACGCTATAGACGAATTTGTGTGTTTCCCCCGTCTCTCGGTCTTGTTCCTTACCTGATGGTTTCTTCTGTGAAGGGGTATACACCATTACACCGCGCCGCCGACCGGGGAGATGCCGCAGCGGTTAAGAGGCTTATGGAACGAGGGGCAAAGATTGATATTAAGGTATGGTCTCTGTCCGCGCTTTGCTGTACTTGAAGATTGAATCACTTGTAGGATCAAGATGGGATGACACCGCTTGATGTTGCAATCGAGCTGGGCCATGAAAAGGTTATACAGCTCTTGAATTCACAATGACATTGTACATTCACGGGTGCTAGGTATGAGGGCCAAACTTCAAGAAATAGTGAACGAGACGCTTCAAGAACATCTAATAAATGCGTCTAGGCTTCGTCCCCCGTATCACTTTGACGCTGTAGCAATTCACCCTCACTCGTATCACATCGGCCTTTGTCCTTGCCCAGACTATGAAGTCTGTCAGGACGAAATGAAGGTACGGGCAGCGAGAAGGCCCGGGTAACTTCTCGAATCTACAGCGCGGACCGCGGAAGAACGTGTTGACGAACACAATACTGTACAGCACGCACATCGATATTTGCATAGCTCGGCCTTTCATCATATGATTTACATCACGCACGGGCCCATCTTCTAAACCTTGCGTTGGGGAAGAACGTTCCTAGAGAGCCGAGGCTTTTTCTCTTCTGAATCCATGCCAGCATGATTTATTAATGCAGGCACAGGGGACCGTACGAGGTGTACGTCTAGCGTAACTCTCAAACAATTCGTCGGAGTCATGCGCGACAGACAGAGACTCGAGTCTTTCATTACGCCTGCCTAGGGTGTACCGACGGCGCTTTCATTCTGTTGGAAGGTGTCACTACAGTGAGAAGTCTCTATCATTTCGAAAAAAACTGTTGTAGTTCTCTGCAGGTAAGACGCCCATCGAACTGTTGGATTTATTCAAGTGCCACTATTGGGGGAGTTTTAGGCCTGATATGACAAACGTCTCTTCCTCCAGCCGCGAAGCTTTTTCTTCTTGAATTCCCTGACAGGCCAGGCCTCGCCGTATCTTACATCACAAGAGCGCGAACAGAACTGACTGACAGATCTGATGTGTCAGCCGTCCGACTTGCTCTGAGCTCTCACACTTTCAGCGCGCCTGTTCCCTCTCCGAGTCACGAACTCTAGGTTGTTCTTTCAGTGTGAAACCTAAAAAAACACTTACGCGAGGCCACGATGGTACTCTAGCACAGCGCACGTTCTAGTCGCCGACATCTTCTCTGTATACTGATTATCACTGGCGAACACCGGCGTGCTGTACATCAAGGCCAGGGCGCATATACGCAGGACCCAGACATTCACCGTGTTCAACACGTTACACTCTCATTCAGTCACTTGACAGCGCTCAATCTCCGACACAGTACCTCACTAACTTTTTCGTGATGGGCGGTGAACGCTCGCGCGTATAAAACCCTCTGCCCTGACGAGTAAGAGTTCCTCATCGTCTTGAACATACCACTTCTTGACAATCCTTCGTTCAGCTCAAAAAGCTACCTCTGAAAATGCGCTTCTTCGCGATTCTCACTGCAACCCTTGCGACTGCCAGTACCGTCTTGGCGTCCCCCGCGTCGAGCAACGCGACGCTTTCCGCAGCGCTCGGCTCGCAGCTGTCCCTCAGCAACCACTACGGCGCGCCCATCCCGCCGTGGCAGAAGGGCTGCAAGCCCGGGTGGTACTACGGCGACCACCCGGATACGCTCCAGAGTATTTGTACGTGGCTCAAGGACCTGGATAGCGTACGTAGAGTTGCCCTTCTATTCCCCTGCAAGTAACGTGACGGTCTTTTGTACTAGTTGATCTGCAAGCTCCTGGACCTCCTCCCGCTGTGCCTGCACTGCCCCAGGCCGCCGCCGCACCAGCCGTCGAACCCGTTCCAACCGGTCTTTACGAACGGGACGTGCGCTATCCAGGCGGACGACTATATGACGTACGGGCTTGTTGATACTGTTGATGGTATGTATTATGCCCATCCCCTCACTGTTGTGTCTGATGATGCGGGGTGTGCGTAGACTGCGTTACGATGTGCACGTCCGTGGATGGTTGTGTCTTTTTCAATAGTAAGTCCTCCTTGAAGTTCATAGGTACTCTTTGACTAAAAGATGTATGTTGAAAGCCTACCACGACAATAACGCCAAGGTGGGTGCTTACTTTCCACCTTGCCCATTCCCATCCAACATACATACTGAATATGCGATATAGGACGGCAGCACCCAGCTGACTTGCGCCCTGTTCAGCAAGTGCCACACCCAGAAGGATGCCGATAACTGCGGCGGGCAGACGCAGCCCGATGGGTCTATCAACTTTATCACTGAGAGTGCGGGCTATTGCAAGAAGTAGGTAGTAACGGGTCTTGAGTGCTTTCATTTTTTGCTTGTGCGTTCTTTTTTTGGGGGTTACTTGTAGTGTTTTCGAATGGGTTGTTGTTTGTTTCCGGTGCAATTGAACATTTATCTATGTGTAATTGGATTCAGGAGTCTCTAGTCATGGCTAAAGCAATGAGTTGCCAGTAGTGCTGTGAAGTAAAGCTCAGGTTTTCGGATGAACCTTGTCTCGAGCAAGCAGCGGGGGTTGGGTTACAGCGTGAGTCGGAGACGGGGTGCTTGTAATCTCAGCATTTTGTGCTCTGAATGGGGTAAACGAACCGCCATTGCACCAGCGCCACCGAGAATGAAATTGTTAAAAGAAAACACATCCCGCCAAACGGCACAAGTATGCACGACGAACGTCGAAAGTTGAGACTGGTTTGTATGACAATGTAACTACGCGTCACGACTCACGGCGCTAGTAATCGTCAGAAAAAAGCGATAAAGAGCGTAGATGAGCTGCATACTTCTCTGACTGGGAGTTGAACCCAACTTTCGCGCGCATTTGTTCTATGATAATGCAGGCCGTTGACAGGTTGATGACAGGCGCGTGTACTGACCGATGAACTATCAGAGATGTGGTTGCGTAGTCCATGCGTACTTATGATCCCCGAGCACACCACCACCAATGAGAATAAATGCATTAAACAACGCAAGTTAACTTATCAATCCTTCATGCGCTTCCCCGTGAGTACCTGCTCCAGAACAAACTCCTTTCGCCTCTCCAAATCCACATCTCCCTTCACATCTCTGAACAAGGCCTCCAAGTCCGGCGCAACCTCATCGACCGAGACGGGCTTGACCTTCAAAGCCCTGATTTTCTCCTCGAGAAACTCAGCAGCGCGTTTGTCCTTCCACTCCTGCTCCAGACGTTCGTTTTCCTTCCTGCTCAGCGTGCTGGGCACAAACTTGGACGCAGGCGTCGTGTGATCGCGTATCTTCTCGAACTCGCGCTCAATGTCCTACACACATCATCAGTTTCAAACGAAGACGAATGAATAATAAACCCCACCTTTTTCTCATACAACGCATACCTCTCGGGCCACTGTGTTTTGCTATCACTATCATCCGGCAAGATGTTGTACCCAAAGATATCCGGCTCGGGCCCCATCTCATCCCACGCTTTCTGCAGCGCCGCCCTGTGATTTTCATCCATGTTTTCCGCCTCCTCCTCAAATGCACGGCGAGCGCGGATACGGGCGAGGCGGGCGTTCTCCCACTCCTCCCAGAAGGTGAAGAGGATGGTGATCTCGTCTTCGGACATGGAGGAGAGGGAGTCGATGGTGAATCCGGCGAGGGGAGAGCGGCTGGGGGGACGATGTCAGCGAGGAGGGCATTGCGGGAGGGAGGTTTAGTGGTGAAGACGGGGACGGGGTTGGTGGGTGGGGCGGGAGAGGCGGGAGAGGCGGCGGCGAGGTCGCGGGATGATTTGATGAGGTCGGCGAATTGGCCCTGTGGGGGAGGTTTGGTGGTGGTGCGGTCTTGCAGGACGGGGACGGGGTGAGTCGGTGGGGTGGGAGAGGTGGAGGAAGCGGCGATGAATTCGCGGGATGATTTGAGGAGGCTGGCGAATTGGCCCTGTGGGGGAGTTGGTTGGTACAGGTAAATGAAAGATGGGAATACACGTACGGTGGGTTCTTTTCTCTTCTCTTGCTTTTTCTCCTCCACCACCACCTCTTCCTTCATTATCTCTGGAGGCTGGTCGGAAGCTGGTTGCTAGAGTCTAGGTTAGCACGTGTATCAAGAGAGAACGAAATATATACATTAACTTGAATCTTCTTCTCCACCTTTTCAGGCGGCTGTTCGCAGTCGCGCACGGCATGACCCTCAAGGCCACAGCGACTACACGTCGTATTAAACGCGTGTATCGAAACACCCTCAGGAATAATCCTCTTCCCTTCATGACCCAAAATACCTCCGGCCTGCAACAGACGGGCCACGCTTTTACTCGGAACGGCGCCCACAGAAAGCCAATACCTAATCCTATCTACGCTCCATCTGACTGTCCTTGCCGGGTTCTCTTTGACGTTGTATGTATTGGGAGTGCGGCGTGTGCCGTCGGGGCTTATGGTGGCGGGAAGGCGCGGGTCGTAGATGCCGAGGAGTTCGGCGGGGGCGGCATTGCGCGCGCGCCGGGAGTTGATGGCGACGAGGTGCAAGATGCGGTTATTGCGCGTCCCATGGAGGGCGAACCGCAGCCGGATGGGCATGAGGGCGTTGAGCAAAAATGTAGGCGTGACGAAGGGTAACGCGACTTTTCGGCAGTTCCCGGCATGACTTGAAGTTGCGTTGTGCGAAGGACTGGTTTCTTCATGTTGTTGCTCATTGTACACGTCGTTACAGATCATGTCTACCCAAGGAATGGCTCATCTTGAAGCCATTCAAGGCGCATTCCCTGCCGTCCTCTTCATATTTAATCCCACACCTGTCCCATGACATGTCGACTCAATTCTGTATATTGCTGAACAGTTGATGTCAAGAGTCAACTTGTGGCCTTGTCACCATTTCTCGCAACTTGATAATGTAATGTATTTGGACAAGGCACTAACTTGGTTATAGCTATTAGCTTTGCGATGGGTCGTCAGTATCCATTAGAGTGCAGCAAGCGCCATACAGCTTCGAGCATGCGAACCACCAAATGTATAGTTATATTTTTAGGCCCCAACCGGCGACGACTAGTTTCAACGACAGTAAAGTGTAGCGGAAGAACGCCTCGCTTTGTCCCGGTGGACATAGAACGTAGACTCTTGACATTCAAGAAAGGCCCGAGAGATGTGTGGCGCGTCTTGAGCGGCGATAGAGAGGTTGGAGGGTTCACAGGAAGACACGAGCGTAGCAAAATTGGTTTGGTGAGCAGCTGATGTCCTACAGCGACCGAAAAATGTGCGAAGGGTTCCCACGAGTAGGCGGTCTAGAATTCGCGCAACGGAATACAGACGGGGTACCGTACATGCATTGGTGCCCGTCAACGGCGCGCCATGCTCATTGCTGGAAAGTACAGCGGAAACGCGTGAAGACGTCACAGCCAAATAGTGACCAACACTTGAGGACTATCCCGGGTGTTGTCTTCAATCCTCCACCTCCGCCACGCCACAAATAATGTATCGTGCCGCACAGGTTCACGCTGCTAAACTCGGTGCGTATAGTTCGTGTCGCGTCTCGTGTCAACTAACGCCACAATGCCAGCCGGACGCCGGACGTTCAGCCATACCGCTGCCCGCCGAAGCTACGAAGACACCATCTCCAACCTGCTCATACATAAAGATACAAAGGTTCTCGTCCAAGGCTTTACAGGCAAAACCGTATGTATCATATCTTATCCTCCCTTATATGCTCATATGTTTTTTGTTAGGGCACATTCCACGCCTCGACCGCGCTCGCCTACGGGACCCGCCTAGTCGGAGGCGTCTCCCCCAAGAAAGCTGGCACCACCCACCTTGGTCTCCCTGTTTTTGCCTCCGTCCGGGAAGCCGTCCGGGAAGCGCAACCCGATGCCACGGTTCTTTACGTCCCGCCGCCCTCTGCTGCCGATGCTATCATAGAAGCCATTGAGAACGAGATAGGGCTCATCGTGGCTATTACGGAGGGTATCCCCCAGGCGGACGAGATCCGTGTGGTGAACGCGCTCAAGAGCCAGAGCAAGAGTCGACTTGTAGGACCGAATTGTCCGGGTGTGATTAACCCACTGGGATGTAAGATGGGTATTATGCCTGGTCATATTCATATGCCTGGTAGTATTGGTGTGTTTACCTCATACTCATTACTATGTCGCAAGCTAAGGTGCTACGTAGGAATCGTATCCCGGTCCGGAACACTCACCTACGAAGCCGTCGCACAAACTACACAAGTTGGCTTGGGCCAATCCATCTGCGTTGGAATCGGAGGAGACCCTTTCCCGGGTACACAGCACCTCGACGTCGTCAAGGTCTTCCTAAAGGACGAGAACACCAAGGGTCCGTTCCCCTCCTCTTCTCCCCTCCTCCCTTCTCACACCTCCCTAGGTATCGTACTAATCGGAGAAATCGGCGGGTCAATGGAGGAAGAAGCCGCCGAATACATTGCAGCGCACAACACGCAGAACAAGCCCATCGTCGCGTTCATTGCTGGCCGCACTGCGCCCCCGGGGCGGCGTATGGGCCATGCGGGCGCGATCATCGCTGGGGGGAAGGGCGCGGCGAAAGACAAGGTGGCCGCGCTGGAAAAGGCGGGCGCGATTGTGACGGACAGCCCGGCACAGATTGGAGAGGCCATGTTGGGCGCGATGAAGAAGGCCGGGTTGGCGTGAGTGTAGATTCGATATGTGTAGAGGCGTAATATTATTGTTGCCGTGAACTGTGGTATTAGCCGGAGCGAATAACACTCATTGAATAAACAGCCGTGGTGTCTCTGATAGTATATCGGTTAGTACACGCGCCTGTCATTGTCATAAGAGACCTTGGATCGCGCGAAAGCTGGGTTCGACTCCCAGTCAGAGAGTGCTGTTCCCAGAGTTATTAAGGACTTTTTTGCTTTTACGCCACACGCTAGGGTGGCGCAGTAAACCTCCCGGGGTGGTTAGTAACGGTATTGATACCGACCCCCCGGCAGGCTATAGTTTCGAAACCGTTAATAACGGTTTCGATACCGGCACGTGTTTTGGACACGTGCTGTGGCGCAGGCGGTGCGCCGCCCTGGTCCCGCCTCTGTCCCGCCGTGGACTGCTTGTGCTTAGCGCCGGCGCGCTGTCACGTGAAAAATCACGTGCCGGTATCAAAACCTCCCTCCCAGCCCCGGGGGGTTTCGATACCGTATCGATACTGTTACTAACTGCAGTAAACTCAAGGTGTATCAAAACCTTAGGTTTACTGCACCACCCTACCCCACGCCGCACTAGAACCATTACTTGCCCTTTACGTGACTTGGGCCCCAGCCGCACCGCACCCCATGTGCACACCCGTGTCAATCAATGTTCATAGATGGCAATGGCATATCTTGCTACCCGTTGTGGTTAATTAATAATCAGCTATAGCTTTTGTTGTTCGGTCCTCCAATGTCTGCTTCAAAACCATTGAGGTTGAAAACTTAAATGCATACTCTTGTGCTACAGTATGTGAGGGGTGAGGTAAGCCCATTATAGATTTGTACAACTTGAATATCACAGTATATACGTAGCCAGTAGATTCAGCTGATCAAAAATTCCATCAAACAAACCAAAGCTGTCCGAAGCCACACGTTTGTGCTTTCATTAATTAGCTCGCGTGGTCCTCTCCAAATATGATACTCAGTCACATCTCCGGGCTAAATAATGTAGTCAACGACATGCACTCCACCTCCGTCACCCCCGCCAAGAGCGAGCACTTACAATCGGGTTTCCCGAAGAGGTACTGAAAGGATGTGCTTTCACTGTTTACCAACAGATGGAAAAGACGAAGTGTGGTGCTCAAATTCTTGGAGAAGGCGGCAGCTGTTTGCTTCTGAGCATACAGCGTAACGAACTGCTAAATTAAAACGGTAAGACGTACAATTCAACATAGCTGAAATGAACTAGAGAATACAATGTTTGATATACAACGGAAATTAAAAGCTTGTGAACAGCAATTGATAGCAATGCGATATACTGGAATAGAGATAGACAGACTAGCCAAAAGTCAGGATGAGATAGAGTGAACCATAAAAACTACCCGCGCCTAAGATGCGGCGTAGGGAGTATACCACTTGGGCATGCCAGTGACACCCAAGATATCCTGGTATATCTTGGTCAGATCCTTCCTTCTCGCCTGGTTTCTTGCTCCTTCTGATACGTTGCTCGCGAAGAAGAAACATATACATGGCATGCCCGACTTGTCCTTCTCATAGTCCAAGACTTCCATGAACTCGAAACCAGGTTTATACTTGTATGGGAGACGCTTCAGTATTTCCTTTATGGCCGGATCTATGCGGCGGGACGCAGGTGGACCGAGATCCTCGCGGAATTTCCGCTTTATCGCCCAGGCCATGATTTCCATCATGGTCATTGCGTAGCCATAGACTTGGTATTTTGGATATCTGGACGTTAAGACGCGGATTGGCGGGCAGAGAACGTCGTAAAACGCGTCGGAAGATCTTCATGGAAGATCAGCGGTTGGGCGGAGGAAGTAACAAAGGGCGCGTACTCTGCAATTTCTGGCTTTGCCGAATTCTCCTCCTCCTTCGGTTCGGTCTCTGCAGATGGTGCAAATGAAACAGACTTGGCCATAGAAGACATGTAGCGTCGGGGGGTGATGATGGTTTATGGTCAAGTCCTTTCGGCCCTTATATACAACAATGCAGTCACATGACTCGCCAATTTGACCTTGGCAATGGACGTCAGTGGACGTCCTGCAGTCCAAGTCAGTGGTCAAAGTCCGAGTCACTCCCTCGGACTTGGACTACACTTTGACGAGCATAACAAAGGACGCACGGTACAATAACCATACCAAGAACGACGCTATGACTTTGTAGAACAATAGCACGCATCATTGGATCTCCAAAATGGCAGAAAACAAGTTTGTTAGGGCAATTCCGAAGCCACCGTGTTTGGAGAGTATAAATACCCAAGGAATTTGCTCACTACACAGTCATCATGAGCGCGCACAATCACACAGACTTTATCCTCCCGGGGGATCGCAATCCTCTTGCCCTATTCCAAGCTATTGGCGCCATTCTTCTCGCTTTGGACATGGTGTACAACAGGCGTCGCCTAGAGGCCATGATCCACGTGCTGCGTAACGCGCACCTCGTTTCCCTCGTCGCTGATCGCCACGACCTTGTCGTTGTTCCTCAAATGGTCATATATCACACCGATGACCCCCACCCAACCCTTTCCTCGTCGTTGTCTACCCAGCCGGAACAGAATGCTTACAGCGTTACACCAGACTTCTGCATCCTTCATCTCCCCTTCCGCGAGCGCTCCACCACCCCAGGTTCCTTTAACCCGACCGTACTCCCCACATCGATCCTTGATTGGCGCAAATTCCAGCTCGACAGCGCCTTCATACCCATCATCGAGGAAGACAAGCGACCTATCTCTCGTGGAGAGTTATCAATGGCGGCGATACGAGCTGCTCTGACCCAGAACCTCTTAAGTGGCTGTCGTGATGCCGAAGTAGACGCGCGCTTCTTGTGGCAAGACCCTCATCGTGTAAGGCAGAAGCGTGTCCTTCTGATTTCGTCGGTGGGCCTTTGGTGGAGGTTTAAGCTCGCACAGCGTCCTCCAGGTGAGTATCCTGGGTCAAATGCAGACGACTCGGACTCGTCCGATTCGTCCGACTCATGGGAAGAAGAGGGCGAAGAGGAACGTGTCGAGGAAACAACGGACGCCCACGGCGAACTGGACCCATTCATGCTTGAACCACAAGCGGAAGATATCTTCTCCGTGGACGAATTGAGCTGCGAAAGCAACCTGAAGCGAAAGGTTGCCGAAAACAATGAAGATGTTGACAGTCCTGATGACAGTCATGACGAAGGACTGCCTCCCCAATTCTTGACACAGGAGACGCAGAGGAAACGAAGGCCGTCCCAACATTCCGGAGTATCGACATACTGAATGTGGACCCCGCTCCCGATGCAGAGGACGACCCCGAGTTCGAGCAAATCCAAGAGGTGGCCGTCGACAATGTCCATGGCGCATGGCCGGAGAGCGAAGAGTGGTCCGGCCTTATCCACATGGGGACGCCTGCGTCGAATCAACGCTTGTGGTTGATCCATGACTGGTTGCAGAAGTTCTCCACTGATCCGGAATGCGTCGACCTGGATCTCCAAGACATCGAGTAAATGTATCGTTTGCCACTTGATATCATCATGTAGAATCTAGTCTAATTAGACTCACTTTGTTGTAACAACGAATCATTCCAAAGCTCATCAACAACAGGAAAATCTAAGCTGAGCATCAATAAGTTGTGTTAGGATACGATGGCAAAGCGCGTACTCTGATTCTTCTCGTAACGTCGGTTTCGTGCTCTCCTCAGGTTCTGGATCTAACGGCAGAGAGACATGAAACTGCCCACGGAAGACATGCAGCGGAAGACTGTTGCTAAAAAGTATTATTTGGTCCGTGATGAGGTGAGTCGCGAGCCGCATATAATGTGCGCCGAATAGGGAATCGCCATTTCACTACTCACTAACCCAAAATTGCCATTGTTTCATACACATACAATCTACAACTTGGCCTGTCGGTTCCACTACATACAAAATCAATTAACAAGCACGAAAGAAACGCTGCCAAACACATACCCAAGGATACCACTCCGCCGCTTTGCCCAACACGCCCAACCCGTCCCTCATCCTCGGTGCCCTCTTCTCCAAAAATGCCTTGCCCGCCTCCTTCGCATCGCTCTCCTTGGATAGCATATTCAACGTCCTCGACTCCCTCTCCAACACCTCCTCCAAACTTCCCGAGGCCGGGGGATGCACCAACAAGCTTTTGGTCATCGCCACCGCCGTCTGACTCGTACTCGCCGCCAGCTCCCGCGCAAACGCCAGCGCGCTGGGGAACACCTCCTCCCTCTTGGGGATTATAGCGTAGTAGAGCCCCGCGAGGAGGGGAGAGGTGGGGGAGAGGACGGTGCCGGAGAGGAAGAGTGCTTTGGCGCGGGACATGCCGAGAAGGGAGGGGAGGAAGAATGTGGATAGGGCTGTACAAGTGCGTATCAGGAGTGAAGCAGGTATAAGAAGAGGGAGGTGAATACCTTCTGGAGCGATCCCTCTTCGGACGAAGGGGTATACGAGTTTTGCGCCCTCCCAGACGAAGCGGAAGTCGTACGGGAGCTGCATACCTGTCATGCCGACTCCAGCCTTTTGTGTCCGGATTAGTGTGACAAGATCAGTCTGCTAATAAGCTACTAACCGCGTGCCCATTAACTGCAGCTATGGTGATCTTCCTACAGTTATATACCGCCAGGGACACGTTCCCGCCGGGCTCTTTGGTCTCTACCATCCTCTTTGAGCTTGATCACTTGAATGAACATATAGTGGTACAGACCATAAGGCGATCCTTTACCTCCAAGACCACTCCATCCCGCGCTCAAGTCAGCCTGCAATAGACTTATATAAGTATACGCACAAAACCAGTTGAAGCGAGAATCACGCACGCCAGAGCAATACGCAGGCGCATCAGGTGCAGCCGTAGTGATAACGACGCGTACACGGTCATCCTGGTCCGCAAGGTGAAAGACACTCTCTAGTTCATCTGCGAGCCCAGTGCTGAACGTGTTCCGCCTAAGAGAGATAGTATCAGCACTAGCACACTCGACGCTCTACGGTATACCGCGACGTACTGCTTCGACCTGTTCAAGGTCACCACGAGCACGGCCCCGTCAAGTGTAGGGATGATCTCCTTAAAGTTGAGCGTCGCGTAGTCCATCTCGTTATGAGTACCAGTATGTCAATGGATTCGAGATTTATGTATGTAGTACCGGGATGAAAGGTAGCCGGTTCGGATAGAAGACCATATCATGACAATAGCCCGAGTAGGGAGCGAGTCATGATCAGCTGCCTTTCATCATGGACGTGTCGGAGGAAGAGTAGCTTCGGACTGCCGGGCCGAACCGGCCAAACTGGTTGACTTTTGACCTCCATCTTCATTCGAATAGCGGCTCATGGAAGCGCTCCAACTTGCTGTCTAATCTCAGTACCGGAGTTTTTCTTTTTCGAGTTCGATGCTTTTATATTTGGATTCTAGTCCGTGGCCGAACGGGCCATCCGAGCATAGCGCTGCAGTGTTCACGAGCAACTGACTCTGCAAGTAAAACACGAAGCGGCGACAAACGACAAGAGTCTGAACGTTAACCAAGATATCTTGAGTGTCACCGGCAAGCCCATGCGGCATCTTAGGCAGGTGTAATTTTGACGGCTATGGTCTCACGAATTCTGACTCTTTAGTCAGGCTATCTCTTGCAATTCAATCGCTCTCCACGTTATATGCTGAACATATATCATTCCAATTTCGAGTCATTTTTTTTGGAAACCTACTGTTGGAACCCTCGACGCACACTACTAGACTCATTGCATTCGACAACAGAACATGGCGGATTGAATGCAGGTCGACCGATGCTATGACTGAGATTAAACTACTGTTCTTTCTCAGGCTGTGCGTCGTTAACATTATCTAGGATCGCTGTCGTCTGCTTTTTGGGCGGGTAACGTTTAGTGCTTCGATAATCGGGGATTATGGGACCTTCTCTTCCTCCGTGTCGCCTCTTACACGCTTAACTAAATCAGGCCTGTTTCTGTCGCGCTGCCACTACTTCAAAAGAGGACCGACGCTACGAGAAGAGTCAGATTACGTGCTCTGCCATCTCGCTTATTGATGTCCAGCTTAGGTCTTCCGGACCAACTACTCGAGCGCTTTCTCTGCTTCTGCGCTGCTTACCTGAGAACGGCTGCTCAGCATCGAGCAGAGTTACGCGTGGAGCAAGTTTTGAGCTTCAGCTTTATCTGAAGACGTTGCGCTCCGAATCCGAATGTGTCGCTTGCTTTGGTCGTCCTAGGACAAGTCTGCCAACACCGTAAGTGGCTGATGCACTAGCAAACGCCGTCTAACGTCAGCGTCAAGGTTTCCATCGCACTGGTCGTTGCCAGAGTGCTTGTACCACTATTGATCATCAATGATCTTTGGAACTTGGGAGATGCCGACTGTCGTCGGCGGAACCCTTGCTGGTACGACCTTCACGTACCTAGCCAAAAGTTGCGTGCTTCGCGATGTGGTACGCTCACGGCATTATTCGGCAATTTTCGCATTTCCTGAAATCGATTCGAGTGCTGGTGGGTATGGTGTCTTTCAACATTTCATTTTCAAGTAGCCCGTTCGTTACCCCCGGGCCCCCACCTTCCGTTTCTTCCAGCACGCAATGTCATACAGCAAAGTCGTATACATGGCAGGAATATACTATTTGAGAAGCCCCCTTCGTCACGTTCTGTGACGCGAACCCTACTTAGGAAATAGTTAATTTTTGATATCTTATGTCCTGTGGCGCTGCATTAAGTCATTCCTGGCAAGTATTGACCACGGTGAAGTTCCTGTGAGGTGGTGTGGAGTGGTAGGGCACCTGAAAGTGTCAATTTGTCATTCTCAGTGCCGGGGGTGTGGTTGGCACACAAGCTGCCGGAAACAGCGCCACACAGGACCTAGCCACAATGTTCAAGTGCGAGAGTGCACCCTCCTGCCAAGAAGAAAACACCAGGCAATCAAGAACATACCTATGGGTACCCTACCACTCCACACCACCTCACAGGAACTTCACCGTGGTCAATACTTGCCAGGAATGACTTAATGCAGTGCCACAGGACATAAGATATCAAAAATTAACTATTTCCTAAGTAGGGTTCGCGTCACAGAACATGACGAAGGGGGCTTCTCAAATAGTATCTTCCTACATGGCATCACTAATGTCCACTTATGCTCGATTTCCCCGTTCATACTCACGACTGCTCCCATCCTTGTTCATAGTGAACCTACGCACTTGCCCCTGAATCACCGTACGTTCCGGCATCTAGCGCCCATTGAAGTATATGGACATGTAATGTACCACGTCTCATAACAGGTGACGTGTCCTCAAACGTTTCGATATCCATCAAAGCAGGCATCGAATCATTGGACGCGGCATCCTATTCACGAAGGCATCAGGAAACAGGTCTTCAGCCTAGAGGATTACTGAGTGAACCATAGTGCATCTGGTTGCCTAGAGGATGTTAAGGTGCAAATTCAGTCAGGTTAACTTTGGCAAAGGTTCAACCCCAAACCTTCTTTGAAGATGCCTTGAGTCTAACTCAAGTTAGCTTGATTCCTGCTTGAAGCGCCTTGAACCCGACATAAGGCAACTCAATCTACTTTGAATAATAATATATGCAACCCTAATACAGTTTCAAGTCACCTACAGCAGCTTAATGCATGGCAATCCATAAGAAAGTCAATATAAAATGTAGTCAACATTTCTCCGAAGGCTTGACACCAGGCCAGTAAACCAGAAAGCATTTATTAAATTGAATGTGGATATATACAAACAGTAACAGAATATGACTACGCTGATGTGCAGTGTAGGAAAACACCACAGAAATACACACTACTAATCACACACACAAAACAAACACAACAAATAAACACCCGGATACTTCTGAAGTTCCCGGTGAACAAGTACAAGGTTCTGACCTTATCACTCGTAACGAATTACAACCTTAGCCTAGATCTAGTGACTCAAGGAGGTTCCAAACGGAGGGTGTGAGGATGTACTTCCTAGACTAACACAAGTGCAAGTTCGAGGGAGCTAGGGGGTTTTAACTTGTGGGATTCCGGAAGAAGTGGAATACCCGAGGTCTTAGCCGAAAGGTTGACACTCAAGTACACTGAGTCTTAGTAGACTATCTGGTTGACTGTCTCGTGCACTCAATCTTCAACTCAACAAAACGTAGGGACCAAGATCTCCTTCGGGTACGTAAAGATCCTTAGGGTTTGGATACGCTGTGCAGGTCTAAACTAACAACGGGGGCCTTGTCTTCTTATAACTGAATCCGAAGCAGTCGCAAGCACGGTGACTTCAAGGGTTCTTAAGTTACTTCGTTACGGGACTTGTTTCTATCGTTTAGACTCCGTCTAGGGACAGAGGGACTTTCACAAGTACGGATAACTAAGTTCCCGAGTACTGACTTAAAGATCACCAAGTAAAACTGTTACTGGTCTATGGAGGTTCTGAAGGTTTTCTTAACTTAAACCGGGTGGAAGCAATAGTTTCCGAGTCAACGATACACTTGTATTTCACTGATATGCGGTATACACGGGTGCAGATTAACTGCCTGACTACGATGTTGCACAATCCTTTATATACTACGCTACCAGGCCGATCCGGATACAAACTACTTACTGTCCGGCCTTACGGATGTATATTACTGAGACTCCGCACTCCCGGGTGACTCATAAGTCTGCGGATTGCGTGCTTGTTAAGATATTTGATATAACACCTTGTGCTTGTCTGACGCAACTGGTAGGATATTCCATATGGAAGTCCAGTTGTCCCGACTTGTCGCAGTGTAAGTTCTGTTCTGAGTTCTAGTTGGATTGTCTTGTACCTGGCTTCTTGTGAAAGGTCTAAGTGATAGCTTGCGAATGATACCCCACTTTATATGGGTGGCATTCGAGACTGTTCTGTTATAGTGACTTCTGTGATTCTGGTCTTGGGACAAGGGGCCATGAGGCTCACGTTCCTGATGGTTTCTGAGTCACAGGCCGGATACTGGTCATCCGGGTCCGAACCATATCCGATGTAATGATGCGAGATGACGTGCTTTCGGATATGTGTCTGACTCGTGTCACAAAGTTGCGGGTCCTTGTAGATCCGGGTATACCACATTTCGTACTGGTTCATTATACGGATTCTGAATAGACCTTGTAGTTTACAACTAATACTGAACACTGGGTGAGTACTGGTCCTTTTGGACGTTCACTTGACTGAGTTCAAGTGTCTAACGGGTACTTTTGGGTAACCCGGAACGCATTGAGTATTTGATATTCAGGTACGCTTTAAGGTTTCTGTAGAACGTTACGGGAGTTGCCGGTCCATCCGGAGTTAATCCCGTAGGCACGTATTGGCCACCTTGGAGTCTCTTCGCGTCCTAAGAGAGTCTCCTTGAAGTCTATAGCGTAGACTTCTCGTACTTAGTGTTTCGTGTACAAGTCTTTTACTGAACAAAGGTCTTATGGAATTCGCAAAATGTAGCCTTTCTGTGGCCAAATTGTACTGTGCGTATCATCTCCCTTAACTTAGATGATATCGTCCGCGATATCCGTATGGATCTTCCAGGGTCATTTCTTTGCTTTAGGACTGGGTGTGCTGTATAAAAGGGCCAGGATAATCACCCGCTTTCCTTTTATCACTTTCCTTTACTATGTCCAAGCCTCCCAAGCCTATCAACCTGCTCGCTATCTTCCCCAACGCCGCCTCACCGCCAGCCAATACTGTTACGGATGCGCTGCGCAAGCACATCATAGAGTCCGGTCAGGCTCTGGCTCGGGCTTGCAACAAGGTCGCCGATCTTCCCGACTCGGTTACCGACGAGCTTGCTGTCTTTACAAGCTCTGTTCTTCCAAGGGCCCAGGCGCTTATGGCCACTTTCGAGGACGACAATACTCCCTTGACTTCTCGCTGCCTCAAGCTTGAGGCTACTATTAACAAGATTATTGTGCGTACTCTGTTTTTCTTCGTCGGGTATTTTTCTAATTACCCGTTTGTCTTCTTTCTAGAATCGTAATCCTACCTTGAGCAACCTCAAGAAGGTCGACGTGGTTTCGGGTATGTTGGACTTCGGTTTGGCGCTGCGGAGCTTTCTAGCTTGTGCCGCCGCTACCTTGGGAATCAACCCTCAGGATAGTCGGATGCATATTGCTAATCTCTGTCAACCGTATATCAAGTCAGTCAACCGGACGCTCAACAACCATCTGCCTGGCTTCGCCACGGACCATCCTTTGTATCGAGCTCCTCCTAAGGAAAATAAGGCGAAGGTATGTCCCTAGTGCTTGCTATTTCCTTTATCTGATTACTTCTTGTGCAAGGTCGCTAAGAAGGCTCCCAAGACGCCAGAGTTCATTATTGAGACGTCGGATGACGAGAGTGAGCTCCCGGATGAGGACACCCGTAGGCTCATTGTCCCTCTTTCTTCGTTCAAGTGGGCTGACGACGTCGAAGCCATGGAAGATGGTGAGCCTGCCAAGTCTTCCGGTGCCAATGTAAGCTCACGGTTCTGTTAGCATTAGTGGCTAGGCTGATCACGGAGCTATCTCAACTACAGGTCGACGACATGGAACGCGTTATCTCGGGTGGCCGTGCTGCCAATCCGGATAAGCGTAACGACAAGGTGATGTTTTAGCTTGTCATTTTGTACTTGCGCTGATGTTTCTTGCAGAGTGTTCAAGCATCCGGTACCCGGTACCAGCCACTCGCTGAAGTCGAAGGTATGGACGTCAATTCTCGTCTATACCAGAAGGCGTTGAAAACCATTGGCATTTCTCAAGGTTCTGAGCTTCCGCCGCTCAAGCGTCGGTCCGCTCATCAGGACGAATCTAAAGGTGCCAAGGCGGCTAAACCTGACTCGATTTCTATCGATGCCACGTCGTTGGGTTACTTTACCAACGGTGAGTCTTGTTCTGTTTCCGAATGTTTTTCCGATGCTAACTTAGTCTCTAGCTGCTCCTGCCATTGAAGGATACCGTAACCAAGTTAATCGCTTGGGTCGTATTTTTGACCACTTGTCGAAGGATACTACTCAGGTATCCGACGTTTCACCCGGTACTCTTAAGGCGGAAGCTCAGTACCGTTTGGAATTGACCATCTCGTTGAACCGTATTTATGGAGAGTTGCAGGGCTTCCATCGTACTGCTTCCTTGTATGTAGCTCTTACTCAAGGCATGGGTATCGCTCTGTAGAGTCGTCGCTCGGGTGTTTACCAAGTTTCCGAAGAATTCTCCGCTTGACTTTTGTTACTTTTGTCTTCTGGTAGTCTTAGCGATGTCTTGTTTTATTTCTTATAGCTTGTAGGACCAGCACTCTTTTGATAGATCCTATACAATGCTACGTGTTTTTGTTGACTTTTCTTAACGTGTGAAGCCTAAGGATAAGTCTGTGTCAAAGCCTTCAATCCTGGGGGTATTTTCTGCGGTTTCTTATCCGTAGAATAGGGGCTTTATCGGATAACGGGTCTTTACAATTCCGCCACATTTGCTTCCGTTCAAGTATAAAAGGAGGGCTCTGCAAGTCCATATGCCCATCACAAACATGGAATCCGTTCCCGAGTTCTGTAACCTCAAGCTACCCATGCTTCCCGAGTTTGTCAATGCTGAGGTTTCTTCTCCGCGTCGTCGTGCTGCTACGATGATGCTCGACATGCAGGTTGCATTGCAACTGTACCGTGAGCTGAAAGGCTTTATGATCGTGCTTGTCGTGCCGGGTGGTTTTGGATACCAAGACTATACCCTTCAATTGCACGATGGGGATCGTATTGGCGTTGGTCATGCTCATGACTCGCCTGTCCTTCGCTTTGCGCTTCGTTCTTTGGTACGTATGTTTCTCGGATAACGCTTTTTCTACCCGATTGGCTGATAATGCCTTACAGTTGGCCGCTGTTACCATTTGGGAGGCCAACTCAGGCTTTGGCTTGACTGAGGCTGAACGCCTCTGGGCGCGCACATTCTTCGTGGCTCTTGATACGTTGGTCAAACGTTTCTTAACCAAGCATCGTATCCTGGTCAACGGCGTTCATGTTAATGACTACCTGCCGTTGCCCTACTTGGATCTTGCTCGCTCGCACCCGGATAGCTTTACTGAGGCTATGGCCAACCTGTCGGTAAGTCGGGTAATCCCTTGCTATCCGAGTCTCACCCGATCCTTAGCTTTATACGATGGGTATCACCAATTTCAGCCTTTTCTGGATGTACAGGCTCTTGGTCCCCAACTTGGCTTCTTGCGATAACCTGTTGATTGACGCTGATTCGTTGAACTTTCCAGATCGGCAGTTGGTTGAATGGTGGGAGAATTACCAGAGTCGTCGTTTTGTAGCCAACCGGTTCATCCGGCGTCACTTGGCGTTTCCCGAGGATGCTCCCGTCTCGTTGCGTTCGTTTACCTTTTCTGACGATCGTGGTCTTACTTTTTCTTAGCTCTCGCTAGCCTTCTCAGACCTTGTTAGTCTCCCCTTAACTTAGATAGTATTTCTATACTCTTCTTAGTTCTTAGTTTACAGAAATGTTATCAAAGTCTTGCGGGTTCTTCATAATACTAACAGAACGCAAGTGCCAATTCAACTGAGGATTTTGTTACACTAATATTCTGAGATTTTTATGTACATTTGACTTCGGGTAATAATACAAATCTTTCGGAGGGAATTACACGTCCTCGTACTCGATATCATCGGTCTGACTAGCTTCTTCATCTACTGTGTCTGAACTACGCGTAGAATTAGTACTAGTTTCTTTATCCGAGTCCTCGTCAGAAGGTCTTCCTCACCGGATGTCATTGGTTCTCCCGCTTCTGCTTCATCTTCGGGTACCATCCCACTACCCGATGCTTCACCCGACGGTGACATTTCTGGCCAATCTTCACGCCATTCGCTGCCATAGACTTTTCCAACCAAGTTCTCAACCGTGTCCATATGGTGATAGAATTCCCGGTTGCCCATGTCGACCATTTCTTCACCAGTGCCTTTGAACCGTTCCAGGATAGCGTGCAAGTCTATGTCTTGGACATGTCTCCATTCCTGGAACTCGTTGTCCTTTTTCCTTGACGCCATCCGGGCTTCGTACACAATATCCCGGTACTCGTTGCGAAATTTACCAAGTCCCTCCCAGTGTCTTTTTAGATGAGGGATTAGCTCGTCAATTAAAGCCATCTGCTCTCGGTGGGCGTTGTTTTCCCGGGTGAGGCGGGCGTTTTCGCTGGCGAGACGGGCATTTTCACTGGTGAGGTCTTCGTTCGCAGTGCGAAGGTCCTTGTTGATGCTAAGCAACACCTTGTTGGCCTCACGAAAGTTGTTACAATCGCGACTAGCTTGACCAAGTTCTCGTTCCAGCTCCTCCATCCTATCCTCGGGTACTTGTGAGCCTTCCGAGATGGAGACTCTGGGACTCAGGCTGATCATCTCGTTTGACTCGAAGGTCCTGAACGACGATGAAGCTCCGGGTGCACCTGCGGGTGGAATGGGATTCTGCGGGGACGGGACTTGAACAAGTGTGAACCCTGCTTGAGAGAGTTGGGGCGGTGTGGAGGGCACGGGTGTTTTCTGACTTTCCGGTTCATCCGGTGCAGCCATTTCTACGTCTTGTGCTGGTTCTTCACCCTTCACGTTTTGTTAGTCTAGGTCGGGCGCTCACAAAAGTACCCGACGTTACCTTTATTAGTTCGGGGTGGGTGATTACTATGGCTTCAGCCAAGTAATGGTCCAACCAGTGCCAAGCAGAAGGAAAATCCTCTACTGGTCTGGCTTCCTTCGCAATGGCTAAGGAGGACGCCCTTGCTAAGGTCTGGTTGCACTTGTCGGCAGCATCGTGTGTCAACAGCTTAGCTGGACTCTTGGCGATGGCGTTGGCCTCTCTAAGGGCGAAGTCAAAGGAACAGCAGGATTTCTGGAAGTCTAATTGGCCGAAATATCGATAGCCGGGTGTAACTTCTTCATCCGTTCCTAGACCCGGATCGCCTAAATTTTCTTTCCTGCAAATTACCCGATACGCCTCCGTCATAACCCAGTCTAGCCAGTGACGCGCGTCTGGAAATTGCTTCTTGTAGGGGTTGTAGTAGGCGACGGATCGACTAGCGATTTCCCGGATGAGGACGCATTGTTCTTCACTAGCAGCCCATTCCAAGATAGTGTGAGGTTTGCCATGCGCAAGTCTTGCTTGATCTAAAGTGAACTCGTAGTAATCCGCGCCACTGATGCGATCTCTGTGGCCCAAGTACGTGTAGGCCCTAGTCGTTTTATCGGGTGTAGCGGGTACTTTTGAAGTCTTCCGAGACGGCGTGGATATGTTGGACATCGTGGGGTATCTGTCTTACTGAGCCAAACTCGGTCTGGTCCTTAATGTATTCGCAGACGTCATCACGTGACCCTATTATCACATGTCGTACTAGACGTTTCTGTTCGCTGATCAGGGGGATCTGCGTTGTTTATTTTTAGCTACTGATTTGGGGTGGTCCTCAGTCGAAGTCTTTCACAGATCGGGTAATCACTGGTTACCCGATACTCATTCGGATTCGAAGTTTCGCTACTGCTTTCTTTTGACTGTAGCTTATTTTCTCAGTGCTCACTCGGGTGCACCAATTCTTACCCGGCCTACTATGGTTCAGATAGATATAATTTGTAAAGTACAAAGAGTGAACAAAAACGAGTAGATTGAGATTTGTATGCAAGTCTTCAAGTCCGTGTTTACTTCTTGTCCTTATCTTTTCCCTTTTCCTTGTCATCTTTACCGGATACATCCTCATCATCCGAATCGTCCTTTTCTATCTGCTCAACTCGCTTCTCTAGTCTCTTGACGTTCTTCTTCAACACCTTCATCTGCTTTTCCATCTCATCCACCCGTGCCTTCAATTCTGTGTTGGCTGCCTTCAACAACTCAAGCTCGGATGCGCGCCGCGGGTATCCGGGGTTTCCCGATGCTGCGCCAAGTAAAGCACGATGCTGGGCTGGGGTGGCGTTGCGAGGAACCTGTATATTACCACGACCCAAGAACTCCCAAGTTCCTTGCGTGTTCTCGGTTTGTTCAGCGGGTAAATACCCGTATTCCGTGGGACCCAAAGGCGTCTTGAGGCACTTGATCTTCGCATTGCTGCAAGCCTCGCAGGAAAAGCACCGGTTGCCTTTCTTCGTAACCGGGAAAATACAACGTCTTCCCGACTCCAGGCATGCATTACACTTGCCTTTAATCCAGCGCTGGACATCGTCACTGTTATTTCCTTGAACAAGTGGTCTGCGATTGACGGGGCGAGGGCGGGAGGGTGCTTCGGATGGTTTATTATCACCCGCGACGCGAGACTTCTTCTTTGGCGGTGCCTTCGCCTTGTTTGAAGTAGTCGAGGCGTTACCGGATACTTCATCGTCATCCGACACCCGTGGACGCTTGCTGTTTGACTTCGACGCCTTATCTTTCGACTTGGCGGAGTCCTTGGTTTTACCCTTGTCTTTGCTTGACTCGGGTGGCGGGGTAGTATCCGAGTCGGATGGAGAATCAGATCTTTCTTCCTCACCCGAAGTCTCGTCCAACTGGTCCTCTTCGTTGCTATCAGCGTCCTTGCTCTTAGGATTATATTCCTGGTGCTACCAAAATTGTTAGACTACATGTTATACTTAACAAAAAGTCTTACAGCTTTTGGCGCTTTCTTGGGATGCATAGCCATTTGCGCGATGAACAAGGCATCGTCTATCAGCTTGATTGCCGCTGGACGACTCTTCGTGTGGGCCTCAGTCATATGGTCCTTCATGTAGAGCTTGAAGCAGTCCACGAACTCCTGTACGTGCTCTACTTTGAAGTGAGGCTTTCTCGGGTGGGGAAGCTCCTCGTACAATCTCCCGGGTTTGGCAAGCAGTTTCCCGGCGTCGCTGTAGTGCAACTTGAAGCAGCAACACGTCCAGTTTTCGTCCGCATTGTTGATATATTCGTACTTTTCTTCAATCGGGCGGTCCAGATTTGGAGTCCGGATAACTGGCCGGGTGACGATGTGCACAACCGGTGTTCTAATGACAGGTGCATCCTTCTTGCGACTGTAAGTCTTGGCGGGTTTGACTCGGGTGGTCGAGTCATCCGGAGTTTCACCCGAGACGGTTTTCTGTGAAGTGGAGGGTTCTGTAGGAGGGGGAGTGGGGGATTTGGGAGGGGGATCGATGTTCATTGGGCTCGTGTCAGGTTCGGGTACCTGTACGTTTCCCGAGACTTCACCCGGCGTCTCTTCTCCAGGCGTCCAGTCTGAACACTTGGCGATCTGTTCCGTGAACACCAAGTCTATCCAGTGCAACGGGCTCGGGTATTGTTCACTGTCCTCACTGGAAGACGCGATTATATCCGCGATTTCACCCAGTGCTCGCAGTGCCCGGTCCGTGCGCGTGCTTGTAGTTCGCCAGTTTTCTACCACTGTATGCGGGTCGTCGATTAGTTGTTCTGCGAGATCATCGTTGAGTGTGAAACGTAGATCTTCGGGTACTGAGCCTTGTCCCACGAAGAGAATGGGCTGGGTTGGGTGGTTGAATCTGTCGACATGTCGGTTTTTGGCAGAGAGAAACGAGGGGGCGGGGAAGTTTTCTGTATCCGCCCCTGTCTGTCTTGACCGTTATTTTATGTGCTATCCGGCATTTTCCGGATCTGCGCTGTGTTATGCGGTTTTCGAAGCTTGCGCCACAGCAACCGATCGCTTCTTTTGCTGCGCGAATTCTTTTTAAGAATTTCACCCGGATATCGGGTATACTTGAGTCACCCGTACTTTATCCGATGTTACATATTCCCGCACACTTGATGTTGCCATTAATCTGATTTTTGAAAATTAATATTTTCTTATCTAAATTTTGAGGAATACTCATGTACCCTCTCCTTTCTTTTTCTTTACATGGCGTCCGCGCCATCTTTGGCCTACTAAAACGGGGGTACTATTTTCACCCGATTTTATTCCGTCACGACGTATTTGCTTCTTGATGAATAATATGCCTGTCTTACCCGATACTTCTCAATCGGCTAATTCAATCCTCATCCGGGCTTCTCTTTAGTCGTACATGTGACGTTAAGCTGGCGCCAGTGAAGACCCAACTCCTCCAAACAGCCCATATAGTCTACTGGTTGACGGCCTGTCTTATTTGGCGAGGCAAGTCGCAGGTTCGAATCCTGTGTTGGGCCTGCCACTAAGCTCATGTTGTGCACAGATTTTTAGAATACCCGTAGTCCAACCGCATCGTAGATTGACCTTTTTGGATCAGTCAACAGCTTATGAACATAGCCTCGGATATTCTTGGTGTATCCGGCGTTTTACTTATGTAGCAGAGCCATTGCGAAGTGTGGGTTTCTTGGTACTGTGTTGCCCCTTGTCTTTAGCAAGGCTCAAATGGTCTAGTGGTCGATCAATCCGCTTCTCAGACGGCTTAGGGTTCGAATCCCTTCTGAGCCATTTCTAAGTCGATTGTTCCTCTTTTCTTGCTGTGCTTTACCGGGTACTTTTTACCTGCGTTGTTTTTACCCGAGATCTGTTTGTGCTGCTGCCAGGGCTGAGTGCATCTGGAAAGGCCTATATGCTATAAGGCAACTTTAAGCAACTTAAAGCGTCTTAGGACATAAAAAGTTCGGAATGCTAAATAAGCTGCAAAGAGCTTAAAGCCAAGGTTCACGCTAACAGCTTCTTTAAAACATCTTTTAAGCATCTTAAGACACTTTAAGATACTGTAAAAGCTCTCTGAAGGCTCTCTAAAGCTGACTTAAAGCATACGTCATCGTGAACCTTGTTTTAAGTTGTCTTCAGACAGCCTTTCAGCATCTCAAAAAGCACATAAAAAGCTGCTAAAGCTGCCTTCTTATAGTCCGTCAAGCACCACAAAGTTGACTTAAAGCATACATCATCGTGAACCTTGTCTTAAGTTGTCTTTCATCCACCTTTCGACTGCCTTCCAACTGCCTTCTATCAGCCTTCAACAGGCTTTCCTATGGTTTCTAAACAACTTTCAACAGCCTTCCAAATGACTTTCCATAGCCTGTCAAGCTACTCAAGTCCCAAGGAAGAAACAGAACTCGAAAAAATCATAATCCAGTTAATTGTTATACTAGTACAAATATACATGCATACAGAAAGCCAAATCAATCTACCCTAATGTCCGAAATCAAGGCATCTACTACATCAAGATACAAAATAGTCTTTGGCCTCCGAGATAGTCTAATCCTCATCCATGAGGTCCGCATCCTCGCAGTCAATATCCTGACTCTGACAGTCCTCGTCCATGTCAGACATCCTCGTCCATGTCGGGTGTCCTCGTCCATGTCGGGTGTCCTCGTCCATCTCCTCGGGTGTCCTTGTCCTCGTTCACGGATGTCCTCGTGTGTCAGTGTTGATGTCCTCGTGGGCGTTAGCGTCCTCGTCCGTGTTGATGACCTCGTGTTACGGTGTTCTCGTGTTGATGTCCTCGTGTGTCGAGGTCCTGGTGTGAGGCGGTGTCCTCGTCCGTGTCGGTGTCCTCGTCCGTGTGCACGTCCTCCTCCGTGTACGTGTCCTCGCCCGTGTACGTGTACGAGGCCTCGTGCGTGTCGATGTCCTCGTGCGTGTCGATGTCCTCGTGCGTGTCGATGTCCTCGTGTGTGTCGATGTCCTCGTATCGTATCCTCGTGCGCGAGTCGATGTTCTCGTCCGTGTCGGAGTCGCCCGTATCGGTGACCTCGTCCATGTCAGTGTCTGCATCCAAGTCGTTCGTGGTCTGCGGCGGGGTAGGTCCTCGTGCTGGTCAGTTGTCGTCGTAGCTGGTCCGGGTTGTGTCCGTCAGGTCGCCATTCCCTCGTCGTCCAGTTCTCATGGTCGTCATGGGCGTCCTTGGACCCAGCGGTGGCAGTTGCGGTCGACGTGGATGGTTGAAGTGCATGGTACATAGCCTAGCAAGAGAAATCTTTCAGACAGTACCAACGAAATGAACCCAGCTACGCACCTGGCGAACGACAAAACACCCTCCCAAATCCAATATCCGTACAAGTCAACATGTCCAAAGCAGTATCGAAGAGCGAATGATGTGCGCATAGCAGCATCGAGTCGGGAACACTGTGCGCAGAGCAGCAGTGCGCGTTGTCGGAAATGGGAGTGGAGGTGGTGGTACAAGGACAAGTCGTTACCCCATGCCGATCGGAATTTAAACCAACCGGCACGTGAGGCTGACGTGGCCTCAAGTGCCGGCGGCGAATGGACTTGGGCGATTTTCTGGCGAAGGGGAATTAGCGCGGGGTATGGGAATGGGGAAGGAAAATAGAAAATGGTTCACGTCGGGCGCTATGAATAA
Source organism: Hymenopellis raphanipes (assembly GCA_036872995.1). Taxonomy (NCBI): domain Eukaryota; kingdom Fungi; phylum Basidiomycota; class Agaricomycetes; order Agaricales; family Physalacriaceae; genus Hymenopellis; species Hymenopellis raphanipes. The sequence continues at coordinate 1,836,025 of JAYMDG010000001.1, forward strand.
CCTCAATAAATAAATGGAAAAATTAAGATATAAAAAACACTCACTAACCAACGCTGCGTCGCTAGTAGATAATAGGGTGGCTACTCGACGTGTTTGAAGCCTGCGCAGGGGGTCTCTGCATTGGCCTGATCCGTCTTAACGCCACGGCGTATCTTCGTCTTAGTGCCGCGGGAATGAAAGAGAGTGTCATCCACGGCCGTTGGAAGCTGTGGAGGCATGTCCAAGGGTCCAGAGGGTAAGAGCATGAGAGGAAAGAGGAAGGAGATGCCCCAGACAAAAATCCGAGGCTGGATGCGGCGGCGGCATCGACATGACATGGTGGTAGGAGACGAGAGACGCTGAGCAAAGGGCTCCGAGCGCGATTCGGTATTTGCCGAATCGCGCTCGGAGCATCCTCAACGTTGCTCGGAACGACGACGAGGAGCCCGGAGCAGCCAAACAACCACCGGTATTTGCTGCTATATATGTCTACTGCTAATCCCGGGTACATTCAGGAGTTAGTATAGGAAGGAGCGATGGGAACTTGCTTACATGGCAAGTATCCCATCCACATCCGTATGCAACGAGCTAGAATGCTCGTTACAACACAGTAGCGGCCCAAATTCTGCTCGGAATATCTCAAACATCATTATCTCTATCTGATCCGGCAAGAATTGTTGTCGACATTGGCCAAAATAAATGGCGGCGACATGAATTGTGAATTCAAACTGTGTTTGGATTCGATCACTGTTCCTACGATCACTCTCATTCTAACCACCACCATCAACGCTGGCGACGACCACAACTCTCGACCGCAGGGATCTGCAACCGACTTTGAGTCGTTGCACAGCGTTAGCAAGACCGATTTTGCATCGTCTTGCACGGAGACCGACTCTGCGTCGTCTCCCTTCGACCCAACTCTGATAAATTGTTGCGGGCTTGAAGAGCCCCGGCGGCCCCGCTGGACGCGTAAGCCCTCCAACGAGGCCGCAGATCAACGAGGTGGTGGCGATGGCAGCGGCGAGAACGGCGACGAAATGAGCAACACTGGAGCAGCCAGGGCACTTACATCCTTGGTATGTATTTACTTTTATATATCGACTTTCACGGCCTCGACGGCGTTGAACGACGCCGCCGAGGTCTTTAACCATTCTCTTCTCGCACACGCACGCTAACGAACAATTTCTCAAAGGTTCCGTTCATGCTGGGATGTCCAATCCGAGCAATCCGAACAGGGATCGACCGGTCGTCTCTCTCCCTCTGACCACCACCACCACCATCCTCAATCGACCCGTCCACTCCTGGAAATGTCGCCGTCTTCTGGCGGCCATCCTACGACCGACTTTGAGTCGTCGTAGTCACGGAGACCGACTTTGCGTCGTCTCCATCGGACTGACTCCTACCTCGCCAAACCATTTCGCCAATATCTGGGGGCTTCAAGAGCCCCGACGGCCCCGCTGGACGCGTAGGCCCTCCAACGAGGCTGCAGATCAACGAGGGATGCCGACGGCCATGGCAGCGGCGAGAACCGCGACGAAATAAGCGGCACTGGAGCAGCAGCTGGGGTCCTTATATCCTTGGTATGTATTTACTTATATTTTTGACTTCCCCCGCCTCGACGGCGTTGAACGACGCCTCCGAGGTCTTTGACCACTCATTCTAGGATTTTATTCTTCGTGACGCGTAAGCCCCGAGTGGGCAGCTTAATTGCACGGAGGAGAGGCGCATGCAGTTGCCAGCGACGACGAGATGGAGCTAGTGGGAACGGACTCGGACTTGGACGACGACGATTTACTTGCGTCGACGAGATGGAAGCAGAGCCCTCATTCGACAGACGGCTGGCTCCTTGAGCCCAACAGCCGCGATGCCTTGTTCTTCGCAGCGCTGGCGGCAGCTGGTCTCGACAAAGCTACGACAACAGCCGCGTAAGCCCAGCATATTATTCTCTCCGTTCCGGAAACGGAGACAACGGGAGGCGCGCGCAGCTGGTTATACAGGAAAGACTGTAACGATACTGTACGTATTTTTTTTTCATTTTCTCCAACTTTATTCAAGTCCGCTAGCAGTGCCAAGGGCAACGGCGGGACAACGACAGTGATCTAGCGTTGATGACGACGCGTAAGCCCCACCAACGTGGGCGGCATGCATCACTCCCCACTCACCTCTTACCTCCCTACACTCTAAAAACAGGACACGGCTACGACACTCATTTTCTGCGCGCCACCGACTTCGAGTCGTCGTCGCGTATGTATGACACACGGCGTAAGCCCCGACGACGGGCAGCATATCATTGTAATATAGTCTGTCGACATTCCCCATCCACTCCTCTAACAACTTCTCAATTGCCGTCGGCCTCGCATCCTCCGCCTTGTGCTTTGCTACGCTCGTCTCTTCTCTCGAAAAGCTCTACGCACTACCATGCACCGGCTCCCAGCTGTCGCTGTTCGCTCGTCAGGCTCCGGGTCCGCTTGCAGGTGCCCCTTTGGCGGTTCGGATTCATATGCCGTCGAGTTCGCACCCCATTCAGGACAACTCGCTACCATGCCCACCCAACAGCCATCATACAGCGCCGTCTGCGACCCCCGCAGCCGAGTTTGAGCTGTCGTCCTATGATCACGGAGGCCGACTTTGTGTTCTCTCTCTGGTCCGACTCATGGACAGCGGGGTTCAAGACACCACCTCCCCGCTACGCAGCACAAGGAGCTCGTGCGATGGCAACGGAGGCGACAGCGGCGGATGACGCGTAAGCCTGGGTGGCATGCACCACTCTCCTCCCGACTCGCCCTGTGCTCCAAACTCGACGCACCGGACATGCGCTGTCTCACTAACCTTCCCGGACTATCTCGTCCACGGACCTCTGTCCACATTTCGTCGTCTTCGGGCATGGATGCACTTGTACGAGAAATACGGCGATGACGGCCCTTACGTCGAGCGTGCTCAAGCTCCAGCGAAGAGAATACCCAATACCGATTACAAGAGCACAAATCAGTGTTCTGAATCCGATTACATTGAAACGGTATGTATCCCTTATGACGGACATATTTGGTGACTTATTTCTTTCGCTTTGCTACAGACCAGGACATCGCCAAACGTACCGGTATCCCCGCCGACTTCTCAACACTCCTCATCGACGTCCACACCTACTTCCACATCCTCGCCGTTGTCGTCCCAGGCAGCGCCTCTGATGCCGCCGATTTCATTTTCACCACCTTATCAACTGCAGCTTTGGTCATGAAATCCAATGAGTCAGTGGCGTTTCTCAGTGCTGACGGCGTGTACCATGTAAATGCGGAAGCAGACACATATAATTTTACTTTGCATATTCGTAACTTGAGTGTGTGCTTGAATTCAGTACAGTGGGTAATAATCGTTGTATGAACCTTTTGAGTCTTAAGCTGCCTAAGGGTAGATGTTGTTATGATAGATGCTTAAGGTTGCATTAGGGCATCTTTTGATGTCTTAAGTTAAGTGTAATGATGCATCAGGTCTTAAGTTGTCTTAGGATACATGTATTCGAAGCGTGTGTCTAAAGTCATCTTTATGCGTCTTTTATCGCCTTTAGCTGTCTTAAGTTTAATGACAATGATACATCAGCTTTAAGTTGCCTTTAGAGCTTTAAGAGCTTTTCAGAGCTTAAAGTTTGATGTTCCGTTGACATGAATCTTAAGATGCCTTATAGCATATAGGCATTTCCTGATGTGGTCTATGAACCCATTCGGTGGTGGACCCAAACTTGCTTCCAACACTGCTGTGGCTTAGTGGTAAGCTTCTCAGGAGTTCGATTCTCCCACAGCACGTATTCGATGCTGAAAACCTTTTTGCGTTCGAGTCCCGCTGCACGCATTTTCTAGTTAACTGTGTCATCCGGTTCTAGCAGCACGACTGAGAATCCACAAGGCACTCTTCGCTACTTTATCATATACCTTGCTGACACTGTCTTTAATTGCGTTTAGTCTTCTGTGGAATTGTGTTCCCAAGTCAATGGGGTCCCTTCGTGAATAAAAGGGTAAAACTCGGAAACCTGCGATTTTCCCGTCTAGTAGTTCACTGTTTAGATCACACAATATGTAGTTACCAGCTGTTGTTCTTGTAACTACCGCATAAGGCCCCATGAATCTTTCTTTGAACTTTGAATTCAACTCATCTTCGATTCTGGTGTTTCTTACTAGGACTAGTTCTCCGGTCTTGAATTGCCAGTTTGGCATAGTGTTCTTGTACTGCTCCATGAAGGCTTCGGCAGCTTTTCGTTTTGCAGCAGTCACCCGTTTTCTCATGTTAGCTACATCCGAAGCGTGTTTTGCTATTACTGTACTATTACGACCGTTAGTTCACATCACACGTCACAAGGGCCTCTTATCTCTTAATCGGACACCGGAAAACGCCTCTGATCACTTATCGGGCGTGGGAAGGTCGAAAAAAATAAATATTTGTGAACTAACGGTCGTAATAGTACAGTAGCCTCGCTCGATAAGCCACAAGATCCGAGTGGGATACGATTTTATCCGGTGCGTCCACTAACCAAGTTGCCTCCATGTAATCTAACGGGAGAATGGGTTCACTTCCGGTTACCGCATAGAAGGGTGAACACCCTAAACCACGCTTTACTGTGATCCTTTCTGCCCATAAGACCTCATGTAAATATGCTGGCCAAACTGAAGGGTCTCCTTTACACACCTTGAAGAGTGACTGGCGAATATCCCAGTGTCCTCTTTCAACTTTGCCATTGGCCTGTTTGTTGTAGGGTGAAATAAGTATACCCGTTATGCCATACTTCTGTTCTACGTATCGCATTGCTTTCTTAATGGACGGCCCATTGTCAGTTACAATTTCTCGGATGCAACCCCATCTGGACAGTACGTCTTCGAATAACCAGTCTCCTAGCGTTTCTGCAGTTTCTTCTTTCAAGGCTCGGGCTTCCGGCCACCCGGATAATCCACACCTTGCAACAGTCACTGCATTATATCCAGAATACTTGGTTTCTTCAGCTTTCAAGTCTTTCTTGGAAGTTTTACCATCCTTGTTAGCCGTTCCGGTTGACTTTGGCATCCGGAAGGTATCCACATAGGCCTTCTCAAAGATTCCTGGTGTTGAAGTGATTCTAGGTTCCATGTGTATATTCTTCTTTTGTCTTTTCTGACAGAGAACACAAGTCTTCACATACCAATTCACATCGGTTTCTAGTGCTGGCCACCAGAACCTGGTGCGAATCAAGTGTTTGACTGAGAATTGTCCTTTGTGGCCATTCTTGTCGTGTATGACCTTACAGACTGCCATTCTCTCGGGTTTTTGTAACACCCGCTTGTGTTCTCCTTTATTAGATATCTTGTAGAGTCTTTCATTTCGAACAAAGAATTCCTTATCAGCCCAGTCCTGCATCTTAGTTACCATTCGTTCGGGTAAATCACCCTCTTCCGAATGTGACTTCTTTTCTAAGTACGGCTGTACATACGGTAACATAGTTTCCCATGCTTTTTCCCGTTCAGACCTGTTTTGGTCTGGGAAGTTAGGTATGTCTACCCACTTCTCAATGTCTTCAACCGCTGCAGCTGTGGCTTGTGAAACTCGCTGTTCGGGTGACCACTCGGGTGTCTCACTGTTTCCTGTGTGAAGGCTCTGCATGAAACCCGTGCGAGTATCGATATGGTCCTTAAACTCTTCAAATTCTAGAGGTTGATCCTCTTTTGCAATGTTAGGATTCTCCTCGTATTCAAGCTCCAATGTATCATCTGGTTCGTCGTATGGTACCACTGGGTCCTTGTCTGAAGGTGGTCTTCGGCTTAACCCATCGGGTCCATGTACTTTACCCGGTACGTGCACTAAGGTAAAGTGATACATCAGGATATCCTCTGCCCATCGCTGTAGATTAGCGTTGGTGAGAGAGTCTATGTTTGACAACATTCCTTTGATATACTTTGCATCCACTTCTATTCGGAGTTTCCGACATCCAAGTAAGTAGTACCTACAGTGCATAAGAGCTCTGTGTAAACCAAATAGTTCTCGTTTGGCTTGTGAATACCTTGCTTGAGTCTCGTTTAGAGTGATAGACATGAATTTAGCAAAGTAAGTCTTCTTGTCGTCTTCTGGGTCCTTCTGTGATAAGTAGAAGCCTATTACCTGGTAAGAAGTATCAACCGAAAGTGTTATCGGGGTGTCCCAATCGTAACGGAGTGGTTTTAACATAGGACAATTTGTGATAGCATCTTTAAGGGCTTGCATGGAGGCTTTCTCCTCAGGTCCCCATTGAAAAGGTACTGCACCACGATTTAACTTGTTCATGGCGTAGGCCTTGACTGAATAATCTTTAATAAATGCCCGGAAGATACCCGTGGTGCCTAGGAAAGACTTGACTTGTGTCAAGTTCTCGCAGTCAGGCCAGTCCTGTATGACCTTGACTCTTTCAGCAGCGGGTTTTCTCCCAGCATATGAACATACGTGTCCTACCACTACTATCTCATCCGCACATATGATAGCTTTATGTCCGGAAAACGTTCCACCCGCATACTTCATCCGTTGAATGATACGGTTCATATTGTTGAGATGTTCCCAAACAAATCGACGGATACCCGGATTTTCCTTAAGTACTTCCGCGTTACCGTCCTTGTCTTCGTATCTGGTTGAAGGGCCTTTGACTGGTACATCGTCTATGTAAGGCCTAGTGTATGCTGGTATTTCTTCACGTAGTATGTATGTCACGTCTTCATGGAATATTGGGACTGAATTTGTCCAACCCATGGGTAAGGTTCTTAGTCTTAGGGCTCCATAGGGTGTTGAGAAGGTAGTCATGTCTCTTGAAGCTATGGCTAGTAACCTCTCATCATATCCTACATACAAGTCTAAGGTTCCTCCACACGATAAACCTGCAAAGGCTTCCGCTAACTCTTCTGTCGCGGGTGGTAAGCCTGAATGTGCAATTGTTACCACGTTGAGGGGTTCTAAACTATGTACAAGCCTAAGTTTCTTACCATCTTTCTTGAGTACACAGAACCATCTTGATCGATATGACGAGTTCGAAGGTTCGTATACACCTGTGTCTATTTTGTTCTTAATGATCTTGCACACTTCGTCATAGATACCGGGTGGAATGGGTATATTCCGTAGTACCCATGGTGTGTGAGGAATTACTGGCATGTCTACCGGGGGAAAGAAGTCTTCCCGGAACTTGCCCTTTTCTGATTCATCCCATGCGAAGCCCTCGTTTTGTTGACACATTAGCTGATCCACTAGCTTGCGTTCTTCAGGCCATAAGAAGTCTCCTGTATGGTCCTTCTGGATCTGTTCTCTTCGCTCAGCTGTGTACCTGCCTGTGGGTACAAACTCGGGTGGGTTCGGAGACAATTTAGGCATATCAGCTAGAGGGTCGCCTTGTATATCCCTTACAATGCGAAACTCATCTGGGAGGGTACCAAGATGTGGCTTAGTCTTCAACGCCACTGGCTTATACTTCTTAGCCGCATAGACATCAAGTTTCCGCATTTCAAAGATACCCTTAGGTTTACGCATTTTCTTAACTCCTTGTAGGAACACTTCCTGCTGCCTGTGCAGATGTTCTTCTGCCATGGTGACAGAGAATTGTCCAAACACACTCTGAAGTTCTTCTGGAACTCCATAAAACATCTGCGAGGTGCTTAACACAAGTCCTGCGTCCCATTCATTCTTAGTCAACGGCTTCCGGATGTCAAATACTTTCCGAAAGCTGTTGACTGTTCTCCGTTCATGAGTTTCTATCGGGTGTTTTACGGGTACCATGAACGGGTCTTTAGGATCCCGAAATATGAATTCCCGTCTGAGTGGTTTGACTGCTCGTTGTACTCCATCATTAGACTTCTTTAAGTACAAGCTGGTCAAGTCTGCCGAACTGAAACTCGTTCTGTTATTGCCTGGTACATAGGTTTCTTGTATTTTATAGCCATTCTTGCCTCTCGTTATGTAGAGGGCAACCTCTCCTTGATCTGGGATCAATTCCTCGAGCGGCTCTGAAAACCCTCTTGTTGTACAGGCTTAAGATACCTTGGTACTTCGCCTCTCGCATAGGTGGGCATAGTCATCCGTCGACCATTCGTTGGATCGGTTATTGTTGCGGATACTTGTTCACCCGAAGTCGAAGTGACAAGGCTAGATACCCGTTCGAAGGGTCTTCCTAACAGTACTTCGTAGGCTGGTGACCTAAGGATATGTACTTGTAGATAGTAAATGACGCCTTCAAAGGTAAACGGAAGGTTACGTGCCAACCCTACTGTAGTGGTCCGGGTCTGGTCCGCACTTTCCATTGTTATCTGAACGTTAGGATCATAAGAAATGCCTAACTCAAGTGCTGCTTTTAAGGACATGGATACAATTTGTGATCCGCTGTCTAACAGACACTCTTTCCTGCCAGCTCCTCCAATAATCGGCCATACAGTTCTTAGTTCTCCGCTTTCCGGTGCTATACTTGCCGCGGGTAAGTCCACATTGAAGTAAGGACCCTTGTAGCCATTATTGAAGTGGTACAGCTGGACGACAGGGTCTTGTACAACTATTGCATCTATGGGTAAATCACTCCCTTCCATTCTGTTTAGTATGTAAACAGAGGTCGGTTCGGGTGATACAAACTCCATTTGTACATTGACCTTGACGTTTCTGCCTTTCAAGAGGTCTAACAAGTCTTTCTGCCATGCCTCATTCGTAGCTAGCATTTGAAGGGTAAGAATTGTTTCCAGAGTGAACGCCATTCCGGATTTTCGTTGAGCATAGCTCGTATTTTTGATATCCGTTGGTAAGTGCGTTGTTTCTGTTGTTCAATTATATCATCTTTAGACACTAATGGCCCTGGGGCTTGCAACGCGTCGTCAATGATTTTCTTTAGCTCCGGATCTACAAAAGTTTCCGTAGGCTTTTCCTGAACAACAGTCTCCTTGACTGATTCTACCCGATCGGGTATTTTGCTAGTTCCCGGTTCTGAGTCTGCAAAACTAACTTGCTTCTTCACAGGGATTACAACTTCAACTTGTCTTTGACTTGGTCGAATGTCGGTTTTTCCGTGAAGGTTTGGTCCTGGTTTCCGTTTCAAGATTTCAACTGGTTTTTCGATATGTTTTCCATTAGATTGTGCACGCGTATTTACAAATTGGCTCTCAAGAGACTCTGTTAGCGTGTTAACAGGCCCAGACTCCAGAGAAGAGGAAAGACTTATAGCTGAGGACGAATTGTCTTGCTTCCAAGAGTGTCGTTGTGACTCGATTAGATGCTCTAACAATTTTTCCGCAAGTGTAAGCCTTTGCTCTCCTGGTTCTTCTGGAGTCTTTTCCATCCTCGAGCCTAATCGAAATTTGACTGGGTATCTGGTACCCGTTCCGCGTCCACTACTACTTGTGGACTAAACATATCTTCTTCAGTCTCCATTATGAAGCTCTGGGACCTGAGCATGGCGGAAGCTTCGGGTGGTAATTTCCCTGTAATCTTTTCCATAAGCTTCCAGACTTGCCAAGCTGGCCAAATACCGGCCTTAGCTTTGCTTTGGAGGGATGTTCCATTTCTTAAGAAGTAGTACTTCACATTGTTGGGCTTGTAAATCCATCCTTCCGCTTCCATCTTCTTCTGGTGTACACATTCCCTAACAAAGTGTCCTTCTTCGCCACAAAAGAAGCACTGTCCTTCACCAGCTTGATGCGGTGGGTGTGGTGGATGTGGTCTACTGTTTCCGGGGTTATTCCTTACTAGCATCCCAGTTCCTTTGGACTGGATAGTAGGTGGTCCACCCGGATACGCAGGTGCTCCTTGTGCTAAGTGTTGTACTACCTCGTACGGGTAACTAAGTGGTTCACTTAGGTAGTCGTACTGTTGAACATGTTGGTTCCGGATGGTCGGATTTCCCGAATCACATCCTTAAGGGCGGCCAACAGTTGTTCATGTTGTCTGTTCTGGTTTTGTTCGGCTTCTCTGCGTTCCTTAGCATCAATGTTAATCTTGTCAAGTAGTAGAGCTAGAGATTCTGTCTATTGAGCTAACGACTCTGTCTTGACTCGACTAGTAGATATTGGAACAAGAGCTCGGTCAAACACTCTACCGGATGTTTCTGGGATATCCGATGTTTGCCCGAAAACATTCATATCCCCAAAGTGCGTGCTGATAGCTTCGGATACTTCGCTAAGTGTCCACTTGAGACCAACTGCATTAGCAGCATCCGAGGGGTCTGGGTGTACACGTTTTAGTTCAACTTGTATACTAGCCCACGAGGGACCCAAGATACAGTTCACAACATGATCTATAGCAGATTTCTCTGTGATGTCTTTGTTCTTGATTAAATATAACATAACATGCATGATTACCCGTTTGAACTCTACCCAACTTGTTTTGTTATAGATCGGATTGACTCTGTAACTGTTGAGTTTTTCTTCAAGTTCCTTAGTGGTGTGTTCTCGATCTTCAGCGCCTGCGCCGTAGCTTTCGAGTACTGCCTTCTTGAACTTCGGGTAATTGGCTGCTGCATACTCGGGCATCACAAACCACTGTTTTCTGACATCTTCATCGACGTAACTAACAGCAATTTCAATCTTGAGACCATCTTCTTTGATCTTCTTAGACGGAAATATCCAGTCTAAGGAATTGAAGTATCTTTTTACGCCAGCTGGTGTGGCTGTGAACTCGGGTGCATGTCTGGTACCCGGAATAGGTAAATTAGACCCGTCCAGTCCAACTCCAAGTGCTCTGACAGAGCCATGGACGGATACGCAGCGGGATCTAAGGTGACAGTAGTCATCTGGGATCTTAAAATTGTGAACAAAGGGTTGGGCTCTAAAGAGTGTTGGCTCAGCGGAAAGTCTTCTGACTCGTCTTCCGAAGCTACTTCTGGGTAAGGTACGAGAGAAGGTCTGAACGCTTTAGGTGCACTGGGTGCTTTTGGGTCGTTAGTCCTGTTTTGAGGAGTAACGGGTGTCGGTACGGAAGGAGTTTTCCGACGTGTAGGTTCTTTTTGGGTTTGACTAGACTGGGCAGCTTTTGTTATTGCCTTCTGTCTAGCTTCTGGTCCACCGTTTACTAAGTAACCGGGTGGATTAGAATTTGGTCTAAGGATTCTATCCGAACTAGCTGGAGCACTTGACGTACTCGCACGTTGTCTAGACGGAGGGGGTGAACGTTCAGCCTGACTTGGCGTATAACGCGAAGACTGCGAGGTCGAAGTTCTTTTGGAGGAAATTTTGTTTGTAAGGCTTTTTAACCGTTGGATTCCGAATCCTCAAGTTGAAACAAATAAGCCCCCTCGCGGTGGGCTCCAAAATATGATGTGCAGTGTAGGAAAACACCACAGAAATACACACTACTAATCACACACACAAAACAAACACAACAAATAAACACCCGGATACTTCTGAAGTTCCCGGTGAACAAGTACAAGGTTCTGACCTTATCACTCGTAACTAATTACAACCTTAGCCTAGATCTAGTGACTCAAGGAGGTTCCAAACGGAGGGTGTGAGGATGTACTTCCTAGACTAACACAAGTGCAAGTTCGAGGGAGCTAGGGGGTTTTAACTTGTGGGATTCCGGAAGAAGTGGAATACCCGAGGTCTTAGCCGAAAGGTTGACACTCAAGTACACTGAGTCTTAGTAGACTATCTGGTTGACTGTCTCGTGCACTCAATCTTCAACTCAACAAAACGTAGGGACCAAGATCTCCTTCGGGTACGTAAAGATCCTTAGGGTTTGGATACGCTGTGCAGGTCTAAACTAACAACGGGGGCCTTGTCTTCTTATAACTGAATCCGAAGCAGTCGCAAGCACGGTGACTTCAAGGGTTCTTAAGTTACTTCGTTACGGGACTTGTTTCTATCGTTTAGACTCCGTCTAGGGACAGAGGGACTTTCACAAGTACGGATAACTAAGTTCCCGAGTACTGACTTAAAGATCACCAAGTAAAACTGTTACTGGTCTATGGAGGTTCTGAAGGTTTTCTTAACTTAAACCGGGTGGAAGCAATAGTTTCCGAGTCAACGATACACTTGTATTTCACTGATATGCGGTATACACGGGTGCAGATTAACTGCCTGACTACGATGTTGCACAATCCTTTATATACTACGCTACCAGGCCGATCCGGATACAAACTACTTACTGTCCGGCCTTACGGATGTATATTACTGAGACTCCGCACTCCCGGGTGACTCATAAGTCTGCGGATTGCGTGCTTGTTAAGATATTTGATATAACACCTTGTGCTTGTCTGACGCAACTGGTAGGATATTCCATATGGAAGTCCAGTTGTCCCGACTTGTCGCAGTGTAAGTTCTGTTCTGAGTTCTAGTTGGATTGTCTTGTACCTGGCTTCTTGTGAAAGGTCTAAGTGATAGCTTGCGAATGATACCCCACTTTATATGGGTGGCATTCGAGACTGTTCTGTTATAGTGACTTCTGTGATTCTGGTCTTGGGACAAGGGGCCATGAGGCTCACGTTCCTGATGGTTTCTGAGTCACAGGCCGGATACTGGTCATCCGGGTCCGAACCATATCCGATGTAATGATGCGAGATGACGTGCTTTCGGATATGTGTCTGACTCGTGTCACAAAGTTGCGGGTCCTTGTAGATCCGGGTATACCACATTTCGTACTGGTTCATTATACGGATTCTGAATAGACCTTGTAGTTTACAACTAATACTGAACACTGGGTGAGTACTGGTCCTTTTGGACGTTCACTTGACTGAGTTCAAGTGTCTAACGGGTACTTTTGGGTAACCCGGAACGCATTGAGTATTTGATATTCAGGTACGCTTTAAGGTTTCTGTAGAACGTTACGGGAGTTGCCGGTCCATCCGGAGTTAATCCCGTAGGCACGTATTGGCCACCTTGGAGTCTCTTCGCGTCCTAAGAGAGTCTCCTTGAAGTCTATAGCGTAGACTTCTCGTACTTAGTGTTTCGTGTACAAGTCTTTTACTGAACAAAGGTCTTATGGAATTCGCAAAATGTAGCCTTTCTGTGGCCAAATTGTACTGTGCGTATCAACGCGACAGGTATACTTCTATCAAAGAATGAAAGCACCTATAGAAATTCTACCCTTACATGCATTTGTTGTGGGTCACTCACAGTATAGTGGTTGCTGCAGCGGAACCTCAGTGGGGACAGACATCCGTCGACGTAATCGTAGTGTAGGAAGTCATGATTGTCGTCCTCGTGGTGCAGGATGGCTGTCGCCGTTATGCAGTAAGTCTTGGTCGAGGCGATGATGGCAGGGGGTTATCGATCATCGTTATCACAGGTGTTATAATATTAGCATTGGCATTCATAAGGGTAGACGAGGAAAGCTTACCGGGTGGAGGCGATGATGACGGGGGTTATCGGTCGACGTCGCAGGTGCCTAGTTACAATATATTAGCACTGGGCATTCATAAGGGTAGACGAGGAAAGCTTAGGGCCTGTCCGGTGTCACTCGCTGCGGGCGTGACTGGTCGCGAGCTCTGCCAAAAAACCAGTCACGCGTTCTCTGGGTAGGACTAGGCATCGGATGAAAATTTTGGGACTGTCACGCAGGTCGGCCACCGATAGACCGCATGCTCCATCACCATCACTTCTGTAATTTGATCCCTGTTTCCGCCTTCCTTCGGGACACCCCGAACTCCCGCTCATTGTCTGATTTATTTTACAAGAATTTTTTTCTGACTAGATTTCATATGTATCCTATTTATGCTAATCTGAGTCTGCAATAACATGCCTTTTCAATCAATTTTAGCTTTTTTTAGGTGGAGAAAACCACCCGAACTGACTAAAGTACGGGCAGAGGGCGGGAGGACGGGGATGGCAACAAAATTGGGACGTGTTACATGATGTGACCCATCCGTTCCGAGTTGCCGGTGGTCGCACTCGCGACTAGTCGAGCCCCGGAGCGAGTGACACCGGACAGGCCCTTACCCGGTGATGCTGGGAGTCGACGTTACTGTTTTCCAGCAAGTCGTCGTAGAGATCGTCGTTGCGGTCGTCCTCGAGAGAATAGTCGTTGCCGTTGTTTAGGAAGTTGTCTCATTGCGAGGTCAGTGGCCAGTTAATGATCATAAAGATACAGGACGACGCACTCGTGTTAGTCAAGTGAGACTGGCTGCCTGCACCTGGTGGTGGATGGAGAACGAGAACGAGTCAACTTGGCACTGCGATCGAAACAAACCAAAGACTCACGTGACGTTGACGTGGCAGGTACAGCAAGGCGGACTTCTGTGAGCAAATGTATGGCGTGTATGGCGTTGTAGATTGGTAGCAGGCACTGGGATTGGCGCTGGCGATAACAGAAACCGCGGCGTCGAACGAGTGGTCCTCCATTTCGCTTGGACAAACAGATAGACGAGGTCGAAAAAATGAATTGCATGAAGGCATCAGCTGAGGGGGACCCTGCTAAGGATTTGAGTGGTGAAGACGGCAGAGGGACAAAGTGAAAAACATACCTTTGCAGGCTTGACGCATCCGTGCCATCAAACCTGAATGTCCGCCAACCTCAAATCCTGGTAGCCCGCACGTTCACGCCGGAGTGCGCCTAACCATGGGCGCACAAAGCCCTGCTCAAGGTCGGCCTGGCTTTAAGTAGGCCCATGGTTAGACGGTGTGTCGGGCAAGTACGACACACTAATCGAGAAAATGCTGCCTTTTGGGAGGGCTTATGCGGCACGATGCGCAGTCCTAGCGGAAAGTCAGAATAGCGCGAGCGGGAGTAGCCATGTAGGGCGAGTGGTGTGGTTGATGATGGTGGTAAGAAGAAGGAAGCAACGACTCCGAACAGTGCGTGATCACTATTCGGATTCTCGGTCCGCTTCGCCGCCGCCAAATCTGGGCAGCGACGACGACGGTGGCTGGAGTATGGTGGCTGGAGTATGGCGGCTTTGGAAAGCCTGTGATTTTGCGAGATCAATTACCGACATTTGATTGACGAATCTACGATGTTACAGAGAAATGAAGACAAACGAACATACAACTTACCAGTACCCATGAAAGGTCTTGTGAGAGATACTTGTCCGAGCAACTACAATATGTTGCTGGGGTTCAGGACCCGGAATTTAGCTATTATGAGTACATAACATTGTGGACTATATATCAAGTCAGAAATCTGAACCTCCGAAGTGGTGTAGCGCGCTAGAGCTCGCGATTTCAGGTCAAGTCCATCGTATACTATCTACGTAAGCTCGATTCTACATTTGCCTGCAATAGAACTATAAAAAATTTAATTGCTCCATCTAATATACATGTCCTGTATTGAATTCCGATATTTATGATGGTACTCCGAACCCGTTGTCGCTGGCCCGAACGTCGACGAGCTCGTTCCGTTGACGATCGGAGCCATCGGTCCGGACGATCCGAACAGCGATCTAAGTCGTTCTCTCGCCTTGTCACCACCACCACCACCATCCTTCACTGCCACTCGGCTCCCCAGCCCCCTACCGCCATTTTCTGCACCATCTGTGCGCTTTTCTCTTATTACTGGACCCTCAAAACGTCAACTTGGATCGAAGGATAAATTTCCGCGTAAGCCCCAGATACGGGCAGCAGCTCACTCAGAGATACGGTGCCGTCAGCGCCCAGGAAGAGTTACGACCACGGTGTTGAACGGCCTTGATACAGTGGCCGGCGCCCGACTTTTAAGTCGTCACCCGTGGTTAGATGACTCCACGGTGATAATGGCCACCATGCCACAGCGACGAGGGTTCAACGGCGCGCGAGCCAAGACAGAAGTAGAGGGAACTGCGCAGAACGAGTTGCTACTCGTTCTGCACACAAGGTTCGTCTTATCCAATCTGTTTCCTCAACTTACTTGACGATTACTTTTTAGAGGTGTTCTCTCTCTTACCACCACAACGCGTGCGTAAGCCCTCCTATTGAGGCCGCTCTGTCCAAGATGCGGGTCTGCAGCGACGATAACAACATCGTACCCGCCGCCAAGAACCAATAACTGGAAGGATAGCCCTCCGCGTAAGCCCCCAGATAACGGGCAGCAGATCACGGTGCCGTCGACTAAAAGACGGCGCACAAGACGAATTAACAGCCTTGATACGATGGCCGGCATCCGACTTTTAAGTCGTCGCCCGTGGTTAAGGACCAACTTTCCGTCGTCTTCCTTTGACCGGTCTCGATCGCATATGGCCCCGCTGGACGCGTAAGCCCTCCAACGAGGCCGCAGACGGATGACAGATTGGCGAGACGATGGAACTGACGGCCTGCGTGAGCGCCATAAGCCGTCCAACGACGCAAGCAAACGCCTGACCTTAGATTGCGGGTTTTGCAGGCATAGTTCTACTCACCAAGCCCTACTGCATCACCACGCACGACGTCCATTCCCCAACAACCCCGCTTTCTTTCTCCCATCTTTCTGCGGAATATGGAGGCCGCTGGATGCTATACCATCGAACAAGCGGCAGGGATGAAGACTCGCGCCCTCTAACGCCTGACAACATATGACGCCGCACGCGCTTGCGCAGACAGGAGGAGAGCTTGTGCTGAACATGTTGCTACTTGTTCTGTACCGCAGGTGCGCTTTAATCCAATTTGATTTTATTCTGTTGACTAACGAAACGTTTCCAGCCCCTAGAACAACGACTACCTTCACGTCCAAGGGACGACAGCGATAGTACGGAGCAGCGTAAGGCCTCCAACCGTCCAACGAGGCTGCTCATCGATGATACTCCTTTTCCTCCTCCCAGACCGTTCCTCGCTGCTCGCTTGCCACGATCGTCGATCTGAAACCACTCGTCCTGAGGCCGTTCTGTCAAATTATCCGCGCTTGCAGCCATTGAGGTATTTGTTGCTCCCCCGACGATGGCCGGTTCCGTGTAAGCCTTTGACTACGCCAAAGAACAATACCAGTGATCCAACTTCGGGACATGCTTTGGAGTGGGGTATGACCGGCAAACTATTGTATGCCGTGTCGCCCCAGCGAAACTCTCAAGTTATCATTCTAGTTGTCTTCTGTTCCCTTGTTGAGTTGTGCATGGCTGTCCTGAGAGACACTAGAGTTGTCTCAAGGCAATGACTAGAATGCCATTGTCTTTGAGTATGTCAAGGTGATCTTGAGTTATGGGTTGCAGATGTGGATGCTTTGAGTAGACTCAAAGTAAACTCAATGGCACGGAGGTAACTCAATCTTTCAACTGCTGTAGCCTGAGCCTTGAGGCAGCTCAAGATGCCACAGGACACCTCAATGCCCTCTGGTTTATCACTGTGGCAGTGACTACCTCAGGTTGCCTCTGGCCCAAAGGCCATTTCCTGATGTTGGGATATGAACACGGCATGCCGACGCGATGCCGCCTCCCTTCTGTTGAATCCGGATGTGAAAACTATCATTTTGTTACATCTGAGTCTGGAGGGAGGGTCTGCACCCCTCCTTCAGACTCAAAATCTGAAGATGCTGTTTTGCCATCAAAAGAGGAGCGAGAAGCACCGAAGACCCTTTGGGACGGTCGGCGGGCTCGGCAAGACAGCTTTTATTCAACTTATGATTGAATTCAATCTATACAACGTTATGGAAAGTCACCCAGTATTAGACTAGATTCTACATTATGTTATCAAGTGACAAATGATACGTTTATTCGATGTCTTGGAGATCCAGTTCGACGCATTCCGGATTGGTGGAGAACTTTTGCAACCAGTCATGGATCAACCACAGGCGTTGATTCGACGTAGGCGTTCTCATGTGGATGAGGCCGGACCACTCCCCAGTCGGAGGCCACGCATCCTGAACAGTCTCGACGGCCACCTCTTGGATTTTCTCCAACTCGGGGTCATCCTCTGCATCTGGAGCGGGGTCAACGTTCACTATGTCGATGCTGCGAAATTTGGGGATCTTTTCTTCCTTCGCTTCCTTTGAATCATGAGTTGAAGATTCAGTTCTTCGACGTTTGGCGGTATGATCATCATTGGAAGAGTCGATGGCGTCGTCTTCTTCATCCTCGTCATTATCCTCGTCGTTATCCCAAGCCTTCCGTTTGCTACCGCGGCTCAGTTCCTCCAAGGTGAAGACATCCTCGTCCAAGTCCGCGACCTCGAGACTTTTCAGTCCCTGGGCCTCTTCATCATCATCATCCATTTCCGCCAGGTCTCGAGCTTCCATTCTCTCCTCGGAACGTTGTTCGTCGGCGTCTTCTTCCCATGTCGGCACGTGATCATGTCATTGTGTATATTAGGGTCGAGAGGCGCATGCACGAACCATCATCATCCGCCGACCGTAGATGTTCAGAACACTTTTCCACTACATGTCTTCTATGGTCAAGTCCGTTTCATTCGTGGTACCACCAGACACAGCTTCTGAACAGAACACCGAGCGGACGCCGCAAGAAGAGCCAGAGTACGCACTCGTTTATCACTTCCCAAACCCAGTTATTAATGTTCGGAAAAGATCTCCCGACTTGTTCTACAACATAATCTGCCCGCTGCTTCGCGACAAACACGCCAAACCCCCTGTTCGATACCAAGTCTATGGTTATGCGATGACCATGTTTGAAATCAGGGACTGGGCTATAGAACGAAAGTTTCGCGAGGATATGCGCCCGCCTACATCCCGCCGCATAAATCCTGCCATCAAGGAGATACGGAGGCGTCTTCCCTACAAGTACAAGCCTGGTTTTGATTTCGTCCAAGTCATGGACTATGACAAGGACGAGGTCGGCCTGCCGTGCCTATGCTTCTACTTTGGAAGCAACGCCTCGGAAGATGCGATACAACAAGCGAAAAGGAAAGATCTCACAAAGAAATTTCAGGATGTTCTGGGTGTCACCGGCATGCCAAAGTGGTATACCCCGTTTTCATTGTCCTAAGTGAGTCCAATTCCTAGCGCCTTCGATATATGATATATCATGTAGTCAGGCTATTTTTTCCTACCCTAGTCATGCATCGCTATCGACTGCTCTCCACAAGCTCTCCAAATTCACGTTGTACACTACACATTGTATTATATCAATCAATTCACCGCTGTGAACTACTCTTATATCAATCTCTTCGACTTCAAGTCACTCCTAATGTTTTCAATCTTCAGTACTTGGCTCTACGCCATGCTACTTACCGTCTAGCAGTTCGGTGCGCTATTTCAATTGGTTTCTCCTCCATCCGATTATAGGTCGTCCTTTGTAGGCTCAAGAGCACACAACTAGCACTCGTTCTGGGAGGTGGCGCTGTGCTGCGGGTGTATTCCTTTGATGATGAAATCTGGTCACCCAATTTCATTCATGTATTCAATATGATGGATGCGCCTTACAGAATTCCCCGATTTATCGAGACGTCGGCTCGAGTCCTCAATCGAATCAGGCGAGGAAGGAGGACTGGCATGCCCAAGGCGCGCGTAGTTTTTACGGTGATGATTTCGCGACTG
Organism: Hymenopellis raphanipes; assembly: GCA_036872995.1. Taxonomy (NCBI): domain Eukaryota; kingdom Fungi; phylum Basidiomycota; class Agaricomycetes; order Agaricales; family Physalacriaceae; genus Hymenopellis; species Hymenopellis raphanipes. Next base: position 1,855,309 of record JAYMDG010000001.1, read on the forward strand.
CTAGTTTGGTCAGGCTGTCTCTATTCTAGTATCTAGGATATATCTCATCCCAATTCATTCCTGAGTCCCTCGCCGTACATCACTATTCATTCGTAATACTTATTTTCCTTGTTCAGTGGTTTAGAGTCAGGCGATGAGTTCGTCCTTGATGATCGACTGAGTGAAACCCCTAACTAAACTTTCTCCGCACCAGGTAGGCTGTCTTACGGTTGTACTTATTCTACATACTCTAACGAGTCTCTCGTTATACGAGACCCGAGAATATAATCTCAACAGGTTATGTTCCCCGGATTGCTATAGGTCACACCGATTCTCCCCCCACTGCGCACCAGAGACCAAAGCTATATTCTCAATACCGACGATACTATTTTTCTCTGCACATTCATCCATCACTCTCATCCTCGTCTCTACACACAAAAATGTCCGATACCTGCAGCACCGCTGACAGCGAGTCGGAGTGGACAAGTATCAGGCTTACTCCTATTAAGGAGAATGAGGATGGGACGAATAACTACGACGAATTCAAGGTGAGGTCGGTCCTCGACTTGAACGCCGCTGGCTATTGGAAGTACGTCGACGGTCCGGACTATAACCCACCAGACATTCCCGAACTCGTCCCGAGCTACCAGGTCGAAGGTCTCAACAGCAGCCAGCAGAAGACCACCCTCACAGTCCCAGGAAACGAAGCAGCCGTAGCCGCTGCGAAAAAGAAGGCAGCGGCCTGGCTGGCTGGGGACAAGAAGGCCCACGCCCTCATCGTGCAGGCCGTCCCTGCCGCCAAACTCTTCGTCGTCGCCAACTGCAAGTCAGCGCACGACGCTTGGGTCGCACTCAAGCATGAGTACGAGCCCTCTAGTCCGCTCATGGGCCTCTTCATCGCACAAAAGCTCATGGGCTTCAAGTGCGACGCATTGGACGATCCAGTGCATTGGCGACATGTTATGGTCCAGTTGTACCAAAAGCTGCGCGAAGCCGAGCCAGGTAGAATGCCTGACACGGAGTTCGCCATGCATCTCGTCACGCTCATGAGTGAGAGTCCATCCTGGCGATACTGCCGCGACTCTCTTCGTGACAAGATTTACAACGGCTATCTGACGGGACAACCCGTCTCGTCGTCCACAGTCCTTGAGCGTTTGAGGGAGGAAGAGGTAGAGTTGAGGATTGCGCCATGCGTCTTGGAGATTGACGCGCTAGTTCATGGATGCAGAAGTCGGGATGGACATGCTGAGGCTGGTCCATCCAACCAAGATCAGCGGAGGAATACAAAAGCCCAACAACGCCAGGGTAGACGTCTCGCTCCCTACAACTCCCAACAAGGTTCTGCTTCCACCTCCGGTCGACGTCGTTCGCCGTGAGGTCCAAGGATCTCGGTTTGCGTATGAATACAACCATCAACGAAATTCGGATTGATATGTTTTCTTGACAATATGTATGTACAATAAACGAGGTTTTCGGTTTGCTAAAGTCGTGGAAGATGACAAGAACGAATCGCGTAAGTATGTTCTTTCGTATTGAAGTCAAAGGCGATAAGGCAAGCGAAGAGAAAGGAATATCAACACGGGTCAGCGGTACCATATACTCCGTAAGTATGGTATTCATAGATGGATATAATTTGTCCTGTCGTGCTAATCCTGGCTCTGGGATGGCTATCTTGTGGAGGGTTGTTCTATTCCAGTACGTCGCATTACACCCCAATTTTAAGCCGTACGCCACTTACACAACATGTCGTTACTCTGTACCTTCAATTCATTATGATTAATGCCGTAGCTCTATACGATGGAGCCTCTATTATAAGTCCTTAGCTCTTAATTCGTATGTAAAGCAGTGTGTACGACGAAGTCAAATATACATTTTCAGTAGTTCTATTCTAACGTCTAACAGTTACCTTGTTATCATCTAAACACTGCTTGACCTCATCGATACCAACCTCTTTACGGTGAAAGATACCCGCAGCCAACGCCGACTCGACATCCGTCTTTTGGAACACCTCCAAGAAATGCTCTTTGCTCCCTGCGCCACTGCTCGCAACAACGGGTATCCTGACAGCGGACTTGATCAGCCGCACCAAGTCGAGATCAAAGCCCAACCCCGAGCCGTCCCTGTCGATGCTGTTCACCAAGAGCTCCCCAGCCCCGAGCCCCTCCACGCCCTTCGCGAGCTGCACGACAGACAGCGGGCGAGACTCGCGCCCGCCCGAAATCGTGCACTGATACCACCACGCCTTGCCTGATCCGGGCTCGCCGCAGATAAGCTCGGCCTTGTATGGCCCCTCGTACGTCTCTGGATCGACATATACCCTTCGAGGGTCAATAGAAACCACGACAGCCTGTCGCCCATACGCGTGTGCGATCGTCTCAATAGCGCTAGTCCCGTCGCCCTGGCCCCCGGTCGCGAGCATCCGCTCTACCGCAATCACCGCCTCGCTGCCGATACTCACTTTATCAGCCCCGGCGCGGAAGTATGTCCCCGCCACCTCGAGCGCGGGGTGCGTCGTCCCGTCGGGGTCGACGCTGTCTTTGATGCCGCCTCCGATTGTCAGAGGCACGAAGACGCGTTCTGCTGCAGCGCGTACGACGGCGAGCATGGGCTGGTCGCGGAGGGGGGAGTGGCGGAAGGACGTGATGTTGAGCAGACATAACTCGTCTGCGCCGTCCTTGTAGTACTGCTCCGCCAACGTGACGGGCTTTCCGAGGTTGCGGACGGCACCCCCAGTGGTAGATGTAACAGTATCGGAGGCGTGTTTTTCGCGTACATCGTATTGATCTCCTTTTGTCACGACGAGATCTCCGGAGTCGTTTGCGCGGACATCCATGCACGCGATGATGCGTTTGGTCAGCTGGTGCTGGGGTTTAGGTACAATAACAGGCGGAGGGAGGGTCGGCGGTATAGACGTCGCGCCAGGGCGCGAAGAGTGCGCGGACTCTGGCTTGCGCAGCCAAGCATCCAGGAAAGCTAATCCTGCCGCACCAGACTTTTCCGGATGGAACTGAGTCGCAAACACGTTCGCCTTGCGGATAGACGAAATGAAGAGTTCCTGGCCGTATTGTGTTGTCGTGTACGCCCATTGGGCAGCCGCTGGGTAGTGTTCCGGGTCATATTTGGCACAGTATGAATGGACAAAGTAGTAATAATTTGAATCGTGGATTTGTTCTGGATCGTCGGAGTGTACGAGGTGCGATGCGTTCCATCCCATATGAGGGACGGCCTTATCCGCGTCATCAAATCGCGTTATAGGCGAAGGCACGATTCCTAATCCAAGTGAAGGCGACTCGGCAGAGGATTCGAAGAGAACCTGCATGCCAATACATATTCCAAAGTAAGGCCGACCTGATAGGATATATTCTCGCAACGGCTCAAGAAGCCCTTTTGCTGACAGATTTTGAATAGCAGATTCAAAGGCGCCTACACCGGGAAACACGAGTGACTAGAGAAAATTAAGCGCGGACTCGCCAAGAGGAGAATGAATCCTGACGGTGGCGAGTTTGAAGTCCTCTGGACTAGTTATCCAAGTGAACTTGTGTCCCAAACTAGACACAGTGTTGGCCAGACTCTGAACATTTCCAGCGCCATAATCGAGGAGGTAGAGACCCATGGAAGAGTGATTCAAAGAGTCAGAAACGAGTCAGAGTTCTTAGAGAGCCCAAGTAACCGGCCGGCAATCATCATCGATCATCATAGATCCGAGTTTGTCGTCCGTCATCTGCTCGCAGTGATAAAGGTTGATGCATAGGAAATAACTTAGGTATCGTAAATAAATAGGATTCACATGTAGGATGGATACAAAAAAAGATCTAGTACAATACAAGGCTCAGTCTGTACGTAGATAACGAAACATTACTGTACTGAAAAAGGGAAACCGAAAAAGGGGAAACATATACACAAGAATTACAACGAAAGGGAGCTATCGTTAGATGAGGATAGTAGGGGTGACCAAGAAGGCATGTTGAGACCGTGAGACGGGTTCCTTCGGAGATGCATCTACCGTCGGACGACACCCTTCATCTTCTTCATCAGGCTCGTCTTTCTGCCTAGGCCACCTGGAGATGCATTTGGGTTCCTAGTGCCGTGTCCTCCATCAAAGTATCCAGTGTGAGGGACATCAGCAGGCGAACCACCCGAAGAGGGAACCGTGGGAAGCTCCTTGTTGAGGTCCTTGTTTGCATGGGTGTCGACGAGAATGAACGGTTCCGGTGCAGGCTCGGATCTGTTGCTAGCAAAGCGGCCTAAACCCAAAAATGAGTTTTGTGTACGATGAGTGGGCCTAACAGCACGGTCGCCGGGTGATGATGGAGACGGTGGCTGCTCGTAGTCTACATCAACAGGCACGTTGGGAGACTCTCTCATCTTTCGGATGCGGTGCATCAACGACTTGGATCGCTTTGGTAGTCCAGGGGAACTAACAGGAGTGGAACCGGAAACATCGTCGTGGTGGGCATCTGGAACAAAGATGGGTTGGGGAGGGGGCATGTTGCGTCTAGTTCCGCGGGACCTCGATGCCATGTCATCACCAAGGTACGCCTCCTTGGTACGCTTTGGGGCAGTGGGGCGAGATCCTTCTCTGCCGTTGTAGATGGAGCTAGCAGGAGTGTCACCGCGCCCTCCGCCTCCAGCAAAGAACTCTTCAAATGGCTCAGGCTCATGAATGCCCCACGCCTACAGTTATAATAAGCAGCTGTATTATAAATTAGTGCCTTGAAACTGCTCACCTCTGCGAGAGCATCCTTCTTCTTGGAGGGCTGATCATACGAAGGAGAAAAGGCATCATAGGCGTCCGCAGAAGGATATGGACCATTGGCGCGGTCTGTGCCGGGAGACCAGGCTGCCATTGGGGCCTTGCGAGGGTGCTTGTTACGCGAAGGAGCGCAGGCATCGAAGGGGCCGTCGTGGTGGAACACTGGTAGGGGTTTGTCAGCTGAACACCATCGATCGCGAGTGTGGGGTCAGACGTACTGGGGCCACCGCCAGTAAAGTCCAGGCGGTCTATAACGTCTGCATGGGCAGAGTTGACCTTTTTCGACTTTGAGCGCGACTTGGGCGGCTTTTCCGGAGCAATGCCAGAGTCTTGGGAGTGGGATCGCCTACCCATCGACGGATGCTTTGGGGAGGGTGTTGGATTGCTGCAAGAAAAAAGGACTGAGAGTGGTTCGACTGTACTCATCAGATAGAAAACGTACGGTACTGCTGTATGGCTCCTGCCGACACGGCGGGGAGAATATTCGGAAGTAGAGTTGTTTCGAACGTGGACAGTATCCTTGACAGCGTCGACAAGGGGAGTAGAGGATACAGGCATCTTTGACCTAGATGACTTTGGAGGAGGGCGTGGTGGTGGTGCGTCAGAGAAGGGATCCACTGCGATTGGCGACATTATTTGAACCGGTCGTCGTCGTAACAAGACGACTCACGAGGATCAGTTCCCACGGTTCACGCCAAGAACTCGTGCTCAATCTCAGATTTGTCATCACCTCCTTCTACCATGTCCCTCTCACGCGAAAAGATCGCGTCCCTCATTCTTGCTGGACAGACCATTATCATTTACCGCGACAATGTTCTGCGCGTACCCAAGTTTTGGCTTGACGCTCACCCCGGCGGCTCCCTTTCTCTCTTGCATTTCGTCGGGCGAGATGCAACCGACGAAATAGACGCTTATCACAATGATGCTGCCCTCGCAATGGTTCACAAGTATTCTATCGGCAAGCTCCAGGAAGTGCCGTGGGTCTCTCTGCTTCCCCCAGTGATGTCAGGATGGACACATAGTGAAGGAAAATGGTTCAAAGAGGCTTCACTCGACCCCTCTCGCACTCTTCTCCAACAGATCAACCGGTCGGAGAACGCCCCTACTATGGAAGACCTCATTCCTCCCGCTGTACCCGCTTTGGATTACGAGGTTCAAGCGCGTCAGGCTGCAGCGTACAGACAACTCCACAAACGTGTCATAGATGCTGGTCTCTACAAATGCCCCTTCTTCACCGGTTATGGTCCCGAAGTCTTTCGATACCTTCTTCTTGGAGCCACTTCAGGCTTTGCGTATTATCACAATTGGTTGATGACTTCCGCCCTTCTACTTGGGTTGATGTGGCACCAACTCATGTTCTTCGTTCACGACCTTGGCCATATGGGCGTCTCTGGAAACTGGAATATCGACAGACTCATTTCCATCTTCGTCGCCGACTTTATTGGCGGTTTAAGCGTTGGCTGGTGGGTCGACGTAAGTGTCCTGGCCTTCTCGTGCAATCCTCCCTGACTAATTTCGGCCCAGAACCATAATATTCATCACCGTAAGCTCTCGTCTAGTCCCGCCTAACGTTCCACTGACGCGTCTCGGCTCTTAGTCGTCACTAATTCACCCACACAGTGCGTATACCCGTCGTATCCAACGCAGTAGACTGACGCAGCGATTCAAGTGATCCGGATATTGAGCATCTGCCGTTCCTTGCCATCTCGCCCGTCTTCTTTAATAACCTCTACTCTTCCTATTACAAGAAAACCATCGAGTTCGATGCTGCGGCGCGCTTCCTCGTCACAGTACAGCACAAGCTGTTTTACATCATAATGATGTTTGGCCGATTCAATCTGTACCGTCTCTCGTACACCAGTCTCTTCAACCGCGCGTTTGACACCAAACGTGCGCGGGGACATGGCTGGGCTTGGGGCCTTGAAGTTTTCGGGGTCGCATGTTTCTGGGTTTGGTTCAGTCAAGTCCTCATTGGCTGCGGGACGTGGCAAAAGGCATTAATGTATGTTCTTGTCAGTCACGCTGCAACGAGCCCGTTGCATATAACAGTACGTCTCCTTGTCTGGTTTGAACAGATATGTGTTAACTGTTGCCAAGATTGTGCTTTCCCATTTTTCAATGTCGACCGAAGACCTTGGTCCTGCGGAGTCATGGCCGCACCGACAATTGCGAACGACGACCGACATTTACTGTCCGGATTCCATCGCGTTTATTCATGGAGGTCTGCAATTGCAAGTTGCTCACCATTTGTTCCCTAGACTTCCACGACACAACCTCCGGAAAGCGAGTGACATGGTTAAAGAGTTTGCGACTGAACAAGGATTGACATACGCCGAGTTCGGTTTCATGAGTGGTAATCAGGAGGTTGTGGGTCTTCTGAAGGAGGTTGCGGGAATGGCGCATCATCTCAAGGTGTTTACTGAGGTGGCCAAGGCGGAGGCGAAAGAAGCAGTAGACAAAAAGATCAAAGCCAGCGAGAAGGCTGGATACTAATAGAACACTGGAGGCCTAACTTATCTAGAGCATGCCTACTATATACCAAAGAGTATACCAACGGACAATCAATATCAAGGACCATTACCAACTTTTAAGGCCTTGCACTCAGATAGAAACTGCGTCGGACAACTCCTCACATTGACATAAGGCATAGCGCGCGTAGGGAGCATACTGAGGAAAGGGCATAATATAGCAACAAGAACACGGTATTTACTTCTTCTTGGCTGCCTCCTCCTCCTCCTTCTACAATCGATGTAAGTATTACTAGTTTGGAGATGAATATAGCACAAACCTTGGCTTGGCGGGCCTTGCGGGCACCGTCGTACCGAGCGTTGGCACGGGCAGTACGAAGAGTCTTGTAGGCTTCGAATGAACGCTCTTCGTCGGTGATTTTGCGGGGGGCCTCGGCCACATATGTATCGGGAATGGCGGGAACGGTGCGGATGGTAGCGGCTTTGAGGTCTTCGGGCTAACACGCAAGTTCAGGACTTGTTACGATGAAAATGATAAGAAAAAAACGCACTGAAGAGTCGCCCTTTTTGGGCTTGCCAGCCTTCCTGGGGAAGACGACAAGCTTGGCCTTGTAGGCCTTCAGTCTGTCGACGTTCAGCTTCTTGCCCTCCTCGCTCAGGTTTCTCCTTCGGTGGTCAACGACGATGCCGACGCCTCGTGCCTCCTTCTTTCCGATGCCAGCCTCCTTGAGCTCGCCGAGAGTGAATCCACGACCTTCGCGGAGTTTTCGGTTGTAGCGCACGGTTTGGCCACGGACGGCAGGGCGGAGGAGGTTTAATGGACGGACGCCGAGCGCGGCGGCCTTGGTCTTGCGAGCGGTACGGCGGCGGAGCTTGCGTCCGGGCTGGTCGAACCAGGTGCGAACCCGTCGCTGCCAGTCCTTGCGGAAATGGTTCGCGTGGAGGACTAGTACACCAATCGTTCAATATGTATTCTTTCTTCATTTTTTCGTGATAGACCCACCGTTGTTGTGCGCAAAACCCATTCTTGAGGTCTACAGAGGCAATCGGAGTCAGGCAGATGAAAATTTGAGCGACGGGCGGGCGTACGGGGGTCTAGTAATCTTGAGGGACCTTCAGTCGCGGTGATAGAGTCTTCAAGCCACCTCCTTCTCTTTTCGGCCAACTGCATAGGACCTCACGGCAAATGCCTGAGGACCCGGGTAAGTCGAGTGTTTTGCCCGATTTCACCGCCCAACTTTTTTTCTTTTCTTCGAACTACACGCTCTCAGGCTTTTTTAAAATTAAAAATCCGCTCCTTTCGACAAGCGTGTCTTTCAAGTCGCCTTATCCTCTACGAAGACTCTTACATTTCTCTTTATGGAGGTAACAACAACGACCAAATGAACCGCCAATTTCAATGTCCTCTCATAGGCCCGCACTAAATGATTACTTAATGGTCTCAGTGGCACCGCCTCTCTAGCATCCGGAAGCGAAGGCGAAGGACCAAAGGTTGTCCGGCTCCTATCTTTCCGGCAACCAAGGCAATCACCCAGCAATCTTCTTCGTTCCTTGTGTAAACTGTCAAGAATCGGGTCTTCCAAACTATTTCCGGCCTGGCTTAAATACACACACACTTGCTCACCTGTTGGTTCGTCCATATCATGACTGCTCGCAACCTCCATGTCAACCCGCCGTTCCGCGCTGAACACGTCGGGTCGCTCCTTCGGCCAAAGTATCTGTTTGAGAAACGCGGCTTGTATGAGGAGGGACAGTGCTCTCTTGAAGAGCTCAGAGCTGCTGAGGACTTGGCGGTTCAGCACATCGTGAAGCTCCAGCAGGACTTGGGCTTCAAGACTATCACCGACGGAGAGATGAGGAGGTATGTACTATCCAGGCATTTCATTGATTCTCAACACGCGTTTCTATCTCCAGAGGCATGTTTTTCGAGGGCGTGTTTAACAACCTTGAGGGAATGGTGTTCATGCCGGCACGTAGGTGCCTTTCTGTATTCCTCCAGTCGCCGTCTCAGCGCGTTTTGTACTAGGTCCTATTGACGAATTCAAAGCAGGTTACGCGTAACTCAGCGTTAAGCAGACTAACGTCTTTCGCAGGACTATATACCCCACATTGCTATGATGAAGGACGCGGGAGTGCCTTCTGAGAAGACCATATACTGTTCGGTTGGTCTTCTCTTGGGCCCAGATTGACCACATGTTCTGACTCTCACTTCAAGGGGAAAATCAGACGCACGAAACCATTCTATGTGGACCAGTTCAAGTATACTGCGAGTCTCGTCGCTCCTGATGTAAGTCCACCTGTTCTTCCCAACGTTACAGTAGCCTCTGATTAAAATCTGCCCAGGATGTCAAATACATCAAACTCAACGTATGCTCCCCGTCCTGGTTCCATCAACGACATGGCTCGGATTATACATATGACCACAACGTGTATAAGAGTGACGGTATGTGTTGACAGACCGTGTAAGTCGGTCAACTTACTGTTCCACTAGATGAATACTTTGATGACTTGGGCGTTGCCTATCGCGAGGAATTTCAAGAGCTATACGATTTAGGCTGCCGTACGTCAATGGCTGTCTTCTAGGTCTTGTGGTCGTGCTAAGCTTTAGCGGGATTGGCCTTAGGCCACATCCAGATTGACGACCCGACATTCTGCTTCTTCTGTAGCGACTCCGTTCGATGCAGGATGATGGAGACGAGCGTCGATCCCGAGTCTCTACTTGACACCTATATTCGTGCCATCAATGTCTGCACAAAGGGTCGCCCGGACGACCTCACTGTCAGTGTGCATATGTGTCGTGGCAATTTTATGGTGAGCATCTTGACTTGGTAATCTAGATTAGCGACGCTGAGATGATATAGGGCGCTCATTTTTGTGACGGTGGCTACGATCCCATCGCGTCCAAAGTCTTCAACAACCTTGATGTGGATACCTTTTACGTGCGTCCAGCGGCGACCTAATTTTCCCGGAACTATAGCTGACATCGCGCGCGCGACAGTTGGAGTACGACGATGAGCGGTCCGGAGACTTCGCAGCTTTGAAAGAACTTCCGCCAAATAAATCGGTGGTGCTGGGGCTGGTGACCACGAAACGCGGCCAGGTAATCATCCGAATCTTCCCCCAATGACAGCGTAGTTCATCCGGTTTTCAGCTAGAACCAATTGAAGCGCTGAAAGCCCGAATTAACGAGGCGGCTCAGGCGCTTCTCCAGGGAAACCATCTACGCACCATGTCTGAGGCCTTGAATCAGTAGGCCGGACTTGCTTCTGTCCTGAAAATTGCGTCTAAGATCCATTGCAGATTGTCCATCAGTACGCAGTGCGGATTCGCGTCTGTGTGGCAAGGCAACCCTCTTACGGAACAGGTGGGCATAATGTATCTTCGCCTCCGCAAAGCTGCTAATGCTCCCTGGTTGCAGGATCAATACAATAAATTGAAATTAGTAGCAGATACTGCCAAGCAGGTTTGGACCGATTAACCTGTTGTTCAGTGCAGTCGTATGTATATAAGTCGCGGAAGAATCTCTTGTATAACATTTTAGAATCGTCTTTTGTCCTCGCTATAACCTTATTCAGCTTCGTCTCGGGCGATAGCATATGGCCTAGATTGTGCTCTTACGTTCCGTGCTGCCATGCCACGGTGAAAAGTCAAACGAGCTGAACGCCATTATCGTGTACGGACCGCCGATCAACAATCCCCTTCCCCCCTCCTATGTGCTGCATCTCAGACAAGCGTCGATTCTTCAATGTCATGGGGACGATGCCAGAACGTCACTCAACATGTCTGTGCCTTGTACGCCGTCGAAAGGCGGGAGATTCGTAGTGAGAAAGTCATGTTTTGTCAAAGCGGGGTGATAGAGTCGGGCGATCATTGGATATTTATAGGAGTGCCATCTCGGATTCTCCCGCACTACTTGCGGTCTAGACAAGGAGAATGATTTGGTGAGTCGTGACATGGCGCTCCGAGATAGCCGTACGCACATGAACTCGAGCAGTAGCATACTGGAGGCGTCCTGGGACATCTCCATGATACTTCTGACATGTGGTTTCATGGCGGGCAGACAGTGGGCGTGGATAGCCATTTTAGCGTTTGATCTATTATTACATAAGCTGATCGGCAGACATAACATGGTTAACACCGCCCCCCTTTTCTGCTTGCCAACTGTGAACTAACCAACTGCCTTCGTTTCTTGACCGTCCTTACGCTTATATACCAGCCTGTCTGGCACCATCACCCACCCTCGTTACTGCGCCACTAATACGAAATGGTCGTCTTTCGTTCGTTGCCTGTCTTTGCCCCCGCGTTATTCGCGCTATCGTGCGTTGGCACGTCCTCCGCCTTTAGTTTCGACCATCCACAACCGACTTCCTGTGATAGTCTCAAAATAACATGGAGTGGTGCGCTATTACTATTCTGGCTTCCTTGGAATATCTTCTAACTGTCAGGTAATAGGTGGAACCGCTCCTTACTCCCTCTTATTGACTCCTGTGCGTGTACTGCCTGCACTTTCGCGAAGAACACCACTTACGGCCTTCTCTAGGTTTTTGGTACACCTCGGAATTTCAGCATACCGAGCAGCGCGTACTCCAATGGCCAAGGCTCCTACACAATAGACAATTTGGCATTTCCCTCTGGTCAGAAGATGATAATGACCATGTCGGATGCGACTGGCTTCGGCGCGGGAGGAAACACAGACGTTCTCAAGGTTGGTTCTTCCACCAGCGGATCTAGCTGCAATACTACCGATCCAGGTTCGCGCATCTCTTCTTCGACTAGCGGTTGTATGATAGCTAACGTGACTACTAGGCGTTGCTTTTCCTTTCGAGTTAAATACAGCTCTACAGCAGTGCCGGTAAGAGAAAATGCTGTATTTCGATGTCCCCTCAATGAAACGCCCCCAAGAGCCTATACCTTCAGCGGATATGACCAAGCCGTTCAACCTATCACCATCATGGTACGACAGTCGGTGTTCAATGCTGTACCAATCTAATGTTGCCACAGGGTATCATTCCCAATGGTGATTCTTTCGAGGTTTTCCCGCCTAAAGGCGCCACATCATATGACTGGACAGCCAATGTTTACAATGGGACGGATATAGTCTTTTTAGTCGTTGACGCGGATGGCCGTCAAGGCGGAAGCTCCGACGTGAAAACTGTTGGGATCTCCGATGACTCGTCGTGCATAAACTCGTCTTCGCCGTCGGTTACTGCGGATCCCTCCGAAGCAAGTGCAACAGCAACGAGCTCGGGGACCTCATCCCCGACAAGTTCATCTTCCTCTGGTACTACGCCAATCGGTGCGATTGCTGGAACTGTCATGGGAGCCCTCATTTTCTTGGCCGTGGTCATTTCATTGGTTCTCTTCTACATAAAGAAGAAGCAGCAGCATCAGACTGACAAGTGGGGCGGAGGAACAGACTTTCAACGACATTCCCGTCGTCTTCAGTCTGAAGTCAACTTGGTCGGCAACTACGACGATCAGAGTCACGGGCCTACACCTTCTGGGTCCGCGTTCCCCTTCTTCCCCCCGAGAGAATACGACCAACCCTCCAACTCCCCGTCGTACCAACATCCTCATAATATGAGCATGTCTAATCTCTCCTCCAGCAATCCATTTTCTTCTTCGCAGGACTCTAATCTTCCTTCTGTTGATCCATTTACGGCTGGAAGCGCGTCGTCTGCGTCAATGACAACCGCACAGCGAAAGGCGGCAATGGCAGGCGTGTCGTCTTACACGCCGTCGAGATTCGTCTTGCACACAGACGCTGAAGATGACGCGTTGCCTCCTCCCAACGCTGATGGCGTAGTCGAACTACCGCCACAATACACGGAGCGTATCGCCCCACCGCCAATTACATCAACGTCCAGTCCGGATGTACCACGATATGCTCCTGGTCCCTCAGCATATTCACGACCTTCGTAGCCTCCTTCGTTTGTGGATATTGTATTACTGTTTCTATTTATCTGTCATCGCGCCATACATACTGATATAACCTCCGCGTTTACTCAACGTGTACTGTTTAGTGCGCGCCTTTGCTGTACTATTAGTCGCTTCGCGGTAATCGTTTGCGTTTCGTGCGTAAAGCTATGAATTTCTGTAACGTGGTGCGAGATTCTCAAGTCCATAAGCGATTCAGACTGGTTTCAAAATAGGGAGTACACACTGGGAGAACATGAAGACGTGAACAGAATCAGAGAGAGTATATGTAAGTTAAATACAGATGCGGCTTCATAGAGGGTAATTTAGGGATGAGTAGTAACGGTACAGCTTGTCCGAGGCAGCAGCAGGACTATCAGACAGAAGATAACAGCGTGCTTTACGGCACAGGACTATCGGTAGTCATTGCTCCGGCTCCTAGACTCTGCTTTGAAAAGGCGTCAACGAGAGCCTCTTGATCCTTTCGTCGACGATGGCGTTTGCGTCGGTCGTCCTTGATGATGCGTTCAATCCTACGTCTTCCCTTGTTATGCAATCGAGGATCCGTCAAGGCCTGTTTACTCTTGTAACAAGCTAGTTCGATGCTCGCAATCAACCGAAGCGTATCCGAATTATTCAATGCCTAGAGGACGTACTCAATCAATAAGCTAGAAGCAAATAATGTTCGAGACTCACGTTCAAAGACCAGGAGACCACTCTACTACCCTCCACACACGAAATGACAACAAAGTTTCCCCTGCGTTCCGCTTGCAAGTCTGTACCCTAAATGACAATAACCGTGTCAATTCTTGTGGCGCCACGGTGCGGAATTCGCACCTCTCCAAAGGATGTGAGAATTTTATTGGAGGACACGTTTCGAATGACTGGTAAAGGCGGTTAAGAGAAGGCACGAGAACATGGAACAGCACACACCTATTCGAGAGGAATGCCCGACGATTTCTTGAGAGACCATAGCTCTACCGAGGTATACCCAAGAGTCCCTTTCTGGCCGGCGAATGTGGACCTTGACCTGGATGTCGCGAAAGTTTTCGCGGGGCAAGGGCGGCGCTGAGGATGACGCAGATGTCAGTTTCCACGGTGGCATAGCGGCGAGGCGACGTACTTTGCGTGCCAGCGTCAAGTGCTGGGGTGGTTTCAGGGTCTGTTATCCCTGGTGCCGCCGTGGGCACACTGTCCATGACGGCGTCTACGTCCATGCTATCCATCGTGTTCCGATAGGTCTGACGAGCGAGAGATTGAGCGGTCGAGCGGAACGAGAGCGACGCGACACAGTACCTACGCTGCAATCAAGAGAAGTGGAGGCGATGAGCAACGTTTCAGGATCAAATGTCCGATGCAGCCTTTATGCTGGTGAGTACGAGAGGACAAGACCTCGAAGCAGGAGATGGCGCGAAGTAGCCATCACGTGACTCGGTCCTATTTAGCACTCAGGCAAGCAAGCCCAGCCACAGGATCGGGCCCCACCGCGATCTTCGAAGGATCTTTGTGATAGAGGCCCCAATGCATTGGCACATTCAAGTACAAAGGAATGACTTGACATTTAAGAGCGCGTTCTCAGTACAACACCTCGCAACCATCTACTCGAAGCCTCTCCAGCAATGTCGCAACCCTTCACTCCAAGGAAGAAAGATCATGCTCCTCTCTTTTATCCATCGAGCAGCCAGTCTCCACGGAAGCTTAGCCAGTCCTCCAGCCAGCTGAGCCAATCCTCCCAGTGGCTCGGTTCCCCCGACCGCAGGAGTCGCTCCTTAACGCCCTTTGACACTGGAAGCGACAGCCAGAGCCAACCGTTAACGCAAGCGCGACGCCCCACATGGAGTCAAGAAAGTGAATGTAACAGAGTCGAAGAGGAAGAAGACGATAGGAAGCTCGAGAAGCAATTTAGTCAGGTATGTGATCTAGCTCAGCCTCCGTCATTGCCCCCCAAATAACCGATATAAAGGAACTCGAAGCCGACCCCGAATACCAATACGAAGGCAGTTCCCAGCCCTCATCTGCTGATTTCGACGTGAGCGATAGCGATGAGGATACTGGTCTCTCTCCCATCATTAAACAAGAGATCAAAGACCTTATTACATCGAAGAGCAAACGGCCCTTGGAAGACTTCTTGGAGTATGTGTTATCGCACCAGCAAAGGTCGGATTTCAAGAGCATCTTAGAATATGCGGCGAGGTGCAAGGGTGTTGATGTTTAGTTTGAAGAGAATACTTAGAGATACAAGCACTCAACAATTATTTATACTATCTGTTCTCAGGTGATAAAAAGTTTCCACCAACAAGGCAAAGATTCCTCTGCGTAAACTGCACATTGGTGATTGGCGTTCGTTTCGTCGGGAACGTAGCCACAAGATCGATCCTAATAGAAAGTCAGAACGCCCGCCTTCACGGTACAACGAGTCACTCACGTATCAGTGGATTCTTCGTCGCTCGACGATTTCACGACAGGCTCATTGTTAGCCATGCCCAGAGGGGTATACGGCGTCGTAACTCCATTCTCCTTCGGCTTCGTAGGCAGTCCACCAGCACTTTTAACATCCCAGCACCGCACAGTCCAGTCCGCGCCTCCACTAACCAATAATGATGACTCGGCACTAAAGGTGAGTGAGTATATTGATCCCGTATGGCCCGTCATCTTCTTGATGCGCTTTCCAGAGCCAATATCCCACAAGTTGACTGCAAGATCCTCCCCTAATAGCCGATAAGCATAAGTTTGTTCCTCCTTTGGGTCACATACCGCCGGTTGCGAGATAACGACCGTCTGGGCTAATGGCCATAGAGGTCACTGCGCCTTGTTGACCAATGAACACGCGTACACAGGAGCCTCTTTGTACGTCCCATAATCGAGCGGTCCAGTCGCTGGAGCCGGTCGCAAGATATAACGAGTTTGGATGGAATTGAAGACACTAGTCGTACGGTGAGCAGGGATAAGAGTGCAAGTCAACAACGTACGTCAACATCACTAAGGTGCCCGGCATATATTCTTAAGCACGATGTTCGATCCGTCGACCAAAGCCGAGCCGTGCGATCGCGACTGGCTGTCGCAAAGTATACGCCCAGGGGACTCCATTTGACATCCCATACAGGATTCTCATGCCCACGAAACGCCACGACATTCGTCAGGGTATCCATTGACCACAGCCGTGTTGTGGCATCGGCCGAAGCTGAAAGAAGATATTTCGGAGGTGCCGCAGAGCCATTACAAGGGTCAAAGGCAACGGAATAGACAGGTCCGCTATGTCCAACGAGTTTACGAGTGGTAGATCCCTTTTTCTCTTTGGCTTTCCTTAGAGATGCAGCTGACAAGGAGTAAGAATGCGAAATGACGCGCGCCAAAAAATGACTGACGATCTTTGATGGCACTAGACTGGAAATCGCTGCGCATTCCTCGCAACTTTTCACCCTTCAGGCTCCAGAGTTTTATATAGCTTTCTGCGAATCCCGCTGCCATCAGAGAGGTATCTTGAGAGAAAGTCATACATGGTGCGCTAGTAAGTGGTAAGTAAAATAAGGAATGTTTGACATGTACGAGATTTACCCTTCAGGAACATTGTGTAGCGTGTAAGCACAGACACTCGGTAGAGCTCGAGCGCGTAATGTATTTGCTTGTGGTGAGCTGAGGTCGACGTTCGCAAGAACTGAAGGGTCAAGACGTATGCGCTTGCGCGCGTCCTTAACAGAGGAAACCTCACGCTCGACATCTGCTGTCTTGAAGGTGGCTGGATGTGGAGGAAGGTCGCTTTCAGATGGAGCTATAACACCCGGTGGAACATGAGGTCTTGTGAACTGCACGTCGAACTGCTGAGCTGCAGGATCCCTGTCAAGCATAGCGTGCTCGCGCAAAGTTCGTTCAGCCTCTGTCCGAAGCTCTTCCGACAGTGGTGCGGGTCCTAACTTCAAATCACCTTTCGACGAGTTGAAAACGTGGGGGTCAATCATCTTCTTCGCGGCACCATTGGTCTGAGGTATAAGGGAGGAGAGTAAACCAGTAGACTCTTCCCAGGTATTTGGAGCGACTGATGTGGGATTGGAAGAAGTAACTGTATATTGAGTGAATATTGCATTCAGAGGTTGTACAGTCGAATTTACCATCGAAACGAAGGTGGTTGTTAACCACTCGCATTACAGCTGCGCGTCCTCGTTTACCCTTCTCACCTTGGAAGCCCTCTCCAGCGCCCGTCGCTTCTCCTCCCACACCTTCTGTTAACCAGCCGATCAACAGTCCAAATCCAGAGCGACTCATTCGAATGATGTACTTTTCGTCACGAAAGCGTTGCGCATGTTCGTCATTTTGAACGTGTGCGGGTAGTAGAAGTGTTGATAGATGATGTAAGACAGCGAAATGCGACGTAGAGAGGGAGGACGAGAACGTGTTATAGAACAGAATGGCTAATGTATTTCGGTTAGTCAGTCACAGCAGTGATTTTAAAACACATATACCGGCATCTTTAAATCCACGCTGGATGAGATCAAGATAGAAATGGCAGAATATGGGGAATAATATGGGTCGAAATTCGGGCTGCAGGAGACATGAGGTGGTTCATTGCTCGCGTATTAAGCACGTACGCGATACATGTCCAACGAGCCTTCTACCCATGACTCTAACTCCTTGAATCCTTCATGTCTATCGGAAGGATCCGTTGATAGGATATCGTCGAGCCCGGACCCCAAGTTCAACAGCAAGTTCTGCAAGTTGGCGGGACTCGTCATTGTTGTGAGTTCATTGAGAAGGTTGGTGGATTCCTTGAGTCGTGGCTCGAGCGCCTTACGAAGAGCCTCTGTGTCGACTACAGATTTCTTTCCTTTCTCATCCTTCAGACTAGTATCGAAAGCGTCGGCGACATCATGGTATCCTCTGGCGCGTAAATACTCGATTATTGAAGTGTCGAGTTCAGCTTTAGACATATTTTCCGTTGGCTGCTTTTCCGCAGAAGGTGTCGCAGGAGATCCAGTCGCCGGGGGCGTATTTACGGACGACATTGTGTCGACGATGGTGAACGCTCAGAACAAGCGCCGATTCAGGGCCGATGCTATCATGTGACTAGCCACGCCTTCGAAGCGCGTTCGTGTTCGGATTGCTTCCTGTCCTTCACTCTCAACATCCTCCAATGTCTGCAAAGCAAGCCAACCGCCAGGCCATCACCCTCCAAGGTTCTACCACCTTGGTCAAGGAATTCTTCGAATACGCTGTCAACACGTGCGCTTTTACATCGCTCTGTATTCAACGCCACTAACACTGCCAAAGGATTCTGTTCCAACGCGAAGTGTATCCATCTGATGATTTCCATATGGTCAAAAAGTACGGGCAGACTGTCCTGGTCACTCAGGATCTCGCACTTGAAAATTACTTGAAAAGGTACGCGTCCTTGATTCATCTCCATGGTTATGAGCATTTACCATCATGTATCCAGAATCCTGAACCAAGTCGAAAGTACGCGGGCGAGACTTGCCATCTAGAACGTCGACTAAACCGTCCCTTTAGAATGGCTTCTCACTGGCTCTGTTACCCAGCTCGTACTCGCTATTATTTCGAAGGACACACGAACCCCACTTGAACGATGGGTGTTTGATATCAAACTTCTTCCTCCTCAAGATGAGTCCAAGTACGAGCTTAGGTTGGGAATCTGCTACCCTCTGGCTAACTCCCACGTCAGGCCCACCTCGGCGAAACCAGAAGCTGAGATACAGTCGGAAATCCGTGCCATCTTGAAGCAGATCATCTCGATGGTGACATATCTCCCTGTCATACACGAGCCAACAGTCTTTAACATCTTGGCATACACAAACGACTCTGCCGACGTACCTGCCGGCGAGTGGAATGATGCGGATCCTTTGGCCATTGAGACAAGCAAGAGCCAGCAGGTGAAGATGCGTAGCTTTAGCACAGACGTTCATAGGATTGAGGCCATGGTCGCGTATCGATACGAAGAGTAGGGATGCAGAGCTTTTTACTATGGGACAATATCGTTTGTTGATTACATGTGGCGTCGGATGGAAATGAATTGTTTTACGCTTAGAATGCAAGGGCTATGGTAAAGATACTACTCATTAACGATAGGGAAAACACCTTGGAGAGATGATTAGAGTGCAATCCCCGTGTTGTACATCCCGTATATATATTTACCAGTTACCGAATCCACGGCACTGGGCTAGGCGCCGCACCAATTGGGGAGCTTAGTCGATCACGACCACCGTTACCCCGATCATTGATGGCGGGGGTCACCTTTTCTGGACACGCCCCATTTGGTCCACCGCCTTCTAGGCATATACCTACCTTATTTACACTACCAAGTAGTCCTACTGTTGTTGTTGGGACAAGTATTAATTCTATAGAAAGGCAAGTCATATTTGAGTCAGATCCTCCCAAGTGAGCTTGCTAGTACATAAGTAAGTGCATTATGAGAGCCTATTTTGTGGCGCACTCAGGCAGAAACAATGTTATCTTAGCACACATTGAACATCCTGTGTTGGCATGGTCACAGAATCATTCATTAAGCATCACAACATCATACATCACACAAGAAGCAGTTTTCTAAGTACCATACCTCTCTCTAACCGATGATAAATGCGAGTGAACTACTATATCTCCCACGCCTCGGCAACGCCACTTAGCCAATTTTGGAACATGTGTCGTCGGGGACTTCCATTTTGAATCAGGTCCCGGCGTGACATCATTGTTCCCATCAATGATCCCGCTAACCCTGGATCTGAGTGGTCGTAATCGAGTTATGACTCGCACCAATTGGCAGTTGATCAATGCATCTGTTGATGCGGGATGCCCGAACGGGCGAACTGAGCCACTGACTGTCACCGAGAAAGGGGATTGCCATGGAACCATGTGGCAGACATCTTGTTCTCACCTTTTATTGCTCCTCCCTTTCTTCCTCGAACCGTGTCTGGCTACGCTCCTTTCTTCCTCTAATTAGACCTCTTCGTCTTTCCTTTTCTCTTCCTCACCGTCTGGCTGGGACCGGACCCGTTCTTTCTTTCGCAGGCCTACATTGCTATCGTTCATCGTCATCGTCATGGGTGAATCCTGGTTTCATCGCGAGTTCCTCAGCGCAAAGCGCCTGGCATTCAACGTCTTTTTCTACGGCACCCATATATTCCTCTTTGCATATGGCTGGCACAGCCAGGTGCGTTAGCTTGCTCTCGACCTTTGGGCCCCCCTAACCCCCCACAGGCTACCAACAAGAAACTGGCCGCTCTCAATGCTTTGACATACTCCGTCTGGGTTTCTCGTGGTGCTGGGCTCGTACTTGCCTACGACGGTGGCCTCATCCTCCTCCCCATGCTGCGCAATGTCATCCGAGTTATCCGTCCTAAGCTCACCTGGCTTTTCCCAGCCGATGAGAACATCTGGTTCCATCGTCAAGTCGCGTATTCCATGGCTTTTTGGTCAGCCGTGCACACAACGGCGCACTATGTCAACTTCATTAACGTCGAGCGCACCCGTCAGTCCCTATTCATAGCTTGTTGGTTGCGGTCTGATCGTTGCCTTAGAGGTCCGAAAGGAGACTGCGCAAGATATCCACTACAAGCAAGCTGGAGGAATTACTGGCCATTTCATGCTCTTCATTATGGTTCTCATGTACGCGACCGCCCACCGGAAAATCCGCAACCAGTGCTTTGAGGCATTCTGGTATACGCATCATTTGGCCTTCTTTTTCATGCTCGGTCTGTTCACCCATGCCACTGGATGTTTCGTT
Source organism: Hymenopellis raphanipes (assembly GCA_036872995.1). NCBI lineage: Eukaryota > Fungi > Basidiomycota > Agaricomycetes > Agaricales > Physalacriaceae > Hymenopellis > Hymenopellis raphanipes. Next base: position 1,876,151 of record JAYMDG010000001.1, read on the forward strand.
CGTGATACTGTTGAACCCGCCTATATCTCCACGTTCCCATTCTACACGACCGAACATTGCTTGGGTTACTTGAGTTGGAGATTCATCATATGGCCAGCTATTATCTATTTCGGTGAACGTATGTATCGTGAATACCGCGCCCGACGAGCCACTCGCTTGTCGAAAGTCCTTGTTCATCCCAGTGGTACGCAAATTTGTTTCTTGGGCGTATAGATCATAACTGAGTATCGCTCAGGTGCTATGGAGTTGAGGATCATCAAACCCAGCTTCAAATACACCGCTGGTCAATGGTTGTTCATTCAGGTCCCCGAGATATCGCGTTTCCAGTGGCACCCCGTAAGTCCAAGTTTCGAACCAATCTTTGCTGTCGTTAACGCTTGATGTGATCAGTTCACAATCACCTCTGCACCGGAGGATCCTTACGTTTCTATTCACATCCGTCAAGTCGGTGACTGGACTAAAGGCCTCGGTGATCGTCTTGGTGTGGGTCCGTCTGTCGTCGCTGCTATGACTTCGGCGGCAATGAAGGGCTCGGAGAAGGACGAGAAATTTGGGCAGGCGACACGTGGTGATTATGTTGAACTGGATGGATCGAATTCTCTTCCAGCGGTCAGGCTTGATGGACCGTACGGTGCTCCTGCCGAAGATGTCTTTGACGCTGAAGTCGCTGTCCTGATCGGAGCTGGTATTGGTACGATATTTTGCGCCATTCATTGTTAGTTTGCCTGATGTTGCCCAAGGTGTCACTCCCTTCGCTTCCATTCTCAAGCACATATGGTACCGCCAACGCAAAGGCAACTTGGGCACACTTCGCCGAGTTGAGTTCTTTTGGGTGTGCCGTGATGCTCCTTCGTTCGGTTGGTTCCAAAGTCTACTGCAAGAGGTCGAAGCTGCCCAAGCCGATCGTTAGTTTCTCCCCAAGTGTTCTGTTGAAAGTTTCTGACGTCTCTTGGTAGCGAACTTCCTACGCATCAATATTTATTTGACGCAAAAGATTGGTGAAGACATGTTGTGGAATATTGCGGTTAACGATGCTGGTGCAGCGTATGATCCGTTAACACTTCTGAGGACTCGTACCATGTTTGGCCGCCCCGACTGGATGACGATATTCGGGCAGATGAAGCAAGCTATCGAGACAGGACAGTACATCCCTGGTTCCAAGTCTCAGCTGAAAACCAAAGTTGCGGTACGATTTCAGTGCATCTTTGATGTTCTGTCCCTCATTACTGTTGTAGACATACTTTTGCGGGCCTGGCGCTCTTGCATCAGCCATCAAGGAGGCTACTACTCATCACACCAGCTCGTCTGTTAACTTCACTTTTGCGAAGGTATGTTCATGTTTACGCCAACTTGCTTCCGGGCTGACACGGCACCATCTAAGGAACATTTCTAATCTTGCTGCTCGCCTGCTCCTTTTACGATCCCATCTCTCCTGCTGTATGTTATCTACAAACTTTTGTGCGGCGTCAGCCTTGTAAGACATTTTTCATCCAATGTCATCAAATTCAAGGGCTATATGACTACCATATACAATATTAGAATGAGTAAAGTATAGAACGGCCAACGGTCCAAAATTAATGTATGATAACTTCCTCTATCCGGCCACCCCACAGCCGTGTCCCACGTCTGGAAAGATTTCGGTGCATTTGCTCCTGTGCGACCATTCTGATGGATCTTCGGGCGTGTCGACTCTTGAAAGGAGAGACACTATCAGAAGACGTCTTAACGACCGGTTTATCGATATCATGCTCAGGGAAAAACTCCTCGAGATGTTCGTATACGTCGCGGAGGTCTGGACGATGCCATGGCGAGTCTGCGTCAGGCGGCCTCTGCCAACCGGTCCCGAACTCGCTCTCGGTTTGCTGAGTAGACCACGTTGATTCGCTTGCGGAGGATGTGGATGCGTGATAGTTTGATGGGAGGAGGGTGGATGAGGCTGGAGGAGGATTGGGCGGCAGAGGCGGAGGATCCTCGTAGCCTGCCCGACCGCGCCGAGGCAAGTGCGTCTCCTCGGAATCCGAGTCGATGTCGGGATTGACGACGTAGAAGTTTTTCCGCCGTTGTGAGCCCGTGTCGCGGGAGGACGTGGACGACATTGTCGCAGCCCAGTTGAACACGCCTTCGGTGCGGGATGTCAGGTTGGTGTCTGCTGAGGCGGGACTGCCTGGAGGCGTGATGAACACGATCGGAGGACCGGGGAGGAGGGTCGCTTGTTGAGAAAGGCAGTCGACGGATTCGATCTTGTGGAGGACGTGCCGCTGAGCGCCACGGTCCATCGAGGGAGGAACTGAGATGGAGAGTCGCCGGATACTCCGCTGAACGCTGTGGCGCCGTCCGTTTGCGGCGGGAGGCACGCCAGGCAGTGCTTTCTCTGTGTTTCTTGGCGGTGATCCATGGCTCACCTGAGACGCCGACGTGGCTTGTATCTCACTCTGCGTGAAAGTCCAGTTGGCGTCGGGGAGAAGGTAACGATGTTGTAGCAGTTCTGAAGCAGAAAGACGTTCTGAAGGATTCCTAGAAATAGGGCGATGATTTATGAGCGAAGCAAAATCAAAATGAAGAGCTTTACTGACTGAGAAAAACAGCAATCCTTGAAATCAGACGCGTCCGTGGATAGTTGGACATGCGCAGGGACAGGTGGGGGCGTCTTGTGTTGATAGAGCTTTAGTAGAGATCAGTCAGATGTCGCGAGTGCAATGTAGCTTAATCTACCTTTAGCATCACTGTTATAACCTCTTGCCCAAACCAGGGCCTCACTCCCGACCACATCTCAATCGCCATGCACCCAATACTCCAGATGTCGACCTTACAGTCATACCCACTCTTATGAGGATCGACAACCTCTGGCGCCATCCAATATATGGTTCCCTTCATCCCAGTATGAGCGCGCGCATCGAGGTCATCCGCTCGCTTGGAGACACCGAAATCGGATATCTTGCATATGCCTTCCTGTTCAACCAGAATATTTGCAGATTTGAGGTCCTAAGAATAGAGTGGGTTAGATGTTACATAGCTAGGCGGGAACTGCCAGGGACCCACCCTATGTATAATGCCTCGGGAGTGAAGGTATTCGAGTCCTTGTAGCATTTGGCTAGTGAATGATTTGGTGAGGCCTTCACTGAATGGGCCGTGTTGTCGAAGACAACTCTCGATTGTGCCACCGGGAACGTATTCAAGAAATCTGGGATAGATTAATACGCGTCTCTGGTGAATGATAATAAGCACTCACATGCTGAGAGAATCCGTATTCTCCTCGTACCCAAGAAAGCGCACAATGTGAGGATGATCGAGATCGTACAGCGTCGCGCCTTCGAACTTGAGAGCTTCCATGACCTCTCTTTGCTGCTTTGTTGCCTCTGTTGCCTTGTGTGGTAATTCCACCTGTTTAACAGCCATGACGTCTCCAGTCGTTGCGTTGAGGGCCAGATACACGCGTCCGTAACTGCCCTTGCCGATAAGCTCGCCGCGTATCCATTGGAAAGTAGCTAGCACCATTGAGCATTCATTAACGTTAAAAAGCATGTAGAGCCTACGTTTCGCAGAGGTTTTGAAGGACATACGACTCCTCTTTACTCCGTTCGTCATGGAGTCTCTAATTCTTTCCGCCTTGACGATGACTGTCATTCAATGACAAGGGTGTACAACCGCAGCGCAGGGACGGACCGTTTGGCTTGAGCTCCGGCTCAAGAGGGATGTGAATGTAGACTGCGATAGAGGCCTCGGCGGCGCATTCCTGGTCATGGTAGACGGCATACGGACGGGTCCCAACTCTCCGTGAATTGGTGACCTGAAACGTTAACACCGCCAAGTTGACGATCGTTGTATGCTATGAATATGGATGTGCTCAACCATCACAAAACTGACATGCTGATTATCAGATCGTCTCAGTGCCCGATGCTGACGCGCTGACGTTCCGAAGATCCTAAATTAATATGTTTGAAGGTGTGGCCAATGAACTTTCGTTGCTTCGACGGTAGAGGCTTTTAAGTTGGCCGACATCCCCGGCACGGACAACTCATCTCATGGGACGCCGACGGTTCTAGTCAACGACTAGGATTAACACGACGATACGTAGGTATGCTTCCATAGAACATCTTGAGGAGCGTTCAAGGCAAGGTGCACGTAACAGAAAGGAAATCGCCTTGAAAACAGAGTTATACTGAGCTCGTCCTCTGGATGTCGTGCTTTCGTGGTTCAACGTGTTGCTTTCATAGTAGAGTCATGTACGCTGCTGGCGGGTACAGCGAAGTGACCCGGAATGTGTGTAGATACGCAAAGACAATATTCATCCGGCGTTCTCGGAGTTTGAGCGTCCCATACCAATGGGAGACATGTCGTGTTGAACGAATCACAAGGTATAGAGTGAGATAAATGGAGCCTATATCGTTCCAGTTGAGGTATTCATGGCGGACGAAAGGGAGGTGATGGACAAACGAGGGTCTTCTGAGCAAACGCGCGCAAACAAGTTGTTCTGTTCTGAACCGCCACTGCGCGTGAAATGGCGTCTGCATTCGCGAGCTCCTCCACGTCTCCCCTCCCCGCCAATGTTCCCGGTACGCCTGCCTACTGCTCGACAAGCAACTACTCACGTTTGACAGACCTTACCGTCCTCCAAAACGCCAGTCGAGTCTTACACGAACAGTTCGCGTCAGATGCCCAAATTATTCCAGATCTCGGGGAGACCTTAAACACTCGTTAGTCTCATTCGGAATGCTCTCAATGCATGTTGCTTAAAGCTTGGTACAGAGGCAGGACCGGCGTCATCCTCCTACAGCATCTTCGCCGACGATTTCAGAGTTCCTTTCCAGAAGAGAAAGCTGATTGGAATACCTGATGCCCTCTTCAAACATTATCAAAGCAAGTCTCAACTCTCAAAACGGATCGTTTTCTAATGTGCACTGCAGGTGTCAAAGCGAACTCGCATATGGGGATCATACCAGAAATTGAACGCGTCTGGATTTCAATTGAGCACAAGTTGCTTCTGTGGGACTATACCGAAGGGTGCGTTCTACGATCTGTCATAGTATCTTCTCAGTCTTATATCTATCAAGTCAAGAGATAAGTTCCTTCGAGGACCAGCCATACGTGATTAACCATGTCGCCATCGTCAAACCTAAAAAAACACTCTTCATTGAAGAAATCTCCTACCTGCTCGTCATATGCACGCCGGTGGCGGTGACTCTCATTGGTGTTGCCCAGACGCCAGTCCCCGGCACCCGTAGGAAAACATTAACGTTATACGCCACCGATCTCACAGTGAATACGGAAGTCGAGATGGCCTCGGTTATTGGGACTCCTGATGGGCGAATATTTATGTCGGGATCGCACGACGGGAACCTTTACGAGCTGCACTACCAAAGCACTGAATCCTGGTTCGGCAAACGCGTGCAGCTCATCAACCATTCTGTCGGCGGCATGTCGAGTCTTATTCCTAGATTTGCCTCTTCAAACGTGGATGGTGCGCTTTTCTACTTTTACCCTAGACTTGATGATGATAGTAATTGCTCTTCCAGACCGCATAGTCCTCCTCGTTGCTGATGATTTTAGACATTGTTTCTATACCTTGACAGAAAGAAACACCATCTCCGTGTACAAGCCGGGCTCGGACAAGGTCGTTCAGCATGTTCAGACACTGTCCAATATCTACAAGTCAGTGCAAGACAAAGCACCGGGATCACCAGCCTTGACGCCACAAAAATTCCAAATATTTTCCATTCACCCGATCGATCCAGCAGAGTCTCGCTCTGGTGTACAAATGGTAGCTGTTACGACAACCGGTGTACGGCTGTACTTCGCCCCCTCCATGTCGTATGGGTACTCTTATGGTTCAATGGCTCCAGCAGCTGGAAATATTCGACCGCTTGCGTTGCTCCATGTCCGTCTACCCCCAACCAACCTCCTCCATCCCGACGAACAAGAGATGGCGTTCCGTCCTCCGACGGCATTCGGCGCTGCTCCTGCGCCACCACCTCAGCCGACCCGTCCGTACGTATTCAATGAATTAGACAACAGCTCATACGTGGATGGGCTTATGATTGCAGCCCAGCCGGGAGATGGTCAAGATAATGATCACATTCTCTGCGTTTCGCCAGACTTGGCTCGCATTGGCAATTTGGAGCAGGTCGCACCTGCGCCTGCGCCGCCGCGGTATATGACTGGTACAACGGGGAAGCCTCCTTTAACGGAGTACGCAGCCATATTATCTATACCTGGCAGGACGTGGGGCATGGCCGTTGTACCAACGAACACTAGTGCCCCAGACCCAAACCTTCCTGCCACACCCGTGACGAACGAATTGGCTACCCAATTCAGCGAGTACCCTAAGCAGTTCATGATTCTCACGAATGCTGGTCTACATTTTTTGGTTAAACGGCGTGCGTTGGATTACGTGAAAGCCGTCCTTGAGGAGTGGTATGCCGATGGTAACCTGCAGCCTATGGTTGAAATGCGTGACAGGTATGGTTTTCAGTGTTCTCTGCCGCGAACAGCTTGTTGATAATTTTTATACTTAGCTTTGGTCGAACACAGACCTGTGCCATGTTATTGGGTCTTGCTAGCGGCAATTCTTTCCTACCGCCTGCTGAGGATGCGCAATCCTCTTCACATGGTGTTATCTCTCCGGATCTGGCCAATCTTGCGAAACAGGCATTCTATGATCTTGGAGAGCGACCTCGGTGGACAGAAAGAAGTAGTAATGTCTACTCCAAGAGTGAGTCCTTTGGCATATCCTATCATGTTGTAAACTGATAGCGCCTAGCTGATACACCGGGACGAGCGGAATATAGCGGTCGTAGAGATGGTCTTGCTTTATATTTTGCGCGTCTGGTTAGGCCTATTTGGAAAGTCAAGATCACGACTCCGAGGTATGTTTTTCAGTAGCTGTAGGCCCGGCAGTTTGACTCAAGTATCTTAGTGTGGCTGGTGTTCATTTGCCCACGGTTCCGGAGAAAATAGTCGTGGCGGTACAGAAAAATTTGACATCACTCAAGGATTTCCTGGACAGGAATCCTCACATATTCCACTTGTCTCCGAGTGACTCGGCTGCTCGGGCACCATCATTAGAGCAAGAGGCATGGAAGGTACGTTCGGTTGTGATTATAGGCCGCCTCTGACTTTGAAGCAAAATAGGCCGAACAAAATTCAGTGACTGAACTAATGAGTCTTTTGACAAGAACGATAGAGGCCCTTTCCTTTGTTCTGTTATTAACGGATTACAACATTAGTGACTTGGTCATCAAGTAAGTACATAATATGGGCACTTCACTTGTCCTATTGATTAACGCACTTGTCAGGTGTCCGCCGGATATTCAGAAGATGTTTACGCCTCAGACGTTTGAGGACCTCATTACTTCACAGAACGGCATGACGGTGTCGAGAGCGCTTGTCAATGTCGTGATTGATCAACAGATTGGTCAACAACTTAGTGTGTGTGCATCTCTCCAGCGGATCATGAACGAAGACTCATTCAGTTTCTTTAGGTTGATACTATTAGTGAGGTCCTACAGCAGCGATGCGGATCTTTCTGCAGCTCCGACGATGTCATGCTTTACAAGGTAATGCGATACTCGGACAGTCAAGATATCTCTGGTCTCACATTAATTAGGCGAAGGAAAACATCCGAAAAGCAGTCGAGACTCGAAATACGCAGGAGCGCGAAATATGGCTGTCGGATTCGCTGAGGTATGTATTATATCTTCTCGAAGAAGGGTCGCTATCTTATTCCTATCAGACTTTATATCAAAGGAGCACGAATTCTAGATCTTGAAAAGCTCCGAGAGATTTGCGGGGATTTTCAGCAACTCACGTTCGCTCGGGGTATGTGATTTTCTGTTCCATGCTGGAGAAATCACTTATTCATTTACAGGTGCCGTCGAGCTTCCACTGGCATGTGCGAATGTCTTTGATCCTGACAATGTTGGATTGTCGTACTGGGCCAACGGCACTCCGCCCAACGACCCTCGAAAAGAGTTCTATGATCGGCGACTTCATTGTTATGAGCTCGTTCTGGACTCATTACGGGTTTTCGAGGAGAACTCGACCGCCAACAACAATGCCATGTCTTCTGATGATCCAGACGTTGTCAGAACACATGCTTACGAGTATGCGCTCGCGAGTCCAGACCAGACATTCCATTCGACATTGTACGATTGGTTAATTGAACGTGGGATGGCTGACGACCTGCTAGAGGTGGGCCTTGAAAGTATGCTGCTGACTGAAACTGACGTATTCGGTAGATCCGTCCAATCCACCTCGAGTCTCACCTCCGAAGAGAACCTGCCACAGTCAAAAAGTATCAGCTACTGTGGCAGTTCTACGTGAAGGATGGGCAGCCCTTACGCGCCGCCGAAGTGCTGAGCGTGATGGCGCAGTCTACAGAGTGCGGTCTTTTCGCTGTTCCTGTCTTGTTCTGTCTCATACTCGGTTTAGTTTCAATCTGCGCTTGAACGACAGGCTGGAATGCCTGACGTTGGCAGTCGGTAACGCCAAGTCACATCCCGTGTCTTCGACTGGCCGGATAGAGACTGCGATCGAGTTCCTATCCGAGCTTGAAGAGAAGTTGGATGTGGCGAAAGTTCAGCTTGAAGTTTTCAATCTCCTTCGCCCTCACATGCAAGACGATCCCGCTGTAGGGCAGAAAATTGCGCTCTTGGATACGCGGCTCTTTGACATCTCGGAGCTCTTTTTCCAGTATGGTCTTCCGTTTGATTATCCGGATATCAAACTACTCTGCCTATACACCTCTGAGCACCGCGACGAAAATCTGGTTCGCTCAATTTGGAAGCAGATATTCGACGATAGTATGTCCCTTGAACTCGAGTATCCGTTCAAATCGCTCACCTTGCTTTGTAGTCACTGCCTCCTCAGAAAGACCGGTGGATGACATTCGAAGCAAGGTTGTGGACCTTGGGAGTCGCTTCTTTCCTTCAGAAAGTGCCTTCCCCCTTCGTAAGTCGCTTTACACCTCAGAGCCCGGCTTTTATACTTATTCCCATCAATAGGTTTGGTCACTGATTTGCTTGTTCGCTTTTCCCTGGAGCGCAGTCCGCCAACTGGCTGGGTTCCTCGATTATTAGCGGATTGTCGTGTTCCCTACGTCGAGATCTGGGACATCCTGAATGATATGTACGAGTCGCACGTAAGTCCTCTTGTTAGCGGCTTCTTCAAGCTGTTCATCTCAGATAGATACCACCGTTCAACGCACAAGCGAACGTCCAAGCGATATCTTCGGATATTGCTATTTTGTTGCACGACTGGCTAGAAGCAGCTCGACGACCAAATTCGACGGTGGGTAGGTCAGAAGTACCCGTTGGGCGGATGGATACTGCTGTCGATAAGTATCTCAGAGAACTGAATCCTACAAGAACAGCGACGAAACAGACGTACGATGAGGTCAAGCGCCTGCTCAGGAGACATTGGTGATAATGTAGTCGCGATATTTTGGTTGTCAATATGTCCTGCATATGTAGAATTTAGTTATATGTACGCTTGCAAACCATCCAGAATATCAATGGATTTCGGAAAATGTAAAATTACAACACTTCAGCCTTCAGTCCTGAGCGAAAATCTCAATTAACTTCCAAAATCGCGTCTTCCGCGCGCAAAAGCAATCTTTTAGTAACGTTCTGAGTCATCTGGTATACTTTGTAGAGTGCACTGGACAGAGATCTGAGCCACCAGTTCCTTTAGAATTGGCGTCAACAACTTACCGCGCAGCTCCAAGTGCCAGGAGCATCACAATAAGCAAGGCTGTGATGTCCCGAGAATTACTGTCCCGTCGTCTGTTGCCTCGATATCTCGCCAGCCAGTGAACGGGGCCAATGAATGGAAGGGAAATGAGCATATGAATGATCGAACCAGCCCCAATGAGAGGTAAACCCAACATGAAGCGCAGAAAGATGCTCTTCAGGAAACCGGGAGGAGCTGGTTCGGGGAATTCATCGTCAGATCCCGGTACGCGGAAACTCGAAAAGTCGACATCAAGGATCTCTTCATCCTGGATTATACGCAAAGCGGCGCGGACTAGATCGTGGGCTACTTCGAACGGAGAAACATAGAAGAGAGACGAGGAGTAATAGACAGTTGGTTCCTGTTTGACGCGTAGTTCTGAGTGGGGTATATGGGGTGATTGATGGAGTGCTTACCTGGAAGAGAGACATGAGATATGTGGTTACAAAGGACGAGGTATATGTCAGAAGAACAAACAGGACGGTGGAAATGGCGCCAATAATGACTGTTAAGGTCTGTTAGTCGCATTGAACGAGAGACTACAGAGATGACCAACCAGGATTTGTAGCGACGCCGACTGCACGAGTTCTGGCGAATCGATACTTATAGTGGCATTGGGGACATGAGAAGAATGCGCTCTGCGATGGGGCGGATTTCCTCCAGCGCTCAAGACACTTTACATGGACGTACTAGATGGATCATAAGCCTTGTGTTGGGCGACGAGAGGCTGAAATACACACGCTAATGGATCCACGACATAGACACGGCTTAATGAGCCGCCCAAGTTCTTCTACGGCATCCAAGCCATCCAGGCATATCCTGCACTGTTTCTCCTCGACACCAGGTCCGTCGTTGGTCGCCTCTGCGGCTCCTGGCTGTTCTCCCTTGTCCGCCATGATGGTGGTAAATGACACGCTACTCGAGCGGCGTTTTGACTAATGGCCGGGTGCATGACCACATTGACTTTTGTAAAGTCCGGCCCGCTTGCCGACTGCCGCTTCTCAACGCGTCCCTCGATGAACATTGAACACTCGTTGAGCACGACGGTCGCCACGGTTTAGACGCCTTTGCTTGCGTACCATGACGGACAATGCCTCCGGGGGCGGCCACATAAGGCTGGTCGGGGCGTTCGCCGGCATAGGGAGTGGTAAGCTTTAAGTTTATTTCTGTTGCTCCTTCCACGAAATTTCGGACAGGTTTGACAAAGGTCAGTGTACGTGCAGTTTCACAAGGATACCCGTACTCAAATATAGAGCGCTTAGGTTGCTGTTGGACACGGGTTGGTTTTGTTAGTCCAGTTATCACGTTCCGTCGACCCCAACTGAGCTCGCTTCAGTCTTCCATGATGCTTCGATGTGACGGATCTGACACCTATATTTGTGAACCACAGCTTTGACACGGTCAAGACTAGAGTTCAATGTGCGCCGTCCGGGGTCTACCAAGGAGCCTTCGATGTCCTTCGGAAAACGATTAGAAACGAGGCTAGTTCTACTGGCTATGATAAACTCCGTGTCCCGACTCTAAAGCTCCGTCAATTCTTCTTTCTAGGGTTTCTTAGCCCTGTATAAAGGCGCTACGCCGCCTGCTGTAGGCCAGGCCGCAATTGACTCGTTGTTACTGGGATCCTTACACAACTATCGGCTATTCCTCTTTCGTTTGGGCATGACGGAGTACAACCCGGCCACACAAGAACAGCGCCTCTCGATCTTCGCTCACGGAGTTGCGGGTCTCTTTGCAGGGCTGACCAGGTAGGCACCATTGCCACGTTTGCTCAGGTCCATTGTGTTCCCTAACTACGGTGCTGCTGTATAGCACAATTCTTGCAACCCCAATGGAGCTATTGAAAGGTTTAGTTTATGCCTTGAATCCATGATGTCGTCGCCTACTGTTTCCTATAGTCAAACTGCAGCTTCAAATGCAAAGGTCTGCTTCAGACCGTCAATTCAAGGGACCGATCGACTGTGCTCGCAAAATTGTTCATCTCCAAGGGTATGGGGGCCTGTGGTCTGGCTTTACGGGCAGTCTGGCATGCCGAAGCAGCTTTTTCTGGCTTTTCCTGTCGTTTGAGGTAAGCGCTGGGCGGTGACCGAGCTTGCCCGCTTACGACCACATCGGTGATCCGTAGACTATCATGCGAGGCTTTTCGAGACTACAAGGGACTCCATATGAGGTAACACAGCTGTGGCAACGATTTAATTATACATTAAACGCTTACTGGCCGCAGATAAGCACAGGCGCGGCGAACTTTCTGGCTGGCGGCTTCAGTTCTTTGTCGTTCTGGATCATGGCAATCCCCGCTGACAATGTAAAAAAGTCGGTCGTTCTTTGAGTCTTTGGACCGCGGAATACTCATCCATGACATAGTCGGACGATGGCATACCCTTATCCCGCAAAGTTCCCAACGTCAGCTGCTGAACCGTTTACGAGACCGTCATTTTTGGCTGTCGCGAGGCAAATACATGCACAGGAAGGTTACCGTGGTTTCATCCGGGGACTTGGCCCTTGTCTCCTTCGGGCTTTTCCGGTGAATGCTTCAGCTTTCTTTGTCTACGAAGGTCTACTTCGTGTTCTTGGGGCCGAAAAGGTACTAGTGCATATTCGTTTGTTGCCACAGTATATTTCTCATGATACACTTTAGACCAGGAACTAACCCCAATTGACTTATTCACCTATTCACCTATTTAGAGCCCTTATGTACCATGCTACATGTCGTAGACCACACCCATCTCATTATTGTAAAGTTCTGTAACATCTAGATTTGTAATTCTCGTCACTAATCGCAACCGCTCCCACGGACGCTTTAGAAGCTTCCAAGTCTAAATTACCCTGTTCGACAACGTTTAAATTTCCTCCATCGGGATAGATATGTCTGACTCCGAATGAGGTTATTATTATTAAGAGTATTGCTATGGTACTAAGTAAAAGGACTAGGGACAAGCAGGGTCTAATGTATATACTATACTGGCGATCGGAGAGTGAAAAACGGAGAAAAAAATCAAGATATGGGCGCCTGATGACACTCTAGAGATAGCAACGAGAAAACGTGCTTGGGGGTAGCGCACAGGGCCAGTTTCCCTTGGAGATGACATCTTCCCAGCCTTGGGCGTGGGTTCTATAGAGGTCCATGGCGGCGCGCGCGTTCTCGAGCTGCGAAAACAAAAAAGCGCGTCACGACGCGTCGGAAGCAAAATGGCGACGCGACTCACCGGGTTGAGTAAACCTTCTTGGCACCTCCGACGCATCAACTGCCAGGAGAGCGTTTGAAGCCCGACGATATGATTTGGCGACCGTAACGTGTTTCTGAAGGGCTGTGGTGAAAATTGGTGAGGAGCCTGGCTAAAAACATATCGGCGAAAAGCGTACCTGGTATAGCGCGACATCTCGGGTATCCACCGCTGGGTGCGGGATGCCCAGAACTATGTAGAAGAATGATCGGCTCGACTGGACTAGTGCGTTGTTCAAACACGTACCTGATAGGTCATTCCAGATGCTATGCCCAACTAACACATGGCCCTTGATGATGCTGGCCACATATTGCTGAACGGCGTTGAACGTCATCGCGTTTTCTATTGCGAAATGATGTGAGATCGACGGAGCGAAAAAATTGAGAGCGGGGCCTATTCACTGGATGATAAGTGGGCGGCCTCGATGCCGGTCGTGGAGGTACGGTATTCCGTAACCTAAAACATTAGGTGAGCACAGGGACAAGAATATTGTCGCGGGCAGAGTGGGCAACGTACGCGCATCGTGGGTTGTACATATGTGTCGAGAATAACCTGGCCTTGGTAGTCGACGATGGCCTAGAGACGCGTCATAAGACGGGATTCATAGGCGGCGAACACAACATACAATGCGACTGCAAAGAATGGTTAGCCAGCGAGCAGAAACAGTGGAGGACAATAACGTACGCCAACATAGACGTGGTCCCACCAGGACCAACACCGACGTTCACGCACGAAATTCCGAAAATTTGTTTGGACATAAGGACGCGACGAGGAAGAAAAGGGTGAGTTGTGGGGAGGTGTTTGTGAAGAGTATTAGCGGTAGCCTGACCGAGAGAGGGAAAGTAAGTGGAAACACTGCAGATTTTCCCCGCAGTTTTATGTGCTTCGCCTTGCCGAAAACGTGGCGGAGATCTACGTGACACATGCACTAATCGAAGTAGTCGGTCGATCATTTCAAGGACATTGCGCCCTGGCAAAATAACCCGTAAAGAGCGCGCGAAGCAAATTGGGAAATGACGGACCCATCTCAGATCTCTGGCTCGTTCAGATCCCTGATTGGGGGTCCGTCCCGGCGACGGAGGCCGTCGACCTAATGCAGTTCCGTGAGCTAACAAGTTATGTGGCTCACTGACATTTAGAGAGCGCCTGTGCCAAAAAAAAATGGTTCACCCCAAACCCAGCGTCTATCGGGCTCGCGAAATCACGAAAGGAACGGGCTCGGAAGAATGTACGCAATTGCTGTACATACCACCGTCTTCGCACAGACGTGACGGACTTCGATTTCTGTCTTGTCAACATCGAAAGCAACATAAATGGTCAGCTCGGCTGGGGGTCCCCGTGGATGTCGATCCCCCTACGTCCTTGACCTCGAAGGCTTCCTTCCGAGTTATCGGCCTATACTAGCACTGTTGAATAAAGCAGAATATGGTGCATACGCGTGGCACCGTCCTGAACGTTTTACTAAAGCACTGACATCTTCTGCTGCAAAATGAGTTAGATCTTGGAGCCATAAGTGACGGGAGAGAGTGGCGTGCGTCAAAGGACGCTTATCGCTCGGTGGTCTGAATCGGATGCAGCTCAAAAACGTAGTTGAAGGTTAAAGGCAACACTTGTTTCAACACACGATCGCGGAAAATTCCATCACGTGATTACATCCGACAGAAAATCTTCTTCAGCCACCCACAACTTGAAGTACGTTGATAAACGCCGCTCGTCGAACAAGGCATTCATCTAAATCGCCGCACCGATTTGGAAAGAGGATCCATACGTTCACCGAGCTTGAGTCAAGTTTAAAGACATGAGTTTCGCTCCCGCTGAGGGATCCTAGGATTTTGAACGGTGGTCCGCGTATTACCATGCAATCAAACAGTGCCCTACACTCTCACGCAACATAATTTAACCTACTCGCACTGTCGGCTCCCTTCTTCCACCACCGATAACGGCGTCAAACAAATTGTCAACTCAGTCATGCCTGTTCTAATCCTCAAGCTCAGATCCGACCCGTCCTGTGAAATCTCATACAATGTACACCGCCATTGACTTTTAGCGCTTCAGCTCCGTACCCGCTAGCTGACCGTTATCTCCTTTGACAATACATGAAGCACCGAGGTAGCCTATACGGAAATGATCTCAATCACTGAAAGCCCATGTCTATCGCAGAAAACACGTCAGCGTGGTCACCGCGTATTTCTATTCTGTCGCATCATACGTGAGATCGGTCGTGTAAAGGCAAGGCGCGTCTGTTCTCGCTGATACAACGCACGGGCGAGACGCGTCTGGGACTGAATCCATTTGACATTCCTCGTTCCTCTACGAGGATAGAGAGATCTATCAGGCCGCGATGCAGGTGGCTTCTGAGTCGGATGTGTTAGGCTCCGCGGAAGGTATGCATCATTGGCCAAGTGTTCCGCAATCTTGAGATGCCTCATTTCCTTGACAGCAAGATCGACGACGAGGCGCCGGATGTCCCTGTTTTCCACCTGAGGACCCCATCGCAATTTGAACATATTGAGCGTCTGAAGAGCTATGGTCCCTGAGTTCCTACATCGCCGGAGGTGCGTAAAAAGGATGTAGAGGGTTCTGGGGTTGGGCTCCAAGGCGGGGTGAAGAGCCAAGAAGGAGAGAAGGATCTGGCGGTACTCGTAGAATTTGGACACGCCGGAGCGCACGGAGCCGTGGATCACAAATAAATGAACCACATCCATATATCGCATCACGTCCGACGGATCCAAGTGCTTAGGGAGCGCACTCAGATAGGCCTTTGCAGTACTGAATGCAAAGGCGCGACGCCCGATGTAAAGTGCAGCTTTGAGGACAGCGGTGATTAGGTGCACAGGAGCACTACGACGGATGAAGCGTGACCGCGCCTGAAATAGCGCAAAGAATTGAGATGGGGTAATCGGAGTGACTGGCAGTGGATTATCCATGCGTTTGGGTAGACGGAAGAGCTCGATCCAGTGATCGAGGCGTACAACACCGTCCTTGGCTGCACGCAACATCTCTCGCCACGCCTGGCCTTGATATCCAGTCGCGACAAGCCAGCGTATTCGCAGCGTCGTGGTGGCGGAATTACGCTCGAGTCCATCTGCCTTCATGTCGTGGAATAATCCTTTGGCCAGGGCAAAGGCGTTGTGCCGGATAGCTAGGTAGAGAAGGAAATTATAACTACGCGTAGAGCGACAAGAATGGTGCATGAGGTGGTAGTTGATCATTTGGGTGAGGGCGGGCCGCGAAGGCTGACTCCAAAGGAGTTGGAGGTTGTTGTATAAGGTTTTGCGGGTGTTTGCTTGGGGAAGGTAAAATGCTTGCGGAGGGTCAATGGACTCGGCCATAGAAGCCACGGGAGCATCTACATCTACTTGCTCGTCGCTCCACGGGCTGTCACGGTCGTCGAAAACGAAATCATGGTCGCTCAGTCGCTCCGGAGACAGGAAGGGTTCAACTCCGGACACTCGAACCTCACCGTCATCCGGACGTTGGGGAAGCACGAAACGCGCAGGAGATAGATAGCCTTTGAATACTAGTGGCTTCTGTACATGGGGAGATTGTGTCCGAGACGAAGGTGGAGGAGAGAGAGTCGCGACAGTGTCATGACGTGTAAAACTGCACAAATGCCAATAAAAATGGAGCCCAGAGGACAGAGAATTATGGACATACGACTGCCTGGCTGCCCGTTTGGAAATACCGGTCTTGACTGGGGGTTTGGTTGGAGGTCGGGTATTTGAGGAAGAGTAACGCGCCCATGCTCGTCCGGCAGCCAGCTGCAAGGCCTGCGCGAAAGGAGAAAAGCTGGGGCTTGTCGCTGGACAACATAACGTCTGACGACTTCTCCATGCCGCGCAGTGCATGCATGGGATCTCCAATGCTAGAATGTTGCCTCCAGCGACGCGACCAATTTTTTCGGAAGCTCTTGCCTAATGCGCAACAACAAGTGCGTCACGTTCCTCTGTTGCCGTTTTTTGCAAAGTTCAATTCCCGCGACGAAACCATTTCACGATTCGCATTGCAAAATCAAAAGCTGAGCTTGAACAATATGCGCATGTATGATTGCTTCAATTTACGATGGGATCTAAATTCAAAGTATTCTCGGCGACACCCTCATTCATCTTTTGTCGTAAAGACAAATACTTGAAATAGCTGCTGCTCACTCAATAGGCGGCGTGAAAGAAAAGATCGTGATTTGATGCCTGGAACATGAATACCGTCAAGTAATGCTGATAGTGTGGACTATGATGTATGCAAGAAAAAGTATGTACGAGTGCGTAAAATCCGAGGAATGATTATGAACTGTATACTCACGGACTCGGAAATGTACGTTCGATACAATGCCAGTATCTTTCTACAAGTCCATTTGGTGCTGTACGGATCTACCCACCAGCCAACCAACCTTCCTTACCCATACGTCTCTAATTGAACGCATGGCGGAAGCACACTGAGCATCCTTGCACTCGGCGAATTGGTCCAAGCTTCGTACCCAACCAGACGCTGTCTCGTTGCCAAACATGCCTCCTTCTTGATTGACAACTGTATCCACTTTCGCTACCCAAGCTTTCCATTCATCAACCAGACGCGGAAGAAGTTGAGGCGCCAGTAACGATACTGCCAAAGGAGGTTGGTTCAAGAGGTGCGATGTCACTGCCTCGAGATAGGCGAACGTCTCGGTCGGATTTGACTTTCCGCGGTGCAGACCACGTAGTGTAGTTGACTGTTGCCCGGCAACATTCGAGGACTCCACGGAGGGCATAAAGGAAAAGTAGGGGAGGTACGACATGACAGCGGATACAAATTCCGTGATGTGGGGTCGAATACGAGACGCGATATACTCTTCTCGCATGCCCGCATTCGTGTTATTGGACTGGTTTTCTAAAAAGCCCGATTTGCCAAAACTATTGCTTTGACCAAACGCGCTAACTCTAGAGGCAGAACCAAATCCAAAGCCTATGGAGGACGACGACGATGCTGGCTGCATCGAATGCGAATATGGATATGCATCTCGTAGCTTCTTGGCAGACTCGGCAATCGCTTGGAGCGCAATCTGTATTGTCGGTCGGGGAATCAAAGGGAGGATGGCGGTCTTCAACAATGGCTGGGCGGTAATGAGAGACGTGAGGAGCGGAAGAAGGGACTGTGTAGGGAGACTGGCTGCAAACAGGTCAGTAAGGTTTGCGCCCACGCGTGAGGACAAAACGAGGCGGACTAACCAAGTAATACGCCAATGTCGACATCATTGTCTTCTGAAGGCGGCGCCTTGTTCTCCTTGGATGTCTCCGGGACTTTGGGGGGCTCGTGTTGTCTGAGCCTCTTTGGAGGAGCACGTTTAGGACGATCTGGGGTAGGACTACGGTCCATTGCCTCGTCTGCCTGAGACTCGTCTGGTTCATGACGGCGCTTCTGTGGCCTAGATGGTGATTGTTGAGGTCCTGGAGCGTTTATTTGGGCAAAAGGAGACGCCTGGGGTACAGTCGGCTGCCACCCAGAAAGCATGGCTGGTGACGCCGACTGACCGAGCCCAAAAGCAAACCCGAACGATGTCGGTGTGTGGGTACCTGGCCGTAGTTGGAAGTCGATGGGGTGGTGGAGGACGTTCATGGTTATAGTGGCTGACGACGACGGCGGTCCTGGGCAAGATGCGTTAGCCGGGAGCCCTTTGCTCAAGTCCGGATCACGTGGTACCGGTCCGGACACCGGCCCTCAAGTCGGCCTCTTTAAGGAGCATACTTTTTTTTCTTGCTTCTTCGTACACGACGTTCAGGTGAGTTTCTACCTCATGTTTCCCCGAGCGACGACGAGACATACGAATCGCTACTGCGAAGCCTACGGGCTCATGAATGTCATTCATATACCCAAATTTCTGAGCTCTCGTCACTGTCTTCGACACTTTTCTGACATTTTTCTCAGTCATCTTCACCCCAAGACATGGACAATGCTCAGCGCACACGCACATGGTGAGTCGGGCTCTTACTGCCTCGAAGTGATGAACAAATAGAAGTCAAGCCCTGAACTTGTCTAAAGGACGAGCGTTGACGAGCTTCCATGCTAATACTGATCACATTCTATCGTGTCGCATTTTCTGAATCTCATACTGACTCCTCTCCGCAGATTACCTCGTCAATGTATGTCTATTCCCCCTCCTTGCCCCTTCCAAATGATTATTATCCATTGTCCGACTCGGTGACGACACAACCAAATTTTAACAATGTCTTCAACCAAATGATTCCTCCTCCTCATCTTTTCAATTTCCTCGACAACCTTTCTAACCATCGCTTGCAGTGTATTCGCTCAAAGTCTAGTGAATACGTTGTACTTACAATAATGTCTGTAGCTAGAGTACTCAACGAGTTGACTTTATTCATTTTGTCACCCAAGTAAATGTGAGCAAATCGGGGCGCTTTGCTGTTGTCCACGGAATGTCCTGCGCCAGGCCTTACGTTAACAGTACGCCACACAAACCACAAGAAGCAAGAAGCAGGCTACACGAGTGCACAGAAAACAAGAAATAATTAGATATCCAACGAGGCCTTCGAACCTCGTATTCATACAATATAATATACTATAAGTGTCCATATCTACTACGTCCATGTAAGGTTCAAGAACCACATTAGCCCAAGCATCCCGCCCAGTTTTGCTTTCAGCCCAGGCTGCCACGTCGTCTGCAACGACACGGCATTCTCTGGTGCTGCACCCTCCGCCAATCTATCAAGCCACCGACGTGGCTGCTGCGTCTGGGCGTCTGGCGAGTCCGACCCGCCGCTCTCTAGTTTCGCACCGTTCACAGCAACCAACGGTATACGCTCCTGTCGTGACTGCATATCTGAAGACGCCTGTGTGGCTGGCAACGGCATGGTGGCCTTGTGCGGGTCACTACAGATCCACGCTGTGAGTTCACCCGTGGCTTTGGCGACCCAATGCGACACGAAGATGAACAGGAAGGATGTAAAGACGAAATTGATTGGTCTCCACCGCGTCCCAGGAAGAACCAGCAATATCCCTTTCGTATCCCCCGCCAACCAAAAGTGATATTGGATGACAAAAGTCTCCAATGAGCACTTCCCCACGAATGCAAACGCTCTCGACGACGCCGACCTCAGTATGACACTGGCGTTGCGGAGTACAGCAAAGGCAAGGACAGGGACCATCGCCAGATACGGATGCCAGACATTGTACGTGAACTTGGACTCCTGGGTGAGCTCGAATACAAAGTACCACAGCATCGCTACAAACGACGCGCCAACAGCAACTTTGACTCCGAGCGCCCACTGTGGATGCTCCGTTATACGATGTTCACGGGTCTTGATCACTGCTATTGCCGCCAATATGCCCACATACACAATCCACAGGTCGAGGTTGACGCGGAAAGCCCATTCGCGAGCCGACCATTCGATTCGGAAGACTTGTCGAAGCACATCAAAAACACTCTGCAGTACCCATTCCGTTTTCATGAACCAAGTAACGGCAGCTGCAGACAGGAAGAGTTTGCCGAGCAGGAATGGAGTGCGGTCGTTGTACTGGGGAGCGATGGCCATGGTGGCATATATGATGAGGAACCACATCGAAACGAGAGGAGCAAAGTAGTACGAGATGTAATCCGTGTCCATGGTGTAGGCCAGGATGAGCGTAAACATGTTCAGGCGGACCATAATCTAGGACGTGGACAACATCAGAGCTCGTACTTGTGACGCTATGAATTTTCCATACCTGTGCGACACGAAGAAACCCAAAATCCGCCTTCTTCAGATAATACGTACCGTGGCCATATCCAGTCATAAACAGGTAAGCCGCGACAAGAACACGTATCGGGTTGTAGATGCCCGATATTTTGGACGCGCCCAGGTAATGATAGATTAAGATGGCAACTATAGTGGGTATGAAAGCGTGAACAGAAAAGTAATGGAGAATCATACTCTGCATCCACCCTTTCCATTCATCCGTTTGGTCGCGATTCAAAAATCCCAAATCCTTATCTGAGCGTTTGACAGTCGCAAATCCTAATATCAGAGCCAGCACGTTAAGAAGCCCGAACGTCCAAGGATTGAAAACCTTGTGCTCCTTCAACCAAAGATTTGTGCGATCCGCCATGTAGATGACGAGTATAGCGCCACTGATGACTAGCCGGGGTATATGTTCCGCATTGATAGTCGGTATATGGCGAAAACGTTGCCCTGTGCAAGATCAGAAACCAGTTTCCTTGCCAAATCCGAAGACACGAACCCGCATGCTGAGAACTCAGCACTGATATTGGTCCCCATGAGATCGTGAGCACGAGGACAACGAAATGCATAACCCCAGGCCATGGATATGAGCGACAACATGTTGTATCATAGGGAAAATGCTGGGGCAGGTGATCGTTGCAACGGAGGTTTAGCAGCAAGTTGGCCTGCTGTCTAACAATTGTAGACGAAAAGTGCAATCCATCTCCAGTCTCGCGTATGTCTACCATGTCATTGAAGACCACTGGAAGCGAGACAGGAATCGCAGGAGGTGTCCGTCCCAGAACATTAAAGTAACTGTCCAAGGACGGATTGATGCGATGGAAAAGGTCAGAATTCATAGCATCGACAAACGACGGGCGTATCGTCTCTGCGCGGTCATGCGAGAGCTTTGAGGTAATGACTTGTTCCACCGGAAGCACGACCACCTCGTCGGCGGGCTTAATTGGGGCCTGAGCCAGAACCTCCAATATACGTTCCATGTTGGCTTCCCAGGACGGTATGCCACCCGAAGTCTCCGCGTAGCGCAGATGCCACAAACCGGAACCGAGCACGAGCATGGCAGGACGGCGAACGGGACGCGAGGCGTATATGTCGGTGTTTATGAGGTCGTTGACCCGCGTGCTATTGAGGAAGGGGTCCCAGTAGAACGAGACGGTGATGCCAGAGTCGGCGCGTAGAGAATGGTCCGCGTGCTTCTGATTGTCATCGGGAGGCGCTAGCGGGAGGTTGGGTCCGATTATGTGCGCGAATTGAAAGAATAGAGTCCGCGTCACGGAATCACCGATAAATACAAACTCTCGCGAATCCGCGCAGGCAGCCACATCCGTCGGCTTGTAGGTGTGAATCATGCAGCCTAAGTGCGAATCATAAACGGAGTGTAGGTCTAGCATGAACGAAACGCACCGTTCGGTTGCCAGCCTTTCAAATTGCCGTCCAGCCAAGTACCTCCATTAAGAAGAGCCTGGCAGTGTGTCGGATCCCACCAATCTACGAGAATTCAACGGAAAAGACATGCAAGCCGAACAGAAAGCGCACCCAGTAAGAAATACCTCCCAAAACCAACTAGCACTGCTAGCAACGTTGCAATAACGCCTGCGTAATTAGGCCATGAGGGACTGAGCGTGATGTTTGCTCTCGAGTTAGCCATGCTTCCAACGGTAAACAGTGGCCTATAACATCAAAAAATTGTAAGGAGGGGAGGTGGAGTCCTGGTGATCAGAGAGTAAAGAACAAGGGCGCTTCCTTACATAATCATGTAGGCGCTTGTGGGGTACATTTTCTGACTTGGGTTGTTATGAAAGTGTATTATTGGTGGTATACATAGAAGGATATATCGTCAATTTAAATGTCCGTGCAAGTATAATTACTCTACGTCCGCGTACAGAGCTACTTACGACGACGAGGTTGTTAAACCTATAACAGCATCTCATCAGCTGCACGTAAACATGAGAACACTAGCTGTACGTACCTGTGCCATGACAATGGTCGTTCGACGCCGTCGGCCAGCACGATAGATATCGACACCAATCACAAGCTACATATCCCAGTAAATCAATGAAGACCAGCGGTATAGATTCTGCAACTCACCAGCGTAAGGATCTGCAGTGTAAAAGTTCTTTGTGAGAACAACGAAAAGAATTATAGCCAAAGGTATGGCAGCGATTCGGAAACCCCATGTAATCATCTTGTGCCGTTTTGTCTCGCTAATGACAGGGTAGAACACCATTCCAACCAGTAATCCCATGAGGAAACCACCGATGTGAGCTACGACGCTTGTCAGTCGGTGCCTAAGACAGTGACAATCGCACTCACCAAAGTTGTCGACATAAGGTATATAACCGATTGCAATACCGATGCACAACTCGATGATCATGAAGATGAGCTGAGAAACGGTTATACTTGAAGATATAATATCAAAGCTAGAGCACTGACCTTCCTCACAGGTCGATACTGGTACTTCCAATGCGCGATGAGGTCAACCCACGTTACCTGAGTACGCCGTCAGCACATCAAGAACCGCTGAGTAGACGCTGTACGTACCGCCACAGTACCAAAGATGGCACCACTGGCACCCACCGAGGGAACACCGACAAGGGAGAAGTTACCACCAAACACGTTTCTGAAACGGTTTAGTATATGTCAATGGAAGGAGGCAGCTAGTCATACCCAAATATACCAGCGGCAAAGTAAGTGAAGAAAAAGCCACCAGAGCCCATTTCTCGCTCAATCTAAAGGGTGTTAATAAAACTATCTTGTGTCGCACGAAAGGCGAAAGCGTACTTGAGCCGAGAGAGTCAGCTGAGCGAGCATATTGAGAGCAATATGGACGAATCCCGCATGTATAAAGATCGGTAGAATGAAACTATCAATACTCTGAGTTCTGCATCGAGTAAATCCAAGAAGTGCGCCTTACCGGTACCATTGATTAGGCTCCGCATTGTGGAATCCACCGAACCCACAGATATCCTCAACAGTACAGATCTTGTCTGCATCTACCGGGTTTGCGGTATTGTTCATACCTATGCAAAACGATTACATATCTGCCGGTCAACAACACAGGAAGAGATAAACATACACCCCAATTGGAACGTAGGCGGAATGTCGTCTACCAATTTCATACACGCAGGGAAGCGCGCGCCAACATTGATGAGAACTGCGGAGGCTGGGCCAAGCATGTAGTTCACGACAGGCTGTGTCCGTGTATGATGATGAGCTGGGCAACTCGGAACAGCCTGAGCCGGTGGCACGCACCTTGAATGAGACAGGACTGCCTTGCTCCCGCGAGTTGACAACAAGTTCGTATATGAACACGGATACCATTATGGCGGTTAGTAACCAAACTGCGAGAGAAGAATCAATACACGGTGGATGAGGCGATGCGCAGCATACCAAGGAAGGGATGTCTTTGACGCCCTATGCCCCGCTTCTTGTCTTCTATTCTCTGCTCGAGAGGATATCGACCAGCGCCACCACCAAGTAACTTGGCTAATGGACCAGTCTTTTCGGCAACAGGCGGGGAGCGGGTGTTGTTATATGGATCAGCGTATTCTAAGCCCATTAATGAGAACAGCAGTAAAGGAGCAAGTCGAACGTCGAATAGCGTACCGAGGTCTTCGTAGTTGTTGTTCTTTGAGTGCCCTACATCTGCCGCGTTCCGCACTAAGGACGACTGACTTTCGTCTTGCGGATGGTTATAGTAGTCATCGTCGGTATATGCGGCGTGTTTGATGTCGCCTGGATAGGGCGAAGTACTCCGACTCCTCATACTCGCTCCT
Organism: Hymenopellis raphanipes; assembly: GCA_036872995.1. Lineage (NCBI taxonomy): Eukaryota > Fungi > Basidiomycota > Agaricomycetes > Agaricales > Physalacriaceae > Hymenopellis > Hymenopellis raphanipes. Next base: position 1,900,586 of record JAYMDG010000001.1, read on the forward strand.
CGTACGAGATTAGAGTCACCCTTTTCTCCCAACTTGGTCGGGTCAAAGGCATCGTCTTCTGGGGGTGCACTCGAGCTGCGTGAGCTCGTCGTCAGATTGGTGTTGGCACGATGCAACGTCGTGTCGTCGGCTGTAGTGAGATGTTGGTTGTCATTGTTGACTAGCTTTACAGAGGAATAGTCGTGATGGGGGTAATCCGCCATGATAAGTTAAATCGTGAACGTGAAGATGGAGTATAAGGAGAGAGAAAATGACAGTTGGAAGCAGATCAGTTTTAAGCAGTTTTCTGCGCAGCGAAAGCAGTGCTGCTAGAAGGCGATCAACCGCTACGGTTTCTAACGCCGAATTGTTTTGCCGCCTTGATGGCAGGATTTGGCTCCGGAGTCAACGCAGTTGTAGCGTTGGCGCTGGGCGGTAGTGAGCCTTACGCTCCAAGAACATTGTACACTTGTTGTATTTCTCGTGTAGTTTAAATCATAAAAGCAGAGGGTATGCTCGGACACACGGTGGTTGAGGGTAAATAAATTAGTGATATCTAGTGATCTATTGGCGTCAACTCCCCACCGCCATGACTTGCTCTGCCTTTTCCACGCCCAGACGGTTTCCGAGTAAGTGGAGTTGAATGAGTATCCACCTTGAGCTTGGTGTCTTCATCGTCGGACTGGAACTCTTCGTCCAGTACTGGCCGACCCCATCGCGAAGCAGAGCGGACCCCATCCACCCATTTCAACGTGCTTGCACCAACCTGTCGAACCTTCTTATGTCGCGAGCGCCAGAGGGGTCGCTGTTGACTTGCAATGCTAAAGTTCTCGCTCCTCGAGTCAGGAGTCAAAAGGGGACTCGGACGCCGTCGACTATCGTCCGCGAGTGGAAGCCTGGTAGGAACAGCCGCCAGCAGTCGAGGGTCAGAAGGGAATAGAAGAGGAAGCATATGACGAGAGTCTAACAGTTCCCCAAGGACCTGGGGGGGCTTGACAGGCTCCCAAGTCGAATTTCTTTCATCCTTGTCGAAAAGCATGTCAATGCTCTGCTGTCCTCCCATGGAAGACGTCGTCTCAATAGAGTCGACCGATGAATCTCCGGGATGGCCGGGCTGGTCGACAAAAGATCCGTTAACAGAAGAAGCGCCACTGTCTTCCCTTTCACGATCGCGCTCGCCCATCTAAGAAGACGTTAATCTTAATCAAGTCGACAGGTTTCAATAGGCAACGTCACCTCTCTTCGCAGAGCCTCCACTCCGAGTTTCACGCGATGCCTCTCCCAGTCCTTCTGAAGCTGAGTCAAATATTGAATGCATTCATCCGTCATTCGTCCCTCGTTGACCTCATACTTGTAATCCCGAACAGCGCGTCGCATCTGTCCGGTGTCAGCCCAGAGACAACGTGATAGACCAAGGTCAATGTTACCTGTAAAGGATTCAAAGATTTCATCGTTTGAATGGTAGCAACGAGGTTATCAAACTCTGTGATAGAAGATAGACACTGCGTATGGTATGATCAGTTAACATGACAAGAGTTAAATTGGGAACCGAACCTGCAACCAGTTCAAGAGCTCTCTAACGGGGGCAAAGTGGGATTGAACCCCGCGTGGAAGTGACATTGCCCCAACCCATTCCTCGATACTGCTCAGATTCATTCCGATTTGGACAGCTCTTGACCTAATAGAATACGATTAGCAAATAGGACGAGTTTCAAGGTCTATCAATTTACCTGCAAAGATGCTTTTTCCTAGTCAATATGCGATTAAACATCTCACCTGCCCAGACTGTCAGTAAGCGGCAGGTGCCCCGCAATTCAAGTACGTACACGATGTCCAATACATGACTTGCGACCAGAGCTGCGTAGTTAACGCCGGGTTTATGTCAGAGAGTGTAAGTAGCGTATGTAAAGCCGTTAGGAACGCCACAAGGTCGTCGGGGCAAGGCGGAGGCGGAGTATCGGGGAACAAGGAATGCAGAGGCATCTGGGCAGTTGAACCCGCACGACCTCGTGCAATGCTCTGCTTGAGTGAGGAAAATGCTTTCGATGCAGAAGGAGATATGGTGGCTTGTGTAGGAGACGCCGGTCGGCCTGGACTGGGAGGTGAGGACGGTGGTGCACGAAGAGTGTTGGTAGCCGACGAAGCGTGTTTCTTTTTTCCCGTGAAAGGGCGAAGAATAGACCACTCTGATTCAAATTGTACGGACTCAAATTCGGAGCCCAAGGGCGAGTAATCCAATAGCGCCGGATCCAGGAGCTGGTCTACACGCCTTTCGGCGAAACGGATAACGAACACTATAAGTATCATTCATTAAGATGGTTAGAAACTTGAGGGGCCGAAAAGACATACCAAACACAGAGTTTATCACCTCTTCTATCAATTCGAAGGAACCCAGCATCTCACAAGCTTCACTGATAGAGGTATCACACTGCATCAAATGAAGCCATAGTGTAGTATTGTAAAGCCAAAACACGAGGCAAGTGACGTCCTCCGCGCGATTCTAAAGTGCGCGTTAGCTGATCATAGGCTATGCCGAAAACGGGAGATCGACATACGAAGAACGTATCTTCTATGGCGTCAGTCGCGCCAATGATCAAGTCCTCGAGCCATGTGTGGTCGCATGTTAGACAGGCGAATCGTGCCAGCATGTACAATGTATTCGCTGGCGTGGCATCGCGCAGAGACGGTTGGAAGTTGGTGATAAGAGAGTCAAAGATCTGCGGCAGAGCGAGAGGGGAGAAGACAAGCATCGATGAATAATCTGCAGGCGGCGTCTGTCTCTTTTCATTAGATAGCCCAAAGGAAGGTCTATGGAGAACGTACAAAGACGGCGGCATCATCCATATCCTCATCGTCTGAATCAGAGTCTGACGAAGAATCATCCGAGTCAGGTCCCCACCACTTTGGGTGTACGCCGAGAACTTTGCCTATATCCTCTTGGACATCCTTCTGTTTTCCTTTCCGTTTGACGCGCTCGTCAAAGAGTCGCCGTCGTTCCTCCATTCTGCCACCCGTCCAGCCTTCACCCCGCATAGCTTCCTCAAGGAGGAGCGCGACATCGTCTCTGCCAGGAATCAATGAATGAGCGGTGACAATGTCGAGAGGCGTCAGATTTCTGCGAGTAACATCAAATGGTGAACAGCCGTGTGTCATTAGATATGACACGAGAGTCGGAGGTGATAGTAACACGGCGTGGTGAAGGGGAGTCCAGCCGTCTGGCAGGCGCGTGGTTAGCGCATGTCGAAATGCAAGGATGGAGGCTCACTGTTGTCTGGACTCAGATCCGCGCCTTGTTGAACTAGTAACCTAACGCATTCCTCTCGCTCGATATCTCTGTCAGAGTCTGCACCGAATCCGTGAATGGTCAAGGAGATCAGACCCTGTCCATCCTCGTCTCGAGTGTTGAGGTCGACAAAATTCTGGCAATGTGAGTCGGAGAGGATATATTGGAGGACAGATAGCTCGGCAAATATGCAAGAACGCGCAAGGCAATGACTGACGAGCTTTGCCTTTTGGTCTGGTGTGAGACCGGAATGGGACGAGAGAAGTACGGCAATGTAGGCCGTCGACGGGTACAATGGGTGAAGATCTGGCTCGACTGAAATGTTCATTGGGTGTATGGAGGTCGACGCCATTCTGACACGTTAGAGAGCCGCGGTTGGCAACCTTGCCTGTGATCTTGGGTGAGTCGGACGACAAGTTCTGGTGCCGTCCTAGACGACGACGATGTCTGGGGATTATTTGGTGGAGGGATATATCGTTTACAGAGGCAGCAGCGGGGCTATAGACGTTTCTTGGACGCTGGTGATCGTGAAAAGGAAGGGGGCGTCAACGCCGAATATGGGAAACGTGATTTATCCTTCCTGCTCCCGCCGTCATGGTCTCTCTATCGTTTTGCTCGCATTTCTCTCAGATATACTGGTCAAAGTTTGTGAAGACCCAATTCACAAACTTTGACCCAACCAATTATTTGAAGACAACTGAGGTCGAACGCGCTCTCCAATTTAAAGAACAATTATCCTATATACTTATGAAATAACTCATTCACGCACTCCCATTATTGCTGCTGTTCGACAGAGCCTTGTTCAGGACAATGTTAGAGAGGCCAGTAATGAAGAGGTCATTATGATCGGCAAGTTATCTTCTTCTACATAATACGTCCATCATCACCATGTCCATGCCGCCACAAAAACGACAACGTCTCTCCCAAGAAAAAGAAAGCTCCGTTGGTTCAGACAACGACCACGACGTCCCATCCGGCGATGAATCCGGCAGCGGCATCTCAGAAGATGCGTCCGGCGACGAGGAGGAAATCCTCAACCTCAAACCACGAAAATCGCAGCAAACGAAAAAGCGGAAAATACGCGCCACAGCGCCTTCCAACTTTGGAGCTACTCTACAGTCGCTATTGAGCACAGAGGCGCCTACAGATCTACCTCTATCACTCAAGCCGTCATTAGCACGGAGACGGAATGATGAAAAATTAGAGTCAAAGGCGAAGAAGGTGCTGCAGTTGGAAAGGAAAGAGAAGGAGGACAAAAACAGGATCACGGATGTTATTGGAGGCTGGGGTGGTGAGAGCGAAAGAGCATTGCGCAAAGTTGCTCAACGCGGCGGTACGTTCTAATCACAAGTCATCTTTGAGAGTCGATCTAATCATGTCCGTAGTGGTAAAACTATTTAACGCTGTTCAACAATCTCAAACCGCAGCCGCAAACACTGAAGAAGAAAAGAAAGCCGCGAAAGGGAGTGGGAAACCGCGTCTTGCGGCGCCGACAATCGAAGGAAAGACGAATAAAAAGAGCAAGAAGGACAATCTAATAGGCAGAGGGAAACCAGGTATGTCTACTTCCCTATAACAAGAGCGCTTTCTCAATTCTCTTCAGCTGCCGTTGAAAAAGATGACTTTTTCGACATGATTCGGTCTGGGGGAATAGTGTCAAAAGTCTAAAAGAGACAATTATGCCATTAATAGATTTATGCTAGATGCTTCGGCAGTAGCTCCTCCTTAACCTTGACATCCTCATTCTGTGGTTGAGAAGGATCCCGCTCTAAATCCTCCTCCAGTTCCTCTTCAGGTTCCTCTGGCAATTGTGGTAACCATTCCTGAGGGAAATCATGCTTTGTGGGTCGTTGGTATAAACGACCACGCAAATGTTCACCGCGTTTTGCTTTGCGCGCCTTGGCGAATATGTGTCGCAAGTCCAGAGGCACGTCTCGGAACTTGTCGGACGATGGGGTCTGTAAACTTTAGCATAAAAGGCTGGTTACAGCGACGCGTAGACGTACATTTGCTTCCTTCAATAGTCGGTTCACCACATCGCTAGCCCACCGCAGATTCATCTCTGCGTCGGGAAAGCTTTCGCAGGATATTTTGACGTATCCGTTGCCCCATTCGTCCAGGTTACTTATTCCGCCGTCTGCGGGAGGACGCGGTGACCAGCGCGGACCCGCCAGGAGCTTGAAGCGGTGAATGGCATCCTCGCCCTCTAAGGGGAGGTCGTCGACAGCAACGGTGATGGCGCGTTTAGCGGTGGCAGGATGTGGTTCTCCGCCGTATGAGATAGACCTGACCACGAGAGGTGTCTCTGGCGTCGGCCGTATGAAGGGTTTTCGGTATGCTACAACACAATAAGAAAGGGAATATCCTTTCGAAAGTCAACGCACCAACAAGTTTGGGCATTTCGTGTTCAATGAGACGCAAGTAATGCAAGGTCTCCCGCTGGCGTTGGAGTTGAAGATGACCGAGAGTGACAGTGTCATCGTCCTCATAGTCGTCCTTGAGGATATCCTCATAATCAGTGGGCGTCAGCTGTATGCCCGATATTTTCTCTGGGTCTCCATAGTTTTCCATGTCGACGTCGTCGTCTTCGTTCCCTTCCATCGCGTCGTCCTCATCCTGTTTATGCTCTACACGTTGCGCGTACGGCCGCGTAGAGAGCGACGGGAAGACGCGCGCGCTTTTTAGAGCACCTTGACGCGTGAATAGGCGGGGCAGGAATGCCGCCATTTTGGGAGGAGGAAAAGGAAGCCGACAGGGCCTCTGCACAACAACTATCAACAAGCGCCTCTGCTCCGACCAAACCATGGTGGTAAGCCCAGATCGTCGGCGTCCATGTCAACGAATCAACTGGCTATGAACAGGTCCTGCTGCTTTCAATAAAGGCTGAGCTCGAGAATGTCACCGATCTTGTCCCCGCCTCGGATCACTTTGAGTATTTCTTTAGAGTCCGTCCTCGCCTACTAGTGATCATCTGGTCAGTCTCTGAGTGTTGTCCAGGTGAAATGTAACAGCTGCCATGAAGAGCATCCCAAGCTCGTATCTGTCAACCGAAAGGTTACTTCGGTATATGCTGATTGACCAACCCACAACTCATTCCGACATAGGAAGAACGCGAAGTATCTGGAGGCAAGGGCGCCACAGCAAACTTTGTCTGGCGATGCGGGATGTGTATGTCAACGTTGTACTACGAAAAAGACGCCAATCTAACAACATCCAATCCAGGCAAACGCGAAAGTTCCGCCAAATTCGATCCCTCTCCTCCCACACCTTACAGCGCCGAGAACGCTCAGTTTGCTCCGTTGTTAAAGATTGAGTGCCGAGGATTGGAGTTTGTGGGCTTTGATCCCAGTGTATGTCGTCCACTAATTACTTTCTTCGCGTTCATACCCGATTTTAGGGAACTTGGAAATGCGTTGGAATGAAGGGTACTGTGTTCCCCGAAGTCGACATGAGCGAAGGAGAATGGAGCGATTACGACGAGAAGGTCTGTTCCTTCCTCTCGACTTGGTCATCCTACAACTAATGATACCTTCAGGCAGCATTACCGGTAGGCGTATCAGAGATCGAGAGCCAGTGGACGAGGGCTTGAGGCGTAATCTAATGGTATACAATGCACTTGTAAGATATAATCTGTAACATACAGCCACATTCCGCCCTTCAAACTCTCCCAACCTTAGATATTCTTTTCCCAAGAACTCTCAGTTTCCTTCGTCGCTTTAGGTTGGGATTGGCCAGGATCCTGTTCCTCTGACTCTGCTTTCTTCCTCTCGCGGCCGAGGAGAACATGCTTCTTCCAACCCGAATCGTCACCGTCACCCTCGCTATTGCTTGTCGTCGTTCGCTGTACCTTTTGCGCCGCACCCTTAATCTCCTTCTTCCTCTTACCCATGAAGACGCCTTTAGACTTGTTCCACTTTGCAATGTGTTCAATTCTACAGAGTCGGAAAGTAAGCTTCCGGTCATTCAAATGAGAGATAACGGCGACTCACCCCCATAGAGCAGCCTCAGCCTTGCTGATTTTAGCTTTATGCATATCGACGCCACGATCATTCAAGACTTTGATGAATCCGTGGAAATGCTGAAATAGAAAGAGAACCAGTAATGAGCTGTACAACCTCAACGGAATCGAAACCTACGTCGACAGTTGTCCTAATATTCGCGTTTAAAATGTAAGCAAATGCACGGAGATGATACGCACCTGTAATGTCCCGAAAGCGGTGACAACGTATGGATGACGCCGTCTTTAACGGATATTAAACCGGCAGATGTCACCAGTCCTCCTGCAAGGAATGTAGAGTGCTGGAAGGTTCCGGTTTCTGCGAATGAGTAAGAGCTCTGCAAGAACCCGCAAAGCAAGGACCCCATACCTTTTATTCCAATGAAGATATTGACTGGAGTCTAATTAACATGTACTGTAGTACTCGAACTAAAGTACAGGCTTACAGTTTTTGTCCTGCAAAGTGAATGAGCACGAACAGATTCCTCAAAGGGTGATAAAACTCGCCGTGATATATATCCAGGTATTCTTCCGTATAGTTTTCCGGAGAAGTCTGTCAAAAGTGCCCTTTGCCGTGAAGTAATGACGAAACACTCTAGCAAGCTTGCTTCGGCCCTTGTCGTCGTCTTCAGCGTAATGCTGAGCGACTCCTGATTCCTGACTGGAAGACGAGATCGACGAGGTGAAGCTTCCGCGCCCTAGTAGAGGGCGATGAGGAATATCTTCTGGAATTACGCCTTTTCCGTCGCCAGAATCCTTCCAATGGCCAGCAGTGGTGTCTATTAGTTCATTATTCCTGGCCCATCGCAGCTTCCCTTCTGAATCAATGCTGGCGAGATAGTTGAGCCCTTTGCAGCAAGCCGTTAATTATTACCCTTTTACAACGGTTGGAACACGCACGTTGCTCTGCAGAAAGATACCTAAGGGATTATCAGACTTATGAGCTCAGGACTGCGCGTGGTACATACTGGATTCTCTAACTCAAAATCATTAGTATCATAACAATGTTCAAGTTCGAATGCCGCTTACCTCTTCCTCGAGTTGTTCGCGCGGACATCCGACCAGACTCAACGATTTACCATCACCACGGTCGAGCCTAGTACTAGTTAGTTTGAGGCAGCAAAGAAACACGAACTGTGATACCAGTGAAAGAAATTGTCCGAAGTATCCTCTTCCTGCCATCGTTTATGATACCACTGTCGCGTCGCCGTTTGAACTCGCACCTCTTTGACATTGAACACATACCTTCACTGGAGAACAACTATCAGTTATGAATTTCGTTCTCATAAAGGATTACTCAACGGTTAGAGCCATAACGATGTTTACTAAGTAGGAACGAATGAGATCACTCAGCCGCATCTAACACGACCGATACTCACCCATCTATGAGCTCCAACCAATGTTGCGTCTCAAGATGTTTAACCTGTGCGCCTGTCTTCTCCAAAGGCACCCCCTCACCACGCAACGCGTCGTTACCGTCCTGCAGTCGACCAACAAAGAACGCAGCACGTTTCCAACGATCCTTGGGCGAGTTCTTGCCCTTGTCCGCGGCTATTCTGTCCGTCTACATACAGCACTGGTACGTCAAATATCTATCAATCTACTTAGGGTGCCCAGTGCCCGCGTACCTTGAGTTGTGCATGAATAGCGGCATCCTTCCACCGAAGGTCAGTGCTGAGGGTCTCGCGGCGCAGATTGCTCTCTTTTGTCCTTCTCCAGTGTCGTTGGATAGTCTGAGCGGCTTTTCGTTGAAGAATACTGCTACTGTCATCTGCTTGTTGTGAGTTCATGCTGGAGGTAGAGGTGGGGAGCTTGACGTCAAGCAGGAAAGTTGACGGTTAGGCATGACGTCACACACGTCCAGTGGCGGGCGTAATAAAAACCAGAGAGGAGTGAGGAATCATGGAGTGAGAACAGCTACGGAGATAAAGACCCCATTTGTATGTTCATTCGACGCGACGCGACGTGGATGAACAGAAGGAAAAGACGTGATCGATCACGATCACTTCAACCTCTTCACCGTCGTGACGGCAAAGTAATCACACAGGAGATGGAGTTTCGTTGTGTATTATAGACATTAGTAAATTGCTACAAATGGTACCGATAGGACTAGACTTGACATGAACAACAACGAAGAGGAAATGTGGGAGTAGCAAGAAGTAGATGCGAATGAATGTAATATGACAGATGCGCAAAGAGAAAAAGAATGTGACAGTCAGTGTAGAAAGTCAGTGAAAACCCAACCGGGGGTGACTGTTAGATATTTGTGTTTCTGGAGCTCCATGGCGGATGGTCGCTCGTCGGGATTTCTGAAAGCCGGGTTAACATTTGCCACGGAACGGTGAAGACAAGTAAAACGTACATAGCGAAGCATTTCTTCCTAAAGTCATCCCCTAGTTCAGTAAGCGTGATACCTTCGGGCACAGGAGGCGGCTGCCTGAGTTGATACAGCTGTTGCAGAATGAATGAACAAGGAGTAACTGTGGAAGTGACAAGACCAACCTTGAACATGACAGCCACCATCTCGTCACCTTGCCATGGGCGGGTTCCTGCCCACATTTCTAGCACCACACACCCTACACTCCATATATCGACCTTGAAATTGTACCCTTTGCCTTGGGGATTGACGACCTCTGGAGCCATCCAAAAAACGGTTCCTTGCATAGCCGTCTCTGCGCCACCGGCAGTATCTTGCGTCCGCTTCGAAATGCCGAAATCAGAAATTTTGCAAACTCCCGACATCTCGACAAGGATGTTGTCCGCTTTCAAGTCCTAAAAAAGGGTTGAATAGAGTTTGCCGATCCATTACTGATAGACTCACGCGATGCAGAATACCCTTGGAATGAAGGTATTCGAGTCCACTCAGAATTTGCTTGGTAAACGACTTGGTTACGTCTTCAGCAAACTTCCCATGTTTCAGTAAACAGCTTCCAATAGAGCCACCAGGAACGTATTCGAGGAAGCTGTGGAAATATATATGAGCATAGCCTTTAGACACGTCTATTCTTGCACTTACATGCTCAGATTCGCCGGCGTCTCTTCAAAGCCAAGATACTGAACAATATTCGGATGGTCGAGGTCCTTCAAGGTTTCACTCTCGATCTTGAGCGACTGCACGACCGTAATCTGGCGAGAATCGTTTTTATCACTCGCAGTTCTGGGCATCTCGACCTGCTTAACAGCAATCATCTCGCCAGTGGTGGCGTTTAGAGCAAGGTACACGCGCCCATAGCTCCCTTTCCCTATCAGCTCTCCTCGTACCCATTTGAAGGTGGCTGTAGAATTAAAAGATCAGTCCGGAACCGCCTTCGTGGAAGCGCATGATCACTTACTCGGGCCGCCAGAAGGGGAATCGGGAAGAGAGTTCCCCAGATTGGCTTTTGCCTGGGCAGGCGTAACTTCCTCAAGACGACTACCCCACAGCTTCGTACTTCTCTTCCGTAATACGCTAGCATTATAAGAAGCAGGATCTTGACCAGAAATACGATTGATGCGTCGCTTGTGTTCCTCAGCAACATGCCGAATTGACTTTTTCCCTCTCATACGAGTCCTCTCTTGCACTGGCGGGATCGGCGGTAGCGGGATAATAGTATCTTCCGGTGTAGGTGGGGGAGGTAATACTTCACCAGCGGTCGGAGAGGTTCCACCAGAATTGGCCTCGATAACAGGTTTATCAAGATCATGTTCTGGAAAGAACTCTTCCAAACGGTCGTAGACATCTTCCGGTGGCGGCCGAGGCGCCCAGGAAGAATCGCGCATGTCGGTGAAGGTACTTCCTCGTCCGCGACCTCGTTTCCCGGAGGTAGGTGAGGGCGCTCTTCGGGACGAAACTGGAGTGACTTGAGATCCACTAGATTGCATGATACTCGGCAGAGGCACTGCTTGGCCGTTCGTGCCTTCGATATGGACTGTCAACACAGGACGTTCCGGAGGTTTCGCCCACATTGATGTCCCAGTGTCGTCATGATCACTGTCGGAATCATCGTAGCCAGTGAAGGCAGAAGGAGGTGGCATGGAAGAAGATGTGGAAGCGTAAGGTTGTTGCTTGTCCGAGGTATCGATCCTTGGAGGCGGAGGAACTACGGTGCTTTCTGAGCTGGAATTCATGACGGCTCTGAGCAGCCAACCTTGTTCATCAGACTTCAAAGTAGTATCAGATGCTGTCGTTTCTATTGAGTTGCGCGAAGATGAGTCCCTCAAATTCCTATCATGGGCTAAGGACCGTGGGTTTTGAGGGCTGCTGGGACTGTGCGGTGGCGATGAAGTAAGTGGCCCGTTGCTCGATGGATGAGAATTTTGTCGAGACGGTACCAATGACATGCTCGGAGAAAGGGAAGGCGGCGAGCGTCCCGAGTCCATATAATCCGTACCTGTAGAAGGATACATGGAAGCTTGGTACGGTCGCTGATATTTGTTGGTTGGTGAAGTCATGACATCGCTCAACGCGGAATGAGGACGAGGGTACGGCTCTTGCCCATTGGGAGACATGTATCCGCCGGTGTATCCTGACGACGAGCTTCGACCAGGGTACTGAGAAGATTGCTGAGATTGTTGTGGAGAGGCTTTTCCAGCGAGCGGTCGGGTTCGGGTTCTGGAGTCATACGACTTGGGTGCGAAAGCAAGATTGCTACTGGCTCCACTCAAAGGTAGCGGTCCGTTACCGCGTCGCCCGGGTTGTAGCGTGGGCGGTATTGAACCAGCACGAAGACTGTCCATGCTTTTGGCGCCCTTCAATGATCGATTCCACGGTGCGGAACCAGATGTAGGTGTCAACTTCTGCTGATCTCCTTTTTCCTCCCCTTTCCATGTCACAATAAAATTGGCAGGAACAGGTTGCCCGGCGGCTCGAGATGGACCCGGTCGAGACTCTGGTGACATCAACGGGACATTAGGCGGAGGATGCCGTGGCGCAGCTGGAATATTCAGAGGACGTCCAGAATACGCAGGTTTGTTGTACCGAGTAGGTGACAATGGCTGCTGGTTACGAGATACGCGAGATTTGACAGGTGAATGTCGCGTTTGGGTTGGAGGAGAAGACTCTGGATCATACCCAGCCTGTGGAGAGACGTCGTTCTGACGTGGAATGAACACCCATGAGTCAGAGCGCTCTAAAGGTTCGTCCTGCAGCACCCCAGTTCTGGGCCTACGATCCCGTAACGTGTCCCTGGACGACTGCTGATTCAAACGGCCTGTGTTCCGCCACCGTTGTCCAGCAGTCTGCATTTGCTGTTCAGAAGCCTCAAGGAGCTGCTCACGTTCGGCTGCTGCATCGGATCCTGAGCGCACATGACGGTGACGCGGGGGTATTAGAGTCTGGTCTTCGCTGAAGGTGGAACGATGGGGAGATAATGGCGGCGGAGGGGGAGGGGCGGGAACGAAATTGCCAAAGCGATCTTGCACGATGGTAGTTGCGTCTGGCGCACGTGTACGCTCAGCGACAACTGGCGGTGAAGGCGTGTTTGATCGAGAGGGTCGCGGAGACGATGGCCGAATGGGACGTCGACCAGGCGAAGGAGGAACGTTGTTAAGTGGTGGGTTAATCGGAGGAAGGGGCCGAACAGGCGTAGGTCGATGGAGAGGCTCACGTTCAGCATTGTTGTCGAGATCGGCTTCGTAACCAGCAGACACCTCAGTAGTAAGTTGTTCGCTTGCAGAAGATAGACTGCCATGCCGTGAACGTGACCGCCGACGGGGCCGCAACGGAGCGCAGGATGCGGGGGTATTGTAGTTTGGAAGGACTGGAGGTGGAACTGTGTTGACTGAGGGCGAAGCGGAGGGACGTATTGGTTCATGTACTGAAGCAGAAGAGTGGGAGACGAGAAGTTTGAGTGAACCTTTCGAATCCCCGTCCACCCGACAAAGTTCCACAAGCTTTTCGTCCGATAATGCTTCGCCAAGAGCGAAAAAGCCTATCTCCGTGCGGTAGATTGAAAAGTGTGACTGCTCGTCGTCCAGAATGTTCAACTATTGTGAAAGGTGAGAAGTAAAAGAGGTGATAAGCGGAATGGCGTACCTTTGCAAAGACACACTCGCGAATGTAGTCGGCATTATTCTTTGCTCCAGTAATGTCGACGTTTACATACCGGTCAGAGTCGGCGGTGGCAAGAATGAGGATACGATCTGAGACCGTCGAAGATGAACCCGCACTGGACGTGGAGGTATAGGAATCAGGAGTGGAGACGGTCGGGGACTAGAATAAAGTGGGTCAAGAGGGAGATTGATAGATGGAGATGGAACACGCACTGTGGTAGGAAGGGAGGACGATGGAGTCGGCGGCTGAGGGCGGGGATGCGGGGGTTTATGATGAAAGGGCGATTTAATACCGTGGAATACTTTTCCGGTGACGCCTCGGGTAGTTGTTATTGGGGGAATATCGGTACGATGGGATCTGTCTGGAAAACTGGATTCATCGGTGCTTGGAGTCGGTTCTTCAGCGGCAGGGGAGCTTGCACTGGATGGAGAGGACAAGGACTGATGGGAGGCCTGTGTTCGAGGAGTACGGGTGGTAATATTCGTCGTTAACGGCGAAGGAGGCGGCGGAGGGGATCTGGATAGCGCCGGTAATGGAGGGGGATTGTACGAATAAAGCGCACTTCCGTAATTCGTTCTGCTCTCATCCTCACTACTCTCGCTGTCGGATCCCTTATTGAACACATGCAGAACATATCGAGGTTTCCGGGAAATGTCTGTCATTGCGGCTGGGAAACTTTGTTCTCTCTCGATGGCTGCTCTTCCAAGAAAGTGGCCTCGTCGTCCTCGTCGTCGTCCACAGCGAGCAGGAGCCGTCCAGCTAGTCGTCGACAACTCGATGGGTGACAGTCGTCGTACAAGAGACACAGATGCTTCAAGGCGTCTGTCGGGCAAGGAACACTGAGCAAGTGAGTGAGCTGACCTAAGCTGACCTTTCACACTACCGACGTGATGCCTCCGATTCTATTCTGTTTTCTAGAAGAAACAAAAAAAACACGCACGCCAACGGACCTCAGACGATATCGGGGATTAATCACAACACGCAGCCCCATGCCTGTTCCATTCCACACAATTACATTTCTAGAAGTACATACTAACGGGCGAGAACTCCAAAGTCCATGCAATTTCCACGCTGCCCTCAGATCGCTGCACTTGCTAGTTTCGGAAACTCTGCTCGCTGTTCCAGCGTAGATTCACCCCAACCCATAAGCTTCAGTAATCCCACCAATTTAACTTCCTTCCCTTGGCTCAAGCTCTCCAGTATCGCAGCATTCACTTCGCCTGCCGTCTTTAAGCGCTGCGCAGGAGATAGTAGTTCGGCTATAGCTGTCGGCGTTGATGACGAAGAGTCAAATGCCAACAACGCCATGGTCCGTTCCAACTCCGACAGAAACTCGGTACTCTCTTCTCCCCGTGGCGCGAGCTCGTCCTGCGCGAATTGAATTGCGTCAGCGATGCGGCCAAGTCGTATAAATTCGATTAATTTCTGCTGCTGAAGGTGGAAATACAATGCAGGGTTCGTATCGAGGATCTGAAAGCAAGATCAGTGACAGAACAGAGTAAACGAATAAAGAGGCGATGCAGGATCATATTGAAGACTGAAGTTTTGGTGTTTACGAGTATCATCACCGACCTAAAGGTCTGAGAGTGGTGCATGAAACGTTATAATCATTTGCATCCCCCCAAGAAAACACGTTGCCAAAACAAGATCCTCACCTCTGGATTCAAGTCGTTAACTCGCGTAATGGCATCTTCTACATCGCCACGTTGCAAGGCTTCCCGTATATTCATGCGACTTTCCATACTTTCGAAATCGACAGGCGGGGCAATATGGGCCTCTTGGCTAAACTCCTCTGCGGCGGATTTGTAGCCTTCAATAACGAGGTAATCCATAATTAGCCGGTTGAGGTCCCTGACAAGACGAAAATGGGTTAGACTCTGAACAAAAGCAAAGCCGAAGGAGTAATTCAGATAATACATGCATATACAAAAACTCTTCATGGAAGTCAGAGAGATTCCCAATGATTTTTCTCATCATCGAACAAGTGAAAAAACGAAGACTCACGCTTTCGACACCTGGACTTCATGCATGCGACGATCCCATTCCTCTTCTCTAATCCGGATCTTGTTCGACGACTGAAGGAGAGTCCAATGTTAGAAGGTGAGAGAACATAGCGTCTGGACGTGACGAGACGTACCATGAGGAAACTAAAGCGAAGGAAAAGCCTTTTATTGCAGCCGTCGCACGAGCTTTAGGGCCGGCATATATTTCCTAATCAGGTGCCACGATGAGTGAAATTCGGTGCGCACGGGCCCGGATCCGTCTGTCATCTGCTGACTGGTTGCTGACATTCGATAGTCCCATGAATTGGTTAAAAACAGGTGTATTCCGTGTGGACTCTTTCCCGTTTTCCCCACATGGATTCCCGGCCAACGCGCAAACTTCGTGTCTCTGTAGTCCAAGCATGCTGTCAGAAATATGAAATCGACGCCACATTGGAAAAGCTAGAACAGCTGACTCGCCTAGCCAAGGATCGTGATGGTGCCCAGCTAGCCGTATTCCCCGAAGCCTTGTATGTCTGCTACCTTTTCTGTCAAGTCTGGAATAACACTCGAAATATTTACAGCATTGGTGGGTACCCAAAGATGTCGACCTTTGGTGCCGTGGTGGGAGACAGGTCGGCAGACGGACGAAATGAGTTTGTTCGTTATCATGCCGCAGCAATCGAGGTGCCATCTCCTGCGGTTTCCCGAATTGAGGCCATCAGTAAAGCGACTGGAGTATTCCTTGTCATTGGAATCATTGAACGCGATGGGGGCACTCTCTATTGCTCGCAAATCATGGTCGATCCAGAACAAGGTTACATCGGAAAGCATCGTAAGCTTGCCCCGACCGCGGCGGAGCGTCTAATCTGGGGCCAAGGAGACGGATCTACCTTGCCTGTAATTGAACAGCAATTTATTTCTGCGGATGGTACGGCGCAAGTGCAAACAAAAATATCCGGCGCGATCTGTTGGTGAGGTTCATTCAATGACCGAGGTTGCCTCTACTAACTTGATCCATCCAAAGGGAAAACTACATGCCCTTATGTACGTCGATTTGTGCCACTTGCACGATATCTAACGGTATTCCATAGTGCGGTATTATTATTATTCAAAGGGTACAGAACTCTATTGCGTGTCCACCGTTGACTCGCGCCCTGTCTGGCAAAGTTCGATGGTCCATATCGCACTTGAGGGCCGTTGCTTTGTGCTTTCCGCTTGTCAATATGCCGAAGAAAAGGATTACCCTGAGGGCCACGCAGTTAACGACGACAGCGCGCGCCACCCTGATAATGTGATGATTGGCGGCGGTAGGTGAGTATCCCATCTTCTCTCATTGAGTCGGTTTACGAGACTAAGAGGTAGTGTTATCATAAATCCTCTTGGACAAGTTCTAGCTGGTCCTCTACTTAAAGGGGAGGGGGTTTTGACTGCGACAATTGACCTCGACGATTGCATACGCGGCAAGTTTGATTTGGATGTTGTCGGGCACTATGCACGACCAGATGGTATGTTCCTCCGATTTGACTGGTCGAAGCTCAATGAAACCATGTAGTCTTTGGATTTAGTGCCAACGTTGCATGATCGATACATACCTTTGACCTTTGGATTACAAATAAATACGCTTTCACGATGTGCAAAGCTTCGACCCTTTGTCAATTGAAGACTGAACGAAGAAGCAAATACCATCGACAAAGGTCAAAGTCGCCGGTCAAGTAAAGGTCCTGGTGCGTATAAAAAGGCTCCAGGGATTTTCTGCTGCATAACAGCTAGCACCGCACGACAATCATTCCGTCATCACCTACCTTTCCACTATAGCCCGTTCGTCAACATGCTAGACGCCGGAAACGCTTACGTCGCAGCGTTCGCCGCCTTATCGCGCAGTACTACACCTTCTTCCACTCCAAGCTCTTCCCCTTGCAACTCGCCAAGTTCTTCACCTCCTCATTCCCCTTCCAAACGATCACGAAGAAAACGGAAGGAAGAACAACGTTTCAAACCCATGTCTAGCCGGCGTCTTGGGATGGAAGCGTTTCTCATGGATGAAGTTTTGGTTCAAGCGCGGACGCGCAGAATCATCCGGTCACCGGAATCCTCGCCATACTTTGGAGACCGTCATTTACCTTTGCCGCATGTTCACCGCCGTCGCCACCGTCATCAACGATCCTCGGAGCGGCGAGAGCGTGTCGTATCGGATGCGGACGTGGAGATTGATGCCAACTTGGCCCTTCTTATGCAACTTGACGAAGATGCGCCTACGCCATATCGACCGGGGATAACAGAATACGCCATGGTGCCACTACCAGTGGACGCGGGCTGCGGCTATACAGCGACTGAGGTATCAGGGCTGGATCCCTGGCAGCTCTCCGAGGAGAGCAGGATGTTCGACATGTTCATCAACGTTGACGAGTGTGCGTGAAGACAGGACGATTATGTATGCCGGTTTTTAGGCTACACTATCTTTATAATAAACAACAGACTATTTAATCCCGTCTACGACTAGAGACTGAGCATACACTCGTTTCCACCGCGCGTTGAACACATGTTGTGAGAAGAAGAAGAGCAACATCTGTTTTGTGAGCGCACAGCATACCATGACTATCAAGAACCGGCCACTCTCTTGGGTGAGCTTTCTAGCTTTCCAGACGCGTAAGAAGGAGACAAACTTACATACAAGCCTATCAGACCTCTTACATCCTACCTCGGCCCAAATTGGTGATTGAGCCGGAGCGTGACGGCGCCACCCGGACAAACAAACAAGACCACACCGCTGGGCCTTTTTCGTCTCCTCCCACCTCGTCGACGAGTGTTTCCACAGTAGCTGCTCCCTTTCGTTTCCTCGACTGTCGTTATCTCATACTTCCTAGATGACCGACTCGTATCCCTCCTCCCGCAACGGCGACATTTCTCCCAATGGTATGGGAAATGGCTCTAGTCCATCATTGGTCCCCACGCCTGCCCTCTCGTCCGTTATCCGAAAAAAACTAATGGGCTATGTACGTGTTCATCACTTTGTTCGCCCTTTCATCTATTGCAGACGTCGAAACTGTGCCCATTGTGCCAGTATTCATTGTTCGGCATCTCAGCGTCCATGTTTGCGCAGCCCGCCATGAAGCGGCTGAAGAAGCGTTTTCCTGGCTGCTTAGCTCCGCCCTTCTATTGGGACGACTACTCTTTACCGGAGTTGTTTTCTGTCCTCCCGCTTCAGGCGGGAGGCGTAGGGTTGCCCTACTGCCATGAGAGGGGACCACTCGAGCTAGTTCCGCGTTTCTGATGCTAGAGACGTTCTTACGTTTCGACCGTCTTGCATTCATCATTCCACTTTACTCCCCTCCTATTCTCCTCGCCTTTCAGCATTTCTCGTCTCGATGTACATGGTACTAATAACACGTTTAGGTTGGTTTCGCGAACTTGCCAAATCAGGTGTGTAGAACGTTTCTATCCAACATTATTGGTTTTTCTGATTATTCCTCGCCATAGGTTCATCGGAAGAGTGTACGGAAAGGATTCCAGTTCACAGCAATGGTTGTGGGTGCGTAAATTTGTCGCGCCATTTTTATTTGACATACTTAGCCTGCATCCCAGGCGAGTCTGGACTTGGCAAGTCCACCTTGATAAACACCTTGTTCAACACCACTCTCTACCCGGCCAAAGTTCCTCTACCACCTTCCGCGGAAAGCCCAACCACCGTTGCTATTGAGAGCATTGGTGCCGGTCCGTGATTTCGCCGCAATATTTCAATCTCTCTATTGACACGTTTACGTGTAGATATTGAAGAGAACGGAGTTCGACTCCACTTGACCGTTGTCGACACCCCTGGGTTTGGTGATTTTGTCAACAATGATGAGAGGTTCGTCATCTTCCCACTGAAAGAGTTGACCTAACCGCGTTCGGTTTAGCTGGAAACCTATACTCGACAACATTGAGTCCCGGTTTGACTCTTACTTGGAGCAGGAAAACCGTGTCAACCGCATGAAGGTCGTTGACAACCGCGTACATGCATGCCTTTACTTTATCCAACCCACCGGTCACTCGTACGTGTTGTCGTTCATTCGTACGGCTTTCTGTTCTCATTTCGTTCTTAGATTGAAACAAATTGATGTCGAGTTCATGCGCCGGCTGCATACCAAAGTTAACCTGATTCCCGTCATTGCCAAAGCTGACACCATGACTGACGAAGAAATCACGGACTTCAAAGCTCGGGTCGGTTCATTGATGTTACGCGTCGCAACTGTTTGCTAATGCACGTTCAGATCTTAGCTGATATTGAGCACAACAACATCCATATTTTCCAAGCGCCTACGTACGATAACGAGGACGAGGAGACTATTGCTGAAGCCGAGGAGATCGCCAGCAAGATTCCTTTTGCCGTTGTCGGCTCGGACAAACTAGTCGTCACTCCGGACGGCCGTGAAGTTCGTGGACGAGCGTACCCTTGGGGAGTAGTGGAGGTTGACAATGAAGACCATTGTGACTTTGTCAAGCTGCGCCAGATGCTTGTCCGTACCTATATGGAGGAGCTGAGGGAGTACACCAACGATGTTCTTTACGAGAACTGGCGAACAGAGAAGCTCCTCAGCATGGGTGTTGCTCAGGATGCCACCGTCTTCAAGGAGGTCAAGTAAGTCAAATGATTTATGTTCCTGTATGATGTCTAATCAGAGATTTTCAGCCCCGCCGCCAGGATGCAGGAGGAGCGCGTCATGCACGAGGCGAAACTCGCGAAGATGGAGGCCGAGATGAAGATGGTCTTCCAGCAAAAGGTACAAGAGAAGGAGTCCAAGCTCAAGCAATCCGAGGAAGAACTCTACGCACGTCACAAGGAGATGAAGGATGCTTTGGAGAAGCAACGCCTCGACCTCGAGGAGAAGAAGAAGCGGATCGAGACCGGTCGTCCATTGACGCCGGAAAAGAACTCGGTATGTGTCTATTCAGTGTCTCTAGCTTAGCGACGGTTAACCTTTTTTCTTCCTTTAGACACGCAGGAAGGGTGTGTTTGGCGGTCGCTAGATCCCTTCTTTCTTTCTCGCGGAAAACCCAGCTATTATTACCGGTTTTCTGTCATTGACGCTCTTCTTTCTTCCTACTCTCTCGTACATCGTTCTATGGTCTGTTTAGTATTAACATCTTTGGTTTTTGTGAACCCCCACACTCTTTTGCACGGATATCCTCTTTACGTTTAGTATGCTTTTCTACGACTTCCTTGTTTACGTGGTGGCTTGGGGAATATACCACTATTTCTTCTGTTGGAATGCATGTTCAGATTGCATTGGGTTACAATATGCATAGCATACATGCAGCTCGCATGTTGTATTTGAGAATGTTGATGAAGATGATAAACAAGGCTACATAGACCCGAATTTGGAGATGGTGATCTCACTCTCCTTCCTTCCTTGTACATCCATCCGAGATGGATAGCATTCATACCGTGCTTTCAGCACTTGACGTGTTTTCTCGTGCACCGGACAAAGCGTCGCTGGAGACTGCCAATTCCTGGCTCCAGGACTTTCAACATTCTGTAATTGTTTCGCCTGGACGTCCTTCGACATTCCCGTCTGACCGTTGCTTCTGTTCGCCATTGTCCTAGTCTGAGGCTTGGGCAACCTGTAATGTCCTCCTCCTCTCTCCTGAGGCGCCCCAGGCTGCCAAAATTTTCGCTGCCCAGACGTTCCGAAGCAAGGTGAATCGAACAAAGATCCGACAAAGGCGTAGCCACTGATACTCTTTCACGACCTAGGTCACGTACGATCTCACCCAAGTGGATGCGGCCAATATTCCTTCTCTACGGGACACCCTGCTCACCGCCCTCCAACAATATCAGACAGGACCGCGAACGGTAATCGTACAGTTATGTCTGGCGCTGATCGGGCTTGCGCTGCAGTATCCCGAATGGCAGAATCCGGTCCAACAGATTATTGAGACGTTTGGAAAGAATCCTACTACGGTCCCCGTTTTACTCCAATTCCTCACGTTGCTCCCAGAGGAGTTGAGTAGCGCTACGAGATATCCTCTTACGGTGCGTGTGCCACCTAGGTAGCTCCCCTTTACTTATCGACAGTTTCAAGGATGAGGATCTTTGCGTAAAATCATCTTCTCTGCTCACAGCCAACTCTCAGCAAGTCGTAGGACTTCTTACAATGTACCTTCAGGCTCCAGGCGCGTCGAAATCCATGACTCTGATCTTCACCATCGCTAACGATCCATGCAGGCGTGACTGCTTCTGTTCAGGAGCAGGTATTCAACTGTCTACGCAGCTGGCTGAACGCGGGTGAAGTCAGTCCCTCCAAGCTTGCAGAGACACCGTTGTTCGCCTTTGCCTTTGATGCTCTCGCATCTGATCAACTCTTTGACGCGGCAACCAACGTCATATGCGATTTGATCCACGAGACGCAGGAGGTCGACAATAACATGCCCATCATACAGCTCATCGTTCCACGGGTGATTGCTTTACGACCTCAACTCAGTGCTCAGAGCAGCGATCCCGACAAAATCAAAGGCTTCGCCCGTATTTTCTCGGAGGCGGGTTACACTTATCGCGCCCTCGTTGTTCAACATACCGAGGTATTCTTTCCAATTGTAGAGGCTATTGGAGAATGCTCGGCCTACCATGATCTGGATATTGTACCTATCACATTCCCATTCTGGATGCAGCTCGCGAACCACTTCAAAACCCACCAACCTGTGCCCCCCATTTTTCAAAATGCGTACCAGTCCCTCTTGACTGTCATCATCAACCACCTACACTTCCCTCCAGACTCTAGTCCCTTAACTGGTCAAGAGGCTGACGATTTTCGGTCCTTCAGGCATGTGATGGGCGATACTCTAAAGGACTGCTGCATCGTCCTCGGCTCAGATACTTGTCTATTGGCCGCGCATGCCATGATCTCGAACGCACTGTCCCAAGGTTCCAACGTTACCTGGCAGGATATTGAGGCGCCGCTGTTCGGCCTACGGTCTATGGGAGCTGAGGTCAACCCTGAAGATGAAGGCGCTGTTCCCAAAATCATGGATTTGATTCCTACACTTCCGGACCATCCCAAGGTTCGGTTTGCCACTCTTCTCATCATCTCGAGGTACACGGAATGGATAAGTCATCATCCGACTTACATCTCTTTTCAACTTCGGTACATTTCTGCTGGTTTCGATACCGGAGATCTCGAAGTGAGTTCGGCTGCTGGTATGGCACTCAAGTATCTATGCCAGGATTGTAAAAAGGTAAGGGAAACATTCATTCTCTTAGTTCGGTTATTTCAATATCTTTCACTAGCATCTGACGGACTTTTTGCCGACGCTTCATACCTTCCTGCAAAGCTCAGGCGCCAAATTACACCATGAAGACAAAGTACAGGTGTACGAGGCAATTGCGCACGTTATATCTGCTATGCCTATGGAAACAGCCGCGTCCTCCTTACGCCAATTCTCGGATGATATTCTGTCCGAAATCCTTGCTGTCACAAATAAAGCGGCGGTCACCAAAGATGAGATGACTTCCGTTTGTGGTACGTATTTATCTTCACAAAATGACAGACGACCCACGAGGTTCTTCTACAGGAAGCATGGAAAACCTGGAAGCGATGTTGTACGTTGTTCGTAGTTTCGGCGAAGATCTTCCATCTGCGTGTCAGAACACGGTCACGCAAACGTGGTCAGTGTTTGATGGTTTCCTCGCGAAATATGGCAATGAATACGATGTGGCGGAGCGGACAAACAGAGTCCTACGATGGGGTGTACCGTTCTACGGTCGAGCGGGGAGAGCCGTTGCCCCTGGGGTTCTAAGGAGGCTAGTGGCGCTCTTCGATACCAGCGAAATTTCCAGCTATCTATGGATTTGCGGGAAGCTTGTCCAAGAGTACGGTCACGACGGGGACGAGTTCGTTCGTGGGGCTCTCATGGATACGTATCAGAGGTCGACACAACGGCTTGCGACTATACTACAGACAAAGTTACCCACAGCCATTCCCGACAGTGTGTTCCTTTTTACCGTATTTTGTCCTTTGGCTGACCACATTGTAGTTCTCGAGGATTACGTCCACTTGGCTGGTTTGTTATTATACCATGCACCAGACGTCTTCTTCCATCCAGCTACGTTCGAGCTCTCATTCAAGATCTGCATACCCATCCTTGGCGTCGTATACAATGGCATCGTCGCGGTCGCCCTTGACCTTTTCCGAGACATATTAGCATATGACGAAATTGGGACGACCTCTCCTTACACAGCTGTTATCCACTCGACGTTCCTTAAAGAAGGCTTACCGCTCATTAGCGCCATTCTTGACGGTATTGTAGGTGACTTTTACGAAGAAAAGACAGGAGTGGTAGTCTCAATATTGCGCTCTGCAACGGTGCTGTGGCCGACAGAGGTGATGGGTGCGCTGCCCAGCATTTTAGGGAATATACCCAATTCGAAGGCTTCGGCCGACGCAAAATCGACTTTTCTGTTGGATATGGGGAGGTTCGTGTTTTATCGTTGGCTCGTGTGTAACTGGACTTTAATGTTTTCTTGCAGCATTGTAAAAACCGGACAGTATGATAAAGTGCGGTATACGGTCTTGACACTGAGAAGGGCGACCAGGAAAGCCAGAGACCGAAGACAGGATTTCAGCTAGTCGGGTTCCAGGATTAGAATGAGCCAGTATCTTACAAGCATGTACAAGAGTAATAGGTAAGTATGTTTATGTACAAATTGAGAGTCTTGGAAACACAGTTTGAGGCCTAGGGCAGTACGTTGTTCGACTTGCTGTTTAAATAAGTGGCGGGTAGCAATACTGCAAAGTACTCAATCGGCGCTAGTTAAACTAATTCTGCCGGAAAGCACAAAAGCCTTGACTATGTCGTTGCGTTTGATTATCATGTCCATGCTTTGGAGACAAGGTGACTCGTCCTGAACTTTCTATCTTCGATTCTCCTAACACCCTCATTTCTCCGAGTCCAGCATCACTCCCTTAAGAGCTGACAGTAACGTACACATCGCTCTCCGCCTTGAACCTTTGGACCCAGCCTACTCAACTTGAGCTACAAGTCTTTTCAGGATGTAGTACAAGCGCCACAATGTTAACACCGTCTCCTCAACAAGGAGGAACCAACCGTCGATTCGGTGGGCGGTCGTCATCTTAACTTGACACATAAGTCTGCATGCGTTGCTTGAATGGAGAATATACAGTCCGTAAAATACATCAAAACATACAACCGTCAGAATCCAGCACTCAGATATGGCCAACCCCCCAAATCACTGCGTAGCATTCAGAATACTCATCCATTGAAGAAATAGTCATATTCGTCCTCCTCGTGGTCAAACTCCTCTTCTTCGTCCTCCTCCCAAAAATCATAATCTTCAAAGTCGTCAAGCTCACTCATATCATCCGCATAATCCGGAGCGGGATAATCTTTTTCATCGTCCAGGAGCCCACCCGGAATGCCGGCATTGATAATAGAAATGCTGTGTTTCCTCAACGCATCCATTTCAAAGTCTTCGGTAAAGTCCAGCACTTGGGCAGCAGCCCCGCCAAGCTCGATAGTGAAAGGGGAGGCGCCCAATCGAGCAACGGACAGCAGCCAATCACGGGTACCTAAGGTGGCTTCCTTCTGTGAGACATACGCCAGAGAGGAGAGGAGAGGAAAAGGAAATTTGGTGCCACGAGGATAGCTGGTGACAACTTGCGCGTCTGGGTGAACATTGATGAGCTCCAGGCGCCGTAACTGCGACAGACTCCGAAAGAACGACTCTTCATCGGCAACCAACGTGTCATTCAGTCGAAGAGTAGCGAGTTTGGATAAGCTCGTAAAATGCCTCGAAATGGATCCTTTTCCCGAAACTTCCAAATACTCCAGGTTGGGCATATCGAGCAGAAATAAGATACAACCACAATGCTCAGTGATGCCTACTGCAAGGGAGCGCAACGAGGGTGCGCTAATACGTGACGCCGGATCATTTGGATCGTAATCCTGCATAAGGGAGTGTGGGGGCCATCTTCGGTCGAAAGAAGGGAGAACAAGAGTTTCGAGGGACGAGCATGTCAGCATCACATCGTGAAATCCCTGCCATGTAGGCCAAAAATCATGCATGATCAACGTTGTAAGTTGAGGATGGGCAGTGATTGATGAGGTTGGTAGACGATGGACATTGAACCATCGTAGACTAGGAGCTTGGATGAGGGCATGTGGCGGATTCAAATCGACAAATGCATGCGAATGTATAAGCAGATGCGTGAGATTTGGTAGGAGGGTGCTCGAAAGAGCCTGCAGGATCAAAGGATAATTCTCTGAGATGCCAAATTCTGGTTCATCGTGTATGATGAGTTTGAGCGTTCGTAACCGAGCGAGATGAGGCTGTATGGCGGACACAAAAATTTTACTATGAACAAAACTGGACAACGAGGTGATATTGACGTGCACATCGATGAGACGCGAAGCCGAGCGCTCTAAGAATCTGGGGGTGTGGGGAATGTAGGAGTCTTGCCCGAACGCGATCTTTGTCCAGAGCTCGGAGCTTGCAATTGCGACATCCCTCCAGTGACGACAAACAGCCGTTATCGAGGATAGGAGGTCGTATTGCTCTTGTCCGGGTGAGGTTTCTTCACAGCAACAGTATAAGATGTGTGAGAAGAGTTCATGTGGCAGCGCATTGATGGACGGCGTGGGTAAAGCATTGGAGAGCTGTGTAAACTTTCAATCGGACTATAATGTATTAGTATCATGGAGCAACCTACCTCTGTTTGATCCATTAACGACAAGATGATGGTGGGCACTGGGGCTGCTTGTCACGCGTGACTTTGCGATCCCGTGATGTCTTAAGACACGCCTTTCACGCGTGGGAACTTTGCTGACTCTCCTTTCGTCGTTCACTAGTTCACTACTCGTCGCACATTTTGGCCTCCAATGTCGCAAGCCTCGCAGGATGTGGAACAGGAAGGGGACGATTACCAGTTGAATGGTCCTATTCTTGTTGGAAAGCTACAAGAGGCTGGCATTCACGCCAACGACATCAAGAAACTCGAAGACGCTGGGCTGCGTACCGTTGAGGCCGTCGCCTTTACCCCCAAGAAGAACCTTGTCATTATCAAGGGCATATCTGAGCAGAAAGCAGACAAGATCTTGGCAGAAGGTGTGTCGCCCATTTTGTTAATGACCGCCCTGTGCTGACCAACACGGCAGCCCAAAAGATCGTGCCGCTCGGATTCCAGAGTGCTACAGAAGTCCACGCGCGGAGAGCAGAACTTGTACATATAACGACTGGATCGAAGCAACTGGATGCTCTTCTAGGAGGTGAGGATATCGAAACGTGTGTTCAAAACGACACCTCACTCTCAATAGGCGGCATCGAAACGGGCGCGATAACCGAGCTTTTCGGCGAGTTCAGGACAGGAAAGTCGCAGATATGCCATACCCTAGCCGTCACCTGTCAGTTGCCTGTAAGCATGGGTGGTGGTGAGGGCAAGTGCCTCTACATTGATACTGAAGGCACCTTTCGGCCGGTTCGTCTCCTGGCCGTTGCAGAGCGGTATGGCTTGAACGGAGAAGAAGTCTTGGATAACGTGGCCTACGCACGCGCATACAATGCTGATCATCAAAATGCTCTATTGACTAGTGCGAGCGCGCTGATGTCAGAGTCAAGGTTGGTGTCAGATCCGTGCATATATGCGCATAGATCTAACTCAATTTCCAGATTTTGTCTACTCATCGTTGATTCATGTACCGCTCTCTATCGTACCGATTATAGCGGCCGTGGTGAGCTATCCTCGCGCCAAAATCATCTTGGCAAATTCTTGCGGACACTACAGCGACTTGCCGATGAGGTACAGTGTCTTCGATATCATGGATTTCATCACACTTATCTGGTTCAGTTCGGTATTGCAGTGGTAGTGACCAACCAAGTTATGTCCAGCCCAGACGCCGCCGCCGGCCCTTACGCTAGCAACGAGAAAAAGCCTATTGGGGGGAATATTATGGCTCATGCTTCAACAACCCGGTATGCGAGGGCCTTCTATTTGCGCATCCTTTCTCACAGTTTCTACAGACTCCAACTTAAGAAGTCGCGTGGAAATACACGTTCGTGCAAGATATACGACTCGCCTTGCTTGCCTGAGATGGAAACACATTTTGCTATTTTGGCGAGTGGTATTGGCGATCCCGAGGAGGAGGCTTGAGTTCGGACATTTTTGCTTTCCAGCATGTACAGTATTGCTCCCATTATACTCGGAAATCTGATACGAATTGTATACTGCATGCGGCCGTGTTGCTACGTCGAGGAGTATGTGCAATTCACAGTCAACTTTCAACCTCGGAAGGCAGCCCATCTGCAGAACCATCTGCTTTCTTCTCTCTTTTCTTCGCGCGCGCTTTTGCAGATTTGGACATCTTGCGCCTCAAAGGAGGTTGATATCTACACGAGAATCAATTATTCGATCGAACAAGTTGATACGCAGACCTACGTTGCACCTTTATCTCTAAGTTCTGGAAGCTCAACGAGGCTCAGTGTAATTTTCATGTATGGAGTTTGAACGTGTTTAATACTGGAAAGTTGACTGACATGCGTTGGCCATCTAAAAAATGAACGGACGCACTTCTTTCCCTCCAGGGCCTTGATGAGATTTTCAGCACGTTGCTCTTCCTCATCGATGGTCTCATCAACCACAGGCGCCAGTCCCAATTCTTCGAGAGAACCGACTTGGTTGTACTGATGCAGGCCGAGCAATCTCGTCGAATGAGACAATTCCAAGGTTTTGACATATTCGCGTTTGATAATCTCTACCACTGACACAAGACGTGGTACCAGCAGAGTTGAGTTGGTAGGAGGAGCAGCTTTAGATCCAGGCTTGACAGGAGGGTTTGGCAGGGTGTGGAACACGATTGGCTCGGTTTCATCTTTCTACTTACCACAATGTCAGAATGGACACGGGAGGGTTAACGAAGATGATGTAGACCTGTAGACAGTCGAGTGCATGGGAAATCCAGGTTTTCATTTTCCCGCCATTTGTTATGCGAATTTCGCGTTCAGACATTGTGGTGGCAAGAGTCAAAGCAAGATCTTTCGATCAGACGCGTGACAGAATTGAACTCATGAGTAAACCATCAACACCACCGCCGCCACCGGTGAAAACGTACCAGGCCATTCCACCTCTATTGCTAACAGAGGCACTCGGTTTCTCCCCTCAGCTTCTTCTCGACGACATCATCAACATCGCCAATGACTCTATCGACGATGGAGTCAACGGCATGGAGGCGTTCCTCGAGAAATGGGTCCAAGACCGCGCTGTAGACCACCAAGGCAGCGAAAACTGGGACGTTAATCAAGAAGTAGAACAAGGCTTAGTTGCCTTTCAGACTCTACTCGAATTCCACACAGACATGGCGTTCGACCAATTAGAGGCATGGTCTCTACGCAATATCTTCGCGGTGCCTTTCGACTTGCCCATTGTCCTTCCACACCAACAAGGCCTGGATCTGACCGTCACTTCCGAACGAGAGCAGGAGCTAATGGATCAAGTGACAGAGCTCAGAGCCAAGATAGACGAGGTGCGTCTTGCCACTTTTGTTCACCGACGTCTACCAAGCCAACAATTATGTATCCAGCAACGCACTCTAAAACGCACCCTCACCAAAGCACTACGCGTCGCCGAAGCGCGTAAAGCCATAATCGACAAACGCCTCGAACGCCTGCAGATTCTCGATACACCCGCCATTCAAACCTACGCGACCATTCCCAAGAACCTAAAGGCCCTTTTCACCGCCGTGTCCCAGCTCCCCGAACTCGATCCTGAAACTCCCCAGACGCTTGCTCGGCTTCAGCTGGCTGACCCAGGCAAGCAGAAGTGGGAGACGAGCAAAGAAGGATATTTGAGCTGGGCGGTGGAACAGCTTCTCGCGAGGGGCGAAGGGGAGAGCGAGATTGGTGAGATCAGAAGCAGAGAGTCCGATATTGGAACAGCGGAGCAGCTCAAGCAGATGCTCAACGTGGTCCGGCTTACGAACGGCGTGAGGAAGAGTTTGGGCAATTCGTCGCAGATGGACACGTCGTGAAAGTGGGTTGAACGGTAGCTTTCAGTGGCTGGAGTGACGCTCACTTTTTACAGTAACATGTATCGTTATATACTTCCCATTCATTCTCTCTATCAATGTTGTGCATGTAAGTTACTCTAAAACTTTTTGAAACACCTCCAATTCGAACGGCCTTTGAATTTGCTGCTTCGTCTTAATGGACATGTTTCGATGAGTCGCCGATCTTGGGCCCACTTTCACCTTTGCGAACATATACTGCTTCATCGAAGTAGAACGAGGGTGTTTAATTTGAGTGCTCTACCAGTACTATGTGCTGCATCGTTGCATTTCAGATGTTGAGTTACAGTCAAAGGTCGCGTAATTAGTATAAATATCGTATAATCCTTTCGACTACAAAAGCGCCATGGTTGTGAAAGAAAAGACTGTCTAAAGAAGTATCAATCTCGCTCTTCAAGGCCAACTCCCTCGTCATGATATCGGGTCATGTCGCGAAGGTACGTTGGAGGGTGGAACACATTAAACAGTATCACGGCAATCGCCATGAGGACGGCGTCAAAGATGTAGAGGTACTGCAAGACAGTGAGGAGAGCTTGACGAATCACGCGAAACCAACATACCACTTCTTTTGACATGAGTGCCCCATCATGGCCTTGGGCAAACTCGACCATACGGAACAGAGACCGAACCAAGATCAGACCGCTCGACGCGTACAAGACATACATCAGCCGAGTCCAGTTCTCCTGCTCGGCTGGGACCTTGTACTTCTGCATCCGCATATGAAACACAGCCGATACAACCACGAATCCTCCGAACCACAGTATTTGCGCTGCTAGGCCAACGAGGATAATCTGGAAAGATGGTGAAGGTGAGCGTGCGGTAAAGATGTAGAGAATGACTGCGCCACACCTTCTGACCCAAATTTGCCTTATCTTCTCCCTGAGCCATGAGACCACCGCCTGGAAAAAAGATGAGCGTGCGTCGGATATATAGAGAATGACGGCGCCGCACCTCCTCCTTGGATCAGGAAACTGAAGACGTCGCCACTGACGAAAAACTTTGTCAATCTTGAGACACGAATGAGCGAGAGTCTTTCGGCGCGGAGGGCAACAATAACGCGTCCCAGGACGACGTATATGCTGGCAGCCTGTGAAGAGTATATGAGCACGATGAGGAAGACACTTATCAAATGAACACATACGAAGAGAGCAGGAGCCACCAAGATCATAAGCTGTTGCATGATGAATGGTCCAAGCCTCTCCGGGTCGTTGTGGGATATTATCCTGCCAATATAACCGATGCTCTCCACTGTACACTCAAGATCAGACCTGGTCCATGGCGTAAAACTCGAAAATTCAACTCACTGAATGTGCCGATGAGCATGGCCAAGAAGTACCAGCCCTTGGTTCGATATATTTGCACGCCATGAACAGCACCAGAGCCAAAGAAGATGATGGCGAAGATAGCGGCACCCGCCACAGACGGGGTGTAGCTGAAAGAAGTACGAACATCAATTTCTCAAAATTCTGAAAGATAGTAAAGAACCTTACTTGTAAAGTCGGTAACCGCCTCTAGAGTCAGACATTATGTAGAAAGGAGGATTCGTAGGTTGATGGGCATCTTCCCAGGCGAGAGATGCCCTAAATAAAGAGTTCGGATTCGTCGAGAAACCGAATGCGTTCACCCGAACGCGAAAAGAGTACAGTGGGGTCACGTGTTGGTGTTGCAAGATATCAATCCGCAGTATGCACAGTCGTTCACACCCATCCTCTTTTAGGGCAAATGTCCGCCCCCTGAGAACAGGTCAACACTTGGCGTGGTAGGTTATTCCAGGGCCTTTCTGTTTGTTATCGCAAAATCCTTCCATGAAGTTGCCGATAAGCACTCACCTGCATTGATAGAAGTACATGAAGTACTTATTTCTAGCTATCTCGAATCGGCACCGGCGGACTAGGGGAACCTGACCACACATGAAGCAGAAGGATGATGATGGCAGGACGATGGATACTGTGTCTGTGCTGATCTACTTCTTGCCTCCGTCCGAGATCGCCGACGCCCCAATCTCTCTTCCCGCTTCTTTCTCTTTCTCTTGGTCTTGGTCTCCTTTGGCACCTTCCCCGCCTGGACTACCTAACCAACCGGCGAGTCCCTCATCGTCTTCAAATGGATCTTTATCGTCGTACAGATCAAATCCCCTCATTCCCCCAATCGGAGGTCATCCGCAATGACCGATGCCCGACCCCACTTTCTGTACAGTGTATCGTAGAAGTGAAGTGTGGACGGACTAATTCGCCACATTCGGCCCTATGTTCTGCAGCGTATCGTCCTGCTCTAGCTCTGGGAGACTTGCCGGCTAAATGATGAATGGGGAATCGCTATCAGCGTGCATGGGCCAAGTCCCTCAACCATATGTGCTTCTCCTTCCCCATCGCGTCGGGGACGAAGTATCCGGACGAGCTTGAGAAACAGACTTGACGCCGTGTTTCTTCCTGCGATGTACCCTTGTACTAGAGAGACGGGACGTAGGGAAACCTGCATCGGCCGAGAATGCACAATACTGCTGAAAGCGAGGATGTCAAATTTGGTGCGCTTCTGCCTGCCGAGAAGATTATGAAGACTTTTTTGGGGAGAAGAGTAGGCCTGATACTTTCGAGATATTCAAGATTGGGACGATAGGTGCGGTCATAGAGTCCGTGTCTTCATTGTGTTGCAGAATTCGTGAAATGACTCTGGGGCAATGAAGCCGGGAAGAACAAGGGTAGTCAACGGTGGGGAACCATCAACAACGCGGATTGCGCAAAAGCATCCATAGCAATGTAGGATAGATGCTTGAATGTACCCGGTACGTTAGGACGAACGCCGCGAATCGCAGCTAAAAGAAGATATCACGAGAACAATGCAATGAAAGGCACTGACTTGAGAGTTCTGAGATGACGATTATCGATAATAGGACAACAGCAGTCCGTTGTTCTTGAATCTTGGTTCAAGTTGAATCGCCTGCGCCTAGAGTAAAACAGAGCCTCTGAGTCACTGCATGCCTAGCCAGACTCGACCATTGAGCTAGAGCGGGTAATTTGTGAAGTGCAACCTAGTAAGCGAAAACAAGAGCAGAATTATGAGAAGGCCGCTACACTGCTAAATTGTATGGAAGACACCAACGCGCAGAATGCGGCAAACGACACATCCGTGGGAAAATATGCCTTTTCTGGCGACGCGTTGGAGACCTCCGCTCACCATCTTTCTCTCCCCGCCATCATGCAGAAATCCCCAGAAAGCTTCACCTTTACGGTGGGGAAGCTAGGTGAGTCGTCTGCTACTCATACTGTATATTGCTTACCTTGTAAACAGACGCTGGAATGGCTGTAGGTCTCCATATTATTACACTGCACCTGATACCAAGTTTCGGAAACAGATTCTCATTGGCGAACGGGCCCATCTCATAGAATTCCCATCTATCCTGCTTCCGCCTGGCGCGACGGCTGGCTCGATTGTCAGCATTGCTGTAAACCAAAACCACGCAGAAGAGAAACGACGCGAAACTGACTTTTGGGCATTACAAGACGAAATCTTGAGGGAATTTGGAACAGAAAAACCGCATGCGCCAGAGCTCCAGGTGTGTATAGGACGTTATCTCGCTTACCTGTGAAATAATATCTTCATTTAGCTACGGCATGTCACTCAAACATCTGTAACTTTGGAATGGCCACCTGTCATACTTGCGACCGCGAAGCTGCGCTCTCTCGACATCTACCGAAACAATGAACGTTTGGCCGCTATCCCTTCACCCTTAACGAACACCTCGACGAAGCTCTCTGGATTGCAAACAGACGAGGAATACACCTTCCAGCTCGTTCTCCGCACCTCAGCTGGCACTTTCCCCTCCAATGTAATCCGTGTCCGCACTCATACCATGCAAGACACGTCTGGTATATCCGTCTGCTTTGGTAATGTCCAGGATGAGGTTTTGCTCGAGAATGCAAAAATGGCTTTGCGCGAAATGAAGGCGAAATGGAGCGACAAAATCCAAATCGACACGACCCACTTTATTTGCACGACACCTGCAGCGACGGCCAGTGGTGCTCAGGCCACAGGAAGTTCCGTCGGCGCGCCTGGCGTCGAATATCAGAGGGCATTACAGCTTAGTATACCTGTTCTTTATCCGGACTGGATTATTGCCTGCCACACCGAAAAGCGGTATGTGTCCCGAAAAACCGTCAATTTTTGACTCTATCCGCTCACTATATATTTTTGTAGGATGGTCCCCATTGGCGCATTTGATCTCAAATCCGACCGACCCATAGCAGCGCGCTCGCAATCACTTTCCCAAGTAAGCGTCAATCGATCTCCGACGAGTCCGGTGCACGCCAACAGGGCATCGATGCCTCCCGCTATGCGTGTGACGTCGCCCTCGTCCCCTCCTCCCCCATTGTCATCCACGTCCAGCTTTGTCAACGTGGGCACGCCACCAGCGACGCGGCAGACGTTTGAGCCCACACCCGAGGAGAGTGAAGAACCGGCTCCCGAGCCAACACCATTGGCGGAGAAACGGAAGAGCAGGTCGGGCACGATGAACAAAGAATTCAGGTTCCCGTCACCAGTCTCTTCGCCAGTTGTGGCAGAGACGCCCGGGCGCAAGTCATCGTTACCTGTGGGAACAACGTCGCCGCCTCCCGTCATCCAAGGCGGGATAAAGGGAGACCAGATTCCAGCAAGTATAGAGGTTCCACCCCCACCCCCGATTGAGAAGGAGCGGTCGAACAGTACCACGACGGATGATGGCGATGACGATGTGGGTGATATTGTCGAGGTGGATTTGAACTGAGTGGTACTCTCTGCTTTTGCACCAAATGTTGTTTGCTTTAAAGGGTGATTAATTTATGCTAGTGCCGTGCACCATAAGATACGAAAACGACAGTCCTCACTGCTCGAGAATCTCTTTTATCACCTGGAGGCTTATGCGTCGCTCACCAATATATCGGAAAGTACTGTCGAACTACTTAATTTCCATGACATTGACCATCCAACTTTCCTTGCTTACGTATCACTTTGGTGGGTGCTCAGACCTCAGGCTTCGACGTAGGATGTGTCCAAAAAAGACATTCGCTCCATCATGAGATTGTTGGTTTCGACGTTTGTCCAGATTCGCTTGACTGTTCGATTAACATGATTAAAGTCAAGTTTGTGCAAGTGAATGGAATGGGCGTACGTGGCAGCTAGGGCCTCCGGTGATTCCGTCCCAAAGGAGGCAATCGCCACCGCAATAGCCAATTCAAACTGGAGAACATGGATGGTTAGTGCTAGGATGTCTGCCCAGAAGTAACATACATTGTTCGAACCAGCGGTAAACGCCTGCGTGACAGCCATCTCATATCCAGCTAAATTCGCTCCTCGCGGGCTACGCGACAAGCGCCAGAATGTGAAGAAGGTCGCCGTCCAAACGATGGTGAAGTACAAGATGAGTCTACGAGGTTGTCAGCTACTAATAGACATCAATTTTATGCACATACGGTACGCAGATACGGAATACCGAGCCAATTTCGTCGATAATGCGCTTCCCCTGAAATGCCAGATATAATGAGTGCATCGTGAAGAACCCGCATGGGCTACCAACCACTAGCAAATAAAACGATGATGGTAAACAGTAACCCAAGGGGTCCAATGGGTCCAATGATCTGAAAGAACTTTTGGGCGCGTTGAGGTTTTAGGGTGTGTAGGACAACGAGTCGAGTAACAAGTCCCGCTGCTAGAGGGAGGCCGAGGTACTTGTAATATTCGCTAAGAGATCGTACCGCATAAGCTCGAAGAACTTACGATTCCAACTGCTCGAGATACAGCGGCGTAGTTCAACTCTAGAGATGGCGCACTCCCCGAGCCTCTGCCTAGATAGTTCAGAAAGAGAACTGCGTAGGGCGAGAATAAGACGATTTGTTCATTGCAATCAACTAACCGCAGAAGAACGGGAATGAAAGATGGCTACCTGTAAGAGAGAATTGAAGATCATAAGCAGGGCATAATAGTTGGAATCGCCGCAGCTAATGCTGTTCCAAATCAACACCATCGCTGTATTCTGCTTGAGCGACGGGTCACGATATCCTAGACAAGATCGTACCAATGCAGCGTGCTAAAGTCACTTAGTTTATATTCATAACAACAACAGATGGAAGACTGACCAACTCCAACTAGCAGCAGACCTCTGCGTTCCCTAGTCAAGCGATCTTCTGGGAGAGTCATCCACGCAAGGCCGAGCATGATGAATGGAGCAACGATCCAGTTCAGAACGAATGAGATCAGAAGGTGAATCCATATAGAACCTACACAGATCCTGTCATGTGCTATGCAAGTACAGATGTGGCAAGAAACTGACGACCACGAAAGAGATCCATGAAATGTTCCCATCGCACTTTGACAAGGGCAGGCCACATCATGAGAAGAAGGCCGACAAGAATGGCTGTTGCAGGACTTAGGTATACAATTCTTTTATCCGAGAGGTGAACATCGACGTACGTATAGAAACGCCGTCCCATTGTGCTGATTCTTTAAAGGCGCGTCTTACGCCTTCCTCAGCATAATTACCAATGACGACAGTATCATGGCAACAAGAACGCAAGGTGCAATCAGACGGTCAATCCACGAGAGAGATTGCCACAGGTCTAGCACGAACATAAGATCAGGAAAACCAGGAACAGAGAGTACGCACGAGAAAAGCCATAGTGCTCAACTTTGGGCTCAAGTGTAGTTTGCGCGGGAGACTGAGGTGTCGTACAAGTGTCCTTGGAAGCCATGGTGGAGGTTAGGAAGAGGAGAAACGCGTCCGTTCACCATCATGGTGAAAGTGAGTCGAGAGGTCACTGCTGCGACTTCGATCAACTGAGCCACGTGGCAATGACTTCCTGACCGAGCAGTTGTTTTGAGGTGCCATACTTAATATTATCCACGAAGTACGACAAGTGACCTCAGAATGCTATCTCATTCACGAGCCCATATCGGTGCCACTTTTCACTCAATTCCAACAAAATAGGATTATGTAGTATGAAGGCAACAAGAGTTGTACGAGGTCAGACGAGGTCCTTGGTCGCTATCAGGAGTAGACTAGGCAGCTACACTAATCCGCCTTGCTTTCTTCCCTTCTTGACAGCACCAATCCAACTTCGGCTCCGGGTCCTTTACGCGCAAGCAACAAAATGGTGAATTGTAGCCGCCGGAACATCGAAGCGCCGTCCACTAGGCCAAGACGCCTCGGCATCGTCAGTGATCTCTCTGTCGTGACGAGTAAAAGAAGGCCCCCCGCGCTCTACATCCAGAACAAAAAACTCTCCGACATTCGACCTCAAGAGGCGCTATATCCAGTAGGACAAGTCACCTTCAAGGAGGCATCTCTATTCGTTGCGCCTCCAAGCAGCGCGGATCCAGTCCTGCACTCGTGGATGAACCAAGGCATAGTATCCTAATCGATAGAGCCTGCAAAAACAAACGCTGAGCTCGCAACCCGTTATAACCATGCACCAAAAAATCTCCGCTTCGATCGCGTAGACATCAGGCGCCGTTACGGTAGGAGGCACTTGTAGCTCCTTCACATTTTTCTCTACAGCACCTATAGACGGGAACCAAACAGCAAAATCAGTCCGCAATGTTCACTAATCAAAACCCAAAAAACATGCAATACCAGTATTTCCCAGTAACAGTGAGACGCCAGTCCGATGAGCCAAGTCGCCTCGTTCCCATCCAACTGCCTCCCACTCGCATCGTGAGAGCCGTCCGGACAAAAAACACAAAGTACTTACATCCATCTTGCCGTTTTGAATCGCACAGCACTGGTTTCTTGAAGACACAAAACTCCATTAATAACGGGGTGGAAGATGACATGAATGAAAAAGTCTCAGGACTATACGATGACGAGGTACACCATTCCCGGTAGGACAAAAACACGACCTACAAGGCGTAATGTCAAGTGCAAGAGTCGACAGTACTGTGCTTACGAGGGAGAACCTTGCCGTTGGGTGTATTGAGCAGAGTCCGACATACCGCAACTGTCCAATTTCAAAGCAACGTTGGGAGAGGACGAAAAGCAACACGCGTCTTCCACCGCACGATCCGTGCGGCCAGAAAAACATGAACAATCTTGGCATTGAGGCGCCATACCTGCTACGACAAGTGGCCTCGCAGTGCGAATTTACTCGGGCGTCCTACCCTTGAGGAAATAGTGCTGCAACTTTACGCCTTGAGGTCGAGAAGGACCAAGTGGCGAATGCGATTGAGACTCGACTCCGAGTCTGCTGGAAGTAATACTTACTGTTCTTGATGGTAAAGCCAGCGTCCAAGGCTAACGCAAACATCGTTACCGAATGTAGGTAATCGACACCACTGGAGAGCGAGAAGAGATTGTATGCATACAAGTTCAGGTTCCTTGGCGCAAGCAAAAGCCATTCATATCACAGACATGGCATTACAGCGCCCCGGTAGTAATATGATCTCTTGTGTAAGATGGTCGATAAATTTCCTCGTCGAAGCGAATCCGCATCCTATACATCAGGAGTGAAAAAGCAAGGATTCCTTAGAAATGGAGAGACGCCATCGGGCGGGACACGTCGCCTTCTATACACGATGGTGATGGAACGGACGATGGATTGAGTGGCTGTGCTAGGTGACTTTCTTTTAGCCACTACGATGAAGACGACCTCCTCAATGCCGAAAGTCATGGATAATACGAGAGTTCGTGATAATCAGCGCCGATCAAGGCAGAGGAAGAAGGAATACGTTGCCTCCCTAGAAGCTCGTATAGCAGAGTATGAAAAGAATAGCGTCCAGGTATTCTGCTCATGATTGTGTTGAAAAGTCCCTAATGCAATCAAAGGCAAATCTCAGTCTCCAGAAAAAGGCGCGGTCTGTTCTGGAGGAGAACAAAGTCTTGCGAAAACTCTTGGAACGCGTAGGAATATCAGAAGCCGAGCTTCAGGCTGCCCTGTCGAATCCCACATCCCTTGACAAATCGAGTGCTCGGGGGCCTCGTTCTGGGTGCGGTATACCCTCTTCTTCCGGCTCGGAAGACTCTCCCAGTGCTGTTGAAACTCCCCCACCTGTGGGCTCCTCATCTTCTTCGGGAAGCAGCCTCTCCTTCGATTTCCTGCCAGTAATCTTCTCTCAGAGCGACCTTGATTCCTTTTTCCTCGGTAATCTGCCCCCAGAAGTTTCATCGACATCTCCCACATTCCCTGTCAGCCTGCTAGATCCCGACATTTTCCTCTGCCAGGCAATATACTTCCCTGCCCCAACATCGGAAGAGGCTCGAACGCGCTCTTTTACGCCCTGTCGCATAGCGTTCGATCTACTCAGAACAATGAACAATAAACGAATCCACCAGCTGAATTTGGTCGATTTTGTTTTTGCCTGGCTTTGGGCAGGTTTTAGAGCATCCCCGGAGGGTTCATGCGATTGTCTGGTAGACAACGAGGCACTTTCGGAAGCGGCTCAGAAGCTTTTGATTTCGGAGCACAGCTAGGCAGGGTGCAAGTGGTACCAAGTTTCTTCCTTAGGGCTTACGACGAGCTGGATATGTAAGTGCGTGCGGAATTGGGCTTGTCCTTTCATCCCAGCGGCATGTAAATCGTGCATTTCAAGCTGAATGTCATTCCATTATCCTGCAGGTTTGCCCTTGGTACCGCCTCTACCAATGAACTTCATTCAGTGACATGCTACCTGTCTTACCTTTTCACTGCCAGCCCTCGACCAATGAGGTTCCTTCAGTGACATGCTGCCCGTCTCACCTTATATACGGCTTCCACCCCCAGTTGTCCCCAGAATCAAACACCATGACCGCCATTTACCGCGCCGTCGAAGACTACTACACCGGTATTCCTTTGACCAATGACCTGCAGTATAGTGAACGTGTCGCTAAGGCTTTTGGATACAACAGTGCAGACCTTGCTTCCATTCCTGACAACGCGAATCCTGGGGTGTCCTGTGGAAATCCATTAGCCATGGCCAATGTCAAGGAAGTAAACTTTATGTATCCTCATTTCTTCCCATGTTCAATGTTCATATGTGGCGTGTAGGGCGAAACATTCCTTGACCTCGGTTCGGGAGGCGGACTTGATGTCTTCCTCGCATCAAAGCGCGTTGGTCCGTCTGGAAAGTCGATTGGCATTGACATGAACGACCAGATGCTTAGTCTGGCACGTCGGAATGCCATCAAAGGTAATTACCGAACGTTGAATTTGTAGGCCGAAGTCACGTCTAAGTGGTAGTTCCTGTTAACCCAAGTATTTAGGTCAAAGCCTTCATTAACGCTCTCCCTCTCGAATCAGCTGCTGTGGACATCGTGTCGTCTAACTGCGTTATCAACTTGGTTCCTGAGGAGGACAAGCCTGCTGTGTTTACTGAAATCTACCGCGTCCTGAAACCTGGGGGGCGAGTTGCCATCTCGGATATCCTTCTGAAGAAGCCGCTCCCTGACATCCTCAAGAACGATCTATCATTACATGCGGAATGTATAGCAGGGGCCAACACTCCAGAACAGTATAGGCAATGGATGACGGCCGCAGGATTTTCAGGCAAGTGAATATTGCGTACTGGCTAAGCCGTTGCTAATTCAGCAGTCAGACATCGTGTTCGTTGACACGAAGAAAGACTTGAATATCTACAAGACCGCTGCAAGGACCGGATGTGAGTCGATTAGAACGTCTTTCCACTATTAGCCTCACATACGAGCCACGTAGGTTGCGCTGATTCGTCGGGGAATGAGGTGAAGCCCGTTCAGTTGGACAGTTCGTCCCTCACGAACTTGAACGAGCATGTCGGCGCGTTTCAGGTATACGCGGTGACTTATTAACTTCGAGACTTAGGTACGGTCCGGCTCCAGATGCGTAGCTCTAGCTGCAGCTGGCTAGGACCATGAACTTCATTGGAAGGCAAAATATGCAACAAGGACAGATATAAGTCACAATATAAGTGCCAAAAGAACATGTGAAGGTGTTGAAGCGAAAGTATGACCCGGAGAACATAAAAAAGACATTCGCTCCATCATGAGATTGTTGGTTTCGACGTTTGTCCAGATTCGCTCGACTGTTCGATTAACATGACACTAATTTCGCCACTTCCGCCGCCCGATTCGCTGATATGCGATTCTTTGTCAAGGCATCTCCAGCTTCCAATCTTGCTTCATGCGTTGGAGAATATATGCACCCGTACTAATGCCACGCACAAGTCGCGCCCGGAATGACTGGCCTCAACGAACGTGCGAGAGAGAATATAACGACATTATTACATTCTTGACAAACAACTAGGAAATGCCTGTATTTTACGCTAGACGCGCTTTCTTCCGTCCATGATTATTGCCTCCATTCCCATTTCCTCCGTAAACCCCGCCACCGCCACTGAGACTTCCAAAACTGGCACTACTTCCGGGTTTACTCTGCGGGAAGGGAGCACCCGGCCCCGGCCCCAGCGGTGCGTGAAGTGTAGGCATTGGCACCATCGACGAAGGACCGTCGTCTTGTGTGATACGACGCGGTGGTGGGATCTGCTGGCTCGAGACAGTTTCGAATGCGCTATAGTTGAGTTGCGTCAGTAACTCGGGTTTTTGTGAGGCGAATACGATGACTGACTTCCATGTGGGGAGAGGGTCCTCATGGAACCATTTGTGCTGCAGTGCTTCCGCGGCCGTTAGTCTTTGGTCAGGATCGTATGCGAAGAGGCGTCTGAGGAGATCATAGCCTTGTTGGGACTGTATTCGCTTCGCACACCATTCGTATAGGCGATTCGGAAATCTACACCCATATTCAATATTCGTGTCTTGATCCAGCAAGCACATCACACTCACGGATCTAGACGCTTCATGCTCTGGTATTCGGGCATACTTGGAAGCCCAGCCCAATCCTTCTCTACAAGTACACAGTTGAAAAACGGTTCGACGACACAACTGGCAAACTTACCGTCGGGCGTTCCAAGGACCTCGAATATCTTGAGAAGTTGGTCGCGCTGGAATGGCACGTTCTTCTTTGAATCCAATTTCGCTTCTTCGCCTTTGAAGATAGGGCGCAGACTGGCGAGCTCGGCGATGACGCAGCCAACAGCCCAGCAGTCAATCGCCTTGTTGTAATGTTTGGCACCCATCAGGAGCTCTGGGGCGCGGTACCAGATTGTCACGACGACTTTGTCTCCAGCAAACAAGGGCTGGAGGGGCTCGTACACGAGACGCGCGAGACCCAGATCGCCAATCTTCACCACGCCCTCCGATGTGACAAGGATATTGGCGGGTTTTAGATCGCGATGGAGGATATGACATGAATGGAGGTAGAGTAAACCGTTGAAAAGCTGATATATTAAGGACTTGAGCACAGCGCTAGATATAGAGCAGCGTAGTGTTTGAGAGTGGTGATGTATGACTTTCTGTGAGGAGATCAGAGGGAGGAGTAAAACTAGAAGAGAACGGACAAACAAGAAAGTCGTGTTCAGCATATTCAAAGACCATATATATTGATTTGTCTTCAAGAATGACTTCTCTAAGCATGACGATATTTTCGTGGTTGATTTCGCGGTTCAGCTGGACATAGCATCAGCTATGGAGTAGCTTAGCTCAGTAGTAGACGTTTGGAAACCTACAGCAATCTCTCGGATAGCACTCTGGCTGATTCCGGTGTAGGTGATCACGTCGCCTTCCTTATCCGGCTTGAATTTCTTGATTGCGTAGAGGTGTTGATCGTCGCCCTGGCCATGAGCCTTGTATACGCGCCCGTAGGTGCCCGAAGAGATAAACCCAAGAATAGTATATTTCGACTGCACAGAACGATGAGCCGCGTCCCGCTTTGCGCGATAGAGACGCATGGGATCGTGCTGTAGCACTGCCGACCATTCCTCATGCATGTTGGGCCCAGTAGGTAGAGGTGTTCGCGCCCAGAGAAGTTACCGACAACAATGCTGAAGATTAAAGCCGCTAGAGTCGAGATTAAAGCCCAGTCACATTCGGTAAGATGGAAGCAGTAGCTGGAAAAGGGAACGTGGCGCGGAGACAATTCTAGGATCACGTGACACCGGCGGCTTAGCACACTGGGAGAGCAGGATAAAGCTTTGTTAGTTTTATTCTAGAGCCGTACAATCCAAAATACTTCCATGATATGTGCCGAGAAGCACTCGATTGCATTGATACAGTAAGTACGTGAAGCATTTCTAACCAGTACCTATCCCAAATCGACGCCGGCGAGTCCCTCGTCGTCTTCGAATGGATCTTCTTCGTCGTACAGATCAAATCCCCAATCGTCGTCATCCCCCGGATAAGGGAAATCGAGGTCATCCACCCCGTCCTCACTTTCCGTATCATCGTACGAGGTGAAGTCGTGGAAAGACATGAGTCCGGTGGATGGACTGATTCGGCTGACCACATTCGGCCCCATATTCTGCAGCGTATCATCCTGCTCTTGCTCTGGGAGACTTGACGTCTCGATCACGAATGGGGAATCGATATCAGCGCGTGCATGGGCCAAATTCCTCAGCCACGTGTAGTGCTCTTCCTTCCACATCGTGTCGGGAACGAAGTACACGGATGAGAGCTTGGGAAATGGAAACAGATTTGACGCCATGTTTCCGCTTGCGATGTATTCCAAACGCCCTTGTACGCCGACGAGCTCCAGTCTCTTGAGAGACGGGACGGAGGGGAAACCTGCCTCGGCCGAGAAAGCGCAATACTGCTCCAAACGGAGGACATCAATCTTGGCGTGCTTCTGCCTGTCGAGAAGGCCATGAAGACTTTTGTGAGAGTCTAGCAGGCCTGATACTTCGAGATATTCAAGATTGGGAGCATGAAGCAGCGCAAGCGGACAGTTGCAAATATCGGGTAGGTGATAGCCTCTCAAGCTGAAGGCCAAGGAACGGAGTGACGGTGCGGTTATAGGCTCCGTGTCTTCATTATCACCGGGGAATTGGTGAAATGACTCTGGGGTGAAGCCGGGAAGAACAAGCGTAGTCAACGCTGGGGAACCATTAACAAGGCTCCGCATTTGGGACTCGGATGGCGCAAAAGCATGCATAGCAATGTAGGATAGATGCTTAAACGGAGCGGAAAAGTTGGGATGAATGCCACGAAGATTGACAGAGCGGAGGGAAGGGAAGAACGCTTCGGTGACCAATTCGGGTCTAAGGTTGTCGAGTAGTGAGGTAAACATGGCTGATAGGTGAATGCGCAAGTGCTCGACAGCGCTGGGGGTCATGCAGGAGATTAGATCGTCCAAGATATTCAAGATGCCGCCGCTATCCAAGTCCAACTCCAAGGACTT
Source organism: Hymenopellis raphanipes (assembly GCA_036872995.1). NCBI lineage: Eukaryota > Fungi > Basidiomycota > Agaricomycetes > Agaricales > Physalacriaceae > Hymenopellis > Hymenopellis raphanipes. Next base: position 1,944,114 of record JAYMDG010000001.1, read on the forward strand.
TAGGCGATGAAGGTGCGGGAGCAGAACAGACACCGCTTGCTTTAAAAGCAAGTCATACGAAGCGGTAATGCGTATGTGTAGGGGACAGTGCCGTGAGCGTTCTAAGAATGCCTTTGCAACTTCCAGCTGATGAGTGCTGGCTATTTGTACAATGGTCCAAAGCTCTGGGGCAGCGAGAGCTACGTGTCGCCATCTGCTACAGACTTTGGACAAGGCGAGAAGGAACGGGGCATTGGATGTCGGATTCTGGAGACCGGCCTTGAATATTGCAATCAATATCTCGTTGGGGACGCGCTGAATGAAGGATTCCGAATAAGAGGACTGCATCTGGTGGAACGAGGTTGAGCCAGTGTTTTTCCGTGAAAGAGCAAGGAAGACTGACGGTGAAAGTTTGGAATGAAAGCAAGATGACATCACGAGATGCAATCAATCCCGATCAGTGAGGCGAACTCCGCTTTTTGTTCTCTGACAGCCTGGACTGACCGAAATAGACGACCTCCAAGGTGGTAGTGACTCGTCTGATCTAGCGCTGATTGCCGATTTCGCCTTTTTTACGTGCTTAACCTCTCATTTAAAGATGAGTCGTGTCATTGCCTCGCCTACTCACTCGTCTCCGCCAATGACCGCTCCAATCGCAATCCCCGGTGCACTATCCCGCTCAGTCGGTGCATCCATCTCACCCTCCGCGACCACCACCATCCACGACAGGTTTGGTAGTCTCCGTCGTCAGGAAAACCTCGATGTTGCGCGTTCAAAAGTCCTCCATCCTGTAGAAAATGAGGACCTTCGTCTCCTCATTCTTGAAAACATCAGCCAGGATGCTGTCTCTACATTCCGTGCCCAAGGATACACCGTCGATCATTTCACTCGGGCAATGTCCGAGGACGAGCTCGTAGAGAAGATTGGGGCCTACCATGCAATTGGTATCCGTAGCAAAACAAAAATCACTGCCCGTGTTCTCAAGGCCGCTACCAAGGTAAACAGTTCTGCAACAATCTGAAGAATATGGTTCTGATTGATGCTAGCTCCTTGTCATCGGTTGCTTCTGCATTGGTACCAATCAGGTAGATTTGCAATCCGCCGCACAAGCTGGCATTCCCGTATTCAACTCGCCGTTTTCCAATTCGCGCTCTGTTGCCGAACTTGTCATGTCAGAGCTCGTCATTCTTTCGCGTCAGCTATTCGAACGCGCCTACGAATTGCGCACCGGTGTCTGGAACAAGCAGTCCAAGGGCTGCTGGGAAGTCCGTGGCAAAACCCTCGGCATTGTTGGCTATGGCCACATTGGCTCCCAGCTCTCCGTCCTTGCTGAATCTTTCGGCATGCGCGTTCTCTTCCACGACGTCATTAATCTTATGCCTCTGGGTTCGGCGCGCCAGGTTGATTCGCTTGCTACCCTGCTCGCAGAAGCAGACTTCGTGACGCTCCATGTTCCAGAGCTTCCAGAGACAATTAACATGATCTCGAAGCAGGAGCTCGCCGGAATGAAAAAGGGCGCCTACCTCATTAACAACGCTCGCGGAAGGGTTGTCGATATACCCGCCCTCGTTGATGCTTTAAAGAGCGGTCAATTGGCTGGTGCAGCCATCGACGTCTTCCCATCGGAGCCCGCGTCCAATGGTGCACCTTTCGATAACCAGCTCAATGCGTGGGCGTCCACGCTTCGGAACCTTCCCAATGTCATCCTTTCTCCTCACATTGGCGGTTCGACAGAAGAGGCCCAGCGCATGATCGGAGAGGAAGTCTCCCAAGCGCTCTCTCGATATCTCGGTTACGGTTCCACCCTCGGCGCCGTCAACTTCCCAGAAGTCGACCTGCGCCCTATCACAGCCGAACAAGGTGACCATGTTCGTGTCTGCCACGTACACAAGAACCAGCCTGGTGTTCTTCGCGCTGTCAATGAGGCTTTCTCTGAATATAACGTCGAGAAGCAATACTCTGATTCCAAGGGCGATATTGCCTACTTGATGGCTGATATCGCTCAAGTCAGTCCGAGGGATATCAACCAGTTGCGCACAGTCATTAGCGCCAACCCGGCGAACATTCTTACTCGCTTATTGGCGTAAACCGCTTTGTGGCGTTAAAAGCCGAAATGGACGGTTGTGTTAGATGTATTCAACATAACTATAATGGAGGCGTTCACTCAACTGTCCGCCACGGATGGTCACTGGGCTGCGCTGTGTTTACCTGTATTCAACATGTAATGGCGGTGTTCACTCAACTGTTCACCTCGCAGAGAAAAGTAATTTGTAGCCCGTAGGATCCAAGTCGTAACACAATTATGTTGTACCATTGAACCTCCGAGACGTTCAATTGAGATATTATTGCTTGATTGAATGAAACTACCGTTGTGCTTAAATGAAGTACGAGGAAAAGAATCAGAGCGCAGCTGCAGTGGCTCGAGGTGGCTGCCTGGCAAGATTATACTCTAACGCGTCAACAGCCTGGGTATCGAGGACTAGTCTGCGCCATTTGAGCAAATCGAAGACTTTGAGCTCCTTCACCGGCAGAACCGTCACTTTGGGGATGTTGCGTATCGCGAGCCTTAGAGCATCAGGTACCTGCTCAGCGCCCGTCACGAACAACGTCTCAGATAAGCGTAGCTCTTCTAGCCGCTTGGTAAGAAGACCCGTCTTGGGGTGCTTCCACAGCATCTGGCTCATGACGCCGAATTCGTTCTCCTTGACTTTGAGACTGAGCGCGACGCGCATACCCATGTCGATGACCTTGCGCGGCAGTTTCGTGCTGAAATCCCGAGGTTTCGGACCGAACGCGACACCTCCGCCGCGAAGCATGGGACTCTGCGCGTCACCGAGACGGGCGCGACCACTGCCTTTCTGTGGGCGGATTTTCTTGCCCGATCCAGCGACTTCGCCACGCGTTTTGGTGCTTGCGGAGCCTTGGCGGGTGGCGTCGCGGTGATGCACTATGCAGAGGTGGAGAATGTCGCGTCGTACAGGATGTCTGAAGACGGTGGGGTCGAGCGCGAGTATGGTCTCCGACGGTTTGGGGTCTGTCGGTTGGGGAAGCAATGGGGCAGTCAGCTCGATATAGACGGGAGCAATGAGGCTGTCCACTGATATCGTGTCAGCGAGGATTGTAACTGAGGAAGACAAACTGACCATCTCCAGACGAAACAGTGCCCTCTAATGGTGTCGTCGTTTGCTCTGTAGGCGCCCCAGCGCTCTTGGGCTGTGGGACCCTCTTGAGTAAAGTCCGAGGCGACCTCTATAGAGACAAAGCTTAGACAAGTGAAATTCATGTTGTAAAGCAGAAACATACGCGTCCCAATGTTCGAATCATTTGCCGCCGTTCGGTCAAAAGTGGAAGTCGGAAGGGAGACTGCCTTAGTCAGCACTCTGCGGCAGTTTCCGGCCGTAACTAGCTAGTCGAAACTGGTGGCTTGATTCAGCACAGCCATCTTCTTCTCTACCAGGCTCGACGTCAAGATCAAGGTAGCTCGCTCGCTGTTGCCCTCGACGTCGGCTCACTTATCATCTCCCAGACACCCACCTAGCCGCGACTCATCGGCTTTTCTCTCATAAAAATGGCTTCAACGACAAAGGCCGTTCAGACGTTCGGCAAAAAGAAGGTGGGCGGGACATTTATCCGAATGACGGCGGCGAGGAGGCTTATCGTGGATCACAGACCGCGACCGCCGTCGCGCACGCCAAGGAAGGCCGTGGCCTTATCCGTGTTAATGGCTCCCCCATCCACCTCGTCCAACCCGAGATGCTGCGTCTCAAGGTGTACGAGCCCGTCCTGGTTGCTGGCGAGGACGCATTCACCGTGCTTGACATCCGTGTGCGGGTAAAGGGAGGAGGACACACTTCGCAGGTGTACGCGATCCGACAGGCCATCGCCAAGGCCATCGTCGCCTACTACGCCAAATACATCGACGCGTACAGCGCAATGGAATTGAAGAAGAAGCTCGTTGCGTACGACCGGACACTGCTTATTGCGGATCCCAGACGGATGGAGCCCAAAAAGTTCGGTGGTGCTGGTGCCCGTGCTCGCAGGCAAAAGAGGTTTGTTCATTTATGTCTGTGCTGTCTGCATTTTCTAACAAGTATGCTAGTTACCGTTAAGCGGTGCTTTTGTGGGGTGTTCTTTTGCACTGTATGCATTATGTCTCCGAGCCATGTACATTATGCTATTATGCAGTATTCTTTTGCATCTACAAGTACTAGCATGATGGCTTCTTTCGTGGACACATTCGGAAGCTGGCCTAAGTATTAGCTGGGAGAAATTTCAGTAGGTATTAAAACGCTGTCCAATCGTTTTCCTGCAATTTCAAGTATAAGACCTTGCAAGAGTCTTTGACCTCTTGAGAGCATCTTATTGTTGGCTCAGTCACATGTCAAGATCAGATTCTAGTTTCTCCACTCATCTTCCCCAATGACTGAGCCAGAGCAGAAAGCCTCTGTAGCCTCTGAGCCAGTTCAAGTGCAGCCAGTCGTTCAGGAAGCAAAAGCACCACTCTTACGGGATGAGAACGGAACGGCACTCCCTATATTCGTGGATCCCAACGAGCTCGATTCCGCAAGGCTCTGCCGTACGATCAAGGTATGCAAGCAGTCTGGTAAATCTCAGACCATTCTAAGAGCATCTTATAAGAAACACGGCGGAGTCAACGCCAGACAACCCGGCCAAGCTAAAATCATTCTAGTCAAAAACGACGCGTATACGGGACTTCAATTCGTTCGGGACTGGAGTGACAGTGCGGCCACTTTGGACTACCGTTGGCTTGAGAAATGCATAACTCAAGGTCGCGTTCTCGGTGAGGCGGACGGCTGGGCAGGGTGTCTGTTGAAGCATGACGGAAAGCCTATTCTGCCTCCGAGCATGGATGGTGAAGGGCCGTCAACACATGTCGAAATGTATGACCGTTCCGTTGTCTGTAATGTCCTACTAACGTCCACAAAAGCAGTCCTTTACCCACTCCTCGCCAGACACCACCCGTTGTTATTAAACGCTCAGACTCCGTACCAGCTAGAGATGACACACCAAGTGCTTCTGGCCGTAACTCGCGTTTTTCTCCCGGAATGCCTCCTCCAATAAACTACTCTGATGCTTCGTCTCAGCCCACTGCTTCCACGTCTTCCCAACCTATATCTTCGGAACCTTCCTTGTCCCACGGTCCCGCCACTCCAAATACCCCCAATTTCACGATAACCCCCAATGCCTCCCACAACATGCCAATACCGCAATCTCAGGACATGAATTATAATCATATGATGCTTCTGCAATACCTCGCCTTCTCAAACCCAGCTATGTTCTCAGGCTTCCAACAGCAACAACAACAACAACCCATGTTCAGCATGACGAATGGAATGCCCGGAATGCCTAATGGAATGCCCGGAATGTTACATCCAAATGATACGAGCGCTGTTGGAACGCCAATGATGAACGGCATGACTACCAACATGTTCATGCCAGGCATGTTCAATCCAATGGCTATGGGGATGCAGACCGGCATGCCTGGTATGGCTGACCCGTCGATGTTGATGCCCGGCTTCTCTGAAAGTCATACAGGGTTACCTAACACGTCGGTCTCTACACCCAAGATCGAGCCGCCGAGTTCTCCCTTGCCCAAGAAAAATTCACATCAGGTGAAGAAGAGGTCTAAGAACAGAGACAAAGAGACACCACGGTCTTCGGAACAGCCCAGCACGAGTACTTCTAGTGTCTCTACTCCTTCAAGACCACAAACCCCAGCAAAAGCCCGTCCCATTTTCAATGCTGGTCGATCCCCAAAATCCTTCTTCGTGGAATTGGGTATTCACCGGCGCCAGGAGGTTACTTCGACCATCAAGGTAATGTATCACTCTGGCCATCCTTCAACCTAAAACTGATATTCAATTCACAGAGAAACGGCGGTGTCATTGTTTCGGCTGTCGAAAATGCAGACTATGCTATCATAAACACGCAGCAGGCTAAAGACACAGTCAACTTCATGGCACGGGCTGTATTGGAAAACATACCCACCCTTTCCGCCAAATTTATCAAGGCTTGCGTTGATGCTGGGGAGATCGTTGACTACACCGACTACCTTATCGAAGTGCCCTCTAGCGTCAAAGTCAAACGGGAAAAGCAGGACAAGACTTCGACGAAGAAGCCAGAGTCCAGTCCTTGGAAGGCGTCTGCCAGCGTTTTCGATACCAAAGTGTCGATAAAACTGGATGCAGCTCGGAAATCGCCATCCAAGACGATGTTGAAGGAGAAACAGAAGCAGGCTCAGGCTGGACCATCCAAAGCACCGGACTCTAAAGATTCCACGATAGAACCGCCTAATATTCGTCGGAAGAGTGTCAAGCGCGAAGGCTCACCTCTTGATCGCGACACTTGGCCAGATGATTTGCGATCTCCCAGTCCTCCTGGGGAACACACGCGTGTTTTGATGGCTGGCGGCAGGTATCGCTTCACGGATGAGGAGAAGGACTACGCGCACAAGTATGCCGCTATTCTGTACAAGCGCGACCCGGAAATGTCAAATCATTCCGTGGCCAAAGCGTTCTCCAAAAAGGTCACTCTCGCTGCTTTAGTCATACTAAAGCAGCTCATGAAATACTATATAGATGCCAAACCATTCTGTCGGCTCTTGGCAGAACCACGTCATGATCGAACATAACCAAGGAACTTATTCCCTCCTTCAGAAGCGAGGCGGTATTGATTTCAGGAAGAGGGCAGCAAAATCGGCAACGACAATCGTTCCTTCACCGCCGGATGAAGAGAAATCATTGGTTCCGTCCTCTTCATCGAAGAAGCAGAAGGTTTCTCATACCTCCACCTGGGAAGATGATATCAATACCGTAGTGAACTTCTTCATCAATGGAGGCGACGCATTGGAAGGGGACGATGCATCCATTTGGGCCAATTTAACAGCTCAGGTAAGTTTCCCCAGTTTCTGGACAGGCAGCCTCTGATGTCACGAGCAGGCGACATGCAAATCAATGGCGAGTTGGCCCGAGTTCCATGCCCAGCATCATCTAGTGATCCAGGAGAGATACGACGCTTTGAGGCCACCGAGTGAAGAGGAGTAACGCGAATTTCTTGAGGAGCATTGTTTTGGCATTCATTAGCGTTCGATTCTAGTAATAGTATATTGCATTGACAGCGAAGAGTTTATTCCGAACGAGCGCGCGAGTCTACACCAAAGTCTGGCGGGTGTTTGAAGAACTTTTTTCGTCTCTCCTGGATATCTGCTGTTGTGGGCTGCAGTTTGCCAACCAAGTCGTATCCTCCCACTATGGTACCCATGACAGCGCAACCAGTGAGTGCAATAGGTAATGATTTCGCTAAGGGAGAGATCAGCATCTAGTTGAGGCGATTTATTGGGTTATAACGTACTGCGCAGGCCACCCAGGAATGCCGCGGCGCATGCCCCGGTAGCACCGTTCCACGCATCGTCCGTCTCTCGTTGGTTCGCGACAAAAGCCTCAGCATAAGCAAAGGTGAATCCGACGGCAGCTGCGAGAAATATGGTTCAATTAAGACGACAAAGTTGAGGCCGCTACGCACCGAACAGGCCTATAGTGCCCCCCGTCCGTGTCAACACGCCCGCGGCGCCCTGTGTATGCGAGCCGAGCGCGTTGCGCAGCGCGCTGACGATGGTTCCGACCGCGGCTCCCTGCACGCCGAGCTGTGTGCCTTTTGAGAGAGGATCTTTGCGCTCAAACTCGGCCATGTAGATGGGTTAACTTGGGGGGAAGAGGTCGGGAACCTGATCACTGAGCTTGGTCGGGACGCCTATGCCAAACAAAGTCACTTGGCCAATCCTCGATCACAAATTACTTGGGAAACTGCAAGTTCGTCTTGACCTTGTGTGAGTTTAGGAACTTGTTGTCAGTATGCTACCGTGGTTTCGCGATCCATCGTCTAGTCCTCCGTACAAACTCATAGGGAAGATGCCTGTAAGGGACTTTAATGTTGGCTTTGACCAAGTAGGTATCTTAATATCCTGTCGTAGGCTCACAAGAGTTGGCACGGCAAATGCTACGACGCTGTGGCCTTTCCTTGGACGCGCGCTTCGCTTGACGACCTGTGCCATTCTCACTCTAAACACGTTGTTGACCCCGCCTGCTGGAACAAACTGATATCGGACTTTGAGGACGCGGTTATCCTTGTTGGAAAGACCACTGCGCGTATGATCCACACACGCGACTTTACAAAGCCCATGCTATGTCTCAAGATCCCTGAGGTTAGTATGTTTCGCGCTTTGTTATATCTGACGCTGATTCTTTCCATAGGCACCTAAAGAGGACCGCACTGTTATATCCACTGATCATGTCCAGGCTACATGGGTTCTCAATCCAGAAGAGGAACCCGAACTGTACATTGTCCTTGCCTATGCGCGCCTCATCTACATCTACAATGTTCACACTGGCAAAATAGTCACACAGCTTCGAGGTCACGGTGGCGTAAGTACCACCGTTGGTGTAAACACCGCTAACACTCTATTCTAGTCAATCACATCTCTAAATACGCATCCTGTTTATCCGCAAATATTCTGCTCTACCTCCCGTGATTTCACGACCCGCATCTATCGACTCGACCGTGAGCCCAAGCAAAAGCCAAGGAATCCCCCATGGCCACCGAGTAGACGGGCCAGTATGGCTGGTCCAGCGCACGGTCTCGATATGACAGAGCCTGAAGGCTTCCCGAAGAAAGGCGGTCTTGGACGCTGCGTCTGTGTCCTCGTAGGCGGACAGGCTGGCGGACATAACGGTGATGTTCTGAACGCCGTACGTCTCTCATCCGCGGTTTTTTCATGGTATTGACTTCACCATTGCCAGGAATTTCACCCCAAGCTCCCGTTGATTGTAACATGCGGGGTATGAATCCCCATGTCATATCGTAGCTTGACCCAATGCCTCTCCAGGTCGATCGTGTCATTAAGATCTGGTATGTGCCAAATCCGCTGAAGCTCACCGGCGAGCGACTCCTCCGCGAGGACAAGCCACTCTTCAGTAGCAGCCGCATACACAAGGCGCGCGTTCATTCCGTTTCGTGGTACGCTTTCGCGGTTTAATTGCTTCTCGATAACACTCAGTCTCTTTAGGCTACGCGATGATTCATCCGAGGATGAGATACTCATATCATACAGCGCACCGGCGTTCATGCGCCGAGAGGAAATATCCAGAGTCGGAGAGGACCCGGAGACGGATGCTGCAGAAAATTACATGGAGGCAGGTACCGTTTGTCTGTGGAAGTGGCTAGGTCGGAAGCGCTTCTTCCCATTCGACCACAGCAAGCAGGACGTCTTACGAGGGTGTCCTTCGGTACGTCCTGTTTATTCTTGTCAAGCATTCATTTCTGAGTTGCTATTCAGGACTATCAAGAGAGCTGTATGTTCCTATCTTGGCGCAAGATATCTTTGGACTCACAAATCTGGTTTCACAGCGGCATTTCAATTCCTATCAATTCATTCGCTCGCTCGAGCAACGGAAAACCACGCCCCGGCGCGCATGTCTCTATTCAAAAGTCCGCGCCACGATTCAGTGATTCTGGTGACATATCCGGGCGAACACGCTAATGTCATACACCCCGCAAATATCTCCAAATTCCAGCGACGGAGGCCGCTTCCTGTTGACACTGTCGAACATAACATAGTTGGTCTTTCCGACCAGCTAGCCAATCGTCAACTACCCGAACTTGAAGGTTGGCAGATATGTTTACCTCGAGAATGGCGCAAGGCACCTAGCGCGAGTACTCAGGAGGTGGAGAATCTCGTATTCAGTCGTTTAATTGATGAGGGAAGTACAATAATCGGTGTAGGGGATAGAGGTACTGCATGGTTGTGGCATCGTTGCACACCGTCCCAAGTTACTAGTGGATAGCGCAGAAGTATTGTAATGGTTATAGGGCGCTTCTTGGTCGATAGCGGGCTATCAGTTGTATCATCTGAACTGTATGTACTTGAAAGATGAAATAGGATTCAAAGAGCGAACCCAATGGTTAACCTCGTCCTGAGCTGTAGACAATGGAGTCCTATGGGCAACGACCTGAAGAACGTGCTGGTCACATCTTCGTCCGGAGTCTGTGGGACCGACAGCCGTTGGACATGTCGACTGGTATAGCATGGGATCGAAGGAGCTGCGACCGGCAGCACCCACACCAATCATCAATTGGTATGCAAAGGTCCAACAGAGACGTTTACTCTCGAGCGTCGCTCTTTTTCCTTCGTCTGCACCTGCTTCGCCTTGGCCGCTGCCTTGGCTTTCTTCTGGTGATAAGCCTAACAGTCACGTATAAGCCGAACGGTCCACCGCGCGAGGGAACCACCTACCATAGCGCCGTGCTTCAGACCACTGATGATATTCGCTGCCTCGCCTTTCGTGAGTTTTGCGATCCGCTCCGCCTTGCGCACAGTAACCGAATCCCCCAGCTCGGGGTCAACCTTCCATCTCTTGGTAATAAAAGCTTTCTGATTGTCCGACGCAGGCATGTGTCGCCATTTGGCGGATCTAAGAAGTCTGTGGAAAATTGTGAACAAGGGAAGGAAATATGGCACACGAAGACATACCCGAGAGCCATAGGACCGTGCACAATCTTCTTCAGGGCGTAAGTATCACAGCCTCGGATAGCCTCGTCGAGTTGAAGTGCTGTTAGAACCTTTCGGCTTCGCAAGAATGGAGAAACTTTGAGAGCGAACGCAGTGGCGCGATCTAACGCAGCAGGCGTGTAAATTGCCTTCCAGTGTGGTCCAAGTTCGGAGTCTAGGACACGAATGAACATCACCGCGATTTGACGACCACAAAATGTACCTTCATGCACAAATTCCACACAGATATGGCCCTTGTTGAGACATTCCAAGATATACTTTTCTTCACCAATGGCGATCCAGGCATGTTTACTTAACTTTGAGATATGTGGATGCTCTGCTGCAGCCTCAGTCATCTTCAGGAAAGAAAGAGGGTCCTCGTAATCGATGTAAGTGACTGTCTTTGGTGATGGTACGTTGTCTTCGCTGTCAAGCCTTGAAGCCGCTTCTTTGGCACGTTCCTCCATGTCTTCAAGACTCTCATCTACGTCAGGTTATAAAAAGAGGCATGATCCAAAAGGAATAGGCACCTACCAATGATTTCCGAAGGATCTAAACCAAATAAGGTGGGAGTGGACATAACACCGGCGACACGGTTATTACTGTCTACAAAATCGATAATCCTGCAGTCAGTTTTGCCCGTAGCAGGAGACAATCTCATCCCTCTGCCGATCTGAATAAGCGTAAGCGCAAGGGACCCCAAACTGAGAGTTCTTACGCGCCATCTGAGCAAACACGTTCTTTGACCTTGTTGGTCTCGCAAGAATGACACAGTCGATATTAGGGATATCAGCTCCCTCGGTCAGAATGGCTTTAGAGTGTTCAAGCAAAAGGTCGAAAAAGGAGGCAAAAGCACGTACCACAATTGATCAAGACAGGAAATTGGCCAGCTCTGAAAGCTGAAATGATAGCTCTTCGTTCCAGTGCTGGCGTTTTGGAGTACAAGTATCTCGCATCGATACCGGCCTGTCTGAACATGTGTGTCAAGGCTTCGACATGGGCTATATTGACACAGAATACTAATGTCGACGCCCTTTCACCTGAAGATTTAAGGTGAGAAGAAACACCGGTCATGCAGCCGCTAATGCCTACTGGCGTGATCGAGCCATGTCTGAACAACAAGTTTGTTCAAGGTTTCCGTATTGATGACTTGGGCCAAGCTCGTGGGATTGAAATCACCTGTCGCAGAGCTCACAGTGACATTTTTCAGGTCGATATTAGCCGTCACAGACGTAAACCGAACTTTACAGAGCCTGACGGAGTTTAGATAATGAAACGACAGGACGAACGAACGAATACCATTGCTCCTTGATCATCTCCAAGAAGTCTCGATGATAGACAATATGTTGGAAGACTGAGCCTAGCGCGAGGCCGTCATGGCGACTGAAAGTGGCAGAAAAGCCGATAATGGGAATCTTGTGCTTGGTGATAGGTTTGACGGACGCAAAGGTCTCATCGTCATGGTCTGGATGCCGAATCTCCGAGTCGAAATAGGACAGAATGCGTCGGTATCTAGGTATGCTTAGGATGACGCGTGAAATAGAAGATAGCACGCACGAAGGTGCAGCTGCATGATGAGCCTCATCCACAATGATGGCCTTGATCTTGTGCGGCTCAAACTTGGCTATCCTTTCTTGCTGAAGTAACGTTTGATATGTAGCAACCGTTCTACCACAATTCAGCAGTAGAAATTAGTAAACCCAAAAGGCGCACTCACACGTCCGCCGACCCAGAAGCCTTGTGCTTAACTCCCTGCTCTATCTCGACAGACCATTCAGGAAACAGTTGTTCAACTTGTTCTGCGGACTGGCGAGCAAGTTCGATGCTGTTTACAATGATGAGAGCTCGTTTCGCATGGGGCGCCGGCTTTGCTAATTTTTCTAGCAACGAGATGAACACGGTGGTTTTACCAGAGCCAGTGGGTAAAGAGACGCCAATGCGCGTCAAACCATCACGCAGCGCGTCGGTGCAAGATATTAGGCATTGCTCTTGGTAGGGGCGAAGTACTACCGAAGTGGACTGCCATCGACGAGGGACAAGTCGAGCAAGGACCTGACGCGATACGCGCTTAGGCACATGGATCATGGAAGAGCTGAACAAGGAAGCTACGTCTCATCACACTGCATGTCCATTTTTTATCACGTTCGCATTTTGTAATAGGTCTTGGGAGGGTATAGTAAAATAAACGATACCCAGTAGGCCGATGAGTGAATAAAAAGATGGTAGTACGTCTAATAGCAGAGAAAAATCGTAAATGACGAGAATGCAATGACAGTAGTATACCAAGTAAGTATTTAACCAGAGCCTGAAGAGATACCATGTCAACAAAGCTAATAGGCAGAACCAGACGGGACTTACCTCCAGAGTAGACCTTGCCGAACATGATCTCCTGGAGCTTGTCGTACAGCGACAAGACACCAGCACCAGCAACACCACGGAGAATGTTGGCACCAGCTCCCTTGAAGAGAGACTTGGTACCCTCCTTGGCAATGATTTGAGAACCGGCGTCGAACATGGACTTGTAGTTGACACCGGAGCCAGAAGTCATCATCATGCGACGACGGATCGTGTCCAGAGGGTAAGAAGCGAGACCAGCACCGACGGTGACACCCCAACCGAGCAGGAAGGAAGCCAAGAACGAGCCTTCGAGAGCACCAACGAGGACAACCGGCTCTGTAATGCTTTGTCAGAACACGCGTAAAAAAGAAAAAATTAACTGCCACGTACTAACGGAGTCGTAGACACCAAAGTAGAGACCACGGTAGACAATGATACCAACGACCGAGGGGACGAAGCCACGGTACAGACCGGCGATACCGTCAGACGCGAGGGTCTTTTTGTACACGTCGACGAGACCGTTGAACTGACGCTCTCCTCCTCCACCCTTGGAGGACTTGGCATCGTTCGCTAACCGTGTACGAGCGTAGTCGAGAGAGTAGACGAAGAGGAGTGACGAGGCACCAGCAGCACCACCAGAGGCGACGTTGCCAGCGAACCACTTCCAGTAACCCTCGCTCTTCTTGAAACCGAACAAGGCCTTGAAGTAGTCCTCTGTAGAAATGTTAGCAATGAAAAGTAAGCAGTAAAAGGCGACGCACTGAAAGCAAAGTTAAGTGCTTGTGTCGGGAAGTAACGGATGACGTTGGCGGTGTTTCCTCTCCAGAGAGAAATTATACCCTCGTCAGCAGTGGTGCGGCGGAAGGCGTCCATAATACCCTTGTAAGGGGTAGAGAGACGACCTTGCTTGATCTGTAGCCGAGGTTAGACAGACAGGCGCGCACGCGAGACAGAATACTGACCATCTCGTCCTGGTTCTGCACCAGGAGCTTGATACGCTCAATAGGCGCAGCACTGGTTTTCGCAATGGCCTATACATAGTGTGAGCAGCGGGGAATGACGAAAGAAAGTCGCGAAAACGTACAGCAGAAACACCACCCATCATGAAATCGACTGCAAAACTGTCAGCGCGGCACAACGACAACAACGACGGCTACGGACTGGTGAACTCCTTGGGCGACTTGCCCTTCTTCACTTCGGCCATTTTGAAATGGAGAGAAAAAAAAAACTGAGTGGGTTGTGGTGGTGAAGAGTGAAGTCGCTCGTAAAATCCTACCGCTTTTATGGCGAGCTGAGTTCCAAATTTTTTCCCGGCTTTTCACGCAAGTTACCACATTCCCATTGGTTGGATCCTTCAGGGTCTTTGGGTCCCTCCTCTGACCCTGGTCAACAGCGGACCGACATTGTTCATTCACCTGCATTTTGCCACGTCGCCATATTAGACAGACTGAGAATCGTGAGATAGTGCTTGTACTATATTATACGGAGTATACCAGACCAACAATAATACCAGTCGAAAAATACAGTAAATAATATACCCTACCATCGCGTAGTATTCCCATTTATACGCGACGACCACAACTCTGGCTCGGGGTACCCGCTGGCATAAGTCGTGTTTACCCCGGCGGTTGGATACAACGGTGCTGGAGGAATTGTATACCGTACAGCGGGAGGATCCATTGCGGGACGCGCAGGCGGATAATCACTGTTACGAGCACTGAGTGCGGTCGCGGAGGAGGACCCCCCGGCCCGATCACTCTCAACTGGTATGATTGGACGACTTTTCTTCCATATTGGTTCCGTTGGAGAAGGAGGGTCTGATGCCTTCCGCTTCCCCGCATGCCGTGGTGGTGGCGCATCCTCTTCATCATCGGAATCAAGAGTCAAATCAATAACGGTATCCTGCACCGACTCAGAGCGCGGCGGTAAGGAGGGCGCTTGGCTAGAACTGGAAGCATTCCCGAACGATGGTGATAGCTCCCGTTTGACCCTATTCTCCTCTTCATCGTCCGAGTCCAAGATGAGAATGGAAAGGTCTACTTTTCCCTTGCCGTTCGGTGGCTTGCCATTGCACTGGGAAGGCGGAGTTCTAGTCTGCGAGACCGGTTTCCGAGGAGTCGCTGCGGTAGCAGGCTTTACAGGGGGGTGTTGGGCCTTCCAATTCGCAGAACCATACTTGTTGTCTGTCGTGTGCCATTCACCATCGGCTTCGACAAAGACGTCCTCTACACTCTCTGGACACGACTTTACGATTTCATCGAAATACCTTTGCAGACGTTATTAAGACTTCCAGAAAGCAAAGATGAAACACCAACCCATCAATGATAAGATCCTTAGTGTCCAAAACCCTCTCGCACACGGGGCATAACCAGGTTGTAGTTTGTTCCATCACCGAAAACCAAGATGTGGCATCAAAGCATTGTGGATGTACGCATTTCGAGGAGCGACAAGGAGTAGCCACCCGCATGAAACTTAACTGTCCAACAAGTCAGATTCCGCGACGCCCCGCAATTGATGAAAAGTCGTACCGGGCACTTCAAGGACATCTTTTGAGGACCGGCGATGATATCGTCGTCGTCACTGATAGATGCTTTCACTGATGTATGATTAGGAATGTAAGATATGAATAGCTGAGAATGGGCCTACTTCTTGCTTTTATATCGGCAGCTGTAGTGTAGCTGGTTTGCTTCAGCTGGTTGACAAGATGGTCAACCGACGTGGTTCGGACGAGATAAACGACCAAATAGAACTTCTGGTGTACGTGAGAAAAGTATCCGGGTAGCCTGAGAGAGAGAGACAAACCTTTGACTGCACCGGCGTCTGACTGTTCACGTAAACCATTTCAACCTTGTTCGAAGTGGTATTGAGCCGTATATACTTTCCCAGATCTGGAGGTGGTGCCGTTCCGGGCTTCTTCTTGAGCCCTTTGAGATTCACAGATAACTGCACGTTGTTGACACGGACTTCGCAGGTGGGAGGGAATTCAACGAGAGCAGGACTAGTAGTAGAGCGAAATGTGGGATTGGGGGAATAGAAACTAGAGGAAGTGCAGAATAGGCGTAATTGATATTTCGGACTGTTCGGCGATCAATGAGTCTGCCTGGTCCGGGTGTGTGGCGGACATACCTGGCTGACTTGAGTTTAGCCAATTGGTCGTTAGTAAGGGTAAAGACCACGGTTTGCTGACGGCGGTCCGTTGAGCTATTGGACTCTGAGATTTGACCTCTAATTAGCGAGCAAATATGGGAAACACGCGCAAAAATGACCTGGACACTCGACGACAGATGAAACTGCCTGTTCGATGGTGAGAAAAGGAGACTCTTTGAATCGGAGGCCTGTGGCGTGAATGAGACGCGTTCAGAGGGCCAGATTGGGGTGTTACGCACCAGGTTTGCCAGCGGCTAGTTTGGATGGCGCAGAATGTGAAGAGGAGGGCAGCTGGTTGAGCGAGCCCGAAGGCTTGCGTGCAGGTGCATAGGGATCATATCTGGGGGTAATACCGTTCCCATATGGATAAGCGGGAGCGCCATTGTAAGTGTTGTGCATCGCGTGAGCGCCGCTCGCTGGACCGGACGAGCTAGCGGCGGCAGACGTCGATGCGGTACGTGCAGGCGTGTATCTGTTGCGAAGTGCTGTTAGCAGACTGGAGTGGCCACCGGTAGCCATAGGGCATGAAAGGAGCAAAATGAAGGACCACTTACTGGCCGTGCGATCTGACTTGATGTATAATGGTCCGAGCCTTTGCCCACTTGTCTGTCTGGTTCTGCTGCTTCCAGGCGTCAAGCGTCGACACGATACGGTCGATGATCTCTTGCTTTTTGCCTGTTTTGGGGAGGTAGACGCCGCACTCGTCGTTTAGTCCAATGAGCATTTGCTTCAATCGGTCTACAGTGTTATATTTGACATTATGACGAATCAGCTACACTCGGAATCAGCGCAGAACAGACCAGTAGAACAGCTGGGCGCACCTCGAACTCAAACCATGGATCCGTGCTAGCCATGCATGTATCCTTTGATATGGTGTAGACGCAAATATGGCAGTCGCTCAATCCCTTCGGCACCGTCAACTCGAAACAACACCAAACACTGTCCTAGAGCGTGTTTGCCCAATCAGGTTATTCACCTTGCATTCGCGATGGTCGACGACAACGAGAGCCTTTCACCTGAAGAACGGGAGAAAAGGGATAAGGAGGCCCGTGCACGGGAGATTGTCG
Source organism: Hymenopellis raphanipes (assembly GCA_036872995.1). Classification (NCBI taxonomy): domain Eukaryota; kingdom Fungi; phylum Basidiomycota; class Agaricomycetes; order Agaricales; family Physalacriaceae; genus Hymenopellis; species Hymenopellis raphanipes. Next base: position 1,961,208 of record JAYMDG010000001.1, read on the forward strand.
AGCAGTCCGGTAAATCGATTGCAGAATAGGCTGGCAACAGCGCTTTACATACTTTACAGCTTTGCCCTACAAATGGTCTCAAGAACTCGGCGAGGTCGATGTGGTCGTACCCGTTCCAAAAGGGACGCGCGGCAAAGACCTTTCCGTAATCATCGCGAAAAAGAAACTTAGTGTCGGTCTCAAAGGGCAAGAACCCGTCATGGGCGGAGAATTGTGCAAAGAAATTAAGGTCGACGACAGTGCATGGACGCTTGGTAAGTTCTTCACGGGGCCCTTTCTTACCTGCTTGACTTTCTCTGCCTACAGAGGATAACGAGGCAGTTCATATTCATTTGGAGAAACTGAACAAACAGACATGGTGGGAGAACGTGTTGACCCATCATCCCAAGATCGACACAACCAAGATCGAACCTGAGAACAGTAAGCTCAGTGATCTTGACGGAGAAACGAGGTACGCTCTTAGCTGTATCTGAACCCGATCTCGTTCTAAGTCTGTGCAGAGGAATGGTCGAGAAAATGATGGTGAGTTTTCGACGGTAACCTGAATTCAACGCTCATATCATACTACTTAGTTTGACAACCAACAGAAGGTAAAGTGTATTGTTTGTGAGATATCTGCGTGCCGTCTAACATTACCTGTCTCAGCAAATGGGCAAACCCACTTCGGACGAACTCAAGAAGATGGAGGTTAGATCCTCTTGTCGCGTTCAAGCTTCTACTAATTAAATCACCTTTCAGACCTTGAAGAAATTCCAGGCTGCGCATCCCGAGCTTGACTTCTCCCAAGCGAAAATCACATAAACGAGAAGAAGTGTATGAAATTAATGTACTACTTAAACGGAATGATCTATGATATTCTTGGTCGTTTACCATTCCCTTTTTGCGCCTGAACCATGCTCTTTCGCTTGACACTCTCGACCAGACTTTCAAGTTTGCGGCCAGAGCCAGTTGACGAAGTCGGAGTCGTCGCGGTGCCATCCTCTCCTCGTTTCTTTTGTCTTCGCTTGCCACCCTCTTCCAGCAATGCCGACATACTTTTGGTTTTCTTGAATCTGTGAATGGTTTAGCAAATATCTGGTTTGAAAAGGAAAACGGTCGCACTGAGGGTTACTTGGGTCAATAGCGAAAGTAGGATCATCGTGCAGCACACTGAACCGACTGTCCGCAACGTCGATGGAGAAATCGGGTTGCGTCTCGTCAGTCGTTGCAGCATCCTTACTCTTCTTCTTGCCCTTTCGCTTCGACTTTTTCTCCGCCTTAAGAATGGCCTTTAGATCAAAGTGTTTCCCATCGTCCTCTTCGTCAGCGAGGTTCGACAGATCTCGAGGAAGTCGCTCTTTTTCTTTACCTGCCTTCTTCGTCTTCAGAGGCTTCTCAACGAGATCCTCTTCACTGTCCGCATCGAAGAAGTCGTCGCCTTCCAATTCTTCATCCTTCCCCTTGATCGCACCACCTTTCTTCTGTTCCACCCTCTGCTTCCTCTTCTCCTTCATCTTGCGCTGGTACTTCTCCAAGGTCGTCTCGTCGCGATCGCCTTTCGACTCGGAAAGGCCGGGAGTAAAGGTGATCTCCATATCTACGTCCGAGCCAGCATCTCCATCTTCGTCGCGAGCCCAGCCTTCGGGCATGGCATCGTTTCCACCCAAGAGAAGTGCCCGTAGCTTGTCCCGCGATTGCGTCTTGCGGTCGCCTTTCTTTGGTCGGTCCTCCTCTTGCTCCGAGTCGGAAGACGATGACGCGAGATATGTTTGAAAGTTGTCTTCTTCTATTTCCTTTCGAGAAAACGTGCGCCGAGTGACTTGATTTCTCTCAGGATCATCCTCGTCCCACGTGAGTTTGACTTTTGAGTGGCGAAGAGCCTAGGATCAGTGTTAGTAACAAGGCTACGAAATCAGCAATGCACAAACATCAGTAACAAAGTCCAAGGATTTGGTCTGAGTACCTGTATCTTCCGTTGCCTCGTCGCTGATCAAACAACAATCAAAACAAGGTGACAGTGGAGATCTCTGGTGCGCACCGGAAAGGATTGTCGAAAGTCATCTCGTCAGGGATGAAACTGAGGTCGAACACATTTGCAGAGCGTTCCAACTCTGTCCCCTCCAATTCATCGTATATATGAGAGGCTGTATCAACTGAGTCGCACTCTATCACGGCATAATAATACCTGGTTTGTGTTGAGAATGTGTGGAAGAGAATGGTGGTGAAACATACCTTAGCCTCTCTAGTTGGTATTTACGAAGTGCTTCCTCGTTCACTTGGTTTTCGTCACCGATTTCGTAGATAGTTTTCTCATTGACCTCTTTAGAATCCGATTTTGTCTTGAAAAGTTCTGCAGGTGGACCCTCCTTTTCCTCTCTCGCCATTCTCTCTTTTCCAAAGTCACTAGGATAGACGCGAACACTCTGAATCTGCCCACGAACCTGAGACGCAGTGGCTTTACGCGAAGGACCAGCACGGGATGATGGTGCTGTGGGTGAAACGAGGGAAGAGCAGATTTTGTATAGGTGCACAGCACGGACATGGTCCCAGTCGAGGTTAACGACTGCAATGCGACGCGTTCTATCTCCCTCTTCAATTTGTGGATGCTCTTGTGAATACGCGGCAGCCTGGGCAGATAATTCGGCAGTTTGAGATTCATCCAGGTCAATTTCCACATCGCTATGTTCGCCACGGAGGCCGACCGACACGAAGCCTTCAATGTCACTTTCGTCGCTGTCGTCTTGAGCTTTTGAAACGTCTTCTTCGTCTGACGACTCTAGAAGCACCTGACCGCGAGCATAGTCAGGTAGTTTTGGTTCGTCTGGTATTTCGTCTTCGTCCTCGATGCGATAGAAGCGACGGAGATTATCTTGTTCATGCGATGCACTCAATGGACGGCCATACTTGTCAACACCTCCTACGAATGATGATGAATGCTATGCCAATACAGTTACTGAAAAAAAAGTACCATCGGATTTATTTTTGGATTTTTTGTCCTGAGCAAAAACGGATTTGAAGCGCTCGTCGACGACGACCTTGGATTTTGCTTTCTTAGGTCGTCGGAAGCGTGGATCAGAGCGTAGACGAGAAAAACGCGGGTCGGACATGTCGAGGTAACTGAGCAAGAACGTACAGGATCTGATGATCTCTCGTTTGGGAAGGACCCTGAAACGCCCAATTTAGCAGCGAGTCGCAAGGAGAGCTCTGAGTACTTTGTAGAGTCTATTCTGTGAGCCGTTTCAGATAGATTGAGCTGTTTATGGGCTGTTGAATAAAATAATAACGAGGCCCAACGTATAAAGCTTGAGCTTCAAGGACGAAAGTACCCAAATCAACACCAACCGCGTCCACCGACCGCTGACCCAAACAAACGGATAGCACAAGCTGACAGCCTGATTGGCCAAAAACATCAAACGTCATCGCGACCATCAAGGGGTTTTGAACGTTTATATCCTCACCTTGCTTACCTTCCTCCCACCAGTTCCTCCCTCTTCCCTGTACGTGTCCGTCTCTCCAATTATCCGTTCACTAACCTCCGTTCCTCCAGTCTTTTTTTCGTTTCCTTCTTTTAGGCCTGGACGCCTTACCATAGTTTCCAACTCGACTTGCTCTTCACTTCCCTTCGTTAATCATGTTCTCCCGAATTACTGCTCTCCTGCCTTTGGTCCTCCTGGCTAGCCAGGCCATGGCATCACCGGTCAGAATACCCGTAAGCTTTAGATTTACAAAGTCCCTTCGCTGTGCTAATGTCTGGCTTATTAGGTCCCAATGCTTAAAGCACGCTCCCCTGCCCCTCTTGAAGTCATTCCTGCCTACAGCAGGTCTGAAATCCCTGACGTTGCACGGCGCCAGATCCCTGCCGAACAAGCTGTTAAATCAGACAACGGCAATATTGTTCCGTACGACAAGCGTCAGGATGTTGTAGGTCGCCAGATTCCCGCCGAACAAGCCGTCAAATCAGACAACGGGAACATTGTCCCCTACGACAAGCGTCAGATCCCCGCGGAACAGGCTGTTAAATCCGACAACGGAAACATCGTGCCCTATGACAAACGGGATGTCGTAGAACGCCAGATTCCCGCAGAACAAGCCGTCAAATCCGACAACGGAAACATTGTCCCCTACGACAAGCGTCAGATCCCCGCCGAACAAGCTGTTAAATCAGACAACGGCAACATCGTACCCTACGATAAGCGCGATGTCGAAAGCCGCCAGATCCCAGCCGAACAGGCTGTCAAATCAGACAACGGCAACATCGTACCTTATGACAAACGCGATGTCGTCGTCCGCCAGATTCCTGCCGAACAGGCAGTTAAATCTGACAATGGAAACATCGTTCCCTACGACAAACGCGATACCGTACGCCGCCAGGACGTTGGCGGGGCTATTCCTGTGGAGCAGGCAGTCAAATCAGAGAACGGGAACATCGTCCCATACTAGGTATGCTAACCCATCATCCTTACCATCGCAGTTTGACTGACAACTGCGAATCAGACACGTCGAGCAGGATCACTGGTAGATTCAAGCGTTTCATGTTTTTACTTGTATTTTTTTGATATACGCTCCAATCCCGAATCTTTTGCATCTGTCACTGAAGGCATGGTGAGAACGGACCCGGGTCGACGAGAGGTCGGTATACGATGCTTCGAGTGTTGTTATTACATGCAAAACAAACAATTCATGACCGACTGCACAGAAGTTGCCCTGTCCTTAAGCTTTGGCTTGAGGTAACTCGGTCGATACAGCCCGATCGCTCCGCAAGGTCAGTACTGCAGCTTCTTGTGCAAGGTTGATAATCCCTGCGAGGCTTGGATAGTTTCTGGTAGCCGTGCTGGTTTGAAGCGAGTGGAGGAGAGCCCCTACGAACGTATCCCCAGCGCCCGTGACGTTTCGTATCCTTCCAACTTCATGCGGAGGGAAATGAGCGACCACCAGTCCGTGTCCCGGATTTCCTTCAGCAACGATGTATCTCTTTCCAAGATCACTCTTCCGCCACTCAGTTTCGGCAATCCCAGATATGTGCATGACGACGACAACTCCCCGTTCACCGCATTTGATGATGATGTGTTGAATGAAGGGAAGCAGATTGATGGCCATGTTTATGACGCCTTTGTCGACGAGGAAAGAAAGATCGCCTTTGCAATTATCGGTCGACGAGACGGAAAGCCTAGCGAGCTTTTCCAGGTCCTTTCGGTATTTTGAACCCAATGCAAGGTTATTAGCATGGGTCCACCACAGAGGTTTGGAGAATAGATCCAAGGGCTCCTGGCGCGCAGCTTCATACATCTGCTTCAGTTCGAGCATATTGGGAGACGCGAAAGTGATGAGAGAGTCTCTGGTCGTTGTTGCGTCCCTGAGAGAAGATATTGCCGCTAATATGACTGTTGATTTCGTGATAGATGTCGGCTCGCTGAAGCTTGATCAGCGTGCTTTCAACACAATATGTCTCAAAACGTACAAAAACGCTTCAAGGAGGGTCAATATAATATATCTCTCTGCAACGAGAAACGTACTTTGGAGGCCCTTCTTGTTACAATATCTAATAAGCGTCTCAGTGGTCGAGGGAGACAGATTGCCATCGAACGCGACTAAATAAGGGTTATGTTTCTCGAGTTGCTCTATCATCTGTAACAATATGTAAGTCGAAACAGATTGATAGTCGAAGTGAAAACCCGAACCGCATCACCCGAAAACTGCGCCGTGATGTCCATGTCAGCTACGCCAGTGATGAGGTGCCCTTCGTTATTCAACAACATATTGCATACAGCGGTTCGCATATTATCCGTCTTGATGAGGCCATCAGTGCGCATACCAAGGGCCTCCGTTTCCTTGAGCAGTAGATTTCCGAACGAATCATCGCCGATCGGTGAAAGGAGAAGAGTAGCTGACGAACTCGCAAAAGTACGATGAGATGCCTCGGCCACATTACGTGCAACGCCACCAAGCGATAATTCAACACTTCCTGGAACAGTTGAATGGGCAGCCAACGATGACTCTGACGACATGCTGGCCTTGGCTGTCACATCGACAGCTGACGCGCCTACAACCACCAGTCGCGCTGCAGTGTTTAAACGCCGGGGTTTAACAGATCTTGCATATGTTCTTTGAGGCTCCGGCGTAGAAAGGATCTAAATCCAAAAGAAAACTTTACTATTTGATGTAACAAATACAACCTATTGTCTTACTTGCTCCCCGCTATTCACGTCGTCCACCAAGTTTTGATATTCAACAGCAATTTGGCCACCTAATGAAAGAGCGATTAGAATAATAGGCCGCCAAACTTCAATCAGAACGTACCGACTAATGCCGTGTTCTTTAACAAAGCAATATTGGCTTTCATTGAATCACCACCGGTCAGTTCCGCAACGCGCGCTAATAACCATGGTGTTGCCTCTTTCCCCTGCTTACTGATTCCGTTGGCTTCAGATTCTTCAATGGCTTGTTCCACCGCTTGTTGAATAGCTGATCCAATGGCCTGATGTTCCTCTGGAATAGGTACGGCAATGAGAGCGCCGTTGTCCATACCGAATTGCCATTGTGATACTGGTAGCGATCAGGAATGAGAAAACAGGTATGAAATAGGGCATACGGAGCAGGCTTGCAGCGGCAGTGGGCGTTTCTACGTTGTAAGGAACCTATCGTATTCAAATGAAAAGGTCGAACATATACCTGTATGCAACGAAAACTAACCTGAAAACCGCTATGACGCGTAAAAAAGGCCGGAAAATGGCGGGTTGGCCCATAAGTTACAACTGGTACACCAAGAGTTTCCTGTCGAAGTACTTGATGGCGGAAATGTCGGATGCAGACAAAATGAACGACTTGCAAGATATTCCAGTGTCCTAGTCACTTATGGTAAATAAAAGATTTGGCAGACTGAGAAACGGGCTAACCGTCCAATATCCAAAATCGACTTTACACCAGACGAAACCAGGCCGACCGAGCATCTTGATAGCTCAAAAAGATCAGCAGAGACGTCCATGGCTGCAAGGCGTCGGAATACGGTGGGGGCAATGTGATTTTGACTCACTGCTCTCCCCTCCTCGATGAACACCTCCAAGACTAGTCGCTCATCTAAGTAACCATGCACGAAATCAGGGACATTGTCGTACCCTCCCGTAGCGAACACCTAGCATGCTTCAATGAATAAAGCCTGTCGCAGTACTATACAATAGGCATACCTTTATTCCTACCATGGCTGCGAAAATAAGGGTAGCACTACATGTTGTTCCTAGCACAAATTCAAGCTAACTGTTCGTCAAGTCACGGCGGTCTAACCATACCTCCATCCATCTTTCCAGCAATCACTGGTCCAATGTCGCGACGCGAAACCTTGACTGTACCGGGATATATTTCCTTGTCGGCCAGTCTAGAGTCTAGTCGTCACGCGACGCGTTTCAAGGGCGAGAACGAAGACGAGCCTTTCGAGCTCAGGCCGGTTCATACCGACCTTCACCCTCCCCCCGATGATCCCAATGGTAGCCGGAATGGAGCCAGTCGAGCGTACAATGTCCTCCAAGGATGTCGCCAGTTCGTAGTTGGTTGGATAAGGAAAGCCATGCGAGACGAGGGTTGTCTCAAGGGCGACTATGGGTTTTCTTTCATGTATAGCTGTCTGCACCTCCGGGTGGATATCCAAGGGCGTAGAGCGGGCCTTCGCAATTCTCGAAATGAGGGACCCCGCTCGGCCAATCTTCGACAGGTTCATGATCGTGGTCTGTCCAGAAGTCCTCTTTGGTCGTATTTGTGCTATCAAGGGTCTCGACACTTCCCGACTCGTAGATGGCAGAGATAGCTCCCAAGGCGTCTGTTGATGCACGTCTGGATACCCCAAGAGGAAGATGTATCATTTCATCTCAACCTCTTGATGTCCAAGAGGCCATTTCGTACGTGGGAGATGACAGTGCAGGTGCCATTGCTGTCTTCATCGGTGACTTGGAACAAGAATCCTCAATTATAACCTTGTTGACTGGTTTTCAGGTACCACAAGAAACTCATTTAAAGGTCAACGCGATGTTAGTGCAAGAGAATGTGATTGACAAGGCTTCTAGGAAAGGTTGTTACGCGTCTAGAATACCAGGCATATTCTAAACTCGCGATCAAAACCATGGCGAGTATCGTGGAAGACGCGTGCCATAGTATAACGCGCTCGGAACACCAAGCGGAGTCGCAAACAGCAGCAACATCACTTGTCAGATGTGCCCTTTCACACCGCATTGGAACGGTTCCTGTTGGTGAGCCGTCTATCGGTAGGTCTCTTTCTTCGCCGCCATCTGTGGCCTGACTGACGGTTGGTCTGTGTAAAGTAATCGCTGTTTCATCGCCGCACAGAAAAGAGGCCTTCGTTGCTTGCGAGCAAATACTGGAAGACGTCAAGAAGAAAGCACAGATATGGAAACGAGAATGCTACGAGGGCATGCCTGATGATCAGGCCGAGTGGAAAGCGAACGCATAGCACATAGATCGCTTTTAAATGTCCAATAATACAAGCATCGATGTATTGATTAATCCACTTTCCAATCTTTCGACAGAATGTCATCCTCGTTGCTGACAAGTAGCTCAATAGCCCACATGAACAGCGTAAAGAATATGTTGAACCACCGCCACCACACTTGGGAGGAGTGGTCTAGTACTGCACGCGATTGAGTAAATGTTTAGACGTCCCCAGAAACAAGACACTCACGAAGAAGATGGGAATATACCATCACAAATATAAGTTGGCGATATGTCAATAGAATGCGAGTCAAAGTTCTAGTTGGTCGATCCTCCCAGACACCATCGACGCCGTCTTCGTACTCCCAACTGTCTGCGCCTATCCCAGGCAAGATTTTGGAGGCGAATTGGAGTACCGCTAGACGATATAGAAGAGCAACCAAGACTGGCTTGGGTAAAGTATTTGTGACAAAGCTCAATAAGGTCTGGAAATGAGGAAGAATATTGGGGAGAAGCGGTGCACTGGAGATGGTTCAGATTAGACTTTTGAGGGGAGATAAAGCCCACATACTATGAAGAGCTCGGGTCGGAAAAGGATGTTGGGTCAAAGCCACAGAGCCACACATTGTACGCAATGAAAAGCGCGAGACCCGACGTCTCTATGATATTCGTGCGCCGTAAAAAGAACCCGATAAAGGTCAGGAAAAGCAGAGCCGTGATGGCTACGCCCAGGAGAGTCGAAGAAAGAGGAGAAGCAGCTGCGTCCGGATATGCCTACAAAGCGTAAACACAACGTCGGTTTTAGAAAGCTGGACAAGACGCACGACGACAATCCATCCTGCAGTGACTACATACGCAGTCGCCGAAGCAATGAGCAGGCCAAACTGATACGCCTCTCCTTCCTCCACCAATGCCTTCGCCCGCTGACCCAGCCTTTGAACGACGAGAAGACTGGATAACCCCTCCATGGCGATGAACAACGGCCCAAGGTACGTTAGGATGGTTCCCCACCCAGAAACAGCACTAAGGAGCCATGGATGGATGGCGGTCGAGAACGCATTGAAACAGACCAGCAGCAGAAATGGGTGCATCGGCACCTGCAAGACTGACAGCGCCTCCGAGCCCCAGAACAAGATCATCGTGCCATGGATTAGTGAATGCACGGTAAGAAGTAGCGAAAGTAGCAAGAATGCCGGCTTGGAGAGCGTCACCAAGGTCAAAGGAAGGAAAACGAGAATTTGGAGGACGGTCGACAGCCTGTCAAAGAAATTAAATTTTGTCTGTTCGTCGATGGGCAACGCACTTTGCAGTGTGGGACACGACGCTCCAAAGAAAAAAAGCCATGATTCACGTCCTTTACACCCTCTTTCACGCATAAGTACGTCGACAACTCGCCTCGGTTCACCTGATTCGGATAAACGCGACCCTTAACATGCTTCACAGGTGATTGAATTCCAATTGTGATTAAATTTACAATGTACACTCGACAGCTGAGCTGGACCTTCCAAATCTACGTGTACAATACTACTTTACAATGAAAATCGATAGCGTTCCGTATGCATCTAAACCTTGGCCGCAGACAACTCCTTCCTCGGTGCAAGCAAGCCTTTCTCCCGGGCAAATTCCGTCGTTCTTCCAGTAAAAGTAGGGTCTGCAGGCGACACATAGAACTGGTCTATTATGGGTATCTGCAGGAAATTCATCTTAGGCGTGATGATTGCCATGCTGTTCGTCTTGATTTCCATCCAGTCCGCTATAAAGCATTCTCAGAAAGACACGGTAGACCGAGACGGAGACACTGACCTCGTTCAAAAGTCAAAGGCTCGCTGGCAATCTGAAGACACCTCGTATGAAAGAAGGCCGATGACAGGTTGAATAAAGTTACCATTATGATGTTCTCTCGTTTGTCCGCTTTAGACATCTTGTAATGCCCTCCTTCGGCGTATTCACTGAATGAAGTTCCCGACGAGAACCACTGCAACACATCGATTAACACTCAATGAAGGGGACCAGTCACACATACCAGGGAAGCAGCTTCATCCCGTTTCGAAGAAATGTACCGTGTAACAATGACGGTCTCACCATCGGTGACACAAAAGTTCATGAGACTCGGCTGATGAACATTGAACGTTGAGCTATGAGTGTTTCGGATACACAAAGGACAAACCTCGGTGATGCCAGCCTCCTCTGCGTATTTGTTCAGAGTCGCAATAGTGTCTAACATGGCCTTCCGTAGGGTCGGTACGGTGAATGTTTGCGCGTTAGGATCCGGAAGCTGAAGACAGCATGATTTGAGCAACATCGCGAATATGAGCTTTCCGGGCGCACCATGGAGAGAAAGAGGGCAAACGCCCATTCCGAGTCCGTGTTACCTTGCACCATGTCGAACGCCACGTCTGGCAAGCCCATTTGTAGCTTGCGCTTAATGTGATGGAAGTCGGCTATTCCACCATTATGCATGAACTAGATGATCATTCTCAGCAATTCGCCCGCCTCAAAACAGAACTGAGGGTACCATCAATTTGCCATGCACAAATGGATGACAGTTGTCCAACGATAACGAGCCCGCGGTCGTTGCTCGAACGTGTCCACTACAGTCACTGGAATGAGTATAAACTGACTGATAGGATACGCCACAACTGACAACACGAGGGGTGATTTGATCTTTTCCGCAAGTCGGGTAAGGTTCACATTATTCCATGCCTGTGAGGTCATGAGAAAACGATGAAGACGGCTAATCAAGGACGCGTACAGGTGTAACAGACGTGAAGATGCAAGGCTGGCTGCCCAGTTCTTCGTCGTATACCGAGTCATACCATCCTATATGGCCGATTAGCCCATTAACAAAAGGATGATCTTGCCACGCACCGACACCAAAGCCATCGCCATTCATAGGACGTCGGTGGTCGAGCCGTAGACGTGAGTCAAAGGCCTGGTTGATAATGGAATGGCATGGTCGTGTGAGTAGCTGTTTACAGGGACTATGAGAGCTCGTCGAATCCGTATCGCAAACTCCTACACACATGAGACAGCTGCACTGGCGCAGTGCCTTTGTAAATGACGAATCGGCACATTTTCGTTCTTCCGATGTTATAGGCGAAGTAAGAAGGCGTGCATAGATGAAACGAACGAGCTCAGTTACAGTAGCTCGGCCTCGAGGTGAAAGACATAATCGAGTCACGAGATGACGATCATCGTCGCGTCTTATGGCGTAACAGTTATTCGCGTCAGCTCTACACTATACTTCTGATACGTCACCATAGTTCATTATTACATTCAATCTGAGTACAGAAATACAACTGTTATCCTTCGGAAACGCGCAAAGCAATACTACAAAAACTCCTTGGGACGCTTGGCCGGATCACCGCCAGCCTCGTCATATACGAGCCCAGCTACACGAAATGCGAGCTCTGTGCAACATTGAGCAATCAAAGACCATCCCCGAGAAGATGGCATGTGCTTACCGTCAGCCTGAGAGCGAATCGCTGCCTCCGCGTAGACACGAACGACGTCCTCTGTCCCACTGGGTCTTACGAAAGATCGACCACCTTGGTATCGGTTCACAAGCTCTTCAATCTTCTCTTGAAGCCCCGCAGGGCTAACCAAGCGCCGCTCTGCGTCCGTCGTACGGAACGCGGTGCGATCACCGACAACCACCTTGACTAGGCGATTAGGAAGATCAGCGTAGAGTGAATCCCATTCAACACCAGTGTATGCCTTGTGCGCTAGAACAACTTCCACGAGAAGCATATCCGACAGGGCATCACCAACGGTTTGATTAATGAGCTCCGTCAGGCTTATCAGATGCCCAAGAGCGTTCGACTGGGCAGGAGACTGCGGCTGATGGGCCTTGAGAGTCTTGAGCGTGTTGTTCGAAAACAACACCGTTCCGTGTCCGTTCGCCTCAAAGTAAACACCGACATCATACTGCTCAGCCGCATGATGCAGGTGCTTTACTCCTGTGGGGACACACTTGACCGGAAGGCGCTGAAACATAATTAGAAAATACCACTAGCAAAGGGATCACGGAAACAACATACATCCTGAAGGTATTTGGTTGAGGCACCGTTGGCATAGGCGGTCTGGACTATTCCCACTTTGATGTCAGATTCGAGGCCCGCAAGTTTGACAAGTTCAACGATAAACGCGGCGGTTAGAGCGGCGATTTTGTCACCGTCGAGCAGATGGAATTGGCTGCGTTCGTCGAGGTAGTAGTAAATGAGCCGATCGGCATCACCGTCAAGACTACAGGCTCGATTTCCTGCACGCAGGTGCTCGGAAAGCGAAGGAGGAAGCTTCTGAGAGGTCTTGACAAAGTCGGCGCCACAATTCTTGTTCAAGGCGCCCACCGTAGTTGTAGAATCGTTTACGAGTGTAATCTTCAACGTGTCGCCGAGAACACCGACAAGTTTTACTGCAGCCAACGCGCCAACACCATTTGCGCAATCTATCAAAAGCGGTGGCGAAGGGGCTCTGCTTGACTGGATGGTAGTGAACAAGCAGCCGACATACAATAATCATGATACTGACCACAAGTTTCTTGTACGCATCTGATAGTTTGGCAAAGTAACCTTCTTCAGAGTCGGGTCCGTAACTGTCTTCTGTTCCCAGAGTATTGATGGATCGTACGAGATAGTGAAGGATGGGTGTGGTGGTGATACCCGCGTTCCGAGTCTCAGCTCCGATAGCAGTGAAGCCGTCTTCGAGAGCGGAGACAAGTGCTGGGCCAGATGGACGCGTATCTCTTGCATAGACGACGCGAGTCGGTTTGGAGAGGTCGATTTTAGTGGCTTGGACGAGGGTCTCCAATGCAGAGATGAAGTCTGCCGTTGTGGCAGCGTTGGACAAGGACGTCGCGTGTCCTTCCCAGGATGCTTCGAGCATCTCTCCACGAGGATCAACAAGTTTCACGCCATTGTCCTATTGATCATTCAGGATCCATTGAGAAACGAGAGAGAACCGCGTACCTCTTCGGGGTTGTGAGAGGCGGTAATCATTACACCGATTGTCCTGCCATCCAGTTTCTTGCTACGTAGTCCAGCAAGAACGCCTACTCTGAAAAGAACGGAGTCAAGTACGGATCCTCTACAGCACCATGAGCAACTGATGGCTAATAAGGCCGACGATGGGCGTACAAAGTCCTGAATCCAGCCGTGCCATACTGAAAAGTAATGTCTGCTGGCTTAGGATGACGATTTGCAAGTGCAGTGAGAGATTCGACAGGCAACAACGACATGATTAGGTGTAGAAGTGGTGGTCAAACGTTGAAGTCCTTCTATAGGCGCGTGGCTGGGCTGTGTGACGACGTCATGGCTACACTGGTCTTGACTTGAACGACCATTATGCCTGCTAAATCACCAGCTCAGACTTTACTCGAGAAGGCTGACAAAAAGGCCAACTCATCCAGTGGCTGGTTCTCGTCCAGCTCTACCAAATTCGAGGAAGCTGGCGACCTCTACCAGCAGGCCGCCAACTCATTCAAGTTGGAGAAGCTCTTCAAAGAGGCTGGTGATGCGTTCGCACGCGAAGCCGAGTGCAGGGAACAGTGCAAGGAGCCTAACGAAGCTGCCAATGCGTGGTGGAATGCTTCAAAGGCCTACAAGCGCGGATATCCTCAGCGTATGTTTCTCCTTTCGATTTCATACATTCAATTCTCATAACGCTATTCCAGAGGCCATTGAGGCCTTATCACAAACAATTGTCCATCTCACCCAATGTGGCAGGTTCAGGCAGGCTGCAGACAGAGAGAAGGAAATAGGTCAGATCTATCTCCAAGAAACGAATGATCTTCGAAAGGCCTGCGAGAGCTACGAGCGGGCTGGTGACTGGTATGCCCAAGAAGATGCCACAGCGTGCGCTCCAATACTTTCTAACCGTATTTCCCATTGAACGTACAACAGAACTGCTCATGCATGCTTCAAGGATGCTGCTGATCTACACGCTGATCTTGAGGAATACCCTCAAGCTATCGCCCGATATGAGGAGGTTGCCAACCACTCCCTGACTTCGGCGTTGACCAAGTACAGCGTCAAGGAATACTGGCTCAGATCAGGGCTATGCGCGTTGGCAATGAGGGTGGGTCGTCTCCACGCTCTTGCATCATCCTTGACTTACCTTTATCACGTTCAGGACGCGATAGCTGCTCGCCGGAACATACAGAAGTACATGAACCAGGATGCCACCTTTGCCTCGACCCGCGAGTGCAAATTCCTGAACGCACTGTTGGAAGCGGCAGAAAACGGTGACGTGGAGGCCTTTACAGGCGCAGTCGTAGAGTTCGATCAGGTTACAAAGCTAGACAACTGGAAGACGAACATGCTGCTCAAGATCAAACGGGCTGTCCAGGAGGAGGAACCCGATCTTACTTGATGGACATGCAATATTACACGGTTATGAATGTTCTTGATTAATGATGTATATGCGAATAGCGAGGTATCGAGCTATGGTACAAATGTGAGATCAAATGCGGGTATACAACTTAAATCCCTAGCGGTGATGCAAAATGTGGTACTGGATTATTCTGTAAAAATTCAGACCAGAAATCATTACCTGGTGACTCTGAACCGCTACTAGCACTACCATGTTGGCTTCCAGCACTACAGTGCCCATAACTCTCTCTTCCACGTTCGTTTCCGTTCTGGCTTCCAGTTTGCCCTGCGGTAAATGCTTCATGAAACTGATGGTCGAACCCCTGATGTAACCTCGAAGCTTCCCTTATCAACGCCGCCTTGTCAGCCTTTCGCCAGCTGGATATCATATTCCGGACAACATTCGCATAGCGTATCGGAGCGTGGTTGTCCGATATGCTGGCCCGACTCATGACCTCAACCGTCTGCTCGAGGAGAAGATCCCCAGACCCTGCCACTTCAATACCCAGTCTTTTCAGCATGAAGAACTTCATGGCGACGACAATTCCTCCACAGAACCCAATCATGGCGAATAGGATGTCCGGCGAAGTGGCCAAACACGCGGGGTCATATTGTAGAGTGAATAGCATGACAGCCTCAGCGTTCCGGATGCTCTCCCTTCCCCAGAGAGGTATAATGTTCACGCCATGTGGCCGAATATCGTGGAACCAAGACCATGCACCCGCCAGAGAGGCGGTACCCAAGGGGTGTTGATCCTCGACGAGTTTTCGACAAGACACGATGGCGTTGTAGAGCACGCATTGTCGACAACACAAAACGACGCAATGAAGGATATGATAATGGAACTTTTCCTCTGCACAGACGACTGATATCACAGTCAGTGGCTTTCCGAACTCTGAGATAATGGAACGTCATACTTGGAAGCGGTGTGATCAATTCCACGAGAGAATTCATTTGTTCTAGCGATGCGGAGACAGCATCGTGCCATGTATCGAGATCTTCCCGGCCATTAAGTTCGACTTGCAAGCCCTGTTCTGTAGCATTGAATAGCTCCGAAAGAAGCCTTATACGAAGATCTCTTCCCTCCTCAAGGGTGTCGGGAGACAATATTGGGAACAGCTCCATATCCGACTTCGAACGCTTTGAGACGGCCGGTCGCCCACTTCCTATACAAAGCCTAGAATGCTTAGTCGAGGAAATCTGCCTTGCACCAAAAACATGCGCTTACATGGTCTCCGTGTTGGTTAAAACTATCCACTGCAAGGAATATCAGGGAAACCAAGCAGACTCGATAATGATAGGATACGCACGATGCGAGCTCGATTCATCGTGTTCTCATACTCAGCAATGTCCATAGGAATGAGAGGCAATGCTCCAGTTCGCATTTTTATTGCGCGCGCTGATGTTTCATTTAAACGCATGTTCATGGCCATAGTCACTCCCATGCCGATCAGCATTTTCCCATCCCCTTGGGCTCCAAAACCACAAATTGGCGCCCACCATGCTAATATGATAAGCGCTTGGACAGTCTCAAGAGACTGAAATCCAGCAGGATTGAACGCCATTTCAGCGATCTTGTCCCGCGTCAAATTTTGCAATCGAGGAGCGATAAGGAAACGAGTGGATGAGTCGAGATAGCGTGAAGCAATAGTGCAACAAACAAGGTCGAGAAACGCATGATGGGGGGCATTGCGTACTAGATCAAAATTTAACCAGGGCGCATAATGCACTGTAAATCTGGTTATGGATTAATGTAGAACACTTGAATGCACAGAGAGAGTAACGTACGTTGACAACAGACTGTCGACTTCGCTTTGGGGAAGGATATGCTCCAAGCATTCATCGTGTATGACGAACGACGAACTGCCAACTTCGGGAACTTTGGCTAGTTCCTGCATCGCGACCATCGGTGCAGACCAATCCACGAATGGACTGACAAACGTCCATACGTACGGTTTCATGCAACCCGCCAGAGGTGCAAAGCACACAGGCGCGGTGACCGTCAGATTCGCTTGGAGTGCGTGCGGCTGTAGTTTATGCATAGAAGAAACCCCCGGTAAAACGGCCAAAGTAGAAAGAGCGTCCACCGGTGGTGGCTCTTCAGAGGGAGGTGGCGGAGGAGGAAGCGTAGAAGGTGTATCGGATTCAAAGGAGCAGGTAGCTTTGAGAACTGTACAGCGATGGCATTTACGAACACCAGCAGAGTTCGTCTCCAAGACTTCACATCTAGATTTCTGCTTCCTGCAAATTAGACAAGCTTGTACCTTGGATTTCCTAGGTCGCGTCGCCTTCAGAGAGGACGATGGCGTACTTGACGACGGAGCCATCGTTGTTGAAAGTCAAATATTCTCGGCATGCTATGCGGAGAAAGTAACTGCTCGGCAACAACGGCAAGCGCCGATCCCACGATCCCGATCGGATAGAACAAAACTTGGACGCGTTTATTTTGTGCTCGCAGTCACTGCCCCCCAAGCATATAGTTCCATACATAGACGACATACGATATTGCATCAACTGAATGACCAAAGCTACAACCCATGCACCCATACCACTGCAATTTTCGACTGCGCATACGCGTTTCCTCACGGCAATTCTCTCAACACCTGTCGTGTGACTCTGAGGGCCTGCCAGTAGGTATACGACATACTGTACCTGCATGTGGATTTGGGGAATTGAATGGCCTGAACCAGTGCTAGTGAACCATCAACCCACGAGCACGAGCGATCTAGAGTCTAGACCCTAGGTCGAGTACGAATCACATGATCATTTTCGCCACGTACAACACCGTCGCCTATGATTCTGTAGAAATGCGCTCTGTCGCCTACCTTGTCCTTCGTTTTATTCATGCGTTCTACGCCGTCGCATTTTTCGCGTATTCGTGCTGGAAACGACTTACCTACGTTGGCCCGCTCTCTCTAACGGCTCCGCGGCGGCAAATTCCCAAACATCTCGGCGTACTCTTCATTCCGGACCCAGAAACCCACCACGAATTGACGGAGAAATGTCTGCTTGAAAGCGTCTACAGGGTCCTGGATTGGTGCAAGGAGGTCGGCATTGCGACCATAACTTTTTATGACCAAGAGGGTAGAGTCCCGTCTTTATGCAACGCGTCACTCGACACGACACTGACAACGACATAGGCATACTTAAGGCACTAGCGCCTTTAATAGAAAGACACGTTATTTCTATACCTTCCCATACTCATGACTTGGGTCTCGAGTATCCACCTACACCTCCACTTTCCGACTGCGCTTCAAGGCCGCACTCTCCGGACCGCGAATCGAGTAGTAGCCCGTTTACTACCATTCATTACCAGCATACCGTCATGGACTCCACTAGGAAGCTATCTCCTTGGTCTGTTGGTATGTAACCGACCGGCATCTTACTCGCTGCGCGTCACACATGTATAGGTTCACCTGAAGTCTCAACGACTATCTATCTCACGTCGTACGAGTCTTCAAAGCCCGTGATAGCTGATATTGCGTCCTCTATCGCTAAAGAAGAGGCGCTACGCCCGAAAGATCAAGATACTCCATTCTGTCTTACTGTGGAAGAGATGAAATGGAGACTTGAAGGTTCGTCTCGGACGCAACGCCGGTCCTCTCAAAACTCATATGTAAATAGGTAAAAATGGACTACCACCGTCGAATTTCATGATCGTCCACCCACTTTCCCCTTCAAAATATAATCGAACCGCTCTAGAACTACATGGCTTCCCGCCATTCCAAACGCGGTTAACTGAGGTGTAGTAAGTATCATGTCCTCAACTGTTCTACTGTATGGCTCTAATCCTCTTTTCCCCAGCCATAATCGCCTATTAAAGCGACACGACGCGTGGATAAACTGGATCCTTCCTTCTAGATTCTACGCGAGGAGACTACCCGTCCCTCTCACAGAGTTGGTGTTTAGAGAAGCACTCGACGAATTTGCTGGCGCCGAAATGCGTTTTGGAAAATAATTCTACTAATTGGACACTGTATCGAACATCTACTAATTCACCTGCATTATCCCTTCGATTATCCCTCGGTTCAGTGCATGCCCTAAACCCGAAGGGCCCCTTGTGACACCGCATCTTGCTTGGGGCATCGAGCCAAGTTTGTGGTTCACGGGAAACCCTGGAATAATCATGGATTCCTCCCACTTCGGTCGGACGACGGCGATTACGAATGGCAGTACCACCTGGGTACAACGATCATCTTAACGGCCTCCTTTGCTTTCTCACCCAAGCCGCGCCCGAAAGAATGTTCACAATATTGCTATCAGTTGTTCGACATTCACCGACATCTCCGAGGCGTCCCTCGTAGAATAAGGTGTACAGGACCTGCCCCTTTACTCGGACCACTGAGGACCATTGCTAACAAGCTCAAGACGCTTCGTATCCAGGACCGGTGTTAACCTAGACATCATGAATTATGCATCGATCTGGACCTGCTGTATTCGGCTTCCACCGAGTTTGTGATGTCGTCTCTACTTAAGCTCGTCGGGGCGCTTGTTGACCGATGTCATGAGCGTTTAAGCGCGCGCTATGACGACTCTTCATTTTGATAATCACGGCCTACCGCCTCAGGTCAATCAAAATGGATCTCACGTGGTAGAGTGCCTTCTTTCGCCTTGAAGGAGGCAGCGTCTTATTACCTTCCTTCTCACAACGAGGCATTCTTTACTCGTTGCTACGCGTTCACAATCGTTAAAATCTAAATGACAACGCCTACACGTTCCATTGCTTTGTTCTCAATGTGGAACTTGGATTCCAAGACTGGAGATGGGCTCGCTACTATCGATATCTGCGGGTCCGTATGATACGGAACTGAATAGAATGACTCATAGTCTGAGGGATAGGTCGAGTTCCAACGCGGAGGAATAGTATGTCAAGTTACGGCATATTAACATCGCTCTCTAGTACCTCCAAGCAGCTTCTAGTGGATGACTCAGTCTAATCTTCCGTGCTCTCTAAAAGCAGCTTTATAGGACACCACTTTCGCATCTCCCGGCCATCGACTAGTTGAATCATGGGGATGATGCGTCATCTTAGGATGTGTTGACACGCGAACGACGTCAAGAGTAGCCGCAAGGATCACGCAGTCGGCTACTAGTACCCCAAAATAACAGAGGTACACCCTGGTAGACCTTGGCTCCAGGTGCTCTAACTCCGTACGTTGCCGCCCTCGACCGTTACTGAGACCGTAAATCAAGAAAAAACGCGGGAACAACAACTCTTCAGCCGCCTCTCGATAGGGCGGAACATGAATCACAATTCATTTTGTCCGTTTCTGTGGCACTGATGATTGATTGCTATGCTTTTCGCTCTGGGCATGCCGCGCTTGGACGGTAGGGTCTTGTTTGTGTCATTTACCATTATGCGGTGTTGAACTTTCCTCTAGTCTAAAGTTCCACCTCCGATGGCGAACTTAAAACGTTGTCTATTTTCGGCTACGGCCCCAGTATTTATTGAGCCAGACTTCAAGCCGGGGAAAACCCTTACTTTCCTTCTCGTCTATTCCAGATGATTCTCTGGTTAATCCTCCTCTTGAGCGTGGTATGGTACATCGCGGACGCTAACGTCGCGTTCAAGAGGCGTCCCTTGCCTCCAGGACCCTCAGGCAGTCTTTTCTTCGGAGTCAAGTCTCAACTGTCACCAACAGCGCCGTGGAAGAAGTATGACTCTTGGGCACAGCATTTTGGAAGTAAGGCCCCCAGTCTCGAGATGTTCAAGGCTAACCTGCCACCAAGGTCCCATAATATCCTTCCGTGTCTACAATCGCCGAATCGTTGTCCTCAATGACAGTAAATCTGTTCGAGAGCTGCTCAATCGACGTGCCAGCGTATATTCGGACCGTCCGAAGGCGTGGATGTATCACGAGTTATGTGCCAGGGGAAAGTCCGTCTTCAATATATCATCTTTAGATGAGCGCCACAAAGAATACCGGAAGCTATTGAGCAATGGTCTCGGAGCTCAGGCGACTAAATACTACTGGCCAATCTTGGAAGACGCTGTCGCCACGTTAATTCAAGGTTTACAGGCCAGTCCTAAACGATATGAAGCGCATCTACGCCGGTGGGCGTTTTGCTCTATCGCCTGATAAAGTCCTAAAGCTTGCACTTGCAGAAATTCGGCCGCAGTAATAATGAATGTTGCGTATGGCTACACTGTCGTCGATGATGATCCTTTCATTGGTATTGCGGAGGAATCTGCCAGGATCTCAGGACAGGCATTGGCTCCAGGCCGATGGCTTGTCGACTATTATCCCATCGGTGAGTCATGCTCCCTCGTCTGTGGGAATTCTGAGATCACTGAACTTGTTTTAGTTCGTTTCCTTCCTATGTGGTTTCCATTTGCAGATTTCAGGCGCCAGGGCGAAGAGTGGAAACAGAAATTGGATTCCCTCTCGGAAGTGCCTCACAAATGGGTCAAGAAGCAGATGGTCCGTCTACACACTCCTTGTGGTCTTCTTACGGTTCCTGACGTATCAATGATGCATAGGCTATCGGTCAGTATACCGAGTCTTTCACATCCCGCCACCTAGAGGAGCAGTCTGCGGATGAGGATATCGTGAAATGGTGCGCCGGGGGACTGTACGCCGGTGCGGCCGACACAGTAAGGTTATGTATCGCTCTTCTCTTATTGTCGTTGACGTGTTTATAGACTGTATCGGGCATGATGTCCTTCATCCTTCTAATGGCCCTGCATCAGGATGTCCAGAAAACAGCCCAAGCTGAGGTCGATACAATTGTCGGACGTCACGGTTCACCGTGCTGCGGCGATAATACGAGACTAGTTTACCTTTTGGCAGTGATGAAGGAGGTCCTGAGATACGCGCCAATCGCTAACTTGGGTCAGTAGTGGCACGAGACATGTTATATGTTAACTCACGCCACTGTAACAGCGCTACCGCATCGCCTCACGGAGGAGGATACCTACGAAGGTTATAGAATTCCCAAGGATGCGACAGTCGTCGCGAATACATGGGCCATAATGCACGATCCTGAGCTCTACCCACTTCCATCCGTCTTTGACCCCACTCGCTTTTTGAGTGAATCGGAGAAAGACTCAACTGGCCTAGAGATCAACCCGGATTCGAGAACATTCGCGTTTGGTTACGGGCGGCGGACCTGTCCAGGTAGGATTCGAGAGCTTTCGAATTCTTCCTCTGATCATTCGCGCAGGTGTTCAGTTTGCGGAGACGTCTATGCTTCTCACGATGGCAAACATTCTGGCAAAGTTTGACATTATACTGCCCGCTCAATCTACGGTTCCCAGCGTGGAATTCACATCTGGCATTACCAGGTGAAAATCTCTTCAATTCACTCGTTCAAACTGCTCTAACAAAAGACTCAGTCATGTCAAGGCCTTCCCAATTGAGATCATTCCTCGCTCGTAAATTCACTCTGGCGTCGAATCATCTTGACAGGGATCTCCTTACCTTATGTTCTCCGTATATTTCTACAGCACCTAGTAATTGCAACTACTAATTGACTGTTACCAAAGTTATTATTGTACACAAGTGGGATGACTGCGAGACTAGGAGTAGAGTCCTGATGGTATGATCATCCACTCCGACATGTGGAACTGATCAATAATGCTGTCGATTGTTGTTGAAACGCGTTGAAAGTCGAACGATGAACTTGAAGCGTTCAACTTGTTGTGAAGAGATGACAGGAAGATGACATCTGTCGCGTTTGCGCAGCTTGAAGGATCGACGGTCCTAATCGGGCCGACTGGGGTCAAACGTTTCTCGGAATATCGGTTGGAGACAGCCTCTCATGTTGTCAGTGAGCGCCTGACCATTGACGTTACGAGCCGGTCTTGATGGCGTACAACAACCTCGTCGATGGCAGCGACGCGGACACCCTGCTCGGTAGCGACGACACTCATCGAAGTGCAAGTCTGATACCCAACAAGGCGGCGCCCATTAATTCCGGAAGTGGTACGAGGCTCTCTACATCGTGTTGTAGGCACCCTCAAGCTCTTCCAGATACCCAAGACGATCCCTCTTCATATCCCCTGATGACGACAGCTACGATCCGTTATGACACTTCACGAACCAGGACGGTCGACATTGCCGACCAACGCTCAGAAAAATCAAGAAATTCAGTGACTACCTTGCATTCATACACACGCGCGCCAAAGCGTAAGACCCGTGGCTTTGCTCCCCTCGAGAAACATGATTATCCTCCATCCATGTCAGAGACCTTGGTGTCGAGGCCATCATCTTGGAAGGCGAGGGCACCCAATACCAAACCTCATACACCAATTGCTGCTACAGTCATCTTTGCTCGTGGTGCTCCCCGCCTACACCTTCCCAAGCTCGACGCATACATCTCGACACTAGAGCAACCGACATTTCTGCAGAAAGGCTCGCGTTGGGAAAAGGACAAAATGTTCCCTCCGATGGACAAGCTAGCTGCGTCTGGCCGGTCCATTGAAGATTTGGAGACTAATTCCAAAGTCCCGCCACCATGGAGAAATAGGCAGATCATTCTGGCTACCGCGGTGAACACCGTCTTGGGTATCACAGGATCCAGTGCTCTCGCCGCATTTTACAGCTTGCAAGGGCTAGCGAACACCCTCCAAATCTTCGCGCTGATCCTAACCACCATCGGTGCGTGCTATTGTCTAACTTGCGTGCACCATTCAGTAATATGTGCCTCTAGTTCCTCTGTTCGGCAATGACATAGTGAATCAATGGCATCAACTCCTGCTTGGAACGATACCGAACATTATTGCCATGAACTTTGCTTCCTCCGTTATCCAGTCACTCATTCTGTTGGTCATATTTTTGACCCTCTCCTCCGGACTGCTATACTACTTCTATCGTTCGACTCGGAACTGTGATCGTTATAATCGAGTAGAAGGGCTACAGCAGACTGCACCAGAAGGAAAGCAGTGGACTCTTCTGGTCGTGACGTTTATTTTGACCGTCTTGTATCTCCCTCTGAGCACTATGGCGGTACACGTATTGGTTTGGTCCGACGACCTATGGGTTGTGGCAAATCCCTACAAGAACACTACGGTCTTGCCACCGAAACTACAGCCACTGGGGCCAGCTAGCGTGTATCGAGATCCACTGGACTTTTGTTGGACAACCACCATGAAGAAGAACGAAATTAATTTCGCACCGGTCATTGTCATTCTTTCAATTATGGTGTTACTTTCTGTGAGGACTTCATCCTACTCCTTGGACTTTTTGACTGATATATCATTAGTTGACAATATGGTTTCCAATCGCGTTGCGCAATGTCGTTCGCCAATCAGTCCCGAAGGTTGACCAGTACACAGGTTTGGGACGGCGGAGGACCAAAGCGGACCTTGATGGTGAATACCATCGACTCCTCGCTCGGGATCAGAATCCGTTCTCTATCCTTTACAGTGGTCCGTTCACATTACACCATTACAGGCCACTTCTAACACAGCATATAGGGTACCGACGGGGTTGGGCCACGTATCAATCCACATTTCTTTTCGCGAAACTCAGCACATTGGTGATTATTGCTATCATCGATCCCGATAACTGCTTCTTTCGTTCGTTGCCGCGCAATCCTGTGACCATCGTTCGTCAAGTCCTCCTCCTCGTGTCGACTATCGGGTTTTTCCTTGCGCAGTGCTTTTTAGCTCCCTTCCTAGACCCAGTGAACAATGCCAGTGAATGGACGTCCAGGTTGAATTATGTGTCGACCTCCATCGTGGCGCTACTGCTTGCA
Source organism: Hymenopellis raphanipes (assembly GCA_036872995.1). NCBI lineage: Eukaryota > Fungi > Basidiomycota > Agaricomycetes > Agaricales > Physalacriaceae > Hymenopellis > Hymenopellis raphanipes. Next base: position 1,985,687 of record JAYMDG010000001.1, read on the forward strand.
TTAAACATACCGGGTAAACAAATCTACAATGTTTATGTGCTCTACATGTGCGTAGTTTTCTCCTCTGGTCGTCCTTCTGTCTAAAACAAGAATATAGAATTTATGCTGTCACTTATGGTCTCAGTATCTGTACGTGACGCCTGAAGAGACTAGGACTCTACTTACATTGAACAGATTTTACTGTTATCAACACCAGCCTGATTCGGCGGGCTGTCAAACGTGAGCCTTTTCATTCAATCTTCACCTGACTTCATTAAACCTTTCATAGGCTGGACAAAACGTGTCGATTTCAGTAAGCCTTTGAGACCAGCTATGCAATTCCTTGTGTCTGATCTCTTCCTTAGGCATTGACATTTTTTCTCCTGCGTGAGTATTTCTCTTTGTATGAGAAAATATTATTGATTTACTTGTAGACTGGACCTATCATTTCCCTCTCCCCACACAAAGCGCCGGATCTGGCAGGAAACGATCACCACCTTGTTACTCACGAGCCCCGATTGTAAGATACCAGCTACGCAGCGGATGGTCTATGCGCAAGCTCGAGACTCGGAGTTTCCGCCCTACTTGTTAAATTTTGCCGGGACCCCGGGGGAACGTCATGCTGAAAATCTCAAGGTCAGTTTTATTGATCCTATTCTCGTATTGGCTGACTGTGGTCAGATTCTACGCGAAATCGGAGGTTTCGCATACAACAGGGCTGCTGCACTTCTATCGGGGCCTGATCGTGAATGGTTCAAACAACTTGAAGCTGAAATCCAGACCAAGTTTATTGGACCCGATTCGTTCTGGAGGAATGACAAGAATTCATACTCCAGATGCACAAACTATTTTGGCAATGCTTGGTGGATTCCTTTTCCGCCCACTCTAGTTTGTGGAATGTTATACAAGTAATAAGGTTGCTGAATCTTACCCAATAGGTGTTACGATACGACGATGGACCATATGTCGTCCTGCAGGATCTTGTAGATTTACAGAAATACATAGCTCAGAACGAGTCTCCTGAAGTATGTCGACGGCGGCAGGTTAGAATGTCTTTGCGCGCACTGGAAGGACAGACCGTTCAATGGCCCTATGATCACATTACTGTGAGTGTAGCATCCTCTCATTCGGCAGTGGGATTAACTGTCTGTACAGCCTATCGGATCGCACTCCCCGTTATCCTGGGGCAAAGGGAAGTATACAACTCGTTCTTCCGTCCACTACGAGACGTGTAAGCTAAACATAATCCGTCGTGGACATCTGGAGTGGGACGGATTCCAATTTGGAAGTGGCTTCGAGGTCGTTCTTTCATATGCAAACAAGTTGGATCTGGATGGCAGTGTCATTGGGCTGACCAAAGACTTTGATCTAACAACGCCAATGGCTCGGTTTTTGGGTCTCAATCGGAAACTCATCTCTTCGCGTCTTGGGGATGTCGAAGTGGCGTTGTCCCACTATCGGCAGCATCATCGTCAGGAGTGTCATTCCAAGATTGATGCACTCACGTACCGCTTTATGGCACAGGTGTTTGACAATCCCCAAGAACCGACAAGTCTGACGCAGAGCTCAATCAGTTGTGAGCGGGATCCGAGAGTGCAAACTTTAATGGCTGGTAGCGAGGAAGTGTTTTCGGCCGCTTATGCGCGCTTTTGTGCTGCTTCTAGTAGTGAAACTGCGACATGGTGGTATATCTTCTGGGTACGAGGATTTCTCTCAGACCGTTGTCACGGCGCTCATGGTTTATTATAGGACGACTTATGGCGTCGCAACTATGACACGATATCTGCTCTTGAGCTTCATGCGACTGATTTCAATCCGTCATATCCTACTTGTATTGCCTACACTCCACTTCCTCGACCGGCGCTTGAGTCTTTGCTCCTACAACGGGGTCTGCTCTCGAAGAAACATCCTCGAAGCGGGTTTTTCCATTCGGGCTTTTTGAACAAGCTGTATCTTCGGCTCAACGAAACTGCTTTCCGTGGCTCAAACAGGGTATGTGCTCCACTTTAAGTGATGTCCTCGACGGCTGACATTCAATTCAAGGCTATCATGTTCCATGTCGGCGACGACAAGTATGAGGAGTTGGACATGGAAGATTTGGATATGGAAACGCTTGTTCAACCCTCTACGATGGGCACTCTAGGGACTGGCGGAGGAACGGACCATGACGATGTTTCAATACGCCCTCGCCCGACATACAAGTGGGAGGGTTTATTGAGCGATCCGTTACATTCAACGCCCAGAATAAAGTTCCTGGCGAAACTTGGGGCCTGGATGGGAGTGACACCTCGGTGGAGGTCTGGGAGCTTGTCGCAGGGGCTGTCTGTCGACGTGCGGTTAGAGAATGGGAGATACGTGTTGACAGATGATGATAGCACGTTAGGTGGGAACAGTTACATGGAATTTCGGAAACAATAACACCTACATACCTCACGACAGTATATACTTATGATATTTATTCAGCACTCACGTACTTACCTTACACTACTTCCAAACTACTACTTATTTGCATTCTAGGTTGTGATGTGACATACTCGAGACTGTCCGTGACAATAGTTGAGAACCTTGACTTGAAGCCGTCATGTTGCGAGCATTTTGGGCATCCAGTCGGCCACTGTTGACGCGGCTCCGAACATTATCACCCGCCGTGTACCACAACCACCCGCACGCGCACCCTCACAACCATGCCGCACCGTGGATGCCGCTGACACCGAGCCTTGCTCGCGGAATGAAAGTGCGGTCGTCCGTAAAAATCATGTGCGACGGATGCAGCATCGTGAAGAGGAAGGGCAGGATGTATGTCATTTGCAAGAAAAACCCAAAACACAAGCAGGTGCGTTGTCTACCTATTAGTCGATTTATGTTTTTTGTCTAAATGGTACTTGCAGCGACAAGGATAGTAGACGCGGAAATGTACAGCATCATTTAGAAGCGGCGGACCCACATCTGAAACTCGTACTGCACGCCATTCTCCTCCTGCACGCCCTCGGGCACGTCAAACCCCGCCCAGTCTACAAGACTTGCATGTTCGGCCTTGGCCCACAATAATACACCATCCTGGTCCTTCTCCGCCGTGATGTCCGTCATGAACGTGTCGCAGTCGTCAAAGCCCGGTGAGAGAATTCTGGTGAGGAGGACGCGGTCCACGAATGCGGGCGCTGTGCGCGAAAGCGCGAGGGACTCTGCGTACAATGAAGCGCCCCCGATGATAAAATGCCGATGTGCGCGTTCTAAGGTGTTCAGTCGCCCCAAGGCAGCCGGCAAGCTCGAATCGAGATACGCCGGCGCCGATGGCACTGTGCTTCCTCTGTTTTCGCAAACGTTAATACATGCCAACGCCATAGTGTGAAACGACGCGCAACGCACAGATCGTAGCTTTCATTCCTGCTAATCACAATATTGGTACGATTCCGGAGTGGGCGAAACTTTGTCGGAATGCTTTCCCAAGATTTTCTGCCCATGATGACCACATTCTGCTTTTCTGCAGGCGCATTCGAGGTGACGCGCGCAAAGTACGCCATTTCTTTAGACAAGCGCCATGGTAGGCCGCCGTTCTGGCCGATACCATTAGCTTTGGTCGCAGCGACGACGATGGTGAGAGGATAAGGCATGGTGTGAAAACGTGATAGTTAGTCCAAAGGTTAGTCTGAAAGGTATATTATACACTCCAATGTATTCGGTCTAGGTTGGTGCTCTGTGTAAAGATAGTGATAAAATAAACCGATACCTATAATAAATACAACCGCCAACAAACACCCCAGCATCCAACTCTACTGGTACACATGCACAAAACGACTGTGTGAGGTCTGGAAGCAAAAAAATGAATGCAAAAGAGTCAACAAGGTACCTAAATTACACGAAAAAAGATAATTGCGTGGGAGGGGTGGATGAAAAATGTCGATGTGTTATGAATGATTATGCTGCTCAAGGTCCGAATTTGTGTGTGTTGGTTTCGAGTGCGTTGACTTTGACTTTGTTGGCGGCGTGACTGGAACCTGATCCGGTTCCGTGCGCTGGAACTTTTCCACTTCAGAGTACTCTTCCCCGTCCAGCATCGCCAGAGCGGTCTCCAAAAACCACATGTTCTTCTTGATAAAATGCACCACGACAGTGCCGCCCACGCGCTGGTGCTCATAACGCGTCGCTCGTCCCTCTCGATGAGTCCACGCGTAATCGGAGAAAAAAGGGCCTCCTAAGAATCAATTAGCATCAAGGTTTACTAGAAGACGCCTTGATCATACCTTCATGGATCGTAGACATGTCACTCCCTTCCACCATCGCTTCGACTCCATGCTGCGTAGATTGAACCGAGACAGGATAAGAATAACGCACACCAAACGTTGACACGCTCGACTGCGCCCATTGGGTTGGCGCGGGCAGATAACCAGGATCTTCCGTTCCCGTCCCGGTGGTCTTCTCAACGGGCGCAGTCTCCAGATAGGCCGCTACACTTCGTCTCACTCGCGTAACTTCAGATGGAAAGAGGAAGCCATGCGCATATCTGCGTCGCTGATGAATAACCGAAGAATGAATCGATGAATGAAAAAAGAACGTACACAGTGCCAGACCTCGGATGGTCATAAATCCAGCATCGTTCGCTCTTCCATTGGATTTCCGAAGCTCGAGGATGTGAGGTCATCCATTTCGCCGTTTGCTTATCTTCAGCGCCTTTAACCATGCCTTTAACTGCGGGATCCCGGGCGACCCAGTCGACTAGATTCCAACTAAGCGCGTAGAGTTCTCCCGCCATGAAACGATGCAGCCTATTCGTCACCAAATAGCCCCAATATATCATCGGGTCTTCCAATGGATCGGTCCCTGGCGACTCGGAAGTATAGACAAACGCAGGCCGGCTAGTAAAGTCGGTGGTATTCCAAGAAACTTCATCCCGAGAATGATGTGATTGAGACTTCTTCTCGTGCAGAGCTACCCGCAGTCTAGCTTCGAGTTCCGCGACCATCACGAAGGAATCGTCGTCCACTTTAACGACATAGTCTGGTCGGACCCATGACTTTGGCCGCAGCGTTGCCCGATCACGCCAGGCATGCAAAGAATCATGAGGGGCAAGTGGCGGAGGCGGTGTTGTCAAGTTGGAATATGAAAAACGCGGTGGCGGCACAGGCGTATCAACGTAGATTGGTGGGATCCAAGCGTTTAATGATGCCCAGGAGAAAAATGCATATGACTTGCCGCCATTCATGTTTTCTCCGACCGGTAGAATGACGATGTCGTGGTACACTGCCGTAAAACGGTTAGCAATCAGCAAGTCAAATTCAAAAAAGACGCGACGAACTCTCCATCTCCAGCTGAATCTGTTTCTCCCAATCACGTCCTGGTTGGCCAAGGATGAATCGGATGACGGTCCGCGACGTACCCACCCCATCATCGCCGTCACCAGCGCCGTTTCGACTTCTATCATGGCTGGCCCACGTTGATCGTATCAAGGAGCGTCGCTCAAACGCAGAGTCGATGGAGAATACACCAATAAATATGCCTGCGGGCGGAAGGGTGTCAAGATTATCAGGAGGAAAAGTCCGTTCAGTAGATAGCGGGCCAGGAAAAGGCGAAGGGTATGTCGAAGACATTATGTGATCTGTCGGGGACGCCATAGAGGGAATAGAACAGTAGCCCCGCCATGGCAACGGCTCCTTGTCGGGATTGAAAATGTAGATTAGTAGTAGAGTGAGGAAGGTGGCAAATGCAGAGAGAACGACAAGTGTTAGAATCTGTCGTCGTTTGAGTGAATAATTCTCTCGCGCAGAGAAAAAGGTACACTGACAATAGTAATAGGCTGCTTGGGCACCAGTGGATGCCGTACTATCCGTCGCATCCACTTTTTAAGTATCCGGAGGAACCTGCCCTCCCGCCGCCGTCGACGGTTCGAAAACTCCCACCACCGTCGGTCCTGCTGCCGCCATGTTCCTGAGCTCGTTCTCCTCGACAACAGCGGCGAACTCGGCTCGCTCTCCGTTTCTGACGAACACGAGGAATGCGCTAGTGTGAAGTACTGCGGCAATGGCGACGTGGAGCGAGATACATTCGGAGTCGAATTTGCCGTGGAATTGGCAGAGTTTCGCCCTGGTGAGCTGGGTAGAAAGAGAAAGGTAGGGCGGGGCGACTGAGATGGAGATGGGCGAGGGGACGACATGGAGGGCAACGGCATCCTCATGGTATCGTCCGAGTCTGTGCTGCCATTGTCGTAGTCGTCGGACAGAGTGACGCTGGGGAGCTGGGGCGTCTGAGGAAGTAAAAAGTTGTTGGAAGGAGGCATGTTTGAACGAGCACAGCGTCCGGCTGTTATGAGTTGTGCACAGATATGTGCATGCTCAGCGCCGTCCTCGTATCGAATAGCTCGCAGTCGCCAATCCCTGTGTATATACGATGTGCAGGGAAAGAGAGGGTCGAAGCAGATGGGTCTGTTTGCTGCTGATTACTTATTTCAAATGCCTCCTCCTCTCTTTATTTCTGTACTGATTGATTACTGCCTAATCATTAATGTAAGGCCCCTGCGTACACCTTTTTCCAACTCTCTCTTGTTTTAATACACTCCCAGTACGTCCCAATCTTGTTCTTCTCCTCAGCCGACAAGTCGCTCCCAAAATACTTTTCCAGTTTGCCCACAGCTCCAGCTCCATCGTCTGCGACCTCAACACCAGACAATGACAGTAAGCGCGAAAGCCAGGCCATAAGATGACAGTCAACAATAGACAACTGGTCCCCTGCACGTTACGTTAGCCAACCCACCGCGTTATCCGTCGCGACCTACCTAGAGCATACGGTCCAATAATTTCCTTGCACACTTGTGTCAAAATGCCCTTCATGGCCTCCTTCTTTCCCTTGGATATCGTAAAGAGCTCCGTACGCTTGGCCTGATCCTCTACCGACAATTCGGATTGCGCCAGGTGCGCATTACCGTAAAACTGAAGCAAGAGGTCTGTGGCGTCCTTCTTCTCCTTCCAAAATGACTTGACGTTCACGGACACGTTATACTTTCCGGCTTCTGCGTCAGCGATATACTTTGCAAGCGCTTCCTGTTTCCCCGTCAGATACGGAACCATCCCAGCCGCAATGACTTTGAGTGTGATATCATCCGTCGCGTGCAGATACACAAGCTTGTTGGCATTGGCCTCATCGGAATGAAGGAGGTCCAGTAGTAGGTTGCTCGTGGAGGTAAACGCGACCGTCGCGGGGGCTAATGATGGCGCCGGCGCGTGTGATGTCGTGTGTGTTCGCGACAGTGGTGATCGCGACTTGTCCAAGAAGTCGACAATTGCCTGGGAACCGTGCGTCACGATGAGTTGCTAGTCGTTCCCGAGAACACGACGACATACCCGAGATTGGTTCAATGCCTTGTAGCGACTTTCAACTTCATCTGATAGTGAGTTTTCCAAGGGAACTACTAAGGTAGGAACCGTTGCTGTCCAAGAATTAATATCTGGTTTCATTCCCTTGAAGTACGTAGTGCGTACCTTTTCTGTTTAATCGCAGAAATGTCGGATCGAAATTCTCTCCTTTGGCTAAGGAGCTTTAGTTGACAATGTAAATCAATTGCCGGTGCTCACATAGGTCAACGACCTTGAGATCGACTTCATCATCCCCGTAACCTTTCTCGTTCCTAAGCCAGTATGAGTAGCATACCCATAATCATTTAATGGTCTTCTTACAACGCGAGAAGGACTGTTCGCTTGAGAATGAGCTAGTGACTGAATGAAATTAATAGACAACGTACCAACGGAACACCAAACAGACGTTGGTGAATAGTATAAAACTGCTTTAGGTACGTGCGTCATGATGGTACGGTGTATAAGAGTACTAGCTACACCCGATGTGGTTAACGAGTGTCCGCGTTACTGTCTCGCACGTGAGAGGAGTCACACCCATCAGTGTCACGTCTAGAAAGTTCTCGTTGCGCTTAGACAACAACAACAGCCTCCTTCTCTTGTCTTCCAATACAAGCCATGTCTGCCACAATCCGGTATGCTGAGATACAACTCTGAAGGAAGTATCTAACGACAAACAGACACGAATTCTACGAGAGCGACGAGTATCTCACTCTATCCATCTTCGATCGCGGCGCCGACCCATCCCAGGTCGAGGTCCAGTTTGCGCCCAGAAAGGTTTGCAGAATTGCCTACATTTAGCATACGCTTACCGGAAAATCAGTTCACATACACAAATGGCGACAAATCCCTCGTCCTCGAGCCGCTCAAAGGCCAAATAAACCCCGAATCCTCCACATTCAACGTCGGCAAAGTCAAAGTCGAGGTCAGGTTTGCCAAGATGAACGTGGGCCGCTGGGGCGCCCTCATCGGCGACAGCCCAGATCGTACGTCCTTTTTCTCTCCGTCGCGACATTAGCGCTTGATTTAGTCGGAATAATAATAGCACTCGCCACCTTCCCTGCTGAACCCTCCATAACCGCCACATCGGTCAAGCCCAAGCCGAAGAAGAACTGGGAGGGTATCACGGATGGCATCTTGAAGTCTGAAAAGGAAAAGACGACCGACGAGGATCCCAACGTCGGCGGGGACGCCACACTCAACTCTTTCTTCCAAAAGATGTTCGCAGATGCGGATGAGGATACGAAACGGGCAATGATGAAGAGCTACTCTGAGAGCGGCGGTACCACTTTGAGTACGAATTGGGATGAGGTTAAGAAGGAGAGGGTGACGGTCAAACCACCCGCTGGCCAGGAATGGAAGAAGTGGAACTGAGTCCTTTTATATTTTTCCTGCTTTGCTCATTTTTACTGTCAAGGTATAACTAACGCCTCGAGACATCGTTTGTTTCTGCTTTTTTGTTTGTCATTTCTTCCAAATAACTTGCAAACCTTTTAACCTTACCATCAGCCCGGCTTGAGGGCTCTGTGAGTTGTGGCGAGCGGATCTTATGAGATTAGTGACGAGCTCTCACGATAAAATTCGACAGAGTATTAATGCCTGTACGGAAAAGTGATGTGATAAAAACGAGAAATTGGGTGCGACGATCTACTATGAATACTTTGTCCGTATGCGATAAGGTTAACTACCAGACAGTACATCATCAGAATAACTGTCTAGGGTGTCAAAATACAGTAATGATATGCAAACTGAGTAAAGGATCGTGTCAATGTGTGAGTAAACCACTTGGAAGGTCCGTAGCCTGATGCGTGCATGGAGATACAAAGCTGAGACGTCGTAAAATACAACGAGTCCGAGTGGAAATGAAATCGTCGCGGGTTACTGGGAAAGAACGCTAACACCATCCGGAATATTTCGAACCTAGGGAACCAGGTTAGCATGTGCTTCAAGGTTAGAGAAGACGACGCCATACTCCAAGAACAGGACGAGAATAGTCCTCATCGTCCCTCAGATCGCCTTTTTCAGCATCGTTATCATCTTTCAGCCGTCTTCGAAGGTCGGGATCTAGACGATCATCTCCCGTGTCCTGGGTTGAGTACGAAGAAGCAGCACTACTGCGCTCGCCCGGCAGACCGCTCTGTGCTAGTACTGGGCTTTTGTCCATAGCCCTCTGCGGATTACGTAGAGGCGGGGTCGGCCCCCGAGACGTCTCGTTCTGAGAGTTGTAAAACGACGCGAGCAAGGGTTCGTAGCTTCCGGCACTATGCGACGCGGAATGGCTAATCCTCTGATCGCTATGATTGCGAGCGTTCGACGTTAGAGGGGGTGTTTGCGGGGGACCATAAGCTCCCATTTCGGCATATGGGTTGAAACCACTCTCGATGTTTACATCATTGAGATAAGCGGATGTGCGGCCAGTAGTGGGAATTGTAGGAATGGAACTCCTCGGAGAGTGCTGGGCCATTTCAGGGGATCCAAACCGTAAGTTACCGGTGGCACCATGATCGTCGTCTTCGTCCTCCAAAGGGGCTCGATGGAAGCCTGCAGCCGCCAGAGTAGCGTTGACAGCCGTGTCATGTTCCAGTCGCCGTGTGCGACGTCGGCGCCGAACAGCAAACAAAATCCATAAAAGAATGGATGCCACTGCCAGACCGACCAGTACGAACACTCCAGCGACAGCACCAGTGTTGTGGAAAAAGCTGAAAGGATGTAAGAAGGATATCTTTTTAAGAATAACGGGACTCACGAGGAGCCGTCATTGTTATCGTTGTTCGGACTAAGAGTGGGATTAACGCCAATCTGAGTTACGGTAACGACCCCTCCGTTCGAATTGGTGGACGTGAGGAAACTAGTGACCTCTGAGGGAGCGCTGGTGACAGTGGACCCAGCGCTATTAGTGGTTGTCACGAACACCGTGCTCTCCAACGTTGTTCTATAATTGGATAGTTAGAACGGTTGTATTTCGGAAGCTTGGACCAAGCGACGTACACAACTTCATTCGTGTGCGTCGTTTCATTTGTAACGGTGGTTTGCGTCGGCGTTTGAGCAGGACCTGTTGAGGTGTCGGTAGGGGTTGTCGACGTTGACTCAGTTGTGCTCGTGCTCGTTGGGATTGTCGATGTACTAGTGGAAGTGGATGTTGTAGAGGTGGAGGTCGGTGTCGATATGGAAGTGGATGTCGTGCTCGTAGTGGAGGTTGGGGGCTGCGTCGACGTTGTTGTGGACGTAGAAGTCTGCGACTGCGGCGAGCTTGAACTGCTCGTTGAGCTGGACGGAGGGTCGGACGTCGAGGATATTGTATTCGACGTCGCTGACATGGTTGATGTAGTACCAGTGTCAGTGCCTGAGGTGGCAGAAGGCGTGTTTTGGGATGATCTGGGCGGAGATATATATCAAACGCGACGTCTGCGGACTGAAATACTCACGGAGCGGAAGTGGTTGAAGAGGGGGTCGTCGGGGTCGTCGTAGAAGACATCGTTGTCGTCGCAGCAGGTGTAGTGGAAGTTAATGTTGGAGAATTAGAAGGGGAGGCAGCAGACGTTTGTGAGGTGTCGGAAGTGGCGGTAAGAGAGGAGGACATGGATAGAAAAAAAGGACGACACTGTTAGAATGTGTTCACGAGGAAATAAAGGGAAAGCTGCCGGGAAAATGTGAGCATGGACGTGCTCATGAACCAACAAGATGCAACAGTCCAGCCTTTACATTGGCCGATAAAGAGTCGACATACCTTGTCGCTTGTTTAAGCCAGCAGGCATGCCAGCTTAATCACACATGGAAAAGCAGGTCGGGGAGGCGGTCAAAGGCCAGAAAGGAAAAACGTCCAAAAGGAACGAGTTCAACAATATATTGAGCGGCACCAGTGCGCACTATGTCTGACATCACCGTTTTGATGGACGTTCGCCTAATATGGATATCCAGCTCGTTGCTCTCCTCCCTCCCCAGGCAACTGTTCCATCAGACTTGGGTATCTATCTACAGAGTACTTTTCAAGGCTAGCATACCCTCAGTCTACCAAGCGGCCATTCTTCTCCGCCAAACAGAACAGTCTAGATTTCTAGACGGCACAGCTCTTTCCGGATATTATTAGCTCGGCCTTTTGGTCATTCCAGCCTTGCATGATGATTGTGGTCGACCATGAACCGGGAAAGACGGCGCCGCCACCTCAAGGCGCTGTTGCTGGGCCCTCGTCTGAACCGCCACCGCCATTTGAAGAAGCGGTTCCAGAGAACACGCATCTGTTGATCGACTTTTCCCAATACGACGATCCGGCCACGTACCCCCAGACTGAAGAACCGCTCCCCGAGTTCGCTCCATACGAGGCTGAGCACTTCGATGTAGGTAACGGAAACATCGTATCTCACGATCCTCACCTCAATTCGGATGGTATGCATTTCTTCGCCTTCTCCAATTCATCCAGCTGATCATCTCTGTCAAGGCGAAGCACTTTACCGCTTCCTCCTCTCCCAAGCCCAAACCCCGCCCAAGCTGTCACTTCACTGTCGGGGAACGCATTTGGAAACGCGCCTTAGAAATGTCACAAGCCGAGGACGCGACGGCCAGCACCATGCCCATACCGAGAGTTACTCGGAAACGGTCATAGATTTTGACTTTTACATCAGCTTGGACAAATACGTCCTTCCAGAAGTCACTCATTGGTCCGTGGCGGATGCAGATCCTGCTTATCGCGGCCGCATGTTCAAGGACGTGGGCAGCGAGCCGCGCAAGGCAAAGTACAACGAGCGCAAGCTCCACAAGAAGTGGGCCAAGCACCGCGATGCTCAAGGCCTGCCTCCTTGGATATCTAGTGATTCCGGCATACTCCCTTCGACGATCACAGACGATTATTCCGTGGTTTTGAAGTCGTCCAAGAGCCTGCGGGCATGGGCAGACGACTACTGCGCGTCACCGAAAAACTTAAAAGAGTTTGTATATGTGAAGGTTCGTACGTCCCTGTGACGCTGTCTACAGTGTGTTAACCTTACCTTTTAAAGGCATTGTATGGATGGGACTTGCAGAAACTGGAACAGGCTATACGCACGTCCATTAATGGTGCCTCATTCTACTCTGGAACTCTCACCGTCGAATTCGAGAAATCGGCAACGAAAGTGTACATCCGGCCGGATAATCGCTTATCACGTATGCTATCGAACAAATGGCTAAAGTTCCTGTCGATAATTCTGCTTATATTCCCTTTCATCTGGCTCTTCAAACGTTTCAACAAGAGTGGTGGTGGTAGATGGGAGGTGTGCGGTGGCGCGTATGCGCTGAAACGTTGGGTGCCTGTCCAGCCACAGGAACCAATGCAGACTGGTAAGGATATGTCCGGCTCCATACTGCGTACACAAGGGAGTGGAGAGGTGCGCAGACTGGTTGGGTGCCGAGAGGCTGACTGGTTGAAGGAGTGGGAAAGCACTATTACTCGGGCCGTCGCGATGCGATACGAGTCGACCATTCCACTGACGCGTACGAGTGGAGAGGTTAGCAGGGATGCCATCGCACTGATTGACACGCTGTAACAACATCATCTTATCCGTTTTTGTTTTTTGTGGGTCTCCGTCTTACTGTATTCTACTAATCTCCGTATATCCAGAATGGAAAACGCTTCGCTTGGTTCTCAACTCTTTCCCTGTAAGCCGGTGCTCGCGTCTTGCATAACGCGCTCACCGTGAGACTGGGAACAATCCTTATCATTAACACCGCCAATTTATTCCCTTCGCATGACCAGCGACTACTAGACCCGAATCACACTACGCTGAGCAACACCGTGGCAATCTCTCTGTCAATAAGCTTTCTGACCCTCCACCGCAATGTCTAAAATCCCCCTGCACGACACTCCCATTCTCGGAATGACGACTCGTCCCCCCGTTTCTGAAACAACCACGTATGGTGCTGAACCCTCGTTTTGGATTGAGTATCCTTCGGGCTTGATAGACCTATCCCGCTCGAACACCACGGCCTTATCTGAATCGATCCAAGAATGCGCTCAACCAACCCCAGAACAGCTGGACATTCCGGTGGAACATAACCGGACGATACGCGTTGATAGGAAATCTAGTGCGATCGTCATCATCGACATGCAGAAGTCGGTTGTTCAAGCATTGACTCAAGCGGTGCGGACACTTATGCTTCGCTTAGCTTCTTTCTACACCCCGACCTGAGAATTCACCCTACAGGCCTCGCGTGTGTCGAGCCGATCCTGAAATTGCTGCCAGTTGCCCGTGAACGCGGTCTCAAGATCCTTTGGGTGTACGTGTCGCGTAACATTCAATTCATTCATTGTATACATGTCCTCGCCTCTACAGAAACTGGGGTCTGACCGATCACGAACTCAAGACCCTCCCGCCCTCTTTAATCCGTGGATTCCTAAAGCCCGGGCGTGGCGGCTTTGGCGCGGAACTCCCAGGCGGGTTTGGGCGCCTCCTCATGCGCGGGGCGCTGAATTCCGAACTGTACGGGCCCCTTCAGGAGGAGTTTGCCAAAGGAGAAAAGCTGGGAACGGATGTGTGGATTCACAAGAATCGGTGAGCGTTTCCCATCACACGCGTTGGCCTCGGGTTTTTCCTGAATCATAGTGACTCACAGTATGAGCGGGCTATGGGGATACCAGACCGCGCTCGATCTCTACCTCAAGGAGAATGGCGTTACAACGTTGTTTTTCGCCGGCGTAAATGCGGACCAGGTAAGTATGGGGCGAAGTCGCCGCGCGCGTCCCGTCATGATGCCAATGGCGCAATTAATCACGTTTGGGCAGTGTGTTTTAGGGACGTTCGTGGATGCTTACTATCGAGGATATGATTGCATCTTACTCAAGGACGCCACTGCGACAACGTCGCCCGAGGGTGGTTATGCAAATGTTGTTTACAATGCCGGAAATGTGTGTATCTGTCTGTCTGCCGTGCGATGCTATTCAATCTAACTTTCCTTGTAGAGTTACGGATTTGTTACGACGACAGACGCGATAGTGTAAGGGTATAAAAACCTATATCATCATTGATAATTGTATCGTACACGGCCCACGTACAGATTCCCTTGTCCATGTGTATCATATATATACGAAGTATGTAACAAACGAGAACGGTGTGTAAAGGTAACACGGACGGATATTTAGAATTTAAAAATACAGTTGGTACATCCCCACGATACGACTTAAATCCGAGCAACATTGACATTATCCTGGCTTGGGCGTGGACGAATCTAATCAGGTCGTGAGAAAAATATCGTGAAGAATGTGATATCACTCACATCCAGTAATGTTTTCCGAGTAAGGACCGAATACGGAGTAGTAGTAACCTGTTTCCCAGTCGATCCATGGCTGCTTGAAGGCGGGGTGGGATTGATCGGTGTGGAAGGCGGCGTCGACGACTCGACAGTCGTCGGTGGAGATATGGGTCTGTACTCCGATGGCTTATACTCCGAGGTTTTGTATTCAACCGATTTACTAGCGCGAAGAAGCGAACGCGGAGGACGCGCTGGCAACGCCAAAGGAGCCACCACACTGCTGTTCCCCTCGTCCGAGTGTATATCCACCTCCTCATAGGCAGACTCATCGTCCTGCTTGGAGTAGAGAGACGGCGTATCTTGTCCGGAAGCCAAGGAAGCAGTCGTCACGGCAAGACCAACGGGACGAGTCGGAGAAGGAGAGTATATGTCGCTGAATGGATCCTCCGGCTCGTTTTTGAACGCGGTTGAACCAAAGGCCCCTCCTGAGGACGGAGCAGCGGCGACTAATCCGCGGAAATCCTGAGCGCTGGCGGTTTGTGGTACGGACGCATAGGCATTGCGAGTAGGTTCAGGGAGTCCTGGGGGAGTCCTTGGGCGTTGCATCATCTCAGGTGCAGCGTTTCTATCCTCGAAGGGATCATCATGGAATGAATCCAAGTCGTTGTCCGATTGAGGACGGGGGCTATGCATACCCTCCAGCCACCGAAGCTGATGCCTGATTCTTCTCTTGCGGCGGTAGCAGAGGTACAGGAATGCCGCGATAGAAGTAACAACAATGCCGACAGCGACAAACGTTCCCGCCACGGCTCCAGTATTACTGAAGAATCTACGAAGGGGATTCGTTGAGAAGATCAAAAGTGTGGCACTTAGAATTCTTACGAGTCTGCATCCGTGATGCTGTGGCTCGTTTCACCAGTAGGATTGATAACGACTTGCGTCTCTGTCGTAAGGGAACCGTCCGAATTGGTTCCCGTGCTCAAGAGGGTGACGATTGCAGGGTAAGTCAATGAAGTGTGACCGGAAGAATCAACGACAGTTACGCCGACAGGACTAGCCAACGTCGGAGGTAAAGAGGTGGATGTGTGCGTTACCGCCGTCCCGTTGACACTGGTAACTACGACAGCCACTGACGCTAGAGAAGGAGTGAGCATGTATGTGTAAATGCATTTCGATCGTCTTAATGATACTTACCACCCGCTGGTAGACCGGTCTCTGCAGAGGTTGTAGCTTTGGCATCGATTGGCGTTGTCGTCGCGGTGCCTTTGTTCGTGGCTTCACTTGTCTGGCCAGGTTGTGCAGCCTGAGTGGTGGTGGCTGTACCAGTGGTGAGAGTGGTCGACGAAGTGGTGTCGGTAGGAGCAGAGGGAGGTTTAGGTGTCGTATCAGAGGCCGTGCCAGAGATCACGGCAGAACTAGATTCGGAAGTCGGGCTTGACTCGGAGGACGATCCCACGCTGGTCTCCGTGTTCTCTACAACGGAAGTAGAGGTGGACGTAGATGAACTTCCGTCTGCTGGTACTCCTGCTCGAGGACTGGTAACATTTGCGGCCTCGCTCGAAGAGACAGGGCTGGTCGACATACTAGAAGAAATTTCAATGCCATCTTCCGCAATATGAATGTATAACCCACTCAGATTTGTTCACTTCAGCAACGGTGGATGAAGAGTCGAGCGATGATGTTGCAGTAGATGAAACTAGGGCCTCAATGGAGGACGAAATGGCAAGTGAAGACGCCAGACTGGATACGAAAGCGGAGGACGTAGACGTTGGAAGTGAAGAAGAGATTGACGTGGAGAACGACTGGGCCTCGAAGAACGATGACTGTCCGACAGGTAAGGATGAGGATTCCGATAAAGATAGATTTGACGTCGAGAATGTTGAGACTACGGTCTGTGAACTCATAACCTGTACCTGGACGAGAAGTTTCAGCGACAGTCGGTCAAGCGATGATCGTCAGGTCTAATGATCCTCAGTTCACAATCACTCGTGGCTAGAATATTAACTTACCACTGGGGTGGATTGACCATATCCTTCCTTCAGTCCTGGGGAGAAAGTAAGGTGGGCGAGGGAATCGCACATTCAGGAGAGATGGGTCCCATTATAGCTCGTCTACGTGTCGGCACTCATGAGGGCATTCACACGGGTAAATCTCGAAAGATCACTGGAACGCTCGATCATTTGACACGGTATGCATGGCCTCGACGAGATTCGCACCGAAGGAGCCGCCAAGAAGAGGCATTAGGGTGGGGAGAGTATTACCGGGGTTATTACTGCCTTGACAATGTGTGAGCATGTGAGCGTTATCAAGCCTCTGATGCGAAAGACGCACCCAAATCTTCGCCCATCTGAATATAAATGGACGGTAAAGAGAGTGTCGCCTGCGAAAACGAAACCGCCGTGGAAGTTAACGTTAGATAGGAACCCGAGAGTACCTTTCAATTATCGCATAAGCCTGTCCTTAGGCACCGAAGACTGAATGCAAGTCGCACTTTAGGATTCGTGAATAGGACTCTTATGCATGATACCGCCTACAAAAATGGAAAGATGAACGAGAGATTACGAATAGTATAAGCCGATCTAGATGAACATGGTAGATGTAAAGTAACTGTACGGAATGGAAGGAATGAACGTATGGCTGGAAATACAGTGAAGAATGAGTATGCACCTGGGTCTGATAATAGGATATTATATGTTGTCCACGCATGGGTGGAGTGGGAGCATGCGCTGGTATAGAGGGAGTGGGTATGGGTCCGGAGGAAAAGCATGGAATACGGGTGGCCGGGCGAGAAAAGAGTATCACACGGTAGTGCATGGCATGCCTATCGTATACAAATCAGAATGGCAGTTCTCAAACGAATAGCAAAGAAACCGCACCATGTCATCAGCAACATTTGTTGCCCGGTATCCAGCTCTTCACTTTCAATTTAACTGTCCCTCCTCGCCGGCGTCCACCACTCAGACTGCCAAAACTTAACCGGCTCGAGCTATTGACCCTTCGTAAAGCCCTATCGCCATAGCTGACACCACTACCGGCCTTCTCAGGATCTAGTACTCCAGATTCTATGGAAAGCAGGATAGACCGGGCTGCCAGGAGGAATGGAGCTTCGACATTGTCACCCGTTAATGATGATGATTCCAGGAAATGAACATCTAATCAAAATGGGTCAGGCAATCGTTCATAACAACTGAGACGGATCAACTAGTACCATTCTCTGCTGCCCAGCGGCTAGCCTCGGCCCACTCTACTTCTCTGTCCTCCTCTCGGTCGGATTTGTTGCCCACGAGAACAGCCACGAGATGAGGACTAGCTAATGCTCTAGCGTCAGCAAGCCATCGTGAGAGGTTCAAAAATGAGTCTCGACTGGAACGTGTTGGTGAGCACTGCCTTTCAGACATTGTTCGTTATTGACGGACTTTGTTATGTCATAGACGAGGATTGCCCCTGCGGCGCCGCGATAATAACTTCGAGTGACGGATCTGTTAGGCGGTTTAAGATTATGGGAGATACTTGAAAGAAACAGATGCGCAACCGAAAACGTTCTTGCCCTGCTGTATCCCAGAGCTACACAGATCATAATGAGGACATACGGCGGTGCCAAACCAGTGCCACGCACCTGTAGCTTTATTCGCTTCTCTCCTAGTTTGACGGTTCTGCTTGAAAACTCGACTCCAATAGTGTGTTGGGAATGATCCTTGACTAGTAGCCCATATAGTTAGCGGGTGAGTGGTGCATCGTGACATGGCAAACGGACAGGAATTATGTGTAAAGTGGTGCAACAGACAGGATTTACCGGATCCTGCTTCGCCTATGAGGGAAGTGAGTATATCCGAGGATTACATGCTGTCATGGGACAGAGTACCGATAATGATGTATTTCATGAGAAAGTCTAGTCGGTGAATTGAGCGCAATGCCAGCATTTACACATTTATGTGGCGCACCATAAGTCTCGAGCAATTCCGTCCCATCCTCGTCGTAATCGTTGAATGCCATGATGATGGCAGGAGCAGAGAGATACTTAAATGATACTCCGTTGTCGCCTCTGACAGCATACTGTGGGAACAAACAACCGCATGTAGTAATAGGTCATCACAATGTACAACAACAACGCGTCTGTCTACCATCCCTTCCACGGCACCCATACATCTACAATCTTGCTGCCGTTGTCTACAGTTGAATCCACTATGTAGTACCATGGGTACGCAGCCGAAATAAGGCAGGCGTGTTGTCCGACAATGTCGAGCACTTGACCCAACTTCAATACCTCCTCTTTGTCATTACGCGTCAGTATCCCGTGCTCCTGTGACACTCGTCCAACCCTCCATGAAGTTCCAATCACGTCCCCGAAACCCCCCGATGGGCCAGTGTCCTTGCTGAAAGCAATGGCCCCCGCATCGACGATAGCTTCGTCTGTGCCATTCTGCCCACGCTCTGGGTAATAGGACACAACAGTAGCCCGAACGCGCTGAGCGATTTGAGGGCCACCCACTAAACTAGTGTGCTGTTGCTGGAGATCAAGCATTGGATAATTTCCTGGACGTGTTCAGTTTTGGGTCGCACCTACATCAAATCACAAACCGGCATGTAGCTCGAGTTCTCCATGAAGAAGTGTACTCAACGCAGCTTTCGTCTCCGCACTAGCAGCATGAGCCGTAGGTGTCGATCCAACTGACAACATAAAGGGGATGTCAGGACCCTTCTTCCCCAAAGACTTCAGGATCGACTTCGCAGCCGCTGCAGCAGTATTGACAGCTCCGACCTCTCCAGACAGGAATGAAGACGCCTCGTCCAGCGAAGTCGATGCATATGCATTGCCTGCGTGACCATAAAATCCATAGACCGATACATTTGGCGAAGCAAACATCTTCTTCAGAAGCGCTTCAAAGTACGGAGTACCTGTCGACACACCCGCACGCCTGGTACAGGAGGACAGGTCAGATTTAATAGACGGTACGAGAACAAGACGCACTTCTGACCACCATCGATCTTGACAAATGCAGACCATTTCCTAGGAGTGCTTCGTCGCGATTCAAACTCTTCAAGGAATGTGACTTGATCGGGATGATCCACAAGAATTCGTATCACGCCGCCGCTCTCTGCCATGATATCCCACAAGGTCGATAGGTCTTCAACCTTGCTTGTGTCTATTGGCAAACCGTATAGCATCTGAGAACCATATGCACGTAAGCTTTCAATCTCCAAAGGTATGCTTACATACATCTTTAACAGTTCCGTCTTTGACGAGTCCGGCCTTTACCACGTTCCAAGCTTCCATGAGTGTCGACACTACCACATTATGGGTCGTGTTAGCGCTTGATTTGAGCTGAAGTCTGGTTCCTTCTGCCGTCTAATCCATGTCAGTTCTTGTCATTGCAGTTTAGCAGGGCTCACCTTATGAGTTTTCAGATGAGCCCTGAATCCTGCGCCCCATGCCTCAGCCTTCTTGTGCATCTAGACAATTGAATAGCATCAGCATCGCGAAACCTTGCTGATGAGACGGCTCTATGCCACCTTCGCGCAATTTTCCGCAAAGATCCCTCGATCAATAATGAAGGCAGGCGTGCGCAATCCATCGAGCGATTTTCCGACAAACTCTTTTACGAGGCTATCTTTGGATGGGAGGGCGAGGACATCGATGGGTGTATTCGTTTGTACGGTCATGATGGTAGGTTCCTGAGGCCAGTCGTTTGACGTCAAGTGCAAGCTGATCACGCAAATATGAGGCACACTAGCACACGTGAACTGGACCGCGTGTCGACGCGTTCTAATTTGCAATCAGTGATATCGATCAACATCACCCACACCCACACACTCGCGGTAATAGACGGCTGCCGACGGCTACAGTGACGGACAGCTACGGACGCCCGTTGATCTTGCGCTGATTCAATCTGGACTCAATTATGAGTTCGCGATACTTCCTGGTTTGGACGATTGGGTCAAACTCAATACATTGATCTTTTTATATTACAACAATACGATTTACGCGGCAGCAATCGCCTCAATCTCGACATCAACATCAAAAGGAAGCTTCCCAGCTTGGATGCAAGTCCTAGCGGGTTTGGGGCTGGGAATGATCTTTCGTAAACGTCAGTCTGAGTTTCATATGTTGGACAAAGTAATGACCTTTTCGTAGACCTCATTCATCGCAGAGAAGTCATCCATGTTCTTCAAGTACACATTGACTTTGAGAACCTTGTCCCAAGAAGAGCCGGAAGCCTCTAGGACGTTTCCGAGGTTGTTCAAGCACTGAGCCTGTACCCAGAGATCGACATCTATCCAATAGAAATGGAGACAGGAACATACAGTGTGCTCCTTAATACCGCCCTCAACGAGCTTGCCAGTCCCGTCGACGGGGGTTTGGCCGGACAGGAAAATCAACCCAGGGACCTTGGTCGCATGTGCTATTGAGCTAATCAGACGCGATCCAAGTCGATGCGCGACTAGCTGAACTCACAGAGGATGCGAGTGAACTGGTTATTTTTCTCGGAATTGATTCTTTCGACGGACATGATGGATGCAGATGAAGACGTCTTGAATTTGTCAACCAATAGCAGATCGCTTTATGATCGTCCGGGACCGGACCGGTCACCTCTTTTCACAATACGGCTGGCCGTGGCCTATAGGCAAGAGACGGCAAGTCATCCCAATTCCTTTCGACCTCCTGCTCAAAACTTGGCAACGTGCAGCCGAATAAACCACACATGTCTCAATTAGAGCGTTTCACGACATGGAGGATCTGGTCAGAAGACTATCTATATCCGGTCGCGGCGGGAAGCACCCTGAGATAACAAGTAGTCCTTGGATAGTATATATATTCGAGCTTGTGTTGATGGGACCTGCGTGCTCCACCTTGCATCTCACACTATGGAAAAGGCTGAAGATACCTCTCGTGCCGCCGCTGGGTCTCCCACCAAGGAGGATTACGCGGATGCGGAGTCCCAGGCCGTGGAGTACACTCGCGCTGAAGAACGTCGCCTTCTGCGCAAGTTTGATTTCTCCATCCTACCGCCTTTGACTATCATGTGGATCTATTCGTCTTGCGCTGTTGTCAACGTCTCATACGTCCTCCAGGTACCTCTGCAATGCTCTGGACAAAGGAAATGTTGGTAACGCTAAAACGGACGGCTGGGACAAGGTAGGCGTTTCCTCCTCGGAGGTTGCTTGTGCACTATCCTAATCACCGCGTCAGGACATCGGACTAGTCGGTAACCAGGTAGGAGGCCCATTCGTCTCCGCCCGCTACTCCATTCTGAAAGCGTAATATGATCAGTACTACATCCTCGTGATGGTTTTCTATGTAAGCGATAGTATCACATTGTGTTTGGACGCGATAACTGACCTTATGGCACAGGTGCCCTTCTGCTTGTAAGTCGGGACCCTAGACTACGACCACTTCTATTCATTCGGATCTTGTATGTTAGGTTCGGAACACCCATTAGTCTCCTGGTGAAGAGGTTCTCCGCGGCTCGCGTCTTACCCATCATGATGCTTGGCTTCGTAAGTTCTTTTCAGTCACGTCGCGACTGTCACTGACATTCGTAAACTAGGGTAGCATGTATGCCCATTTGAAGCGATCCCATGAAATTTATTCATGTCCTTTAGGTCTTTGTTCGCCGGTATCGCGAAGAATTTCTCTGGTCAGTGTCCGTATTGGGCTATCGAGTGTATCCTAACGTCCCGTATCTTCTTCAGAGATCTTTGCGATTCGATGGTTCCTCGGCATTTTCGAGTCGGCTATGCTTCCTGGTGTGGTAAGTAGATTGTCAAATATTTGTTTGTTGTCATTGACGCGTCGTAGGTCTTCTATCTTTCCACGTTCTACACGCGAGGCGAACTAGCATCTCGTATTGGTCTCTTTTACGGTAAGGCTCTGCATCGAATCATACACCATTGTTCTAATCGTACATTTTTCAGCTGCTGCCGCCATATCTGGTGCATTCTCTGGTCAGTCTTATCAACATCCACATGTTCCTGGCAATTGAACTCGGCTTTAACGATACAGGTCTCATTGCCTTTGGTGTCTTCCAGATCAAGAACGGAAAGCATCATGGCTGGCAATATTTGTTCTGGATTGAAGGTCGGCTATCTCCTTTTTCATTTCCACCATCTGTACTCAAATAGGGCCACAGGTGCAGGAACATGTTTCTTTGCCATCATCGCGTTCCTTTGGCTGCCCCGCTCGCCGTCTACTTGGTGGTTCCTCGATGATCGTCAGAAGTCAATCGCTCTTGCTCGTATCCTATCGGCATCGTCTGTTACCGCGGACGAGAAGTTGAACATCCGCGACGCTTTCAGGCCGCTCATGGATCCATTATACTGGCTGTGGGCCGTGATCAGTTTGGCGCTTGGCGTCCCACTGGCCAGTGTGAACAACTTCTTGCCACAGATCGTCGCCAGTCTAGGATATTCCACAATCAAAACGAACCTGTATACCGTTGCGCCCAATATCGTCGGAACGGTTTCGTTACTGTGCTTGACGTTTTCCTCGGACTACTTTTATGAAAGGTCAATCCATATCTGCATCCCATTGGCTACTACCCTAGTTGGTTTCATTGTCCTGGGATCAATCGATGTCGTGAAGCACACTGGCGTACGATATGCCTTCATACTTGCTTTTGACGTTCCTGACTTTTCGTTAGGTGGCGTACTTCGCTTGCTTCTTGCTGACCATGGGGGTATGGTGCTTTCTATACTTAGCGAGACAGTTGCTAACCATGCACCTAGTCCTCGGCGCCCTCTGTACTGGTCGCTACGTGGTACAATAACAATACGCCTTCGGAATCACGCCGAGCTGTAGTCACGGCTGTCATGGGTATGTGCTTGTCTGACGTGCTCTTCTCAGGCGCTGAGTTATCTACCAGTCGCTCTCGCCAACTCGTCTGGATTGATTTCAACAAATGTGTTCAGGGCACAAGACGAACCGAAATACATTCCGGGTAGGTCATGAATCGTGTCCTACCAGTAGTGTCTCATGTGTTCCAATAGCACTTGCGACGTCGGCTGCCTTCGGAGGTCTTTGCCTTGTGATAGTGGCCAGGTAGGTGTAGACCATTGAGCCCTAGCTATCGCTCATAACTATCATAGTACCGGGATTTGGATGAGGATTGAAAACAAGCGGAGGAACAAGGCCCAAGGTCTTGAAGAAAACTACTCTGCCGCAAATACCAATACGGAGGATTTGGGTGCTGGAAGGCACTCGACGTCATTCCGTTACACGTATTAGACGCTTCTGTTACGACTACATACAGTTCCTGTATCGTTGGCTGTTGGATAATGAACGATTGAAGTACCAATTGACTGTGAACAAGGATCTCGACTAGGATCTGTTTATTGCTCGACTTACTGAATGTGATGACGATTCGGGAGTAGAAATATTCAACTCCCAGATTTCGACAGTCAGAATCTGAGTATGGTTGTGAAAATCGCCTGAATTACTGTGGCGATTTGTGTGGCAGTGCAATGCCGGTGATTGCCGGGCATCGACTGTACAGTTTTGAAAGTTCCCGACGGTTGTGGTAAACAAGTGTCAATAACGTCGCCAAAAGTTCAGTCCAAAGCCGCCCTCGTCAATCCTCTCGACGCCTCAAGACCATGGCTGAACAAGTGCGTTCATTCCGATATCCCGATGCTACTGTCATGCTCAATGTTTATTGCGTGGATTAGATTGAAAAGGCTTTCCAAAAGCAGGCCATCTTCCAAAATGCCAAAGTGAAGGGTGTGTACCGTATAATCAAATGGGAGACTAGTATTCTCAGACACGGGCGTCCGCAGGCAAGAAGGTCGCCACCAAGGATAAGCGGTGGTACAAGGACGTCGGACTCGGTTTCAAGACGCCCCAAGAGGCGATCAATGGCACTTACATTGGTGTGTAGCTTGGATCTTTGACAGTATTGACCTTACTGTGCTTGGATAGACAAGAAGTGCCCTTTCACCGGCGAGGTCTCCATTCGCGGCCGTATTCTTACTGGCAAGGTTGTGTCGACGAAAATGACCCGCACCATCATCATCCGACGAGACTACCTTCACTATATTCCTAAATACAGTGCGTGGACACGTATTGCTCGCGTTGGTAATCTGTACTGATCTGGATGCGTATAGACCGTTACGAAAAGCGACACAAGAACCTGGCGGCCCACGTATCGCCGGCGTTCCGAATTGAACTCGGAGATACCGTTACTGTTGGTGCGTAGATATATTATACGCCACAATTAACTGCTTACCATGTTGTTGTAGGGCAATGCCGGCCATTATCGAAGACTGTTCGGTTCAACGTGTTGAGAGTGAGCAAGAACAAGGCGGCTTCAAAGGCGTTTGGCAAGTTTTAAGGGCTGTTGAGACTATATTACTTGTCTATGTTACCTATGCTATGAAAACTCCCATGATATACGAGGCCAAAGAAATTATTCATCGCGTGTTGAGAATAATTTGCATTTTTTCTTGGCAATAATTGATGTGCCTAAATTGGGAAGAACAGCTCTCATCTTGTTGCTCCCAGGAGGTCCTAAGCTCGATTTGAACCTGTTCTTCGCCGCCGCCGTTGTCGACGACTGCGACGCACATTCCTTCTCATTGCCTTCGTTTCCTTGCGACCCTGCATGGCTCCAACCCTGCTTTCAGTCTTCACCAGCAGACTAGGTAAAGGCAGGCCAAGTTCACCACAACCACCTGGTACTCCCCCGATGGGACAGCAACCATCCAAGTCAAAGTCCAAGAAGGGGTCCAAAGAAAAGGACAATGCGGAGCCACCTTCTGAGACAGTGGCCGCCCCAGAGGGCGATGCGGCGACGGCGAGTTTGTCGCGAGCTACAGGCTCGGAACCAGCAAAGACAGCAGCAAATGGTCACCCTTCAGTGCCAGCTAACGGTAACACTACCGGTGCTACCCCAGCTATTAGCGTTTCCAACGCCGACGACGGGGCAGCGTCGAATGGCCTCCCCAACCCCTCTTCCACCAATGAACAGTCGTTGCCGCCGCCGCCCATCAATCCACCTTCTCCGCAATCGGCTACAGCCAATATCCCTCCTTCCAAGCCCTCACCTGCACCCCTTGATATTCCTGCAACGCAGACCATTCTCTCCAATTCTAATCCTTTCTCTCCCGGATCGGCGTCCAGTAACGGATTCCAGAGCGAGTCCGCTCCAAAGGACAAGCCACGGCCTTTTGATGTCGATGACATGATACAACGCCTTCTCGACGTCGGATACACAGGCAAAATTAGCAAATCTCTCTGTCTTAAAAACACAGAGATTACTTCCATTTGTCTAGCTGCCCGAGAGGTCTTTCTTAGTCAACCTACCCTAGTCGAACTTGCCCCTCCCGTAAAGATTGTCGGCGACGTTCATGGCCAATACTCGGACCTCATACGGCTCTTCGAAATGTGTGGTTTTCCTCCCGCCGCCAATTATCTTTTCCTTGGCGATTATGTCGACCGTGGCAAACAAAGTCTCGAAACTATTCTCCTCCTTCTCTGCTACAAAATCAAGTACCCGGAGAACTTCTTTCTGTTGAGAGGAAACCACGAATGCGCCAATGTTACACGAGGTACGTGGCTATCAACAGCTTCTCTTTATATATCACTGACTCATCCTTCTCTCTCTTTCAGTCTACGGCTTCTATGATGAATGCAAACGACGGTGTAATATCAAGACATGGAAGACGTTCATCGATGTCTTCAACTGTTTGCCCATTGCCGCCGTTGTCGCGTCAAAAATATTCTGCGTGCACGGAGGGCTCTCACCATCTCTTCATTCCATGGAGGATATAAAGAGAATACAACGGCCAACCGACGTTCCTGATTATGGCCTCCTCAATGACCTTTTATGGTCTGACCCGTCGGATACCGCTCTTGATTGGGAAGATAATGAGAGAGGTGTCAGCTATTGTTTCGGAAAAGGCATAATCAACGAATTCTTGGGCCGCTACGACATGGACTTGATATGTCGGGCGCATATGGTGGTGGAGGACGGGTACGAGTTCTGGAACGATCGGACGTTAGTAACTGTGTTCAGTGCACCTAACTACTGTGGCGGTGAGTTCAATCATTCCTGGCTGTATCTGATATACTGATGCCGTTTCAGAGTTTGACAACTATGGTGCATGTATGAGGTGAGACCGCCAAGGCCGCGTTGATGCAATGCTGAATCTTTGCAACAGCGTATCAGAAGATCTTTTATGCGCCTTCGAGCTACTGAAACCCTTGGACGGCGCAGCTCTACGAAAGGAGATGACCAAAGCCAAACGGAAAAGGCACGTTTCCCTCACTATCATACTAGCTGTCAACTAACGCTCGTTGTTTCCTAGTATGGTCACGGCAGCATGATTTTCATGGACTGATTTTGTGGAATATACGATTATAATGACGAGGCATTCTCTCTGGGGCTATGATATCGAAGTGGATCATGTTTTGGGCGTTTATAAACTCGGTATCATTTGGTGACGGAGACTGCACTAAAATGTGTCTATCTTCATCCCTTTCGACCTCCCATCCTGTTCTCGTCTCGAGATTCCGGCTGCCATTCCTTCCCCATTCTTCCTGCATCTTGTAATTATACTTTTTTCTGGTACACTATATTTTAGGATTGGTTTCCCTCATGTTGCTGTCTCCTCGTCATCGGTTCCAAAGTACTTATTCTGTCGATGTTTGTGTATAACCTTCTCACTCATTCTGAATCCGGGTTTGTCCACGTATTTATCACCGTAATGAAAACACTTTCCAAACGCTCCATCCACTAGGGCTCTATTTAGATATTACAGTACATTGTAACAAGGAATGTAGGGATTAATCATTAGCGCGCTCTGAACATATCGTATGCGAGCATTCCGAATGCTATAACGATGGTGGTGGAACCTACAACGCTGCCTGTCGTGATTGCTTTGACACCTGCGCCCCACAGAATGTCGGCGATAAACACAAGGACGATGGTCAGGAGACCTCCAACCGAAGTTATTATGGGGCCCCACATGGCAAGGAGGATCTGGGAGAATTTAGAACGAAGGTCGGGGAGGACAAGTGATAACTAAAAGCATACCATGAAGCCGGAGTTGAATATGACACCGCTAAATGCGATTGCTGCAATTCCGAGTACGGTGGCATGGCGGTTAGGCATGACGAAGATTTCTAGCTCGAGATAGTGCAGGATGGGTATAAATATCCATAGAACTAGGAAAGTGCAGACTCCAATTGCAGATGTCAGAAAGTTTGGGTGAAATCCAAAAGGTGGGGGCTGAGCGACAGAGATGTCCTTGGTCTGTGAATCTTGTGATTCGAGTTCCTCGTCCGCCTCTGTTAGAGGCTCATACAGGCCCTCTGACACGAGTTCTGGGTCTGATGGTAAGGCGGCGTACTTTTTGTACATGACCTGATAAAAGGCGTATAATAGAGAGGCCACTAGAGTGAGTACGTCTCCGATGAGAGGCGCCGTAGGCCCTGGGACTGTTAAGATCTTGGAGGTTTCAGGCGCTATGTTTGACGTTGGACCTGAGGTGCTTCCTGCATACACGACAATTAGCACCCCGAGAGTTGCCAATGTGACTGCCAGCAGCTTCCTCGATTCCCATCGTAGATGGAATACTTTGACAGTGATAAGATAGGCAAAGAACGCGTTCGTGTTCCAGATGGCTATAGATTGGATAAAAGTCATTCAGACGCGTTCGAGAATAGATGGAATGAATTACCAGTTACGTCACTAACTCTGGTAGAATGAGAGGTCAGTACGCCGTTTATGGGCGGTAGAGCTGAACGACTTACGAAGCTAGAGTGACAGATGCGAACCATAACAGACCAGGCGTGTTGCAGATGGACGTTAAGATAAGGATGAAGCAGGCGAATCGGATGTAGGGAAAACGTGGATTGGAGGAGGGTGGAGAGGTCGAAGGACGCATATGATTTGAGATGGCTATTGAAAGCCCTCGGATTAGAGATCTCGTAGAGTAAGCCGTCGTGGCTTTGAGGTAAAGCAGATGTAATGGAAATATAATGGCAAACGAGGAATGCACAACGTAACTAGAAGTGCATGTCAACACGATTAACAGCAGCTAGCCAAGAGACACGTTACAATATGAAGAAGGGTTTTCTATACCCCAGTGTAGTTTGCACATACTAGCGCGACGATAAGCAGTGAGTAGAGAACAAGACAAGTTGAGAAACACCTGTGTCATTTCGGTCTCGACGACGAAGGCGATGAGCATGGAGACGAATACGACAATGGCGAAGGTACGGCCGCCATGGGGCACAGATGGCGAGGACTCGTGGGTCATCTAGATGTGGTGGGGGTTAGGAGACAAGAGTATATCCGCGTAACCCGGAACGGAAGGCAAGGAGATCGTGAGGTGGTCATGTGATATTCATTCTTTTCCGCATGCCTCGTCGTCCACGGCCCACAACGCGCCCTGCTCCACACAATGCACGTTCAACAAAATCTCGGCCGATAAAGGTTATTGAAGAACCCGAAGTGTTGGACGAATCTTCAGCTTCAGATGAACCTCAAGCGGACAATGCGTCAAGCAAACCAGAAAATGATATAGACGACGATGAAAGCGCCGAAATCAGTGCGGAGGACTCGGAAGACGCAGATGCACCCAGAGTAGTCCAGTGGGTCGACGATGAGGATGACTGGCAGCAAGCAGACGAAGAACCAGAGGCTGGCCCATCGACATCGGTGAGTTTTTATGCTGCTGGTGTTTATAAGCACTGAACAGATATTCAGAGCGCAGTAGAAAAAGGTTGGACATTCACCTCCGTATATGATTAGATTCTAATGAACTCGACGGCCAGATTTGTCCACTTTATCCATGGGTACCTTGCGCAACGCACAACGATCTTTGCTTAGGGCCGAGGCTATAGAAAGCTCCGAAGACGAGGAGGAGGATCGGCCTCAACCAGCTTCTGCAAAGGGAAAGGGAAAAGGAAAAGAGGTAGTGGAATGGTCTGCGCATCCCAAGCCGGTCATTCAGTCTCGCGTCAATAAGCATGCGTATGTCGTGAATTCGTGCGAAATACTGCTTGTTCTCATTACGTTTTCAGCCCTGTTGAAGTGACTTCCAAACGCCCGGTTAGCAGAAAACGGACCGTTGTTGACGTCAAGACAGTTGTAAGTAACAGTCTGTTTAATCTCGTTTGAAGCTGATGGTGCAATAGCAATCCAGAGATCCAAGATTCTTGCCTCTTTCTGGAGAGTTCTCGTCTGAAAAATTCTCAACCAACTATTCGTTCTTATTTGACGCACACAAGAATGAACTGCAGACGCTTCGAGAGAACGTGAAGCGTGCGCGAAAGCTCCTACAATCGTCTCCAAAACACTTGCGCGAGGAGCGTGAGGCAGAAGTGTCAAAGCTGGAACTCGCTGTGAAGCGAGCAGAAAGTAACGTCAACAGAGATAAACGTACTCAAATTGAGCGGGAGGCTTTGCAACGCGTAAAGAAGGAAGAGAAGGAAAAGAGACAACAAGGAAAGCAATCGTGGTACATGAAAGATTGTAAGCGGTTATGTGTTGCATCGTCTATCCATTATTCACACTGTCATAGCGGAGAAAAAGACGATGTTAACCAAGGCTCGCTACGAGGCCCTTGCAGCGTCTGGCGGAGAACGGGCGGTAAAAAAGGCCATTGAAAAGAGACAGAAAAAGATTGACCAAAAAGAAAAGAAATCCCGGCCGTTTGGACAGAAGCGTAGTGCCCCGCGAGAGAGTGGGCAGGGTGAAGGACGATTTAATAAACGGCGCAAAATAGAGTAGAGACAAGTAGTCGATCAGTAACTTGGCGGGGCTGATGATCTTTTCTTCAACTTTCATGGTCTCTCCTTGGTAGACATCCTGGCTCCTCGGCGGCCTCAACAGCCATCGAGCTGACCGACAATGTCCCTGCCCAACGTTAACCTTACAATCCCAGTACATTTTCATGACCACCGCGACGAAGAAAATAATTTTCACGACAACGACGACATCTACAGAGGGTCCATTCCACCGTCGTCCCCACGGCCCAGCTCTCTTTCATCCCCTTCCTCGTCGAGCTCCTCGTCCTCGTCCTCATTCCTGGGTGTTGCTCGTTTGGGTGCCATTGCAAATGTTCTTGAGCATGCAATTACTCGATGGGCGAGAGGAGGCTCGTCCTCGACCTCCTCGTCTTCGTCATCTTCTCGGTCGTCAATTAACACGCTTTCCCGCTCACAGATGGCTCGCCGCAGGCGACGACGCCCGAGCCTGGGCAATTTTCACAGTGACCAGTCGGAGAGGGACATTGCAGCGCGAATCAGCTTAATTAAAGCTAGAGAAGAGTTGAGACAAGTGCCACGCCAATTCTGTCTCTATCTACCCCCTGCGTATCGCGCTTTTGTGGCCGCCGAGGATGCTCAGCAAAGTCTACAGGATCCTCAACGAGTGACGCTCAGCTCCTCCTTACCATTCGTACTCGGTCAACTCGACAGCGCGCTCAGAAAGGCGTCGAAGGCTCGCCGAAATGAAGCACGCAGCCGTGCAGCTCAATCTCCATCGCCATCGCCGTCTCCGGCTCCGCTACATCAAGACTTCATGCTTCCCGAATCTATGAAAATTCCCAGTCGACCTGCTTCATTCACCGATCTTACGCAAGCACGCAGCCGGTCGAGGAAGGGCAAAAAGCGAGAAGTGCAGGCGGCTCTGGATTTGAGCACGCCCAACACATGGTATCTGGATGTCGCTTCTCCCACATCTGCAGATATGCAATCCATTGGGAAGGTTTGTCTCCCTAACCTTATGTGTTTGATGCGTGTGATGACATTTCTTGTAGCTTTTGCATCTCCATCCATTGACTCTGGAAGATATATTGCAACAGGATCCTCGCGAGAAAGTCGAGGTGTTTTCCAGACTTGGCTATTATTTCGTATCCTTTCGTGCTACTGAGAATACGGCTGTCCATGAGCGCCTCGCTACCGCGGCGGAGAAAGGAGGCGACCATACGGCGAACCGCCCCGATGAGGGAATACTTGGCGAGGCTAACCTTTACATTGTGGTCTTCAATGAAGGCATTTGTTCTGTGCGTAACATATCTAGCTTCTTGAGTTACTGTTGACCTTGCTTCAGTTTCATTTCACAGACATGTCGGGTTAGCATCGTCCATCTAGACATCTGCTTAGTGCTAAACTTGGTCCAGAACACACCGATCGGGTGCGGAATCGTTTGTTCAAGCTGGAGGGTCTTCAAAGTTTGTCTTCATGTGAGTTATGTGTCTTTCGAAGTCTCTTTCATCTAACTCTGTACTCGCGTCTTGCAGCCTGGATTGCGCATGGTTTACTAGATTCCGTAGTGGATTCCTTCTTCCCATTACTGGAAGAGATAGAAAAGGAAGTCATGGCCATCGAGGATCTGGTCTTTGAAAATGCAGTTCCTGCGGCCGGCTTAGAAACTTCCAACTCGGCTCGTAACGCTGTGTCTTCGCCGGCCCCATCAGACCGAACTCTCAGCGAAAAGGATGATATGAATAGCATATCGGAGAAGAAATCTGAGACTGGGAGTCCTCCCAAAAGGACTACACGCTTTGAACTTCCTCGACCACCACTTCCGATGCTACTTCGGAGACTGCGACGATTTGGACGCCGGAGTCACACAAAGCCTCACGAACATGAGGAACCTTCAAATTCCCCAAGTCCTACCTCTTCGACACTTAGGCGCATGGCAAAGGCTAGACGGCTTGTCACATCGCTGACGCGCCTGCTGGCTGTCAAGTCCGACATCATTCTCCAAATTAGAAAACGCCTTCTATTAGGTGGCGCTGCGAGCCCTGAGGACAAACGCGAGGACGCGGCAGAAGTTGCTATTCATATGGGCGACGTGCATGGTGAGAAGCTCGGTTCTCAACCAGTCATGTTATGTGAGCTGACGTGCCAATAGATCATATCCTCACGTTGCAGCATTCGTTGGCCCATTACGAACGCATGTTAAGCCAGTCGCATCCTATCTACTTGGCACAGCTGCGGACGACAGCGCAGATGACGAAGGCTGGTATCGATAAGGCTCTCATTTTTCTTACCGTGGTGTCTGTGGGGGTTCTTTGTGTGCAGCCTATCATAGGTGAGCGGTGTCGCCTCGCTTTCTCTTCAATTTTGCTCAATATAGCGTAGGTGTTGTGTCAACCAACGTTACTGTTCCGCACAACGGTCGAGCACCACCCTACCCTCTTAACGGCTTTGCCGTGGTTGTTGCTCTTGTGTTTCTCGTCCTAGTTGCATATCTATATCTAGCTCGTTACTGGTGGCGGCGAGCCAAAAGGCGACACAATGTTGCCTTGTAGCTTCACTTGCGCTTTATATACCGGGACATTGCATACCTGAAAGTACCTTATGATTATCTATATATTAATTATGGAATGCACGCTATGCCATTAAATATCACCGCATCGACTCTGAATTTCTCTTTCTGCTTCCTCCCATAGTCCCCCACCTGCAGTCTCTCCCCACTGCTTGACGACTGATACAGGTGCTTTAGATATGACGAGACGCTCGCTCGTTTGACCTTTCTCTCCTTCCATCCTACTCGTATTCCATGCTTCGAGGGATTCAACGACCTCGACATTCCTTGAGCCCATGACTTGCATATACAAAACTTGGAGCTTAGAACTCGTGTCTAGAAGACCCGCCAGCGCCATCTGAACGATTTCCAAGGATGCGGAAGAGTTCGTGGGGACGCTTAACGCAAGGTGGGTTAACTGTGGCAGATGCTCAAGGACCGATGTCACGGAGGGCAAGACGTCTATGGATATTTGGAGGTGTAAGTGGGTGGTATTCGACGATATCAAAGAAAAGGGGATGCCGTCTCGACAGGAAAGCCCAAGGAAATGCTTTTCTAGTGGACCGCTGGTGTAAGACGGGTGGATTGGGGAGTGCTGTAAGGAAACGTGATGACTGTAGCTGCTCAGAGAGAAGCCGCACGCTAGGCTTTGCATGTCGGTACAACAAGAGATGATTTTTTGGATAGACGGCATCGGTCCCAAGGCAAAGATGCCGAGGTTTTTCACCCTGCGACAGAGTGGCACGAAGGGTGTGAGGTTAGAACGCGTACAGTCTGATATAGCTTCCAGAAAGCTAGTGACTGCGCGAGATGAAGACAGCACGACGTTGCGGTAGATGATGGGGAGGGTCCAATGTCGCGCAAAGGACGAGACCAGGGTGAGGCTGAGAGCAGTTTGACGCGATGAAGTCGACGCGAAGTCGAATATTTCTCGGAGAATGTCCAAGGGCATGTCTGGGAATGGTTGGATGGCGTTCATAATGGCGCTATGGACTACAAGTCAGATGGTAGGTATATGATTGCAAGGGAATTGCTTACCGCGCTTAGACGGGGATGGTATGGTGACGTTGGATACTCGCCATTCACTCAACCTTTATAGCATGGCCACCGTGTCCATCGGTAAAGGAAGGCCCCACCGCCCGTTGCCTAATGTCAAAAACAGACGAAATTCGGGCCATCGACCAGGTCAAAGTTTCTCATCCGCAGGTTCATTGGAAAGAGACAATTTAGCTGATTCTGAGCATACCCAGTAGTAGTACATCCACGCTCGTTCGCAGCGAGGAAGAGGTAACCTTTGAACAGCACTATGACGGTATGTCGGTGCCTGGCTGATTTGACACCTGCCTATTCCGGCCATCGTTCTTACTTTCACGCTCAGTTGATCAAAGCAATCTTTGCACAATGTCATCATCGCGGAAACGCAAAGACCGCGCCTGGACGGACCTGCAAGGGTCTGAAGCGCCTGCGGATGATAGCAGACGCGTCGCGCATGGTGCACTGTCCTTTCAAGCCCACGAGGCTGACGTTGTCCATGGTTCTCGAGCTGCTGCATTTGCTGCGTCTCTCGAGTCCACTTCGATCGGAAAGCCAGAATGCGCCCTCATACGCCTTGGCTATGCTGACCACAACTTTGGGTCTGAAATGGTCCCGGAAGTTTGGGTAGACAGGTATGTTTGTTTTGTGAAGACATCAGAATAGACTCGTAGTAGCCTCCTGTCCTCCCACGTCTGGACATACTGACATAATTGTACCTATAGCCGCTATTTCTATGTCCTATTTCTTATCTAACTTGACTTTCCAGATATGATGCCCGTCTACTCCTGGATTCGTTCCACGTAAACAATCCGAAGGGCATGGATGCTCGTTCAGAGTCACCCGCCGGGTGGTCAGATCTTCCATCAGATTCTGAAGACACCTTCTTCTTCTCGCCGGAGGAAACAGATGATTATCGACGGGAGAAACGTCGTCGTTTAATGGGCCAAGCGCGGGATGAGCGTTTACGTGCGCGTATAGAACAAGACGGAGAAGGCGATGAAGACGTCTGGGGCGGGAGCGACGAAGAGGTGAGTCGTACATAGATTCCCTTCACCTAATTCTCAGTTATGTCTTAGCCAGATGAATCTGTTAAACAGGTTATGGAGAAGACGGCAAAGCTCATTCTGCTGGCGCCAAACCCCACCCAGATGGAGATGAAGATTCTAGTGGACTTTGGTGAGAAACAACCGGCGTTTGCGTTTCTCAAGGGGCGATGGAAGCGCCGGTGGAGAATCATCAGAGCGTCGACAAGTCGTGACTTGAAGCAGGCTGAAATGCTTCAAGCTGCAAGCAAGGGTCTTGGTGGCCTTGCAGCCTACGGTGACAGCGACGATGAAGATTCAGGTGGGGAGGCTTCCAATAAAGAATAAGAATTAGTGAGTACTTTACACAGGTTGTTAACTGGTATACATATATCCTTCCATCCGGCGTAGTTTGATCATTTCCTTCGTGTTATTGTCATATGTCCTCGTCTTCTGAGTCGGATAATTTTGAATCTTCGTCATCGTCAACTTCTAGGACTGAGGGAATGCAGATGAGAGACGTTCCAAGGTGGAGCTCGGAGTTCTTACCTTTCTCCAGAAAAGTCGACGTCGGAAGATGATGAGTGTCGTGTATTCCATGGCGTATCTTCTCCTTGTGTTCTGCGATGAGCGATTCTACTAGTTCGAAATGCGATGGGTCGGCTTGGGCTTCTTCCAAACTCTTCTTGAGCTCAAGGTGGAGCGAGTCGATACCGGACATCGCGTCGTCGTCTTCCTCTGTAAGGTGACATGAGAACCAATGAGACGCCACATAAGATCAGTTAACAAACCTGGCTCATCCACCCTCGGCTCTGTAGTAAAGAAAGCAATCTTCGCAATGTGGTCCGATATATCTCGATCGTCAGCCCAAGAAACAGTCTTTACCGAATCACCGCTGGAACGCTTGATGCAGCTTCTGCGGCGAGCCAAAGCAGGTTTCACGGGTAGTGGAGGTTCTATTGGAACTGGGGCAGGCTTTGGTACGGGAAGAGCGTCGGTTTCCATAAGATCTTTAAGAAGACTGGGGTCTGATATGCGCAGGAGATGCGGTAGGGGAGGAGGAGATGCCGGTGGCGTTGGCGCGATAGTGGAAGAATCGGATGAAGAACCGCTCTCATTCTGTTCCGCATCATGCTTCTGCGCGATGGTCGGAGAGTCGGGAGGAGGGCTCTCCGTGGGGGGAAATGGAGATTCTGATTCTTCTTCTGGTATCGGTGTCAGTGTTGTTACTTCAGGAGAGGGTGCCCGATATGGAAGTGGGTCGGGACTTGGGGAGCGCGATCGGTTTGGCGCGTCTGAAGGACGCGAAAATTCTTTGGCACCCTCGACCTCTTCAACATGAGACTGTTCCGGTACATGCGGTATCTGCTTCGGCGCGTGCGAGTAGCCAGGCGAGGGTGAACGTCTTGCAGCATGCCAACTGGGCGGATGATCCGCAGGGTGAGCGACATGCTGCCCCGGAGACGGGACTGGCGTAGGCAAAACAGTCGCAGGTTCCGTTGATCGCGAGCAGCGAGCACAACATGTATTGCGAGCAACGGCTTTCTGGATCGGATTTACCGGTCGCTGGACAACAGGCTTGCTCTTGAGCGGTACGGGAGCCGGAATGCTCTTTGCCGAGCGGGCCTCCAGTTGGAACCAGTTTTCCATTTCCTTGAGGCGGAAGTCCTCCGGCGCAATAAGGCTTTGGAAAACAAAGGATTCACCACGCCCGATGCGTTTGGGAGGGAGGATGCGGGACAGGCGCTGACATTTTCTAATCATGCGATCCTTGAGATGACGGATTTCGAGAATGCGCTCCCATTGCACCAAAGGGCGTTTGGCAAGCTCAGCGAGCTCAAGCTTTAGCAGCTGCTCGTATTGAGACGATACTGCAGGTGGTAAAAGTACCTGTTGCACGCCGAGCGTAAGCTGGACGTAAAATCTGGCGATGAGTATGACTCACGCGTAGCTCATTGGGTGTGTCTGTGGTCTGTATGTATCTCCAATTACGAGGCGATGAAGGATCATAAGCTTCTAGTTGGCCGCGGACAGGGCTGACACGGTAGTAATCGGGAGGAAAAAGGACTGGGGACTGGTGCATATGAGTGGACTCATACGAGACGGATGGGCGAACAATGGGTCGCTCGATTTATACGGCAGGCGAGCTCCTCGTGGTGGACGTTGTCCCGTAACGATTTGACGATATCAGTCACTTTTTTGCCTCGAGGCGTGAAGCGAGTTTGAACCTGAGGGTGCCTTGGGAAAGCTTGAAAAGCTTGTATAAAGTACAACACTTTTGAACACTTTTGTTTTCGATTTACTATACTGGCTGTTACTTGCACACAAATAGTATGCATTCAGTGCAGATCCTTTGCAATGAACGCCGTCCGTTGAATGGATCGTAGCCGATGCCGGCAAGCATGTGTTACTCGGTCACTACCCCGGTCTCCCTCTCCCTCTTCCCTCCAGCGAGCCAGTATGGCTGTCGCTGCGTACGAGTCCTTTCTCATTAAAAACGTGTCGACAATCTCGTCATTGGAGTCGACATTGCGTTCGGTAAATTGGTTCTCTTATCCCCGCACGACTTGACTGCTTATTGCCCTCAAGGTAACATGGTTTCTGCCAGGCCGCTTCAAGGACGCAGAGCTGGCCTCCGAGGCTCGTGCGTTCATTTCACGTATTCTCTCGCGTGTCCTAATCGGCATGTAGTCTCAACGTTGCTCAACGTGATGAGCATGTATCACGATACACTGCTGGCAAAGGTCGTCCACTCTAATCCCAGATACCGGCCTCTCATACCTCCATCACTGCACTCTCGTTTCACAAGAGCATGGTCCGTCAAAAGCGACGTTTACAAATGGGCCGCGCGGTCGCTTGAGCTCATCCGTTTCACCGAGTTAGTCGTGGAAATGGGCCTACGCCGCAAGGTGTCAAATCAGAACAGATGGCGAGGCATCCTTCTCCTCGAGGCCATCAAGTGCGTCTCGTTCATATCTCTAACTGCCTCATGTCCTGATTACAAGTATAGAGCTGTCCTTCGCCTTCTTATGCTGCGAATAACGCGAAAACCTCTGCTTTCACCTCCAATTCCAGAAAGAGAGTTTGATCCTACTTCATTACCCCAGGTTCCGCCTTCCAATACATCTTCTCCAACGCTCGCGCCTTCCAGCCCGAATGCGTCCCCTCCAGCCACTCCTGATCACTTGAAGAACAACCATGAGCCTTTACCACACCCGTTAATATCTCCTCCGCCCACGCGTTCGAATACAGCTGTGGAAGATTATCTCCTCCCCAAAGCTTTAACAACCGATTCAGTAAAACCATCACTAACTCTGGTTAGGACTATGTCCTCTCCCCAAGAATGGGCCGCTGAAATCATTTATATTCTCCGGCCTTTGGTCTATGGTAAGAATCTCTTTCTCGTGTCATTCATAACCTTCTGAACAGTGCGCGCTAGCTGGGCTATTGTTCTCCAAGAATCATAAGAGTAAAGCGTTATCTACCGCGCTTGCCTTGGAGCTCGTTTCACGAAGTCTACGTCGTAGTCCCCCCTCTTCTGCCCAGTTAGAACGGGCTGAATACGCACGGAGAGATAAGGATATGCTTTGGTACCTACTTCGCGGTTCCATCTGGGAAACATATACAAGGTATGTGCATACATCTGTTTCGCGAATTTTGCCTCATCTCTTGTATAGACCCAAACTGGACGCTGTTGCA
The DNA here is from genome assembly GCA_036872995.1 of Hymenopellis raphanipes. Lineage (NCBI taxonomy): Eukaryota > Fungi > Basidiomycota > Agaricomycetes > Agaricales > Physalacriaceae > Hymenopellis > Hymenopellis raphanipes. The sequence goes on from JAYMDG010000001.1 coordinate 2,024,237, forward strand.
GACAGTACCATGCACACCCCGCTCATTGGTCTCTTCGGTGCGTTGTTGAAGGACTGGATACCGCTCATCGACGAGTATTATTATTGTACGTCCGTGTTTCTTTGGTTCCATGTGGCCTTGCCTAATGTTTTGCAGATACTGCTCCATGAGTACTCGTACGGTAGACTTCGTGTCGGGGACTTGTTGTATTTTATTCGCTTTATATAACCTCCATTGCCAACACCCCAAATGCCCCACGTGAAACGGCCCGAAATTGTTGTGTGCTAGGGTGACCTTTCTACTTGTCAACAAACCATCATGTCTACCCCACCCAATACGCGTCGTATCGTTACGACCCACAACGGAGATGGGAAAGCATGTATTCAAATCGACAGCAAACTGCAGTGGAACGATATACCATCATTTGGAGCGAAAATAGCGAGAATATACATTATTGAAGACGGTCTGCCAACCAAAGACAATAACTCTTCGTGAGTAGCTCTTCTAGTTCTTTCTCCTATTGACCATTTTGACGTTGATTGAAGTATGGATGGGGCGGAGAGAGAACTGGATCCCAACAATCTGAATCTTCTTCCAAAGGGACCAGGAGCAAATACCGGAGCGACTCTTCTGTGTCCTGGCGGAGTCACCCCCATGGTGAGTCGCGGCAAGCAACTTGGAAGCATCAGTATCTGATCAAAGTGAAGCATCGTTCATCATCCCAAGATTACAATATCCTCGGTAGGCAGTGTTATCGATATTGCCATTGGACTAACGCTAACATCTCCTAGTTGAAGGGGAGGTGATCCTTTTGATGGAGGATGGGACACAAACGCATATCAAAACGCCAGGGGACGTTGTCGTGATGAAAGGTGGTTTGCATGCTTGGAAGAATCCGTCAACTACGAACTGGGCCCACTGGGTTACTGTCTTGGTATCTGCGGAACCTGTGGAGGTGGATGGACAGCCATTGTCGGTAATGTCCGTGTGAGAATGCAATTGCGAACAACCTGTCGGTAAATGTACGCTACTCTTGTGAACTTCATCCAACGATTTCTTCTAAGATTACTATGTACACTTTATTGGAGGTTAACAGCAAGGCCGCCGTCAACAAGTAGAGATGTCCCGGTGATATACTTGGCCATGTCGCTGGCCAAAAACACCACCGGCCCGGCAAGGTCATCTGGAGCTGCAGGGCATGTCAGAGGATTGAAGAGATGGTGCGTTCATCGCATACCTCCTAAACGACCGAGGCAGGTGCGTTTGGTCATATAGTCGCGTTTCTCCTTATCGGACAAATCTTCCTTGTTGATATCTGTCGCAATCGTTCCGGGCAAGACAGCATTGGCTCTAATGTTGTACTTTCCTAGAGCCACTGCACAACTTTGCATTAAAGAAAGTATACCGGCCTTCGTAGGTGTATAGTGGCTGGGTCAGCGTCAGCGATAGTCACAACAGCGTAGTGACAACACTGACCATTGTTGTGCGCCACCGAAGAACGCTGAGATGGAAGATACACCAATGATTGCACCTCCTTGAGGTGTCTGGTCCTTCATTTGGTTGGCCACGGCTGATTCGCGATGAGTACTGTAAGATATCAACTATATACTACACACCTTGAGTGATGTAGAAAGTTCCATCCAAGTTTACTTGGCGAGTGCGCTCCCATGTCTGGAGCGGCATAGTGAGAAATTCGGCGAACGGACAGATTCCAGCATTTGACACTAAGACGTCAATGCGCCCAAAGGCATCAACACCAGCCTTTACGATCTGGGGAACAAGTGAGGATAGCATTATAGCACGAAATAGATCTCTGACCTTTGTAGATGTTTCTGGGTCGGCAATGTCGCCTGCTACTGGAACGACCTTGGTCGTATCGTTCTCTATCTCAGCTTTCAATGACTCAATCTCTTTGGTAGTCTCCGCGTCTCCGTAGTAATGAAGGACTAGTCCCGAAGCGCCATGTTTGGCAAACTCCAAAGCACTTGTAGGGCGCGTCGATCAAAGTGATTTGGGATGATCGTTCCGATAACGCTCACCAGCCGCGACCGATTCCTCGAGAGGCACCAGTAATAACGACGACTTTTTTCAATGCTAGAGGGAAAGCCATGATGGAGAAGAAGTACCAAGGGAGCAACCAGAGGAACAAATGGTCATATGCGTCCGGACCGCAGCTGCCGATCCGGATTTTCGAGTTCAAGAAGAGCCGGAATACAGTTCTCAGAGTCAGTACAAGTCCCTAGACGTTCAGAAAAGAGAATACATATTAGCGAGCAAGTTGCAAGAACGACGATGGAAGTCATCTTGAAAAGGCGATCATACTACGTGGCGGCTATTTACAAGTATTTGTACAGCTTCTTCTTCGAACCGCCATGTCATCCCCAAACAGCAAAATGGAGGTTGACAGAGAGTCTGCGCCTCCAAAGTCGTATGTGGTTCCCATTTTTGAATTTACTACCCTTCTCATTGCGCAAATTTTTAAGTGCTCGTGATCATTCCACAGATACTTTACGCACAAAACGATCCCACAGGTCACACTCAAGGGACAGGGACCGACGCGAAAGGCGGCGGGATGACGAGCGTCGCCGCAGTAGAGACAGAGGTGATAGAGACCGGTACAGAGACAAGGAAAGAGACCGTTCCCGCGACAAATACCGGGACAGGGATCACAGACGCGACAACCACCGCAGTGAGAGAAGAAGGGATAGAGGCGACAGCCGAGAGCGTCGCCGGGACAGAGACCGCGAGGATCGGGATCGTCGTAGGAAGCGTGACGAGGCTGATGCTCCAGAGGGCGAAGAGCGACCTAAAAGAATGAGAACGACCTCTCCGCCCCCCAATCCCCGAGACAGCCCCGTTAGCAAGGCCTCTGGCCGTGACCGTTCGTTAGAGCGAAGGAACGGAGACCGAAGCTCCCGGCCTCCTCGCGATGATGACCGTCGTCGGGACCGAAGGGATAGCCGCCGCCCTTATGACGACTCTCCTCGTCGCCGCAGTCCACCGCCGCCGCCACCCCCTCCACCAAAGTATGTATTTCAGTCTTTCCTGCCAGTATTCTGTTAACAGAACACTCTGAAGACGAAACTCTCCTGCGTTCGAAGAACCTGTGGAGGAGCCGGAACCCTACAATCCCGACGAACCGAAAGAGGACGACTCCGAAGCCCGATCAGTATTCGTATCGCAGCTGGCTGCCAGGCTGACCGCCAGAGATTTAGGTTACTTCTTTGAAGATAAACTGGGCGATAACACAGTCATGGACTCTAGGATCGTCACGGACAGACTTTCACGTCGTTCCAAAGGGTGCGCACATACCAGCCTTACTAAAACCAAGCTAATTTTCGTCTTCATTAGTATTGGTTATGTCGAGTTCCGCACTGTTGACCTGGTAGAAAAGGCGTTGAATCTTTCTGGGACGGTCGTCATGGGTCTCCCTATTCTTGTCCAATTAACCGAATCTGAAAGAAACCGCCTCCATCCCGGTGATGGGTAAGACATTCGAGTTACCCCAACACTTAATTTCTAATTCTTCTCCTCAGCAATTTGAACTTGCCGCCGGGTGTTAGCGCGCCTCACGGCGCTATGCAGTATGTCTCCTCGCCTGAGGTTGGGTTGTTACTCATGAATTTCTTTCAGGCTTTATGTCGGATCGTTGCACTTTAATCTTACGGAATCAGACATCAAACAGGTGTTTGAGCCCTTTGGCGAACTTGAGTTTGTAGATCTACACCGCGATCCAATGACTGGTCGTAGCAAGGGATATGCATTTGTGCAGTATGTTGCTTTCCTTTCCCTATTGCATCTACTATACTGTTGTCTAGGTACAAACGCGCGGAAGACGCGAGGATGGCCCTTGAGCAAATGGAAGGATTCGAACTTGCAGGCAGACAGGCAAGTGTTTGACCAGTCCTCCGTATCGCCATTCTTATACATTAACAGCTACGTGTCAATACTGTCCATGAAAAGGGCACAGTCAGATACACGACGCAAGATTCTCTCGAAGATTCGGGCGGTACGTGGCCTCTCTCACGCCTCGCTGTCATCGACTGATATAATCCATTTTCGCCAGGCGGTAACTTGAACGCAGCATCCCGTCAAGCGCTAATGCAGAAACTTGCTAGAACTGAACCTGCATTCACTCTCCCCGAACCAGTGTATGTCTCACTTGCCCGTCACTATCTGATATTTACTGATCTTCCGACAGTGCTCGCCCAAATATACCTCAATCCATGCAGTCGCGCTCAGTTCTTCTCAAAGACATGTTCAGTCCTGAAGAGTTTGTCTACCTATTACCCTGTAGACTTCCCTCACTGACATATTCCTCAGAGAAACAGAGCCAAATTGGGACAAGGAACTTGCTGAAGAAGTTCGGAATGAATGTTCAACCAAGTACGGTAAAGTCCTCGCCATCAAGGTCGAGAAAGAGTCGCAGGTCCGTATGACTATCATCATTTTGAGTGAGGCCAACTGACGTGCACCAGGGCGAAATTTATGTCAAGTTCGACACCGTGGAGTCTGCTAAAGAAGCCGTACAGGGTCTCAACGGTCGTTGGTTCGGCGGCAACCAAGTGTCGGCTGTCTTTATCTCGGATGCCATCATGCAGGCTCACCAGTGAACTATCGACGGACGATACCCTCGGAATCGATCGATCTCGAGCTATACTAAAACTTCTTTTGCAAGAACAGATATACTATGCAATTCGTTTGATTGTCCAGTTCCCCGGGACTTGATCTATCTCAACCATTCCTTTATGCAGATTCTCATTGAACGGCATTTGGCGTTTCTTCAGGCAGGTTCTATTCATGTTCCTGTTGAATTTGACCTGCCTGCCTTACTTGATCTGGTGTGTGTGTTAGGTATTGACCTCAAAATGAATATTTTTCGTGATGCATATAGGAATTAGGAAGGTAGAAGGAATACCAGTGAGGTATTGCTCTATTGAATTAACGTGCAGATGAGTGACCGGGACCTAGAGCATGTACTTGAAATCCTGGACTAGATGCTTCCCTCCAATCCTGCACTTAACTCGACAGGCCGCTATGGCAAGAGTGGTGAGCCTTATTAAAAATGATTGATCTTCACGAACATCACGTCTGCGCGGAAACGCAATCGATTATCAGTAGGTCACTAGAAGGGAGTGCCGAAGGCATCCCTCAAACAAGGCTATGAGGACCTCTACCTGTTACATGATGTATCTAGGTGCTTACACGACGCAATTACATGTCCACCATCGACTGCCTCGCGGCCGCTACGCCAGCTTTGGTCTTGGCTAGAGACGAGCTCACCAGTGGTATAGCGTACATGATTTAGAGAGGAGGGACTCCGAGGGAGGACGTTTGTTTTCGATAGCAAGGAATATTGTACATGACGTGTAGTTTTTCGTGCCTCTTGGGGCTCTCAATGTAAGTCATTCGTTAGAAGCTTGAGCGCTTGAGCCAGGATACTCGTATCACATATTCCGACTGGAAAAACTCAAGGAGCACAGGAAAAGTGCACCCCTATCTTGAGACAAACTCAGTCACCGACGCGTGAGCGTGATCATGTCACGCGTTCTCCTTAGTCGCCTCACTCGCATGGGTCGTCAGCAAACTCTAGGTTCGTTCTTGACCAACACGCCTAACATTCGCGCCGACACCGCACATAGGAAAATTCTTTGAAATGCCACCGTCAGTCAAGCCAGCGCCCCCACAACAGTCGAATTTGAAGGAGCTCTGGGGCAAAAAGAAGACAACGCCGGCCGTGGCTGACGCGTCGACCAAGCAGAGTAATGCCATGGTCGTTGATTCGCGCGCAGAGTCCAAAGGTACACGTCGACACCGCGTTTCTATTACCCACTCAAGCCTCTCCCTCAGCAGAAAGCTCCAAACGCAAGGAGACAGCTGCACCAACAGGTGAGACCCTCACCATTTCGCGTTTCTGATTTGACACGCTTCCTAGCCGAGACGCGCACTACAAAACGAAGAAGAGTTGTAGACTCTGACGATGAAGCGCCCGAAGATCCGTCAAGTGCCAAGTCATGTACGTGTTTCCATTGCTGGATACGAATAGCGTTCAAATGAAGCAATAGCACTACCCTCTACTCAAGCTTCGTCTTCCTCGAAACCGTCTGCTAAGAAATCATCCAAAGCGCCTGCTACAAAGTCAAAGAAAGACGATGCTCCTGCACAAGCTGGTTCACCTTCTCCTAGCGATGATGAAGGTGGGGAAGAGGCGGAAGACGTGGACATGGATGACGATGAAACTGGTATCACAAAGGAGGGAAACGCCGCGTCAAAGAGGCAGGTCTATTGGCAACACCTCCAGAGCATTTGTTTGACGAGCCTCTAGTGCATTGACTGCCCTTTCCAAGGTTGAGGATGTCGACATCAAAGGGGGTTGGAAGGACGGAGATCCGTAAGTTCTATGCCGCATATGTTGTGATCATGCCTCTAACATGTATACCAGTGTTCCATACGCTGCACTCAGTAAAGTCTTTTCGATGATTGAAGCAACTACCAAACGGTTAGAGAAGACCGCATTACTCACGTCCTTCCTTCTCCTGGTGATACAACGAAGCAATGGGAATCCTCAATCGTTACTGCAGGCGATATATCTGTGTATCAATCGGCTAAGTCCCGACTACATAGGCATAGAACTGGGTATAGGTGAAAGTTTGTTGATCAAGGCAATCGGCGAGTCGACAGGACGAAGTCTTGCTACGATCAAGGCCGAGCTGAAGAAAGAGGGTGATCTGGGTCTTGTTGCAATGGTGAGTAGAGGTTATCGAATGCCATTTCCGCCATTCTCATGTCTCTTCAGAACTCCAAAAACCGGCAGAAAACGCTGGCGAAACCAAAGGCACTGACTATCCCATTCGTCTTCTCTAACCTTAAGGAGATTGCTCTGACTACTGGTAATTCGGTAATGTCATCCTTGTCTTAACACACTCAGTTTTGTCTGACGCCTGCTTTTCAGTCACAAAACAAGAAAGTATCCATTATCACGAAACTTTTGGCCGCGTGTCAAGACTTTGAAGCCAAATACATTGTTCGTAGCTTGGAGGGAAAACTACGAATCGGCAATGCAGAGCGGTCTGTTCTGGTATCCCTTGCACACGCGGCCGTGTTAGCAGAGAAAGAGAGGAATGGAAAGAAATGGAGCAACGAGAAATTGGCAGCACGATTGGAGGAAGGTTCCAACGTCATGAAGGGTGTTTACAGGTAAACCGTACAACTTTGCTAACACTTCGTGATTGACACGTTCTCAGCGAGTTGCCCTCGTATGATCAAGTCATACCTGCATTATTGGAACACGGTTTGGACGGCCTGCGCGAGCACTGCAAGCTCACACCTGGTGTACCACTCAAACCCATGCTCGCAAAGCCGACCAAGGCCATTGGTGAAGTGCTTGATCGCTTCGAAAACAAACGGTTTACCTGTGAATACAAATACGACGGCGAACGTGCTCAAGTACGTTGTTCTCGTAAAGAGAGACCGTCAACTGACAAATACAACCGCAGGTGCATAAATTGTCTGATGGTACCGTTGCTGTGTTCAGTAGAAACTCTGAAGATATGAGCAAAAAGTATCCTGATCTTGTCGAGCAGCTCCCCAAGGTTTGTGCACATATCCCAAGCTTGTTGCACATCTCTTACAAGTCTTCAGTGCATCAAAGACACCACAAAGTCATTCGTGCTGGATACTGAAGCTGTAGCTTTTGATCACACCACTGGTAAAATTCTGCCCTTCCAGGAACTCAGTCGACGAAAGCGTAAGGATGTCAAAGTTGAGGATATCACCGTCCGCGTATGCTTGTTTGCTTTCGATTTGCTGTATCTGAACGACGAGGTGCGCCGAGTTTTCCGTTGAGAGTTAACATGTCCGTTAACTTGTTATATACAGCCATTACTGCACAAATCACTACACGAACGTCGAGCTCTTTTGCGAGATCACTTCACTCCAGTACATGGAGAGTTTGATTTCGCAAAATCGTCGGATGCCGAATCGACTGACGAGATCCAGGCGTTCCTCGAAGAGAGCGTGAAGGACGGATGTGAAGGGCTTATGGTTAAAATGCTTGAAAGTGATGCCAGCTTCTACGAGCCTAGCCGACGTAGCGTGAATTGGCTGAAGGTAACCACATTCTTCCCCAACTATTCATGCAACTGATCTCAATCTTTTAGCTCAAGAAAGACTACCTAGCAGGTGTAGGCGATTCCCTGGATCTGGTTGTCGTTGGAGGGTACTACGGCAAAGGAAAGCGCACGAATGTATACGGCGCGTTCTTACTAGCCTGCTACGATGCCGACTCAGAGGAGTACCAGACGATCTGCAAGATTGGCACGGGCTTCACCGAAGAGGTTCTTCAGAAGTTCTACGATCTTCTGCAGCCTCTGGAGCTCACCAAGGTTCGGGGCGACGTGAAAGTTGGCGGCGCGAAACCCGACATTTGGTTCGAACCAAAGATTGTCTGGGAGGTGTTGACCGCCGATTTGAGTTTGAGCCCCGTGTATACTGCTGCTCATGGACTGGTGCGTTTTGTTCCGCACTTATCGCGTTAACTTGTTTGAACCTGGATCCGTTTCAAAGGCTGATGAGCGAGGGATTTCCCTGCGTTTCCCCCGGTTTATACGAATACGAGATGATAAAGACGCCGACGACGCGACAACTTCTGAACAGGTGCGTTGACAAGATCCCCTTGTGGAGAAGGCTGACTTGTTGGCAGGTTGCCGAGATGTATGAAAAGCAGGCACTTGCACAGAGCAGTGGTAAGAAGAAGAAGGGTGGAGACGACGATGGGTTCTGGTGATTTATGACTCGTGGTCTATAGGTGGTTTATAAGATGTTTCTATATCAAGGAAATACGAGAGCACGGGGGTAAAAGTTTCGTCTAAATTACTTTTTAGCATCCTTGGCCGCCTCGATGGCCTCTGTGACCTTGCCCTTCACCTCTGGTGTCAACCCAAGCTTTTTCTCGCGTCCGCCATTGTACCAGTAATTTAGGAAGCGCGCGTCTTGTACACCCTGTGCGACGGCGTTGGTAGTGTGACAGGCAAAGAGAAGGTAGTTTCGCGGTTGCACGCGCCATGCTGTTGATGAAAATGAGATGCGAGCGTTCTTTAGCTTGCGCAGAGCGTACCAAAGCGCATGAAGACCATGCTGGGCACGATGTCAGAGGTAATTAGAGAGATACATGCCAGCAACATACGAGTAACACATCAATGTCGTTGTCATTGAGCCCGAGATGAACTCTTCATCCTTGGCCAAGTCCGAGAGGGCAGCTAGAGGCAGACCCCAGTTGGCGACCTACAGACAAGTTGAGGCAAAGATTAGCGATAATGGCGGGGTAAACATACAGGTCCCCAAAAGTGAGTGCCTACAGCAAAGGTGAGAGGCTGGATGTGTGCAGAGCGCGGAAAACCGTACTAAAGAAGTATTCCCTGGCAGCGGGGGACTTGAGCCAAGTGAAAAAGGTCGCCATTGTGGATGGTGAGCAGGATGGGGGAACGGCAAGTCAACTCAGCTTGCTTACGTGACGCGTTTGGGGATTTTTTGATTAGGCAAGGCCGACGTCTTTTCCCAATATGGAGCGCTACCGCTTTTTTTGCGGCTCTTTCGTGCAGCACAATGGACAGCTGCATCAAAAACACGACTTGCATCGTTTTTCTGACTTTGATAGAACAAATTTGCGTGGATATTCAGCTGCCGTTTGTCACCTGCCCTGACTCGGAAATAGACGCTGCCTCATGTTGGTCTGGTATACACCTTGTTCACTCTCGCCATCTTGACGCCGCCAGTACCGGTTGCGATAGCTATGGCGTTCCCAGGATATGCTCCATTTACCTACGGACAGTCTTCTCATCAGCCTAGCCCATACTTTAGCTACCCAAACAGCAACTACAATCCATATCCCTACACCGCGACCTCCACCACTCCCCGATACGCCAACAACGGCGGCTATCTGCCCCAGGGCACACCCTACACCAGCCAAGTACCCTTCCCCGGAAATCCATACGGGAACAGTGGGACGCCCTACCCTGCGCCGACTGCCAACCTGCCCAACCCGAGCCCGCCGCACCTCACAGTGGACCCGTTCATCCCGCCGATGCCGGAGGACTATGCCTCGAAAAAGGCGCACCACAGGTCATCCTCGAACCCAGCGGGGAACGGCACCCCGATCAAGAGTGCGATGAAGCGATCGGCTACCGTGCACCCCCACCCCCCGGTCCAGCCGCAGGTCCGCAACTCTGCAGAGCGGAAGCGAACGCCGAGCTTTGGCACCAAGCAGGCGAGCGCTCCGCTGACGCGGACGCGAACAAAGTCCGATGTCAAGGCCTCGCTCTACGACTTGGCGGCTGATATGGAGAGATTTGAGTCGAGTGAGTGGATCTACTCTGTGTATATGCTGTCCGTTTATTGGTGCAGATCATATGTTCGTGTATTTTCAGGGAAACAGCGAGTTTGTCGTGGAATACGCGACTGCGCCCGCTCAGAAGGAGATACGCTCTCATTTGCTGGCTATATGGAAAGAGGGCATCGAAGATGAGATCAAGAAGGACCCTCTACATCTGCATCTCAAGTTTCACGGCGCGCCGTGGAATATGTCTGGTCCAAATAAAGAGCTGTGAGTACCTCGTTTCGTTTATTCAGAGACGAGCATTAATAGTTTTCAGAGCCTGGGATATGATCATCACCCTCTTCCGGATATTTGCATTACGAGTACGTCTCTTCCCCCGCATCTATTGATTGATCTCTTCTCACACTTGTTAGGGCTATGGTCTTTCCTCTGTGATAAACCTAGGCTTCCCGCCGCCGAGGCTCGTGTTCTGCAAGCAACCGCGCGACAACAGCACGGGCTTCTTCCTCGCGTTCTTCTCCAAGAACGGATACCGCGTCACCCTCATCCGCCCTCCCAAAATGGTAGACCAGAGCGTCGTGACGTCCCTCCATCGCGCGTTTCCCGGTTTCATCGACCGAAACGAGATGACCTCGGGCGGTGTACGCATCCTGGAGCTGTCCAAGGAAGCCCAAAAAAGTGGGTATACGTTCCTTCCGATATCATTTCTGCGATACTAAGTCTCTGACTAGAACCACGCAAGTTACTCGAAGGGCCATCTCGAGGTGGGTTACGTTCCTCCTCTACCCGACAAAATACTCATGATTGTATCTAGAAAACACGGTGGAACCCAGCTACTTTCTCATGCGCGTCCTGCACGCGATAACTGATGTAAAAACTTTCCGACTGGAATGCACTCTTCCGCTCGGCGCGTCGTCCAACTGGACGAGCTCCTCTCGCGGCCCATCTGACATTGGGTCGCAGAAAGAGATATATGTTTTCGGCGGAATGAATCCTGCAACATGACCATGACCGATAATGACCTCATGATTCTTTTATCTCTGCTCTCGTTGTCTGTATTGTCGTAGTTTTCCCTGTACTCAGCCGCGTCTTCAGGTATTCCGGGTTATTCTCTGTATTATGTATCCGCTATATATGGCCATTGAATATTAGAGATCTAGATTCGACATGCAAGTTTCATTCACTGTTATCGCCTTACATCTTCACAACTCTGTCGTCGACCAGCGGCAGAAGGCTTTTGGCGAAGATTTTGCCGTCGGCGCCTTTTCGCTTGAACAGCTCGTCCCACCAACCGAAGAGGAAGTCGCGGGCAATGAGCTTGAACCATGGCGTGAATGAGTTTGCTGAGCATCGATTAGTGGTCAAGTGGGTGTGAGGATAAGCAATCGTACCAGGATCGTTAAACATGGCTTGCAACTCCTCCTTGCTCACGTATTTGTGGTCCCGAATTTCGTTAGCATTGGGGTTGACGGTAACATCACCGGTGTAGAAGAGAATATAGTCCACTGCGCGACAATGTTAGCCTTTCATACGTATACGTAGACCGAACAAACCAAACATACCTTCATGTTCACCCCATACGCCATTCGAAGGAGCAAGATAATGTATGCGTGTGAGATATTGGAACTGGTCGACGGGAGTCTGGCTCTGCGGGATGCCCAGCTCATGCTCGAGCTTCCGCGACGCAGCGACCCGCACGCCAAGGTGCTCCTTCTCCACCTTTTCCTCCTCAAAGTCGTCCAGCGGGTGCGAGCAGCACGTGTTGGTCCACATATCGGGGAACGTGATCTTCTCCGTGGCGCGCTGCTGGAGGAGCAGCTTGCCGTCGGACGGGCGGAACACAAAGGCGGAGAACGCCCGGTGCAGCAGGCCCTTGTTGATGTTCTCCATGAGATGGCCTAGTGAGATATGTCACTAGGATTTCCGTCTTGGTCGTACTACGCACAGGTCTTCTTGTCCATGGCTCCGATGGCGTTGTCCTGCTCGTCGACAAGGATGCACCGCTCGTCCATGAGCCTCGACTGCTCGGCATCGTAGCTGGAGAGATCAATGCTTGCCAATGCCTCGCGAGCGGCGAGAACAGCGCGGGAGGTGGTCATGGCTGGTTTGGTAGTAGAGAACGGGCGAGAGACGGGTGGAATCAGGCAACTAACGCGAGCCGAGCGTTTAAATGTAGACAGAAAAAGGGAATACAGCGTGAATCAACGTCGTTGGCGCAAGAAATGTAATCGCAAATGGTGGTACGATCGCACTCGGATCATTGTGGTACGGAGTTGAACGTGCACTGTCTCACTTTCCCCATCTTGTACTTACGACCGAATCACACCGGGCGTATTTATATTCCGTACAACATCAATTATTCATTGCAAAACATTGAAAGCAGGTAGCTAGCGTAAAACAGAGCGATGATAGCGTAGACAACAGAATTAGCAGCATTATAACGATCAGGTAGGCATATCATCAAAGAAATCATGCAGCGAGGACAAGAGTAATCGGTCCGTACGGCTCAGGTTGTTTCAGTCGGAGAAGGTCCTTTGTTGCGAGAACTAGACCGATAACAAATCAATAGGCCACTGTGAAAGAAAGAGCGCACCTAGACAGTGATAGAAGGCTGCCGACGCCACATGCCGGGTGCTGGTGAGCTTGGGTACAATAGTATCAAAAGAGAGTCCTTCGGATACGTCCGACAGAGTTTGCATTTGCATCTTGGCATATCTGTAAAGAGGTGAATAAGTCCTGTGAGCGTGACAAGCTTGAAAGGAGACGAACTCGAGAAAGTTGAACGAGTTACGCTCGAGCGTAATAAGATTCAAGTCTGATTTTTGAGATTCATTCTGGGAGCGGTCTTCGCCTGCGTCAACTAAAAAGTGCGAGGTCAAGTTTACGTATTAACGCCAACCACAGGAAAGCTCGCACCTTCAAATCGGTAGTCCTCTCCCATCTGTAAGCCTTTGTCAAAACCAGGGGACATCGCTACGCCACTTCCCGCTTGGCTGGGCACTAATGAGTCCTCTCTTGTGCGACTAACAGAACTTCCTCGGATGCGGACATCTACGCGCTCGATGCTCACTCGGTCGCTACCACCATCGGGCAAACCGGCGCCACTAGAAGAGCTCAGGAATCCCGCGTTGTCCCAAGGAAATAACGAGCTTTTCTGTGACTGCGATTGTGATCCAGGCTCCTCCAATCCAAACTGGGCCCTCGTTATCGATGACTGTCTCGAGAACTGACGCCCTTGGCCAGGTTCCTCTGACGAACGTTGCCGACCCGCATCATAGTTTACCGGGGCATCCATGAAAGGATCCTCTTGCATACCCACATCCATGCCCATATCCATGCCAGCATCCATGTTGTAATCTCCGCCATGATCAATGAACGGTTCCACGTTCATTTCGACGTTTTCAACCTCCTGGACCTCCGTCTCATCTCGAATCTTACGTTTCTTGACAGGAGGCTGATTGTCTAGGATTCAATGAGTAACACGAACTACACTACGAAAGTGTACTCACCTGCGACGTGGATATGGACCGCTCCCGTTCTCGCCTCAACTTGAACCTTAAAATTCTCTTGCCAGAAGTCGACCAGTACTGGGGCTTGAACTGTGATTATGTCAATCTCAGGAAGCGAAACGGGATCATTGACATACTGCACGACGGTACACCCCAAATAATCTCTTCAATCAGGCGACCATTGTCCTTTTCGCTGCGTTTCATTTCCGTCTCTTCTTTGAGGAGTTTTTGTCCCCGAAGGTACTGGGCCCGAGCGGCCTGTGATATCTTGAGCATGTATCCAAAGGAAAGGGTCAAAACATCACTTTGAGTTCTTCGTCGGTCAACTCTGTCCTGGCATCGAGAAGAAGACGCGTTTTCTTAGCGGGTCTCTTGCTGCGGGGGGCCTTGGGAAGATTCTGCGCCATCGTGAGGTCTGCCAGAGGCCCCGGCTGTTCTGGTTCCATATTGTCTTGAGAGAGCAGTTCTTGAGTAAAGGTAGGTGGCATTGGCGTCGCTGCTCGCGAAACAATTTGCATTGGAGAAAATAAGACATCGTTCTCCTTATCAGGGTCAGGCGACTAAACGCAAGCTTCAACAAAACATCGTGAGCACTGTCAAGGAGTTCACCTTTCTCTTACGTTGCCCTTGGGGTGTAGGAGGAACGCTACTGGAGGGAACACGGGGCTGAATGTCTCCGAAATTGAAATCAACATCCATGTTCATTGGGTCATCGTTGAATGCCATTTGTTCGGCCGGAGGAGGAGGGTCACTGACAGGATATTAGCTTAGTCGATAATGAAGACGCGGTAAAAGTTACTTTGGGACTCCCCAACCTTCTCCAAGTTCTCTGGCTAGTTCGTCGCCGAGCTCACCACCCAAATCCATGCCATCGGCAAAGAATGGGTCATCTAAAAATCCTTCGGCCTGTGAGGAGGAAGGGTCCTGAGTGCCGTGAGGGGCAGCCCCGGTAAAGGACAGGTCGAAGGAATTCGAAAGCAAGTGCTCGTAATTCTCCTTCAGTGTGCAAGACTCGGCAGCACGCATGTTCTCAACAACAGCATTGGCTTCTTTCGCCTTGTCTGGTCGGGTTTTCTTCGAACGAACGTCTACGTCATCGGGATCGTATTCTTCATCGTTCTCCTCAGGCCTTGTCTTGTCTACAATAGTCAGGAGAAGATATATTTATGCGGTAGTTCATGCAGCACCAAAGTTACTTACCATTGATGTTGAGAAACGCGTCCCAATCAGCAACGAACGCGTCAAAGTCGTATGCGGTTGGATCGACATTCAAGGTCACTGCTGAAGCTCTGTTCACGTCTATAGTCAGAAACGGGGACTCTATCAGCTTGAATCATGTACCTAATTGTGGGTTGGGGCATTTGGAGGTCTCCGTCGCCTTTAGCCGCCGATTGCAGTTCGAGGACGACCTTCTTGAGCGAGGCGACGCAGTTGCTGACGTCCGTGAAGAGGATTTCTTGCTTAACTAGTGAACTTCAATTACGCACTCTCTGGCGACGTGCCGTAGATTTCAAACCTTTGTAGACCCTTAAACCGACGCGCGATGAGTTTCGCGTACTATACCAGTGCTGACGAATTGCCTACCGCGCTACTCCAACCATGAGGTTGCTCGATAACCTGAGCGCCAGAGGCTCTGCCGGCTCCGCGATGAGGTCGCAGAGTTGCGCGATATCCGCTGTCATCACGGATTTTCTAGGCAGTTTTTTGAAGACAGACTTGGATCCCAAGGTAGCGGCCAGCCTAGAGACGAATCAGATATACTCGCAGCACGGCCGTGAGGTGATACCATAGCAGCCCAAAACCATTGTCTCGTCTGGCGAGTAGTTCTGGAGAAAAAAACATTATGCACAACGCTGCGACAATGTCAGTTCATCTGTCTAGCGTCGTAAAAGATCCACGGACAACGGAAATGGAAAGTATACAGCAAAGCGAAACGGAGGTATAAAGTACAAGGGTATAGAGGAGAACTCGAAAGGATGGTGCTGGTGTTGCACCAACAGAGGCAGTCGGACTCACACGTACAAACATTACGCCACGGAGGAGCTGCGACCCGAAGAAGCGAAGCGAACTACTGACGATCGCCCCAAGGATAGTAAAGACGTTCAATTGTATTTGCGATTGAATCCATTATGCTACATAAAATAATCTCGTAATAGTGCGTAGAACTGTGGTATTATCGGGGGAAGTGCTAACATGATGTCTAGGTGTTAATGACGGAGTCCAGGAGCGTAAACTGAAGATACAGAGGTCTAAACTTTGCCTTTGCCGCGAATGATGTCTAATACACTGCGAGAACGAATCCGGAAGAACCATGTAAAGGCAAATGTAGAGGCAATCTGAAACCTTGTTAGCCTCGACGCGTAACTGAGCCTGAAAGAGACCTTACATTGAATGCGATGAAGGCAGCCACAATGCCAAGATTACGCCAATGGTGCGAGTAAAAGATGTTGAACTGAGCTCCCAAAAATTCATCGGTGGTGCGCGTTGAACAGAAGCCACAGTCTGACAAAGCCTCCGGGTTGGTCAAGTAACCACCTGCCCTCGAGATATAGCTGGACATGAACTCCCCGCAAGTCTGCCCCGAAGGAGGGTTGAGAGTCACCAACTCCACGGCCGAGCAGTTGACTTGATACTTTCCAACAGCTGGAGAGGAAATTAGTGACAGTGCACTCCGCGAGGCGAGGTAGACGAACCTTGACCAAGGACGCCTTCGATGAGATACGTATACGGTGACAAGCGGTACATCCATTGCCACCAACCGAGTTCTCGGTAAGGCTGGACGACACCATTGCTGGATAATCGATGAGTCGGAGAAGATACACAGACAAGATTGGCACTCACAAAGTCAGAACAAACGAGAACAGGAAACTGAAGAGGATAGCTGCAATCTCCGCATTAGGCGACATGGCAGCGACGCTCTGACCAATCGTCGTGTAGTACATCGGGAAGACGACGCCAATCATCAAATAGCTGTATCCCGCGCGATCGCCGGTGAATCCAGAGGTCCAATACCAGCAGAAGAAGAAGAGACTTGATCCGACCATGTTCCAAGGAATCTCGACCACAATTTGCGAGGTAACAAGTGCGGTCCAGTTGTACATCCTACTGGGTCGTTCACGGATCTCGTAGATGGAGCGCATCTTAATGAAAGGGAGTTGCAGCTGGTTGGCGAGCGGTACCGAAATGATAGTAGCCATGAAGATGGACTGAGAGGAAGGTAAGCAAACTGTGCGACATACAGGCAGGACAAAACTTACAAAGAGCTTGTTCTGTGTACCCTGTTGCGTATTATCCGAGAGGAAGAAAGAGAAGCCCAAAAAGAGACCAGCGACGATGTTCAACATGATTTTGGCCATCATGTAGCTGGGATCCCTGTTGTGCACGCTCGCATCTCTCTTGATGAGCTGTGCTACCTGGTTGAACCAGTTGGTTGCATACTCGGTGGGGATTTCGGTTTCGACGGGAGGGCGCGCACGTCCTTTCGTGTGAATCTCCTCGATTTGAGCTTGAACCTTTCCATGTTCTTCCGATCGCGTCCAGATCTCGTACCAATTTTCTTTCACGGTCGCAGTCGCACCAGCACCAATGACGTCAAGCATGTACTCAGCGCTGCATTCATGTTAGCTACCTGTGAAAGCCGGAGTTAATGAACATACGGATTTTCTTCTGGATCGCAAGCCCGCGCGCCGTTGCGGCGGAAGTAATCCAGTAGCGTCGTGGCGTTATGTCCAAGATCCCCAAAGTACACAGTTTCACCGCCCTTACGGAGAAGCAAGAGTCGGTCGAACATCTGGAACAGCTCCGCAGACGGTTGATGGATCCTGGAAACGGGGGTGAGCTCAGAAGCGCGGTCGTACCGTGAGCGACTTACGTGCACAGAATGGCTTGACCGTTATCAGCGAGGTCACGCAAGAAAAGCATGATAGCCCAAGCGCTTTGTGAATCAAGACCGGAGGTAGGTTCGTCAAGGAAAAGAAGGAGCTTCGGCTTCGCTGCAAGCTCGACGCCAATCGTGGTTCTCTTGCGGTTCTCGACGCTCAGAGAACCCACGGTCGCATCTCTGTAAGCCTCCAAACCACAAAGCTGAATGCATTTATCAACGCTGAATGTAATAATCAGTTACGGAACGAATGTGAAACGCGTTTATGGCATACTAGGCAGCTTTTTCCGCAAATGGCACCGAGGTGGGTTGGCGAAGTTGGGCGGAGAACATAAGAGCTTCGTGAACGGTAGACTCTCCAACGTGCGTGTCTTGCTGTTGGCAGTACGCGCTGTGGAACGAAAATGAGTACTGTTCAGAAAACCCAGAAAGCAATGACTGACGTCTGAGATTGAAAGTCTTTAGGAAGAGCTTGCCCATTGACAAAGCGATCTCCAGTGATGACGCCAGTATCAACACGTTGAGCCAAAACATTTAGAAGTGTGGTCTAAAAGGAGAAGATATTAGTTAGTGAAATGGTCGACAAGTCAGGACAGATAACTCACCTTTCCTGCCCCAGATTCGCCCATCAAAGCCGTAAGTTTGCCGGGGACGACAAAACCAGAAACCTCGTTGAGCAAGCGTCGTTTGCCATCGGCAACAGGAACAGTGTAAGACAAACGCTGCCAGGAGAACACATCTGCAGTCCTTGTCGTTTCCTTCAAAGCCTTTTCGTAATCGCCAGTCTTTTCTTCCTGTGCGGTCTTCTGCGATGCGCGTTCGATATCGTCAGATTGTGAAGCTTCTACGAGATCAGACTTCAAGCCTTGTTTATAGAGGACGATGGAGTTCGACGCAGAAAGGCGGGTGTTGAGTTCCGTGAAGACCAGGAGTGCAATCGTGTACCCGATTCCGTATGCTACGACGATACCGAAGTTCTAGAGAATGGTGTTAACTGAGTGGCAAGGGAGATGTGGCAATACCCACCCTCCATGTATGGCTGAAGAGATAGTCGAAAGAAAGATTCGCAAAGCGACTGCCATCAACGAAGGCTTGACCTGCGACAGCGCCAACTGTGGGGCAAACTTGGTTGTCGAGTGAGATGTTCTCATAGCCAGGTCCACGGGGTACAAGGGTGCCACAAGTTCCACTGATGGTTCTGAACTCGTTGGTCATGACGGCTTCGAATCCCCAGCGAAGAGGCTGTTAGGGTGTTGAGCGACTAAATCACGGAAAATATTAAACCTAGACGCACGTTCAAATACGAGATCCATTTGAGAGCACCAATCATTGACGGAAGTGGCAACGAATAACCGGTGTACACCGCATAAGCCAAAATCGAAATACCAGCAAACGTTTGCGCAAGGGCTGATGAAGTGTTAGAAGCACGGAAGGTATAGTCTGAAAGCGAGTACTAACCCTCATCGGGGAAAGCTGCGGCGACCGCACGGAACCAACTTTTCATGGCGATGGAGACCGTGAACATGAACAGGAAGAATATGCTAACGAGCTGTCAACACGCGTTTTTTGTATGGAAGAGTTTGAACTCACAAGAATTGACCAGCAGATTGTTGTAGCTGGGCCATAAAGTAGATAAAAATAGAGAAGATGACGGTCGTCGCAAACGCGATCGGAATGTCCACCAAAGTCAAAGCGACTTGATCAATGAAAGGCCGGTACAATGCCCACGAGGACTGGCGCACAATGATGGGTCGTTGGGCATAAAGTGAGGGAATTTCCGCCATCGAGATTAGAGCCGAAAAGAACAGTGAACTGCATATCGTAAGTATAGAGATCGCAAGAAGAGATGGAGAAACATACAAGAATAAAACACCACCTCGCGAGAAGTAGGTATCCGTAGACGTCGAGAGCTTGAGATAGACGGAGCCGATAATGACACCTTGGAAGGCGAAAGAACTATAAGGTGCATAGGTATTTCAAAACGGCCACGCGAAGCATCAAACTTACAAGAGGTTAAGGAAGGTTGCCAACATGTTACCTCTCAACATCTGCAAGCGTCTCGTCATGACTGCTCGAGCTTGCATGGGCAGAGAGACAATTTGAGGAGCGCTCTTCGACGTGTGCTTAGCATACTCCGCCTTCGCGGATTCCTTGTAGGACTGCACTTTCTCAGACTTTCCGACGCGTTCTGCCTTGAAAGCTTGGATAGCCCGCTTATTCGCGGCACCGATGTCCGACTTCTGGAAATAAGCAGCGAACTCATCGGCAGTACGGGGGAGGTTCAACGCGTCTGAACGAGGTATCCGACCGTTTGGATCTGTGACGGCCACAAGGAAATCCGCAGTGGTTTGACGATTAGCCGGCTCGTAGCCCATCTCGATGAAATAGGAGCGCGCTTGGCTAGCTGGGCCATAGTACGCCATTTTGCCGCCGTAGATGACGCAGACCTAGATAGACTCAGTACCTCTCCACAAAGTATGCGTCATAGGCTTACCTTATCGAAAACTTTGTACAGAGACTCTCCAGCTTGGTAAAGAGAGACAATCGTCGTCATCCTAGCAATGTCTGTTGCGATGCGAAGGGCGCGGACAAACTCGAGCGCCGTTGAGGCATCTAATCCCCGTGTAGAACTACGTAAAGTGGTTAAACTTCGACACACGTTTGGTGTCACTCGAACAGACGTACTTGTCCCAGGACGCAAGGCAAGCACGGGTCGCAAGCACTTCCGCAATGGACACCCGTTTCTTCTCTCCACCGGAGACTCCACGAATCGCGGCATCACCGACGAGGGTCTTACGCGATCGCTTGAGACCAAAGATCGTGGTCAAGATGTCCGTAACAGATTCGACGTACTCGTCCCTGGAGTAGCCCAGACGAAGGTGAGGCGCCCGCAGCTTGGCGGCAAAGCTAATTGTCTGCTCGACGGTCAACGTGGGAAAATGAACATCGTCCTCAGGGCAGTAAATCACGTCGCCACGATGGTGTTTATAGACATCGGTGTGGCTGAGGGAATCAAAATGAACATCACCGTGAAAGGCGTGATATTCCCCTCGCTGATTGGCCAATGTTTTCAATAGAGTTGTGCAGCCCGAACCGGGACGCCCGAGTACGACTGAGAGGGACACGTTAATGATGCAAGGGAAGATAATGTCAAGAAGGACTCACGTAGCATTTCCCCAGGCGTAACTGTGCCTTCAAACCCGGTGAGAATGTCCTTGGTGTGAGAGTGCCGTGCGGCTTGAATGCCTTTGGCGATGGCAAATGGGTTGAAGGTGGCGGCGAGCGTAGGCTGGTACGAGGCTGACGCGCCTATGCCAACTACGCGTAGGTCTTCGAACATAACACCGAGCTCTCTGGACTTGATGTCCGCATCGTCGCGTCTAAAAGACGATGAGGCAGGGAAAACGCGAGATAGTCAAAATAAATGTACTGTTGGGAAGCTTGCTCGAGAACCTTGCGAAAATCGAAGGAGTTGTTGTCCAAGGTCGCCGCGCTGTCTATTGATCCCGCCTCGATGTCCCGCGTACGCGTGGAAAGGCGACTAACAGTCTTGCGCAGTTCAGCGGCGCCATCAGGGTTGAAGTAGTTGACATCAACGTGTTGGGTAGAAGTCGAAGGGACCTCCGGCTTGACTTGTTCCATGGTGAGGGAGGACCGGTAGAGAAAGAACTCTGCATCGGGATACTATATACTGGACCAAATCGAGCTTGCCGACCGACGACTAAGATCGAGCTTACCTTGCAAACACTTTTGACTCACCGTAAAAAAGTACCGGTTAAAGAAACGGAAACGGTATGACATCGTTTTCCTGATGTCATCCGACCCATTTGGCTCCGGTCCTGATAGTGGCTTTTGATGTCGATTGCGTGTCCTTGTATGTTGACTCGGCATTGGCCCGCGGGAAATCATTCCATGCAGCCTCCTCTGTAGCATCGGTCATCAACTTGCATGGAACACCAAAGTTTATCCGGGTTTCCGAACTGTATTCGTAATCGGATAATTTCCGGCTGGACTTGACAGCAAAAGAGTGAGACGCAGAGATCCTAATCGATTACGCCTTCAACCAGCGTTTGCCCTCCAAGCCGATCAATCGTGCAAAGAGCTCTTCCCTATTACCCACCCAACGGAAAACTTCCTCGTTCTGCTGGCCACCTTCTTCTGCTGCCCATTTGAGTGTCAATCCTTTCATCAACCCCGTCTTCTTCACACCCTGGAGGCGGTTCAGAAGTAACGTGAATGTCGGGTTGGTACTCATAAAAGAGGTAAAGTAAAACATGGTCGGCGTCAAGGTGATCAATCCAGGAGTGGATCCACGCTGGCACGGATACGCTGATGTATATCTGAGTACTTGGCTGTCGGCATCATGAAACGAACGCGTACTGTACACAGATTCCGGCCTCGGAGACTGGGCGATGGCTATCGCTGGTACCGGAATGATAGGACTGGCACCAGGAGATTTGCCCTGAAAACCAGATGAGCGGAGGCATCGAATAATTAAAAGTCAACAAACCGCCCCCTTCTTGATTAATCGCTTTCCTTCGCCAGCCCAAGCTTTGCCAATTGCTGCTCGGTCACTCCACTTTTGCCAATCGATGTTCTTCTTAGAGTCATCTTTTGATTCAGTGGAAAGCTTGTCGGGCTGCGAGCGGTCCACTGATTCGAAAGATCTCCGCCCTCGGGTCTTCTTGCTAGATTTAATGTCGAGACCGGACGCCACCCTCATTGAGATAACCTCCATCGCATATTCGGCGTCCGTTGGTACTCCAACCAGTGGGGGAGGGAGACTGGTATGACGGTAAATCTTGCCTGGCGAAGAACGTGGAAAATATCATACCGAGCGCGTTCCTCTGCATTCATAGCTGCTACCACTGGAATAACGTGCCAGAAAATAAAGCCGGGCACGAAGTAAATGAGCTTCATCACAAGCCTAGTGGGCAGCAGCAATGTCGTGAAGAAAGACATAAGAAGTAACTGCATCGTAGAATTAGTATTTATAGGGGAGGAGTGATATTTAAGTGTACCGCCGCAAAAATCTTGGAGGCTCGGGGCCTGCGCCAAATGAACAGGCTACGAGAATGGTAAGCGCACTGGTGGCAAGATCAAGAGAGGGCGTCCAACTTTTTGATGCGCTCATGGAGGTCTACAAGACCTGTGAGCAGCTGTAGTCCAAAACGCTTGAGATCTCTTTCTTCCCTGGTCTCGACATCATCATCCAGAACGGTGGTATCATCGTCTCGGTCCACAAGACTGGACTGAGATTGAGTGAACACCTTCTTTATCTTCGTTGTCTTGCCCTTGTTGACAACCTTGAACAGGCGCCACAATTCCTTTACGCCCAGAGAAGATGAGGCTGTCAGCCGCGAAGACACGAGGTTACCAAAATCATCAGCACGTTCCATATCTTGACGTCTAGCGCGAAGCTCTTCCAGAGTGGGGTAAGGGAATATCCTCCGTCGAACCAAGGAATAGAAAACTTGGAGCAAGAGGGCAGGGATCAAGGAATCATAGTACCAAAAGATCCAGAAGGCCTTGGAAACATTCAGTCCGTGTGACACACATGAAATTGACACCACTTACAGCGCAATACAGGCCACTTTCGTACTTGTCCTTCCATGTCGCCAGATGAAAAAGACGGACTAGAAAAGGGACATAGATGGGCACAAGAGATAGATATAGTCGTTCTACAGCCACTCTGAGACGACCAAAGGTGAAAACTGGTGGTGGGGGAGCAGGGGGCGGAAGATAGGGTAGAACGTATTTCTGTGAACCGCTGTTGGCTGAGCTAGTATCACATCGGGTGCGTCAAAGCACTTACGTGCGCTATTTCTGCGGACAATGAGTGTCCCTCAGACGCGTCATACAGAGCTATCCAAGAATCTCCATCCTGCGCAGGCTCAAGCACCGTTTGTTGTAGGTTGTGGGTGCTTCCGGTGTCCAAGTTGTAGGGCGCTGCCTGAGGTATTCGGACTTCGGTAACATGCTGAGGCTCTTATGAGCTGTGAAGTCGGATTGATAACGACATACCGTAGAGAAAATATCAATGAATCTCTCGATTTCCTCGTTGTCGTATGCTTCGCGTAGCTGTTCATATGTCATGTCAACATCTTCCACCAATGGCGAGTCGTCATGATAATCGAAGTCGCCAGGCAAGGAAGTCGTCGATTCTTGGGCAAGAGAAGCCATTTTAGCTTAGTCCGATGAGAAGTCGTGATGGGATGACGGCGAGAAAGAGGCGGGAAGGCGGAACTGCATTGCAGAGTTCAAGACCGAGTGTGACGTCATATTGTTATATTTGTACATGGACGCCGACACGAGCGTCGAGTGCAAGTCGTTTTCTGACAGCTTTGGGGTAAAGCATGTAATCCGACATAAAATCCAGAGATACTAATAGTAAATTGACACGATGGCTAACTTTAGACGTCTTCGCTGATTGATTCAAAGGTATCTTTGATTCTTCTTCCGCAACTGATGAGTGGTTTGTGAATTGTGTGTGCATCAGAAACGGAATTCGACTCAATTGGAACACGTCAAGAGTGTACGCTCTGAAACCAACCTTACTGCCCATCGACTGAATAGATTGGTTGCATTAACGAAAAGATATCATACGCCAGAAATTGGAAGTGTTGCGAACAGACTAAATATCACAGTGTACTTATTTGATGTTCAAGATAAACAGGAAGGAGTGTATGTATGTCGCAGATGTTTACAGACTCGGGAACTAAAAACGTAGACAGAATGGACAGAAGGGAGGGCATATAGAACTGGTCGATACAATCTCCCACAAGTCCAGTTTCGGCAAATGGCCGCAATAAATATCTTCAGACTTTTCTGCTGGTTTAATCGTAAATCTTCATCAAACTCGACACCGAGACTTTGCTCAGAACACCTCAACAAGCTCCCTTCGCTCACGAGCCCCCATGAGCATACCGAGTCCTCCGATAGCCTTACGCCTGATGCGAGTAGCAAAGTTCTTTGGACCCAACTCATCAGCACCCGATGGCGGCCCACGGGGCTGCCTCGTCGGCTGGCTAGCCATCCTGTGGCTGAAGCTGACCGAGATAGGGTTCTGCTGAGAGACCGGTACGATTTCGACACCACCGCTGGCAGTAGTGTTCGAAGCACTGGAACGAGGACGTCCAATGCCCAATCCTTCGTACAACTTCTTGCTTGCCTCTTCGCGCGGCGAAAGAGGCATCTCGTTTGACGAAGACGAATGCGGGGTAGTGGGCGACGAGCCAGTCCCACTGCCAGACTTGGAGGAGCTAGTCGAATCTGCGTCATCGTCGTTGTTGTCGCTCGTGTCAATGGTGACAGCGGGAAGGGGCTGAGACACAGCGGCACTGAACCGGAGAGGCTGAGGCCTAGCCTTCGCAGTAACGGGAGTGATGGGCGAAAGACCAGGCGGGGAAGCAGGTTGCTCGGCAGGTGGGGGCGTAACCTTTACGCTCGGAGAGGCAGCGGTAGTAGTACTAGTGACGCGATTGCCTCTCAACACAGAGTTATTCTTGTCTGCGCGCCTCCACGAAGAAGCCGAATCGGACTTGGAAGTCACTGAGGTTTGGGAAACATTGTTAGAGGCAAGATTTCCCAAGGATGTACCGCCGCTGATGACTGTCGTAGATCCAGGAGTAGGGGGTACCTCGTTACTATCCTCGGGAGGGAACCTCGAAATCTGGCCAGTAGGCATACTGGGGACTCGGCTCCCGAAGCGCCCTCCAAGGGCGGCCGTCATGGGCAAATGATCTTCCCCAACGGAAAGGTTCTGCTCTTGTCTCGTGCGACGCATCTGGGCACTAGCGGTAGCAGCACGCAGGTCGAATGTCGACGAAGCTGGGCCAGCAGAGGCAGGGACATAACCGAGACTGACCCGACGATTCTCAGCCTGCTGTTGCTGTTGCTGCAAATGGACCTGAGCGAGCATCTCAGCTTGTAACTGCTGAGCTTGTAAAGCCTAGACACGAGTTAGAACATCTGCTTCAAAAATAGCACACGAATACAAACCTGAAGACGCAACATCTCCATCTGCATCATTTGCATCTGAAAGGCCTGTGTTTGAGCGTTAGGCTGGGCCATCATGTTGGTGGCAAAGGATGGCGTGAATGGTGCACTATTTGGATTCATGCCACGCTGCTGATGTTGAGAAAAGCGGTTGTTAGGGCCGTCAACAGCAGCAGTCATGGGGTGAGTCCTGTTTCCGTAGAGCTTGTTGGCATAGGCGTTCTGCGCAGGCATTTCAGCGACGAAATCGTCCTCGTCCTCCTCTGGGAAGATGGACTGATGATGCTGGGAGGCGAAGCGGGGTATGCTGAAGGAGCCGCCGACCCCTGCGGTATGGGGCATGGACGTCGAGGACGAGCGCACCCCGCCTGTGCGGAGGCCAGAAAGAAGAGAGGCACGATTGTTGTTGGAGGGGGCCGTAGTCATTGGTGTCGATAGAGATAAAAGATTAATGTGATGTTTGGATTATCGGGAAGACAGAAAGTAAGTGATACAACTAAGCAGGGGTGAGCAAACAAGTGGCAAACGGGTCAATGAAAACGCCTACTGGGAATGGGGAGTGCAAGGACAGACAAGTCGACCGTTGATGGGCAATTGGGTGAAGAAATAAAGTGATTAGACAGCAAAGAAAAGAGACTTTTGCGAATGCGATCTGGGCACTTTTCAATGCGGAAATGCAGAGAGAATGTACAGAGGACGCAGGAGACAGTGATAAAGAGAAAAGAGATAAAGGCGGGGGGCCACCCAAAGCCAGGTCAACGAGAGTAAAGAGAAACCCTTGCCGTCACAGCGGTTATCACCTGCCCACGTGCTTTTGTTGGTCTTTGTTAGCTCCACAGCAGTCTCAGGCTGCGCTCGAGATTCAGTTTGGTCTTCTGTCGACCCCGCAGGCGCCCGTACACTCGGCCATCAGGCGTTCTAGTCCAACAGCTGCTTTCATGGTCCTGCTCAATTATGCGTATTTTCCTGCTTCACAGCTGCGTCTGACTGCGTCAACTACTTGTGACACTGTTGCCATAGCTATTCTAATTCCGCAATGTATTTACGTTTTTTCATTCGCATCTCAGTTTGCTCCCTGTTTTGGATCACATATGCTCTGGTTGGGAGGAGCGGCCTGCGGTCGTGGGTTCTCGAATTACATTCGCGCGCCATTCCGCATGCAAAGCACTATAGTTTCATGAGCAATTCACGAGGATGAAAAAGGCTGAGCACACCTACCGTTATAGCTATCTGCGTAAACCATGTTCCAAAGAGTTATGTTTGGCCACCTCGTCCAACCACTGACGTCGTATGCCGTCTCGTGCGTCTTGATGTACAGAGAAACTTCGTTTCTCGTGCGTCTCGGCAAGCTCGATTAAATCAATGCGGAATGAACAAGCACGTTTCTTTCGAGGACAAACCCAAACTGTTTCGCCTGTAGCCGGTGGAAGTGGCGCCAGATTGAAATATCGAGTGGGAATGGCCGGACCTTCTGCGTCGGAACCACTCGCCTCAGAGGACGAGGCAACAGATGCATCAGAATCGACCTCAAATCCACCGGGAGCAGCAAAGGTGGGTTCCTCATTCTGAGCTAGTTAGTCAGAATGTATCGAAAGGTATCAAAGGGACATACTTGAGATTCGAATCCAGAATCATCTGCCGCATCCGGCCTCTGAAGCACAGAAGCCTTCAGCTCCTTTTGGAATTGATCATGAAGCCGTTTCCGGAAGGTTTTGGAATCCCAGCCAAGATACCACCTACACATCTGCTCGAGATCCGGTGCTTTGATTGTTTTCCATTGACCGGTGGCTCGGGGACGAATGCGTGAATATTCCAAGCAGAATTTGTGGAGAGAGGTGATGCTGATTTCTGGCTTGGGAGGTTGTCTGGAGAGCTGCTGTGCAAGAAGCCACGGAGCCTCTTTCGCCAGTATGCCCATTACTTCCGCAGATGAGAGATGTCGCGGTCGTCTAGGAACACGAAGAGTGGTGCCATCCTCGTCATAGTCCGAATCTTCAGCAGCATTCGAAATAATGCGCTTTCTAGCACTCCTATGATGATTCTCTTTGATCCTTGAGACCAACCATGGGATGGTACGTTCATGGAGATGGACAGATGCGGAATCTTTGGCGATGTCGACTACTGTAGCATGCAGTCGGTATCGATACAGAAATCGTTCCGACATTTGGTGCGTTTTCACATGCATAGAGTCAACAATGAAGTGACAGGGACTGAGAAAATCCGATTAGAAAAGTGACAACACCGTTAGTCTGAGGTAGCACCCACGTTACTCCAGTAGTAGATGCCGCCAGTACCAAGGCGTCTGGATTATTGTTTCCTAAGTAGAGTCAGCACTGTATTTCTGCACCTTGTATGAAGACATACTAGTCATGAATGATGCCAAAAGACATTTCTTGCATTTGATAAGGACCTTTACTACTGTGGGGTCTTTCGATTTAAAGATAGGGTTGGGTGCATACATTGTAGCAAGCTTGAGAAGGTTCTTGGGATATGATTTGGGACGGTGAATGCTCTGGTCGCGCCTCAGAATGTCGCGTTGAACTAAGTCAGTGCCCTCGCGCGACAGCCAGCCTCGATCCTCAATGTCGAGAACACCCGTAAAATATACGTCGTCGGCGGCACTATTGAGAAGTTCCGTCTTGCTAAGCCTGAGTATATATGAAGAGATTTGAAAGCATGGGCTACAGATTCACTCACCCAGTGTCTTCGTAGTTCCCATGGATGAGTTTGAATATGCGAACACTATGGAGCGTCGCGCGCGAGCCTCTCTTGTTGATATCGTAGAATAAGTCACTGAGAATGTCAGTATGCTTGTAGGGTCCGAACGGTTTTTCCATTAGTTTTGAAAACGATACACGCTCTGGTGGTGGCATTCTGGAGTGGATGGCAGGTCCAAAAGAGGCGACTCAGGCTAGTCTTGAGCCTATGGGGACCTTCAGAGGGTCACTTCGGAGTTTGAAACGGCAGGATGGCACCTCGGGTGGTCGGCACTCGGAGATGTCCGTGGCTCGAATGTTGACGAGGATCCTCATTCCTCGCTCTTTTCTAGCATAACTCGCAGGCCGGATCAATAGCCTGTGTCGCGTTATGGAGGTCAGATCTCCATTAATACCTCTGGAGTCACTCTGGCACCGTAATCCTCAGCTGTTTCCCGCGGCCTCACGATAATCCAAATGAAGAGATTGAGGAGATGCAGTGTTCAAAAAAGTGCTGGATTTTATTCTGGCGTAGCATGATTATTAAATTATAGCAGCAGGTTTCATGGCGCGTGAGTGGTGGAAGTAAGGAAAAGCTACTAGTCGCGTTGCTACCAAATACAGCACGAATCGAGATCTCGGATAAGCACGGTCCGATGGCAAGACTCGGCATGAGGGATTTTTCGAACTCCGAAGTGACCCTCTGAGTTACCCACCCATAGGTTCCAGACTCTACATAGAGAAGATCGTGAGCATCCCATCTTCCTCGTAGAGTCCAATCCTTCCCATTCGCTCTTACGCCCAGCTAAATAATCTCACTTCCTTGGACGAGGGAGGAAAGATCTAAAATAGTATTTCAATCTAATCTACTTGTTATCTACTCCTTATCTTTTATCTTCCTTATCTTAGCAATCCCATCAAACCTTAATTATTTAGCTAGGGCGTAAGAGCGACTGGCATAACTTGCAAGGTTTGTTTGTTTGGCTGCAGCATCCCGCGCGTACCGCAATTGCTCAGTGCTGTTCAACTGGCGGGCTCCATATACTCCTGCTCCCTCATCCGTGTCCTACTGCATGGTGTAACCCGGAGAACATGAAATATTTTATTTTTCACTGAGTGACTACTTACTGTATCCGCCCTGCTGCCAGTCAGCCTGCTCCCGGTTAGTATATATAGAGACTGACAGAAGTTGAAACGAGCCCAAATACATCAGTTCAGGGCATCGCAAACGTCCTGAATGGTGAAGGTTGATATTCCCAGGTGTCGCGACGCCATGGTTTAGTGCTACATGTCTCGCAACCAACTGATGTATGTGCTGCATTCAAGTTTATCAGCCAGAGCATCTTCCTCGAGCGCCTCAAAATCAACGGCAGTCTCGCCCGCGTCGCCATCCGCCACCTCGAGAAGGAGGACGCTATCCGGAGGATTGTACACCACTCGGCACAACTTGTGTACAGTGCGTCAATGACTCGGGTCAAGCCATTTTGCGGGTCAAATTATTATGTGTACAGTACCAGACAAATGACTATTCCAACTTTGCTTGCATGTACAGTATGAGCTCCGATGCCCGTCGCGCGCTGGTTGACCGTGGCACTCAGCGGGATGGTGTTGCCAAACAAACAGCACCCTACAAGTTATGCCAGTCGCTCTTACGCCCTAGCAGAATAATTACAGTGCATTTCATAATGATGCGGAAACCGTTTGCAAAAAAATCATGGTGGCTGTGCCGGCCCGATGACTCCCGAGCCCTTGCTTCTCACCACCATCATGGCAAGCTAGCGTCAAACGACATACAACGCCCTATTCCTATGCTGTAATTTGAACAGTACTATAGTATAAAACAAATTATTGTGTTTCTGCTCTCATGCCCACGTACAATGCTTTTTATTGCACTTTTTCAGAGAGCCAGGGTGCTCTGGAGGTAACTTCGGGTCATCGGCAGGCCTTCGGACCGGCACAGCCACCAAGATTTTTCTGTCAAGGTTTTCCGCATCATTATGAAACGGGCTGTAAGGTTTGGAGTACTTAGGTAAGCATCAAAAATATGATCGAGGGTTCGAATCATGGTCAAGACAATATATAATTCAACGCCACATTTTATTGTAGGGGGATTAGGGATTATTCTGCTGGGCGTAAGAGCGAATGGGAAGGAGTCTGCGTAGAGTCGGGTTTACGAGACTAGACTCAGGCGAGTTCCCAAAACGGCAACTCTTCCAGCTGCCACCATGCTCGGACATATTCTCAAAGCCGCTGTGCCCAAACGCGCTCTCATCTCCTCACAGTCGTTCGTTAGACTTAGCTCAACGTCCGCACCAGCGACAACGACAAGCGCACCGGTCGGCGCCCAATCCCCAAACTACCCGACGACGTGGTCCCAGAACCAAAATACCCGTCCTGCAGCGCAGTCCAGTCCTCGCTTTGAGCAGACCGTCATGGAAACCCAACCCAACCCACTCAGTGCCATGCAGCTCATTGCTGAAGAGCCGATTCGTATGGTCAACGGTAGGAAAGCCGTCTGCGATGGAGGTGCGTCCCATCATCCATTATCGTGACGTGCCGGAGGACGCTTATTCCTGTCTGAACCACCAGGCAATGGACCTCTAGGTCATCCAAAGATTTTCATAAACTTGGTGCGTTCTCGGCCAGTCTCCTCCCACCTTAGTCTCATCATGACCGCAGGACCAACCCGGCCCTCGCGCTTGTGGGTTCGTTATTCTTTCTGTCAATTCATCGCCACTCTCTGATCTTCTTACTATACACTTGCTATCATTAGATACTGGTAAGTCCTCCCAGCATGCGCATAACTCCTTAGACTCATCACCGAACAAGTGGCCTTCGTTTCGAACAAGCCCCACATCACCATCATCACGGGCACTGAGGCCATTTTAGAATACAGTTTAATGTATCGTAAAGCGGAGAAAGATAGAACCCGACGTGTCTAAAGCGTTCGAACATTCGGTTTAAATCATGTTCCAGTCAAGCAACATTCGGCGGCGTCAATGACAGCCACAACTTTCTCTGTCATTCCCCTGCAGGAATCGAGATTTCGCTTGCCGGATGTTAAAAATACATTTAGTTTGTCTATTATGCCTAAGAGCTCCGGCTGGTATGTGGCGCAAACTAGCAAGAGTAAGTACGATATATGTAAGAGGAACGAAAATGGATGTAGCAGACTGAGTGCATATGCCGTAGGTTACACCTCGCAGAGGCCCCAGCAAAAATGAGAGTGGATGAGTATGCGTATGAGTGTGCAGGAGCCGATGGAAGCAGAGCAGGTGGTAATATGACAAACAATGCGCGAATAAACAGAAAGAGAGAAGATAGTGTAGGAGAAACGATAAGTACACGAAAACAGGGAAAATAGATATTCAAAGGAATGTGGAGCCCGATTTACAGGCAATGTTATTCGTCCGGTTCCGTAAACGCCATCGGTGATAGTGGAGGGTACTCGTAACCCGCACCAGCAACAGCGTCTAGTTCCGAGAATGGAGGTAACGAAGTGGGAGAAGAAGATGATATTAGGTCGTCCATATCTGGCGGTGGTGGTGGATGTGGAGGTGGGAGTATTGGTGGCTGATCAGGATCCCCAGGAATAATATAATCAGGCTCTAATCCTCCCTCATCCCATTTGTAACTCACCACTTGGAAGATCGGGTTGATGTCTGATTTATTCATCTGCCCGGGACTTGGAGGGTGCCCATGTAATTGCGCCGATATATCGAAAGCGCTGTAAGGCTTACCCTGGTGGGAGCGGGGCAGGTTAATTAGGGGCGGAGCCTGGCCCCGCCGTGAGGAGAGTTGTTCACCGGGAGGTACCTGCATCCACGCGGGCGAAGGGGGGAGGGAGGGCGACAATGATGGAGATATGGAGTGTATGGCTAGCGGAGGAGTGCCAGAATTGACGGTAGCTCGCATACGAAAGTCATGGGCAAGTTGCCCATCAAGCGAGAAGGAATTTGAGGAGCGTGCAGACGTGATACCACTATCAATGGAAAATGAATTCGACGAGCGGCCAGAGGGTGAAAAGTCATCAAATGATGTGCGCAGAGATGATGACGACTGCATGCGATTCAACCCAAACGCGCTCGGTCGATTCCTGATTCTAGAAGGTCCAGGATCACTGTCCACCGTGGCAAACGACATTGAGGACATTCGGCCCCCATCCGACTGCCGAGGAACCTCAACAGAGTGTTCACGCTCCTGTCGCCGTGACTTGATTACACGCTCTCCTCGCCATGATCCTGACCCGTTAGATTCCTCCCGCCACATTGAAGTGCTCTGTACAGGTGGTTCAGCTGCTGCTTGAGCAAACCTGCCCGCGGCTGCATTCACTGTGGTCGTTCCACCAGGAGAGACGCCGCCTCCATGCGCGCCTTGGCGTATCGGGCCCGTCGCAGCTTGCTTGCCCCGTTCCGCAAAATCCAGACGCTGTTCCGATCCTCCAATCCAGTCCAAATCATCCTTGGTTGTCGACAATTTCTGGACGATTTGATTCCGCTTCTGCATGACTGCCCGAGCCTGTTCACGATGCATTTTCTCCGCCAAGGCGCGACGCTGCTTCTCGGCCTCGCGTTGCAAACGTTCTGCTTCCTTCTTGTTAACCTTCTTGATGTCCACCATTCGGGCATCGCGCGATGGCGAAGATTCTCTGACAGGACTGTCCGAGCTAGCCGATTGTGTACGCTTAAGTGACGTCTGGGAGTTGGAAGCAGGAACTTCTTGTACAGGAGGGAGACCATTGCTCTTGTCGCCACCAAAAATGTTCCACTTTGTGTGCTTCTTGCCGAATCCGAGAGAGAGTTTGTTGGACTTTGAATTCTGCGGTTGAGCAGTGGTCTCCGGTTGATCGACAATGATGACCGGTTCTGGTGGACGCGTCTGGTAGGTTTGAACCGAGGAAGGACCGCTGACATCCATAGGTTGACCATGTGCAAGATAATCCTCGCTTGGTGTGACATCCATTGGGTAATCTTTTTCGGCAGAAGGAGACGAAGAATACGAGCCAACGTGACTCCGAGCTTCTTCTTGAATAAGACCCGACGAGTGCGGCGATGGCGAGTGATACATATGGACATCGATAGTCGAGGTCGAGCCGGAAATGGGCTGAGGAGCATACAAGGGAACACGATGTGAAGCGGAAGGCGCGGGAAGGGATGGATGGAGATGCGAGGGACTAGCGTGGGGAGCAGGAGAACGAGATGATGAATGGTGACCATTAGGCGTGAGACCGTTCCTTGGAGGTGTGGTGTCGACGGCGGATAACTGTTGAGGGAGAGGAATATTGTTTCGCGGAGTAGTCTCTAGTAGATACTGATGGTGTAGACATTGACGACTGGTTAGCCGGGCGTCAGGATCATACTTGAGGAGATCGCGAATACATTGGATTAGTGATGGAGGAACGGTCCGCTCGAATAGCGAAAAAAACGGCTGGGGTCGCATCTAGACAAATTAGAGGTGAGAACGACACGGTGAAATAAAGTTGGAGGATGCTTACCTTGGGAAATTTGAATCCCACGTCTTTTGCCATTTTAATACCTCTGGGCCACGGACCACCGCCTAGCGGCTGGAAAGGCTGCTCAGAAGGATATTCGTCTGAAGGATCACCAAGTATCTCGCATATCTTTGTGACCTGGTCCACCTGATCAGCTCCAGGAAATAAGGGTCGCAAATTGACTAGTTCGGCCATGATGGTGCCCAGAGCCCACATATCGACAGGATTGGAATAGTCGCGACTGAGGAGGAGAACTTCTGGTGCGCGATACCAGCGAGTAGAAACGTATTCAGTGTATGGAGGTTTTGATTTTGTTTCTCTGGCTAGACCAAAGTCGGCCAGCTTTATAATGGCGACAACGTCCTTTTCTGGAGGAGCATTGGGAAGAGCAATGGGAGAGAGCGTGTTGTAGTCGAATAGACCAGTTGTTGTTACGAGGACATTCTCTGGCTTCATATCTCTATGAAAGTAACCCGAGGAATGTATGTGATCGAGACCCGATACGATCTGGCGGAAGATGGAGGAGACAAGACCGCCGGCGAGTGCACGACCTTTGCGAGCTTTGATGAGGTGATAAAGATTACCTTCCATTGACTCGAAAATAAAATAGAGCTCCTTGGTCGCAGGAAGGAGAAAAAAGTCGTACAAGGGAATGATATTGGGGTGAAACGGTATCGCACGCAGCGACTGCGACGCGAGTTAGTATACTCTCCCAGTTTGCTAACAGATACGCACCTCCAGCTCTTTCAACTTCTGGCACTCATCCCAGCCACCTTCCCATCTTTTCTTCATCCGCTTTACTGCTACCAAACGCTTCCCAGCCCATTCGGGACGCGCACCTGCACCACACTGCATCGAAGAGAGCGGTGTATTGGGGGGTAGGGTCCCATGCCAATCGCATAACCATACCGTGCCAAACGAGCCGTCGCCGAGCACCTTGAGCGGTGTGTATGATCTCGTGGAGCCTGCCAGGTGGTTAATACGGCAACAACTGGCCAGGTGGGAGAACGCACTACTCTGGGACGAGCCAACGACGAGCTTGTTGTTCTCGATATGGACCGACGGTATGCCGACAACGTTGATGGGCTCCTTGGGCGGCTGGGTCGAGTGCTGGGGTGGTCGGGCAGTGGGCAGGGCGACATAGTGGGTTGACGACGGGTTATTACTGTGCACGTTGGGGGAGGGAGCAAACATGACACGAGGCGCATCGCCAGAGAACGGCCAGCGGAGAACAAAGAGAAGGTCGTTGTCGGTACTAGGAGCTCATCCACGAAGCATACAACAGAAGGTGAACCTATTCGGGAAGCAGCGAGTGATCGAAGCGCCAAGGGTTGGGTTGTTCGGCCGGGTATATGGTATTTTAAATATTACATACCCAAAAAAACTATAGTTCCAGTACTAGTACAGTACGGCCCGTTGTGAAACGAGTATCTATCCTCAGCAAATTATATCTCTTTTGCGGCCAAAATCCCTCTGGTACATTGAGTCTCTCCCCCCATCATTCTGGTCTTTTCATCAGTGACACCGCCACGCCAACGATTTCGTGCTTCTTCATGAACGTTCTCTGCAAGCAGTGCGATTTCGAGTGACGCGCAGAGGGGCCCTGTCATTTCTGCTGCCAACCAGAATTTCCATTGATCACGTCCCGCTGAATAGGTTCGGCGGTCGCGTAGGCCAGCTAACTGTAACATCGACTTGGGTCCTCCCATGAAATTCCTCTGCGGGCCACAGCGGCGGTCGCTTTCTTTTTTCCACGAGAAGATCAACTCTAGGTTTGGAGATGACTTAGAAGAGCCGGGTCATCCACTGGGCCCTGCAAGATAGCAGGTTTCTTCCTACCCATAACGCCGACCTAGGTAAACCACGAGACATGCCTCTGTAAATAAGCGCGAACAATACGCGCCGTCTCTGGGGCGATACAACCTTCGCGATGCTGTACCGGGTCCAACTATCAGAGCGGAGTGTTGAGCGCATTGCTCCACGGAAGTTGCGTGGCGTCTTCTTCCGGAATCCGGGCGAAGCGCTGTGAAAGAAGCTCGCTAATACGGACATTTGGTCAGACAAAAGTCACAACGCGGCCTAGGCAGTCTCGTCAAATTTACCCTGAATCTTCCAAGCATGTAGCCATCATCATGAAACCAAGTAGGTCAGCTCTCCCACCGGTGCGCTTTCAGCGGAGTGTAAGAAAGAAGTCTGATGCAAATCTTGATGGGACGACAGAGAAACGTCGACTTATTGTGATAGCCCTTCCATCCTCCTTGCAAGTGTCAGGATAAGAAGCCGGAACACCCTGCATCCATGGAGCAGAATGTTCAAAGGAGAAGTATCCTGCAAGTATAAGCAAATATGTTATCACTTCCATGAGATTCCATGTCACTATGGCACGCAGGGATGCATGTCGGGCGAAACTTTCTTCTGGACCGACTGAATGCTCCGCGAGCTAAATAATGAACGAGTTGAAATGTCATGTCCATATCATCAGATCAGACGCATGCCGGATCTCTTGTCGATCAAACGTCAACAACTCTATTTTCCTTCCGGCTGACATGTTAACGTTTTCAAAGCGCAATGAATTGCACCAGAAAACTATCACAAAACCTAGCAAATTTCAGCATTCCTATACCTATAACGTATACTAAACGATACCACAAAACGAGAGAGGGGATACAACGATAAAAAGACAGATGCGTAGGGATATAAAAATCGTATACAGTTTGCTGCAGGAAAACAACGGAAGAGCACAATATAATCAGATATGATACGCAGGAATATTCAAGAGTGAGTGTGGCGAGATTAGAATGAGACTACGATGCATTAGAAGGAGCACTTCCTGAGCCCTTCACGTTCAATATTGAGAGGAGATGATTAACGTTAGAATTCGGAGGGTTTGCCGGAGCGTGCATAGCAGATGCATATGGTGATGCTCCGAAACCTGACATTGCCGCGGGGGCAGGCTGCGGGGCATGCATAGGGGTATAAGGCAGATACCCATTCATACCAGCGTAATGAGGCGGAGGCGGAGGAGGACCCAGAGTACCGAATCCCATGGAGGCTTGGGGTGGCATTGGCGGTGGCTGATGACCATTTAACATCTGCGTCATTTGGATCGAATTCATGCTGCCTGTGTTGTAGCCCACACCCATGGGACGATGAACCGCCAAGCTAGTCCTCGGGCGCACTTGAAAGGGATCATGGTACGAATTCGACGGCAGAGGTGGTGGGCGGGTCAGCTCCGCTACAGACTGCCGGCCTACCATTGTTGAAGAATAGAGAAGGCTATGATCGCGCTGATCCGGAGGAGGGAATGAATATCCGTTGAACGGCTGATGGCTTGTCGATAATCTCCTCTCTTCCGCTTCTAACCGCGGTGTCATTCGTGCAGATTCATTGGCAATGCCCTCCAAAAGAGCCAACTGCTTCAGGTGATTCGCTGTCGGTTGCGTGGGGATCTGTTTCTTGAGATACGGAGAAATATCGGCGATGCTAGACGAACGCCGCGACGTGGGCGGACGAGGAGAAAGGGGAGCAGTAGTATTGGCTAAATGTGGAACGGCAGAATCTGAGCGTTCACTCGTTGTTGTCATTGAGGAGAGTGAGGGCCGTGTGCGAATTGACGTTTGTGGGCTGAGAGCCGATGATTGCGGGTTCGTGCGGGAATGCGTGGGAGGGAGGGAAGATTGTGAGGGGATGCGAACTGTGGATGGGGTTTGGATTTGGGGTTGCACTTCCACAGAAGGTTGAGCTTCTGCAGCTTCTGGCGACGTCTCGGGGGTGGGTGTATTTGGAACGGAATAATTGACCTGGGCAGGCTCTTTGGGATCGAGACTAATCGCTGTGGTCTTGGTCAGAGACGCCAACAATCGCGCCAGCTGTGGATCCATGGCGTTCATGTCCGGGTGCACGATGTGACTGGCCTCGGTAGATTGAGGAGAGGGAGTTGGAGGGCCATTGTCCGCAGATGAAGTTTGTGAACTTGATTCTTGGCTACCGTCCTGGAACTGTTCATCTGCTTCAGGAATAGGTGTCGCAGTAAAATGTGACGAGGATTTATATTTTGATTTCCGAGAAGCGTTAGGCGGTTTGTGAGATGCGATCCAGGCTTTTAGCGGTCTGTGACATACTCCTATTAGTATTAGATGAAGAATGAGAGAAGAAAACGCACCCGATGAAGGGCGATATGAGGTAGAACTTGCCCGGTGAGGCATGATTCCGCTTCCAAGTGGGAAGATCAGACAAACGGAACCATTCAATTTTCTGTACGATCGAATGAGAGCAAGGAAGCTAAGGCGAGAAGTCCACGGACGCTGATCTCCTTTCTAGTCTTTGTTTTGAAGGGGTAATCCTCTGGTACGTTGGGGACGATAAACATGGCTATCCTTTGCTCCTTTATTGTCATTTCAAGGACATGCTCTGGATTTACCTGACCAGCCAGGTTGTAGCCAGTCTCCTCGAGGACCTGTGGCGTGTGAGTCAACGTCGCCAGAAGCCAAGATACGGGCCCACCTCTCGAATAGCACACGTAGCTTGGGGTTCTGATTCGTTGATTTTCCCTTTAGGAAATCCCCAACCAGACGATGCCTTCCAGCCCTTCACCAATACACACTACAAAAGGTCAATGCCAGATCAGAACACCAACAAAAGGGCCAGGTACCTTTTCCCAAGTACTGTTGAGCATGATTGCACCACATACGGGTACTCGAGTCTTGTATTGCATAAAGGTGTTGAAGGCCTGTTCGTGGTCATCGCTCCAATGTTGAAGAAGGGGACAGGCGTTGAATAGCATGGCGGAGAATTTCTTGAGTGGTAAGGAGGGTAATTTGGTATTTTGCTCGCGGATAAAGTCTTCGTAAAACCAGTGACTAGCGAAATGGGTAAACGTAGGACAGTTGGATAAGTGGCGCTGGGATGGGACGTACGCTTGCTCCACTTGGAAAGATATACGTTCTAGTGAGGCAGTCTCCTCGTCGGGCAGATTGAGAATGAATCGACTGGGGCGAGATTAATTGAATCAGATGCAAGGCAGAAGAAAAGCAGGATACCTTGATAGATCTTCGAGGACCTCGTCGTGGGTTGCGTTCTTGTAGGAGAAGTCTGGTCGAATATCAGGGCCCATTGCTGGCGTTATTTCAGGCGATGAAGACGACGACGAGGACATGTTGAAAAGAAAGAGAAAGGCGATTGGAGGCTAAGAGCCACCACAATGGCAGGACAGTATTTGACAAGAGGCTTAGCGGAGGAGTAGTTGTAAAGGAAGGATCGGCCAAACAAACACTGACAGCGGGCATCGCCACTCTCAAAGGCCGACCCGTTTTCGGTAATTTGGTTGCTGCCTCTTTGACCATTCATTCCTGTGCACAATTCTTAGTTGTTTCTAACTTATCTTAGCTCTAGGAGACCAAAATGATATGCAGGCCTTCTGGCTGACGCTCCCTTTCCGACCCGGACCGCCACTGTTCGCTTTCGTTCGACATCAGTGCCGCAACTTGGCCGACTCTTTTTCTTTTCACCGCTTACCCCGTTGCGCGCGCCAACCGGAACTTCTCGGCTTTGATTGTACATATCGTGGTGCGTCCAACGCGACGGGCGATCACCGACCGGGATTGTCGACTTGGTTCATATTTACATCAACCTCCCAGCCATTTATAGTTGGTATACAACGGCTTGCTATTCTACTGAGGCGTTGTGGGGAGCACTGCACTCCTACTACTCCGAGAGTGGTTCTTCTTAGCTCTGAAAGCGAGAAGACCACCCTAGACATAGCCCGTATTGAAACGTCCTTGGAAAAAAGTAAATCCAGAACCGAGAACGACTGCACCAATCTTCCCGTTGAGAATTACTCTGCTGTTACAACGTTAAGCCGGAAGTGAATGGAATCTGCTGGTGTCTTTCCCCTCACATGCGGCTCTTTTCCGAAAATAACAGGCCTAGCCCGCACGTGTTTTGACGTCAAAGAGTTCGACGTGTGGAGACCCTTATGGAAGATCCTCGAACACTCCGCGATGAAAGTATAAATTGGGTCTCTCTAGCCGCGGTCTTTTGCCTAAACTTCCAACACGACCATGGCTAGCAATTTCGACTTTACCGACAAGACACAAGAGACCTTGGCTACTGCCATACAACTCGCCAAGGACTATGCCCATGCCCAAGGTTCGTGCTTGGATTTTGTTAATACATGAGTTAAGTATACTGATGGTCGTTCTTAGTGCATCCTGCCCATATCGCATTTGTTTTGCTCAACGAGGGCTCAGGCGACGCAGCGACAGGCTCTTCCTCTGCAAACTCATTATTCTCATCGGTGATCACTAAAGCAGGCGCTGACCCGGTAAGTCTCCTTATGATAGAGCTTAATTTCTTTACTAAAGCAAATCTTTTCAGGCTATCGTTAAACGCGCTTTGCAGAAAATCATTGTCCGCCTTCCTAGCCAAAGCCCTCCGCCAGATGAAACTTCACTCAGCTCCGCAACTCTCAAGGTGTTGCGCGAGGCTCAGAGTCTTCAGAAAACCATGCACGACTCCTACATTGCTCAGGATCATCTACTCCTTGCTCTTCTGAAAGACCCATCTATAACCCCAATCCTCAAAGAAGCTGGTCTCACAGAAGCTACGCTCAAAACCGCCATTGAACAGGTACGCGGCAACCGTCGCGTCGAGTCCAAGACTGCCGAACAAGGCTTCGATGCTTTACAAAAGTATGCTGTGGATTTGACCGCGTTAGCAGAGGAGGGCAAGATAGATCCCGTTATCGGCCGGGATAATGAAATCCGAAGGGCAATACGTATTCTTTGCCGAAGGTCAGTCCCTCCACAGTTTTGACGCGTAAATCATACTTACTTTGATTGCTCAGGACGAAGAACAACCCAGTCCTCATCGGTGAACCGGGTGTCGGCAAAACATCCATTGCCGAAGGTCTCGCGCAGCGTATCGTCAAGCGCGACGTCCCCGCCAGTCTTTTCTGCCGCCTCTTCTCTCTCGATATGGGTGCCCTGATGGCAGGCGCCAAGTTCAAAGGAGAGTACGAGGAGCGCATTAAATCGGTCTTGAACGAGGTCGAGAAGGCAGCAGAGGATGGTGGACCTGGTGTCATCCTCTTCATTGACGAATTGCACTTGATCATGGCTGGCAGGGGTTCCGAGGGCGGAGGCATGGATGCCGCCAACCTCTTCAAGCCTCTTCTGGCCCGTGGCAAGCTGCGTTGTATTGGCGCGACAACTTTGGCCGAGTACAGGAAATACATCGAAACCGACGCTGCTCTTGAACGTCGGTTTGCTCAGGTCATCATCAACGAGCCGACAGGTGAGTTTGTCGCTGCCATCTTGTTGAATGTACTGCTCAAAATGAGTACCAAGTGCGTTACTTTTATTTTCCTATGTGCCAGGCGTAATTGGGCTGTGATTGGAATTGAGAGATGAATCTTTTAATTACTCAGAACCAGTACTTATGAGAAAATCAACTCTTAACAGCATTCCTGTCGCGATGGCGTAATTGGCTGTTTAAGTGGTGGCTTGACGGAGATGTTGAGTTCACACCATTATCCAAAAAAAAGCATCTTCGACTGGATAATATGATGGTGTCACCAACTGAGTTAAGTGGACACACTCAAAATCGATCTTGAGGCGATATGGTGGCAATTGTCACGTTGTCCGACTCCAAGTGGTTTCCGCTATTCAAAAAATTAAAACTTGAACCCTCGACCATATCAACCAGATATCAACCGAGTACGAAACTCCAACTACATGACTGCAAAGGTCAAGGCTATAGAACAATTGTTTTGGGGACTTAATACAGAGTTCATGTTACTGAAAATTATTGGTATTACTCTAAATGCGTGTGGTGCGTGTTCTTGAGGTGACCACTGTTTGGAGTGTGAGCACCATGCATGATTAGCATAAGTATGGTGACATACCCCAGTTCACCTCGCGTTCCAAACCGCTGGGGGCAATACCCACACTCGAAACTGTGGGATTCTCTCATGTGCAATCTGCCGAGTTCGTCAAAGAGGGAAAAAGGCGAAAAATCATATGTACATACTGCAAATCTGTCAATGACATGATCAGCTTCAAGCATCGCCTGCACCGATGTGCGCGTTGTGCGCGTTGTGCGTATTGAGTGCGGAGTCGAGCGCGTCGAGCTTTGTAGGGAAGAAATATCAATCAGATCTCCTAGGCGGAATCAGTGCACACCTTCAGACTAGAGGCCATTAGCATAATTGTGGACAACGACGGGCAGTGGGAACACGTACAAGTTGACCTTGATCAGCCATGGTGGTTTGGAGGAGAAAGTGGACCTGGGCTTCGTTAACGAAATTCGTTAGCGTCGGAGTTACAATCCTACACTGGACAAATTCTCACGAAACTATGCGGTACGCCACTACCCTCCGCAAGCTTATGGAAAACAGCACACATCGGTATACGCGCGAGTTCCATCCGCTGAGCAAGTTGGTTATTCAGGGCAAACTCCTATTGACTCCGCGATCAAAGTATTTTAGAGTTGACTATTGACGCCGCGATCAAACGTTAACCCTCGTCATAAACGCGTCGTGAGCCCCTCATTGCAAATTCCTAACCTCCCTATTCACAGATGTTATCCGCACAGCAATCATGCATAGTTCAAAAGAGCATCTCAGCCTATCGGCACTGTTACACTAGTACTGTTTATTGGCATCAAACTGCTCACACCCTATCCATATCGCCAGTCGACTCATCTTCTTCTCTTCTGCAGCATGTCTCCAGTACTTGGCCGTAACCTTGGGGAAACAAATCTCCATCAGCCACGTCTCCAACTCCTTCAGTCCGCGAGTTTTGGACCCAGTCCGGGATTGAATTTCGAGTTCGAGATCAAGTTCAATACTGAGAGTGTCGAGCTGCAAGTTGTCGCTAGACAAGGCTGAATCCAGAATGCCCCAAACACTGCCTTGCAATCCCAAGTCCTTCGCTTCCAGGGGAACGAGTATATCCAGATACAATGTGAGCTCTCGAAACCTGGAATTGGGCGCAACGGCAGATAAGCTTTCAATATACCAGTGGAACAGGTCTTCATCAATGTAATTGAGGGCGAAGTCTTGACAAACACCCAAACGCATCTGTGTTCTCTCGACACCACCAAGATAGAGCGGTGTACCAGTCGCATCTTTGACTAGTAGAGAAGTATTTCAGGGCCCGATAGGGGAAATCATAAAGAAAACATGCCACATACAATCTCCGAAGTGACATAACCACAAATCAGAAGGTTCATATCGGCGAATAAGACTGTTGAGCCGATTGACAGTTGTCGTGGTCATCGCAGATCCGTCTCCGAATATTCGCAAAGTGTGTACATATGCCAATGGTGACCACGTATCGCTGGACAGGAAGTCCATGAGCATCAACATGCCAGACGCAAGGGATATGGAGAGTGTCAAGTCGAGATCTGTAACAAACAAGAAAGATGCCTTGCGGGGCTTGTCGACCCCCCATTCCGTCCAGGTATCCTCGTCGTCCCAGTCGTTTACATGTTCTTGGAGACCGTACCTCTCTTCTGGCCGGTACATAGGAATGAGGGATATACCGTCAATGCAGACTTCCTCAAGCTCCAGATTCTCCCAGTAACTGAGGAACATGTTAAATGCTGAGATGGGGAAGCTGCAGTTGGCGAGCGTGAGGTGCGTCACCGAGGATTCCTTCAAGATGCACAAGTCGTTGGGAAAGGAAGTGTCCTCGTGGAAATGCATGTTGTCGAGGTGAAGATGTTTAAGCTGGTGCATTTTGGGAATGAAGGATAAGAATGAGAGGAAGGGACGACCAGCAGTGGGAATGCAATGACAATTTTGAGACAGCACGGCATTGGTATTTCGATTGGAGAATTCAAGTGTTTTGACGAACGTGCAAAGATTGGGATCGTTTTTGAGAGCTTGGCAAAGATTACGGAGTGAAGAGTCTATTTGGTGATCATTGGAGCGAAGAGTGATCGTTTTGAACAAGATTTTGCGAACGATAGCAATTGTGTCTGGCCAAAGCAGGCACACTGTGCACAGGTCACGAAAGTATGCCGCTTTTTCGTCCTCGGACACAGGGGTGTAGCGAGGGTTGAATATCGAGTCGTATGGAGATAATTCATGGATTATAAGGGTTTTGATTTCGAGAGGGACGTTAGGCTGAGTCTTTTCTCATTATAAACAAGCGGGAATGAATCGAGAC
The DNA here is from genome assembly GCA_036872995.1 of Hymenopellis raphanipes. Lineage (NCBI taxonomy): Eukaryota > Fungi > Basidiomycota > Agaricomycetes > Agaricales > Physalacriaceae > Hymenopellis > Hymenopellis raphanipes. The sequence continues at coordinate 2,068,295 of JAYMDG010000001.1, forward strand.
AACCGGACGCGTACCATGATTGAATGATTACGTGCAAGTCTTTCAAGATGAGCGCGTTTCGATGGCTTACGCCTTCCTTGGTAAATAGGCCGTGGTATGAGTGCAAGAGGGCTAAACGTTACCCAAGCGCCGATCCGTGACAGCTCGGCATTTCCCGCCTTTTGAAGTCGGTCGTGGTCCTCTACGGCCCCTTGAAACTTGGCATGATGCCGGTCAATAGCGTAGTTCGTAACGCAGCTGCTCATCGTGCCCAACATATGTCCACTTTGAACAGCAAATCCTCAGTTCGAATCTGAGTTGACCGCCTAATGGGGATCCGAGTTGATCAGCCTCTTTTTGTCAGTCAATCGAGGTCCTTTGGCTCACGCCTCGAGTCCTCGACTACATGCATAGGGAAGCGGCAGGCGCTTCAGTCCCCGAATCTTGCGATGGAACGTTAGCGACACCGCTCTCTCGACCCCCGCGCAAGCGAGCAGGACTAACTGTAGCACCAACACAGCTCATTATGTATTGTACACATACTTGAACTAGTAGCGACTGTATCATTGAAAGTACGGCAGTCCCCTAATTGAAGCAGGCTAGAGATGTGGCAGAAAAGTAAGGACTGGAGTAACCATACACTATACGCTGTCAGCATTCGGGAAGACACAGTGGACAGCCTACTCACAGACGAAAACATACCCTTCAGAAGGCTAGACGTCAGAAACCACAGCGGTGGCAATACCGTCGGTAAGCTTCAACATCGCTGCGACGGCGGATATGATGCAAAGTAGACCAATGAACCTCCGAATTATGTGGAGGCCCATCAGGAAAACCAACGATCCTAGGAAGCCCTTCCGAGCCCTAGGAAGTTATGGTAGTGTGGTAGTTTCGGATGCTAGGTCCTTGCTACCCACTCCTACCATGAACTGCCGAAGGGTCCGGAAGCGATTCAGTAACCTTCCCAATACCTACCTCTTACCTCTTACCCATTTCCCAATGCTCGCGAATCACTATAAAATGCACAAAAAACCGTGATATTGTTGTATAAGAAATATGGTGTAAGAAAAACGGCATCTAGTGTAAGTCTTGGTCGCGTCAGTCTTGGTCGCGTCATTGTCTCCTGATCGTGATCCCGGTCATCGACCCATTTGTCTGGTCATGTATGGATACTCGAGTAGAGTGGGAAATACCTGACAGCAACGGCGTTAGACTAGGGCCAGCAAAGAACATCAAGTAACCTTACCAGGTCAAGTCGAACGCAAAGTCGTATTACCGCCTCCGACGAGACAAGTCTCAGTAATTGTCAGTGTTCGACTGCAACAGGAATGAGTTTCGGAGCCCGAGAACATAACATTGAGGACTCACTGTATTATGCAAGGGCCGGGTGCAAAGAGTCGTCGATACTGTCCGAGATGACGGTGGCATGGGAGGCGAGTCGCGCTGTGAAAAGAATGAGTCCAGGAGTCATACAAGATGATATCAACAACTCACTATGTAAGTCGAGGCGGCGGTCTTCCCGATGAGAGTCCCTAATAGTGACAATAGCACCTTGCAAAGCGCGACATCTACCACAAGGTAAGTTGTTGGATAGACGAGGGAAATGGACAACGCACGAACACGATGTTTATTGAAAGAAGACTTGGAAGTGGTCCTACCGACAGCGTCAAGGATAGTGTCAAGTGCTATTGTTGAGATGAGTAGTGGAATCGCGGAACATAGGGAGTACGTACCAGAAATGCCGCACGGTCCGAAATGTCGTGCTTTAATGCAGGCATTGGGAACATGGGACTGGTATTACTGCTGCCAATGCTGGGAGAAATGTGGAGGTGACTTTCGCGCGCTTCGTAGACCGTGCCATTCTGTCATTGTCGCGCTGGTGTGGATATGGTTCTTATATTCATTCCTGTCGTCCTCGAGGCTTTTCGTTCGTACTCACCGTGTTGTTCGTGCTCGTCGTTGGCTTCTCATTCATGCGCATCGTCATCTTATTCGCGCTCGTCGTGGTCCGGGCTGTCGTTGCTGTCCTGGACTTCTCGTCGCCGTCGTGCTGGTTATTGCTGGTCAAAGTGCTCGTTAATATTACTAGTGTATTGATTGCCGGGTGACTGTCGACAAAGGATGGGCCAGGATGGGCCAGGAGTAGGCGTTGAAGGCAAGAGTTGGAGGCAAGAGGTCACCGACGTGGTGGTAAGAGGAAAAGATCACTCCCAATTTAGGTCAGTGGCTGCGCGGAGGTCAAAAAAAATTGACAAGTCCAAAAGTAAAGTAGCAATTTAGATGTTGTCAGAGGATACTACAGTAGTCTAGCGTAGTATGTACCAAATCGGGTCCCAGAGACGTACTACCAAGAACTACCAATGAACTGCAGAGCACCGTTGCATTATCTACATTTTCGTTGGATCTACGAAGGAGCACGCCGCCTCCGCGAGGGCGGCTCGGTCTAAAACATACATAGGTAGTGGGTATCCCATGTCCCAAAAGTCTGCTCCATGAACGATTCCCTTCAATCGTTCCTTATCCAATGTTCCGACCTTGTTGAAAAGGGATGCCCAACGTTTCAACTTGCAGAGGAAGTGTTCAACGAAGATGGGACCAAAATGTAAGACCTGTTTGTCCTCCGTGGATAGATGTTGATCCATGAATGCATATACACATCGGAAAGCCTGCATGACACATTTTTTGTTTTTGGCAGCGGCATCGTCGAGTCCAAGAAGACGGAGGCCTCCGAGCGCGCCTTTTTTGATTCGAAATATCTGTAGACCCATCTCGTCCACGGTCGGCTGTTGACAGAGACCAAGCAGGGCGAGTGAGTTGGCGAGCTGAAGGTTGGTTAGACTGTTCGCGCCAAAGCCATCAACGCCACAGTCGACGCCCAATTGTAACGCTTTTGAGAATGTCGGTAGCTGAGTAGAGTCTCGTTTGGCAATGGTAGACATGGGGACATCCCACAAGTCATCGGTGAGGAAGTTATACCAAGCGTCCTCAACCCGTTTACTGAAGAACGCTTCACATCTAGCAGCGATGTCAATCTCCTTGCCGAGCACAGTGTCCATCAACGATAACTGTGAACAAAACTGGGTTCCCCAACAGTTGCCATCAGAAAATGGCTTTGGCGGACGTTTTTCTTTGACAGCGAGGGTGTATTCCGCGCGCGCATTCTCGAAAATGCGGGTGCACTGTGCAGCAGATATAATCCACTCCTGCAGATGATTTCGAACGAATTCTTCTGTGGGGCCGCCTTGACCGGTGCCGATGAACAAGAGCATGTTTGATAGACCATGTTGGGAAGTAATGGCTTTGCCGTCCAGTCGAGACGAAAACAAGGTATGCATGTGATTCCGCGCTCGGCAAGGATTGAAGTGGTCCACGACAATGTTCTTTTTCGAAGTCGTTATTGGGTTACGGCCAAGAAGGACAGGACCAAGGTCGTCAACGCGGACATTGTCTACGCGTCTGTCACCATTACGCAGATGGGCGAGAACTTCAACCAAAATAACACCCAAGCATCCAAACTCTGGCATATCACGTCTCGGAAAGAGGGTGCCCAGCGGATCCCGTGGCGAGACTGCATCAATGTCTCCATCAACGAGATGGATTTTGCGGGCTTTCAATGACCGTTCCCGCCTCGTGCGATTCGCTAGAATTTTGGGCAGGGAGAACTTTCCTATAATGTCCATACAGCCTCGGACGGCATTGCCGATGCCGATGGCATGGTCCTGTATCATCTTTCCATCGGGATGCAGCTTCAGCCATCGCGAGAAATCCTGTAGGCGTGCCGTAGGATCCTTACGAAGTTGATTGGCGAAGGTGGAGCAATGATGATTTTTACCCAGGAGTAGCCACGGGGTATCAAGTACGGGTTGAATCTGGTTCATGCAGAAGATGCCATCATCGTCAACAGCATCTAGCAGGCAGTCCAATACGGCGCCTCTAACGAGACAGCGATTATAGATGGAAGGAAGATCCGTTTTGTTATTGTCTTGTCGATTTGCCGCTTGGTCAACGCCCTTCAACGCATCTGCCAATACGTTCATCGCAATGAACTCCACAAAGATTTGAACACAAGCTGCTATGAAGTGATCTTCACCTTTGTTCAGCTTCAGCGAAGAAACATTCCGAATGGGTAGGGAGTACGAGGAAAGATGAGAGAAGCGGAGGGATTCGGGAACGGCGTCAGATGGAACATCGAGAGTCGTGGGCACCTGGTTGGGTTGGCGGAGCATACAGAGATGATCGCGTATGGCGGTGGCCAAAGGAGCAAACGATTGATATTGGCTGTGCAGTTCGTCATTGGGAATCGTGAACAGTGTCGATGCCAGAGTGGGGCCGTAGTCGACTTGCCAGTGATATATGAATAGGAGAGCACGACACGAGACATGTTTAACCGCCCTGGATATCACGTCGAGTTCCCTTTCAGCACCGTTCGCCTTTTCGTGCAACCGACAGGCTTTGACGAGGGTATCAAGGATGCGTACGCCCAAGGCATCGTTGATCTGATAGTCGGCGTCTTCGACAGCTTTGGTGGTCATCTGGAGCGCGGTGGGAAATTGAGAGAGCATTGGGAAGTCGAGGAAGTCTGCCGACGCCAAGGTCTTACGTTTTTGAAGGTCGGAGTGAAGTTCAGTGAGTTGTTTACGTTGGATAGCGAGGGAGGTGGGGTCCAATAAGGCGCACAGCGCACGATAGCATGTACTGGTCTGGTTTAGAGATTTCGCAACATTGACTCGATTGTCGGGGTTAAGCATGTCGTTATACTCTTGTATAAGTTCGTCACTGGTAAAGATGTTATCACTATTGTATAGAATGTGCCGAGGATTCACGAACCTTATTCGATCTAGGGCCACTTCGGAGTCCTCCTTTGAATCATATCCCCGCCATCTAACCAAACAGGTTTGGCCAGTCTGGACCGCGTCAGTTATGTACCATGAATAGATAGATGGAGAGGATAGAACCCACAATTTTCAGAACTCGGGAGATCACAAATTTCTTCGACTTTCCATCAGCGTCGGAAGAATCATCCTCATCGTCGGATTCGTCGGTATCATCTGCGGCAGATGATACGGATGTGTTCGTCTCAACCGCGTTCATCTCTTGGGCGCGGCTGTCAACATCGACGTCCATGGGACGTGCCGTGTTGCTGTCCTGCTCGCTAGTCGTTTCTCGCTCGGTGAAGCCCTCGCTATCGATTTCCATGATGTCCATGCAACGTGCGGCGTTGGTGTCCTGCTCGTCGGCTGTCTCTCGCTCCATGAAGTCCTCATTATCAATTTCCATCAAGGGTAATGTGTGGTTATCCTGCTGAACGTCCGAGTGAGCATCTTTGCGTCCTTCAAGACGCATAATAGGCGATTGAATCTGCTCGGTTGAAACACGACCGTCACCAGCTTCCTGCTCAGGTTCTACATCGAGATGGTTGGTTTTCTGTCGTTGGCGGGAACGTGTATCTGCATTCTGACTGTTGTTCAGGGCATCAAGACCACGTTTGGAACGGTTTGGGGGAAGACGAGGTGCAGCGGTAAACGGTTTTGCGTTCTCGGTAGGTGTCTGCGCCTTTTGCTTCGACTTTGATGTCGCGATCATGGTGGTGGTGGCGCCATTGGCCAGAGACTGCAGTATGGGATCTGTTGTGGCGTGATAACTGGATTTGTCGATGCGCATATAGTATTCCTCGCTGTCTAGGTGGAATCGCTTATAGAATGAGCGCATGCGGCGAATGGAAAGGTAGTCGCGAATGGGGTGAAGTGGTGGAGGTTGAATCACAAGAGCGGTACCGTCGAGCAATTTGATGTGTGTCTCAAATTCGGGTGGACGAACACCGTACTGGATGCGCGCATTCCAGGTTCGGGCATGGTCCTCCCACAATAATCGTGTTTTGTGGGATACTGCGTCTCCAAGAGCGGGCCGGCCATCACGGGCGTAATTGTGAATGGAGCTGTCTTGTCCGTCTTTGAGAACGGAGTCGTTTCCAAGACCGGTGGGCGCTGTCGCAGCAAGCGGCACGGAGCGGTCCACAGATGCCCCGTTGGGATACGCAACAAAGACACAGCGGTTCTGATCACCGGACAGATTATACAGCTTTGCTAGTTCATCGAGAAAAGACGCTTTGACCTCGTCATTTACTGAGGGTGCCGTTCCAGAGTGGAGATCATTCCCTTTGAAAACCAAGAATAGTCGAAGCTGTCCGTCGTCTTGAATTTGGTGTCGAACATATAGTCCTGGCCGAGCCAATAAGAAAGCCCCCATGTCGCTACCTAGGCACATATTAATATGTATGAATGGTGTCGTCTGTACAGAATATGACTTACCTGGTGGTAGACGGAACTGAAGGATGAGTAGCGTCCATCGGGCATGATGATCGTGCACATCAGCGTGCCACTGGCCTTGAACCTTGCCAATGAAATCAGCCAAGCCGCCGCCTTTAGCAGCCGACGAGACATTGACTTGCACGCTTGTCGGTCCGGGAGACGGACGTCCAACAGAGAAAACATTGAGATCATTGTCGCGGAAATTGGTAAGCAGCCATTCTTCTCGAGAAATGCAGAAGGGCATAATTTCCGAGTACAAGTCGTTAATGATTTCCAACGCCTCCTGAATTGTTTGTCGTGCTTCAAGAGAGTTCGCTTGTACGGCAGGAACCGTTAATCCATCTCCTCGATTCTCAAGGGTGGAAGCCAGGTTGTACGATCCGTCAGGTCCACCGCCCGGAGGCGGTTTACTTGATCGAAGGTTGCGTTCAAGTCCGGGCAGAGCGTATATTGGAGTACGCCCATGGGCGCCCCAACTGATGTCCCACAAACGATTCGACAAAGTTTGTATTCGACCGAAGGTGTCGCCATCGGTGATAGCTTTAAGACTATCTAGGCTATGGGCACAGGCAACAGTTATCCACCTCGAGATGTCATTGTCAATCGCAACGCCAAATGGAATGCCTAGAGGCATATTGATCATCCCTTCAATGGGCGTAGTGTGAAATACCCCGTTTGAAAGTGATGGGGCAACTCCGGGAGGGTTGACAGTGGATAGGATGCGTTTCCTGTCTTTGTCTTTGGTCTGTGGATAATACGGCGCATAATAAGCGCATCCCTGGCGGAAACGCCAATCGTCCGTAAGTAGTGTGTACGTCGGCGCGGTCGGGAAGGAGAGGTCGGGGTGGGGAGGAGATGTTGTGGAATGGTTTGGAGTGAGGATTGGTGGAAAACACGGCCAGGATGCTTCTCCTAAAGCGTTACGAGTGTAATGCCATTTGGGATCGTTAAAGTGTGGCCGACAAGGTGCTGCACTGATTCGGTGCAGTGGCTTTGCGAATTCTGCATGCTTGTTGACACGACGTTTGATCATACAATGGAATACACGTACCCGGCGGTTCTGTCATAAGGAGCACCTTGTCGAGGAGAGTGGTATCCTCCGTAGGGCTTGACGACCATAGCGTTGTTTCCTCTTCGAACGTAGGCGGACTGGGTAGAAACAGAGGCTCTGAAGTATCTTGTAAACGAATGTCTATATAATTATGAGGGGTTAGTTGTGATGTGTATCCAAGAAACGTCTCACTAAAGTTGACATCTTCCGTGCTGGACATTTAGGCAGAGAATACACGGACAGGTGTTTAAGGTGCAATGGGGATGGCTGGCGCGGGGTGAAGTGTAGACAGAAATACGGCCGACACGGAGTCCAAATGACGCGGTAAGGTAGATATTCGAGGCGGTGATGCGTAGCACAGACGGTCAGCGCGTAAATTTGTTGGTAGGCTTAGGATTAGTAGGTTGGAAGACGGAGGTCGTAGTCTGTGAAAAGTCCGCATTCACAGCCACATGTCCACATGGTTGTGACACGTGTTAGAGGCGGCAGGCATCTTTTGGCTTGGATTTGGCAGACTCATGACGTAGTTTGCAACCAGAATACACAGCCACAGTCCGGCACACCATTCGTGCTCCACTCTTTCCTTCCTTCATCGATGCCCATGTTTCAACGAGACCCACGAGCAGGCGCGTTCCTAGGCGGAGACCGTGTTTCTGAACAGGATATACGGGACCAAAATGGTACGCTTGGGACTATGACAGTAGTTCATTTTTATTCAAGAAGACCAATCTCCAGTTATTGCTGCCCAGTCAATCGCGAATATCGTCAAAAGCTCGTTGGGCCCGTTAGGACTTGACAAAATGCTTGTCGATAACATCGGAGTACGATCTATCCTGTCTTGTTGAGCAGACATTCTTATTCTCCTGGACACAGGAAGTCAACATATCCAACGACGGCGCACTATCGGCCGTCTCTTTTTGCTGTGCACGCGGAAAACGTCATTCGTCTCCCAGCCTATCCCCAGACGCGACTATCCTGGAACCACCCTATATATCGCTGTAGATGACGCTGGTTCGGGAACCGGCACAAAAACGAGTGATATTGTTCTTATGAGCTGGAATATGCATCTTTCTCTTCCTCAATCGTCCTTGCTTTCTTCAATCTACGCTGTGATCTGAACATATGCATTTGTAATTCTTGTTGTGGCACTAGGCTGGCTTATCTTGTTCTTTGGCTATGAAGGACCATACAGATGGTCTGAACAATTTACCACTGGTGTCTACTTTTGCAGTCTCTTTCAAGTAAAATATTTGACGCAAGAGATCTTGTCCAGATTGGATGAACGTGATCGAGATGTGATTTCTGTGAAATCTGAGAAGGAGTTCAATCTGGTGTACGCCACGTCTCTTTGCTGCCCCCATCATCTCACCTACCCTTCATCAAGATTGCCGTCCCAGCAGCAACGCGCCTGACTAGCTACGGAAGGACGCCTAGAAGGCTATAGAGGCGTCCACCAGTAACGACGCCTCGCTATCGTTCGTCATAGCTGAAGGTCTCTTGCCCACTCGTGGCTTTCTTTCGTGAGTACCACTGCCATTCACGTCCTACGACTACTAACACGCATATATGCAGTTAATCTATCGCTGTCTGGTACCCACTTCGCACTCGTTGTCTTTGCTTCGAATCCGCTTTCTGTATTTGCCTTTCTGGTGAGTACCACTGCCATTCACGTCCTACGACTACTAACACGCATATATGCAGTTAATCTATCGCTGTCTGGTACCCACTTCGCACTCGTTGTCTTTGCTTCGAATCCGCTTTCTGTATTTGCCTTTCTGGTGAGTACCACTGCCATTCACGTCCTACGACTACTAACACGCATATATGCAGTTAATCTATCGCTGTCTGGTACCCACTTCGCACTCGCTGTCTTTGCTTCGAATCCGCTTTCTGTATTTGCCTTTCTGGTGAGTACCACTGCCATTCACGTCCTACGACTACTAACACGCATATATGCAGTTACTCTATCGCTGTCTGGTACCCACTTCGCACTCGCTGTCTTTGCTTCGAATCCGCTTTCTGTATTTGCCTTTCTGGTGAGTACCACTGCCATTCACGTCCTACGACTACTAACACGCATATATGCAGTTACTCTATCGCTGTCTGGTACCCACTTCGCACTCGCTGTCTTTGCTTCGAATCCGCTTTCTGTATTTGCCTTTCTGGTGAGTACCACTGCCATTCACGTCCTACGACTACTAACACGCATATATGCAGTTACTCTATCGCTGTCTGGTACCCACTTCGCACTCGCTGTCTTTGCTTCGAATCCGCTTTCTGTATTTGCCTTTCTGGTGAGTACCACTGCCATTCACGTCCTACGACTACTAACACGCATATATGCAGTTACTCTATCGCTGTCTGGTACCCGCTTGGCACTCGCTCTCATTATTTGCTATGAAGAAATCCACAAAACTAACAGTCATCAAGAAGACTCTAACTTTCTCTTCGTCTCACGAAACTCTTGATGTACAGCCTTTAAAAAGGCGACGAGAAAGAAGTCCCTGCGGAGATGAATATAGCGCGAATGAAAGACTCATAGTGGCTGAATCGGAATCGCCTTCAGTTCCTTCATCCCCTGTTCCGAGATATTCTGGTAAGAGGCGGAGGATCGTCCTTAGCCCACCTCCATCTCCAACGCCCTCCTCTGCAAACACCGGCCCTCCCCTAGAATGTCGGCCACCATCGCAAGTCGAGGAGGATGATTTCGATGACCTTGTTCAAGAGGAAAACGAGAGCATTCGTGTTTTATTAGAATCTATGGAAGTCGACGCTGATGTCGTTGAGGTATGTTCGATAAAGATTCTTATTCTTTTTGCTAAGATCCTCTCTAGAAGGCCAACACCAGTCCAACTAAGAGGGGCAGAGTACAGAGCCCACCTCCATCTCCATCTCCGCCCCAGACTCTCCGCTCTTTCAAGATGTCGAATATGATATCATCCGAGGTGGTAGCTGCCAAAAGCAAATCCGCAGTCACCAAGGCGAATAACGACAATAATGATAGCGCCCATGGTCGGAAACGGGCCAAGATTGCAATGTAAGGTCTCATTGAATGATAACCATTACTTTGCTGACTTTGCCTGTAGATTGGGGAAAGAAAACACCCCCAGCGGTATATTAGCTGCGACGTCGGTGCCCCCGTCAGTTGCAGCCGCACCATCGAAGGCAAACTCAACGCTCGATACACATAGCCAGAAGTGGTCCTGGGGCTGGGATGGCTGTACTGAGGCTGTCGAGCAGTCGCGCATTCCAGGTACTGAAACCAGATGTCCTTTCCCAGTAAGCATTATTACTGTGATTTCAACGTTCTTTCTGATGTAGTAATATAGTGGTGTCATTGGAAAGAATATAAGGGTTCAGACTCTGTGCGCCCCCACAGCTCCGTGCGCCACCACGTCGCAGTCTACCATTTAGACTGGAAGGGCCCTCCCCTAAAATGCCGCCCACCCCCGCAAGTCGAGGAGGATGATTTCGATGGCCTTGTTCAAGAGGAAAACGAGAGCATTCGTGTTTTATTAGAATCTATGGAAGTCGACGCTGATGTCGTTGAGGTATGTTCGATAAAGATTCGTATTCTTTTTGCTAAGATCCTCTCTAGAAGGCCAACACCTCTAACTTTTGGAGCAGCTTAGCTGACGTACATCCTTACCTCCGACGAGAAACACCAGAGGATACTTGTTACGGCTGTACAGCAACATTCACAACTGTCAGTGATGATTCAACTCTATTTCTTTTAAACTAACACCCATGGATTATAGAAATGTGAACTGGACGGCCATCTGCGTGACAATAGGATCCGCCTCAAGTATTATTGCGAGGAGGAGCACTGCAACCAGACCTTCATGACATCGTGTGGTCTCTTTAGACATTTCGACACCGTACATCTAGGCATCAAGCCTTACCTCTGTGACTATGGCGACTGTGGAAAGGCTTTTGCCATCGTGGCTCATCTGAATGATCACACGCGGACTCATACGGGGGAGAAACCGTATCTCTGCGAATACGATGATTGTGGGAAACGATTCGCGACCTCTGGGAACAGAACGACACACGAGCGCACCCACACTGGCGAGAAGCCCTATCTCTGCGAATACGATGATTGTGGGAAACGATTCGCCCAACGTTGGAACCTGACGATTCACGAGCGCATTCATACGGGCGAAAAGCCCTACGTCTGCGAGCAGGACGATTGTGGGAAAAGGTTCGCCAGAAAGGATGATCTGACGAAGCACGAGCGCACCCACACTGGCGAGAAGCCGTATCTCTGCGAATACGATAATTGTGGGAAACGATTCACTGCTTCTGGGGACCTGAAGAAACATGAGCGCACCCACACTGGCGAGAAGCCGTATCTCTGTGAATACGAGGGTTGCGGGAAACGATTCGCGATCTCTGGGAACAGAAGGACACACGAGCGCATGCATACGGGCGAGAAGCCCTATGTCTGTGAGCACGGCGATTGTGGGAAAAGGTTCGGCAGGAAGGGTGATCTGGAGAGGCACGAGAACACTCATAAGGATCGGACATCGTAAGTTCTGAAAAGTATACAGCTCTCTCGCTCACTATCTGTGTTCTCTAGAACAATAGAGAAGCCGAAGCCCTATGTCTGCCAGCACGGCAATTGTGGGAAAAGGTTCGCCACAAATTCCGAGCGGACGACTCACGAGCGCACCCATACGGGTGAGAAACCCTATGTGTGCCAGCACGGCACTTGTGGGAAAAGTTTCACCACAAGTTCGGAGCGGACGACTCACGAGCGCGTCCATACGGGGGACAAGCCCTATCTCTGCAAGCACGGAAATTGTGGGAAAAGATTCGCTACACTTTCGACTCTGACGACTCACGAGCGCACCCATACGGGGGACAAGCCCTATCTCTGCCAGCACGGCACTTGTGGGAGAAGGTTCACCACAACTTCGGAGCGGACGACGCACGAGCGCAGCCATACGGGGGACAAGCCCTATGTCTGCCAGCACGGCAATTGTGGGAAAAGATTCGCCTCAAGTGGGCAGCGCACAATTCACGAGCGCGTCCATACGGGCGAAAAGCCCTATGTCTGTCGGCACGGCACTTGTGGGAAAAGATTCGCACAAAGTGGGCAGCGGACGAGACATGAGACCAGTCATAAGAATGGGACATTGTAAGTTTTGAAAAGTATACAGCTCTCTCGCTCACTATCTGTGTTCTCTAGAACAATAGCGTCTACATCTACTACAGACTCTTCGAAGCGTCCCAGTAAGCGTCGACGTACAGGCTAGTAATGAGTTTAGCTATAACGCTGGGAAGCTTTTAATGTATAGTGGAGTGGTCCACAGAGACGTGGTGTTTGGCCGTATTTGGCATCATCTTCCCGGTCCGTTTCCTGTTCCGTCGCGTTAGCAATTCCATCTTCATCTCCCACCACGCGACGTGCGATTCCGTTCGCGATAGCTCGGCCCACTCCAATAGATCGTGTCTTGATGATTGTGATGTGAGCCTTGAAGTCCAAGTTGCGCGTTAGTTACCAGTTCTAGACCTTGGTTTACTCAGAAGCAACAACTAGCCAGTTTCCCATTTAGGATGACGTGCTGTCAGAGCGCGATTTGGAGCTGGGGGTCCGATTTTGCATCTTTCCTTCTTATCACCATCGTATCTTCCTTGTCCTGGGGTGACTCCTTTGGCCTGAGGTCGAAGTGTGTCTTTATTCTCTTTTGTGAGTATTCTTTTTCTGCATGTCTTCTTCTTTCTTAGTCGAGTAGATTTTCAGGTGCAATGACCAACTACACGCTGAACAAATTAGGCGTCTCTATCGAGGACGGTTGGGAGGTGGTGGCCATGATTAGCACAACAAAGGAGGTCGACTTACAGTTCGACACCCCGCGGTATAATGTGATCGCCTCGAGGGCTCTCCAATTTCGGTCACGTACCGAGGGTGAACGAGGCGATGCGATGGTCAAGTCGCAAGCTCTCTGTTCGCTTATCTCGAACGTGATACCCTTCAGGAATCTTACTACAGAGAGGGATCAACTGGCGTCCAATAACTTCACGATCGTCAAGAGTGACCTATCCAAGGACGTCTACGGTAAAATGGACACGACGGATCTTATTGAGGCCGTACAAATTACTATGGTACTGCGAGTTGACGCTTCTAGTCAAGCGAAACGACGAAAGCTCACGACCAATGTGGCGCAAGAAGGGATAATCAAAGCCCTTAAGGAAATTGGCGTGTACGTAGTTCATTCTTCATTCCTGATTATCTACTCTAACCTTTATTCCAGACTGTTCCCCGGCATATTCAATTCGGAGTGGATTCAGGTACACCAATATCGGAATGTTTTTAGCAAACAGCTGATGCTTTCTAACAGAACGAGTTGAAATATCATGTTTATTCGTATACGCAGCTTAAGATCCTGCGAACGGATCTTGCAAAATGGTCCTCCTTAGGGAATGAAAAGCCCGAAGCCATTCGAAACATGATCGTGCTCGTAAACCACATGGATCCCCACGGAGACATAACCATACCATTCAAGGAATCTGCCTCTATCTCACTTTATGAGGACTCTCGTACCTTTAGTATGTTCCCATGATCATACATAGCAATTTTTAGCTAACTATCACCATCAGCGGCATACATCTACCTCTTAACGGCGATTCAAAATGCCCATGCTCGCAAAGAACGAATTACGTTACGGTGAGAGTTGAGTGAATTGATTTCAAACAACTCTTATGTTCCTATCAGATACATTTGGTATCTGCTAAAATTTGCCATATGGGACAAAAATGAGGCTTTCGTGAAACGAGTAAGTTAGAGTTTCTTCGTTATAATATTTAATATTGATGGAAAACTTATCCAGATGATCATCAAAATAGGAAATGAGTTGCGCGTCTCGCGAAATGACCTGAGGATTGTAAGCAGATTCTGTTGTTGAAAATTTAGGCTAACTGTATTGCTAACCAGGCGCCGAGACCTGGAGGTACCATCCGAGGGCCAATCGGGTTCCTTTTCAAGGAGGAGCAAGAGGGTCAAGAGCGCATAGTTACAGCGAACGTTCCTGGTGTATGTGTTCACTTTACAAGTGGATAACCGTGCCTGACGCCTTACATGGTAGGGCGTGCGTATTCCCTTCGTTCCGCAGCTGGACGGCATTTTCTATGACGTGCCAGACCGTCGCAACAGGAATGGGCCAACAATATGCCTGATTGTTGAGTCGGATGTGAGCTGACAGTGGACGTATGACTTTATCTATGCTCAGCCATCATACTTAGGCCGCTGCTACGCCTCTGGAAGCACTTCTGAAGACAGAATGGGGTAAAGAAAGGGTCATTATTATCTCCGTATTCGTCTTAACTTTTGGGCAAGTATTTCCTCTCATTTTCTTCCTAGAATTCCGGTCAACCCACGTTGAATATACGGAACTTCTTAAGAATGATTAAGAGAATGTTCCCATAGTAAGACTTTTTGAGTTGCTCTGGCTGTGAAATGACTTTTGAATAGTATTCGCTTCGGAATCGTCACGGACTGCGACGTGCGGGGGTTGTGCATCGCACAGACGTACCGTGGCTACGGTGGAAGAGGCACTTATGCTAGATCGTATGGTTCCGGTGTGGAGGTTGGCGATCTCGGCGAAGTAAAATATCTTGGCCTATCAAGTGAGGACTTGGATGAGTACGCTACTTCTCTGAAAGGATTTTCCACATCTCATAAAAACCTCCAATCAGATGGGTGGAACCTGGTTCGATTCACACCATGTCCGTATCGGAGGTTGATTGGGCGCAAAGATACCTTGAAAATGGGGTCAAGACTCCCCTTCCGACCTTGAATGATAATGGCGAAGATGCTGATGACGGTGACCTAGAGGATAGTGTGTCGAGCAGTTCCTCCACTGATACGAGAGCACAGTATGTTGACCCTGTTTGATATGCAGTGGTATATCTAACAAGGTTTCAGCCAGGACGCCTTGAAGTTGATGCTGAAGCAGAAGAAGAATGCAGCGCTGTCTAGTTTGGGTCTAAATAACAGCCCAGGCACGAATACGTCAAAGTTGGTGACATACGTGCTGGAAAAGATGAAGGACTGGGTACGGTCCTCAACCAGCCCCAAGCCCACGAACGAAGAGTTGGCGTTCTCCGAGTTCGAGGCCAAACGTATATGGGAAGTGGTACTGAAGGAGCGACTGAAAGGGCTGCTGACTGCCGCTGGAGGTGACCGGGAGCTGATATTAAAGTATATGTAGCAGCTAGCTCTGCGTCTCCTTTGCGCTATTTCGTGCTCATAATATGGACTCGAGACTTGCCCAGAATGCCGCATTTAGCCGCTAGTGTGACGCAGGTGTGACGATAACTTAACACCAGCTCAAGCCCTTCCTAGCATGAGGCTACCAGCGTTTCTGAGCCGTTCCAGTAGTACTCTCGCGCGACAAACACTGAAAAAGACTTGCCGTTGCATGTCCTCTGCCGTTCCACGGCGACCGTACGTTCCACATCGCGAGCAGCTGGGCGGGCAAACCGCAACAACCGCAAACCTTCACAAAGACGCCTTCCATCCGCGCATAGAGACACAGGATTTTGACGCGTTCTTCGGCGGAAGTCTGGTATCCAAGCGCTGGAGAGCAAGGATCCCGCTTTGATTTCTGCCGCGTCTCTGGCCCACCGTTACCTCACTTCCCGTCGTCTTCCCGACGCTGCTATTGATCTCGTCGACGAAGCATGCGCTAGGTGTGTAGCTCTTCCCTTGACTGTGATCAAGTTCTGACTTTGATTCAGTGTTCGTGTCACTCGTGAAACAGAGCCGGAAGAGATTGACAAGTTGCAACGCAGAAAGTTGGAACTTGAGATCGAAATCCATGCTCTCGAACGCGAAAAGGATTCCGACAGTAAGGAACGTCTTAGACTTGCAAAGAAGGCGATCGCAGACGTGGAGGACACTCTTCAACCTCTGAAGGCTGCGTACGAGAATGAGAAGAAGAGTAGCAACGAGATCAATGAAGTGCGGAAGAAGATTGACGAACTTACGGCAAAGCAAGATGAAGCGGAACGAAGGTATAAATTCATTGGCTTCATTAGTGACTTGTTCTGACCTGCAATATTCCAGATATGATCTTGCCACGGCTTCCGACCTCAAGTATTACGCCATTCCCGACCTGCAGTCGCGTCTCGAAAAGTTGGAAGCGAAAAAAGCTGCAGAAGAATCTGCGGAAACAGGAAACGACGTGGTGACCCCGGACCAAATTGCCGAAATTGTCGCTCGTTGGACTTCCATTCCTGTAACACGTTTGATGTCGACTGAGCGGGAGAAACTCTTGCGCATGGAGAAGGTTCTCTCAGAGAGTGTCGTTGGGCAGAGTGAAGCTGTGAGGGCCGTCGCCAATGCCATTCGGCTCTCCCGGAGTGGTTTGTCGAACCCGTCACGACCAATCGCTAGCTTCTTGATGGCAGGACCTTCGGGCACTGGTAAAACCTTGATGGCCAAGACTGTAAGTGCACCTCTATTTTACTCTCTAGCGTTGCTAATTATCTTCTCTAGCTTGCAACGCTACTCTTCGACTCCGCCGATGCTATGATCCGTATCGATGGCTCGGAGTACTCTGAGAAGCACTCCATCGCACGTCTAATCGGTGCACCTCCAGGATACGTTGGTCACGACCAAGGTGGTCAACTAACCGAGTACATTCGCCGCAAACCTTACAGCATTGTCCTCATCGATGAGATTGAGAAGGCTTCCCGAGAATTCGTTACACTGTTCTTACAAGTCCTTGATGACGGTCGACTTACCGACGGTCAAGGGAGAGTCGTTGATTTCCGAAATAGTAAGTGCCTTCATCAAGTTTCGCATGACGTTCTTCTTACCGTTCGTTTTCTAAGCCGTTATAATTATGACATCCAACCTTGGTGCCGCCTATCTCAACGATATGGGCGAGGGACCAGTCAAACCTCAAACTCGTCAACTTGTCATGGGCGCAATACAGAGTCATTTCCCTCCTGAATTCGTGAACCGAGTAGATGAAATTATCATCTTTGTGAGTACTCTTGGTACGATGCTTGTTTCTTTTTTCTAACTTTGTTTCTAGCGTGCTCTTTCTCGGAAACATGTCCTGAAAATTGTGGACATTCGACTTGGGGAAGTCCAGGAGAGGCTGGCAGAGAGGAAGATTACTCTTGACATAGACACTTCTAGCAAGGAGTATCTCATGTCTGTCGGCTACTCGCCGATATACGGTGCCCGACCCTTGAACCGTTCCATTCAAAGCGAGCTCCTCAACCCGTTGTCGATGATGATACTCTCCGACCGTATTCGGGATGGCGAGGTGGTCCAAGTGCGTTTTGATGGACCGCACAATCGGCTCCATATCATTCCGAATCACGAAGGGACGGAGATTGACGACATGTACATGGATGTGGATTATGATGATGACGACGACGAAATCAAGGTTGAGGAAATGGACTAGTAGATGGTTGAGATATTGGACAATAATACAAATTTGTACAATAGTCAAGGAAAATGTACTCATTAGCAACAGGAATTGTATCGTTATTTGCATTCATTTCTGACTGATTTGTTCGAGTTGCTCATTCAGAATCACCAGTTGAAAGCAGAGCACTCTTGTTGCTACGTCATCGATTTCCTTACTCTCCACCATCTCCCGCTACCCCGATGAGACATGAGGCTCTTTCCTTTGAGTCGCTAGGCGTAGCAGCCATTGGGCAAACCACTATATCCATACCTTTGGGCATCGTCATTGGCCTGTTGGCCTCCTTCGTTCAGTCTCTTGGTCTTACGATACAGCGCAAGAGCCATGTTCTCAACCAACGCCTACCTGACCATGCCCAGAAGGCAGAGACAAGGAGACCGTCCGTTATACCCTTTAATAATTGTCCAATCCCCTGATGACCGTGCTTTAGACTATGGTTGCTAGGCTTTGCCATATTCATTTCCTCAAACGTCCTTGGATCCTTCGTGCAAATAGCATCACTTCCCGTCGTTATTCTCGCCCCGCTGGGCGCAGTGTCCCTCTTATGGAATGCATTCTTTGCACGTCTCCTTCTCGGCGACGTGTTTTCTCCTTGGATGATCCTTGGCACTCTGCTCATCGCAGGCGGCGCCGTCCTCATCGCTATATTTGGTATCGTACCAGAGCCTACCCGATCTTTAGAAGACCTTCTTGAATTATTCCGGAGACCAGCATTTATTGCCTACTTTTCCGTTCTAGGTGTATTCGTGGTCGTCAGCCTCGTCATCGTACGTGCTTTATTTCAGTGTCAACAATGGTCTGATTTGCATGCGTCCAGACTCATATAGCAGAATATTCAATGCATCGTCGCATCAATATGTCCAACTCGCTACCAGCTTCTCCACCTCAGTCTCCTTCATTTCATGCCAACGATCCTTCCATTTTGATAACTGGCGTGACTGACCTCACGGAAACCATCACGACAGAGAGAACACCATTGTTAGACCGCAAGGCAAATAATGGGCCTACACCGAACAATCTTCTTCGCGCCACGAATCGAACACGCCTCATCATAGCCATCTCCTATGCGTCCTTCTCTGGAATCCTGTCCGGAATGTGTCTGCTGTTCGCCAAAAGTGGCACTGAGCTCCTGTTGCTGACACTAGCCGGAGACAACCAGTTTTGGCGATGGCAAGCGTGGATGCTCTTGCTTGCCTTAGTTGTGTTCGCACTCTTACAGCTCGGGTATCTACATAAGGCTTTGATTCTCGCCAACCCGACGCTTGTTTGTCCTTGTAAGTGGTGTCAGCTTGTTTCTACCGTAGATGATATTAAGCCCTTTTCTAGCTGCGTTCTGTTTTTATAACTTGTCGTCGATCCTAAACGGCTTGGTATATTTCGATCAGTTTGCCCTTATCCCACCATTACATCTTGGTCTTGTGAGCCTTGGTATCGTTATCCTTCTAGGAGGAGTTTGGGTAGTGAGTATCCAGTCTGGCGAGGGCGATGCAGACAGCTGGAGTGAAGAAAGCGACGAAGAGATGTTGGAAGATCTGCATACTAGCTCGCACCTAGCCGAAAGCCCAACTTCAGAAACTCATGAATTGGAGTGGGGTTCACGCTCAGAGCCCATAATGGCACCGTCAGGTAGCAGCCTGGGTCTTGATCTGAGCTTAGAACATCCCTTGCCTCCGCCTTCGACAATTTCGGTCTCCGAAGGTCCTCGCAGCCCTACCTTCACCGTATCCTCTCGTCGAAAGAGATCTGCAATCGACGAACAACTCTCGTCGTCTATGCGACGCCATCACCAACGGGCTCCGTCGCATCCCCACCTTGAGCTGTCGCCTCCACTTCCTACCAGAAACACAGTTTCGACGCTAGCTGGAGCCGGCTTCCAAATCGGATTGGCGGCGACAAGTCCTGGATTTGCGATTGTTCCTCGTGAACGGAGGCGAAGAGTGAGTACCTTGGTGGGACGATCTGTTGACAACGGCGAAAGCGGTGACGACGCAGTGCCTGGATTTATGGGCGCACGACGAAGGACTGTCAGTGAAGGTGACGTGCGGAGGAACACTGACAGCCAAGACCCTGCTGATGGGATGGAAGATTCTGTTGATGGGGTCCCCACGAGTGGTGGAAGGGGGAACGGGAAAGGACGTGGTCGGTGGGAATGGCTGCGAAGGACATTCATGCGGAATACCTGAGTTTTGGGGGGCATATTTTACAGGCATAGCTGCATCTCTTACTACCATAATGTACTGTTTATACCACGTGATCGCGATCTGGATATCTTAATGGCTACCAATGGCAACTGACTTTCAGGAGGAGTGCAGGAGCAGGGCGCGTGGATATGGGACCAAAGCAGGACCAAACTGCTGGAGATCAGAGAAGTCAAGGAACGACAAATAATTAGGCGATGGGTAAAATTTCAGGACACCCTTATAAGTATTCAGGGTCAGAGCTATCGTCTTCTCCTTTGTACTAGTCTTGTATCAGCCATTCTGCGGCAGCATAGCTGCTGCTCTGTCCACTCGTTTATTACAGTGGGCGTTCGCTGCAGACGGGTGTAACGGAAACGGTCGCGAACAATGTCGACGATACATCGGCGCCCCTCTGCGACAGGGAGCATGTCGAGCCGAGGAGACGACGTTCTGCTCAGGTCTCGGTTCTCGGACCAGTCACTTGGCGAGAGACGGTCGCGTTTTACGCCTTCAAAGGGAAAGACGAGCTTTAGTCGCGGACTACCCAAAAAGGAGGAAACCCCTTCGGCGGCGGCGGCTAGTCCGATCATCAATATCTCTGTTGGTCACGGCAGGACCCCCTCTCCCACCAACCACGACGAGGGCAACGACGGCCTCGCAGATGAGCTAGACTATATTACCGTCAGCGCCCCCGTCGGCCAGTCACAGTCTCAATCAGAGTCTCTCTCCCTCGCACAACTTCGCGCCGACAAGGCATCTCGTATTCTCGGTATCAAGCATCGCAAAAGTATGGAGCCAATTCCTGCTTCGACTCGCACTTCCATCGTATCCACTCGTTCTGCCCGCGACGGCCTACCCTCACCTTCCTTTACTCCAACTTCTCCTCTGACTTCTCTCTACGTCGTCTCTGGCCTCCCAAAGTCTCCCCACACCTGGACGCTTGCTGACCCTGACTCTGTCCTGGGCCTCCATCACAGCGATGGCGCCGTTAGCCGCTGGTGGCGTCCAGAGGTTCTTGGCAGCACCGTTAGCCCTGGTGCAGGTGGTGGCAAGAAAAAGAAACGCGGCAAAAGCGAAGAGGTCCTCAAAGGTGCTGGCGCGCTCAGCAAACAAGAGGTCGGCAAAATGCTATCCAAGGCGCTCAAGGTACATCCCCGCCATCAGTTAACGTTATACACCCATGCTTATCCTCGGCTAATCACAGCTTTCTTTTACTCGTGAAGTCGAAGTCATTGCTTCTACTTTGCAGCCAGCTTCGACTATTCACACATTTACTTTTACGCTTCCTGCGCCTAACACGCCTCTCGCACCTTCTCCCTCTGGAGACCTTCTCCGCGCTTCTGTTCTCTCAGGCACCGACAATAGATCATCAGCCGCCACTTTCAATTATCCTTACAGCGACGACCCCTTTGTTCGCCCTTCATCGAGCTATCTAGGCCCCCCGAGTCTCCTTGGTCATGGGTCGCATGCTCCCGCAGCTGCAACCACACCTGACAATAGTGCAATGGGTAGTACTGTCACTTACCACGGGGTCTGTCTAACGGTGTGGTCTCATGCGGACGCTGAACGTAGTACCGCTATTCGCCGCACATTGGAAGCGGGACGATCGCGCAAGGAGTCATCCCAGTCCCTCGTAGCCTCTCGGATTAAGAACCTCCGTGCCGATGTTGGGGGTGTCGGTAACGATAATGATCCCAGCATCCAGGCACGACGAAGCGCGAGAAAAAGCGCGCGGGGTCCTTGGGCTGATGCTGAGACTGACGGTGAAACGGAAAACGAAGGCGCCATGAGTGAAAGTGACTTCGAGGTCGCTAGCACCGTTGGGCACACTCCTGGCGAGAGTACCTTATTCTTGCCGGGCGATACCGTGTTTTGGCTGCCGTATGCATTGAGTGAGTCTTTTCCTTTGCGTTCCTAAGTTTACTTACATGTGATGATAGCTCTCGTATCACGGCATCCGGTCTACGACTTAATGCGCGACTACTTGACTCTTTCGTGGGCGCGTTTCTCGAAAGATGTCCAGTCGCACACCCTCCAGATTTCGAAAATTCTTGCTCATCCTGCGCCTCGCGCTGGCGACCTCATCAAGCTTGATGCCAGTCCTAAAGGTGAAATCAATGAATCCAGTCTCGAGGTCATTGCGCGTTTCCCAGGTGGTCTTGACTTTGGGAAGGGATTGGTGGACATCAATTTCACCATGTGGCCGCTGTTTAAGTGTCTGAATATCGACAACATCTTGACCATCTGCGAGGTACACATAGTGCACGGTTCATATGGAAGTTGGAGCTAATAGTTTCTAGATTGCTTTGTCCCCGACTGGTCGTATTCTTTTCTTCTCTCGCCATCCGGCAATGCTTGGTGTACGTGTTTTCTCGTCTATTTTGAGTGCACCATTATTAATTGCTCGCAGATTGCCGTTCTCACGATTAAGTACTTGGTTGAGCTTCGAGGCTGGAATGGTATTGCACTGCCGGCTGTGCATTCCCGCGACGCCAAAATTTACATCGACGATCCCGGCCCGTGGATCATGGGTTTGGCCACTGAAGCGCGTTACAGTATCCGCCCTGCCGCCGAAATCTGTGTCTGCGATCTGTGAGTGAATCGCCAGTTTTTGGAGATTGTTGACTCATAATATTATAAGGGATATCAACTACGTGTTAGTAGTGTTCATGGACTTTCCGCCTTAAATCTTCATTGCTTTATAGGAGTTGCCCTTCACCCCCGCCTAACGTTGTTTCGACGAAACAACAACGGGAAAAATACAGGCAACGATTATTATCTGCCTTCGAATCTCACTATCATCCAGATCATTCCGTGCCTAGGTAAAGTCTTTGTGCCATTAATGTTGAACAACCTCTTCAACTTCGTTAGCGAGTTCAAGGAAGCGTTCCCTGCTGGACGATTCCGGCCCGTATGCAAGATTCAGGCGAAGCGCGGTGCATCGTCTTCTGCTGTTGCCGACCAGATCAAAGCACCCGACTGGTGGCATTCTACTCGTATCATACAGGCGTTTGACAGTGTTCTCCAAGACAGGGTAAGTGTTCATTGGTTTATTGTATTTCGTTGCTCAGGGCGTGTAGTACAAGAAACCGTCGTTCCTCAAACGGATTGGCATGTTTGGAAGTGTCAAGCGACCTCCACAACTCACTGCCGCCGAGCAACTTATTCAGCATTCAATCCGCAAGCGGGCTACCGCGTTCGTGGACGCTCGGGACGATCTTGAAACTAAGATTGGCCGTTTGTCACGTCGTTTGAACTTCCTGATGACTGAAAGCGATCTATGGCGAGACAAGTTCGTGACATTCGAACAGTACGCTGAGAAGTTAAGTGCGGAGGCGAATCAGTTGAGGGCGAAGATCAACAAGGAACAACGCGAGACCAAACGGTTGTCTGGTCTGGTTACTTTGACTGCTGTGGAGAAATCCAAGTTACAGAATCGTAAGTCGCTTCTCGCTGCGCTGATGTTGTGGCGTTGACATGCGTTGCAGAACTGAAGGATACCGAAAATGCACACAAGGACGCTATGTTGGAATTAGAGACCATGAAGGAGACCATGGATAAGATGGAGCAGGAGCGCGCTGAGATGATTGCTGAAGTGGAAGCCCAGATTGAGAGGGCGTTGATGTCTATGACTATGGGCATGGACGAGTCGGACTACGGGAGCTCTCGTCCCAACAGCCGCCTGTCCTCCTTCTCGACACCTCGCTCGCGCCGCGCTAGTGACGCTGGAAAGACGCGGCATCTGCGGTCTATTGGAACGGAGTCTACTTTGGCAGAGTCGTATGAGTCGGACGGCTTAGAGCGCCCTGTTCTGGAGAAGGTGGAAAGAGAAACCGGGACAATTGAAGAGGACCCGGAGGAGGAAGCGGACGCGACTGCCACTAAGAAGAAGCGGTTCTCGGCAACGGAAGCGGACCTACCTCAAGACAACATGAACGCGGTTGATGAAGGAATCACGCAGCAGAGTGACAAGATTGCGCAGAAGGTTTTGGAGATCCAGCAGAAGGTCAGTCTCTTTGAATTATCTCAATAATTGTCGCTCATCGAAGTTATAGCTAGAGAATGCTCTCACCTCTGATCGTGACCGTCGTGCACAACAATGGCGACGACAAGTCTCCGACGCTAGTGAAGAAGAATATTCCGAACCCATTCCGATTCCATCGCGACCTCCCTCTGGCGCTCGTAATCGCAAGTCTTCCCACAAGCAAAGGAAGCGGAGCGGAACTACTTCCTCGTCCCAAACCAGTAAGGCCGGACAGACTGCAGATGAGGCTACCCCTCCACGTCCTGCCTTCGTCAAGACTGTCGACCCAGGAAGTGCGACACCGACTAGGCGGTCCATCTCCGATGTCAGTCGTGATGAGCTGAGCACGCCAGAGCCCATTGCCGTTAGGAAAATTGCCTCTGGTGCATCGCTCAGTGCCATGCGCCCGGTACCTACACCACAGCAAACACCCAGTACACCCGGTCTTACACCTGTCACCGCCGCTGCCACCGACGATTCGGACACCGACTTCCAGAGCGCGTACTCGGCTAGCCCGCGTGGAAGCTATGGCAGTTTCGATAGCAATCATGGTCCGCAAATTAAAGATGGCAGCGATCAAGGACAAGTACTGCACGAGCTACCTGATGACTTTGGCAAACCCGCTCCTCCTTTCGCCAAGATGGGTCGGGAACGTGGTGCAAACACGGCAGTTGGTGTAAAGCGGAACTCGGACACTTCAAATTGATTATTTCACTAATTGTATGTACATATATCTTGGGTTGTTCAATGCTCTGGCCAGTGGTTGCTGTCAATTACGCGTATATCTTATTTCTCTATTTGCGAAAATGTACATACATACTACTACTATACACCTCTTGCCGTGCCGGTCCATTCTACTACAGTCCCATATTTATTACAGTAATAGGTATTACGCCTCCATCCTACGCTTGATATTGAAAGATCGTACAACACCTGCAACTCTTTCGAAGAACCAACTCTGCGAAGATTTGTCCGGGATAAACACAAATTTATCGTGTTCCTTGCCAGCTTTGTGAGCAAATCGAATTCCAGTGTCTTCTACAGTTACCCCCTGCACTTCCGTGAGTGGTAAATCCCAGTCCAGCTTCAGCTTCTTCGACCAGAACGACAAGACCCGCGAAGATGTTAAGAGGACAACGTTATCGCTACCGGGAGAGTCTACAATGGAAATAATTCAGTGCAATTCCGATGACCGTGCACGTTACACTTACTGTAGTGTGCGACGTAATGCTCTTTTCGGTAACCTCCATTGTTGAGATCCCGCATCCAATACTGACCCGTAGCATCACGAGATGAATATGGCTATGAGTTATGTATGGTTAGACTTCGATTCGTAGCATCACATTTCCTCTACTCACAGCTAAGACACCATCGGAAGGAACCAAACGAGGCTAAAGCGAAGCATCAGATGGAATGGCCACAATAGCAAGAATGCGCGTACCTGGCGAATTCGGTCCTTCTCAGGATTGTCGAAAACGGTAGTGGTGTTGCGGATACCTGCCTACTGTCAGAACGGTATTACGAGCAACACGGTCTCCTGACCTTCGGAGACATTTGACGCCAAATCGAACACACCAACCACTGGTTTTGTGACAGCACTAGCGCTTCGTCAGACATGATCAACGATTATTGGAAAGAAACATACCCCACAACACCTTTTCCAACACCCTTGAAGAATCCGAAGGCGCCACCGGATTCAGCCCCTTCAATGGGCTTCATCTATTTAAACTTGAGTAATAATAAGTGAGGCCGGTTAAAGAAAAGACAAACGAGAACACCCTCCATCGCACTCGCAACGCTACTCGCAAAGGCTTCTCCTCCAGCAGCAACGCCGTAGCTAAGTATGAAGTCAGATCAATTACTGACTGTGAACGGAACGCCGTACATAGCATGTCGAGGCTTGTTTCTACGTTGATTCATACGCCTCCTGGCTTGATATTCGGAGTCGAATGTGGCCGCAGACAAACCTTGGGCAGAAAAGATTACGAAAAGATAAGAGAAGCTTTCGAAGGTGACACGGACCTTTACCAACGCTGCTAGTGAACTTTGTCACACTGTCGCTTACACCAAATACGGTTTTCTTCACGAAACTCGCAGCTCCCTGTGCCAATCATGAGAAAGGATAGAACGGCAAGGAAGAAATTTGTACTTTGGCTATGCCAATGCCGAGCTCTTTGTTGCCGTGCATGACGACTCCGTTGAAAGGCTCATAGAAGATATCCGCGACACCGGAACTGACGTTTGTGAATAGTCCAACGGGATTTCCGATGAAGTCTGCCGAGCCAAGGATACGGTAAAGTTGACGGAGGACGTCTTGCCGATAATGGTACATGATGCGACTTTGAAGCTCGGGCATTTTGAGACGCATGTCCTTGATGGCAAGGGCATTCATTTCCAGAGGCGCATCATTGATATTGCCGACTGTCATAGTCAGCGCATTCACGACGACTGCGAGAGGATTTCGGATGCTGAGCCTAACGCGCAAGTGAGAAACGTTGTGAGGGTATAGTTGACAACATACTTTTCCTCACTGCTCACTCGCTCAGTTCGCATGAATGAGAGAGAGAGTTTGATGGGTTGCAGTTCGAGGACCTCAAAGTACAGATCCTGACCCACAGCAATATCCTTGGGTTCCGGGATTTCGGCAGCGTTCTTAACAAGGACGCTGACGAACGATTAGAACAGACTAGTGTTAATAACAGACGTGCTTACTCTTCCGCATCTGCCTCCCACGATGCACCTTGTATTTGCGTAAGCTCATAGATTGAGAAAAGCAGATCCTCGTCAGCTTCTATTGTCAATGCTTGTAATAGAACCGAGCAATATTTGATGAACAACACGCCATGCTCTAGAAGATACTCAGCAAAGAACACGGGCAGAAACACCAACCAACTCACCATCGTCATTCAACCAAATCACAGACGCCTGTACGGTAGGAAGGGGCGATACACCGTTCGACTCCTTGGGAATTGGAGTGGGCTGAAGTACGACGGGGAATATAGCATCATGAAGCTGATTGTCAATCTGGAGGGAACCGCAAGCCAGGTTTACGGTCTGGGCAATGGAGCTGTTGGTGTAACCAAACGTCAAAGAATTCATGGAAATGTAGATAACCTCGATCAGTCGCTTATTGACGAGGGAAATACCGATGCCAGCAAAAGTGATGTCGAAACCGAAGCTAGGCACATCCTCCTCTGTGATAGCCTCGAATGCTTCCGCACTGCTTGAGATAGTATCCTGGCGTGAAATTGATCCGGTCGGTGATTTAGACTTCGGCTTATAGAGACTGTACTCCGGGTTGTAGTTCGTTATCGTGAGGACTTGTTTATGACCATCTGCGCGAACATCTAGGGAGACTGCTCGATTTCTTTGACCATCCTATTGCCAGGTGAGCCAGGATATAGCACGCACAAACAATGAGGGACGAACATTGAACTTGAAGGGCACAAGATCGCCTATTTCCATGATATCGATTACGCGACGGGCAGCTCCAGACGACAGTGCGAGCTTCTTGTCCCGAGCCGCTGGAAAATCCCATGCGTATGGCATGGTCGAATGAGGCTTGACCGTGTATACCGGGTACGATTTCCCTCCAGGTGTTGGCTCCTCGCGGGTGTCCTATAACGCGTTTGAAACAAGCATATTTGCATGAAATAAATGCGCATACTCGCTGAGTGAGAGTAAAGCTGTAATCGCTGCCATTCTCGATGGAGAAGGGATATCCTGCAGTCGCCGAAGAAAACGTGACGAATATCGTTGATCCGTCAAGCTTCACATCTGCCTGGATAAGTTGTACGTCTTGAGATGTAGATGACGAGTTCAGTCGGAAGTGGACTGAGCCTATGTCTTCAATATTGATGGGCGGAGACCTAGAAAGACAGCTAAGCCCGAGTTGACAGTTTGAAGATGAAATACGCTTACCATTGAGCATTTAGCCCGGGGAAGGCAATGGTTAACAGTTTTTCTGCACTACCGCGCAGTAGGGTGAGCGGGCATCGTTCTCCTGGCTCTACTGTACAACGTTCACGAGGTGCGACACCATGTTCTCGGAACGAGATAGGCCCCGCCAAATTGTTCTTGATCAGGAAGCGGGGGGTCAAAGTAATGATCTTCGTCAACTTATACTTCCCAAGCCCCTCCGACCAAGACAACCCAACATGAACCTCGTCTTGCTTCGACTTGAGCGTCGGAATAACCAGCGCACTGTCGGCCGCAGGCGCTTCCACGCTGAAGTTCTAAAAATGTCCGGTAGCACCAACATGGACGTATGGAGTCGATTGGGTTTACCTTGGACCAATTTGAATCCCCGACTTTCAAACTAAATTCATGACCATTGTCGGCCTGATGAGAAAGCACTGCAAAAGGAACAAAATAAGATTGTATGCGGAATTCTCATAGTGGTCTTACTGAAGGGAGTTGGCGCCGAGAGAACCTCTTAACGTTAGGTGTTAGTAATGATGCATATCGGCAGAGACGGAACTGACCTGGTCGATTGTCACCCGCCACATCTTGAGCTCCAGTACGGGTACTGCGCACAGAACGAATGGCGAAAGGAAGTCCAGTCTTGTTCACGACAAGGTATGGTGCAGATATCTGCACTTTGAAAGCACCTCCGGAATCAGGATAACGTCTAAACATATGAATAGCTAGTAGGAAGACTTCAAAGAGAGGAGCGTACACGTAGTTCAATCTCAATGCCAGCGTTCGCCCCCGCGGATCTTTGACTGTAAGCCGCTTCTCCAGCTCGAAGTCCGAATTGGCGTCCGTATTGATGATGGCGAATTCACTTTGACCAAAGACTAGACGAGGGTGAGCAAGTTAGCCACTAAAGAAAACAATGAAAGTGTCCTACCTGTATCCTCCACTTCCACATTCAACAGCACTAGATGACCCAGTTCCACAGAGTGAACAGGCATGACCCCACCGCGCCGCAAGTAGCTGCGCCAATTCTGATCGGTATCTTTGTCATAGACACGATATTGTAAATTGTATGGCAGTAAGTTTTCGAGTTCTAACGGTGCGCGCAGTTTGAGACAGATTTTTGGAAATTTTCTGAAAGTACCCCGTTCACAAGTCATCGGTCGAGTACGAGGAGAACGTACCGAGTACTTGAGTGTCCGCTTTGAAAGTCCGTTTGTACCCAGGCTTGGAATCTGAAAGAAGCCTCTTGAGGATCACTGTGTGGGCATCTGATTGTGAAACCTCTGGTGGAGACCAAATCTTCCCAGCGGATGGCAGGACACCATTTGTAACCGAAGCCCTCTAAGACAAGGTAAGCTCAGGACCAATGTGCGTTCCGGAACGACTACTGACGGTCTGGTTGTATCCGTATCCTATGGCGAGCAACAGCATCGATAGGCAATGCATAATCTTGTCCGGGGACGATCTTCTCCAACGAATGCACTGGATGCCCGTTGTCATCCACAAGAGTAACCTCAAGCGGATATAGCGTCTGGTTCTGGATTTTATATGTCGAGCGTATAGTGACAACCTTCACGTTATCCACTACATTCACTTCACATAAGAGCCTGTCCGTGTACTTGGCCGTTCGCGGTCTGAGAGGAAATGTATACTCTCCTTCGCGATCGACAGGGATGCCCCGGATCTGCTCCCACGGTTGGCCCACGACTTGCACTCCGATACTATGTTGACCGGAGGAGGAAACGTGCTACTGCTGTAAGACCGGGGTCAAGATAAAATGATTAGTCGCACCTCTCTAAGAGTTTTCCAGTCGTCAAATCGCCAATCGAGAGAATCATCGTTCAAAATTTTAACGGAAGTGGCATCCTTCGATGTCGCATTGCCATCATCATCGGACCACACAAAGATGGGAGACCCAGTCCTATTCTGTATGCGATAAGGGGCATAACTTCCGCGAGCATTCTGTAGGACACGCTCGCCTTCCTTAGTCCACACGTTGACAGTGGTAATCGCCATCTCAGCAAAGGTGGTACTAAGGTTGAGGTCAAGACGGTCTCTCGCTGAGAGACCAATGTTGATGCCACTGGATGCGTCTTGTTTCGAAGCCTAATGAAATGTCACTTAATGTAGGAGATAATAGGCGTCAACACTTACTGTGACCGTGAATGTCCATGGATCAATTACTAGTGTCCAAAGGAATTAGAGATACACATAGTACAAAGCGCAGTGCTTACATGGTTCCCAGTGCGAATTAGTCAGATTCCAGTAGCTGATCTGAGTCGACATAGTCGTGGTGGCGTGGAGCTGGTATGGCTTTTAAGAGAATACCCGATAAGCGTAAGACCTGCACCCACCGCGCCCGACCAATCCTTTGCGCCTACAATGAATCGTTTCACCTTGAAATGAAGCATCGGTTGTTCGTGCATGTCTCCGATAAGTACTAGCCGGAAACCATCGAAGGAACCTTTGAGCTACACACAATTGACGATCAACGAGGATTATAGGTACAGTAGCACTTGCCTGTTCTTTCGATGCTACGGCACGAGCCTTGCCCACAGACCTCCGTGGTTTGACAGCGGTTTGTTTAGAGGATGATTTCTTGGAAGCTGAGAATTCAGAAATGCGAGACTTTGACTTTGAACTAGTTGCCTCAGGAGTCGACGAGTTTGTTGCACTGAGTTCTATCGCCTTGTTGACAATCGAGGTAATCAGCATAATGTCCCGGTAGGATGCTCGGAACACAATCGGTTTGGCATTGATCTCCATGTTCGTCATTTGCTGGGATGAACTGGAACGGCTGTCCAGTGAAAGACTTATATCAAAGTCATCCAAAAACCGAACAACGTCGGAATCTTTGCCCATCGAGGTCAACGACATGCCCAAGCGGTTAATTGTAAGAGCCAAGACGCCCTTGAAATCGTGAGAATGATATTCAGTTAATCGGCATTGGATCATACCTGCTGCGAAAGCATGACTTGCTTGACGTTGAGTTTGATGGACTGTGTTTCGGGGTTCGCGTCGTTCTCGAGCACATTGATAGAAACGTCATGCAGATCAAGACGGAAATCGAAGTTGGATTGAGCGTTGTCCTTGGTGTCGACTGGAGCATCGTCTTCTTCGTCTTGAACTTTGATGGATACATCGGGAGTATATGACGTGAAAAACTTGACCAAGGCAAAGACGGGATCAACGGCGAAGATTATCTGGGGAGAGTCAATGGTCACGATGGCGAGGGACGAGCTGTCTGGACCACCGGACATGGTGTATAGAACCATGAACTGATTACGATCGTGTTGTGTGGCGGGTATGATTTCCCGAAACTTGGTTTGTCCAGGTCGAGTATTGCTCATTGTGAATGACTTGAAGACGATCTGTGCTTCCATGGAGCCGTCTGACAACATTTTAAGTCGAAGTTCGCTTTTGTTCAGAGCAAATCTTGTAATTCCATGCTCCTTCAAATTCGCGGTTGTCGTTGCGGACTCGTCGTATAGGTGAAGCTTCACAGCATCAACTGCGACAACCAAATCAACAGTGGACCAAGCTTGGACAGATGCTGGAACAATCAACTCTGGCGCCAAGTTCGCAGATGGAGAAGAAGCCACGGCGCGCTTGCGTGGTTCTGGTTCCTTGGATACTGATGATTCCGCTTGAGCATATCCTTCGGGTGCGCCAGCCAGAATCTTCGGTATGGATTGTACAAGCTTCATCAAGATGCCATACTGCACTTGCGTCAAGTGCAAGCGCACGTCCGAAATGCTGATCGAAACCTATAGAGCGAATATGAGATTGTGGGTTGCTCATCACATGTAAGATCACACCTGAGTATCTGGAACGTCGTAGACTTGCGAACGGTCAACGCCGACGACTTGCACAATGTCGGCCGTCACATTGATGTCGTCGATGATCTTGAGCGTTGAAAGTGCCTCGTCGTAATGAATATTCGAGACGAGTTGGATTCCGTGAAGCCCCGCGGTAATCTTGTTCTTATCGGCCTTGGACGAGTTCGAAGCAGTGATCTCACCTAGGCGGAGAACAAGAGTATCCCGCGAAGTAACGGGGTCGAAGGGAAACACAACAATGGGTGATTTGACAGACACTTCGAACTGCATGCGATCCATTTCAGGGGCACTTTGAACGGCGGCTTGGGTAGCGGCGTCGTACAAGCCCTTGAGCCTGGCAAATTTGACAAGGAAGAGATATATGTCGTGTAGAGGTTGCTCCAAGAAATGAAGTTTGAGAGATGCAGTGGTTAACGATACGCTTGACTTGATTCCATTGTAACCTGCCTCATCCGGGTCGTACGTTTGATACCGGAATTCGGCGAAATTCTGGCCCTCAATAGAAAGAATTTGGCCGAAGTCGTGACTGGCGCCGTATACATCGACATCATTGGTCAGAGAGAGACTTCCAAGTTTACCAGAAACACGCAAAGCTTTCGCCAGCACGAGAACGGCTACGTCTGCTGTTGATAGAGATAACGTCGCCAGGCTGGTCGGTCCATTCATGAGGATGACTATGATTGATGTCAGGGTGGCTCGTTTTTATTCGAAGGTAAACGGACCTTGGACGCTGGCAAGATTGACAGTGACATAAATTTTGCTACCATTGTTCGTTGATGCTTGTTCTTTCTGCACGTCGGTCGTAGTTTGCTCTGCTGGAAGCACCGAATCATTGGGCTGAGGGACGAACGTCGTCATGATGAAGTCGTATAAAGCTATGACCGGTTCGGGTGCAGCTCTGAAAATGAAAGTCGAAATTCGAACTTCGACCTTCTGATCAATTCCCTCGTAGACGGAGGTGAACTCGGGAGAATCCTTTTGAACGCGAGTGTAGGTAACAAACAGTAAATCTCGATCCTGCGGAACGGCCGAGTCCACTGAAGACATGAACTTGATGGGATCGCCGCTCGGTTGATTGAGGTTCATAGTTAGTGCCCTGAATGCGGTCAGATAGGAAGACGGCTAAGCGATAAGAGTGCTACTGACCGTAAGTTGACATCAACTTTCATGTCGAATTTGGCCAGAGCGAATACCAAACAGAATTTGTCAAGAGACACATCGCCCAACGCCTTTTCGACATTGTCTGCATTAGCCTTGAATATGCAGACTCTAAGTTGCTCCACTCGGAAGTCGAACTCGAAAATGTGTTGGTGGATGTCAGGACGCTAACACGGAGATATCAGTATCCCATCCAGAAAGCGCTGAAAGTCTTACGTCCGGCAGTCCTTCACTTGCTTCGAAAAACTCGTCCTCTTTTACACTTTCGACGTCACCATCGTCATCATCATCATCCTCCAAAGTATATTCCGTTTCGTTCTGGCCGAAGAAACTGGGACGGATGGGAAAGTTGACGGTGTGCTCGTCGGCAGGAGTGTCGTCACCAAACTTGGGAATACAAACGTCAATGAGGCGCATCAAGGACTTATACTTGATGTCGGAAAGGTTCAGTTGTAAGGTTGGCAGACTGCCAGACACCTTGAACCGGGCAAGACTCAAAGCGCTGGGAACGATGGAATTTTCGACCTGAAGGTCAATGTTTATGCGCTCCACGAGATGCAGGGCGTCAGTCTTGTCTGATGTCAGAGCTCGACGACAAGAATCCAGGTCATTGCCGAGGATGAACTATGAACGTTGTAGTAAGGTTTGCGATGATGGTGAGATGCTATTACCTGCGCAGCTTTCAATTTCAGCGTGAACTTGTCGTACATGAGCGACTGGAGGCGTCTGTAGTCTTCGTCGTTGTATTTCTGATTCCTCTTGAGATGTATCGCTTTGATAGCGTCCTTGTCTGCCAAATCACTCTCAATGGCGATGTGACCCGCATCGACTATCAAATGCTTGCACCGGTATGTTGTCACACTACGTGATGCAAGACCGAGTGAGAACGTGTAAAGAGAATGTCAACCGCACGCACTCTTCTGGGGCAATGATGACAGGTGCATTCATATCCATCTGTATGTCGATGGTCTTGTGGTTCTGGAGAGCGAATTCTAAGCCGGCCCTTGTTTCCTTGCTCAGTCCTTCCAGTGTTTGTCCTGCAGCCGTCTGAGCAGTAATATGAGCGTCACCCGTCGAATGTTCGAAGTTACTCACCAATAGAGCTTCAACCGATTCTAGCTGACTTTCGGGAGGCTTGAGGAACTGGTATACCGCTTCTACATAACCTTTATGGTATATGATCTCCATATGACGCATGCGGACAGTCAACGCGTTGTCCGCACGCTCATCCAACGGCTTGTTCTCAAATTTAACGAACAGGAACGGGTCTTCTCGATCCGCTTCGATGCTCGGTATGTCCTTCACGTACATGACCTTCGGATGAAGAGTGCCTTGCGTAGTCCCGTCGAATACCGTGAAGCCCATAAGCGACACCGACGCATCCAAATTGTCTGTCCTCTGAATAACGTCTGCTCTGAAGACATCAAAGACGATTGAAATGATGTCCCCAGCTTTTCCATGAGGGTCACTCTTCAGAACGAAGGACCCTTTATCGAGCTTGGCGTTGATACGAGCTTTAATGGCGTCCCGGGGAGCTTCCAGAGCTTCGACGACAGCCGCTTTCTCGTCGTAGTCGAGTACATCATACAACTGCTGACGTTGTTCTTCGGTCATTGGTCCGCCAAACGCAGGATCCGTCTCCGTCTGTGTGTTTTCAGAGGATCCCCATATCCAGCTCGACCAGCTCTGCTTCGCAGGCTGTTGTTTTGCCTTATCCTGTTCTAGCCGTTTCCGAAGGGCATTGTCCTTCCGAATACGCGAGCGGGCGATAGACCTATAGAACCTGATATCTTCATACGAGAGTTTCTTCTCGAGTCCTTCCAACTCCTTCTCGTCCTGAACCAGCATAAATGAGCATTCGGGAGACAGAAAAGGAAAATACACACGTTGACAGGCAGAGCGCTCAACTCTTTCCGCTGGAAAAGATCCACGTATCGATTTCTGTCGTCACGCCTCTCCGCAAAATATGCCCAGGTCCATTTTCTATTCTTCTCCTTGACACCTTCCAAGATGGCATGTCCAGCAAAGCGCAGGCGCGCCTTCGCGGCGTTTGCTTTGAACTCGCCTTGGTCTGGCCGAAATTTGCGGTACTGAAAATAGTTAGTGTAGTACGTCAAGGGCAAAAGGAACACCTATACTTGGTGCTGACGAATATAGACGTGATACATGTCAAGAAGCGAGATGGTATCTCGATACTGATGGTTGTCCACCGCGACACCAATCTCGTCGAATAATAGTTGTACATCAAATCGTGGGGTGTCGTTGTCCACTTTATGATTCATGATGATCTGGGACGCGTTCAGGTTGCAAAAAGTAAACAAGCATGATCACCTACCCTTCCTTCTCCGGACACCGGTTTCAAAATGAACTGGTGCTGGGCCTCTCGCGAACTGGAGGCAATCTAAACAAGGTCTCAGTTTGGCGCAATTAACCCGAAAAAACCAACTTACCATCTCGTAAAAGGTCTTCACGGATTCATCATGAGGTAAACCAGCAATGCTTGGAGAATCTGTGTCGAAATACACGGCTAGCGATTGGAGATTTCCGAGCTAATAGAAGTAAGTGACAATGTAATACGTCCAAAGATTCGCACTCGCCTTATGGATGGCACCCGCAGTACTCTCGATAAATGCTGGTTTCCATTCCTCATTGACAGAGAACGCGGTAAAACCCGCCAATGTCAATCCCGCCGCGAACGGATGCTGGTAATACGTTAGTATTCGCCTCGTGTTATGCCCCAAGTCGCGTACCCCGGGAACACTGAGTTTATCCTCGTAACGGACATGGATGTTCTTGACGGTGACCTGCAGGTTATTGATAATCTTGGCGGTTAGAGACTCCCATAAGCCTTGAGTCTGAGGGGTGTTATCTAAAGAGTGCTTAGGTGGAGGAATGTCGAAGATATCAACGCGTCGCACCCGAAGATGTTTCGGCTTGTCCGCGCATATGGAGAAGCTCAGCATTCTGCAAGCGCTCATTCTTGGCGGCTTGGGCGCGTTCTTCTTCTTCCTCCGGATCGAATTTGGATTGTGTAGAGGGGACTACAAGAATATACACGTCTTCGATCAAGATCTCGACGGGTTGGTTGCCAAGATTCATCCAGTGTAACGAGAGCGTGAACTTTCCCAGGTGGCCTAGATACACATGAGAGCATTCCTGCGCATGGGCGGGGTGCCATACCCTCAAGGACATCGACTGGGAGCCGAAATTTATCCAGAGCGCCTTTCTTGAGTGTCAGGTTGCGGAGAGTCAGTTGCCCTACCACCAGTCAGTAAAGCTAAAGTGTACGAGGTCCATATCGCGCACCTTGTCCTATCCCATAATTCACCTGGTTCATGTCCAGGTTTTCCACGTACGGGGCCAAGATTCGGTTGAAGAGCTGCCTTCATTTCAGAGACAGTAAAGTATTGTGCACAATACATTCTCACGACATTGAGAACCTCTTTACCGGGGTCCAGCCACCACATCGAACAGCGAGCAGAGAGAATTCAACAGCGACCAGGGAGAATTTGCAGAGCTAGAAGATGTTCAAACTCGGACGAACGATGACGAAAGGATGCAAGTGGTGGACCCGATCCAGATCTTGGACTGATGTGGCCACGCGAGCGCCGTTCGATCATCAGCCGAGGCTTGCCGTGCTGAAGCTGTGGTTTGCATTCACACAGTTGCGACAAAGAAACAGTTCGACAGCAGAATCAGAAGAGAATGAATGTGTCTGGGGTAATTCTCCATTGCTGGGCGGCAGTAGTAGCATAGGCATGTTAATACTATCCGTTCTGCATCACTGTCAATCTTGACATCTGTAGCAGTACCTAGAAGGAAGTGCAGGAACAGGTCCGGCACAGGTCCTGGTTATAGTTGACTGTCGCTCGACAATGCTACAGGCAATGTAAAGTCGCTGACAAAGATGCGTTTGCCGCAGAGGAAGCCAGCTACTTCTGTATCCTCTTGAAAGGACGCAATAGCAAATGGAGCAACATTGTACTTCGAATGGACAGTAGCTTTAACAGATATTTTTGATGATAGTGCAGTATTGTCACAGCTCTCTTCTGGTCCTTATACGTGAGGATTTATTTACTGGGACTCGCGGGACATCGTACAGGCTATTGAATCATCGTAGCCACGACGTACGAACTAGAGACCTAAAATGGAGCTGTTATGCAGGCATTGACTTCGTGTCTTTCGTGCAGTACGCTTAGACGCCTGTCGGTGGTCTATGTGTCGATCCAGTGTATTCATGTTACGCAACAAAGCCTTGATTTGGGGAGTCAGAGGCATGCATCAGGGCGACCGGATACTCCTTGGGGTGAGCAGTAAGGAAATGAGGGATTCCTTTGGTGTACTTACCGAACATGAGCTACCGGAAACATAGTCGGCCGGGCTGGACTGAGAGCTTAGAACTAGAGCTCGAGGAAGTGGTTGACTTCAGATCACCTGTGATAAGATGCCCGAGGCTAGAGTTCCAGAATTAGGCCAAGAACAGCAACACGCATACCATTTAAGCCCCAGAAAACAGCCGTAGTCTATGACATCCGTGTCAATCAGTACGTACAGTATTATTAACAGCGATGCGGAGGTGAGGGGAAGTCCAGACAGAGGCGAGATCGAGTGTTTTTTCCTAGGGGCGCCGAGAGTCCACCGATATCGTGGGGCAAATTCGTGTATAGTCAGTCAAGTACTTTGGTTGTATACGTGAGGCTCTCAAGACCATAAATCCGGCATTAACACAAGGTTTGAGCAAGATAGAGAGAGCCAAGGTCAAGAAATCGGATTCGGTCCGGTCTCCGCCGGTCTGGTCAGGCTGATGTTCCGGTTCCATACCCCGCTTCCACCCCCCGTGGAGAACGATAAAATGTGCCACCAACGCCTACCAACGCGTACGCCACTGTACGCCAGTGCATTTCCTCCTCGTCTGGTAAACTGTGGCCCCAGGCAGAGTGTTGATCATGACAGTTTGTCATTGTACATCACGCGACATTTATTGTGAACGCGCATATTTGGCGAATTCGACGCCACACGACCGTACGAACTGATGATAGACGTGGGTGGCGCCGAACATACAGCGCCCAGCTCAGATATGCCGTGATA
Source organism: Hymenopellis raphanipes (assembly GCA_036872995.1). Taxonomy (NCBI): domain Eukaryota; kingdom Fungi; phylum Basidiomycota; class Agaricomycetes; order Agaricales; family Physalacriaceae; genus Hymenopellis; species Hymenopellis raphanipes. Next base: position 2,106,291 of record JAYMDG010000001.1, read on the forward strand.
CTACTAGACCCACCTGGGATTGCGACTAGCAAGAACCGCCGCCGGGCTAGGTCTCATGTTTGCCCGCTTTCCCGTTAACCATCCTTTCGAAAAAATTGAGCTATGTAGTACCTCGTGTATTACCGGTGCTTCTAATCTTAGACCGGCTCTTCCTACTATCCGATGCATTTGGCCAATGTGCAGTTAATCTAGCGGTATTTGCGCATCGGGAAGTTTACATACTTCAGACGCAGTATCAGCGCTCGTGGTGCTTCGTGGTGATGTCCAGCTTATTCGCCATTGGCTGCCGAGTACTCTAGGCACGATTCTCGAAGCGAGGTGAGAGGGAGCTCCGATCACAGGCAATTCCGACTCTTCCCGTGACGAAACAAGTCTACTTATAAAATAGCCTCCGTCATTTTGACCTACCTGTCCATTTGACCCCCCCCCTCCTCAAAAATTCCGACGTCCCTGCGATATTCCCGCCTCTCCCGCCATGGTCTCTCTCATGTCTCTCCCCACCCTTGACGAGAAATCCCAGTTCCAAGTTCCCTTGAATGAGGTTAATTCCCATTGGCCATCATTGCTCGTGCGACAGTCTTAACAAGGTCGTTGCAGCTCGGAAACCTTCATGACGCTGTGGCACCCTTTACACAGTGGGTTTCCTGGTCTATCTTACTGAAGGAGTGTCTCAATTCATTTACAGAGTTCTTCTTCGTTTGGGTCCGTCGGTCAAACTGCACTGTGCTGTGCCGACGTGGTGTCCCACTTCCGAGACATGTATGTTCAATCCATCTACGCGCACTCAACTGCTGCTTATCTTTCATTGTATCAGGCTTGGACTTACATGACCTTCACGAGCTACGTTCACGCCTGTTGCTAGTATGTTTTCACGTTTCTCATCGTGTCATGCTCTCTTCGACAGCCGCTAACATATCACTTTCTAGTTTATTCACGATCTCGTCCAGTCACTGCGCTCGTGCGGGGTTAGTTCCGTATGATTCTTCTCGGATACATTTGTCCTAACCGGCTTCAGGTTCACGCGTCGTACAGTCTTGCCCCCTCCAATTCTTCCATGTGCCTCGTCTGTGCTTCGGGTCCAGACATCGAGCGCTCACAAGTCAAGACCTGTGCTATCGACGTTCTTCAACATGCCAAACTTAGCAAACGGTATGGTCTCCCTGCAGCGCTGTATACAAGGCTTCAATTGATCGTTGATCAACAGGGAGCACGCTATTCTTGCCGACTTGAAGTCATACCCTAGCCTTATTATCACCTAGCTTTTTCTTGCACTACATCTTGGTTACATTTGCATCTTGTAACATACTACGCATCGCATACATTGCATTGGGGTTACTCGGACGTTTTTGGTAAAGCTCAACTAGTGTTTTGAATACTCGGTTCGGTATCGTGCAATGGCCGGACAGGGAGAGAAAACTTCTTGAAGGGAATTTCGTGTTGAAAACACGTATGGTATTCTATCTTTGCCAGCTTCAATATAGCCCCGCACATCTCAAGAACGTTCACTGAGCGTCAGCGTCGAATAATCGTTCCGGTATTTACGCACCGACACCGAGAGTGGCAGTGCATGTGAATCCGCGAACCTGCAGCTTACATACTTATTAAAATTGCTTTGCCCCATTGCCAGGCTGTTCTTCTGCCCACCACCAGTGATCATGAAACTCGCCGACGTCCTCGAGGCTAATCTGCCCTCCCTTCCCCCTCATTTGTATTCTTATGTTCCCGGCAAGACTCCGCTTTCAACGACGCCTATGGTACTCGGCACGTTGGCTGGATACCTCGTCACCATATTCGGGATTCAGGCTATCATGAAAAATCGCCAACCGCAAAAACTGAACAGTCTTTTCCAAGTGCACAATGTCATTCTCAGCAGTGGCAGTCTTCTCCTGCTCGTTCTTATGCTCGAGGAAATCGTGCCAATTATTTGGAAGAGAGGGGTGTTTGCCGGTATCTGCGCGGCCGAGTCTTGGACTCCAGTAAGCGCGACTTTTGCCTCTCTTGCATACTCGTTGTGACCTTCTGGTGCTCCTACAGCGAATGGAATTCTACTATATCATCAATTATTACTTCAAATACCTGGAATTAATCGACACCGTTTTCCTCGCTTTCAAGAAAAAGCCTCTCGGTGAGTATCTTGTTTTCCCTCCCAACATCGTTCTCAACCCGTCTTTAGCATTTTTACACGTCTTTCATCATTCTGCAACTGCTCTGCTTTGTTACTCGCAACTCAACGGCAAGACTAGTATCGTAAGTCCACTTTTGACAACGTGTCACACATATCTTCACGAAGCATGGTAGTCTTGGACTGTTATCTCGTTAAACCTGACTGTGCATGTTTTAATGTGTAAGCGTGCTGCCCCCATCACTGTGTCGCGCTTCTCAACATTGTGCAGATTACTACTATTACGCTACCGCTGGAGGTGCTAAGATTTGGGTTAGAAGGCTTCTCTTCCTCTGTTCGCGCGTTGCTGACCATTCCGCCTGTAGTGGAAGAAGTACTTGACGTTGATGCAGATCATTCAATTTGTCATTGACCTTGGCCTCGTCTACTTTGGCAGTGCGTCCATCTCCGCCTTTATACGTTCAGAATCTTATCTGTTGTGCAGCATACCAGCACTTTGTCGCGAACTATCGCCCCGATCTCCCTCATATGGGTGATTGCTCAGGCACTGAAAGCTCTGCTCTCTTTGGTTGCGGTCTCCTGAGCAGCTACTTGTTACTTTTCATCAAGTTCTACTTCCAAACGTACAAGAAGCCCGTCAAGGGAGGCAAGGCGGCCGCCAACGGAACGGCTAATGGAAATGGGAAAGCAAATGGAAACGGCAAAGCGAATGGAAAATTGTACGTTGCCATGCGTTGTCTGCTTACTTGTCTAATCTACTTATCTCCTTGGCAGAGATTAAAGGAACGGTCACACTTGGGGGGTTAGAGGGCGGTGGCGTGCATGATAATATACCTGGAGCAAACGTTGGAATGTTACTGTTGTCTTATAATAACGATAATTTAGACGAATGCCCACTCTCGTTCAACTTGTAGTAATCTGCGCAAGTCAACAAGGAGACCTGTCAATGTATTTTGAATTAATCAAGGAAGGTTACGCGAGCAGCTGAAACCGCGTCCAGCCAGCGCGGATTATGAGGCACTGACACCTGACTTTGGTTACTGTAATTCTCACCGTCCTTCCTTCATCCATGTCTAGTTCATTACCCTCGCAACCGCCGTCGCCCAGTCGCTCTGAGCGGTCAAGAGAATTTCTTGTTTCTGCGGAGTTGTATGTCTCTAATGCCGCGAGCGCTACACTGCGGAAGGTGGGTTATATTCACGATAATTCATCGTCTCTTGTGTTCATCGCCTACAGCCTCCGGCGCTACGTAAGAGGCCTAATAAACGAGATACGAAGCATTCTAATGGCGCAGCAGACGATAGCAAAAAGGTAAAAGGTGAGCATAGAAAGCGACTCCTAGTAGATGCTTCCGTTGAGCTGAATTGTTGTAGAGAAATCGAGCTGGCTGACACTTGCGAGAGGATCGGCGACGACTGGACAATGGCGACCCGCACTATGCAAGCTTACAGAGGAAGACGAGCGGTGTCTGTTGAATATCTACGTGGATGTGAGTCGCCTTAGCTAGTTCAACGGCACAACTGATAGTCCCCGGCAGGAATCAATACTCTTCCAAACGTTATACATTCATCTTGTCAACCACACCGACATACGGCAAGCCGACACATCGCTATTCTTTCGCAAGAATTGCCTAGGCATCTATTCTTCGCAGTGCGTGTTCTTGAAACATCCAATCCATCACCGCGCTAAGCCTATTACGATGCCTCTAGCACCCAACGCTGGGGCCAAACAACATTGAACGAACCAGTCTATCTACAGTTTCCCAACCCGGAACTATGCAATATCTGGTTGGCACTGCTTAGATCTTATGCTGTCACCGAAATCTATGGTCACTGGATGTACCCGGAAGATGGCGGCTCGTATAGGATGTGGCGTCAAGTCGAGGTGGTTGTCATTCAGGCGCGTAACCTGGGAAACCCGAAGCCCTTGGATAGCAACGTAAACGAGTCCAGCTCCGAACCGGATCCAATTGATCTCGACGTGTCGTGCGAGATAAACCTCAACTCGATAACGTGTGGGCGGACGACAGTAAAGAAGTGCATCGGTTCTCCGGAATGGCACGAGAGCTTCATATTCTCAGACCTACCACCATTCGATAATCTCGAAGTCATCGTCTGTCGGGAGAAGAAACTGTTCAAACCAACCGCACTTGGTTCGGTTTGCATCAACCTCCTCAACTTCAAGCGCGGTGAGCTTATTGACGGTTGGTTCCCTGTTCTTCAGAGCGGGCCTCTGGCGACCGACATCCAAGTTGGCGACATACGATTAAAAATAACTGTAGACGAGTAAGACCTTAACCCATCGTTTCTTCGTTAGCTCAAGCGCGTACAGGGAAATTATCCTTCCCGCACATGCATACCAATCTCTCCTTGATGTAAACCTCTCTTTCGACGTCTAGGAAAACGATTGCTAACGTTTGATAGACCTACAATACCCGGAATTTTCTTGATTGGATGACAGACTTTGAAAAGAAGCTGAAACTAAAGACAGTCGTGCCGCAGCTCATCGCCATAGGCGTTGCACAAAATAACCTTGTCGAGAAGGTGCAAGAGCTCGCGTGGAGAGAGGTTGATGGCACAGCTTCCTGTAGGACATTCGTCTCCTTGCCATAGGCCTCTTCTCTAACAACATTCAGCACATCAAACCCTCTTCCGAGGTAACACAATATTAACAAAGGTGATGGAAGCATGTATGAATTGGTACGGCAAAGCTTTCCTTGAGGCGAGCATTGGAACTGTTCTCCGGAAGTTGTGCGCGGAGCGAGTCGCAATAGAAGTGGATCCAATGCGGAGTGGCGGCAAGAGTACAGCCAAAGAAGTGGAACGAAATGTCGAGCTTTTAATACATTGGTGCCGAGAATTCTGGAATCAGATATATTCTGTGCGTACAGAATGCCCGTAGTAAGTGTCAATTTGTCCTCGTTTCGTTGGTTAACGCCCAGGACAGCGAGATGCGACGACTGTTCGAGACAATTCGAAAGCTAGTCGAGCGTCGTTACAATGCCGACAAAGCGCCTGAAAATCGCGACCTACACTGGCAAAGCGTATCAGCATTCTGTTTTCTTCGTTTCATCGTTCCCGCAATTCTTCACCCTCACCTCTTTGGCTTATGTCCTGGTGAGTTTTGGCACGAACCAACATCTTTGATATTCTGATGTGCGTGGACAGGCCTCCCCAGCGCTCCCGTTCAACGTAGCCTCACTCTAATTGCCAAAGTTATCCAAAGTCTGGCTAATTTGAACGCCGTGCGTACAGACATGTTCGTTGGATGACTTTGAAACTTATGCATCCACAGACCGTGCAAAAAGAGGAGTTCATGCGTGGCTTGAAGGATTTCTTAAGAGAGAGCGTTTCGGCGATGGTGGACTACATTCTCGTCGTTTCAACACCAAGCGATATATACGCCAGTCCTTCATCGAGCGGGGACGCTGGCCGTCATGAACGTCTTGGTGTAATGAAGGCGATGCGGGAACGGCAGCTGGTCTCTCCAAGATCGACACTTGACTCAGAGGCCATTCCTGTTCTCCCTCATCTGCTTGACATGCCGAGGCATCTCGCCATCATCACGTCCGCCGTCATTCGAAACTCCAGGGAGTTCATGGCAAGTCCTCCCAGCGAAGATGACCGTCCACTTCGCGAGCTCTGCTCCCAGTGCTTCAAGGTGGAAGGACTGGCCCTGCAACGGGTCAGTCATATAGCTAGCAGCATAGTCGGCCAGCAGCCATATCCCGCTGAGAACTGGCAAAGTTCGACGCTCCCTACAACCACTAATTCCAACTCTACTACGCAACAGCCCCAGCCACACACTGGGCGCAAGTCTACTCGCCCGTCAACGGCGCCCTCACCCATTGATTCTAGTTTCCGTTCGTTCCCCCCAGACCTGGACATGACGGCTCCCCTTTCCCCCAACAATAAAGGGAGTCAAAGACGGTTGCGGCACCTAAAGTCGACGTCTACTGATTCCATACCGACTCGCGAGAATTATGCTCCAGGACCTATGCTTCGGCCTGATGATCTTTCCCCAGACTTGTACGATGATAGGAAGGCGAGGAAGGGATTACTTCGCAATATATTGAGGCGTTGATATCTGCAGAATCTTCGTGTTGTGAGTGTAACTTAACTTATGTATGTATTCTGTCTTCGTATAGACGTTTGTAACTTGCTATCGATATCCAATACCCAGTGTACCTCTGATATTTATGCCTCACTTGGTGTGCATCGGCGATGAGAAGACTAGAATTCGTTTGATATCATACATACCATATTTTGGTCATGAGTTGCTTAGGTTGCTTGTTCGCTGGTATCTGAATTAATACTGTAGGTTAATAAATGTAGTCCACTGTCCGTCGTCATGCGGCTATCGCCTCGTTCCTTTGCACTACGACTCGGCTTTCAAAGGTTTGTGTACAAGCTGCTGCACCGCAGCCGCCACGTCTTCGGATGTGCTGCGTACAGTGATCCTACATAACTAATGACACTGTTAGCGCATTGTCTCAAGTCTTAGGAAATAAACTAACCTTCGCGTCTTGATTAGGCTCCAACCGAAGCAAGCATCCCACTTTCCCGTCCACCGATGTATGCAGCACGGCCGCGGCCACTATGTTGTTGCGATTGGGATCAATGTCGTCAAGGACATTGAGATGGTGGCCCGAAACCACCTTGCGATTCTTCGCGAGATCCAGCTGGCCAGACGACGTCAAATCGATAGGAAACACGGTTTGAGATTCCCGCGGAGGACCCCCAATCAATCGCCACCGTTCGAAAAAGTCTGCCTGCGAAAGAGTGACGTTCTCGAGGAATTTGGTGATGATGATGGGTAGGCGGACAGCAACGGTCTGGTGAGAACCCGCAAGGAAGGAGATGTTCAGGATAGGCGGCGTTGAGAAGGCCTTTTTGCACTCCACATGTAAAAGTTGTTGGGACTGCGAGCGAGAGGCGATGGTGTTGGGAGGGATTTTGGCGAATGTGACAGATAAAGCAGATGGATCGCTGACGTGTATTGTTGCGGTGAAGGATGTCAGCGCGGTGGGGACTTTGTTCCCCACGTAAATAGCGACTTGACCCATATGGCCTTGGTATCGCGATTTTACGCCTATCTGGATCTGGACATCTTCGTAGAGGACTCCGTCTGCAGTGTAGCCCAGTTTGTCGAACCATCGCTCGACGTTGACGCCAGTGGCAACATGCGGGGCTTCGGGAGACGCAGCCGCAGCTGAAAGATCGAGTCCTGCTAAGGAATCTATGATATTTTGACTTTCTCCGGATGCTGCGACAGCCGCAGAAGTAGCATTTCCATTAGCATCGGGTAGCGTTTTATTACGCTTCACAGCTTCTCGGTCAACATTGGCTTCCTTACCACCATGAACCCATGTGCGTTTATCCTCTGTGTCCCCGTGCTTCTTGTTCAATCGTCCTAGAAGTGCACTAACCCGAGGCGGATAAGGAGGCATCTCTTCACACACGTTCTGGAGCAGTTCGTCATCCTCCGGACGAGACGCCAGAGTATAGAACTCGCAAGCGCGCTGTTGTAACTCTGCATCGAGCACGTGTCGATAGCGCTCGAATATCGTCAGAAGCTGTGTTTTTATCTCTGGGAAGACGTTGACCCATTTGATATACGTGGAAAGAAGGAGTGACCGGGTGGCAGCGACACAGAACTGAGACTTCGAATGAAGTGCTTGGAACTGTTCCAAAGGACTGTATCCAGGTTCGTTTGCAATGAGATGCCCGTATTCGCCAAGGATGTAACCTAGGATGGTGAGTTGTGTAAGTCCAGTACATTTTCAAAGATGGACGCTATTTACCTCCGACTTTGACCAAGCTCTCGTGCGTCGACGGCGCCTGTAAGTGCGCGAAGACAACTTTAGCAGCGTACTGCTGTAAATCTTCCGTGTTGGTCACAATTTGTACCACACGGTACCAGACTTCATCGCCGACATGGTCTCCTGCAGCCGATAAGAGCTGTAGGATGGTATCCACATACCACTTGTAAGAGCTAGCATACTTTTCGGTCAGAATAGCTATCTTCAAGACCATCTCCTCTCGAAGGGCATAATCGGCGACTTTGAGATATCGAAGAAGTTCGCCGACGATCACTTCTGAGTTATCGACGTCGCACATGCTGTACAAGAGGTCCAAAGCACGGCGCCGAACAGATATATCTTTGTCTCGTAAAGATAGAATAATCGTGCCCTGGTGCTTCTTGATGGCCTCTAATGAATCTGCTCGAGCCGCGAGATGCGCCATTGTATCAAGTCCAAGATATCTGACGTTTGTCTCCTTCGATGATATGAACCGTGCCAAGAGTACGGCGGCGGTTCCCACAAGAGGTGAATTGGTGTCCAGATGAATGGCGAGGCCGATTGCTTCAAACAACACGGCGTGTTGGGCGTTATTGTGTTGTACATTTCGAGATGGCTCTGCGCTATTGTTCATCACTGTCTGCAGAACCTGATGCAACACGGAACGAATTGCGGGATCCTCTGACAGATGGCTCAGTCTCAAAGAAGAGATATATCGTGAATAGGAACGGACCAGATGGTGGATAGTATTGAAGTAGTCGAAGAAGTTTGACCTGAAGCCAAGGTGAAGGAACCTTGTAGTACGCATAGGTGGCCGCATATTCGTGTTCAATAACCAGCTACGTATTCGCGTCGATCAGTATGAAGATAACATAAAGAACAGAAGACGATACCCGATGAAGTCTGTCAACGGCTTTCGTATAGCATACGGCATAGGCTTCAAGATGATCTTGAGCCAATGCCATCACTAAACTAGTGACGCATACCACGACCCCGAGGTCATCATCGTCCATGATGGAAATTATCCGTAATGCCCACTCTGCGGCAGGAATAACATCGGGATGTTTTCGATATAGACGAAGGAGAGTGAGGGCAGCTTTCTTCTTAACGAAACTCTGAGACGTTCTGAGACAGCAGTTTATTATAACGAATGGCAACACAGAAAATGGGTACGTACGGGGATATCAAGAGACGATGTACATCGACCGCCAAAGCCTCAGCCATTTCACTTCCGCCGACGTTTGCTATCGCGTGCAATGCAAGACAATTGTCGATTTCATTATTGCCGTGTAAATCCTTTCGTATTGAATTAACGACAAGTCTTAGGAAGTCCGAGTTTTCATGCATTAGGAGGGTGACTGCCAAGTAGCCCTAAAGCAACAAGAGTGAAGGACACCTAGTTGTCATGAGAAGTTGAAACTTACAATCTGCTTCTCGCTGTATTTTGAACTGGATATTAGATTGACAGCCTCCATGTGGCCAACATCCACTTTGTAACCCAGTATGTAGGTGAAGATGATCTTGGCGACATATCTGAGTAATTGTTAAATAGAGGCAGGAGGCAAGTTTGCTAAATGCATACTTCTTCTTCTGGTAGCCGTCGAGGTTTCCGTCTGTACCGAGAAGATGAGCACATTATTCGGTAGCAAGTCATGATATGTAAATGGACGCGACCTTTGAATCTTTTGCGAATATTAGCCATTTCCTTATTGATTCGTTTCTCCTCTAGATCCCTTACGCGTGCACCGCGGATGTCTGCTATGAACTGGTGTACGGGTCAGTCGTCGTCGGAAACGGCAACAGTGATGAGCTCGCCTGAGTGAGTCCCCTCATTGAGGACGCCATCGTGGCAGAATATGGGGACGCTGAGCGCCGTGCAGTCGAGAGAGCTCGGGTGTCGTGAGCGCGAGAAAGTAAGGAGCAAGAGTAGTGATTACATCACCTTCACACCGAACCATCACAATGGACTCGGCGCACCTCTACCGCGTCAAGCAGCAATTCATCCTGGGTCTGCTTTCTTTTCTTGTTTATCTTCTCACTTTCTCACTATTTCTAGGAGCATACAATGCCCTCATTGCAATGCCTTTGCCCGATCCCAATTCCCCAGACTATACCCCAACTCTCTTGTACCAGGCTCGCGCACATATTGCATTGAATGATCCTGCGTCTGCCCTCAAAATACTACCTTCAGACTCTGAAAATGTCGCCTTCAAGGCCGTCTCCGCCTTGGCGCGTTTTGTTCAAGCAGAAGAAGCCTCGGACAAGGAGGCTGTCTTGGAGGAACTCAGAGATCTCTCAGTCGAGATAGAGAGCGACGATGTAGACGGCACAGAAAAAGACAAAGCTCTGGTCCGCGTCTTGGCCGGTACAGCGTTTGCACGGGCGGGCGAAACAGAGGAAGCTCTAGAGACCCTCGGCTCAGAGACGGAGGACCTTGAAGCGTACGTGTCATTTAGCATTGGCACTATTCACCACTTACACTGACTTCTAGCGTGGCCGTCGTTGTCCAAATCTATCTTTCCATCCATCGTCCAGACTTGGCCAAGAAAGAGTTTGAACGTTCTAAACGTTGGGCAGAGGACGACCTTCTTCTGCAATTGATAGAGTCAACCATCTGCCTCATTACTGGCAGCGAAAGCTATTCAGACCCCCTTTCATTCTATTCCGAACAGATTGGCAACCCATCTCTGTCTTCTCCCAGGTTGCTAACTTCACGTGGAGTGACACGTATTCTTCGTGGCGAGGTGGATGCTTCCAAGTCTGATCTAGAGGAGTCTCTCCAACAACAGCAAGACGCTGAGACTTTGGCTGCTTTCGTGGTCGCGACAGGACTCAGTCCTTCCAAGATGACAGAAGCAAATGAGCTCTGGACGTGAGTAGTTGTCAATGCAACAATGAGCGCAACACTGATCCTATTTCTAGTAAATTTGCCTCGGAGCACCCTTCGCATCCGTTTGTCACAGACTTGGCCGAAAAAGACGCGTTGTTCACGGAATCTGTTGCCAAATACACCGTTCCTTCTTTACCAGTCTTAGCATGATGAAAGATTGTATGGATTGTATGCAATACGAGAGTGGTTGGAGATTATTCTGATACATATCGCTGTCTACATTAAACTAAGGAGAATAAGTACTGCTCGATATCTGTGCTCTTTCGGGGCACTCTGCCTGTAAGGCAGCATCTACTGTGTGGTACAGTCCAGTCGTTTGGCGCGAGGGTACGCCCACACTATCCCCGATTAACGCGACGCTCTTGCATCGTATGAAATCTTCTCCTCGTTGTACTTATCCAAAATGCGCACAACATCCCGACTGAGAAGTGAGAGTTCCCGTAGTTCAGTTCGAGTCAACGGCTGTACCACTCCAGGATCGTCAAGTGCTTCCCCTTCATCCGACGTCTGCCTGAGCGGTCTCCTCCTAGCTCCCAAAGCCAATCCTGCAAAGAAACGCAGCATCGCACGGTCAAGGTATTGCCGCAGGCGAAGAATCTCGATGGCCTCGTTGTTACGGTCATAACGCGTCAAGACGAGCCAGTCGTCACAGCGGATAACTGTGTCCCCAATCTCCTGCTTGTGAGACCCGAACAAGACGTATGTGAGGACATCCAGGCAGGTCGTGTTGCAAAGGGACGTCTGACTCGAGTGGGAACCGTCTGCAATATTGTTCCGCTTCTCCAAGAAGGATATAACAGTGGAGAACGTTGTTCTTTTCTCGCCATTCACACTGGACCTGTGAACGATAGCTTTCTGGAAAAAGCATTCAATACACAGACCATATTAGAGTATAACAAGAAACATACCTTGTCTTGTTTCGTTCGGTACAGAAGACCACCAATGTTGATCGCGAACTTTGGCATTGACGCGACGGCGATCAAAGACATGAGCGCAGGATAGGAACCAGCGTTCGCATTGAGTTCACGCGGAATGTAGACTCCACTGTCACTTTGCAAATCAGGAGCGAGATTTAGAATGCCGGCGTCTCCAAGCGAACGCAGAATTTGGTTCCTCGTCTTGTCTATGGTGAGGAACGTCATCTTGCTCAGGAAGTTGTTCATCAAAAATGTGGAACCTTCCTGGAAGCGACGAGAGGAATTGAACTGTTCATTCCATTGGTTGAAAGCCCTTAACGTGGCGATAGGATCCGATTGGTAATGCATGGGCGCCCAAGACTCCTTCGCCAACCGTGCCTCTTTCCTTCGCTGTGGAGGCGATAACCAAGGATCCCGGTTCGCCATGATCGCTGCAAGAGTGACCGCCTGATCCAAACATCGGAAGAATGCGCCATACAACACAAGGCGACCAAGATGGACATCCAAGGGAAGCTGCAGAAGGATGCGACCCAAAGCCGTGAGGTTCTCTTTGTCATCGAGAGCGCCACATGCAGACAAATGGTTTAGGGCGGCGACGATGCGTGAAGGCTCTGGTGGTTCAATGCAGGCGCCGAGAACGTCGTGCACGGACATATCTGTAAAATTCATTGCCTTGACGCGCATAACAACATCCGTCAGGTCACTGCGAGCCATTTCGACTGTTTGGTATACGCTCAGAGCATCAGCTCGCGCTTCGCTGAGCATACCATAGTAGAACCCGTGACGGTGTCGTCCCGCACGCCCTGCCCGCTGGTTGAGGTTGGATCGTCCAACCCAAGACGTGACGAGGGATGTCAGATGCCGGTTTGGATCGAAGCGATTCTCCTTCAGCCGCGCTGAGTCAACGACATATACAACGTCCGGAATGGTAACAGATGTTTCCGCAATGTTCGTCGTCAGAATAACGCGTCTAACTCCGGGGGTCGGGGGAGAGAAAACAGCCTGTTGGGCTTCTAAAGGCACCGTGGAATGGAGGATGTGAACCTCGTATCGAGAAGAGTCGTTGAAGTTAACCGCCCATTGAGAGCCCTTGAGTAACTTGTCGACCTTGTTGATTTCTTCCCACCCAGGAAGGAAGACCAGTACGTGACCGTCATCGGAGATGTGAAGAACATGGGATATGGTGGCAGCCATAAGAAGGAATGGAATTTCAGGTTCAGTCGATGCCACTGGGGTACTAGTATTATACTGCTGTTCGTTCAGCAAGAACCGCTGCGTAGAGGGATCTCTTAACGCCCAACTGTCAACGCTTTGCGAGAGGCTCGGGATAATGCCCTCAAGGAACAACTTGTCGACAGGGAAGGAGCGACCGGGAATTTCGGCAACAGGAGCAGGTTGACCGTTATCGGGGAAATAGTTTTGGAACAGCGTCGCGTCGATGGTAGCACTCATCAAGACAATTTTGACGGGTACTCTCCTTGCTTTTCTGTCGGCCAAGAACCTTTTGAGAACCACTAGTAAGATATCCGTGTCCACGTCACGCTCGTGGACTTCATCAACCAAAATATGGGTGATGTGGTCAAGGCTGATAGGGCCCCTTGGGTCTACAAAGGCAGTCTGCAGCTGCTTGAGGAAAACACCGATAGTCAAGAAGGTAATGGACCCATTGGTCTGAGGCGGACGACTGTCAAACCGAACTGAGTATCCAACACTCTGTCCGACCTGTTCACCACGCTCAGCTGCAACCCGAGTAGCAACGCCCAACGCTGCCAACCGACGAGGCTGCGTGCACACGATGTTACAGAGCGCGCCTTTACCCTCTTCGGTCCAAGCATCGAGGATCATTTGGGGGATTTGGGTCGTTTTACCCGAACCAGTAGCCGCCATGAAGACCGAAACATCATTCTTGGCGACGAGATCTAGAATATCCTGCTGCCGCGCATTCACGGGAAGTTCCATTCGAGTAGCCCTCATGGTTTCCATTCGTGGGTCATTCAAATAGAATTGACGGCGGTCAAGGAGGAATTGCGATTTTTGCGCGGGATTGAAGTACTCGGAACTGGGCTGGGGAATGACGGGGGCTGGCGGGATAAGAGTAGCAGCGGCATTGGCGGTGTACAACTGACTGTGGTGGAGGTCCACACATAGGTCTCGAACATCCGTACATATGGACGAAGGGATGAAGAAGGGGATGGGAGGCGCATCCCCAAGTCCTTCGCCAGTCTGCCTTTTCTGCACGAACTCGGTCCATAACGCAGGGTCACACTGTTCCAGGTAGCGGACGACATCCAACGTGCATTTCTGCTGAGAACTCTTCTTCGACTTGGCTGAACCCATTCCCACTCTACGACCTTCTATTGACATGAAAGAATCCCAGGTACCAGATGAGGATCTGGGCTCAGTGATGACATCGGGAGTGGAGAACCGGAATTTGGTGCAGTAGAAATCTATAAATTCGGTCGCGTCGGCGTATGTAATGGTGGTCTGATCTGAAAGGACGGCAGTGCCGCTTATGGTCGAAGAAGTGGCATACAGCTACAAGACATGAGGAAATGACAAAGTAATTGGAAGACAGCGCACTCACTACTCCGTTGTTGTGTAACTGGTAGAGAAGAGAAAGATAGGCTATGTTCGTCGCATCCCTCAGTGCTTTTGCGTCGCCTACGCCAGTCATGGTGATGTTGAGATGTTCGAGATTAATCACTACAGAAGCCCTAAGAGAACATCAGGCTATTTACAGAAATGAGGCAACTGTAATACCTCCACAGGATTTTATTCCCTATGCGTCCTTCTGTGTTTTCAGACTCGATATCGATATCGAATTTGTCTGCCCAGTTGTTCAAGGTGTTCTTTGGAGTTGACATGAGTTTCGCGTCTGGCTGGTTAACGGAATCGGCGGCATATGTAGCGTAAACATGCGCATAATCCTGTATGGGACCAGGAAGTGCGTTGTAGGAAGGCGTCTGCCGTGAATGGGGAATATTCGTCGTTGCGGGGTTGTAATGGGGGCTGTTGGATGTTCGGGTATTGCCAGACCGCGGGGTGCCCGTAAAGCCAAAGTCCTGAGTATTCTTTGCATGAGGTTTGTCGCGTCGAGACTTTTTTGACTGGGAGTTGCCAGAGAGTGCAAAAGCGACAGGATCTTTTTTGAACCCGAAGGAGCCGGTATGGAGAGCAGCTGGACTTGAAGCAACTTTCTTGGAGGCCGGTTCGGACGAGCCCAAGTCCGACGAAGCGCGACGTTTTAGCGCCGCCGCCGTGCTCGCATGGGCACGCGACATACGCTGTAATGACAGGCGGGCCACCACCGAAGGAAGACGCATCAGCACAGGACCTTTGTGGGCACGACTGTTGCAGTCAAAATTTGAACCGGCACTTTCCGGCCTAGAATTCTCTTTTTTTTCAGCTTATCTTATCTTGACTTGCCTTTCTCGATCATGTACGACACAATCTTTCCTGCAGATTCAGTCGAATTCTGCCCTCATCAAGGGCTACAGGACATTTTCGTCGTCGGTACATACAAATTAGAAGAAGGTCTCGCATCTGAGAAATCTCCGTCAAACTATCAACAAAGACACGGCCAATGTCTGGTCTTTCGCATGAACGAGGACGAAAGCAACTTGTGATGTTGAGCCGGCGTGTTCTTTGGTACATCTATTAACTTGAAATTTTCAGTACGAAAATTCAGACTTTTGATCTACCGGCCATCCTAGACATGAAATGGTGAGGCCCTTTCTTTCTTTCGCGAGCCCAGCACAGCGAAGAACATCTTCAGGTGTCATAGATCTCCGGCTACCTTGGCCGTAGCTGACTCTGAAAGCAATGTCACCATTTATGAGTGGTGCGGGGATGAGGTAGCTAATTCTACTCGCATCTTGGATTCGTTTCGTCATAATCTTGCAGGTCATGTTTCAACAAGTTCAATCTATCCCATGTACTTCATCAACAGCCAATCTCTGCTTGTCACTCGATTGGTCTAATCGGAGAGATTCTCGGACGTTCGTATTTCTTCTCATCTATCCCCCTGCTATCTAACAGACTGTACAGGTCTCTAGGCTCCCTGGTTATCTCTTTATCGAACGGCTCTCTTTGTTTACTACGACCAGACGCAACTTCTCGGGCGCTGACAGTGGAAACTACTTGGCATGCCCACGATTATGAACCATGGATTGCCGCATGGAACTATTGGAACAATAATGTCGTGTTCTCTGGTATGGGAACATGCACATTGCATCGATTTCCTGACAACTGAATTTTAGGCGGTGACGATCTACAGTTGAAGGGATGGGACGTCCGTGACGTGAAAAGTCCAATATTCTCCAATAAAAGGTAAGGACTGTCAGAATCTCAGATCGAATCTTATAACGTCTAGGTTCGACGCTGGAATAACGGCAATCCAAAGTCACCCCTTCGTTGAGAACTTGATCAGCGTTGGAAGGTAAGCACAAACGGCCGCAAGGAAACCATGCTCGTTGACCTAGTGGGACAAGTTACGACAACCTTGTTCGCCTCTTTGATACTAGGAAACCTCTCGTCCCCTTGTGTGAGACGCACGTCGGCGGCGGTGTTTGGAGAGTTAAATGGCACCCTTCTCCGGAACGTAAACACGATCTACTTGTTGCGTGCATGCATGATGGCTTCAAGGTCGTCAACTTCGGGCAGATGAACAGTCATTCCGGTGGTGCACTCTCAGTTCAGGAAGGCAATGTTGTAAAACGTTTCGACGAGCACGAGTCTCTTGCATATGGCGTAGATTGGTCATTCTCATCTCGTCACAGCGGGGAGAGTACCATTGCAAGTTGCTCTTTCTACGATCATCTACTACACATTTGGAGAGGATAGAAGGCTATCTGTTCCGTTTCCATTCCGCGGCCGCTTTATGTACGCCGTCTATATATGTCATTTGTATACCAGCTTTCTTTGCGCCAGCCCAGTCCTGCTTGGCAACCAGTTCCTCAGTCAACTTGAGTACTGTTTTCATTTTGTCTGGCGCATAGTCGATGGCAATTCAATGACAGAGGAAGTATGTACACGCACCATCGGTTTCTTCGACGACAGCGTCTACCTCTTCGATACTTTCTGCCTCCTCAATAGTGCCACGAGCCATAAGGACGTCAGACAGAAACTCCATATCATCAATTTTGTCCGTTTCCTCCATCGGAACACCGTTCAGTTCAAGGAGGTATTGCAGACGCGTTAGTGGATTTCGTAAAGTCTGGTACGCGTTATTGACTCGTGAAGAGAGTTCCTGTGCTATCTCTGTGTTGTCCTACCATAGAGTCATCGTATGCATAACAAGGAGACTTGTTAATTACTTACCACTCCACGGGAAGTCCAGGTATCGGGATGACACGCCGCCTGGGCACGTCGGAAACGGTTTCGAAGATCCAGCTCGTCCAAAGTAAATTTCTTGGGTTCATAGGGCAGGCCTAGGATAGTATAGCAGTTGACATCGCGTGGCAAGGCTTTAATGGTTCCGCATTTATTACAAGCTGGCACGGATGACGGAAGAGGCTGGTGGCACGATGGACACGACTTGGGAAGTGTTGCAAGGGTGATATTAAATCGAGCGCCGATGGCCAGCTGCAGGACTGGTAGACGATGAATAGCACGACCAGATAGACGGGACAACATGATGACTGTCAAGGTTAAGATTAACTTCAGCCTTGACGTCATTGCACCTTTATGCCGTGCCCTCATGTCTGTAGCCCCGCCACCCAAGGCGCTCACCGTCGACGACTATTCTGCTGCCGACGCGGCTCGCCAACGCTTCGTCAAGAAGACGCGGTTTCCCATCTCCCTTCCCAATCTTCATAGCTCAAACAGGCTCTCCAAAACCAGGTCAAATTCCATCCATTATTCAGAGGCCGAGTGCTCTGTTACCGCCAACGAGGAACCATCTGAAGACCCACCGGAACTTCCCATTCGCTTTCGCCGTCCGACCACTGTCCAGTACACCGACGACTACACGGACAAGTACCAATGGGCAGTTCTCTACGAGAACCAGAGAGGGTATGCCTTGGTGGTTCGTTCCTCGAACAGGTCTCACATTCGAATTACACAGGATGACCTTGTTCTCTATACCATATTACTCCAAACTCTCCTTGCTACCCACAGATCCTTACCCTTTTACGATTCCGACGACCTCTCATAAACGATCAACGCAACCCGATTACACCCCCTCTGATTACCCACTCCCAGACGGAAACTGGCGCTGGGTATCTAAAGCATGGATGATTGACATGCAGAATGACTCTGGCCACGTACAACACGACGGTTTCGAGTACAACTGGTATTTCCAGAAGCACCACTGGCGCGCCAAAGTGGGCTCCCTGAGCGCTGGTGGTTTCGTTCGGCGCCGTCGTTGGATCCGCCTCATGATGCGTCCTGCCAAAGTGAGTAAGCGAGAGGACGACCCGGATCACATTAGTTCCCCAGCGACGCTCAAGAGCAATAAACTTGATGAACTTCTCCGACGTCGAGCATCTTTGGGATCTACTCTCCATCCCCCGTCAGTTGTCTCGGCCATGTCCGATTTTGAAGGTGTTGACGTTGAGGTGCTGGATTCTGTGTGGCTCGGTGATGATGTGGCCACTCACTGGTCGGGATATTGCTCAGTCATGAAGATTATGGGACGCGATGGCAGGAAACTTGAGATATGGAGGCACTGGCTTGGAATAGTACCCTCCGAGGTGAACCCCCCGGTCAGACAATGGTCGGAGGATGACGCTCCTCTACCATCCGAATATCGAGTGCAGGAGGCCAATATTCGCGGGCAGTCTGCCTCCCTCGCACGACGCGAGGTCATTGAAGCCGTACTCAGAGAACACGTAAGTTCAACGGAACCGTTGCCTCTTTCTGCTAATTCATGACCTTTATAGGGTGCCGATATACTTCATTCCTTCGTATATCCCGATTCTCGAGCTCAGCTTTTGAAGATGTTGAAGGGGGCCGATTTACTTTCAGCTTTGATGTCTAATGAAACTGTGCAGCAATCTCCTTCAATGGTCGACTTTTGGAGTTATGTTTCTTAACGTTGTTCTTCGGATGGGACGCTATCATTATTCTGTTACACTACTGTTTACTTTATTCAGGCATTCTCGTGTTGGCATATAGTGGATGAATTAATTTTGCTGGCTTTGTGGTTACTGTACATAAAAGATACACTTCATCTTATTCAAGCTAAAGGGATGTCAAACGGCGTTCTTCGTGGACAACAGAGAGTGTTTGTTCGCCGATCCAAGTCTTTCCGGGCTCCAACTTCACGAATCCCTTGACGGTGCCCGGTTCGACACACACGAATCTCTCCCTGGTTGCAAAGTCAGTTACAATACCGAACGCTCAGCACAAGACAAACCAGCCACCGGCTTCCATGTCCCCAATCTTAGCACCAGCGTCGGCCTGAGGATTCCAAACGACAACATCTCTCAGATTCTTCGCCTCGATGTCAAGACCACCCCCTGGCCATGTAACTTCATACTTCCCACCAGCATTCTCGTAAACAGAGTCGGTGAACTTCTTCACGTCAACTCCAGAACGAGTTTCCACTTTAGGCGTCGCTTTACCCTCCTCTGTTGCTTCGGTTTTATCGTAGAACGTGCGAGATTTCAGAGGACCAACAAGCACATCAATGGCTGGAGAACGGATATAGTTGTGGAAGAGTGCTTGGAATTCCAGGACATCTGGAGGGAATAGACTAGAAGCGGACGAGTTTTCGACATGTAGCTCGGTCTTGAGATCGTATTCGAAGAGAGTGACTACGTAGGTTAGCTTGAAGGGCGGCTCGTAGACCGCTTTTATCGCGTCGGTGGGTTCCAAAGCTGAATAAGAACTCAGAACCGTTCGAGAAGACACGTCAAAGGTACCAACTAAGCTTCACAGAGACGCTGGTGTTATCATCAGTGGTGATGCCACCCCAGTTCCAGATGGTATTTCTAGCGAAGCCGTGTTGGCTGAGACGAGTATGGGAGGGATGAGTGGGTGCTCCGAAACATGGGAAGACGACCGGGATGCCGCCTCTGACAGGCTTGCTACCATCTAGAGCGGCTGATTTTGACACAAAGAGGCGTTCAGATAACTCGGGACTCCGCTTGGTTGCGGATACCCAAGAGATGACGCTAGCCCCGTACAGAAGGACCTCGACACTAGATCCCTGTAAACGATGTAAGCCGATGGAATGAACAGTATAACAGGACAGACCTTGGGGTGGGTCAATATCGCATGTCTTTCTGTAGTTTGAACTGGCATAATTGGTCGATTCTGTTTCAATTGGAGTTGCGATGTGATGTGGCTGATAACAAACGGAGCTTAACGCCGGTATCATAGAGCGAGTGCGGGCCGGCACTTCGGGTAGATGTTTGACCGGCCCTCAAGTGCTTTAGATTTGTTATTAACCCGCGCAGTATGACTCCTCTTGTTCCTTAGCTACAGCCATGTCTGTCGACTTGGACTCTCCTGGGCTCATACGCGCGACAACCCCTCAGTGGTCGGCTCCTCTTCTATAGCTGTGGCGCAAGAGGAGCTCTGTCGACGCCGTCTACATACTGTCTTCCGTCGATGTCACCATCTGGCCCGCATCGATGGACGATTCAGATCTCATAAGGGTGCTAGAGCGACTGGCAAAAGGACGGGACAGACCTAGTCTGATCCTGTTCCTCCGTGTCCTTGCTGATGCGGCCGTTGTCTTCTAGCACATGAAGATAAATCCTCTTCATCTCCTTCATGGATGTCGAACTAACGAGATGCAAACTCCTGTGTATCTGCGACCCTATTGTACTACGACGACTATGCCGCCGTCACTGCGATGTGAATCCTCCGATAAGGAGCGACGAGAACCTCCGATAAGGAGAGCATGGACGGTCACTACCGACCCTCTGACTCATTTCGAGCACGAGAACGACCTCAGTAGGCAACCCCTTGCGGGTTCCCTATCACGGACGAATGCCGAACGCTGCTACGCCGGTCTGGAGCTGCGGGGGTGCACGAGATGCAAGCATTATCGACGCCCCCAGCGCTTTTCGCGCATCCTGGCTCTGGCATGGCAGTCAAGCGATCTTCTGACGATTGTCAAGTTTCACTTCGACTCCTTCATCTTTCACAAGATTGATACCGTCTATGGATGACAATACTTTGACCGACAACGAGTTTTACGTTCACCAGGATCTGGATACACGAGGTTGGGTTCCCCCGACTATCGGTGTCCTTGTGTGCATCTGCGCGCCTGGTGTCGACGTTCGATTTGTTGTTGACGAATACGAACCTATATGGCTCTCTCCGCTCGAAAGAGTGTGTATCCTCGAAAGAGTGTTTTACCACGTTGCCACTGCTGCAATCGTGATGGACTCATAGAAGTCTTTACGTGCGAAACGCGCGAAGCTATATCGTTATGAACGAATTTGGCGACATGCCCATATATACGCCTGACAGGCAAAACGCCCTCCGGGCGCAGAGGAAGACGAAGGCTCCGGGCCGTACGTCTTCCTTTCTCGCGGCTCTTCTTTTGTATTCCTCGTCTTCGACTTGGAACGAGGAGATGTCTCTGGTGTCGTTTCCGACTTCACCAGGGTATCCGCACAATTTTTTGAAACCCCCCATCTTCTTCGTGAAGATTTTTATTCTGTAGTTTAGTCTTTGTTTGTATTCGGCGTAGTTACATGTTAGTATGGCGTCTGTCAAATGCATTCTTTTTACTGCAGAACTTGTCGTCGAAAAAAGTTGACTGCGAACCCAAAATGGTAATGCCATCATTATTGCCATGCGTCTGGATTTGGTTCAGCTGCCTTGCTCTGCACGATCAACTCACGTTCATCTCCACTAACTGACCGACCGCAAAATACGTCGAAACCATACAGTTCCGATAATAATACCTCTCGCAACATAGAACGACTCGGGAGTCACGAGCATAAGCATCATGGATCCCGGTTTCTCGACAGACGAAGTGCGGCATCCTCGTCCTTTCTACGGCCATAATCGCTAATGCTGTTGGCAGATTGCACCCATCGCCATTTTGATGGACGAGTTGCGGTCTGAGGATGTTCAATTGCGACTTAACGCCATTCATAGCATTCCAACGATTGCTCTGGCGCTGGGCCCTGATCGCGCCAGACAAGAATTGGTGCCCTTCTTGCAGGACTCGGTCGATGATGAAGATGAGGTTCTCTTAGCGCTGGCGGAGGAGTTGGGCTCATTTGAAGAGTACATTGGGGGCAAAGAGTACGCACATGTTCTACTTGGGCCGCTAGAGAATCTCTCCGCTGTTGAAGAGACACTCGTCCGAGACAAGGTGCGATATTCTCCGAGTTTGTCCCCATGTCTTGTACTAAATTTCTTCACTACAGGCAGCAGAATCTATTACAAAAATTGCTGTCGTTCTTTCCCCTTCACAGCTCGAAGAATTCTACATCCCTCTCCTGAAGCGACTCTCATCCGGAGAGTGGTTCACTTCTCGTACCTCATCCGCCGCTCTGTACCCAGCAGTCTACGCCAACGTATCACCCGCTCTCCAGGATGAGCTTCGCAAAGGCTTCGCTGCTTTAGGTGCTGATGACACGCCGATGGTCCGTCGAGCTGCCGCGAAGTGGCTTGGGGTGCGTGAATTGTGTACTATCGCGGGTTTATCATTGAAACGCGTCGTCACAGCCTTTGCTCAAGCATTTTACACCCGCACATATCGTATCTGACGGACTACCCATATATCGTAGACTCCAGTCAGACGATCAAGATTCAGTCAGGTTATTGACGGTAGAGGATCTGATTGTTATCGCGAAAAGCATGTCTCCTGGAGAGGTCAAGGAGCAACTTCTCAAGCAAATTAGAGGTAGCATAACCGATAAAAGCTGGCGAGTGCGCTATATGGCCGCCAATCATTTTAATGAGGTGTGTCTCGGTTGCTATATATTGTGGGGGCCTTTCGATTGAACTTCTGTGATTCAGCTGGCAGAAGCGGTCGGCGTCGAGATCGTTCGGGAAGAGTTGATCAGTCACTTCGTGGCGCTCTTAAAGGACAACGAAGCCGAGGTCCGTACCGCTGCCGCGGGGCAAATTCCAGGTGAGAATAACGATAGTCAATGGTTGAGGACAAGCGCTGAACTCTCGAAAGCCTTCGCGAAATTGCTTGATAAAGAAGTCATTCTGGCTCGCATTGTACCATGTGTCCGTGATATGTCCACAGATGCCTCTCAACACGTCCGCGCGGCTTTGGCTACTCAAATTAGTGGACTCGCGCCGCTCTTGGGCCGAGAACCAACCATTGAGCATCTCCTTCCCCTCTTCCTACACCTGTTGAAGGACGATTTCCCCGATGTGAGGCTGAATATCATTAGCAAACTGGAGACTGTCAACACTGGTATTTGAGCATTTTCTTTTCGTCGTCTTTCAATTTCTGATGTTACAATAGTTATCGGTATTGAAATGCTTTCGGAGAATCTCCTGCCAGCTATAGTCGAGTTGGCGGAAGATAAGTCCTGGCGCGTGCGGCAGGCGATCATTGAGTATATTCCATTGCTCGCCAAGCAACTAGGCAAGCCATTTTTCGACGAACAGCTCGGAAATCTCTGTATGTCTTGGCTTGGAGACACGGTCTTCAGCATTCGGGAGTCGGCAACGATTAATTTGAAGAAGCTCATCGAGGTATTTGGTCTGGATTGGGGCAAGGTCGCTATCGTTCCTCGTGTCATGGGTATGGGAACACATCCCAATTACCTATTCCGTATGACAACAGTGCAAGCTATCACGGTATTTGACTCCTCCTCAGTTCTGATACAAAGCTCAATTTCATGACAGATTATTGCTCCCGCGCTCAACCTTGAGATCGTCAGCACGGAAATACTAGACCCTCTTCTTCAACTTGCCAGCGACGGCATACCGAACATTCGGTTCAACGTTGCTAAAGCTCTGGAAGTTTTAGGAACCACTTATGGCTTGACGCCGGAAGGAAACGCCTTGCTGGTGCAGAGAATAAAACCGGCCTTGGACCAACTCAGCAAGGATCCAGATGCAGACGTGCAGTATTTCGCTAGTCGTGCTTTGAAGAACATCAAGTACGTCTGCTCGAGATGATTGACGGACTTGATTTATCCTGATCTTTCGCGCAGAGTGTAGTAAATACGGATTGTATATTCTCTCAGACTTTCTATAAACATGGCTCTCATATACCAATTATCTCGAAGCTACCCGGATGTGCCCACAGGATGTGTCCCCTCTCAATCTCCTCTCCTTCACAACTCCTTCGCAACACGCGTAACCGTCGCTTGATCAAGTTGCTGACAAGGTGTTTCATCCATCCATGCATCAGGGCGTTCCTGTGTGTTCGAAGCCTTCGGAATCGAAACGAATCTACCGAAGGTCCAGTCGGTGAACGATGCCCGTGATACCACACGGTCTGATCTGTCTGATGGCTCTTTTTCTCTTTACTCAGCCTGTTCCTGCTCTTTTCTCGATTATAGTGGATCAACATAAAGACGAGATTGCCTTGTTCCATCTTCTGGATTGCCTTGAACTTGCTGGAAATCGATTCTGATATGTCAAGCGTGAAACACACCCGGTCAGCCTCCGCCGGACAACAAGGGGAAATCTTCAATGACTTACATACAACAGATTGATGAGAAGTTTTCCGCATCATATGCCAAGGTATTGGCATATATAAAGGAGGGCTATTTTCATTCCTGTTGAACTTCTCCCCCCTTCTACGCTAAAACAACAAGCACTGGTCTTACCAGCTTTCCCTTCTTTTTACAATGTCGCTCTTTTCACGCTTCGCAGCTCTTGCCCTCTTTGTGGCGTTCTTGCCCACCGTTTTGTCTCACGGCGGCGGTGACTCTTACGGTGGTGGTCAGGATACTGGTTCTTATGGAGGCAATTCTGGTTCGTATGGTGGTGGCTCTGGCTCGTACGGAGGCGGCTCTGGTTCATACGGAGGTGGTTCTGGCTCCTATGGAGGAGGAAGTTCCAGTGGAGGTTCGAGCTGCTCCACCTCTGAATTCTGGTATGCGCATTCTCTTCCTTTCTCGTTCACTATTTGCTCATACAATTCGTTCTAGGTTCTCCAAGAAGGGCTGCTGTTTGCCTTCCGGCGGAGTCCCCTCTAAGCCGACTCCCCCCAAAGATACCGAGTGCCCCGACACCCATTACTGGGGCAAGGACAAGGGCTGCTGTCTTCCAAGCAACCCTCCCGGCGGTGACCAACCTCACTGCCCCAACAACTGGTCGTGGAACGATGACCTCGATTATTGCCAACCTCCCACGACGACTACCCCTCCTTCTCAGCCTTCCCACGGCTACGGTCATCACAACAAGGCGAAGCGCGATGCTTTGAAGTCGCGCTCCGCTCCCCTTTGCCCTCTCGGCCTCGACGCTTGCCCTATCCCGGGCATGGAAGCGGGTGACTACGAGTGCATGGATACCTCCAGTGATCTCGAGGCATGCGGTGGCTGCCCCTCGCTCGGTCAAGGTCAGGATTGCACGGCGATCGACGGTGCCTGGAACGTTGCCTGTGAGGAGAGGCGCTGCATTGGTAGGCATCTTTTCTTATCTTGTTCTGGATAAGGCTAACATTATCCGAATCGTGCAGTCTACTCATGTGCCCCTGGCTTCATGAAGTCGTATGACGGCCAGACCTGCGTCTCTTTGGCTTAATCAGATTTTCTCGTGCGCCAGTCGCTAAAGGCGTTTTTCTCGCCTTGTTGGACTTTTAGATTGAACTGTTTCTACCTATCTAATGGACCTTCACGCGTCCAAATTTCGGACCTTTTCTAGATATTGGGCTGTCACGTTGTCTACCTTTACCCTACTGATTGTCTACACGCACAGTACATCTCTATTCCTAGTTCTTCTGCGGTACTCGAGGTGTGAATGACTCAGTTTTCTATCCTTCTGGTGCAGAGTGGAAACGATCACATGTTCAGGGAAATAGAGCCAAACAACGTCGATTCCGAATTTAAGAAAGTGCGATCCACTTGGTCTCCGATTGCGCTGCCTCTTTTCTTACCGCCGTCATCTTTGGCCGTTGATTATCGTTAGCGGCTCTCGAAAACTCGCCCTCTTTGGAGTTTTCCTGCTCTCGCTGTCATCGCGTTAGCCTCACCTGCCATCTCAACGAAATCGCCTTCAGACCGCGTCATCTCGCCATGTTCCCTTCGCAAACCCTTCAAATCGCCTTTTGCGCGACGTCTCTTCTCATGAATCTGATCACACCTGCCATCGCGTCACCTTACTCCCTGCCTCTTCCGCTCGCAAACCGCGCCACAACACAATCATCCGTGAATCCTAAAGCTCTACCCAATACCTCTATCGCGTATCGCCAAATACCTCGCGAGCCGATGCCATTTCCTGTCGATGTCGACCAAATCGCACGCCGGGATAGCTTAAGCGACCTGGTTACAAGCTTGAGATTAAGCTCTTTGCATCTGCGTGGGTCTTTTTCATATCCCCTAGCACGTCATCGCCTGAACTCTCAGTATAGAAGATCTCGCGTCTCAAGCTAGTTCAACTACAGAAACCGATCCAGATCTTCAACAAGAGTCCCTCTCTGCTCTATTAGGCTATCAAGGTCTCCTCAATGATTGCAAAACCGAGCTAGCGCCCCTTGGCGCCGACCGCGGCCTCGCTAACTATGATAAGAATAACGATTTGGAGACCCTTGTAAAAGATATCGTCAACACGTTGAAGGACACTCTCTCAGCACTATATGCACTGGTAAAATGTGATCCGCTTCTCGGTCCTCTGTTTGCAACAAGTTGGTTTCGTTCATTCTCTTTGGGCAGACGTTTTGCTAATGATATGTATTTGCAGCGGTCTATGATATCAAGTGCATCGTGGACTCTATCCTAGACTGGATTGAGAATCTTACGGACGCTCTTTTGAATGATCTCACCCCTCTGTTTCACGAATGTCAAGGCGGTTATGGGAATTTTGTGTGTCGGCTAGGAGGATTGAACATTGCAGGACTGTGCGTCGACCTTAACGGAGTTCTCGTAGCAATTGGAGTGTAAGGTGTTTGACGTGCAGCATAAACTCTTTCGGACATTTGTATCATTCTACTTAACAGCACACTTGTATTCACTCGTCAGTTTCGCGTTTTGTTTTGTACATTTTCTCACTAGAACGGACGCTCTTACTCTGAACCAAAGAAAGTTGCCTCTTGAAATGAATTAGTGGTATATAAGTCCTAGGTAAAGTAGAGCAGCGATGATTATTCTTCTGCAACCCAATCCTCGGCTATGAAGCCAATGAAAGGGAGGTGGAAGCGATGTAATGTAACCCCCGACGCGCCGATGAAAGCCTGGTACCTGTAGGTGTGTTAGTGCAATCTGTTTACCGCAGGCATAATTAAACATACGCCATATAAAACTGCGCGACCCATATGACAAGCGTGACTAAGAAGCGAAGCCATTGCCAAAAGCCAATGAGCGACATGAGTATGCGGATGATGAGCAGAGGCCCGGTCAAGAGAGCAGATTGGTACGCTGTTCAAAAGTGTAAGATGCGCAACAATGTCATTGATGCAGCGTACCATGAAATCGTAAGTAATCATTCTGCGTCTCAAAGGCAAGTATCAGGAAGGCTGTATAACAGTTAACGACAGGCTGGAGTTGATATAGCAATAATGACCCACCAGAGACGGGACCCAGGATATATGTAAAGGCTGCCAAAGCATCTATCCTGAAAGGAAGGCGGGTCTCCCATTCGTTCTGCTGGCCCTCCGCCGCTGCTAATGCACCTGCACCGCCCGCCTCGGACGTGCCGAATGTGGGGACGCCGCCAGACTGGTATGAAGTCTCCGTCGTCG
This sequence comes from Hymenopellis raphanipes, assembly GCA_036872995.1. Classification (NCBI taxonomy): domain Eukaryota; kingdom Fungi; phylum Basidiomycota; class Agaricomycetes; order Agaricales; family Physalacriaceae; genus Hymenopellis; species Hymenopellis raphanipes. Next base: position 2,133,804 of record JAYMDG010000001.1, read on the forward strand.
CCGCGCTTGGGAACCATGTTCGGGATGCTCTGGAAGTCGATGCATGTGAAGGATCATCCGGCGGTGGTGTCTGAAGGAATGTTCATGACAATTGAAGATATACTATCGTATTCCAGCTCACATAGGGCGCAAACGAAGCGAGCTTTGAAGAGGAGTTCAGCGACATCGTAAGGGAGAGATGAGGGTGCTTAGTCAGCAGCGCAGTGCAAAGCGCCGAGATGCTCTACTTTGCTGTCGCTGGGCTGTGGGCAAGTCAAAACCTCTGATATATACTGAAATAAGGATCTTTATATTCAGAAATGACAGTAGAATACTCACAAACTTGGCAGAGAAGGAGTTGAATGCCAATTCGGGCGATGATGGTGGTTCTTCTTCAGGCGAGCTTCGGCAGATGCCGTGAACTGTACAGGTCCAGCCACAGCCATCACACACCAACTTTGTTATCGACCTCGACGTCTTCAAGAAATCACGGTTTGTACCCTTGCTCGTCGTTGCACACGACCCCGAGACTGATTTATATCTGCAGCTCCGGCATCCACGTCGTTAAAAAATGGTAAGAATAATACGGCCCCGCTGTCGTCGTCGTCGTCGTCCATCTTGCTCACCGACATATTCCAGGCCGACACCTCAGCCCCAGTCACCCTGCGCACGCGCAAATTCATCACCAACCGTCTCCTGGCCCGCCGCCAATTCGTCCTCGACGTCCTCCACCCCTCTCGTCCGAATGTCTCCAAGGACGAGCTCTCCGAGAAGCTTGCCGCTCTTTACAAAACCAAGAAGGAACGGGTCGTTACCTTTGGCTTCCGGACACACTTTGGTGGTGGACGCAGCACTGGATTTGCTTTGATATACGATGATGAGGCATCGCAGAAAAAATTCGAGCCGAAATACAGGCTAGTGCGGGTACGTGTTTTTTTGACCCACTAATCGTCCTTGGTTACTCATTGTGCTACAACAGTCGGGGTTGGCGACCAAGGTCGAGAAGGCTTCGCGCAAACTCAGGAAGGAGCGAAAGAACAGGGCGAAGAAGGTGCGTTTCCTTCATCACTTTGCATGCGCAACATTCAACATCTCCTTCAGTTCCGTGGTACCAAGAAAGTCAAGGCCGCGGAGCCCCCCAAGAAGGGCAAGTAGTGGTCTTCATCCAACGCTTCACTTCTTATTGTGTATTGGTTTCGCGTGTGACGGGGAATGTACGAGGAGCCGATATAATCGATTTTCTGCCCATGTGTATGCCCTCCATATTATCAATCTCTATACATGCATATGCCAGACAAACGGTTTGCCAAGTAAGATTAGAACGAAATGCTACACGGGTATAATAAGAAAGATTACATTGCGTCAAACCAATCCGAGAAGAAAGAGATCGTCGTCTAGAAACCCGACTTTCTATGAATGATATCTGGATCTTCTTGGTACTCCTCTGCTGATACCCACATCTAATAACAATGTTAGCGCACAGTGGCTTGGAGTGAGGTCGGGTAGGAACCTTCTTGAATGTGCTCAGACCAGCCAAGATGGAACCTCCAATCCATGTTGAATACTTGCGCTCTGGGGGTGCATAAATCTTGATCTTGACATCCTTCAAGGCCAGTTTCTTCACTTCGTTGAGCAGACGATCACCGAATCCTGTTGACGCGTCAGCACTGCGTAGAACAATCACAAGGTAGACAGACCTTTGCAGAGCGTGCTTCCACCACTCAAAACGATATTAGAGAACAAACTCTTTCGTAGATCAAGGTCGACTCTGTTAATGGAATCAACGACCACCTGATGCACTCCAGCGTACTCCTGGCCAATAAGTTCTGGGTTGAATAGAATTTCTGGCGCGCGGAACCGTTCTGATCCAAGCTGAAACCACATATGTTGGAACGATACCGAATAATGCAACATTCACTTACCTGTATGACATTTCCGTCAGGAAGCCGAAATTCTTCAGTACGTCCATTTGATTCTTTCTCCTCTTTGGAGGGGTTGAGTGCTACATAGCAGCACTTCTCTTTGATGGTTCGCACAACTTCGCGTTCGGCTGTCGTGTGCAAATGATGCCCCGACTTGCGCAGTAACAGTTGTAGGTGGTCAGTGACATCTCTGAAGGAAAGCAGTCAGCGGGGAAAGACCTGTACATGCGATGCGCACCTTCCGGCCACGTCCACTCGACGTATCGCATGAGGCATTGAAAAGCCTTCAAAAACCGGTACAGCATGTGTTACACCATCGCCAGAATCAAGGACAATGCCCGTAGTTCGTCCCGATGAATAACTGAAGGTAATACATGAGGACGCTGCGGTTCGGCAGACTGGATACGTACAGTGATAACACGGCCTGCACTGAGTTGAACAATGCCGGAACATTGAACGTATCAAAGAATATTTGTGCAGCAACGTCCCGATTACTTCGAGGGTTTAAAGGTGCTTCTGTTAGCAGAACAGGATGCTATCAAAAACCAGATTAGAATCCAGAAGTCGACCAAGACGGGGGTAATACCTCTTCACTCAACGTTCCTAATTCCTCACTGTAGACCCATTGCCATATCCGCTCCATATCGTCCCAGTCCGTCACGATTCCATGTTCCATTGGATATTTGATCTTGAGTAGACCACGAAACTCCTGCGCGCGGCGACCTATAAAAACGTCGCCCTCCAATGCACCCGCCATGACGCGTATATGTTTTGGGCGCCCAACGCTATAAGCCGAATTGAATGGGTTGTTACTGACAATCCAGAGGCAATCCTAACCGTGGAGACGCACAAGGACGGGAAGAAACACTTTGGGTGGTCTTGACCGGCAAAGCCAGCTTTTATAGTTCCAGAGCCCTAGAAATTGTAGTGTTCGCTGGGGATGTGGCAACTACGAGACCTATATACGAACATTGTCGATGACTACTGGTTGATTGGTTAGCACGTCGTCGTCCATGGGTGGTGGTGGCGGGGACCTCAGCAACCGGACGGTGGTGGTGGTAGATGGCAAAGAGGGTTGTCCGAATTTGGCAGTCACGACGCGCCATGAGCTTGACTTGCTCCCACCACTACCTTTTCACTTTCTTGTTCTTTCTGGCCTGTACTGTGCATATACAGTTCCCTTCATTTGTTGCCGCTGTATGCTTACTCGTTCTAGAGATTCGTAACAGCCGACTTGAAGAAATGGGAAGCGACAAGCTTCTGTAAATGTAATTATTGGTCTCCTCGGTTTGAGCGGACCATTTACTTGACATAGGCATCTGCTTCCAGTCAAACTACTCTATACTGCACTTGGACTTTCCGGATAACCCGTCTCAGCCTTGTCTATCATGCACGAAGCAGTGGTGTCTGAACCAGAACTTACCTATCTGCGCCGGGGCAACGCTTGGGGACACTAACCCCGACACGGCGACAGGAAAGGAAGGGGATGTTGAAGCAAGATGTTTTAGTGCGTATTCTTATCCCCTTATCTAATTTCATCCCCATTGTTTGTCCACAGAACGAGATTCTCCTCGGGACCAGCTGGTCGTAACGCTATTCCTCTTGACGGTCTTTGGTCTCTTACTTGGTGCCGGTATCCGGAGTCGTATGCTGAAAGCTGGCTTTAATGCCAACGTTCCTTGGGATGCTGGTCGTCGATGGTGGGAGGTATGTACTTAACGTTGCCCCTTTGCATGATATGGCTAAAATCTTCTATCAGGATTGGACACCTCGCAGACAATTTGAAGAACTGCGTTTACCGAGGTTTGGCTACTCGCCGCGACAGGATAGAGGTGGCTATCGTGACGGTGATCAGACCTATATTTCTTTGGCGGAGTCACCGAGGCAGTAACAGCTGGACCGAACAATGTACAGTAGCTCTTGAATTTCTAGGTCGAGTTTTTCGTACGGTTGTCTTCCTCTTTCGCTTCCCCGTGGACCGCAGAAACTATCGTATGCATGGGTAGGCAATACTTCGAACATTAATGAGCTTGTACACGTTACCAGTTTACGGAAGACCAACTTGTTCGCACTGAAATCGTCATAGTGAATGCGGACTTATCGCAGTCGACGCAAACATCTCACATGTGAGCTAGGTGGATAGAGCGAAGCACGCGTTAGGCGAGACGAAAGTTATCGGTTATCAACCGTTCTACATCTTCAAGGGAACGACCAAGATTTCTTTCGGCCCCGGAACTAATTTGACGGCAGAGCTGCAATCGCAATATTGAGGCAAAAAGCTAATCGCAACCTGGGCTGGCATCATATGTTTGATGTGGCGTCGCAACTCCGTAGCATGAACCTAGATCGAGGAGACGTCCTTCCGGCCTTGGATACGCTTTGTCTCCTTCCCCAGATTCCTGTATAAAGTCTGAACAGGTTCTCTGGGGCAGATGACAGGATCTTGAAGGCGTCAACCTGGGATTTGGCTATGATTTCGACAGTTACTGTGCCGGTCCATATCCTAGACCCGACTTGCTCGGGAGACGCGCATAAGTCGGCGTCCCTCCTAAGCTCTGGAAAGAGTTTCCCTTCTCTATCAGGTCGAACTGAAACCTGGTTCTCACCGCGTCAAGGATAGTCGAATACATTTATCGGGAATACTACAGTGCTAAAAGGATAAATCATATATGTACATACAGAGGCTAGCGAGCAACTTTATAGACGAGTACGGATGGATACCTTTAGAGGCATTGAGAGTACCTACGATACTCGAATTAGCGTGTGTCAAAAACAGAAGAGCAGAGAATGTCATACCAGGGGTTAGAGTATTGACAAGTAGAACCAGCTTCGCAGGAAGTGCCTCCCGTCCACTACAAAAGCATCAGAATCAAGAATGCACGGAACGAGACCAGAAAGCGCATACGCCTTGACCACCGCACTATAAATGAAGCCATCAGATATGTTCTACCCACTAGGAGGACGCGACTTACTTGTCCATACTTGGGAACGAGAGCTCCAGTAGAGGAAGGCTGAGCCGTCGTTGCAGGCTGGGTGATTGTCGGTGCAGCCGACGTGGAAGAGATACTTATAGCTCCTTTGCCGCTGTACACAGCAACACGATTGGCAGCGCCACAGTATTCTAAAGGAGATCTATCGTGAGAAGAAATCAGCTCGTACTTGCATGACACCGACCGTTCAAGTCGCCGGCGCAAGCAAGGTTACACGCGTAGCTGGACGATACTTTTCCCGTGTTAAGACTCGCGCCGCAAGAGCATGTGTTGGTGTTCTTGAGACCAGCGAAAGCGTAGCCCTGCGTGTTACAGTAGTTCAAACAACTCTCAACCGTCATCGAATTGAGCGTGGTCCGGGCGCCAGTCAAGAGAGTTTCACCGCTATTCTCACTTGCGCAACCCACCGGGGTCCAGCCTGGAATGTCTTCCTTGAGGAAACTGACGCTAGATGCGGGAAGCGTGCTCGTGGGTGCGCCACAGCCTGTCGCCATTGTGGCGCGCGCTGGGCCTGGTTGGACGGGGTTGCAGCCCGGAAGTTCAGTGAGCCCTGGATCGCCGCATGAGAAGAATAAAATCAGGTATCAAAGCAGGTCCCTACATCCGTCCAAGTCCTCTTCCACGCGGTTGGGGACGGCACAGTCGTTCATGTCCTGCTCCGAGCGAGCGGAAAGAACGGGGCAAGAAGATAGCTGCCCAGAGGCGTCGTTGCACTGAGCCATTGCCGATTTCAATGTGGCTTCAGGCCAGCCCATCATATAGTCGGCGTGGTATCCGTAGCCGGTCCTAGAAAACGCTGTCAAGAACAGAAGCATAGTTCGTTTGAAGAGACCTACGGGTCACCCATACTCCATACGAAAGGTGATTTACCATTGACCCACTCATTGGCATATGGGGCGGTGTCCCAGTAGGTCTCGAAGAAAAGCAGAGGTATCGTGATAGGATGAGTTGAAGGACACCCGTTTCCGAAGTTACCAAAACTTGCGTTAATGGCGTATCTGACATGATCCTGTGTCCCTCGTATAAGTGGCGAAAGTAGCTGGTACGAACTGTTCTTTACCTTGTGGTTCGCTGTGTCGACATTCTTCCCGTCCCAACAACTGATTACGAGACGTCAGGCAAAATTCCAAAGACCAAACAAGATACTGACGTTGGGAAATTGATCTGCGACCGGACACCACCCGGACAGTTCGTCGTCGGCATGCCATAAGTGTCTGGTCCGGTTCCCTGGCCGCTCGTGTCGGTACCCTGCAAACATCTGAACATAATAGACCTGGAATCGTCGATAGAGCTGTTGTAAGACCGGAGGTAGGGGTCGCCCGAGATCATACGGAAGCCCTGTCAGAAGGTTGAAGAGCTCTGAGCGTCATAGAAGAAGAAGACAAACCTGCGGGAACGACGTGACGTTTCCGATTTGAATGTAGTAGACCACCATTCCGGCATTCGGACTACCAGTCAAGGGACCCGGCTTTTGTCGCACCTATGAAGAGAGAGAGAGATCGGTGAAGGGAACCCTGAGTGTGGCGCAGAACTTACGCGTTTGAAAGTGCCGTTCACGGGAGACTGGAAGTACAAGGTAGGACTCCAGTAGTTAGACTTGTTCTCTTTGATCGCACAAGTGCTACATGCAGCGTTTGGTAAGTTGACCTGGTTGGAGGGCATGTTGAAGTCAAAGCTAGTAGTTTTTCATTAGATCAGAAGAAGACCTAGGTGCCTTCAAACTTACGCGCTCTAAAGGTCGTGGTTTCACTGATTAGAAATGTAAGTTCGGACACTGGCTGAGGATACGTACGCCTCCAACGACCTTATTGGAGCATCGTGAGCTTGGATTATGGGGTTCAAAGGTAATATGATGATACCTGATGCAGATGGGCAGAAACATTTCCTGGGCTGATAAGTCTACATTGAGAGATTTTTCAGTTAGTCAAGCATTCTATAAGGGAGCAAACGACTTACGGGTCGGACCGAACCACAGTGAGTTGAGCACAAGGGAAGCGGAGGAGAGCCTGGGCTCTAAAGGCAGAGAGTGCGACGAGGATGAATGTCGTCAGCATTGTGTCTGAATCCAACGCAAGACGCGACGCAGAAGTGGCTCAGAGGTTGCGATGATTTTATACATAGCCTCGTGCGAGTACATATCGGAATAACATGTTCTCGAGGTAATGGCATACGATGTATTCAGCCGAGATTCTTTGAGGTCGACAGTTTTCACTCTTGGCATAATTTGACATGGCTGGTGTGTGTATGAAGATAAACCTTGTACGATTCAAACTCAGCTAGCGTTGATCTAATTATAGGCCGCGTCTCTTTTGCGCCTGCAAAAGTTTGTCACACAGATAGACACCTTTGGATACCGCGCCTGTGTGCACAACTGAAGCCTAGTGACTCTGATGAAAACCGTTAGACTATACAGATTCGCTGGTTACTCATAGAAGCGGTTGTTGAATGGAGCAGGCATACTTCATTGACTGTCACCAAGTTGCCGATTCTTACAGAGTCATGGTGAGTCTATCAAGCTAGTCGTTGCTGTAATACGAATATTTAGTCAGGAGTTTCACTTTAAGGCACGAATCGGATGAAAAACGGTTGAACAAACTACAATTGTTGTACAGCTTTCATCCGTTCCACGACCAGTGTCAAGCAAGCCGTTCATCCGTTCATCTATCCTAATTAATCCTCCTTAGCCGTGGCGGAGCAACAACGGTACCGTCATGTCAGGGCGAACTTCAATGTTTCTTTCGAGTATGACTATTACCCTCGGATCCAGTCTCGCTGAGACTACTGGGTGTATCGTACGCGGATACCACAGCGCGTAGAAGCTGACGGATCTTAACCAGACGTTAGACCGGGCTTTTGCTAACGCCCAATACAATCGTCCTTCTTCCTCGATCTTGCTGTCTAGGATAAAGGGAAAAGTGCCTTTCACGTATACAGACGCGCTAAAATATGGACGGGAGCTAGTTCTCGTTATCATATGTGAAGGAGGCACGGACAAGGCACCACGGACTGGTGAAGGATCAGACTCCTCAGAAGGTCGTACTTCCTTGTTGTCGGGACCGCATGGGGCGCGCCGTCCTAGGCCTCAGGCCTCGCTGAGCTCTGAACCGCTGCTATTAAGTTTCTCCGGTAATAACTCGCGGTTGGTCCGGTTCTGACGGTTTCTGATGTTGAATCATTCGTTGTTCAATTTCGCTGTGGTCTTGTGGTCGAGTCCTGGTCGTCGGGCGGTGCCAGGTGATGCGTGTGGCTTCTTCGATGATTTAACGGATGTAAAGGTAGGGAAAACATATCACCTACCTTGCCACTTGCGCATCAAATGCAAGAGTGAAAGTAAGCTCTCTGTGATGATCGGGCATTGATAGTATCTACCCAATAGATATTGAATCCACATTATGACGGCGGAACGATAACTAGAGACAAAATCAGTTCACCGGTGAATGAAAGCACCTTGCGTCGAGCCATGATGTTGTACGCTATTGGAATTCAGACGATGTGATTCGAAGGGTTGCCGATGAGACTCACATTGCTTGAAGGAGAGGCCAAAGGCGGCTGGTGTTTCATCGCGTACCATGATTCTTCCGAATGCTAGCGGTAGTCGAAGGTAGCGTTTGTGAGTGGTCGAACAATTGACATTGGTCGAACAGCACCAGATGACAGATCGTAAAGTCGGTTAAGACAAGAGTTTGGCTCCGTCTCTATGGGTGCGGGGTGAAAGGTGGTATTGTTTCTAACAGTTCGCTGCTTAACCCCGGAAAGTGCAAAATTCCGTGCAAATAATAGGAATTGAGGTCAGGAGGGCAATAATTCACGCAACAGAATCGAAGGGAACAAGTAAGGAATGAAACTTGAAAAACGTTTGGGAAGTGAAAACGACGAAGTTAAATGGGCTGAGGAGTCACAGAAAATGAAAGAAACAAGAATTACCTGTCCAATTAACGCACAAGCTTTCATTTGCCTCATGGAAGTACATCCGCCACGAGCACTCGCACAGTTTACACTTTTCCGCAGACCGCCCCATCCATATTGCCACATCATTCTGAACTCGCTGCGTATAGGACTGAAAAGGAATTCAGTTTAATAACTGGGCTTGAGCTGACCATAGTCCACGGTCCTCCTAGGGCCTAAAATCAATGCGCAGGATAGAAATCCGCGGGTTTCTTTGCCAATAGTTGCGAACCATGGCCGCGCCCGAGGGTAGTGCACAAACACGGATACCATTGGCATCAGCAGAATTCTGCAAATCATCCGCGCGCCACAGACAGTGCCCGAAAATCTGTATGAGGTTCATGTAAACTGGATGTTGTCAGCCTTACTACACCGTCAGTTCCTTACTAGAGGTACGTCAAAGTACGATATCCTAACAGGTAGTGATTCCTGACTTGTGGCGCAATATATCTGTGGAGACATTTCTGGAAACTCAGCAGACCATATCTGGAAAGATGCGGAGATACAAGGAAGGGAGGCGGCCCGCATAGCTGAAGGACAGTAGTGTGATGTTGCGGCGCGCGCTAGGAGAGCGGATCCACCTGTCCATCGAGACCAGGACCAGTCTAGAGTCCAGCCATAGCTTTGCGAACTGATATTGTTTGGTACTTGGTAGGCTTGATTCAGATGATGGTCGTTCAGAACCAAAAGTAGGTGATCGGAGGCAAATGCGGATGACAATGTCATGTGAGGAAAAAAGTTCTCTTCAGCTTTAGCATCCACTCGAACTGACCGCCCTTTGGATACCCCGTCCGTGGCATCGAAGACTATGAACGACTACGTGCTCACGATTGACTCCGACGCAGAGGATGATGTGGTACAACCCACCGCGTCTAAAAATCAGACTGAGGATCTGAATCCGGAATTTACATTCGACTTGACTGGGGATCCTTACGCGGATATTCTTGATAATAATGGAAACGAAGCGGGTGACTATGTCAAAACTGGCAGTCGACCCGTAAGTATCTCCTTCGTCCTTACCGATTTCCTGTTTCAATACTCTGCAGGAACCTTTGTCGGTGGACGATATCATCGCTCGGAGAAAGCTTTCTAGGAAGCGGAAACGTTCTAATAGCATCGAATCTGACGCTTCAAGTAACGACAGCCAGTCGGGCGACGAGGCCTCAGATGCAGAGGTTGATATCTCTGATGCAGAAGACGATCCTCTAGGTACTTCTGACGAAGAAGGGGAGGAGGACTACGAGGACCATACTATGCAACGAGACGATGATGAAGAATCTGTCGCTTCCTCCTCATCAGACGAATCCGAGGTTGAAACGCAAGCGGAAAAGGACAGGAAAGCGGCCTTTTTCGATTCGGAGACCGCGCAGACCTCCGAAGAACATTCCTCATTCCTCACAATGAATTTATCACGACCTCTGCTCAAAGCCCTGACCACCTTGGGCTTCCAAAAACCTACACCGATTCAGGCGGCTACGATTCCTGTCGCCCTTTTGGGAAAAGATGTCGTTGGAAATGCTGTAACCGGCTCTGGCAAGACAGCAGCGTTTACGATACCTATACTGGAACGGTTACTATACAGGGAGAAGGGGAAAAAGGCTGCCGCTACGCGTTGTCTAATCCTCGCTCCCACACGCGAGTTGGCTGTACAGTCTTTCGATGTTGGAACCAAGTTGGCGGCTCATACTGATATACAATTTTGCTTAATTGTTGGTGAGTGTATTCTTTCTTTACTACAACTCAAGGAATAATGTGCTTCAGGTGGATTATCACTGAAGTCCCAGGAAGCCGCACTGCGAAACCGACCAGATGTTGTTATTGCTACACCAGGTCGTTTGATCGACCATATCCGCAACTCCCCTTCCTTCACCCTCGATAATCTTGACATATTGATACTCGATGAAGCCGACCGAATGCTCTCTGATGGTTTCGCCGACGAACTTTCAGAGATTGTCAAGTCGTGTCCAACATCTCGACAAACCATGTTGTTCTCTGCCACTATGACCGACTCCGTGGACGAGTTGGTGAAAATGTCGCTTCAAAAACCTGTTCGACTGTTCGTCGACCCTCAGCGAAGCACGGCAAAAAGTTTGGTCCAAGAGTTTGTCCGCGTGAAGGCTGGAAAGGAGGCTGAACGTTCAGCCTTGCTGGTGACATTGTGCAAGCGCACGTTCCGCCAGAAGACTATCATATTCTTGCGGAGCAAAAAACTAGCCCATCAATTAAGGATAGTCTTTTCATTGCTGGGCATGAAATGTGACGAACTCCACGGCGATTTATCTCAAGAACAGGTCGGTCTTTAGAAACTTCCAGTGTTTGCTTTTGTCAATCATATTTCTCAGAGACTCCGCGCCTTGCAGCAATTCCGAGACGGCTCGGTCGACTTTCTTATGGCCACGGATCTGGCCTCTCGAGGTCTTGATATCAAGGGGATCGAGACCGTCATAAACTACGACATGCCTGCTCAACTAGCACAGTACCTGCATCGAGTTGGTAGGACCGCTCGAGCGGGTCAAAAGGGAAGGTAAGCTGCTTGGTCCTTATCCAAAACTCGGTATATGACGGTCTGTTCAGGTCTGTCACTCTCGTGGGCGAAGCTGACCGTAAGATGTTGAAAGCAGCTATCAAGCATGGTGCTGGTGCGGACCAAGTACGGCATAGAGTCGTACCTGCAGACGCGATTGTGAAGTGGAGCGAGAAGTTAGAGTCCATGAAGGCGGAAATCGCCGAGGTCATGGAGGAGGAAAAGCAAGAAAAGCAGGTAATAATTCATTTATTCTTTTTGATTAATTGCCTGACCTTTTGCAGTTCCGAAAGGCTGAGATGGAACTCAAGAAAGGGCAAAATATGATCGAGCACGAAGCTGAAATCTATTCAAGGCCTGCGCGAACATGGTTCCAGTCGAAGAAGGAGAAGGAAAGCGCCGAAGGTACGTCGTTCTCGCACCTTTCAAATAAAGTCTTCCTGACATTTTTGGTTACAGCCATCAGCAAGACGCAGTACCAGCAAGGATTCGAGGGTACTAATAAATCCAAGACCAAGAAAAAGGCTGACGATGCTGGCCCGGCCAAGGTACTTAGCGCGCGCTCTGTGCGGACTTGCAAGAAGAGAAGAAGCTGACATCTCTGTTTTCCCAGCCGAAAAGGGACAAGTTCTCCGGGCTGTCAAGAAAGGCAAAGAGGCGGAAGTTGGCGATGGAAGACGATGCTGAAATGGGGGATAGCCGAGCTGTCGAAGCGTCCATCCGATCAGCGAAGAAATCCGCCCGACCCAGCAAGATTGGGGTTCCAGAACGCCGACCTGTAAACACGAAGTCAAAGTCGAGGAAACCGCCGAAGGCATCACGTTCTAGTACAGGTACTTTTGACCGGGACCTTGGGCAGCGAGCGGCCCATGAGGGAGCTCGGTCGAAGAAAGGCGTTTCCGCTGGGTCTGGGAAAAAGGGACCCAAGCGGAAGGGCAAATAGATTGGTAGTACTTAGGACGTGTACCCAATAGATTGAGTGCCGAGTGACACGCGTGACCGATCGCTTCCAATAATGATTCACCACCACACGTTCATCAAGTTGAACTCTTGAGAGCCACACCATGCAAAGAAATGCTTTTTCGTCATTGTCGGTCGTTCAATTGGCTGCGCCCTCGCGGCTGTTGCCGTCCGCGTGTTGCCCCGATAAAGACTTGGTCGTTCTAGTCAGCCGCCTCGGAACGCAGGAGCGCCTAAGCTTATGGAAACTCAGTGGAACAAAGAGCTGGGAAGTCGATATAACTTCGGGGAACGATGACCACGTCGTTGATGTGGCGTGGAGCCCAGATGGTGTGTTCCGTCGCTTGAGTGGAGTTTGCCAGTCCTGACACTCTTCGTGAAGGAAGAAGCATCGCGGTCGCGCAGAAACAACTGCGCGTGACCATACATTCTATTCAGGATGGCCACGAAGAAAGGAATATCCGTGTCGTACTGGAGACTTCTCCAAAAACCTATGCTGCCGTCTGGTGGTTCAAACAGGAAAAGCCCGTCAACACCGAATCAGGACCAGATATTTTCCAGCGGGACAACATCATCGTTTGTTGACTGTCCTAATTGACTTTTTTCCGCATTGTGATCATCGCAAAATAGACAGGATCTTCACGTTCCATTCTACAATCTCTCCCCTTTCTTGACCACCTTCCCGAGGAGGCACAACGCTCGAGGTACATTGCTACTTTTAATCGATCTTCTGGCTATTAATCTCCCATAGTGCGACAGATCTCTTTGCTTTCCAGGGCTCTCAGACGCGAACTGCGTCCAAGCCAACTACGCCACAGGTCATTCACGAATGGCCAGCTTTGGACCCAAATCTTCTTGCAGCCTCTATCGACCTCCCCGGGCGATCTTCTGATCCTCAGAAAATATACGACGACACAGACGACGCCAATGTGAATAGCATTATGATTCTTCTTACTGACATGGGCCATTTGGTCACCTATTACGAAGGGGTCTATTCTTCCGGTTGGGTGGGAACGCACTTTAAACTCAGTCCCCTGTCCATGTACAAGCATCCTCACCGCCCTACTTTCTATGCTCATTCCCATGCAGTCGCTGGTGATGATGTGTCTACGACCGTCCTTCCAGTTCTCTGTGATATTCCAATCTTGACTGGAAGACGCGTTCGTGACATGGCCTCCTTATCAACCATATGCAAAGATCTCGCGTGGCACCTCTTGCGTGTCGTTAAAGAGATGAGAACGAGCTGGTTTGGTTCAGATACAACTGTTGCTGCCCGAGAACTTGGTCCTAAATGGATACGGGCTTTGGACGCCAAACAGAAAGAACATGTCGGGCGTAAGGCGACCTTCCTGCCCCATGTGCAATTTAACATTTTCCGCAGAGAAGGACAACAATCCAATCTTGGATCTCACGACTCTTCTCCTGACTGGACGTTCGTCTCCAGCTCTCGCAGATTTTATGGGAAGTGGTGAGCAAATGAGCGAGCGCGTATGTTGATATTTTACGCCTACGTGAACGATTTCTGATGCGCGCGCACATCAGGGCTTACAGAAGTGGGAAACTGCGATGACGGAGGCCCTCATCAAGTTGAGGGATTTTTCTGAAAAGAGGATTGCTCCGGCCTGCCAGCGCATCCATCTTGTCCTCGAAGAGATACAGGGATGGTCTCATATGTGAGTTTGAATATGTTGTATGATGTCTCTCTGCTCATTTTTGCAGACCAGAGTATGCTTTATTTGAGCTCCAGAGTCAAGATATTATGCGCTGTCTTGAGCTTGTCAATCGTACCATTATTCTGGCGGCTTGGCTCGCTGCTGCCGCCCGCCGCGAATATTCTCGTTTCAAGGAATTCATGACCTGGATCAAGTTTGGTGTGTTGCGTTCATTTACGACAACTCATGTTCTGATCAATTGGATCTCAGAGTTGGAAACGGCTGCTGCTCTTAACGCCGGTAACGATACATCCAACATACACATCCAACACGACATTCTCGAGGTGAACAAGTACTTCATTTCCGGGCTCGTAGTGAGTCCCATCGACAAGTGGTTCATGGGACCTGTTCCGCAATTTCAACCAAGCGATTTGCGAGGATCGGGAACAGATTCTTTGCCGGAGGCTCTGAAACGCGCCCGGGAGGTCCTAGATAATCCGGAACAATTGGCATGGGAGCATGTAGGGACTCTTTACATCTGCCTGCTGCGCGCTCACAGGTGTCTTCAGCACGTCAATCAAAAAGACCTGAATCACATTGACAGGAATATTGACGCATTGGTACAAGAACTAGTCCAACAATGTCAACGTGTTTTTGCTAGGGCCTCTGGAGCAACGGGTCGTTCTGCACATATTATAGTGGATCATGCGGACAGGCAGGTCAAGACCGCCATCCCGAATAATGTTATGACTCGCGAGCGCACCATATTCAACTTGAAAAATGGGGTACTTACAACCGGTTAGGTCCGTTCCATTGCTAACGCGATTAACCCTAGGACGGTGAAATTATACAATATCTGGCTATAGCCTCTCTGAGTTTGGAAGATCCAAATATTTGTGAGTCTAATCGCGGCTGAAATGCTTCATTCTGATTAGATCTTCCATGGACTCAGTATGTTTGACACGAGTCAAGTACAATGCTACGGCCTTGTCAGCTGTTTCGATTGCAAGCTGTCTTCTTGAGTGCTACACCTCCAACGAGGACGGAGAGCGCCAGGAGTTCCAGCTATTGGAAGCCGAATTTTTTGACGATGAAAGTGTCGTAATAGTTTACCGGCAAGATGGTGAGCTTATCACCGTACACGTTTTCTTCCCTGATCGCAAACCTCCAGAGGGGGCCTATATTGCCACGGTCGACTACCACGATCTGGGGTACCAGGAGCTGGACCTAGACGGAGATGCGCTCCTGCGTGGCCGGGAGAATTTGATGCAAGAGGCATTGTTGCGAAGGGGCACTCATGATGCCTCATTGCAGCCCGTACAGATTCCGATCAAGCGGTGCCGTCAATTGGTGGGATGCGAATCAGGACGGGTGAATCTGGTGGTTAATGGCCGGGCGGGACGACGGGTGGCGTGCGTCCTCGATGAGAAAGGGACGGCAATGGAGTCGTTGGACTTGGAAGGCGACGACGCGGAAGAGAATGGCCTAGACGAGTAGCATCAGACGCGCTGGCATCTTGCGGACGGTATATTAAATGCGAGGCGTGGTACTAGAAAGGAGATAGTGGATAGGGAGTTCGGCGTAGAAGCATCGTAGACTGTGTGAGAGATCGTGGCGGGGTGTGCTTCAACGAGGCAAATGAGAGCTTCTCTGTATTGATTGAAATCGGAAATTCATCGTGCTTCTGGCTAGCGGCGCCGTACAGACTCTTGAGTCTGTAATTGTTCAGGCCATCGGCTAACTTGGTCGTTTTCAGGGTCCGCGGTGTGAACCTATTTTGGTCCCTCGTGTCTGAA
This sequence comes from Hymenopellis raphanipes, assembly GCA_036872995.1. Taxonomy (NCBI): domain Eukaryota; kingdom Fungi; phylum Basidiomycota; class Agaricomycetes; order Agaricales; family Physalacriaceae; genus Hymenopellis; species Hymenopellis raphanipes. Next base: position 2,149,572 of record JAYMDG010000001.1, read on the forward strand.
TCCTTTTCCTTTTTTACAGCCATTTTGAACGTTGGGCTCTTACTTTCACCATCAGTCGATGCCCAAGACTTCTCTCTCTTGTTCTCAGGCATCGTCGACGACTTGTACTTCAAAAACGCGTTCAATGGCCTCTTCGGATGTGGCCCTACGGAAAGCCAAAAATGCTAGGTAGCTGCCGGATACTGACTTTGTCTCTGCTTTTTTGATTCTGTATTTAGTGCCCAAGCGGCATTCCGCGCGCGACGAGCGAACTATATATCAACTTTAGAAGAGACAGGTAGCACTTTTCAATCCTTTTCGATCGTATTCTCAAAGTTCCCCAGTCACAAATCTCGAATCGGTTGTCCTGCAGCTGCAAGACTCGTGCAGAGATGCTAAAAGTGAAGCGCAAGAGCTGCGACAGGACAATGCTCGCCTACGCCAGGCATTTCGCGATCGGGAGAATCTTTGGCGGGCGATATGGCCGCGCAAAGGTGATGGTGATGAGCCTCAAATACCACCACCGCCATCATTCCTGCAACCTCCGCCTGTCAACGGACATGTCTCGCAGTACGCCGGGGAATCTCTGAACTATCGCGTCGGAGACGATCCGGTACTTTGTGGACCTCAGTTTACCCCACAGAACGCCACCTACGTCGAAAACGACGTGCCTACCGATGCACGCGTCCAAAAATACCCCACTTACTTCAATCCCATAACCGCATCTCCACGAGACAGCCCGTGGCCCCAGACGCCCGCTGGTCCCGACGGCTCTGTCGCACAAAATGGCAGCCACTCAAACTCCCCCCACTTTGTGGAATCTCCCACTGTTACTTCTCCCGTCATGACTTATGGTAGATATGAGGACCAAAAAGTACCGATGAATACGCTCGATTCCGCATACGTCTTTCCCCATAGCCGCTCAATCTCTCCCAGTACCTCCACTCCCCCTACGTCGTCGTTCGCACTCACTTCTCCGTTTCAGTCCAACTTTGCAGATCACGAACGCCCCGACTTTGACTACCGCCGACAGTCTGGGGAGGTCATGTTACACGGTGGAACAGCAGATATATCTCTAGCTGCGCCTTCCAGCGACGCGGTCCGATATCGTCTACCCCGTCGGCCGGATTCCAGCGGTGTACTTCCCATACTGCCTCCTCTCGCCGCTAGCGATAACAGCACCTCTCCACAGGAGGGTGGAAGCGACGGGGATTCCTCGATATACCCTGCCCATCGCCTTCGGTCCCGTCGAGGCACGCTCTCACGAAATTCACGCTCCCCCACACCTGACATGGCGCCGCCATTGTCTGGCACTCTCGCCGTGATCAAAGCTCAAGCTTTCGGCGCGCTACGTAGAACCCGCGCCCGCGCCAAGAAACCCGAGGGGGCCGGCAAAGTGGCCGTAGACGTTCTAGAGGCGCGTGGACTTGGTATGAGCGGCCCACCTCCCGCCAAGCGGCAGAGGATGAGTGATGACCAGGATTCATGACCAGTAGGAAAATTGTATTGATATCATCTTGAAACTGACATTGTAGACACTCCTTGCATCTATCTATCGTCGCGCTCTGTGTTTATGCATGTATTGTGAATAATTGTAACATACTATCATCTTGGTCTGCATCATGTTGTGTATATATAGCTTGCTCCTCAATGAACAAATTGAACGCTGAATTTCACCTTTTGACTACCCTTCCTAACAAACGCCTTTATCGGTCCTCGGCTATTGGAGGCTATTGGGGCATGATGCGCCACGCCGGCTTGGGCGAGGCCAGGGGCGCTAGGCGCTCACGAGTCATAGGGACTGGCGGATATTGCAAAAGGAAAATTAGGGAAAAACAGAAGGAATTATGAACGGGCAACTTGGAATTCCAAATAGCCCATCGAAAAAACGGCGGGCGCAGGGGCACCATATGCACGCCATGACCACGCCGACACGCGAATGAGATTTACGAGAGGATCACGGTAGTTGTTCAGTCACATTTGGCATTCACAGTTCCGTCGATATCTAAGCGGTCTCCGATTATGACGTTCGCGGGAGTGAAGCTAGCCCGATTCCCAAAACATCGGCACATCAGAAAACTACGAAACTAATTGACCTTGGGTACAGCGACATCCCATGGCCCTCTGATCTCACTGGAATTAAGTGATAGTGCATTAGTTGAAACTATCCGAGGCGGATGAAGGAACCCACTTCTTGTATTTCTGCGCCCAGACAAGGGCACCTGGTGCCACGAACGTTACGAAAACGAAGACCAGCGTGTAAAGCAGGGTAACGCTTCGAGACAACGAAACTGTCAGAAGGAGCGACGCGGCCATGAGAGATATCGTCAAGAACACCCTAGCTATCAGATGGGAGTGCTGTTAACCCCAAAAGTAAAATAACATGAGCCTCCAATACAGTTTGGGATAGGAAATCCACAAGGCTTACTTGAAAACGCCGCCGCAAAATCGGAAACAGGGCGAACACCTGTACGGAGAACAGGATCAAGGAAAAGACAGCAAGGTCTTCTTGTAAACGTGATGCTAAAACAACAGAAGACGAGATGGCGGCGTTCATGGACAGGACGGAAGTTAATCTATTGAATAGCATAAACGATCAGCAACACACGATACGGCGAGCATTAAACCAGTCGGAGACCTTTCTTGGGCGTGTGCATAGGGTGCGGTGGAGCCGTAGTCCGCCAGTAAGGCGTGGAGAATGAATAGACACGCCGACAGTGCCCAAATCGAATCCGAAGATGTCGCAGCAGTCAGAGTCTTGAGCACTGGAGATAATGACATCAGAGATAGGAAAATCAGGATGGACGACTTGAGGTGTTTGACGCCTGAGGAAAATGTGACATGAACACGGACGTTTGGAAAATAACTTGAATACAAACGAACGATCAACACGCCATAGTGCGGAGCGACCACTTGCGTAGTCCTGAATTTCCCAGACGAGATATCCTAGTGCGAAACATACGGAAGTTATCCATACGAGCGTGCGAGGATCCAGGGTGCCTCCTTTCAGATGCACGAAAGCGGACAGGAAAACGAATATCGTGGCGAGATGTTGGGTTACGGCAAAGGAAAGGGGAACCAGGTCCCAGTAGGTGTAGGGATGGAAGTTTGCTGTTTGGACATTACATGGTACTCAGAGAAGTATGCCGGTGGCTTTCTGCTTACGATTCTTCCTCAAAGACGATAGGAATGAGTCCGGAGAAATGTAGGAGTCTGGGTGGTCTGGTCGTTTCCAGAGCACCTTTTCATAGCCTGACATGCATGTGGCGAAATGAAAGGCGCGTCGGGATAATGGGGCGCGCAGAGCGAAGCGTCAAGGGAGGAAGCAAGAAGTATGAAGGTGACGTCACAACGTGGCATTGATTGAATGAATGAACTTGACAAAAGTTGTGGGCTCGAATATTACATTATAGAACAACTAAATGTTGGAGCGGTATGGGTATGTATCAGTCTGTCTGCAGAGACAGTCATATTACACGGTCGAAAGAGCCATATCACAATGCAAGAACATCCATGGAGTTCGTGCGCAATTGAATACCACCCTAATCCCACTATAGAAGAAATTCAGCAAGATGTTCACACCAAAGAGGACAATTCACATACCACTAATCTCTGCTCCTGCGCTGCCTCCGGCGTCTTCGAGATTGGTTTGGCTGCTTGAGCTGCTAGCTGCCCGCTTTTCGGATTTGAAGAGGTGACACCTCTCGCCTGGTTCTACGCAATGCAAGCCTTTGTAAAGATTCCGATGTATTCAATGGCTAAGTACTGACTGCCTTCAATCGTTGTTCCGCAGCCTCCGCGCGAGCAGCTCTGGCGTCAGCACCATTAGCAGGTGCAGGTCTCGACGTCGGGACAGCACCAGATGAACGACCTAGCACTTGTGTGCCACCAGAGTGCACATCGGGTTTGGAACATAATGACCCCATGGTGGTTATATAGCAAACTCGGCGCCAAGACGATTCAGCATTTCAGAGCTGTTCGGACCGAAGACCGGAGATATCTATCGAGTGCAAAGGTCAAAGTATGAATACACTACGAAAACATGAACAGTAAGTACATTGCAAATATTACCGGTTCCCTAGACTAAACCCGAGCTGGGCCATATAACGATAGAGAGAAAGAGAAAGAAGAAAAATAAACCAAGAAATTAGCCTCCCTTCGCCTTCTTTTCCTTCTTAGCAACTCTGTTGAGAAGTCTTCTAGCGGTGCTATACTCTTCATCTTCATCGCTGGAGTCCTGCCACATATCAGGTGGCTCTCCATCCTTCCATCCATTTCTCTTTCCGTGGCTCGATTCCGCCTCCGTCTCCCCAATGACCGTGTTTTCACTTGGGTGCCATTCTTCGTACTCGATAGCGGGAGGCGTGGCACTGAACGTTGGCCGCAAACTGACACGGACACTCTTCCTCCGCTTTGGCGTACCGTTATTCACGGTCGAATCGGAGGAAATGCTGACATCCGTTCCATTATGGACGTACGCTGCGCCATTTGGTGCTGAAGGCGAGAGGACAACGTACTCCTTATCGGGGGGAGGAGGGGCGGGTGACGCAGGCGCTGGTTTCGGTGTAGCTTCATCCTGCGTATCATCAAACATCTCATGAGTAGTCTCATACGAAGATATAGAAGCAGTGTCATCATCGTCTTCGAGTAGTGAAGATGGAATGGGAGACGGCGACTTGGTTTGGACGGGAGGGGAAGTGGATTTTGTCTGGACCACTTCAGGAACGAAATGGGGGGACGAGGCCGTATTAGCAACAGCGTGCAAAGGAGAAGGTGCTTGCACGACTAGCAAGCCCTTCACAGGCGATGGTGCTCGACCTGCGGAACTCATAGGAGAAGGCGTACGGCTTCCGCCGTTACGAAGGGCACTACGCAACGGCGGGCGTGGCAAAGGTGAGGAGGACGAGGGTGCGGGATGCGAAGATCCCGAAGAAGATGATGCCGCTGCGTTCGAGGGAGAAGCTACTGGCGCGGGAGACGCCGATTTGGAGGCATGTGGAGAGGGCGCTGAATGCGCGGTCGACGACGATGCAAGGACAATAGAACCCACAGGTAATCCTTCGATATGCTCTCTAATTGGACTTGCCGGAGCCTTCACATCGAAGAGTGATGGGATTTTGGGGGCCTTCGACTTGGAGGAACTAGTTGTCCTTTCCCGCGCTCCAGGTAGAAAGTTCTCAAGGGGTAGCCCGTCGATCTCCTTCTTCGAGAAACTTTGAGGCGCCTTGACACTTACAAGGCCGCCACTAAGAGTCCTCTCCCTACCCCGGTTATTCTCCGAAGTGGTTTGGCGATTTACGCGTGCAACATCCTCCACGATACTCATCAGACTGTGACTTTGAACAGAAGGAGATGATACCCGTCTCTCTGTTCTCGTCGTAACAGGGGTATGAGTACTCAAGGACGACTGGCGCTTATGGGAGGGTGCTCGATTTGTAGAGGGTAGAGGAGGCGCAGAAGAAGTCGTACGGGGAGAGAACGCTGCTGGAGCGCTTGTGATCGACGAGTTCCTGGACAGTCCAGACGACGGAGAGGTTTCCCCTGTACCGCGCTTTTTTTTCGTGCTCTTCCTTTTGGCAACTGGTGTAGAACCCTCCCCTACGGCAGAACTTGAAGCTGCAGGGGTGGCAAATGCGCCATCGACAGAGGCGCTCCGTCTCCTCTGTCGCTTGTCTGGTGAGTCCTTGCGCAGTCTCCTAGCACGCGGAGTTGAGACATCAAGAGCGCTCACCGAAGGACTTCCAGCGACAACGACAGGCTCTGCTTTTCGCAGATTCTTGTCAGTCCGAGTATCCCATGTTTTGACTTTTCGCGGCTTAGGCGGCTTCTCCTCTGCACGAGTATCCTCCGGGTCACCGCTTATGCTAGAGGCCTTCTTTGGGTGACCGAATAAGCCTCGTATGCTGCCAAAGAACCTTGATTTACTAGGGCTTTCGTCTCTGCGGGCAGACACGGGGGGAGCATCCTTCTGTTTACTCGATCTTGCACCAAATCGAGGGTTGTCCACAGCCTCTACTTCATCTTCATCACTGCTGGAACTTCCGCCGCCAAGCTCTTCCTCGGTTATGCGTCTAGACAGAACATGTGGGGTGGAGGTAGGTAGACCCAGGTCGGCGATAGCGTGTGCAGGAGGAATATGCAAGTCGACGTCAGCTTCCAGTTGAGACGCAGACTGAGAAGGGGTGAGGGAAGACGCATCGTCGGGAAGAGGCTTATTGATATTGGAGATGAAGTCCTGTAGCGGTGGCAAGGGTAAGGGGGCGCCTTTAGAATGTCAATGCATGGAACGATGATCGAGGAATGGAAACATACCTGTCGTTTCAAGTTGTAAGATAGCTCTACCTGCTTCAGTCCAGCGCGTCCCACACTCCACCATGGCAGTTGCACGGAGACGGAGTCCATCGCGTACAGCGCTGATGCGTTTCAGTTCCAATTCACGCTGCGCGGTGGCCAATTGACTTTCGCATCCGTGAAGCTCAGACTGCCAATGTGCCAGCTTGGAAGTCTTTCCACCAAAGGCAGAATATGTCTTGCCACTATATGAATCGAGTGACACGGTAGAATGGGAGGGTGAGGGCGCTGAAAAGATGGAGTCTCTATTTGATGACTTGTTCGACGTTTTCAAGACACGGGTAACCCTACGGCATGGTCAGCGCACATTCAACAGCAAGCACTGTATCCGGTCATTGTCGACGGGCGGGATGAAGGAGTGAGTCAACTACTTACAGAATTTCACGATCTCGTATAAGATTCCGCACGCCGTCCTCCAAATCCCGAAGTTCCTTCAATCCTTCAACGTATGTCTCTACAGCGGCGGTGTACGTCCTCAGACCAGCATCTGCAACCGCGAGGGAGTGAATGACACTGTTTCCATGAGGTTCCTCGCCGTTGCTGGGTTGCGGGTCGTTCAACCAGGGCTGATACAAAAGTAACGCCGTGCATGCTGCCCCGCTCGCGTCAAGAACGCCGCCGAGTGCTTTGGCATAGTCCTTCTCATGTGACAAGAGGTTTACAAGGAGCCTTGGACTGGCTGTAGAGCCTGAAGAGGCCATAGGTCAAATATGATGATGAGAGCGGTTCTGGTAGTAGCCACGCGAATAGTGTATGAAGATGTAAAGAGGGCCTGGAAAGACTGTTCTGACGATGTAATTGAACAAACAGGTTGGGTCGTCAGCAGAAACTCATCGTGAAGGGCCGAAGGCAACGTAGAGAGGTTCAACTTTCTCGGAGGACGTGGATGGAGCTAACGGTGGGATTGCCATATGTGGCAAGCTGACTGTTCATCATTTGACAGTCGCATGCCCTTCCTTTCTACTTCCATCTCGTCCTCTCTTTTCGTGTGCTCTAGCTGCGCTGCTCTCTATCTATTTTGATCTTCCTGCTCCTCAAGGATGACTGGCAGCTTTGATGGACGCATACGCAATCAATGACAAGAATAATTCAAGGAATTGCTCGTTTTAAGGCCTCAACGTTCAACATCAGTTACGACATCGCGAAACATGACCGATTCTTTCAACCATTTCCTTCTGACTCAGACGCTGTAAATCTCGCTGGTTGTCCTGGGCTTGCGAACGTAAACGACATTTATGATTTTCATGATTTCCCTCTACCCTCGACTCTACAGCTTTATCTGTCTTACGTATGGTCGGCCGTATCGCGCTCAGAGATTTGGCACTGATATCTTCGACGAGCCAGATAGTATGTGCATAGGATCTGCTGCCAGGCCGGAGGGAAGGAGCTTAATACACGGTGCGGTCGCACCGTAAAACGAGAAGGTACTCAATGTCACTCACGGTGGTATATATCCATCCGGATCTCATGACGTGCCTTGCGGTTCTGCGCGTTACACAATGTACACAGATTGCCCGCAAAACATCCCAGCGAAGGTTGACACGGACAGTCACACGAGCTACTCCTTGTGGCGATTTTTGCCTAAATCCCTTCAACGTTCGCTCCGTTGCACTGGCTCGCACCTAAAATTGCGTTGTGTCCGCACAATGAGCGTTTCGAGAAGGATATATATATGCCGTTAGTGAAGGCTATGTATCTCCGTATTCTATAGTGTTACTGTACACATTTGATGTGGAATTGTGATAAAGAGCGCGCTCTACGTTCTCTGTTCAGAACGGGGACTAGGCACATCGCTTCATTCTAGTGCTACCCAGGTTCAATGGACCCCAAGTGTCCTGTACTCTGGGAAAGGTCGCGCTAAATCAGGTTCAGTGCATCTAATCGGCCGAGCATATCAGATAAAGGCTTAGAAGCCTCCACAATCTGATAAGAAACATGGTTACAACGCATGAAACTAGCAGCTGCTCCGAATCTCCTATAAACAGCATGAACTAAGATACCTGCCAAAACTTCCGCCCCATCGCGCGATTTCACTCCTTTCTCAACACTTGCTGCTCTTGGCTCTCACCATCATGACGTCGTCTTCTCCTTCCTTGCGGACTCCTCGCAACGATTACCGTAGACGGTCATGCGATGACCTACTTGCTGGTGATGCTCCTGATGAGTACGAGTCGGACAGCGGTCCAGCGGAAGCCGAGGGAATTCTCGGTCGCAGCGCAACTGAATTCCAGGACGAGGAGATTTCACTCCCCGTCCCTCAGCCCCGCAGGAGGCTGGAACGGTCCTCGTTGAAGCGGCGTGCATTCTTCATCAGGACTATTGCCTTGCTTTGTGCTTGCTGTCTGAGCGTCGGCAGTCACTAGTACGTGCATCAGGCATTCAGTAAACCAGAAAATCGGACTCATCCGGGCTGTAGTGCTTCATACGTTCTGGGTCCCCTCAAGAGTCGGCTATCGCGCGAGCTCGGAACCTCTCACACCGAATTCAGCCTGTTAATTTCCGCATTCAGTCTGAACAGCACCTGGACCCCGCTGCTCGGTGGTATCCTTGCAAGCACGCTGGGCACTACATACACTAGCATTCTAGCTACCGGAATTATCTTCACAGGTATGCGATATCACTGAATTGGCTGCTTCGAATGGTCTTTCAATTATAATCAGGCCAACTCGTTCTCCTTATTGGCGACATCATGGGTGACATTCGGCTCATGGCATTGGGCATGTTCATCTTTGGTCTTGGCGTTAGTCCGGTAGCCGTCGTGCAAGAGACTATAATCGTTCGTTTCTTCAAGTCGCATGGCTTGGGAGTATCGATGGCGTTCGGTCTCATCGTTGGCAAGGGCGCTTCCTTCCTTTCTGCACGTACCTCGTACCCTTTGACTGAATGGTTGGGCCCACGTGCTCCTTTCTATGCCGCCACAACTCTTGCCGCCATGTCCGTTGTTGTCAATCTCATCTATATTGCGGCATCCAAGTGGCTTGTCGACGGTGCTGGCGCCGAACTTGAAGCTATCGACATCACTGAAGAGGCACGAAGGCGCTCAATTCACAACATTACGGAAGCCCAAGCTCTCGAGAAGGTCGCTGCGAAACGTAGAGTCAATCTCCGCGAGATCACTAAATTGGGTGACGTCTTCTGGGCGTAAGTAATAATCTCAATATATTGTAGACCTGGATTGACTAGTTATCCAGCTATGTTGGTCTGAATATTTTGTGCGGTACCATCTGGGCACCTTTCACCCATCTCGCGGCGTGAGTGCCGTGCTTCATCTCCTACCTGTTTAACCGCTGTGCAGAAACATCATTGAGAACCGATATGGACTGACGGAGCAGGATGCTGCCAATCAGGCATCATACCTTTTAGCTGGAAGCCTCATCTTCTATCCCATCGTCAGTGTTCTTGCAGACCCAACTTGTCTTCATACTCATTCGCCTGATAGTGTGGTTTCATCGTGGATCGATTCAAGCATCGGCCGGTCGTTGTGCAATTGTTATTGCTCTCGTCTTGTCTTACGTTGATCTCCTACGGTTGGCTTGCCCTTCCGGCTAGCTGGACTCAGAGCGCCAAGCCTGCTATCGCAACATTTGCTGTAGGGCATGGCTTTTCCCCTTGTAAGTCATTTGTCTTTTCACGAGATCCACTATTGAATGCCAATCTAGTGCTTCTTGTCGTTCTTGTCCCCAAGATTGTGCCTCTGAAATACGTCTCTACTGCTCTCGGAGTTCATAAAAGCGTGAGTTTCAGTCTCTGGTTACCATTGCTTATGTACTTACTGTCTCGTAGTTGGAACAAACAGGATCCACTATTTTCCAAACTCTGGCAGGCCTTGCCCTCGATATGCACAAGAAGAGCGATAAAATCCCTCGGGGTAACACTGCTGCAATTCAGTATCTACTGAATATTTTCTTCGGCCTCAACGTTCTCCAACTCCTCAGTATCATCATGCTTGCTGGTCTTCAGAGGCGGAAGGATATCGCTACGGCCCTCGCTGCCGCAATGTATCGCCGCACTGCCTCGAATTCCCGCGAACAATCTACAGACGGTCGCCGAAAGTCTCCCGATGCGCGCCCTCATTCTACGGCCATTGAGGAGCAACCGCTTCTTGGCGATTCGCACAGACGTTACTCTTCCTCAGCGTCTCAGATTAGACTGTCTAGAGATGAAATCGAGGCACGTAACGAGCAGAAGCGCGGAGAAGTATTCGTCGCCGTCTGTGCGAGTTTAATCATCTTTGCTTGGGTGTTGTTCCTAGGCACTGCATGGTTCAGACTCGGCAAAAAGAGTGGATCCAAGTGATTCACGGATAGTAATAGCTGACTCTAATATCAGATTTAATGACGCGTTTGACGAAGTGTGCATAATCTTCTTTACAAAATATATTTACGACTCTGTAACGTAATTGAATGAAAAAGTGCGACTGCCCAGGTATTTACGGTAGTGTGGCGTAAAATTGATCGGATCACAAGGCCGAATCAGTAACTGAGAGTCACGTTGTAACATCGTCGGCAATCGCCGTTGAACTGTACAGTCGCTTTCCCAGGCTCTTGACCGACCTTGACATCAAGAATAAGGCCGACCTCAACATCAAGAAAGGTGAGTAAAGGAGCTATGCTTATCGGTTTCCTTGCTGATGGACTCACAGTTGCCTCCGCAAGATGGGTGGGTACAAATACGTTAGTGAGCTGTACAAGAAGAAACAGTCCGATGTTCTCAGATTCTTGTTTCGTGTCCGGTGCGTACTTGGAGTCAATATCTGCATCGATATGCTAAAAGACAATATTTTCTCAGGTGCTGGGAGTACCGCCAACTGAACGTGATTCACCGTGCGTCGCGTCCATCCCGCCCCGACAAGGCTCGTCGCTTGGGATACAAGGCCAAGCAAGGATATGTCGTCTACCGTGTCCGTGTTCGCAGGGGTAACCGCAAAAAGCCTGTGCCCAAGGGTACGTTGAACAGTGTTTTTCACTGTCCTTGAATTCGACGTCGTTCAAGGTGCTACCTACGGCAAGCCCGTCCGTCAGGGTGTCAACCACCTCAAGTTCCAGCGCAGTCTGAGGAGCACTGCGGAGGAGCGAGTGGGACGCCGATGCGGCAACTTGCGTGTGTTGAACTCGTACTGGATCAACCAGGACGGTGTTTACAAGTACTACGAGGTCATTCTCGTCGATCCCAACCACAAAGCCGTGAGTTTATCCAGATTTCTCTGCTCAACAGTCGTTCTCAACGTCTGTGATTAGATTCGCCGGGATCCCAGGATTAACTGGATTGTCAACCCCGTTCACAAACGCCGTGAGGCTCGTGGTCTTACCAGCATTGGCAAACAAGTCAGTATTTCCACCAAGATGTCTATTTTTCAGAGGACTGAACTGTCTTTAGAACCGTGGCTTGGGCAAAGGTCATCGCCACAACCACGCACCCGCGCGGTCGACATGGAAAAAGCACAACACGCTCAGCCTTCCCCGTTACCGGTAGATGGATGTTGTGTTACTGTACTGTTATTATGCTACATCATGTTCCGCACCATGTTATGTACCATGCATTTGCCTCGCATATCTATTGTTTGAGCCTTGAGGTCTGTGCAAAGTCACGGTGTAAATGCGTAGCTCCGGCGAATCGGCGAACACGACACAGGGTCAACACGAGGCAGACAACGTGCAACTTGGTTTCCAGGGTTATTCTCGGCGCCACTTGGCAGCTCCCAGCCATTTAAAGCTCGACGAACGACCGCCACGACCCAACACCGACTAACGATGCGTCACGACCTTCCCTTGTCTATATTGGCTTTATTGTTTTTCGATCCCCGCCCCTCCGCGGCCATTCCCAGTCCGAGGTCGGGATGGGCGGACCTCATGAACACGCCGAAACGCTGGTTTTCGCGATCCGATACTGGCATCCAGAAGCGGTATAACCAGTTTGAGGCGAACAACGACGGATCCACGTTTATATGGCTTCTCCAGGACGAGTATTCGGGAGATACCTTTTTTGAGTGCGTGGCGTAATACGCAGTCATGATTCAAACTCAACCATCGAGAACAGCAAGTTTGGATTTTATGACGGCGATGATCCTACACAGTCAGGCATTCCATTTACATTCGAGCGCTAGACTAACTATCCCGCAGTGGAAGCGTCAAGTAGGCGATCACGTTCTGCTTCCGTCTCGATTGTTGACGCGTTTTCGTAAGTTATGTTAACAGCAGCGATGCCTTCTCAAAAGGCCTCGCGTACATCGGGGACAACAAGGAAGTCATTATGAAGGGCGACAACACTACGTGGCTCGCTGAAGGCGTCTATAGAGATAGGTAAGAGCCTTGAATTTGCCAATTTCACGAGTTAACTTTTGTGGCTAGTGTCCGCATCTCAAGTGAGGCGCAGTATAACACTGGGTTATTTATTCTAGACCTCAACCATGCTCCTTGGGGATGCGGTACATCCAGCCAGATTCTCTTCCCTCATCCCACTAAACGATCCCTAGGCGTATGGCCAGCATTTTGGACTCTTGGCAGCGGGGCGTGGCCACAGGTAATTAATGCCTTGGCGGCTTCTTACCTTCGTACTAACCTCCACACAGACCGGCGAAATCGATATTATCGAAGGCGTGCACGATAATTCGCACAACCAAATTGCGTGGCATACTCAGTCAGGTACTTCTCTTCTTCCTCAACAGAATCATCTTTAACAAAACATGCGTTTTGTTGAAGGGTGTTATCTTAACCCGAACGCTTCCTTCACGGGAACAGTGGTGCAGTCTAACGGAGTGAACAACACCAACTGTGACGGTAATGCCAACTCGAATTCCGGGTGTGGCATCACACAATGGTCTCAGGCATCGTGAATTATATGTTTATAAAAATGGAATTCAAGGTTCACCTTTCCACAGTTATGGGCCTTACTTCGATCAGCAAGGAGGTGGTGTTTTTGCAATGAAGTGGGACGAGAATGGGATTGCGATTTGTGCGTGTGCGCTGTAAGGTTCGTACTAGGTTAAAGCTCATCCTGTTATCGTAGATTCCTTCTATCGCGTCGCGGTGCCAAAGGATATCGACGATGGCAGTCCAACACCTTCATCTTGGGGTATTGCGGACGCGTTCTTGGACCCTCAATATTGTGATCCAATATCGAACTTTGTTAATCACTCCGTGATATTTGGTGGGTGACTTGACTGCTCTATGATAAATGACAAGCTGATTTTGCTCTGACAGATATTACATTCTGTGGTGGGACTTGTGCGGAACGTTTCATGGACACTTCTAATTTCGAACTAGGTGATTGGGCTGGCAATTCTTATGCGACCACGTCTTGCCCCGGGACCTGCGCTGAACGTTTGATGGATCCTTCTAATTTCGAAGTATGCATTTCCATAATAGCTCTAATCACTTACTGATTGTTCGCAGAATGCCTCCTGGAGCATCAACTCGTTGAAAGTATACCGGAAACAGACGCTCAACGGACAAGTAAATGGAGCAAACGGTATGTATCGCATATCCTCCGTGTTGTTGGCCTCAGTCGCAGCTGCGGTAATGTGGATCATGTTGTAAAGATAGATTTACATAGATACGTGGACGTTTACAATTTCAGTTTCAAGACCTTTTCTTCTATGTCCTGAACTTCTACGGAAGGTGGCTCTGCAAAGCTCGCACGCAACGGTGTCACGCTGACCGAACCCATATGAATAGCCCATCCGTCTGTTCCTACCGGCAATGAAGATGCTGCGGGATTGATCAATCCTTCCATCTCCGGAGACCATTTGAAGGAAAGACCCTTGGGAAAGGTGTCTCCGGCGATAACGGGGGCGTCGGGACCAGCAGCAACGGGTTTTTCTGCCTCAATTTGCTTGAACAGGCGCCCGTAAGACTTCCGCCACATTGTAGTCCAGTAGATCTTAAGGCCTTCCTCGGACAAAAGACCTTCTACAAGTGGTATGTTGACGTTATACAGATCAACTTCACCATCTCTCAATCCACCCGCATCTGCACCCCAATTGTCCCATAAATGCTTGATGATGTCCCTCCCAAGAATATGAGCTGGTTCAAACAACGTAGTAGGAGTGGGATGTAGGACGGTCCCATAAGATATTGCGATGGAACGGACTGTCGAAAGAGATGACGAGAGCGCTGCACCGATAGTTCCAGAGGAGAGCGCGAAGGCAGCTTTCAAACAGAGATGAGCAAGTTGAATAACGGGAAGGCTAAGGCTTCAGCTTACAAGAACTATTCCGACCGAGATTCGGTCCAGAAATCTAGAACCCATGCATGAGTTGAATAGTGTCAACTTACATAGCACCTACGACAAGATCAATCTGACCGGGATATAGATTGTGCACAGCGACATTGGCACATGTAGCGGGCGTCTAAGATATCATCAATGGAGCGCCGGACACCGAAAGGAGGTCATCATCATACGCCGTCCAACAGTATCCATTCAGCCTGTAATGAGTGTTCTTGAATGATAACGAACAACGGTACAAAACGATGACTGACGACTTCGCCTTCTTTCAATGGACGTGAAGTGAGAGAAGTCTCCCCATATCCATCTGGATCCTTGGGATAGTAGAATACACCCTTTGTAACTTCCTTGATGTGATACGCCTTTCCTGTGTACCATCATATTAAAAACAGTTTCAGGGGAATAACGGCACGACAATACGGGTGACGCAAGGAGGTCTCCGTTTGCTGAGCCAAGAACATTGAAGAGTCGAGGCACGTCGAGACATAAACAATGCTCACCAATCCAACTTTTCTGAGTACTTGGTATCACAACCTTGACATCCCAGCCTGTGTTAATTGGAGTTGAAGTTTAGAGGATAATACTGTACGCTCCGTACCCAAGTGCTCAGTCAGATGCTGCTCGGCAAGGTTGAACGTGGCTGAAAGAGCTTTAGAAACGACCCACTTTCCAAAGACCAAAGATATACGGAGATTCACGCCCAGGAGGACCATCGTCGTTCTAAGAGACGCTTTAGATAGTGTCCGCAGAGTAGAGAGACATCAGATTACAGTCAACAACACGACTGTCATCTCGGGAAAGGGTTTGAAATATTAATCTTTGGATCATGGTGTGTGACATTCCGCATTTGGTGCATCCCTGGTCGCGGCCTCGGCGCTGACCGCCCTGAACTCAGTCTCTGCCTTGTCTTCTCTTTCCACTCGACGCTCCGCTCCACGTCGCATTTTTCTCCTTTTAGCTCTCTCTTTGTTGCCCCCAGCGGCCGTGGTATTCTGGAATACCCAGCGACGGCGGGCCCCTTGGACCGACGATGGCAGGCGCTGAACCAACCCAGAGTCCTCTGCTATCATCACCCAGTCTCCAGGCCCTTTCCATTTCCGACAACGAGGCACTGCGGCCACCCAAGCAGGACAACTTTGCCCAATCACCGGCGCCGTCGTTTGCAGAGTCCTTTACAACGGCTCTGACCTCACCTTCCCAGATGGCACTCGACAATCCTCCATCCACGTCTCTTCTCCCGCCTCTGTCCAGTCTCAAGAAATCCATTTCTGTCGACTCTTTCGTTCAATACGGACGTGATCATGTTCCAACGGTTACCAGACCCAACCGCGGCCATACCAGTTCGGCCTTGGAGGCTCCCAAGGGCCTTCTCTTCGATCCCGCACACAAGATAGACCGCGAAAGACGCATTACGATCGGCAGAAGTCGTGGGGCAAGCGTCAGCTCCGCTGGAGATGACCGTGCCGTATCTGTCGTCGGTGAATCTGATGTCGAGCGTTCCGACATTCTCAATACGCCAATCGATGCATACAACCGCATATCACTCAAGAGTCAGGACAAGGGCAAATCATTCGTGAGCGGTGGAGAACTTCCTCTCCCGTCGCGCACTCCGACATTGAGCACCACGTCAAGTATGAGCAGTATCATGACATCTTCGACGAACTCCAGCACTCAGGAAGGCGTCCCGCGTATGCAATCAGCTTCTTCATTGCACTCTATAGCGAGAAGAAGTTTGCCCGCGTCATCCGCCACGGGTCGATCCCGCAGTGGTAGCTTAGGAATGTATCCGACTTCGAACAGTTCTTCACGTCGTATGATGATAAATACCAGTTTATCAGGAACTTCGGTGAGTGTCTCTCTCTTTATAATCAAACCAGTGCTTGACAGACATTCAGCTTGATCACCCTCTCGCCATAACACTAGTCGTCGTTGGAGTAGCCGGTTGCGGTAAATCTATGGTAATTCGCAAAGGTCTCAAAGGGTATGGCCTATCAGACCCAAGTGCTTCGCTGCCTGGCACGCACTCTTCCTCCCGTTGTATGTCTTCCATCGTTACCTGTGTGGGTATTACTCTGATCAGCCCTAGACACTCGTCGCGTGGGCAAGATTTCCAAGAGCGAGAACGCACCAGAATGCCCCTTGAATGTTATCGAAGTTGACATTCCGAGTGCAATCCCTGACACAACTTTGGTCACGGTCAACTTTCTACCTGAAGCTCCCCGCGTAGACGGTGCCCTCATATGCTACGATGCTTCTGATGAACCATCATTCAGACCCGTGGAAGCTTTACTACGTGCGTCAATCTTATCCAGCTTCTAGCTTCCACTTTCTAGCTTCCACTAACCTGTTGCAGGTGGTTATCGCGCCATCCAGCTCCCTACTGTTGTGCTGGCTTGCAAGTCCGACATGGACAGAGCGATTGACCCCCAGACGGCAGTTGAGATCCTGCTAGAATATGATGTTGGCCTCGTGGAGGTCACCAGCACTTCAGACTCTGGAAAAGAAAAGATGAAGCGTTCGTTTGACTATCTGCTGAAAGCAATAATTCGGGACCGTCGTAAGTGCTTGAAGTCTCATTATTCATCGATTGTTGATGGCTACTAGGATCAGCACGACAAGGATTCGACGATTATCGCAACCCCGCTTCCCCAGATCTGGTATCCACACCGCCGTGGGAAGGCTCCAGGAATGCAACACCCACCATCTCCTCAGCCTCATCATCTACGAATGCTATTCACGCCGTCCCGGTGACTACGACATCCTCTCTACCGACCATCCCAGCATCACGTACCACTACCCCCAGCTCACTTCCTTCCGCTCGGCCGCTTTCACAAGAGACACCTGTGGAGTCGACGAATGATAACGAGCATCTTCCTGTCACCGAATTATCAACGAATGCGCCTCCGTTCAGCTCGGTGAATGTAATGGCGGCCGACGAGATTAATGGTGCCGCTTCTACGGCGGACGAGCGCAAGCCTGTGCAGCCTAAAGAATCGTGCGTTATTTCTAGTTCGTTGACATGTTACGTGTATTCATCAGGGAACATAGGCGTTCTGCTCAATGGGCAACTCTGGATGAGCTGTTGGATAAACTGCTGTTCCTTACGGTCAGCGGGGATGGTATGTGTTCTCATTGCGATGCTTCCCTATGATGTCTCAATCAACTCCGCAGATCCTACCTACATCACTCATTTCTTGTTGACGTACAGACGATTTGCTAGTCCCCGAAGTCTCTTGTTGGCGATGCAGAAACGTATGCGACAACTCGACAATCCATCTGGTGATCCCATGTTTGCATGTTATGCACAGATGAGGTTTGTTAAAGCCTTTATCGATGTCCTTATCGCTGATGCACTTGCAGAATATGTCATCTTTTGGAGTTATGGATCCGCGATTATCCATATGACTTCGCTGTTCGAGGAACGGCTGGCGCGCTTTCCGCTCTCATCAAGTCCATCATTTCCAAGACCTACCTCCTCCATTATGGATCGGATTTTCTTCCTTTCCTGGAACTTCTACCGAACCTGGTGGATAAGGATGCTTCTTGGGCATTGAAGGTGGAGGATATTGCGGATGAAAGTGACGATTCCTATAGTCTCCTGGAAGAAGAAGAAGAGAAATCCGTGGACTCGTCGTCACGTCTCCAGACTACTTCTTCTCCTAAAGAGAAGAAGGTTCCGCCGCCGAATGTCTTTCGGGAACGGAAGGGTAGCTTACCTCTGACTGCGAAGGCCTTACTTCCTTATCCGCTAGACGACTTCAGTCAGTACGACCATACACCGGATAATCCCAAGCAACAGCTCCGGGAGCTGCAGAAATTGGCGGCGGAAGTTAACAACGCTGATCCGGAGGAACTAGCTCGAGAAATAACTCGGCTGGAATCTAAATTATTCCTCGACATTGAGGTGAGCTCGTGCAACCTGTGCTTGGAGTATCATGTTGATATGTTTCTTTTGCAAGCCTCGTCATTGGTTACATTACACCTTCGTGTCGGGCAAGAAAGATCCGGACACAAATTCTATTGCTCGCTTCAATAATGTTTCCAACCACCTTGCCGATTGGTCCGTGGCTTGTCTTTTATCACTTGGTTCCAGCCTAAATATTTAATACAGGGTGGTATCCTTGATCCTCTGTCACGACAAGCCTCGGATGAGAGCCAAGCAGATCGAAAAGCTGGTCGAAGTTGCTCAAAAGCTTCGAACGTTGAACAATTACTCAGCACTGCGCGCTTTCGTCGCTGGCATCAACAACTCTACTTATCCCGGTGACCAAACCATGGAGCAATTCAAGGCGAGATGTCCGGAGCAGGCGAAGAACTTGCAGTCTTGGGATGTACTGCTACAGCACATACGCTCCCATCGTGCTTACCGGCTAGCACTGCGAAATACCAAGGGTGCTTGCATCCCAGCCTTGTAAGTGTGACCTCGGAGTACTCTACTCTTCTGAACAGTTCACAGGGAGGTTCACATATCCGATCTTATTCGTTCTCACGAAGCGAATGACGATTTTAATTCTGATGATCCTTCCAAGATCCATTGGGGCAAGTTCAACATGATGGGAAGGTTTATCACCAGTACTACTCAATGTCAGGCGCAGTGCCGTTCCACTGACGACTATAACTTCAAGTCGAAAGACAGCATTCGGGATCTGTTACTTTCTGCCTATCTGATGGATGATGATGTGAGACTACGTTCGTGGGCTTTGTGTTCATCTCTAACGGCCTTTGTTAGATGCAAAAATCCCGCATTACTCCCCCAGACGCAGAATTTGATAACTATCGTCCTAATCCTCGTCCACCGCGAGAGTCGGCACCGCGGGATGTTGCTATTCTGCGTCGCCTATTATTCTGGTAATTTGACTACTTCCCCAGTGGAAACCCTTACATACGTTGCTATCGTTTTCCCTCATCGTCCTCTATTAGTAAGATACCATCGCATATAAGTAGCCCATGTTATATACTGCTTCAACGTTTACTTGTACCTTCTTTCAATTCCCATGATTTCGAGATTCCCTCGGGGGCCTTTACAAAACAGCCCATTTGATGCCAAAAGAGATTGACGTTCTCGCCTTTCTTACCCCAAGTCTCTTTTTCGCTCCATTTAATGGAGAGCTCTGTTAGAATATGGTGTGGATTCTGGTCCAAGCGGCAGCCCACGATATACTTCCACAAGGGAGTCCAGAATGTCTGCCACCATTTAACGTCTGTGGAGAGGTCACAAGCGACGTGTTCGTAAAACAAGAATGTTCCTCCGGGTTTAAGGACCTCGCGGAGCAGTCCGTCAAGGGTATTTTTGAGATCGGGCACGCCACACAGCGTGAGAACCGACACAATGGTGTCCACTTGTCGACCGCGCAGGGCTTCCATGATCTTCATGGGCTCCTCAGCGCCACAACCTATAATGCTGATTTGGGCGGGTTGAAAACCTGCGCGTGTGGCATTGATGTAGATGTTCTCGTGTAGCAAGACGTTGGGTTCTAGTGCGATGTATGCTGTCACACGAATATTATCAAGGTATTTAGCGGTGTGGCCGCTTCCTAGAACATCATATCATGAGTACCCAAAAGATCAATGATGAGAAGCAGAGACGGTTACCTGCACCAATATCAAGCACTGTCCCATAGGCGCGCGCGGGGAGAAGCGCGCGCTTGCTTTCAGCGCCATTTTCGTCAACACCATCCGCCATGAACTTCCACACGTTCATGAAGAATTGTTCACGAAGCGCGGTGGGGTGGAGAAGCAGTAGGGGTTTGGCCGCAATATCGTACAGCCAGGGTACTAGACTGCCACGTATAATGTAGAACAAGTCCAGTAATATCCCGAGACGCAGCCACAGCGCACTTAGAAGCATGTTGTACCGCTTTTGGAGGAAATCCATGACTGGCTCTCGGATTTTCAACGGTAATGAGCTGCTAGCTACAAAAAGACTCCAAAAAGACTCACCAAATTATGAAACGTTTGTGATGGGGCGCTGAAGGAGTGAGTACCTTAAATCAGAATTGATTTAATGATTGTTTGTGTGACTGAACGCGTGACTACACGCGACTTCACATTCCTCTTGCCACCACCATGGGTATCAAAGGTCTCACCGGACTCATTTCAGAACATGCTCCCCAAGCAATAAAGGAACATGAAATCAAGACTCTTTTCGGTCGCAAGGTCGCTATAGACGCGTCCATGTCAATCTACCAGTTCCTCATCGCTGTGCGTCAACGGGACGGCGAAATGCTCACCAATGACTCGGGGGAGACAACCAGTCATCTGATGGGCTTCTTCTATCGTACGATACGGATAGTGGAGAACGGTATCAAGCCGGCGTATGTATTTGACGGCAAACCGCCGGAGCTGAAGAAGGGTGTGGTACGCGTCTCACGCCAACCGATTCAGTTTCCATCGTTCTCATGCGATATTTCAGCTTTCAAAACGCCTAGCCAGACGTGAAGAAGCAAAGGAAGAAGGGGAAGAGGCTAAAGAGACAGGAACCACTGAGGACGTTGACCGATTTTCCCGCCGGACGGTCAAGGTCACGCGGGAGCATAACGAGGAATGTCGACGATTATTGGGACTCATGGGTATCCCTGTTGTTATTGTAAGTCTACTGCGCGTATACTCTAAGCGTTCCTCACGCGTCGTAAAGGCGCCTTCCGAGGCTGAAGCGCAATGTGCTGAACTTGCACGGGGTGGAAAGGTCTATGCTGCAGGATCTGAGGATATGGATACCCTAACATTCGCTGCGCCTATCTTATTTCGACACTTAACCTTCTCCGAAGCCAAGAAGCAACCTATAAGTGAAATTAATCTCAAGGCTGCTTTGGAAGGACTCGATATGGACATGGACACGGTGAGCCTTCGGTTCCACTGAATCTGACACGAACGATACTCATGGCCATTAGTTCATTGATCTGTGTATTCTTCTCGGATGTGACTACTTGGAGCCTATCAAGGGTGTTGGCCCAAAGTCTGCTCTTAAATTAATACGAGAACATGGGAGTTTGAAGAACATTATCAAATACCTTCGCACAAAGTAAGCTCATGCGTTTCTCTCTTGACTTCTATCTGATTTGTTATGATAGACAAGCTGAAAAGGAGGAGGCTGCGGCTGTTTCTGAAGAGGAGGAGGACCCGCCGGCGGCCACTTCCGACGTCGAACGACCAGACGATGATTCGGACGCGGAAGAGGCCAAACCAAAACCAAAACCCAAGAAGAAGAAGGGTAAAGGCAAAGCAGGTGTTGCTGTACCAGAGGACTGGCCTTGGGAAGAGGCCAAAAAGGTCTTCAAGAAGCCCGACGTGACTCCGGCAGATGATATCGAGGTAATTCGCGACATTTTTTGGCTTGAACTGTATTCACGCGTCACTCTAGCTGGAATGGAAGAATCCCGATGTAGATGGCCTGGTCAAGTTCCTTGTGACTGAAAAAGGCTTCAAGTTCGTACTTTCGTTCGTGCCTTTTTGCAATCGTGACACTTGTTACAGTGAGGAGCGCGTCAGAAAAGGGGCGGAGAAGTTAACAAAGTTCCTGAATGCAAAACAGCAAGGCAGGCTCGATGGTTTTTTCACTGTAAAAGCAAAGGAAGAGACAAGCAAGAAGGGTAAGGAGACTGCGACGAAGGGCAAGCGGAAGGTCGGTATATCTTGCTACTCATTCAGTCTAACACTGATGTTTGTGCAGGCAGATAAAGACGATGGGGCCAAGGGAAAGAAGGCTCGTACGAAAAAGTGATGAACTACTCTGGTATACATTATTTTCTATATTCTACTGCATGTATTTAGTACCCTTGATTTTTCTGTACAACGTGAAAAGCGCGTTGAATGTGCTGAATGTGCATGGTGAACCGGGGGTTCGGTGTCTGTATGTCTATATCCCAAGGGGGGTTTCCCCTGGACCTGGTCGCCGCCGACAGCGACCTTGGCATGATGCATGAACCGCCATCATCTCCTCCTTTCTTCCTCCTCTCTGTCTGTGTCTGAGACGAGCATGATTGTTTTCACCCTCTCCGAAGACGAGGCGGCTATTTCATAGATACGGTTCCCACGCCATTTTGACATGACGTTCTTCGATCTCGAGGCCGGAGTCTGACTGTTTTGTTACTGCATCCCTACCCTTGAACAGGTGCTAATATAGCCTTTCACTGGCTGCTGTCGCTCTTTACCACACACCATGCGTATTCCACTCGTGTCGACTCTTTTTCTTGCTTTCCTCCTGCCCGCACAAGCCGCGGAGCACCACCGTGTAGTCAGGTCGCGACATAACGGCCGTGCTGTAGCCAACAGAAGCCACCCGTTCACCGTGCATCGCCCGAAGCTGGGTGCCCGCTCGTCCTTCACCTACTACGACGCCGGACTGTGAGTCGTGTCTTTTTCAGTACTTTTTGAGCCCTATTCACCACTCAATTGCTTTCAGAGGGGCCTGCGGTGGCACCAACTCAGCGGGCGATTTCGTGCGTTTCAAAGCTCTACTTGGTTCAATGCCCATCTAAATTTTCCGTATAGATTGTAGCCATGAGTGCCCAAGTATGTCGTTGGTGATCGTGATCGTGTGTCCTGCTCATGAATATCTGTAGGACTGGGACAATGGCGCGCACTGTAACGCGCAGATAACTATCACCATCAACGGCAAAAGCACTCAGGCCACCATCGTCGACGAGGTGTGTGTCAGACGCCATTTTCAACTCAGGCATTCATGTCATGTGCTAGTGCATGGGTTGTCCTTCCGGCGATCTTGACTTTTCTGAGGGTCTTTTCAAATATTTTGGTGATACTAGTCAAGGCGTTCTCAGTGGATCATGGTCCTACGGAAGCGGACAGGCGCCTTCGCCCACCAGCACTTATCAAGCGCCAACCAGCACCTCACAGTGGACTCCTCCGTCGTCCTCTAGCAGTGCTTGGACTCCGTCGTCGTCTTCTGCACCGTCGTCTTCGGCCACGCCCACCTCATCATGTACGTCTTCCCCAGATCACCAGCTTCGGGACGAATTGCAACCGGCCTTTTTCCGTGCAACTAGTCACGAAGCTGGTGTATCGCCTCAACCTCAAGAACTCGCTAACTCCGTCCGTAGCCGTCGTTTCCAGTAGCATCGCGTCATCGTCTGCTGTGTCTTCAACAGTGAGCTCCGCTGCTCCTAGCGCCTCAGGCCTCCCTCAAGATGCCGGTCTCATCGATATCCTCAATACCCTGATGGTGCAGATGGGCAATGTTGCTCTTTCCGGGCAGATCGCGTCCAACAACTAGAATGGTCTTCTGTTATATCCTACACCCGTGATACTAAAGTGTTTTTAATTTATGGGTTTGCCTGTTCTTGATTATTGACTTGGGTTTTCTCATGACTAAGGCAGCAACAATGTGAGCCATCGCGTTCACTTCCTTTGAATTCAGCGTGACGCGCTACTTTGTGTTCAACCCAAGCTCAATGTCCCAGCAAGCCATTCTTTTATGTACTCACAGGTGCTGAATTATCCGGAATGAAGACACGTTGAAATTGAAGAAACAGAGAATCAGTGCTTATGCGCTCACAGCCGAGCTGCCCCCTGAAACTATCCTTGTTTGGCTGTGTTCGCGTGACGGTGTAGGATTGGTACTTAATATTTCTGTCAACGACCATCACCATCAGACCACTACCATGTCTTTTTTCTCCAGGCGAAATGATAAACCGCTGATCCCCCCCGTCGAGTCTGCACGCTACGCTGCGCCGTCGTCTAACAGCACTTCCCCACGGCCCTCCTACCGCTCGAACGCGACTACCTACGTCCCCAGCCGTGATGGTGATCCTTACAACGCACCTCCCAGTGCTCCATACTCCAGCAAAGGGCAGGATGCCGACCCCTACGCAGATTCCTATTCTCGCGACAAGTACAGCAGGAGCAACGGCGTCGGCGATGTCTATTCTCGCGGCGGCGCCGAGCTTGACAAGGACCGCAACGAACTGTTCGCCGGATACAATCCTCAGAAGGCTGGCTCCGGCCGCTTCTTCGACGGCCCATCTGTTCGAGACCCTCCTCCTGGCGAGGAGAACGACGAAGACGTTGAAGGCATAAAGCAACAGACGAGGTTCGTCAAGCAAGAGAGTGTAAATTCTACACGAAATGCTCTCCGCATGGCCCGCGAGGCTGAGGAAACAGCGCGCAACACTTTGGGCCGACTCGGTGACCAGTCAGGTACGTCCCATCCTCGTTTCCTTGTTCTCTACTAATATTAATTCTATGAATACAGAGAAATTGGCCAGCACAGAGCGTCATCTAGATGTTTCCAAGGGACACTCCGCCCGTGCTGACGATAGAACTGATGAACTGAAGAAGCTCAACCGGTCTATCTTCCGTCCCGCTATTACTTTCAACAAAGACTCGAAACGTCGCGCTCAAGAACAGAAAATTCAGGCTCGATACGAGGAGGAGAGAACTGAAAGGGAGAAAGCGATGATAGATATTCGTGAGACGCAGAACCGCCTTGGGCGGGCCCAGACATACGGACGCCGAGATGACGGAGACGACGAGGAAGGTATTGCTGGTCGGTATAGGTCGGAGGCCCAAACCGCGGCCAGAAAAGAGCAGCGGAAACGGTTCCAGTTCGAGTCGACGGGGTCTGATGACGAGATGGAGGATGAAATCGACGACAACTTGAACGAGATTGGCGATATGACAAAACGTCTGAAGGCTCTGGGTATGGCCATGGGCGACGAGCTTAACTCCCAGAACCAACGTATCGACACGCTTGAGAAGAAGACGGTTGGCTTGGATAACAAGATCTTCCGCAACACTGAAAGGGTACGTCTGTTCATGTGTATGTGGACTCTTACTGAACTTGTGCCCGTTTACAGCTCAAGAAGATCAAGTAGACGTTTGTTTCTCGTGATGGTGCTGCTCATATACCCCGGAAAGAGGCGTGTCCTGTTTCGGAGACGACGCTGTGGAAACCTTTATGGCGGTCGAGATACTTCTTTCATTTTCTGGGATACAATATTTATGTTGGTAGTTGTGCGTGGATCTCTTAATTGTTCTCTTGCATACCATTTGTTTAGAACTTCACGGTTGCATGAGGCGTTGATTGACGCGCTGTTCGTGAGTCGTATTGATGATGCTGCCGAGCCTGCCGCTTGCGATCGAGTATGTGCTGCCCTGCGGCTCCCTGCTCTCGACCACAACGTTCATCAGCATGACGTGCAATTAAGGTCTCAACGACGCTCTTCCGCTGTAATATCAGCTTCTCTCTGGACGAAATCTCACTATCTATGTTTCTAAACGAACTGCCGCCTTTGAATCGTCATTTGCAACGAAAATGCGTGAAGAGGAACCCATAGAAAAAAACCCCATTGGCGTCTGGTGAGTCCTTTAACAACCTTATGTTGCGCACTTTTACAATCGGCTCCGTTCAGGCGTCAGTTAATATCTGAACAAACAGGTAGAAGGCAGCATGCTTTGTCCATTGTCTTTCAGGTGCTCACCGCGCTGCCAAGAGCTTTTCAGTAAAACGGTCCTGGAAAATGAGAGTCTGGTTATCCGCAACCGTGAGCTCGAGCGCGAGGTCATGGTGTGGAAACAAGCCCTAGCCAAGGCCGACGGGGATCAAGAGACGGTTCAGAAAAACGCGAATGTCTTGGAGCAGCAAGTACACGAATTACAACAGCAGATTCGCTCTTTGCACGTACGCCCAAGTGTATATTTGTCGACGACTGACTCAAGGTTACTATTAGGAGGATCACCCTATCATTCTTGTCCTCGTCGATGGTGATGGAAACATATTCGCTGACGATCTTCTTCGTCAGGGTAGAGTAGGCGGACGAAATGTGAGTGATTTGCCCGTGCGCAGCAACCTGTCCTGAATTACTTATTTTAAGGCCGCCACCTTATTAACCAAAGGCATTACTGAAAATATCACGTACATTAATGGACGTACCGCATCACGAGCACGTCTTTGGGTTACCGTCTATTGCAATAAGCAAGGCCTATCAGAAACACTTTGCAACAACAACATCTGCACGGCGGAGGAGTTCGCCGACTTCTGTCTTGGATTTAACCAAGCCACTCCCTTATTTTCAATCATCGATGTTGGTCAGGGAAAAGAAGCTGCAGATGCCAAAATCAAAGGTAAGGGCGTGTATTCTGGTAAGGAGTCCACGTCGCTCAACCGTGCGCCAGAATACCTTCGTGTATTTTCCCCACTGCCACAGATGGCCTTGATCTATTTTGGTGGTGCGTTCGAGTTTTGCCCGTCCTTGTCTAGCAATACCAATCTCATCCCAGGCGGTCATGATAACGGGTACTCTTCGACCCTGGCGTCGCTGGAAACTGAAGGGTTACTCGACAAAGTTATTCTCCTCTACGGATATAAAGAGTTGGCGCTGGAACTGCAACATCTCAGGCTCCCAGCTGTCCATATAGACGGTCTATTCCGACCAACGAAAGTGCCATCGCACACAACGAAGAACTATAAAACGTCGCCAGAGAACCACCAAGAATCGGAATACGCAGCTGGACGCAAGAGGAAGATGAAACCAGGTGTCGTACGTATATTCAACTCGCAGTTGGAGACGACGTTTACTGATTGGCTTATGATAGCCCATGAATAAGCGTCAGTCATTTTGCTACGTCCCCACACGACGGTCCTGACAAATTTTTAGAAAATCCGGTTCCATGCACGTTCTTCTATCTGGGAACATGCAACAAAGGCGCGAAATGCGCCTACAGTCATGACTACGAGCTTACGCCAGAGAACTACGAGGAGATGCGTCGCTTAGCGAAAAGATTTCCTTGCGCGCTTATTAATAAAGGTCATTCTATCGTTTGTCGTGTTGTCGAGGCTTGTCCTTACAGTTCAGTAGGAAAAACATGTCCTCTGGGAGATGATTGCTTCAGCAGTCACTATTGCCCCCACGGAAAGAACTGTTCATGGCTGAAGCAAGGAAAGTGTCGTTTCCTAGGAAGTGAGTTTTTTTTGAAGTGCAAACAGACGTTTCACTGATAGGCACTTCAGAGGACATGCATAGCAAGAAGTCTTCTCATGAACACCAGAGGAGCTCGTCGAAGTCATCTGCGTCCTCCAGTAGTCAGGTGCCTTTGATGTTCCAGTTTATGGGGGAGGCTTCGCCATCTCACTCGGTCGGTAGTTTCCAGGCCGAGCAGTAGTAGTATAGCTATATAATCAATATTCACTTTGCATCTGGTCGCGGAACCTTATATACGCATGTAGCTCAAATTGACTGTCGAAAAGGACAACGCCACACAGAAACGCGTCCTGTCACAGTCATGTGATGAAACATCACCAATATTGAGGGTCGCGTAATTTCCCACGGAAGCATTTTGTTTTCTCCCCATCTCTCAAAATGGTGTCTGAATACGAAAGACAACGCGACGCAAACATTGCTCGGTTCGTGAACATACGTTCTAGCACCGTTCATAGGAAACTAATTTATCCTTCAGGAACAAGGCGCTCTTGAAGTCGCTCGGGCTCGACACACCACTCTTCGAGCCCAAAGAAAAGATTATCAAAAAGCCCAAAGCACCTGCGAAGCGCAAGGAACCTCCCGTAACTACCGATGATGGGCAGCCTGCAGCAAAGGTATCCCGAGGCGATGGCGCACCCGAGGAAAATGGTCCGATTCGACGGAGTGCGCGCAACAAAGGCAAAACGGTCGACTACAAGTCGGAGCAGAAGATCTCCAGTCCGCTGCCTATATCGTTCCAAGCTGGTATCAGAGTGTCTGGTAATGAGGGTCCTTTGGGCAGCGGCGACGGCGTGAAACGCAAATATAATCCGTGAGTTGCAGGGTTTCAGTATTTGGTGTGGAGTCGTAGGCTGACAGAGTGTAGGAAGGTCTATGGCCATATTCCTCATATTGAGGTTGGCACCTGGTGGGAATCGAGAGAAGGCTGCAGTAACGATGCGATACATGCGTGAGTATTCTCGTTATTCTGTTCTTGAAGAACCTTGTTCTGAGGTATATCTTCAGTCCCTGGGTAGGAGGTATAGCAGTGGGCCCACAGGGCGCATATAGCGTCGCGCTAAGCGGCGGATACGACGACGACGTGGACCTTGGATATGCGTTGTACGTTATTCACAGAATATTCCTATGGATACTTGCTGAAGTCGCCAACAGTACGTACACAGGATCAGGTAGATACCTCACCGTTTAACTCCATGGTACGCATCGGCTTATGGATACTTTTCAAGGCGGACGCGACTTGAAAGGAACGAAAGCGGCTCCAAAGAATGTATGCTTCGTGTCCAGTCTCCGTTGTCGTTCGCTTATTCCCCGCAGCTGCGAACAGCTCCTCAGTCGAGCGATCAAGATTTTGATAACAATGTACGCCGTCTGCCTATTGTCGCTCTTTCTGAGCTTGATGTTCATGTCTTGTCTCTATAGTTCAACAGAACTCTTCAGGTAACACGCATTAGACATTTTGTCCGTGGAGTAATCTGACCCCGCGTGTCCCGGCAGCGCTCGTCCGAAACAAAGAAACCCGTACGCGTTATCCGTGGTTACAAGCTCAAGTCGCCATATGGTCCCAGCGAAGGGTGAGTGCCCTGCCGCTGCTGTCATCCTCGCTAATTCATCCTGTGTGCAGATACCGGTATGACGGGCTTTATGAAGTCGAAAAGGTACGCGACATCAACACGTCCGTTCTGACCCAAGCTTACCGGCCGACAGGCCTGGCTGGAGAAAGGTCTGAACAAAGGTGGTTTCATGGTTTGCAAATTCGCTTTCAAGGTGACCTTCTCGTGTATGCCGCTGTCAAACATAGGTTAACGTTGAATGATTCAGCGACTCCCGGGCCAACCTCCCCTTCCTCGGCGCGCAATTGAGGGCGAGGATGCCACCCAAGCGGACGAAAGCGGAAACAAAACCAAGGACGAGGAGTCCGCCGTTTCTTCACCGTCCGAACAAGCATAATCTGAGTGGCCCATCTCGGTGTGTCATGTGGCGCTTGTTTATCTAACTTAAATCTCGTCGAGCTTGCTTTGTTGTCAAATGTAATATACCTTTTCACAGATCTACATGTTACATCTCAAGTGCGAGCCGAGCGAGCTTTAAAGCTCCTTCCTTTGTTTTGGTTCCTGACCAAGAGTGAGCGTTGACGCTTTGAAATCCAGTACTGTAACGTACCTCCGATAAAGCCACTGGCATGGACGAACACACAGCCTTCGACACCGCTGATCTTACTCAATGCGTCGTCCCGGACGCCTCTCCAGGCTTCGGGCAGGGGCTTCCTACTCTCGAAGCTGTCTTCGGAGACGGGGACCGCTTGCACCCTCCAATTACCGCCGTCGTCGGAATAGACTACATATGTGGCTGTCGGTACGCTGATGGATTCTTTCTCTAGATCAAACAAGTGTCCCTACAAGTATCCTTAGCAAGAAAAAGATTTCTTGATCGGAATATGAACGGACCTTCCATGGAAGGTACTGCTCAAGCAAGATCACTCTGCCAGAGGGATCGACATTTTCTTTACTCTTTTGCAGAGCGTCTGTGCATAAGTCTCGGGCAGGTAACCAAGCGTTCGCGTAAAAATCAAGCTTTGCGAGGAACTCCTCGCCGGTTAAAGCTGATGCCTTGGCGAATTGGATCTAACAATGATATATGAGAAGCGCGCGCGGATGGACGAAGCGAGGGTGCGACGGACATCGAGGGTCTGGGAGTCCGAGGGCTGATTCCAGGCAGGATTCAAGGAGCTGACACGGCTGGGCAGGTCGGTGCTACTCTTGTACAAAGGCTTGATCTCCGTGGGATACCGGGAGATGCCATTATCGTTGGCGTCGATGGCTTCGATGAATTCCTGGCGGATTGCCAGGGTTACTTACTTGGGGATTCAAATAACACGGAGTTGGGTTGCTTACCTGGTACATCTTGAGCCATAGCGTGTGGACCTTGTTGTCGTCCACGGGCAACTGCGTCCTGGCTGCAATGACCTCCTTTCCAAAGTGTCTGCCGCGGAATTAGGGCTACGCGGAGGAAGAGGAAGGGGCCGGTTATAAGATGCATACTTGTAGATAAGGCCGGCCGAGCTGAGCTTCGTGGTGAATCCATGGCCGAACACTTCCTCGAAGCCGCGCTGGTGATGGTCGAAGCGCTGTGCGGCCGCGTCATAGATGGCCCCGACGTCGACGACGATGTCGCAGCCATCTAGGAGGGCGGGATCACGGGATCGCTTAAGGTCTTGAAACAATTGTTGTTAGGGCCGCGGCTGGGCGGATGGATAGGCGGAGAGACGACATACCCGCTCCTGTAAAGGATTTTGTTTGACGCAATAAAAAGACGGCGAGAGCCTCGTCACAGTGAAAGGTTCCATTGTGAGTGCCGATGATCTAGAACGGAAGTAGTGAGTACCAATAAGACTTGTCATATTTCGTATACTTTTTGATGCTCCATCTTTTGTTTCTTTGGGAGGGGAGAAGAGTCCGACATGGCGCGGCTAAAGAGCGGTCGTGACAATCGATAATAAGGAAGCAACCGGGCACAGCTGGGAAGCCTTTGAATGAGGGTATGACTCATGAACGACACATTGAACATTCTGAGACTGTTGTAACCAAAGTCAATCGAGCCCTCATTACAGATCTGGTCCACGGCAAGACCAGTCACTAGTCACTACAGGCATCCACCGGTCCTTTAAACACCACCGGTCATTTGAACACCTCATATCTACATAATGCTTGGCCTTTCCTGCCACTTCCTGTGGTGTCAAATTATCTTTTAGTTCATACAATGAAATGTAGATACTTTTGGAAGGCCGACACTGGACGTAGCGTTTGAGATACGCACCCGAAATGGGCCGTGGGAAGCATGTGTAAGCAAATCGGTCCTTTGAACAGTCAAGAAATTTCTTTTATGAATTCACCAGGCCACGAAAAATCACAAAAATATTCAGGGACATTCTAATGGTATATACGAAGGTTTTTGAGGCCAAGTATTTGGTGGAAAGTACTCAAGACGTTGACAGATCATGCAAATCAATTTCCGGTGTTCATCGGACCGGTGGATGCCTGTATCTAGGCGCTTTCTCGGCCTTTTGAGTATAGCTGTCCGTCACTGCCATCCACCGAGCAGCCGCGCGACAAGCAGCAGCGTTGACAATAAAGGACTGCTGTCGGTGAACAGGCCGTGTAAAGCAGCCGTGCTTTATCAGCGTAACGGCTGCACCGATGATCGAACAGCTTGCATTTCTTTTACTTATAAATAAAAAGCTCTGCGTGAAATGGATCTTTTCGCCCTTAGCTTCATTTGCCACCGTCGTCGCCGTCCTCATGGACATTCCTTTCCTGCTTCACCGTCCCTCTGAAGCTGTCTCCACCATCTACTTTGCCAATGTCATCGCCTGGCTCAAAGGTGTCGCAGACGCCCAAAAGTCTGGCCAGCTGCTAGACCCGTCGGCTCCCTCGTACGACGACGACGAATACCCTTTGCCAGAGTTCTCCTTTCCTGTGTTCGACGAACAGCCCCCGCCGCCACCGCCCCAGCCATCATATCCCTGTTTTACTGGTCAAAATTGGCCGCGGTTATCGTCGCCCGCGTCAATAACGAATGTTCCATCCCATCCTCAGTCGTTTTGCCACGACTTGCGTCGGAGTATAGGCGCCGCGCAGGACATGTGGGGCTTTACGCCTCCGCCGAACGCACAGCCATATGTCGTGGGTTCACCCTTTGGATACGTGGTACGTTTCTTTCATCTATGTTTTCTTGAAAGCAATCTCACCCCCCTCGACAGCCACTTCCAGTACACGTTCCTCATCATACCCTACCCCATGATCCTTCCCCTTTCTATGCCATTCCTCCATTCTTGCAAGATCTACATGCAACGTCGGATAAGCTTCAGCACGCGCTGCGGCAACACCAAATAACATCGGCGCGTCAGCAATGGGCCGCAGCAAATCCGTCGCTGTGTTCGGCTCATGAACGTTCACGGCGGACACACGCGGCACATATAACCGAACGGCGACGGCGTCCTTTCCAGGCCACTCCCTATTACAAGATCACCTCACCGTATCTCGCATCATGACCATCATTGCCGGTGTGGTAAGTTTTTTTCACCCCCTCTATATCGCCGCCCGTTTGAAATGAATGCCTTGTTCCAGAACACGGCCGCTGACGGGGGGAAGCAGAGAGACGGACACACATCCACCAGTGGCGACCATAATAGCGTAATGATCGTCCATCCATGACATTAAATTACAGCTTATTACCCAACGACGACAATCTTTAATGGTATTCGGCAGCGAGAGAACAAATTATAAATGCAAAGTCTGTGTGAGGTACTAGAGTAGCGAACCGAAAACAGTGTCTGTGAAAACCAATGATGTCCGTTCAACGCCGAATCTCCATGCTCTCTACAACAGCACCATGACACCACCAATGAGGGCTCCAATCGACACAAATGTCATGGCATGTGCAACACTTGCTAACGCCAATGCGCTGTCAGCAATGTAGCCATCATCCGGTCCATCTGCACTGTTGGTTCCACCAGGCGATGGTGCGCCGTTCGCCCCTCCTCCACCATCCACGCCATCTGTCGACGCCACAGGCAATGTTGTCGGTGTTGTGGAGGTGTTGCTTGTGTGGGTCACAGTGCCATTTTGGGTGCTGTTTCCAGATGACGGCGTTATGGTGACAACGGAACTGGATGTTATAGTGGACCCGCCAGAGGTGAATACGGTGGTAGCGACTGATGTAGTGAGCTGAACGCTCGTGTTTGTAGAGCCGCCTGAGCTTGAGCTTGTGGTGCCTCGGGTGGTGGATGTGGAAGACTAGTTATCATGTCAAACGTACCCTTTCTCTACAATTTTAAAAGTGATACCAACCTGCGAGACAGCCAAAGAGGGTAATAGCAGGAGCAACAAGAGGCTCTTTTGAGCGTTAAAGAAATGCATAGCGAGTCGTGCTCGTCGTCGAGGTGAAAGATGCCTAGCCCGCACGTGACTGCTGTGATTTCAGTTCCGGATCAGCTCAGTGAGAACCCAGAGTCAGCGATGTTGGGGGACTTGAGTGAAGTTGCTTGACACCGTCTGGGTAAGTGACCTGTTGACAACGACGACCATGGAATCTAGTCCGTCCAGAGCCCTCGCCCCAGCGACCATCCATGCGTTTTTACAATACCTAATACCCCCTGGGCAGTTGGCTACCAATCCTATTCCTTCTCCACTGCTGTCTCTGCCGCTTTTACAGCGCCACCATTTTCTCAACATCTCTCCTCAAGACAACCTTGCAGACTACCTGACTTGGCCGTCAACTGAACAACCCCAGATTCTGGACATTCTCCACGCTCTTCCCAATCCTGGACCTGCGGAGCAGCTTCCTATCAAATACGCAGGTGATCAGGAGACCCTCTTCGCACATGTGCATCTCCGCTTTACCCCCGATGCCTCGACGGGCCTCCGTCTGGTATTTCAGTGGGACACGCCCGATAGTGCTTGGAAGTATCACAACATTGCCCTCATGCCTTTCCCATCCAATTCCTTTGACAACATTGACGACGTGTGGGGTCTCCGGGTACACGTTGTTGAAGAGGCAAAAGAAGAAGATGCATACTGGGATGCATACGGCGCAGACCACGACGATGTCCATGAAGTAGATATAGACGCGACTCGCGCTAAACACGATCACGGCAACAACGAGGAAACGTATTGGGCACAATATGCAAACGTACATGGTATGTCATGTCCAGCTTCCTATCAGTTGTCACTCACTAATTATGGCCTCTCAGGCTCCGGCGACTCGACTATCCCATCCCCTGTGCCAGAGAAGCGCAAACCCGGCTCGTTCATCTCATCCCACCTCCACGAGCATTCCGCCGATTCTGGTGATCACCTGCACCACGGCGAAGAGATCGTCGACATGTCCCTCTCGTCCTTGCGGCCCAGCAAGCATGCCATAGACCTATCTGATCGGTTACACGCTCTGTCCTCGCGGTTACATTCATTCCCTGCCCAGGAGGACATTCCGGAGTTGACGGAAGAGTCCACCCCCGAGACGGAGTCCCCATCGGAAGCCGCCCCGTTTCAACAGAGCGAGGTAGAGCAACAGCCAGTGAAACTCTTTTCGGAGGAAACAGAAGCAGGCGATGGTGACGATGTATTAAAAGAGACAATACGCGGGGTATATCGATTGTGGAAGATGGGGAGGAAGGGCGCCAGAGGGGAAGCAGAAAGCGCCGATGAGTTCCTTGACATAGTAAAACAGGTTCTCCACGAAACTTGACGCCTCTACAGATAGCATCGCATTGACATCTCTATATTACAATCAACGGGCCTCTTCCGGCTCTTCATGTTTACACTAAACAACGGGTGCTTCCATCAAAGTGATATATCACTTTCCCTCTGGACGTAAGTCACGTAGAGTTATGGATCAACACTAGGCTCTTGTGGCGTTGGAGATCACGAACGGATCTACGAACGCGCGCTTACTTGCTACCTTCACAAATCTTAAGCTACAGGGAAACTCGAGTCTATCGCTATCTGCCATCAATACTTCATCATACGGCCTTACACGGGTTGTACGCGGAGTAACAGTGGTCCTGCGGCGAACAAGCAACTTTGTAGGTCACTATTCACCGAAAAATTCTGATTAAACAAACAAGCATACAGAGCTTGCACACCGGAATCACTAATTCATTTCAGACACAGACAAACCACTAAGGGAGCTAGTTGTGACTTGCGGCGCGTGAATTCCCAATACGAGTCGCGCATGCACTTGGAGGAACCGGTCAAGCAACCTTCATTAAAATTCAGCAGCCCGCGATTCGCATACAGTCTATTACGCGGTGAACGGACAGCCGATAGACACCATGTTTCTCGGAGGACTCTGCTCACCTTGCATCGCCGGCTCAGGCTCCAATTTATCGAACGGATCTCTAGTAATACCTCAGCAAGCTCGCATAATAATGTTGCCACCAAACTATACTCCTTTGGGCCCCCACAGCTGCATTCTTTGGGCCGCCTCTCGGGGTTTTAACGATAGATAAATAGCGTCTTGTGTCTGTTTGGGATGGTACAAGACGCTACTATGGAATTTCACCAGTGGGACGGTCCGGAATATCGAAAGAGGTTGGCCGTCCCGCAAATGTCGCGAGATGTCGTCGGCGACTGACGCCCTTCTGCTTTTTAGGTGCCAGACACCGTTCTCACCACCGACGGCTACCCTGAAGCAGATACACCAGGCGGTTCCCAAACATCTTTTGAAGCGTGAGTATGCTGTGTCTACAGGATTCAACTTTTTTTCTGATCGCGCCGCTCCAGCTAATGCATTCGTGGCCTCAGCCTACGTTCTTCGAGATGTCCTCTTGGCGCTTTTCTTCCTCCGTTTCGCCATGTCCATCGATACCTGGGATGACTCAAACTTTGGCGGCTATGTCACCAACGCGTCAGTCAAATGGCGCTTCAAAACCGCTCTTTGGCTCGTATACTGGTGGTTCCAAGGCCTCGTCGGCGCTGGGCTCTTCTGTCTAGGTGAGCCTACGTTTCACTGGTCCTTCATGGCCGGGCATAATATTCTAATGCGATGACTACCACCACAAGGACACGACGCTGGGCACGGCACATTGTTCAATTCCAAGGCCGCGAACAACCTAGTCGGTTTCGTACTTCATACGGTATCCCGCTATGTCGGTTTGGTCTCTTTTGTTATAATTGAACAATCTCTTTAGGGCTTAATGATCCCGTATTTTGCGTGGCGCGCTACGCACCACGCCCATCATGTGTGTGGCCATGTCGCATGTTCATTTGTGATGTCCTTTCCTCATGATGTGCCTCCAGAAAGCGACATCATCGATGGAACGCGATGAGAACTACGTGCCTTACCTTCGCAGCGACTATAAGCTGCCATCAGCTGATACGGCGAAACGGATCGATTATGACGAAGTTTTCGAAGAGACGCCTCTCTATACGCTCCTCCGGATATTGATCATGCAGGGAACGTGAGTTGTTCGCCTCCTCCATTGCTGCGTTAATTGACATCATGATGCATGCCCTCCCAGGGGCTGGTGGTTGTATTTATCGTGAGCCAAGTTTCCCCGTCCGTCCCGAGATTGGGCGTTGACTTGTGGTCAGCCACAATGTCATGGGCTCCAGGATATACCCTCCTGGGACTAACCATTTCAATCCCAATTCGCCGTTATTCCGCCAGACAGACCGTCAGTAGCTGCGTGATTTATCCCCGGAGAGTTTAGCATGGACTCACGGATGGATCTGGTTTTTTTGCAGGGAACAGCATCGTCATATCCAACATCGGCTTGCTGGGTATGAGCGCAGTCTTGTTCTATATGGGACCAAGTATGGTCTTGCGATATTATCTCGTCCCGTATTTGGTTAGTGGCGCGCGCTGTCAATTCACCTACATACAAACTTATCAACGCGCGCTATAGCTCACCAATCATTGGTAAGTTACTAACTACATTTATCCCTTTCCGTGTGTTGTTTCTGATTGATATTTTCTAGGATCGGTGCGCGTTTCAACTCTTTGGTGCTAGCCAAGAAAGAGGCTAACCTGGTGCTTGCCATCCAGTCATGTTTACATTCCTCCACCATTCGGACCCGACCATCCCTCATTACCGCAAGGATCAATGGTCTTTCTTGAGAGGAGCTGCGGCCACCGTTGATCGCCCGCTCTTGGGCTGGATGGGGAGGTTTTTCTTTCACAATATCAGCCACGATCATGTAGCACATCGTGAGTCCTCAACTGTTGACTTTCCCAGCTCCGTTTCTGAAGAAGTCGTGGCCTAGATTTCTTTTCTCAAGCCCCATTCTGTGCGCTGCGCGCTTTTGCATTTTATTATCTCAGTCCCTGACAAAAAAGAATTCAGACAACGGCCCACTCATTACGCGCATCGTCAAAGACGTACTTGGAGAGTCTTACAATTATGATTCAACTGTGAGTCCGTTCAGCCTCGCGTCACAGGCCAGCATCTGAGTGGGCAACAGCCTTCATTTTACGCGTTATATCGTTCTTTCACGCGATGCTTGTTCGTGGACGATGATGAGGATATCGTGTTTTACAAGGATAGGTATGGCAATGCAGCAAGAGTTGTTCAACACGATGAAGTCGAGCGCATACGAGAATCTGGATGGAATGCCACCAAACAGGATAACCTGCGAATATAGATAAATTAGCAAGTCTTAGTGTATCTTGAATAATGAAGAGAGTGTAATAGGATGACGTGCGACAGACCGCCACAGTTATGTTGAATGTCATTCAGCTAATGAGACAGTGACAGGACTCCAGATGAACAGAACACTGCGGTTATTTATGTATACGCAGCTATTTCGGCATCTACAGGACTATGACTTGGCCTTCTTCTTGTTCTTATCCAGAATGTCCTTCCTCTGCTTGCCAACCACGGTGACACCCTTACCGCTCTTTACAGCCGTTTGCAGCGCAGCCTCCTTCTGCTTCTTGACACCTCCCTTTGACTTGGCATACTTGTCCACCGCCTTGTCCAGATGGTCGCGGCGTTTCTTGTTCACTTTCCGCACCTTGCCACGAAGGGCGCGCTTCTCGGCAGGTGTCATCTCGCTGCGAGCCTTGAGATCGGAAGGAGATGGCTTGAACACCTCCTCCGGAGCAAGCATTGTCGCATTAGACTGAGTAGTGGGAAGGGCAGATTCCAAGGTTGTGGTGGAGACGTTGGAGATGGAGGATATTGTAGCTTTCGGCTACACGAATGAAATATCAGCCGGTATCTGTGAACGATGTAACATTGCTTACTTGTTTGGGCGTGAAGTGAGCATTGCATAACGCGTCAAGCTTGTAGCAGATATTATCCCATAGCTTGTCGATTTCATCGTGCTCCTTCTTCAGCTTCCCATCCCTGTCATCTGTAGCTCCGCCAGCCTGAGTGGCCATATACTCGTCCTCGTAGATCTGAGCAAGTGACTGTGTCGACTTGGTGTCCTTCAACTCGAATAACCGAGATGGCAGGAAAGGCTTGTCTTCCAAGGCACGTCGACGAACGACGTCGTCAAAGTTATTGTCGAGAATTCTGGCCTTGATTCTATCCTCTAAACCTTTAACGACTTCCTCTGTGATTATGGGGGCAGCCTTCATGACACGCTCGAACTCCAAGTCTTCCTCCAACAACGAGTTTTGCGGTCGTGATCGAGAAGTTGCCTCACCCATTAGTGTCCAGTCCTTCTTTCCTACATTTTCCTCTTCAAGAACGGAAATCTGTTCTTTGAGAGCCGCCATCCGTTTCTCATGAGTGGTCATGTCTAGTAGACATGGTCAATAATTGTGAGACAAGAAGTCGATGGAACATGCCTTGCTGTGTATCTTCCTCTTCATCCGCGAACAAGTCATCTTTAAACCGATCTATAGTATCGTCCAAATATTGCTCGGACCCCTCTTCACCATCCGAATCGTCAGAACCCTGCGAATCTTCATCAGAGCTTCCCCCCATGTGCTCATCTTCGTCAGCGTCATCATCTTCCTCGTCTTCCGAATCACCGTCTTCATCGCCGAAAGTAGGCAAATCGGCGTCGTCGTCGTCCTCATCTTCATCGTCTTCGTCTTCGTCGTACATTGTTGACAAAGGTAGGTTCTTTCCCTTGGCCTTGATTTTCTTTACTCGGACCTCCTCATGGAAACGTACGCCACCTTTCTTTTCGGGCTTTGATTGATTTTCGCCACCTTTGGGAGGACGAGCGCGACGAGGAGGGGCGAAGAAATCCTTGTAATATGCCTCTAAATCGAGAAGTGAGTCAAAAGGTGAATACATGTAGACTGGTTCATACCCCGTGAGTCGTTTTCCAAGTCGGCTTCCTCAAACCCTTCGTCGTCGTTGACTGGTGCAAACAAATCAATAGACTCATCGTCCGAGTCCTCATCG
The DNA here is from genome assembly GCA_036872995.1 of Hymenopellis raphanipes. Taxonomy (NCBI): domain Eukaryota; kingdom Fungi; phylum Basidiomycota; class Agaricomycetes; order Agaricales; family Physalacriaceae; genus Hymenopellis; species Hymenopellis raphanipes. The sequence continues at coordinate 2,188,923 of JAYMDG010000001.1, forward strand.
CCATCCAGACGACCGTTAGATACAGCGCGAGATTCCGCAGCTTCCGAGTCAGCGTTGAAGGCCCGAAGGTCAAAGAAACCGTCGTCGAGTTCTGACGAAGAGCGCGACTTTTTGGATTTCCGACGTTGGCGGGAAGGTCCGGCCCCGAATTCATCATCGAAGGCGTCTTCGTCAGATGAATCACCCTGCTTGAGATCCATAACTCCTTCTTCGTGAGGTTCCTCATCCGAGGTTTCCTCCTCTTCGTCCTCGACGTCTATTTCACCACTAGAAAACTCGTCCATATCATCGTCATCCCCAAGTGTGAGATCACCAAAGTCAAAGTCCGATTTCTCTCCTTTGCCTAACGCTTCTAGAGCCTTGATGAGAGCCTCATCCCGTCCCTCATCGTCGGAGGCAAGGTCCTGCGGTTCTGGTTCAAGTGCTCGCTCAAGGAGCTCGCCCAAATGCTTGGCCTTTAAATCCAATTGTGCCCAGACCTGTTCCTCATCCATTCCGTCAATGAACAGCGAAGTCAATGGAGTCGGATTAAAGACATGTTTTGGCGCAGGTGGGGGGCTACGCTTCCGTTTTTTACTTTGTGAGCGCGTTTGCGGCGCTTCGGAGGGGTCCAAAGAGCTCAATAAATCATTTATTGGGGCCAGAGAGGTCTTTTCGGCCTGGACAGCTACAAACAAGTTGAATACACTGTTGCATCACCAAGATTGGAACATACACAAATCAAAGATAAACTGTGCTGCCTCGAGCGCGGCGCGCTGTATGGCCTGGCTGCCGCGTACATACTCTTGCGGATTTTGGTCGATGAGCGTTGAAAGGCCCTGGAGAACGGGCGGAATACGACTCTCGACCTCCGTCATGGTCCAAACGGAAAATAAGAAAGTGTTTGTTCCTGATTGACAAATCCGTCTCACGCTCACAACTCGTCCTCAAAGTATTTGTTCTTCAAGTTCGTCTCAATATTACAGACCTCGCCTTCACCGTGTCCACACAAGAGAGCCATCCCTTTCCAGTCTGGTGCGTCTGAATTCATTCTACAGGAAGACCCTTGTTACGACCCGTGTTACGCGTACCACTTCATCCCCCGTTGCCATCCAAAAGACCCGAAAAAGCGCTTCCATTCCTCCTCGCTCCTGTTGTTGATTCGGGTTTTTGTTACCAGAGGGGAAACTGGCAGGCTTGCATACAAAAGGGAAACAATGGCAACAATATCGACCTTACGTAAGATCCTCAAGGCGCGATTCTCATTGTTCTCAGCTGAGCCATGGCCATTGTCCCTCCGCGTGGAAATCTATATAAGGTGACGGTCCTTTAATAAGTTTTCTACAACGCTCGACTGTGTCCTGCCTTTCCCATTTACACGATCCTCGCCGCTAGACGCGCTTACCACATCTTACGACCACTCCATTCTTTATTTTACGCGAACGCAATGATTGCTGGACTCGCCAAGGCTGTGACCTTGTATCTTACACCAGTTTTGGCCTTGACTGCGGTTGTCTTATCTCTGCTGGCTTTCCTTGCACCGACATTGGTTTTGCACGACCAAGTTTCGTTGCTGCAAGTGTGAGCATCCTCTTCTCAAATTATTGGATTCGACGCGTCAACTGAGTTGGTTTTAGGTTCCCTTCTTCTGATCCTTCCACTGGTGATCAGTTCGACGGCCCCTCTGTTTGGGTTGGTCTCCTCGGTATGTGCTATCGTGTAAAGTACAAGTTGCCATATTCACAAACAATCAGGTTCTTGTTCTCGTGCCAGCAACGATGCTAAAATCAACTGTACTACAACTTCCTTCTCCCCTGTATATGGTGAGTAGCTATCGTATGCAGTTTCAATGATGTTTATGGGTTCGTAGATTTCTCTGTGCTGCCAGACAACGCACCCCAAATCCTACTATCCGCACCTGCTAGCGCACCTGCCTTCGTGGCTGTTGCCTTGATTTTCTCTATGATCTTTTTTATCTCGTTCACTGTGATCTCTTTCGCCCATCTTATGGGCGAGAAGATGTCTGCCGCGCTTGATAAGCCCATGATTCAGAGGGTTTCTGCCTGGCTGGGTTTCATTGGCTTCCTCATTGGTGAGTCGGAGGTGCATTTTGATTCTACGAGTGAACTCATGCATGTACATAGGCATCACAACGTTCTTGATTGTTCGTATGTGGTTCGGAAAGGGCGTCCAGGATTTCAACGAAAGCATCAAAATAATGACCGACCAGCCCAAGGTCAAAGCTGATAATGGCAACGGCTTCACCAGTAAGTGCTTACGTGCCCGACGTCTTCCCTTCTAATTTCTTTTGTAGTGGTTTGGGTTGCCTACGCTTTCTACGGTGTGCCCGTCATAGTGGCCATGTCGAAGCTGCACGTCAAGGCCTCGAAATGATATTTCTTCACGAACATCAGACTGTATTCCTAGGTATTTCTCTACATGTAATATACATACACGGACTGGACGCTTCGTCGCTTCCACTTAGTTTACTTGACTAAACAACAGCGTTGTTTACTATTCTGAATCCGAAGTTGATTAACTGTCACGCAAGGGTGACTGTTGAGTTCCAAATTCGGGTTGACTTGAACCACCAAGGCAAAAAAGTTGCGGAAAACGACGCGACTGTCACTACTGCACTGGAGGTTCGCCTGTTGTGCGAACGATGTGTTTCAGATCGTAGTCCTGGTTCCTTGGTACGTAGGACTTTGGTATATCTTGACCAAGAGGACTCGGGACTTCTCTCGTTCGCATATTATTGATGCCATCTCCCTTTTTACTGGAAACGAATCCTGCATAGTTCTGGCTTTCGCCAACGCGTCATGTAAGCTTCTCAACCAACGGCGCCAAATCGGGAAATCGAAGCCGCGTTCAAAAGCCATCCGTGTCAGTTCAAGGCTCCTTTCCCCTCCCAGCTGTCCTGGGCCTGCTATTCCGCCATGACTCGCCTTTATGTTACAGCGCTATGCCTCTATCTTCCCTTCCTACTCTTCAGCACTGTTTATTCTATGCACCGCAACGGCTTGCACAGATCTCGCAAAGCCAACGCAATTCGCAATAGGCTAGGGGCCGGTCCCGCATCGTCTATTCCGAGAAAAGCAACAGATATCTCTTCACGCGACGACTCTACTATCCACACTATGCAGGAGAAACGAGTAGGAGCCATTATCTCGTCTCTCTGCGGGGTCAACGACTCTACCGTCTCATCATGGTACGTTTCTCGCTTCACTGCCCCCCTCGGCTTTATAAATGGTTTTAGGCTCTCGTCTCTCGGTGAAAATGGTCAATGGCCTGATGTGAACTATGCAACAGGTTGCGCCGCCCAACGGGCCAACTGGCCTGCCCAAGAACACTGGTCCCGCACAAGTTCACCTCTTCCTTCTCTCAGTACTCTCGTTACTAATGATGCGTTGACTCAGGAATTTTGGCGGGTGCTTGGCACGGTGGTTTGTGTGGCTTGGATCAGTACGCTAATGACACGCGCACACTCGACTCCATCCTGCTTGCCATGAAATGGTGGTTTGATCACGACTTCACCAATCCTGCCTGCCTAGACCATGGTGGTACCAACCAATGCCCTTGTAATTCAACTGAAACGGCCATGTTCAACACGAACTGGTACAGTAATGTCAGTTCGCACTTCTTTGAGTATTGCCCATTAAACTGACGCTTCTCCAGGTCATCGGCACGCCTATGCTTGTCATTCAAGCATGTCTACTAGTGGTAGACGTGCTTCCCCAGGAGTATCGCGACCACGGGGCTCTAATGGCGAGACGCTCATACGGAACATTCTCCTTCAAGCCTTCACCAGGATATTTATCGGGCGCGAATATTTTGGACATTGCGAAGATTGGAATTGATCTTAGTCTGTTCACTCTTGACAATACTCTTCTAAGCGACGCGTACGGACGTGTTCACGAAGAGTTGGCTATACGTTTCGATGTAATGGCCGACGGTATCAGGCCAGACGGCAGTTTCGGGTATTTATCCTCCATTTTTACTGTCGAGATATGTATGTTCTGACTACTACCCGTTTTAGACAACACGGTGGTATCTTGTACAATGGGAATTACGGTAAGCTCTGGTACTACTCGTTCCTCTCTTTTAGCGTTAATTCTTTGTGTTAGGCAAGGATTAGTCAGTTACAACAGTTCATTTCCTTTTGTCTTGAGTTTATGGTAGCCAATAGCTCTAACGACGCTGTCGACCTGGAAGTTTTGGCCCTGGGTACCGAGTATTCAGCAGACGACTCTGCCAGAGATGCGCTGAATACACTTTTCGATGGTGATCAATGGATGGTGTTTTTCAATACCGTCAGTAAAGTTTTCTATTGGGATTTCGTACGTGAGGTGTCTTTTCTTCACAAGCGCATTTAGCTCACGTCGTGTATAGTCTGTTCTGGGGCGATTCATCAGCTTCCCAGTTGCTGATAAACAGTAAGTAGTATGTTGGTATTCAACGCTCTCTTCACGCTCCTCGTTATCATGTAGGGCAACTGGAGGTCTCCTCATGAATTTAACAGCTATTTCACTCCTGGGAGACACTTGGGATTCCAGTGCTTTACAGAACTTTGGCAGCCTCAGCAATAGCAGCAACGCAGAGGGCGCCAACGCTGGGAAACTCGAAGGGAATCGGATGTTCTATAACAATGATTACATGGTACGTCCCTCCCGTCACTACACCGCATTGAGACCTTCACCTAAACCTCAATGCCCAGGTTCACCGGTCAAAAGGTTATGTCACAACGCTGAAAATGTATTCTTCAAGAACCAAGAATACGGAATGTACAAACTCGCAGAATGTTAGTGGGACGCCTTGTTGGACTCACCCTTAATAACTCCCCTCTTTCTAGCCTTTCGGGTTTCATTTATCGGATGGTGTCGTGCACATTTACCAGCGTGGGACGGAATACGAGGACATATCTGCTGCCTGGGATTGGGAAATGATTCCCGGAACGACAGTCGACTACGGCGGGACGCCTTTGACGTGTGATCGAGCCGGCTTTGTTGGGGTCTCTCCTTTCGTCGGTGGCGTGTCCACAGGTGACAGCGGCCTCGCGGTCATGCGATACACCAATCCATACACCAAGGCCCTACGATGGCAGAAGGCGTGGTTCTTCCTCGAGGATGATGTCCAACATGTTATGATTTCGGATGTTGCATCAAGTTCGAACAACCCGGTCTACTCCATCCTTGACCAAAAACGACATTCGGGACCCATTGCGATGGACTCGGAGGATGAAATCCCATTTACTCAAGGACGCATGACACAAGCAAGCCCTTCTTCACTTTGGCACGACAATGTTGGCTATATTTTCGATCGCAATAGCTCCGCCTCTTTGACAGTTCGAGTAGGCGAGAGAACGGGGGACTGGCACGCCATAGGCATATCGAACCAACCCCCAGCGAAAGTGGATCTGTTCAGTGCATGGCTGGAGCATGACCCCCAAACCCTGGACACGCCAATCTCTTATACCGTGTTCCCTGGCGTCGACTGCTATACCTTCCGTTGCAAAAGTCAAAAGTTTTCCCTCCGTTCAACGGTGAACGATGCTCATGTGTCTGCTATCTATTATGAGCCTCAGGATACGGTGATGGTTGCGTTTTGGGACTATGGCGGTGGATCTGCGACGTTGACAATTTCCACGGACTTGACCATGGTGATCACTGCAACTCATAACATTGCGCTTATCTATGACCGCCGAAATCAGACACTCTTCGTGTCGGATCCTTCGCAATCCGTAGACTCCGTAGAAGTCACGATTCTTCTTATGAAGGAAGGACAGGAGGATTGTCGTAAAGACGTGGTAGTGAAGTTGCCGAGAGACGGATTTGCGGGCAGCACGCAGATTGTCCAGTTAACGGCCTGAACGCGTGTTGTACACTGCGTTATCTTTATTCGTCAACTATTTCTAGCAGTGCTAATAGCTTTCTCATGTTCACTTCAATCACGGCGTCGTAGACTCGTAGTTCCACAAAAATACAACAGAGCTCAATAATACGTGTTCCGACATCGTAGATGATCACAAGTAAGCTAAACCTAGAACCCTTGCTGTTCAGCACCGTATCCATCAGCGGCAGGGTACGTAGCATCCTGGGCTGTGTAGGTCTCCTCTACGGGAGCGGCTATGGGGATCGAGACTGGCTCGCGTTGCTCAGACTGGGGTTCAGAAATGATTTTGTCGACAGGAGGCTCAAGAATTTGCACAGAGTCAGGTAGAGGCTTCTTGGGACCAATTAGACCTTCTGGGTCCCATCCCTTCATACTGCAAGAAGATGTAAGCAATCTTAATCGATGGCAACGAAGAAAGCAACGTACATCTTAACTTTGATACCGAGAACACCCTGTCTTAACAGGACGTGACGGACAGCAAAGTCAACGAAATCGACGGCGGGTTGACCAGAGTGGATCATGAAGCCATCAGTGAACTTCATGGATTTGGCACGAGCAGCGCGGAGCTTGCCAGAAACGACAACCTCGCAACCCTTGGCACCGGATTCCATGACGAAACGGAGGACACCATAACAGGCACTACACAAGTATGAGCCATGCTAGAAAAATACACAGGATCATAACGCACCGACGGACAGCAAGACCACCGAGGAGCTTGTACCTCAAACTCTCACATTGAGCAATGGCAGAGAGACCACGGTATTGCACCTTCTCGGCGTAGAGTTCAAGGGAGTTTTCGGGGAATTTGAATCGCTTCTGGACGAGGGCAGTCAGCTCGCGAATGCGGCGACCCTTCTCGCCCAAAACTTCTTGGGTGTGCGTCGCACGGATGATAATCTGGATGTTTATTCATTCCATGTCCAATAGAGCGTCAATGCGACGACAACGACGAACCTCAGTGCGGGCGTGGGTGACACGGACATCACAGCCGGAGTAGCCCTCCTCTGCGAGCTCGCGGGTGAAGAACTCGTTGAGTTCAGCGCGGAAAACACCGTCAGCGACAAACTTTCTCTTTTTGCTGATAGTGGTGGCCATTTTGTTGGTGGACGATTAGTCTGGATACAGGGAGATCAGTATGTCTGCGCGACGGCGAGTCCTCGAAATATACAACTCGGTCCCGATGCCACTTTGGTGGCTTAGATATACAGTTGCTCGCTTTTTGCCGAAATTCCACGTGTCAGAACCTTATATATATTCCGATTTTTTTGGCCTTTGCTTCTCACCGTCGACCTCTTTCTTCTCTTTCTCACCCAATCCTCTTGGTAAGTCTCTCGTCGTTTGCGGTGTTCTTTCGCGTACATACATGACGAGTGTTGTTTTCAACCCATTGGCACCTCTTAGTCGAATTGCGCCCTCAAGTTTTACTTGTGTGGATCACTGACATTAATGACTTTTCTGATTTTCCCTCTTCGCCTACCTGCCTATTCTCCTTACTGACCCCTTCCTCAGGACTATTTTTCCCACAAGTAAATACATACATGTACAAGTTTGAATGTACTGCTGTTTGACAATGTCCCTTCCATCATTGTAAGGCCGAAATGACCTAGTTAAAGTCGACGTTATTCTCCTGCTTTCGACGCTTATTTCGATGTACTTTTCATGTAACAAAACTAAAGTCCAAGCTCCGATCTCTTCCGGAACGGGTGCAATTTTTATCTCGCGTACTTACGAGTTATCATGATCACGCTTATGCCCTGTATCGCTGAAGCCAAGTACTGGATATTATTGTACAATGCTTAATCAAGATAGCCTTCCAGGTAGTTCCTAATGCGCCTCATTAACAAACACACCCGCTGCTCCCATGCCCGATCCTATGCACATACTAGTCATCAAGACCTGCTTATTCGTGCGTTTCAATTCTGCTAGACCAGTGACAACTTGGCGGACACCAGCTGTTGCGCGAGTTAATGGCGAGTGAAGGAATATATTGAGAAACGCCCTTACTCATTCCAAGAGGATGCGATATGGCAATTGAGCCACCGTTCGGGTTAATCTTGTCAAGGGAGATACCAAGATCTTCCACGCAGTACGCAAATTGAGAAGCGAAGGCCTCATTGATCTCGAAAGGAATCAGACGTTGTAACAGACGGTGAAAATAGGCCCTTACCTCATAAACATCAATGTCTTCCTTGGTTAAACCGAGCTGCCCAAGGAGTTTGGGAATAGCATAGACCGGCGCGATACCCATGTATCTGGGTTCAACTCCAACGACGGAAGTTCCCACCCACTTGCCAATGATGTTCATACCCTCCTTTTCAGCATTTGCTCGCGTTGTCATTACACATAACGCAGCGCCGTCACCGATACCACTCGCATTTCCAGCAGTAGTCGACGGAGCCGCGCCCCAGTTAGGGAAAACAGGCTTCAGTCCCGCCAAAGATTCGGCAGTCGTGGTAAGACGAATGGTATCATCTTCGGTCAGAACTTTGTCGCCAATTTGAATGGGAATAATCTCATCCTTGAAGATACCGTTCTTGAAGGCCTTAAAGAGTATGATTAGATTTCGTGAGTTTGCCGTGTCCGACGCGCGCGTACCTTTATGGCGCGGGAGTGAGAAATGATCGCATACTCGTCCTGTTTCTGTCGCGACACCTTGTAGTTTTCGGCGACCATTTCTGATGTCCATCCCATAGGCTACAAACTAGTCAAGGAGAGGGCGCTCGGCGCAGGAAGTTGCATACCTTGATACAGTCTTGTGGTTCAGCGGATTCTCCAACTACTTCTGAGATTTTAGGGTCCGGCCGGGGACTGTGAACGAGGGTGAGACACGAAGAGAAAGAATACACGAAAGCGCGTACTCATTACTCATGCTTTCGACGCCGACGGCAAGACCGAGCGTAACCTCACCAGACTTGATGGCATGTGCCATGTTCCGTATGGCCATGAGACCAGATGAACAGAGACGGTTGACGGTTGATATTGGAACATGGTTGGGTATACCGGCAGCTAGTGCAGCTGACCTGGAGATGTACAGAGGCGAGGGAGGATGGCAGACACCTGCGGCATTTTAATGTTCAGTGATATATGACATTTGTTGACTGCGTACCAATACAAATGTCGTCAATCTTGGAAGGATCCAAAGAGGTCGCTCTGAGGGACTCTTTGAAGAGACCGTGTAGTATTTCGTCGACGGGTGCATCCTTCAGCTGGCCCTTCTTCGCGCGACCCATAGCAGTCCGTTTAGCAAACGTTATGACCACATCGTGCGGGTTTTTCTGCAGGATGGCGGCCAGTCCGCGCGGTGCATTTGTGCTCGCTGCGCGCGACGCGATCCGGATGGGTGAGAGCATTGTGTTACCCCAGTTGACCCCAGATGACCTTTATAACGCCGGACAATCGTTATTCCGCTCAGTGTCCCCTTTCTCCTCCCTCGGATATATTCGGAAGTGACGGGAATGGCACGCCAATTCAGGTTCAAGTGACATCTGTGGCGTATATTTCTTCTAGCTCAATTGACCTTGTCCCTTTACGATGCAGGGAATGAATCAAAAACCCGCGTCAATTAACACTTTTAGTGTATATAATATGAATGCTACCACATTCTCTCCATGAACCATTCACCGCAAATCGGGCATCTTCTTCCACAGCCGTTTCAGGAATGAATAACAATTTGGGCACAAATTATGGGCCAGCTTTGGCGTCCCACATGCCGAGCAGTTCACGATATCTGTTTAGACGTCAGCACGGTTGCATGAGAAAACTGCAAATAGACATACTCTGCTTGTCCTTGAGACCCTTGTTGGCACTACGCATTGATTTACGCGAATGTGAGATTTTGCTCTTTGGGACGGCACGTAGAATAGCAGGGAATAGCGTCTCCCAGATGGACGGTAATGAGGCAATGTGCCCTGAAGCACCGAGAAACGACGGGCTGGCCGCGCCGAGGAATAGAGGGCGGAGCAGTGGTGCTTTGAATATGTTAGGCAGTATCCATCGCGCCTGTTGCAGCGCCAGCGATGCCATGGTGTCGCAGCGCCCTTGCTCGTAAAAAGTTTGGTGCAAGTGGGGTACTGCCTAATTGGGCATCAGTCACCTACCACCATGTTTCGTTGCACACGTCCTCTGCTCAATGTCGTCAAAAAGACAACAGGACTAACTGGCCTCAAAGTGCATCCAAACCCCCTCCCAGACCTGGCAGCGGCGTATGAGAATACCCTTGCCGTCCTCAACAACATTCCTGCTACCTCTGTCTATCGACAAGGTGCCGAAGCACTTACTCTCCGCAAACTGGACATTATCAAGGCTGCTAACGGCGACATTGCTACTGTGGAGAAGCAGTTGAATGAAAGGCAGATCGAAGAGTCGTTGCTCATCGCGACAGACGAGCTCAGTCTCGCCTCAAAGATGGTTGAATGGAAGGCGTGCGTACTTGCTTAACCTCTCACCATCATGCTATGCTTAACTGTGTACAGATGGGAACCTTTGGAAGAGAAGCCAGAACCGGGTCAATGGGAATACTTTGGCCAGACCTCTTCGTCATGACGCATTGACATCGGTGTATAACAATGATAGAGAATACGACGTTCTCCAGGAAATTATCTCCAAACCATACTGCGGAAGGAATGCACCATCATGGGATTCCTGTGGCGAGGCAGATAGCGCCTTTCAAACCGCGACCTATTGGTCACGTATCAACGCACGCTTCACTTGCTTGTCAAACTAAATTATCGGCTTCACTTCCAGTGTTCAAAGTCTTCCCGTTATGACCGCGGTTTCTGAACCATTCAAACCCCGTAATACAGAGGGAAAGAATGCGGATCGCGATAGGACGTAGCTTTCATCGGGAAGTGAACCTTGGCACAACGCGACGACCTGTACGTGAATAGTCTGCTGTTTCTCAAACATTGTGGTATTCCGTTTTCTAGCTTTTCCTTCTTCCCATCATGTCTGAGCCCGAACCAAGGAGACAGGTTGGACCATTCGACCATGTATGTTATTTACCAGAGCACGCCACCAGTAAATTCTCGGAAAATATTGGAATAGTGGATGGTACAGTTGATGCTGCCTGGGATTCATACACCGAACGCGTGATCTTGACATAACTTCTTACCATTTCAAGTACGCCCTCACTGCTATCTTCCTTTCTACCCCCATTATCGCCATATCACATTACGGACTTTCTTGGCAACAAATATCTGCCTTGCTTTCCGAACCCCTCCGTGCCATGACCGCCGGTCATCATGCGATGTATTTCCGATGCATTCACTTTTTGGCCCTAGCTTTCGAAAAGATGTTGGGGAACCCCTCTCCACTCGACCAGTCGATGCGATGAAGAAAGTCACTCAGTACTTGTGTACAGAGGAACATTGCACGATTCAAGCAGCAGACGATGGGGTTAAAGCTGAGATGCGACATGAAAGGCTATTGCCAGGTTTTGGCGGCGTACCTGGAATTGAAAGCCAGAGCCGAGAATGTATGACATATGAACGAAGTATCTTGAGTCTGACCAAACGTATTCGGGTTGTGTTGATAAAACAGTGTGTCTCTTTTCCTCTATTCGTTTATGGATCTGAGCGTCCTTGCAGTGCTCGGAAAGGTTCTGCCAATACAAACTCGATGGTATGCCCAGGATGCAATTGGTACTGCTGTCAGAACAAGCCCCATCTGGTATTCGTTCAGATTCCTCTCCATCTCATCATGGAAAAGTAGAAGGATCAGCTAGTCATAGATAATTCATATCTTCGCGTAACACCGGGCACCCTGGTATCTTAACAAGGTACGTAGTTCATAAACTCTATCGTATTGATATTGGAGAGATAGATCCTCCGAATTTCCATAGCTTGGCATAAGGGCGTAGTCAATACAGCGCTTCCTGGTCAATCGACGGAAGACCGAAGTGGCGATGGACGACGTCGCCAATAGCACTTGTCGAGACTCAAAGCAGGACTATACAAGCTTGGGTGACGTCTCTGCGTTTGGTACCTTGAAATCGCCGCACACTTTGTGATTGAACAGCCAAGTCGTTGCCGCTCTAGACACCCGCTGGTAGTGCTGCTGTTCTCGGTGAATTGCTTCTGGGATCCGCAACCCAAGGACACAGGGTATATGCTCGCTCACCAACTACGGCCAGATTTCCAATGTTATGGACCTCATCATTGGCTCTGGGTTTCACCACGCTACAAGCGCTTAACAAGCCCGAACTGTGACGCTACGACTGGACGTAGGAATGCATCCTGTCATCTTGCGAGCCATTTAGCTAACGGTCTGCGTTTATAAAGATGTATGAACCAAGGTATCGCATACGGTCTACACCCTGCCCTTTGGATGATGGCTCTTCCCCAGGAAATCCTCGATAACATTGTTGATGAGCTAAGCGACGATGCTCGCTCTCTTGCAATCTGCTCCGCTAGCAGTCGTCTCCTTCATTATAGAGCCGTAACCCAGCTCTTCGCAGATGTTTCCCTACACCCGGTCAATTACAAGACCTTCATTGATCTGGCTGTCACTTCTCCATACATTGCCAAATCCGTTCAAACCCTTCGACTAAATGGTGGGCCTCTCAAACGTGACCAATACTTCACTACCGATACGGACTTGCCTTTTGCTCTCCAGAAGCTAGTCAATGTCCGGAACTTACACGTCCGATCTGCCTTCTTGGGGCAATTTCTCGCGTTGAAGAATCCTTTACTTCATCGATCCCTTTTGGCATTTCCCCTTTCCTCAATCCATCTCGATGAAGTCTACTTCAATGACAGTGGAGATCTGCTGGAGACGGTGTCGTTGATATCCTCTCTCCGGCACCTCCATGTAGGCACGCTTCTGTCGACCCCAACACCAACGCCCGCTACTCCAGGTGAGGGCGAGGCGGTGGGTCTTACAGAACTCTGTGTAGACATGGGCACCAGCGGCTCAATCATCCACGCGCTTCTTTCCATTCCGCTAGGTAATCTGGAAACGCTGGAGGTCAATGGGTGTAGCGCATATGATATCGCAACCATCAACGGTGTACTGGCGCGGTGCCCCGTGAAGAGATTGGTGATTGGAAAGTCGCATCTCTGCACGTCCTTCCAGCGCACCTTTTGGATGAGGGATGGGGGAGGAGGACAAGGGCCGGGTCTGGATATTCAGCGACTCAGAAACTTGGAGGTTACCGTTGGGGACCTTTACACCCAATTGCAGTGGTGGGTAGACGCGCTCAGAGGGGTGAAAGTAGAAGACAACTTGCAACTCGAGGCGGTTACTATCAACCTGGAGATAACCAGCAAAACGGCGCAACCTCGTTCATGGTTCCAGCCTGCTAGGTGGCGTGCATTGGACGAGGCTGTGAGCCGGTTGGGCTCATTACGGAGATTTATTGTGCGAGTCAATCCAGGTATACTAGAGGCATTTTCTGTTATCATCGGTGACGAATGTGGAGGGATGATAGGTCGAGGTATTGTGGACATAATACCCCAGAACGTTGTATGCCAACGATGATTTAAGGCACTACGGGACTTTGGATATAGAGTACGAGCCATTAATAAAAATATTTCGTTATACCCGTTCGTATGAATGTCCACCATGTGTGGCGTAACTTGAATTCTCAGATGAGGGACGCGTAGAATTTGGTAGATTTGCTTGCTCGATCTGTGTATGTTTTGGTACTTTTATATGTATTCTCTGTACTAGTTGTCATCTTTTGTATACCACTTACAATACAGGCATTTTTGACTTCTCTGCTCTCAGACTCAGAGCCATTGATACTCGGGTCGAAGTGAAGAGCATCTATGGACACCTGGAAAGAATTCATCCAACGAAACGCGACTCGTGTTATTACATCAAGACGCCCTTAGACGGTGCTCATACCGGGAAAGGATAGCGCTCGACAAACTTTGCTGGCGTCATCTCCTCGCTGTTGTTCTGGCAAAACTCTGTCAGCTTCTTGTTGAGTTCTGCGAGGGTCATTGGTGTATTGCACTGTAGGGAGTGTAGATCGGTGTGCTCGTGTAGCAGAACGAGGTCGTCAGGAAGCTTGCTGCCTGTAGACGGCGTAAGTAAGTGGACTAATGCAGGATACAAGTGTTGAAGTGTACCTGGAAGAATGCGGTATATAGTCGTATTCTTGCCTGGGAAGTTGCGGACGATTTCCTGCAACATATAACCGGGCGGGCGAACAGAAGCGCCGTTGGGACCTGCTTGACGCGTCAAGTGGTAGTAGATATGATGCTGGAGGATGGCGCCCCTGTATAAAAGTCGCCCTTGGCGGGATGAACGAGGCCATCCTCTTGGACGTGCAGGTCGAAGGACATCCTGCCCTTGGCCTTTTGCGCCGCATAATCGTGTAAAACGACTCTTTTGGTTGGGTCGATGCGGAAGAGCTCGTAGGGGACTGTGTCAGTATATCTGCCGAGGAGCGGCTGTTTGGGTTTTTCAGTCGAATAGAACGCCTTGGATAGCGAGCGCGCGCCCAAAGGTGGCGTCGAGCGTTGGCGGAGGGGCGCCTGGAGAGCACGGAACGCGGCACTCATGATGAACATGGCCAAAGAAATTGGGACGCGATCCACGTGGTCGGCTACTCAAACGTCCCTCGGCAATTTCACCGGCACATATTTTCTTCATCGACTGTCATCATCAAGTAAATCTCTTATTTCTCACTTGTTACTTTGATTCATTCAAGTCTCTGCTAGGATGGACGATGAACTGACTGCTCGGTATGACGAAATGTCTGCCAGTATATCATCAGCTCGCGCACTTCTCCAAGACCTAAAATCAAAGTACGTTGTTCCTTCACCACGTCTCCAGTTGTTTTATTTGTCTTAGACCATTGGAGACTTCGGAAGGAATTTCTCTGCTGTCGTTGAAAAATCATCTTCTGCTCAACTATATTCAGTCGATGCTCCTACTCTCTTGTCGACGCGCTCTTGGACATAGCTTGGCGACTAGAACACCCCCAACGCAGCCATTTAGTGACCCGGAACGAGATGCGCGCGGCGACGACGTTGGTGACCTTGTAGATTCAATGATCCAAGGTCGGATTACCTTGGAGAAGGTGAAAACCCTCGAGGGACGCATGCGTTACCAAATTGACAAACTGGTACGCGTGGCGAAAGAAGGTGCAACTACTGATGTTGTGAATGGTATGTGCTGTCTTCCCGGAGCCCGTCCCATGTTCATCCCACTTCAGATCCTCTTGCTTTTCGTCCGAATCCCGAAAATCTCGTTGATAGCAACGAACTGGCGTCTGACGAGGAAGAAGCTGGGCACGTCCAGTCTACAGCTAATGATGGGCTCTATCATGCCCCGAGGTTGGCTCCGGTGCCTTACATTCCCACCACCAAGGACAAAAACAAGGCGCGCGCACCTATACCGACCTCACTTGCTGCTTTACGCCATACCGATCCTACGCTTCCCTACACTGAATCCACTTCCGGACTCGGCTCCACTCCATCACTCAATGCTCAATCCTCGCGCGCTCGTTATCTTAAGCGTCTCAATGATTTCGAGGAAGAACAGTTTGGGCGTGTCATGCTGGGAAAGAAAGAAGCCAGACGGAGGGCACGCGACGAGGAGACCTTGGCTATGGGTGGCGCATTGAGCGGTGTCGGTGAGGAAGGAAAAGGTCGCGTTCGGAGAAACAGAGGGTTGGAAGATGAATTCGCGGACGTTCTGCGGGATGTTGACCGCGGTAAGCGACAAGGCGATGGCTATGACGAACTCCGGAAGCGAAGCAAACGAGGCAGCGTCCTGGAACGAAGCAGGGAGACGAAGAGAGACTCACTTCCTGTGGACTCGCAAGAGGTTTCCGGTATGAAACGCAAACGTTCGCGATTCGAGATGGAAAGAAAGTCAATTAAGAAACGTAGATGAGCCGCTTGCAACATGATATGTCTTATAACAAGTCGAGATTGTGGTATGCAGTTATATAGTAAAATGCTTTCTCTACACCGGAGGATCAGGTACGTCTGAGTCTTTTAAAGGTATCAAGCCCTGTGGCACTCTGTGAAGTTGTACGACTTTGACATCCGGCGGGAGGACTGCATGAGAAGTCCGATAGAGCTTCATCTTCTTGATGCGCCAACGCTCTGCGAGACTAGCCGGGCACGTCATACCCACGATTAGCATCGTTTCCAGCCGTAGAACTATGTCTGGTCTGTTCAGTGTCGGCCATCCAGTTGCAACAACCTCCAGTTTCTTCAGTGTAGTCAGTCCTGCAAGCAAGGTAGATTGCGCCGTAGCGTCGGACTCTCTGGTTGGATGGATCTCTACCATCCGCAGTTTACGCAAGTTGGACAATGAGCCAGGAGTGTGAGGAAAGTAGCAAGGAAGTGGGCAGAACCATATCTCGAGATACTCCAAGGAGGGTATATCGAAGACAGGGCATAAGGGAGATAAATCTCCAACCCAGGAAGAAACGGCGAAGCGCCGTAAAGAATCGGGACCCTTCAATGGATGCTCCGGGGGTTCATCTGTGATGCAAAGATGGGGAAGAGAAAGGGTATGAAGTTGAGGCAGGGAGAGTATGGCAGCCAAATCCGGTACAGATGCCTTTAGCCCCGACATAACGAGTGTAGTTATTTTGCGATAGTGTTTATCACTTGTCAGATTGGCAGGCAATCGGGAAAAGTGTATGTGAAGGGTTTTCAACCGCGCGAAAGGAATGTCGGCAGGAAGTTGGGGGCCATTTCCATTGACCACAAGGGTCGTGACCCACTCCAATCTTCTTAACAGTGACCATGATGTCGAGGAAGGGGAATCGTCATGAATGATATGGAGGATAACACGCTCCTTAGAAGTGATGACATCGATCAACCCAGCGTCTTTAAGATCGCTGAAGACATTGTCTAGGGCCTTCCTCGCAGCGTCAATGTCGCTTTCCCCCACAACACGTATCACCGTTGGGAGTTTTCGGCGACATATGAGGTTCCATTGGCGGCAGACGGACCGCGCGGAATGTAGATCGTCTTTGTCGAGGAAATAGAAGATGTGGGAAAGAATCTCGAAGGGTAGCGTATGGCTTATGCGACAGCTCTGCTGAGGGGGTATAGCGACGAGGCTGTATTTCGCATCACTGGTGCACAGATGGGAGTATAGTGCTTTGCGCCACCTTGCACTGTGTGCCACCAGCAAGACGATAATGAGGAATAAAAGCCAGGCGATCATGAATCTGGTGAGTACTAGTGAAGGGTAAGAGTAATGCTGCTTTAAGTTCCCATGCCTTTATGCCTACTGCGGCCATTCGAGGTTCCGTAAGTGATGGGCCTCATGTCCACAGCCACAACATTGCGAGAAGAAGAACAGCTACGCGGCTGCGGATTTCAGACCACTATGTAGGCAGCCAAGCTAGTTAGACTCGACAAAAGCCGGAAAGGGAAGTCCAAGCTGAGGAGACGCGCTACTACGCGCTTGGATCGGCGGTGATCGACAATCAAGATCGACCGCGTTTGCACTGTGGTGGTACATGAGCGCTCAACAGCAAGCTGGGATGGCCGAGTCGTTAAGGCGAATGATTTGAATGTGTCTCATCATTTGGGATTTCCCGCACAGGTTCAAATCCTGTTTCCAGCGTTTTGATTGAGGCTCCGCCGCGCCGGTGTATCTGGATTCTACATGTAGTTTGTTCACTGAATCTTCACCTTCGAAGTTTTTTCACTGAAATCTTAGGAACCTCAGGCCGCAGATCCAGCAGGCTTGGTTTCCATAGTTTTACGCTTTCGATTCTGCATGTGAGGGTTTGACTGAGAATTACTTTGAATTTCTTCAAACGTTGGAATACAGTCAGGCGATGGGATGACAAGCCTGCTAGCGATTGTTGATCAAGTGCAACTCCAGCATAAGTACGTCAAACTCGTCCGTGCTTCAACAACCCATTTTGTATAATCTATTCTCAACAAGAATAAGATGGACGGCGGGAGCGGACGTGTAAAGCGCGTGTCTGAATGGGACATTGAGGAAGTAAAATCCGGCACGACGCGCTGTAGGAATAGATATGTAAATTGCAGTACAGCAAGCGATGCTGGCTATGCCCAGCATATGAGCATGCTCTGCACGGCGAATTCGGGCGAAAGCAGATATCGACAAGCAGTCATACCGACTAGCTTGTAGGAGTCGACGCCGTCGAGTCCATATCTGCCATCTTGATATCCTCCTCAAGATGGACCATCTTGGTCGCTGACTTGAAGTTTTCCACTTGTGACGCAAACTGTGCCAACTGATCTCTAGACTGAAGATTAACTTGACGGAAAAGATTGAAGAGCTGACGACTTGCCGCCTACGGTCTTTGAGACCCTCGAGCATATTGATGATGTCGTCCTGCTCGCTAGTCTTCAATTCGCCACCAGGAAGGTTGACAGCCAGTTCTTTAGCGTGTGCTAGGGATGATTTGAAATCATTTGTCTACAATATTGGTTGTTTGAAAACGTGAAAGTGAGACGGATCGCGAAAGAACGTAGTGAAGAGACGTACCGCTTGTAACAGAGCTTGTCGGCCTTGCACTGTTGCGGTTGTGCCGGGATCGAGCTCAAGTATTGTGACGAGTTTACCAAGTAGGCTTGCATACAGAGAGGTAGGAAGGCTGTTCCCGCTACCTGGCATTTGTGTTTCCCCGGAGTGAGGATTAGACATGATGGACAGTGGAAGAGTGCCGTGCACGTGAGCAATATCAATCTCTTCCACACACCTCCACGGTCAATCTCCGTCTCATCTCCAACTACGAAACTGTACGTAGAGACCGGCAGGGGGTATTCTAGCAGTGAGCTGGACAGCGGGGCAGGGCAGGAATGGCACCAGATTTGCCAGGTTGGGCGACGAAGAAAGGTGACTGCCACTGGGTTGCGTTCGACGCGTCTAATACCCTCCATAGAGGCCTCAGAGTCGGCCTATAGCTCAGAGGCAGACGATCCGATTGATGAGCTCGAATCTAGTTCTATTCCGCCCTCAGTCGGTGCCTCGCCGCTGAAACGCAAGGCCAACGTTTCCGCCGACGTCCAAACTACAAAGCGTCCCAAAACTCAAGTCGGTACGTACCCATCTCGTGTTATCAAGTCGATTTATTGACGTGAGGAGTAGAAGGCTCAGTGAATTCGTTCCCGCGGTCCATATCTGATTCCCAAGTCAAGAACAGTGCCCGTCCGTCGTCGCGTCCGTTGCCCAAGAAGAACGTGTCCATGTCGGCCAACGCCAATGCTGGAGCACCAGCGTCCATCTCTTCGACCAAGTCATCCGACACCTCTTTCAAACCTAATGGTCTTCTGTCTCAATCCACTGCAAGCGGGAGTGCAAGTGCAGGAACATCATCTGCCAGACCCTCGGCCGACAAGTTGGCGTCTTCCTCGTCATTCAAACCGACAGGCTTACTACGGACGACCCGCAATGTCGACTTGCAGGCGGATCCGCCCCGGTCCCAAGCCGGCAGTCGAACAGTTGACACCACAAGGCGATCTCGTCTAGAAAGGCAACGACAACGTTCAATATCTTGGTCTTCGCCAGCGCCTAGTAGTCTGAGGAAGAACACGCGTATGTATAATTACAGTATCATCGTCATTTCCGCTCACGCTCAACTTTTACAGCTGAAGTCATCGACATATCTTCGGATAGTGATGAACCCGCTGTTGCTGTCAACTCCAAAGCAAAGTTAAAGGGAAAGGGAAAAGAGAAGGACAAGGGAAAAGAGAAGGGAAAGGAAAGGGGAAAAGCCAATCCTCGACTTCCTCGCCAACGCCGCAACAGTGACAGCGTTGTGATTACAGATTTTGTCCCTGCGTCTTCTCAGAAGCATTCCTCCCAACGCCAGAAGAAGCATCTGAAGAGCACATCGTCTGTATCTTCCGATGATGTGATTGATCTCACCAGAAGCGATGACGAGCAGGACCTTATGAACGGTAACGCTCAACCTCGTCCACGCCCTTCCGATACCAAATCTAAACCCGCTGAATTCATACATATCCTTGACAGCGATGAGGAGCAAGAGCCTGCGGCCTCTGCTCGTCCCAAGGCTTCTCTGCCTACCCCATCGACTTCTTCTGCATCTGCACCTAAATCGAATCCTGCGCCTTCATCATCAGGCTCTCGACCTACGTTGTCAGACACCTTGGCTCGTCCGCCTAGTACTTCTGTACGGTCACCTCCAACGACCAATAGCACTCCAGAGCCTATGGATATTGACATGGGTATCGACCTGGATTTGGACATTGACATGAATCCGGAAAAGGATGTCGTCGATACCTCGTCGTCTACGTCCAAGACTATCTCAATGCGTCCGCCTTTTGCGGGGATGGCATCGATGCCAGAGCCTTCGTCTATGAAGGTACAGGTCCCAGAGCCCACTTTGTCAACACCTTGCAAACCCACTAAACCTGGATCCTCTTCCCGAACCGCCGCAGCACCACAATCGTTACCAGACGTTCAGCCTTCTCCAAAGAACCTTCCGGTCCCGCAACTCACCTCATCAGAAGCCCCTTCACCACGACATTCGGCAGCTTCTTCACCTCGCCCTCCTGTCGGCAGGTCCACATTGTCGACGGCTGCCAATGTTCCACCCTTGTCTGCACCAGGATCTCCATCTAAATCGACCACGGCGCCTCAATATGCTGTGCCACATTTGACAGCACCATCCATGCCTAGGGCCAGCTTGCCATCACCCTCTGAAGGCGCATCATCCGCGGTTACTACGTCTCGACCACGTCCACCTCTCATGCCCTCGTCTGACAGAGCATCTTTGGTAGTTCAGTCCCAGTCCGAACCAGTCACCAGTCCGTCAACGTCTAGCCCGCAACCTAATGGCGGATCGGTTGACGGTGTTCCGCATAATGCTCAGACGATAGCACTCAAGAGTGTAGCAAACATGCAGTCACCGGCGCAGAAGGTGACCAACCTCTTTCTTCGGCCAAAGGAGCCTCAGGATACGGAAAACCCTAGTCCAAGCAAGCCATTTATTCAGCAGGAATCACATGTGAGCCCAGAGTCCACTGGGAATGGTAGGCCACCGCCTCCACTGCCGAGAAGGCGACCGTCACTTGCAAAAGCCTCATCGTCTACGTTCGTTATCGGATCTTCTCCACTACACACTCAAGTCATAGGAGGAATCGGGCCTAGCGTAGACGCTTCCCAGGTCAGTCCTACACCCTTTGTAAAACCACTCGTGTGTTTAATATTATTCTTAGAGCGATGTCGCCCCTACGGGCGGTTCTTCAAACTCGCCAGCCAAAGTGGCTATGAAGTCTACAGGATCCAAATCGCACCTTCCACCTGTGAAGCCATCCGCACTCCCTGAGCCTTCAACTTCCCGACCTCTCCCTCCCAAACCCAGTTCATTTGGATCATCCGCTGCGGGCCCGAGCTCGAGTAGTTCTGCTTCGACCTCTAAGCCGGCTAGTCGATCATTAATAGATACCCTGACTGCAGCATCCCAAACTAATAGCCGCCCTCTCTTACCCCATCGTCGTAAACCGAAATCCCTATCAGCCGCAGAATTGAATGAATTCCGAAAAGCGAAGAAGGAGGTTTATGAGCAGAATTTCAGTCATCATCTGAAGCATAAAGACGATCCTGATCCAAGGGAGCATGTGCATTCGGGCAAAGGGAAACAGAAGGCGCTCGACCAGGATTCTGTCATGTCGGATTCGGCAGTCACTTCATCACAACGCAGCTCATTTACGACACTTGAGAAAGGCGAGGGTGAAGGGACAGGGAATGATGATGCACCGGGTCAAAGCAGCAATGATGAACTGGATCTAATAAAGCAAGCAACGCCGGACTTACTAGCGTCTGATACGCATGGCATTTCGAATCTTACACTTGATACTCCGGAGGGGTCCAAGTCTGCTACACCTGCCGACGAGATGCTATCGACCAACACTCAAGGGATGGCTTCTTTGAGTTTGGATGCACCTGGGAAGACAGCTGCTGACCTGTTTGACGAGGATATGGACGTTGATCCAACACCATCCAGCGCTGAATTTGACGAGGATATGGACGTTGATCCAACACCATCCAGCGCTGAATTTGACGAGAGTGTAAGCCATTCAAACCTGTCAGCAATTTACTTTTTTTGACTTACAGTTTCAGACGGACGCGCACGTTCATCTACGCGATGATCGATCCGAGTCTTCAGGACTTCGTCGTTCCTCTCGTCGTCATTCTGGCGATGTTTCCATGGCGTCAGCCTCGAGTGCGGCCTCGGATGACTCTGATATCGAGACACCTGCGCGAAGCCCGACTCCCCCCAAATCTGACGTCCCCACCCCCCGCGTCTTTGGCGGCTTCAGGGTGAAGAGGTGGGCTGACATTCGGGAGGACCTCCGTCACCATCAACCCAAGTACCATCTTGCTCGTGATCTTCCAAGCAAATTACAGGACTACATCAATAACCGCCCAGGGGAATCGAGGGGTCATCCTCAGATGCGCAGATTGTTCGAACATGAAATCTACATTAACTCGGCGGACACTGAGCACGACGTGCCGGAGATCAAAGTTGAAAACTCCGTCGATGACGAGCCTTGTCCGCCATGGGAATTCTATTACACTAATGATATGTGGCATACTGATGATATTCCTCCTCCCACGCGGGAGGGACTTGTTGGATGTGATTGCGTCGGTGATTGTTCCACGAATAAGAACTGCGCATGTAGAAAGCACCAACTGGAAATGGCGGGAGAGTTCGCTCCGGGAGATTTTGCGTACCATAGGGACGGCCGTGTCACGATCGCCGCGCGTGAGGTGCCCATTTGGGAGTGCAACGATATGTGTCGATGTGACGGACATTGCGTCAATCGGGTAAGAACAGTTGTATGGCTTCCTTGTACTCGTACAATGACTGGGTCGATGTAGGTCGTGCAGCATGGGCGGAAATGTCCCATCAAGATAGTCAAGACACAAGAAAAGGGCTGGGGTGTGTACTACTTTCCTTTTGCCATCTTCTTGGTCTGACTGCTGCTCCTAATAGGTGTTTTCTATTGTGGAACGAAAAAGCTTCCCGAGGGAAGTTTTGTGGGTATCTACTCTGGAGAGCTAGTGACGTTCGATGTCGGAGAGCATCGTGGACCGTGAGTATGCAATCTACGAAGTTATGCTTATCCCAACCACCAATGCAGGACGTACGATCAATCAGGGCGTACATACATGCTAGATCTCGACTTTTATCACATTCGTCAGAAGTACGAAAACGAACACAGGCTTTCCATTGACGCCTATCATGCTGGAAATGTCAGTATTCACTATTGTCGAGCAGTCCAAATGATAACGATTTTCTTGCAGTTCACCCGGTTTATGGTGGGTCCCCTGTCAATAGGTCTAGCTAAAGGGCTTGCTTACCTGAATCACAGAATCATTCCTGTGCTCCCAACTGCTATCTACAGCCTGTGTACATCAACGATGGAGAACTCAAGAAACCCCTTATGGCTTTTTTTACCCGTAGGGATGTGCCTCCAGAGGAAGAACTCACATTTTCGTACTTTGGTGAACTGGTACGGATATTTCTTCTAATAATGAGGTGTCGTTTCTAACATGTATCACGACTTTGTAGAGTGAAGAGGAGCTCAAGGACAGGATTGACAGTGGGACAGAGAAGCAGGAGGATCCGAAGGATCCGAAGGCTGTCTTTGCACCGTGTAGGTGCGGGGCTAAGATGTGTATCGGTACGTGGAACACTCGAGAATAACATTTGTCGGGACTCATGTCTGTTTAGGAATACTCTTCAATTAGTCTATGTCAACCTCATACCTGCATGTATCTTTCACTTCCTTTTGCAACTCAGATATACCGATGAAGCTTTTATCTGCGCTCTATAGTGTGGCGGCAGCCGCGCTCTCCGACGCCATTGGTCCTACCAAGTTCAAAATGCTTTGTCAACATCCCCATCTCCCTGCGTCCCCTTTGCAAGGCATGTCGAGAGGCGTTCCGCGTCAACATCTCGGATTATCATGTAAACTCACCCACCTCCTCCTCGTTTTCTTGGGTCGTTGCCGGCAGTCGTCGGATCGGCCTTCTCAAGTACTTCTTTGGTAATTATGCAGCGTATTTCAAGTCTCTTTTTGACAACAAGGGATTCGCTTCATTACCAATCTAGGCGTCTTTCCTAGCGAAGAACCGAGTTCCGGATCCTGGCTGGTGGAAGACATGTGGTTCACTCAACGTCTACACCGGAACGGCCTAGTATCAGCATTGTCAGATGGCGCACTCTCTGTCTGACGAGTGGGCCGGTGCTAGGAGGTGGCGTCCTCGATGTTGTTACAGAGACGTTCCTGCAAATCGTCCGCGGCATTATCAATGAGTCCTCACGTAGATAGATAGATTTACCATTTTGCATGCGCATGGACACTGGAACATCGCAGCGAGAACTTCTAGACTACATATCAACAAGACTTCAAAGTACTATATCCGAAATTAGAAAGATTAGCGTTTAAACTTGTTTTCAAGGGATTGACTGGATGAACCATCGACCACAAAAGCCTTTGAGGACGTTGAATGAACGGAAGTGAACCGTCGCGTATCGTTTTCCTTGTGGTGTGAACCGCGTGAAAGCGAGGAATGAGTACGTGTGATATAGAAAGAAAGGACATTGCCAATGAAAACGTAGGTCGCGAATTAGCTACTGAGCAAGTACGCGACTTCAGCAGGACCGAGAACCACTGCAGCAAGATGGACCCTCCTCTCAAGTAGGCGCGGATGAACGATTCATCTGAAGCTGTCTTTTGGTAAAGAAACTCATTGCATTTGAGAGAAGGCTTGCTGTGACATGTGACATAGATGGACTCACTCATACCGTTCACGACGTCTGGCTCCCTAGTGGATTGCGTAGACAGTATGTCTCTTTCTCTCCGGCACCTCTCCCCTCTACGTCTCCCTGACATGCCCAGGGAAGATGCTCGTCATCCTCAGAGACGGCCGCAAACTCCAGGGCGTCCTACGGTCCTACGATCAATTCGGTGCGTGGCCCCGCTGGGTACCGGGACACACACACACACGCTAAAAAGACAACAGCCAACCTCGTCCTCGAAGACACGGTCGAGCGCATATACCACAAGAATGCGTACGCCGACTTTCCGCGCGGCTTATTTCTCATCCGAGGGGAGAATGTCGTTCTGCTGGGCGAGATTGTGCGTTTGCGCTCGCTTTCTCTGTGGACTTGTGTGTGCTCATACGCTGTTTTGTTTAGGATCTAGACAAGGAAGACGAGGTCCCTCTACGACAGGTGGACTATCCCGCGCTGGAACCCTACCATCACGCAGAGATTGAAGCCAAGAAACAACGCGAGGAGATAAAAGCACAAATTCTATTCGATGAAAAGGGTTTCTGTAAAGAGGGCGGCGAGGGCGACGGTTACTGAGCCAGAGATTGTTGTGCTATATAGTATCGAGGCGAGAGGCCTGAGGACCCATCTCTACATTACTGATGCGTCCCGCTCATATAATTACGAGCGTGTATCATAGTCA
Organism: Hymenopellis raphanipes; assembly: GCA_036872995.1. Taxonomy (NCBI): domain Eukaryota; kingdom Fungi; phylum Basidiomycota; class Agaricomycetes; order Agaricales; family Physalacriaceae; genus Hymenopellis; species Hymenopellis raphanipes. The sequence continues at coordinate 2,214,197 of JAYMDG010000001.1, forward strand.
ATGCACTGTGTTTCAATGGAGATTCAACAAAAAAAAATGCTACAAGAAACGCTAGGAGTAGGGATACACAGTCAGTGCGAATGGTCAAATGCAACAAAAAAAAAGTTCATTTCTTCTTCGAAATCTTGCTACGTCCGTTGCGCTTCGTAGCGCTGCTCGCGCCATTGACCACCTTGGGGTTAGTCTTTAGTGGAGCAGGGACCTCGCTGAGGTCCTCGATGTGTTTTCGAATCTCCCGCTCGCGGGTAGTCAACTTCATCAGTGCCTCCTCCTGCTTCTCCTTCTCATGCGCGATGTCGTCGTGTCGGACTGCCTGCCACCTACGAGAAAATCAATAAAATGAAAACAACACGCATAAAACAGACATACCCAACATGTCGATCGCAGTCTGCCGGCCCCGGACACCACCACTCCTCCTCAGAGCTGCCATAGTTCTCCAGCGCACCTTCTCCAAACTCCTCCCACTCCTCTTCGCCGAAACAAAGACGCTGATCCCAGCCACACTCGTCCTGCTTAGCCTCTGCCCGACCAACAGCTAGCTCGAGTAATCGCTCGCGCCACAACGCCACATCCATACTCCGCTTCACCGTCTCCCGCTGCATTGACACTGCGTCAAGTTGCGTCTGTAACTTTTCCACCTCGCGCTCCCTCTTGGTACGGGATTTTCCGATATGCCCATTGCCCAAGCGCACTACGAGGCCTTCCCTACGCTCAGCGTCCTTGACCTTTTCCCACAAATCAGACTTCTTCCCGCCCTTGGCAGTATACGCCTCAATTCGCCGGCGCATGTTCTTTACCCCACATTCTTGAGAGCAGTACTTTGACACTGCGCCCCGAGCGGGGCGGGGACAAGCTGTTTCGCGATCGGGATCCTCCAGTCCATTTAGACAACGCATTTTATACGTAGTTTTCAGGTTGAGATGAGGATATTCTGAAAGGACACGTCAATACAAAAATACAATGGAAGACTGCATGACCTACTCATCACGCAAGGTGGACATATGAACTGGTCCACCAAGTCCAGTGGAGTATCGGCCATATCGACGCAACCAGGATGGTACCACTCATCGCAGCGATCACAGCCCACCATCGTATCATCGTGGTTATACTTTGCCCGGCAGAGACAATACAGCCTATCATCCTCGACCTTGTCATCCTCCTCATGGGGGTCCTTTTCATCCTCCACTTCCTTCTCGACAGGCATAGCGCTCGTCGACCGCGAACGCTCAGTAACTTTGCCCTTGCCCTTTTTCTCTGCTGGCGCCTTCTTTTCAGCCACCGCTTTCTTTGCTTTCGGGGCTGGTTTGGCGCGCTTCTTGACTATAGGCGGTGGTGGCATGGACTCTCGATCCTTGTCCTTGTCTAGCTTCTTCATTGCCGCCTTGCGCATCGGGGGTGCCAGAACCATTGGCATTATCGATGCTGACGTAGAAGCCGGAGGAGGTGCGGGAGGTACGGGGGTCGAAGTGGATGTAGGTGTTATCAGATTCAATAACTCACTGTCAACATCCACATCCATAGGCGTGTCGGCACGGACAGAAGGAGTAGGAGCGCGCGACATGAGAGTCTCTTCCAATTCAGCGTCAACATCCATGTCCATCGAAGGCGTAGACGGTCGTAGCTTGGACCGCGGCACCTTGTCGCTGGTGCTGCTGGAGGCTGGAGAGTCGGCGAAATGCTCAAGTAGCCATTCATGTGCGTCTTCCTTGTCCTTGTCCTTTATTTTTGTTTCCTTCTTTTTTGAAGACGTTTTTTCCTTCGCCTTGGGTTTTTCATCCTTCTTCGACCCAGGTTTTCCTTTCGCTTTCTTGGACTTGGTGTCATCTCGATGCTTCCCTTTCTCATCCGGTACGTGCGCCTCGGAAGGATTTCGATCGACGTCCATGGCCATGTCCTCTTCTTTGGGAAAATGAGGAACTTCCTTCAGACTCAATGCCGCTGCATTCACCGGACTTGCAACGACAGGTGTAGGTGGCAAAACGCTGGTCGCTCTCTCAACCTTGACGTCTCTCTCCTTGTCGATACGCATATGCATCTCCTTCTCTCGCTCCCGGTCAAGCATCTCAACAGGATTGTGATTTCGGTGAGCATGAGCACGCCCTTCTTGGCTTCCAGGCGGCAAGCGCTTTGTTGTTGTTGTAGGGTGGGTCGCACGTGAAGGCGGAGGATGTACAGGTAGCGGTGCATCAACAAAGGGAGAAGGATTGGAGATGTGAGTAGGTTGCGGAGGTGGTGGAGAAGTTCGATGTCTGTGTATTGAGTGTGAAGGTGAATGTGCGCGAACTGCGTGTTCTGGAGGATACACAGGGGATCGATGGTGTGGCTGGTGTTCAAGAACAGGAGACTGGTGAGATGGCGGGAATGGATAGACTGGAGGATAGGGTCTTTCATCACGAACTGTCCGTGTCTGCTCATTTCGATCCTCACGTAGCTGCTCATGGGGTGAAAATTCCGAACGGCTGTCGAATCGTGGGAGATTGATGATAGAAGAAGGTGGCGATACATTCATAGAAGAAACGGCAGATGGTGGTCGTGGCGCGAAATTTAGAACGGAGCTCGGTCGACCATGGTGGTGAGTATGTTCTCGCGCCAGTTGTGGCGAATGTTGGGAGGGCAAATGCTTCTGATGGAATTCAGCGGACTGCTGGGGAAATGGTGACATTTGCATATCCTGCTCCGCGGCTCTTAGGTCCACATCCTGAGGAAGGCTAGGAGGGAATGCTGACATCTCGGGGACGCCATGCCTACTCAACTTGGGTGATATCGGGTAGGGTTCTCGTGGGTGGGGTATAGTTTGGCCTGGATGATCACGAGGAAGAAATACCGGAGATGTTCGAGGCGATACCGTATCTCGATGAGAGAACGATTCACGAGTGTCTCGAGGAAAATAAGGAGTTTGGGAGTCGCGGGACAATGTTGAGCTGTCCGATCGCTCCGGGGGATAATCGCGCTGGTAGGGGTCAATGGGTGGAACAACTCTCGAAGTTGATTCGCGAGGGAGGTACCTATCTCTGGAAAGAGCCGAGTCTCGGATTGGAGGAATGGACTGCTGGTCGCGTGGGAATGGAGATGGCGATTGACGGGCGGATGAAGAGGATTCTCGGGAGAACGGCGATAAGTCCTCGCGTTGATGTGAATCACGCGATAGCGCTGACAGGGACGAAGGCTCTCGGGGAAAAGGTGATGGAGATTGCCTCATGAACGGAGGCGGATGGTCACTTGAAGTGCCTGGTCCGATGAGGGTTTGAGTGAATTGGGGAAAAGGTGACAGCGACTGCCTAGGGAGGGTAGACTGCGTAATCGAGGACCGACGGTCTCCGTATTGCGTGAACGGAGACACGGTGTGCACTGCATAGTTGGGTCAGTTTGCGAATCTCTAGTGATATGAGTGTGTGACGGACCTGGAGGGGAGGAAAGGATAGGCTCTCGCAAAGCATGCTCTCTTGAATGGGACAAATGCTGTTCTCTTTCTCGGGCAAGCTGTTCCCTTAGCGGATCTCTTGAGGTGGAGGCAGACGGCATGAGCAATTCTCGCGTATGTTCTCTGGACGCGCTGGTGGAAGCTGTCGGGGACAATATGGGGTCTCGGCCGTCCCGTGGGCCAATGATAATGTCTCGGCCAGATGGAATGAATTGGTGTTCGCGAGGTAGATGGTGGGGATGATGGTCTCGGGATGGGACGGAATCCCTGCGTTCTCTAGATGACTCCCTCAGCAAACCAATGTCGGAGGACCGTTCGCGTGAATGGTCGATGCCTACTTGATCTCTGCCTTCTCTTGCAAAATCCCTCGCGCTCAGCTTTGGCGACACAAAATCCCTACTGCTGGTCATGCTCATTGTCGGCGAAGGAACAGCGAAGCGATGTGAGTCTAGTGTATGTGGCAAGCGTTCGTGCGGCGGACTGAGAATACGCTCTTGAACGGGGCGGGGGAACACTGGGCTGCGTACCCGCTCGGTTGACCGCGGATACTGGTCGATGAGCATGCCATTGCGCGCCTCGGGATATTGATTCATGAGCTGGGGCCGCCTGCCCTCCATGGACAAGGGCCTCTGTTGGTCGCGTTCCCTGTATGGGGGAACACCGGGGCCCATTGTGTGTGTAGCATGGTCGTGCAACGTGTCCGAGTGTCTACGCTTCTTCGGTTGGGGAGCAGCGGGATCAAAGGTTGATATGCTAGGCAACTGGGACGCGGCATGTACGAGGACATCGAGACCAGTGACGACGGGGGGGATATCTTTCTCCTTTTCCTTGTCCAGATCCTGCTGCTCGTCTTCATTTAGGAGGGATGAGATGGCGAGACGGCGTGAGGACATATGGTGGGGAGAAGGAAAGGAACGTGATGAACCCTAACCCTTATTCTACTCTATTAGATAAATTACAGCAACAAGGGTACTGTACAACGAGACATTGCGTGCATGCCCATGACTGCCTCACAAACAAGGCAGACGGACTGCCCGCACCCAAGTCCCATCGTCGGCTGCCAAAAAGCAGTCCTATCATTCTCCTGCAACGCTACGGTCTCAAGGTCATCGACCCGCCAGTCCTTGCGGTCGGCGTGTCCTCGTCGAGATGCTTTTATGTCGCTAAAGAGGAAAGATTAATAAAGTAGAATAAAATATACACTCAACGTACCAGTGAAAAATGCGTTATCAGTTCCGATTTCGTCTCGGCCTTTTATACGGCGCCGCCCTTGAAACTATACAGCCGTTTTTGGGTGGCTGAATTAGAGTCCCCCGGATACCAGGTACCCCAGATCCAGTCCCAAGCCAAGCCTTGGAATTTTCGCCGTCTGCTATTGACGACGTCCATCCACCCACGAACTACTGAATCGCGTATCTGAGCAGACCCTAAAGGGCCCCGAAAATGTCGGTGGCTACCAAAAACCCTTTTGCCTTGTTGGATGGTCTGTCCACTCTCATCTTTATCAACAAATTTTATTCAATCATCTCCAGAGGACGGCTCTCGTCCTTCGTCTCCCCCTCCCAAGAAGGAAGAAGCTCCAGCGCCTGCTGCTCCTGCGCGAAATGCCCCAAAGAACCGTGGAGGTCCTGCTTCTCGCGGTGGCAAATACTACGCGCGCGGCGGTGCAAAATCATCTGGTACGGGAGACGCAAACCCGAACCAGGATGGCATCCAAGATCCCGCTTCACCTGACCGTAAATGTGTGTCTTATCTCTTTCCCATCGCTTTAAAATCGCGCTAATCCATCAAAGTCGATGGCCGTGGACGCGGTCGCGGTGGTCGCGGTGCAGGTCGTGGAGGTCGTGGTAGACCCTTTGACAGGCAGAGTCAGACCGGCAAGACGTGCGTGCTGGAAAATAATATTCATACTTTACAACCTCACAATCTCTTCACAGTGACTCGGATAAGAAAATCCACCAAGGCTGGGGAGGCGATGACGGCCAGACCGAGCTCAAACAAGAAGAGGCTGCCGTTACCGACGCCGTAGCCGAAGAATGGGGTGGTGCTGCCACTGCCGATGCTGGTGACTGGGGTGTTCCCGCCTCATCTGGTGATGGTTGGGCAGCTCCCGCAGCCGATGCTGCCCCAGCCACCGCCACCACGCCCATCGACAAGCCACAAGGCGACAAGCCCGCGCGCCGTGAGCGCGAGCCCGAGGAGGAAGACAACACTCTCACCCTCGACCAATATCTCGCCCAGCAAAAGGAGAAGGAGCTCGAACTCGTCCCCAAGCTTGAGACTCGCAAGGTTGCCGGTGGCGACTGGAAGGACGCCGTGCTCTTGCAGAAGCCGGAAGAGGAGGAAGCCTACTTTAGCGGAAAGGTACGTACTACTACTGTTGAAGCCTTCCTTGATACCAACTTCTTTTTAGGCCAAGCCCTCGGCTAAGCCACGCACTAAGAAGGAAGAGAAAGTCTTCCTCGAAATCGATGCTCGTTTTGAACGCCCTCAGCGGGGTGGTCGTGGCCGTGGCCGTGGTGAGGCCCGTGGTCGCGGAGAGGGACGTGGTCGTGGTGGCGGAAATCGCGGCGCTGCAAGGGGCGCAGCACCCGCGTCCGTCAACGTCGACGACGAGTCAGCCTTCCCATCGCTTTCTTGAACCACACACACTTGGTTGTCCTGGATGCCATAAAATACTGACGACACCGTACTTATCTCTGTGACTGATCAAATGGGGCCTGCAGTGTATTTTCATTGTACATACAATTATTGGTGTTTTACTATGAACATGTGTGTACGCTTGTACTCAGAGGAGCGCGAATCGATTGCGTTAAGAGAACGAGGCTACTGCTGTCAATCAGAGTAGAACTCGTTCAACACTATTCGTATAATACGGAATTCCCGTCGCGCTAATTCCCAGAGGCGAATACGTTGGCGTTGACCATCTTTAGACCCTCTTCGTTGTAAGGCGGGTAGAACGGCCCAAGATGAGCATCGATACTGCTCAACTACGATCAATAGGACTCTCAGAGGACAGAACAACACTTACGCAGCTGGTATGTCAATAGATGAGCGAACGTAAGCGAATTCATCTATGACGGCCGGTACGTTGCATCGTCCAGCTTTGACAGCGTCAAAATATGATTGCTATCGAAACAAACAAAAGACTTACATCCAGATTCTCCAACGCCTCCGTAAGGCAATTCTTGAACTATGATATGCTCAACACAGATACATATATAACTCAACTCTGTAACTCACCGGCAAGCTGAAGGAAGACGCCATTAAAACATACGCTACCGCTCATTGTTCTTGAGCTGACTGCAATTCATGTGAGCATTATTTTCGCGAAGAATGAAAATATACCGACTCATGTCTTTAAGGGCTTGATTTTCAGTGAAAGCATAGACAGACAAAGGGTGGGGGCTGTCGATTGGACATCAGGAAATGTATGCACAGAAACGAGAGCCACCCACCGTTTTCGTATGTAGCTTACAGCGTCCTCAAAGTTGTCTACCTCAAGGATGGGCAAGATGGGGCCGAAGATTTCCTGCTGTAACAAGACATCGTCCTCCTCAATGTCAACAAGGACAGTCGGCTCCATACCGAGCGTGCTCTCGTCCGTTTTACCTCCCATTACCACCGTACCTTTCGTGTCTCTCATCAGCGCTTGGATCCGTTTGTAATGAGCCGAGGAGATAATGTGGGAGTAAGAGTCAGAGTTCAAAGCGCCATTGGGGAAGAACTGCGAAGATGCGCGTTGCAGCGCGGCTACGACAGCTTCACGAGAAGAACGTGGAATGAGGAGATAGTCGGGAGTTACGCACAACTATGATCATGTTCAGATATATTGAAGTGTGAGGCGTGAATGTTGCCTACCTGTCCTGCATTACTGCATTTCCCCATCAATATTCTTCGAGCAGCAACGTCCAAGTCGTATGACGGGTCGACAATGACTGGACATTTCCCGCCTAGCTCCAGAGTAATCGGTGTAAGATGTTCGGCGGCGGCGCGCGCTATGATTCGTCCAACGGAAGTGTTTCCAGTGTAAAATACTTCAAGAGGCCGTCAGCGCCGTAAGAACACTGTCGATGACTTACTATGATCCCCTATAACGAACGGTGTCAGATTAATGAACTAGACGAGGCACGAAGACGAACTGACACTTCAATTCTAGCAAGCGCGTCGTTTCAGGTACTGCACCGAGAACGACTTTGAAAGCTCGCGGGTCCAGGTACTGCGGTAACAGTCTGGCCATTACACCGGAGAAATGCGGGGAGATCTCTGATAGCTTGACGACACAACAGCACCCTGCTGCTATAGCACCGATGAGGGGGACCGCCGAAAGGAAAATCGGATAGTTCCATGGCCTACTCTCTGCTGAGTGATAATCTAGATATAAATGATAAGACGTACGTGATGACTAGACCAACACCCTTGGGGTGTTTTACTGTCTTGGGAGTCCACGCCTTGTAAATGGGCGCCACGGCGTCGCTCAAATCATTGGTAGCTGCCCAACTAGGGAGCATGTCCGCAGCAGCTGTTGCACGATTGACACATCCAGAAATCTCTACCGAGTAGGTCTCCATGTATGGGCGTAGTGTCAGTCAGCACACCATTTCCTTACGAGAAAAGATGAAACATACTGAAAGTATACTGTCGGCGAAGGCCTTGTGATTCTCGAGAAACATTTTGGCAAGCTGCCTGAGCTGATTCTGTCGCCATTCGATGGGTAAAGTAATGCCTGACAAGAACGTTTGGTTTAGTTCGTCGTGAATCTGTTCCAGGTCACGTTAGAATTGCAAGGCGTGCTATCAACCTGAACGGGCAGACCTTGGGTAGCTGCTCCATAGATGTGTACGCCATTGGGAGTTGGAAAGTGTCCTTGAAAGACAACGCGTGATCTCCAGGCTTTATACTCTGCACTTCCTGCAACACCCGCGTTTGCAATGCTCCTTGGAATCAGGAGTATTGCTAATCAACGATCGTATGTAGCCACTGGAGGGAGCAAGGGTTGAAATTGCTTGTGCACATGGCAAGGATGGAAAGAGTGACTTGACGATACTTGACAGGTTGTGGTAGAACGATGTTGTAGAGAGCGCGAAAATACACTCTCTAGTATCCAAAACGCAGTCAAGGCGGAATAGTCTGTCCAAGTCCAAGTGAAGTGCGGTTTTTCAGGACAGTACGCCCTAGACGTGGCGATGTGGAGGCTGCAACAGCATTTACAAATCCCTCGTCACCTGCAATCATTCGCGACATTTAAGCTTCATATAGGCATCGCCAAGATAGGAAGAGTGAAGAGTGACTGAGGCAGATTGATATCCACTACTCGCGGAACCTGCGCGGAACACACTAGAGACGTTAATGTTTGTAGCAGGTCATTGTTCTTTGTCCCAGAACGAAACCTGAGATTGAGTCCCATCCAATTGTATCGTGAATTAGACGTCAACGTAGTCAAGTGTTAGTGCAAGGCGGCCACTTTAGAAAGAGCTAGCTTCAATGAGAAGTACTATACACTAAAGAAAAGAGTGATCTTGACCTTTGAATCAAGTCGCGGTCGGCTATAGGCGGTCAAGCAGTGGGCATTGGGAGGATGGACCATCCTAGTCGAACGAAAGCGTCTATCGTTCACACGCTCCATCTTACTCTGAACGATCGCGCATCCTTGAGGAGCCCGACACTGACGCCCGCTTACACATCCACAAAGCGACCACAAGCCCTCCTCCAGGTTCTGTTCGTCCTGAAATAGAACGGCTAATGGCAGGGTTGCTGCTTCGTCCTCCCTCACGAGGTCACTTACGGACCGGACTTTCCGTACCCTCCTCTTGGTTCTCTTAAATAGTTAGAAATGCGAGCACGCCGATTCGCGGTCGTACATCATGCCTTTCACTCTGGAAGAAATCTCCAAGCATAACAACGCAGCGTAAGTCGATGTTCTTCTCTTGACTTCATTGCGTTATTGAGTGTCCTCAGGTCGTGTTGGGTCGTGATCAAGAGCCATGTTTACGACGTTACAGAGTTCTTGAATGTGCGTATTCTAGGACCTTGCAAGTAACACCAAGCTCACGCCGACTTGACACAGGAACACCCTGGAGGCTCAGCCATCATATTGAAGTATGCTGGACGCGACGCGACGCTCGCCTATGACCCCATACATCCTCCCGACGCTTTGGAAAAGAACCTCGATCCTTCGAAACATCTTGGCCCTCTCGATTCTGCTTCTTCCAAACATTTACAGTTCGTGCGTGATAATCGAGCGAAGACTAAGGACGAAGCAAGAATAGAACAAGCCATGAAGGAGAGACCGCCAATTAATAGGCTCCTTAGTATCGCAGACATTGAGGTGTGTTCCAAGCATAACTAGTGGTCTCGATATACTATAATGCTAATACACATCCTAGGACGCAGCTCAGAAGGTTTTGTCATATAAAGCTCGGGCATATTATTCTTCTGCAGCTGACGACCATATATGTGAGCTATCATCGTGCGAAGCTAAACCGATGCGATGCTTACACACATGGAAGCGCACGACGAAAATACAAAGGCATTCTCTCGCTTCTTCTTTAATGCCCGTGTCATGCGATCGGTGTCCAACTGTGATCCTTCTACCACTATTCTTGGTCACAAATCCGCAATACCTGTCTTTGTTTCTGCTGCGGGCCTCGCAAAGCTTGGGCATCCTCTTGGTATACATTTGTTCATTAAAAACGTTCCTTTCATTAATGTCCCGCAGGGGAAGTCAACATTACACGAGGTGCCAGTAAAGGCTCGATCATACAGACGGTTTCTTCGAACGCGTCTTCTTCATATTCCGAAATAGCTGCGGCTACATCACCGGGACAAACACTCTTCTTCCAATTATACAAGTCTTCCGACGATGATTTGGCAGCCAAACGTATCAAGGAGGTCGAATCCTTAGGGTACAAGGCCATATTCCTTACAGTCGATGCCATCGTTGCTGGTCGTAGAGAGGTAGATATTCGAAGTCCGTGGGAACTGGATGTAATCGAAACGGGAAAACATACATACTACTCCGAGCAAGACGACCCGAATGCTGTTGACGATTTAGGTACCTCAGGCGCGCTCGTCGGGAAGGATGATCAGGACATGACATGGGAGAAGGTATTTTCCTTCCTTCATGGACATTATGCAAAACCTTTTCAATGTTTACTAGACTATTCCGTGGCTGCGGCGTATTACTAAACTTCCTATCGTTCTCAAAGGTTGGTGTATCTGATCACATTCGAGCGTGTAAATCTTATTCCTTGATTAGGTGTTCAATGCGTTGAAGTCAGTGGGTTTTCGTGGGGCGATTTGTTCTCTGACTAATTATCATCCAGGATGCGCTTTTAGCTGCTGATGCTGGGGTTGAGGGTATTCTATTGTCCAATCATGGAGGTGCGCACTGCAGATAGTTCTCCGCTTCAGCAGATGCTGACGTCTTTCTTTAGGCCGCCAATTAGACTAGTAAGTCATTGTTCCAAATAACAAATATGATTTTTTAAATATGGCGTATAGCTCTATGCCACCTCTCGAAGTACTCTATCGCCTTCGAAAACATCACCCTGAAGTATTCAATAAAATGGAAGGTGCGTACCATAACTATGAACTTCGCTGGATCACTGTCTCAATAAACTTTAGTGTATATCGATGGTATGTTCTCAGCTTCAAAGTCGCCTTTTCTGCTTTACGTGTTCTTGATAGGTGGTGTTCGTCGCGGAACGGGTCAGTCAGTCTCTCAAGGCGGCGTGCTTTGTTAATGATCTGTGCAGAGGTTTTGAAGGCTCTTTGCTTAGGAGCACGAGCTGTTGGCATGGGGAGACCATTCCTATATGCTCAAAGTGTACGACGAACCGTTAAATTGATAAACGTGCACACTGATACTTCTCCAGGCTTACGGAGACGATGGAGTCGCGAAGGCCATTAGTATTTTGGAGAACGAGATTATCAAAGGGATGAAATTCCTCGGCGCGTCTCGCGTTAGCGATTTGGTTCCGGAGATGGTAAGCTGTGAACCTTTGAGTCTCACTGTGTTGCTGATTCGTCGTGACAGGTCGAAAGAGTAGATTGGCAACCGTTCGTTAAGACTAGACTGTAATGGCATGCACGTACTATCCTATAATGATAACCGTTACCTATCCCGAACACTACGCAATAGCACCTCATGTACTTGCCCCGCATTCTATTTGAATTTTGAAGTACACAAATGATGCGTCATACAGTTTCCTCTTAACGCGGTTACCGATCTGCTTCTGCACCGTCATCGCACATTTTCAGCATGGTCGAAAAGATCTATATCCTTCGACATGGTGTGTACAATGCTCTTGATGGCGCGTTAACGTTCGCAGCTTGAGTCTGACTGTCCTCGCAGGCTTCCGCTTGAACTGGGTTACGACGAACTGGTCTGTTCTCTACCTAACATCTGTTATCTCAACTAAGATCCAGTTAGGAAGAGCGTCACCGGATTACCTCGCGATCCTCCACTCGCTGCGTTGGGCGAAACGCAAGCCAAGGAGGTCGCCGCATTCTTCCTCTCTCTTCCCGAGTCCGAACGACCCACCGCGATATTCTCGTCGCCCTACTATCGCTGCATCCAAACCCTCATTCCCGTCTCCCAGGCTCTCAAAATCCCCATCTACATTGAACACGGCCTTGCCGAGTGGTATTCCCCAGTTGCCCCAAACACAGGGCTTCATCCCCGTCCAGGCCCCGCGTCGTCATTATTGGAGTTCCACCCTCTTGGCTTAATCGATCCTCACGGATGGAAATCCATTCACTATCCGTCGCGTAAAGGCGAAACCATCGCCCAAATCCACAATCGTATTGAGGAATTCTTGAACGATTTCGTACCGCTTCGACCAAACACGGAGAGAGTCCTGTTTTGTAGCCACGCAGCTCCGATAGCGGCTATGGTGCACGTTCTGAAAGGCGATAAAGAGCTTGGGGTCAGGATTGGATGCTGTTCCATTTCCGAGTTTTCTCGGCAGGGCGACGGCTGGATACCGCTCAAAATTGCTGACGGCGAGCATATGGAAGGCGGCTCTCAACGCGAGTGGGGTTTCCAAGATGTCGAAACAGACAAAGGGCAGGTCGTGCATGACAAAGGCGAGCCAGGATCTGAAGGAGATGTAGACGAACCTGTCGGCTCACAGATTAGAAATGGAGCAATACAAACTAGCAACCTTTAGATTTTCACTAGATCTAATGTAGATACACTTCTTGCTCTGGTCCTACGTTTAATACATCCGTATCAGAACTTGATCCATGCACTGGCATAGCTCACACTTGAGTCCTTTACACTGACGCAAGGGCTACTCTGTTCGTACCGGACCCACTTGATCGTGGGTTGAATCCTTTTATCTTGTTCGAGAGACGCAAGAGCGCCTAACAACACTCCAATGGGGTGCCGACCACAGATTGTATTCTTCGTTTTCGCGAGGTACTTGGCAAACTCGATGTGCGCTGTAGCAGCTGAGGACTGCGGAACCGTGAGGATATCCATGGCTTCGTGATCAAGTAGGCGAATAGATTCATGGATGGGATGATCTTTGTTGGGTGTTATACTTCGATTGAGCTTGACAGCTGGCATATCGGTGGGTGATGGTTCGGGATAGTAGTAGGTGTATTGGAAGCGAGTTCCCCTGGTCAAGCAGAGTGAGCGAAGCTCCGACAAGACAGTGATAGCTTACCAATGACAGAAGTCACTAGATACGACGCAGAAAGTATCCTCACGCGCCAGATATGGTGCAAGGAGCGCGCCGTAAGAGGCTTCCACTGATTGGGAGATTGCGCCTACGATTATTGGCACAATCGATATATCCTTCCTTAGTGTGAATGAGTAACGCGTGGAAGTAAATCATTCTTGACGCTTACCCTTCAAAGACTTTCCGAACGTATGGAAGGTGCATCTCTAGACTATGCTCGGCCTCATCGTCGCCATGGCTCAAAACCTCGAAACGATTGGTTTCACGGAGCTCCTTGATAGCTAGGTGAGTGAGTGTTTAATTATTCTTTGAAGTCGGTAAGGACAAGCTTCTCACTTTCGAGGTCCAGAGGTAGATTTCCAATCGGAGTTTCATAGTCTTTGTATGGAGACAATGCGCAACCCTCGATGTATATATGATGAGATGGCCCCAGGATGAAAACTCGCTTTCTGAGTGTTGAATATCATTGAATAGGTTGCTGCGGGTTCATGGTAAACGTGCCGTACATGTTGGTTGTGTCGATGCTCTTGTAAGCCCAAGCAGCGGCAGGACCAGAATAGGAATATCCAGCATGTCTGGGGTACCCATATGAGGTAGCGAGTAATAGGAAGCGATGGGATTACTGACGGAGCAATGACCGCCTTACAGCCTTGAATGGGATAGGGATCCTCAGTCCCATCCACAGCTGCCAGCCAACCACTCAACTCATTGTTGAGGGTGCTCTCTATAGAGGGGATTAGCTCGACAACCAAAGAAGCCGGAGAGCGTACCATCGTCAGTATACCAACTGCCGGCATGTGAAGCGGATCGTCTATGAGTTGGAGTACAAACATGTTAGCTACAATCGTCTCAGGTTAAAGGCGCGTGCTTGCGTTGAATATCGAGACATGTACAACTTCGTGCGATGATGGTGAGTGAGATAATCAAACGATTGCTACTTTAGGTATACACATTCATTGCGTGCCAAAGTCGAGCGCATATCGCATGGTCATTGTTGCAGCATAATGGGAGGTTACATATGAAGATTGAAATGCAAATGACAATGGGAAACACTCTACTCCTCTGACCGTAAACGAGCAGCTGGGTTGGTCACTTTGACGCCCAGAACCTTGGCCCTATAAAAGAGTATGAGTACACTATCGCGGCTACTTCATGTTAACTAACCTCTCCAAGATCGTCGTACGGTTACGGCTGCTGACGTTGTGCGCAATTTCGGCAGCAAAAGTTTTGTTGTGCATGAGGAGGAGGTCGAGCTCCCGCACGTTGTTGACAAGGAATTTTTTCAGACCGTTGGGTAGCAAGTGTCTCGTCTTCTTGTTACTTCCGTAGCCAATCTGCGTGTATAGTTTAGAACTAGTTAGGATATATATCGCGCGCAACACACCTTGGGCATCGGGGTCTGGCCCTTGAAGCGCCTGCGCACTCTGTTATCAATACCCTTGGGCTTCCTCCATGCCTCCTTGACACCGTGGTAGCGATCGGATTGGTGGCGCCTGCAGTAAACGTGTTAAGGACGAATCGTGCGATGATGCATGTACGCACTTGAAAGGCTTTGTGCGCTTCTTGACGATTGGGATCTTGACGGCCATTGCGATCTATGGTTGGAAAGAATGGATTAGTCTTGATTTCGAGAGATTCCCAGTAGAGATGCAGCAAGGGAAAATTTTGGGTTCAATCGTCATCTGAATCGCCAAGTATCCATCCAGCTCAGTTTCCAGCCAATCTGCAAGTAAGACCACTCGCTAGACTCGTACAACTGTATTCTCGCAGAGAAATGGCAGCAATTTGGGACACGTACAGTTGTGCGCTTGAGGAGGTCGAGGGCTTGAGGAGGATTGTGTGTCCTGTTCTGGTTCCGCCGGCAGGATCCGAAAACCTTCCATTTCGGGACTACTACTTCCTCACCAGCCACCGCTGGCGTTATTCGTACACATATTACTCTTAAGATTGCTACAGATATATATTTCGAGAGTCTTCTTCTAGTATTTCATCCAGCTTGAACTGCAACGAATTGCAGAGGACCTCCTTTGAACGTCAGTTGAGGTCTCACGGCCGTTGATACCCACAGTTCGACAGTTATTTCAGCACCATAGTAAGGGTATTGGGCGCATGTGTTGTATCACATTACTCTCATACGTCGCGAATGCGTCTCGAGTGTATGAAACCTTCCGACCTCAAAAGTGCATTAGGAGCCTAGGTTGGCTTTTGACGTTACCGAGAGTAGTGCGGTCTTACTGCAGGACACGCTTACCGTTGGGGGCCAGAAGCATGGTGTCTAACCCAAGGCCTTAGTTCCGGATCTAAGGAGGTGCAAGGGCGCAGACCATGAGGAAGAGAAGCAGAAAATAGAACACAATCAACAGACTTGCTTATCATATCCAAGTCAAGAATCGGACACAGTCCAGCCATGTCGAGCGCAGGGCGCGCCGCAATTGAGGGATTGGAGAAAGTTGAAGACCTATTACAGGTTCACGCACGTGGTCGCTTTCCGGCCGGAGGGGCCTCGGTGGTGAGAAACTTGAAGCCACTCTTAGACACATCATTGCCAACAGCTAGGCGATACTCTCTGTCTGCTCCTCCTCATCGCCGTTCATTTGGGCAGATAATATCCAATTGTTTGCCACCAAATAACGTCAAGGAAGCCATACGTTATATGCTTTCCGCGCCGCCGCCGCTAGACCTGGCTTTTGACAATGACGAATGGTCTCCACAGCCTCGACTATACAGAGCAGCCAGTGTCGGCAGCTGGGGAGTAACATCCATCGGCCGCGGATTCGACTGGAACGAAAATGACGACACGTCCGACTTGGCCTTTTCTCACAAAGAGATCCTTCACGAATCTCCTCCTCAGAAGGAGACTCCACGCTCGTCCTGGGTAGAGCCCAAAACAGAGTTTTATACCGAAAACCATGGTCGGAAAACACCAATCGTCGTCGAATCGTCCAAAGTTATGCGACCTATCATAAATGTCACTCCCACAGCTCCCTTTATCACGACCACCAGCTTTACTTCCGAACCATCCATGTACACCCCCTCGTCTCCAGTAATATCGGCTTCCCCCCTGACTGCAGCCATCTCAACCTCCCCTTCAATTAGACCCCCTTCGTTACCGCGTTCTCCTTCCCAGCCTCGTCCACGTCGACGTTCATCACAACAACGAGTATCCTTGATTGCCGGACGGGTTTCAATCGCGCCGATGGAACCACCTTCACCGCCTCCCATCCTTCCAAAATCTCTCCATCGTGTCAACAGCTCAAGCAGTCTCGTCAGCTTGGCATCCAGTACTCGCGCACCCTCCCCGATCGAAGCAAAAGAATCTTTTTTAGGAGAAAGAAACATTTCCGAGTTTCACATCGAAGGTGAAATCGGACGTGGCGCTTATGGCCTTGTTAAACGCGCTCGAGAAATCCAAAAGGATGGATCGTTTGGGGTGAGGCCTTCTATTCCAGCACACTGATCTCATCTTAACCATATCGTTATCAGCCACCGTTAGTGATTAAACAGGTCATTAAACAACGTATCTTGGCGGACTGCTGGAAGAAACACCCGAAATTTGGAACGATTCCCATAGAAATCTATGTCATGTCTGCTATCTCCAACACCTCATATGTTCTACCCCCTCGCCGGCCTTGGGACCCATCGCGATTAAAGTCGTGCCCCGATAACAACTTATCATCTGATGGTGACGCCGCAGATGACTGGATAGAAGGCCAAACCGTCAAGGGGCATCCTAATATTTGTCCGCTGCTCGATTATTTCGAGGATTCACACTACTACTATCTTGTTCTGCCGTCGTCTACACCAGAAACAAGCCCCAATGAACCTTCTCCGCCTTCCGACCTCTTCGATCTCGTCGAGAGTTTTCCGCAAGGACTCCCATCCAGTTCGATTCGCACATACCTAGGTCAAATTGCCGATGCACTGGCGTTCCTTCATTCTCATGGGATAGGTACGTCTTTCTGGTCTTATTCGAGGCGGTTATTAATACGTGCTCCTTCAAAGTACACCGAGATGTGAAGGACGAAAATGTCGTGCTAGGCCCGCACGGACGGTGCATATTAATCGATTTCGGAAGCTCAGGGCTCATAAAAAAGCACGGCTGGGATTCGTTCAGCGGAACGTATGTGCTCTTTATCATCCACGCAATCTCCGTGGACTGACTTGACCTTGTACAGCCTTGACTATGCGGGACCTGAGATATTGCGCGGCGAAAGGTATCACGGCAAAGAGCAAGACGTCTGGGCGTTCGGCGTTGTGGCATACGTTCTTCTTGTTGGAGAATGTCCGTTCATGACTGCAGCTGAGGCGCAGGATGGATTAGATTCTCCTTTTGCCAGTGCTTCGATGGCCTTGGACGAGCGCTGTGCGGAGGGAAAGGAATCTGACGGGGAAGAAGCTGACGGAGGCGGAGCTCTTGGCGATGCTGCCGCTCTCGTTCGAGCTTGTCTGCGGTTGCAAGTTTCGGCTCGTCCCACATTCGAGAAGATTCTCCAGTGTCGTTTCCTCGCAGGACGCGGTGGTTTGGAGCTCTGATAAATCACCGAATTTTCAGGATCCGCAAAAGAACGAAGAAGGCCAACAAGATGTATTCAAGACACATGCTGTATCAATCTTATCACTGTACTCACCTGTAATCGATCCGTGTTACCTTGCATTCGTTAATAGTCCAACCTCATCATTCAGTAGATACAAGAGATGATTTGTATTCTGTAGTAGGAAGCAACGGGACAATTATGAAGTATTTAAGAGCCTCTCAGTGGTATTCAGCCTGACCGAAATCTAGTCATAGAAGGTGACGATCACGCTCCTTGTAAGGCAAGTCACGTTGCCTCTTCCTGAAATTCGTCCTTATTCTGCAGTTTTGAGCTCGTCATGTGTGCAGATTTCAGCCCAGCAATTTTCCTTTGATTCCGCTGTGCCTCAGCTACTTAAAATAATCTGAAATCCGTATTCAGGCGGAGCCGAATCGGAGTCTCGGCGAGTCATACCATGCGGCATGGCAGCCATCAGATCAGATGAAAAAAATTTCATCGATCTCTTTTGGGCGAGTATTTAACTAGGCCAAACAGTCCAACCTTGCTTCCCACCCAACCACCACCTCGACTTTCACCCTTTGTACATCTAAAAGTGAGTTTCCGCCTTTTCTTACTCTAGATGATTGCCTGGGCACATCGTTTGCTCTAACCCCTTATCGACGCTGCTCACCGTTGTCGTTTTTCGCTTGGATCGGTCTTTTTTTCATTTTTTCTCGTTGCGATGTCTTGCGATCATGTACTAACTTCGTTGATCTGCAGAATCCATTAAAATGGGAAAGGAAAAGACTCACGTTAACGTCGTCGGTTAGTAGTCTTATCATTGCCATCGCAGTCAATCCGTTGTTAACTCATCCCCAGTCATCGGCCACGTCGATTCCGGTAAATCGACCACCACCGGCCATCTCATCTACAAGTGCGGTGGTATCGACAAGCGTACCATTGAAAAGTTCGAGAAGGAAGCTGCTGAGCTCGGCAAAGGTTCCTTCAAGTACGGTGAGTAGCACCGCCTCCTTTACTCGATGTCCGTCTCTCATTTTTTACCCCTCAGCATGGGTTTTGGACAAGCTAAAGGCCGAGCGTGAGCGTGGTATCACCATCGATATCGCCCTCTGGAAGTTCGAGACTCCCAAGTTCATGGTCACCGTAAGCGCCGCTCTCTGTCATCGCCCATCATCCATCCTGATCCATCGTCGTTAGGTTATTGATGCGCCCGGTCACCGTGACTTCATCAAAAACATGATTACTGGTACCTCCCAGGCTGATTGTGCCATCCTTATCATCGCCGGTGGTACTGGTGAGTTCGAGGCTGGTATCTCCAAGGATGGTCAGACCCGCGAGCACGCTCTCCTTGCCTTCACTCTTGGTGTCAGGCAGCTTATCGTTGCCGTCAACAAGATGGATACCACCAAGGTTCGTATTGTCGGTGTTTCACCGTGATTTTTGGCTTATCGTTTCATGTTTAGTGGAGCGAAGACCGGTTCATGGAAATTATCAAGGAGACCTCTACTTTCATCAAGAAGGTCGGCTACAACCCCAAAGCCGTTGCCTTCGTCCCCATCTCTGGCTGGCACGGTGACAACATGTTGGAGGAGTCCGCCAAGTGCGTATGTTATCAGGGGTCATTATCCATCCGTTGACATTCCCTTGTAGCATGCCATGGTACAAGGGTTGGACCAAGGAGACCAAGGCTGGTGTCACCAAGGGTAAGACCCTCCTCGACGCCATCGATGCCATCGAGCCCCCTGTTCGTCCCTCCGACAAGCCTCTCCGTCTTCCTCTCCAGGATGTCTACAAGATCGGTGGTATTGGAACGGTGCCTGTCGGTCGTGTTGAGACTGGTATCATCAAGGCTGGCATGGTCGTCACCTTCGCTCCTTCTGCTGTGACCACTGAAGTCAAGTCCGTTGAGATGCACCACGAGCAGCTCGTTGAGGGTAAGCCTGGTGACAACGTCGGTTTCAACGTCAAGTAAGTTGTTCTACCTTTTCGGCGTGTCGTCATTTATGTGTTCGCAGGAACGTTTCGGTCAAGGATATTCGTCGTGGAAACGTCGCTTCTGACTCCAAGAACGACCCCGCAAAGGAGGCTGCTTCTTTCAACGCCCAGGTCATCGTCCTTAACCACCCCGGTCAAATTGGCGCTGGTTACGCTCCGGTTCTTGACTGTCACACTGCCCACATTGCTTGCAAGTTCGCCGAGCTGCTCGAGAAGATCGATCGCCGAACTGGTAAGAAGATTGAGGACGCCCCCAAATTCGTCAAGTCTGGTGATGCCTGCATTGTCAAGCTTATTCCCTCCAAGCCAATGGTTTGTCTTACTCTTGCTTGATATGAAAACAGGGCTTAAGCGAAATTACAGTGTGTCGAGTCTTACAACGAGTATCCTCCTCTTGGTCGTTTCGCTGTTCGTGACATGAGGCAGACCGTCGCTGTCGGCATCATCAAGTCTGTCGACAAGACCGAAAAGGGTGGCAAGGGTTAGTGCATCATCTCCTCAACCAGATAGCAGCGCTCATGTTTTCGACAGTGACGAAGTCCGCCGAGAAGGCCGCCAAGAAGAAGTAAATAGATGTAGAACCGCCGTATCTTTCTTTTCCGTTCCTCATTTTTACTTTTATCTTGGTCCTCACACTCATCATTTTGTTGCAACTTGTCATATTACATTGTATTTACGATAACGAAACTGGCAGCTACGGCTGTGTACGATCGCTGTATGTTGAGGTAGCTGTTGCACACTACAATGAAAGTTGTATTACCACGACTGCTACTCGCAATTCCGTCAGCTTTAAGTTTCACTAACATAATTGCAACAATCGAGGGCAATTGTCATAGATAATAACATCTGATAGACTATCACTGCTCTGTCTTTCCCCATGCAATCCTGCTGAGCCTTCTCATCCCTACCTTCCATTTAAACACGCCGACGCGTGCTGTCTCTTTCTCGATGGTAAGGAAAGCAACTGCGTCGAGGGCTCGACACACATAGTCACGGACGGACATATGCTCTGCAACAATAGCTTTCACACCAGGAGAGGATGTAAACGCATGCTTCACCGCGTACGAGAGGAGGTCATTCTGCGCATGCGCGGCACGGTACGGTTCGTCCACGTAGAAATGGGATATCGTGGCTTCATCGTCCGACGAAGCATCGACGGCGACGAGGCCAACGAACGTGTCGCCGTACTCCAAGAGCCAGAATCCGGACGCAGGGCGCTTTGGGTTCGTGTAGTACGCGCAGAGGTCCGCCATGTCTGGTTTGCGGAGGATGATCTGGGTTTGTTCTTCAAAGTATGGTCGGTTGATCCTGAAGATGACGATTAGAGCGAGCTGTTAGATTTGCGGGAGGAAGGCGTACCAGTCGCTCAGAGCGAGTATGGGAGCGGCCAACGCCATAAAGGCGGGCACGGGCGCCAGGTATCCCAAGATTCCGTATTGCGACGACTGAGACGGCCACCAGTTCATGTACTGCACGAACACGCAGGATAAGGCAACCCAGATGCTGAGTGTAAGAGGATGTCTTAGCGCTGATCCGGCCCCGTTGTTAACTTGCGCGTAACAAAAAAAAAGCAGAATGATTGCGTACTTTTGACATTCGCAGCAGCGAGGCCCTCCATGCTCGCTTTGGCGATGATGAACTTTGCGAGACGGTCATCGGACGGCTGCAGGGGACGGATACGGGCGACGGGCTCGACCATGGTGGTTGTAGGACATGGTGCAGAGTATTTTCGGAATCGCTGTGGGCGGAAGAGGCGCACGTTTGTCGCGGTATATCCGGGGATATGAGCCTCGATCAATCTAATCTCTTCGTACTACCTACTGGCGCGTCGACGCGAGACGTTGCTGTTACTCTGAGATGCATAGTTCCTTACGATGTAGAGGGTACGGTCTGATCTAGATTCCGTAACAGTGTATCGACCATGCAATGCACTGCGCAGGCACGACCGAGGGAACAAGTTTAAGGTTCATTTCCACCCTCCTTCACAGATAACCTTTCTGCAAGTTAATCATTAGTGATTTTGCAGATCGAGAAAGACGTCGACATAAGTAGCCGCTTTTGATGTTGTCTTATTCCCCGGATAGGATGGTACGCTGTCCATTGACCTTGGTGGAAAGTGGCAATACATTATGTATACTATAGTACTTACTGTAATTTTGGGGACAGAGAAAGACCACGACACACTGAACAATGCACAACACCATTTATTATCCCAATGCACGAAAAATACAAAGCAATGAAAAGAAAACACTATACACAGCAGATGGTAATCAAAAATATCTCAATTCTCCTTCCTCAGTATACTCCCAATGCTCAACTTATTTCCTTGAACCGCTGTCGAATTTGGAAAGGCTCCCGACGTAACACTCGCAGAAGGCAGGGAAGGAGTCGCAAATCCACCGGTACTCGACGCTGATGAAAAGCCACCATTCGTACTTGCCGACGGGAAACTGGCCGACGTCGACGAGGGGAAGCCTGATGACGCTGCCCCTGCAGAGGGATAGCCTGTACTTCCCGCACTCGAATAGCCTCCAGAAGAATAGTACCCACCACCCCGTCCATGATCAAACGAGGCCCGATGTGAAGAGATGGGAGCAACATACTCTCTAGCTCTTGGTGGAGGTGAATACTCTCTTGGTGGAGGGTACTCTCGAGGATGAGGGGTATACTCTCTCTGCACATGATGAGGATGAGGAGTGTACTCCCTCGGGGGAGGAGGCTGGCTATACTCTCTAGGTGTTTGCACATATTCCCTCGTCGCTCCTTGCGGCGGTGGTATACTCTGCGGTTGAGATGTAGTATAGTCTTCGCCACCCATTCGCTGCGCACCAGGTGGAGGTGGTATTGTGTTTTGCGGCTGACCTGAACCTTGTACATACTCGGGACGTGGCACATAGTCTGGTCTCGGTACAGGAGCCGGCGCATAACCATGAGGTGGCGGTGGTGGTGGTGGCGGCGGCTGCACATACTCTCCGGGCCGCGGTGCATAATCTGCAGGGCCAGGTCCAGGAGCGGGTGGCGGCGCCCATCCTGGCGGAGTTCCCCACGCAGGATAATAGTACGGTAGCGGAGGCGGCGGCATTCGCTGACTTGGAACCGGCCCATTTGAAGCATGGTGGTAAGCCTCAGGTCCAGGAGCAGGATAGCCGTGCGGAGGTGGATAATGCCACATTGGAGGTGGGTGTGGATAATAGTAGTCGTACGGACCATGATGGTAATAGTCGGGCGCAGGTGCTGAGTGGGGATGCGTCTGCGGTTGGTGAGAAGGTTGTTGAGACGGCGGGGCCATTGGCGGAGGCGACGATCTAGATTGAGTCGGCATAGGAGGCGGCGAATAACTTTGATTTTGTACGTGGGTCGCGCCTGGTGGCGGCGGAATAGTCTGCGGAGGTGGTGGCATCGTCTGGGTGGTCGAGGCCGGGATTATAGCTGCCGGGGTGGGAACCAGCGCGCCAATTTGTCCCTTCTCGTTGTTTACCTCTTCTTCATCCTCCCTCCTCTGTCGCTTCCTATCCGGTCCTCCTTTGACGCGTATATCCTTTCGTATACGGATCTTGATACCCTGGTCGGCAAGACTCACAGACAACTGCGTGCTTTCTGTTTGCAGTCAGTACGAAAGACGCCAAGAATAACCCAAGAAACACTCACGCTCCATGCCAGGAAACTTTTTGGCAGTGTACACGTAGAAAGGAGAGCTGAAGATGCTCTTGCAGTGTTTTACCATATTACCAGTCACTTCAAACAAAGACAACTACAAGATTTTAGCATTGCTAACATGGCGAGCTTGATATTTGGAGACGGACCTTTAAGCGGTAACTTCCCTCGGTCCGGACACTCACGTCCGGGAACACGAAGAATCCCACATCCTCATCGTTGTCCTTCAAATGGTATAAACTCGACACGACCGATCCTTGCGTACAACGCGTGCGTCCGTCCTAAAAACCCTGGGTTACTGCTGTGAATTGAGCCCAGAGCTGAGTCACGTACCTTTAGCCAATGCAACTCTGTGTCATCATCTGGCTTTGCGAGACTCGCAAACATGAAATAGTACGGATTTTGAAGGAAGCCGAGGTTGCTAGACCCGCTGTTCGACGTGGACGCGGAATTGAGAGGGCGAATAACGAGTTGCACAATAGGCGGCGGGTCGATAGGTCGCCGGTCGGCTTTCCCTCCGACGCCGCACATGCGCGCCTGCTTCGGTTGTTGGCGCACTTTGAGTTCGTATTCCCTACGCAGAACACGTATTAGCTACCGAAGCTTCTCCTGCGAACTAGGTCCGACTACTCACACTGCACCGTGCTGGGGAGGCGGCATAGGCGGTGGTGCTGGAGGTGGCATCGACAGCTGGATTTGAGACATGTCTTTGTGCGATATTCACGTTGGGTATATCAACTATCAAAAGAGCGCGTCCTAGTAGTCCAATCGTTCCTTCTTCCAAGAAATGTTGCTGGGCACTATTATCCAAGTGGTGCTCGCCGTCGTCGTCGGTCGAGCCCCTTCCTCCTCGTCGTCCCGTCTCTATAGGCCTAATTTTTTTTGAAAAAAGTCCCAGCGAGGACTTCCCTGTAAATGGCGCTCGCTTAGGGTGAGGTGATGGGTGGTGGAGGGATCGGTGTAATCTGATCTGACCCACGACCCAGCAAGTGGGTTCTCGGTGGTTTCCCACGGCAGAGCCCACGCCGCTCGGGTTGCCACATTTCTGGGTCAAACCTTCCATATTCTCACAAATGGCTCTCTAGATTTTTCTGTCAACTGAAGCTCATAACACTCCCCCTAAACCTTCCTGCAATACGAAACAGGATTCTCTTTCCCTCCGCACGTTCGCCACGCCCCCTCCCATCTCACGACCATTGCCCCCGTTTCCCGGGACTAATCACACGCCAAGTTGGCAGACCCAGTAGCTCGGATTTCCTCAAGTCCTGATTAGATTCACCAACTCAATTCAAGGTCCAGTTCAGCCATTCAGATGGCGGCGATAAGCATCCGCTCTTTTGTTCTTTCAGCCTTCCTTCTTGGTGTGGGATATCCCGTTCTCATCAACGCATGATGGCCTCGCGTCCAAGTCTCATTAAGACTCAAGCGTAATAACGACATAAATAAGCAAGAACGAATTCAAACACAAAGCAGATGTGGGTATCTAAAAGTATTCCTTTCCAGTATTATAACACAACACCATACCATATATACTGCCAAATCTCAGCGACTCCCTTGAAGTTGCCGCTCCCGGTCCTTCTCACCGGACCGTATCTGAATCAACATCTCGTCCAGATACTGTCAAAGCAAATCAACGATAGATCATCAAGAGAAAAGAACGAAAACATACCCTCTCAGCCTCATCAACTTCCTTGAATGCTCCTTCGTACACCTCCCGTACTTTGGGATGCAAACCATCTATCACAGTGTCCACCTTCCGCCCAAACAGCAGCTCGTCCACAGGATCCAGCGGCTCCATCCGCCTCGCACTCTGCCCCTTGGATGCACGGTACTCAATCACTGCAATCATGCGTGCCACACCAAAGTCGTCTTTCGGTAAGAACGGCCGCTTTCTCGAATTAGCGTTGTGTGTATGTGGCGTGTCAGTACGAGAGTGAGGATGTGAGGGCAGACTCGGCGAAGTGGTCGTCCTGCGATGGTAGTCAGACGATCCCCCACTGTCGGGGGAGCGCGAATGTTGCGTCGGCGTTGGGGCTGTGACATAGCCAGACAAGTCCGACATAACCGACTGAATACTAGGCTGCCGCCGACTATTGCTCATACCCGTGCTCGGCTTCGCCGTGGGCGTCGTAGTCCCTGGGCGACTCCCACTGTAAACAGGAGAGATACGTCCTTGAGGTGAGGTCCTACCCATAGCTCCAGGTAGTCGGCTTTGTAAACCAGCCGAACCGGGTGTGACGGACCTCGAGCGGTCTTCTACAGAATATTGAGACGATGGCGATGAAGACCGCAAAGAGGGCGTCTTTGGTCCCTTCTTTATCTTGCTCAAGACACGATGTAGCGTCGCTCCACCATCTTTGTTTAAGCCTTCTAAAAGATCACCCCGTTCCTCGCCACGCCATTCCTCCTCGACGATGTCACTAATATCGTATGTCTCGCCATCAGTGTCGACATATGAGTATCGCATGCGATCGTCATTGACGTTGGGCCGTGCGCTACGCAGCATAGCGTTACCAGGGAGGAGTACATCTAGCCCGCGCAGAGAGTTGGTCTGTGCACTGAGAATGGCTCGTTGGTTTTCACGTTTCGCTTGACGTTGCGCTTCGATGATCTCTCTATGAGTCTGAGGCTTGGGAGGCTCTGGCGCGGAAGCTGGAACTTCCGAGCCCTGACTAGACGCAGATTCGCGGTGCATATTACGCAACGCGATCTCATCAAGAGGAGCGGACATCCGGTGGCGAGATGTCGAGTTGCGGTATGAGATGGCACGCCTAAGGATGAATACAGGATCGTCTTCGGAAACGTCTTCAAGTGTACCCAGCAGCTGCGCCGAGTCAATAGACCGCCTCTTCGCGTCAAGTGAGCGTCGGTCGACATTTCGGAAGGCGGGCGGACGAGGGAATGCATCAAGAACTTTACTTGACGGACCAAGTTCACGTTCTGTCGAATACAACTGAGTCGCACGTCATCCAAGAAAAAAAAACAGAAGCTTACCTTGGCCGTTAACAGTGACAGCTAAGCCGTACCTGACTCTAGCAAGACTCCGCCTCTTGACGGATTTATCCTCAACCTCGTCGCCGCCATCCACGACGCCCTCTGAGATACCAAACCTTTCAAGACCCTGTTCGATAACCTCGGCTACAGTCACATTCTTCGGGAAGATGAACACTTTCCGCCGAAAGTCCTGTGAAATAGCGCTAGATATTGACCCAGAATTGGAGCGACCCTTGAGTGTTTCCTTGAATACGATCGCCTCTGTCAAGGTATCGAAGACCATGTCCTCTGGAAGGTCACCTGGATAAATCACAAGCTGCAAAGCGAACCTGAAGGACGGCGAGCTGAAGCGTTCGGGAGGAACATTGCCCGCCGTGGAAACACTGAGATATTGGGTCTTCATAGGTGACGCATCCAAGTCCCCAGAAACATCCGCCGCTATGAGAGTTTCGTCGACCTCGCCCTCGAAGCTATCGTTATCACCGGAGCCATGCCGATTCAAGTAAAACTTGACCGCAGAATCATCCGTGAAGTCATTCATCGGAAGCTTCTTAATGGCTGGATGCATCGACAAGTTGCTGGATATAGAACTTATACTTCCCATGCTACTTCTCTTCACCTTAGGAAGCTCCATCGCTGCTTCCACGAGTCCTTCAAAGACGACAAGTGGGTGTTCTTCGTCCCTGAGTCTTGCAGACGAACCCTCTATCTGCTTTACGGTAAGATAGTAGTCGCTCGCCTCCTCCCCAGCCGGCAGGCGGAAACGCTGCAGGGCTTGCCGTACGAGGTCGTGAGAAGTAGTTGATGAATTAAGGAGTACTGTTTTGAAGGTTGCATCCGTTTGGACGTTATCCCCAGCAAAGACGCGAATGACGCTAAGATCGGGAACAGTAACATTCTGCCCGTCCAATGAAGACGCGGAGAGAATAAGCGATCCAGGGCGCTGGCGACTGGTGGGGGGACCCAAACCAGATATGGAGCCTGAAGGACTGTGGTAGACAGAACGTTCCGGCATGATCGCCGACGCGGACTGTAGCCCATATGAAGGTTGCGCTTCGGAGGCAGAGGAAGGAGAGCGGTTAAGGTACTGCTGATACAGCGCCTGTTGTTGTTGGTCGCGTTGCCGGAGTTGCGAGACCTGAGGTGGTGATCCAGGCGTTCCCGGTCCATCCGGCGCGCGTTTAGGATCAGTCGAGTTCCGCTCTTGCTGCTGCTGTTGCTGTTGAATAGCAATGTTGGTAGTCGGTGACATTCCTTCAACGCCAGGACGAACAGTTCCATTAGACCTGTTAGACTCTCCGGAACCTCTCACATCTCCCAGATCGATGGAACCGTTAGCGACGTTGATCTTGTCCTTGCTGCCGCCCTTGTCCTTCTTCCTTCCGAATATGCTCGACAGCATACCGCCTTTCTTCTTCTTCCCGTCGTCGTCTGATTCCGAGGGCGCTTTCCTGAGTTTACCGCCTCCAGCAATAGGACCAGACGGCTTACCCGTAGCGCTCGTAGGCGAGCTAACAGGCGCAGGCATCTTTCCTCTTGCTTTCTTGCGTGCGGCCTCTTCCTCTTCGTCCCGTAGCCGTTTCTTCTCTTCTTCTTGTTGTCGTTGCTGTAGTATGGCACTTGGCAACAACGGAGCATTAACATTGCGAGGTTTCGATACTGGATCATCCTCGCGAGCAATGTTCGGCGTAACGGTGAGCTTACGAGTCTCCGTGACTTCTGCGGGGTCAATTTGCTTGGGACTGGGCGGACTGGCGCGTTCCGGTGAGGTTGGGGGTGCGGTAAGCATATCAGGGTTCCGCGCCTGCTGTTGCTTCTGTGTTCGCATTTCTTCCACAGCTGAGTCGTCCCAATCCATGCCGTCATCCGGTTCCATGGCCATTTTTGGTCCACCTTCATCGACGCGAGATAGGCCGTTCTGCTCCTCCGCAAGGTCAAGATCTTCGTACTCGTAAGGTGCGTCATCCCATTCAGCATCCTCGTCGACCATATCCTCTTCAAACCATATAGCTGGAGGATAACGGTTGACGTAGAAGTTGGTGTTAAATATGACAGAACGGGTCTGTTGAGATCGAGTTCGAGGAGTAGGAGAATGGGACTGGTTGGAGCCCGTTCTTGAGCCCATGTTCTTGCGGGCCGCGATAGGTGGACGCTCCATATGCTCCGCCTCTGTGGCTTTAGCGAGCTGTAGAATATACGTGAATATCGAGTGCAGTGGAGGATGCTTTACATACATCGACATTACGGTGCTTGTTTAGCCTTGCTAGCCTTTCAAATGGGGTCTCGATGTTCTCAGCCGGGATATAGCCAACTTCCTGAGTTTTTAGCACCCTAACCAGCCACCAGTAACTGTTGCTGTCGTCCATCAAAAACAAGCTGTCGCCTTTGACCACGTTGGCTTGGCCTTCCACAGTTGCTGCGAAACTATGAAAGGCATATACCAAATCAAAGTCAATAGATTCGTTGGGAATGGAGAGGTCGGACGATACATCGTCATCCTCGTATTCTTGTTCTTCTTCACCGTCGGAGTCGACCTCCAGAACGGAGTGTTCTTCGTCGCCATCCATAGCCATGTAGTCGGCGTGGGCTTGGACGTTGTCGTTGTCTGCTGAATGGATTCTGTCGCGAAGGTCGAAAGTGTCACTGCGCGTAGGTCGTCGAATCTCAACTTGCATGCTCTGGCGTTAATGATGGAAGGAGAGAGAGAGTACCAGACTCGAGAAAGTAAGAAAAAGGTTGGAAGAGAGGTAAAGAGCGTTTCGTATGGCTAGAATAGCATCAATCTACTGAAAAATGTAGCTCGGCCGCGTAAACACACCTTGACAGCCGAATACTGCTAAGTTTACAGTCCAAGTCCGAGTATTCCTTCCCACTTTGAGGTTTTACTGGAGCTGAATATGAATAATTATACGGATTGGCAGCTGTTCAAGAATGGTCGTCCTACCGGGTCCATGCGGCTGGGAAACGAGGTGGTTGGCAGAAGGTGAGCAGGATGCATTCACACATAAACTCAGACTTCCTGATGTGGAAAATATTTTGCGCATTATTTTATACTTACGTCCAGCGAACGCGCTATATACTGAGGATGGACATGGGCGACGCGCCTATATGGGAGGTTACAAACAATAGTTATATATGTTTTGACAGGAGAATGCGCGACCAGAACGCGTCAGCGTTCTGGATATCTGGATTTTTCGGACTAGCAAGCCCTCAGATCCTTTCTCCCCGCCTGTCGTTATCGCTACGAGTCCCTCGTTTGACTGGTTCAACCCCCCGACTTTCGAAACCATCCTTCAAGTAAATCCTCCAGCGGAGAGGGTGAGGCTTCGTATCTGTCGTGGACGTCGCAGTCATGTTCAGTGCCTTTCTTTGCGCGGAAAATCACTGAAACTGAACGCGCGGTATACTGTATTTGTGAAATGAACTGAGGATATCCGTTCTGTGTGGACACGATTTTGGGGCATCTTGAGTTGGACTGGTAATAGGAGAGTCACAAATCCGATCAATTCCATATCATGCTGCTCCCTACCATCATCCAGCACCATCGCCAGCAAGCTCTTCTCGTTCTCCAGTCGTCCCTTTGTCAATCTGCGCTGCCAATCCTGCGCGAAGTTGTTCGACAAAATGCCACAGACGAGCAGAAACAGACTCTATTATTCTGTTTTCTTCATCCACCATCGTGCATATACAACGCGCCTTCAGAGACCCAAAATGTAGTCGTCTATGACTGTCTAAGCAAGGTTCCGGACTATGATGAAAGCCGGACTAGTCCGCGAGATTTCATTCTGTCCACTGTGAAGCGCTCCAGTACGCAAATCTTGGCTCGTTTGTATGCTCCTCTCAGAACGTATATCAGATTCGAAACACGTCCACGTTGTCATCGACTCTGTCAACACGATACTTTCTGATATAGGCAGTCCATCCGAGACTTTCAAGTTCATTCGGGATCTCAAAGAACTTATTATTTCTCGTTCCAGTACGCGACAAATCTTCTTCACTGTCATTTGTACTAGCTTGGTTGACGAGTACTTACGTCTAGTTGATTCACACTTGACTCTTCATATTCAGGCGCCTTCACCTCTGTTACCGTTCTTGATACAGACCTCATTCTCCTCATCACTCAATCTCGTTATTGTGCATCCTCCTGCACTCCTACACTATCTCGCTACGGAATACCTCTCGCCGCCGCCACCAGCCTCCCCTGAGGCCAAATTCTGGGGCATATTTATTCCCGTGAGTGAGCGTATTTCTGATGTTACTCGCATGGTCTATGGCACCGGCGGAGAAGGATCTGGAGGATCTGAAGAAATCATAGTAGAAGTTGTGTCCCGTGGGGGAGAAAATGGTGGGCGGAGAAAGGCCGTTGAACGCGTCTTAGAAGGATGGGATATCAAACGATCGTTGGCCGTGGAACTCGCGGAAATGTCAAGTTTAAAGGCGTTGTTTGGCCAGCCCACAGCACCTGTCGAGGAGGCATGTCTTCTCTCAATACTTGTACTGAAGCTTGACTCACTAATCTGCTTAGGCTCCGAACCCCGCCCAAAACCTTTCGTTTAACCTCAACTTGACCACTTCGCAACAAGAAGCTCGTGCCCAAGTTCCCTTACCTTACGCTCATGAAGGTCCGTTTATATCATTCGATCATTTCCATCTGCTTATTGACATACCTAGGGAAAGTTGCTGAAGCACAAAGACCGGCCGCTATCCTTTATGACCCAGATTCTGGTGATGATATAGACGACGACGATCCGGACGAAGATTTAGATATCTAACGCCCGACATGGCGTCTGGCTTTGAAGCAGCATTACAAAGTTCTACAACTTGGAACAGCTCGATTACGGCCCTTTTGTCTTCGACAAACGGCGTCAATATCTCATCAGCATTTGCCAAAGTCCTCGCTTTCAGGCAGCACCATTGCGCCTCTTGATGTGCGATAAGCACTAGGTCATACAGACGTGCTCCTGATAGATCGATCATTCTTGCATCATGTTTTCCGAAGAACGACCATGACTATCCTATTCCATGACGTTTCTCCGCAATGTAGTTTTATCTAGTTTTATCTGTAGTCGTTGCGAGGTTTATTGTAGGTAACGTGACTGGACATTCTCTTCCTTGAACGGCCATAGTGCCAGCAGCTATGCTGAAATTGGCAAGTTGGGCGCCGTCTCTCGGCTCTCATCTTCTCCAATACAAGATACCTTACGCGTGCTTACTGCTTGTCTTGCCTTTCTTCATATCACGGGCGCGAAATACCACGGGCGATCCCTATGGTTCTTTTCACTTGTCCCTCAACAAACTCCCTGGAGAAAATCCTGATGCGCCTCCAAAAACGGAATGGCTAAACATGGGATATTGGAAGGTGAGTTGTGCGTGCTCTCAGCGGAGGCTGTTGACGTTGTACGTCCCAGGAAACAGACATTTTTCCCGAAGCGTGTTTAGGTACGATTGAGCACATGCGCGTACAACTCGCGTTGGTTGATCATGCCGTTGAATAGCTCTTGCGCTCAAGCTCATCGGCGCGTCGCGGTGTAAGCCAGCAAGCCGCGTTCTAGGTCTGTTCATGGAATGCATATAAACGCGACCTTGTTCAAGTTTTCTTCATAGACGTCGGACATGGAAGCGGAGAGTCTCTCATAACGCTCCTAACTCATCCCTCCGCTCCAACACCCTCCCACGTGACAGGAATAACCAGTCTACCATCCCACCATGCGCGTACAAAGGAGCGAATTGAGGCATTACACCTCTCAGACAAAACGACACTTTACCTTGGGGACGCAGTCTATCGCCCAGGAGTTTCACACCATCCATTAGCACCTCAGTCCGATTCGCAGTATGATACTATACTCGCCCTCGACTGTGCGTACCATTTTCGGACACGAGATGCTTTTTTGCGTCAGTCCTTGGCCCATTTAGCTCCGGGAGGAAGAATAGCGCTCGCCGATATCTGCATTCGACTTCCTTGGCCATCCTTGAGTCTAACGAGTCGGTTTCTGTTGACGGTCTTGAAAATTATGTCTCGGGAGAATTGCGTGTCGTTGAAAGAATATGAGGCACGAATGTGGGAAACAGGATACGTGGATGTTGAGGGGGAGGATGTGAGCAACGAAGTTTTTCCAGGATTCCTTCGCTTTTTGAAGAGTAGAGGTTTGGGCTGGTGTCTGTTCGCGAAATTAATGGAGATCAACGTACCTTCCCTGTGTTTTGTCATTGTATCTGGAGCACACTCATAAAAACATCGAACCGTGAAACTTAACTCGCAAGTAAGCAAAAAAAAAATACACTCCGCGTAACATAGCAAGATCACAACATCTAGATATACAAATATAGAGAGCGAAACAAAAGCTGCAAAGGATCTCGTCGTGCTATCGTGGTTCATTGGGGGTGGTGGGTTGAGTGTGTAGGGCCTCGTTTCTTTTCGCCTCTTCGTCTTCTCCTCCAATGGGGGTTGGGCCAATGATATATCTAAGAACATCGCTGAGTGTGATGATACCCAACAACCTCCCCTTCTTGCCGCCCTTCCTCTCTTCTTCCTAGTTGAGCAGTCAGTAAATCACATGTCATTGAACAGACAGACGGTATACCTCTCCTTCAACGACGACGAGGCGATGGACACGGCGTTTCTTTATGAGTTGTAGTAGAGTACCCAGAGAATCAGAGGCGTTGCATATGACGACGCCTGGAAAGTCTTGCGATCGCTGAGTGAGGGCGGAGGCTATTGTAAGGTCGAGGGAATGGTAGGCACCCAAGCGAACGAGGGTCTGAAATAAAGCTCAGATGATTGGATAATGAAGAGAGTTACGAAATGCTCACAATGACATCGACAGTTTCGTAGAGATTGACAACTATGCCGTCCTCGTCAATGATTGGTACAGCCGATACTGAGAGTTCGGAGAATTGATGGACCACGTCAAAAACGGTAGTGTTCATCGTAGCCGTGGCGATGGGGTGAAAAGGTTTCTGACCAGGTGCAGGAGGTGAAACGTAGGTGCCTATTTTCAGTTTGCGAAGAGGCATGTTAAGCTGCTGTATCTCCTTTGTGCACTAGAAGACATATTGAATAGAGTCGAAATGTATGAATTCATTGTACTCACGTTAATAGATATGAATTTGAGAAGACGATAGGTCGTGAGAGTTGAGATAATGGATTCTCGACCGGTCTCTGTGTCATAATCGAGAAGGGGCAGGCGACGGGCATGAGTTTGAATCAACACTCGAGCAGCGTCAAAGAGAGAGCTGGATGGATGATCTGAAAGACGTGAAGGCTGCGCCACACCGAGACCTTGCTCGATTTCTGTGAAGGGGATGAATGACAAACCGATGCGGTGGAAATGATGAATAATTTACCTCTAAGCTTTTCTAGACGCAGATTTTCGACATCGGTTGCAGCTTCGTCGTAAGACGCATGATTGTAGTAGTGTTGTATTAAATGGATGATGTCAAGCACGGTGAGCATGCCTGCAAACTTGTCTGTACCGCTGTTCCAAAGAGGTGCTGACACGACACCTAAACATGGCAGAGTCAGAAATGGTGGCGGATAGTAAAAGACAACTGACTGTTGGCCAAAAGACATTGCAAGGCTTTCTTGACGTTGAGCTTTGTGTCGAGGACTATGAGCCTGAAGCTAATCGGAAAAACATCATAGCAGGTGCGTCCTTTGAGAAAGGCGCGAATACTGGTTACGGCCTGATTATGCTCGTTGGGTGGCTGAATATGGGAACCTGCACGTCTTCGAGCATATTTGTGCTTTAACGGAGACGACGATGAGCGATGCATGTGTGAGAGAGGGCAGGCGACAGACCTGGGCCTGAAGGGGCTATGACTTAGATCTCGGCACACCGGCACGGAGGTTGCCGGACCTGGATATCATCGCCCGACTGGCTACTGCTCCTTCACTCATCCATCATGGAAGGCGACGAGCCATACCTCGTCCTCCTGCCCCTCCTCATTGTTCTCTCTACATTCTTATTTCTCCTCCTTCTCTTTCTCCTATGTATACTGCTCTTACGCCGCCGAAGGTCCATCATCCTTCGCGACGCTGATGGACCTACCGACATGAGCAGAGAGGAATTCATCGACGGTGACGGCGGTTTCGAAGGTATCGAGGCCCGGTGGATGGAGAGCGTCCCCGACAACTCGCGAAGAGAGTATCTCCGCGCAAAAGGTAAGCCGCTTTCCTTTCCTGCTGTAGCTTGGTTGAAACATGGCTCATCAGAATACCAACTGCAATACCCACCAAACTCTCTACCAACAGACATAACACTCTCCCAGTTCTTATCTATCCAAGAGAAAGGCGTCTCTGCATGGTCATTTGAGCCCGACTACGAAACAGTAAACTCTCTTCTCGTCCATGCCCGCACAGAAATTACCTTCCTCCCTGACCCGGCCTCGTCGTCATGCGTACAGTCCAATTTACCTCTACCAAAGCTCAACGAGGTA
The DNA here is from genome assembly GCA_036872995.1 of Hymenopellis raphanipes. NCBI lineage: Eukaryota > Fungi > Basidiomycota > Agaricomycetes > Agaricales > Physalacriaceae > Hymenopellis > Hymenopellis raphanipes. The sequence continues at coordinate 2,248,921 of JAYMDG010000001.1, forward strand.
TACTACTGGGAGGTCAAGATGTTTGATCTTCCGCCAACAACCAACGTGGCTGTGGGTCTGGCGACAAAGCCATACCCTCCTTTCCGCCTCCCAGGCCACAACCGCTATTCTGTCGCCTACCATTCCAATGGAGACAAGTCCCACAACTATCCATTCACCGCCACTTCATTTAATTCTTCGCTTATCGAAGGCGATATACTCGGAGTTGGTTATCGACCACGGACTGGCACCGTTTTCTTTACCAGGAACGGGCGCAAACTCGATGATGCCTACGTCGGCCTCAGTCGTTGGAACTTGTTTCCTACCATTGGCGCAGACGGCCCCTGCAGCGTACACGTCAATCTGGGTCAAGGCGGTTTTGTGTTTGTCGAGGCAAACGTGAAGAAATGGGGCCTGGCGCCCAGTGTGGGAACCTTGGCACCTCCACCAGCGTATGGCAGCGAGCGCGGTAGCATTCTTCTCGACGTCGGTGGGCGAATTCTATCATCGGACTCTACACCACCGAGCACCCCATCAGCATCCTCTCCGACTCCGTCCCGTCGGGTGCATCGCTCTCGCCGTTCAAGACCACCTTCTGGTGAACCGATCGTTTCTTCTCCTCTTAGAACGTCGGAGCCTGTTACCCCACCGCCGCCCATCACTCCCATAGAGGAGGAGCCTGGTGAGAATGCTTCATCATCGCGGAGATATATTTCACCGACAGATCTTCCCTTCCACGCTCCTCACAATACTAATCTGCCACCTATGCCTGATAATGCCATGTCAGACGACGACGATATGTCTTTACGCTCTTCTCCAACTCTTTCGTCGCGGTCACTTTCACCTGAAGGTGCGAGAAACCCCTTCACGACTCCACGTCGTCACCGTTACTCTCTCACTCACGTCGCCGCATCCTTATCCGACTCAGGATCTCCAAATGTTACCGTGCAGGTACATCCTCCTCCTCCCGATTCTCCTATGAGCCCCAATCCCCCGACGCCTAATCATCGCGATATCCATTTGCAGGCTCTTTCTTCTCGGTCCGACCACCGTCGAACGGGTAGCGCCGGAAGTGCTCATGATGATGGGGATGTCGAGGATGACAGACTGACCAATGGCAGTCTTTCGAGGCGTGATCCACCGGCGTATTCGCCTCTGGATGCCTTCACTTATGCGGATGGTGTTCATATCGATCTTCCTGCTGAAGTCATTGCTGCTGCGCTGGAGGGCCATTCCATTCCCCAGAGTGCGTTCGGTCAAAGTAATAGCTCGCGGGATAGACGAAGAAGCAGGAGACGTTGAATGTAGTGCAGTTGGTAGGTTTCATTCCATCAAGTTCGAGAAGTGCTAATCCCTGTTTCTAGTATTAATGTGGCCCCACTTATATCTCAGACTATTTGTTGTAATAAATGTAGTCGCACAGTTGTGCTTCCACTTTCTTCCTTCCAGGGACACTGCTTTACATTGGATATCTATGTTCACGATCCTTACACCATTCTACGCCGGCCTTCTCCTCAACTCTGATGAGCATGTTTACTAGTTTGTATACTCAATCACGTTAATCCATTACGTGCTTACTCTTTTCCAGCCTTCATACATAATACGTGTGTGTAGCTCATCAAAACGTTTCTGAATGAATGTCGTCTCCTCGTATCAAGTTTCATCCGTACGCCGCAATATGATCTAGAGGATATATCATGAACTATTCACAGCACGTTAAGAGAATCCCACGTTTTATCATGAATTACTTTGCCTTCCATCAACTTGGCGAACACCGTTGTCTTTCTGTGAACAACTAAGATCCCAGCTCTTCTGCGTCGAATCTTCTTCGAAAAGCACCACTCTTTCGGGCTTCGAAACGCTGATGGCTACATGTGTCGATTCCCATCCCGAATTCCGGTTATCGCCTCGTCGCGACTCCACAGCTAATCCCTCCCAGTCAATCTGTTTGATGCCGTGCTCGATGTCGCGGGTATTGCCTCTCGACCGTCTATTCCTGGTCCACCACTGCCGTAACCTGCGGCGAGCGAATATGACCCAAACGAGGAGAACGAGCAGGATGAAGGCGACTGCCATGATGATCCCAATGAATCTTTGAGGCCCGCTTCCTGTGCTAAACTGTGCACCGTCAGACGTGGCACCTCCGGATCCAGCGTCTGCGGTTCGAGTGGTATCAAAGCCACCCCCAGGTGCTCCGCACATGCTGGATGATCCTGCACATATTTGACGTCTTTGTAGGGGGCGACCAAGTAACGTCGATGTGATGAGCACGAACATGGTGGTGGATCAGTGTAGACTGGGACGGGGGAATGCGTGTAAGGCTGCCCAAAAGATGGACGTGGGCTGTTAAGCAAGGTGGTTGCTGTGGGAGCCGATAGCAAAGCTTGTGTCGGCCTCATTGCGAGTATAAGTGGACATGGACATGGATAAATCCGACTAAGAGTAGAATCTTGATAGCTCCACGCAATCCTGCAAATGGAAGCCGATCAAGCTCATCGAAGTAAGATTGAACGTTTCGTATTGACATAATTTTCTATCATTAAAGATGTACATGTACAAATGACTTCCGATGGTCGTCGCTGCGGTTAGGGCTCGAGTCGTTTCGGGTCCCTAGGGAACAACGAAGCCCGTCTAATATTGTTGAGCTTGAGGAACAGCATGAGAACTCGCTCGAGACCGATGCCTCCTCCACCGTGCGGTGGGCACCCGAGGCGGAAACCATCAAGGTAGCCTCTCATGGACTCGGGATCAACTCCTTTGGAACGCATCTTCTCCGCCAAAAGGTTTGGCTCATGGATACGCTGCGCACCAGATAGAATCTCCTCTCCACGCATGAAGAAATCGTACGAGTTGGATAAGGTCTTTCAAACATAAATGATGAGGTTATGAACTCGTAAAAAATAAGACAGGGAAGCTCACTGGATCCTCAGCGTCAGGCATGGTATAGAAGGGGCGCAGGGCCATCGGGAACTTGTCAATAATGTAGTAATCAGTGTCATACTTCGCTTTGACAATCCGGCCAAGTCGCTTTTCATTTTCAGTGCTAGAAGGAGAAGCTAGTTCGGTACGGGAAAATCGGAAAATAGGAAATAAACATACTTGATGTCATCAAGGACCTCGCGCGGAACACCATCCTCGACGAGGAGGTCGATGGCCTCTTTGAAAGTGAACTTGAGGGTGCCTTCGGGACCTTCTCTCCACTTGAACTCCTCTGCAGGGAATTGCTTCCGGACGGCCTCTATTTCCTTGCTATAATTTTCACGGAGCCCTTTGAAGATGCTCAAGAAGAGTCCGTCGAGAAGTTCCATTACTTCGTGGTAGTGTTCTTCAATCGTCATTTCCAGATCGAGACCCATGAACTCGGTCATATGACGATGTGTGTTGGAATCCTCTGCGCGGAAAACAGGACCGATCTCGTAGACACGCTCGAAATCGGCGGCGATTGCCATCTGTTTTGCGAGCTGGGGAGACTGGGCGAGGAAAGCAGAACCTATATATGTATTAGACCGACACATAGAGGTTGCAAGAACAATTACCCTTGAAGTAGCTAACTTTGAATACAGAGGCGCCCGATTCCGTCGCCGCACCTTGAAGCTTGGGGCTGTGAATTTCCATAAAGCCTTTCGCACTGAGGAAGTCGCGGAAAAGGTCTCCAATTGCCGCCTGCAGTTTAAACACGGCTTGGTTCGTTTGCGTCTATTCGGTATGTCAAAAGAGTCATCGCCACGTAAGTTGAGTGTACTTACACGAAGATCAAGTACGCGGTTGTTGAGGCGCGTTTCGAGTAGAACCCTGTTGTATTGGGTCTCAGAGGTTTCGATTTCTGAGTCGGCGCGGGAGGCATCATCCAAAGTGAATGGTAGCCGAGTGAAAAGACCGACGACCAAATGGATCTATAGATAAACTGATGTGAGAGGAAAATGTGAATTCTACATGAAGCGACCGCACCTTTGAGACATGGATTTCGACATCGCTGACGGTGGCGCTCTTAATAGGTTCCGGTGCTTTCTTGACGACACCTTCAATTAGGACAATGCTCTCATCGGCAAGGCCTGCCGTCCATCTGACCATCTGCTTTGAAACCTTCTCTGGGGTGACAATGACTAGCGCCTGGACGGAGTCGATGCGTTGACGGAGATTGAGGAAAACCATCTTGTTTCCCTGGGCACGTGAGGTTTGGATGCGAGCACGGAAGAGAACAGTCTGGTCATAGCGATTCGAGAGAGAGGTTATCTGGACACGTTCCTGTCTCGGACGTGACTGGGACTGATTGAGAGGTAGAGCGCCGTAATTTTCAGTTGCAAAGTCCTACATCCTATTAGCAAGGGTAAGGAATTGGCAATTCTGACGTACGACTTCGGCAGCAGCTTGTTGCTGAGCCTGCTCTGCTTGTTTTGCGGCCTTTTCGGCGGCTTTCTTCTCTTTCTCTGCAGCTTTTGCTTGTTTCTTCAGTTCGCTTTTGGAAGGGCCTTTTGGCCCATCCTCGGCCCTATTATGAATGAGAGTGGTGTCTGGGTAGTGGAGGGATACTTACGGTGGTTGTACAGGCTGTTCAGACATATCGATGTAGGACAAGGCTAGAGGACAAGCTTTTAAGAGAAGGTTGCGAGTCAAGATGATGGAAGATGATGTTGAGATGATGTATAGATTACAGGCCTCGGCGTCTCGGCCCTGTTATCTAATCTAACCGGTAGTCGCCGCTCTAGCTCCGGTGGGCGAGACCTTGTGATCGGTTCGTATAAAATCGGATTCAAAACTTAAACTTGAAGCACGTTCACGACTATCATCCTTTTCTATTATGCTTGCCACCGCTGCCGCCCGTCGTTCAACGACCAAATACGCCCTGCGCGCTCTCTCTACTTGGTCTGCTGTTCCAGCTGGTCCACCAGACCCGATTCTCGGCGAGTACTAGGCCAGCCATGACTCGTGCTTCAGCTCACCTTTGATATCGGACAGGCGTCACTGAGGCATTCAAGGCCGACAAAGACCCCCGAAAGATCAACCTGGGTGTAGGAGCTTACCGCGACGGCAACGGCAAGCCGTATGTCCTGTCCAGCGTGAAGAAGGTAACCATCTCCTGTTTGTATCCCGACATTACTCGTGTTTAACGCGGTGTTTAGGCGGAAGACCTCATCGCTTCGTCCCATCCCGACAAAGAGTATTTGCCCATCACCGGTCTCCCCGAATTCACGAAGAACGCGGCTAAGCTTGCTTACGGTGAAGACTCTGTTCCTTTAAAGGAGGGCTCTGTAAGTGCATCTGTCACTATCCACCACTACTTGTATTAAGTACTCGTTTCTCAGATTGCCGTTACTCAGTCCATCTCTGGTACGGGTGCCCTCCGTATTGGTGGCGCTTTTCTCGCGCGTCACTACCCGAACGCAAAGACAATCTTTTTGCCTACCCCATCATGGGGCAACCATACTCCTATCTTCAGGGACTCTGGCCTTGAGGTCAAGCAGTACCGGTACTTTGACAAAAGCACGGTTGGCCTCGACTTTGAAGGCATGAAAGCCGACCTCAAGGTAAGAATACCGGCCACATGTGAAATGATACATGCTTATCCTTCTTGGTAGGCGGCACCGGAAGGATCCATCGTGTTATTACACGCCTGCGCGCACAACCCGACTGGTATTGATCCTACCCAGGAACAATGGAAGCAAATCTCCGACATCGTCCAGGAGAAGAAGCTTTTCCCGTTCTTTGATATGGCCTACCAAGGTTTCGCGTCAGGCTCTACCTCTCGTGACGCGTTTGCAGTCCGCCACTTTGTCTCTCAAGGACATCAAGTTGCGTTGGCGCAATCCTTCGCCAAGAACATGGGTCTGTACGGTGAACGTGTGGGCGCGTTCTCATTGACGACTGCTGATCCCGCTGAGAAGGCGCGCGTGGACAGTCAACTGAAAATTGTCATTCGTCCAATGTACTCTAACCCTCCCATGCATGGTGCTCTCATTGCCAACGGGATCCTCAGCGACCCGACGCTATACAGTGAGTGGGAAGGCGAGGTCAAGGGCATGGCGGAACGAATTATTGCCATGAGAGAAAAATTGTACACCACGCTCAACGACTTGAACACTCCTGGAGAGTGGGGACACATCAAGAGTCAGATTGGCATGTTCAGGTATGCATTTGTCTTTATTCGGTCTGATGGCCAAAGATTGACGATTGTTTAGCTTCACTGGTCTCACTACTCCTCAAACTAAAGCCCTCGCTGAGAAGGCACATATTTACATGACCGCCGATGGACGTATCTCGATGGCTGGACTGAACGCTGGCAACATTGAGTACTTTGCGGAGGGTGTTTCTGCTGCTGTCAAAGGCAACTTGTGAGGTTAGACATACTACTAGAAGAACAACGGTGATATACGGTCTACACAGAAAAAGGATGTCGCGTTGTACAATCTAATGGAGGTTTATTTAGACTTTACGTGATCGAGTAAGCTTCGATTTTGGCCAGACGTCGCGTCTTCCTGCTTCTTACTTGCATGTCGTCTTGATCTTGTGGTGCTCATCATGGCTGCCTTGCAGATACCGTCGCCGTCGCTGCTGACGATGGCGACGCCCACGAGCACTCGCAGTCCCTCGCCAGATCTCCCAGGTGCATGGCCACGAACGCCTTCCCATAAACGCTCTCAGACGTGCCCTATGCTGCTCAGTTCGACCGCACCACCGCCAATGCCCACGTCAACGGTGTCGCCAGAGCCTCTTCATCTTGGCCGTGTTGTCAACTTTCATCAACGGCTATCCCTCAGCCTATCGGAGCCCCCAAAGGAGCATGACGATTCTAGCTCGCCTTTCATGCCTGTCCACTCTTGCGATCCGATTAGCTCGTTGCCCTCCGACGCTTCGGATTTCACCAAATACAATCAGGTGAGCGCTAGGCGTTTGCTTGCTTTTAAGTGTTGGTCCCCGCTTAATATCCTTGCTAGGACAGCAACTCGTCATCGCTGGGGGTAAGTAACTCTGAATTATTCTTCTGCGTGGAAATTCATGCCCAGACCTAGGAAACTTCCTTTGGTACTTGCTCTTCGTCTACGACCCCCGAACGCAAGCATACCACGACACCTGCTTCCGCGTTTTCAAACCCTCGCATTCGTCTCCCCTTCGACTCGTCTCCACTTAATCCAACGCTATCATCGTTCCTATCTTCTTCCTTCTCTTCTGAACGTATCACTCCAATGGCTTTCGTGTCTCCATCCAATAAACCTCTTCCCGCAGCTACCAGTGGTTCGTTGCTTGGTCAAGGATACCCTAGCTCAGCTTATTCCACCTCCTCTGGAGAAGATTATTTTAGCCTTTTACGTACCGCCAACGAGCATCGATCCCCGTCTACCAGTTCACCCACTAGACATCTTTCTCTTTCCACAAGCGTGTCGCGACGTGTCTCCCCTTCGGTGGATGAACTAGCGCCTCCAACGCTGCCGATGTTGATGGGTCTCTCACTTCCTGGAACCCCGAATGACAGCATAATCGCCGAATCATTTGGCAGTGACCACTCTCCCACCTCTCCTAGTAATGACGCTGAATGGACCCTTTCACTCTCTGCAATGACCCCGACTGAATCTGAATCCATGAACCCAACTCCCACATCGCCGTCTCTCTCCCTTTCCCCCACATCGTCTTTCCGCGTACAACTAAACTTGGACGCCACAGAGCATGTTGTCAATTTTCCTTCCGAGGCGGCTTCCCCTTTAGCTTCTTCCGTTGCACCATCCCCAGCTATTCCCGCTATCGACGGTGCAGCTGATGACCCTCTAGGAGATAGTTCACTAGCGACTAGCGCTGCCGAATATGCTGCAGCTGTCATGTTTTCTGCTTGGAGCTTCGAAGATCCTCCCTTGCCGCCCATTGGTATCGAGATGCCACATCACAATCGCGACAGTATGCAGGATCAGCTTGATCTGGATAGCAGCCAAGGGCATCGTCCTGATGTCTTGCTCGAGAAGCATATACAGAACAAGAAAGGGCTCATGACGAAGGTCAAGAAAATTGGAGGCAGATTGGGTCGGCTATTGAAATTAAGGAAGGAGGCGGCGGAAATGAGACGTCCGCAGAGTGCGCCAGCCATTCGTACTACGACCCTGGTACACACCAGCGCACGCCCAATACTGCCGTCGTTGAATATCGATCTCGAGGAAAGCGTGCTCCCTCTACCATCTCCTCTCAGAAGCAGCATAGAAACAAACGTGAGTACTCCCTCCAGATTTCTTAGTCTTGGACAGACCGCCTGAGCTTTCTCGTAGCGATTACGACCCCCCCGCCCACGCTCTCGCGGCCACTCATTCGTATCAGCGAGTAGACCACACTCGATGAATCTACCAGAAATTCAAGTACTCCCACCCAGCGTCCATCCTGAAACCAGCGCACCAAAATCGAACATCCCGTCTCCCGCGCCCCAAAAAAACCTCTCTGAAATCAAAGCCAATCGTCGTTTCTCTCTTTCTGCTTTAACAAATCTCGCGCGCCCTGCTTCTCCGCCTCCCACTCCTCCACCTATTCTTGTGGCGAGCAGGCGTAGGCGACCAGTGTCCGCCCGGCTGGCTTTACCCACCAGCCCCAGGAGACGGGAGAGTTTACACTTTGAAGAAGAAGCTTCTTCTCGCCCCGTTTCGCGTTCTTCGAGGCTGGATCCCCCTGGATTGGGATCAGCATTGCAGGGTGTTCCTGGCGCTAGCGATCCGCCTTCTCGAGAAAGTGCTCCTCGTACGGATGCCAAAAACAAGAATTTGAAGAAGGGTCGACGTTTTTCGTTGTCGGCTCTATCCAGTTTAGCATCGGGCGGAGGCTTGAGGGAGGATGGGTCGTCGGGGTGGGCTGGCTCTCGTAGGCTTTGAGTTTTGCATTGCACTATCGTTCGCATTCAAGATTTTCTTATCGCTTGCTAGAGTCTCCGATTACACTGTGTAACTGTACGTTAACGCCATTTCAGTAGCTGTGTACATTCCGACATGTTGTTTCTGTAATGAACACACCTTTTGCAATACAAGCCTTCGAGCCGATAGCCATTTGTAAGATCTGGTTTTTGCTTCAAGCGCGGCTCACATGGCGTTGCATTTGACATTGCGCAGAATCCTCTAAACCGGTCATCTTTGGTGGGTTCGTCCTTACCTTCACAGCATGAGCGTATATTAATGCTTTCTTGATTCGATGACAGCTGGACAATAACATTTATGCACTGAAAAAAATGGCTACATATATGGTGTATGAATATCGGGTACAAATGTTTCCAGAGACGGATGGTCATAATGTTCGTTAGAAGAAAAAAAGTCATGAAATGAAAGATGGAGGATGCACTCTAACCCAACCTGTGCAACTGCCTGTTTGTCGATGTCAGCTTCCCCCCAACCCGATCCACATCGCTCGACAACCCATCGAGCAGCTCATTCTGATACACAATCTCTGCGCCAATCGCAGAGCCCAGCTGGCGCTGCCTCTGCAGGATAGTCGTCAGCTGCGCGAGCTGCTGATCCTGCTGCTCAATCTGTGTCTGCTGATGCCCCAGTAGGCCCATATTATCCAGCGGCCGCGTTGCCTCCGTCTCCTGGGGCGGCGACGGCGCCCCAAACACGCGCGTCACCCTCGTAAACTTGTTCGCCTGGGATCCCAGAAGCGCTTCGCGGTCAGATGACGGCGCGAGGTTCACGGAGGTGGTGCCCGGCTGGGAGGACGTCATGCGCGCGACGGTGACCATCTTGCCGAGCTTCTCGCAGTCGTCCTGCAGGCGCGCGACCATGTCCGTGCGCCGCTGCAGCTCGCCCTCGCTCATACCGCCCATAGCGAGCTCCTTGAGCCCGATCCCGAGGTTACCGATGCGGGCAAGGACGCCTGCGAGCTTCTGCTTGGCGGCAACGTTGGATTTGTGGGACGAGTTGACGTCGCGCTGCGTGGCAAAGGCCTCGCGTGCGTTAATGTCGGCTCGGACGTCCCGTAATCGCGATTGTATTTCTCGGTGCTCGTCAAGCCATGACATTAAGGAGAAATGGGTCGGGTTTGAAGGGGCTGGATGACTCTTGCCAATGGGGATTCCGAGAAACTGTTTGAAGGCGGCGGCTTCGCGCCATTGGTCATCCTTTGCGCTGACGATGGCGCGCAGGTAGGCTTCCAAGCCTGTTCGTCGTTCTTCAAGAAGGTGCTTATCGTTGTGGGAGCGAAAGAGGGAGAATGAATGTTTGGGCGGTAGTGAAGCAGGCGGAGGTGAGCCAGTTGCCTCGATGAGGTCGGTATGGAGATCGTCAAACTCAGAGTAGCGGCGCCACATAGACCATGGTTGAATACGAGCGACGACGATAATCTGGTAGACAGTATGCGGTTTGGGGTCTGTCCGCTCCTGGTAATCAGGTATGGACACCGCCTGAATGGCCGTCATGAGCAAAGCCTGTAACGGTGGCTGTGCACCCACTAACATTGAACTAAAATATAGAAAAAAGTATACACCAAGTCAACGCTACACTAGTGCAGCCTCAAATAATCAACTTCTTTGATTTTCCCTTCCTCTCTGAATCCTTATGCGACAAAAATTCCACCTCGGTTGCCAATGGCCCTTGTAACCTCTGCGACTCGGGATATCCCAGGACACTCGTCTTGAAGTGTCGTCCGATACCCTCAACTCGCTCCTTCAAGCCATCATCCTCGTCGGGCTTTGGAGCCAGACGCGTCCATATCGAGATACGGTAAAACTGTGGTCGTATTGACACAATGACACCTGTGATCAGAGAGGGAGGTGGCGTGCCACCGTTGGCCGCCGCCTCGGTCAGTAGCGGATCAAATGTCTCCCCAATGGCAGCGAGCATCTAAACCGAATAATGAGCGCAGAGCAACGTAGAAAAGACCGAGAAAACATACGGTATAAAGCCACATCTTATCCACCTGCTGCCGATTCTTGTCGCGTGGTAGTTGAATACTCCATTTTCCGCCATTCTTGTTTGCCTCATCCTCCCAAGCAGGAATGATTCCTTCCTGTAGCAACGATCAGAGCGGGCTTGTCGGACGGTATGATTAACGCACTTTGAATAAATAATAATTTGCTTTCTGGGGAAGCGAGGATGGTGCGACGATGTTGTTGTAGAGCCTGTGGTTAATGAGTACACAGCAATACTGAGCGCAGTTGTTCACGCACCCCCAAAACTCTTCGACGCTATCGAAGCTGATCACTCGCTTGATATCTTCCATCCATCCTTGCGCAGCGGCGACACCAGGTGTTTGCGGTGCAGGGGTAGATGGAAAAGCAGAAACGGGTGTCTGTGGGAGATTGCGACCTTTTGTCGCCGGAGAGTCAAACCAAAGAGTCCATGCAGAGTACAGGGGATGCTAGGACGCGTGAGAACGAGCGGTTGGCGGTCAACGCAGGGACACTGCTGACCTTGACGTTGAAATTTGTGGGGTCGCTGAATACGGTTCGGATACCCTCCGCCTGGGCTTGCATATCGACCTCTTGAATTTCGCCCGCCTCGGGCGATTCGTGGGCCGCGGATTGATCAGCTAATGCTGCATTTACTGCGGCCTTGGACGCCATGAGGGATGGGCCAGAGAGAGCAGAAGTCATCAAGGCCGAGATGTGATCAACACTTTTTGAGTAGGGGTAACGGAGAGAGAATAAACACTAGTAGTAGACGGTACTTGATAAAAACTTCGGGTCAACTGTCATCGCCTGTTTGGTGCTGCCGAGCTTCCACGTGCGCCTATGACTGCTTTATCAGATTAGATAAATAAACCTTGTCTCTTTCCTTCCTTCCTACTTCTCCATGTCCGTCCATAATGCCTTGGACCCATTCCAGGCAAAGCTCGTTGCGGCGGCGACGGGCTCGACAATGACAGCTCTCACGAGTGTGTATTATTCGCTGCTGAATAACCTTAAATTAATTGTCTTGTAGTGACTCCATTTGATGTCGTTAAAACGCGCCTGCAAACGCAGCGGCCAGCGTCGACCCCACTTTTCCCAAAACCTCCCGCTAATACTTGCTGTCAGCCTCCCAACAAGCCATGTATACGCAACATGTCCTCGCTGGCACGACCCGTTCAAGCCGTAGAGGGTGAACTTGTCTGTGTATGGGACCACGGTGTCTTTCGTGCTGAACGAGTCAACGGCTTCTATGACGCCGTCAAACATGTCTGGAAGGCAGAAGGCGTGCGCGGCCTATGGAAAGGCTCGGGAACAACATTGTAAGTGCTCGCTCATTCTCGCATTCCGGTGTTGTATTTATGGATACGTAGGGTTATCGGAGTCCCGTCTTCCACTGCCTACATGCTAACTTATGACCATCTCTTAAATGTGCTATTACCTCCCATAATGCCTTCCGACTCTCTCACTCCTCTAACAGCCGGTATCCTCGCTCGCAGTTCAATATCGACCATTGCATCACCGCTTGAGCTAATACGGACAAATCTCCAATCCACCCCACTCTCTCCTAATAATCCCCACACCCTCCGATCCGTCTTGAAATCTGTCCGCCAACTTGTGCGTACAAATGGTGTAGGTTGTCTTTGGCGCGGTCTCGGACCTACATTGTGGCGTGACGTTCCCTTCTCAGGCTTTTATTGGCTTAGCTACGAGTCGCTTAAGAAGGGATTCGCTCGGAACGGGTACCAGGGCGCATGGATAGCCTTCATCTGCGGCGCAGTAAGCGGTACTGGCTCGGCTTTGCTGACGTCGCCGATGGATGTGCTGAAAACACGGAGGCAGGCGTTGGTCATGTCGACATCGTCAGGAAGCGGTTCAGCATCGACTTTCGGTCTACTTGGGCAGATTATCCGGACTGAGGGAGGATCGGCTTTATTCGCAGGGATAGCACCACGCATGGCCAAGATAGCACCGGCATGCGGTATCATGATTGCCTGCTTTGAGGTACGTTGCCGCAGTGTTGAGAGGCGTTCCGTTTTTGACTGTCGTTCTAGGGCGTTGGTAAATTCCTGGCCAAATCATGAAGGGATTCATATCATTAGACAACATCTGGTCATACTGTGGATTATTACATACTTGATAATACATGCACACTGCACAGCGAATCTCGTGCAGTCAAACACAGATTCTTCCTTCAAGTTGAAACTTGAAAGTGAAGGAGTTATGATCTGCACGTGAAGTGACGTCGCCAAGCCCACTGCGTGAGGCGGTGACGTCTGTAGACTATAAAGACGAACGCCATCGTCATTGTCGTTTCACCTTTCGACTACCATGCCTGTCCCAGGATTTATAACGTCTTTCACAGACAAAGCCCAGAATGCTCTCAACGCGTCGCCACTAGCGGCGCATCTCCCAGGGGGGAAGCGACCGAATAGTCCTGATGCTGCTTCGCAACCCTCGGCGAACGAAGCGGCGGCTGGTGGCCACAAATCCCACACCTTTGATTCAATTCAGCACCAAATTCGCGCATTTGGACAACAATACAGGTAAATCGTGCAGAATCTGCATCGATATATTGATTGAAATGTGTGCTCCATAGCTCCTCCACAACGCCGGTCCAGAAGATTATCACAGCCGAAAAGGGAGTGGCGATTGATTTTGACAGCGTTTCGAGGGATTCGAAAGCGCAAAGCAAAGAACTCTACACTTGGGGCCAATCTGAGCTTGACGATCTCAAGGATGGTCAGTGTTTATTTGGGTGAATTCTCTCCATCCATCGATTAACCAATTTTCTAGTTACCGATCGGCTTGCATACCTCAACTTTGTGCAAGGTTCTCTGGCAAGTTCGCTGGCGGTGAAACTGGATGCAGCGCGCGCCCCTCTCAAACTTCTCCGCGATGCCGAGACAGCTATTACACCCCGGCGCAACATCCGTGCGGGGATGCAAAGCCAGATTGCTAGAACGGAGCATGAAAGTCAAAAGGGAAACGAAAAGAAGCTTGTAGATCTCAAGGAACAACTTCGAAAGGCGGAAGCCGACGATCTCCCCCAAGAGAAAGAAATTGAACTTTTGAAGAGGAAAGCGATTCGCGAGGGGGAACAAATGAAATGGGAGGCAATTCGAGAAGTAGGTGGATTTCTCTTAATTCCATGGAGTGGAAGCTCACAGTTGACATAGTACGGCGAGAAGTTGGTGTTGCTGTCTCAAGCGGCTAGTCCGGTGATCGCAGCGCTCCCCGTTTTGCCACCTTCTGCGGACAGTCCATATCTGGGGGCGGGAGTGACCGGCGCGGCGCGGGCTTCTTTGCAGAGAGCCCTTGACAACTACAAGACGGGACATATCAACTTGCCGCCACAAATGGCCGGCTCTGAGCTAAATCGTTCTGATACCCGCAGTTTCGGGGAAAGCCATGCTAGTGAGCTGTCGAGTATGTCGTCTGACGGCTCGGATATCACTCGGGCAGCGCAACCGGGTATCCCGATGACCCCGCCAGCTCAGCCCAAGGGACCTGCTACAGTTCCAGAGAAGACGTTTCCAGCGCCGTCTTCTCCTCCTCCCCCCGCTACGGCTCCGCTTTCTTCTTCGCCTCCCGCAAAGAGCGTATCTCCCCCGATCAATCCATCGAATCTGAATAATTCACCTGCTGCGATACCCAAGACCGAGTCTTCTGAATTATCGTCACCGTCGGTTCCCACTGAGGACCCACAGCAACCTACAAGTCTGCCTCCGATTACGCCGACAGTTGCAGAGACTGGAGTGCCAGTTGCAGCAAGTCCAGAGGGACCCGGACCCGCGAGTGGATCGTTGCGTGACATCAGAGCGGCATCGGCCGATGCTGGGCCCCGAAGCGGAGGGCTTCCAGGCGAAGGTGCCCCGAGCGACTTTGGTGCTTCCAAATTCGAGTCCGCTGAAGAAGAGAAGAAGCGTCTGGCTGCGGCGTATTCTCAGGCATACAACGCTCCCCCTCCTTCGGGACACGAGTCTTCGGAGGAAGAGAAGGAGAGGCTTGAGAGGGAGGAGAGAGAACGCCTCTTGAGGGGTCCTAGCACAAGTGGCCCACACGGAAAGGATGGCGGGGACGAAGAGCTTCCTCCTTACCAGGATATGTAGCCTACTCTTAATTGGACTTTTTGGGACATTGTATCTACCATGAATTGATTAAATGACTTTACGAAGCAGAGATTAAACATTCGAATAAGAGGCACCAGTTAGCGGTGCATTTTCTTCTTGGTACTGCCTCAGAGCATCGGCCGTTGCCTGTTGTTTGAGCGCAGTATCGCGAAGTGTGAGGAACTATAAAAGGTTAGAACCTTTGCGAGCAGAGTAAGTACCAAGTAAAATTCACTCTTTGTTCTTCAGCGATGCGTTGAAGATTCAACTTTCGCGTTGTGTGTTCCATGTGCACCAAGAGCGTCTATACCAGCGTCAATAATTGGCGAAAAAAGTGAGTAAACTCCGTACCCTTATCGATCGACTACTGAGTCCCCGGTAATTCGAGACGCGCTCCAGAGCGACAGGTTGCGCACCAACAAGCTTCAGTTGGTCGTGCAGATACACCACGTAATGTTCCAGACACTCGAGGTAATGTCGTTTCTTCTCATGGGATGAAATCGTATCTCTATCGCGCATATAAGCATACATCCAGAGGCGGCAAATCAAATACACCTACGGATCGGTAGGAAGAAAGCCCAGACTATTAGCCATCGCGCGCCGCCGAGCTTTCCTTGCAGACTCTGTCTTTTCAGCGGGCGGGGGAAAACTCCTCGAGCCCGGGGAAGACGACGGCTTGGGAGGGGACTGCGCCATGGAAAAGTCCGAGAGCATCTCGCTGGGAGTGGGGAACGTCATGAGCGGTTTCGCCTGCTGTGTGGCGCAAAATTGGGGAAACGGCGGTGGCTGCGAGTCTGTCGCGTAGCTGTAATGCAGTGACGGAAAGCTCGAGTCCATCGAGAGGATCGCGGGTTGTTGGGGGAGCGGCACGGGCGCGTGTAGCGGAATGTCCGAGGCGGCAGAGTATGACGACTGTGTTTCAGAGGACGTGTCGGGGCTGGCATATGTTGTCGGCCACGCATAGTCCTGTGGTCTCTGCAGATAATTGTCCGAGTGGGGCGCGGCGTAGGCGTATTCGGGCATGGATGGGTAATACTCTCCGTGGTATTCAGCAGACGAAGGGTATGTCTATAGCAAGGTCAGAGGGAGAAGAAAAGCAGAAGACAGCGAGACTCGCGTTGCCGTTGAACAAAGTGGATTCCATTGTGGTTGTTGTTGTTGTGAGATGAAGAGAGAGATACCCGGCGCTTTATAGTGCAAGACACGGGAGCAAAAAGACCAAGGCAAGAACCGAAATGGGGACGCGTTAACGTTAAGACGCAAATGATAAGTGGTTCGGGTGCAGGGTCCCAAGCGATCCAGAAGCCAACTGTCGGCGCGTCGTCGGGTGCAGTCATCGTTATTTTTTTACTATTATAAATAAGAAATAAAATTGTCTGGTCCCTTGATCGAGAGAGCGAGCAATTTCGGTTCCCAGTACCACGAGATCTCGAGGACGGCGAATTAGACCAAGCGTGTTGTGAAAGTGAGCAGCGAACCCACTGAGCGTAGTTTGTTCCTGTTTCGATCAGCTAATCTCCGAATCGACTGCACAGTCCAAACTGTGTACTGTACAGTCGCTGGACATTATTTGACTGACGCGATTAACCCAACTGCTCGAGGTGGCGGCAAGCCAATGCATATTTTTAAAGAGGGAGGAAGAAATGCGGGACATCTTGTCACCGGGTTCCCCCGATTTCGACGCAACACCCTCCCTCTACCACAAGCACGTCACCGCAATCCCTTTTGTCTTGAGTTCAAATCCATACTTGTCCCAACATGAGAATGAACATTCAATTACTTACTGCCCTTCAATCCTACAATACGTACACATCTCACCACCACTGACATCCATTCAGACAGGACGACAGGCTTCCTTCCTTCCCGACGACACTGCCTAATCTTGTAATTAATCAAAAGGATTGACCTGCCAACAACTCTGTACGTACTACGTACCGGAGGGATTTTCATTATCAATATAAAGCGCCCTCCCCCATCCCTGTCGCTCCCTGTCTCTCCATCCGCGAGTGTATAATAATGTCGTCTCCGAGTCAAAATTCACCCGACCTTTCGTTCCCCGAGCTCCCGCCCATCCTACCTCAAGGCAGACAGCCATCCGGTGGCGCTAACGCCAAGCCAAACCACATTGCCCATCCATATGTGGGTATGACGTCCCCTTCCCCTGGATATACGCTAATCGATGATGTAGGCGCGCCTGTACGCGAGGCAGGACAGCGGCAAGCGGCGCAAGATCTGGAATCACGCGCTCGAGAAATCGGTCTTCAACGCGTTTGAGTTGTACGTATAGGCTCCTTATAGCGTGTTCTGAGCTAATAAACCTTGCAAGGTCGACGCTGGGTGCACCGCACAGGCGTACGATATATACTGCGAGTCTCGAAGCCCATATTGACCGCTTGCATACTCAGTTGCTCAGGTAAGCCTCGCTCAACCTTCTTTGTGTTTGAACGGGCCGTTTTACATATTTCAAAAGTCTAGGTTATTGGCCCGTCGCTTTTGAGGAGCTCGAACAGTTCAAAGGGCTCAACTCAAAGACCGCAAAGGTTTGCTTTTTTTTACACGACGTGTCGCGGGTAGCCAAGTAAAAATGGTCCGCAGAGCATGGTTTCGGGGCTCCAATACGACACTTCACAAGTTAATCTCAAGCTCCTCGAACTGGAACGTGCGGCAAGTCACCTGCTCTCAAATCTTTATCCCTCCTTCCTCATCGCGTTCTGTCCTTGTAGAATGACGGCCTCAGTCGAGACATCGCAGATGCTCGGAAAGAAGAGTCTCTCTCCGTAAGGTCCGTTTGAGATGGAATCGGAAATTTATCGAGCGTCGCTGAACGTTAATGTATGTATTGAGAGACAAAATTGTGTCCTGCGACTTGCAATTTGTCCATGATTGAGTTGCGATACACATGCTCCTACATGATGGGCGTCAGACTGAATGGAACATCTCCACCCATACCAGGATTGGCGAGAAACGCCACATACGAAATAAGAAAGGCAGTAACGAAGATCCGGGATGGGGGACGAGTTGCTGGGAAAAAACACTCCCGCGAGTCGTTAGCATGTTCGTAAAGTGGCGTACTTGTCCCATTTGGAGCCCATCACCAAAATTCAAATCAATTCCATCCGCAACCCGAATTAGCTTACGGAGGATCAAGCTTAAGCTCCGGTGACGAGAGGAAAGCCAATAGAGCGACCGGCTGACGAACTCGCATTGTACTTATTCGCATTAGAACTACTCTCAAGAGGGCAAGTGTCGACAATGTGGCGCAACCGCATGTCTGTTCGAATATCAAGCACGACTCACCGGGTGTTGTGTGAATCTATAGAAATAGAGAAAAAAAGGCACACGAAAAAGGAATCAAGTTGTCAGCAGAGCAAGCAAGGCAAAGAAGGAACATCGTTATTCACTTGAAATCTCCCACTAAGTGTTATATTTTGGGTACAGTATGCGCGGCCGCTAGCAAAGAGGTCCTTCATCAGTATATGCAAGTCAACATGGAGTAAGGTTACTGGTATTCTTCTTCGCCGAGCGTGAAAACATGCTTTCCCCGTGAAGCCGATTCCGTCATGCCCTTGCCGCTGCCCGTCACTCCGACTTGATTTGAAGAAATCAGTTTGGGAAGACTTGGCAGAAATAATCGCAGAACGATGCTTACCTCGACCCAGTGGGTTATCAGGCGTCTTGAATATGCTCGTCCCGGCCACACCAGCGATATGTACTCCCTTCTTCTCTGATTTCTTTGCAAACTTTTGCCATGTCGCCTGTTTGTGGTTTTGCTCCTTCGCCTTGGCTGCCCGCGTCTCCAGCTTCTTCTCGTTCTTCTTCTTCTTCTTTTCCCGCTCCTCCTCCTCCTGCTTCGTCAGCTTGCGCTTATTTGACGACGGCGCGGTGTACTGATAGTGCGGCGGCGGCGCCTTGAGCTCGGAAAGCTTGACTTGTTCGGTGGTATTGTAGCCCTTGAACACGATGCTGTACACGCGGTTATCTGGCGAACCTCCGACGAACGTTATCCGCGCCGGGTACCAGGACCCATCAGAGTACTTTGCTAGGCACTCGTCCCCGGCCTTCCACGTCACTGCGGGAGTCGACGCGACGGCTTTCCGAGACGACTCTGCTTTCGACGATGATGCTGCCTCAGCATCAGCGATAGCAGTCTTGGTGAGCTCAATGAGATCCTGAAGCTCAGTCCGTAGAAGCTCTAGGTCTGTGTTGGAGGGGTCGTTGGTCAGAGCGAGCTCTACTTGGGATAACTGGACCTGGTACGTCTCTAGATCTGACGGGTCCATTGTGTCTGTCTCGATAAAGGCTGGCGGCTTTGGCAAGGTGATGGTGTTGTGCAGAGTTGGTCTATTTGGCACGCACGCTCATGTCAAACAATACTGATAATGTCAAAACTCAGATCAATAATACAAAGTAGGTACAACATCAATCCCATCCAGCGTTCGTATCGAGCTTTATTCGAGCATCCTGCTTGGCTTTGCTACCATGTGCACGGCCAGCCTTGTGGACGCTGCGCTTTGAGTGGTATTTCCGTTGCTTCTGTGCCCGGATCTTGGCCAAATTCGAAGAAACGATACCCTTGACATTCTGTTGGAGGCTCAAGGCCTCTGTCATTTTAGCTAGCGAGTCAGGTGAAATGGACCGAGATCTTGGAGGGGATCTCGAGACTGCACGACTCGCAGAGATGTCCGAAATGTCTGATGGGTCATCACTTCGTCCACGGGGTAGTGAATGGGAATCCAAATCATCCTCCAGGGAAATGACGTCCAGATGTGGCGAATGCTTTTCTGGAGGTACGGATCCGCTGCCTGTGGCGTTTTCAAATTTTTCTCCTGTATTTGTGAGTGGCATATCTTGGTCGGCTTCTGCCTCGCCGACACCCTCGTCGTCCTCGTCAGCTGCCTCTTCTTCCTCTGATTCTTCGTCACTGGTTTCACCTCGAGGCTCATTTTCTTGAACTTCATTCATGTACTGTAATTAAATTCGTGAGCCAGCGAGATTAATGTGAGACAATTCACAAACATTTTCTAAAATCTGCATCTCCTTGTTGCCAAAGCCGCTCGCGGCGACTACAACGTCAAGTCTGAAGCTCGGAACTTCAGAATTCTCCGTTGCTATCGTCCTGAAGCGAGGAAACAAAGAGCTCTCGTATCGGAATCGTCTTCGAAAGAAGGTCCGAATACACTCGACGTCTCGGTTAAAATACCTAAGTTATGGTTCAGTCAAATGGCCCATAAGGAGAGAATGGATACGTTACCACTCTGCGTTTACATGCGAGGTGCTGACCATTTGAGGAAAGTCAATCACAACCGGTTCGCCTGATTCTCGCTTGATCAGAATGTTGAACTCGTTGAAGTCACCATGAATGAGTCCAGCTCGGGCAAACCGCACGATAAGGTCCATCAGTTCAGAGTAAAGCTTCCCAGGTGACGCAACCTCTGATATTTGACGTCTATTAACCAATGAGGAACTTTATAGTACAAATGACGATTCTCTCACAATGGATAGGCGTCAACGAACTCCATGACGATACAATGTCGCGCCTGATCCACTGGTGTGGGAACAGGAAATCCGTGTTCGTGGAGAATCTAAATTATTCAACGCGTGAATCACTTGTGCACAAAAGGCAGTTTAGGACCTACTTTCATAAAGGCCCACTCTTTCTGCGCGGCCAGCCGAGACATGTACATCCAAGACGCCGATTTTCTTTTACCTAGATAGTCCCGTTTGTCCTTGACAGCCCGAAACGAAATACGACCTAAACTAAATGATACATATGTCTCTCGACCAGCGGAGAAGCAGAAAGTCCGCACGTACCGGTGTAATTTTAGAACCATCTCTTTGCCTTCAGAGTCCGCGACGATGTAGATATCTATGCAGTGTGAGAGCGCGAACGGGACCAGAGGTGGTCGCGAGTACCAGACTCTTTTCCGACACCAATCTGATTGCCAACGGAGTGCATAGAATCTCTCTTGGACAGGGCGCGCATGGCGAGAAAGTCATAGCCCCCATAAGTTAGTCGATAGCCATCGTCTAGTTCGCCATAACGTTACATTCGAACGGACAAGAGAATGGAATGGGGAAATCACATTTGGAGTTTTGGACCTTTGCGACTAGATTCCGTTTCGCGAGAGAGCCGATAAGCTTGTTTACACCGCCGTTTCGGAGTCCAGAAATCTGGGCGATGAGGGATGTTGGTACTACTTCGTGATTCTTAGATCCCATTTCAGTCTAAACACTATTTGTGAGGTGCATGTTCAATCAATTGAGGGCTAGACTCACCGCCGTCAACACTCTGAACTCGTCAGATGTTATGTACCTTAGATCAGTGGCATCCAGCTTCATGTTTGCACCTTTATAGCTGGCAGTGAATGGTCCAAAGAAAATGTGCGCCCCCTGACGTAAGCGCGATTCACAAGTGTATTTGTCGGAGTCTAAAAATAAACCTGCATCTGCTCTGGTTAGTGACCTAGTGTGGACGACCATGTTGCACGATGGTTCAAAGGCCGTCAAGCAGGCTAACAAGGTGGGTAGCTACTACTGGTCAGCAAAACATACCTCAAGTCAGTTAGCTTTCGTCCAAGACTCTAGAAAACTACATCGCGACAACTGAAGAATCGTCCCCGTAAGTCATTTCCCCACTCAGTTGCTGCTCATCAACTAAGAGGCAACAATCATGCAAGCTATATCTACTCCATCGCGACCCCCGCAGAAGTCTCGGATGATGAAAAACGCGACATGTTCTCGATGATAGAAACCAATCTTAAGCATCTGTTGGTAACCTTTGATCTCTGCATCCAGAACGTGAACTCACGCGTCATAAGCTATGTAGGCTCGTCTATGGGATGGGACGAGCAGGAGAAGCGCGATGAACTATTCAGTATCCATTCGCGATACATTCTAGTTCGCAATAACGGTTCTCTCGTCGGTTATGCCAGCTTTCGGTTCGAACACGAAGATGACTGGGACATACTCTACTGGTAAGTTTGGTCTTCATTGGTGATTATTCTGGCACACTTTGTCGCTATCTAGTTACGAGGTGCAAGTTTTGGGCTCCTATCAACGTCAAGGGCTTGGCCGTGCACTAATGCGCCATCTGACCTCTATCGGGAGGAAATGTCGGATGGAGACGATAAATCTAACTGTATTCAAAGGTATGAAATATTACGCGTCGGAGATTGACAGTATTCTTATCTCTCTGGAGCAAACGTGGCGGCTGGCGCGCTATACAGAAGTCTAGGGTGAGCGCATGCGACTCTGTCTAGTTTTACCACTGATTCCCTGGCCTCAGATTTTCTCTTGATGAATCGTCTCCGGGTGAAGAAGATGGAGCAGACTATGAGATACTATGCTATTCCCTAGAATAAGGTTCATCTCTCCGCGAGGACACCATTAATTCATTTATAATTCAATACTATACTATCCGCTCTTGTTTTCGTTCTATCCCGCAAAAAAGTCGGGCGAGTTGATATGTGGCGCGAATCTTCCGAAGCAGTGCGTTTTGTTTGGCATCATCATCACTCAACAAACACATCCAGCGAATGTGACTTGGCGCAAACGACGATGCTGCGAAGTACATCTTCACGTCTAGTCCGGACTGGACTCCCTCGCATCGCGAACGCGCGATTTGCGTCTCATGGCACACCACAATACAACGAGCCTTCCGGCAACCTCTTTGGCGAAACAGTGCGTGCCTCAACCGCACTTGGATAATTAATCTTTTCATTCTCGTAGCCGCCTCCCCCTGGACAAAAACGAGTGAAAGAGGATTGGGAGATGTCGTGGTACATTGGCATGTTCGGCTCCATGGCATTTGCAGCGGTCATTCTTTACTACAAGCCAGATTCAAGGTGCGTTCCGTTCCCGGCCGCGTTCGACTTGTCGATTTACACAGGTCTGTAGTATCCAAACATGGGCTTTGGAAGAGGCCAAGAGGCGAATGGAGGCGCGTGGAGAGAAGTACAAGTACGAGCCTCCAGAAACTAAATCGGCCGACTCATAATGGCGCTACTGTATACCATGGAATGCATCGTCACTCTCTTATCAATCTCTGCAAGCGCTGCGAATGTCTATTCAAATCATAAATACTCGACGTGTATCCAACTCAACAGCATCGACAAAGTACTGAACGGTTGAGCGATTCAATACTCTTTCCCTCTCAGTCTACGCCTCCAATGAAGCCGTGTAAGCCTTCTCCGTCAGTAAGGCCTCCAGCTGTAGCGTCCTCAGTACGATGTGTACAGAATAGAGTGGGCTGGCATACCTCCTTGGGATCCGAAAGTTGTATTTTGCATAACCAGCCTGTCCAAAAATGAGTACAATCCGAGCCACGACAAAACCACGTACCTTTGTCTTCAGGAGATTTGTTAATTAGAGCTGGTTGGTCGGATAATGATTCGTTGACCTCCTTGACAATGCCCGAAACTGGCGCGTACTGCAATGATTTAGCACAACCGAATGAGTATTTGCCCTAAGGACTCACAATGTCCGAGGCAGCCTTCACACTCTCGACGGCTCCTATTTGGGCTGGACTACCAGTCAGAGTGTGTTTACACCGTTGAAATGCTCTTCTTACATCCCTGGTCAACCTGAGAGCCAACCGTAGGAAGTTCGACGAATACCACGTCCCCAAGAGAAGATTGCGCGTAGTCGGTAATGGACACTACTCCTAGACCGGTCTCATCATCAAACACAACAGATTCGTGGTCTGAAGTGTAACGCTTTGCTAATACACGTTATTCGAAGACCAGCATCCGCAAAGCACAAAA
Source organism: Hymenopellis raphanipes (assembly GCA_036872995.1). Lineage (NCBI taxonomy): Eukaryota > Fungi > Basidiomycota > Agaricomycetes > Agaricales > Physalacriaceae > Hymenopellis > Hymenopellis raphanipes. Next base: position 2,272,614 of record JAYMDG010000001.1, read on the forward strand.
CGCACTGATAAGAGTGCGGACGAACTGGGAACGATATGGAGACCCCAATGGTCGCGATGGGCGCGTCAGCGGACCCCCACGACTGAAAACTGTACGTCTCAAGACAGACTGCATGGTGAGGAGTCGAGGTGGATGTAGGGTACAGGGAAGGTTTACAGTAAATTTTGACGGACAGCGGAGAGCCGTTTATGGATTCGCCGTAGGCACTTAAAATAGTCTCGACTCTTGACTTCAATAAAACGTTTACGTCTTGCGATAATCTACTTACTATGGAGGATAAATACAGTGAAGGACAGCATTACGGGGTGTGTCAGTGCTTGGTTTGTATTTTATACAGGTCAATGAATGAGATGGGTGCGTTATATTCTAGCACGGAGGATGAGACCATATCAATAAACCGCTTCACAGCTCCTCGAGGATCTTGGTGCAGACACCAGTAGCAACTGTTAAACCGGGTCAGTATAGCGACGCTGTACAATAGCAGCTATACATACTAGTTTTGTGGCCTTCACGCAGAGTGAAACGAGATCCAACCTCCACAGCAAGAGGACTGTGCAGGGTGCAGTCGACTTCGATGTTGTCACCTGGCATAGCCTGAACAGAGTTAAACGGAATGTATATTTCGCCCGAAACAAGAACGTACCATTTTGTCAGGCTGACCCAAGTTGAGGACAACAGCAACGTCAGCAGTACGAAGGAAGAGCTGTGGCATGTATCCCGAGGTGAACGGAGTGTAACGACCACCCTCATCTTTCGTCAAGACCTGGGCAAACAAGTCAACGAGGGCGCCGAATGGATAATGTAGCATATTACATAGACTTGAGCCGCGAATTTCTTAATGGGCTTCATTGTGCCAGGAGCGGCGATAACCATGCCACGTCGAACCTGTTCCCGTTTAATACCGCGGAGCAGAGCACCCATGTTGTCGCCAGCCTCAGCCTAACACGAAGTCAATACAGTCAAAAGCAAAAGCGAAATGTGATCCTTACACGGTCGAGCTCTTTGTGGAACATCTCTAAGATAAAAAGATTAGTTAGACACTGTAGTTGAACAAAGCCAAACCACTCACCAATGCCGCTAAGGACAGTCTTGAACGACTCTCCCATACCCACAAGTTCGACTTCAGTACCTTTGGTAGCAACACCGCGTTCAACACGACCAGTAGCAACAGTCCCACGACCGGAGATTGAAAAGACGTCTACAAATGTCCTAAGCGAAACTACCTTTACGATGACAGCACGACTAACCTTCAACGGCCAGCAAGAAGGGCTTTTCAAGGTCACCTGGAACAGCCATCAACGGTAGCTTAGATAATGCCTCAAAAGCTTACGAGGAGGAACTTCCAACCATTCATCGCAGGCCCTAACCAATTCCAAAATCTTGTCATGTCCTATCTCAGGGTTACGATCTTGAAGAGCCGCGAGAGCAGAGCCCATGATGATCGGTGTGTTTTCACCGTCAAAGTTGTAGGTCGAGAGAAGATCACGTATTTCCATGTCCACAAGTTCCAACATTTCCGGGTCCGAGATTTGGTCAATCTTGTTAATGAATACCACCAATTTCTTTACGCCGACTTGACGAGCCAATAGTAAATGTTCGCGAGTCTGCGGCATTTGTCCGTCGGTGGCAGAAACGACAATGATTGCTCCGTCCATCTGGGCAGCACCAGTAATCATGTTTTTAATGTCTGTGGTAAATGTAAGACGAGGGCAGGAGACGACAGAGCACAGGCGTACAATCAGCATGTCCGGGACAGTCAATGTGGCCATAGTGGCGGGCTTCTGTCTCGTATTCGACATGGGCCGCGTTGATAGTGATACCACGAGCTCTTTCTTCTGGAGCTCGGTCGATTTCGGCGTAGTCAGTGAAGGTAGCACCACCAGTCTCGGCAAGAGTCTTGGTGATGGCGGCGGTGAGGGTGGTTTTACCGTGGTCAACGTGTCCTGTATGTACGTGTTCAAACAGATACACGCAACATGACAGGCTCAGCCAGACGTACCGATAGTTCCAATGTTTACGTGTGGCTTTGTCCTCTTGAACACCTCGGCATAGCCCCTGCAGACTAGGAAAAAGTGAGAAAAAGAGCACGTGGTTGACGACGCGTCGAGGTACGCACACATAGAGGCGACGGGCACAGATTTGGGGATGGAGCACGAAGGCGCTGTCACGAGGACTGTGGCAGACGTTAGCGGGGAAACGAGCACAGTGGAAAGATAGAACAACTTCGCGCAGAAAGGAGACCGCGACGAGCCCCCATCGAGGCTGCGAATTGGAACATGGTGGACGACGGTAAGAGACAAGTCCCTGGAAGCACGTCTGGAAATTTTGACGGCGCGCGGGAAATGCCGGAAGTGTTACTATCCGTCACAAACTCGGGCCTAGCCTCCTCAGTGCCACCAGTACTTAAAGTTATTGACTGGTGAATGTAGCTGCGTTGAACGATATCTACTTGGCCGGCTACAGATACTCACTGTCTGTACTTGAGTCCGTGACGCAGAACAGGACCCAAAAGGTACTCGGGCTCGGGTATATAGAGCATGAATATCACGCGCCTTTGCTGAGCATGTCTGCTTCAAACCGTGAAGAACTCGTACGCAACGCCGTTGCATTTCTTTCTGATCCTCAGGTATTTTGTTTCCAACTCAAAACCGTCGTCTTCTCAAAACGGTTCAGTCGCAAGGGTCAACATTTACCCAACGTATCCAGTTCTTGGAATCGAAAGGCCTTACCCCACCGGAAATAGACATGGCACTTCGCCAGACGTCCAACCAGACCGCTGGACCGTCGTATGCAACACCTTATCCTCCCCAACAGTTTCTTCCTCCTCCGACTGCTAGATGGGACTGGCGCGACTACTTTGTGAGCTGGCTGCCATTCACAAGTCGATCATGGCTCAAGGTATACAGATCACCGCGGTTGTCTCTGGGACTTTGGCTTATGGTGCTGTTGGACTCTTTAAAGTATGTAATCTCTCAATAGAACGCGAGTCCTAACCTGATCACTAGTATACTAGAAACATTTATTGCCACATTTGCAACCACCTACCTCCACGGCTTATGAACAGGATCGTGATGCTTTGACAGCTCAGTTCGACGCTGCTGAAGCCCTTCTAAAGGAAATACAAGGAGAAACTGCTCTCGTCAGGGCAGCTGTTGAAGAACAGAAGGAAAAGGTCAACAAAACTACCCAGGATATTGAGGCTGTTGTCACAGAAATGCGCGGTAGCGAGATTAAGACTCGCGACGAAATGCGGGAGATTCGCGACGAAGTGAACACTATTCGCGAAATGTTACCCAAGGTATGTACTCGTTCAACGGCCGTTATGATCATTGCCAACTGAGGGTACAGATGATGGACAAGTCGAAGGATTCGCAGAAGCAATCATTAGCAGAGTTGCAGCAAGAACTCAAGTCACTAAAGGCCCTTTTGTTGAGCAGAGGACCTGCACTTGCCAGCTCACCATCGTCGTCACCAATTCCAGCCCCAGGTCGTCCATCAATACCAGCATGGCAATTAGCAGGGGCTGGTGACACAAGTAATTCTACGACGAGTCCTACTCCTACTCCGACCCCGTCCGTTACCTATGGAGCGCCTCCGGTTAGCAATGGGAAGGGTAAAGAAGTAGATCGCTCCTAGTGCCAACCCGTATAATAGTAGTGTAGTTACATCCGGCCTCAATAATTATAATGGGCGCGTACTCAAGTGTGATACACGTGACACCGGTTCTTGACTTGGCACGTCTATGTTCTCGCAGTTCCGACACGCTGTAGAAACATTCGCTCCGCAACCGCGACGGAGCACTGACGACTCGTCTCCCGGAGAACAGCAGGACCCTAATGTCCGGCGTACTCAGTCAATGGACTCAACTCGTTCAGCTTCTCCTCTAACATCTGCGCAGTTGGCCGAGTCTGCCCTCTCTTCGCTGCGCAAATCCTTCGTACCGGCTGCCCGCCCAGAAAGTCCATTGCCTTCTCCTAGACGTGCACGAGAAGGTCACCTCAGTATTGAAGACCGTTTGCGAGCATCCTTTTCGATCGGCGAAGCTTCCACGGGCACAACCCCAGATGCCTCTTCGAGAGTGTCGCCCGCGCCGCTCCCCACGACGGACCATCCACTATCCCCCGCCTCTATACCGCTGCCACAATCACCGTCCCCGGATACACCAGGAGACGCGGTCCAACCATTCACCTCCCTGCCCCCGATCGCCGAGTCTGAGCCCGTAAAGGCTGAAATGCAGCCTTCTACCCTTATAGAGGCACCTTCTGTACAACAATTGGAAGAAGAAGCGAGCACTACACCATCCGAGTTTGACAGTGAAAATGCAACCCTAGGAACGCGTCAAGAACTACCGCAGGAACCGGATACGCCATCGAATGCCAACGTGGACGTCGAGTCGTTGCAGGAGAGATTAAAGCTCGTAGAACAGAGGTTCTCTGGTATATACATTGCTTCTCTAGACTCTTGCGCCAGCTAACCTGTTGTATAGATGTATCTAAATCCTTCAAAAGGTTGCAGGCCGAGAAACTTGCGGCTGATGCCGTTCTCAAGGAATTCACACCTTTAGAGGGGTTCAGCGAAACCAGTGCTTTGCGCGACTACTTCCAAACTATGAAGGCAAAAGCAGAGGTATTTTTCCTACCATTGCTTAGCACGGCCTCTTGTGCTGAATTATTATGTAGATGTCCCAAGAGGAAGTCGTTCGTCTCACGGGAAAAATTGCCGGTGAGACTGGGTTTACGCACTACTCGCCAGCACTCATATAGCATGTCCCCAGTTCAAAACGACCGTTTGGAAGAAATCAGAGATATGCACCGTCTAGAGTCAAAGTCACAATCTGACCAAATCGAAGCGCTCAAATCACAACTGAGTGAATCGGAGGCTTTACTCAAGGTTTCTCAGGGCTCTGCCACCCAAAATGAAGAAGACAAGGAGAAACATAAGGAAGAGCTGGAAAAAATGGAGGCCGAAGTCAAAAAGAGCCAGGCAACGGCCAAGGAGGAAGAGGAGAAACGCGTCAAGGCCATCAGTTTGCTCAAGACAGTTCGACAGAAACTGGTGAAGGCCGAGAAGGAGAAAGAAGACGCATTGAAGGAGACGAACCATTTACGAGAGAAAGACAAAACGGAGAGAGAGAAGGATACGCTGGAAAAGAATCGATTACGCAGAGAGATCGATGTTGCGAACATGGAACGAGAGAAAGCGGTAGCAGGCTTACGGGCCCAATTTGACAAGGAGGTGGCTAACATCAAGGAACGACACGAGAAGGATCTGGTCGCTCAACGCGGGCAATTTGAACTCGAAGCTGTCACGACCAAGGTAAAGAGGTCAAAACATTTCTACTCAAGTCGCTGGCTAAATGTATCTAGGGCTCTTATACCCGAGATCTTGCCGCTAAGACAACGCTAATTTCGCAGCTCCAGGCTTCCCTCTCTTCTGTAACCCAGGACAAGAACTCATTCTTCGATGAACTTCAACTTCGGCAAGCCGAGGTAGAGTCGTCACAGTCTCTCATGGAATCACTTCAAAGCCAGAATGCCGAACTTCAGTACCAGCTAAGGGAACTGGAGGACCGAGCGGCATTACTGCAAGAAGAACTGTCGGAGGCTCAGAGTGGGCAGATGGAGCACTCGTCGGAGCAGACTATCTCTTCGGAAGAGTTGACGCGTCTACTGGCAACGACAGAAGCCAAGTATGAGACCAAGCTAGCAGAGTTACAGCGCAATCTGACCGCCACCGAGAGAGAGCGCAACGACACTGAGGCTGAATGGAGCCGGAAGCTTCGAGAGAAGACGAAAGAGACCGAGGACCTCAAACGTGCATTAGGTTCTACGGCAAAGCTTCAGGAGCAGGATCAAGGGGTAACTGAGGGCTTGCAGAGGGCGATTGAGCAGTTGAAGAAGGATTGCCTCTTGCTGGAGCAACAACGAGAGGAAATGCGTTCAAAGTTGGAACATGCCATGAATAGCGAGGTATGCAAAATTGTTGCTGTTCAGGACATTACTTATTTTGGCGTAGGCGAGTATTCGGGGCAGTCTCTCGGAGCTGGATGTCAAAGTTAGAGCTCTAGAACAACAAGTAGAGGAAGGCAAAACTCGGGAGACTCAGCTCCGCATGAATAATAAGGTACGAGCGAGGCATTCATTCTTTGGCAGATATTCAAAACTTGTTAGACTCTACGCGAAGAGTTGAGAAAAGTTCAGTCATCGGCTGCCTTACTTGAGAAGCAACGCAATCCCGGCGTGGGTTATTGGACCACTCGTGCGAATGGTAGTCAGACGGATGTTCGTCCATCAGACTCGTCTGAATCGCTGTCTCGGACCGATTCTCCTGCTCCCGACTCCGCCGTTCCCAAAAACGATGAAGACATCAACATGGAGTACCTGCGAAATGTTATCTTGCAATTCCTAGAGCACAAGGAAATGAGGGTATGTATGGCCATCTTCACGTGTACGTTTACTCACTGCCAATACAATTAGCCCAATCTTGTCAAAGTGCTGTCCATTATTATGAGGTTCACGCCTCAAGAGACTCGTCGGTTAATGGCCAAGGTTTAGTACGTTCGAGTGGGACTGTTTATATCGGAAAATTGTACCTAGTAGTCCGCTTACATGTTGCTTCATAATCTATATAATAGCGGATACATCTCGTTGGTGATGCAGCTCAATGAGAAGATGGAAGAACAAAGTGAGGCATTCTGTCCATCCACCAACCCTAATTTGGGGTCTCCCTCCTCCCACATCATGAACAGGCATCTTTGAACGACTACCCCCAACACTCGGTCTCAGTCATACATTTTCTTGATTTCTCGCGCAAGCAGTCATGTCGCTTGCTGAATTGACGCGAAACAGTTTTCAAAGTGGCATCTCCGCGTCAAAAGTGCGTGTTGCTCTTATTATTATACTGTAACTCAGTGATTGCGATAGTGGCTTGCATTGTGTAAATTGCTCATCGCAAAGGAATATGATCTTCCAAGTTCAGAAAACGTTCAGAGTGCACTGAGCAGTACGTGAAGATACAAATCAACCTGGAGCCAACATCGCTTAACTTTGACCTGTGCGTCTAGATTCCGTGCTATCCGTTCTACGCTTCTATCCCGGAGATCCTGACTTACAAGAATATCTCAAATGTGCAATCCAAGAGAACGTCCTCTCCCTTGCGACATTCGTGTCAACGCTTCTACAGGCGGCGCGTTCACCAGACTTGCACAATCCCGCCACGTTGGACATGCTCTGTCGCATAGCGCTGGATGCTCACTATTCATCTGGCCTCACCGTTCCAGTGGGATCGATTGTTCCATACGGAGAATCCGCCATCGTAACCCTCGGGACCGTCCAAGATGCTCTCGCCCTCCTTCGAACAGCTCATTCCCTTCCCATATCCCACTTTCATCAGCTAACAACGTCGGCGTCGGAGCTCGTTATTCTTCTGCTGTCATGCGTTTCCGATATGTCCCAAGTCTCCACCGCCCAGGCTATGGTGCATTTCGCTGACGCGAATGACCTTTTGCAAAACTTCCAGCTTTCTCCAAACGTTCGACAAGTGCTCGAGAATTTCATGTTGTCGCTTAGTCTTCTCATCGGAGACGACGCGAAGGCTGCTCGAGAGGCTCAGATGATGCATTCTCTCCAGGTTGCCCTTGGCAAGGGCGACGTCCTTGGTCCTAATTCTAGCACAGACACCGTAACGTTTGGATTGGTCTTGCATCATGTCGTAAGTTCTGCGAGTTCTGTCACAATAGCAATGTTCAAGTCCTTTTCCAGATTTTGCAAAGAGCTCGCCACTTCGGATCTGGGTCTAGCGCCGAGATGGTCTCTCTATTTGCATCCTGTTTTCAATGGTCATCTTGGACGCCAACCGTGTTTTATACACAGCTTTTCATCACTGCACTACTAGCATTGGCTCAGAATCAGCCTACTACAGCCCTTCTGTGGCGAGACTTTATACTTGGGCGAGTGAGAGAACTTACCGCCGTCCATATATGGAAGGGCTCATTGAAGTGATAGCTGCCTGCGTTGTTGGTATCGTTTGAACAAGCAATCAAGGATGACTCGCAAGTTGACGCTGACTGGGTAAGTGCATCGTCCAGCTCAATTAACAAGAGTTAACAATATGTGAAGCGAGCTGCTCTTCAAGCTGCCCTCACAGCCGTCCTTCAGCGTGACATTGTGCGGCAATGTGATCTTGTTCTTTCTTCAGCAGAGTCAGACTCTCCAAAGTATGTCTCTCTGTCCTTGAGCTTTAAATATTGTGGTTCACGTACGACTACAGATCTCTGCTATTCCCGGAATTGCTGAGTCGTCTTGTTGCCGCAGGACTTCTAGACGAGTCGGCCGCTGAAAGCTTGGGCGTGCCTTCCATTCGAGAGTGGAAGTCGAGCGAGCTGCTCGCGGAAGCAGTGGGTCTGGATGTCGAACTCGAAGTAAGCTTTTCCTAGATTGACTCCGCGACCGCAATAACATACATTTTCAGGCTTATATAGACGCCAAGTTGACTCCAGAAGTGCCTCCGTACGACGACTTATCTGTCCTAGTCGATCGAATATGCAAGGATCCCGTTAGTCACTCAACATTTGCGACTGTGATTCAACAGGTCCGCCCTATATCTGTATTCTCATTGCATTCGAGCTAAATCCTGTCAGCGCTTCTTCTCTCTTGCAGCTGCTTTTGATGTCGAAGCACTCAGTCGCATTTGTAAAGTGCTGTACATGCACGGTAGAGCGCTGGATGTTTTGTCTCTACACGTGAAGATGGATGTTCTGCTCTCTCAGACACTCTCGTTGATAGACCGCTACGATTGTGAAACCATTGGTAGGATGACCGGCCTATGATAATGTCAGTCCGTTGAGCTCACTGTATGTTCTTGCAGGCGATCCACAGACTGCAGTCAGCCATCTTGGTGACATCGTTCTATTCAGCCAACATGCACTTGCACACTTCAATGTCAGTCGACATGATATTGCTCTAGCTGTTAACTCATGCACAAACTAGATGGATGCGAAGATATTCAGCGACGGCCACAAGTCGGTGTCGCCCAAGTTCCTCCAGTCTACATCAGAGATATTCTCTCCCAGTTCTTTGACGGGCCAAGACGAACTCTCGTTCAATGCCTGGTTCAAGACGTTGTTCGATAGTAGCAGCGAAGGGATCGAGGATACAATTCTCCGGTCAGTACGACAACACACGCATTTTCTAACATTGACAGTACATACAGGACAAGTCGGCCGAAGACTCTTTTGAAAATGGCAGCTTCCCTTTTCGCAGCAGCAATCAAAGCGCGAACGGAGGGAAAGATCGATGCCGATGTTTTGAACAATGGGATATCGTTCTTTACAGGTCCCCTACTTAGCTGGACTCTCATCGGTGTCGTGAAATGGCTACTCAAAGAGATTCATCGTAAAAAGTTCGTTCTCCGTTCGCCCGCTTGGTCCATATTCTAATGCTGTCAAATCCAAAGCTGCAAGACGCCAATTCACCTGGAGGTGTTACAGACGCTCCTGCTTTCAGCGGCTTGTCCAAAGCCAGTGATCGTTGTCTGTGGCTCTCAAATATTGACGGTGCTTACATCGAAGGCCGCCAAAAAGTTACCTCCCGCTAGCTTCAACATCACCAACATAAGAAACGTAGTCTCGCAAGCTCTCGGCGCTATAGAAACGGGTACGTGGACATGACCGTGTTACCTGCTACAGAAAAGAACTGACAAGGGGCCTACAGGCCAGATTGAACGAAAGATTTCAGCTGGGGCTCAAAATTCCTGGCAGGACCATCCCCGACAAGTCATCCATCGTGCCCTTGTCATGGCCAGATCCAACAAGATACCCTCCATCGACGTTGACCGTCTAGTCAAGACGTCCACTCCAACAAAGTTACTGCAGATTCTCTGGAATGAGATATCCGCTGCAGCCAGCCTGGGCGAAATGGAAAACAGTCGACGAATAGCGACCTTTGTGTTGACCAATCCCCCGAACCCGGCAAGCCCACCCCTTGTGCCAATCTTCCTCCACATCGTTCTTCCGTCTATTATACTGTCAGTCGACGCACTAGAAACTACCCAGCAGACACCCAATGTGGAGCTGCTGGTGATTCTCGTGTCCTCCGTTCTCACTTCCGCACTGCACGGCGAATTGGCGTTGCGTGGAACGCAATGGGAGAATCGATCCGTGCTCGGGGAACCCATTATCGCGATGGCGAAGAGATTAGCGACCGACCTTCGTAGCATGAAGCAAAGTTACACAGCTACAGCAATCGTACAGCGATTGGGCTCTGCGCAGTCTTTCCTTTCGAACTTCCCCGTTTTTAAATAGTGTGGCGTCGTCCCAGGTATATATATATTATCTACATGAAATAGAATGAAATGAGTACGTTGACTTTAGACGTCAATGGGCGGGGGAGCTGAAATCCGGGAATGAGGCTAATGGACGGATTGTGGGGTGGAACACCTACGGCAACACGCATGCTCCCTTGGGTTGCACTCTTGATCCTGGGGACACACGATGAGACAGGCTGATTCCTCGGAAAGCTGAAAATGGTTGAAAAGGGGAAAATATCTCAGAGATACTACATACCTCTAATGGTTGTAATGATTTCAGATACTCGGGTTGGATAGTGCTAGAATGGATGCCATGATGATGGAGGGTTTTTCGTATTTTGGCAGCGACCGGCATGAAGTCGTGGTCTCGAGATGTCAGCACATGTACTGACGCGATGATCTTGGTCTCTGACAACTGCCAGACATGCAACTCATGTAGAGATATAACGCCATCGACATCTAATATTGATTCGCGGACTTCGTCCAACGAAACTGTTGAAGGTACACCTTGAAGGAGAATGAATGATGCGCTTCGGACTGGGATACATGTCAGAAGCTGAGAGTAAAGCGAGAGATGGGCAACATGCCTAAGGGTAAAGCAGAAGAGAATATAATGACTGTGATGACCAGACTGATGGTCGGGTCGAAGTAATATTTGAAGCTCCAGTTGGAGAGCCAGATAACAAGGCCAGTGCCAATGACACCGACGTTACCCAAGGCATCGCCGATAACATGCAAGACCAAGGCGCGCATGTTCATCGAGCCATGAGAACCATGAGTATTTCCATGTCCAGGTGCATCGTGACCGCGCGGGCCCTCAGTGTCCGCGTGAGTTTCTAACAGTGGCGTGGTCTCACCCGATCCAGCGAGGAGCGCATCAGTCTCCGTTTCCACAACCTGCTCCGAAGTCGCGCTAATCGTACGACTTCGGTGACCCACACTGTTATCTACAGAGTGCCGGGAACGAGACATGGAGTGTCTTGCGGGTGGAGGCGACGGTGATCGGGCAGCAATTTCATGTGCAGTTCGGACCAGAGAAGCTCTCGTCGCAGCAGGATGTCCATAAAGAGATGAGTAAGAATCTGTTGAAGGAGAACGCGAACGGCTGCGACGCTGGATGGGTATTTTCTGAGTTGGCGTGACGTCACCCTGCGCCTCTTCTGGGTGCTCGCGAGTTGGTACTGCAGGAGGAGAGCCTGGATGGTCATGGGAATGACTGTGTTCTGCCAGACGAGGTAAGGAATAGCATGACGTCCAGATAACATCATAGATAGCCTACCATGGAACAAAAACAGGCCGACAATATTCGAGGCAAGACCAAGCGAGCCAACGACGACAATGAGCCTGGGATTCGATATCTCTAAGCACAGATTATGAGCTCTTTACGGCCGAAACACGCAAGTCACATGTGCTGACCTGGGGTGCTAAAGAAGCGTTCCAACGCCTCAAGCGATATAGAGAAGCACAAGGCGAGGAGAAAGACTCCATTGATGAGGGCGGCGAGGATCTCCGCCCGGTGCCATCCATACGAGTAGCGAGAATCAACGTCGGTTTGGGCGGTGAGCTAGACAGCATTTAGCTGATGAGAGATATGCATCAAGTTGAGACGAAGCACCTTGATGGCGTAAAGTGCGACGATTAGGCTCATTACATCACTGTAGAACGGGCTGTTAGACAATCCGAGTGCGCTATGCAGACAGAAACGGACTTGAGCATGTGGAAACTATCCGCTACGAGGGCCAAGGACCCAACTGCATAGCCTGTCGGAAAAGGTAAATAATCGGCCCTAGTCAAGTAACAAAATAACAGACCAACTATAAGCTCTACAAAGAAGAAAACAAGGTCGATTACAAGAAGAAGTGTGATTCTCGCAGAACGCGAGACAGTCATGGTGGTCTCAAAATGAGTGTGCTTTCGGAATATGCATCCACGGTCCAGACAATTACAGGAATTCGGCCTTCATTCTCCGATGTCGGATCACTCTGCGATTTGGCTTTGATTGCCATCAGCTTTGGAAAGTTTCTTGACTCTGTCCACGACGACGTCGAGCTCATTATTTACCGCAAAAAATGGCTGCCCCGTCGATGGCTGCGGCGCTCGCCGCGTCTCTTCCTGCTCAGAGCTCTACACCTACTCCCTCAGCACCTACCTATGAAGCCATCCCCGCGTCCATGTCAGAAGTGATCGACATTGAAGCCAGTATACCGCTCAATTATGTCCAGCTAGATGGGATGGTGTGTGCATGCCTCTGATGTGTCTCCCAGTATCTCAGAGTAACAGGTGTTTCATTAGGTTGTATCCAAAATATTGAAGCATGCACGCGAAGCGCCAATTACATCTGCTCATGGTCTTCTACTTGGTCTTGATCTAGACGGCACCCTAGAAGTCTCCAACTCCTTCCCCCTACCCCATCATAGCAGTGATGAAGACGATAAGACCTCAAAATTCTCCGGTACATTCTTCATCTTTTCAAACAGATATACTTTTCTCAACTTTTCTACAGCGCGCTATCAAACTTCTATGCTTAGATCATTAAAAGAGGTGCAATCCGATGACAGCGTCGTTGGTTTTTACCAAGCTACTACTTTGGGCGCATTCTTTAACCAAAGCCTAGTCGAGACACAGGCTATCCATCAGGAAAAGCTTCGCCACGGTGGTGTAGTCGTTATCCACGGTAAGACCATTGGAAATCTCGATCTGCTCGGAGAAAAACTCACCGTCCGCAAGATATCACTCAAACTGCGCGCGGGAATGCATCTTTCCGTGCCTTTCGACTGACATCTTCGTTCTTGGACGCATACAAGAAGAAAAGCTTCAACTCGGCTAGGTTAGGGCCATCGGAATCTCGAAAGCCGACCTCGAATGCTGACTTGTTTCTTCCATAGTCTGGTTAATCATCGACTAACGTTCTCATCGATCCTTACAGAAATACCTCTCAAAATCCGAACGAACCCTTTGCTTAGTTCGTTCCTTGGCGGCCTGTCAGAGACGGCCACAGGTTCGAAATCTGCGGCGGGTAGTGATTCCGCGCTTCCTCCATCCTTTTCAGTCTTAGATCTTGGGTCTGCTGGCCTGACAAAGAACCTCGAGCAGATTGCAGAGGCCATCGATGGGTACCGAACAGAAGAGGGCAATCTAGCGTACTTGTCTCGCCAGATAGCCCGAGAGCGGGCAAAGGCGGACAACTATGTGGCGAGGCGCAAGGAGGAAAATGCGACGCGGATTGCTCAAGGCCTGCCTCCTTTACCAGAGGAGGATGTGACCCGGCTATTCAAGATTCCAGCGGAGCCAAATCGGTTGGAGAGCATGTTACTGTTGGGACAGGTGGATGCATATGCGAAGAGCATGGCAGGGGCTGCGAGTACTGGACTTGTCAAGATGTATGCCGCGCGGGCGGGAAACAACGCCTGACCTGCAGGCTGTACCTGTACTTGACAACGTCTGATTATCGATTGATTTTGTAAATGTGCCGTATGTGCCTATTCTGGCGATTTGCTAAAACTGCGCGAAACCAACCCCATAAATATTTTTAAGGCGAGTACTTAAATATAACTCCATTTACAACCGCTTGCAGGTTACCGCCTTGTCCTCGCACCTTCCCTCCGTCCTCTTTCATTTCCAGGGTATATAAACGCCCCACTGTCACTCATTCTCAATACCACCGTCCTGCAGCCATGTTGTTCCGCAATCTTGTCCTCGCCATGGCTTTTGCCACATCCACAATGGCATCCCCAGCTCATGCTCCCATAGATGGTGGACGCCTAATGCGCCACCGTGGTCTTGCTGCACGGGTCGTAGAATCCCCGGTGGCTGCTGATCCCATCTACTCTGGTGCACGAAGGACTCGTCGCACAGGGCGTCGCGACCTCACCCGTCGTCAATGCAGGACCCGCCCCAGCAGCAGCAGTTCGTCAGAATCAGTCGCCGCGACTCCCGTCTCGTCCCAACCTGTTGCAGTCGTCCAGCCATCCACGGAGGCTACTCAGCCCGAGACCACGTCCACGTCCACCCAAGACCAGACTTCTACGGAACAGTTTGTGCCGGAGGCAACATCTACCACAGAACAACAAGCCCAATACACCCCTCCCGCCGATACAACCACTGTCGAAGCAGCCACTTCCACCTCCACTGCACAGTCTTCAGGCTCTACCGGTGGCAGCAGCTCCAGCTCCAGCTCCGGTTCTGGATCTCACACCGGAGAGAGTCAGTATTTTTTAGCCGGTTCATTCAGAAGATGTGTTGACTTCTATTCCCTAGTTACCTTTTATGCAACAGGATTGGGGGCTTGTGGAATCACTAACGTCGACACTGACCCCATTGTTGCAGTGTCCACCATGATCTTCGACAACTACCCGTATGCTCTTCCTTACATTGTTTTTATTTCTATTCACTCTCGTTGCAGTGGTTACGATGGCGTCAACCCCAATAATAATCCCATCTGTAACAAGAAGATCCAGGTCTACTGTACGTGCTGATATTGTTCTTACTGATGCATTATTCTTAACCAAACACAGATCAAGGCAAGACCACCACCGTAACAGTCACTGACCGATGCGGCGGCTGTGCCGAAAACGATCTCGATTTCTCGCCCAGTTCGTTCTCTATACTCGCAGACCAGTCACTTGGTCGTTTGACTGGTGCCACCTGGGATTATGTCTAATATACCCCCTCACTCTTATTATGTTTATTGTTATGTCCTCAATGCTTGATGCATTTCCCGCTCAGTACGGGCTAGGAGCTGTCGATACACGCATGTTGATCTTGCTTTGTACTTACTTACCGTATACACACTTACATCTATACCGGAATGGAAGCTGTTTACAGCAATCAACCCTTTCCTGTGCACGCATTGAAAACGTTCTTGTCTCTTACGACAGGTTGACGGTAATGAGACTGATCACAGATGCTTGCCTCGCTGGAATGGCGTAATATCCCCCAAAACGTATAATCTTAGCCTGTGTGAACGTAGAAGCCTAAAATACATCATTCAACGCGACAGAGATGCCCAGTACTCCACTTCTGCGGTGCCAATCAACACGGACGAAATCGCCCCACTAAGCGCATCTCCAGGCACCACCAACGTTGCTGCCACATCGAGTGCTAGCCGCCGTGCAACCGACGATGGGGGTAACTTCGTATACGGTCCTGGTATCGATCCCCGCGATGCGTGCAAGATCACAAAGTACGGCATGAACCTGGTCCGCAGCGAGGTAACAGTCTGGAATCCGACATGAGCGCAACGCACGACAAATCCAAACGGAGCACGCACCTTACTGCCCTTTGTCCCCCTTTGCAGGACGCGGAGAAGGAACCGCAAAATTATCTGTTGCGCAAATTAAAATTCAGGACACGCAGTGCAGGACGATGATCGCGTGTGTGATGACGATTTACCTCTGATAAATCTGGGTTGCCACCGCCAAGTTCCCAGAGCGTCTTGGGGAGCTCCTCAATGAAAATTTCTAGGGTGTTTGGGGACACGTGCTTGCGCTCCAACTAGGCATCGAGGTTAGGCCGAAGCAGAGTACCCAGATCAATCAGCTCTTACGAGAATAAGACGAGTGAGAAACTCTGTCGCCGGTCGTTTCAGTGCAGACTTTGCAGACAGCGAAATTGCGTGCGTGACCACGGCATCGAGGACATCGCTCGACCCGATCAGAGACCATATCGTGGGGAGCAACGATGTGTATGCTGTCGAGGTTAATTTACCGGCGCCCAGCGCGTCCAGCACATACACTCTAACGGCTTCGTCGCGGGAACCTCCTTCGGAATAGATGTTGGATGATATTAATGATGACAGCTCGCAGTAGATGATGTTCAACTCGTGGAACGCCTGTTCGATCTGAAGGGCACGTTGGATAGCGCAGCAGGATATTATTTGAGGACGGTACCTTGATATCACGCCGCCCGCTTGGAGTGAAAGGGAAGAATGGTGCCATATGTCCTAGGAGCATGGACAGATCATCGAGAGGCGAATATGATTTTCCTTTGGAGTGGCTAGCGCTTTGAAGGATCTCTCCGTACAGCGCGCGCGAAATATCGGCTATGGCAAGAGCCAACTGCAGCTCAGTTTCAGGAGGATTACCAGCGGGTGAAAAGACGACAGGAGAGCAGTCGAGAAACGTCGACACTAAAGTCGAATGTAGGACTCGCGCCAGATGCTTCAAAAATTTTGAGTTGATTGACCACGGTCGAAAAACTCAGCTCACGGTGATGAAAATCTCGTTGTTCGTGGACCCTCCGACCTCTGAAATATCCAGCAAGCTATTCAAGTACAAATCCTTCGCAGACGAACTTGACGCGAGACTTTGATCAGGGAATACGAAATCCTCGTTCCCCGCCTCGTCATCGTACTCTTCTACCCATCGTCGACTAGAAAGCGGACAGTTCATAGATGCAGGTTGAAGTAAGTTATCGAAGACAGAAAATTCCTCGGCGTTATCGAATGAAGAGGCGAAATACCATCGTGGATTGTCGTTAGATTTGCTAGCGGCCAAAGCTTTGCGAATAAATGTAGCCAGAGATTTCAGAACGACAAGTTTCGACTGAGAAAATTGGATGAGTGCTGCATCGAAGAAAGATATATAGAAATTACTCACGGCAGCCGTCAATACGACGCTTGCAGTTGAGGTTGCCTTCAAGGGACCTATTCAAAACTCAACCCCCCAGCCCTGGACGAAGTGCAGATATCTCACCTTCGCTATCTCCATACTTCGTGCCCGCGCTCAACAGACCGAGATATCCTTCCAAAACACGCTTGCCGGACTGATTAGATCCTTCGTTCCATCCCGCAACCACTGATTCCGGAGAGCTCTCTAACAGAAGGTCGAGAAAGCGTATAGCGTCGACCCGGATTTCAGGAAAGATATGAGTTTGTGCGGAAGTGGTGAAGAGGAGGAGGGATGGCGCATGAGGAGCCAGTTGTTCCTGTGACGCTAGTCATTGAAGAACTGATTCTAATGGTGCAGTCTCTTACTTTTGGGATGCGAGGTAGGAGCCATGAGAAGAATGATAATAGCGTCTTCCGCACACTAGAGTCCTTGTATAGAATAAGTCGATGGAGGAGACATGTATTTCCTTTGGCTCACTTCGTCGCCAATTAGTCGCGCGCAAGCCATGAATAAAGTGGTGAGTGAAGGCTGGAGAAGCTCTGGATGCGACTCAAGCAGTTCTCTGAACCCCAGGATGGCATCTTGATGTTCACATCAAGAGTCTACATCTTGTAAGTGTCATCGGACGCGTACCTTTACGAGTTCCGGCTGCATAGTGCTTTGTATGGGCAATGAGTTCGTCGAAGGTTAGGCGACGCTTGGTCGTAGGGCCTTCGTCGTCCTTGTCCTTCGTAATACTTTGACTTGGCAGAGCAATCGCTGTGTTGACAGACTAAGACAACAGAAGACAAGATTACATCTTCACATACATCGAGCCTTGAAGGACGTGTCGATGGCATTACTGGCGAGTTGTTTTCCTTTGCCTAGCTTTAGTTTGGCTTTCTAGTAGGGATTTAGTCGTGATGATGACCAGAAACGGTCTGTATCGCACAGAGAAATCAGCAGCCTTGTCCTTCCGCTTTTTAGCACTTTTAGGCATGGATGTCGATGACAGAAAAAGTTGATGAATCGGCCCGGGATGCCGGTGATTTTCAGTGACATTTATGGTCAACTTACTTTGTCTCTGTCCATCATCGTCTAGAAAGAGGTCGTTCGTCTTGATCGATTCTATTGGACTCTTGGTAGTGACTGCTATGATGCTATCTTCCCGACATCTGTGACCCCCCACTTCGCCGAGGCCCAATTACAGATATGACTTTCATGTTTATCATCGCGCAATTGTCTCGACAGAACGCCCACAGCCCTCCACTTCATCCTGGAGATCTAGTCAGTGGACTGTATGGATCAAAGCTTTCCTTCGAATCCATTATAACGCGAGGGAGCAACGACTGTTCATGTTATCCTCGAACCGTATAAGCGACCCGTTCAGCCAACCTCCCAACACCGTTGACAACAGCAGCGTAAGTACATGAGACTACCTAAATAAAAGTTGCAGTTATGCCTTCGGCTCTGAAGAGAAGCCTAGTAGCAGATGCGCACAAGTAAACACGTGAGCTTACTTCTTTTCGCCTAATGCAATAGGTGACACTAACGCCTCTCCTGTGCACTGTGCAGGATCTACGTTTGTTAATATTAGGGATACTTTGCTTCGACGCTTGAACTTCCAGGAGCCAATCTCTCCTTGGAGCCCACTCGAACGTGCTCGTTGAAGCTTCAAAATGTAAGACCGTCGTGTAGGGGCTGGCAGTGCCATAAACCGCCCCGACGCTGTCGAGTGACACCATCTTCCTTTACCCCGATGTTCTCCCGAGAAATCTACTGGAACTTATGACTGAGTGACTGAGGAAGTCTCGTAATCTCGACATTTATACTGCTAGGAAGTCAGATAAATACCGAGCGTTTCTCTCCGCGGTCGCACCCCGGGATACCGATGTACTTCTTCCTGCAACTAGTGAATTTCTTTTTAGCGTTTGCTTCCATTACGCTCGGTGCGTCTGTGGAAGGCCGTGCATCTGCGCCGAAGGGCTTTGTAACCAGTCACGGTCGCAATTTTGTTCTTGATGGAAAGCCGTTTGTGAGTTCTCATATGTCTAGTATGTATCGAAATCTGACGGTTCGTTTAGGCGTTTGTGGGGACCAACTCTTATGCGCGTTGACTACTCAAACAAGTCCTTCAATCCACTTACGTTGCCGTTCTTAGTGGCTTCCCCTTCTTACCACGCAAGATGATGTTGAGGCCACCTTCAAGGAAATGCGAGGAGCCGGCGTCAAAGTCCTACGTACCTGGGTAAACACTTGTCTGTCAGCAGTTTCGAATGTAAGTACCTCACAACTGCTCTTATAGGGATTCAATGCAATCAATGCATCTGAACTCGCTGGAGCTCTCGAGTCGAATCTGACCTACTATCAAGTACGTTCCAAATTGACTAGTGAAAATCATCCTCCTGAAAATTAAAGAGGTTTGGAACGGCACGGAATGGACACTCAATGACGGGCCTCAAGGGTTACAGCGTCTTGACAATGTTATTAACACGGCACGACGATATGGCATCAAAGTCATCCTTGCTTTTACCAATAATTGGGTTGGCTATGGGGTATGTATATCACTTGAGTTCTATCACTTCTCATCTGTTGGTTCCTGGCCAGGGTGCAGAACTATACGTCAATTGGATAGCAGGACCTGGCGTAACGCACGACGTGTTCTACTCCAACCCGAACATTATTTCGTCGTATCGTGAGGATCTGCCAGGCCCCGTCATTAAGCCGAAACTGATTTATGCCATCCAGAGGAATATGTCAAGGTCCTCGTCAACCGTTACAAAGACTCTCCGACTGTATTCGCATGGGAGCTAATGAATGAAGCGCGCTGTCTGGGTGATCTTCCAGGTAGTTCGGCCTGTGGTTTGAACACCGGCCTCATTACCAAGTGGTACAAACAGCAGTCCGACTATGTCAGAAGCCTGTAAGTGGCGTAATTGTGCTCCGCCAAAGGCCGCGCTCATTTCGCTCCAGAGATCCATACCATCTAATCACCACAGGAGGAGAAGGTCAATTTAACTGGGACAATGGAACGCTTGCGTCCGACTACAACTACAATGGACAAGGCATTCGTCTCGTCCTGTCTTGTGTCCTGATAATGACATATTCCTTTAGCTGGCGAGGACTTTGATCGTGAACTGCGTTTGGATAATATCGACTTTGCGACATACCACATGTATCCAACTGCTTGGTGAGACACTCGTGCTATCACCTCAGCAAGACCTCATTGATTCGTGTAGGTACTCGGGCCTCGTACGTCTTTAGACGACCGGATAGACGCACGTTTTCTGACGCCATTCAAGGACTTTCCAGGTTCCAACTTTTCGATGGAGGAATGGGGTCTCGGTTGGATCTCCCAGCACGCCGAAGGTCATTAGAAACGTGCTATCGATTTCACTTCCAAACTTACTCAACTGCTAACCTAGCCACGCGGTCCGCCGGAAAGCCGCTTATTCTTGAAGAGTTTGGCATGCCTGGTATTGGTGAGCATTGAAACCACTGGGGAGTTATCGACTGATTTCACGGTGTAAAAGATAACAAAACGACGATATACCCTTCATGGGTTGACAGAGCTATTGAGACTGGTCACAGGCAAGTACGGCAAGTTCGTTCCTTAGATAGCCTGACTGACATGACATACTACGCACGTAGCGGGTAAGTGATCTTCTAGTAAGCTTAGTACAGAAGCAAGAACTGAGGCGGCATCCCAGAATCATGCCATGGCAGTTCGGAATGCTGGGTCTCACGGAGTCTGGCGGGAACCGACTGATAAAGTATGCTGACGCGCTAATTGACGGCGCGTCGCCCAATGATGGTCAGTCCATGTCTCGCTATAAACCGTGAGGCTGACTTTTGTAGGGTTTGCGATTTACAAAAATCAAACAAGCGTCTGGTCTATTTTCACGTATGGTTTTCAGCTCGGAGGTCGCTTCGGAACTGATTATATTCATCTGCAGCTCTGCGGCGAAAATTCAAGATACGCGGTCATGGATTAATTGATATCCTCTCCTCGACTAGGGCTGTCTGCGCGAATTGAATACTATGTAAACATGTGTACGGCGGACATACCCAGTATATTTTAACAATCGACGTCAGTGCGGGATATGTTCTCGAAGATGGCAGTGACAGAACACTGAATGTCATGCCAAGTACATATTCTGCAGAGGTATGAAGACACGGCACTGTTGGGCAAGAACATCACTCACGTTATTTGTGCACTCTTGAACCCACTTTGCACAGCATATGTGTACCTCTCCCCAGCGTTCAGGAGCATCACCACGCTTTCGCCCTTCTGCAAAGAAAGCGTGGCGCCGATTCCGCTGGCGTTAACCGATTGAAGCGAGGCAGGTGTACTGGTGTCATTGGTGAGTTCGAAGTCGACTTCAAATGGGAGAGTGCTTGTTGGCATGAAGAATGGAGCTATCCAACCCCCCTGGACTCACAACTCGTTTACAATTGACCGACTTCCATTGTTCTCCAAATAGGGAAAGCGAGTTGTTAACAATTGCGCGGGAACGTATTCATCCTTGCAAACGTAAACATGGGATCGCAGTGCAACAGTAACAGTAAGACAAAATCATGCGACAGAACGTAATATATCACAGCCAAGTCAACAGAACATCAAATCACCATCCGAGTTTGAAGAAGGGCTTCTTCATAAAGTTCACCACCAAATTGAGACACATCAAGTCATCATCGTTAACGGTGTAAGAAACGACGTTGACGCTGAATTTAGCTAGACAAGTGTAAGCCAACGTTCATTCCTCGTGAGATGAGCTAAACCGACCTTGAGGTATCTCCTTAGGAAGCGCAACGGTTTGTACTACCTTGTGCGGTCCCTTCTGCACAGGGCAAGAGACAGAAGCATTCGCGTTTCTCCTACGCCACGAATGGATGTCAGACATGGATATGGCGCGTTAAATGATAAAGCCGTACGCTTCCTCGCAGACATCGAACCGCTTTGTAAGGATCTTTATAAGACCCAACTTGACGGTGACGTCCGCATAAGCGCCCTCCTGCTTGAGTCAGTTGAAGCCTTTATCGGCCGAAGCGTGGCCGCGCACCTCAATGACTTCTGTTACCAGCGCTTTGACGGTGACGGTCAAGTCCTCGCCGGGTTTGGGTGGGTCGGGGGATACCTCTATCGATTCTATTTGTACGGGGTCGGTGGGGAGGCCTTTACGAGGAGAGTCAGACTGTAGTGACTACATGCATGATAACAGGATAATACCGCAGTCAGTATAAGCCCAGCTCTCCGTCGTGTGCGCAGTGTCGTCGGCAACAAGCGCAGCTTGGCTAACTGGCTCAGCCACGATGGCAGAGGTCGCAAAAGCGACGAAAAGAAGGGAGACGAGAGGACGAATCATTATGGTGCTGGCTGAGAGGCTGCGTCACGTTGTGACCGTGCTAGTTTAGCAGTGAGTGACGTAATAGGACAGCATTTCGTTGCTCTGCATTTACAGTCATCTCGCTTTTCCTCTTCCTCTTTGTCGCAGGCGCCCTTCTCTTTCTCTTACTCTCTTATCATCTCAGAAATCATGAAACCAAGAGAATACTGCTGCTGTGCCATTCCCATTATCAACGCCGGAATTTATGCTGCCCTGACTGAACAGTTCGTCGCTGGCGTCGTGATTGGCGTGCTGGCGATGGCCACACCCGATAGTATGTTTAACAGTTTCTTTATGTGGCATTCCCTCACTTTGGCCCAGTTGTTGGCGCTGCGACTCCTTCGTTCGCCGCCTTTGTCTTTGGCGTCGTATGCATTGCTGCGGGCGTCCTGCAGATACTAGGTTTCATTGCTGTAGCCAAGGTATGCCTATCTTCAATGTCATGGATACGTAGCTGATCCAGCGAAGGAAAAATCCATTCTCTTTCGTCGTTTCCTCAGTCTCCACACCATTTTACTCCTCGCTGTCTTCTCGCTTGGCGCTGCTTGGACCGTTTGGTCCGCAGTCCGGCATTCGACCGCCAAGTCAGACTGTATCAACGACTTTTACGATTCATCAAATCAAGACCAGGCAGATCAAGCCGACAAGCTATGTGAGATCTTCCCTTGGGTCGACGTTGGCATCATGGGGGGCCTATGGGTGCTCTTTGCTATTGTTCACGTAAGTCTCACCCTTCGACGCTTGTCAACGTCTCGTAATACTGCGCTTCACAGGTCTATCTTTACATCGTCTTGAACTCTTACAGTAAGGGCCAAGTGAGAGATCATGCCAAGTACGATGCTCTCAATGACTCTTCTCGTGCCTTCAATGATACCATTCCCATGAGCACTAGAGGTGACGCATGGGACAGCCGGCCTTCCGGTGAAGCACAAGGGTATGACTACCGCCATAGACGACAGAACAGCAGCATCAGCATGTCTGATGTAATGTCGCAACCTGTTCGTCGTGCGACAGATGAATATTCAGAATATAGCCGCTCTACCTATCTTCCGGAACCCGCCCATACTCTAGATGATAACGCGACACCCAAGCATAGTGATACATTCTATGGCGGACCTTCGCCACATGGGGAGAAGCCTGCCAACACACAGGCTCATCCCGGTTAGTGCCTCTCTGCGTTAGCCGCAGTTCTAGCATGGGCAGCACTTGTGGCGGTTCAAGCTGGTCTGTTGATGCTATTCTTTTCGTCTGTCTTCTTGGTGCTTACCTTTGCTCGCAGCTGAAGGATCTTTCAGACGGAAGATGCCTCGAACGAATGTTCAACCATGGGGTTATAACTGACATATTTCATACCGCGGACTTCTGGACGATTAATGTACCCATAATATTCTATTGTACTGGATGACATTCTACCAAGCTGTCGCATGAGAGGTGTTATAATTCAACCAATCGGTAAGTGTATCGACTACGTTGTCAGTTGGTCGAGAGCCTCTTGAACATGTTCTTGACTGATAAAATGTGCGCCTCTGATGGTGCAGACTTTTTGTGGTAGCCCGTGATGCCCTTCGCCAAGTGTAATGCATTACGAGTCTCTCCGACTGGCATATGCCCAGCTTTATGTTCCCGGTTGTCTTCAAAGGCTTTGGAAGCAACCGTGGAAGCCAGAACCGTATCCTTGGTCGCCGAACCTGATCAGTCAATGCAACGCGTAGGCTCAGAATTAAACTCACAGCGTATTCTTCGGCAGCTTGCACGAAATCTCGTTGTGCATCTGCACCCCGGTACTTGAGAACTTTTTGCAGATTCCACCTCGTCTTTGGTCGCAAGAGTCCCTCATCCTTTGGTCCGCGCGACTGCTCAAGCCGGACCACCATGTCGGCGTCTTGCACGCCGTCCCGTATGAGTTCAATAGGCTCCTTGTCCTTTAGCTGGTCCTTTGTCAGCTCCCACCCCACCGAACGCGCTGTTATATGCCATCGGAGGTCACGAGGATTGTCGACGAGTTCCAAGATGGCGTTGGGCGCGTTGTCTCCTGGACGGTTGCCAAACTTGTGTATTCTGGTGTAGCCGCCAGGCCGGTTCGCGTAGCGCTGGGCAAGGGTGCCAAAGAGTTTGGGAATGAGCGATTGATTGAGGAGGAATGCGCTGGCGGCGGTCACAGCGGCGGCCTTGTTTCGTTTGGCCAAGGTTATCATCTATGACTGGATTGTCTGGCTATTGAAGACACTGTTGTGGAATAGCGCACTTTTTCTGCTAGACGGGCAGCATCTCGGGCCTTGGGAAGCGTCGTTTGAATCTGCTCGTGTTCCAACAATGAGGTGACCAAATTCCTAAGTGATTCAAGTTACAAGTGCGGAGACGTTCCGAGGCGACAATACCTCAACATTAGATTCCGGTGGGACGTTGTCCGCGAGAACTTGCGAAAAGCCATTCCATGCTTCATGGCTGCCGACTGTCTCTATCACGGGCGCGCCGTGACGGGGAAAAGAAAGAGAGCGGATGACGTAACTATTTCTTGTCCATTCAAGTTTTTGTCGACTATTCAACTTTGTATGCTCTGTAATTAAAGACGGTATCTTGGTAGCAATCCGTCGAACATATGGCGTACTTTTACCAAGTTGATAATATGCAGCCAATGCAGAGTGAACGATTTGTTGACTAATGGAGGCTAGACCTAATAACGCCGGGAAAAAAGGCTGCCTGATTCTGTCACTCATTTCACTGCGACCATGTCATTTCTCCGCCTCGCTGCCCGACCTGTATTCCTTTCTCGCCCTGCCTTGAGCGGATACTATACTGCTCAGCGTCTCCCTGCGCGCTGGTACTCGGCTGCTGGTGGCCTAAGCAAGGACATCATAACGGCGCGCGTCATGAATGTCCTCAAGGGATTCGAGAAAGTCAATGCCGCCAACGTATGTATCGGAGGGGGCTGTTCTGTTTACTATGGCTACTAATGTGGAGATATGCAGCTCACTCCTACGGCTTCGTTCTCCAAAGACCTTGGACTCGACAGCTTAGATGCCGTCGAGGTGGTCATGGCCGTTGAAGAGGTGCGACTCGCACATTCTCGCGTCCTGTGTGCCCTGACTTTGTTATGCAGGAGTTCTCGATAGAAATACCTGATGTGGAGGCGGACGAAATTCAAACCGTTCAGCAGGGTACGCTTTGCATTGCCTCTTGTTCTACTTGTCTCACGGCCCTCCTTAGCCATTGACTACATTGCGAAGACCCCAGAAGGTATGTTCTGCAATTGACTACGACTTGGCTACTACTTGCTTATCGTTACTCCAGCTGCCTAAAAGACTACTGTAGTCTCTGTATCCATTCTGATAAATCAACATTTCGATAAATTTCGCCTTGAGGTTGATATGAACAGGAAGCGCCAGCGTGGATGATGTATAGTAGAAGCATGAATGTGGTCCGACTGTCATCACATAGAACGCGTTGCATTTCAACTTGAGAGTACATGTGGTTTAGTCGTCGTAATTCAAGGTCCAACGTGACGCGTTCCTCCGTATCGCCGGCGGGAATCGGCATACCACGTGCCCCTTGGTAGGAGTCTGGCGGAAGTTGCCGAGAGCACCTGTGCAGTTGGAAACAAGGTTCAGGTTACTGCCAAACAAGTCTAAGCAAAGACAGCCTTGAGTAAGGCAAGGAAGGCGGGATTCTGTATACTGCTCAAATCCTCAAGGTATGAATTGTATTTTACTTGTCGCGTGTTGATACTGACTTTGTGTTGTTGGTGTTATCTAGGTCAGTCTGTGCTCGAAATGCCTCTATTCATCGTAAACTTATCGCCGATTTATCCAGACACGCCATGGCCACTTTCTCTTCGACACCCATCGTAATTGATGGCAAGGGTCATCTCCTTGGTCGACTGGCCTCGATAATCTCGAAGCAGATTCTCTCTGGTCAGAAAATCGTGGTGGTCCGCTGCGAAGAAATTAACATTTCTGGGAGCTTTTTCCGCAACAAGGTGCGTGGATTTCGATTGATAACTAGTCCCGCGAATAAAGCATACATTCACCAGCTCCGGTACCACAACTTCCTCCACAAACGCCACATTGTGAATCCCAAAAAATCCGGTCCTTTCCATCACCGCGCGCCCTCCAAGATCCTATACCGAGCTATCCGTGGCATGACTCCCCATAAGAGTGCCCGTGGTGCTGCTGCGCTTGAGCGCCTCAAATTGTTCGAGGGTGTTCCTCCACCATACGACAGGAAGAAGCGGATGGTCGTTCCGGAGGCTCTGCGGGTGTTGAGGTTGAAGCCTGGTCGGAAGTACTGCACGGTCAAGGTTTGTGGTTTATTTACTTGCAAGTCTGCTTAAGATTTCTTATATTCTATCAGCGTCTTTCTCATGAGGTTGGATGGGGCTACAAGGACGTTGTTGACCGTCTGGAGGAGAAGCGAAAGATCAAGGCGCAGGCCTTCCATGAACGCAAGGTATATAGTGCTTATCGACCATGGTTTAGTATATTTCTAACGGTGTATTCTCTTCAGATTGCTGCTATCAAGCTTCGCCAAAAGGCGACTGTCGATGCTGCACCCTCTTTCGAGAAGCTGACCGCACTTGGGTACTAGATGGACGCTGTTGTTACTGTTACCTATGTCATTATGAGCCTAGTGATTCTATGTACTGCAGAAGTTTATGTGCCATGAGGGGGGTTGATATACATTACAAGCTTCAAAAATCCTATTTCGATAAGCAACGAGTCATCTCGAGCCGGAAGCAATAGGAAATCGGCAGCCAAAGTGAGGCGCGAACGCGAACAGCCGAGCCGAAAAAAGTTCTTTTTCACAGTCTGTCATCATCCCTTGTCCCCGCCCTCGTTCCCTCTCCCTCTCCGACCCTCCTCCCCGCCATGCCTTCCGACTCTGCCGAACGACGTGATTCGGGTGAGCACCATTTTTCTGCCTATTTTTCTGAATTTTTACTGATTTTTATCGTTTGTCTTTGTAACGCTAGCTTCACCGCCGCAATCACGTTCTGGCTCACCGTCCAATAACGACCTTTTGACCCTTCGCGCCCTTGTCAGTACCAAGGACGCTGGCGTTATCATTGGCAAGGCTGGCAAAAATGTCGCCGACCTGCGAGACCAGACCGGTGTCAAGGCCGGTGTCAGTAAGGTCATCCCCGGTGTTCACGAGCGTGTGCTCACTGTTACTGGTCTCGTCGAGGCAGTGGCAAAGGTAGGCAGTATTCTCGATGTGCAATACGACGTGTCTCACTAGTAGCTAGGCGTACACTCTCATCATCTCACAGTTGGTCATTTCCAGTCCGACCTCACCCATTCCTTCCTCTCCCTCGTCTCCGCACACCTCCATCCGTCTCCTCATCTCTCATAACCTCATGGGCACTATCATCGGACGCAATGGTCTCAAAATCAAGGCCATCCAGGACGGTTCCGGTGCCCGTATGATTGCATCCAAAGACATGCTTCCGCAGTCCACAGAGCGCATCGTTGAAGTGCAAGGCTCTCCAGAAGCCATTGGACACGCCATTGAAGAGATTGGCAAGTGTCTTTTGGAGGACTATGAGCGCGGCATGGGCACTGTCCTCTACCACCCTGGTACCAGCGAGGAGCGTTCCGGCAATAGGCGCTCTACCAACGGCTATCCCAGCGCTCGTCGGTCCAACGGTGATCTTTCCGGACGTGGTCAGATGTCACCCCCGACCTCGCCTAGCATTGGCCAGCTCCCCATGGCCGCCAATTTGCGCACGCAAAACATTTCCATTCCCTCTGACATGGTTGGGTGCATCATCGGTCGAAGCGGCACCAAAATCACAGAGATCCGTCGTCTGTCCGGCTCGAAAATTTCTATCGCTAAAGCGCCTCATGATGAGACCGGAGAGCGAATGTTCACCATTGTCGGTACCCCCGAGTCGAACGAGAAGGCGCTGTTCCTGTTGTACAACCAGCTTGAGAGTGAGAAGGAGCGGAGAGTGGGCAGGGAACAGCAGCAGGATATGGAGGACTGAACCTGTTCCATACGTCAAGGCTGCCCGCTCGCCGTGCTGTGCAGACCGAAAAACTCGACGACTACAACAAAGCACCCTTATTTACATTCTCCCGCCATCCGCTGTTTGCTTTCCTTGACACATCTTGAACCATCCCCTCCGCTTCCCTCTCCATGCCGAATGTTTCTCCTTGAATTGCTTGGGAAAACGCCCCCGCTTCATCTCCATTTCCCTCACCGAATCGTTTATCAGTACTTACGCTGACTGATCAAGTATATCATACCGCTTTGTGCTCGCCCAAAAGGTGTATGAATGCATCCCTATCATATGCTCTGTTCTAAATACGTGAATGTTATGTACGCGTTGTTTGTCTCCTTCACGTGTACGATCGTCGCTGCTTCGATTGATGTTTTTACTTTTCAAACCTGAACCATCACTATGGACTTTAACTGCTATTCCAGCCACTATGCCCAAGCTTACCAGCAGTCAACGCCGGTTGCTTCTACCTCTAATGTGCAGGTGGCCTCTACAACTCCTTCTGCTGGACACTCTTCCTGGTATCAGCCGGGCCATGTACGGTGTACCCACAAAAACTGTTCTTTTTCTGGCTCCGCAAAGACTGTCGAAATCCATATGATGGACCGTCACTTGATCTATCCTCCTGGCTACCAGAAGCCACGCGAGTGGGATGCAGATCCCGCTTTAAAAGGGTAAGCCCACCCCCTCCTTCTGTCCTCTCAATTGCTCCATATTACCCCCACAGAAAGCCTATTCCAATACAGGGTACTACCCTTGTTCTTGACACCCCGGAGGCTCTGGATGCTTGGATAGCCGAGCGAAAGAGGCGATGGCCGAGCAGTGCGCGCGTGGAGGAGAAGAAGAGGAAAATGGACGAGGCCGTGGCATCGGGGCAGCTTTCTGCACAAGACCTGGGCCTCTTTGGGAAGAAGTGGAAGAGAATGAACGATAGCGAGCCTTCAAGTCGAGGCGGCCGGGGTCGCGGAGGACGAAGTAGGGGACGCGGTCATCTCGACGCTGGATGGAGAGGACGACGCGGCCGAGGAGGCGCCGCTGCATCGCAGCGTGCTGTACTAGCAGATGCGGATACTTCGTTCTCGTCTTCTGATAGTGACAGTGATCAGGATGGTGGACCGGAAATCTCAACTTCAAAACCACATCCAGACGCGTCACTTGAAGACAAGACGCCGCTGCAGCCCATTAAGCCTCTTCCAAAACGACATCCTGTCATGCCAAAAGCTGTACCGGCCCCAGCGCGACCAAGTCTTTTACGAAATGTACGTTCACTGAATCTTGCTCTTGCATTTTCTAACCTTTCATCTAGCTATTGCTACCTGAAATCCGCATGACCGTGTCCAACCTGTCTCAGGCCATTCATTTTCTTGTTGAGAATGACTTTCTTGTGAACGTCGAAATGAAGCCAGGCGAAGCATCTGACATAAAGATACAAGTTGTAGATGATAGTCAAGCACCTACAACATAGGATTATATGAGTGTACTCTAAACGTAGCGTAAAGTCGTCAGTCCACTAGTCCTCTTCTTCACTGTCTTCCTCGCTATCACTACCGCTTTCGCTCTCGCTACCCTCCATATCTTCTGGAGACACTTCCAGCTCCCGCTTTTCGACCAAAAATCCAACAGTTGTGAGTCCTTCTGCTATTTCAGATGATTTGGATGGTGCAGTCACAACGACAGCCACGGAAGACGACGCATCGAACAATGGCAGGAAATACGTCTTGAGCACTCGCAAGACATCTTCGATAGATACTGCTTGGAACTTTTCCAAGAGGTCCACTTGATAGTTTTGCGGTACGTTTTTCAATGCCTGGTTGATGAAGGAAATAGCGGCCTATGTATATCCTGTATCAGCAGTCATTTCTTTGAGACAATGGTTGGACAACTCACCGCCCTGCCAGCAGTTGAGACTGATTTAGTGACACCATAAACGATGCTGCTCTTCGCCGCGTCAAGAGTTGTGGAATCCATAGTCACCTACATCATTTCAACGACCGCTCAAGAAGAGATAGACAAGGCACATACGGTTCCATCTACGAGTCCCTTCAGCACCTTCGACGCTTCTTTGTAGGCACCGATGGCATTAGAGCTCTAGAAAGCATTGATACATGAGCTGTGAACATAGATATCCCGAAAAAAACTCACTCGGTATAATGAGAAGCTCAAGAGACCAGCTTCCAGATCCAACGAGACGTATGCACCATAGGCTAAACCAGATCCTCGGATGTACCTCTGAGACTGTCGTCAGCAGTCATGTCCAAGTGAAAGACGCCGACATACCCAAAGATAGCTCTCGGTAGCATTGAGCACCTCAAGCGCAACTCGCATCGCCGGATACTCGGGGTGTTGGAAGCCTTTGATGGACTTGGTGCTGTGCGTCACATACGAACTCTCTATGGTGGGAAGACTCATAACGGTAGCCTTTTTCACTGGGTTCCGGCCAACGTCGCTCAGACGATCGGATAACAGAGGAATCGAAGAAAGAGGTGCTTCCTGTTAGAAGTGGTCAATAAGGCGCAAGATAGTCGAAAGATCAATTCGTACAGGAATCGAACTGAAGTGTTTGCCCCAGACAGTTCGAGGTTCATGCAGCTTCAAAACGTTACCAGTAACAGAGAATCGCATGCCCGAAGGTTCCGTGACTGTGCAGCTGTTAGGGCAAAAAAATGCGAAAGGAGATAAAGCCACGAACTGGTTCTTCGTATCGTATCAAGGTCGGCGATGACTCTTTCCGAATCCTCTTGCAGTTGTTTTACCAGTTTGGGGATGAACTCTGCTTGGGCAAGGACACCACTCGCAAGAGACGTTGAGGACTTGTCATACATCACTTCTCCCCATACAGAGCCAAGGACTGTGTTACCATTGCGTTTCATCTCAGGAAGAGATTGTTGGATCTTCGCAACAGTGACCTGTAACCTGAGAGAAACAACATGAGAAAGTAGTATTAATAGGTATGATGAATCTCGTGCCTTTCTTTGTCGAAACGTGCGCCGTACACAAGATCTCTCAACCATGCGATAGCAGTCTCATAGGAGGCAACCTCAACTTTGATAGAGATGCGCAACATTTCTGCAAAAGCACCCGCCGTTCCAAGCCCAACATCGTACGAGACTGTCTCGTCATCAAGTTTGTTGATGACTTCTTCGTGAGTCAATACCTCTCCATATTGCCGACAGACGGGCAAGGCAAAGAACGCAGCGATGTACGTTGAGAGAAGGCTGAAGGTTCTTGTCAAGAAACGACGGGCTTCAAAACTATGTACACGTACGGTCGCAAATGATCTGGGAGTTGTGCTAGAGAGAAATATCCATGAACAGTGACGAAGTCCGACTGAACGCAAATTTTTAGTTATATTATGCAAAATTAAAGTAAAGCTGACCTCGACATGATCATACTGAACGAAGAATGGCAAAGATTGTCCATCTCCGTGCACATGGGTGGCCAACGGAATCTTCTTTGATGGAACAGACTCGCGTCCTTTTCCAGCTTCCTGGACGCTTTGTACTGGTATCCAAGCGATGCTCTTGACGTCGGGGATAGGGAAATCGGTGAGTACATCCGTAGGAATAGGCCGGTCGTGTTCAGCTTTAGCTTCTTCCAGAACCTTTGCAGCTTCCTTGATACCGTCCGGACCGAGTTTCTTGACTTGTTCCTCAATGCGTGCCTTTTCGTCCTCTTCCAGTTTCTTAGCAAGAGCTGCTGACGGTTTGCCTATGACAACGATTGACGAGGGCTTGATGTACGTTCTAGGAAAAATGAGTACGAGACGTCGACAAGGCACGAACGAAACAAACTCTGAGAGAAGGTCCGTCCATTGTTTGCTCGTCCATTTGCGAAGCTCTTCGTACTGTTTCATGTCATCCACCGCTTTCGCAAGCTCCGAACCATCCTCCGGTCCATACAGGAAGTCACTGATCACCGTTGTCGAAAATGTGTCTCCTTTGGAAGATTCGAGCTTGCTTCGTAGCTACAAATCTGTGAGTATACTGACTGATACTATTTTGAGTAGTCTAACCTGGCGCTCGTCCCTGTTAATGAGCATCTGCATTCGATCCATATCGATACCGGTCTCGACGATCTTCTGGAGACTTGACTTGAGCTTTTGGTCGAAATCTGACAAGTGCTCTGTAGGAACGGAGCCGACATAGATCGGTAGTTCAACGTGATTAGCTCTGGATTCCTGGTAGAAGTATATGTACGTGCTAAGCAGACGGGATAAGTATCTCGAAAGAGGAAGAACGTGAAGCATACCAAAGAGGGTTTTCAACCTCAACATATTCCTTGTTCAAAGGCGCGACCGGGGATGAAGTGAGATATGTGCTGAGCATGTCCAATGCCTATCATTAACACGTCATTTGAGTTCCTCCTTGTTATGAAGGCAAAACTGACATTAAGTTTCAAGTATTCATTCGGAGCTGGGCCCACGTAGTTGATGATAATTTCTCCCATACCTACACAGAGAACATAAGTATTCCCAATTAAAAGTAGTAAGAGGTACCCACTTTCATCCTTCTCCGGGAATTCGATAGTGTCTTTGACGGGTTTATCAATCTGGATTTTACTGGCACTCGGAGTCTCAATGAACGGTCGCTTCCATCCTGCCGGTCGTGCGCCATGATTTGCCCCGTGTTCAATGAGCGAGGGTTCTACTTTCTCCTGCACCACAGACAGAAGCGAAGGTGTACCGCTCGAGAGCTTGCCGGCAACGATTAACGATGTGTTGTGTGGTACATAATACGTGCCGTGATATTTCCGGACTGGACAATCCTTGAACAATGCAAGATATGCGATAAAAAGACCTCCTTACTTTGATCGACACTCAGGACACGAAGAGCTTCCATTAAGCCACCAGTCTCGCTTCGGTAGGCATTTCCGACGGGATACATAAGACGCTGCATCCTGATGATAATAATTAACACGCGCTTTATGAAGAAGAGAAAGATACTGTACCGAAGTGCCATGAGGTCACCGGACGTGTTTTCCCGGCCTTGCATTTCGCTGTAGACGACACCGGAATCCTTACCTTGCGGATCGATGTGGTGAACCTATCCATGTAAGCTGAAGGATAGCTCCACCATTTGTGCACTTACTTCTGTCACAAATCTAACGACACAAGTGAGAACAAGGGCATTCGGAGAAGAGAAGAAACTGACCCAGCCTTGGTAATAGTTGGGTACAGGATGTGATCAACGTAGATGGGCAGAAGCTGAAGGAAGCCTTGTTCACCGGCAGTAGAGACAGTATACGCAGTGTGGTCGGTGTCGGTCCACGCGTTTGTTCCGTTGGAAAAGCCACGATTTGCGAGATGGTCAATGATGCCCTTGTACGGATACTTTTTGGATCCCATAAAGACGAGACTGTCATAGATGAGTAGATATTAATGTTAGATAAGTCAGAGCACATACTGTTCAAGAGTGTGGGGACAACCTGAATCATCAAAGACTAAAGGTGGCTGTCAGCAACTGACACGTCTACTGAACATCAACCACTCACTTTCAGTGGCCACTACAAAGTACCCGTTGACGATTGGTGCTACAGACGCGTTAAAGAGAGCGATGCCACAAAAAAGCGGTGAGCCACACCTTCATAGTCGAGATGCACGACAGTCAGGCCTGTTTCGCGGCTCTTCCATTTAGAAATAACGACATCGGTGTAGTCGACTTTAACTCTCTTGATGAGATCAAAGTTTCCGAACGTTTCTGACATTTGAACTAGATTTGCTGTGGCAAGGGGAGTGGTGGTAGATGTCGAAGTTTGCCGAAAGCGGAAGCTGTGGAATGGAGAGCTGTTGACCACCGGGCGCCAAATGCGGAATTGGCGTCCTACAGACGAACGCAGGGAAACATTTGGCCGAAATAGCGAAGACAGTCGCTGCATGTACTGTCCAATTTGCCCTACGTCGCTGGGCTCGAGAGAAAACTTGGCTCCGTATTAGGTCATTCCCCCCGATTTGGCCTCGCGTTGCCTTACGTCCGTCAACCTGTTCGCTCTACGCCCCACTTTGCGCGTTCTACGCGTGTTAAATGTCCAACGTTTGCATCTTATGGCTTCTAAGCGTCCCATAGAGCCAACTGCTGAGCAGTTGGCCGTACGGGAGGCCCGCCGAAAAAAGAGAATGCTTCAAGTGCAAACTGACGTGGACACCAAGTCCGCGATCGTTCAAAGGCCTTGGATAGCATGCTCTTCTGCTCCTCCGGACGGTCATCGCGTCAAAGTCCTCACCTGGAATGTTCGTTCGTCCCCAGTCAAGTTGCGTTCCACGAATTGACTTGATACCTAGCTTCTGGCGCAATGCTTGATACGTACGTTACAAGAGCCTTATAAATCATCATGGCTGCTTAGAAACTCCGTAGGTCGCGAGCTATTTCCTACTAGTGATTGCTTAAAGGCAAAAGAGCGAGAAGGGATGACGTTCACCGAAATGTTCACCCACAGTCCAGACATAATGTGCTTGCAGGTAATGCCGCAATCAGGATATCATCCACAACTAATTTACTGTCTTAGGAAGTTGACCGTCTAGAGAAAATCCTTCCTGCCCTAGACCGTGCATTATATTCTTATCACTACGCTGCTGGTCCGAAGAAAAAGCATGGCTGTGTCATCGCGTTCAAGAAAACCGCCTATGCTCAGGTCGGCGATCAACTAGTACAGTATGATAACGAGTTCGTACGTGATAGTGGCGAAGATAATGCTCGGACAGGTGCTAGTTTCCGTACCAAAAACATTGGCTCCATAGTGGCGCTACAGGACACTAACCACGCTGGTCGCGGTGTGATTGTAGCAACAACACATCTATTCTGGCATCCACGATATACATACGAGCGGGCTAGGTGACCTACCTCCATATCTCCGTTTCCTTCCATTCTTACCGTACCCTCAGACAAGCTGGCATTCTCAAACGCGCCGTCTTACGTTTTCGATTCGAAAAGGGACTAGACCATTGGCCATGTATCATCGGCGGTGGTAAGTGTATTTCATGCTACCCCACTATGTTTGCCCACGCAAAACATAGATTTCAACTTTGCCCCTGATGATCCTGCGTATGCATTGCTCGTTGGGGACGCCTTATATCCAGGACATGACGATCTTATCAAGCTCTCCCATGTCGTTCATTCAACAATAGATCCCACTCTCATTCCTGCAGACTCGTCGCCGGTGACTGAGGAAGACAACGATGAAAGTGCAGATGCTGACAAGACGATCACGAGTGCTCGCAAGGCTGTTGCCAGCGACGGCCTTCTCTCTTCACAAGAGCTACAACAATTTTACGAGTCGACTGGTGGCCCCTTACGAAGCGCATACGACGAGGGATTGAGGAAAATCTTTGACTCTTCCTTGAGACCTACGACCTTCGGTGACAGATTAAATCTGGCATCCTCGAGGCTGGGAGCATTTGAACCTCAATGGACTAGCTATACTCACTACTGGAAAACCGTATTAGGTTAGTTGGGCGATCGTCTTCCCCACATAATCGTCTCCCATCTCATGCATTGCCAGACTACATTTTCATAATTGATCCCAAAGACACAACCTCGTCTTTGGTGGTTAGCAGTGTCTTAGAGCCTCATAAGACGGAGACAATAGCCAAAGGTCTACCGCAGCTTGGTGTATGCGGTAGTGATCATGTCTCGCTTTGTGCGGAAATTGTTTTCCCATAACAGTAGCGACCTTCATCCATCGTTCATGTTTATGAAATCCGTTACATATGGTGACAGTATGGAGTGGATATAGTAGAGTATGGATGTTGAAAAGCGGCGTGAAGAGCAAAGAATGAAATAGAATGAGGGGTATGATAAATTGCGTGATGAAAACGAACAGTCCACTACCCATCTATCCCAGTAAAATGTAAGTAAAGCGTAAATATTAAATGGCTCTATCCGATCCCGCCAGTAAACTGTCAAACAGCCCACCCGCCGATTTCTCGTTCCGTAATTGAATCATGTATACAATGCCAGTCCTAGAGCCTTTGTCACTCAATTCGATCGCGACACCGGTCTTCCCAACTCTCTCGACACCATCTGTGAGGACGATCGTCGATATCAACACCGAATGGTCCTTGTTTTCCGCTTCTACGACAAGTTGCTTGATATTTGTTGGACTCTGGACGTACAACTTGAGTTTCGCTGCCCCAAGAGACTTCCATTGGGCATGCTGTTGCTTTAGGAACACCTTGCATTTCATTTGTGCAGATACAGACGACGTCACCGGGCCAGTAGGGAGTTCACGTGCCTCTTCTGAGGGAGAGTTGGGCGGACTGGGTTCGGCAAATGAAGGCTCATCCATCGCTATACCAGACGCGATACGCGAGTTATTCGCAGAAGGCAGAAGGGGACGCGGCTGAGGGGCAGCAAGATGACCGAGAGACGCTTCGCGAGCCATGAAATTATTATTGGAGTATCCGTTCGGAGGAAGAGATGGGACAGGAACGGCGGGTGCCGAGTGGGGCTGTTGCTCGAATTGAGAGTGAAGAGAGCGAGATGAAGGAGAATGCCGCATTCCGTTGTTGGGATTAGGGTATGATGGTTCGGAAGGTGGGCGCTGCGGTATTCCATTGGGATTGGGCCCTTGCAATTTCGGGAACGAAGGCAAGCCTTGCAATGGAGGTCCAGGAGGTGGTCCCTGACCAAAAGGAGGACCGGGCGGTCCAGGTGGATGATTTTGGAAAGGTGGTCCTTGAGAATGTCCATTCACTGGGTCGCCGAAGTTTGGGCGATGTTGCAGTGGTGGTGGAGAATTATAAGAGTGATGAGATTCTATACTGGTACTTCTTGTTGGTGGTAGTACTTGTCCTGGTGCAAAAGACACGGGCATGTTTGGGTTACCGGGCGGAGGGCCACCAGGGAATTGGCGGGGATCAGACATCAACGGCAGTGATGGCGCTCTCTGAGGAGGACCGCCGGGATATTGTCGAGGATCGTGAAGGGACTGAATGGACGGTGCTCTCTGCATGGGAGGCGGTGACCTACTATCCATGTGCCGGAAAGCAGACGGTGGGCCATTACCATTGAACAGCATAGGATGGGGACCGCCTGGAGGGGATGGGAGCGACGACCTCTGTGGCGGGCTAACGCTACCATTTCGGCTGCTCGGCTCTCCACGTCGAGCCTCGTCAGACGGCGGGCGCGACATGCCAGGGAAAGGTGGCATCGGTGGAGGCGGCTGCTTCGAGATTGTCACTGAAAAAATGTGAGTATTCTGCAACTCCACAAGTAACGAGGCACCCACCAGAGTTTGCAAATTCGATGCATTCACGAAATTCAGCTAACATGAAATTTCGAGCATGAATAGATTCTGCCTGCAAGATGATGTTCTCTTTCCTCATAACAGCGACTTGCAAAGTGTCTAAAAGTATGTTAGTGACGAATGAGTGTCGGCTTTGGACATGCCTGGGCTGAGCTCTGAGACGCGCAACACTTTCCCGGCCAATGGGGGATAACATAACCACATGTCTGGACCATCGCTCCCACCGGCGCCGCGCTCTTCTGCCGTCATTCTTTCACAAACAAGGAACAAATCAGACAACAGAAAAATGTGCCCTTGACGATGAACAACTTCTACTCCCGTCGCGCGAGGGGTAATTCGAATGATGACATCCATGGACAAGCGGAGTTCACGTTTGAACGTCAAAGAGGGCGGAGTCATTTGTAGACGAACCATCTGGAAAACGTGTTAACAGGACAAATCACTAATACGTGCGCAAAACTTACCTTCGGCTTCATAGTGAAGATATCCAAAGTACGATCCGTCGAAAGCCGTCGTTCAAGGTCTGAGATAGGCATCTGCATAGTTTGTGACGACCCCCTGCTGACTGATGTTGTTGCTGTTTCCCTTGACAGGCGCTCACTATGAAATATGTAAGATGGCGTAAGTGATGCGGTGGAATGCCTCACCCCATCACACTGCTGCCCCTTGCCGAGCTGCTTTCGCTGTGCGTAGCGTCAACATCGCTACTCCTATTGGGTGATAATGCTTCGCCAGTGCTCTCTCTCTGAGTCCTCAGGTCCACGACGACCTCGTCCTCACCCAATACAGGGGCGTCGGATTGGGGCGACTCGATGGGCCCGACCTTGATTTTTCCCCTTGACTCCAATGTCTCCAAAAGCGAGTCAAGCTTGTCCAAAGCGCCAACGAGGAGGTTGTAATCAGGCCGTCCGGGTTGGGCATTCTTCAATAGCCGCGTGTACAACCGCTTGTAATATCTTAAACGAAGCTTGGGCAGAAGGAAAAGAGCATCGAGCGTCCATATGGGTGTATGTGGCGACGTTATAAGAGAGGTGGGTGGCGGAAACTTGAGTGAAAATTCGGCAACAATGGGATGAAGGCGAGAATTGTTGAGGACCGGGTCCCACTCGTCAAAGCCACAGCAGAATTTGGAGCTGTACGTGCTGTAAGGCACTTCGAGATCCTCAATCTGATAGGGATGAGCAAGGTAATAGATGACGAATGGTGAAGACTTACCCAACGCATGAGAAGATCTCCTAGCGCCTTTGGGTTGGTGCCAATTTCCTTTAATTTCTGTGGAACGCGTCGATACAGGAAGAAGGTTACAGTCAAGGGTAACGTACATTGAGGAGTCCACGGTTTGCCTTGTACACGGCTTCAATGCTCCGAAACATGGTGTCGAGCTCTTTGGGAGGTAGATTTGAGCGCGACCAAGCGGATGCAACTCGCTAGAAGAAGATATGGTGAGATTTAACATGGGTGCAGCGGGAAATAGGATTACCCTGATGATCCCAGCCAACTGGTCTACATAATGCTTCTCTGTGTCGATGAGATCAACGAGAGGATTGCTCTTTTTCTGTTTATACTCCGGATTAGTGGGAGAAATTGGTGTGGTGGGTGTCGTTGGGGTTGAAGGATAGCCTTCCAAATGGGTCAATTTCCGTCCAAGGACCGCAGAAGAGACGTACCTGGCTCTGAATGGCCCGAAGGAGTGAGCAGGTCGAGCCTTTGAGCAGGTGAGTGAGAGCGAGGGCTGTCCAGAGCGGGTTTTGAGGCAAAGTCAAAGTCGTACTTTTCGGGAGGAGGTGGAGCGGGTAGTGCGTCGCTACCGATTGGTGAGGGGAGCGGCTTGAGCACCGGTGAGTCGAGCGTCACGCCTGTCATGGGCTCCCAGAGCAGAGGTCAACACTGAAAACGACAATGAATGTATGGCGACAGTGTCAAGCACTGGCGGTAGTGGTGGTGGTGGAGGTGTCAAGGTTGGCCACGTGCCTCATGCCGATCCGGCAAAGCCGCCCTTTATTGACACTTGCCCTAGTTAAAGAGTCTCCCACAGTCAGCCTATATCCCGTTCATTTTCGCAATGGATGAACCGGATGAATCGCGTCCACCTCCAGCCTGGTTTGTTGCGCTCAACAATCCAATCTTTGTCACTGCATTACGGTAAGAGCACAAGCATATCTCAACGTGGGTCACTTATATTTGTCTAGGCAGCCTTCTGCTCGTCCACTTATTCAACAAGAACTTGACGATGAATCTCTAACTCCATCTGACTATTGTAAACTTGTCGACTACTACGACAGAAGGTCCTCTCTTCGGACAGCTAACGCTGTATGTATTCCCATGGTCTACGGACATCGCTAATCCTAACGCAAAAAAGTTTTCTGTTGGGCTCCCGCTAATCGTGATGTTCGTGGCCAGTCGCGCCAATATGTTACGATCGCCAATCACGCTGCTTGGTGTTGTCGCCTCCTGCTCTTCTCCCCTTGTGTATTACGGCGTCTCAGAGTTTGGGAAGAGTGTCGATCTCTACCGCGCCTTGGAGAATCGTGACGGCGTCATAATGGCTGCAGCAAACGCGGAACAACGTTATCATCGCTCTGAATCCATCTCTGGGTTTGATCGACCTCTCAGTGACAGTATATGCATTCCAACATCCTTCATATACGAGTTCTCACATCAGTCTTCTTAGCTCCCAATTCGCGTCAATCCAACAAGTTGCCAGCTACACCTCAGTCCAGTCGATGGGAACAGATCCGGGCCTCCAACTCTCAGTCGGCACAGACCTCATCCTGGGATAGCATTCGTCAGAGACATGAAGCTGCGCGCGCCAACCCTGGCAACTCTCGCTCTTCTGACGACCATTGGTCTCGAGGCTTCGACGAGGATTGGTCTCGAGGGTAGAGAACAAGGCATGTGTGGACTATTCTCTTACGTGTATGTAATCATAACAAAGAAGGAATCGCTTTTTGATACGAGGATCTCTTTCTGGGATATGCGTTCATACAGATTGTGCGTGACTTGCGAGCACATTATAAAATGAATGTTCATAGAGGATGCAGCGCGTATGATGCAATCGATTCGTAAGATATAAGGCAGAGTAGCAGAGGTATATGTACACTAACAACATTCATATAGGACAGAAGGAAGAACAGTAATATACAAAGTTCCACATGGTATAGCGTCTCGATCTACACGAAGCCGGCCATACCATCACTCCCAGGCGATGAATTTGTCGTGACATTCGGCATCGGCCAACCCGCAGGAGGTCGCGAGCCATTCCGACTACTATGATCGTCCAAGGGTGGACTCACCGGTAGCGGGACTGACGAGCCATCCTCCGAGTGAGAACCGTCTTTACGCCAAAGGGTGGTAGATGAGAAGGGGTACAGTGGTACACCGACTTCCAGTGGCTGTTTTTGGGCCGTCATTCGGACAATTTCTCTCATCAGGCCTTGTAAAAGGCGCTCCTGTCGTGCTGAAAAAAAGGTTTCTTAAGAAATCGATCGGAAACATACACCAAACGATGCTCACTGCCTATAGGAGATCGTTGACCATAAGCTAGCATAGCAAATCTGGTCGTAGTTGCTAAGCTAGAGTATAGGGCTAGAGAGAAATAGGTGTACCTTAGAACATTGATTTCACCCCACACGGTAGACTCCCGGTCAGTGTCCCCGATTTCGATGAAGTACTTGCAGAGTTGAACCTGCACAACTGCAGCCAGATACCAACAGATCTGGGAATGGAAAACAAAACAATCAGAAAAAAGCATAATGTGGCGCAGATCATAGCCCACAGTAACAAACGGATGCAGCCGTGTGATATCGAGTGACGTTGCTGAAAGCATATAATAGGCTGCTAAAATGCTGCGCGCAGAGTTTACACATCGAGAAGTCGAAATACACTGCGAGTCAGTGAAGTCCAGATACGGGTTATGCAGTGTTATCGTCGCGCTGCATAACTCAACAATCAGACTACATTGAGTCTCAAACAAGTTTCGTAGAACTTACGCGTGAGGAATGATATGCACCATGTATAAATCGGTGTCCAGAGAGCCGCCCTCGGGCGCGTCGGTCACGCCGGAGTTGTTTTTGAAGATGTGTGGGAGATTCTCCAGAAAATCAACGCAGACGAGCTTATCCAGTGCTTCAAATCCATCTAGGAAGAATGGATTCTGATTTTTGCTCGGCGCCGTGGCGGCCCTCAAACTTCCCCGTACATTAAAGTCGGTCACTCGGCCAAAAAGCATGACCGCTTTGATGAGTAGTAAGAAGCTGTCCGTATATTGTGGAGGGTGTCGGGTGAAAACATCCGGTGTGGCGAGATCTTGGGGATTACTGGGGATAGGTACCTACAAACCTCATGACAGCTCTATACCAGGCTTAGTGAAAGGACCTACCTCAGATTCGAAGTCTTCATTACGCAAAGGCAACTCAGTTCCAAGGTCGCGTTCGTCGACTGCGTGGATCCAACCGCCAACAGAGGCAATTCGATCGAAGACAATCGTCATCCACCAAGTTCTCCGTCGAGATTCTAGATCTCTCAAATCTTTCGGCGGCGCAAGGTAGGCGCCGGGAGAACTGTTTCCATGTGTTGAAAACGTGCCAGGATAGTTGAGACGAAGAGGAACCGCTACACGGGTTTGAAACCCGGCAAATATCCAAACCTCGACCCACCGTCCCTCTTGGTAAAAGTACCAAGATAACAGTATGCAAGCCTGCATGACGGAGAAGATGTCTTCTCCACTCGCCATGGTCTTGTCGATGTATTGACGGGTTTTACCTGCATGAAATTCGGCAAACTGGTCGCGACGCGTCCCATCAGGAAGAGTGACCACATTTTGTGGGGACCATCTAGAAGCGACCGTGCACTATATAGAATAAGCAGCGATCATTGAGTGTGGAGAGGCTGACTCAACTATAGCATGCAATATAGCAGAATGCGGAAACCCAGGATCCCTTGGAGACAGTAACATCGACGCAAGAAAAGATGGCTGGTGCAATACTCTAGAACCACAAGGATCGCAGCGGAAAAATACGTCGATACTAGCGAAAAAAAAGTGAGTGACACGCCACCGGCGTCAGTAAAATCAAGCGCACTAGTGATTCAAAGTCGCAGGATCCGGGAGATCGGGGTTCCAGCCAGAGAAGAGAAGTTCCATGAATGGATCCGATGGCTGCTTCGAGCCACTGCTAGCAGACCTCAGTTCCGGGCTGCCACTTTCGCTTCTGAAGCGCGATTCCGGACTGTCTGTGGTGATCACATTCATCAGCGATGCATGCGGCAACGAAATGCCACCATTATCAGAGAGTGGCCTGGGGATGTTTGGAGGAGTGGACTTTGCTCCAAGTGAGGGAGTGTGACTTGGAGAGATCGACCGGGCTTGTTGCTCGTAGAGTTTTCCCTTCAGTTGGGCTGATGAAAGGAGAGATTAGAGGTCGAGAGAGGATGAGGTGGCGTAGAGCTCACAGATTTGAGATTCCAACTGCCTGATTTTCTCAACCGGGTCCGTGTCTGGCGCCAAGGTCAATCCTTCCACAGGATCGTAAGAACATTGTGGTTCGCTTGGGTGACTACCCGGAATTTAAAAGGTAAGCGTGCATACCCGTGAGGTGTGCTGTAACCAACTCACGCGTATCCGACTGGCGCTGGCACGCTGACGAGTGCCTGCCATTGCCTGGAAGGTCATGCAGTAAATAATTGCCCAGGATGTCGGAATAGGCCCTACTTGACACAAGTGCCGCAATGCGGTCGAGCAGCATCACATTTCTACAGGTGCTTGAATATCGCGCTGCGCTTGGCATTTGGGCGACATACCAATTTTCTCTTTCGGCAGGAACGACAAGCCTGTCAATACATAATCATCGCCCGGTAAGTGCCTGTGAAGAGCGGCCGCAGAACTGCTCACCTGGTTTCGGCGCAATGCAGGTCGTCCACTAGTGGACGTTGAGGGAGGTGCCTTGGGCATGATGTGGTAAGTAGCTGAGAAAGGATGGCGTATCGATGATTGAAGAGGCGCGCGTGATTCCCCCGGTCGTCAGGTAACTCTGGGGGTAGTAGTTGCAAGGAAACAAGGAAGTAAGTCCGAGCTCAGACGGAGAACAAGGATGAAGAGCGGTGCACGACTTTCAACTCAAACGGTGAGAGAAAAGGAGGCGATACTACTATGGGCTCTTCAAACACGCATGAAATCACGTTACGCGCGCTCAATTTGACCATGGGTTTCCCTTACCCGACCAATGTGGGCCTGATCCCCTCCCCGTTTCTCAGGCTTTGGGGGATCTACTGCTATAGATCTCCGGCATCTGCGTCTACAACTCGTCATGTTTCCACACCGACACAGGATGGAAATCGCTTAGAAACAGCGCCGAATCACAGTCCTAATTCAGAGCAGGCTCCTTTCGCGCACGCTTAAGCTTCACTAACAGTTTACTTGTAATCATCTTGACCGCCGTCGGCAGCGTGGTCAACTGCATGGCTTGCTCCAAGCTTCGACTGAACGAAACACACCGACATTCCCCGATTTTTTGGTTATCTTTTTGCGTTCGATAACAAGGTGCTGTTTATAATTTGATCATCATTCTATACAGCTAGTACGCGGGCCGAGGCGAAGAGGATGAATCCACGCGGTACGTCCTCGTAAAGGTAAGCGTCAAGGTACATAGCGTTGGGACCTCTATTAAGATCTATAGTACTCCTTGTTCTCAGTTTCCTATGACAATGAAAATTGATCATACATTATGGTGGCTACGACTTGCCGACTGTGTGCGATATGTCGAAATTCTGTGAGGTAGATACCTAAAGAGCGTCAAGCTCGGTTTTGAAAAGGAAGAGGAAGACTCGAACCTTGCCAAGTCCCCAGATTGAGGGTTCCATTTGTGATTGGCATTGAAATAGTCGGTCCGATTAACGACGCCTTTGTGTGGGATACACTGAAGATATTTGAAGAACGAGGACAATTACGAAATCAGACAACGCACGAGTCACTGTAAAGGTATTAGTAGATGGAAGTCGCTGTGTGTTTGAATAGATTAATGAACTAACTCAGGTCCTTCATCTGTATGCAACCAGTCCAGAGTTTCTGGTACAACATGGTCTAACGCCATGTCCATGTCTCAAGGCATTACTAAGGAGAGCAAGAAGAATCGCAGCTGTTGGGAGCATACCCTTGCGTACATCTGTATTTCATTCAAGTGTCAACTCGACTTTAACAATCAGCGAGTATGATCTACCTTTATCCCAGTTTTCGTTTAGGGTCAAAGCGCACGATGTGTGTTTTCTAGAAGTAAAAATGTGATCAGTTTGAACAA
The DNA here is from genome assembly GCA_036872995.1 of Hymenopellis raphanipes. NCBI lineage: Eukaryota > Fungi > Basidiomycota > Agaricomycetes > Agaricales > Physalacriaceae > Hymenopellis > Hymenopellis raphanipes. The sequence continues at coordinate 2,317,420 of JAYMDG010000001.1, forward strand.
CTCAAGCGCTACTATGCCCGTACACGAAGAGAAACAGCATGCCAACCTAAATCGCACGAATCAGTAGTTCGGACATCGAGCAATCGGGGTATATAATACAGAGACACCCTCTAATCCTTCTTTGATTTGTGAGCGGACTTCGTCGGTGATCAAGTGGCATCCTTTGGAGCGACGCGACAAAGTAAACGTCTTCTGCCAACCCATGTCGTGATGAAAGCTTTAACAAAGCGTATTCGACCGCATAAGGAAGTGCTAGTTACGGTCCGCGGTTCCGATCGGCACAAAACTACTTAGCAGCCTTTGGGCCACATCCTTGCGCATGTGGTAACAGTTATGAAAGTGCTAAGTACGTTTATTGATAAATCATACACATTTTTGGAACCACTGCCCTAATGTACACTTGCCCAAGCTTGCTCAATCGCTTCCTTAGTAAATTCCCAATCCTTCTCTCTCGGCGAGAAGACCAAATTGAACGGCTCCGGATGAGCGTTTGCGCTGTGAGTAAACGCTAACGTGTCAATGGGATGCTTTTCGTCCATACTTAAACCGAAGAAGTATAGGATAAGCGCCGTGTTGAGGAAGACAGACGCAGTGGCAAGATGCTGGCCCGGGCAGACTCGACGACCAAAGCCCCATGGGTAGGCCCGAACGTCTGAACGGAGCTCACCGTCGGGTGTAAGCCATCGCGATGGGTCAAACTTCTCAGGATCTGGGAAGTAGGCAGGATCACGGCCCACACTCCAAACGTTTCCTATGACAGTCGAACCCGCTGGGATGATGTATCCGTCCTAACAAGAATGTAAATGAAGTGTAAGGATGAATTTAAATGGCATACCCAAATGATGTCCCGCGTCGCTTTATGGGGGAAACCACCTGCAGAAACAGGACGCCATCGGAAGCTTTCGTTGACGAAAGCCATGGTCTGGGGAAGAGCATCTTTGTCCGCGAAAGTGGGCATGCGTCCCAAGGCGCGAAGTTCGCGACGAACAGGGTCTTGAGTCTCAGGATATGCAGCGGCTGCCATTAAGGCTATGCTGATTGCCGACGCAGTAGTATCGCTCCCAGCCCCGAACATGCTACCAGCCAAATACGCCGTCTCATCGTCACTAAGCCCGAGTGCAGCTTGGCGCTCTAAAAGGTAGAGGCCGAAACTAGGCGGTGGTGCGGGCGAGTCTTTCACCTCCTTCAATAGGCTCTTAAACAACGCAAGCTCCTCGACATGTCCTTCGCGAAGTGGCTTTAGATAGCCCGGAATAAACCTAGGTAGGAAATGAATTCGTAAAGCGGTGATGAGAAGGCATGTCACGGAACATACCTGAGGAAAGGGAATACATCCACCTTCCACACTCCCGGACGCATAGCGAATCCCAGACGGGTTAAACACCGGTTAACGCTCTGTACCTCGGGATCCTCGAAAGATTCTGGTACCTTGCCGTACGTTAAAGCCATAACCACACCAGCGGCATAACGCTTCGCGTGGTCTTGATGTCTGGAGGGGTTTCGGACAAGGTCGCGGAGATGTGTCATAGAAGCCTTTGTTAGGACATCCTCGTAGCCCGCCACACTCTTGGGTTGCAAATGAGCGTGAAGAGCGCGCCGCATCTTTTTAAACCGCTCTCCGTGGGGCGTCAAGAGGACACGCATTCCGCCGCTCAAAGTCTCTCCAGCACCAACGCTGCGAGGTCGATCAGCTAGAGACGCTCCTTCTCGCTCCATAATCTGTACGGCGGCGTCATACCGGCCAATGACAATGATGGTCTCCATCCCTTGTCGCAAACTGAAGACAGGACCGTATTGTTGTGTCCAGTGCTCGAAGAAGCGGTACGCATAAGCAGTCGGCCAAGTGTTTCCAAGTATGGAGTTCCGGGGAGGGCCAGGCGGCAGGCGGTGTTTACTACGCCGGAGTAAAGATATCACGTAGACAGCGAGGCATCCGAGCGCCAGAAGAACGGGTGGTTTCTCGAGGAAGGCGACAATCATGGTGGTTTGGTATTCTTGCTTCCAACCAGAGTATATATACCACGATGATCCGAGATAGGGGCTCTGTCATGAGAGGCAAGAAGCCTGTTTTAGACAACACGTGTTGAAGGCTACATTAACAATCGATGCATAAAGTGCGCGTCCGACGAACGCGTCCTGATCTGTGGGGAAACATTAGGAGAAATTCAAATGCGGGGAAAGCACATGGCCACTAAGTGGGGAACGATTGCCTCATCCAATGTTCACGCTACGAATTATAATCGTTCGTCTGGCGTTCTCTAGATTTGAAATCTGCAATATGCCTGATTGATTGCTGTGCAGCGAAACCCACCGAGACCCACTGCTTTACAGCGACGAGAGCGTGAGAACTTGTGTACCAAAAATATCATATCACCTACCTCCAAGAACGGGTGAAGGCGCTAAAGTGTCAACCGGATTACGCGTCTGCTTCCTAGAAGACGATTTATGACGTCTCTAGGCATATACATAGTCCTGCGGTGGGATCTCATCTTGGCGGGTAAGTGTCTTCAACTTGAGGGCACTAAAATTGGCACCTCATCAGTCATCATGCAGAGCACTGTGATACGATTAGAGCACTAGGGATACAACGTATAACATACAAATACAAACGAGTGAATATCGGCGAGAAATACTCTCATTCATCAAACTTTCTACGTTCCACGCCTCCACGGCTGCCTGGAACATTACGATTGCGACAGTGATTCGCATAATGTCCTTTCTCTCCGCACTACGAGGACATGAGATCTCCGGACAGCAAATAGTGAAGCAATCAACTGACCTTGAAACAGAGAACTTCGTCCAAGTTGCGTCTTGGACCCATTGACGAAGGATTTCCTTGACCATATGGGGCGCCAGCGCCAGAGAAGCCCCGGTCAAAGTCAGAGTATCTCCCGTAACCGGGAGGCGGTGGGCCAAGGTCTCGTGTCGGAGGTGTCGGTGGATCATAATCTTTCTGTGTTGGCAAGTTCGGCTTCGGGCTGGGGACAGAAAGATTAGTATGTTCAGAAGGATCAAATGACGTTCACACTTACTGTCCCCTGGGACAATCCGGACCAAGTGGGCACATTCCTGTCAGATATAACTGACAGGCAACGCGTCGGACATGTTTGCGGGGACAGTCAGGACCTGGGTCGCTCAATGACTGTATACTGGATATGGGAATGCAGGGACATACCTAACTTACAGAAACCTCGTTTGTAATCGGGGCATTCCACCTTACGTTCCTTGGGATGTGCGTAGAGACATTCATCACCGGCTGAGCAATAGCCGTATCTGGCGAACCACCAACATTCCGGCATGCGTCTAAGGTTGTACTCGTGCAAGAACTCGCATGCGTCACCCTTTTTGCAGAGACCGCGTAGCCAATGTTTACAGACGGTAGAAAGACGTTCGCGGTCGCGTGGGTGTATGGGGGCCGGTTTTGGTGGCTGAAAGTTCTGGAGAGATGGGGTAGTATGGCGCAAGGGACAGTGCAGAGGGCCAAGAGGGCAGCCTGTCGCGGTGAGTGACAGTCTGCAGATTTGATCATCTGGGGAGCCATGTGAATCGAAAAAGGTAAAGAAGATCACACACGTACCCTTGTCGAGCTTCAGATTGAGTTGAGTTTTTGCATAGAGTTCCGCTGCAAAGTTGTTTTGGTGGAACTGTGGGTTTATAATGTCCTTGAGAGACCCAGAAAGAGGGTTGGCGGTGGACGTCATGTGGTGGTTTTGGAAAGAGTGGGTGATGTGACTGAGGCACGTCTTACCCGGCCCCTGGACCCTTCGAACGCGCGAAGTAAATTCGCATTTTGATACTCAGCAATGTCGGAGAAGCTGGCAGGGAAAACAGTACTCGTGGTGTCTCACCGCCATCTTATCGCTTCATGTTCTCTGAATCTTCGGTCCACGTCCTGCTCTTGGGTTTCTGTCTTGCCGCTACTCTGCAGTATCTGAGGAATAGATTCCAAGCTCAGAGGCAGCTGCCTTTACCACCAGGTCCCCCTTTTTCTTGGTTCGGGTCTGTCCAACTACCCCAGAAATACCCTTGGCGCGTATACGCCCAGTGGCGACACATCTACGGAGACCTTGTGTATGTACGCATACTGGGTAATCCAATATGTATCTTGAACTCCTCAGAGGTGGGTTCCCCCAAGCCGTACCTTCTTTTTTCTCTTACATCCCCCCGCCTTGAAATCAGGTCATCTCGGATCTCCTCGAAAAAAGAAGCGCCAATTATTCATCCAGACCGGTATGCGTGTGGCCACCTGCTTATGGGTTACGCTGACCGTGGGGCCTAGGTCAGGACGATGGTAGTTGAATTGATGGGATGGAACTGGCTCGTGTCGTCTATGCCTTATGGCCTGTCCTGGAAAATTCACAGAAACCTCTTCGTGAAACACTTTCCTGTCCATTCAAGTTCAAAACAGCCACTGCAGCTTACGGAGGTTCATACGTTGCTTCGTGCACTAATGAAATCCCCGCACAGGTTCCTCAATCATGTTCGAACCTCGGCTACATCCCTTATAGTCCGTATAACATATGCCATCGACCTCCAAGAGACGATGGACGACAGTGGGGACAACTTTGTCACTCTGGCTGACACCGCCACAAGCTCACTAAGCCACGCCGGGATCTTTGGCACATACCTAGTCGTATGTTCACAGTTTTGTCACGTTTGCGCCCAGCCAACGGTGGTTTCTGGCAGGATTACATCCCTATTCTAAAGTACATTCCCGCTTGGCTGCCAGGAGCGTCTTTCAAGCGCAAGGCGTCGATCTGGAGGAAGATATCACTTCAACTTGTAAACAGGCCTTTTGATGTTGTCCAAAGACGTGTGGTCAGTCACTCTTCTTTCGTTGAAAGTACATTAATCTATTTGAATTATATTCCAGTTGGACGGAAACTCTAAACCATGTATTGTAGCTCAAGAGCTTGACGATATTGCTCTTGGCCAAAGTAGGGTGAACGAGACAGTCATCAGAAACATGGCTGCAACAACTTATGCTGGTACTGAAATTTCACTCCCCTTCCTGCAGTATATTGAACTACATTTCTTCAAGCGGGAGCTGACACCGTGGTATCTGCGTTACAATCTTTCTTCTTAGCGTTCGTTTTGATGTTATCACGTCTATGTCGTCTCATGCTTACCACGGCATACTTAGTGTCGTATTGCATCCGCATGTTCAGGAACGGGCCCAACGAGAACTAGATACTGTTATTGGCAGTCGTCTACCACTTTTTTCTGACCGACCTCAGTTGCCTTACATTGTAAGCACAAATTGCTAAGGTGTCACACTGATTCGACGTTATACAGGATTGCATATGTTATGAGGTTTGCAGAGAGCGCGACTTCTGTAGCTACTGACCTGACGATGCTCGAAGCTGCTTCGATGGAATCCGGTCACACCACTGGGCCTCGCACATTACGTTACAGAGGACGATGAATATCGCGGCTACAGAATCCCCAAAGGTACGACTATCATACCCAATGTCTGGGCAGTACTGCACGACCCGTATGTCCGCGCTTTTCTAAAGACTTGAGCCTGTTGTCATCTTTTATCACAGGATTGTATACCCTGATCCTTTAACTTTCAATCCGGATCGCTTTGAAAAGAATATCGACGGCGCCTCGCCTCTGAATGCCATTCCGGACGCAGCCTTCGGATTCGGTCGGAGGCCAGTCGTATTCCCTAGGATGAAGGAAAGACGCTGACTCTATTCTACAGAATGTGCCCAGGCCGGTGGTTTGCGTTCGACTTCCTGTGGATTGCCGTAGCGTCTATTCTGTCGACCTACAGAATAAGCAACGCCTTCGATAGAAATGGAGAATCGATAGTACCGAGCGAGCTATACGGATCTTCCTTGTTGAGGTATGCCCAACCTGCGCTTCTGAAACACACATTTACAACGTCCCAGCCACCCCGAACCTTTCGAATGCTCCATTACGCCGAGATCTTCCGATGCCGAAAAACTGATTGAAGAAACTGCTCTCAACGACAGCTGAGCCCAACAACTCTATGTATTCCTATTATCAATCACCATGATCCCACAAGCTCTATTACAGCGCCTAGATTCTGTGCGCGTTCTATACTTTTTTCTATTGTATCCCTCCACGAGGGCGAAATGCCTTTGCTGTAGACTTCAACAAAATAAATATCATGGAACGGCGGTGCGTCAAGCGCAGGTCGTCGGTCGATGCGCCGCACTTGTAGATTTAGCTCCTGGAGTGCATTTATCAACTTAGTTTCGGGCGGTACAGGCCCGAGTCGCAACAGTGCAGATTGCTCAGAGACGTCCGATGGTTGGGGTATCGAGATGCTAAAATCCTGAGATATGATGTAGAATCTCGTAAAATTGTCTAAGAGCCGCATAAGATCTCTCCTGAGGTATGGGTAGGAATCGTTACCTTTGTGATTCTGAATTCCCTCATGTAGTATCTCTGTCCCTTCGAAGATCGTGGCGCAGATTTTCGAACAGATTGCTGCTGCGGTGTTCGTTGGCCCACTTAGCACGGCGCGCGCCGCAGCCGCCGTTGATGAAGTTTTCTTTATAGCTACTCCCGGCAAATGTTGGCCAATGAAGGTACTACATTGGCCCAATGCCTTGAGAGAAATGAGGGCAAATGTCGTATACTATGAGAAACTCACTTGTTCATGACTCATTATGCAGTCTATGTCTGACATCTTCGTTCCCTTTCTGACGAGGAGACAGTGTTGAATCGCGAGAGTGATCTCGCCCTGGACGAAGTACGATTCGTTCTGACGAAGGCAATCATACGTTTCGATGACAGATCCGAACGTCGTGTTTTCCTGAGGGACTACACCTATCTGATGCGGGGCTAATGACGCGAAAATGTCTGAATACAATGCATGTCATTCCTCATCAGTAGCAGAATGATTGATATCTCACCTGAAATGCTTGAGCACTCATTATAGATCGCATTCGGACCAAATCTGTTGTAAGCAGCCTTCTGCTATGAGTAACGCAGGACCGTCGAAATCCATATCGCAGACCTGATGCGTGTAAGTGCCTACAGGACCCAGAAAAGTAATTGTGGGGAAGGTCATGACTCTAAAGAGGATGACGAGCGCACAGCAACGGGACCTGAACAAATTTTGATCGATTGATCGATCGCGTTTTGCATTTCGCCGTAAGACCGAGGTAGCCTTGAGCTCAGCCTCAGCTCACTGAACAATACATACAGCAACGAGAAAGGAAATACAAACAAGATTGTACAAGGGAAATATGCGACATAAATTACACAAACAACCCTCAAACCTCAAACAGACATAACACCGGTTCCTGATTGAACACCGATTTCAGTCATCAAGTCCTCCAAGACTTTCGCCGAACGAAACGCCATGGCGTACCGCTGACCCACTTTCGTGAGAGCAGTCCTAGTCAAATTAGCTCGCGCTCAAGTTCGAGAGCACACGCAACATACAAGATGAATTCCAGCTCCGCTCGAAGAGTCGAAACTTGATCTTGGCTGTTAGCCTCCATAGCAGCCTGTAGGAATCTGATAAGAACCCGGCCACCATGGAGCCAACAGAACTGCAAAGGTCTTAGTTAACTGTACCAATCACTGATGTATTCAACGCACTGAACAGAAAGGATCTAAAAGTGTGATATCGAAATTTGTTGACCAAACCGCATAGATGAGATCAAGGATAGCACGCGCAGCGGTGAGTATTTTCAGTGCTGATATACAGCCTGATTGGCGTACGTCGGCGTGAGGGTCATGAAGGATAATGTTTGCTCTATGACGCAGCGTCAATAAGAAATCCACCGAGCCATGATCCAACATCTTACACATGCACGATGAGACACGCAGTATACAGATGATTATCCACGGTGTTGTTCATGATAGGACTTCGTAGATGTGCCGGAAACGTCCCCAAAAACGAAGATATTGTGTTGTCCAATTCGATAAAACCGACCGACATACGAGCATCGACTTCCGAAGAGCCTGTCGATCGAGGAAGGGGATTTCGTGAAGTAATCGTCTCATCCCCGTTAAAATGTCTAGCCCTAAAACGCATGTTGAATGTTTTCACGCGTGCTTGAACGAGAATAAGTTCGGGAGTAGAACGAAACTAAGGAACATACAAAGTAATATTGTGCTCTTGATATATAAGATGAACGAATCAACTTGACCTTCAGGATGTACGAGTAAGAGATCCTTGACATGCGCCCACTGGCGATCGTGAGGCGTAACAAGTTTCTACCAAATCATCAGACAGACATCTAAAGAAGGAAGGATCAATATACCCCCTGTACATACTGATCTCCGCGTAGCGGTAGCAGTTGGGAGATATCCTGATCATCTAGACTGTGAGCCCAACCATTCGCGAAACCATGCTGCCGCTCGTTGGCGTATGCCAACCAGAACACATTTCGCCGCATTTCGTCTTCTATCACTGTGCGCGCAGGTGGTAGAAGGGAAGCAGGTCTTGGCGAGACAGCAATGGAGTTGAAGGGTGGGCACATGTTCAATCCCAAAGGCACAGATAATCGCAACGCCTCGGCAGCTGTCGAGAATACCTGATTCTCACATGAGCACAACACCACGTCGTGAAAATAGGTCTCGTACTTCTACATGCCTACAACGCTGTTAACCAGTCTACTAGAGGTAACAACGAAAGGACTCACTTCAGATGAGAAATGTAGAACCAGCAGCATATAACATAGGCTATGGGCGTTACTGAGATATATTCGTATGGGCTTGCACGTCATGCATACCTTGTGTGGCCTCCAAGAGGTCCTGACCTAGCAGCTCGAGTCGTTTCGCTCCAGTCTTCGCAAGCTTAATCTGTTGCTCTGCAAAAGAATCTGGTCTCTCCTCTTTCGATCGATACTTTTCGTGAAATATTTCATCTGAGAGAAAAGTAATAAGGAACATCCGACCTCGCCGGCCTATCCTACTCACCTGGTGCTACTTCGGCTAGATTAGGCAGCGGCGGAGAAGTAACCATGCCCGTATAAAGGCTGCCAACAGCACATATTGCGTGAAGAATGGGCGCAACTGGAAATTTCGGATGTGTCGGAGGTAATGTAAGCGACGCCAGGAATGTTGATGGATGGAACAGTCGAGTAGAGTGGGGGTGGAAAAGGAAGAATACCTCAACTCTGACAATGGCATTAAGGTCGCGTGCGAGTAAGACCGTATTCGTACTCACAGATGCCGTAGAAGCTCTGGGGCGGGTAAATTGGGGGGCCAATTGGTCCACATTACATCCCAAGTCTGTGAACTGCTACTCGCTTCGGCTGTTATGGCGATACCTGGCGACAAGAGCGTTTTTGGACTGTTTGAAGAGTCCCGCGATTCAGTATATAGTCTCTGTCCATTCGACATGTTCTGAGACGGACTGGTAGAGTTCCCATTTGTTCGTAAGGGAAAGATTGAATCAGAGTTGATATCCGCCGCGTTCTCCTTCTGCCGAAGAAGTGCCTCCAACTCAGCTGTATGGATTTAAGTCATTTTACGTGACGGAAAGCTAATATGGTGCACACAGATGCGGTTCTCCAGCCTTTCGTACTTGTTTTTGGGTGCGTCTGATATGCTAGGGTGCGTTTCTGGGACTAGGTAGGCGGTGAGTACGATGAAGCTTTGGGCTTGATGATGGCAGTGACAGACTTTCGTCAAAGGTGCAGTCAGGTCCAGAGGGCATAGGTGCGCCCGCGGGTGCGTGGGCGAGAGCATGGGCATGAGAGCGCACACAGGTTGAACAAGGACGTTTAGCATCGCTGTAGGAAAGCTATGTCAATCGAGGCATCGATTTTAGAGACGGCCCACACCATTTCTGTATAATTCATGAATACTGATATTCATGTTCAGAACAAGGAAACGTACCAATTTCCGCCTTCGACACTTGGGAGCACGGTTAGATCAGGGCAATTTCAAAATGATAGATAAATACCTGATGGCATGCCTGCCAATTGAGAACGGTAAGCCAGGCTCAACACGGTAGCGCGACATAATGCGGACCTGATTGCGCTTCAGAACGTTGGGATGAGGCCCGCTAGTTGGTGATGCTGAGCTACTTGGGGCCTTTGGCATGATAGATACAAGCTGATTACTGCAATTTTGGGATCCAAAAGAACGCGCAAGATGAAGGTCGGAAGCAGTGCTCAAGTTGGAGTCTGGGGTACGATTCACAAATTGGTCACTCGGTGACAGCTTGCTTGATGGCCGAACGTGCTTGCTAAGCCGAGTAAACGAAATTCCTGCCAAGCATTTGACAGCGAGTCAAACTCTCAGAGACAAGTGACCGGAGGAATCCACAGCAACTGATAATTTACACCATAAAGATCCAAATACATAGTGCATAAAGTAGCAAGCGATAACAAGGTAACCCTTTCAAATTGACCATCGACAAAATGCCCGCTAAGAATCCATCTTCCCAATGCTGGTCAGAGATGATACAACATTGTCTGCAGTGATGCTAGTAACGTTGTTCGCCACGGCTTTCGCTGCTGCATTAAACTAGAGGATAGTCAGGTCGATAAACGTAATTGGGCGGGAGGAATTTGACTGACCACCTCACTGAAGCTTGAATCACTACAAGAAGAAAAGAATTACTTCAATCGTAATGCAACGTGTTCGGAAGACATACCTTAACGATGAATCGTACGCAACGAGTGTGGACGTGCTATTGTCCGCCCAGACCACTTGACTGCTTTGCCCGCTGATGGTCCAGTTCCGAAAGACACTGCTGGCCTCAGATCCAAAGAATAAGGATCCTGATGTTGTGGAGAATGATGAAACCATGTAGCGAATATCCGCAGGTAGAACACTACCAAAAATTGCGACTTCTAGCGAGGGAATATCGTTCAAAGAGTGAACGGCGATGGAGGAGGCGTCGGGGGGAACAGTGCCGTAAGACATGACATGGTTCACTAACGCCACAGCGAGCTTAGTATCCAGAGATGACAGGTAAGCGAGGATAACATGGTTCATGTGATTGAGAGTCCCGAAATCGCGCGGATGAGGGTGTTCAGCAGTTACGTCCACTCCAGGTAGTAGACTGAGTAATTCTCCGTTATGAATCACTGCACGGGGACCCACGTTACGATTGAGGACGGCACCTTGCAAAGCGATCCCATCCTCAACGGTCGTGAAAGGAAGACGTAGACGCAGAAGATCCACAACCCCGTAGATAGGACGATCTGGGTAACAGGATGTATCAAAGTGCGAAGCCCCAGTGATACTGGGAAGTGCAAACACGGAGGTCTCGATATCGTTTATCCACTCGACCTGGTTATTTGTCAATTCCGGAAAGCACGATAACGGAGGCGGGAAAGCATCCGTCGTCGAGTCTGCCATTAAATCCCGAGTAACTGTCGCGTCAAACGGGAGGATGATGGGGGCGGAAGCCACAAGCGACAGGAAGACGCTTAAATCATCCTCGCGCTGAGCAAGAACAGAAGTCCAGTAAGTCAGAAGGGCGCCTTGCTGCTGAGTGGATGATGCTGTATAGTATTATTAAGTTTCGAGAATTACCTGTGGGGATGCGATCACTAACCTAGTGCGAAGGCGTACATGCGGTTCAAGGACGGCAGCGCCACATCTCCAACTCTACCGATCTGTTCCTGACTAGGCTGGCCATTAACCGCAAAGGAGACGGGATCTTGACCGACTGATTGATTGGCGAAGTTAAATATGAAGCCAGACGCCGAGACGGAAAATGAGCCATCATCGTCTGGGACAGGGCCATCTGTATGGTCAACCTTCGACCACGGAGCACTCGCGACAAATGATTTGAGGGTTTGGACAGCATCAGAATTTTGTGACTGGACGAGGTCCCACAATAATGCAGCTTCGGCCCAGGTTGTGCGATTTGGAGAATTATCACTTGATAACGCCGCGCCCACGTCAACAAGGTTAGACTGAGAAGAACAATCCTTTCCCGCTGGCGATCCTTTCGTGATCCAGATGGAGTTATACACTCCAACCAATGGATAGTTGGTCGAGAAGAGCGTATTCATAGTTGGCGTGAGATCAACAATGTTTTGAGCAAGACCATCACATCTTCCAGCAGTCGACGATGTACAGACACAGGTTGCATCTAATTAGATGAATGAGCATCAATGCTTCAGAATACAGAGAAAGAGACTCACTGAGATTGCACCGAGCGCCCGCCAAACCAGTTGCGCAGTTGGACTCGGAGCTTTTATGGCTCTGGGAAACGCCAACGCCGACGCCGACAGCGATGATGATAATGAGTAGAAAAATAAAGGCGATCAGAAGCTTTCTCTGCTTGCGCGTTAGTGAAAATTTCTGCTTTATCGGTTTTTCGTCAGGACCGATTGGTTGCTGATAAGAAGATAGATCACTGGATATTTGCCATGCGTCCGTGTACTTCGAATATCCTCCGGTAGGAGTCATCGTGAGACGAGCATTGGACTTGAGGCTATGGTGAGGAATGTGCCCCCTCTGCAGCATGTTGTCGAGAACATTGGCACGCTCTGCAAGATTAGACAACGGCAGGGTTGCTTCCTGCTCGCGATGCGCCCGTTCGGCGGCGATAGGTATGTGTGGTATTGTGGGAACTGGTGGAAGTGGTTTGAGACGTCTCCAAGGAAGGGGAATAGCGCGCGCGATAGACCGACTACTCGAGGATATACGGGAAAAGAAGGAAGCAGCGACGCTCTTAGTTGAACGATTAGACTGCCGTGATTGAGAACGAGCTACAGGAGGCATCCTATTCTCAAACTGTCTTGAACGCCGCGCATCCGCTCCAATGTTCTGAAGGGTAGCAGAAGCTATACCAACAACCGAGGCTTGCTGTGTGCCTATGTGTTGTGCATAGCTAGCAGAGCGAATGACCGTGGGGGTAACGTCCTCTTGCGACTCCTTCTCGTGATCGTAAAGAGTATCTGAATAATCGGATGAATACTTGGTGACTTCTGGTATTGCCTGAAATGCAGTGGGAGGGTGCAGTGACCTGCCACCCTGCGGACGAGGTACGGGTCGCAAATGCCGAGGAGCAGGTACCGGTGGAATGTCTGATGGCGCGTCAGGATAGCGAGTGCCCGGTGGATAGGTCATCTCGGAGAAACCACTGAATGCGTCGCTGCCTATGGATGTACGGCGACTCGGTTCCCGTTCTCTGAGTAGCGAGGTAATGAAGGAGGTAGACAAGAGGCGATCCTCTTGAGCATCGACATCAATAGTAGAAGCACCTTCATGCCAGTCATGCGCTGAGAAGTCGCGAGGATATGGGGAAGTAGAAGATGGCGCCGGTGACTGCGGGTCGGGCGAATACGACGCGTCTTGTTGGGGCCTTGGTAAGGGCCTAGTGGAAGGGCCCGCTGATGTAACACTGTGCGCAGCGGTGGATGGAGGATAACGAATGCGGGAATGAGCGCTACGTGGGGACGGTGGGGAAGAATGTACTGGAGTGGTAGGAATGGAGGATGGGGGAGCTGGGAATTGTGACAGTCGAAGAGACTCTGCATTGCTGATAGTGCTCTCAGCGAAGCCAGAGGCGGCGGTCTCCTGGGATAGTCGGCGAAATTGACCTTTGGAGGGCGGTTTCTGAGAGTACATGGGTGGTGTAGAGCAGTGTGAAAAGAGCGAGGGAGCACTATACGGAAGTCAGGCCAGCGTAGCATCACATCAAAGATGCCCTTACAATGAATGTATGTGCTATGTAGGATGTGTATGGATGGATGGAGATCCCAACTGAGGGTCAGAGATGGATGCGGCCGCGACTGAATGAGCTGATGCTCATAGTCCTCCTGCGACACAGACAGGCTATCCCAAACGACGGTATTCGTCGTCGTTGAGCAACCACAAAAGAACAACCAAGAAGGAAAGGCTGACACTCCAAGAATATGTTTGCGCCCCTTGCGATCAAGGAACGTGATCCCAGCGTGATCCAGACTCAAAAAAATAACAACTTTTCTTGTCCCATGCCGGTCTTCCATCTGATGGCTCCTCCCAGCTGAGGCGCTACTTTGGGAGCTACGTTATCAGGCAACTCAAAAGGAATGCTATTACCCAACACAGTCGAAAGCAAATGAACAGAAGAAGAAGAATCGGATATCTTTGCATCCGTCTGTAGTATCGCGAATGTTAAAGCAATAGTAGAAAGGCATACAAGTCGTCAAAGAGTCGAGTAGGAACATAAATGGCGTGATATAATATGTTGTTGACCGTACAGGCGCAGACTCGTTCATGCGATGATACATCCTTTCCCTGATTTCCCCTTGCCCCTGTCTGTCCGTGGAGGAGGATTCACTGGAGCATTCAATGAGTTACAGCTCAATCAACAAAGCAAGAGCGGTAGTCACGTACAGACGGCACGAATGGCTTCATCGAAAACCGTCTTGAGGCCTTTCTGTGTCAATGCCGAACATTCAAGATACTTGACTGCGCCAATGTCCTTGGACATGGCAACTCCTTGCGCGTATTGAATGGGCGCCATGCGACTAGAGCATTGTCAGATGAACCCTGTCGAAACACTTGACGACGCCTACCGGTCACGAAGTTTCTCTATTGTGGCGGGGTCCTCTCGCAAGTCTAGCTTCGTTCCAACAAGGACAACAGAAGTTTGGGGTGCATGATGAGATATTTCAGGGAACCACTGACATGCCATCGTAAAATGAGTGGGAGCGACGCGGCCGGCAGCCTGCAACAACGCACCTTAGTCCGAACGTTTTCATAGCTCGGAGGGCTGACTAGCGAGAAACAGATCAAAAACACGTCGGTCTGGGGGTATGAAAGAGGGCGGAGACGGTCGTAGTCCTCTTGTCCAGCGGTATCCCAGAGACCGAGGGAGATGGTTTTGCCGTCGACCATGACATTGGCAGAATAGTTGTCAAAGACTGGCAACGAACGTGAGCGGCAAAGCGGGCAGAGGCGCCGGGACGGGCTGCGTTACCTGTTGGAATGTATTCTCCCTGGTATTGGTCAGAAGAGGCATCAGAAAATGGCAGGCGGTACTCACCGGAAACGCATTGGTGGTATAAGAGATAAGGAGACAGGTCTATGAGAGGTAAATGAGAGGGTCTGAGCCTTTAAGAAAGGGACAACGACGCACCTTTCCTACAGCACCATCTCCAACGACGACGCCTGCCGTGGTAGTCAATAACCCGGTTGCCGCATTTTTTTTGAGCAAGTGGTACATACACTTGATGGCTTGCATTCTAGCTCGGTCTACAGCAACGGTTGAAGAGAAGGAATTACGTGGGGGACGATATGGTATGTGTTATCCGACCACAAGAGAGGTCTAACAAAGAAGCCTGATCAGCGACCAAGCAGGCAAATGTCAGATAACGCAGCACAGACCGCCCAAGAAGAGCGGCAGCAGACAATACGCACCTTGCTTATAGCTGGCTAGTCAAGATTGGGCAAACAGCGAAAGGACTTGGTGGTGGAACGCTTAAGCTGCAGTGCGCCTGCACTTGATCACGGCACGCCTGATGCCGCTTACTTAGGTAACGCCTTGTCTCCAAGTGATTTTAAGCGAACATAGAATATTGATTGTACACACACTCCATAATACATCAAAGCGATACAGCGAAAAAACTACTAAAAGAAATGTAGGTGTTGGCAATCGTCTAGATTTGCCACGAGCGATGTTCGATAATGACGAAAGGAAAAACAAGATACTTTCAACATATTCAGTAGAGGCATACGCATAGCAAGGATAGCAAATCAAAATCAAAGTAGCGAGTCACATAGCGGGGGAAAGTGGTTGAGTTTTCTTCGCTTGGGGCGCGGAGACGCAATATCGTTCGACGGACCGAAGGGTGAACATGATAACAAGGATCCTACTATTTCAGCCTCATCCTCCTCGTCTCGGAAAGGACGTCTGTTAGTGATCTTCTTGTCAACAAGAGAGATGGGCTCCAAAAGACCGACGCCAGTGGGAAGGGTCTTATTTCGCAGAATAGGACTATCACCGGTGAGCGCCAGTGGCGTAGTACTCTCCTCGTACACAAGCCTGAAAGGGCTGCTGGTGGGCGCGACAGACCCAAAGGATCCCCAGTTATCAGGTACTTCATTATCATCAGACTCGTTGATAAACGCGTCGGAGTCGGAAGTACGTCGATGGTGCGGAGACGTTGTAGGAGTCAGAATGGGAGAACTTGAGGGTAATATCATGGATTTCAAGGGACTGGACGCTAGCTTGACCAATGCCTGAACACGATCGGGGCTGTCCGTTGCAACAAATGGTTTGGTGCCTGGGACAAGGACTAACTGGCTTAAAGAGACCTGTCGTTGACGAGAATAGAGAGGATGAGCGGGACTGGGGAAGCGCCAAGGTTGGTCAGAGGGGAGTTTAGGAGATGAATGTCGGAAGGCCGGCGTTAAAGTCGGGTCGTATGGTGAGGAAGATACGGGATGGCAGTATTCCACTTCAGATAGAATAGGAGGAGGCGTCGAAGGTGGAGAGATGCTATCATCGGAGCCGGAAGATAATTCTGGGTGAGGAATGGACGGTGACTCGAGTCCGTACCCACAAGCCTCACTATTGAGGGATGGAGCCATAACGCCCTGAAATCGGGATTTGTGGATTGTGTTGCCGACAGTCATTTGAGGAGCAACTTCAATACCGAGAAGACTGTCGTGCTCTTCCCTGACTTTAGTCGGACGACGGTTTTCCTCTGAGCAAAGATCAGGAAAGGCTGAAACCGGAACACATATGAACTTACTCATTGAACCACGACCTCGAGGACGTTCGGAACCCTCACGACGATTGGACATGGCGACTTTGTGTTTTTCAAACACGTGTCGGCGCCACATACTCTTCGCGTTGACGCCCGCGTAAGAACGCCGGCAGAACGTGCAGCGTAACTTTGGTTCCTCTCCTTCTGCCCATTCAGCTCCCTTATCCTTGATTTCCTTTTTCTTGGCGGGACACCACCCTCGGGGAGGTTCAAGAAAGTTAGGATATGGTATGGCGTTTTGCGAGGCTACTGGACCTTCGAGTGGAAGGTAATCTTTGGGGTCGAGGAACCAATCCGGATGTTCTGCCATGAGCATGAAGGAAAGCCCGTCTCGGTGGGCTTTGACATCTGGGAAGTCGGTGAAGGGAGGATGGATAAAGACGACATCTGTGTCTTTTTCCGATACATCAAGCGCTAGAGGGGGAGACGCTATGGAAGTTCTGGTTTGAGTGCGCGTAGATTGGCTGTATCTGCCACGCGTGTTGGTTGAGCATGAGGCGCGCGCTGGGCTGTATGGTCTGGGCTTGAAAGAATCGGCTGCTGGCGCCAAGAAATCGAGGTCGGACGTGATTGAACGCTTGAGAGAGGTCCTAACGACCAATGGAGAGGTAGTACCGCCGAATGAAATGCAGGGCAGCACGGGAGGGGAGATCTCCTGTTTAACGCACGGCGGGTCTGTCATGGCTGTCCACGTATAGCAGCTGTATGGCGCTCAGCGACAGCAAAAAGACAAATAATGCAGTAGCGAGTACCTCTGAGGTTAGACAAGATATTGCTCAAATGGGAGGGTAGATGTGTGTGAGATCGTGGTGGAAGCCTTAAAGCAAATTTGCAATGGCTTGTTGATCAGTGACTCTGAGAAATTCGCGTCTCACGTGGGCAAGACGCGACGTGATGTGACATCGACTCTTGTTCCCGAAAGAGAGGCACTCATTTTATAAGCTAAGAAGGTGGCAACTTGTCGACTACGCGTATGCGTCGGAATACGCAAGGTCATTTATGTGTTATTGTTATAATCATCACATTGGCATACAGATAACGCGTGTACAAATCCGACTGTGGTATGCATTCCTTTCTCGGCAAACCTTCGACGGAACTTATCAGTACCTGTCAGAGTACACAACATCTTCACGCACTATCTTGCAATGCTTCGTCCCTTAGAATATGAGCGAGACATATCTGAAAGGTTTGTGAGGGTAATTCCAATGTCAAAGTCTTTGAATATACCCTGCAATCATAGCAATACCTCCGAGGGGCGTAACTGGGCCAAGAACTTTGAGCTTCGGCGCCAAGATTAGTGCAAAGATGGAGCCTGAGAACAGCAAGCTTCCGGTAGCGATGGCAGGTCCGGCAAAAGCATGCACAGAGAATCGCGGGTGTAGGGACACCGCAAGAAGGGCTAAGCCATTGATAAACTGGGAAAGTACGTTTGCTAAGGTTCAATTCTTGAGAATGTGGACCGCTCACTGAGTATTGAGAAGCGGTTTGCCATGCATGAAGTTTCTCGGGAGTCATTCCAGGACGGTTCCTTAATCCGTGAGCTATACAATATCATTTATCGAGCATGAAAGCACAGAGCACAAGTTTAGAGACCTCCAAAGGCGCCAGTGAATATCCCGATCGCCGCTGAATAAAGTTTAGCTGGTATTAGCAGCCAAGTACCCATTCAATAAAGCTAACCAAAAGCAGCACCAGTCCGCCATAGTAGCTGCGGGGTAATGAGAGGCCGCATATTTTGTCTATCGTTTTCAAGCAAAGCAGAAGTTTCGGTTTCTTGGTCGTGGTGCAAGTTCGACATAAGCCAAGTTGGCTAGTCCGCTGCCGTCCGAGCAGCTGAACGGCATGCTGTATTAGGCAAGTCTATTTTCGGGTGCAATGACTTTTTTGATCGAGTTTTCCTGTCTGCTGCCATCTTGAACGATGGGAAAAGCGCAAAAAAAGACCGGAAAAGGGCGATTGGATAAATACTACAAATTAGCCAAGTGAGTTTGTGTATCATCGAATGATTCCCTGCTGATACTGGATCAGGGAGCAAGGATACCGAGCTCGTTCTGCCTTCAAGCTTATCCAATTGAACAAGAAATATGCCTTCCTGGAATCTGCAAGATGTTGTATCGATCTGTGTGCCGCTCCTGGTGGTTGGTTGCAGGTCGCCAGCAAGTACATGCCAGTGAACAGCGTCATCGTCGGTGCGTCTGCTAAATGAACGCATCCATACAGTATCTCTAAATACTTACTTAGGTGTTGACTTGGTACCTATAAAGCCGATTCCTCGTGTCGTTACGTTCGCTTCGGACATTACGACTCCCCAGTGTCGATCCTTAATTCGCAACGAGTTAAAGGACTGGAAGGCAGATATTGTACTCCATGACGGTGCACCCAATGTCGGAACGGCTTGGATTCAAGATGCATATAGTCAATCCGAACTTGTACTCATGAGTTTGAAACTTGCGGTGGAGTTTCTGGTCAAGGGAGGCACGTTCGTTACAAAGGTTTTCCGGAGTGCGGATTACAACAACCTCATTTGGGTTTTTAACCAATTGTTCGCTAAAGTGGAGGCTACGAAGCCGCCTTCTTCACGGTCCGTGAAATCCTCTCTTCTGTGTAACTCGACTCAATGTTCTGCAGTAATGTCTCCGCCGAAATATTCGTTGTTTGTCGGGAATTTCATGCACCAAAACACATCGATCCTAAATTCTTGGACCCCAAACATGTCTTCAAGGACTTGGCTGCGTCTATTCCCATAGACCCAGAAAAAGGTCCAATGTCTCATCATGCTCAAGCAAACGTCTTCCAGCCCGAGAAGAAGCGTCGGAATCGCGACGGTTATGCAGACGGGGATTACACGTTGTTCAGGTCTTGCCCGGTTTCCAAGTTCGTGCACGACTCGGACCCCATCTCCGTCCTTGGATCAGTTAACAAGATTGCCTTTGAGACGGAGGAAGAGAAGGCGTGGCTGAAGCTCGACGTCACTACCACAGATGTGAAAGCAAACTTTGACGACCTGAAGGTGCTGGGCAAAGGCGACTTCAAGACATTACTGAAGTGGCGGTTGGCTGTTCGTGAAGATCTCGGATTGGATGTCAAAACTACAGCTACGGAAGATGCGACTGAGGCCGTTGAAGTCACGGAAATAGTGGACGAGGAACAACAGATCCAAGAAGAGGTAAGAATGCTCATTTATGCTCTGCCTCTAGCTAAGCAATTGGCTAGCTTGAACGCCTCAATTCCGAGGCGGCGGCACGAACGAAACGGCAACGGAGAAAGGCCAACGAAGTCCGTACTAAAACGATTCAACGGATGCAGCTACAAATGACTGCACCATTGGATATTGGCCTAGAACAGACGGACGCATCTTTGGGAGGACAGGATGATTTCTTTGATCTGGAACGGACTGAACGCGAAGCCCGTAAAAAAGATCAATTCTCAGCTTGGGTAGATGGACAGGAGGAAGTAGGGTCGGATGCTGTTGAGGATGCGCGCGACTCGGATGTCGAGGGTGTGGAGGCTCGGCGACTGAAAGGACTAGAGCGGGAACTGGATGGTCTTTACGATGCATATCAAACGCGGTTACGCGAGCGAGACGCTAAATTCAAGGTGAAGGAATCCAGAGGCGAGAACACGGAGCGCGCAGACTGGGGCGGCATCAAAGGTTCGGACGATGAGGATAGCGCCGAAGAGAGTGAAGATGGTGGCTGGGACGAAATGCAAGAGAGGCGGCTGGATGACTCTGATTCGTCGGACAACGATAGCGACACCGATGAAGATGCAGCGGCGTTATCTGGGAAGAAACGGCGAGGTCCTACTCTCACACAGGGCTCTTCGAAACGAAGTCGCCTAGTGACGAAACTGAAGGATCCACCACCGTCAGTGAGTCAAGCTTCCAAAGTTTGGTTCAGCCAGGATATCTTTGAGGGAATGGATGATGTCGATTGGGAAGACGAGGATGATGAAGCTGAGAACGGTGACAATGACGACGACGACGACGACGTTGACATGGAGGTACGCTCCCACTCAGAGGCGTTGAACTAATTCAAACAGCTTTTGGTAGGATGTTCGAGGTGCAGAAGATTCTGAAGACGATTATGAAGTCGTCCCACAAGATCTTGATGACGATGAGCCAGAGTGGGATGTCGATGACCAAGACGAAGATGCGGCGAAACGAGCCCAAATCAAAGGTATGTGGGCTTCCTTTCGTCCTTTGCCGATAGCGTTCTTATGTCGTTCAAGCCCTAGGTCTTGTCACACCGGAAGCCGTTACGCTCGCGCAGCAGCTGGTAAATCGGGAACGAACGAAAACGTCGCTCATCAACGACGGCTTCAGCCGATATTCCTTGAACTCAAAGGACGATTTACCCTCATGGTTCTTGGATGAAGAGGCGAAGCACTATAAGCCCAACATTCCCGTCACCAAGGAGGCGGTAGCAGCTCTTCGTGCCAAACAACGCGCCTTGGATGCTCGACCAATCAAGAAAATTGCCGAAGCCAAAGCACGCAAGAAGTTCAAGGCTGCTCAGCGCCTTGAGAAAGCGATGAAGAAGGCCGAGGGCGTCAATGCTACGGCGGATATGACGGAACGAGAGAAAGCCCAGCAGATTGAGAAGGTCATGCGCAAGGGCATGTCTTCTGGGCACAAGAAATCTGAAGTCAAACTGGTTGTGGCGAAAGGTGCCCACAAAGGCGTTAAAGGCCGACCAAAGGGCGTCAAGGGTAGATACGCGATGGTTGATTCTCGGATGAAGAAAGAGGTACGTTTTCTGCGCCACTTTCTCGTGGCATGATACTGATAATGTTCATAGGTTCGAGCCAAAAAGAGGAAGGAGAAAGCCAACGCTAAACGGAAACGGAGCTGATCTCTCTATTACTTCACTCTGTACTGTACTTCCATGGTTATGATATTTAGGTATATATAATGTAATCGAGGCGTTCGGGAAACAGTCTGGATTGAGTAGAGTTCTCCTGTGGATGAATCTTTTATCTTGGGATGGCTGAGGAGAGTTGATCACAAGTTTCTACAAACTTATTCCATTTGACGTCCGACGACATGTCATCGCAAGTAACCTAGATCAGCCAAATAAGCAGACAGGCGTAGATATGGACTGTTCCTTTACCTTGCATGCACTCGTCTTTCGATTGTTCTCGAGATCCAAGAGACTTTCTGTGACGGTGCCCGGGCCAGTTTCTGATAACAGCTGTCTGACGCTGGCACTTGAGTTCAAGATGTACAGATCGCCGTTATGAGTAAAATTCAAAGGTGTTGTCTCTGGTTGAGAGTGCTCGCCCGTTTCATCGCGAATACTAAAACTTGTGGGTCACAGTCTTTGAACATGATATTTGGAAACTTACTATTTCTCAAGCTCATACACGTAGCTCGTCAATTCTGGAGGCCATTGTTCCTGTTGGAGTGAGCTGGTATTTGAGGCTGAGATTTGAATGTCCATAGGTCTAAACGCAAGGATTTCAGTGATCTACCGGCAGCACATACGAAGCATTTACCGTTCAGGAAGCATCAAATCAATAGTCGACTCTTCGCTGATTAAGCACCGATGTACTAAAGGTTCATCAATGTCGACGCCCTCCTCTGATGCCCCAGGCTGTAACACCATTTCAAACCTCATTGTCTTCAAAGGCTGCAGGGGATCTGGCGAAGACTGTCGGTTGAAAACCCGATATACGAGCCGGTGTAGAAGTCTTTGACGCGCACTATCCTGATCAGACAATACCGCGGGAATGCTGAGATGGCGTCAACATAAAATGACGCGAAGCAGGAAAGCGCATCCTACCTGGGAATGAAAACTCGATCACAGGGTTTTTGGCGTAACGAGGAAAAGACATCCTCAATAGGTAAAGTACCCTCCAAAGGAGGCGTTAATTTTCCTCTCGCTTTCGGTGGTGTTGTTAAGAGAATATGTCCCATCCTTCCAAATGTTAATTCCGAATGATAAGAGTCAATTTCCAAGCTACTTACGATGCCGTGACGGTTTTTCCTTCGTCATAAACATTCATACTTTGAAAAATGGACCGAATGTCGGTATATTTGCTAAAAGATGCTCAGCGAAGAGGGCCATCATATCAAGAGAGAGGGCGTACTTTGACAATGAAGTGAGGTGTGTGTTAATTGAGGACAGAGGCCCCTCTTTCTGTAAATGCTCCGTCGATCCGTAGCCTGACAATTCACCTATACGCCGTAGCCGAAATGCCCCGCCGACTTCAGTTGTCCAAGGAAGGGTTCGCGCACTAAAGAAGGGGAATAAAGAACATAGAGAGTTGGCGGGACCAGTAGAAGTATACGTGGAGCTAGGCATTACCGATGCCAGCAAGTCCACTCCAGACGGCAACGAGGTCTCGCAAGATGCTCGAGTAGCGTGACGTTTGGCCAGCAGTGAGGCTTTGGGGGTATCGGCTTTGTACGAGATCCTGATCTTGGGAACATGAATAGTGATCACTTGAGAGAGAATGGGTTTACCTGTCCATCACCGCAGTTCTCTGTGAACGCGCCTGCCGTACGAGAAACGCGTTGCAATTGCTCCGGTCTCAAAGACATCTCCGTCGGGATATTGAATGTCTCAGAGTGGATATTCTGTCAAATACGTGAGTGCGCTACTTGGCATACAAAATGTTGAACAGACCTCTTTGAACTTGGTAATGTATTCCCCAAGAGCATGGATATTGGCACGTAGTCCAGTGGCCGTCAGTGAGAGTGGCTTGGCTGAGAAGGCCACCTGCAAGTGGTGCTTTCTTGCAAGGTCATGCAAGTTGATACCGTCTTTCCCAAGTAATAGGAAGGATTGGGGCGGTTCAAGTTCGAATGCTGGATCACAATGTAAATTAGGAATAACCGTACAACAAAAGAATACTTACTTTTCGATGTGGATTCTGTCAGATCCCTGTTTTTCCTAACGACCTCATCAAAGGATGGATAGTTCCATGCTTTTTCCATGACGAGAGATGCGAAGGTTGCTTTGCTCTTTAATTGTGGGGGCTTTAAGCCATACAAGCGGATAAACTCGAGAAGTTGTTTCTGACTGAATGATTTAGAGAGCAGATCCTGGAGAGTCGCGTATTCTTCCGTGTACTTGTTGTGGTCACCATCCGGATTCGCATGACGCGCTGGTCTATGGCGTTCAATGTCGTCGAGAGTCACGGTGGCTTTGGAGGCCTCAATTTGGGCAAGATAGGAATGGACAGGACTGTTGTCGAGCACGGTCTCCGGTTCAGGTATTTCCTGTGGAGGCGCCTTTGGTTTTCTTTTCTTCTTCCTCTGCTTGGGCTCTTGCTCGAGGTTAGAGGCTAGTAGGGTGGCCGACGCGGCGTACTGGCGACTGGATACCAAGGCAGAGCGACATAGGCGTACATGTCGCCCAATGCGAAAAATGGACATGAAGACAAGTTGTGCCGGCATCAATAAAATGCGGCTGCCTCGGAAGCGGAAACTGGCACAACTCACAGCTGTACCCCCACCTCCAAAATGGCCACCTCAAGCATTGATGCAAACGAGGATATAGACTTTTCCGACATTGACGCCAAGTTTGTCATTTTTTTCTAACTCCAAAAACGCCGCTAAATTCTGGAGAAATTTAGATATAGAGTCGAATACGACGATGGGTTGGACAACACTCTGGTGGTAGATGGCATACCCGTTATCGACAAATCCAAGCTGGAAAAATTGCTTGCAAAAGTAGCCAAGGAATTTACCAAGAAGGGCTGCCCAATAAAACCCGATGATATCTTCGTTCCTTGGGACGAATCAATCGGCAAAAGCAAAGGGTGCGTCGCTACTGTTCTATGTTGGAAAACTGTTAAGATTATCTCCAGGTTTGCGTTCATCGATTTTCGCTCTGCTGACGATGCCAATCTTGCGTTGGTGACAATGCACAACCATCCTTTCGACGCAAAGCACAGTTTCAAAGTAAACAAATTTGCTGACATCGAGCGATACGCCAACCTGGAAGAGACCTATGTCCCTCCTGAAACTGAGGAATATGTTCCCCGCGTATGTTGTTGTACCCAAAGCCTTGTATTCAAGCTAACATTTACCGCAGGAACATTTGCGTGCGTGGTTGGCGGATCCTCAAGGACGGGATCAGTATGTGACTTTCCGCGGAGATGAAGTTGAAATCTGGTGGCACGGAAAGCCCTCGCAATGCGAGGTAGCCCATAAACCGGTATGTTTTAATCCATACTTCTTTTTGTCTCGTTAATCAACGTGGTCATCAAGTCCTGGAAAGATTTTTTCTACGTCGCGTGGTCTCCACTTGGGACCTACATAGGAACTATTCATCGACAGGGTGTACGGCTCTGGGGCGGACCGTCCTTTAAGGATCAGCAACGCTTCGCGCATCCTCTTGTCAAACTGTTCGACTTTTCACCTTGCGAACAATATCTCGTCACCTGGTCCAATGAACCTATCGTTGTTCCAGAAGGCGCCATTCAAGGATCACAGTACTTCTCTCCCGACGACGAAGGTAATAACGTTGCTGTCTGGGATATCAAGTCTGGCTTCCTTCTCCGTACATTCTCCACAAACCATGATGGAGAATCTGGCGCGAAAAAACAAATGCAACTGCCAGCACTCAAATGGAGTCCCGACGATAAATACGTCGCTCGAGTCGTTCCCGACCAAATGATCAGCGTCTACGAACTCCCGAGCATGACTCTGCATGACAAGAAGAGTATCAAAATTGAAGGTGTCGTCGATTTCGAATGGTGTCCTCAAGGTGATAAGGACAAGGACGACGCCGAAAAGGACGCCGCAGCTAGTAGCAACGGTAAAACAGCTAACAAGAAACAACGCGAAAATATGTTAGCCTACTGGACGCCTGAAGTCCCCAATCAGCCGGCGCGTGTTACTCTTCTCGCCTTCCCCAGTCGGACTATTCTGCGACAGAAAAATTTGTTCAATGTAACTGAGGTATGGCATTATCCTTCCTCTAGAATCGTTGCTGAGTGGTTACCTTCCTTTCAGTGTAAACTTTATTGGCAGAACCAAGGGGACTTCCTCTGTGTCAAAGTCGATCGCCATACGAAAACGAAGAAGTCCATCTTCTGTAACCTTGAGATATTCCGAGTTCGTGAAAAAGACTATCCTGTTGAAGTCGTAGAGCTTAAAGGTCGGCCACCCCTCTCCTTTCATCGCGGTATGGATTCAACTCTTATTAGACACCGTGACCGAGTTTGCCTGGGAGCCCAAAGGAGAGCGATTTGCTATCGTTTCGACCAACGATCCTAACCTCGGCAATCCTGGACCTGGAATCACCATTAAGACTGACGTCAGCTTCTATCAACTGGAGAGGGGAAAGAACGACTTCAAGCTTCTCCGTAGGTCCTTCGCATCGTTTGAATGCGATCTACTCATTTAATGCTGTCCAGGAACCCTCCCTAATCGTACTAGCAATGTAATTCGCTGGTCACCTCGCGGTCGCCACGTTATTCTTGCTACTGTTGGCTCCTCTAGCAAGTCAGAGCTGGAGTTCTGGGATTTGGATTTCAGCCTGGACGATACGCGCCGAGAGGGTCAGGACTGGGCCACCGGTATTCAACTACTAGGCACATCAGACCATTATGGTGTTACCGATGTCGAATGGGATCCAAGTGGTCGGTATCTTGCCACCAGCGCTAGCGCGTGGACCCATACAGTAAGCGTCTTCTTCAAGCACTAGCGAACATGCATTTTAACAATGCGGCAGCTAGAAAACGGATACGCCATCTGGGATTTCAAAGGCCAGGAGCTCGTGAAGCAGATCCAAGACCGCTTCAAGCAGTTCATCTGGCGCCCGAGACCTCGCACCTTGCTCTCAAAAGAGCAACAGCGCCAAGTTCGCAAGAATCTGAAAGAGTACAGTCGCGTCTTTGACGAAGAGGATGCGAAGGAGCATCTTACTGTCAATGCCGAGTTGCTTGCGCATCGTAAGCGCTTGGTTGACGAATGGAATGCATGGCGCGCGCGTTGTCAGAAGGATCTCTTGGAGCTGCGTGGCCAGAAGCAGGCAATTGATACTGATGCCGGTACTGCAAAGGAAGAGATCGAGGTTTGGGTTGAGGAGGAGATTGAAACTATAGAGGAAGTTGTGGTGGATTGAACCGATTTGTGATTTGTTGTTTTGATACGTACCTTCATACTGTACTGTATGCCTATAGGATGATATGGTTTTATATGTTCGACAGCAAGATGGATTAGCACGAGATAAACGAAAGCAATCAGTAAACGGCTGTACAAAAAGCAAGAAGAAATCAAGGGAGAGATGGCATCTTCCGATGGCGGCCGCCTTCGTCGTGCACGTCGCGCTGCCGCTTCTTGGGAGGGGAAGAAACGATACTTGGCCGGGACTTCCTACAAGTCTTTGCAAGAGTCTCTTGGACATAGTCTTCAAAGCCTACGCATTGCAAGCGAACGCAAGGCACTCTCAACTCCCCGGAATCGTATTTGGCTCTGATCTCTTTCGCTGAACCCAGACCCTTACTCTTGTTGAACGTGGTCTCGCAATAGGGTTCCTTCATCTGCAGAGGGGCGAATGTTGATATCGGAACCGACACGAGAAGAGAGCCATACCTCAGGAGAAAGAGTATTCCATTCATCGAGTGTTAAGGCGTCTACACGCTGTGCAATGTATTCACCAAGATACTGGAAGCGGCCCGCTGCCCGACTATCTCGCTTCTGGCCTATAAAGAGCGTACACCGCTCCGGAGTGAGGAATGTATCACACTCCCCACCGAGCCCAACGAACATATAACCATGCTGGCCGGGGACCGTAGGACACCACGGATTCTGGTCCAGATTGGGACAGAGATACTTGTCGATACCTGCAAAAAACGCGAGATTCTTCTGATTCTTCACTCTACCAGTAACATCAATCAGCATCGAATTCATTGGTAAATGGATTGTTTACTTGGCAATCAAGGACTGAGAGTTCCCGCCAATCTGATCTGCTAGGAACTTGCGATTGAACGTCGCGTCAATGTAACTAGAGGACCGCTTCCATTCGAAAGGGGGGAGACGGTTTAGTTCCTTCAGTCTTTCATCTGGAATGGGGGTCACATATGACGGGCTTGAGGTAACGGCAGGAGGACGAGCTTGCTGTTCAGCAGGGGGCGGAAGCGCCTTATGGCTTGTATCGCTGAGTCTTGAAGATAGCCGTCGCAAGCCCAGGTTGGGTTGACTCTCTGTTCTCCTGTGGAGAGATGTCTGGGGAAGAATGTAACGACAAGCTACATTGATAGACGTTAAGACGTACACTGGCGGCCTGCAGACTACTAGTAACGGTGCTCAACATCGATTTGTCAAGGGTCTTGCGTCTCAATTCGGCATTCGCAGCCTTCTCGCGAGCCAGTGCTTCTTGAAGGGCGTTAATCTTCCAGATGCTTTCAGTCTCCGCCCGTAGATAAAATGATAGATGGGGTACGTACCTCTACATCGCGCGTATCTCGCGTCTCCAATACCGATTTGACTTGAGCTTCAAGAGCGGCGCACTGGCGAATAGATAAACGAAACTTCGTGTACACAGTATTCCAACTCACGCGTTCCTCGGCAGCGACGCGACCTTGTCGTGCTTCATCAAGATTGACAGAAAGAACACGACATTCCGCGCGTGAGGCCGCCAAGTCTTTGTCCAATATGTTGTTCTCTGCCTGCAAAGAGACAACCTTGCCTTGAGCGACTTTGACCTGATAAAGAACATATTCAGCTAACGAAAGGCCAGAGCTGCGAGCGTACCTCCTCCTTCAGCTTGCCATATTCCTCCTTTGCCCTTTCAAGTGCCGCCCCTAGGGTTTGCAAATCCCGACTAGCAGGCAGTTCTTGATATGTTGAAGTCGAAGGTTGAGCTGCCCGTTCATTGCAGAGATCACGGTAGCCGTCGCGCTGGCGGAGATTAATGCGGCTTCCTTCGTTGAACGTATCCTATCTTACCTCCTGTTCAAGCGCCAAAATCTGTGTCCTGAGACATGCTACCTCCTCTGCGGCATCGGCATAACGTCTGGACAGCGCGACAAAGAATTGAGCGTCATCGAGACGTCCAGACGAAAATGACATGGTAACGGAAAGAGAATGAGCGGGGTTGCTCTAGGTCTGCGTCTCAGTCCAACGACCCTGACACACATGGCTCTCTGGACCTAACATGGAATTGCGTCAAGTAATTTAGTGAGCAAAATCAGTAGTCTATAACTATAAGCAACCAGAAGAATCTACAACATAAAGGTAAGAGGATTCTCGAGGTATCCTTTGAAGGCAGACAACCATCTCGCTGCAACCGCTCCATCGACAGTTCTATGGTCAGAGCTCAACGTGACCTTCATGATGTTTACAGTTTTGAATCCACGCTCCTCCTCGGGAGCAGGCACGAGGGTAGGTTGTGTGGATCCAACGGCCAATATACACGACTGAGGGGTGTTGATGATTGCAGTAAAGTGCGACACGTCGAACATTCCGAGGTTAGAAATGGTGAAAGTACCACCCTACATAGAGATTAATGGACTAATTCGACACGCAAACGCGTCTTGCTCACCTGGTACTCCTGGGGTGCCAACTTGCCATCGCGGGCCTTTTTGGCGAGAGCCTTTGCTTCGGCAGATATCGTCGCCAGTCCTTTCGAGCCGACGTCCTTGATGATGGGCGTTATTAATCCGGTGGGGGTCGCGACAGCAACTGAAATATCGGCCTTCTTGTATCTGTATGAATCATTCAGCAAAAAGCAATCGAAAGTATGATACAATGAACGAACGTTCGGATAACCTCTCCCAACCAAGCAGAGTTGGCCTCTGGAACGTCGGACAGAGCACAGGAAACGGCTTTCACGATGAAATCGTTCACGCTCAACTTTGCGCTCTTGTCCTTGTCTGCCAGCGTCTTATTGAACACCTCGCGTAATTTGAGCACCTTGTCCATTTTGATGTCGACCGTGACGTAGTAATGAGGGAGCTCTTGTTTGGACTGGGCCAAGCGAGTACCAATAGTCTTGCGCATGTTCGAGACTGGAGTGTCAACATAGTCAGGAAGAGCACCTGCAGGTGGGGGAGTGGTGATGCTGGCAGCCGGCGCCGCGGCAGGCTGGTATTTTTCGACGTCTTCGCGAATGATGCGACCTTCAGGACCAGTGCCCTTGATCTTTGAAAGTGGAATGCCACGTTCCAAAGCAATCTTCTTTGCAATGGGGGATGCAAAGATGCGGTCACCGGAGGGAAGGTCGGCCCTCGTTTCGGTCTTGGGAGCGGGTGCGGGTTCGGACTTTGGTGCAGCGGGTTTAGACGGCTCCGCTGATGCTGCTGGCGTCTCCTTGGGCTGCTCAGAAGAAGACGAGGCTTTTGCAGCAGCTTCCGAGGCTCCAGACAGGTCGTCGCCTTCCTCGCCTATGATGGCGATGGGGGCGCCGACCTTGACACCCTTCGTGCCGTCAGCAGCCTAGGCGATGGTGAATAAGGCGTCAAATACGCATGGATAGACATACAATGATTTTAGCCAAAATACCGTCGTCCTGAGCTTCTACGTCAATAGTAGCTTTATCCGTTTCCTGCGGATTGGGGATTCAATATTTGGCGTCGTAATAAAAAGTATTGTAAAGACATACAACTTCGAGGAGGACATCTCCGGAGGCAAATGAATCACCCTCCTTGACCTTCCAGGAGGCGACGCCACCCTCCGTCATGGTTGGACTCATTGCAGGCATGTTGAATGGCGACAACGCGTGTCTCCGCGCAGAGACATGGAAGCCTGGAAAGCGCTACTAGTCAGCTACAAGGCCTGGATAACGAGAAATACACGTACGACGCGCAAAGATGCGAGCAACAGATGTGGCCATGGCGAGACGGGAGATGACGGTGTAGAGAAAGGTCGACAATTTTGACTTTTCGGTAAATCTCGCGACGCCCAAATTGGGACACTCGGCCCCCAAAACGTTTATACCCATTTGGCCACCCTCCTCTGCTCCTTTCGTTCATCACGTCTGTTCAAGAAAGGAATAAAAAATTCTTATGTCTGACTGTGTGCTTCCTGGACAGCCTATCCCACTTCCTAAGGGCCCTGTTCCTCGTCTCGGTCGTGGTATATACACCAAAGACGGCCAGGTGCGGGCCGGCCTGATTGGCTCTCCTCAGTTAGATGGCTCTGTCGGTCTTTCCTCTTACTGTCCATACTTCGGTTTACCCAACGACGGCTCGCTCTGTTCTCTTCTGTAGACTTTGACGATTTCTCGCGTAAAACCGCATCCACCATCCCCAAACTCGATAGTGCTCGGATCAGTGACTCGCTTATCCCCCATTCAAGCGCTGTTATCAATATCAGTCGTGGATGGTGTTCCCTTACCTGTAGGAGAAGAGTTTATGGGAGTTATACGTGTCCAGGATGTGAGAGCCACAGAAAAGGATAAGGTTAAGATCTCTGATTGTTTTCGTGGTTCGTTCTCTGTTGCTTAGCATCCGTCGGGGAACTAAATTCAGAGATCCACAGGCGGGGACGTCGTTCGAGGGCAGGTGGTAAGTAAATCCGGGTTTACGCCCTGTTGATTTCTTTAAATTTGGCCAGATATCGCTTGGAGACGCGCGAAGTTATTTTATCACCACTGCTCGTAACGACCGTATGTCCCCTTCCTGAACGACCTGTTGTTTTTATATTGATCGCATCTTGCTACCAGTTGGGGTAATCTTTGCCACTAGTGCAGGTATGCCATGTATATATTTTGATTCTGGTCCCATTCAAACATTCGGTTATAGCTGGTGCGACGCTGGAGCCCGTTTCCTGGATTTCAATGCGATGCACAAAGACTGGTCAACTTGAAAAGAGGAAGTGTGCGAAGCCGGAGGGTCTATAATTCTATTTGTATCGATTCCTTGTTCCCTTCGTCTTCTGAGGGAGGCTATACGAATGATGTTGCCGAGTGTTCGAATAATGCAACCCCTTTGATATGATCTTCATGTGCATGAGAATAATGTGGACCAGTGTGTATGACCCGCAGGTCCACGAGGATATCGTGGACTATCGACGCGTAGAGTAGAAATGACGCGAAAGAAACATCCTCCTAGAACATTGAGGATGTCGGATAGATGGTGGAGATGACAGTAATGAGATTGCTGCAGACAATCCATATAGACGGTCAAAGTGAAAGCAGTCGAACAAAGACGCGGCCCTTTGACAGGATTTGGACAGGATTGCATTGTTGCAACGGTCCAAAAAGGGTGGATGACATAACTCCGCTTTTGGAAATTTCATTTACGGTTACCACAGCTTGTCTTCTACGAGCAAGTCGTCAGCTCGGTTCTCTCCTCAAGTCTAGCTCCAGTGCCCGGAAGCACTGACGCATACAAAATGGACCATTCCTCGACAGACTGGCGCGAAAAGTACAATGAGGTAAGGGTGCTTGATTGTCGATGTGTTCGTATAATTCTTATCCGAACGTTCTCTCCTCCCTCTCCACCTCGCTCTCCCTTACTTGCCAATCCTAAATTCACAATGTGTTGACGAAATTCACTATACAAGATGGCCGATATGCTTGCAGAGACAAGGGCTGAATTGGACGATTTTCATGGCGCCAGTAAGGAATTGGAGGCAGAACTAGAGAATGAGCTTGCGAGGACAGAAAAGGCACAGCAGGACTTGAAGATCAAGGTGGCCAAAGCTGAAATGGAGCGAGACGAATGGAAGGTGCGTCCTTGCTCGTGTGGAGCTATTCGAGTATTAATCGCTATTTAGAACAAATTCATGTCGCTTCAGACTAATCACAACACGACGACCACGTCTCTGCAACGCGAACTTGATAAGCTACGCCAGGATCATCAACAGATTAAAGTGCAGCTTCGCGAACTGGAAATGGGAAATGACGACTTGGAACGAACAGAGCGAGCAGTATCGTCGAGTCTTGCAGATATCGAGGCCAAATATTCTAGGGCTCTTGAGGAAAAGATTCTTCTGGAACACGAGTTACTGGATAAAGCAAACTTGGAAGAACAATGTCAACGTTTCAAGGATGAACTGCGAGGTATAATACACGATATGTCCTAGTCATTGCCTCTACTTAATCATATGACAGATGCTAACGCCGAAATATCTGCACTCAAGGACCAACTCTTGGCTGCAGCTACTGCATCCCCAGACTCGTCAGCCTCATCCACCCATTCTTCCCATTCCTCCGAGTCGTCGACCCACAATACTCCCACCATCTCCAACGACGACCTTCTCAATACCCCCCCTCCTGCCGATATGCAGCTTTCAGATCTCGACACTAGCACCGATAGTCTAGTTTCCGACGATGAGACTACTCCTAGAAAGCCTACACCTGGCCAATCCATCCTCCTTCAACGGGCTGGTCTCTCCCATACCAAACCAAGCCCATCAACACCCCCGAACGGTATTCCAAGATCTTCCTCAATCCCATCTCCTTACTCGTCAACACCCAGAACCCCGCAGAACCGTCCTTCGCCTGTCACACGTAAACCATCCGCGGCCAGCACTACTTCGACCGCTTCCAAGAGCAAAGGCGTGCAAATGGTTTCAGAAATGCGCGCCAGAGTCAAGACTCTGGAGCAGAAGATACACACTCGTGTTCCACGTTTGCGTATGGGAAGTAATGCACCTCGTCCCATCGCTACACCCACCTCTTCTCCAACTTTCAATAAATCTATAATGGCCAGATCCAGCTGGGAGAATCCGTTATCTCGCAAGAGCTCCGAGTCCAAACGAAGCCAGGACAGCGATAAGGACAAGGACAAGAAGAGTGGAGACTCGACCGGCTGGGTTCTCATTATGGAGGACTCTCCATCACCGCGGAAAGAAGATACAGACCGTCGACGTTTGTCTAGCCCTTCGAGGTCAACCTCCCAACGAGGCGTGGCGTCCACATCGTCTTCCCCTACCTTTACCTCTAGCAAACTTTCGTCATTATCCACTACAACTACTACTTCCGCAGCGTCTGGTATCAAGCGTCCCCAATCTAGATTGTCTGCCACAACCTCGTCTACCTGGAGTTCATCCACAACATCCCGACCCGCGACCCCCACATTCCTTCCACTTCCTTCCAACGGCTCGTATTCAGCCCTTTTGGGCCAGAAACGCTCCACGGGCCCTGCTTCCACTTCCTATATCCATCCTAAACGCTCATCTCTTGGCTCAAGTACTGCCGCTATGCCCCCGCCTTCCGATGTTCTGCCCAGACCACGACCTGCGTCCGGCAGTGCTAAGAGTCCCACCTCGGAAACTGCCAAAGCTCTACCCAGCCTACCATCAGGGCTACCGTTGAATGTTACGATGCGGAGCTCGTCTAGATTACCGACGAGCTCAACGTCGACTTCATTAGCTCAAAGCCGTATTGGGCGACCGAGTGGAGGCAGCGGTGGTGCTCCTCCAAGACGGGGAAGCGACGCAGCAGACACGACTCTACGGGCCAAGGACTTGCGACCGCGGTCCGGAAGCTCTGCTGGGACGTATGGAAGGAGTGTAACTTGATGTGTTTTTGGCTAATAATCACTAGTACTATCTTATTTTTCTCCCCTCGCCTGGATACCAACTGTATTTTTGCCGACGATCTTTACTTATTTTCCTCTTTCCTAAACGTCCGGTAGTTACCCCCCGCTAACATTCTATAATCACGTATTCGCACTACCGATACGTTTGCCACGACGATGCTCTTACTATTAGTAGAGTACTTTTACTATTAGAGGATGTAATGACCATTATACTGTGACGTAAGGATAAATTTGACTCTTTGTTTTGACCACCATGTCGTCGGAGGCGTCCAGCTCAAGTACGGTTCCCGAAAGGTCGTTAAACCGACAAGTTGTGCTTGATGAGGACGAATACACGGCTGCGCTGTCCCATATTATTGCACGCGACTTCTTTCCATCACTCGTTCACTTGGATGCGACGAATGGATACTTGGATGCTTTAGACAGCCGGGATCCTCACCTCATCTCTGCCTCTGTGCGACGCATTGAGCAGCTTAATGAAACGCCTATCCATGGTCCTCGCTCGCATGTCATTCCAATGGCCACACCGATGGAGACACCCTATGTATCTGGTGGGCGCCCATTCGATACCCCCATGTCTGTGCGCGATCAGCCTCCACTAAAGGGCGCACGCTACGATGACTCTCTCAGCCTCGACTCCTTCCAGGCGCGCTACACCTCGGAAGACAATTCCAGCTTTACGGAGATTCTGGACAGCGAGAACCAGGCGCGCAAGGAAAAGTGGGGATGGGCTTGGGATGCCCAAAAGAGGGTGGCGGATAAGAATTTGCTGGTTGCGGCTTCGAGGGAGCAGATGTTGTTGGAGGGTCCGTCGGGGAGCAGCGCGCGGCCAGGTGTGAGGGAGAGGATCTTGATCGAGCCTGCGAGTCAGCCTGCTGTTGCCGGTCTTATAGGTGACAGTGCACCTGCCGACGAAGAGGAGAAACACGATGAAAAGGGCAAAGGCAAAGAGAAGGCTGTCGCTGTGATATCGAAGAAGGCAGACGAGGACGAAGAAACGGATGTAATGGCGCCTCTCAAAGAGCCTCGCCACGCAGGCATGGATGGGTGGAAATTTAAGGTATTTATTCGTGCCCGAGACTTTGAAATCATTCTAAACCATATGACTAGGCGCGGAATGCTTTAATGTTCCCTCCGGATGCAGACGAAACACCCTACTACAAACCATCTACTGTTGACACTAAACCGGCCGATGTCAAGGTTATCAAATACAACAGCACACGACTGTCTGAACAGGATGATAGGCCGCAACAATTGTCTGCTCCTCCGAGTCCTACTCGAAGTAGAATTGACGCTGCTATTCAAGGCACTCCTTGTAAGTTATTTCACTGTCCTATGATCAACTTTCTCAAGTGTTCGACATAGATCATCCTCGGTCGCCGGGAAACGACAACTTCAAACTGGTTCCCAACATACCCTCTCCTACTGCGTCTGAGCTTGGACCGACGGCTGTTAAAGAACTCATGACATGGGGAACACTGAACGCTACGCCTCGGATCATTTCTCAGAGTGATGATGCGAATCTGCCGCCTCCGAACTCGCCTTTTCACCTCCCTCTACCTTCGAAACGAGAGCGGATATCGCACAAGCTTTCTAGCAATGCTTCTAAAAGCTTGCGGGCGAAAGCCACGCTATTGGGTATCCGAACTCCTGGTCTGACACCAATGCCAGGACGGAAAGGATCGATGCCACCTCCGTCGTGGACACCAAGACGATCGGAGGCTGCAGGGAATCTTACACCAGCTGCTAAGCGGTTGTTGGACAGGACAACGATGGGGGCTCTCGCGTCGAGGAGAGCAGAGGCTATGGAAAGGACATCCGGTTGGGCAACATCACAGCCGAAAGAGAGAGACATGAAGAGAATTCGGTGGACACCGACACCGGGAATGTAGTACAAAATTCATTTCAAAACAACACGATAAGCCTATGCTACTTTTGAACGCTTTGTCTTTGGTTCAGCCTCGGGGTTATCCTGCAACGGTGGTGATGCTGCACGTTTCTTGTCGTTTGAAGAAGATGCTGGTGTGGCAGGTTTTGCCTTTTTCTTTACAACCACTCCCTTGAGAGCCTTTTTCTGGTCCTTCTTGATAACGGGCGGCGGTTTTGGCTTCTGGGCGGCAGGCTGTGATGAAGCTATTACCGGGGGAGGATTGGTAGACCGTGCAGCAACAGCCCTGTTAAAGTCGATAAGAGCACCGGGGAAACGAGGGACAAGACGTACTCTTTGAATCCCTTTACCTCTTCTCCGTCCTGTTCCTTTCTCAGCTTCTCTTCGGCCAGCTCCTTCTCGCGTATGGAGTCAAGAAACATGATTTCATCCTCTTCCAATGCCCGGAATTGATTGGCTATATATGCATTATAAGAATAGCGCAGTACGGGCAGGAGACGGAGCGGGGCTTTACCTAGCTTAGTTTTTTCTTCATACTCCTCTTGTTTCGCAATCTACGGCTAATGAATACCGCTGGACAGCAGAAGTGAAAAGTCATACTCTGTTCGCAGCAAGTTTCTAACCGCCCAACGGGACCATCAAATGGAAAGTAAATACATGACAGTTGGAATTAAGCAAAGTGTACACACTTCAGCTAGACTACGACCATCGTAGGCCTCTTCAACTTGCTTTGGAGGCTCCTGACCAAGTCTAGATGTATGTCAGAACAGTAATTAGGCTGTTCGATGGGTCGTGTGCACCTGGCATAGGCGGCGCGCCACTGCTCGTCCCGACGGGACTTTGCAGAATCGACATCGTCCTGCGAAACGAAGCGAGAGCCGATGGCACCTGAAGATAGCGACGGAATAGCCTCGTCCATGGTATTGTAGTCGTCGTGGTAAGAAGAGATTGATCGGCCAAATCGGGGATGTTGCCAAAAAGAGTCCGTACTTTAAACTGGTTTGCCTTTGCCTATAACTTTACTTGATGACCGCATGAGTTCACCTCCTCGTCCTCCCTCAGCGTCGACGACGACGAGTCTGAATCCAAACGCCAGCGTTCGAAGTCACCATCGCCCGCCGCCAACAATCTCGACCGTCGTCACTATCCCTCGTACGTCGTCTGCGGTCTCGCACCGAATTTCGCTAATATTTTATGTTTAGCATGGGCGAAGGATGAACCCCCCTCCCCGACAGAGCTGCCCTCGCTCGCGGATTTCCATTCAGAGTCTAGAGCATCCGTCATCGGCTCTCTACAGTCCTCCAATTCACCTCCGAGCCGCTGGTGGCCATTCACCCTTCCACGACCAAGAGATTATCTTACTGCAGACTTTGATGACTATGCAAAAACTGAAAAGAAGCCGCAGCACTCTTTCAAAGATCGCTCCATGTCCTGGTTGCCCTCCTCCGCCGCCGCTCTAAGGGAGGGGACTTGGAAGGAGAAACCCGCAGAGTCTTCAGAGCAAGCGCGACGCCGCGACTGGGGACTCCAGATCTCACTTCCTACCCCCACCGTGGCCCCATTCACGCTTGCCCAGAACTCCACTCCTGGATGGGAAACTCCCTGGACCGCTAGAGTAGCCGCACAGGGTCCCACACGGCAAGATGGCTTCGACTTTGGCGACTTTGAACATGTCTCGTCATCCTCCAGTAGTAAGGAGACGCGATGGCGCAGCCGCAAGAAACAGCTCCGCACCTTCATTCTATCCAACACATATGTTCCATTGGTGAGTGCAGGTTTTGGCTTGGCCCGCACCGGGTGTCTCTCATCATCGTGATCCTTTTAGCTATTCCGATTCATAAACATCACCTTTACCGCAGCCGCGCTTGGTGTAGCTATCCAAGTACGGCAGCGAGAAAAGGAAAATGGCATAATGGGCGCAGTTGGCAGCTCTCCGTGAGTTCCGTCCATTCAGTTCCGACATCGCCTCACCCTGCTTTGTAGCACTCTCATTATCATTTTTTCACCTCTGACCCTTTTGCACGTCCTCTATGCGATATATGTGAGAGACTTTACTCCGCATCTGTTTCAGGATGCTAACCGTCCCGCAGCTAGAATACTTTGGACGCCCGCTTGGGCTGTGGCGTACGTCTGCCAAGCTGGCACATACGCTATTTGACGTGCTATTCATCTGCATGTGGTCATCCGCACTGTCGCTGTGCTTTGACAACTTTTTCACCTCGCTCGTTCCTTGCGCTTCGGAGTCTACAACTTCGTGGTATAATCAGCTACCTCGCCCTGCCAGTAATCTGCCGACTTTCGAGGGCAGCATCGGCGATAGCATATGCGACAGCCAGGTGGCCCTTATATGCCTAGTTTGTGTTGGACTGCTGATGTATTGCATAAACCTGGTCATCAGTCTTTTCCGAATATTCGAAAAGGTCAAGTACCATCCTACAGCAGCCGGCCTCAGAGCGCCCTAGCAGCAGACGTGTCACGTCGTCCTCTGTATCTTATGTACCAGACATCCTATATCGCAGCACATGTAGATCATCGCATACTATCCGCCATGAACGTTCTTATTATTTACCTAACTTATATCCATTGTATCTTACCATGGACTTCCATCGCTCGAGTTCGTCTCCCCAAACGCCGTCGTCGCGCGTTCTACTACCCCCTCGTTTCTGGCCAACTTCTACTGTACTTATAAATATGTAGAACAAATGCAATTTATGCAACGACCTCTATCGATTCCTCTAGTGGTGGGTCTTGGTCAACATTGGAATGGTCAGTGCCAACGACGACAAATCCAATAAATACAAGCAGCGCTCCAAAAATCACCTGAAGCTGAACGAGATTCCCCAATACAAAGTCACCTAACACTGCAAAAGGAATAGTGAGGCTGAGCCCGATTGTCACGACGAGTGGCGTTGTTTTAAGCATAGCCAGCACATATAAAAAGTCGCTAGACCAAGTGATGAACATCTAGTGGCTGACTTGAGTCTGCGGCGTACTAAAGATAACACCAAACACATACATTGATCAGAAGGGCTGCAACCACCTTTCCCGTACTCGGTAGCTCCAGCGTTTCGGCGCCTATAACGTGCAGGAAAACACCGATCGGCCAACACGCTAGGATGTTGAAGAGCCCAACGAATCCGAAGAAGAGCTGCATGTCGATGCGGCTCTCCGCTTTGATCTGAACTTTGAGAAGAATGACATAAAGCGCGTAGAATACGGCCGAGATGAGAGCGAGGAAGTCTCCGAAGAGTGGGTGCATCGTCGAGGCATCGACCAGTGCGGGCTCAGCTGGTGATTTGGACGCGGAGGACGAGTCCGAGAGCGACACTAGAAGGACACCGATAAAACTGTCGAGAGAAACTTTGAGTATGTCCACAAAATTGCTGTTCTCTCGAGAAGCTTTTCACCTTATTAAGACCGCTATGAACTTGGTTCCAGTGAGCTGCTCGACCCGAAATACACGCCCTATTCCCAGAGTGAAGAAACCTATCAATGACGAGGATGTCACGCTTGGCTCGATGAATTGGAAGGAAGTGTCGTACCACTCATGCTCGACAGAATTGTCGCACTCGCCACACTTGTGTAGTTTAGCGATGCGTTGACCGTCCAGTTGGCAATAAACCTGTAACAGGCTTAAGACAAGTTCGTCTAAATGAAATCATCTGCTACTAACCACAAAAGACAAAACCACGATGCTAAACGCGCCGTTTCACGTATTGTGAGAGGAGCGTCTGGACCAGTCTGTCCACAGACAGCAATTTAACAATCCGTAGAACAGCCTGTATGAGCAAAACCTACTAGATGAGGGGTATCATGATGTATACTGCTATTCTGCGGTAATTCTTGATAGCCTTCGCCTTTGAAGTAATTCAGAACTGAGCAATTGCATGCATGCATTTGATAGCTTACGAATCGAGAAACCTTGACGGGCGCGTCGTTTCCACACGAGCCTTACGGTGACAGGAATGAGATAAAACGCGAAAGCGCTCGTGTTCAGGTAGGTCACGCTATCGAGGCAGATAATGAGCCGATCTGACGCCATCGCAGGTTCGTCACGCTTACAGAAAGGGTTTCTCATAGCCAGCGTCGAACATGTCCTAATGCCCCGTTCAGAGCCACCTCAAGTCATAGACAGGACAGTTAATCACCTGTGTAATGAAATTGGAAGACGTCCATAGTACGACGACGACCAGCAAGAGAGCAATTCCGACGATGTAGTCTCTCTTCCGAAATATGTTGTCCTGCGAGATGAGCTTTAACCGAGTGCTAGAACGACTCCGGGCTCTATTAAGAAGAGAATCGCGTTGAGGGGAGGTCTCCATATCAAGTAAGCAGGAAGGGCGCTCGCCGTGAGGCAGGATGCGCGCGTCGTGGTGGTCGAGCACAGAGATAGCAGTTAACCGAGAATGCCATATTAGTACTGATCGGTGCCTTGAAGCGGCTCTCTACCTCGAACTCTTCAATCGTATAACTGAAAAGGAGCTTCATACCTGCACAGAATGGTTGGAACCATACGACTTGTCTTTTTTCCCTCTTCTGAAATACCGAAAGCCCAAGGAAACCAGGAAAAAATCTACAGCCAGACATGCGCACTCCGCCAAAGTCCAACGCGCGCAGGAAGTTGGTTGTCCATCCCGATAGTTAATCACTGTCAGTAATAATCTTTGCAGGATGAAATTACGCCAACGCCTCAACTACTTGCCCAGACAGTAGACTCAAAACGCGCTAAACACGAAGCTCTCATGCAACGTGAGCAGTGATAAGCACAGATCCCACTCAAGATTAACGATCCCTTACAGGCATAGACGAATCCCGTGCGCCATATTCCAGGTCTCACGCCCGACGGGTGAAGCGCAAATCAAGAGAACAACTTGCTGGCGGCATGAATGATCTTGAATCCGTTCTACACACATTAGCAGCGGACGATCCAGCCATGCCAGTTGATCCGAAATCCAGTCGGCCGGATTCCAAGCCCAAGACGAAACAAATCGGAGAGGGAAAGGGCGCGACACTGAGCGAAAAGCAACGGAAGAAACAGTTGTACGTCGGTCGTGATAACCCTCGCATCTTGCGCGTCTAACTCTACCCCAGAGCATTGGAGCGCCTGCGCCATCCACTTATACTCTCGAATCCCCAGTTCGCTGTAAACCCTTTCGAGACTATCAGAACACATGCTCGGAATACATTATTAAAGCATTCTGTGGAGAGCTCAGATGCCCAATAAAATTTTCTCATCACGCGTATGCCTTCTAAATGCAATCTTTCGAGTCCATAAACAAAAGCGATGATGAGGAATTGGGTATCCAAACGTTAACGTGCATGTTCCGGGATTATGAATCTACAGATTAATGAAGATGGTATGTATACTTGAGCGAAGGAAAGGCAAAAGGAAAGATTGACATGGGTCCACATTTCAGTCGTCCTCGATACCAGCACTCCAGACGGTGCTACCACTGCCGCTACCTCCAGCACTTCTACGACTGCGTCGACCAGCGCTGCGAGGCTGAATTTCAGTGAATCCGCTTCCCGATCCACGGGCAAGCTCAGCACTGAGCGTCCTCTCATGAGCATCCAACGCAGCCAGACTATTCTCAGCTTCTGCGTGCTCCAATGCCTCACGGGTGAGGTTAGGCGAAGCCTCGCCGCCGAGAACCGGACTCTTGCCACCCAGAGAAGGCGTGGAGCGAATGGACAAGGTGTCTGAATTATTGTCAGTTGGAACGGAACGCGATCCAAACAGTGAGAAGCGGCGACTTGTGGCAGTCGAGGGCGAAGGCGTCTGAGAAGGCCCAGGCGAAGAAACCGATTTCTGCACAGGTGGAGGAAGCTGCGGGGATTGCTGTTGCGGAAGGCCCATCAGTTTCAAAGTCGCGTTGAGGCGCTCCCTTTCGCGCCGGTCCTCGTCGTCTTCCTGCGTCTCTAATTTACGCGCGCCCGTCACTGGGCTAGCACCCGGCGTGAGCGTCAGCGGACGTAGGCTGGGTTCAGGTTTCTTCTCTGCACCGGAGAACAGATTAAATCCTCTCCAGTCGAACGACATGGATCGCCTCTGGGCTTTAGGTGGAGGAGCTGGCGCACCAAGTGTGGGAGTGGTACTGCCAACCGGAGTTGGCGGGGATTTCAGGGTATTGGCTACAGACTGAGAGCGTGCTTTCGTTTTTGGTTTGGGATGTGCGGTAGAAGGTGTCTCTGGCTGCTTTTCGTAATCAGCGGCCAGAACATGTTCAAAGCCTTCCTGCGAGATAATACGATCAATGATCTTGGACGCATAAAGCGAGAGCGCCTTGTTGGCATCCTTGAGAGCCTTGACCTCTGTGCGTAGAGCATCAAGATCGCTCGATGACGCGCTAGGTTCGATGCCGTCGATAACACCACCCTTCCTATCGGAATCCTTCTTCGACTTGGGTTTAGTCTGTGGATCGCGGTCGTCAATCGAGTTACCCTCCAGTATGTCCTTGTTCTCCGCCCGGCCCAATTCAGCGGCTAGGTCAAGTCCAGGACCAGTAATAGGCAGGTCCGCAAGTGACTCTCCCCGAGGACCATTGCCCGGAGAAAGAGAGTTACCACGATTACGTCCGTGTCGTTTCCTGCCAGGATGTGACGAAATGGAGTCTGAATCTTGAGGTTCTAACGAACTTTCAAGCTCCTGGCCTAGAGTGCCTTCGGGAACTTCCTCGTCGACTCTCTCCAACGTGCTTCTGGTAGTGCTACGAAGACTGCCCGCTTCGGCACTCTCGTTGTCTTCTTCCTCGTCGCTCGAACCACCGCCGACTTGTCTGTTTATATCGAAGCGACCACTCAAAGTCCTTTCGCGAAGAAGAATCATGTAGCTCTCGTTTTCTTCTTGCAATTCATGATTGACGCGTTTAAGGTCAACTAGTTGAGTTTGGAGCAAGACCAGCGTGCTCTGGAGAGAGGAATATGATGTGGAGAGGGTAGAGAGTTCTAGCCGGAGAGAAGTCATCTCTGCGGGCTCCTGGTCCGGATCATTCAAGTCCTGCTTCGGCGTCTGTGGACGACTGGCCGAATTCGAATCCTCCTCTACATCTGTAACTGATTCTGCGATGGACGCAACATCGGAGATTGAAACGGACGGTTCAGGCTGCCTTCTGGCCTGCGAAAGCGACTGAATGCGTGACTTGAGGTGCTGCTCATTGTCATAGAACGCCTGGCGTTCAGCTTCGAAAGTAGTGGTCTGTATACAGTCATAAGGACGCGCGCACAAGTAAGCTTTCATATTTGACGAACCTGTTCATTATATCTCCTTTGGAGATCTCTCTTCTCCTTTTCTAACTCACGAACCTGGGTTCTAAGTTTCTCTGAAATATCTATTCGTTGGGCCAATTCCATCTCCGAGCGACTCTGCTCTGCGTAGAGGTCATTGAGACGTGATTCTGCCGCATTGAGAGCAGACGTAAGCTGGTCATTCTCTGCGCCGAGCGTGGCGACGAGCTGGTCCCTATCTTGTACTTGGACAAGAAGCTAGGCACAGAAGGTATTTAGGAAAGTGTTAAGGTTAATGAAGCTAAGACGCACATGCTCCTTCTGCTCAGTCTCGTGCTTGAGTTGGTCGGAGAGATCAGCTTGGCCCTCGGAGGGGCTAAGCGACTGCGATGGACCTTTGATGGACGCTCGACGAGCAGTGGGCTTTAGAGAGGAGGAGACCCTGGGAGACACTGCTGAGCGTGCAGTGGCACCTCTAGTAATCGAGGGCGCTGGGGGGGTCGGCGCCGGTGCAGCGGGCAGACGCCGGGTGGCAGGTCGCGCAGGCGCGGCCGTTGTCATGATGGAAATAGGCGAATACTGGGTATATGCACAGGAAAATAGTCTAGTTAATGTCGCGTACAAGGGCGGCGTTGCATACAATCAAGCAGCGGTCGCCGGTATTGTCAAGAAGTGGGCGTGCCACGTGGTCCCTAATG
Organism: Hymenopellis raphanipes; assembly: GCA_036872995.1. Lineage (NCBI taxonomy): Eukaryota > Fungi > Basidiomycota > Agaricomycetes > Agaricales > Physalacriaceae > Hymenopellis > Hymenopellis raphanipes. The sequence continues at coordinate 2,361,336 of JAYMDG010000001.1, forward strand.
GCAAGTGCATTCCTCCATCAAATACCCGCTGAAACACTCCAGGTCGTATGTGTAGCTAGACTAGTACGCGTATACGAGCGCTCTTACTCACTCTTATTCCAGTTTCTGGCATCGCTGGCACCGCGTCAAAGTACAAAAGACGACGCGCTCGCATCATTGTTCACTCGCGGTGATGTTGTCGAACTGCAGGGCCCTCCTGGCGCGACAACTTGCCATTTGCTGTATTATTCCATCATATCTTGTATACTGCCCACCACCTATCAGTCTCACTTGCTGGGTGGTTGGAACAAGGTTGCCTACCTCTTCGCCACCGATCACGCCTTTGATCTTGACCGCTTCAAACGTTTGATGCACTCTCGCCTCAGTCCACTACTCCAATCACTCGGAGTGCCCCTACATCACTTGGAGATCATAACGGATCTATCTATGAAAAGATTTCACGTCTTTCATCCAAATTCATCATCCCAACTAGCGGCCTCCCTTCTCCTACTCCCGTCGTACACAGCGTCGCATCTGCCCAACACAGAGATGGGCATCATTGCTGTGGACTCCCTGAGCGCGTTCTACTGGACAGATCGTTTTGCAGTTGAACAGGCCCGCGCCCAGCCCAGGTCATCTCCGTCGCATGTTTCCGTGTTCCCGTTATACAACATTGCCTCCGCGCTCGGGAAGATTAGGTTGGCCTTCTATCCCCTTATTCTCTTAACCAATTGGGGTCTCGATGTTGTTCCCTCGTCTGCGCAATTCCCCTCATTTCCAATGTACAAGCAACATCTCCATCCCTTCCCTACCCCATTCGATAAGAGAAATAGTACCGCGGACAAACCAACGGTCATATCGCCTCTAACTTTGACTGTTCATATAACTTTCTTTCCTGTGTCGAGACACGCAAATACAGGGTACAACGTCTCTTCGACGGGTGACGAACCGACAGCACAGGTCGACTGTCTCGTGCGGAGACTTGAACATGCTCCAGAATGCATCTGTTTGCAGGTCAAACACGGCGATATCCAGGTTGAGAGATAGATCGTTCGGCAATGTGTATCATGTACATATTAGTCTGCATATACAACATATTCATCATTTGGAGATGTCCGAACAACCCAGCTTGTCGTGTCAGCTCGACACTCTGGGACCGCAGTATAGTACGCTCTCGAGTATCAAACTTTGAAGTGGTGCGTGGTAACACAACAAACTATCGCGCGGAGAACGAAAGCTGGACAGTGTATTGGATACAGGTGGTTCCGACAACATGTAAGTAGTAAATAGGTACTGATACAGTTACAGTAAATAACAATATTAACAAATACTTAGCTCGAAATGGTGTAGGTTTTAATGTAAAGATTAGAATGTGTGGTAGCGGTAGGCTGTAATGGGTCCGCGGCAAGAAAGAATAATGATAATCGCGCATTCACCGTGCAAGTCCATAAATCAGGTCAAGCTCGGTTTGGAATTGGGTTTCGACGGCCTTGCGACGGATGTTCCCTTTTGTCGCCGTGCGGGGCAGAGTTTGTCGGGGGACAACGACGATGAAGTTTGTGGATGTAATCCGCTCGTGAAGATATCGGCGGGAATGGAAGTGTCGCGTTTTCCGAATGATCTCCTTCTTCAGCTTTGTATCGTCAACGTCACCTGAAGACTCTACGAAAAGAACTGGTGAAGGACGGCCAGTTCCGACGACGATACAATCTGAGATGAGGCTACCGCACGTGGAGCGGACGTTATCCTCGATGGCTCTACAAGAAAGGTTAGACGGTGAAAATTTAGGGAATCGCAACGTGACTAACTTCGTATCACATCGTAAGCTGTTTTCCGACTTAATCCAATCGTCGTCCCGTCCACAAGACACCAAAGCACCGGGAGCAACCTCTTGGAAGAGGTCACCGGTGTGGAAATGGCCGTCGGAGCCACGGAGAGAAGGATGGGGACAATCCTTCGAGTCTGACCGGATGATGAACTCCAACATCCTTGCCGTAGATTGGTGGCCGGACTCAGCCTCCTCGCTAGATGCTATAGGCACAAAATCGTACGAGGTCCCTTCTAACGGCTTGAAGAACCGACATTCTGGATCACAACCCACAGAGGTGACGAGAGTAGCACCACATTCCGTTGAACCGAAAAGATTCTGTCATTATGTTAGTTAGGTCATACCGGGAACGTGGAAGAACACACCTTGAGCGGAACGTTGTTGCCGTACGCCCATTCTTCTTCCTCTCGGGGTAGAGGCATGCCGGTGAAGAGTACCTCATCGAGGCCGACAAGAACAGACAACAACTTGGGGTCCTTTTGCGCAGAGCGGATCTGCATCGCTAGGAATGCCGCAAACTGTCGTAACCGGTTGAGTCCACATCTGTGAACCATGTCCACCAACTCGGCTGAAGAAAACGAGATTATCGAGGGCTGGATAACACAAGACCCGTGTTCAAGAATCCCAAGAAGCACTGAATCCAATATTAGCACACACGCGTGGCTTCTGACAGGATGGATGATAAACATACTGAATGATTGGCCTATATGGCACATGCTTCCCCTGCAGACACGTTTAGAGAGCTGAACGTCGATCACAAATTACACTTACATCCACGTTGTAACGTCTGGCTGAGTCGGATGGCAGGGCACCGAGAGCTGACGCGACTTATCGACACTAGCGTCCAGCCACTGATAGGTACACGGTACAAGCTTGGGGCTTCCCGACGTGGAACCGCTGGTATGGAAAATCATGGCAATATCGTCCAGCGTGGTCTGTGGCATTAGAGGTAACGGTCCTTCCGAAAACGATGGGTCCACGGCTTTAATGAAAGGATGTATGGGAAGTGTAGCCTTGTCCAAGGCGTCCTTGAAAGAAGAATCGAAGATAAGAGCCTTGGCGTCGGCGCGGTGGAGTAATTCAAAGATTACGTCCGGGTTGGGAAGGCGTAGGCTGAACATCTGAGGGATATAGCCTGCTCTAGATATGCCATATATGTGAAGAACGTCTATGTAGGTAAAGCCGCCAATCCTATGAGCACGCTCAGTCAAGCTCGAATGAACTTCGAAAGCATACTACGTACCATAGTCCAATCACCGATCGTTGAGGGATAGGCGATAATGTCGATGCCCAGTATCTGGCGTAGGTATCCACGTCGCGTTGGAACTGGCGATATGTGATGATGTTCCACTCGCGCACTTCATTGGTAGATGGGTCAAGGGAGGGTGTTCGAAAGACAGGACGGTCCGAGTAAAGGGTTGAACTTGTCTCGAGGACAGAGAGATGGGTACTAGGCATAGGTTATTAGGGATACCGAAACTTGGTGAGACATCTAGATGAGTACATGCCTCTATATATACAGTAGTCCACGGAGGATGTACAGCGAAAAGTCTGCCTGACTCGGAAGCGGAACCCTGCCCGGATTAGGTGAAGGTACTTCGTTGTTAGGCCTAGGTGGAGGTTTTGAATAGCCTTGCCTCCGAAACTCAGTATGAAACAGAGGTGCCTGGCCAGGATTAATCAACGCGCCCGGGGAATGCTATTCCAGAGAGCATTGACGCCGTCACGTATCATGTAAGAACACCGGAAGTCTGACGCGCCAGATCCTAACCACGGCAGAAATTGAGTTCCAAAACTGACTCATTCAGAGGCAATGTAGGTTTGACCCATTTAGAACAAGTCGTCTTGAGCTGATGTATCAGCACGTCCGAGCTGCCAGTACAATGCTGGCGATAAGAAGACGCAAGGCCGAACTGATAGCAAATCATCGACGATGTCCACCGCACATCAGGCCCAGAGAGAGAAACATGTAAGAAAGAGATCAGAGTTAAGCCAGACCAGCTTACGTTCATGCTCCTGTCTTCACGGACGAAGAAGAAAAACGCGTCAACACGTGACGCAAAGCAGTGCCCCCATCAAAGCCGCATCAGTTGACAGTGACATTGAGTCGATGTCCTTTTCCGAAATACCTGATTCATTCTTCTCCTGCGGCGCGTATGGGTCAACTGCAGCCCGCCCACTCCGATGATGTCGAAGGGATGTTTTTCACTGCCTCCCGTGTCATACTGACTTGCCGCGACATACTGGAATGCAAAGGCTATCCACCGAATTTCCATTTTCCTGTTAGAGCGCTTTAGCTAGTGCCCGAGAAAGGCATACTCGGAGATACCGAGGAGGGATGAGCTGTACTCAACATGAGGAATCGTTCTCCCGCTCGGTTGTGTCTGTGTGCCGCCCTTGTGACTCTCCATGTTTGCTTGTAAATTCATACGGGCAGTGGGGAAGTAGCGGCGACCCACAAGTATTGCCCTGCCGCTAAACCTTTTGAGGACTTCTGTGGTTCCCAGCCTTCCGGCGTGCAAGTAGATAGTAACGTACTGTCATATAATTTTCAAACCGCGTCCAACTGATGCGCGCTAGCCAATCGCCGCGTGGATAGGTCCGCTAAGTCCATAGATCGAGTGGAATGTAGATATCAGCGTAGCAAGTCCTCGCCAGATACGCAATGTTGGCTTCAGAGACAATTCAACCCTAGAACACGTGAATGGTGGGCAATGTGAAATGGTCAGATCCCCAATGACGCGCGCCATTGTCTCACGAGAAGCCCGGATCGATAGCAACATTGTCAGTCCCGCCACAGACGATCGTGATCACCCACTGGCAACATATGCATCGGGAACAAGGACAAGTTAAAAACCCCAAACACGAGGCAATGCAAACGCCAAAGTTCACAATGATATGCGACGTCGCGTCACGGGAAATCCAAACATAAGAATGGGCCTACATCGATCCTGTCGTTCACAATCTTCCAATTTAGCGGGTATAACTACTAGAAAGTACTCAGTCTTGAAAGACATCAGGATGTTTGATCGCGTCCTGACAGATGACTGGTCCGTGGTCCAACCTCAACAGGCTAAGGCAAACGAGAACGAAGCATCATTGATTGTGCGACCTGAAAGATCCATCACATGGTGAAGACATCCGGTGAATACAAACCGATGAGTTACTGATACCACCGGTGAACAAGCTTTTGAAACTCACGCTACTTATGCGGACGACCTACGGCGCCACGGTTTGCTATAAGGCTGCCAGTACCAATTGGATGAACGAATATACTCAGTGCGCAGTGCACTCCAGGTTGAAATAGCGATTCAATACCTAAAATACAGCAATCTGTTATGAAAGCGGGCTAGCACAATTCGGTTGGCCGTTGACATACCTGAACCATACTCCGGAAGGAAAGGAAGTTAGATGCATGCGCCTGTCGACAGGAAGGCGGGGTAAAATAGATGGACGTGGAATCGGACGGTCGCAACTTGTAATGCACAGCGAGCAATAAGGAATCCTGTTAGGAGGACGAGAGACCGTGCAGACGCGACAGAACGAGACTGAATCGAGACCCGGATGACCCCGTAAGTCACGTGGCAGGCCAGAATTTATTCATTGACGTCCAGGACGTCTGCTTCATACTTGAGTCGCAAACTAATTCGGCGGCGGCGGTGGGCAATTCCAAGGATCAATGCAAAAAAAGTCTCAAACGAGGTACGTCTCGGAGTAACAAAACTTGAAGGCTTTGTTACTCAGAATTTGGTTCATTAGACGTGCATAGGCACTGATTCGCGGGCCTAAAGCCCATGCTCAAGAGGACTGGTCTCATTGTCGGACCTCTGCTCAAGATTGTTTCTTTTCGATATTCCCCTTTTCCTCGATGGCACCGCCTTTTCTCGACAGCGGTGTCTGTTCGACGCGCCGACCAGGCTCATCCGCTCCGTGTCGCCTATCCCCGGGCAGAAATGCTAGCCTCAAACAAAGACGGGGTCACGTCGCCGACGAAACAGTCGACGGCCAGTACGGCTGTGGCACTTGCATACGCGTCTCTCTTGCTGTTCATTTCACGCGGATCAAACCTAGAGCAACTACGAGTTCGCGCCCAGGAGTCGCCAGATCTCATGGCGTGTCTTTCCGACCCAACTCTGGCCAGACTGCTCGCAGAAGAAGTAAGCTTGCGTCGTCCGCCTCAGACTCCCCTTCTCCTCCGTCTCGCACTCCGCCTAGACTGTCCCATAAAAAAGAACGTGTACGAGTGCACCACCCATCATCTCTCCATGCAGAAAGAATGGGAAGTCGTCCTGTCCGTATTTTCCATCGCCAAAGAGCAGCATCAACTCACCATCCGGATGCTAAATTGGTACACGAACGCGTTGATATATCTTCGCAAGTACGCTCTCATTCACGACGTTCTTGCAGAGTATTCTTCCGCCAATATCTCCCCGAACAGACGCACATACCACCTCCTCATTACTGCCTACATCCGCAACAAAGACCTCCACCGCGCCCACCACATTTTGCAGGCCATGGAAGCCAGCGGTATACCTGCCGATCCCTCAACACACGCTACCATTGCCATCCCATATCACAACTTCGGTTCCAACCCCCAGATACAAAACCGCGCCCTCAGCATTCTAGATCAACTGCCGCCTCGTGCGGCCACTTCCATCCTCAACTCTTTGCTAAAGTTGCGACTAGAAGGGAACGATATCGACGCGGCAAAGCGGTTGCTCTCGCGCTACAGAAAACGCCAGATCCTACCAATCATTTATGCGATTTTTGGTTACCTTCCCCCGAATGATACGCATAGCGTTGATACTGGTGTTGAGGCTGATGCTGGAACGTATGCCAGAGTTATCAACATGTTGGCCGATCAACGGCGTCTCTCCGATGCTATTGAGCTAACCATGGCTATGCAAGGTGTTGCAATTCCATCATCTCCCGACGTGGTAGCTGCCTTGATACATGCCTACTTTTCAACGGGGAATCCGGATGGGGCAATTGGCTTGATTTCCATTATGTGTGGAGGGAATCATCGTGAACTGTTACGAGAGCTATCACCAAATGCTCTTAATGCCCAACTTCCCTTCGAGCCGAAAGGCGTGCAACCTACCATCCAAGTGTTTAACACTCTTTTTCGAGGTATTCTGTCAACGCATGGACTAATTGGTGTGGTTCCTGTCTTGCGTCTCATGGATTTGGAGGCGATAAAGCCGAATATGCAGACTTTGACGATTCTGGTTCAGCACCTTGTCAATGTCGAACGGACCCCTCCTCAAGCTCTGTTCCGTATGATTCGCAGGTTCTCTTCCGGTATCAAAGTCGGCCTTCCTACTTTACATCCCATTTTCAGCGCCATGATTCGACATGAAAGATTCCATCTTTATGGTCAAGGATGGGATAAGACCGCTGTCAAATTCTCACAGACACGAACTCAAGGCCCGTCTCCGCTGATAGATGACGATCGCATGACCGAAACGACTACCGTTGATGATTTTGACCCAACGGCTGGTATCCTTCCCACTAGGAAACCTCCGTACCGTCGGGGCCTTCGTCCCATCCTCGACGACCTCTCATCGTTGAAGGTCCGAAGTGATGCCGCCATGTTTGCGTTACGTCTCCAGCGTGATGCCTCCAAGATGGACTTCCAGGCTTCGCAGAATGTCTTCGATACCCTGCTTCGACGGGGGTTTCAGCCGAATGCATACCATTATAGTGCCATGATGGAGGGATTCACACGCGCTGGCGATCTCGAGTCCGCGAAAGCCTTATTACAGAATGCACGCAGCGCTGGGGTTATGCCCAACGTCGTCATGTACACAATCCTCGTTGTAGGGCATGCTCGACAGGCGGATACCCAAGGGGCAATCAGTGTCTTCCAGCAGATGATTGAGGGTGGTCTTACACCGGACATTGCAGTAATCGACGCTGTTGTCAGCTCTTACTTTGCAGCTGGATCGTATCGGGTCGCGAGGGAGCTGCTCAAGCGATTATGGGTGTATATCGCGCCTTTTCCTGGTCACCTACAGGACGCCTCACTTCGAAACCTCATCGAAGAGTTCAGGTTGCTCAGAGGATCACGGGCGCCGGAATACAGTCCCTCTAAGGAAGCGCGACAACAAATATACCAGACATTAAAGGAATTCTTAGGGGCGACGATGGTACATAAGTCGTAATAAGTAATTGCAAGTTCTGATTTTATTGTAGTGGTGACAACTTAAACTTCTTATGAAAACTTCGCATCAAGCAGACGCAAGGCGTCTCGAACACCCGCTGCTTGAACCTCTCGCATCCTCTTCTGCCCACACCTTAACAACACTTCTTCGGGTACTAACATTGGCGGTGGAGATGAACGATTAACAACTCCACGATCCTTGTTGGAAGTCTGGCCATGGTCGAGACCAGGGGATGACATACGCTCAGGTGTGATTGAACCTGGGGCTGGTGAAATGACTACTCGGGGACCTGTACACTTTGAGCGTCGTGCTACGACATCTGCAAGTAGTGTCAAATCAGAGAAAGAAACGTTGGGATGCGATTTAAGTTGGCGCCATGCGTTATCAGTGGATATCGTCTCCTCTTCAGGAGATGCGTCTTTGACAGTGGACCGCAGGCTGTTGAGGGTATCGTTCTGGGAGCATGGGCAGCCCGCACATGGCTCTCTAGATGTCGCGGATTGATTGATGGCCGCACAAAACGCTTTCCCGAATGTATCATTAGCACACGCTGCACAATTCTCCGGATCGCCCGAGCAAGCTGGTGCGGCTGTAGGTAGAGGGGCGACAGGAAAAATGCTCCGTGGATGAGAACTTGCTGGCTTCCGCCGCAGCGGTACGGCCGGTTGGTAGGCAGGGAGGTTGTCAAGGATAGAAGTTGTGGTAGGGGACGCCACATGGATGACTGGACTAGAATCGTCAAACCGCTCCAGTTTGAATGGGGAGTTGGGATCGGCGTCTGTCTGCATTGCTATCTCCCGACAGACGCAAGACGTGTCTTCGCTACAGTAGCCACATCCGAAAGTTGGCAGGTATGATTCGAAGGGAGCTTTATCGACGAGTTTAGGGAAGGATACCTCGGTGTTATGGTCACCATCAGCGGCGGAGAAGGGTGTGCCCGGAGTGTCATTGGACTCGGGGGATGAGACGGACGAGGCTGGATATGCCTCGGGAGTTGAAGAATGTTGGAAGGAAGCAGCAAACGTCCGAGTCTTTTTCCTCGGATGAGTGGAAGTCGACGCGGGAGATTCATCACGGGTTCGCTTCTTATTACTCGCAAGCGCAGCATCCCGTTCAGACTCGGTTGTGGCCAGACGCTCCTTCAGCCTCTCGTTCTGCTGGCGTAATTGCTCGTTTTCTTCCTTCAACCGTTTCGCGATATTCTGCAACGCTACATTGCGTTCGATTTCGCCCTGTTCATAGGACTGAACACGGGCCTGAAGTTCTGCTAGCTGGGATTGCTTTCTCTCTCGAAAGGCGCGCTGTGCAGCCCTGTAAGTCAAGTGAGTGCGTGCGCAAGACGAGTCTAAATGGCAATCACCTGTTCTGCACGCGCCGGCCTTTCCCATCAGGCTGATGATGATTGTACAGTCAGTCGACGTGTCAAATGAAGAGAGAAATATCGCACGTCGGTATCATTGTTAACGATGGGGGTCTGGTCTTTTTTGGGCTTTCGACCAGGTTTGGGCTTGGGCTGGATGACCCATTCCTTGGAGGCTGCAGAGTCGATAGTTCGAGTCGAGGTCATCTAGAGCGTCGGAGAGACGTACCAGTCGCCCAGAGCGTGCCAGAAGACGCCACAGCAGTAGCCATAACTTTTGCAACGTAGGACTGCTCCTTCAGATAACCGACAACGAGAGTTGGTTTATCTGCTCGACATGGGGCAGCGGAGAGAAGATTGTGGTGTCATAATCTGATAAGATTTCCCAATGGTTCCGATTATGCCCGTACTGTCACACTCATCGGCCGTAGATACTACTACTACTACAATACATCGCCGATCTACTCCGACCACAGAGGCTCCACAGAACTTACAGTCACTTATAGCCTAAACACTCCTACAAGTGCGAGCTCTCGGCCGTAGGCTAAAATTTCTTTCTGTGGCATTTTTCTGAAAGTTGAGACCATCTGTACCACATATACCAAGTTGATTAGCGATCTTGTTCGAAGTCATTCCCGTCGATTATCTTGTGTAGGAAGGTGTACTGGTATCAGACTTTGTACTCATGCTGTATTCCTTGTGCTTTTCATTGAAATGTAATCTACGTAGTGGTGACACGGCCAAAGAACGTACTGCATTCAGAATTGCCGTTCCGCCAGTTTCTTTTGTGGTTAATGGCCCTCACGCCTCAAGTCATGTTCGCTCTTCGCCGCGGTTGCCCGCCAGGACAACACTTTTTAAAATACTCACTTCCCAGCCTCATACCCGGGTATTTCACGCCCTTACCAGCGCTCTAAGCCCACAAAGACTGCCCAATGACTGACGCGTCCAATCAGTTGATCGATCACACCTGACTCTTCTTCACACCATGACCGTGGATCGCAAGAAAAGTCCATTGAAAAACCCAGGCATGCGTGCTCCCGCGCTTGACTTCAACAATTAACGACATCTTTGTCAGAACGATCGTATCTTGCTCTTGGTCTTGAAGGTTCTGCCAACAAACTTGGCGCTGGTGTAATCAAGCATTCTGAAGATGGCTCAACCACTGTTCTGTCGAATATCAGACACACGTACATCACGCCTCCGGGAGAAGGCTTTCAACCTCGAGATACAGCTCTCCATCATCGACAATGGATTCTGCAAGTCATTGAAGAGTGTCTAACGAAAGCTTCTACAAAACTTCACAACTTAGATTGCATCTGCTTTACAAAAGGTTTCTGTTTTTTTTCGTACAGAGATTGCTTCCCATCCCGTGCTGATGGTGCCATCTCGATAGGACCTGGCATGGGTGCCCCTTTGCAATCGGTAGCCCTAGTTGCACGAACACTCTCGCTTTTATATGACAAACCTCTTGTCGGCGTTAATCACTGTGTTGGCCGTGAGCATGACCTCTATTCCCACGTCTATACTGACTTGTCGTAGACATTGAAATGGGCCGAGATATTACAGGTGCAAAAAACCCGGTTGTATTATATGTTTCCGGCGGGAACACCCAGGTCATTGCGTACTCACGTCACTGTTATCGGATATTCGGGGAAACCCTCGATATCGCGGTTGGGAACTGCCTGGACAGATTTGCTCGTGTCATTAACTTGAGCAATGATCCCAGCCCTGGATATAATATTGAACAAGAGGCAAAAAAGTGTGCTTGAATCTTCCACTTTCACTTCCGCCCTTTCATCTACTGAGTTTTTGAACAGAGGAAAACGATTACTGTCTTTACCGTATGCCACGAAAGGCATGGATATCAGTCTTTCTGGTATTCTCACTGCCATCGAGGGGTACACGGCCGATAAGCGTTATAAGACGGAGCCTTGCGATGACCCGAATGCCATAACTCCCTCTGATCTTTGTTTTTCGCTCCAAGAAACAGTCTACGCCATGCTGGTCGAGATTACCGAAAGGGCTATGGCCCATATTGGGAGCAAAGAAGTATTGCTTGTCGGTGGCGTCGGCTGTACGTGTATTCGGCTGTTCGAGGCCTTGCTCACAAATTTTCAAGGCAACGAACGGCTACAAGAGATGATGGGGATAATGGCACGGGAACGGGGCGGTAACGTTTTCGCGACCGATGAGAGGTGGGTTCTATATCACATTCCGTCCTCCGGCCCACTAACGACAAATAGATTCTGTATGGATAATGGCATCATGATTGCTCAAGCTGGACTGCTGAGCTACCGCATGGGTCAAATCACACCGTTAGCCCAGAGCTCATGCACACAACGGTACGTCACAATTCTGCTCCCTGACCTTCTCCGAGTTCCATCTTTCGCCTTTTAGGTTCCGGACAGATCAAGTGCTCGTTTCTTGGAGATGAGAAGGGACTCTCTTGTATAATATGTATCCTACAGTCATGATACGTCTACAGAACAGACACTTCAATTAGTCGTCAGCAAGCTCCGGCGCCACACTCGATAAAACCAGCTTCCATCCTTCAGGATCGCTTCCTCGGAGCTGGGCGCCTAATTTCTCAAAATGATCCCACCACCATCGATTAACATCATCGAATGGACCTCCAGTACCAGCGGCCGGAACTCGTGCCATCCATGGCTTGTCTGCTAGAATGTAGTGCACACACCGGACTTCATCGTTACTCCACAAGGTGGGATGTACGACCTTCAACGTTCGAAGGGCATTGTAATACCAAGGGAGCGGTGTCCACATGCCCTTGAAATGCTCGATGAGCAAGTCTTGATCAGCAAAGGTGAAGTTCTCCACTTGGTCTGAAGTGGAGAGACGAGTGATAATCGCTTCCGCCACCTCCATCGACGGGTCGAGCACGACAAGCCCGGAGTTAAGTTGGCTGTATGGGCGGGGTTTCCCTTCGGACCAAGCTGGCGGGGGTGAAGTGGGGGTAGGAACGGCACTATGCGCGCAATTCGCGGGAATCCTTTCAAATGCATGAGCCCCAGCCTGACCATAGAAAGACGGACTAACCAGTCTGCAGGGTAATGCGGGATCCTTCGGGGATTGCAGGCGCATACATGGGCGGCGGCTATGTGACCCTTGGGGAGGTCGAGATCCATCAACTCGTCCATGTTTCTCATGACGATCATGTCGGCATCGAGAAGAACCACTCGCTGTTTCTATGTATCAAGATGGGTCCTTCGATAAGAGCTGTCTGAGCGTACATCATAGTCAACCATTTCGAACGTCCTTGACTAAGTTTGAGCATCCACAAACGCGATTGTACAATGATATGGACATACCTTACTTTGGACCAAGTCTCCAGAAATCTCATATCCGTGTCCGCGAATCGTTGTCGATCTTCGTCAGGGGTGACTCGTCCTACTTCGAACATCTTAAGCCCTCGCTTTCTCAGAACCTCCCGGTCTGCTTCAGGCAGGTTTGGCGTCACCATAACTATCAATTCGTATTTTGACTTTGCGGCGCGTAATCCATAGTCAACGACGAGGAGACCAGCAAGATATTCCGTTCTTGATAACAGGCTGACCCAGGCAGCGTTGCGGACCATGATGATGGTAAAAGAGAGACAAGCCCGTTTGCTTGAGCTCAAGTTGGTTAACTTTTTGAGCCGATTCTTCGGTGGTAGTTGTAAGAACGATCAGTCATGTACCTATCGCGCAATGATATATCCGATTGGCGTCGACTTTTGTTATCGTTCAGATCGAAGCACGCACACATGGCGGGCACGGCATATAGTTGAATGTATTAAAAAGCTTCTAACGAGCTTGAATATTCTACAATATTCTACCTCAGACAATCGAACGTGAGTCGATGTTAACGTTTGATACAGCTTGGGTAACGAGCCGCCTCGTTTGCTTCTCAGCACCCTTCCCTCTCAAAACGTTCTCAATAAAGAATTCGCCGGCCTACCCAAATGTTGGTCTGTGGCACACCAAATATGAATAGCACTGACCTTATAGCTACTCCGCACTAGAGGTCCACTAGCAACGTAAAGGAAACCCATATCTTCAGCTATCCGTTTCCACTCATCAAACTCCGCGGGTTCCACATAACGGTCGACCTTCATATGCCTTTTTGTGGGACGCATGTATTGTCCAAAGGTAACGACATCGACGTCAGATTTACGGAGCTCTAAAGAAGGATTTATTAGCGCACGTGTCAGGAGGGACATTCATTTTACCTCGGAGAGCATCTAAAACTTGCTCTTTCCTCTCCCCGACGCCGAGCATGATACTTGTCTTGGTGACTCGAACACCCTCTTTTTTGGCTTGCTCAAGAACCCTAAGACTCATTCGGAATGATGCTCGGCGATCGCGAACATACGGCGTCAACTCCTCGACCGTCTCAATGTTGTGTGCATACACGTCTAGTCCAGACTTGGCCACAAGAGAAACGTGCTCCATTGAGCCAGCAAAATCACCTGTCAAAGCTTCAACAAGAATGTGAGGGGCTCTGTAAATATAGTTAGACAAGCTCTACCATGTAAATTGGACGCACTTTTGCTTTATTTTCATGATGGTCTCGGCGAAATGATGTGCTCCACCATCTGCTAGGTCTACACAGAGAAGTTGAGAAATGCAATAAGTAAGGGCAATGGTTTGGCGATACCGTCACGGTCTACACTTGTTAACACAATATAGCCCAGACCCCAGCGGCTGACAGCTTCGGCGGTGTGTTCGGGCTCATGTGGGTCAAGTGGTGGGGGCGTGCGCGAGGTCTTGACTGCACAGAATCGACAGCCACGAGTGCACGTATCTCCCATAAGCTGCATATCGTTGAAACATTGATTAGTGACTCGGATTGTGTAGACACATACCATGATTGTCGCAGTTGCTGAACTGCGTCCTTCGTCATCTTTGGTACTCCAACATTCACCGATGTTCGGACACCTGGCTTCCTCACAGACAGTATGAAGACCTAGTCCTCGTAGGTCGCTCTTGATCTTTTTGTACGAGGAGCCTGAAGGTATAGATGTCTTTAAGAAGGACGGAAGACGTGGGCTAAAACAACAGTTCAGGTGATTGAACCAAACGCTGGAATAACAACGTACGCGTTGACATTCCCCAACACAACGCGTTCAGACGAGCCCGAGATGAAATCATCCAGACTGGGTCCGTTGTCCAAAGCCTTGGAGAGATTCGAGCGAGCAGAGGACGACGCTGCTGGCGTCGCAAGACCTCGAATTTGGGCAGTGTATCGTACGCGGGATGCTGCTCTCGATACCAAAGACATTGTACTGGATAGTGGTCGTCGCTGACGAAGCGGACGCAGCGAGTAAAACGGAATGGCGTCACACGGGAAAGGAATCGCTTTCGGGATCACGGCAGTCCTTGATCAACAACCACAATGAATGCCCTTTCTCGCCGAGAAGAGGACAACTTACTCAAGGCTACCAAGAGCTACGCGCTCAAGAAATGTGACCCAGTTGTTAAAGGTGCGGCTTCCTCATTCGTTCCTCGTATTCTCCATTCAGTGCTATCACCCAGAATTTGCCGACTGTATGTCGGGACGCCTCATCTCTGTCGCATGGGCTTGTAAAGACAAGCTGCGAGTCGTGGAGAAGTGCATGATTCAATAGTCAGTTTGTTGGTCTCATAACGCGCTTTTTGGTCAATTTAGTCGCTCTAGCACGGGGCCAGAATCTATGGAAGTTATCCGAGGAGAATATCTCAAGATGCGTAACGCGACGCAGGCAGAGAAACGGAAAAGATTCGACGAGATGGATGAGACGTCCACAGCGCCATAACCTTTCGATATTAGGTGTGCCCCCCATCGCATCACGCTAATATAATACTACATATAGTTCTTGCTTCCTTTTAAACAACTCTGACAACCTACCTCGCAGGTTAGGTGTTAGCTTCCAGCGGAACCTTGTGACACGCTGGAGATATCACAATACTTGAGTACCTCAGATAAGAACGCGTCGTTCATGGGCGTGTAAAATGAAGTCTTCGGCCTATCGCGCTTCAATCATTTGTCATTGATTTGATTCTAACGCGACCTTGCAATGCCGCTTGGTATACTCTCCATACGCGCTGTAATCTGAACAACTCAGTCTACAACGCTGAAATAGCAAATTCGCCTTGATTGCAAGCATGTAGCAACTCAAACTTGACCGTACATTCGGTCAAACCATGACAATAATATATCGATGTGCGCCTACGCTGATCTACCAATCATTTCTTTCCAGTAACCGACTGCCAATGCTTTTGAGCCGCCAGTAAAGAGGTTATCAACCTATTAAAAGTCAGTAGTTTTCGAAGGAGTGGTGGTGTCAAACATACCCGAAGATGCCCAAGACACCATCGTTAAGGTTCGTAAGCCCAAGACCAGTAGCAGGAATCCAGATGTCCATGGCATCGATAGTAAACTGATGGAGAGTTGCGGCGCGAGCACTGTTACGCGTCAACAGATGGCATGACACGAATCTAGACGTGGACTTACGCCTTTAGACTTGCGGCCTTCACTTTGCGCTCATTCTCAGAACCGAGATCTTTCTCAGTAATACTGGACTTGAGTTGGAGCAGTTCCTTGTGAAGACGGATGTTCTACAATGTACTCATTCAGCAGCGTCATGGAAGGATGAACGTAGATGACATACCTTTGCAACGCCATTCAAAAGACTGCAGAAGATTCCAATTACCCAAAAACGATTGGAGTACTTTTGGATCTTTTGAGCAGTTTCAGGAGTGAACTTGGTGAATTTGACGTTATTCGACTACAAAAGAGTGAGCGGATGCCGTCGGAACGCAGCGGATAGCCGTTACCCAAACCAAGGCGTCAAGCGCCAGGTATGCAAAGTATGCCAGTTGGCGTGCGATGGTTGTTATCCTCTCTGGAGGGGAGGAAGCGGACATCGTAGCGCGCAGAGCAGCTTGCAAATGCTCCATCGGTTTGCCTAAGCGAAGGACTAGAGAATCCAATTATAGACAGGTGCTTTATACAGCAAGAGGGCGGCGTACGCTTGCGAGCTGTCCCAATGTGAGATTTAAGCGCGTTCCAAGGGGCGGCAGATTCCTTGTCGCCTCTGGACAACAGATACCAGGCGTAGAACCTGGCAAAGTATTGGATAGCACGGTAAGCTTTATCCCGACCAAGAGTAGTGCTGCTGAAAGCGAGCGAGTCGTTGACCGCAGGATGGAATACGAGTTGAGACATGATGAGATTGAGGATGAAAGTAAGCAAGTAGCAGACAAGGTGACTGCAGGAGACAAAGTCTTTTTGAATTGTATTACCGGGTGTGGGGTGCGGATTCACATGATTGTTCGTCTCTGGGAGTGAAATTCAGATGTTGGGTGAATTTGGCCTGGCAAACTCGCGGACGAAATACATACACTTTCCGGAAGCAAGGCTAAGCAGAGAAACGCCATTGCGCGTTCTACTCATCGTCGAAATGTATGCGCAGACCGGGACGATCCCCCGCACCAGGGTTACGGGTGCCTGCCGCAATGGAAGAAATCGGACGGAATCCGCCGTAATAAGCTCGTTGCCGACAGCGTTCTTCCTCCTTCAACTTGCAACTTTCTTTTCTATTCTCTATACCTCTGTCTTGCTAATATGTCTGCCACGCTATACTCCAAAGTTAGCTTCCTCTGGTCACATTGAATCGCATTCGGTTATTGACGTCGA
This sequence comes from Hymenopellis raphanipes, assembly GCA_036872995.1. Lineage (NCBI taxonomy): Eukaryota > Fungi > Basidiomycota > Agaricomycetes > Agaricales > Physalacriaceae > Hymenopellis > Hymenopellis raphanipes. The sequence continues at coordinate 2,378,344 of JAYMDG010000001.1, forward strand.
CACGTGATAGCTATACCTTAGAACTCACCAGGCCAGATCTGCTAGACTCTTCTCCTCTACTTCTTCCATCATGGTGGGCAATCTGTAGCACACTCGTTTCGCCAGCTTATGGGATATGTAGTCGCAATCATACCGCCTCGAAAAGGATACCTTTGGTGATCTTCAAGTTCCTTCTGATCGGTACTGGGGTGCCCAGACACAGCGGTGTGTAATGAACTACGAATTTGCGAACGAGGGACTTACTGTTTCTGCAGATCTCTGCAAAACTTTGACATTGGAGGCCCCTCTGAACGGTTGCCCCCACCTCTCATCAAAGCCTTCGGTGTACTAAAAAAAGCCGCTTCCATCGTGAACGTCAGCTATGGCATGGATCCCAAGGTTGGAGACGCTATCCAGAAGGCTGCCGACGAGGTATTATCGCGTCGTTGTCTTCATGTGGCATTCTCAACATTCTCTAGGTCATCTCGGGCAAATTAATTGATCACTTCCCTCTTGTGGTCTTCCAAACTGGTAGCGGAACGCAAAGCAACATGAATGTTAATGAGGTATGTCGTGAGAGAGATCGTAAGATGACCTCTGAGCGCTTCTCTCTAGGTCATTTCCAACAGAGCCATTGAAATACTTGGTGGTGAACTCGGATCTAAAAAGCCAGTTCATCCCAATGACCATGTGAACATGAGCCAAAGCAGCAATGACACGTCCGGTACCTTTACTTCTGACGCGTATATCGATGGCTAACTCGCGTTGTAGTTTCCCAACTGCTATGCACGTTGCTGCTGTTACTGAATTGAGCAACTCGCTCATCCCTGCATTGACCGAACTTCGTGACGCGTTAGACGCCAAGGCCAAAGAGTTTGATTCCATCATTAAAATCGGACGGACTCATTTACAGGACGCTACTCCTCTCACACTTGGCCAGGAGTTCAGTGGCTACGTGCAACAGATTTCGAACGGCATCGAGCGTATCAAGGACGTTCTACCCCGCCTGAGCCTTCTTGCACAGGGCGGCACAGCTGTCGGAACGGTAAGCATACCGCTGACCATCCATTCAGTGTTTCTCAATTTCCGTCAGGGTCTCAACACTAAGAAAGGTTTCGATGTTAAGGTTGCGGCTGAGATCACCAAACTAACCGGGCTAGAATTCAAAACGGCCCCCAACAAGGTGTGTCCAATGTTAGTGTGGTTTATGTGTTTGGGAATCCATGTGTTATTCAGTTTGAAGCTCTTGCGGCTCATGACGCCCTCGTCGAGGCACACGGTGCCCTGAATGTTGTTGCATGCTCTCTTATGAAGATCGCCAATGACATCAGGTATCTGGGGTCTGGTCCGCGATGTGGACTAGGCGAACTCAGCCTGCCCGAGAACGAACCTGGTAGCAGTATCATGCCCGGAAAGGTCAATCCTACCCAGTGTGAAGCCATCACCATGGTTGCTGCTCAAGTCATGGGCAACCAGACCGCTGTCAGTGTTGCTGGCGCCAGCGGACAATTTGAGGTCAGTTTAATCGAATTCAATTTCTTTCGGCGCTGACAGTCGGCCGTCATAGTTGAATGTTTTCAAACCTGTCATCATTAAGAACGTGTTGCAAAGTATCCGCTTATTAGCTGATGGTTAGTCGCTCTATAGCGATATTGGGGCAAGCTGACATCTTTTTAGGATCACGATCTTTCACCAAAAACTGCGTTATCGGCATCCAGGCTAATGAGAAGCGAATCAACACGCTTTTGAATGAGTCCCTCATGTTGGCGACTATTTTGAACAGCCACATGGGCTATGATAGTGCGTGTTTCTCACATATCGCGCATTTTGACTAAATGTTGTTGTAGATGTCGCCAAATGTGCCAAAAAGGCTCACAAGGAAGGCACTACACTCAAGGAGGCCACAGTAGCCTTGGGCTTTCTGACGCCAGAGGAATTCGACGAGAAAGTTCGACCTGAGCTGATGCTGCACCCTGATCCGGAGAACTGATGCTCTACTTTCATACCCAAATGGTGTTTCAGTGGACTGATTACTTCGATTTGATAAGACGGACCCCGGAAGTAAGAATGGCACCTGGTGTGCACCAATACGAATGTTGGGATCTGGGGAGAAGAAGGAATTAAGAGTAGTTTTAACGGGCATCTATGAATTGTTTTTTAGAATATCTAGATTGAGGAAGCTATTATTTGCCTTCCTGACAAAAAAAAATTGCAACCTTGAATCCTGAGTTGGAAGGGTTTGGCCAGATAAGTCAAGTCAGATACAGCCGTCCCTATTTGGTCAAGCAATCAAACGAGCGAATGCAATGGCATTCGAAGAGACAGCCTCTCTGATCACCCCAGGTCACCCGTTGGGTAAGACACCTCCGCCAATCTTTTCTCTCCTTTACAGCACGTTTCTACACAGCGACATTCACGACACCTGTGGCTTGTCTTGCGCGGCCTTTTTTGGGCAGCCCTCTCCCTAATTGACGTGCTGCTGCAGACGTTCGGTTGTGCTCCCACGAGGCCGCGACACTCAAACGTCGCCTCAAGTATTGCGTAGCTCACTGTCCGCACCGATACTGCTCCGCATCTGGTCGTGTTTCTGCTATACACCATGTCACTCAGCCGGATACTCAACGACGAGCCGTCGCCAGCTCTTTCTGCGCGCTCGTCGTATACAACGCCCCGCACGGTTCCTATAGACGTCGTCCACCGTGATGTCCCTTCCCCAGCAATGTTTTTAAATGCGTCGCCTCGATCACAGTCACACGTCGCAGAGCAATATCGTAGTGCGAATATGGCGGCCGTTCGGGAACAGAGCCACTCTCGGAATGCGCACCATGGTACCGGTGTTTGGGAACACTACCCAGGGAGCTCCTCTCAGACCAACGGTGCATCGCCCCATCCCAGTGGTTCGCGTTCAGACGAGCGTGACATGCGTCAGGCTGTTTCACCAACCTCCTTCATCCAAGTACAAGTTGCTGGCGCCGACAACGGCGGGGATATACCTGGGCCGCGCAAGCGTCACAAATCGGACAATGGAGACGGAACTCAGGATCATATACACGTATGTCATTGCTCTATTGTACATCATTTCCAGCGCTTACATTGTTATAGCGAGTGCCTGCTCCAGAAATGCCACCCGATGGAATCCTCCACCAGGGAACTCCAATACACCACTTCTTCCAAGAGCAATACCCACCCCCTCCGAGACTATCCGCGGAGGAAGAGGCTAGGCTCGCATCATCCGATCTTGAGGATTGTGAGGAAATTTGGAAAGTAGAGTTGATTGAGTACGCTCAGGAAACCCAGCGGCGCTTCAAGCAGGTCGAGAATTGGTTCCATGAGAATACTCGGGTGAGTTTACTCACTGCTCCGCGTTCTATGCTGCCACTCACGATATATCAGGAACGAACCGCGAAAACTGCAGAGGAAATGTCTCATTATTATTCGCGTAAAATCGTCAAGATTCCCCTTCCTCCTGCATCCCCTCTTCTTGGTCCCAACGATAGTCCCTCGTTCAACGGCTACGAATATCCAGACGTCCAGGATGATCAGGATATGGGACCAGAGGACGACATGAGCGTCGGTCAATTCCCTGAACCTCCTCCACCACCGACTATCACCGCTACTAAACCGAAACGATCCTCCAAGAAAAAACGGTCCGCCTCAGAGGTAAACTCTGATATTAGTAGCGGACTGGACGAACCATTGCCTCGAGAACCTAAAAAGAAAGGTCCAGCTGCGAAGAAAAGGAAGCTTGATACAAAAGCTGGAGACGCTGGCGATGCTTTAGACAACTCCCTGGCGTTAGACCCTCCCTCTTCGAGGGGTCCTAGTCCCTCTAAAGCCACATCGAAAGGGAAGGGGAAAGCCAAAGCAGTTGCTGATCCCGATACCCCGCAGGATGCGGCGAAACCCACTCGCAAGAAACCCGGACCACGGAAAAAGGCGCCCGTCGCCAGCCTGTCAGCACCATTGCCGATGGACGGTCTCATGGAACCACCTTCTCAGGCGGCATCAGTGGCTGGAGATATAACTCCGTCAATATCACTGTCTCGCGCAGCTTCCCCTGCCCCTACCAATACATCCACGGTTATCTTTGAATTAGATGAAGACGTTGCCCCTCTCAAACGTGCTAAAAGGTTAGACGATGCTGGGATGATGAAACGCGTGAAAACGTTAGAGGAACAACAGCGAAAAGTATGGTCCACTATTGCTCGTCGTGATGTCGCCAAGGTCGGTAGCATTATCCCGCCTTTCGCCAAGTATTCACATCTTCTAGGTGTATAAATATCATGCGCTTGGGCATCAGGCTAAAGTGCAACAGGCAGAGCGTATCGCGAAATTGGCGTCCATCCAAGCCCGGAAGCCATTTAGCAAGACGCCAAAGATGGTCAAGGATACACAGGCCAAGGCTAAGCGTCTCATGCGCGAGATGCAAGTGTTCTGGAAGAAAAACGAACGCGAAGAGCGTGACGTCAGGAAGCGAGAACACAAGGAGGCGATGGACCGCATGAAAGCTGAGGAAGAAAAGCGCGAAGCAGCAAGGCAGGCTAGGAAGCTCGAATTCTTAATCAGTCAAACCGAGCTTTACAGTCATTTCGTCGGGAACAAGCTCAAAAGTTCGTCGCTTTTCGGCGAGTTACTTACATATGAACGCTGACGGTCTTACAGCTTCTGAAGTGGAGGGTGAGGCCGAGGCTACAGTTGACGTGCCAGCCGGCGCTGAACTGGAAGATGTCCATCCTGACACCCTTACTGACATCAACTTTGACGATGGTACGTTTCGGAGTTACCCTCACAGCGTCATGTCATGAGTAATTTCGCAGAGGACAAATCCAATCTGTACCGCCATGCCAGACATAACGCTCAAGAGGCAATTGCAATGGCTAGGCAGAAAGCCCAGGAGTTCGATGTACAAGCTGCATTGGACCGGAAGAACAATGAAGCCAAGGCACAAACACCGAAGGAGCGCGACGATTCTGCGTCAGCTTCTGGGGAAGCTGAAGCATCATCGGCGGTAAATGGAGCTCCTCTTGTGGACCGTATGTCTTCCTCTTGTCAAACGTTCATAATATTCTGACTGTTTGACAGTCGACTCGGATGAGTTGAATTTCCAGAACCCAACGTCACTAAATGGTCCTCTTACCATTGGGCAACCAAAAATGCTGACGGCTCAGTTGAAGGAGTACCAGCTAAAGGGATTGAATTGGTTGGCCACATTGTATGAGCAAGGCATCAACGGCATTCTTGCAGATGAAATGGGTCTTGGAAAGGTATTGATCTTGTTTCCTTACTTGTGCGCAACTCATTCTCCCATAGACAGTGCAATCCATCTCTCTCTTGTCATACCTGGCGGAAACACATGACATATGGGGACCATTTCTTGTCGTCGCCCCCGCGTCTACCCTTCATAACTGGCAACAAGAACTCACCCGTTTCGTCCCTAAACTGAAAGCGCTGCCATATTGGGGTAACGTCAAGGATCGCGCCACGCTTCGCAAATTCTGGAGCAAGAAGGAGATTAGTTACAACCAGGACGCGCCTTTCCATGTTCTCATCACGAGTTACCAGCTTGTGAGCAATGTCCTGATATTCTGCCTAACTCTCATTGCTTTTCAGGTGACGCAAGACCAACAGTATTTCCAGCGCGTCAAATGGCAGTACATGATACTCGATGAAGCTCAGAACATCAAGAACTCTGCCAGTGTCCGTTGGAAAACCCTGCTTGGGTTCCATTGTCGAAACAGGCTCTTGTTGACTGGTACACCGATTCAGAACTCGATGCAAGGTGAGTGGGCTCTGTTGTGTTCTTTCACTTGCCAATGTTTGACAAACAGAACTATGGGCACTCCTTCACTTCATCATGCCAAGCCTGTTCGATTCGCATGACGAATTTAACGAGTGGTTTTCCAAGGATATCGAGAATGCCGCAGCGGACAACAAGGGCAGCAAGCTCAGCGAGCATCAACTACGACGTCTACACATGATTCTCAAACCGTTTATGTTACGACGGGTCAAGAAGCACGTCCAGAACGAATTGAGCGAGAAGGTAATATCAATGAGTCAAATTTGCAGTCTCCTCCTCACCGCTCTCTGTGATCGTAGATTGAAATAGACATATTCGTGTCGCTCAGTGCCAGACAGAGGGCGCTTTACAAGGCTCTTCTGTCGAAGATCTCTGTGGCCGACCTTCTCGCCAAAGCTGCGAACATTGGTGATGCCGAATCTGCCAGAACCCTTATGAACCTTGTCATGCAATTTCGGAAGGTCAGTCCCTTGCTGTTCCCTGAGAACAACAATCAATCAGTATTGCAGGTATGCAACCATCCCGAACTTTTCGAACGAGCAGACGTTGTCGCACCTTTCGCCTTCTCCCAATTTGGACGTCCCGGCCCATTGTCGCGTGAAGGGGACTTCGTACATCTTCCTTATTCCACTCGGAATCCCATCGAATTTTCGGTACCCGCCCTATTGACGCAGAACGACGAGTTGATTAATCGCACTGATTCCGCGAGAAATAGTTGTCTCTCAAAGATGATGAACATTTGGTCTACAGAATGGATACACCGTTCTCTATACGAAAGCGAAGGTACCCTTCCGAGTTTGTTCGTGGGTCTTTGGAGTCTAATCTGGGTTTCCTAGTGTCAGCATCGTTTTCCTTCCTCCGCCTTCTCGGGGTCTCTGCCCAGGAAGCCCATTATTTGCATGTATCACCCCTTTTGAAGCGGAGGCTTCTAGCGGTACAAGAGGATCGCAGGACTTTCGAGGAAGGACCGTTCTACTCGTGCGTGTGGAAAGCTTTGCTGTGGTTTCCTAGTTCTGATCAATTGAATTCAGTGAGCCTGAGTTTTCTGCCCGCTCTCCCCGTTCACCATGGGAGATGGATCTTTCTCCCAAAGTCCCTCGACTACCTGTGGTCGACGGCCTTCCGGATCTTTGTTCAATAACCTCCAATGTCTGGAAAGACAGCATACTCTCGCGCCATGACATGAAGTGGTATATTCCGGACGTTGTAGCTCCACCCATCTCTTTCAACTCAGGAGATCGTGCGTTGACTCAGATGCACACGCGCACACTAGAGGGTCCTTCGGAATGTCTGGCCTTATATGGCGCCCCAGCTTCACTCAGAGATAGACCTGAATGTGCACCAATCTACGATGATCATTATCCCGGCCTCCCCGTCACTGGATTACTCGCGAACTCACCGGCTGATCAAATCTCGGCTTCACCAATGCAAGTTCCAGAAGCCAAAAGGCTTATCTACGACTCTGCCAAACTAGCGCGTCTTGACACTCTCCTCCAAGAGCTGAAATCTGGTGATCATCGTGTCCTCGTATACTTCCAAATGACGCGGATGATGGATCTCATGGAAGAATATCTCATTTATCGTCAGTATAAATACCTGCGGCTAGACGGTTCTTCGAAGTTGGAAGATCGACGAGACATGGTCATTGATTGGCAAACCAAGTACGTTTACATGCACGTCCATCATCATCTCTGACTTCTTCTTGCAGACCCGAAATATTCGTTTTCTTGTTGAGTACGCGTGCGGGTGGTCTAGGTATCAATTTGACTGCAGCAGACACGGTGGTCTTCTACGACCACGATTGGAATCCATCCAACGACGCCCAAGCTATGGATCGGGCTCATCGTCTAGGCCAAACACGTCAAGTTACTGTATACCGCCTCATTACAAAAGGAACTATCGACGAGCGGATCATCCAGCTTGCTCGCGTCAAGAAAGATGTACGTGCATGAACACACTGTTCTATGTGAATGCCAGTCTGAATTCCTCTTGCCCAGGTTCAAGACATTGTAGTCGGAAACAAGAACCTTACAGATGTGGCCAAGCCAAGCGAAATTGTACAATTGTTGCTTAATGACGACCAATTCGGAGACATGAAGGGCTCGTCGGCCGCGGACTTGTCGTCAAACAACAAATCGAGCGATTCAGGTTTAGCAGATCGTGATCTTTGGGACGAGGAGGGTGATGACTTTTTCGGTCATACAGTCTCCAGTACCACGGCTGCTCAGCCGGGTGACTTTGGAACGCCATCAGAGGAGGCTGTCGTTTCAAGCACGCGTGGTAAGAAGCGAAAGCCTTCCACTCGTGGGCGTAAACCCGGCGGTAGGAGGAAGGGTACGATGGACGCTGACCTAGGTGCATGAACACTTCTTTGCATTTGTATTTTCTCGCATATTTGCTGGTTACTTACTGTACACTATGATCGTCTATATTCGTGTATTCAGAACTAGTTGGATTGATGGATTCGATGATCAGTTTCTACGTCACAATCATGTATTACTGTGAAATATAGCTGGAAGCATAATACTGTATACACACATAGCTACTACAAATAGTCCCAACATCTTGAGAGACAATGTAACTGCTCTACAACGCTGAACCCAGAACTTTCATGGCCAAAGCACGGAGAATCTAGATAATGAAGTGTAAGTCTCCGAGATTCCATCTTATCATGAGCCGTACCTCTGCCTTCTGGTCACCCGCGAGGTCATTGAATACTGCGGCGACACTCTTTCCTTTCGCATCCCTAACTGCGCCCAAACGATTACCAGCTACGGCTCCGAGAAGGAGCCCGGGTATATTGGCCACGATGAAGCCTAAACCGCCACCAGATACAGCGCCGACATATGTCCACCAAGGCACCGTTCGTTCTACCTCTGGGCGTAGCAACTATACCACAGTCAGTACCGTGGCAACCACATGGAAAATGCACACCTCTTCAAAGACGTCGGCAAAGACTCCTTCTGGACTCGGTTGCTGTGGAGCGGGACCAGCTCCAGAAAACATTCCCGCAAATTGAGAGAAGAAGCCAGTGGATGACGAGGGATCAGTATTTCTGGAGGAGCGCGACGCATAAAGAGAGTCGTATTCCCTTCGACGCGTGGGATCGGAGAGTACATAGTAGGCGTCCGCGAGAGCCTCAACTTGATATCAGCTGCAAAGGCGTGGAGTTCTTGGCGGCAAAACTTAGCAACCTGAAATTTCTCTGTAGCTTGTTTCTTCTCTGTGGAGGTCGCATTTACCAATCGGTCAGGGTGAGTTCTAAACGCGAGGTTGAGAATAAGCCTTTCAAGAGGACTTAATAGCAAACCTCAACGACTCCTTCTTGTACGCTTGACGTATCTCATCCTGAGTGGCACTAGAAGAGATACCCAAGAGCTTGTAGTAGTCTGGAAATTGCGACATGGTGGATAGTGGTGAAGCTCTTTTTGATCAATTGCAACACGTCGACTGACGTCACGTCGGGACCTTCAAAAATACAACAGAAAATACGAGTACATAAGAATATATAACGAAGTAGTGTGAAGTAATGTGCAGGATTATCCTTTGTTGTCCTCACTGTATACAGACTCTGGAAGATTCCCACTGATGATCAGCGGTGGCGGCCTTGGCCGTTCATATGCATCGGGTGAATACAATCCTTCCGACGTTCGTCTTGGAGCACTGATCTTTAACCGAGGACGATAGGTCCCAGATAGACCACTCCTCCCTGGAATCGGGCGTCGAGGACCAATGGCAGGTGGATTGCGAGAGATGTACGGAGCAGACAGCGGTGTGCCGGAAAGAGGGGACGATATTGCCGGTGAGGATGTCACATTTCCCAATAGGAACGGCCGAAGACTGGGAGTAGACTTGTCGTGCTCGCTCTCACCTTCAGGACCATCCTCCTGCCTTGGTAGTAAGGCCGTCAATGACGGTGTGGCACTACCGACAACGACAGCACTTGTTGATCGCGCCAAAGTGGTAGCGGTGACAATGACGGGACTTTCATCACCAGACTCAACATCACTCAACTCTGCTCCGGCTCCTTTGAAAACACTTCCAGGACGCTGTCCCCGTAGAGCCGGGTCGGTGAGATCTGAATAATGATTAATGGAGGCTCGAGGATGCTATGGAAAAATAACTGACCGCCAATGAACGATGTGACGTCGTACTGAGTACCGGCAGAGTCGTACCGTTCATGACCAGGACCAAATAGATTCGGTGAAGTGGGTATCGACGAAACTTCAAAGCTGTCCTTACGAGTCGTTGATATGTCGGCCGGTATGAAACGAGAGATGGGAGGCGTAGTCCTCGTTTCCAATGGGCCGAAGGAAGAAACCGGTCTGTTCAGTACTGGGGGCTCCGGGAACACGCTCAAGGAAAACTCGCTCCTGGCCGAAGAAGAATCTGCCTTGCGCCCACTGGAGGAGCTTGCTGCTACGCTGAGTGGATGACGAGGAGGTTTAGCCGTTAATGGCTCAGCCTCAGTTTCCTTTGCGAATGATTCAGATGACGGATCAGGCGAGAAGAGCCGCAGCGCTGCAATGCTTTTATCAAGCTCGTTCTGTTGGCGCAGAAGCTCGTTAAAAGACGTTTCACTGCTGCGTGCAGTCTCCCTCTCAACAGTAGGCTGAAATGAAACTCCGGAATCAGGACGCGACCTGCTCCCAGCGTCGATGATACCGTTCAGACCATAAACCGGGGAATCGTTGCCTGGGCGGCTGAATGACGGTGGCGGCAGAGGTATGCTGGGAGGCCTTTCCTGCTCCTGCATATAATACGAGGAGAATGAAACACTCGTACTGCGTTTTGATTGCTCCGCAAAAGTTCCAACTGCATCATCCGCTTCAGCGGGAGTTGTGACGATCTGGATACGGTTCCTATCTGGATCATTAGGCTCGTTATCGTCATCGTATATCGCGTAGTTCGCGCTTTCTAGATCGCGTTCCACAGGCTGGGTCACGTTGGGTGGCGTATACCGCTTGACGATACTCGGTGGCCGGTAAGGTTTGATGTCGAATACAAGGTTCGGATTTCGATCTACGACGGCGATTTCGGGAGAGTCGTCGCCAGGCTCAGTAGGTCCTGGCATTGTGACAGGTCGTGGGAGGCCAATAAATCCTTCCTTTTCGTTCCGTCCCACCTGGGTTTGCATTGGTAAGGTCGGACTCCGAGGTGGCCTTATCGGCCGTCGAACCGGGAGGAAAGCGATGACAAGTATGTACACAATCGCGATGTATAGCTCGATGGCCTGCAGAAAGTGGCCAAGGGTCGTGTCAGATAAATCGACTAGAGTATGCGTCAAAAGTCAAGGTAAGTAGCCGTAAGGAGGTTACTCACAAAAGATGAGCTGCCCAACGCCTAGACCTAGACTGATTGATAACGCCCCAATCGGCGCCAGGTAAGAAACAAGGGGCCGCCACCAAGGACGTTCGGTGGAAAGATAGATGTTGAGGAAGAGTTTGAGGATGAACAGCGATGAGACCACAATCTCCATCGTTGATTCGACCATGTAAATGACGCCGAATTCCCGCTGTGCAATCCTCCAAATGATTTGAAGAGTTGGAATGGCGACGGTCAGGCCCAAAAGACCCCACTTGAGGATGAAGCCGAGATACCCCCAACGCTGCCAGCTGTTACTATGCGCGTGGTAGCGGGGAATGTATGATTCGCTCTTGCGGAAAGGAAGAGGCTCGTTTTGTGGACGCTCCGAGACAAAGGCCCAGTAGAAGATGTAGCGAAATCCCAACGACAGAGCAAGCGCCACTTCTCTGGTATTGATGAGGCCCCTCACCGCGTCTAAACCCGCTCCGGAGGAAACTGAGGAACTGCCGCGCGCCAGAATTTGGCTAAGATCGAAGATAGAGGCAGCAAAAGCCAGCAGTGCCGAAAAATATAAACAAAGACCAAGACTAGATGTCAAATCCGTGAATACGAGTTGCATCTTCAAGTGGTATACGGAAGACACACAGAGTTACACGCTTCATTATGAGGAGAAAGGTCGAAATGCCGAAGGTCATGATTCCAACAGTAAAGAACGGTATATCTGTGAGGATAGACTCGACCTAAATACGACAATTCAGCCGAGACGATTCAAGATACAACATAACAGGCGCACCGCGCTGTCATCACTAAGAGTGAGACTCTCTACTCGGCGATTCAGGCTCATCTGAATCTCCGCCAATATTACGCGTCCAATCTGCTCGAAAGCAATGCGTCGAAACGCTGTCCGATAGCTTCGAGGACCGTTGCAATGAATACAAGTGTCTGATCATTCGCCAGAAGGGAGTGTGATAGAAAAAACGAATGACCAGCGGGAGTGAAATCTCTAGCCTGTAACCGACCAGCGACTCCAGCAGATATTCACAGAACCGAAGTTTGAAGAGGGGTTAGAAAAGCGGGTCGGCGGCCAGCACTGGGGCCTTCACAATAAAGTTGAGAAAGGAGAAGGTCCTGAGAAACGCATGATGCTCGCAGCGAGCGAGGGAAAATCCACCGTAACGACGGTTACGATGACTGGACGCAATCCCAACTCTGTAACATCAGAAAGAAATTCAAACAAGGAACAAGACCTTTTCGGCATGAGCCGTCCAATCACCCCGCACGTTCAAGTTGAAAAACCTCGTGGGGAAACTCAGCGAACCAAGTCAGTATACAGTCGTACATACATCGATATTCTAGTAAATTCGCTTTCGCGTCAAAGCAGATTAGTCCGTGAAACCCTTGGAAAGTAGTCCTTGTCATGAAAAGAAATCATCAAGTTTTCGTTCCTGTCATCTGTCGAACCAAAAACATTCCGCGCCCTTCATCAATGCTTTTGCTCCTCGACCCAATCACACTCTTGGGCCTGGGGCGTAGACCAAGCTGCTTAGTAGGGCTGATACTTCGGGTCGGGCTCATACCACCTCCAGTCAGCTGTCTGAGTAAAGTTGGGTCTCCAAGCTGCTTGGTGGGGCTCAAACTCCTCGTAGGACTGGTGCCACCTCCGGTCATATGTCTTAGCAAGGAACCTTCCCCACCTCCCACGCCGGTGAACTGCCGGGCAAGGGTAGTAGTACCAGTCAACTGCGGCTGCATTCCAGTCAAATTTGGCACCAGTGGCATTCGTGTCGGCGAGTGCTGGGGGGACGCCCGGTTTGACAATAAAAGCTAATGGGTAGATTAGCAAGATTACAACGAAAGCATCGGATTTGGATTCACCAAGCATTCACGACACCAAACACCCCCGTCTCCGTCAGTTTTGGCAGCGCTATCCAAGCGTTTGCCACATCCTGGTTCGTCGGGATTCCTCGGCGGCCTTCCTCTTGGAAACATGGAAACTGGTTGTTTACCACCACATACTAAACAAGATGCATGCCAGCGAGTCCCTTGGGGTCCAGGAACGACGCCGCGTTCCATAATTGATACGCTTTGATGACATCCTGGACAAGCAGCAGAACCGCCAAATCTAGGAAATGCGTTGGTGTTGACAGTTGGCGTTGGGCGCTGATATCGCGAAGACACTGGAGTCGGGGATGGTGGCGCTTTGGGACTGGGTGCTGGTGATTTTCGCGTAGGAGATCCAGAAGTATAGCCTGGGGATCTACCGGGAGAGGAACTTGGACTGTAAACGGGAGACTTGCGACTGGGAGAACCAGGAATAGACCCCATGCTTACGCGTTTGGGGGGCGCGCACTGTAACATAGATAAGCAAGCGAGGAAAACAATGTAAAAGATTCAGAGATCACCTCGAGATGAGAGGGACCATATTGACCTCTTACGAAAATAGCCTGACCTTGCGCAGCCTCCTTGAACGGAAGCCCACAGACTGCACATTTGAAGCAATTTGAATGAAAGTGCTCCAGGGTGCCATCCTCGGCGGGCACAGTGACATATCGTCCACCAGTAGAGATTGAAAACAAACGTCTGCTGCATTTTGCACAGGATGAATTTGGAGGTAAAGTCTGGGTCGTACGGTCGGGCGTTGGAGACGCTTTAGACTTTGCTTCTAAGCCGCCAATGAGGCTATCGGTGGGTGAACCGGCGATGCGTGGCTTGCCTAAGGACGAACGGGGTGCAGGCTCGGAGGGCAATACTAACGGCGAGTCCAACATATATGACGATATTGTTGCCGTGTCAGAAAAGTCTGAAATAAGATCTGGCGTCGGTGGGCTAGAAGGAACACGTGGACTACTGGACAGAGAATGATCGGGAGTGTAAGCTGGGCTGGAGAGCCTGTTCATGAGCTTTTGGCCCGCATTTGCCTTCTGTGGCGTAGTATCAGGAGAGGTCACGGGGGATGTAAGATCAACACTACGACGCGTTAGGTTTCCGGGCTTGAAGCGTTCATATTTACCGCGATTCGGTGGGGTAGGACTGGATGGTTCCATACTAGTAGATCGGTTCGGTAACGACGCTCGAGTGGATGGGGAACTGGGCGATTGAGGGAATGGTCCAGATACAGACATTCGTGGGCTGTGTTTGAATCGCGTCGAATCCACTGAAGGACTTGACTCGCGACTCTTGGTAATACCCAAGCGCATCTCCAATTCCGCAATTGTGGGGCTGCTCTCCCGACTTTTACGGCCAAGATTTTCAGCGGGACTGCCCGCCGCGGTGTTGATGCTTTCCCGCTTCTTGGGTGTTCGGTCACGTTTAAGGCAGTTCTCAAAGCAGTCTGAACAGGACGGTCGGCCTAGAAGATCAACCATCGGCGCATCTCCAATATGCTTGTAGCAACCCTCGCAATTGAAGCATCGCTTATGCCAACATTTGCCGTCAACTTCTATGAAGCCGCCCTCGGATTTGAGTGCGATAACAGGGCGTAGGCAGGTCGGACAAGTGCCCTTGGAACCCCCATTAGAAGTGAAGCACGGCCGACATAGGAATCGCTGGGCATCTGAAGTGGTTGGGTCGGGGTATATAGTAGCGTCAGGGGGGAACACTGATGCACATATAGCGCACGAATGGGTCGCGAGGCTCTCCGGGGACTGAAGGACAGATCCATACACCTTTGAGAGTGATTTGTCATACGGAGATGGAGAGGGAAGAATGTCGGCCTCTGGAGCAGCGACAGAATGTTTGAGGGGAGATGATGGCCGACCCAGCTGCGACGTCGTTGACGCAATGTGTGCTGAGATCCGGTTCCCCAAAACGGCTGGCTGTGATGAAGTGGTGGATCGCGTGGCCGGCCGAGGAAAGCGCTTTGTTGCATCTGACGCGGCCACTGTCGATGTTGAAGGTGTCGTTGTCGTTGTCGTCGTTCGGCGTGTGGGGGAGGGGTCTCGAGCAACATATGTGCGCGACCAGGGATCATTAGAACTGTCCTTGTCCTGGCCTTGGTTCCATGGGACAACTGGGGCTATTATACGTGAGCAAACTGGACGAAAAAGCCGAAAACGAGGACATACCGACAGCTGTGCCACCACACTTGCACCGCGTGCCCACCACAATGTCGCCGCATCGTCTACAGAATCCCATACTCGACTAGTGGTATCAAACGAATGACGGTGCGGGTATACTCAGTGCAGTTGTCGTGAAACAGTGGAGCTGCCTGTCAAATTCAACATTGGCACGGTCACGTGGCGGCTGACTGGTTCTTCGAGTGGTCTCCGTGAATCTCGAGGTACGCTGTCTAGGAACACCTTGTAGAATTGTACGAAACATTCATGGATACACTCGAAGCAAGAACAAATAAGGATCGAATCGCAAACTACATCCGGAAACGTGTCTATATGTTAGCCCCAACAACGCATCACAATCGAGGCTTGATGATAGGCTGCCAGTCTACTCGCTCGACCTGTAGAATGCCGTTGAGATAGTTAACAGCAAAGTTATACATGATGACATACCATACTAGGGACCAGGTCCTCTACCTTGGCGGCACCAATCAGTTTCATGACCTTGACGATCTCATTCTGTAGTATGTTGATGGCTTTGGCCACTCCAGCCTCACCGTAAGCCTAGTATACAGGTTAGAAATGAAGACGGGAGAGGAGCTCTGCGATGTACACTTTGGGCATAGAGAAATGGTCTACCCATTCCTACAGCTTTCGCGCCGAGGCAAAGAGCTTTAACTACATCCGTTCCGCGACGCACTCCGCCTTACGGTCAAAGAATCAGTTTCTGCGATAACTGTCGACTTATCATTAACGCACCATCGATGTATACTATAATGCGAGGAAGAGATATGAGCCTTTCGAATCATGCAAGTCAGTCGATAATCCTCACCTTCTAACTTGTCAAATATATCAGGACGCTGTTGACGGATTCTGTAAAGAACCTCGATAGGTGGCATTGAACTAGAACGTTCAGAAGGATTTAACTGCCGACATGACTGGGACACTTACTATTCCAGTTGACGACCTGGTCGATAGAGTGTTGAAATGTGACGAAGCTGAGAATGGTACTGGGCACATACCTCCGTGGTTGGACAACAAAATACCGTCACAGCCTGCTTCTGCAGCTAGCACGGCATCCTGTTGGAAATCAATGATCTGAAAGGTTCTTTATATGGTTTGACCTGACCTCCACACATTGAACGCCTACGATGTGAGGGTTGGAAATGTGGATACGATATGTGTCAAAGGCAGCGCGCACCTTTGATAACAATAGGAAGATCGGTTAATTTGCGCAGCCACGGTATCGTCTGCGCTAAGGTCAGCTCTATGTAGAGCATACACGAGCGATTCACCTTTTCCCAGGTCATATTCTGGTCGTCACTCCCAACAAGCGCACCTGCAGTCCCGGTCTCGTTTACAATCTCATAGGTACCGCTCTCGACGTGATATGCCGGTTGCCCATTTTCAATTGCTTCCAAAGCCCAGGGACTCCTGATATCCACTTCTCGTTTTCCAGCAACTATGGCGTCAACCGTCAGAAAGATAGCTTTGTATCCCAACTTGACGATCTCTTGTACGCGTTTCTCGGCAATTTTATCGTTGTTGGACTTGTACAACTGGAAGAATAGAGTTTGCTGGGGACTGGCAGCCGCTGCTATCTCCTCATAAGATAAAGACGCGTTCGACGAAACCATCTGTATTATGGATCCGGTCTTCGAGCCTCTGGTGATATTAGCTTCGCCTGAAGAAACGTTCAACGAGAGTATAGTAAGATTGTAAACTATGCTCATACCAAGAGGGTGTCCCAGTTTGGCTAATGCCGCACCACATACAAACACAGGAATCGAAGATTTATGGCCAAGTATCGTCGTCGATGGATCACAATCCAAAACGGGCCTCATTACGCGCGCATTGAAGAAGAATCGCGAGAATGCACGCATATTTTCCTCGTTGGCTTTTAAATTTCAGTTGCAGATTCAGGAACATAAGGACTGCAGGTACCAATTCCGTCGTCGGCCGCAGAAGAATAATAGGCCAACGCCTTATATGATAAGGTTTTATGCGCCACATTCTGACAACAAATTAGAAAAACAGTATCCCGTATCTGGAACTGAATTACCTCTATATCGGCAATACTTAAAAGCCTATTGAGCGGAGGTCGTTCCTTCATAGCTTGTTCGACCCTGAGCTCATCCTTGGTCTTTACTCTGTTGTCGCGTGCTGTCTGCATTTGTTGGGCCGCAGCTGCATCTAAAGGTCCTAAATGTTTCGAGGGCGGGAGGTTCTTATCTAAAGCGTCCGGTGGATGTATGGGTTCGTAGACGAGTGAGGCATCTTTGCCGGCATACTTCAAGATGATGTTGGCACCACCAGGATGCTCCTGAAAGGAGGCGGATGAGGTGGTGAATTGGCGAGTAGAGAGATCGTGTCCTCACCGACAAGAATTCTGTAACATCGTAGACCTTGTTATTAATGATCACCCAGCAGGAACTGAGATGACATCAGTACTCAGATACTAGGGCGTAAGAGGTACATACGCGGTACTGTTATGTTCAGACACTTGCTGGAGGGTAAGAGCCATCGTGGGGAGCGGGGATGCATCTCCAATTGTAATTGGAAGCTATTTAACTGGTGGGACTGGAGGCAGGGCAGATGGTAAGGGACACGTGTACGGATGGATCGGGCCGATAAGCATGTGACTGATGTTGAAGGTTGAACAGGACCTTTGTGTGTGGTTCTCTCTCAACCCACCACCCTCGGACGACCCGCGACCGTCTCTTAGAGAGGCTGCCAAGTACTCACCCAGCACATTCATAATTCCTAATTCTTCTTCTTCAAAACGGTATATAATGAACAGGAATGCTTTGGAAAACATGAAGCGCGTCGACCTTCAAAGACTGTGCAAGGTGCTTGGCGACGCTGCATGTTGATCGGCAACGATGCTGACGGTTTACCAGGATTACGGCGTACGAGCCAATCTCAAGTCGGAGGAGCTCATCGAGCTGCTCCTGGAGACAAGGCATGCATAATTCATGTTTTTCAAGGCCTATATCTCATCCAGCACGCAGGAAGCCAAATATTCGGTCCGTTCAACCGGTGCGGTCCGTATCAACGAGGAGGGCTAGTCGTTCTGTTGGCAGAGTGAGCTCTATGATCATTCACGATGAGGACGGGACGTCAAGTAACCAGGAATCGATCGTAACCTCCAATGAGAATCAAACTGGGCCACCAACCAGTCAAGCGTCTACATCTCACCCTCCTCGCACTCGGAGCTCAAAATACGCCCCTCAGACTCGGTTGGGAGTGGGGCGACCTGTAGCAGCGGGCGGGCAAGGTCCACGTGCCGTGACAAAGTCCCTCAGTCTATCAAAGAGAAGAGGGAAGGGTAGCCGGAGTGTGAACCCAAAAGAAACAACAATAGTCGAAGGTACGTCATCATCATTGACCCAACATTCATAAAAGCTCACAGTGCAACTCAGAGCCTGAACCTGAACTAGAGCCTGAGGAGCCCGTTGCAGAGGGGTCCGGTAGTATACACGCCGTATCCTCACACAATACGCCATCCCAACCAGAAGCACCCTCACCTGTCATGTCAAGACCAGCCTCTTCACAGCCTTCACCTAGTCTTGATGACCGAATAGCGCAAGTCGTATGCTACACAATTATCGCCCGTATCTCCTCTCACGCTTGGTTTCTTAGATTGCTCCGCTTCAGCGTCAATTACAAACACTGAAAGAAGACTTGGAACAAATGAACGCTCTCAAAGCTGAACTCGACCGATTAAAGACTGAGGTGGCCACTATTGGTCCTTTGAAAGAGAGTGTTGCCTTGCTTACATCGGAAGTAAAAGCTCTTCGGAGTCAATCATCTCCAGCCCAACTTCTGTAAGTACCATGCTTTTGAGTCGAATAAAGACTGATGGCTTTTCAGATTACCCGGTTCGTCGATGGTAGTGGACAAGTCATCACGGCAATATACCCCAGGCGCTGCTCCTACTCTCCTTGGTAAACGCCCTCGAGACTCAACTGGCAGTGAGGATAGCGATGTCATGGAAAATGATGAGGATTCGACAGTGCATCAGGGTCTCATACCACCCGACAGGAAACGTCAACGCCTCGATGACGCGCACGCGGACTTTCCAAAAACACCCCCGAACCACCCTCAATCACTACCACCGCATATCCAGCCGGATGATGTGATTCGTGGTGGTCCTCTTGGCACTCCCCCTCCGCTAGACCGTCTTCCGGAGCTATATGGAACACCATCTTCTCCTCCAGAACGGAAACGTGACAATGATGGCAATGGACATCCTTTCAATTTTACATTCACGGTACCCGTGCCCCCCACGCCGAATCCAGCCTTTACCATGCCATTTGCATACCCTGAGCCACCCCAGTCGCCAACCCCCGCTCAGCACCCTCGGTCACGTCTGTTGGGTCCTCCTCGCGCAGACATCTTCCAGGCTATTCGTCGTGCGTCTATGGAGAGATCTAGACAGTCCGAGTCGAACGCCGAGTCATCACAAGGACTAGGAACTTTCTTAAATGAAGCAGCCCTGGGCGCTGATTCTGACCAGGCTGGGAATAGCACGTTGTTATCTGACCTTGACGTTCTTGACCCAGAAGGAGGTAGTCCATCAAAGCGCACAATGTATGGCACAGAGATGGAATCGGACAACAGGTTCGGCGACTTTGGATTCGAAGGCGTTAATCCGAGTTATTGGGCGCCCAAATTTTGAACGTGTCGTTTTATACATCTAGCATATCTCCTTTTCAGTAATCGATTGTGTTGTATCATATCGAAAGCATTTGTAACCATTTGAAGCAATAAATTAGATAGCAATGTTGAACGTTAAGACGGGCATTAGATGGATGGCACAAAGGAAAGGACTTCGCGATACAGCAATTCCTTGAGTTGGTCTTTGCTGAGGTCTTCCTTCTGCACTGCAATACGGATGAGGATCCGCAACCAGATAACGATCTCGAGAGGACTCACAATCAAAAGCAAAGTACGTCGAACTCAAAGGTGTAACAATCGGTTCGTCCTCAGGATCATGCTAGGGGTTGTTTAGATCCCGCTGACAGGTTAGGTGAGAGTTGTACTCACGTATGCGGCGAGATATGGATGAGCCAAAGCCTCATCAACCGACATCCTCTTCTTGGGATCGAACGTCTGATTCGTAATACCCTTAGAGTGCGCATAATTTGATTGATGAAAATCCTCACCAAAGTCCTCTGGAGGAAATCCACGGCTTCCTTCGACGCCTGGGGAAACAAGGTCGGGAACGGCCTTCTCTTCCGAATGGGCAGCGCCCGAATGTAGTCTCGCGAGCGCCGCGAGGTAATGGCGTAAAACTCGTCCAAGCTTGGGGTCCCTGTTTGAACACCATCAGTGATGCGGCCAAAGATGTGCCATGAAATGCACATGCCAATGACATCTAAAATGAGATCCAGCTGATGACTGTAGTCACGGCCAGGAAAGAGAGGTCGTCCGGTGAGTAATTCAGCAAGGACACATCCAATTGCCCAGATGTCGATGGCCTAAGTCGGTTCCTTGCTCGTAAAGTCTAATTGGGGAAACGCGAGGCTACGTACCTTCGTGTAACACTTGAAGGAAAGCATGATTTCAGGCGCCCTATACCATCTCGTCGCAACGTATTCAGTCATCAGACCATGCTCCTTTCCTCCGGTTGCGCTTGTCTTGACGCTACGAGCAAGACCGAAGTCACAGACTTTAAGGTCACAGTTCGCATTCAGTAAGAGGTTGGCGGGTTTCAAATCACTGTTTAGAGGTTAGAAACCTCATGATGATCGTGGTACTGGGCACGTACCGATGCACAATATCTGCACTATGTATCGACTTGAGCGCTCTCAGTGTCTGATACACGAAGTACTGGCGAGATATCAGGGTTTCAGTGTATTCATTTAATGAGAGGGGAACTTACCTGGCAGTGATCATCGGTAAGATGCTGAGTACGAATCACTCGGTGGAGGTCCGTCTGCATCAGTTCTTGGATAACTGTTGAAGGAGGGTCAACAAGTTTGAACAAAATCAGCTTAGACCGGGCCCACAGTAGATCTCCGTGAAACTATCGAGTGAAGGAGGCTTGATGATATCCAGGATTGAAATGATCTATATCCACTGTCGTGAGTACACATCCCATGAACGCCATACGAACGCCGCACATTCTCGTTCTGACATGTCTCTGTGAAGAATTTCAAGAGCTTCAACTCCCTTAGCGTTCGAAGGCAGAACAAGGTATGGTCGAAAGGAAGGATCTTCTTGATAGCTACTTGTCGTCCAGACGGTTTGTGAAGCGCAGCCGCAACCGTTCCGTACGCCCCCTCCCCAATGGCGTGAAGGAGTTGATAGTCTTCACCTAAATGAACGTGGTATTAATAAGATATCCATGGCGTTTCTAGCGCAACTCACCGACGTCGAACTTGGGCAAGGGCTTGGGATTTTTGCGAGAAGACATGAAGGGCACTAGGATCCAGCCGTAGTGATTGAACCGGTAATAAAGGAGAGAAAAAAGATCGGAAGGAGACCAGTCAAGATCAGCAATAAAGTCCAGCAGTATAAGTACTCCAGCGCAATCACCGTCCGAGCCATCCCTGTGATATTTGATGGGTTGCACATAGGTACAAGTCTAGATACGGGCAGTGTGGGCTGCTGGGGGTGATGTGGGTGTTGTTAGTGAGTGACGGGCTTTTACGCATCAAAGAAACGTATAATCGCCGCAACCATATATCAAAGAGCATCATCTGCGCACGCGACTCGGCCAGAAGGTATTCAAAGTGCTAGGGACAACAGACTTTCCGCGAAATACTTGAGACGGTGTACCAGAACTGGCAGAACAACTAGCATCGGATTCAAAGCGATTACGTGCGGGGTCGTGTAATGCATCATCTTAGTGGTAATGGCGTCTGAAAGTACCACTTAAATGGTTGCTACACTTTGAGCGCCGTCCGATATCCGAGATGTATCGTCTGGAGCGCCCAAGGGGGAGGAGCGGCAATGAGGAAAACTCTCTGGTTACCGGTCAGCCTTAAAATTACATCGCATGTCGCATGGCCCACGTACAGAGCATGTATCGCTACCAGCGGGGTAGTGAAATGCAACGGAAATGCCTGTGCACTCAGCTCATGAAGAATGTAAGTAAACCTCTTGGTAACTCGGAGTTGAACGCTTCGCCGCGGCACTGTTTTCCCACGCGTCTAGTATAGACGAGCTACAGGCGGGCAAACGTGGCAATACGAGTCAAGTGAGCGTCTATATCAGACTACTGACAAAGCTAGTAGTAGGATGCAGCCATGGGTCATCGACAAGTAATGGCACAGCTCTGACAAACGTATAACACTGTCGGTTGAGGTGATATAAAGATCGGATGGTGCGGGAGGTGTCGTAGCCATCAGTGGAATCTGAACAAGAACTTCTGAACTTGAGCCCGATTTCATTGCAGTTGAGAACCCAAATGATGAACAAGATTCAAGCTGTGCGACGTCCATGAATGAGAAGGAGGTCTCCGTTCCAGTCTTCGGGCATAACAGCATTGGACAGCGTTCAGAAAGGCTATCGAGGGCTATCGGTGGATTCGGGCAAACGACTTTTTTTTGGAAACATGTGACATTTTCCCACACCAGTGGCCAATCACTGCCAAGATCCTTGTCATGGTCTGCATCCAATTTGCTTGGACGCTTAGGTTCAGCTTGTGGCTTCGTTACCTGCAGCTCCAGTAACAAATCATTTTCAAGTTTCCGATACTATTTGGATGTATATGATCTGACAGATGGCTTGGACAGCTTTTGGGGTCTGTGGCGTATGAACAGCCCGCGTTGATTGGTCCGTGAACCTGCATCTCCCTTGTCTTCATTCGTCCGTAAGAAGGTTAATTTATCCATGTCCAGGGTGCAGGGTATCACTCAACAGCGCGACTACAGAGGTCTCCTGGAGGCCTCGAAGTTTCATTAATAGCACAGATGGCTCCTAAACAGACTTCAATGCGTCTCCATCACATCAGAGTACGCACGTCACCTGGGCTATTGTTCTGTTGAGAATGAAACGAGGCACTTGTGCAACCAATAGGAATCGCGGATCGACATGTAGTCCCGCTGCTTTGGGTCCAAGTGCTCAAAGCATCTTCCCAGGGCCAGTAACGTATATAAACCTTGTGTCGGCTTTTTTTCTATTCATCGCCTCGTCCCCTTTCGCTCCCTACTTTTCTTTTTCTTACTTTACACTCGCTTGCGATGTTTTCTCGTTCCGCTATACTTTCTTTGGGCCTGGCCGTCCTTCCTCATGTTTCCGCCGCTGTTTTTGATGTTCAAGTTGGCGCTAATGGTTTAGCTTTTGAACCTGAAGCCCTGGTGAGTCGCGATCCCATTGTCCTCTCAGCTCGATCTAACAAGACCTGTTAGTTTGCCAATGTTGGTGACCAAGTTGTCTTCCACTTCAATCCCAAGGTATGTCGTCTGCCAATATCCAGATGTTGCCATTGTTGACCATGATTAGAACCACACGGTAACGCAATCGGCGTTCGCGTAAGTGCGCCTTTTCTTCATCAGGACGTGAACACCAATGGCACATCCCAGCGACCCCTGCGGCAAGAAAGATGGCGGTTTCGACAGCGGTTTGTACGTTCGTTTTCCTTCACGATAAATGGGTGATGAATCTAACTATCCCATGCAGCATGCCGGTTGCTGCCAACACGTCGGCTGAGCTCCTTCCCACGTATACGATCACCATCAACGATGTGAGGATCCTTTGTAGGCCATAGATATCGAATTAACGCTCAGTAGACTTCGCCGGTCTGGGTGTACTGTAAACAGGGTGCCAAAACCGCTGCCAGCCACTGTGGCGCCGGAATGGTCTTCTCCGTCAACTGCCCCGCTGATGGACCAAACTCCTTCACAAATTTCAAGAATGCGGCGTTGCAGATTGGCGAGCAGCTTAAGGCTGCTGCGTCATCCACTTCAGAGGCGGCACCTTCGGCTACCGACAACACCTGGACCGCTGCTTATGGTGGATACACTGTCCCACCCGAGGCTGAGCCTACCGTGAGTTCGGCGCCTTTTTTCCCGACCGTTCGATTCCTTATCTATTGTCCGACAGTTGGTTACCCAAACAATTACCCTGGACTCGACTTCCATTTGGACCACAACGTACTCTTCTTACGCTAATGCTCCTGCCGCTACGCCCAACTCTGCAGAGGGTAATGTCATCAAAGTAGTTGTTGGCGCCAGTGGCTTGACGTTCGACCCTCCTCGCGTTTCTGCCAACCCTCGCGACGTTATCATGTTCGAGTTGTACGTCTGGCATGGTTCCATATGTGATTGATCAACTAACGTACTCCACAGCCATGCTAAGAACCATACTGTGACACAATCGTCTTTCGCGTAAGTGTTGTATCGAGGGCTTAACAGATATTGATGGACTGACTTGATTGCTAGTGACCCATGCCGAAAGTCGAACGAGACCACCGCCTTCGACTCTGGATTGTACGTATACATGTCCTTTTTTTAGACCGAGTACTGTTGTTGAGTGCGTTGTAGCATGCCCGTTGATGCCAGCCTTACCCAAGGCTTCCCGACATGGAACTTGACTGTGAACGATACCGCTCCCATGTGGGCTTACGTGAGTACAAAAAGCTAATGCTTCCCGACCGATTATTGACTGGCGCCAACAGTGCAAGCAGAAGACTCCCTCCAGTCATTGCGGTGCCGGAATGGTCTTGTGAGTGCCAGTTTTGACCATAGACTCTTTGAAACTCAGTCACTCAATCCTGGTCAGTGCCATCAACTCTAACGAGCAATCAGAACGCAACTTCAGCGCGTTCCAGAATCTCGCTAAGACGCTCAACGGCTCGGCAACCACTAGCGCTTCTGGCGCCGGAGCCTCATCTACTAGTTCTAGCACCACCGGCGCTAATGGCGCTCTGTCAGTGCGTGTCGGAACTGCTGGCCTCATGGTTGTCTTTGCTGCTCTGGCTACGCTCTTGTAAGGTGTTTTTGGGTTTAGGGATGAGAAATTTGTGGTGATGAGCCTCTCGAGGTTTTAAACTGTTCCTTCATTTGTCATGAACACGACGGACTCATAGAGTTTTTTATACCATTTCTAACGGACGATTCGATCATACGCTTCCTCTTATATTCCGGGTCGTATACTGGTAATACAAACCCAACCATTAATGTTTTGGATACCCCAGTTGGTCTGAACGTAGTTAAATTCTTAAGCTCCAAAGATTAAGGAAACCGTATGTGTGTCGAGTGGAAGAACACGCAGGGAGACATAGAATAAGGAGGGATCCGCAAGGATGAGCAATTTCAACGTGATCAAACATCTAGAACTTGGTATAATAATGTAGTCCTAAATCAAAGTTTGCTCAACGACATCTCGCCAGGAGGAGCCATCATCCAGAGTCCTCCACCAACATCAAGTTCACAATTGTCTGTGGCATTCACAGTCTTTGTGTCCGTCCCACACAGCCTCTTCACTGCGTTCACGCTTGCAGAATCTCCACTTAGGACTTTGATATTCTGCAAGGCCGCCCTCGACAATTGCGGAAGCTTCAGCAAGTCCAGAGCAATCTGTTCGTCCACCCGTAAATGCGTGACTTGATTCTGTGGAATAGCGGTTATAGCGGAATGCAGAGTCCATTTCGGAAGGAGGACGAAAGTGGTAGGTGTAAGGAACATACGGAACAAGTCCGGTATGGGGGAGACGGAAAGCGTGACTGGAATACGGGTACGCGTTGAACGCGAAGTTGGTGACGAAGATGATGATGAGACGCGAGGAAGCGTATTGATGAGGTCTCCGTGCGTCGTCTTAAGCACTACATAACATATTACGTTAACCAACCGAATAGCGGGAATTAACAAGATACTCACCTTTTAACGACAAAGACGAGAATGTAAGATACGCCGGGCTATCGTGCTTTGCTTGTTTGATATTAACAGGTGGCATTTCCGTTTTCCTGGCATACTGGACCATACGCCAGAACTCGGGCCACCATTCGATGCTATAACCACCCAGGATGTATATATGGGGTGCCGACCATCCATCGCTATCAATGAGCTCGCTAAATATTGATGTTACAGTCTTCAGATAATCTGAATGCACGAAGAGACGCGTCAAAGACAGCGTTTTGAAGGCATGAATGAGGTCGACACGTGAAAAATCGAAGGGTATGGGGGCAAAAGGTACTGTTTGGGATAATAGAGCATATGCGAGCACACTGTAATCCTGTAATCGGTTCGTGAGGTCTCAAGATAGACACCCAGAGTTCAAAGCTCACCATGGTGTTATGGCTCATGATCCCGACTAGCTCGTTATTGTCATGCGTGATGTCTGCCCCGCCCTCTTTAGCGGAGGACGTCAAGACGGTTGCGGCGTCCTGTACACGCTTCAGAAAGCGCTTGTACGTCCGTTTGCGGCCTGTTTCGGTCTCAATGTGTAAAATATAATCATCATAATCCTGTGGGAGGAGGACGTTGTAGGCATTGTGGTCGATCATGAGGCGCTCCTAGTGCGGCTCTCAAGGCTATTGGAAAAGTGATGCTGGTGGTGTGAAGGCAAGAATGGGTTCTACCGATCAACCCCAGAGGTATTCCGAAAATCATGCTCCGTCCCCTATCGGAGCGGTCGCGCACCTGACTGGCCCGCTGATTGTCAACAAGGACCTACTGGGGAAAGGTAGTGGTTCGGAAAATCCCATGTGCGGGGTAATGCAACCCAATACACGCGACCTGCGAGATTACAAGTAGTTAGACGTCCAGTTGTACAAACTGGAGGCCAAGCTCAGCGCCACCGGTGCCAAAAACTGACTAGTTTAGCCCGTCGGTGGCCGTTGGCAAAAAACCATCATTGGTCCGCTGACTCGGCATGCCAAAAAATGGACGATGCACATGTTCGGACAGCGGCAGAACGAACGCCTATGTCACTACTATGTGGAAGAGAAAATGATGGTGAGAGTATGACAACAACGTCCAGATCACACGGTTATGGGTTTTCACCGTAGGAACTCCCAGGCATCTCAACAAGTATTGAAGTTGATGTGCTAGCATTCTCGAGTGCGAACTGAAATACAACACTTGAAGATAAACATTGCAGCCGATAAATAAAGCACACGCCGCGTCAAGTAGACAAGACAGAGGTACTGAGTGCAGTCAGCTACTCGCCAGCCTCTTTAGCCGCCTTCTTTTCCTTCTTCAGACGCTTGCGCTCACGCTTCGCCTCCTCGTCCTCCACCTCGACGTCACCACCCTCCTTCGCCGCTTTCTTCTCCTGCTTGCGACGTTTTCGTTCGGCGCGTTCCGCATCTTCATCGACTGTCGCCGTTGTCACATCGGCTTCACCAGCTTCAGATTTACGTTTTCGCTTTTTCTTCTCTTCTTTAGGTGCTTCAACTTGGACAGCGGGAGCGGCAGTAACAGCAGGAGCTGGTACTGGTATTGACGAAGGCCCGGCGTGAGGTTGCTAGCGAAGATGACGATATTACAGAGTTGTCGAAAAGAGGAACTGACACAGAACATACCTCATCGCGGGCGTAGTCGACGTAGTCGCGCGACCACTCAGTGGGGGTAACGCCGTCTATTTTTTCACCATGCTTTCCAAGCGTGCCATCCTTCACCATCTTCTTCTTCTTGAGCGCAACAGGTCCTAATCCCCATCGTCGGGGATACGTATCCCGCTCCATGATACACCGCTTTACTTTAGCGACGACGCCATGGTCGCAGGTTGCGAGTTCAACCGTTGACATCTGTGCAATGGCCAGGGCAATCGCCTCACCTGAGATAACTTGAGAACGTATACAAGACTAGATAATGACAGAATGCTACCTTTCGTAGTCATCAAGACGACTTCCTCATTTAATGAGATGTCGGCTTCGTAACGCAGGAGACCGGGGATCATGAGTTTTGCGCCATAGCATACCGCGTTAACTGCACTGTCCTTGACTACTATGCGCTTGTAACCGATTAGTAAGCATTCCAAAGGGCGAATGACGCGTCGCAAGTAGGACTCTGTGATCTCACATGAGATGAAAACTGTAAAGAAAGATAGCGGGTCAGGTAAACGCACCATCACGAGTGTTGTCGTACATCCATTGCGCGTCAAGGACATCATGCATCGTCACCATGTCATCGTTCTCGGACATAGCCCCACTTCGTACGCGACGTAGTTCCTGCATGTGGCCGCCAACGCCCAGTATCAACCCGAGATGAACACATAATGTTCGGATGTATGTCCCTGCTTCGCATGAGACCCAAAACACGGCCAGGTTGCGTTTGTCGTCAAATTCGAGAAGTTTCGATTCGTAGATGGTGCGGATGCGGAGTTGTCGCTTGACGGCAGAAATGAGAGGCGGACGCTGGAAAAGAGCGCCAGAGAGGGTCTGGAGGGAGCGAGGGAGAGCAGTGGGATCAGGAAGAGCAGCATGTAGACGGAGTACGCAAACGTACTCCTTACCTGTGGAAGCGTTAGGAACCAAGAGTCGACACTGAGGGAAGACTACTTACCAGCTCCTTGTTGTGATTTGACTAAACGAGTTGCCCGGTCAATACAGACAATCAGACAGCCGGTGACTTTTGGGTCGAGCGTGCCACTGTGTCCAGTCTTTTCTACTCGCAGAATTCGGCGCAGCCATGCAACAACTTCGTGCGACGACGGATTTGAAGGTTTGTCCAAGTTGATGACACCAGATCTGGCACAACCTTTAGAAAAAGGTGAAAACAAGGTGAAAAACATTCACTTTATGTACGACATTATGTCCCGCTTAAGAGGAACACAGCCAGCAGGGATAGGCGTAAAGTGACCCGACCGAACTAACAGTTTGTCGTAATTTTTTAGTAGCAACGGCCACTGCGAAGTATCCAATTTTGGTGTATTTTCTGGCTTGAGAGCAAAGTCGCCGTCCAGCTGTGCCGACGAGATCTGCTGCTTGGTCATTGCGGGCGCCATCTTGAGCAGCGAGCCAGACGTCGTGAATGTAGCAACTTGCCAATTTTTTTTGCCGCCGGACGGTGTATCCGGCGTTTGCCGCGTGATTGCAATTGACTCTCATGTCCGCGTCTGCTGGGCCCTCGACGCCCTCGAAAAAGCGCTCAAAATGGGATGAAGATTCACCACAAGCGATTCAAAAGGAGCAGGCTGTGCGTCGCGTAAAGCCCAAGGTGGCGTCACCGAGCCCTCCGACGACAGCTGTAGCGTCTGCGCCACTAGCACAGGCTAAACAGATCCATAACGCCCAACCTCGCAGTATTCATGTTCCTATTCGGACGCGCCATCCAGCCATTACTCCTTCTCGATCCGTGTACTGCTACGAACGCCTCAATCAAATCGAGGAAGGCTCATATGGCGTCGTATTCCGCGCCAGAGACAAGGAAACAGGCGACATCGTCGCCCTAAAGAAACTCAAGCTAGACGAGGAGAAGAACGGCTTTCCGATAACCGCTCTCCGAGAAGTGAACGCGCTCATGACATGCAGACACGAAAATGTTGTCAGAGTTCGCGAAGTTGTTGTTGGAGATACGTTGACACAGTGGGTGTTCACTAGGCACTGCTCTTTATCGAGGCTTATACAGAGGTTTAGAGTATTCGTCGTAATGGACTTCATTGAACATGATCTCAAGTCGCTACTTACGATGATGCCTGCCCCCTTCCTCCAATCTGAAATCAAAACGCTCATGCTCCAATTACTCTCCGCCGTCAACCATTGTCACGCCAACTGGATTCTTCATAGAGATCTGAAAACTAGCAATCTCCTCATGAACAACCGAGGCACCATAAAGGTCGCCGACTTTGGTCTTGCTCGACGTTATGGTGATCCCGTAGGCGTCGGCGGACTCACACAACTTGTCGTTACCCTGTGGTACCGGTGTGTCTTCTCATAACATTCAAGGCTGGGACCTGTATGACTCGTCGTCTAGAGCTCCAGAAATTCTTCTCGGTGCAAAGACATATTCCACCGCTGTGGATTTGTGGTCTGTGGGTTGCATCTTCGCAGAGCTCCTCCTCAAAGAGCCACTCTTCCAGGCAAAAGCTGAACTAGAATTGATATCTATGATCTTTAAGCTTCTGGGTCCCCCTACTCACAACTCATGGCCAGAGTACTTCGCGTTACCTGTGGCAAAGACGATCAGCCTTCCATCGCCTCAACCTCACCTGTTCCGCGCAAAGTTTCCATACCTGTCTTCGAATGGACTCGACCTTCTAATGTCTTTTCTCACGTATGATCCTGAATTGCGTATCACAGCGGCTGAGGCGCTTGAACACCCATACTTCAAGTATAGCTTTCCTTTCATCTGTCGTCTCTCTTTGTTCATAATGTTATAGGGAGTCACCTCTGCCCAAGCACAAGGATCTTTTTGGTTCGTTTCCTTCTGCAGCCGCTGGAGAAAGGTTTGTGGTAGTGGGTCTTGTCATCACTTGATTTATGAACGTTTTGCAGGAAGCAGAAGCTGTTTGAAAGCCCTTCTGCTCCAGCCCGAGCTGCTGATTACAAGATCTTGACGGAATTCGATGCATGAAACCTATCATCATTATTGAAAATACATGGTTTGTCCACTTCATAATACATCCGTACATATTCACAACCGATTAACAAAACATATCAATTATCTTCATTGAAATGAGCTGTAAGCATTTCTCGCATCTTGCCAAATCTTTCGCGAGTGCGGCCCATTTCCCCACACTTATCGTAATATGATTGAACTTCTTCAACAGTAAACTTGAAATCCATTGCGATGTCACAGATGGCTTGATCAATGACATGCACACCGGGAAGAGGCATGAGATGAGGTTCGCTGATGAGGCTGTCAATACCAGAATGCAACGGAGAGAAGGGGCTTACTGCAGTCGAGCCCGCTTGTTCGGACTGCCCTCAGGGAGTCCTTCAGACGCCCGCCGTTTAGCCCAACCCGGCGGAGGTCCACCCCCGACGCGAATAGCCCATTCGTCTTCACCGTCGTCGAGCTCTTCTTCAGGTCCATTTCCACCAACAACATGCATATGCATGGGATCGTCAGAAGGTCCCGCAATCGGGATGGGCGGACCCTCTGGCGGCAAAACACTCAACGGTTTCTGCGACTGAAGCTCATTCATCTCGACGCGAAGATCCTCCTCGTCCTTGACATCCTTGACCTTGCGCTTCTTCTTGGGCGCCTTTTCCCGGACATATCCATATTGTCCTTTCTCTCCGAGAATAGGCTTCGTTTCAGCGACGATGGCTGAGATCATTTTGTCCATTCGCTCGGCATTCTTCTTGTACCGCTCTCGCCAGGACTGCCATGTGTGGCGTGTAACCCAAGAGTAATCTGGTTCGTCACTCTGTTGAAGCTAAGCATCAAGACCTGAGAAATTAAAGTTATGCGTACCAGTTCAAGAAGCTGCTGATAGAGCCTATTGCCTGTCCGACCTCCAATCTCCTTGTACGGTATTTTGCTCGCGATCCAGCCGCAAAGAAGCTCATCGTCCCTTTCGTTGAATTGAGTTCGTCTGAGTATAGAGTGAGATGAATCATGAAAATCAACAGAAAAAAGCGTACTCTTCGCCTCGCCTTCTACCTCCAGGGTTTTTAAACACGACAGGCGTGAAAGAAACAATGCCCTTTTCGATGCATTTCTTCACCCACAGATAAGACTCGACATGAACGGCCGGGTTGCCATCGTATGTTTTGACTAGAGCCTGGAAGACCTCAGTATTAGGGTCTGCCAGAACAACACGTGCAGTCTGCGGTGTTGCGTGAGGATCGCCGCCAGAGTGCTATATTTCTGAGCATGAGCCGAACTATTACCTGAGCCACTCACCATGATACGCTCACTGAGCGTGTTCCTGGCGTTGACATTGGCGATACTAGAATGGATATGGATCGGGATTGGAGCACCATTTTCGACGAATATTTGGCGGAGATGGGTTCCAGCAATCTTACACGCTTCGACAAAAGTATGGGGGACGAAGAAGCGATGGGGCCTGTCTGGCAAGGCCCAGCATTCCCGTAGGCGTTGTCCTTCCGCTGTGCCAAGAGAGATCAGGACATAGCCCTGTCGAGGAACTTTTTCTTCAACTCTGCCTCCAAGTTCGAGGATGGTCTGTGTAAGTTCTGCACGGACGTCATCAGGAAGGTCTCGTTGAATGAAGAACTTGACAGCAGTATGGTTGTCTTCTTGGAAGATGAGCTACAATACATGATCACGGTTAGTCACAGACGTCCAGGTAGCGAACCGCTCGCACTTGCCATCGTAACCCCAGCCGCAAGAGAAACCCGAGGTTGTGGTTAAGGTTAGACCAAGGATGCTTAGTCATAATTTGTCGCCACACAGATTAAGTCACCTCGGTCCTCGACATTAGTGCGTAGATATACAGGATGTCCTTGATATTCTACACGGCCTCGTTAGCATGTTTTGAATAATATGCACTATGTATTGTACGAATAAATTAGACGGGGCAAAGACGTAGGATCCTGAAAGATCCGGCATTTCGTTCGCAGATGTATATCTCGTCATCCTTCCTTCCCAGGAACAAGACTTCATCCTGCATATCATTATCGACGTACCCAACATTAAATTCCGTCCTCCCAGATGGCGACTTGGTCGATCCAGTGCTCATCTTCTTACTGGGTATATGACTGTTTTTCAACTTGGAGGGCAAGAGAGTGGAGGCAGTAGACCCAGAGATGGGAGTACCCATTTTCCACACGAACGGTCCCCTGCGGTTGTAATTGGAAGGCGTAGGATTGAATTGTGGCAGAGCGGTGCGAGACTCATCACCCGGGCGAAGCAAGGCATCGCTCAGGTCAACGGCTTCTAGGCCTCCTTGACGCATTGCCACTAGAACGGAGCGATCCTTCACATCGAAAGCCTCTAAGCGCTTGACGTCGCCCATCCGGGCAGGTAGAGTCGGTTTCTTGGTGGTCATTACGGGAGTGTCTTCCTCATCTTTGCTCCACATGAATCGGCCCTTTAAAACTGATCTGCCGCGATTGTCGACAATAGTTGTGCTATGTCCACCTCTTGAAGAAAAGAAAAGAGCGGGTGGCCCAAAATGACGAGGTTGGGCGAGGAGTGATATGGGTTTGAGGAGTGGCTTGTCGGACGCTTGGAAGATAGAAGGAGGTTCGGGTTGCGCAGGCGGAACGACTGAACGGAAAGGATGAGTGGGATCAACACTCTGCAACCGAAGATCTTTCAGCAACATGAATTCCGTGTCTTCTTCTCTGCGCACAGGGAGGTCAGGCGGTAACAGACCATCCTTATACCAAGCCTGCATCAAAGACGCTTTCCAAGGACCTGCACAAAACCCATGAAAACTTGGAATAAAAAGAGGGTTAAAACACACCATGAATGACATTCTTGGGATCCCGATAAAACCATTTCGAGGGAGCCGATGGGGTTGGAACAGGTAGGCCAGGAGGAGAGAATTGAACTTGCGCAAGATCAGAACCAGGTTCTGGTTCGTGCTCGGTCCGATAGACAATGAAATCCGGGTATGTAGGCGGAATAACGTATTCATCGGCAATGGACGCCAATGGAAACTGTGGCGCAAAGGAAAGCTGCTGGAACGTCGTGTAGGGCCCCATTTGAGCAGTGGCGAGAGCAACTATTTCTTCGGGATGCGAAACAGTGGAGGTCGTAGTTGGCTCAACGGGTGTAGAAGGGCGATCAGGAGCCAAATCTGTCGCCCTTTCGCTGGAATAATTAGGATGTTCTTGCGCAATAAGTGGAGGCGTCTGCTGTCCTTCAGGTCCAGTCCCTGTGGCTACAACATTCGAGCCAACAGCAACCGATACCCCAATGCTGACATTAACATTGGTGTTCTCTTCCTCGGTCAATTGTGGTTCTGAATCGTTCGCAGGTGCATCTGCTGTTCGTACTTCTCGCGCTCGTCTCCTTGCTGCTCTTCTCTCTGCGCGACCTATTCGTACCTCACGAACACGAACCGTGGCCGGTTCGAGACCAAAAACATTTTGAGAAAAGACTAGAAACACCTCCACAAGATCATCACCTTGCAGTTGGAGTTCCAAAGATCGAGGAGAGTCAGGCAAAATAAATGTGCGCGACAAGCCAAGGGCTGTCCGATAAGTGCCAGCGAAGAGTTCCACTTTCTCCCCATTTTCGCCGCACAGGATAGCTAAAAAGCTACGAAAGAGTGGCACGTCAGGAAGTGAGTATGGCATTACAGGAAAAACACAGACCTCTTCTTCGCTGTTTCGACGGCTTTGACAAGTAGAGCCCCTTTGGTACCAGGTAATTTGACATACTCCAATTTGGGAGGCGGAGACTGCGTCACGACAGGGGCCCCCAGAGATCGTTTAGTACTCTCTTCGACACTGCGGGATGGGGATGACGGTCGATCGTCCCCACGTCTGTTGTGGAAAGCATTCGTAAGGATACGAGGAATAAAGCGCGATCTCGACGAATGAGACGATATGATTGAAGATGTACTGTCCGGTAATGGCGGGGCATTTAAGGTAGACGAAGACGGCAAACTGGCAGTTGGCGAAGAAGACGGTCGAACGGTCGTAGCTGATCTGTTCGACCTGAAAGACGTTGAACGCGTCAACATTCGCTCCCGCATGTTGCCTGTCGAATTCGCCGCAGGTATCTCACCGGTGGAGCGTGGAGGAGACGAAGTTTGACCAATAATGACAGACCACCGACGACGACGGTTGGTGTTCGTATCATCCGGCTCCTGCACACTTCCGTGATAGTTGGAGGATTGAACGTCCGAACTTCGAGGACTTGCAACATCGTCACTATCTCCATTGGTGGAAGCTAGTAATATGGGTTGCTGGGCCTGTCTGGTACCCGGAGGTGGAAGATTGGGAAGTCGGCTTTCCTGGAGAACTTGAGAAAGGCTGATACCGTCGACATCATCATCATCCTCATCCACTTCCGCGACCGGTGTATCTGGATCGTTGAATTCACGGGGCTCTCTCGATGGAGAATGAGTAAGCGCCTGGCGGAGCGTCAGGAGGGTAGGAGCGGGGGAAGGCTCTGGGGGTGGAATCGAGCTTGTTCTTGAGAGCGTCAAGTCTAAATTTGCCGGACGGTTCCTTCTCGTAATGGAGGAAGAGTGGGTATGACGAGGAGGGCGGGGGAGGACAGGCGTTGTATGTTGCTGTCCCGTTGAGCTTGTTCTTTCGTCGAGTGCCTGGCTTCCGCTCGAACCAGCAGCAACGACGTTTATGGCCTCATCGTCACTAGATTCGACCCAATCTGCTTTGGAGTCCGGATCCTCCGGTCTGATTGTAGCGTTGGTATTCCGTCGAATAGCACCGGCGGTCAAAACATCCGATACTGATGTTCCTCGTGCACGAGTATGAGGCGGTGATAATGTGTTTTGAATTGAAGTCGAGTGTTCAAGTGGCGAAGCATACGGAGGTGGATGGCCGGACGGCACTGGTACAGGCGGATGGTCCTTGGAGGAACGGGATTTTGGCCGCCGAGTTATTGTGGGAGTTCGTGGAATGAGTGGTAGGGAAGGGAGTAACTCCGCTTTGTTAGAAGTGGATGACGTTAATGAGGATGACTTGGAATGTTTGTCGGTGGAATTGCGTGGCTCGGGCATTTCACGGCCAAAGACGGGGGTCTTCTTGCTGGCTTCCCTGCGCTGCCGCTCTCTTTCACGGCGCAATTCAACCTCTATCCGCCATTCAACAGCCCTTTTGACCTCTTCTAGGGCATATACACGGACGCCATCCCGACGCCCAGCTATTGCGACCAATACCCCCCGCTGCTCCATTACGACAACGCTCCTGAAACTTACTCTGCGAACGAGAGCATACGGCTGAGGAGCGGGTGGTGATATGAGAGGCAGAACATCAAGGCCTTGTGCGTGACAAAGTAAGAGATAGTGGGGTGCCAAAAAGGCGCCGCTAGAAGGTGGGGCACTAAAGTGGGCCGGTGAGAGGTCCGAAGTGAGAACAGATAGACAGAGGCCAAGCTCTTGAAGTGATGGAGGCGGTAAATCCGGGGGAGGTGTGGTTGGACGCAGAGGAGGTGAGTTTGGACGTGAGGCTACTTCTGCCTTTTCCGGCTGGGAAGCATGCTCTTCACGTATTGAACGCTCTGTGTTTGGAGTGTGTTCACGACGATGGATAAGGTTGTTGAAGAATCCCGATAAACGGTTCGGTGTCCGAGACTTGATCAAAACGTTAAGGCTTAATAACGAGAAAAAAAGGTGAGCACACACCTCGGTGGTTGCTGACCGGCGTCTGGGTCTACGATCGTCTGCAGAAACGGTGCTTGGACGCGCAGAATTATGGCTACGAGCAGGCGATGGGGGTGGTATGTAGGCCGACGCTGTAGATGATACCGTCCTAGAAATGTATGGTTCAGGAGGTGGTGGATGGTGGGACACGGTAACGGCCGGCAAGCTGTGGGCACTCGCGGTCTCTACCGCCTGGTCTGCAGTGCTGGATATGGAAGGACCGCGAGTGGGCGCAGTGTCCGGATTCTCGTCCTTGGCTTGGGCGGAAGTAATGGTAATTGTTTTGTCTCGAGTCTCGATGTCGTGCAGCTCGACCTGCTGGATTCCTGTTGGCAGATCTTCATAGTGCTCATCCTCGAGAGTGTCTGGGGCATCGCTGAACTGGTCATCCTCGACGACGCGGCTCATGACGGTATAGAGTAAAAAGTGAGAACTAAGACACGCTAGGTCACCGATCCGCGAATACGAGAGAGGATAAGGGACGACTCTAATGGTCACCGTAGCATGAGCCTTATGGGGAGGTAAAGGTAAGAGTCCCAAACAACACCGACAGCACCAGCAGCGCAGGGTCAAAGTTGCCGCTGCTCTTCCGGTCATTTTCCCACGCCACAATGTGCCTGCAATACCACACAGTGACATTGACAACGACGACTACGAAATTCGTTTGGCTGTCATGATACTATCCTCGGCCTCGCGCCGTATTTCACCCCGCGGGCTTAGCAGGAACCTCCTCCAATGGCGACCTACTCATTCCGGGCCCCCCAACCTCAATGCAGTCTCCGAGCAGGACCTCGCCCATTTCACAACAATCCTCGAGCCTTCCTCTATTTTATCCACCCTGCCTCCGATGGCCTTACCCGCCACTGAACTTGATCCTTTTAATCAAGATTGGATGGGCAAGTATCGCGGCAACGCGTCCACTGTTCTGAAACCCAAAACAACCCAGCAAGTCAGCGAAATTGTCAAATGGTGTTTCGAAAAACGAATAGGTATTGTTCCTCAAGGTGGAAATACTGGCCTCGTCGGAGGGAGTGTCCCTATCAAGGATGAGGTTGTTCTCTCACTCGCCAATATGACACAAGTCCGTTCATTCGACCCCATTTCCGGTCCGTCATTCGTGATCTATGTTTGATATGTTGATATCCACACACCCAGTCTCCAGGTATCTTAATTGCCGATGCTGGATGTATTCTTCAGTCCTTGACGGACTACATAACTCCTCATCATCACATCATGCCCCTCGACTTGGGCGCGAAGGGTAGGTATGTGTAACATGTAAACAATTATGACTCGATCCAAGTCCTTACTGATTCATCAGCTGTCAAATTGGTGGGAACGTTGCTACCAACGCTGGTGGACTCAGACTCCTCCGGTATGGATCTCTGCATGGATCTGTTTTGGGTCTGGAAGTCGTTTTACCCGATGGAACAATCTTGGACCAACTCACCGCTCTTCGGAAGGACAACACTGGTAATTTGCTGAGCTCTCCTCACTTCCGATGCTTAGCAGCATGCAGGGTATGACCTGAAACAGCTGTTCATTGGTGCTGAAGGAACACTTGGGATAATAACCGGAGTGTCCATTCTAACCCCCCCTGCGCCTCAAGCTTCGAATAACGTTATATTGGCTCTTCCTCACTTTGACAACGTTCTTCCGTTATACCAAGTAGTGAAACGGGAACTGTCTGAAATCCTTTCCGCATTCGAGTTCATTGACCGCACCGCTTACGAACTTGCCGTCAAACATGGACAAGGCCGAGCTCTTAGCGATGAGGATATCGAGGGTGCTGCGTGTTTCGTTCTTGTTGAAACGAGCGGTGGTCGCCGGGAACATGATGAAGAGGTATTAGGTTCTATATATCCATATACCATGGTTCCTCATGAAATCATCCAGAAACTGAATACCCTCTTGGAAAATCTCATGGAGGCTGACAAGCCTTTAATCAATACAGGCGTACTATCGCAATCTCCGGCACAATTCTCCTCTTTGTGGGCTCTTCGGGAAGGTGTCACTGAAGCCGTCTCAAAAGAAGGCAAAGCTTACAAGTACGACATATCGGTGCCTCTTCACACATTCAAGGAATGCGTTGACGCAACCCGGGAGCATTTAAGAGCAAAGGGTCTTCTGAAAGAAGGCGCAGTGCGACACGTTCTCGGTTACGGACATGTCGGCGATGGTACGTTGTCGTGATCGCGATTAGTGAGTTGCTGACACCAACTTAGGGAACTTACACTTAAATATTGTGGCTGATGCGTACACTCAGGAGATTCAAGACGCTCTCGAACCTTTCATCTATGAACTCGTTCGTAAGTTAATTTGAGTTAAATTGCGCCTAAGATGCAAGACATTAACGCCTAGCACAGAGTTACACCGCGGCTCTGTATCCGCAGAACACGGTATTGGCGCCATGAAAACTCATGCATTGCATTACTCGAAAAGTGACGTGAGCATCGCTTGGATGAAAAAGATAAAAGAGCTCTTCGATCCCCGTGGCATCATGAATCCTGGTAAAGTGTTAGAATGAGTACATATGGAAAATCGGATACATACTTGCTCGTCTCTTCACAACTTTGCTGCCCGCTTCCTTAGATCTGTCTTCAAAATCTTACCCGTGGACGTTTTCTATGCGGACTCAGAGTCGATGCCTTCTCGCAGGCCATTAGAAGCACTCACCGGGAGCTCGTCGACGACGAGGACCCATTCGGGGCATGCGAAACCCGGTAAACGTGTTCTGGCATGCTCTTTAAGAGCTATACTGAACTCTGCATCACGGTTAACCCATTTCGCCTCATGCTCTGGGTGGAGTTTGACAAAGGCCATCGGGCGCTCGCCCCAGGTAGGATGCCGTCTTGCTACCACACTCACTTCCAATACATGAGGATGAGACGATAGCTCTGATGATTGATAAATGAGAAGGCAAGCAGTTCAATCAAAATATATCACTGACCTTGTTCTATAGCCAAGCTAGATGCATTCTAGTTCGTTGTTAACCAAGAGCCGGAATGGCGTATTAGAAGGACTAACCTCTCCACCTGAGATGATGATATCTTTACTTCTATCGACGACGGCGATGGCACCATCCGGATGCCACACTGCCAAGTCTCCAGACCGGAAATAACCCCCTCTGAAAGCCTTCGCGGTGGCTACAGGATCGCGGAAGTATTCTTTCATCACAATGTTTCCTCTTGTGACGATTTCCCCGGTGGTGTTCCCATCCAGGGGAACATCTATAATTCTGTCATCATCGCGCATTTCGATGACGCGCACGTCTTCTGCAGTCGCGAAACCATGACCTTGCCGCGCTATAAGTTTGGAGCGATCTTCTAGCGAGAGAGATCTCCAAGAGTCTTGCGGGTATCCTCTGGTGAACGGCCCATATGTCTGTTTCATAGATATCAGGTCGGTCATCGGTACTGTTCATCATGACGAGGTATTCACCTCACTACAGAGCAGTGTTACTGATGAGCGCGCTCGAGAAGGATGCTCAACTTACGTTAAACCGTAAACGTGTACCACTTCGAACCCTTTGCTCTCAAGATTCCCTATAAGGCTCGCAGTCGGAGCCGCACCTACAACGGGATCGTTACGAGCTATTTGATGATACGCAAGAAACTACACACCGGCTATAATTGCAGTGATCGGTTTGGATAACTTTCTTGCTTTCGGGTCGTTGACAATCCCGATCTTTGATAGGCAGGTGAGTTGATTGTCTGTCAAGACGAAAGATCACGATACTTGGACAGTTGGGGCGCCACAATAGTGCGACACGCCAGAGTGGAGGAAATGTTTCCAGATCAATGGATACCTTACAGCCCTCAAGGTAATCTACCAAACTGTTATTTTCATGATGCAATACGCAAGTTTGACCCACCTGCGTTGCGAAAGCAAAGGTGTTACTCCAAGGATATGACCATCCACCTGCGTGGAACATGGGTAAAATCCTGAAAAGTTATTGATTTCGAAGATAGACAGCAAGTTTTGAAGGGCAGACCATAGGTATACTGAGTCCTTGTTGATTCTGTAGGAGTGGTGTCAACCCTGATGATGTTATCTCAAAAAAGCTTGCTTACCGCCCTTCGAACGCGTTTGCTATTGCTGCCAGATAAATTCCTGGTGCGTGGATGTCAGACGATAAGAACAAGGTCGTTCAGCGGCAACATGCCTCTGAGTGTGGTTAGAACACCTTTCGGCTGAAAGAAAGCTCAGTAGGGGTCAATGATAAAGCAATTTGCATACACGACCGGTCGTGCCGGAGCTAATGATCCATGTGAGCTAATCATTCTGTTCACTCTTGACAGGCTCTCACGTATAACAGAGCAACGCGGCTGCGTTTTCATCCGCCTCAACATCTAGGCCTTGCCAACCGCGCTCTTGGCTGAAGCGACGGCCTTCCGTGAGGAAGACTTCATAGGGATCATCAGGCAGTCCCGTATCGCGGGATACAATGATGGGGATTCGACATCCTTGCACTAACGAGAGACACTCCTCGTCCACAATGATAAGACTGGCGTCACTGTGAGCTACAGAAGTTTCATTCAAGCGTTTGCGTCCATAGAAGTGACACTTACTTAGAATATATTCAACTTCTGGTGGTGTAAGACGCGTGTTTATGAGAGTTGCAACTCCACGTGCAGCGAGGATCCCTTGACAAGCGTCTGTGAGGCGAGAAAAGCATAGTTCTTAGACAGTGTGTAACGGGAAGAGAAGTTACGACTCTGACCAGCAGTCATCGGGCTTTAATGGTTCAGATAAACGACTTTGAACTGATGATGGAGACTCACCAATTCGGCGCGATTACAGCAACTCTATCCCCTGGCTTCACGCCTCGTTGGATGAGTGCATATGCCAGGTTTTGTATACGCTGTGTCCTGAAATATACGGCGGATTTGACATGTATCCAGTAAGAACTGTCGTTTCGCCTTACCAAATGGCAAACGTATAAGACCTTGGGGAGGCGACATCTGGATGAGCCAAAGCAACTTTGTCCGGATAGATGCGCGCAGCTCTCAGCAGGAACAGCAAGGGATTCTGGGCTGATATTAGGACAATGTTGACCTTCACCACCACAGAAGTAATACCAATGGATGATGATAGACGGTATTGCTGTTTGCAGCAGGAACATTCAACCGTAATCGCTGAGCATCGCGGCTTGCAGGGATGCTTGCTGGGGTGAGATGAAAAGCTAACACAGATTAGTTGAACTGGTTGGATGCTTAGTATGTTGGGCTCACTCGAGGGCATCAGGTTCTCAGAGGAGTTGAAACGATGAAAGAGTTGGGAAGAGTGGAATGAACCTCACGTCACATTCGGCTTAAGTATAAATACTCGGCGCGAATGCGGGGTCACTGGGGCGAATGCGGGGTCAGTGGGGTGATCGACGGACTTTGCCGTGATGGCGATGGGTCAAAACGCGTCCGTCCTTCGGCTCCTTCGGCTCCTCCGGCTCTTCCTTCTCGTCGCTCACATCTAAAACATCGCTATTGCTATTTCTCCAGGCAGGATCTTGGAACCAACGAAACCGCTCTCTACTGCTATTCTTTTTCTTTTTCTATGTCTCGTGCTATCCCAGCTCTCGTAGTTTTATCGACTTTCATTGCTCCAACCTCAGGCAAGTTGCAACGACCGGATTCCTCGGTCTGCCGTTTAACCAACGCTTAGCGGATCCGACCGATTGGGTCAATGTCAAGTACTTTTCTGGCACATTGGATGCGAGCCATCAGAGTGCGACCCGAAATGCGGCGCGCGCTATCATTCGAGGCGCGGACTCTGCCAACAAGGGTGGCCCATATGGTAAGGCGCTCCAATGAGTATCTCATTATCTCATACGTCTTTAGCAATAGTGAATCCCTCAGGCGTACTCCCGCCGAGTGGAGATCGCCATGATTACCTGAGCTGGGCTCCATAGTAAACGTCTTTCTCCTTCGAACAGGCTCGTGCAAGTTGCTTACGATCATCCAGTCATTGGCCGGATTGTAACTGGTGTGGCGGAGGACGTAAATACATCTCGCCCAATGGCAATGACACAAACGACGATTCCGAGATAGACTCGCCAAATAGCGCAACTTCACCCGATGGTTCCGACTACCAGACTGGCGATTCAAGTCTCGATGACAACACCAACGCATGGCAGGAAGATTACGCTGAACAGGCGGTCGCTGGTATCGCCCAACATCATCGTATATTGAATACGCGCCTCCGACATCGCATGGTTCGAAAGAAACGAGAATTTGTGCCCTTCGGTTCTGAGCCTCAAGACTCGCTCCCACAGCCGACATCGCTGGATCCTACATTGCCAATCACCACCGATCCTATTCCGCCTTCTCAGGTCACTCGAATGCCCCTGGATTCAAGTACAACTCAACCTGTCGCTGGAACGCATGCTCCTGCACAAGCAGCCGTTAAATCATCTAAGACAAAGAATCCTAGCTCATGCACGCCTTCGCCAACTACCTCAATGGCTCCCAGTGCGAGTAAGTCGTACATGTTTCTTTTCTGTCTCGTCTGAGCGCATATATGCAGCCTGGACCACCTGCCCGTACGTCATTCGCGATGGCAAAGTTAATCCCGATGTTAACACTCTGCGCGGTCCTGGTGCTATCAATAAATTCACGCAACAAGCCATATACAACGTGATGGCGTACATACTTACGAAATCCGATTCCTACGCTGAAGCCTTCGTCAAAGCCGTGGACGTCTTCTATCTGAATCCAGAGACGCAAATGAATCCCAACATGAATTATGGACAAGTTGCTAGAGGTCCAGGACCAAAAGGCCGAGAAGGAACTTTTACTGGTGTCTTGGATGGTCGTGGACATGTCAAGGCAGTGAACGCTATCAAATTGCTCAAGGCTTTGAAGCATCGAAGGTGGACGAAGGATCGTGACCAAAAGATACATCAGTGGATGTCCGACTATAATGACTGGGCCACAAACAGCGATATCGGAAAGAAATCACGGAGTCGCCCAAAGTTTGTGTTGTCTTACCAATGAAATTTCGCATTTAACTGTTGTACAGCAACCACGGCACTTTCTTCGCTGCTCAGATGGCCTCCACGAGAATGTTAGTCAACGATCTTGCTGGCGCGCGGAAGATCATCACGGATTTCTTCGATCACGGGTTCCAGGATCAGATTGCAGCATCTGGAGAGCAACCTTTTGAAGCAGTTCGTACTCGTCCTTTCCATTATCGCTGCTTCAACTTGGAGGCTCTCATTGTAAGTTTTGAGCCTTTCGGATCTTGTTGGATGCTCATGACGCATACGTCTATTAAGACGTGTGCGAAGATTGCTGAAGAGCTCGGCCTCGATGTCTGGTCGAAGAAATCAAAACACGGCTCTACGATCAAGGACGCAGTCGACTTCACGATGAGGGTCGATCCAAAGCAAGAAAAAGTCAGCGAGTTAGTTCCGCATGTTGTTTCTATTTCGAGGGTGTACGGGGATCCTGCTGGGATGTATTCTGCGTGGTTGAAGAAAGCGATGGATGACTATCAAGACAAACCGTTCTGGCTCTATAATCAAGTCCCTCCACCGTCGAAGGTTTCGAGAAGGATGCCCATTATGAGGAGAGAGGACCCAGATGAACCGAAACTGCCGTTCAGATGTCCAGAAGTTTTTCAACATACGGCAAAGGTGGAGTTGGAGGATGGATTATTTGTGACTTGCGATGATGTGAGGCCATTCTTTGTGTAGATGTTGCAGGTGTCCAGAACCAATTCCGAACACAATGAACAAACATATGTCAACAGTATGACAGACCTGAATGAGGTTACAGCACCGCCACAAAGTTAACACCCGCCGTCATCGTCCGCCACAGCGACCACTACTCCACCAATTCTGATAACTTTTCAATCTTGAAATGGCAGAATCGGGCTCTTCAGCAGCGGACAAGTCTGTCCAGGTGAAATTGGTGCTCTTGGGTGAGTGACTGCGCCCAGGCGCTCGACGGCTGGGTTCATTGTATATACCGACTGACTCGTTATCTTTAGGTGAAGCGGCTGTTGGAAAGTCGTCGGTCGTCTTACGATTTGTGGGCATCATTTTCTCAATGCTGAACCAATTCTAAGCTTCTGCGCTAGGTATCCAACGACTTCCAAGCC
Organism: Hymenopellis raphanipes; assembly: GCA_036872995.1. Lineage (NCBI taxonomy): Eukaryota > Fungi > Basidiomycota > Agaricomycetes > Agaricales > Physalacriaceae > Hymenopellis > Hymenopellis raphanipes. The sequence goes on from JAYMDG010000001.1 coordinate 2,422,723, forward strand.
AATAAGGAGCCCACCATTGGCGCAGCATTCTTGACTCAGAAGTGCCGACTTGAAGATCGGGTGCTGCGGTATGAAATCTGGGACACGGCAGGGCAGGAACGGTTTCATTCTCTGGCGGTGCGCTTTCATTTTCCTTGAGTACACGCAATCATCTGACGTTCCAACAGCCGATGTACTACCGCAATGCGCAGGCTGCAGTCGTCGTGTACGACATCACAAAGGCGTCCAGTTTAGAGAAAGCCAAGTCATGGGTCAAGGAGCTTCAGCGACAAGCTAACCCGAATATCGTTATCGCACTCGCCGGCAACAAACTCGATCTCGTCAATAATTCCTCTTCTACAGCGGGCGTCGCATCCTCAGAGTCCGAAGATGAAGCTGACGATGCCACTGCAACGCCGGGAGAGGCCCCTTCGTCTGGAGAAGGAGAAAGCCTGAGACAGGTACCCAGTGAAGAGGCTCAAGCATATGCTACCGAAGCAGGTTTACTGTTCTTCGAGACTAGTGCCAAGACTGGTGAGGGTGTGGTGGATTTGTTTACAGAGATTGGTAGATTCCATTTCCATCTGTTTCGCGTTGTTTTCTCAACCAATTTTCCAGCGAGGAAGATTCCCATTGAACACATCTTGGCTTCCACACGGGGCGCAGCTGGCCGTCCTGGTGCAGGCGGTAATGGAGCAGGGGCCTCACGGCAAGCAGGCGTCAATTTAGAGGAGGGTGCCAAGTCGAAAGATGCTTGCAACTGTTAATTTCTTACGACTAGATATCCTGTTTACTTACGACTCCTACTATGCTTCACTGTTTCTACATGTATTCTGATTATATTACAAGGACGTCTTTTTACATGGAGATACGGCCAAAATGTTCACACCTCAACCTACATAGGGCGGAGGATGATTCACATGTTCCTGCTCTGCCTCCCCATTTCCTGGTACGCCATAAGGCGGCGGTGCATGACCTTGTGTCTGCGGATTCTGTGGATTAACAGGAGGCGTTGGGGACACAGGGCGCCGACCGAGAGGCTCTGGACTAGAGGATGAATTGTGAGTATCGTGCAACCGAAAGTCTGAGTCGATGGATGGGGGTGGATCGGACGGATCATCCATAGCTGGCGGTGGAGGTGGTGGATCGTGAGCAGACTCCTCCTGTTCGAAAACAAGACTAAGCGTCTCTATGGAGTGACCAGCGGCTGGGATATCGGCAAGTTGTGTAACATCGGTATCAAACGGCGCCATCTCAAGCGTCGGAGGTGGCGTCGACGATCGCTGCATATCTTCGGCGTGCCCATCAAACTGATCTGACGCGACAAAGCCAAAGAGAGAGCCCTCGCCTGCAACAGCCATGGTATAAGCAGGTTGGGCAGACCCTGCCGTGTCCTCTGAAGGAATTATAATTTCTGTCTCCGACTCGAGGAACGTTGGCAGGCCGGCTGAAGTAGAAGCCTCGGCTGCTGAAAAGAAGAACGGTGGTGGCGCATCCCTTTCCTCAAAGGGAGGTGGAGCGCCAAATCCTATTGCACTAGGGCCTGCTTCGCCTTCCGAATAATGAGGCGCGAAATCCGCATCTTCTAACCTGTTCGTCTTAGCAGGTGGCCGATCGTGTTTCTTTTGATACGCGGTATCAATAGATTGAGCAACTTCTGGTAGTGGCGCTGGTGGGGGAATGATATAAACAGGGATGGTTATCGTGTGGATCTGCTCTGTATGCCTGGTAGTGTCGACCAAGGAAACAAGCACATTGAGGTGGAAGCTTATTGAATGGAGAAGGGTGGATTGGGAGATGGACGGACATTCGGCATCACTATCAAAATGACCGTAGTCAGTGGGTAAGTTGGCATGGTGTTCGGAGGGCGAGCCTGATGGCGACGCTTGATGGAGCACGAAACGCAGCTGGAGGGGTTTCGTGGCATGGAAGCGACACGAAGCACCAGAACGCGCCAAGACGGTCTTGAACGTCGAGGAAAGGGAGGACTCTGCTGCAATAAGATCTGACTTCGCCATTGTCGAAGACTCTGCGAAGGCCTCCTCCTCTTCTTCACAGGACTGAGCCTGGTGGGCACTATTTCCCTTCACGGTAACGACGCGTACGAACTCTGCACGAACGTTCCGTAGACGCAAACCTTGATCCAGTACGACCTCCCGCTTTGGTGGAGGAATCGTTACGTAGAGTGGAATCTCCTCGCCAGCCTTGAATGTGGCGCGGGGCACCTGGACATCCACTGTGATAGGACCCGTCAAGGAATACGTCTCTGGGGCGATGGGAACTGTGTAGTCATGCGAACTATAGCGCCTTGTATGAACTGCGAGAGACTTGGATAGCGATGGCATGGAGTTGTCGGTCGGGTGCAGAGTGACTATCAGCGAATGGGTAAGAGACGAGTGGGCAGTGCGAATACACTGAGGTGAATCTGGCATTAGTGGAACGGCGAATAAGATGGACGACGGCAAGGTGGATACGCTGGATAGCGAACTGGAAAATAGAACGAGATCAGACTTTCCGAGTTCAATCTCTTGACCGTATGCGTTCTCCACAGTGCGTAAAGACATGGTTCTGGATCACGAATAAGCACTGGCATTGTCTGCACGACTCAAGCACATACATGCGATGCCAGCGACCCGGCTCAGCGCCTTTAATCTGGAGCTCGCCTTCGATCGCAGCACGCTCGCCCTCAGCACCAAGATAGCCCTTCTGGAAATTTATGGCGTCGACAGTGGGAGATATGAGTATCTGAGGCTCGGGAAGAGGATCCTGCTCGCTAGAGGCCGTAGGGTCCTCCTGCGAGTATATTGGAGGTGGAATGGATTCGGCCATCGTCGCTGTTGTGGACAAAGTTGAACGCTGTACGCAGCTCAGTTTCAGCTTTAATTGACTCCGGACAACAGCCGGGTTCACGTGCTTGACGCGATTGGAATCAATCAGGTTATACAGCTCGTACGCTGTCCCTTGGATATCCCACTGAGGACGCGGGAAATATTTGAAGAGAGCAGAGTGAGAGAGTGACACAATAAGAACGAGAGGCACTTGAATCTTCTTCGAAATCGGCCCGTATCCCGGCTTTCCCACCATTCCAAGTACCAGGAACACGTCTTGTCATATTCACTGCGTGTCCCCAGAACGCCACTCGTTTACTTTGATCCAGAAGAACCTGACATTCCGCGCTAGCTTCAGTGCCCTCCAGCTGAGAGGTTACCTGTGACAAAGTTGGTTTATTATGGTACCCGAGCTCTTGATGGTACCTCTCATCCTCCTGTCTTCCAGTTCTCAATCACAAACCATAAACTTGAGCTCGCACGGCTCAACGATAAATTTAGCTCTGCCTTTCCACTCTCCCACTTTGCCTCCACTATTCTCTGCAATGGTTTTCACGACCCCCACGAGCTTTGTCATTCGTTCACGAGAGTATGGCGTGGGTCAGAGTGAGTCCGACTCTCATCTCATACAGCGGCTATGGTGTCAATCAGGTATTGCCGGGGCGGAAGGCCAAGTCCTGGAGCTTGATGATACAGCCCGGGTCGATAAAGGTTCAAATCATCAACAATAGACTGTCTTATACTCGTCGACAGCTTGAAAGGCGCTTAAATCAAAAGTGGTGCAGAAGTCGCTCGTGTACAGTATTCGTGGAAGCCGGAGTGAGATTGATGTCTCTCAGAGTGTCATTAGAAAGCAGAACTCCAACGTCCAAGGAAATATTCAAGAAAGGAGGCTCTTTGTATATGGGGATTCTTTACTGCACCACACATCTGCCTTTTACCTACCTATGTTTGCTTCAATAATGTCGTAATCTAGGACTGAGAGCCGCGTCTTCGTTGGTGCGGATGGTCTCGATTACAAGCAGAAGGTCCTTCCCGTGGCTCAAATCCCGTCTTTTCTGAAGCTACCCAGCTCGCCTCGTCAAACGGGAGGGAGAGGGTTTGATAAGTCAAATTTAGTATTCGAGCTGTAATCGAAACGTACCCCCATTAATGCTCAAGATGCTTTATGGTTAGAAGCTTGAATCATCACTACCAAGGATAAATGCCACCAGCCCGTTTCTCTTGATTACTGTTATTGGTATAACTTACATTGGTGCTACTGGGAACGTCTTTTTAGAAATATATCCGTTCCAAATACAAACGAGGCACTCAAAAATGTATCCGCGCGTAACGCGACCGGGATACGCAGCGCTTGATCAGCGCCACAATTCTCCTACTGCACCGTCATCGTGAGCCACGACAGGCTCAATGTTACACAAAGCGTCATAGTTGTGTATGCTACCTGCACCGTTCGCCATAGCCAACGTAAGTGCAGCAAGCGCCTTTTCCGACCGCGTAGAAGGGAGACCACACGAGTAAGATTGATGCAGTGAAGAAGGGAGTTGAGAGGGATTAGATGGGGGTGATAAGGTAGTTTGGGCGACATTATTTTGAGCAAGAGTAAGGTTTAAATGATCATCGTCGGATATATGAGAGGAAGCTGAAGACATGGTGGTGGGGGATGAGCAGTGTTCACTGCTATCAGTGAAGTGCTGGGAGCTCGTTCCACTCATAGCGTTTGCAGAGCTGGAAAGGGAAGAAGTGGTACTTGTCGTCGGATGGAACGTGAATACTGCGGAGACATCTCCCGAAAATATCTGGATGTCGTTGTCCGCGTCTGACTCCTCTTCGTCGGAAGGGTATTTTTGCAGAGATGCTGTCCGTCTACCGCGCATAGGTTTTGGGCTCGATTGTACGCGTGAGCGACTGCGTTCATAGTCACGCATACAACGAACGAAGCCCTCGCCATTGTCGGCGACACTTCGATGAAGTTCGCGGTACGCTGCAGAGCGCAAACTAGTCAGGTGGTCGTTAGGCTCGACATCAATCGGCGAGGGTGATCTATGAGACCGTCGGCGAGAGCGCGGATTGGATCGATTCGGGAAGAGATGAAAATCTGCGGACGTTGCGGGAAATGTAGGTGTGAATGGGGCGGTGACTGTTCTCGACCGACGATTGAATATTGTATCGTCGGGACTGTCACTAGAAGGCTGCAGGACAAATATTCGATTAGTCTCCGTCGCCTGATTGAATAAAAAGTGACTGACCGAGTATTCTCGACGTCTGCGCTTGCTGCGCCAGTCTTCGACATTCCATTTATAAGGCGAGCCTGAATCCGGTGAAGGCGAGTTGAAGGGATCATGAGGTTGAGCTCGTTTCGTTGAGCCGCGGCGTGAACTGTCCGTTGAACGGCGATGCGTGTTGGGCGATGATGCGGTCGATGCAGACTGAGAGCGTCTTCGATGGCCAAGCGTCTGCATCATGTATAACGCTAGCCGTTGCGTTGAATAGCGAGCAGAGGTGGCGGAGTAAGGATGACCTTGAGGGGATGGCCTCCATTAAATAAGGTTCTCGGCTTCTGTTCGATTGGCTTGGTACGTCATGAACCCAGCACCTGTACAGTTATCAAGAACAAAAATCAATTAAAAATTTTGGCTCTATTAATCTAGGTCTACTGCAAAAGCACAAGCTGCAACCCTATATCTGGTCTTATGCAGGAAACTAATGCTGTTTCATCCGCTGACTCCTGCAACAGTCATAAGCAATCCGACCGTCAATTCAAGTACGGGAGTCACACCTTGTCGGGCCCACCGGACTCGCGTATATCCTGACTGACCAACTATAGCGTGTCAGAGTACAATTAAACGATGTCTCGATGACTACGTACAGCATCAATCAGTGATTTCGCCACAGAGCGCAAGCGCATTTGGAGTAGTTGTCCTTGTCGATCAAGAGTTGACGCGTCTGCAGCCAGAACATTTTGAAGTTCCAGAAGAAGAGTAGCCGTCCACGGAGAATGCAAGATGAAATGGACTATTAGATCGTCAGTGACATAAGAATCCAAAGAACGTGCCCGACCATGAGAATAAGATTGTCGTAATAAGTGGATCAGTGCCCGACAGATGACCGGACAAACGAGAATGGCTAGAGCCTCTTCGTCACCAAAGAATCGTCCCCGAATGATAAGAAGAAGAACGTCCCGGAGAGAGTCCCAGGCTTCAGCAATCATTCTAGAGAAGTCAGAGGCCAGATTCGCGTCCAGAGCAAGCAGATACTGAGAAAATCCGGCTAGTGTTCATGTCAGTCGCCAAAGGTAGCCTGTAACACCACGGCAGAGCTCACCGGCCTGATAAAGGTCTGTGGCCCCAGCTCTAGTAAATATATCCCAAATTTTCGCTTGATCGAGCTCTTTCAATCGCGAAGGTTTCTTTTCTTGTGACAACGCAATAAACAGCGTCGCCGCAAAGTGCGATTGTGTCACTCTGGGCCATTGCAACATCCTCGCTAGGATTATCCGGAACAGACCCATCGCCGTATCATGCGTGGTGTGTCCGAGAGCCGTGAAGTTACTATGCCGCAAACAGACAACAAAATCCAGGGTTGACTTCAATTGTCTCCTCGATGTCAACGGTCTAGGTAACGGTTGAGAATTTAGTGACACAAAAAGATACGAGGACTGACTGCATACATCGGCCTAGCACTGAGATGAAGGAATCAGACGGCGCTTACGATGTCAAAACATAGCGCTTACGGCTATTGACGCGCTCCATGAAGTCGATGCTGATATCTTTGATCAGTTTCATTATTGAACTGTTCATGACAGTCATGTCAAACAACACGAGGGCTTCGACCAACATTTCCTTGACTGTAGAGCAACCATGAGAACTTGAGCTGATCATGAGCAAAGGCTACACACCAGAGAGTTCGTCGTTTGTGTCGCCTATATAAACCCAAAGTTCATAGAACACCATACAAAGATCCTCTCGATTGCACACATGGTGACGATGACATGCATCCTCCTTCAATAGACCCAGAAGCGCTTCGGACATGATGTGCAGCAGCGGCGTGGTCCTCTCTACATTAGCAGGATGGCTCTTCAAGAAGGACAAATAATGAAATAAGACATGCTTTTCCACATGTAAGTATGACTGGCTCACGTTGAAAGTAGGCGCTTACTTACCAGAATGGCATTTCCTGCCAGCCTCGGGTCGTGCTCAGAAGGCCTAGTTTCGCATTTACGAACGCTTGGCAGCAAATGAGGAGTATGGTATAACCACGCAGCGGTCTGCAAATTATGAGTGGCAATGTATTACAACGGAGACATTATCATTCACCGTCAAGCTGACTATTTCTGTATTTGCAAGCCTAAGATCATCCCAGGTACGCCACAACCAAGATAGCGTGTCATATCTGTCGACCACGATACGTTGAGCAGTATCAAGTTCAGTTAGTGGCGTCGAGATGATTAAACTGGTGACGAAGTCGTCGGGGAACATCACGACGTGTAAGAGATCTAGAAAACAACTCAATGTGTGTGGTTGTTCGAGTACGGTGTTAGAGGACCGATCCAATTCACTTTGCGCAGCCTGCTATGTTTTGAGCTTCAGAGGGTAACATGAGAGGGAAACTAACAGCATATAGTGTTATCATCATTGCAAAGTTGATGCGTTCCTGCTCAACGATAGGGTCGGAGCTATAGTTCGCTCGAAAGCCTCCAACCACGGTGTTCAAAACACATTGTCGGAGAGGTTCCAAAAGCCGACGACGAATGAGCTTACTGAACCACAGATCAGCCAACGCACTAGAGAAGAACTATTTCCCACACATTTCATCTTCAACGACGAGTATCACTGACGGTAAAGTGATACAGGTCGCAAACAACAAGCGAATACCAATGCGCTTCGCGGCTGGCGACGCGTGTTGGGAGTTGAGAACTGTTCCTATCGAATCCCAAGAGCCTAAATGCGGGCGATCAGGGTAAACATTGCGAGCATCAGATAAAGATGTCTACCTGGAAGCTGGGATGCGCCACGTATATTATCATCCTCACGCTGAGGACGCCATGGCTCCGATGTACGCGTGTCTACCTCATTGGAACCCGAAAAGAGAGCCACAGCTGCGTCGGCAATTTTAACCAGGACAGAGTCCACCCAGCATACTATTGTCGAAGACCCATGAGATAACACTTCCGAGGCAGCGATCCCATGGAAAACGCGTCGATGTTCGAACAAGATGCGTAGAAAGGAAGGTCGCACTTGTCATGGGTAAAGCATAATTTACCAAAGCAAATAGAGGAGTGACATACGAAGGAGTGCGAAGTGAGTCTGCGCATGTTCTTCAGATGTCCTATTCCCAATACTATCCAAGAATTGAATGAGAACTTGCGAAGCGGATGAGATGACGGTATGTATGCTTGTGTCCTAACCAAGCTCATTAACATTGGTAGCGAATGCGATTGTTGGGCTCACTTTGACTATGGCCGCGACCTGTATGGCTTCCAAGATTTGAACCGCCCCCAGCACGTCATCGGGTTCGTGACTACGCTCCGATGAATACGTCGCAGAGGGCTGATAAGAATAATCAAAGGCTACAAGGTCTGCCTCAGAGTCGGACTCAGTATCGCTGCTCGACAACATGGACACGGTCGATGATGAGTGTTAGTGGAAGAGATGGGAGCACCTGGCAGTAATGTTGACATTAGAGAAACCACGAAAGAAGCTTGATGACTGAAACGAAATCGATAAACGTTTACATGTGCCAGTGGGTGACGCTGAGTCACAATCCTTCTATGCTCTTAAGATACGAGGTTACATCGGTATGACAGTCCAAAACAGCCTCGTTCTGTGAAAATATATTCTCAAAGGCATCTCCGGCCTCGTTACTCTATAACTCTGTGAGCCTCCGTCGCAGGACATGTTGGAAAGGCAAATATTACTCGCCTCCATATCATTGTATTGAAGGTCCTGCCAGTCTTCGTCCTCCTCCGCGCGGATAGCAGAAAGCATATCACGCCTATTTTGAGACATTCCACCAAGAGCCTGCATGCCTCCCTTGTCCTCCACTACCTTTCGTGCTGTAACATGAATTTCCTTCGTTTCACCGGGAGCTCGAGCTTTTTTGGCAGCCTTTTGTGGTGCTGCAGACGACGGTTCATCAGGATCTGGAGGCGGCTCATCGTCTTCGGAATCAGAATCTCCGCCGCCACCGCGTCTCCGGTGTTTATTGGTCAAGTAATCCAGATATGTGAGCGTCGGTCTGAATTGGTGAGTCTCTTTTATTGGATGGAGGTGGAGCTCGCCTGGGTACTCGTTAAGTAGTGCATGTAGCGCGAGAGAGGTAGCGCACCGTTCCGGACGATGCCAAGCATATGAGCCCCATTTTGATGAACAGGCTCGCTTTGCAGTCGTACTTCAGACAACCTCGGCGGGTCTTTCTCATCCTTTACGGCTGATAATTGATTCTTTTCGCGGTCGTCTTCAACTCTAGCTGCACCGAGCTCCTTTCCGCGATCTGTGTTCCAAACATCTGGTCGCGTATCAGCAGGGACATGAACTTCGAGGCGGTGGACGCCTGGTTTTATGCGGGCTTTGACGCGTCTTCCACTGGCTACAGCGGACGGCGGAGGCTGCAAAGGCCGCGTAAGCAAAGGATACTGGTGTATCTGTAGCGATAGCCGGTCCGAAAACCGTATAGGAAGGCTATGAACCACCTCGTCGTCGACGTCCATCTTCAAAAGCAATTACGTCACCTGATCGATAGTTTTCGACTTGCTTAATTCATGGGGCTCCAGAAATCAAAACATACAGTATGGCACTGCTGTTACACTGCTTCACGACTACATAATATAGTGATAAATGACTCAATCCAAAGCTGTAAGCGTCGTTGTACAATGTGGGATGGAAGACAGCTGTTTAGGGAAATCGTACTCGCTGTGAGATTGGACAACAGTAGGGGGTGAGGATAAGGATATAGAGGACGAGACGGTCCCAATAGAATTCCAAGAGTTCCGGGTCATTGGTCTGGTTAGCCCTCTTATTTCCACTTCATCGGCATCTTGCCCAATGAATCTGGGACGGTGAGAGACGCCAGTACGAGTTGAACGAGCGTGCGCAGTCGATCGAGGGTTTATGAAATCGGGATGTCCAGCATTGCGACAATAATGATTTTGCGCTTTATCGTTTTCATTTCGTCGCACGACCCGACCAAAACTGTGAACGGAAAGAAGGGAGATGATTATCCCTGTGACATATGAGCGACAAGGAAATGTGTTGAGAGGAGACGCACAATGTAGAAATATCCATTCCATTAGGGTGAGTCCATTGGGCACGGTCATACCGATAACAGCGAGAAGTGCGACAACGACGCAGAGTGCACTGATGAGAGCTGTGTAGCAAAGCTGGAGCATTTATCTTAAACCAAACATGAGGAGGTGGGCGTAGAGGACGCTCACCTCATCTCGCATAGCTTCACGGAACTGTTCCATTCTGGGCATGTATCGACCGATCCTACTGTAGGATGAGAGAGCCAGGGAACTCCGTCCTTGTCGTCCCGCGCGCGCTCCCTCAGATGAAGCATCTGACACAACCGGTAGCGGTGATTGTGGGATTGCTGCGTCTGCGTGGATCGACGGTTTACGGCACAAGTGGGCAGTGCTCTTAGCTGAATGGCAAAAGAGAATCCGACTCTTTAACGTGGACAAAAAGGAGCGCCTGGGAGACTTGGAAGGCGAATCTGTAATCGCAGTCTCTACTTCCGGCTTGGGAACATAATCCCACCAGCCACGACGACCTGACGGCTCGCATACGTCTTCGTTCTCCCCTGTACATTCACCCAACGACAATCGAATGGATATTCTCCCACGTATTAGAGGAGAGTCTTTCGATTTCCAAACGGCTGACAGGACTGCAGTTCGAAGTCTCAGTAATGTAACTTGTACAGTGAAGAGCAGATAGCTTACAACATAGGCATATGAAGAGGACTTCGGCCAGTTGAATCAGTAGGTACACACGGATCCACCTCAGGTTCCTGTCACTCCGAAAACAACTGACTAATCCATCTTCAAAAAGTGCTCATGAACATGATTTGAGACTCACCTGAGAGTGAGTGAGCCCCTCTGGTTACTGTTAGGTCGAGTATCGACAGGGAAAAGGAAGCAAGCGCGAACAAGCCCAACATGCACAGCACGAAGCGCGAGTCGTTTAGACATCGATAGGCCTTGAAGCCAAGGATACAAGTAATCTTCAATCCGGAACTCAGCCCAAGAACATACTCCCAATGTTAAGAGCACATACCAACAAATTGAGGGAAATGGTGCCAAGTGTACAAGCGGTGATCATGATTCTGCGAGTTTCATCAACACAAATTAAATCATAATGAAGGCGGGACGGACGCTGTGCAGTCCACGGAACGGTCGAACAGACCGACGATGAGCGGGATGGCAGTCAAAACACCCATGAGTTGACTTGCAAATAGAATGTAGAACAGGACTTTCTTCTTCACATTCACGCGCCGAAGATAATCGCCAGACACGACAGCATTCCGCGCGAAAAGGGTGGCGATGGATCCAATTACCAGAGCAGCAACGGTCGTGGCATGCTGGTTTTCGATGTACGGTTGGGTGACGAGGGAACCGTCGCCTAGAGCGATGTACGCGGGTGCGAAGTCCGAAATCGGAATTTGGTGATAGTAACGAGCGTAATCTGGTATCACCACCGTCGTTGTCAGTGCAATCACGACTTCGTTGGGCGCGCAGCATGATAACGGTGGCGGGGCGGTAAAACGAGGAAAGACCTGCTGTGTATCGGATTGAACGGGTGTGGGAGGAGTTGGTCCAGAGAGCGGCCAAGTCGGGGATGGCGAAATCATAGGCGCATTCACTCGACGATCGGAAGAAAAGGTCAGAAAAAGAAGATCATAGCAGGGAGAGAACAGAGGCTCTGCCAATGCGCTGAACGAGCAGCCTGGTCAAAGTAAAGTGGAAAGGGAGATTGACCCATGGTAACATCGAACGACTGTCATGCGTTGGGGGTCGCAACGATGAGATTTTCTCCGATCCCGGTGGTGACAATCAGGCACGGGACCAACGCGTGGTCACAGTTTCCTCCGCGTCGCCCATTGTGATGCTTCTCATGCTTACAGCGTATAAATCCCTGGACTGACAGAAATAATCAATTCATTAAGATTGAATGATAGCACAAAGCACGGCCCGGTCGTGTATGGACCTTAAAGGTACCTTACGACCAAGATGATGTGCAGCACGAGTGTCAGTGCCGAGAAAACAGCGTTTCCTTGTAGGTTGCTTCCAGCATTAGTATCGTCTGTAATGGGGACGAAGCCAGATAGCGAGGACATCGGTTGCCCACTATTTGTCATCGTCATAACATATGTCTCCGTGAGTCTGGAAAACATTCTCAGGAAACCGACGATGAAAGGAAGTTCAAAGGGCGCACGTAGTTGTCATGGGTTTACTGTCTACTGTTGTAGTTGCCACGACTGTAGACAATGATTCTACAACAATGACGCGGGTAACCAATTCCGTGGTGGTCACAGTGCCAAAGTCGAATGGAAGACCCCCGCTGGCGGATAGTGTGATGGTGATCAAGGTGGGTGCCTGTGCAGACGATGGCGATGATGAGAGGAACGGAGAAATGCCTAGGGCGTTGGAAGCCTGGGGCTGTATCTGTAGTGAGTTGGTGTTTTCGGTGCATGTCCCCGACAGCTGGGCGTTTTCGATAGGGATCGTTATGGGGGTTATAATGAAGAATGATTCGCCATTAATGCGAGAGGATTCATAGAAGGTAAGCTATCGAGCGTCAGAATGGGAAGACAATCAGTTATGATATGAACGAACATTATAGTTCCCAGGTGTGATGCAGGTGGGCACCTCCCAGTCCAGGTGTCGGACGGAACCAGATTCTCCAGAGAGAAACTGGGTGCCTTGGGTAACAGTGAGATTGGTCTTGGTGTCCGATGAGACCAGGTAGATTTCGAGGAGGTTCAAGGAGGTGTCCTGCATGTTCGCCAGCTTGCCATTTCCAGATACCTATGTTATTACAATGGTGAAAGGATGCGGGAGCATATTGATAAAGGGAGCCTACTTCAACGGAAATAGACAGAGAGCTTCCGGCGTGACCAGGGCTAGAGAATAACTTTATGAGATCCTATTACTATGGAAGACGACAAGACCGAAAAACCTATTAGCACTGGGAGCATTAATGATGGAAAGACCATCAGTGAAGAACTGGCCGTTGACGTATTGACCGCTCGCCAAAGCACAAGGTAAAAAAGCAGAGAAAATGTGCAGAAATATAAGCAAGTAAGAGGTAGAACGAGTGACGGTGAAACGAAAGCGCGGCCTGGCGCCCATTGCAAGATGGCGGTCTGTAAGGATATAATGGCGGAGAGTAACAGAAGACGCGATCGAAACCCGGACCGATCGTAGGGTTGTGATCTCTTCCCACCCGCACGCCCATGGCCGTCAACGGTTCTCCAGCGGTAGCAACGCCCTCAGGGAAGACGCCCATCTATGAGGGTAGTACGCAGTTCAGAAATTGGCGATATTCACCGGAGAGGCTCATGGAAGTACGGACATCAATGAATGAAGCAGCGGTTGCCGTTATAAGGCGTACCCTCGAGGCTTATGAGGTTGAATCGTCCTCGCATTCACCGAAATACACCCCCTGATTGCCCCTAGCCAGGATCGTCGTCCAACGTGTCTTTCTTGACGGCCGCCGAGGAGATTCTGCTTGTGAAGCACTACTTGACCAAAATCACACAGTTATGCAGCCTTTTCCGATTTCCAGAGGAAGTCGAAGCCACGGCCGTCAGCTATATGAAGAGATTTTATCTTAAAAATACCGTCATGGACTGGCATCCGAAGAATGTCATGTATGTGATCTACTGTTGCATCGATAAATGTTAATTTCAGAGACTAAAGGCTCACCGCCCTCTTCCTCGCTACCAAAACCACGAACAATCCGATATCGCTGGAAACGTATACCACACATATCAAGGGTACCATCCCCTCGGATGTGATTGACCTGGAATTTTTGGTTGCACAGAGCTTGGGTTTCGAGTTTTCTGTGTGGCATGCTCACAGAGCGTTGTGGGGCCTTTGGCTCGACTTTCAGGTAGTTTATATCATAATCCGCTGAATTTACGATAACGATGATTTCCCAGAGTTTACCCAACATACCGAGTAACTGGCCGGCGTCGCACAAGGATTCATACGAAGTTGCCTTGAACCATGTCCGGGGATCTCGACTGTCAGATGCCGAACTTGTCTATACACCGTCACAAATTGCTCTCGCCTGCATGTCGAACGTGTTTCCCGAAGAAAGCAGTGAATGGCTAAAATCGAAATTTCCGCCCGAAGCTTTGCCTGCAGTACAAAATACTATCCAGAGCATAAAAGACATGATGACCACAACCGGTATTCCTCCAGATGTGGAGTCTGTGCGAGAGGTTGATCGTCGATTGCGCCTATGTAAAAATCCTGAGAAAGTAGTCGGGAGCAAGGCATATGTGGCGAGGAAAGAGGAGCAAGAAAGGAAAGCAGCGGAGAAGCGAAATCGCAAAGCGGAAGGAGTGGGACCTGACGAAGATCCTTTCGGCCATGAACTTTCAAAGGGTGGAGACGACGATGATGATGAAGACGACTAATGTATGATACATGGCAATATTATTTGCATGCTACGAACTGGATTGTATTCCTTCAGAACACAATTTATTAAGCGTTCAATATCCACACCCGAAAGAGACCTCTCGAACGCGTCAATCCAGGAAATCATTCATGTTGGCTACCTTTTGACCTTGCCAACCATTGCATGAAGCCATTGACAAGGCTTCGAAGGAGCCGAAGGCATCAGACACTACGACCATCAATAATACATCTATTCAGAAACCTGAGACTGTAATGAGCGAAGAACACACAATCGCAGGTCGAAACGCTCACAGCAATCACAATCAAAAGGACACAGCGGAGTATCTGAGTCTGTCTTAATAGATACACCATTAAGGGCATCTTATACGCACCACCACCCTCTTTGGACATGCCTAATTCATCTTCCTTGTATATAGACCAGCCCTCCTCCGTTGTCCGCCCTAGGGGGAAAATGAGTCACGGTGAGAGGAAGACGTGGAAGACAAACTTGAGCTGGAGCCTCGCGAGTCGGTAAAGCTGTCTTCAGCTTTTGAGACACCTTTGGGAGCAGCAGATTTGACCTTGGCCTTCTTTGCACGTTTTGAAGGGGGCGGTGGGAGCGATGAGGAGTCAATGACAGTAACTGGCACGACCTTGGATGAGGAAGAGGAAAGGGCAGGAGGAGCGGATTCAGATTCGTCGCGGCGACGTTTCTTGGTTTTCTTCTTCTTTGGCAAGGAGGACGCGACAGGAGGAGAGGCTGCACCTTTGGCAGCAAAAATGTCGTCAATTTCAGACTTGGGCATGGAGAAAGAGAGAGATTTATTATACAGAGAAGGATGAGAGTACGATTGAAGAAAAAAAAAATTGGTCACAAAAATAAACTCTGATCGTTTTAAGTATGGCCGGGGCCGCGGAAGCCGGTGAACAAGCCGGTTACTGGACCGAATAAACTCCCACTGGGAGGGTGGTCCCCAACATTTGCGCGACCGTGGAAGCAAGTTGTCGTCGTTGACTATCGGACAGGATGATGTCGGTAACGGACGCCTCTTTCCTTAGCTGCTAACTGACCGGTCTGCTAGGCCAAATGGACCGCCACAGGGCGGACACAGCCTTCGTTCGCAGTCTTCATTCTCGGAGCCCAACTACTTTGGCAATCTTGATCCCTCGCAAGCGAAACAGATGGCTGCTCTGAGTGCGGCAAGCAACGCCAGAATGGCAAACAGTCGTGGCGGAACAAATTCGGGGCCATTCATCGGCGGAATTCCTCCTGGAATGCAGCACGGTGTCAGCCATGACCCTCATATGTCTGGTTCTGGCAGCCATGCTATGCCACCAGGTCCACAGCCCAATTCGTCTTCCTTCCTCGATGCGAACATGTCCGCGCCAAATTCTGCTGCGCCTCGTCCCAATCTCCAAATCCAACAACGCTACCAAGGCTTCCTTGTTGGTCTCGCCAACATCATGGTAAAGCGTAATACGCCGCTACCTCCGCAGATCACTGGCGTACCAACACCCCAGTATGACCACCACACTTCCCCGTTCAAGTCCATCGACCTGTCGCCCGAAGTCGGCCATTTCCGTCTCGGCGGAAGAGACATCGACGTCTTCAAGCTATGGGGCACCATAGCATCCTCTGGCGGTGGCCGCGTAAGTGAAGTGCCCCTCTCCTGCATTTCCACCTATTCATCACTTGTTTAGATGTGTAATTGGCAAAACCTCGCTAGTCAATTTGGCCTCCCAGAAGAGCTGCCCCTACCTCATGGCACGACGGGCAACACGTCAAGTGTTCGCGCCCTTCAGGCGTGTTATGATCTTATGCTCGGTCCCTTTGAGGAACTGTATAAAAGGAACATTGCGGAGCAACAGAAGAAAGCGCAATTGTCTTCGAAACAGCCCATGGTTCAGCCACCTGGCACCCCAAATCGACCTGCCGCAAATTCAATAAGCGCGGCGCTTCCTTCGCAGATGCCTCGTGGACCGGGAATGCAACCTGGGCCATCATCGTCAACTCCCAACACGCCCTTTCCGCCTGGCAGTGCGCCACTTTCCGCCTCCCATAATCAATCCTCAGAAAACGTTCTCGAGGACATGCAAGGATTCAAACGAAAACATGAAAGCGAAGACGCAGACCAGAAACGGGTTCGGCAGAAAACAGGTTTGTAAATCTTGACTCTTCGCGACGTACCTTGGCTAACTCACGGGACAGAACCGCGGGACGAGAACTCTGTGAGTATGCCTCCTTCCCTGACGTTTCTGATCCTCAATTTCGTTTCATTAAGATGTTGGCTGGCAAGACCCCCGACGCTGCACCCACAAAGCGCCTACAACCTGTTCGGCGGAAAATAGAATATGTCCCATTGGCCCGCGAAGTCGACACTTATGGCGGCAGGGACCTAAAAGTCATCGAATCTGAAATGATTCCCATAGCGGGGCGCGATCGTTCACTGAAAGAAATGAATGAGTGGGGATCTATCGAAACCGATGCTTTGATCATGTCTATCCGCTCTAGGATATCGACCGAGTTGTCGTACGCATTGACAACGCTAGCCATTCTTTCGACTATGAAGGGACAGCAGCCGGGCTCCGGATTTCCTATCAATCAATGTGGCGATCTCTTCGAAGATCTACTTGACCTCATCGAGGAACTCGCCTTCCAGGAGGTGGAGGACAAGTTTGAAATCAACACATCTTGCATAGAGATTCCCACGCAACGTCAGCTGGTGAACGCCATCGTAGACGAGGAGTCTACTCTCTTCGGCTTGCAACGGCGACAAGGCGACGCGGATCCTGGCTTTGGTCTGCGGCAGCGTCCTGGGAACACGATTCTCATGGTCTTAACCATCATTCGCAACCTTGCACTAGTCCCCGATAACAACAAGTTCATTGTCGACCAGTATCGACTTGTCGATCTACTCCTACGCCTCTGCATCGTGTCAATAAAAGACAACAAACTCGCTCCATTTGCGCCCGCTTTGTCTCTAAGCGATCTGATCACCGTCCGCAAGGATACGCTGACTATACTCAGCTGCATGGCCGGTACCATTACTTTCTCCAATCCTTCCACTCCATCCTTGGGTACCATGAAAACTGCTACCAGGATATTACAGTTGGTAGCGTCCTATCTGATCGACCCCGCAGAAGCCATTTCCCCGTCGTCATACATGCAATTAATGGGCTCTCCGAACCACGCGCCTCCGGCTCTTGCAGACCTAGCTCTAGACGTCTTCACCAGGCTTGGTCAGTCGGATACTAACCGGCAAGTGTTCTCAAAGACGATCCCTCCTGCGACTATCATGGTTCTCGTGACTTCGCTGGTCCGACGTCTTCCCGTCCTCGACGTCGATTTCCAACTAATCGGTCGAGAGACGTGGCTTAGCTACATGGAGAAGGTCGTAATGTCCATATATTCCGTGGCTTTCCTAGCCCCACCGACTTTGAAGACGAAGATAAAGACTGATCGCAGTCTTGGTATGAAGGGTGTATATCTTCGGATGATTCAAAAGTTCCTGATGCATCACAGTCCCGAAGTACGGAGTTGGTACATTCTAACTGCCCGACGAGCCGTGGAGACGTTGAAGGTTTTGGATGACGGGGAGGATTCTTTCGATACTTCGAAGGCAGTGGCACCAACCATGGCATTCGGTATGGGATGGGGCGACGCCAATGACGCTGATGTTGAACAAGGAACGGGTCTTCTCGCTGGTTATCGCGGCCTTGCCTGGGAGTTGCTGATGCAGCGGGACGTCCTGAACGATGACATTCTGTTTAATGAATTGGAAAGCTTGACTCGTGTTGAATGCCCCAGTTGATACCTCGCAATTAAATTTCTGTACAATACGGACATTTGGTCTCTGTATTTACTGGCATGTAGATATTATTGTTTTAGTATAGTTGTATATGTCCCGAGTTAGGACGTTTGAATTCAATCTGGCTCTTACTGCGTTATTATGATATATCGGGAACTGGGGTGACTTTGCACTCGACCACCATCCCATAATCCGCATAAACAACCTCGATGATTCAATCTGGGTGCAACCTCATAATTTCCAACCTACCAACGCACCTTGGTCGTCCTTACATTTCCTTCATTTACAAACAACTCCTTGACTCCAGTTCCAACCCGTTGACGCGTCCTTAGATCACAACAAATCCGCGTTCTATCCAATTAGGAAGTCTCGCTAGGTCATTCCGCGATGGCGAAGAAAAAGAAAGCCGCCAGCGGC
Organism: Hymenopellis raphanipes; assembly: GCA_036872995.1. Taxonomy (NCBI): domain Eukaryota; kingdom Fungi; phylum Basidiomycota; class Agaricomycetes; order Agaricales; family Physalacriaceae; genus Hymenopellis; species Hymenopellis raphanipes. The sequence goes on from JAYMDG010000001.1 coordinate 2,441,379, forward strand.
AAGTCCGTCGTACGAGGTTTTGCCACCACCTCCGTCCCTAAAAAGGCCACACCATTGGAGGATCTCGTTCCACCTGAACCGCAGGATCTAGCGACAGAGTCCCCAGCTGCGCAAATAGAAAATTCAGAATCTTTCGCTCGGCCCGACGCTGAGCAGGAGCGCCTCCAAAGTCTAGTAGACAGGCTACAGGAGAAGACCGAGAAAGAGGTTGTCAGGTGCGCACTACGTCGGAGCATTTAAACGAAACTTAGCACTTTTTTCGCAGAACCATACAAGTCCGTAATACCGACCTAATCCTTCGCCACAATACTTAAGACCGACCTTTTTAGGCTATAGAAGTCGACAGGCGGTACTCGAAAACACTTCCTTCATTAGACCTCCACCCGATACTCGTCGATCGTATCATAAACCTAGCGGTTGACAACAGAATATTGGATAGTACGTTGAAACGCGTCAACAGAAATCACGGTTTACATCCATTTATAGATAGACGCGCCTTGGACACGCCTGCCGACAAGTTTCTACAGAAACTCGGAATAACTTATGGTGTATTGCGCCGGCTTGGCTTCTCTGAAGAACGCGTACTGCAGTGCCTACAAGAAATCAACACAGCCGACATCGACGACGCTTGTGATTGGGTAAAAACCCCATTTTATAGAGAGCATGTTTTCGCTCAACACTTTCTAGCTTTACACGCATTGCTCCGAGGACGAACTGTGTAAAACTTCCTCTAGTCCTGAGGTACCGACTCCGCCTAAAGGCGGCAAAGGTCCGGATACTCCTCAGAAAACGAAGGATTCCGACAGTCCGCCTGCTAAGAGTCATGGTTCTGACCTCAATGTCAATGCCGCAGAATTTGCTCCGGGGCGTCATTCCTCCGCGGAGGTGAAGGACAATGAACAGACGGTTTCTGGCCTAGAAGACGCGGATTCAGGGAGTTCTGACGAGGACGACCCCAACGTTGCCTACGTCAAATTGATGTTACGGCTGAACGATTCGTCGATTCACCCATCAGCTGTCAAGGGACTCAAGAAGCGTCTGGAAACCGTCAAACGGCACTACTTCTTTGACGAAAAGACTGCAACTGTCGATTATCACTTGGAGCGCCAAAAAATGGTAACCGACAATCTGAAAGCACGCCTGAGGGGAGATAGTGTACAGAAACCTCAGCCTCCACCGAAAACTGTATCAGCTTCCCCACCCCCGCCTTCATTACCGCGGTCCAACACCGCTCCTTCGACGCCAGATATCTTTGACGAGGACTCAGAGAATGGTCTGTTTGATCTCTTACAAGAGATGCCAACATCTGAAACGACGGCGGACGGTGTCACATACACTATATGCGACATGTCTCTTCCAAAGCATTGGTCTGGACGCACACCTATTGCTTCCCTAGCGGAGGTCGTGTCCAAGGTTGATCGCTATGCCGTAATCTCGTACTCCCTTATTTCAGGCTCTAGTAGAGCTGCACGAGCGACAGTGACGATTAGGTGGAACGGAGGACCATCTAGGACCTGGTCTATGGATTTCGTTGCATGCTACGATGCCATTCAAGCTAAGCATTACGTCGCGACCGTGGCTCTACATAGTGTCATATACCCTGGTGTGGAAGGCTTTGCAGCTGGATCGCCTGGCGTCTCTGGTGGACAGACGCACTTTCGTTTGCTACCTCCAGTCTTTCGCAACCTTTGGGATGAACTCGAGGCTGAGAGAAAGAAAAAGGAGGATTCCATTAACAAGACTATTTGGGCAAAGCTCGAAGTTATTACAGAACAAAAAGTAACCAGCTACAAGAAGGTTCTTCTGTTCATTTCCAGTCAAGTCACGGTACTGACTGATACATTCAGACTTCTGTGAGGACGCCCAAGCCGGCTGTGGGTAACAATGATACTGCTAAGCCTACACCCTTCACCAATACGAACCCGGCTCTGCGCGATCAACTTGTCTCTTCGTTCAAACAACGACAGGCCAGCCCTTCATATCAAGAGATGATGGCAAGTCGATGCAAGATGCTCTCATCCAATATTTCATTTCTTGTCGTCAGGTGCAACGCAACCAACTCCCGATCGCGAAATATCGGAAAGACATTATCGAAGCATTAGACCGCTCCCAAGTGTTGGTCTTAAGCGGAGAAACTGGATGGTGCGCTCCAAACTCTCTGTTTCTAAGTCTATAGTCTAACAGCAATGTAGTGGTAAATCGACACAGGTCCCGGCGTTCATTCTGGAAGATCAACTGTCGCAAGGCCTCCCGTGCAAAATATACTGTACTGAGCCGAGACGAATCTCTGCAATATCCCTTGCTCAACGTCCGTTACTCTAAGACTGCATTGAAAAAACCTGATCCCGATTTTATAGGTGTTTCACGAGAACTGGGCGATGGTCCAAATGCTGCTGGTACCTTGAATTCGCTGGTTGGATACTCTATCCGTTTGGAGAATAACATGACAAAGAACACGCGTCTCGCCTACGTTACGAATGGTATAGCTCTTCGGATGCTCGAAGGCGGAACAGGGCAAGGCGGGCAGGGAACCGCGTTCGATGAAATCACGGTATGTGAACTATTAATCTTGAGTAATGTCCTCATATCCCTGCAGCATATCATAGTCGATGAGGTATGAACCGCCTGTAACATGATCCTGGACTCATTGGAATGTTAGGTCCACGAACGTACCATTGAATCGGATTTTCTTCTCATCGTGCTAAAATCTATGATCCAAGTTCGGCCGAATTTACGGTGAGGATTGCCGTGGATTTGCTTGAAACATTTACTAAGGTGCAGTGTCATCCTCATGTCTGCCACAGTCGATTCCGAGAAGATTTCTCGGTACTTCAACAATTGTCCCACCCTTCATGTCCCCGGGCGTACGTTCCCCGTGCGAGTCCATTATCTAGAGGATGCTGTCGATCTCACGCAGTGGACTATCACGGAAAAATCACCTTACGCTCGACGACGTATGTCATGCCTTCTGTACATTTCCAGTGCTCAATTTTCTTTAGCTCATGATAATTTCTATTCGGGCAAGAATCGTCCCGACTGGTCTTTGGACATATCGCCGGACGATTCAGAAGATGACGATGCACATCGAACCAAGGAAGGCGGTGTAAAGTTGGGGACCTTGAAGTACTCCCAAAGCACCATCTCAACCCTGAAATTTTTCGACGAGCGTGTCATTCCCTATGACCTCATCATTCGCTTAATCGAGCACATCTGCTTGGGACAAAACTACGATATGTTTTCTTCCGCTATTCTAATCTTCATGCCAGGCGTAGCTGAAATTCGTCGCTTGCATGATTTTCTCACGGACCACGTGACTTTCAGTCAACAAGAAAAGTTCCGCGTGTACCCGCTGCATTCGACTCTGTCGAACGAGAATCAGGGTGCTGTTTTCGATATCCCACCGACCGGTGTTCGCAAGATCGTCATTGGTGTGTCCTCTCTTGATTATGAAGATGAACGTTTGTTCACACAGTTTCTTAAGCGACGAATATAGCTGAAACTGGCATCACTATCCCTGATATCACATGTGTGATCGACACGGGAAAGCATAGAGAAATGAGGTGCACCTTGGTTCGGATTGAAACGCATAGGCGTTGACTCTTTCTCTTAGATTTGACGAGAAGAGACAGACAAGTCGACTAGTTGAGACTTTCGTGGCGAAAAGCAATGCGGCGCAGAGACGGGGCCGAGCCGGACGAGTCCGGGAGGGCATTTGTTTCCACCTCTTCACGAAATTCAAGCACGACACACAGGTAGCGTGAATTCACTTGCGGTGATGATATTGGCTGATGTACAACTATGGAGATGGTCGACAGTCCACTGCCAGAAATGATGAGGTTGAGTTTATCGGATCTGGCTTTACGCATCAAGATCATGAGGGTCCACCTTGGCTCATCTATAGAGGACGTTCTTTCTCGTGCTTTGGACCCACCACTCTCCATCAATATTCAGCGTGCGGTGACCATGCTAGTGGAGGTATATCCCAACCTTAGTATTCATATAGGACGCTGAAATTTTCTTTCAGGTCGGAGCGCTCACCTCGACTGAGGAAATCACGCCCATGGGCAAGCTCTTAAGTGCACTCCCTACTAACGTCCATCTCGGCAAATTTTTGCTCATTGCCGTCTTACTTCGCGTGTTGGATCCGGCTCTGACCATCGCCGCCGCGCTGAACGCCAAGTCCCCATTTTTGAGCCCTCTGGGTCAAGAGGAAGAGGCTAGGCGCGCCAAAGTCTCATTCAAGCTGGGTATGATTAAACAGTACTGATGACCAGGACAAATTGATACTGAACCTTTGCTCAGACAACTCTGACTTCCTTACAATACATAACGCGTTCTCTACGTGGCGTAATGCTTCCGCTAATCCAGGCTATATCAAACAGTTCTGCCAAACAAATTTTCTGAGTCACCAGAACTTGCAGCAGATTGAGGACCTGCGGCAACAGTTCTTGAGTTATCTCATTGACTCGTCTTTCATACTAGTCCCGTCAAGCTTTATTCGCGACCTCAATCGGTCGGTTAGGCCCTATATCTCACGCCAAACCATACTAACTTGCTGTATAGGGCGAGATATGGCCGAAGTCAGACTCGTTTCGTTCTAGTTCCTCCAGCTCTAGATGCAAATTCCAACAACATCGCCTTGATCAATGCCGCATTGACTGCTGGCCTATATCCGAAGATTCTCAATGTGTCTCCACACAACGAGATGCGGACATTTTCGAACCTTCAACTTGCTCATTTTCACCCCTCGTCCGTGAACTTTGGAAGGAGAGCGATGGACTTGGGATCGAAGTATTTGGCGTACTTTACATTGATGTAATCGTTCTGTTCTCTTCGACGACACAACAGGTTTTGACATCTCCCTTTTTCAGGCATTCCAGGAAGCTGTATGCATGGGAGACGGCACCTGTGGACGAACTTGCCCTCTTGCTGTTATGCGGTGATGTAGAGTTCAAGGTCTGGTGGCCTATCGTATTTTGGAAGCAGCGCACTGATGCTATCATGCAGCTTCTTTCGGATATGGTTATAATCGACCGCAAGACTCGATTCCGTGTGTCTCCCAAAACTAACATTGCCCTAAAATTCTTGCGCTCGCAGCTGGCGACCGTACTTGGCTTCCAGCTGCGGGGAAAGGTTCTCAATGACAGTCATATTCTTTGGAAAGAGTTGGGGATGGTGGTACTGGGGAAGATCCCCGTAGATGAGGAGAAGGAACCCTCAATGACCATCAAGTAGCCTCTTTTGCAATGAGTAGATGTTTGTACCTATACATCTAATTACTCTACACGTTCTACATTCAATTACGCAAGTACCAAGTACCTCTACCGAAAGTGAACATCCTCCTCTAGACATTTTATCAACCCATATTCCGATTCACCGACCTTCCAAGTCTTTTGAACGGAGGATGAGAAGAAGGGTTCCACACAGACCTTGCCCATGGCAATGAACAGCTCTTCTAAAATCCACGTCAATCGGGGTCCTGTTAGCTCTATAGCAGGCTCCGAATTGAACTCGAGTAAATGCACTTGAATTCTTGGAGACGACGAGGGGTTGTATGTGACAAGGAAGTCAACGCCAAAGAGTTCGAATGCATTTGGTAAAACCTTTGGTCCGAGTTAGCTCAATTGTTTGGCGAGTTGAAATCGAGAGAGCTGTACCTGGAAGTGAACGGGATGTTCTAAGGCGGCTTGAAAACTCTCTGCCAGGATGGCTGACATCTGCTCTATGATATTCTTCACGTCGCCAGCCGTCAGACGGAGGTCATTTCCAGGTGCAGTGCTGCAAATATGGCATCCAACAAGTTCATCAAGAAGACGAACGTTTTGTTCTCCGTGCTCTTTCTGCAGCGAGGTATTGGTTAAGTGCGGTAATAGGTCTATTGGTGTTTCATCTCCTTCCTCGGGGGTTGTAGGCGAAGCGTATGGTGTGGCTGAGAAAAGCGCAAGGATACGATCGTAGAGATAAACCTTGAGTGCGCCAGACGCCACACAATATGCCCTTAGATGGAACTATAGGATACTTAATGAGAAATGACAACGAAGAGGTTCAAACGTTGCACCCTTACCTTTCGACCTTCTAGAACAGAGGGCACTGCAGAGCCTTGAACAGACACTTCACGAGGATCTAAAAGGAGCGGGCCTGAAAGGTATTCCTGGGGATGCGTTAATCATAATTGTCATTTCGATGGCCATTGATACTACCTGTATAACGAAGTGACGAAGTTGGGAGGTTATGACCGCCGTGCCGCCTTCTTCTTCTTCGGGAGAATCCTCCGCGTCCTCATCGTCGCTTTCCTCAAACTCTTCAAAAATTTGCTCAAGGCTGGGCCTGGAGTTGAACAGTCGGATACCATTGCCTCGATCAGCCATCCCACTGTTTCAGATGGGATGGTCAATGGGAGGGAGCTCGCCGTGAATATAGACTCACTGACGGCTTCAGTATCCACCATCGAGGCGTATCAGAGTCCAAGTCCCGACCGAGCTCCCAAAGTTCGTCCGTGAGCATCTCCTCGAGCTCATCGGCAAAGGAGATCTCGATCTCAAAAGTCTGTGGCGCAGCAGCACTCAGAACAGACTGAGGGTGTTTGGTGACATAAGAGAGTATGGAACGTGACAAGAAGTGTTTTCTTGTCAAGGCTTTCCGAATGACATAGCTCGAAGACAACACGGCATCGGGAGACGCTAGCGTGAGTTCGTGGTCTATGTCGTCGTACGTAGACCACTGCAAGAGTTGACCGTCTGTTGTTTTGATGATCGGGGCGTTGACAAGAGTGGGTTTGCGCTGCAATGAGGCAATTGACTTCTGAACGAGTGAGTCCGTGAGGGGCGCAGACGGCCAGGACTTGAACGCAGAAAACCACGTTTCTGAAGCCATCTTAGCAGGAAAGAAGACCCTGAAAACCCGGGACCGAGATCATATGGCGTTACAGTGACAGGTACAGCTACGCGAAGTCCTTCGTTCTGCTCATCATGTTGAGGACGATGTTGCAACGCGGCGCGTCAGTTCTAGGAAAACGGCGTCTTTTTACTTCGACATTGATGCAGCCGCCACTCAAGGCACCTCGCTTCGCTCCGACACCCTTGGCCTTTGTGTGTTCTTCTGCCTGGGATCCAGCATCACTCTTCCGCATCCCTTTTTCGCGTACATCGATATTTAAGCGAACACAGGATAGCATCTCACATTCAACACTTTCTTGCGTTGGGATACACATGCTTGACAGTTGATATTGCACTCCCCGACGCGTCAATGAGTCCCACCAATCTTATGGAATATTTTGACTCAGGCGAGTACAGTAACAGTTTTTAATCGTCTTCAATCGATTACCACGCATTTCAGAGTTCAACTACGCTTTGAAAGAAGCTCGCGTTGCTCTGAGCCCGGTGGTAATTGCACGAGCCAGTGCCAGTCTGATCGCTCAAACATACATATCTTCACATCCCGGCCAGTCCTTGGTTTTGATCTCTCCTACTTCCTGCAACGACGACGCGCCTTTAGATGGTCACCTACCCGAATTCGACTTCGAACCTCTATTCCCCATCGCTTTGGTTGCTACCGCGAGTGAGATGCAGGTCCTGAAGCAGAGGCACCGCCTGGCGAACGATCCTAACGTCGACCTACTCGAAGTTCGGTCCGTCGAAAACAAAGGGACAGCTCCCAAGATATCTGCATGGTTTGATGAGCTTGGGATATGACATTAAGTAGGATAGAGATACAAAGCATTATATCGTACAGATGATGAGTAAATTTACGATCTATGGTAGCACTTCTTCCATCTCCCGCTTCATCTCTTGTACAATAGGTTCTGCAATCCTGGCCAAACCCGGAAGGACGATGGGCCATTTTGCGCGTGCAGCAAAGACGCGTCGTACTTGATGTTGAATGAGCTCATGGAGCTTAGGCACATTAGCCAGCTTGGCGCGGCTGCCCATGAGGGACGTCGTTGTAAGGTCCAACGTAAAATTAGGTGAAATGGATATAAGTATTTCTGGGGTAATCGAGGCAGGATTAGGAGGTGTGATGGTGAGCTACAAATGACATTCAGCGTCCAGACTGTCGTGACGAAGTAGGTGACCTTACCGAGGACTTGAATACGGAGAGAGATATAGTAAGAAACACGGGCAGCCGCGCAAAGGAAGTCATGGGGTAATTGAATAGGTAGGAAGTGGACAAGGAAACAGATATGGTATCCTCGTAGTCAACTGAAAATTCGGTAACCTGTTGCAATGTAAGCAGGCGCATGTGATTCGGGATATGGGCCATACAGAGCAGTCTGCGTCGTCTGCAGCCTTTGTACGACCGTTGTAAAGGCGAGGAGCAGAGTTTCCTAGATCGACAGAATGTACTTTGATGTAGTCCTAATAGCATTTAGTTCCGACGATCATCCCTAAACGAAGAATGAGGTCTAACCAGGAAGCCAGCCGGTCGTATCCTATTCGCGTAGGCTTCGACGCGCTGACGAGCGACTTCGTCTCCCTGTGGTCCAGCCAAGTCGTTTCTCAGTTTGGACCGGTACACATTCACCACCTGGGTAACAACTCTGTGAAAAGGCAGCTTTTTGCAAGATGGAATACGTACTTGTTGTAGCAGCGCATTGAACCAGTCTGCAGACTCTCCCGATTCTTCCAACGAGTCCTTTTCCGTTTCGACCGAAGGATTTTGTTGTCCTTTCCGCCTAATGTCACTATTCACGCGAGGATGATACGAAGATGTTTCAAACGGAGACTCCGTCGAGTCAAGGAAGAGATATTGCAGAATGAGCGCCAGAAGGAGTAGAATCGAGAGTTGCCCTAGGATTAGGCCTTGTGTGAACGTCGGTTGGAGAGAGAAGACATAATTAGTGCTCATCGTGGTAGAGCAAGTCGTCGACGGACTGAGGTTAGCGATCGCCTGTCCATTTTTGGGACATCCCAAAATGGATGGAAATTGAGTAAATCGTCTTCCTCTCTTGACTGTCATGGCGTCGGCCGCCTCGAACATTGTTTTCGATGATATCTTCACCATAAGCTCTATTGACAAGGAAGGGAAAAAGTTCGACAGAGGTCAGCGCCGCCAGTATCGTCAACGATCGCCTTTTTCGTTTGACACGAGTTACAGTCTCGCGCCTACAAGCCCACTCTAAGAACAATGACATGGACATGACTTTGGATTTCAACATTGAACTGTTCCCTCTCAAAAATGGAGATCATTTCTCATTCTCCTTGGCTTCGTCGCTGTCACGTAACCCACATACGAACAACCCGGATGGCACAACAGAAGAGGATGAACACATATGGAGACCAGATGGTAAAGGGCAGAGAGGCATAGAGGAAGATTATGACTATGTCATGTTCGGCAAGGTATGCGCCATGGCCAAATATATAACGTATCTAACTAATCTCCGCCCTACTAGGTGTACAAGTTCGACGGTAATACTCAAGAAATAGTGTACGCGACTACACTTCCTATATATCGGTACTCTAATCACCCTCTCCTTCACAGCACTGCCTACGCGTCCTTCGGTGGTCTTTTAATGTCGCTAACCGGCTCATTCCGTCACATGACCAACGTTGTCCTTGGTGACCCCATCTACCTCTTGATGAGATATTGACAGCTTTGTTGGTATCAGGTATATAAATACGATAACACTAGAAAAGGATATATGGTGGGCCGTGCAGCTTAAATAATATGTACACGAATAAACCAAGCAGTTAACTAAGCATAAACACCATCATGTCTGTATCGTGATTCGTTCAAGACGCCTTCAACCCCCGCAGCTTATCCATTACGTCGTTCATGTCAGCCTCTTTCGTCTTTCCGCCGTGGTCAAAGCCCCAGAACCTCCCTCCCGACATCCTAACATCAACATGCACATCAGAATCAGTTCTCTCCAGTGGAGGCATCAAAGGTGGAGGCGCGACGTATTGAATATTTTGATACGCCACACCAAAGAAACGAGAAAGTTTCTCTGCCCGCCGCCTGCGGTCGCGGAAATCGGATGTAAACGTTGGGTCATTCGAGCCTTCGCTAGTGTCCCTCTGACTAACAGATTGTTTCTGTGAGAACGCCGCCAAGGTAGGCGTCGCTGGTAATGATTCGAGCTCTTCGCTGGCGGTAGAGAGTCGATTAAGTGAGGAGCGGCTCTCGTCCGCGATGTGTATAAGATTAGAAGGCGGATCTTGCCCGAAGACCTTGGAGGGGCTTAGAACAGCGGCTTTAAAAGAAAGTTAAGGATATACACACCTTGGCCATCTTTCGTGCGCGTACAACGTTAAGCGACTTTTGCCGCAGACTCATAGCCGAATCCGAGTCCGCGCCAAAGTTGTCGTTGTACCGGGTACGGAAGTCAATAGATTCCTGGGATATCGCCGGACGCCCCCCGGGTCCCTTTCTGTGCGTAAACATGGAACGACTCCGTTTCACCGACTTTGGGAGAGCATCGTCCTGAGAGTCAAGCGCGGGCAAAGCATCTATACTCCGCCGGCGGGAGGCGCTGCGGTGAGTAGGACTAGGCAACGAGGGCGTGGAATGGTGCGCAGCCAGTGTAATCGATGGTTTCGCTTGTTCTGTAGTATGCCGCGATGAAGATGTTAATGACGATGTGGACGGATTCGTGCGCGTCGCCGCGTCTGAGGTCGTGACCAACGGAAGAGAGGATTGACTCTCGTTCTCCATTGCATTTATGAGGGACAGACGGGCCTCTGTTATTTGAGGAAGGGGGAGGGAAGGCACGTCTGATTGTGTGAGATCGGGCTGCGACGGCCGCCGTCGAGCGCTCCTTGCCCCGGACGATGCAGACGACAAGGAGGCCAGAGAAGCCGATCTTTTGTGACGCGGTACGGGAGGCGCAGGAGGTGGTGGTGGTAGATCCGCGACCGAGCGTAGAACTGGAATCTCGCCAAAAACTTTGCTCAGCTTTCTCGCCTTCTTCAACAGCATGGCCTTTTCCTTGGCGTCAAGATCGTTCGTTGTAGGTGGGACTGCGTCTGTAGACTGTGGCTCTGGTGGGTTCATATAAATGGACGGAGGAAGGAGCGCAGAGCGCAGGGAGGTAGTGGAATAACCGCCTGCAGAATGGTGGGGAGAAGAGTAGAACGGATATATAGACGAAATGGGGGAACAAGGCGGTGATTGACTGCCAACGTCGCTTGTTGCGCCTCTAGATGATTTACGTGACGAGAGATGTAGAATCAGAGAGAGCCGGCCACGACTGCTTCCGGACCCATTACTGCTTTGTGGTCGCATTCAATCGAAATCTCGTTGCCAACACCGTTTTGAAATGCAGGGTAGCTATGTCGTCAAGAGGGAGGCTGAAATAGATCAGCACAACGAGGATACTGTCGTCGGCGTCAAGGCAAGGATCCTGGCGGGGGAACAGAAGCAGCAAAGTCTGAGCAAGGGTCTAAGGCCAACCATTTATAATCCCGTCAAAACAAGCGAAATTTTTGTTGACAATGATACGCGCACAGGCGCGAAAAGCAAATACAAATCAGGAACCATCACATGCTACGTGTATAGGGTAACTCCGCACTAGTCCGAGCCCGTGGTTTGTCCTCGAACGACTGGAAAGATAACTTAGCAATGAGTACAGTTAAGATGTACATAATTATGCTCTACATTCTACGTTAGATGCATATAAACATAAAGATAATGTCGTTAGACAAGACTGCCTGTCTCCCGAGCAAATCGAATACCAATCGTCGACGGCAGGCGAACCAAGGAAACTCGTTGTGCACACCGAGTTTTGTTCCACTCCTCCGCTTGCTCTTCTGGTACCTCATGAGCAGTGTAAAACTTTTCATGGGTCTGGAAATCATCGCTAGTCCTTGGAGAGGGTCCCTCAGACTTGGATGTACTCTCCGTCGGACCGTCCACGTCAGGAAATGGAAACGAAGTGGATGAAGCGGCCTCAGGCAACGCAACGGGAGAATCGAAAACATCGCTATCCGACATCGGAGATGTCTCGAAGTTATCAATTTCGGGATCAAAATCCAAAGCAGAATGAAATGAGTCGGTTGTTGACTCTGGTCGATGAGACTTCGTAGATTCCGGGCGTGAGGGGGACGCCGGTGCCTTCAGCGTCAGAGGAGAGCTTGGCTGGTTGCTCTCGTCATGGAAAGAAATCGTCATTTTTGGAATGCTAGTGTCGCGTGGAAGTTGACTCTGTAGCGTTTCTGTCGCCGCCTTGAGTGCAATCTGTTTAGTACGATTCCAATCCCGCCCTTCAGCAGAGAGGTCCCGAGCGAGCACAGTGCGATGACACGACAGCTTGACAATATCCAGCCGTTCCTGCATGATGCGCTTGGATATGTTCTGAACAGAGGCGACAAGACGATCATGAGTCTGTCGCTGGAAAGGCGTAAGGATAGCGATATTACGGATGAACCGTAAGTCGGCATCAAGTTGGGATTGTGTTGAGGAAACCTTTGCATCCAAGTCATGAATCCTGGCCTGTACAATATGGGAACGAGAAGGGAGGCTAGACTCGCTCAGAGATGCGGACGACGCCGAATCGGTGAGTGAAGATAACTGAGTATCGAAATCGATAGCCACAGTTAGATCTTCGCCTCTCCAACGACCTGCAGCCAAATCTGCCTTTACTTGGTCAAATGTGGCTTTGAATTGATCGGCACCTTCCACTTCTGGCGCCATCGGGACATTGTCGTCAGCGACACTGATCTTCCGTATCATGGAGCGCCTCATGTCAGAAGGTTCCGAGTCACCAGAAAGCATTCCCATTAGTTCTAGCGACGCTTTACTGCCCCATTTGCGAACCTGTGGCGTCGATTGGTTTGCGTGCTGTAGATCATGGAGATGGGAGGTAGCAGCGGCGACACCGGTGAGCTCGACGTCTTTGCCTGACATCCCCAGAGGTCGCATGCGAACGCCAGCAGATTTGAACGCACTCGCATAGTTGATACGCGAAATCCATTCATCCGCTTCCTTTTCGTCTGGCGCCTGCAGGAGGAACTGCCGTCCATCACCAGCAACAAGTCGAAAGGTGTAAGGATGCTGGATAGTAGATTAGAATGCAATTATTCTGGAGCTCATAGAGACTAACTTTAGTGTAGGACGAGTCCGAAACGGCAATAATGTCCTTCACAGTCATAATCTCGTCGAACCTAAAACTCGAGTGGAGGGAGAGAGATTGCTTATCACCCGAAGAAGGGCGAGAAGGTGATGCTTGCGCTTGTGCCCAAGTCGTGTCGCGAGAGAACAAGACATGGGAACCCGTCAAAATGACATTGAAAGGCTTCCATTTTCGCGTGCCAGCCTTCTTGCCGCCAATACCTACTTCATCTTTCCGGCTTAGCATTCCGATTTTCGTAGCTCGCAAGGTCCAAAGTTCTCCACCAGACGGTGTACTCTCAGGCAGTCCAGCCAAACTCGGAGAACCAGCATTAGGGAGGCTCATGCTGAAGAACGGCGCAGATGTCCTGGTGCCTTCCGAAGAAACCGGGATAACGGCAGCCCTCGCGAAGGCTTGCTGCAGCTCGTCATCGTCCCATTTTCCGGTCGTACCCTGCCAGGAGTAAGGGTTCGAACTAGGGATGTAGTTTTCAACATCCACGCGCAAAGGTCCCAGCAGATTCTTAGAATACAGGGTCAAATAAGCGACATCGTCAGTGCAAGACGACTCGGACATACATTGGATATGAGATAATACAAGTCCACCTTGTTTCCGCGCCCAAAGATAGAAGAGCCAGGAGCAGAAGGGCTAGAAGCATTGGAAGGTCCACCGTTACCGTCTAGTGGGTCTTCGACGAAGATGAAGGGAGCAAAAACTATATTGTCGTAGAAGCACTGAAAATTACGATGAGCTCAAAGGCCATCAATCATAGGATGGTACTGACATCCAAGACTTCTGGAGCAACCCCAGGAAGCCTAGTGTTCTTTATATAATCCGCCTTGGTCATCTTCCGTTTGTTTGATTTATTGAACGCGTCAGTGTGTAGCATGATGAGACTGAACGCGATCACATAAGGATGATCTATACGAAGAGTTGAGCAAATCTATTACCGTGGAAAATGCTACACACCTTCAGAGGTAAATAAAGTTGGATGACAAGTGACATATCGAGCGGCAAACGCTTCCATTACCCGATCGATTTGTTGTGTTTCTCGAGGCAAGCCGACATCCATTAACAGCCTCCGTAGGGATACATCTAACGGATCCGTTCTGAAATCGAATTCGTGCAGGTATGCACGCAGTGCCCGAACATAAAAGGTATCCGAACTACCGCAAACGTAAGCTACCTGGCGAGACATGTAAATTGAAAGATTACCTTGTAGCAAGTACACCGGCAATGTCTGCCTTGCTGACACTGGCACGAAGCCTCAGCAAATAGTCTTCCGGCGTTTCATCATCGCGAGGTTTCGGGGGTATGTTGGTTGGCTTGCTTAGAGATGGCCGTGGTGAGTTGCGCTGACTGATTACTGGTGACCCAGCCGGCGAAGTCTGTTGGTCAAGCAGGGTATGTGGCTGTAAGGAGGATCCCGATGAAGAAAATATTGATAGAGAGAGTCGGTGTAATAGTGGAGGGTTGGTATTTGCACGAGGTCTATTCTGTGGAGAAAGAGAGGACTCTGCGGTTGAAGGACGGCAAGGTTGAGAGGAGGGTGCATCAAGAAATAAAGAACGTGAGTTAGATGGAGAAGGTGGATCTGCGGTCACCGGGCGATTTAAGCGACGTGGAGGAGGAGGCGAAAGTGTTGGAGGGGCTTCGACGCGATGTGATGCCTTGGCTCGTTCGGAGTGGCTTCTAGATAGCCCGCGTGTATGATTGCGTTGTGGGGGAAGTGGGGGTGGTGTAGATCTTGAATGGCTGGGATCCAAGTCCACGACGAACGGAGAACCAGGTTGCACGGATGGAAGGGGAGTGAAAAGGAGAGTGTTGCTCGTAGATGGTTGCTGCTGTGGTTGTCGCGGAGGTGTGAGCTCAGTGGAAGACTTTTTACGCGTCCAGAAAGATGCTCTGCGAGTTAATGACCTCTGCGGACTCTCTATCTCCACCTCTGCGGCTTTGGCCTTTCCTTTGGTATCGGTATTGAAATTAAGAAAGGTTGTTGGTCCCAGAGAAAGACCTCTTGCACGGCGATGTTCGTCAGACTTTCTTCCCTCGCCTGTGTCAGCGGCAACGCCCGACAACGTCCTTAGCTTCTGAGAGCTCTTGACCCGCCGCGGTAATGGACTACCATTTGGCGCTGTGAAAGCAACAGTATTGACTTGTGATGAGCTGGCTGCGGGTGATTTCTCGCCGAGTCCGAGACCGTGAGGTAGACTGATGCCCAAGGCAGCCTGTGCAAGTCTCGCTGTCGACGACGACCGTGAGGATGAGGTGGTAAAGTCAGGGGGAGAAGAAGGAAATAATGATGGGAGCATAGTCTCTGCCATAATTTCCTGCAGCGAGTCACGTCTGGAGGTCGAAGGAGAGGGTGAGCCATCGATATCTGTCGGAGTCGGAGGGAGGTCCTTTTCGACGAATAATGGTGGTGTATGTCGCAGAGACATCGAGGCCAACGACGAGGCCGCCTGCGGCTGGGCAACGGCGACTGACGTGATACGCGCTGTGGAAGTACTGGATTTCCTCCAATGAGGGACGAAAAAATGGGTAGTCGTCCGAGTGGTTGTGGTGGTGACAACCTCTGTGGTCGTTGTGTGCTCGGCAAATAGCACGGACGTAGGCTGGATTGATTCCTCGTACGGCGGCGGGGCCGGCTGGCTCTCTGCAGAGTCTCGTTTAAACGCAAGGAAAGCAGTCAGTCGCGGAACCATCAAGTTGAAGACGGTGGTCAGGTATATCCGCCCAAGTCCAACTGGGCAGACATGAGCTGGGTCGCCGCTGTTATTACGATATAATATATGCGGCCGGTCCTAACGCGCGACTGGCTGCCGTGCACCGTGCACAATGGCAGTAAATGTTTGAGTGATGTCGTTGATGAGACTCAGTGCTATGCTGTGCCTGGAGAAGAAGAAGTGATATCCCCGTGCTGCGCGAATTTACGTCCATAACGAATGCATACAAAAGTAAGATAAAATGTGGGCTACAATTGTCTACGTCTTTCCCGACCGCTTTTTCTGTTTCTCTATTGACCGCTTCTTCTCTTCCAAGTTTGAGCGCTGTAACAAAAATAAGCATTACAAGGGCCAAGAATCAAGTAAAACATACCTCGGCGACACGCTTTTGCTGGCTGTGCTTCACCTTCTCGTAAAGCTTCTTCTGCCGGTTGCTCATCATCATCTTGTTCATGTCTTCCTCTAGATCCCCTGCATCCTCCGTCTTTTTCTTTTTAGACACTTTCTTTACCTGTTTCTCAAAAGTAGTGGGATCGACACCTGCTGCCTCTGCAGCCAATTCCGCGGCACGAAGAGACGAGTCTTCTCCATTTGCTGCAGTCGCCACTGCTGCAATGGCTTTCTCTAGCTCATCGTCCTTCTCAACCATCTCCTCGTCTTCCTCCTCCTCATCCTCCATCGGTTCAATTACAGTATTGGGATCGTAGGCGCCCTCATAATACTCGCCGAATGGACTGAGATGAGGTGGAAGTGATTTCCCTTGGGCGTAGTTGTCCTCCAAAAGAAGTTTTCCTGCATTGATACAATCGACCACCCATTGAGGTTGCACGTATTTTCTGGAGAGACGCCTCTTGCGGTCCTCTGGAGACTCTTCTGTTACTTCGACAAGCGGACGATCGATAATAACGTGAGTAATCGAGTCATCACTCGAAGAATACGGTGATCCACTGCCAGATGAATCCTCCCAACCTATCCGACCACCAAAGGATCGTACAAGGAATTCGAATATTGGTCGTGAGGTTTCCCTGGAAAGGAAGAAAGTACACGAGGAGAAAAGATTGGTGGATATTGACGATGGGAGGGATTCTAGAGTCTTCAGAGTCGGCAGTGATGCAGCCTCTGTCGTAGCGGAGGCTCGAGGAATGAACTCCTCATCTTGGGCGTCCCCTTCAGATGCTGGTTGGCCCATTTCAACATCATCCGACACAGACTCGACGTTGGAGGCAATTTCCTTGATCGTTTGTCGAACGTCCTTGGTGGTGACTTTACGACCGTCGACGTTGACAGCCTTGACTTTTGTTGGTCCACTTTCGGCAGCTTTCGACATGTCTTGTAGGCTGAAAGCCCCAACGCCTGCGCCTCCGTCGTACTTTTTCATGTCTAAAGGCGGAGGATAGACCAGAGCGGAATCGGTGTAGAGTTTGAACAGAACAAAACCGAGGAGCGTCTGATATAGCTCCAGAAATGTTAGCATCACGCGTACATCGACGTCCGTTGGAATCTAAAATGAATCAGACGACATCCAAGGCATGGGCGATGTTACGAACAGTTTGAGTAAATTGGTAGGGTACCAACCATGTTACAGTTTGGTCCATGACCTCCGCCTGGTAGTATACACCTTTTATTGACAGGAAGACCTTTCTGAGGGCTTTTGAACGCATGATGTATAGCTGCCATTCAGCGGCTAAACGAGAGCAATTTTCGATGAGGGAAGGAGGTATACGGGAATTGGATGGTAAGGTGGAGAAAAGGAATATCATGCAGAGGGCATCATCTATATCTCGCAAAGCATCGGTAAAGGTGGGATAACTGGTACAGGTATTAGTCTTAGCGTTCAGCATGGTACATGTACGCACCGTTCTTTTACGACGTGATCTAGCTTGTACACAGGCTTGTTCTCTTCCAAGTTTTTGGCATCTCCCCATTCTCCCCGTCCAAGTGCGCGAGACAGCTTTTTGGCAAATGCCTTGTGTTCTCTCAACTTCTTCAAGACGGGTTCATGTGCGAGGAAAGCGATGTCCTTTGCGTAATAAAAAGATGTCGGCGCTGACGATCCCTTGTTGGCCTTTTTGCGACTATGTGGCTCGCGCGGAAAGATGCCTACAAGTCACTAAGTTTCGACACACCGATTGCGCTTGGGTTATGCACCTTTTAATATACATAGTCGCCGGAAATCCGCCAACGAACATTGCAGTTTCTTGACGGCAGCGGAGCGAGTAACATAGGCCTTGGCTGCCCCAGCCTTTCCCTTCTGTCGTAAGCGGCCCATTGTCTTGGTGGAGGAGGAGGATTGATGCTAAAAAAACTAGGGTTCCCAAAATGGTAATCGGTGTTGCAATCTCTCTTTCTCTCAAACACGATGAGGCAGGTGCTCATTTCATTTTCCGTGCTCTATATCTAACCTTGTACTCATTTTCCAGTCAATATGTCCACGTTCCTAAATCTGAGCTAGATGAGGCACAGCTCCGCCAACTTGAGGAGCACGAAATCTCCCAAGGACCTCTCTCTGTTCTGCAACAAGCTGTCAGGAATCACACGCAAGTCCTGATATCGCTGCGAAACGATAAAAAGCTGCTTGCTCGTGTCAAGGCATTTGATAGACATTCTAATATGGTTCGTCTTTCCTGTCCGTCCTAGCGATCCTAATATGACTTTGCGCAGGTCCTGGAAAATGTCAAGGAGGAACGTTCTCTTGCTCACTGCATGACTCTATACTAAATCTGTTTACAGATGTGGACAGAGATACCAAAAGGCAAGAACAAGAAGCCCGTGAACAAGGACAGGTTCATCAGCAAAATGTTCTTACGGTGAGAGACGCGATTTGTGTCCATTTGCGTCTGAACTGATCCTCCACTTACAGCGGCGATTCTGTCATCTTAAGTGAGTTACTGTGCTTGATCTTGCGATATCTTTCTCATTTCTTCTAGTCCTTCGGCACACGGTCTAATTCTAATGATACACCGGTCGGTAGTCTTGTTGTAAAACTATGTCGATAATCGACTCTGTACACCTTAGCCGTCCGAGACTTTCAGTACCGAAACGTCACGTCCTTCCATGACAATAGTATGTACGTCTAATGTACGTACAGGCTCATGTGCTCTGTGTGGCGCCTTTTTATCCTGTGAATGACGATTTCAAGACGTCCTTAGCGCCCAGGAAATATTTGCTTGAGATCTCGACGTCCTTGTTGTACGAGGTCTTCTATTTTACGCTACCACAAGGATTAGATGTGATCCGGGCAACGAGAGCAGGCGCCTACGACGTCAGTGACATGTCGGTTTCTCTCTATCTCGTTTCTAACCCACTCGACAGTTTCTTTGCGAGCTCTGGGGTCAGATATTGCTGAGAAACAGATTGAGCCCAAAGAAGCGGAACAAATATGTGTACTTACCTTGAGAAGCACGTATCGCATGTCGATATAGTGCCAACGCTTTTTGTCTAAGAAGGAAATGCTTGAGGGTTGGCTGGTGCATGGCACATCCCGGTGGTAGACGTAGTAGGAATCAAGAGAAACTGTTAGGGCACCCGTGATCGTTTTCAAATCCCGCGTGTACATTGCTTTTCTTGGACCTTTCCGTCACCTTCTACCGGCCTTGTCGCCGCCATGTCTACCGTCGACAACGATGCTCACCAACCTGAATCCACTCCCACTGAAGAGCTCGATGCTCTCGACAACGATGAGACTGCTGAAGAGGACGCCGCCACAGCACCAGAAAATGCTCCAGAGTCCCCACCGTCACCACGTCCTCTCAGAATATATACACGGACTCAGATACTTGCTTTGCTAAAGTCACCACTGGTTTCACCACCTCCAAACATGCCAGACCTCAAGGACTGGTTTGGGTGCGTTGCCAACTGCTATTCCCGTGATGGCTCCTCACCCCAGAACAGAGCAGAAAACGAGCAAAACTTGAATAAAAAAGATCATGAGGCCACGCCTCCAAATAGCGCTCGGGAGCGCAGGTATGCTTTTATGCTAGTGCTTTCTGCTCGTCCATTCATTGTCATTCAGATTCAGAAGGGATGTCGACGATGGTGGCAAGTAACATTTCGTCTTATCTTGAGTCTTTGCTCAGCTGTCACACAGAAACGTCAACACGACCCTCATATCGCTCAGCCCTCTCTCAACCCTCGCAAATGGGTAATTTCAAACACCAATCCTTACGTGACCGAGATGGTGAAAAGGACAGAGACCTTCGGGATAAGGAAGGACAAGAACGGCTACGAAATGCAAGTAACTCGTTTCATTATGTTATCTATACCTTATAGACCCTCCAGCTGTCCGATAAATTCGACCGAGACCGGCTGGCATTACCACTTTCCAACCTCAGAAACAAAGACCGCGGAGATCCTTCAAGTACAAGACCAGCTGGGGCGAATCAGCTCAATGGTCCCAACACGCGTCGAACTGAAGCGAGGGAGAATGGTAAAAAGAAGACTGAATCTACTGATGATTGGAGACGAGGTACGCGACCGTCATCACTCCCGGTTTGCGCGTGAGCTAACCTTCATATTTATAGGAGGTGAGCCGCGACGTATGGCATACTTTCACGCAATCAACTCCAATGACTGAACTTTTGTGCTAGGTGGAGATCGTGAAGACCGCGACAGAGCTCGATCTCGCTCACGCGGACGCCGCGATCCTTCCTCTAAACGCGAGGATAGGGACCGCCGAGACCGCGACAGGGAGCGAGATGACCATCGTCGCGATAGGGATGCAGAGGGAGACGATTCACGGCGTTGGAGAGATGACGGGCGACGCGATGAGCGTATGGCAGTTCGAAGAGACAGGGATCACAAAGAGCGATGGCCCGCAGGTGAAGACCGAGACTCTCGTAGTAAACGGCCTGCAGCAAGAGACAAGAAAGTCGGTGAGGAGGGGAAAGAGGCAGCTGACCGCCGGGCCGACCGCGAGAAGGAGAAGGAACCGGCTTGGATGGATACCTATGTTCCTTCACCCACTTCGTCGGGTATCTTGGGTAGTAAGGGTGCTGATGGCGAGCTGGATGGTATTCAGGCATGGAAGAAAGGAATGAAGGAGAAAGAACGTGCCGCCGCCGAAGCCACTGAGGTTGGTCCCAAGGCTACTTCTGAGAAACCGCTGGACGAGATACAACTGTTCAAGATGATGATGAAGCGCGAGCAACAGAAGGGACAGGATGGTGAAGAAGACATCTCACTCGGTAATGTCTCCGTCGACCTGCATTATTTGCGCGTTGTTGACGTTCTCAAGGTCCCAAAATGGCGGCCGTGCACGCAGCGAAAGATATGGCACCTGTGCCCACGTTAAACACAGAAGCGTCGGCGCCATCCGCTATGCCTATCTTTAGTCTGAACGAACAGAACAAACCTACCGACGAACCCGTCCTTTCATCAGCGCTTTCGCCAATGAGCATTGGTGAACCCGGATCCGCTTCGTCTGCAGGCGCATTCAATCCACCACCAGGTCCACGTCTACTCGCGTTGGGCCGTGTCACAGCTAAGCCCACACCTCCCGCTCCAGTTGCTACTCAAGTGTCCTCGTCCACCACAGCCATCAAGCGACCACCGCCACAGTTGAATCTCACGAGCGGAATTCCCTCCTTAGACAATCCGGATAAGAGTGCTTTCTCTCCGTTCGAAGAACAGCGAGAGTCGCCGTCGCTTGGTGGTGTGCCCGAGTCCCAACGCAGGGAGCGACCCCCCATTCCTTCAGATGCGAGTTGGAATGATCCTTTGGATCCTGGAATGGTCAAGGGGAGTCGCTTTGCCAAGTTCTTTGATGGCAAAGTCAAAGAGGCCGCGCCGACCCCGAAACTGCCGCCACCGTCAGCCCTCTCCCCGCCCATCCCAGCACCCCGTCCAGAGCACATTGGCTACCAACATCAGCAACCTCCCGAATCTCGTACAGTGGACGATCTGTTCGCAATGATTACAGCTCAAGTGAGTCAACTCTGCTCTTTGGAGTTTGTGTCTAATACATCACTAGACTCACCAACGAGCGCCACCGTCAAATCCTCCAAGTACTGCACCTGGCAGTAATACTAATCACATGACCCATCAGCAAATGCAGAGTCAACTGCACCTTCTACATCAGCAACAACGACATCAACAACAGCAGCAGCAGTTGCATCATCTACAGCAGAGACACCAGCAGGTTGACCCTCTGTATGAGAATCGACTTGACAACCGTAATTTCATGCCAGACAATATGGTTCCTGGTCTGCGCTCTGCGCCACCTCCGAGGAACGGAGACAACGGTGGCATGTTCTCAGATCCCCTCGACGAAGTTATTCACATAAATGCCCAACGCCCTCCTATCCCCTTGCATCGCGGCCTTGACCCTCTTTATTCTGGTGGAGGAATGCCGCCCTACGCGTCCCAGCAATCTGGTCGTGGTGCCGGTATTCCTGTTCAATACCGCGGCGGCCCGTCACCTATTGGAAACCAAAATGGTTTAGGACGCCTGCCCCCTGGTTTGGCCAATCTTGGCGGTCGCCCTCCTCATGAACCCTCTCAATTCTCCGGTCTTCCAGGCCTGAACTCGGCGGCGCTTCACGGCGGTCCCATCAACCCTCCGCAATCATACAACAACTACTCCTCCATGGGACCCGGTTTCAATAACGGTCCTCCTCGTGGCATACCGCCTCAGATTTCCGGGAACCTAGCGCAACATCAATTAGCAGGGCTCGGACACCAGAACCTCATGGATCTGCGTAATCACAGTATGAACCCTCCGAACATGCTCAACCTTGGTGGTGGTCCTCTCAACGCCGGGCGCGGAATGGGAGGGGGCTATCCGGGGCATGGGGGGCAGCCATCTCTTCACAATATGCGACAACCGAATCAGCAACCTCCGCTTCCCTCTCATGTCGGCATGATGCCCCAGCAACACCTGCCTCCGCCACAAGACGCTCAGTCCGCCAACCTCATGGCACTCCTGTTGGGCCACCGCCCTAATGGCAGAGGAGACTGAGTTGTCACGCTCCATTGCTGAATCTCCGCTCATTTCTACCATTTCGCTCTTCCATGAGCAGTAAGGCTTCGCGTGAAGTATCGTAACGTCTCAAGCTGTATTGTACATCTAATGACATTGTTTATCGTAGAATGTTATACCCCTCAGATCGGAATTACATTTTACAGATAAAGGTGCCCCGGAAACTCGAACTAGATGTCATTCTTGAGGCGTGAAGACAAGGACAAAGCAAGAGATGTCCGAAAAACACGATGGTCGTCCTTCATCAACACGATGCAAGCGCTGCGAACCGCACTTGAAATGCTAAGCTTCCTGCCGCGCCTGGGTCTCGACAAAGGAAAGGTTTGCTAAAAGGTGTTGTCCAGCATGGGAGATCCGTAGATCCTCTCGAGATCGCAGTTTCAGCTAGGACTCAGGAGGCGGCGGGATGGACTTGGAATCACAAAAGATTGAAACTCCTTTCAGGACGCGATCTTCGCTTTAATAGTGTGGACTGAACTTTGAAGGGTCCATACTTCCCAAGGAGATCCCTTGTATTCAAAGGCTGAGTAATGCGCGAGTACTTCTTGCCGCAACTTCGTATAAGTAGCTGCCAAACCGGTATATAGAAATGTAAAGAACGCGCCGGCTACTTTTGTCGTGTAACAAGGTACCTACCCAGTGGGGTAGGGCTAATCCATGCCAACGGAATCTGATATTGCGCGTGGATATTGCTATAGATGACCTCTACGCCGTCCAAAGTCCTCCTCATCTTACATCACTGAAGAGCTGAGTTCAAAAAGTTGCCAGGACTATAAACTAGATAGGACCTTGGGAATCAAGGGAAGGTTCTTGTCAGAATCAAGCGAACAATTTGGCGAGGTCTCCCAACAAACTCCCATGTCAGAGAACTCCATGCCATGCGGATTCAGAGAAACCATTGCGGTCGCGGTGTTCGGGGCGGCTGGGTGAACTAAGGATAAAGTTGACGTGAAGAATGAACGGTTCTCATCAGTGGAACTATTCGGAACCTAATACTTTTGACACCAGAAGAGACATGAACGGGGACGAACAGTTGCGTATTACGCCCAGTGCAGGGGTGTTGACTGTTTTAAATGATTGCATACGTGAGATGTCCAAATGAAAGACTCAAGGAAATGTCGCTCATACGTGATGGCTGATAAGACAGAGTGACTGATGGGATGTAGCGAGTCCACGCTGCAAGCGGGCTAAGGAAAGCGCCCTGAATACGAAGAGGAATGCAGCTAGTTTGGACGTCAAAGAGCAGCGAAGAACGAGCGGGCGGCGTCGCGTTGTCGAATTAGTTGGGAATATATGTAGCCACGTCGATGCGAAGGATGCTACCGTCGCCGTTTTTACACTGATTTTACGTGAGGGGTGAGGATGATGAAGCCATTTTAAGACAAGGCATATGCGGCTTACATAAAAAACGAGGCGAAATCTGACTTTTTGGAAAGGCTGGTCCTTCGAAGTCACTGCCTGCAGGCAAGGAACGTGGACTCGAATCAGAGATGAATCAAAAGCCTATCGCCGAGCACGCATACCGCACCGAATTTACCCTGAGGAGTGAGGCGTATAAGCGGAACACGCCTTGAACACGCCCACGTAGAAAAAGTTGAGGCGACGCAGCCGACACAATTTCTCTCTCCCCGCCGTCTCTTGCTATAGTGCTCATCGAGTGCTCCCTGGACACCGACCTGGCATACATTCTTACTTTCTGCGCTCGAGGCACGCGCACTTAATTGTCGAGTCCTGTCACCTGTGTGAACAAGGAGGCGCTCGGCATCCCACTCACCTCAGTCACTCTTTTCCCTTGGGTTTTGCTGGTTACACCTTATAATTCTCCCTAATACGACCAGAAACTGGTCAACATTCGTTTTTAATCTTTGGATTCAAAGGCGCACTGGTGTGTGGTTGTCGTTGGATACGGAACCGCGACTAATTTGTTGCTAGATATTCTCTGCATTGGATCTGGTGAGCAGAGTGCGTTCTTGGTACACGGTACGACGAACCCCAGAAAAGGTGAGAACTACCTCAACACTACAAAACGTGGTTATGGAATGCCGTTAACGTTATGTTCACGGGTTGTGCGGGATTTGGCTGGAATATCAGACGGTGGCGTCTGTGTTGCGGGTCGTTATGGCAGGGTATGCAAAGCCCAGCCACCGGCGCCGCGGGAATGAATGACACGGCAGTGGCTCAGCCATGCAGCGAAGATGCAGGGCATGATCTCAATGATGAGCGCTGATAACCGGTGCCCATTTGGACCCCAGACATCGCCGGTGCTTTTCGAGTTCCTAGTTTTGTTTTGGATTCCCCTTCTCTTTCTCATCGTTGTCTTCGTCGACACGCTGTTTTTTTTTTCACGTTACACGACCTTGGACGCTAACCACGACGTTATTCAGTGCATATATTCGCAGCACAGGCACACGCTTCACTGACGTCGTTGCCGCCATCGCATGAATTGCAATTTCCATCCTGTGAGTTCTTGTCGCGTCACTGTCTCTTTTGTGTTGTGCTGTTGCTCGTGTTTATGTCGCGTGGCGCCTTGTTCAAGCCATATTTGGCATAAGAAACCGCGTCTCTGGTCAACCACCACGATCGTATGTGAATGGTGGTATTCACTGCGCTGCCCTGTATACTCGCCTTTCTGTTTCTTTTTGTATCTTGTTACAACCTGTGTTCTCTTCATGTCGTCTTCACGCGCTTACCCGTTCTCTCCTGCGCCCGCCAGTCACCCAATCGAACTTCCATCCATCTCGGCTCTTACAGAAATGAAGGAACCATCCAACAAACCCTCCCGCCTTTCCCTTGTCTACTCCAAGAAACGTCCGTCGCCACACGGCGTGTCGAAGAAGACGCCACGGCGCTCTCCCCGATCCTCCAAGACGGCCATCACAGCGCACCTACACGCTCGGCGAGAAGGCGTGTTCGTGGAAGAAGAATACCGGGACGACATTCGCTACTATATGCATCAGATGGAGGTGTGTACCGTTTCTCGCTTTTAGCAACTATAAATGACAACATTGTCCTCAGTCCTGCACAATGTCATCTTTACAGTCCATGGACCAACAACCAGAAATCAGATGGCATATGCGTCCTTGTCTCGTCGATTTTCTGGTGGAAGTCCACTTCAGCTTCCGTCTTCGCCCCGAGACTTTGTACCTCGCTCTCAACATCATCGATCGCTACGTCTCGCGCCGCATAGTCTATGTGAAACATTATCAACTTGTGGGTTGTGCAGCATTGTGGATAGCCGCCAAATTCGAGGATGCAAAGGACCGCGTCCCAACAGTACAGGATCTTGTCCAAATGTGCCATGACACATACGAGGAATCCGCTTTCATACAAATGGAGGGTCACGTTCTCTCTACTATCCAGTGGACACTTGGCCATCCAACTGCCGAGGCCTGGCTTCGTCTCATGTGTTGTGGTCCGTGTTTGGAGGATCCGAAAGTACAGCATGTTGCGCGGTTTCTCATGGAAATTACCCTGTTCTACCGCGAATTTGTCCGATTCCCTCCATCCTGCATTGCCTTAGCCTCCCTCACCCTGGCGCGATATCTCTGCGGAAAGCCGCGGCGGCTATGGGAAGAGAATGACGAGAGTTTGGATGTCGTCGAGCTCCTTGATGAGCGTCTTGCGAAGCACGTCAATGACCTGTCGGAGACCTTGGTCAAGAAATACTCCTATGCTTTCTACTCCAAGGCAGCAACGTTCGTAGTTCACTACTATCTCCAAGGCGGCCACTTCTCTCGCCAATCATCTTCTCCCTTCCCAGTCACACCTACGCGCGGCTCCTCAGCATCCCCAATGAGCACGCCAATGAGCGCGTCAACGTCTACCTCGGATAACTCGGACGACTTCCCTCTAACCCCTTCGACCCCAGCTGTCCTCTCAAGCGAGCCTTACATATCAAGTGATGTATACATGGACTTCAACTCAGATGACAAGGAGAACATGCCGTCTACCATGGAGCCCGTACAGGGCAAGCAGAACATGGACGTCCCTCCTGAATACCTCCCGCATGACTTTGTGACATTTGGACGGTCCGCCCTCCACAATCGCAATGTCTCGCCGCAGTTCTCGTTCTCATAGCGCATACAAACTCGCAACCACAACCACTTGTATTCTCGCATCATCAACCTCGTCACCGAATTCGTATTCAAAAGTTTTCAATACAGCAAAATGTAATATCATCATCCACGTCGCTCGCATCCGACACTCGCAATCTGCAACTGTTTCTACCATACCATCATATGCATCACTTTCCCTTGCAATTGTTTCCAACACCATCATCCCGCATCATCCATCATCGCTATTTTCATTGGCGTACACCCTACCGGGAGGATTTCTGGGTTGTTGTGTGGGCACGAGAGTGTACTTGTATATATCTCTCCCGTCTAATCTTCCGCTCTCTCGCCCGCCACATTCACTTGTGGAGGGTTTACTACTCGGCCCGCATACTGCCCACTCCTCGACGCCAATTTCGTGACCCTATTAACATTCTTTTTCCCGTTACCTATCATCTATGCATTCCACCACCGCCCCCCGCCCCTTCATTCGTTGTTGATTACACGCGTCAGCGTACAATTTGTTCAATTGTGTTTATATTATTCTTCAATTTATCTGTCCTCGCCTCCGGAACCAGACACATTTTGGGTTTCAATGCATTAGACACTGTTGTTTCAAGTACCATATCGCATTCTCTTTCTGTACATAATTTTTCTCATTCCTATTTTCCTGTCATTCCTGCACGCGCATTCGGCCTGTTGCATACTCCGCCCCTTTATCAAACAAGTCCAACTGTGTCCTTAGCAATCAACTCGTATTTATGTATTATCCTCGTCGATGTTCTGTCTCTGGTAGACCTCAAGTCACGCAACACAATACAAGGAAGAAAGGTAATTGTGTACCATTTTGTTACATGCTGAAAAATACACTTCTGCTTAACATCCGCTCCAGAAAGTCCTCACTCGAGAGCCCACGAGTCGCCGTCCTTCTTGATTCCAACGGGGCGCTTCTCATCCAAACTTATACGGCCCGCGTTCAGGATGGCAGTGGTGAGTACAGTGTTCAAGATCGTTGGTAGACCGTGACGATCGTAATCTTCGGGCTTTGTCAAGCCAGCGTTGACGCTACGCGCAGCATCGATGAACTTTTCAATGGAGACGTATCCGTAGCCGCGTTGGCCATCGAAATGGCCACTCTCCGAGGGTGAGTATTTCATGCTGGTGCGCAGTCAGCAAATGAAGCAACCGAAGACACGTCGGGAAACGTACTAGAAGGGATTGTACCACATCTTGCCGTTCTCGTCTGTCGTAACATCGTAGCCACGGTGCGCCTGGTCGAGGGTCATGTCACCCTTCTCACCCATGTAGTACCAGTGTTGGGCAGAATGTACACCGGCCTTGAGTGGTGCAGTCCAGCTGGCAGTGTAGACACCGGTTCC
Source organism: Hymenopellis raphanipes (assembly GCA_036872995.1). Lineage (NCBI taxonomy): Eukaryota > Fungi > Basidiomycota > Agaricomycetes > Agaricales > Physalacriaceae > Hymenopellis > Hymenopellis raphanipes. Next base: position 2,469,557 of record JAYMDG010000001.1, read on the forward strand.
CTTGTGCGTAGGACTGTTGAGAGACTGCCAGTCGACCATAAGCGTAATAGTATCCTCAGTCTGCGGTACGCAGTTGTAAGGTGCGCTAGTCGCTATTCCAGTGGCGGCACTAGCCACAACGCGTGTAGGAACGGCAATATCCTGTAAGATCCAGCAGCAGATGTCTATGTGGTGGGAAGAGAGATAGTAGCTACGCGTCAACAAATATTAGCGTTCAGCAGGTATAAGTGGCGCAAAAAATTACCTGATGTCCGAGTCCTTTCCTGCCCAAGCACGGAAGGTCTCAAGCTGACTCTTGGGCTGACTCATCCAGGCGTTGAAGAAGTTAAATTCACCCAGAGCCTTGGCTTTGGCTCTCGCATCACTGTAGGCTGGATCGAAACTGAGCAGATGATCAGATTTAATTCGGTGGTATGGGAATCAACGAACCGCTTGTGGTGCTCGACGAAGCAAACGACGTTGTGCTTCTTGGCCGCCGCGATTAGTGCGTTGTGATCCTCAAGAAGTTTGACAGCAGGCTTGGTCACCAGGACGTGTATTCCCCGTTCGATCGCGTACATGCTGATCTCAAAGTGGGTCGCTGTTTATAGACTTAGCGTGGAGTCTAGATATGGGCGGTGTACTTACGGTCGGGCGTGAACACAATAATGGCATCACCAGCCTTCATTTTGTCGATAGCATCTCTGTCTAGAAAGGCATGGATACAAGCTATCAGAATTGCGAGAATGACGAACAAGCTTTCGGGTTCACTGTGTCCCCTTCCGGGTACGAATCGAAGCTGGCAAATTCTTTACACGGCGAAAGCCTGGGTATATTTTGGAACGTACGTGAGGTCCATGTCTTTATAGACACCGCCAATATTCTCGTCCAAATGTTGTCTGATGGCAGGGAACTTGCCCCCAGACACACCGACCATTCCCAGTTTGTCAACCTTTCCCAAACGGCGAAGGTCGAAACAGGTCAGGCCGACGACCTTGATGCGCAGTTGAGTAGATACAGGATGACAGTATGAAGGTAATTTACACCAATCTGAGTGGAGACAAAGAAATCAGTAACCTGATCCTTGTACTTAGATGTCGAGGTTGCTTGCCTTCTTATCCGACTTCGAAGCGCCAGATCCGGTCCATCCAGTAGTGTACTCACCCTTGAAGGTATCTCTCAGCGCGGGCAGGGTGGGTTGGCCTATCAACGTACAGTACCACCTAGAGTGCAGACGGGTAAGTACGTGCAACAAAATCGGCGACGCGATCGACTTACACATAAGAATATTGAGTTTTTGCAAGTTGGCCATGGTTGGGGAAGGTAAGCAGATCTAAGGGAAATACATCTCGCAGCCATGGCGGGGTTTTATAGGATGAGGGGCCTCATCGGCTTCACCGGACCGGCGGAACGCCGGCCCACTTCCCGGCTAGTCCACACGGCACAGCCACTAGGAACATCATTTGGAGGTGCACGTGGTGAATTTTACGCTCCAACCACTATTGCCTTTGACGAAGTAACGATCCCCTCCTCTTCACCAATCTGGCGATATGCCGTCCAACTCGAGTCCTTCGCCAGATACTACTCCGTTCATGCCTAGACGCGAGTTTATCCGTGAACAGAAACAAACTAATTCCTTTTCTCTTCTAGCTATCGCCGGCTCCAATTGCATCAGATTATACTCTTTTCCTCTTCCCGTTATTCTACACCTCCGCCGCTTTTTTGACCAGGCCTCGCTCATCGCCGCCTATCGTGAGGACGTGTCCAACAACTTTTGCGAGTTTGCCCTTGATGGCAGGCCGTGGAACAGTCCGAAGAATACCGCGACGGAGAGACTGCTCATCCAAGTTCTCGCCATCCTCTACCACCATAGCTATACTTATCTGTCTACCATTGACTATGGTCGGGAGCCAGATGACCGTCTCGTCATGACCTTCTCCAAGTCCGCTGGACGCTCTGACTCTCCCTTACCCGCCTCCAATCATTCCAAGAGCTCTTACTCGGACAAGTCCAAGCCCAAGCGCGCGCCTTTCGCGCTCTCCTTCCCATCGGCCACTATGCTGCGGGTCGTTTGCCCACCTTTGGATTCTACGCCAGCCATTCTCCAAGCAGTCCGAGGCTCTTGGCCTCGTGGCGTCGTTTCGGAAAAGAAGGTTGGCGACAACACTTTTGAGTTCAAGCTCAAGGGTTACAAATGTACGTATAGTCTTTTGCTAGTCGTTACCATGCCTTGAACAAGCCTTGTGTGTAAAGGGTTTCAGCAGGACACCTTTGCGGTCGATTCTCTCCGACATATTCTGTCTCTCTTGTCTTCTTTAGATACGTATTCCTTCTCCTTACTCGCTTCTATTTCCCTCACCAACCGGTCGAGAGTCAAGGATCTCTGGCTCTTCACTGGTCCTGCTCCTTCCGAGGACGTCGCACGCCCTGATTCTCCAGCGCCGTCATTGAATGCTTCTCAGACCGACTTTAAACGTCCAGTCTATAGCCCTGATCTCCCTCCGTATCACCCGCCGAATACATCGGTTGTTTCTTCCCCTCATCGTCGCCTTGCTACAGAACCTGTTCCCACACCGCAAGCTCCATCGCCGTTACAGCACGTCAGAGCTGCAACCGACGAACTAGCTGGACATACAGGGACCCCCATGCGTCATGCTGTACCCACCCATTTTGCATCCAACCCCACCCCGTCACACACCCTTCGTAAACCTGCACCACGCGCTCAACTGCCGGTATCTGTACACGATGATGGCGACGTTGGCGGTAATGATGGGTCCTATCGTGTGCAGCTTCCCAGCATCGTACCTTCGGGCGTCGAGAATTTGACGGGGGTCGGAGCTGGCCATCATGAACAGACATCAGACGTCTTTTACTCTACCTCGCCGTTCCATGTGGAGCCATCGGGCCCAGGCAGACCACCTCACGAAGTTGCTCCCGACCACCAATCGCACACTCCTACCCCCAAGTCAGGCCGAAGCACTCCCCATGACAAGGTGGCTGCCGTTGAAGACATCGCAGTTGTTGGTAGGTCCTCAGGGCCCAACACGCCTCCTCTTCTCGGCGCGGGCGTGTTCCGGGATTCAGCATTCTCATCCAATACTGGGATGAGTGCTGTGATTGCCATCAAGTGGACTGGTCTGGGGACCGATCCTGTCCCAGAGGAGTCCGAGTCAACTCTCAGGGATGGCGTACAAGAAGTGACGGAACATGTCGCCTCTCCTATATTGAGCGAACCGGACATGCCCAGGAAAAGCGAGACCGGTCTCGTTGGTATGGTGTCGACCACGAAGGGGAAAGGGAAGGAGAAGGACATCTCTGCTAATGGTCAAGGTTGGGTTATGGTGAACGTCGAAGCTCCGACGTCTGCAGAGTCAAAAGATGTGCCAGAGCCTGCTGAGAATGTGGACATGGACAATTCTCAATCAACAAGCAACGCCAAGTCGTCGCTGAAAGCTGCAGATGGGGAGGATATTCGAAACTCCCCGAAGGCCTCAGTGTCGCCGGCAGCCAAGGCCATTGTCATCATAGATGCTGTGGATCAGAAGCACAAGAAGTCGAAGTCCGAGCAGGTACAGTCACCCTCTAGAATTCGCAGGTTCTTTTCTTTGTCGCGCAAGGACTCGGTATGGTATACCTCAAGTACAAATTCATCGCCTAACATCTCTTTAGAAAAGGCAGCCTAGTGTTAACGAGGACGAGAGCAGTGGCTCGACCAAGAACAAGAGCCGCTCTAATCTGGACAAGCTCAAAAATGCCGGTAACCCCGAAGCATTGGGGAATGTGGTAAGACGAAGCATCGACGAATGAATTCAGTAGAGTGTTTATGGATTCTTACGTATGGTTTTCATTTCGGCTGACATGCTACAATACTTTATTGTACTTCGCGGTGTCTTCCGTGCACTTTTAGACCTTTATGCTTACTTAGTGTACATTCTTTTATCTAGATTTGGACAGGACGATTTAAGGCAACTAGTACTGTATTGACGACCTGATTTACGAATGCCACATGTTTTGTGTGTACATACAGTGCTTGTTAGATTATTGGTACATTAGGTGAATCCTTGTCGAGACTGGCAAACCTTTCGGCAGTCAGTTCGAATGCTTCAGGAAGGCCTGTATCGGCCCAGGAAGCTCCTTGAATTAGTTTAACTAGACCCGGCGCACAGGTAAAGATTCGAGCCTGTGCGACGCGTCAGAAAAGGTGAAAGGGAGCCTCACAAAAGCCATACCATTCCATGTCCGTTATGCCCAGCACATATCCAAAGTCCAGCCTTTCCTGGTACCGGACCAATGAAAGGCAACCCGTCCGCACTCTAGTAAGTGTCAACAATGCAAAAAGAGTATGCACAATCGTGACATACTCTGCCGATTATTCCACTCCAGCTGTACTCCGTCCCTTCTCCAGGTGCAGCTTTATCAATGGGACCCCAACCGTCGAACTCGCCTTCTATGAAGTCGACAACTGCTTTGGTGACGGGCTTAAAGTTGGATAATCCATCGTTCGTCCTCTCCTCTGGATGGGCCTCGAGGTATTCCATCAAATGATGCTGGGCGGGGTTGCTTCCTCCAAAGAGAACAATCCCATCTGACGAGGCGCGTGCATTGATGCTGTACAGGTTACCGCCTGGACATAAGACACCATATGTGTTCTGGAGCGCCTTGGTGCCAGACCACGAACGCGGAGGTACAACCTTGTTGCACATGTGAGGCGTTGGGCGTATGAGTTTCTTGAATTCTGGAAGTAGGGCCGGTGAATAAGCATTCGTAGCGAAAACAACAGTAGGGGTCGTTATAGAGCCTCGCGAAGTAGTAACTGTCCATTTTCCTGGGACGGAAGACTCAAACACCGATGTGGCTGGCGTCCAGGTCTGTAAATTGAGTCCAAGGCCAAGACATGTCTTGATGACATGGGCCGCCACTTTCCAAGGGTACAGTGATGACGCATCCCATGAAAATACAGAAACTGCATTCTTGATACGCGAACGCTTGAGAATATCGGGCTTAGGACATGCGCGTATAGCGAGACTAGTACTTACCTTGACGGCTTCTTCACGATCCGTGATATGCTCTATGTGAGAGGTTGGACCACCAGCGGCTTTAAAGCTTTCAAAAATCTTTGCCGTGGAAGCGGCGATCTCCTCGGTCATTGCTACGTCGAGCTAAGCCAATGTGCATTAGAACGCGCCCGAGAACGAGGGAAAGAAAACTAACTGTTTTCCCGACCCAAAGGTCGCAATCAACGTTGTTAGTACGAATGTACGCGATGAGGCGTTCGAAAGTTTCCTGTTCGTTTGCGAGGATCTAAGAACGCGTCAGATTGCAAGGACGCTACTGGATGCTTTTACTACAAACCTTGAGGGCCTGTTCTGTACCAAAACACGCCTGATACTTGCTGAACCCCCGATACTACATGAAAGTATGGTCCTGAGTCTTATAAATATAAAATCAGTACCAATATCTACCTGGTCGGGTTTACAATGACCAGCATTCCTGCCTGTAGCGCCAGAGCAGAACTCCCTCGCTTCAAGCATGATGACCGATTTCGGGGGGTTTGCGCTCTGAAGAAGCTCCATGGCCGTTACTGAACCCGTAAGCTATTTGAGAAGAGTCAATGCGGGGGCACTAGCAAGGCACTCGTCGACGAACCCCCGATCCAATGATCACCACGTCCGCTTCAGTTGGGATATCGGCTGTGGTTCTGTGATCCAGGAGAGGACTAGCACGGACACCCTGTAGCCAGTAGGACAGTGACATTCCAGTAGGTTGAGGAAAGCCATCAAATACGGGGACGTCGAGGTCGCTGTTGTCGTCGGCACAAGTCTCCGATTCTACAGGCGGAATCATTGCTTTCTTCTTCCAGGCAAGATTAGCGAGCTTGGAGAACATTTGAAGCCGCGCTTTATGGGATAAGATAGTCGAGACGAGAACGTCCGCGGTGAGCCGGCATTTCGACTTTCTTGAATTTACAATATGATAAGTTGATAAGAAGCGTGGGCGTGGCTAGCTTATGCCACCGGCCGGCATTCGGATGAGTACCCGCTACGTGACCTTGAAAGTGTGATCGTAACTTTTTGTTTCTTGCCTTCAGTAGCGTATTGCAGGAGACTCCCTTCTTGCTTCCTTCTCTGAATCGTCTCAACCTCGCGCATTTCGACCGAGGTGTCTCGCAGTCGTCGAGGAATCACATGATGTCGTTTTGTCTACGCTCGATTGGATCATTTCTGAAAGACGAAAGGCGTTCATCCTCCTCATAACAGATACCTGACGTTGCACGATCCTTCGGGCCGCTAACAGTTACAACTGATCCTGAATGCTGAATCCTTCCGGCGCCATGGTGTTAAGTTTCTTTCTCCCTGACTATTCCGCCCTTCTGATCTGCTAGCGCTTCTCCAAGCGAAAAGATAGCACTTATCATGACTGATATCATTTTATCATTGAGATACCAATAGTCACTGGATTTCGCAACTTATACACTACATAAGGCGGCATTCCGAGCTAGCTATCGTTCAACCTCTTCATGGCCGATAGCAAAGAGCTTTCCCGCAAGTCTTCTGGGGTCATTTCTGTCGATGAAGTCCTTGCACGACCTTACGACTATTCCCCCGCTGAAGTCGAAGGGTTCACTGTAGACCCTGCAGCTTCTGCGCGTATATGCCGCCAATACGACTTGAGAATTATGCCTATCATATTCTGCATGTACCTGTTCTCGGCTCTGGATCGAGGGAATCTTGGTGCGTATTTTTGCTTTCGAGTTTTTTAGATGGTGTTGCTCATTCATCTCAAGGGAACGCTAAAACGGATGGTTTGAACAATGATTTAGGTCTGGTGGGCAACCAGTACAACAACATTGTCACGGTACAGAGCGCCACTTTTGCCGGTATGGCTATTTTTGGTGGCTACATCACGAAGAGATTTGGCGCGTCGAGAATGATGCCCTTATATATGTTTTTCTGGGGCACGATGGCGCTGATTGTGAGTCCGTTCAAGAGGTCATTCTCACTTCATTGACGTTACTTGTTACCAGAACGCCACTGTTCATGATTATAAGGGAATTATGATTGTTCGGTATTTCCTGGGCTCCTTCGAAGGATTGTTCGGCCCAACAGTACCGATCTATCTCACTTCGTTCTACACTAGAGGAGAGCTCGCGAAGCGTTTGGCGGTCTGGTATTCTAGTAGTGCCATCTCTGGCGCATTCAGTGGTCTTTTGAGCTACGGGTATGTCCTCACACAATATGCGCCGTGACTGACTCATTGAGGGCTGTCTCATTATCATAGCATATTCCAGATAGAATCCTCCATCCCAGGCTGGAAGATCCTCTTCTTGATAGAAGGTGGGTTGACCGTTGTCGTTGCGATAATTGCATTGTAAGTTACTCTTTCTCGGGTAGTCTAAGTCATTGGGTAGACTAACCGTCATCAGCTTTACGCTTCCCGCTTTTCCTCAACGGTGCCCGTGGCTTACTGATAATGAAAAAGAGATCGCAGTGATGCGCCTTTTAAGTAAGTGTTTGTACTGTAAACTTCCATGATTGACTCAGGCACCTCATAGAGGATTCTTCGCAGAGTGTGGATGCAGAGTTCACCCATAATGAATTTTTTGCACCTGCTAAGGACTGGAAGTTCTATATCCTTATGATCTTCGCCCTCGTTTGTGCCTCTCTCTCTCGCCAACCCGGATCTTCTGACACAAAAGACCCGCCGTTTAGTGTTATGGCACTGCGTCCTCCACCGCAACAACTTTTTTACCGCAACTGATATCCCGCTTCAACTTCAGTGCGGTCAAGACGAACCTTTACACCGTTGCACCCAATCTTGTGGCGGTTGTGTACCTCCTCACTGTCGCTTCTCTGTCAGATTTCTTCAGGTATGATTAGTGACTGCAGTAGGAACCCAACTCATGTTTGCGCCAGACAGAGAACGATTTTTCTCGCTTTCGCGATGGCGACGACCATGACAGGCTGCATCATATTAGCAGCCACAAGCATCCATCAGATAGGCGTTGGATACTTTGCTTGTTTCTTGATACAATGTGGTGCCCATGTTCCTACAACGATGTTCCACTCTTGGTACGTCTATTCTGTTCGATTGCCGGCGGAATACAACTCATTGGTTCGTACAGGCATAATAACAATGATCCTTCGGAGAATGGTCGCGCTTTTCGAACGGGGACTCTGACGCTTGCTGCCAACGCTGGCTCGCTGATCAGTGCTAACATTTTCTTGGACTCGTGGGCTCCCAAATACACCAAGGCGCTGATTATCTCGGCATGCCTGCAAGTGCTCGGGATCAGCATCGTCTTGTCGTTGCGCACGTACATGGCTCTTGAGAACAAGAAGAGAAACAAGCAGCAGGGTGTCAATTGGGTATGTTTTTGGAGAAATTCCGCTGGAATATATTGTAACTCAAATCTCCCGTTAGAAAACTGAAGACGTTCCAACGGTTGCCCTCGTCGAAGGTCCCAAGAATAAGCACTTCAGATACTTCTTATGATTATATATTTCGGTAGTCTTCTCAGTAACGATGCAGTATAGACTTTTGATGGATTCCCGAGAATCTCCTTCGCCGACGTGCATGGAGCTAGATGGAGCTGCACTACATCATTATCTCGAATTCCTCCAAGGAAGAGGTTTTAAGTTCGATAAGCCGCTGCTGCCCCTACGCCCTTATCTTCGTGACCAGAGGTCGATAAGGAGTATGTCTCTACCATCAGCTGGCTTTGTATTCGGTTCTGCTTCCAGCGCGCAGAGTGTCCGAGATGTGATAGCCTCTTGTGTGTATCTTGGGTGTAAAGCCTGTCTATTCTTGCATCCTTCTCATCGCCAACTACAGACCGCCGGGCCCAGTTTTTAGTCGCGGAGGCCACCGTTGCCTCGTCACCCGATGTGACGGACTCTGCTGAGGATGAGCAGGGCAGCACTTTTGGTGCTACTGACACAGAGGATGAAGAGCCCGAGACGGAGGAATTACGCACAGTGGCGCACGGGCACGACGATGGTCTGCTGAACCAAATGGATTGGGATGGCCTGAGCGCGTCGTCGGGCAGCTTCCAAACACCCTCAACGCCATTTTTGCCGTCTACTCATCACAGTCCATTAATTGGGCCAGTATCAGGCAGTCCGCCTCTGAATGTCGATGAGGAGACGCCGCTGCTACGACGCGTCTCATTCTCTGCGGATGCGCACCCTCGCCATAATGTTCGGCGTCCTGAGCTGTCGCGTACCCAGCATCTAGGCACGGTACAGTCCTCGGACGAAGTTCATCGCCCTGTTTTCAGGCCTGTTATCCGACGAGCCTCTAGTGGATCGATCGCGCATTCTACCACTAGTGAACATAAGATCGCGGGTATGAGCACATTTGGGCAAACAGTGCGTGCCCAAGTTTCGCACATCTATGCATTCTCGACTGAGCCGTTTTACTAGTTGTTCAATTCCATCGCGATTTTGCTGGGCATTGGAATGTTGTCGGAGCCTCTAGCGTTCTCGTATGCTGGGTGGACTGCAGGAACGATCCTCATTGTCTTCTATGGATTCATAAGTTGCTATACGTGAGTCATCTCTTCACCCAAGTGCACAACAACGAACGTGTCCTAGTGCCAAACTGCTTGCTCGGATCATCATGTCCGATCCTCGCTTGAGATCGTATACTGACATTGGCCGAAAAGCCTTTGGTCCGAGATCAACGCTTCTCATTAGTAGTCTCTTCTGCTTGGAGTTGTTCTCGGTGAGGTACGAGCTTGGCTACTCTCTTCTCTTTGTTGCCAATCCTTCCTCAGTGTGATATTGGTGACTTTGTACGGAGACAGTTTGACCTCCGTCATGCCGCACTTTTCTTCGAATACTTACAAGCTATGGGGGCTTCTAATGTGAGTTCATTCCTTCTAGCAGTTTCACTACGAGGATACTTAGCCTATGCAGCTTGGTACCTACCGTCTTTCTCCCACTGTCGCTTCTCTCGTACACTTCCGTGTTGGGAATTCTATCAACGGTCTTAATCATTATTGTCATCCTCATCGATGGCGTTTCCAAAAGGGACGCTCCCGGCAGTCTCTGGTCCCCTGCCGACACGTCTTTTGGTGTCGAAAACGCCAATAATCTGGGTCTTGCGTTTGGGTTATTCATGGCTGGCGTATGTCTACTACTATCTCAGTGCCTCCGACTCTACTGAGTCGCGCCTTAGTTTGCAGGTCACGCCGTCATACCGTCTCTCGCTCGTGACATGCAAGATCCAAGCCAGTTTGACAAAATGATTAATTGGGCCTTCGTGAGTCCCCCAAGGCCACATGTAAGAACTGAGCATTGACGACTTGCCAGGTTATCGCCACTTTTATTTATGGCTTGATTGGGTACGCCGGATACTTGATGTTTGGGACTAATGTTAGCGAAGAGGTGCATCTAACCTCTAGTATCGTAGCGTCCACTGACAACGTTTCTACTGCTAGATCAGTATGGACCTGCTCAGGACTCCGGGATACAGCCCTATCCTAAATCAGGCAGCGCTTTGGATGCTTGTCATCAGTCCTTTGTCCAAATTCGCGCTAACAACACAACCAGTAAGTCTGAAGTCTATCACACGCCACCAATGCTCAGCAATGGGCAGCTTAATGCGACGATCTCAATCCTCCTCGGCATTGACGTGCTCCCAGCCTCGCATGAGGATGTCGCAAAGAGACTGACCACTCCCCAAGGTGCATTAATGTCTAGGAAACGCATACTGGGAAATATACAGAGAGTTGTCGTAACATTCCTTGCCGTAGGCGTTTCAATAGCGGTTCCCGACTTCTCTGCAGTCATGTCCTTCCTCGGATCTGTGTCCGCATTCTTGCTTTGTGTTATTGGTCCTCTCGCCGCCAATATAGCTCTCACTGGGAAGTGTAGCGTGTTTGACGGCATGGTACTGGTGTCCGCCACAATCATGGCAGTCTTCGGAACCTGTGCTGCTTTCAGATCCGCTTGACTGAAAGCAAGCAGTACCATCTCAGTACAATACCATCACTCTACGAGATGTAATGAATCATCACAGCTTTGACGCTTGTGTGATGAGATTTGCGAGATTTGCCGTGAGTCTCAAAGTTTTAAATGCCCGACGTATCGTAGGCGGATGGGATTTTTTTCGAGTGAGTCCGAGTTGGGTCCCGGTCCGGGTAGGACTTCCTGCTCGCTCAGTGTTGGCCTCCTCCAGTCTGAGGCGGTGTGTTGTGTGCCACATAGCCAAGGGATATCGTACTGCGTGTCTACCTTGGGCTCTGACCGTCACTGTGTCGCTGTATGAGCTACGGTTATCATTATCGTTGCGCCCACGGTCCACGAAAAACGCAACCTCGCATCCGTTGGCCCACCACCACCGGCTGAACGCATCCCTGGATGCACGGTCATTTGTTCCAAATCACGCGTTGACCTGTCTGCCAGTAACGAGAGTGTACTCAACAGAAACAAGTACTCAGGACTGGATCAGACTCCACTCCACTTGGAGAATTCAGTCGGCATCTGGAAAGAGTTATGCATCTGCTACGATAGGCCCGCGCTTTAAGTAATCAGTGCAGGAGTTAGGTAGCTCTTCAATATGGGTGTCCGACGTCCAGGTGCAACAAGGATGTCCTAAAACGACGAAAATAGCTTTCATCCCAACCAGCAGGATGAACGATATAGGAGTGAAGTTCAAGATAAAGATGTTCCCTACACTGAGCTTGTGTCCTAATCAAAAACGCGGGATACCTGTAGTCAAATGCGTACCATCCAGCTGAATAACTGTGCTGAAATGCACTACTGAAGTGCAATCGTGTGCGAGTATTGCTGTACATGGTGGCAAGAAGTACCTTCCACACAAGACAACAATAGTGCCTGAAATTGCCGCGTCACTTGGGCGTGCGGTTCTGTGGATGTCGACGGATAGGTTCAGATAGGGTTGATTGAAAGCAGTATAATCGGTACAATACAATCTACACACACTCTACGAAATCATCACGGCTTCGACGCATGTGCAATGATTTTTGCAAGTTCTGAGAAGAGGGTAAGCGACGTGGCGATAATAACGGAGAAAGACGTACGTGGAAGTTTTATGCTTTCCTGTACAACCGTCGCCTCAATCTGGTTGTCAGGATTGGGAGGAACGCTGATGACTGTCCCCGAGGCATCTAACGTCCAACCCAATTTTTCAACAAAGGCTACAACATCGGGTCCTACAAAAATTTAGCCAAGACAGGGTGGAACGTAGCAACCACACCCACCATTCAGCGCCAAGTATGAACCGAGGCGGTCGACGCCTATGCGGGTGAAGGTAGCTTTGACTGCACGAATAGCGACGTTCCGTACAGCGTCATCAAACCCAACATATTCCACGGTATAGTTATCTCGTAGTGATTCAAGATCATCCGAGCGGTAGACCTCCCAGAATTTTGGGAACCGACATCGATAGAGAAGGTCGTGAAGTGTTTGAAGAATGGGGAGTAGGACAGGTAATGGATCGGGTTCATCGAGGGTGGCGTTTGGCGGTCTGTCTTCAAGAATGGCGATACAGAGATTGAAATCTGGTAAGGGCGATGCAGTGAGGGATTTTATGAGGATATTGATAACAACATCCGGGTTGTAGAGGTCGGGATTGAATTGATATCTTTTCAAGTCTGATGAGAAAGTATATCATTACATGGTCATTGAGGAAACCGTTACAATTTCAAGATAGCCAGATTGGCCAGGCAGTCATACTCCTGGTTTCTTGTCTGCTGGTAAAGATAGTCCTCAAGGATGGTGATGTTGGATGGGTTGTACCGATCTAGGTGTTATTTTGTCAGAATACAGCAAAGAGTCCCTACGCGCATTGAAGCGTACCAACACCGGAAACCAGGTTGTCAATGTGTTCTGGCCGTGTCGCAGGACATTCCCAAGTAGCGACCATTGTCGTGAGGGTGGGAAGGAACTTTTTTCAAGCCACGTGCCATCGCTCTCTTGTAATGAATCCAACACCTGAAAATGGCGAAATTCAGAAAGCCAACGGAGTCGTCTACGACAAGCTCCAGGATGTGCAATATATCCCTCATCTGTCTCTCATCGGCCACACGAGAGCGATATCTTCCCTAAAATTCAGTCCGGACGGCGCAATGCTCGCCTCATGTGGTAGGACGCTTCCTCGTTTCCCGGCACAATCTGATTTCTGGACGAAAGCAAGGCGCCGACAAACTCATCAAGCTCTGGGATGCTTACACTGGCGATATACTTCGTACCTTGACCGGCCACACCCAAGGCATATCCGATGTCGCGTGGGCACCAGACGGCAAGTTCCTGGCCTCAGCCTCCGACGATAAGACGGTCAGGATATGGAGCCTAGATACTGTAAGTTTCCCTACAACTCTGCACACGCCAGCCGACGCGCTACAGGGCAGCGAAATCAATACCCTCCACGGGCATACCAACTTTGTTTTTTGCGTCAATTATAATCCCAACTCAAACTTGCTTGTATCCGGAGGTTTTGATGAAACTTTACGCGTCTGGGATGTCGCGAATGGTGAGTTCGATTATCCTTTCGATGCTTGTAACTTAACTCGCGTGTAGGCAAATCATTAAAGGTCCTCCCTGCGCATTCCGATCCCGTCACGTCTGTGAGCTTTAATCATGACGGAACGCTTATAGTGTCCTGCGCCATGGACGGATTTGTGTAAGTCTTCCTGGTCCCACATTTCTTCTGTGCTGAATATACCATCCTGATAGACGAATTTGGGATGTCGATTCGGGCCAATGTCTGAAGACGCTAACTGATGATGATAACCCAATTTGGTGCGCATGTTTACCACCTATTTCGCTTTCTTATATCTAAATTGCACCTTCCAGCTCTCATGTAGAGTTCTCGCCCAATTCCCGGTTCGTCCTTATTGGTACACAGGATTCTACCATTCGACTGTGGAACTATTTGACATCACGCTGCGTGAAAACGTACACCGGCCATGTCAATCGGACCTACTGCATCTTCTCTTGTTTTACTCAGACCGGTCGAAAATGCGTTGTCAGTGGGAGCGAAGATCATAAAGTGTATCTGTGGGACCTGCAGACTCGTGAAATAGTGCAAGTGCTTGAAGGGCATACAGATGTCGTGCTCGCCATTGCAGTAAGCATGCTCAATCACGCTTTTCTTCTCACCTCTGACGCGTCTGATAGACACATCCTTCGCGGCCAATCATTGCTAGTGCTGCTTTGGAAAGAGATCTTTCGATACGCTTATGGTCTGCGAAACCTTCTTAATCAACCGTTACCCAAATGTTTGATGTCATCGATTCTGAACGGTCTGACACGTCTCGCGACTCGGACACCCGCTAATGCGGATGTGATGGATAGTCGGCGGGTATTCACTATTGTTTCTCGGAGTCACGCCATGCTGAGAGATCCTCATCAAATTTGGTGTCAGCCTCTTCTAAGCAACATGTGACTTGGACACGATGCCATCTTAAACCTACCCGCCCGTTCGGGACACGGTGAGAGTATATAAGACATCAATTGAAAGCCACCAACACACAGCATCCCACATTTCTAACGGTCCAAAGCTTCATCATCTTACACCCATCCAATCGCAATGCCGGCTACCCTCTACACTTTCTCAGCTTCCATTTGGGGTGCTGCGGCTGAACTCGCAGTAGCCCAGCTTGGATATCCTGCTGGCGCGGTGGAAGCCAAGACGACGAATCTCGTCGAGGGTCAAAACTTTGAGCCCTCCTTCCTCGATAAAAACCCCAACGGAACCCTCCCAACGCTCGAGGTTGACGGAAAGGTATACAAGAACACGACCGATGTCGTGAGATACTTGGCGTCACACGCGCCTACCCCTCTCCCTGCTCCAACTTCTGAACAACAAGAGCTTATCCGTGTCATCCACGAAGAGCAATATGATCCCAACTTTGCCCTACTTCTCGCTGTGCGTACCGTCCCACCCATATTGTCCGGTCCGCATAATTGACAACCCTTCTACAGCGTAACCCAGAGGAGTTGGCCGCCAAAGCCGCCGCAATTCCAAAGCTCTTCGTGGCAGGGCGTCAAGCCACGCTTAACCGCCTCGTCGCCGATCCCGCTGCGGCCAAGTACGCCGACTTCTACAAAGCCAAGCTCGAGGGCAATGGCTTCCTCTTGAAAATATATGAGGGAACGGCTCCCCCAGAAAAGTTCTTTGAAACTTCACAAGCCCACTTCGAGAAATTGCGCACGCTCATCTACGAGATTCTCCCTAAACAGCTTCGAGAGGAGAATGGGGAGGCAGATTTCCACGTCGTTGCTTGGTTGACGAGGATCGCAGCAACCAGTGGAGGTACTGGATCAGGTGATGCGGTAGAGGCGATTGAAAAGAGCTTCGGAGCGCCCTTGGCCCCAGCAGTGGAGTCGTTCTTCACCAAATGGATTGCCAGGGACAGCTGGAAAACAGTATACGGAACGGCTGGACTCCATTAATTAGTTGTTTCTAGCTTAACTTGTATTAATAGTGTATTCACGAGTCCTCGATACTATCAAGAGCCGTCATGGAATCGTTAATCATATTCATGTTCGAAAACTCCAATTCTTGGCGCATTTCGTCCAATCTAAGTTATCATCAGAAATGAAGGCAAAGGGAAAACTGAATCAACTTGCATTCGTCGGATTTCTTCTGCAGCGTCCCAACCAACGATGAATTCTTCCTCGGTCATCTCCCGTTGCGCCAGCCGAGCCATTTGGATAGCCGAGTCCCAAAGAGATAGCACTTCACCGTTTAAAAGAGGCGCTATGAAGCGAAAATGGTGCTGCATTCGAGTATGTGGTTTCAGCGGAGGATGATGGGGAATAACCTCGCGTGATAGCTCGTCGATAACCTTGACTGTAGAAAGAATGGTGCTTCGAAAATGCACCCCAGCGAAAGGTGTTCCATGGGATCCCCAGCCCGGATGTGACGAGGTGGTCGGGATTGAGAGTGACGATATCAGACAGGACCGCAAGTATTCTCGAGTTATGTACTCATGAACAGACTATAATCGAGTAGTAATTGGTTTAGGCCCCTCCGAATAGAAACGGTACGCGTACATGTGGAACATCGCCCCTACTGACTGGCCGAAAGTCTTTCGATATTCTCGACATCCGGAGACGCATCGCGATGCGGCGCTTCAGACAGAAAAACATGGAAAAGAAAAACTATGCGACGCTGTCATTATTTTTCGAATGCCTGTGATGTTCGACTCACGACAAGAGTATATGAAGCACCAATGACCAGTGCGTTGTAGTTACTTTTGAAAGCTTCTCGTGGAGAATTACGGGCAGCCTGCGACAACAATGCGAAACAAGACAAAAGGACGACGCATGCTGTAACCAACACGAGGAAGAGGTATGTCAATGATGACACGAAACGCCAGGAGGGCATAACGACATGAGAGTCAAGATCAGGAGATGATCAGAGTGTTTAGGGTTAGGAGTTTCTCTCAACGTTCAACGTTCAACATCAAAATGGAAGTCTTTTTTGAAGGGAAAATGCTTAATTGCTTTACACTCTACTTAGGTATTGTCAGTTCTAACACGATGTGGATCAACCTAAACAACGCAGTGCGTACGAGTACATGCATACCAGATGCTATAGCGATAGTGTAGGAAATGAAGGGTATAAAGAAAGAAAGAAAGAAAGCAAGAAGTGATGATGAGAGCTTAAGCTTGCACGTTGGCACTGAAAATACACGTCAATCAAGCCCACGAAAGAAATTACTGAAAGCCCTTACTCGAATTGCCCGATTACATTCCCGGCAGGTGAGTACTCGCAAACATAGAAATTGGCTTTCTAGATCAACAGTCAATATCTTGTAGTGACCAATAGCTGAGTTGAGTACTCACGGCATCAAAGATTCCATCACACGATGCTACGGCGCATCCCACCTGAGTGGTAGCCTTCCAGACAACTTGAGTGAAGTGGTTGGCCGACCCATCATACCCCTCATCCGTCCAGGCTTTGATACCGGAAGCAATGGAATAATCGCCCGTACCCGCCGCCAAATTCTCTCCATACGGACCAAGGGTTCCACCTGAATGCTCAAACTTGCAGTTGTTAGCCCACTGTTGAGCAGCAGTGGCCAAATCGTCGCTCCATGTCAAATCACTGGCGCCGTGTTGTGCACGAACATCATTGTGGCCCTTGAGGTAGGCATCGATGTCAGATTGGGATGTGGAGCCGCTGCTGCTGTTGTTGTTGCTGCTGCTGCTGTTGCTATCACTGGAGGAAGCAGGGGGAGCAACTTCGGAAGAGGATGTAGTAGTAGGCGCCTCAGTGGTCGTCGCTGGTGCCTGTTCCGTGGTTTCGGGGACCTCAGTGGTAGCTGACGGCTGGCTAGGCTCGCTGGTGGTGGAAGCAGGTTCGAAAAAGCTAGATGAAGTCTCAGGTGTGAAGGAAGTGAATTCGGAGGTGGACGTGGTGGTAGAAGCAACTGGGATAAAGGCCGCTGGAGAAGACAAAGGCTCTGACGCGACGGACGAGGATTCCACGACAATGGAAGAAGAGGATGATGAAGAAGAAAGGGCTGCCTCAGCGGAGGATGTGGTCGTCTCCGAGGTGGCGGATGCTGTCCAGGTGCTGACAGCTCCTTTGGTAGACGAGACGACACTGACATTGCAGAGCAAAGTTATGAATGGTTCATATCACGAACTGTAAAACGTACGGGTCGCTTCCACAAGCCTCGGAAACAGTGGATTCCCAGGAGCCGGTCGAGGAAGACATGACCGAGCCCCATGGATCCGAGCCCATTACAGAGCCCGACCATCCCCAGCGCGTTTTGCAACGCTGGATGCAGTCGGAGGTGCCCCAATGTTTCCGTGAGCAGGCCGGACCAGCCAGCGCTCCAGAGAACAGGGAAAGGGCCACAGCGACGCGGATGGTAAGCATTCTGAAGGGTAGAGAAAGAGTGTGGCTATGAAAGAAAGGCGGGGTCAAGAACGACCAGTAGCGGGGAACGATGCACGAAAGATGGAATGCTTGGATTTCCCTGATCATTAAGAACTATATAAGTAATGTCGGCAAGTACGGTGTTGCCATGCAGTCCTTTCGTTGCCAGGCCCATTTGTGATGCAAATGGAGTACACCGACTGTATGGGGGGGGACACAGCAAGGGGAACGTAGAACAGCCAGACGTCTTTGAAATCCAGACGCAAATATGCAGCAGGCATTTGCGCAGGCTCTCTGATCGAGGGTCTATTCCAAAAGAGCAAGCTGTTCCAAAACGGGGTTTGCTCGTTCCACCATCATGTCCACACGGTCGTCGCCCTTTTATATTTTGTTTTCACATTCGACTCTGTCTCCAGCTCCCTCCAACACACTGGGCCATCCAACAATCCAATATCATTACGCCGATGACTCTCCTCTCAATCTGCTTCCGCAGCCCCAGGAACACGTCCTGTTGTTGGATTTTCAACCCGACTCCAACTCTACACCACCTGTGAGGAGCATTTCAAGGGCCGTTACCGTCACTGGTATCAAGGTGGACGAAGGCATCGTTGCGGCGCCCGTCGACGGTCGTAACGAGAAGATGTACATCATCGAAACCACCTCACTTGACGATCCGCAGAGGTGCGTGTGAAGCATATGTGTCACCTAGCCTGGATAAGAGCATGCTTGGCAGACAAGAGGCCGAATTGTCTATGAAATCTCCCCGCGATGTTCTCGCGGAATTCAAGTTAAAGTACGTGCTGTTCCACATCGCGTCAAAGGGTGCTCATGACGCGTAGGAATGCCATCTTGAGGCGCGCGTTACATTACCCCGATGGTACTTCTGGTCAGAAAGTCGACACCACTTCCACACTTTCGCCTACAAGCCCTCTGCCAATATCACCGTTACAGTAGGTCATATGCTCAGTTTCTTATAATACAGCTTGAGGTTCCGTTGCATGAGGTCAAATCATTCACATCAAAGCCTGTTTGCGCTCAAATGCATCGGCGATGCTCTGTCTCAAGATTCACAACGTCCAGAATAATTAAGCATGTTCTAGGTGTACATACAGATTAGGTCTATTTGCGCTTCTTGCCCTTGTTTTTACCACTGGCGGCTGGCGAACTCTTGGACGTTGATGGCTCCTTGTCCTTTGGCTCGTCCCCGGCCATCATAGCAGAAAACCTGAAGAAAAAAAGTGTTAATATGACATGGAGCCGCATCTACAGTGCACACTTACCCAGATTTGAAGTCGCCACTTGTGATTGCGCTCTGCATTTTGGCCATCTTGGCTTGCTGTTCCTTGAATTCCTCGAGAGATTCCGGGTCCATGTTCTTCATCAGGTATGGCATAGCAAGAACCATACCGCCAGTGAAAATCATCATAAGAACCATGGGACTCTTAAGCATTCCGAGGATGTTGAAGGACTCGGGTGGAACGAAATATTTGTGATGAACTCGGGGAGTCAAGACAAGCGGGTAGGCGAGGAGAGTAGAGTAGGGGGGATTTAACGGCGTGGCAGGCATGTAAGGTCGAGCTTCCACTGTGTCCTGGAGTACGTCGATGCGTAACTGAATGGATTGACGTTAGTTGTAGGTGGCAAGGCATACATTGAAGACTCACTAGGTCGAATGCGTGATCATGAGAAGAAACTGATAGAATGTAGACACCCTGAGGAACATTGTATCTTACACCGGTCAAAAGGGAACGCGAATCGGTATACGTGGAACATACATTGTGAATGAGCCATTTGCAACGACGCCGCCTCCCATTTGCCCGTTGTCTAAGACAACCCTCGTAGATCCAAGTTGCCGCGGGCCTGTTCAGTGGCGTGTTTCAATTTGAGTCGAAGTGTAGTCGGTATGATTACCTGGACATATCTCATTCCATTGTATGCGGCCTCTGATGTCGACAGCAGATATGAGACTACAGGGAAAAATAGTTAGCTTAAGCACGTCGAAGAGGAAATTGGCCGGACCTCGCAAGTCCTAGCAGCCACAGCAGAAATAACCGTGCCATACAGTTGTGGAAGAGCAGAACAGGGAGCGCTTTCCTTTTACGGTAGCGTCATCCTCGTTTACTTCCAACTTCGTTCCAACTGCCGATATCCAAAATGCGGCAAAAAAGAGCAAAAACCTACCGGAAACTCATGGCTCTGTACTCCACTACATTTGGATTCCGTCAGCCGTACCAAGTCCTCAGTGAGCGAGTCAAAAATGCTTTCATATACCATCTAACTCTTATAGTCGACTCCGAAATGTGTAAGCACTCTGTCTCCGCCAATACCGATCTTGTCAAGCAATTATCTACTGTTCTTCACGGAGAGATCAAGCCAAGTCTGTCTCCACAAACTTTTTCGGTCTGGAAGCCTACCTGAATTCGAAGCTCAGTGATAACACAATGTTGCATACACGAGCTATACTTGCAAGGAAAGACCCATCAGGGTTCAGTAGACCTAGCGAAGATGTTCGAACGGAGGAAATGCAATCATCGAGAGCCTATACCAGGTGATGAATGCCTAAAGAGTGTCGTTGGTGAGTCCTTGTGCACTCCATTTGACGTTGTATCATTGACGAATTTTCAGGTGATACTAACAAGCATCGATATGTTATTGCGAGCCAGTCTCAGCCACTCAGATCCAAACTACGCGCTATTCCTGCTGTCCCTCTCGTGCACATCAATAGGGCTGTCATGGTATTAGAGCCTCCGAGCGATAAAACCCTGCAAACGAAAACCATGGCGCGTCCGCTCGTTTTTAACTTTTGAATCTCCATCTCAATCTTAGACACAGGTAGAAGAAGAGGCGCTTAAGCCATTGACAGAAGCAGATCAGGCGCTCGTCGGTCCCAAGCCAGAAGAGCCTCCGAAAAAGAAGAAGAAAGGACTGAAAGGACCTAATCCCTTAAGTGTGAAGAAGAAGAAGCCCCCTCCCCCCCCGCCATCTGCCAAGCCTCAGGTTAAAACAGGCGAGAAGAGAAAACGAGACGACGATCATGACAATGACCGGAGACAAGAAGGTGAATCTAGCCATGTCGAGTCTGGAAGGAAGCGGAAACGAAGACGAAAGGGCGCTTCGGGTGATACTGCTCTTCATGTTGAAGGCAACCCTATCGATGCGGAATGACCTTGTAGACGCGTCACTATACTGAAAGGCGTGTTCCTTCCGCACGTCGGATGAAATGAGCCCGATTTCTCGCTTTTTTCGTTGTATGACCAACCCAAGCAGGAGACAATTGGCAAATAGACTACACGCGTTGTAGGTTCTCGCAATATACATCTCCTCTAAACACCGAGTACCGCGAGGTGTAAAGTATGCTCCCCAATTCAGATCACTCTCTTCCACACGCCCCCATCTTTCGAGGATGACTTAGAGAGAGCCAGACGCTAAACTCAACGGCCAGCGTCGTTTCTTTTGCCACTGCAGGAAAGACTCTGAACGAGCAATGTCTCGCCGGCGAGTACTTAGTTGCTGAAGGACAACCTTGTAATGATCAAGGGTCATTAATCGTTCAGTTCTACGTCTCAAAACCTGCTATAGGACTTTCTTCGCATATCACACATACTACTAGATCTCAAGGATGTGCGAGATACATTCACCGAAAAGTATGGATTATTTGTAAGACGTTGGTTGCAGCCGAAGATCGACTTTGAATAGGATCATTTCTCTACACAGTGATATCTTCCCATCACAATGGCGCCCACTCAAGTAGACATGGAAGAAGGTACGCCAGGGAACGAAACCATCCACTCAAAGCGTCTAACATTTCAATTTGGAACGAAAAGAAGCTCGGCATTTTTCGAATGTGATCACCACGTTCCATGAGTACCAAAAGTATTCAGTACGCAGCTGCTCTTCATTCTCTTTCGTTCTCAATTGACGGTGGCGTAGTTGTCTGCTAACAATCGTCGGCGAAAGGATCTGTACAAACTGCCAAAGGCTGACCAGGAACTCTTTGTGGCCTTGGGATACAGAGAAAAGCTCAATTTGGTTGACGAGGCGATTCTGAAGAATGCGGAATTTCTAGAGGGCATCGTTAGTGGCCCGGGCATATTTGATGGCGACGATGACGATGAAGACGCGCCAGAGGACGACGTCGAAATGAATCACGAACGTTCGTCCTTGATCGTTCCCATTGTCCCTGCTCTAAACCGTATCGCATAGATGCTTGCAGTGATGATGGCCATTCTCATAGCCATCACTCGCACAACAAACCTCATACTCACACCCATGAACGTCCTGACCATGGGCACAGTCACTCGCACGACGGACCATCCCATTCGCACTCGCATGATCATTCTGATCCCTCCCATTCCCATTCTCATCACCGCGGGTTCCACTCCCCGCCGCCAGGACAAAAGTACAAACCAACCGAATTCGATATGGACAAGCTACGGTCTACGCTGAAACAGTTCGTTCGAGATTGGAGTGAAGAAGGCCTTCCTGAACGGGAATCATGTTATACACCCATGAAGGACGCGTTGTCAGAGCATTTTAAAGGAAAGAGTGACGAGGAAAAGGCTAGTCTGAGGGTCCTCGTCCCCGGAGCTGGTCTCGGCAGATTGGCTTTCGATGTCGCCAATTTGGGTCTGTCAATGTCACGTAGCTCCCCATACTCTTCTCGCTGACGATGTTCAGGCTTCCACACTCAAGGGAACGAGTTCTCACATTATATGCTTCTCGCGTCGTATTTCATTCTCAATCGCACCTCCGCACCTCTCACTCATTCCATATACCCTTACGTGCACACCTTCAGCAACGCGTACAACAAGGATACTATCCTACGCGAGATAAAAATTCCCGACGTCAAGGTAGAAATCAAGAACGGAACGCGATTCGAACTCGTCGCCGGTGACTTTGAGGAGATCTACGGACAACCTGATAACCAAGAGGACGAAGTCCATGCAGGTCAATTCGACGCGATATTGACTTGCTTCTTTATCGACACAGCCAAAAATCCGCTCTCTTACCTGCGCACTCTCCATCGTATCCTGGCCCCCGGAGGCGTCTGGATCAATCTGGGACCTCTACTGTGGCACTTTGAGAACAATCAGACGGGCGATGTAAGCATCGAACTTGATCTGAACGAGGTCAAAGAGCTCTGTAAAACTGTCGGGTTTAACCTCTCTGTGAGTTGTTTCACCAATTGAAGCCGTACCCGTACTTATGGGATCCAGAACGAACGTGAAATCCACACCACATACACGAGCAACTCGGCAGCAATGCTTGGGTATATGTATCATGCTCAATTTTGGACTGCGACCAAAGAGATTAAAAATTAAGAGGTATACATCATGATATAGGGAACTGATCGAATTTGGTGTGTAGAAATATAATCAAAATTATCGAGATGTGCATTTACGCGCGATGCTCTACTCTCCATGCACCACTATGATGCTACCGGTACCGTCAAACATCTTTTTCTGCATCGATGGCGCTCAACGCAGCGTTAACCGTTGACGAACAACCACTTCAAGCCCTCCCTATCTTCTACAATGGGGGACAACAGTTACCAAAGGCTCGACTAGTCATGACGCCGAAAGAACCTCAAGCTTTCTGGATCAACCATGCCAATCGCACGTCAACTGACAACGGCGTGAGGCTTGGTAAATACCCACCAGCCACGAGAACAAGCGGCGCAATAATGATAATGCGTATTCACCCGATGCCAGTGGCAATGGACGGAAGCGTCCGACGACAGTCTGATGCCAATGTTTGCGACTCGTCGAATAGGTTCTTGTCTCAGCAGCTTCCCATGAGCAAACCCTCTCTCGAGATGCTGCTAACTGGACTCGCCTCGCTGTGGATACGGAATTGTAGTATCCTGATCAAATCCTTACGTCGCGAACCCAAGGGATTTTGTCTATGGCATATGATTTACGTCCTGTCGAGAGAAGAGTCAAGTAATACATAGAGTAACGCTAAATGCAACGATATTCATCGGACTCGCGGTGGGCCCGCAGAGTCGAGACCGGTCGCAAACGATGGTTGGGGTAAATACCCTGATCAAATTTAGAAATTCCAGAAAAAGGGTGACCTCTTATTTATTAAGGCTACGATGAACCAAGCTCAAGCCGCCTTTGTCGCAACCCTCGTCCTCCCTTTTGTTGTGCTTGTCGTTTTGCAGCGCGCCCTCTCCTCTTCGCTTAACGCAGCAGGCATACACTTTAGTGACTTGATCCTAATTGGCTTACCGAAGGACATCAATAATCCTGAAATGGGCTCGCACACTTTCGAGGAGCTCGTCGTGAGCACCAAGGCGTACTTGCACGCTTTCGACGTGCCAGGCGTCGGCACCGTCGATGTCCTTTCGCCACCCTTCATTGGCACGCTGGCAGTCCTGATCGCTGCCTTCGTCTGGACTACACTGCTCCAAAAGAGTTCGCATCCTTTTCCTACACGCTGTCGTACCACTTACCCTGTCCAGGCCGGCCCAAGGTTCTGGACCCCACAAAATGGCAGACCTTCCCACTCACACAGAAGACCCAAATATCCCCCAATACGGCCATCTACCGCTTCGCCTTGCCCACCAGTACATCTATCCTCGGTCTTCCCACTGGCCAGCATATCCAGGTCTCTGCTGAAATCAATGGCAAGGATGTGATGCGCTCGTACACACCCGTCTCATCCGACGACGACATGGGGCATTTTGATCTCCTCATCAAGTCTTACGAGAAAGGCAACATCTCCCGTCTTTTCTCCCTC
The DNA here is from genome assembly GCA_036872995.1 of Hymenopellis raphanipes. Taxonomy (NCBI): domain Eukaryota; kingdom Fungi; phylum Basidiomycota; class Agaricomycetes; order Agaricales; family Physalacriaceae; genus Hymenopellis; species Hymenopellis raphanipes. The sequence continues at coordinate 2,494,142 of JAYMDG010000001.1, forward strand.
CTCAAGATCGGGGACACCATCAAAGTGAAAGGTCCCAAGGGCCAGTTCAACTACACTCCCGACCTCACCGACAGCATTGGCATGATTGCGGGTGGCACGGGTATCACTCCCATGATCCAGATTATCCGTGCTGCACTCAAGAACCCCCTCGATAACACGCGTCTGAGCCTTATTTACGCCAACGTCAATGAGGAGGATATCCTTCTCAAGAAGGAGCTCGATACCCTGGTAGATACCCATGGCGCCAACGGACGTTTCAAGGTGCACTACGTGCTCAACAACCCTCCCAAGGGATGGACCGGCGGTGTTGGGTTCGTGAGCAAGGATATGATCAAGGAGCATCTTCCAGAGGCCGGCATTCCCTCCAAGATACTGATGTGTGGTCCTCCCCCAATGGTTTCGGCTATGAAGTGGGTTCCCTTCTTACACTTAACCTGCTGATCTCAACTCGCGTCCAGGAAACACCTGGATGAACTCAAGTTCCCTCAACCAAGGGCTGTCTCTAAGCTGGTGGACCAGGTACGTTTCGTGGCTGTTTGATGTATCCCGCTGACGCGTCGGTTATAGGTCTTCGTGTTCTAAGTAGATAACTCTTATTCCTTAATGTTGTTTGGTGTCAATAATCGTAATTAACTGCTCTGTAGATTGTCAAGGTATCTGCATGTGTGATGGAGAAAATCACTGCACGACTAATGCGAGTAAGACGAACAACACGGGCGCTACGGCAGCTACTCTTCCAACAATGCGCCATGGAACGAGCTTCATCAGTCCCCATAATGCATATGCAAAAGGGGCTACAGTAACGCGCCAGACCCATTTTCTGTAGGGCAGAGGGAGCAGAGTGAGAATGGATAGAGGTGGGGGAAAGTAGTAAGGTATAGAGTAATACGCGGTAACGGCGTAGAACTGCGTTTGCCACTCGTCTTCAGTTGTAGAAGCTGGCGCTGGCGAAGCTGCAAGAAGGAAAAACGCGACAATGATGGCGAGGAATGAGAGGAACGCGATTGTTAGGAAGGCGGAACGCGTCTGTAGAGGGGTTGGTGTCGTGATGGACTGTATCATCAAGTCGCTAAATTGCAAGAATGTATCTCGCAAGGACCATGACATCAATGCGAAGGCCAACAGCAATACCGGTATGAACATGGTCAATGGCTTTAACCGGGCGAACGCTGTTCTCAGCCTCGATGCTACTGGCAACGTCGACTCCGGATCAACCAGCAGGGGTGACGGAAAATCTGTGAGATGGAGCTGTAAGGTGTATAGACCAAACGCCAACAGTAAAACACCAAACGCGGTTGAATCCCGCGGTACGCCAACCCCGAGAGAGAACGCGAGCAGCGTAAGCGTGGATGGGGTACGGTAGCGAATGTTGAACAGGATGAGGAAGAATTCTCGCACTCGAAATGCCTCCGAATAGTAGATGACAGCTCTATCGGGTGGGTTGATCACATAGCTGATGACCAGTGCATATCCCGCCACATATGTCAACAAGTCCAATAGATGGGCAACCCTCGGTGGGACAGCCCCGTCAATACGAGGACGGCCGTTTCGCCAGGTAGAAGTGAGGGTCGCATGAAAGAGTTGATCGGTAGGCGAATGGAGAGCGGAGATGTCGATCAAGGTAGTCTGCTTTCCTGTGCCGGCTTGTTCGATGGGTGTGAACAAAGCGTCGTCCAGATCTTTGTCTGAGCAGTATTCTGCTCCAAACTCGCCCCATAATTTGCGAACTTCGCTATTGTACGCATATTGTGCAAAGGCATGCCCTTGCATTTGGTTTACGACGTCCCATACATTAGACGATGATAGAGAGGACACCTGTTGGGCGGGCGGCGGGAGCTCGAGAATGGTTCGCGCTACGCGTACACCGCGAGAAGGAAGAAGGGGCAACTGTTCATCGTCCCGGTTGGGTTCGGGTTCGTGATGGTCGCTCATGGCAAGATGCTTTGGTCAACTAACCGCTCAACGGCCGCCCATCTGACTTCAAAACTTTCGCGCGGCACAAATATATTTCAAGTAAATATTCGTCAATTATACGAGCTTGGTGAAAAACGCGTACGCGACCCTCTTTCAGATTCCGCTTGAGAATTGAAACCGTTGACGCGTTTATGACTGAAAAGATGAAAGTCGAGGTCATGATAACTATACATATACAGGTCCAGTTCATTTGAACATTCTTCCAACCCCACTTTTCACAGCTCCCGCCAGCAAATTACCGCCAATGCCACCGAAGCCACCCATAAACGAAGAGGACAGGTTATTAGCCCATCGTTGTTTGGCGTCGCGATCAGCATAGGTAAATCCGATAGCGTTTGTCAGATTGAACACAAGTGCGAGGATCACAATAGGAATGAATCTAAGAGGATGTCAGAGGTTGGTATATGTGCCCCCATTGAAAACGTACGATATCGACAACTTGAGGAATGAAACGATGAGGAGCGCAGACCAGAGGCACGGAAATACGTATAGAGCAATCCAGAACATTCTGAAATTGCTTTCAGCAACAATCAACGCGTCGAATAAGTCAAGGGAAACGAACTTTTCATCCACTTTGTTGGCGGCTCCTCGGGCAGGATCACGACTCTCAAACACCCAATAGCTCTCGCCATCATCATCGACCTAAATTAAAGGTTCGTAAGTCTCAACAAGGGCAAACTGCAGTTTAAGAGGACAGACGAACTTGATTCCAAAACCTCAAACCCACGAGAGTGCGCTGTCAAACGGTTAGTGAATGAGACAGCATTGAAGAAATAGAACCTTTTACCCCCGCTACATTTCGTGTGTTATAAAAGTCCGCTGCAAGTAGAACGACGACCACAACAGTTGACAGCACGTAGTTTTCCGTGAAAAACCCGCAGAGAATGTAGACAAGGATCGCGGCGATACGAAAGAGATAGAGCATGAGGAGAGCGAGGGGATGAGAGGACTGTCGGAGTATTTGGGCCACACCGGAAGACTCTTGCTGGGCGGACGATGCGGAAGAGAGGTGGTTGGGATTCGGCGAGCGAGACTGTGTGACGGGAGGAGGAAGAATATCTGTGTCCGCATCCGGTTCTATGAGTGGGGTATTGACGCTCATGGTTGTCGTAGAGAATGGAGAAGTTGAACAAGCACCAGCACTGGCAGCAGCCGTACTATTTCCTAGAACTAGCTTCCTTCGTGAACGCTGGGAACACGTTATGTTTCGGCATCGGCCCGATGACACGTGACTTGGCTGTAGTCCTCAGGAGTCTCCAGACTTTTTCTTCTGCGAGTCTATGTATCGGTACGCTCTTCTACCCGCTCGCAAACCTCGCATTTCCGTTCTCCTTCAAATCGAGCAAAACCTGATCGCGGCGATTCCATATATTTTCAAGTGGCGCATCTATCGAATTCCCCGCTCGATCTCATCCTGATTCCGGTGGCTGTTCCAGGTCCACTGCGGCCTGGACAAGCGTTGCCATGGTAATGGGGCAGTGAACCAAACTACGAACTTGAGTTCCGAATATTCTTCTCTGTTGGTCGGTACAGATCAAAAACACGTATCATATCTGTAGTTGATTTAAAGATAGAGAAGGCTTGGTCAAAAACGAGTGAAAATCCTTGATACAAGCTTATCATCGAGTTTCATCGATCTGTCGAGCGATTGCAACGACGTGGAACATGGGGTATTTCAGGGTAGCACTGACAGGGAGTGTTCGGTCAGAAATTCCGCGTGAGGTGCCTGGCGCTTACTGTTCCCGGCGGTAGCACTTCCTTGAGCTTGTCTGCAGCCTAAGCAAATGATACATGATAACCAACCAGGTGAACCGAATGTTTCAAAACCCCAAGTTTCATGGGGACGCGCAGGAAAACGCATAGCCCGAGACCGAATGGTGCAGCTGTATCAAGGAGAGTGGCACATGCGCGAGGACCCGAGCTGAAGGCGACGTGGACGTGGCGTAACATGGCTCATAATTCATTACACTGTGGCCAATTTGGGCCAGGCACGGGAAGATCAGAGGGTTTCGTTGGGTGGGTCCCCCCGCCTGATTCCGCGGCGTTCGGAGCACGACTGCAGAAACGTAGACAGGCATTGCTAGAAGTATGAATTAACCGCAGCCTTGCATGATTGCTCTTGGACCTCAAACGCTGGGCAGGTAGCCGTAGATTTGATTCCCGTGTTCGGTTATTCAAGTTTGTGCATGTTTACACACTAGTTGAGCTTAGTTGTTGACCACCACCTCGCTGTTCATTTTCTTCATTTCTCTCTCCCTCTGTCTCTTAGCACGCTGGGCGTGTTTGTGTCCATTTGAACGACAATGGCTCACAGAAAAAGAGCACCTGCTGGTCTCCGCATTAATACGCCTACCAATCCTGCGTTTTCGTCTTCTACCACAACTCTCGTACTGGACGCCAAAGAGAATGTCGGTTTGACGGAGAAAGAGACTACCAAGGATGAAGGAGAGAAGAAGCCCCGCCGGAACATGAAGAATCTTTCGCTCAATCTATCTGCCCAGAGCAGTCCGACGAGCAGCGTGAAGAGTGGTTTCAGCAGCCTGCACAGCGGTTTGCCGGTGCCCTCTGCCAAGGCGTTCAACCCACCGCCAACTCCCAGTGGATCGGCCGCCCGTTTCCGCCGCCCATCTGTCGTATCTCTCCCTCCAAAAACGGCCGCCCTCGTTAACCGCAAGGAAAACGTCGACCCAGAGAATACGCCCTACGCTGATGGTCCCGTTCAGATTCTTCCCGGTATCTGGCTAGGATCTGAGGACAACGCCCGCGACTTCCCAGGCCTTACCGAACGCAAGATCAAGGCCATCCTCAATGTAGCCAAGGAGGTAGCATCTCCTTTTGATTTGTTCAAACCCCTCCGATCGTTCGCCTCGACACCCAATCTCAATGCAGCTGGCTCGAAAGAACCTTCTGACAGCACGTACTATCCGCCACATTTGGCAAGCGGCCGGCCGGGCATGCACTACCTCAAGTTGATGTGGAGCCACGGCCAGCAGGATTTGGTTGCCCGCGGCTTCCCCGAGGCTATGGCCTTCACGGATGCAGCGGCCGAACGTGGCGATGGGGTTCTGATTCACTGCCAATGCGGTATTTCGCGTTCGGCAACGATGGTCATTGCCCTCGTCATGCGGGCTGCAGCGATGCGCTCCCCACACGTTCCGGACCATGTATGGTCACTGAAGGGTATGCAAGCTGCTTATGATTATGTCAAGCAAAAAAGCACATGTATTGGTCCCAATATGTCGTGCGTCGCGTTCATCATATTTTTTTCTGATATTGTTTTGATGCGTAACTCGAATGTCCGCCAGATTGATATATCAACTGCTTGACTATGAAAGAAAACTGACGGGTGGGAACACCGACTCGGAGAGGAGTTCGATTGCAGAGGAGGAGGAAGAGTGGGGAAGACGCCGAAAAATGATGGACGAGGAGCAGGATGATGGCCAGGAGAGCACATTGGTGATGGAGGAAGCCCAGGCTCTAGACCGTGCTATGGAAGATCGCATTGCGTCTCGAAAGTCTAGTGCGTCGTCGCTAGGCATGGGGGCAGCTTGGCGTAGCCGATACGGTCATAACCGCAAGCGCACTGGTTCCATCGCCAGCACCAGCAATAACAGCATTATCAGCGAAGATCTGATTGAAGTTGACGAGGAGCGTTCACTGCTCGGTGTTGGTGGTGGTTTCACCGACGAATCTGGCAGTCTGTCTTCGGCGAACTCGCCAGAAGATGATGGAACGACTCGATATCCGCCTCCAAGTGCTCCCATTTGGAAGACCTCCTTCAACTTGCCTCAACCTCCGGCATCTGCGAACAGGGCGACGTTCGAACTCGGCGTCAGCAAAGGACAGAGGCGGCCTTCCCGGTTGCTTCCACCCGTTCCTTCATCGCCGACGAACATTATCGTAGACACCTCTGAACAGTCCTCCTCTAAGCCTCCGATTCCCCGGCAACCTTCCCTGTCGCTCCGCATGCGCAGTGATTCCCGCAAACCTGCTCCCCCACCGTTACATTTACGGCACTCAGTTTTGCAAAAGGCCAACTCCAACGCTGTCGGCTCAACCCTAAATACGCCTTCTCAAACCTTGTTTGTGTTCCCGCCTTCACCGACACTTCCATCGTCGCGGACACCGTCCACAATGACACTCTCAAATATGGCTGCGGGAATTCCATTCCCTGCGATGACCCCGCGGGTGTCGACGTTCCGTTCACATGGAAGGACGAGGAGTTTCATTGGAATCGCCGCTCCACCCACACCAACGACGGCGTTTTCCAAAGTCGATGCCAAAGGCTACCTCCATGTTGGAGAATAAAACATTATGCTGTTTATGCTATGCTTCCCGTCGCTGGGTTCTGGGTTATCTATTCGTTGCATTCCTGTGGATATTTCTTTCTGTTTTCTCTGCAATTATTGACATTTTAGCTTACACGTTATTGTTATGTGCTGTATTTCTAAATGTTGTTTTTACGTGACGTTCTTTCTACCTTAATGACGGTCGCTACATGTTTTCTTCTTTGACCTTCGTTCCTCCAGCTGAACGCCTTTGACTTTATTTTATTCGTTTACTGTATTCGCTACCGATGTGACGATAGTCACGTTCTCCCGCGGCAATATCATGGGAGCTGGATTCACTGCCATGCATTCAAGACTGACTACCTCTACAGGAGGAGGCGTGAACTCGTAAAGGATAGCCTCGGGTACCCTTCCACGTGGGATGCGCGGGCCGCCTAGTATTAGTAATACCGAACTTGATCCAAACCAAAATCATCCTGAGCTGGCATATTCAAGCTTCAGGACGGGCTCCGATGCATACACTTTTGTCACCTGGTCGCCTGCAAGCGTCACCAATGTTGCCGTCCCTAACAATCGCAAGATATTCGGCAAACGCTTTATTTTCCGAGATAGATATAAACATGGACTCGCCTGCTCCATGTAGAATCATCGTTGCATCTCTGTGGCCTTCCTAATGAAGCTCGTTCTCTCGTTAATAACACTGTTGCCTAGCGCTTCGCTCGCTCGATATACTTGCAAGAATGTTAAAATTGGTGGTGGCGGTGGTTTCATTCCCGGAATCGTCTTCAATCCATCAGAGCAGGTAGTTTCCTGCATTCGTGTCGCGTTTCACGTGTATTAACGCGCGTTCCTTTTGTGAAGGGCTTGGCATACGTTCGAACGGACATTGGTGGCGCCTTCAAACTGAATTCGGACGATACATGGTCTCCTCTTCTCGACTTCGTTGATAACGACAGGTGGAACTACTGGGGCGTTGATGCCCTGGCTACTGATCCTGTTGAAACTAACCGACTGTATCTGGTTAGCTCTCTATGATCTATAATCTTGCAATGCTTTATTCTGATTGAGGCAAGGCTACGGGAATGTATACTAACGACTGGGATCCCAACAACGGTCAAGTCCTCATTTCAGAAGACTGCGGCGCCTCTTTCACGGTTTCAGAATTACCTTTCAAGGCCGGAGGAAATATGCCTGGTCGTGGGATGTACGTTGATTCGGACACCATAAATGCCAATGAACAAAGCTAACCACCTGTCTTTTCAGGGGAGAGGTCCTCTTACACAACCCCAAATTCAAATGAATTCATACTGAATGTGTTTTAGCGCCTAGTTGTGGACCCGAACAGCAACAACATCCTCTTCTTTGGCGCCCGCAGTGGCAATGTATTGTACACGTCTTCAGATTATGGTAGGACTTGGTCCCGCGTGTCTGGGTTGAGCAGTGTCGGAAATTATGCACCTGATCCTACGGATTCGACTGGTTATAACAACGATCTCATCGGTAGGTCCTTGACAAATCTTCGGAAGTTCTACCACGTCACGAAAATGCAGGTATCTCATGGGTGACATTTGACGCTTCATCTGGTACAGCCGGCTCCACGCGGCGAATTTTTGTAGGCGTCGCAAGCAACGGGACCGATAATATCTTTGTTAGCGAGGACGCTGGAAACTCCTGTTGGTCCTTTCTTCGCGCACCCAGTGCTCGTGTTGACTCGTTGCTGTTTGCCAGGGAACCCTATAGACGGGCAGAAAACAACATACTTCCCTCACAAGGGTGTCATTTCTCCAGCTGAAGGTCTCCTTTACATCACGTACAGTAACGGAGCAGGTCCATACGATGGTACCCTTGGAAGTGTCTGGAAGTATAACATTGAGGGCTCTAATTGTGAGTGCGTGAAATTGAGGACAAGATACGTTCTAACGTGAAAATATCCAAGGGACGGACATAACGCCAGTACCGGGTGACCATCTTTACTTCGGTTTCGGTGGCCTTGCAGTCGACGTGCAGAAACCCGGCACTATCATGGTCGCTGCACTTAACTCGTGGTGGCCAGATGGTCAAATGTACCGGTCTACTGATAGGTGCGGACGGTGTGCTCAGAGTGTTACATCACACACTTACCGGGCACATAGTGGTTCAACGTGGTCCCCGTTTTGGGATTGGACCTCATATCCGACAATGAACAAGTATTACTCGTACTCCGACGATCTGGCCCCATGGTTGGGGGTTAATTATGTTGATCAGACCCTCGGTAATAAGCAAATAGGATGGATGATGGAAGGTACGCTTTCTTCTACGCAATGCGACGTCTCTCAACACTTTAGTGTAGCGCTAGTGATTGATCCTTTTGACTCCGATCACCTTTTGTATAGCACCAGAGCAACTATCTACGGTAGCCGAGACTTGACTAAAGTTCGTTGTTCTTCCTCGTGACCTAGAAACCTCAAAGCTAACTCTTGAGTCTACCATCTCACCAGTGGGATACAGTACACAATATCTCTCTCAGCTCCTGCGCCGACGGCATTGAGGAGACGGCAGTACAAGCATTGATTTCCCCAAAAATCTGGCCCGTCCCTGCTCTCTGGTGTGTACGATATCGAAGGTGAGCAGTCGCGTCGAATGCGCCACAATTTCACGCAACGGTAAACTGTATGTCAGGTTTCGTGCATGAGGACTTAGATGCCCTTCCCGGAAATTACTTCACGAACCCTACCTGGGCGTCGACCTTTGACCTCCATTTTGCTGGCAACAAACCCACCAATATTGTGCGGTAAATTCATTAGCTCATTTGTTCCTGCGATCCATAAGGTGTCCAGTTCTACAGGAAAGCAAGTCGCTTTCTCAACCAATTCTGGTGCTACATGGTCTCAAGATTATGGTGCATCTGATGACGTTCATGGTACGCCTTTCGTCTTTGAAGTTCTTCAGAACACGGACTAACATTAGAACCTTCAGGCGACAAGGTTGCATTGTCAGCGAACGGCGATACTGTTCTGTGGCGCACGACGTCAAATGGCATCATGGTATCTCGATACACCAACAGTTGTCTTCACTCCCTTCAACGGCCATCATAGCTTCAGACAAGGTGAACAACGTTCGGTGCCGATTCATCCTCGTTCTACGTCTCGACCGATAACGGCAACACTTTCACACCTGCGGGCAGTCTGGAAAGCGCCACCTCCCCAGTCAAGATCGTCGTAAACCTAGACGCCACCGGCGATGTTTGGGTATCTACAGACAGCGGTCTTTTACATTCCACCGACATGGGCGCTACATTTAGAAATATTAGCACTGTCAGTAAAGCGTGGTCCATTGCATTAGGCGCCTCTGCGACCGTACGTGATGGTCTCTCAGGATATGTGTTCGTGGCTGACCCGTCTTGCAGGATGGCGGATACCCTGCAGTATTTGCCGCAGCCTCTATCAATGGTGTTGCTGGATACTACCGTTCTGACGATGAAGGTACTACCTGGACTCAAATCAACGATGATACAGTGGGCTTTGGTGCTATTAGTGCTAACGTGCTGTCGGCCGATCCTCGGGTGTATGGCCGGTAAGTGGATTACTGTTCTTTAGATTAGTTCGGATTTAACTTTTTCAATCCATTCAGTGTTTACATTGGGACTAATGGACGTGGTATCTTCTACGGCGATATCTCGTGATTCTCATCCTTGAATTTCATCAAGGGATGATGCAAACCGTACTATTATTTACTTCGTAATGAATTCGGTACCGATTTTTATCCTTGCGAGTGTCCTCTGTTGAAAACGACTGGGATTGTTCCCTCATCCTCAAAGTGGAATAACATGAACTGACGCGATGTTTCCTTCCGGGACACTACGACGAAGGCCTGGGACGCTGTGTGGCGTAATTTTCTACCAATAACCGATCGCTGTCTTACGGTTAAGGCTGGGTTACATCGGTCGGGTGGTCCTTAAAAAGTTGACGTAATCAGGATGTGTTGGTGGCGCTTCGGCAAGGTTAGAATTGAGGATCCGGAACTGGGGAGGTGAAGATAAGTACAACTTGTGCCGCGGTTTTCAGTGTCTCAAGCGCTTTGGTTTGTGTGTCGTTACTCAAGTTACTCAGTGTGGAAGTTTCTGCCCAATATGGCAAGAATCTGACATGTGATGTCACTCACTTCGTTACCAGGGTCAGCTTGGTCGGAACCGAGAACTGTACTTACTACAGTGTTCAGGCACTTCATAACCATGTCTGCTAGACAATCCAAACGACAACGAACTGCTCGGAATGGTCCCGTTTTCGGCGCACCCTCTGCAGCCGACGATCCAGCAGCGCAATTCAATGCCCCTTCATCAGCAGCTTCTTCAACGCGTTCACTTCCTGTGCACGAAGTCCCATCTCTTATCACCCTCTGCGGGAGAAAATTTGCCACGACATTTGTGGACCTCCACAATAAGGAGGATACCTGGAAGCGCGTTGTTCGCTATCTGGATGCCGTCCCACATACTTTGATTCCGAAACTATTCAGAATGCTATGTTCTGCTTGTCCGACTTTTCTCTCGCACGAGATCATTGTCACCGTATGTCGTTCTTCGTAAGTACGATGGAGGCTAAATGTTCTCCATCAGCATTTCCTCAGAGGACCAGTTATATCATGGTCTCGAGAGGTTCTTCCTGGAGTCTCGAAGCATGCGCTCAGAGCCATTCCGAGATTAAACAACTGCCTCCAAGAGCTGCGATTAACAAGCTTCGATAAATTTACTGACGACATGTTCGCCTGGGTTGTGTCCCAACTGCCTCAGCTGCGGATCCTTGTGCTCCGGTAGACCAACTAATCTTGTCTTACATGAACATTATCTCAAATTTCGTTAGGGAATGCAAAAATGTTGGGCTCAAGACAGCAGGCACCGTGGCCTCCACCTGCCTAGAACTGAGGGTCGCGAACTTCAACTACACATCTGTACCTCCTTCTTCGTTGGCGCCTCTCCTTGTGTCCTGTCCTCGGCTCGAGGTTCTCAAGGTTGCCAAAGTTTCTAATTGGGTTCGCCGTCTCCTTCATCGGTTCAAGAACTAGCACACTGAGCAAGGTTTCCGAATTTAGACAGACTCTACGTTTGCCAAGTTCCTATCAGGCGTAGATTCGGACTTTCGGCACGTTTGTCTGAAAACACTGAAGCTTCGACATACTGCATTATCCGATAACTCGATGACAGCCCTGATCAATATCTGCCCCAATTTACACCGGCTCGATGTCTCTTTTACAAGTGTTCGACGGCCATCCACCTGGCTGGTACCAGAGATTGGCTCACAAATTGAGAAGCTGTCCTTAACTTCAACGGCGACATCCGGCTCTGACTTACTGGGCGTAATCAAAAGTTTACCGAATCTGAGGATCCTTTCCCTGGGCGCACTTGGTGTTGGAACGAGTCCGAATACATCTGTCAGTAATTCAACTGCAATGACCTTAACCGATAGCGTTCTGCACTCTCTTGTCGCGACGCTGGCGGGACTTTCTAGCTTAGAGTCACTCAGCCTTGTCGGAAACGCCAAGTTAGGTGTAACACGCAAGGGAGAAGGCCCGCTTCATGACTTGATATCAATGGTTGGCCGGAATTGTAAAGTATGTAGGTACTCGACGTTACGTGGCTCGACTGGCTAACTTCCCAAGTACCTGAACTTATCAGCAATAACGTCTCTTCGTTCAGCCGACTTCGTCGGCCTACTGCCTGATGTAGAGAACGACGACCGACCACCTCGTCTGGAGACACTTGTAATCAACAACACTGGTGTTGACGACGAGGTATCGCCTTTTTTGGCATGCTGTCATGAGCTCGTTACCCTTGAGGTTGGTGGTACAAGGCTCACAGGTATGTCAGCGTTTATCTTCAGCTCACTTGATGGCGACTGTTCCCGTTCAGAGGAAGGACTCATTTCGATAATCGACGGATGCCCGCGGCTTATCAACCTTGACCTTACAAGTTGTAGGGGTGTGAATGTAGTCGATAGACGTCGGTTTTTCGAGGTACCGCGCTGACGTTACACCACTCATGCGTGGGCTGACCCTCTCTTGATAGGTTTGGGCAGCATCTAAAACCCACCAAAACCGTTCGTAGTAACTGCATGTAATTTCCATTTCGTCTGTACAAACGCTGAAATTCATAAACACCTACGTAGGGACACATTGAGAGTAGTCTAGCAAGAAAAGTCAGGCTCCAGGTCAACAAGGAAAGTATTCCACATACAATCATTACTATACGTGCACGTATATCCTGAGACGCAGACTGTGGGTCCAGTCCATCCGATGCCTGCCCAGGACGTAAAACATCATCAACGACACAAGACGCTGGTCGCGCACCTCCGCATTGGGCGTACGCCCCAGAAGTGCCCGTAGAAGCCGGAGCACTAGATGTTGAAGTTACACTCGTAGAACTTGCTCTGGTAGTAGTGGAACTCGCGACCGTAGTCGATGAGGAACCAGCAGAGGTAGTGCCCACCACGCCCTGCGCATCGCCGTAGAAGATTCCACGCCCATTGGTGCCAATGTAAACGCTAGATAGACGCATGATGTCGGTACACAGCCAAAGGGATACTTAAAGCTTGAAAGAAATCATACCGGCCGTAGATTCGTGGGTCAGCCGTCAACACATTCGCACTAATGGCCCCAAACCCATGGCTTGCGTCGTTGATTTGAACCCAGTTGGCACCGGTATCGTCAGAGCGGAAGTAACCAAGGCCGCCGATGTTCGCCGCGGCAAATATGGCGGGATAGCCCCCGGTCTATGTTCCTTTAGCATGCGTCCAGTGGATCTAGATGGACACATACACTGGCGGGCGCGCCTAGAGCGATAGACCAAGCCTGCGTGACTCCGCTGATAGCGGTGAAAGATGTTCCATTGTTGGTCGAGTGGAACAGACCTTTATCGGTGGACACCCATATGTCACCGGTAACACCGGGGTTGACCACTATTTTCACGGGGGAAGAGGAAGAGCCCAGAGACCCCTTGACGGTGAAGGTTTTACCCCCATCCGTCGACAGATAAAACGACGACGAGGAAGCCGCGTAAAAGATGGCATTGGCCTTTTTGTCTGAGGCGATGATAGCTGATGCGGGAAGAGAAGACACAGCTGAAAAGCTCGCAGTGTATTGAGACACCATAACTCCGTTAGATCCTGTACGCCACAGAACAGTATCGGCGTCTGCCGAGAAGGCGACCTTTCCGCCTAAAGAGGAAATGGAATGAGTTTGATGCGCACAAGACGATGGTTAGAGGAAACTGAATACCTGAAACGTTGTCGGCAGCGCCATAATCTTGAGACCTTGGCAGAATCAGTACTCCGGCCCTCTAGAGTAAGAAAGACACACCAAGTGGCTCCCGAGTCTGAGGAAAGGGCGACTGCGCGCGATGCTTCGCTGGAGCTGTAATCGTACGATTAGACACAGGATGTCAAATTGTGTTTAAGGTCTAACCTGTCGCCAGTCCCGATGCGAACAATGTTAGTTGGCTTATTGCCAGCGAAGTCGATATCTGCAGTAGTAGACCATTTAGGATTAATAAACGATGAAGCTGGCGCCGTCGTTAAGTCGTTGTGTACGAATCCTAGAGAAGTGTTAAAAGATAATAAGGACGTGAGCCAGATTGACGCACCGCCGATATCTCCCACAGCTGAGAGTAGGTGAGGCCCAGTTGGCGGAGAGATCAGACCTAGAATCGAGGTGTGTAACATTTTACAGAAATACTCTTCCGATTTATTACCTTGAATCGAGGTCTCCTCTATTCCATCAGCAAGTGATGAGAGGCTGATATTATGTGTTGTATCCCACTGCCGTGCGTTAGAACAACAAAATAATAGACGTCGAAGATTACCTACATTTTTCAAGTTACGACTGCCGTAGATGGTTGCCCCCGTTCCGTAAAGAAAATGATTTGAATCAAAGGGATCAATACTCAACCCTTTCATAGTCAAACCTCAGATTGAGTTCATAACCAATGAAGGCACGGCACACCTTCCATCATCCAACCTATCTGAAGATTGCCTTGTGTGGTATCTGGATAATTAGGCCCTAGCCACGGAGCAAGACTGTCGGAGTAAGAATAGTACTTTTCGTACGCGCCAGTGGTGGGACTGTAACCCCATAATGCAGACCAAGTCGTACCGCTGTCCTTTGAACGGAAAATTTGCCCGTCGGGCCACCACGAGTTTAGAGCAGCCACCATAATCGTTCCAGGGGTCTGAATGTCGACGGACACACCGCCGAATCCAAAGTAGAGATTTCCGCCAGAGACGGGTGTTATGTCGGTCCCTTCTGAACGTTAGAGACCGACCGAGTCTCAGATGCATTGAGTACATACAGGTCGAGTTCGCGATGCTGTACTTGTAGATGCTTCCGCTGGTCCCATCGTAAGGACCAGCTCCATCACTATAGCTGATATAGAGCGTTTTGTCGGAAGGGGACAGAACACCCTTGTGTGGGAGGTATGTAGTATTTTGACCAGCTACGGCGGTCCCTGCGATTCAAAGGAGGTTGAGAAGGCGAACTTTCAATAATTTGCGACGGAACTTACAAGTGCTTCCTCCATTCTCACTCACGAAAACGTTGTTAGACCCCTTGTTGGCGACGCCCACAAAGATTCGAGGAGTAGCAGATCCTGAAGAGCCTGAAGTCGAATCGAAGGTAACCCATGCGATTCCTAGAACGCGACCAAGCTCGCGAAACACAGAGAAACAGATGAGAAAGATACTTGCCGATAATATCAGAATTATAGCCATTCGTGTCGGATGAATCTGGGATGTATGTGCCTAAGAGCTAATGAAAAAGTGCTCGAAGCGCGCAACCAGAAGAAAATATACCGGCGCTGGGAAAGCTTGTTACTTTAGTCCAGGTTTTCGCGTAGTCGGTCGACTTCCACAGTCCGTTTCCGCTGCGGGCACCGAAGAACAGAATAGAGTTGAGATGAGGATCTATTGCTAGGCGCTAAAGACGTGCGTTAACCATAAGTCTTGAAGAGTGTTGTATTCTCACTTCTCCCATCCCACGACCAGGCATATTCCCACCTACTTTGAATGAGAGTGGAGATGCAGTGAAAGTTGCGCCGCGATCGGTGGAGATCAGGATGTTGCCAGTGTTAGGATCCCACGAATTAGTATACATCCCTGTGGCCTGGAAGATAAAAGCTTCAGAAAAGGCACCAATAATGACTAGAAATGAGCTTACCAGATAAAGACGATTTGGATCTACTGGGTCCGTTGCGAGTGCATCAACGCCCCAGTAGCCCCAATGGCTGTCTCCAGTGAAATCGAGGAGAGGTGTCCAAGTGTCATCAGAGTTCAGTCTATATGCGCCTCCAATGTCTGTGCGCGCGAACGCCAGATTCTGAATGGTCAATGAAGCGATTAAAGTTGACAGGAAGAATGACAGTAAATGTCAAACCTTTGAGGTGGGATTGAATACTATTCCTGGCACGAACCCACCGCCGCCGCCTATCTTGACATTCTTCCACGTATATGTCTGAGAGGTGACAGCGAGCACTAACGGAGCCGCCACCAACAGCGCGACCAGAGGAAACATGCTGAAAGGCAATTAAGGATTGTGCTTGTACACCCCGAAGTGCTAAATAGTCTGCAAGTTTCGCGAAATAACAGCGTATTTTTGTCCGATAAAGAAGCGATGCGGACCGCCTGTAAGGAACCATGGTCAGTAGACTACTCAGGTCAAGGGGAAAGTACCTTGAAAGGAACTGTTTTCATTGCTGGCACACGTTAGAAGCGTGCATGGAGCAGGTGTTCTGTAGAATTAGTGAAGTTAATCATATGGAGAGAAAAGCAGGGCGTTGAGCTATGCATCGTTCGGCGTAATCTGAGAGCAATTAGCAGTTTCCATGCAGATCAATTGACAATGCAGAGAGCTTGAAGAGGGGTTTATTCGGCAATGCATTGGACAGGAGTAGCACAAGCTTGAAGTAGAATGACGTTGGAATGACGCGACGATTTGAAGTGGGCGTTTACAGAACAAGGTCCCGGCTATTGCCGACCGCCTGCGACCCGACGACCCGCTGCCTGTTTTGGGTATCAATCTCATACATAATACCACCACCGTCTCAAGGCGTGCCGCTCGTTTCCGTCCCTATTAGAGTCGCCTTTAATATCTCTTTTCTCTTCTTTAATGGGTGCTCAAGCTAGTCTTGAACCCGCCTTTGTCTTTGAAGCCACTCCTGAGCGCTGCCAAGCATCGACATCCAGTTTTGTGTCTGACAGCCGTCGCACACCTCTGGGGGACAAGCCGTTCAATCTGGTATGGTGTGGCGTTCTCATTATGCAAGGTGTCTGATGTCCGCGGCAGAATACCTCTAGCAACCTGTTCAAAGATGTCGTCGGCTCGAAATATACATCGGCAACGTTCCACCCTTTACCTCCTCTTCCACGGGCTTCTTCCCTGCAGTTTTCCAACACGGACTTTGCCTTTCAGTCATTCACGTTCTCGCCACTATCCTCTCCTCCCCTGTCGGCACCATTGCATCCATCACCACTCGCTGAATGCCATGCCGTTTCAGACGGAAAGGAGGGTGATATACTTCCCCCCATCAACACCGCCCTGTTCCAGATCCCTGCTTTCAGTCATCCCAACAGTCCCTACGTCCCGTGGACATCTCCCATCCGCCGTGATATCATCCGACCATCTACCCCGATATCCATGCGGTCCCATTACTCGCGCCCGCTTTCAAGAAGTGGTGCCCAAGCTCCGGAACCGCTCCCACATAGAAATCGCACCTTACGGAAAGTGACACAGAGCATCCACAATATACGACGCGTACTGAAGCGTAGTGTGTCTCGGTTCACCAAGCGTGTTTCGCCGACTCGAATTCGACGTCCTTCGCTTTCTAGCTCTTCCGCTTCGCCCATGGCCATTCCGCGGGATGTTCATCTTCCCCCCCGGTCATCTTCAGCAGCTTCACTAGAGTCCACAAGTACTAATACGTTAGCTATATGGCTCGCAACGCGGAAACGGGAAGCCGATGAATGGGATCTGGAATCTCATCGGTTCATGACGCTCGCGGAATATGATCGTGCAGGCAGCTGGACCCGACTTTCAAAGTCAGATGGCCACTGTCACGACAATCCAGACGATGCCCAGTGGTCCTGCGATTTCCATGATTCACATCATGGACATCCCTCGCAGTCAGGCCCTACGATTTAAAGACGAATTTATCTTAGGGAGCCTGCATAATTATAACATCGCACGCACACAAGTAGAGTAATCCTAATATCTATGTAGCAGTATGATCCAACCAAATGTACAAGTTGCAGACGAGGCGCATATTTCGATCACTGATTGCAAATTGATTGAACCGTTTCCTTCCTTCTCCCGCAATCCTTTAGCATGTACTCTCCGTTACGTTGGTGATTGAGATCTCCGGACAATTCGCTCCTACAGGCTGGGGCTCCAGTGACCACCATATGGATCATACGCCTCTGATTCAGAGTCGGTGCAGCGGCCCCGGGCTAAAGCGCAGTGATGCTCTCCGAGTGGGTCAGCTCCTTCTGAACAACTCCGCGCAGAATTTACTGTGCCTATCTGTAGAGTGTGTATCGCAGTCGCATTCTCGTGGTACTTACCGCTCTCTAGAATATGCCCAACACTCCAGTCTATTCCAGTCCGCTCCTCATCCTTATCATTTGATGCATGAGCCTGTGAGCTGTCAGCTACAGTTGATAGCACAATCTTGGAGGCGTTCAATCACGAGCCATCTAGACTATGCGATTAGTCCTCCTAGCCGATAAACCCAACCTAGAATGGACTAAGCTCAGATTGAGCGGCATCGGACCATGTTGTACGCCAGATGCCTAGACTTGAACAAGCTGGGAAAAGGTCGTTTACAACTCCAAGAGCTCGAAACCTCGTTCGTTATCGGCCGTTTAGTCGCATAGCGATAACCATGAACCTGACTTGTACCCGCGCTCAGAGGAATTCCTAACTGTGGCCTATCGATCTCACGGCTCATTGACCCGAATCGGGCATGTGCAACAGGTCGTTTTTCCCCGGTCGGCGGTGGGTGGCGTGAAACTGCATATAAAAAGACGTGGGGCTTCTTTACGCGTGTGCTTTGCTCCCACATGTCATCCAACGAGAAGCATCCCAACACTGTAGACAGCAAACAGGCTGATTCTACAGATGTCGAGTCCGCCAATGAGTTCCCTCGCTCAGAGCCTCTCGCTACGGGCACTCTTCAGCGACAGCTGAAGAACCGTCATGTCGCTATGATTAGGTATGTTACATACTCCTCTCCAGTCTCAAGACCCTCCGCTGACGACGTCGTAGTATTGGAGGTATGCATCGTCTTCCACCTGCTCACAAGCCCGCCCTGACACGCATATGCAGGCGTCATCGGAACTGGTTTATTCCTGGGTAGGTCGGCGTTTCGTAAATGGAGACAAGGCGCTCAATGCACGCCGTTAGGAACTGCTACTTCGTTAAGGAATGGTGGCCCGATTGGTGAACTTCGCGCGTTCATACAGTTTATGCTGTTCTCTCATCACTCTGAAAGGTCTACTCCTTGGATACATGACTGTGGGAACGATCTGCTGGAGTGTTATGGTGCGCGCATCCGCTCTTGTTCCATTCGCATAGTGGATACTGAAATACTGATAGGTTTCGTTGGGCGAGATGGTCGCATATCTACCTATTCCTGGCGGTCATATCAAACTCGCAGAACGATTCGTAGATCCCGCCCTTAGCTTCACGATGGGGTGGAATTACTGGTGTGTAATTTCGACATGGACGATATGCGGCCTTGCTTGTCATGCTCACATGAACCCTAGGTACAATTGGGTCATCATCCTTCCAGCCGAACTGAGCGCTTCCGCTGTCCTCATCAACTACTGGAACAAAAGCGTGAACAATGCTGCTTGGATTAGTATCTGTATGATTGTTGTCATCGTCATTAACATGTTCGGTGCCGGTACGCCACACTATTGATCAAAGCGGGAGATTCACTGAGTGATTTCTTGTAGGTGTATATGGAGAGTGTGAATTTGTCTTTGCGCACGTCTTCCCTTTTCTCTAGTATAAGCTCGTTTCTCATTGAATGTCGATTAGCTCGATTAAGGTTATCACGGTGCGACTCTTGCAGCGGCCAACTCATCTACCTCACCTTACGCCACACACACACAGATCACTGGTCTCATCATCTTAGGCATTGTGTTGGACCTCGGCGGTGAGTTCTGTGACATAAGTGTCAACTTGTATATCTCATGCGCACGCTAGGTGGGCCCAATCACGACCGCCTTGGTTTTCGCTACTGGAAGCATCCTGGACCCTTCGTTCAATACAATGGCATCGCCGGCGCTGAGGGGAGGTAGGCTTTTTAGACGTTAACGTTATAGCATTGTTTGACCGCGTGAAGGTTCTTGGGTTTTTTCTCAGTTCTGACCCAGGCGGCGTTCTCCTTCATTGGTACAGAGATCGTTGCTGTACGTGGTCTCATTCGTATCTACTGACCTCCACACTGACTGGCGGGACGCTCAGATTGCAGCAGGGGAAGCGAAGAACCCGAGGTGAGTGTAGCGTTGCGCTAAAGCGCAGGTCGTCTCATCCTCATAATAGACGCAATCTCCCTAAAGCCATCCGACGCGTCTACATTCGTATCCTTCTATTCTATATTGGAGGTCCGTATAATATACTCGCCGT
Organism: Hymenopellis raphanipes; assembly: GCA_036872995.1. Taxonomy (NCBI): domain Eukaryota; kingdom Fungi; phylum Basidiomycota; class Agaricomycetes; order Agaricales; family Physalacriaceae; genus Hymenopellis; species Hymenopellis raphanipes. Next base: position 2,514,052 of record JAYMDG010000001.1, read on the forward strand.
GATTCAGTATTGATAGTGGCTACAGGAACCATCATTATCGGCCTTCTGGTGCCCTCAGACAACGAGGGCTTAGACTTGGGGGATGGGACTGCTGCCTCCTCCCCGTTCGGTTCGTTGTGATTTAATCAACTTTGTGTACTCTGAATGAAGTCTCCGATCGCAGTCATTGCCATAAAAAACGCGGGGATCAGCTCTTTACCCTCGGTACGTGTTATATATTCTTTAGCCTTTTGCCCGTGTTCGATGTATATTAGGTCGTCAATGCCGCCCTTTTGACCTCCGCTTGGTCTGCCGCATCCAGTGACCTGTACACTAGCTCACGCGCCCTTTGTAAGTGAATGCAAGCCGCGTTACGGTGAAAGGCTGACCTATCCTCTTTCGTAGACGGTCTCGCTGTTTCTAGCAATGCTCCGAAGGTGTTCATGAGGACGACGCGGAAGGGACTGCCCTTTGTCTCCATCATCTTCTGCTCGTTGTTCTCAGGTTTAGCCTACATGGGTGTCAACGATTCAGCGGGTAAAGTCTTCGGTTGGTTTGCGAACATGACTTCTGTAAGTCAGATCGCTTTCAATTTGAAAAGCTAGTGGGATGACGATGACCATGTTTCGTAGGTCGCTGGTCTACTGACATGGTTCGGGATATCTCTCACATACATTCGGTTCTACGCGGGACTCAAGGCTCAACATTTTGATCGAAGTACAATGCCATTTGCCTCAAAACTTCAGCCTTACGCTGCCTGGTATGCTATGATTGCATCGTTCGTCATTTGTTTCGTAAGTCTTGACCACTTGTTTCCTGGATGCACGCTCATACCTGCATTCTACAAAGTTCAGCGGATGGTCTGTATTCCTGAAGGATAACTGGGACCAGGCAACGTTCGTTACGAACTACTTCCCACTTATGTTGTTCCCTGTCCTCTACATCGGAGCGAAGCTCTATTACAAGAAGCCCTGGGTCAAAGCTGAGGATATGGACTTCGTCACAAATATCGCCGAAATCGAAGCCGAGATGTAAGTACGCGTTTCTTCCGAGAGAGCACCGTCTGATCCAGTCTCCAGGTATGATGAGCCGCCACCAAGGAATAAAATCGAAGCTTTCTGGGCTTGGCTGGTGAGTATCCTTGGATGCTACTGTTGATAACAATTCTTAACCTTCTGCCAACAGATGTGATACGTGATACGCTTCTGCATCGCACCTTTTGAGAATAGACTGTACTCGATAATGCGAAACATCATACAATCATAATCCGCTTTAATTTTCAGATTTACACGGCAAATACAGTTAACGATGCCGTTTGAAATATTGTAGAACGATGAGTGCACGTTAAGTACAGGGCAGTGGATATAAGTAAGGACACGAATGAGTGGACGTGAACGATCAAGCAATATTACTACGAGCACGACGTGATGATATGCAATAATGAAAAGAAATGAGGGTAAAAGATGATTAGATCCTCTATGTCTTCGACGCGGGTATGTGCAGATTGATAGCTACATTAAAGACAGGTAAGGAAAGGTCCGAAACGACGACTAAAACATACCTCGGAACCAGTTGAGGGCATCAGACGATGATGGGGCATCGAAGTACAGTATCGCCTTATTGTCCACAAGCCGTAAAGCTAGAGGGTTGTCAGCATAACGAACGACGCAATAGGATGAAGCCTACCATTGCCATGTACTATACTTGCGGGTTGGGGTAACGTTTGCATTCGTAGCACCGCCCAAAGATCAACAGCAGAGTGTGGATCTTGGCCCTCTGATGGATCCCTGCATAACACAAGAAGATCATTGCATAAAATGCCCACCAAAGGTCTCGGCGTCAATTCTGGAGCTAAGCAATCCACCTGGACGGATGACGCATCCCCTTGAGCATTAATGGCTTCGAAGGACACCACCGCCTTTCGGACCACACGAGTCAACAGCAGCGTACCATCCATAATAAGGCGACTGGTAATCACCACTAATCAGCAAAGCTCGGAGCGCGAGAAACCAAACTCACCGATGCGGCTGAACCAAAGGACTGGGGAACTTGCCCCGTATGCGCGATTGCCATTGTACCAACTTCCGTCGAGATTCAGACTCACGCTTTCCTTCATTCATGTTGTTGGCCAGCAACGAAATTTCAGCTAGCGCCCGATCTAGTGGATCTTCAACAAGTTCATAGCTGGGTGGTGTGCTCCTTAGCAATTCCTCAAGCTGCGTAAAATGAGGTCACGTTCAAAGAAAGCCCACATCAACTTACGAGAAGACGGTATCGCGGTATCCGTTGCACTGGAAGTAAGAGGTAACCCTCGAGATTCAATTGCGAGTGACGAGGATTCAGCCTGCAACGTTTGAGATACGCTCGTATTCGTTTGCGTTGGCTGCTGGAGAGATTGGGCAATCCCGCCGGACCAGTACTACTGTCAGCAATGCCGGGAGCTGAGACAGCCGACATCGTCAACCCGAACCCAACTAATTGAGCTGTGCTCGAGGACGGCGATAATGTACTCCCCGGACTTGAATTTCCCGACGGTTGTCGATCAGAAGTCCAGTATTTCACCCTTTGAACAGAACTGTCAAAGTTGCTGGTAACATATTAGCATCAAACGGAGAGTCATGGTAGAAAAACACACTTGATGTAACTGGAATACATCTTCATGAATGCGGCATGCTTGACGAATATATTCCCAACAGCCTTAGCTACGTTTAAAGCTAGCTGGCCGTCGACATCAGGATCCTGCTGGCCGGCTGGTTTCATGAGAGGAGCAGCTGCCATCTCAAGAGCGGGAAGAAAACTTTCTTTATGGAAAGAAAAGAGAGCGTCCACGCCGTTGAAAACAACTTTCCTCTCTGCAGCGGGCACAACAGTCTCTTTGCTTGAACTGACGCCCGTGAGCATGTTGACCGGGGCGCAACCGGGCTTGATATATATATCCATGAGTTCCTGCAAGCCCTTGACGTAGGTACGTTCGGTCCTAAGAGACGAATCAGTCGCAGAGAAGAGTAGCAGACAAGGAACCCGTACACAACAATTTCCCGAACTACCATAGACCGTTTAGTTTTGTCATCCTTGTAAACTCTCTCCTCGGACGACCCATTACTATCGGTCGTGGCAACACTCATAGTCTGCAGTGAGCCGCCACTTCGCAGTCCTGCAATCGATTCTCGGGACCGTAATTGGCTAGAATCCGAGGAGACTATTGTAGTACCACTTAAAGCCATCGACACCTCTCTGCCGCCATCTACAAGGGTTGGTCGACGAGATCTTGTCGTCGGTTCTTCAGATGCGGGACTCGGCAAGATGCTGGGTTGCTGTGAAGTACCCAAATCATTCATGTCTTTGAGATAAGCCATGACGGAGCGCAAAGCACGCATGTAGGCTTCTCTGGCGCGCTCCTCCTCTCGGCGGATGAGCTTTTCACTGTCTATAGCAGGGCTAGGAGACCGTCCACGAGATTCAGAATCATCATCGTTTGTGGCCGTAACGCCAGGAACAAACGTCGAAGCTTCCGGAATACTAAGCGAGATTGGTGTATCAAACGGTAGGAAGCTTCGTCGTTTACCAGAACGAGGCATGGGGGAGGGAGGCGCCAGCAGATTCGAGGAGGACGCCTGAGAAGGGATGGTCAAGTTTGTCATCTCAGGTTTTGGGTCGGTGGTTAATTGGGGAGGGGAAGTCGGAGGGGATGCCGGGGACGTGAAAGCATCTAGAATACCTGTCGTGGAAAACCGAACGTCTATCTGCGGTGACCTGCTGAGGCGCTGAGCCGCGCTTATAGGTCCTGTTCGAGGATGGGGGCCATTGAGCGCAGGGCCAGTCGAGGGACGCGGAGGAGGGGCATCCGGTTTCATCTTCCCCATCGACATCTTCTTTAAGAAACCCCATCGACTCCCTTTTTCCTTGCCGTCCTTACCATACCGCGGTCTAACAGTGGCTTTTGGATCTCCAGAGTCTTCGTTTGTTATTCTGGGGGAAGAGGTAAGCTCCGGAACGAAGGAGATGCGACTGTTATGTGTATCGACATCAGGTTCTTCACCGTTCTCCGAGATATTGTCCCACAGTGACGCTGTCAAAGCCGGTCTGGATTTGGCAGACAAAGGACTGCCGCCCAATGCCGTGGAAGCTCCAAGGCTCGCGTACCGCTTTGTTGAAGAGCGCTCGGGCGTCGGAGGCTGATCCTTCAGAGTAAGAAGGTTTGAGCTAGACGCCGCAAATTGGTTAAAGGGAGGCCGCGCTGGATCCGATGATCCGGTTGTTTTTCCGCGGCGCAAGTCTCCTGCACTTTTCATCTTGCGCAACTCGCGATCACCAAAATAACCCGCCTCATCGGGTTGCAAAGATGAATCACCAGACGATGGCACATTCTTCTCCTGTGGATCTGTACCTGTACTTTTGGCCCGAGCATACGAACGATTCGGTGTTGTCCTCGTCCTCATGAGTGGTCGAGATGCAGGTGGCTCTGATGACATGGCTGGCGATGGAGGAGGTAAAGGCTGGACGGGTAGTGTTTTGGCAGGTGTTATGGTATAATCCTCATCCTCGGGCGAAAGGAATTTGTGTGACACGGCGCTAGGCGGAACTGAACCGTCATCATCAGTTCCTCCGTCCGTTTCGGTTCCACTCTGACTGTTGAGGCTAGCGGATGGAAGAGGGAACATCGGGGTGGAAGGTGGATAAAGAGGTGTCATAGGTGTCTTTGCCAACAATGGCTCGACCAACGCTTTCCACGGTCCTTGAAAAGGATTGCCGTCCACGCATAGAGTTTGTAATGCAGGTAGAAGACAGAGCCAGCTTGGAAGGGCATGCATCTTATTTCTCCGGACGCTGATAGTATGGAGTTTTTCGAGATCAACCAGAGTATCTGGCAAGGTGCCTATACCAGTCGAATCAGCGATAATAACTCGCAGGTTGACGAGATCAGCCAGGAAAACAGGCAAGACGCGTAAAGGATTAGAGGCGATATTAAGCTCCTCCAAATTATGGCATAGGGCAAGGACGGGAGGTAAAGCGCCGAGGAAATTAGCTGATATATCCAATGCGAGGAGGGTTGAAGATATTGGGGGGACGTTGTTGGTCAAAAACCCTGGCATTGCATTGGGGTTATTGGAGGACCCGACGAGCAGATGTGTAGTGCCTGCAGAAACATTTGAGAGGGGTTATAGAGCAACGAGGATTGAACATACCCAATTCGACGGTCAGCTGCGAAAGTGGAACGCTATCGCCCTGCACAATGAGACCCCGACCTTCCTCTGCTATGACGGCGGCAGAGGTCCTGTCATCCTCATCCTCATCGTCGTAGTCGTCATCATCGAGAGATGGGTCGTCATCGGTATCCTCCTCGCTAATACCGACCTCGTCCCTCTCATCAACTGTATGCCAACCCATGTCGAAACTTGGTTTTTCGTGGAGTCTGGAAACATAATGTTCATGTCCGTGAGACGAGGTGGTATTGCCGATTGAAGAGGAGCGGGAGCGAATACTCCCTTCAGACCACCTCGTCCGATCTATAGGAGCGCGGGACTGCATGCCTTGAACTGATGAAGAAGACAGCGCGTCGCTAGCCAACAGCTGCACCACGGCATCAGACGTTATTCCCACACCCACGGACGCATCGTCGTCGCCTGACGCGACGTGAACATGACTAAATTCTCCCGAGACCATAGCACTACCTGAAGACGCATAGGCAGATGAGCGTGTCGAAGCAGAAGACGAGTCTGCTGACGACAGGCCTGGCGGCGATGAGACGAGGTGATGGTGCGGCGGTCGGAAAGGGTATGGATCAGGAAACTGGGATGGGTCCGTGCCGAGCATAGATTTGGACGACCTGGAGAGAGACCGCGACCTGCCGATATTGGATTGAAACGAGGATTCTCCTTCGGAGGCGGAGCGAATGAGAGGTGAATGAAAGGATTGGCCAGGTGAAAAGTTGGGTGAGGAGGGTGAATTAAGGGTGATAACTGACTCGGAATGATTGGCAGAGAGACCTGGACGGATGTCGGAGGAAGATGGAGGTGTCCACTGGTTATCAATAGGAGCTCCTGCCAGTGATGAGGGCAGCGTGGGCGCCCTTGCTCGACCGTATGTACCGTTGTTCATCGTCGGTAATAGCGAGCGCATAGGAGCCTGGAAGCCGCGCAGATGGGCATCTATGTCTGGATTGTGGTCAATGATGTTGTCCGACAGAGATGACAACATTGAACATGGAAGTATAAGGATGGGGTCTTGGTCCCAAATCGAAAGGGGCCTCAACACGAATTGGGAAGCAACGCTGAACCGCCCAACTTGGGCGTTGTCACTGAAAGTGTGATGCTCACCTATATTTCCATTCTGCTCTTCAGCATCCGAGTAGTCTATCCACGAGGTCCGATATAGTCCATCATAGTAGCCCTCCTGCTGGGGAGGAGGCATGGGGGGTAGTGGCTTGTCCAGATTGGAACCCGGAACAAGTAGTCGGACGGTGGAGTCCTGGGTTGGCGTTGCACGCTCAGACTGCAAAATGGTCCTGTGCCCAATGTTGGTGGGGTTTTCGCGTGATAAGAAAATTCGATACTCACATTTGTCTCGTGTTCCCCCCGGAATATTTCCTCTTTTGTTTTAAAATGGCGACGCCCCGCCGACCGGCCTTCCAACTTGAATTCACCGATGATATCCTGGACGTTGTTGAAAATTGAAATAATAATGGCAAATCGAAGGTTTACAGGAGTGGTGGAGTCAAAAATTTAGTACGTAGCGTAATTCGGAGGATTACTTTTCGGCTTGCTGTGATATCAGCAACGACAATGCCGTGAGCTTACAGGCATTTGGCTTCTTCCCAAGTCTGTCGCCGGTACAGGAACATCCACTGAAGGTTTAGAATGATGAGATTGTGTGCCTCAGATGAGACGGCAGCAAGTATCGTTATTATGCCTATGACAGTATATCGTATGCAGTACAGCATGTCCACCTCGCCCGGTGAAAGCCTACATCCCTGCATCATTAAATGCGCCTTCCGGAGTCTTCCCGAGGTCCCCAACACATCGTAACAAGTGTTCCAGCCATCCCCATTACAATTTGCGCTTGGATGCAGTCGTCAACCAGGGAGGCGCAAAGTACCGTCCTCGAATCACGAGTCCGAGTACATAAACTTTCAAAAAGAACCTCCCACGTTTCAGCCACGTCTTTAGACAACTGTGATGGTAACTTGACGGCGCGTTCCGTTGTTGACGCTGATTAAAAGTCGTACAAGTCCGGACGATCTGAATGGAAGGCAACCCTTTTCTTGGGTTTCTTTATTTTAGGCACCCGTGCTTCGACGCGATTGGTATCAGCAGCTGGTGGCGCTGGCGTAGAGAAAGCTGGCACCGAGGCGTTGGAGCCTTCATCTTCGTCCAGGCGGACATCTAGTGAGGCGGAGGCAGTCTTGGTAAGGGGAACATGGGTCTCAAGACCGGATGGTACAGTACGTCGTTCGCCTACACCGCCTTCAACATCCAGATGTAAGGTCTCGAATATGAGCCTCTTCCTCGTGCATTTGAAAGCAAGGTTATTCTCTCCGCTTCCTCCAGCAGACATGGCAGCCGACGAAAGACCGCGCAATACAGAGTGCTTGTCGCTAGGTGACAGTAACGTGCGGGGTGCCGGAAGTGTGTAGATGTCAAGTAAGCCATGATGAGACGGCGAAAGAGCAGTCAGAGCAGGATTAGCTAACGGTTCTGGATTCAATGGCGATAAATTCAAAAAAGATCAATTTGGGAGGCTTACAACTGAAAGCAGACAAGTGTATGAATGCATCGACAAGCCATCCAAGCTTCTGAGTCCAGCCTGGACCGCCCCATGATTCTGATGCAATATGAGGAACAAGACTGACAGAGGCACAGGCATGGGGGTAACGCCGCAACAGCGCGCGCAAATTATGCAAGAATAGCCCTACATCCTGATCCAAATGTGAGATAAAGGGAGAAAGAAAATTATAGACCCTACTGCAGACGTGACATCTCCCCACTCAAGCGAACCGAAGTACGGTATACAGATACGAAATGGGATGGATGAGCTACTTTCAGCCAACGCTTGTTCGATGTTCTGGATAACCGATGTTGCGGTCTGGTGTGGGACATATCCAACGTCTAGCGCGCGCAGCTGCTTCGTAGCCATAGCGCGATCTATGAATGATTCCGGAACGCGACACGTAAGATCAAGCGTTGAGCAAAATTCTTCTGACGACCTGGGGCAAAAAGTCAACGATTCGGCAGGCAGAAAGACCTGGCATGGTACGGACTGCGGAGACACAGTTGTTTGGAACTGCTTCATTTCTTCGTATCTCCATGCAATTTTTATCTTGGACTCGTCACGATCTGTCTCATCATCATCCTCTGCTGCAGGACGAGCATTGACACCAGGAGCCCACATACACCCCTTCGCAAAGTCCATCCCATCATGATGAATGAGAAGAATATTATGACCTTTGATGAGTCCCTGGGCGATGTAGTACTTTTGGACCAATTCACTATACGAAGAATGTGGATCCGGCGCCGTTATTAGAAGAGAGCAAGAAAGAGGAAGTCCTCCACCTAGAATATCATCTAGCGAAGGAATACCCGTAGAAACGATAGGTGATCCGGGGTATAGTTGAGTTCCGGGAGACGTCTGTTTTGTGGGGGTTTTTCGTTTGAAGGCGGACATGAGTGTTTCCTTCAACTTCGTCCAAGTACCCATAGGAAAAGGAAAGGCGAGATGCCGAAAGGTCTTATCGAGCCGGACGTCCGAGAGCGCCCCTTAATGAGGAATATTTGGACGGAGAATACGCTCTCTACTTGGCGAGATGCAGCGGTTCCCGTACCTCTCCCTCTTTCCCAAAGGAACTTTCAGTATAAGAAAGACAGCTACCACGGGCGCGCGGCTGCTCTTTGCTGCAAGTAGCTCGTTTCGTTAGTCAACTGCTAAAGAACCGTTCTATCAGGCCACCAATGTATTCTGCGTTGCTCATTTGTTCTTTGACTACGTTGGTAGACCAGCAATGGTGAGTTCCCACCTTTACAGTACGTTAGACTCCCTAAAGACATGATAGACTGATGGCCCATCTATGCTCCCAACTTTGGCCGCTCAAGGGGATTGGATTATTGAGGACCGTCTGTCCGTTCGTCGGGACCCTGTAACCTTTTCGCGCGGGGAGATTGTAACATTGAAATCGCCTCTAGATCCTCTACGCATTGTCTGCAAGAGAATCATTGGTCTTCCAGGCGACATCATATGCGCGGACCCAACCGGACAATACATCCATTCTTCGGAGCATATCGTAGTGCCTCGGGGCCATGTATGGGTTAATGGTGACAATCTACCTTATTCGCGGGATTCACGGATGTATGGACCTGTCCCGATGGGTCTAATTCAAGGACGAGCGGTACTAAAAGTAGGTCGCGCAATGCCTTCCCTACGTGTCTAATTTCGATGCCAGTTCTCCCCGGAGCTCCTGAATTACGCCACATTCAAGACTGCATTTAAGGCTTTATAGTAGGCTGCCCAGCGAAAACCCTATCTGAATAGAAAAGGACATCTTCGCATGTGGTTAATCACACCTTGTAGCAGTCGTAACTATCAACGGGCGAAATTCATAGAATACCCTCCTTGGCCATTTGGGGTGAACTGGAAGTTATCTGTTGATAGTCCGAAGTTTCCTATGGGTGATATTAACGAAGGTCTCTACCATATAGGTTCTCGCACCTAGTATACTATTACCGAGGCCCTTGAGCTTCCCCAACATCTCCGCAGTTTCCTTCTTTTGCGCTACCTCAACTCTTGGTTGAAGTTTATTGAGATTCCTTTTAATTTCAGAGCGCTGTGTAGAGTTTTCAGGCAAGAGTTTCAGTAGCGTGTTGTAATCTGCAGACGTCAAAAGAATTCGATAGCGTTCATGACGAATCTCACCTTCTTGAGCGGAGGTGAGTGAAGTCCAGGTATCAAGCACTTCATTGGATGCTGCTCGTCGTTGGAGAGCTTTGATGTAATTAGGATCATCACGAAGTGCTATCACAAGGCGTTCATTGGAAGTAGAGCAAGAGAGCGTATACCGACCTTCAGTACACGCTTCAACAGCGTGTGCATGCTCCCCCTTCCATGGTCGTTAGTGGAATGAAGCATATCTGGAAGGAGAACACTCGCTAGCTTAACGTAACAAGCTCCGATGTTGGCGTTCAGGATAGCTCTCGCTTGTGAGCAAGCAGTGTCAGATCCCTTTGCCTCAGAAGCCGATTCATCTGGCAGTTCTTGAGCTGGGAACTCATCCTCGCTCTCCGTGTCCTTTGTGTCTTCTTCGGTGATTGGCTTCTTGACATCCTGTCGTTTCGGTAATTGACCGCGACCAGATTGATAGGCCACCAGAGCCTCGCTCCATCGAGACGCGCGGAAATGGTCGTTTCCTTCGAGCTTCAGCTCGTCGGCAAGGCGTAAACACGCCTTGATCAATAATGAGTCGAATGTCAGTTCATGAACTCAAAGAAAAACCGTACTTCGACGTCTGTGCACGCAGACTCACTGTCTACATGTTCGCTTGAAGAGGCAGACATCGTATCCGATCGTCGATCAGCTTCAAGTTGCTTTATGACGTCGTACGGCTCAGCGGTCCGAATCACCACTACTGCTAAGTAGAACGAGTTGCTCTTTCTCTTGAGTCTTTACTAACTCTGGGATCAAGTTGCTGTCTTCTAAGGTACCTGCTTAGGATGAATTTGGTTTTGGTTTTTGATCTACGCCTTGTTCTCGCTTGTCCAGGAAATCAAGACGTGAGATACTCGCGCCTTTCTGATGTTGTGTACACTGTCACAAGATGTTAATGTCCTGTAAGATGGCAATGGCAGATGCGACGAGTGGGAAAGCCATTTCGCATCCCGAAATGACCGACATCGAACCAACTACATTGAATGCTTTCATAGCTTCTCATATCAAGTATGGCTGAGAAACTTGTGTGCTACTAATCCTCATGCACTCGATTGATATTCTTCTGGTTCTCGCGGATTGTTATTGCGTCGACATATTCAACTTGATCCTCGCCGGCTTGGGCAGAGAATCCGCAGCGAAGTGTCGTGGTAGGATAGGCCTCCGTTTCTAGGCTTTCAGCCTTCCGAACCTTCCAAGCGTTTGAGCCGGAACAAGGCGTTCCAGCCTCCTGGAGGGATCTATCTCGAAGTTGAGAAATGATGACCTTTCTCGCACACTGTTATCGTCTCGGTTGACTTGCTGGTCTTGTTCTTGTTGTTCTTGTCCCTTGGTCCGAAACCATGAATCATTGTTCGATATGCTTTTCCGTCAGGCTTCTCATACTCCTGCATGCATTGTACGGCGTCTCATGTCTGAGCTAGCACTATGCACGGATGAGGATGATTCAATAGACAGATAAGTATATATATATAGTCGTGTGGCTTGTTCTTCATGGAGAACCACCAGGACACGCAGATGCCAAGAGCTAGGCTTGATGGGCGCGTGTCATGATCGTTGCCACGGTCGTCCCATCCACCTGGAATCCTGTGTACAGCGCAGTGAAAGAACAAGGATATGGAGATCAGTGCTATCGAACATCAGATTGAATCCAGGTACTGTAGGTCTCAGTCGGCGGGGGAACGCGATCATGAAGGCGGGTCGACGGAATGGTTGCTAAGGAGCTGGGAATTAAAACCAAACAGATTTTGCAATCAATCACTTTTACATAGCAGCTAGTCTGTATCTTTTTGTTTCTTTCTTCTCTTTCAGGGCGAGAACCTTGGTTTTGTCCTCTCCCTCCTTCGCCTGTGCAATTACCAGATTACACTGGTGCTGGTCGCCTTTTTTGCAGAATCCTTAACGCTCTTTACAATGGCCATCGCTATCCCCGTCCCACAAATATCCATTTCGCCTGCCCCGCCGCAGGAGTCGTTCGATGAACCTTTTTCTCCCTTCCCATGGGCTAATCCCGATGCCGACGATAGCTTCAGACCAAAACACCTGACCCCACCACCCGTTACTGCAAAGTTTGTCAGACAGCTGTCGCCTCTGCGTCCTGCAGATGCGCCAGGCAAGGTTCAGGGCAAGGGCCTTGAGCCAGAGCGTTTCGAAGCCTTGTTGAAGGCTTCAAGGGAGAGGAATGCCGTAGTCGGCGTGAAGCGCACCGACCTTCGCAAGGAGGTGGCTCTCAAGGCGCACAAGAGCAAGCAAGGTGTGCCATATTTTTTTGCTAATTTTCATTCCCGTCTGAATGTGGCTGCAGTGGAACGTCGCGCGCTTTTCTTGTCCAAAGTCGCCGCGCCTCCATCGCCGACCGCGACAACGTTACCCAAGACGCCGCCCGAATCGCCAGCCATCTTCCATTACACGCTACCTTCCCCGGGGCTCGTGTCGCCACTCGCACTTTTCGATTCTCTTAATAGTGATAAATCAGGGTCTGGTCCTCTGTCTTATCCCAGAGAACCATGGGTCGAACAGGTTGATTTCCGTATGCCCAGCCCGCCCAAGAACAGTGCCACCCCTCCGGCCAGGGCTACTGTACACGAGCCGAAACCACCCAAGTCCCTTCCTTCTCTTGACCAAATCTCTGCGCGCCTCCAGAGCCAAGGTCATTCCACGGTTCTGTTCTCAGAGTCTGCACCTCGCAGCAATCGCCTGCCTGCATTCCTGACGCAGGCACATGCTCCCGTTGCGACAGAACGGCCCACGTTGTCCGTTGGTCGTCTTCAACTTCCCATCAATTCAAAGCGCGCTTCACTTCCTGTTCAATCGTCCGCTCCTTTACCCAAATCGCCCAATCTTTCGGTTGATCCTGTAATCCAAGTAACGACTATTCGGGTACCGCGTACAAGGAGAATGTCTTCTCTTGATTTATCGGAGAGCAATCTTCTGGCCTTGAACTCGCGTGAGAAGACTGCGAAAGACATGCTTTCCACGCTTCGTAGACGCATGGTCCCTATCGAGGAGGAACCGCCCGTGGATGACCGCAAATGGCGACGCCACAGCGCACCTGCAGATCTTTCCCCAGGAAAGCCTAGGTCGGGTTTCGAGCATCCTGTTCTATTGCTTCCGGGAGGCTTCTGAGCACGCACGTTGAACATTGTATTTGTTCCCTCATCACGCCTCTCACGCCGTTCCATACTTAATTGGCGATTAAAGAAAGAAAAGAACAGTCACGTTTTTCGTTCGTTTCCAGTGTATTGTATGATTATAGTTGGATGTTGGCTTTCGGTTTATATCTTTTACATTCTCCTGTCTCATATTTAGACTGCAGCAGAGCTGTTGGCGTCTATCACATTCTCTTAATGGGCATCACTCGTAGTATATGTAGTACGTAGCGTTTTTGTCCTCACTTTGTTATATACATACTGTCCGCAGTGCACAATAGAATTTGAGTTTGCTATGTCGTTTTACATCCAAGTATATTGTATGAGCCTTTTGAGATAAATCTTCTGTACATGTACACGCCAAAAATACAAATAGATGATTGCAATACAACACCGTGTTACAGTTGGGCTAAGGAAGCCTGGCTGTGTAGAAATGCTGCTCTTGAGGGGGAGTATCTGGAGTCGGCGGCCTACCGCGTATTCGAGATAGAACCTCAAGCCGCCGTCCTTGCAGACATCGTCAGCGAACTCGCTCGACACGGGACGAAATGAGACATACTATAATCAAGCAATAAATTCTCGTCAGGTTTTTCTTCATCCGAATCTGCAAGGGGATCCGAGTTGAGTGCCATATGCAGTGCTTCTGTGCAAGTCTGTTATGTCGAACCTAGACTAGATATAACCCGAACGACATACGCTGTACAATGGACCGGCTCTCCTCCTGTTCGCGTCGTAACGACGAACTTGACGCTGGGGGCATCATGTGAGAACGCGATAGCATCGGATGTGTATGATGGCGTTGGTGCTGGGAATTACTAGGTTGAGGAGGAGGGCGATGGCGAAGATACTGCAGGTTTTGAGTGGGTTGAGGTTGATCGGTATGGTGACGACGATGATGGCGTTGTAGGTCGGGAGGTACAAGCGGAGTATCTGTTTGAGAAAAATCAGCATCAACTCAGGTTCAGAGATGCCGTATATTTACCGCTTCTTTCACTTGCATCTCTAGAAGGTGTCTGTTCTCGACCTGGAACGTAAAACATGAATGGGGCATCATCTCTAGCCGCATCTACACCTCTTCGCTGTCCTGCGGATGAGGATGGTTCTGCCGCGCCTGTCAATTGTTACGCGCTGAAATCAGAAATGTAGGTTTACCTGGTACGAAGTGAGGTGCCGCGGGCTTCGCCTTCTTGTCATTCTCCATGGACGATACCAACTTGTGAAGGAATATGTTGCGCTGATTAGACATCATGTTTCCCCATATAATTTCATCCTCAGTATCCACGTTTTCTCTGGCAGCCTCCCTCGCACTGAGTGGCCGAATGTAGGGTGCCATGTTGGTACGCTCCCGTGAGTAGTCATCGTCAAAAGGATTAGGTCCAGTAGGGGATTCCAGATAGTGGTAGATGAACCAAAGGAAGGCCTGAGCACGGTCTGCAGATGCCAAAGGTTTCGGAAGAAAGAAATCTAAGAAGTTGATTGAACCGTCAAAATGAGTTCTTGCCAAGGGCTAGGCGAGCCGTTGGTAAGCATGATAAATGGCTCGATGGACGAGAAATCGTACAGCGGCGTGATTTGACAGGACAAAAATCAAGTTTACGACACTGGTTGGGGGTCGCTTCCCTTCGGTCTATGTTTGATAATCAATGTCACCGTACAGATGACGAAAAGACCGATGAACGTACGAGTTTGGAGAGGATTTCATCCGGGCTAGAGGGTGGCAAGGTTTTCAGCTCTGAAGGTAGGAGGGCGGCTTTGAGACAGTTCTTGATTCGAGGAGCGTCCTGAGCGTTCCCATCCGTTTTCTGCAGGGATGGAACGGGATGGTATGTGCGTAAGGCCGTTTTCATCTCTGGAAAGACTGTCCAAGCGGAAATAAGCCCAAACCCGTTGCAAAGAAGCTGAAGGTTCTTACATGCCATCGTCGTATTGATCCTTCCAACATTGGTGAGAAGACAGATCTTGGCAAACTCCAGCGCGAACGCGGGGGTCTCGACCATTTTCTCTTTAAGAACTTTGGAGCATTTACTGGAGTTGTAGAGAGCGTTGACGTAGAGATCGCGGAAAGTGAGTTTGATTGACTTTCCGGGTGTATGGGGCGTGAAGACCGCTTTGCTATCAGAGAAAATATGATTGAGGAGATCGTATTGGACGTCCTCGCGCGTGAGAGATTCTGCGTCATTACGTTTAATAGGAAGGGCTTTCCTACTGAGGTAACCAACGCTAGAGGAAGCGAATGAGATGGCGTGAGTGTTGGAGGACAAGAACCGACGCACGGAGGGACGGAGTCAGCAGTGGACCATGTCGCAGTGGTGGGCGCGGACGTGGACGCCATGAAGAAAGAACGGACACTCTATATGACACGAGGCAGGAAGCCACACGCGGCAGATGCAGTACAGAAAGTTTGTCGCCGCGCAAGATGAAAGCCGGGAGCAAGAAGCCTCACGTGTATGAAAACGAAAGAGATGCGCAGCTTTGAGAGCTTTGTCGTAACGAATGGAATACAATACTATACTGGGGGAAACCCAGGTTGGTAGATGCGGGAAGGAATAGCGACGAATCGAGGAGGTGCTCGAAGGACAGTACTAGGACATGTCACCTGCGAACATGCATGCGAAGAGTAGCAGGGAAGGGCGTAGCCTGATAGTTGATAGTAGACATACCAAGATTTCAGATTTCAGCCATTTTCGGTCCTCGGATGGCCCTGAAATATGGCCCTAATGGGTAAAACGGAGGCAAAAGCGGTTGCCCGAAAACGATCGGCCAAATTTAGGGGCCAGAGCACAGCCTTTGCACAGCCACGACCATGGATGATTTTGACCCACCAACTCGGCGAGAAATGGAGACATTCCTCGCCCGCGAACAGGCCAACGCCAAGCTACAACATACCATACAAACTCTGACGACAACTTGTACGTTTCACTTCAAAAAAAGACTGTCAATACCTGACAGTGTTTCTTTAGGCTGGGATAAGTTGAGTGGTTTATACGTTTGGTGCTCACTCTCACCAGCCGCTACTCTAAAGATGTGTCACCTCAACTCCCTCAAACAAGTTCTCCAGTGCGGAGGCTTCTTGCTTGACGGCAAGTTTCTTTCTTCCGTTCGCCGTAAGTGCTACTCAACAAGAATTTTAGAATTGCGTCGACAGGTGGGCACTACATTATAATTGTTACCCCGAAGTTGATTCAGCTTTAAAAAGGTTCATGGATACCAGCATGTTTCTCATCAAGTCCCTCTCAGAGAAACAGAAATCACATTAAAATATCGACTCGCAAACAAACCGTACATCTACTACACTCATAAAATACACGTATTATTTACCGCGCACGACATGCCTCCAGGCATACGCAATGGCTGCCGGAAGGAAGAAGCAAAAAGCGTCAAGAACTTCCCTCTTTCTCCGAAGTCGGAGAGGTATCTCCACCGGCGCGCCCTTAAAGGTCTGTGTTTCATAAAACTTATCTATCAGACGATCTTTATCCTCCCAAAGCCCTCTCAACCAGTCGTCAAACTGTGCCTTCTCTACCTCCGGGATATCGACCTCAACCGTAGGGGTATCTGCGTGCTTTGGGAGTGTCGAGGATCTACTACTAGAGAGATCCCCAATCGGAACGTCTCGGGCCACATCAAACATTCTCAAGTGCAGGTGGATCAATGGTGGCGCCACCCCGTCAAAGAAGACGGAGCGTAACGTATAATAGTCCTGCCCATAATGCAGAGGTGGAATACCTGCGCGTCTCTTTAGAGTTTAGCTCTCAAGGCAGTGCGCATACACACCTGGATAAAGAACGGTAACATCGATGAGCCGAAGATCAGGAATGCGAGACGCGAGGGATCGTAGACTGTAATGGAGGCCGGTCGATCTCGGCAACAACGTATGCGTTAAATCAGACTGCGTCAAGTCAGTGATCCCAGTCCTTTTAAACGTGCGAGAACGACTTGCAATTCCCAGTTTATCAGCAAACTTGCGACTGACTGGTCTTGTGTCCTTGCTGACGAGAGTTCCTTCAGGATAAAGAATGAACGCAAGTGGGGTGTCTTCTCGTTCGGCGGCAGACGCGAGTGATGAGAGACTAGAGGCCAGTTCTACACGATCTGAAGCCCAAGATCTCGCAAGGAATATGAAGTTGAAGAACTGCATCCCCTGATACTGGAGTTAGCGTGAGCTGCTGGAACGTACGAGTAACGCAACCTACCCAGCCTACGACGGGCACCCATCTGGGACGATTCAATACGAAAATGAGGCAATATGCACTGTGAACATACCGGAGACTCTTCTTCAAAGTTATGTACACGTGTCGATGGACACCAGGCCCTATGAAGTACAACAAACACCATTGATACAGCCAGTCTAAATAGATCTGTTCATAACGTTAAAAGGGCGCGCGCGAAAGATAATTCAACATACCTGGTGGTTCGCTATCATAACAAACTTGGTCGGTAGATTCAAGGACACGACACCCCCTCTCTCATTCCTCACAACTATGTTCTCGATATCCTCTAAGTTCATGGACCGCAAATTAAACGACACGTTTGATTTGGCAGTATGAGCTCACCTTGACTAAACCGGCCGTTTCCCTCCGTCTCGAAGGTCACAGATAAAGAGGTCGGGGAAAACCATTGACATATGAGAATCAAGAGGCATCCGAAGGCACCCTTGGTATATCGAATCCCATCATTGTAGAGCGATCTTGACCAGTCGACATTGAGCAGCCTAAGAGGAAGAAGGAACGCAAGTTGGAAACCATTAACCATTAAACATCTGTTCGGACTTTAAGGCACATGCTCCAGTCTGACGGAGCAAGTAGCTCACCCGGCATTGAAAACAAAGAAGAAGAGTATGGCATAGATGAGCTGAGTCCATCGCTGACGGCCTCTAAGGGCAATGGGAATAGTATGGGGCGCTGCAACGGTCATGGGAGGAAGGGATTGCACCGAATGCTGAACGGTGGAAGAGAACCCCTGAATACATGCGTTTCTATTGTGTTTGCGTGTGACTTATAACGTACTAGATCAGTTTCGGCGACATCGATGTCGCCCAGACTCAACAGCAGTACCACGCGAATGGATGGATATATATATATGTTAATTTGTAGCCTCAAGAGCGAATATGATGTACATTGTTAAGCCACATCTCAGGAATAGTGAGCATTAAGCGTCCTAATTCTGTGCATCCAATCGTTATGATCAGTAGGGATCCATCATGCAATTGAGGTAGCAAACGGGTGAATGAGAATGAAGGTCCTTCAGGGAAACATATTACCCGCACCCAGATGAGAGCTTCCGCAGGGATCGTCAAAACAGTACAGCAAGCTCGAATCGGTTGCCGTCAGCTGAAAATCGCGATAACTACGGCGTATTCTGAAGGTGCAGACCATTCAAATACCACGTCCATATAATGTGATACCATCCGAGGAGTCGTGCATATAGTAGCCTGTCAACAATACGAGGATAGAGACAGTTATGTCCAATAACAGGCGCCGGCCCGGTTCACGAAGCTTTCCTCCTCATTGTTCGAGATGATAGGTCGATGGGCAGGGAGACTTCAGAGTCCAAGAAACAATTTGAGCTATTGTAGGACAGCTTTGAAGCCGTTGACATCGAGATATGTTTTTCGTGGGAGGAGATAAAAAGGAACTGAGAAAGCCGATTTGATGGCCGGGGCGTAGAGACAAAAAGTGGTCCACGTGGTTAACATGACATTGGCACACACCACAACCGAGGTGCGTAGACTCTCTCTCTCTCTCTCTCCGAGTAAGTGTATCGATCATGTACAGGTCATGCAGAACCACTCTTCCGACAGTCATCCCCTCTTTGTGGCGGATCTGATTCCACTCGTCCTGGAGCTCGGCTATTGGTGGCCCCGCGAGCTCTCATCGCTTGCTACTGTCTCTTCCTGCTGGCTCTACTACGTCAGACGGGAATTGTACGCGACTCCGGCACTATCTTCCTACACATCCTGCTCTCTTCTTGCAGCAACTTTCCGGAGCAATGAATCTCTTTGCGCGCTTGTCAAGGGAATCCACCTCTGTCCAATACGGCTTTCCACAGACCGTAGCCGAGCTTTGGCGAAGGGCTTATCGGATATTCGATATGTCTTGGGCGTATTGGATGGCCTAACGCGGGTCACATTAGGAGGTGACTTGGCTGCTGGCGCGCACAGATTCTTGAACTGTCTGTCGAATCCAGAGCAGGTGCACTACCTTCACATAAACGGCTTCCCAAATCACGAAGGTACGGCTGCGGATTCTTCCTTAGAATGGGACGAAACCCTCGGCCACAAATTGTCGTCCTTACGCGAGCTCAAACTTGCTCATCTGGAGCTTGACATTGTCCCGTGGCAGCTTCCTTTGTTGCAGGTTGCAGACCTCACTCTAGACCATGTTTCCCTTACGCAAGGATCTCTCGTGGACATGTTCTCAACGTGTTCGTTAAAGACGCTTTCTATCACTTCTGATGGACTTGACAACGAAGTCGATGAGCAGCTCCAGCTTCTGTTGGAGTCATCCGAGGTCGAAGAGTTGCGCTATGAGGTTGAGTGGGACAAGGCACGCGAGCTTGCTTTTATGCCTCCTCACAGAGTAGTCAGCTCGCTATGGCAGCTGAGTCTTGTCGGCACCCATATGTGTCCCATCGTGTTGGAGGCCATCAGCCAGTGCTTTCCTTCGTTACGCGATCTTTTTATTTCGGGGAGGGGAGCTCACATAACGCCGGAGGAATGGGATACCATACTGAGGTCAACCATGCTGCCATGTTTGCAGAAGCTGGTCATCCCTGATGGAACCTCTCAGCCTTACAGAAAGTGGGATTCGGTGGAGGAATCAATTTTAATTCGGCAGAGTGCACGCCGAAACCTTCGTCTTTCATTTTCATCGCTTTGAACTTTGTTACCATTACCCATACATATATCCCATGTACTGTAGTCTGTTTATTCTGTACTATGTAGTAGTAGTAATACCATGATCTCCAGGAAGGAGGTTGAGATAACGTGCAACGTGCCGGTTCCGGGATACAGGGAACTGATTTGGAAAGGAGAATAATAATCAAAATTGCCCTGACAAGTGAATGTTCTTTGCCTTCCTCTAAGGGCTCGCATCGCCAATCCTCTCGTTTACCGTGTTCGTTGCGTCTCTGCGAGCGCAAATAGTTGTCTGCGGCTGGCTCCAGTCCACTCCGCCGTGCCACTCCTTTCATCAGCATTAATCCCGCCCAACATGCACACCGCTGTTTTATCACGCCCACAGCCGCTTGGCTCGGCGACCTCATCCCACCGTATTCCCCGCAAGAGCGCCTCATTTCTGTCACTGCGACGGGAGAAGGACAAGGCATCCGCGTACCAGGATCCGTATGCCGTCAATTATGACCCCTCTGGTTCAAAGTCGTCCTACTTTGAGGCTTATCCCAGACCCAAATCTGCCCATGCGCGCTCTTCAAGGCCGAAGCCAGCTCCGCCGTCGCCATCGTCGCCTGACGACGTGTCTTTCTCGGACCACACGCTTCGTGAGAAGAAAGCCACTAGAGAAACATCGAGAGACTTGGCCTATATATTCCCATCTACAGAGTCCTCCAACAGTGCTTTCGACGACTCTACGCCCACGCCGAAGCCACATTCACGCCTGCGGTCAAAGACAGGTCCTTCACGGAAGCCTTACGAATGGGATGATCCACCTGCTCTACGTTTTTCTGGTTCTTCGACTCAGAATACGGAGACACCCCCGGACACTCCCGTTGACAATATCTCGTTTCGCGATTTCCCAGTACTTGTAGCTGCCCCCATATCCGGAGTAGAGACAATGGACGCCTTAGTGGATGGGATGAATGGTGGAGATGACATGATGTCGAGCAGTCTAAGTAGGGCACGATTCGGGATACCTGGACACCATCCTCTGTATCAGCCGCCACTACCTACGCCTCCTCCTGGTGTGGTCCTTGGGGGCGGAAAGGTCAGGAAACCCCGAAAATCGCCGAGACCCCCTGCGCATCGGTCAAGTTATTCTGGAGATGAAGAAGACGAGGCCCCACCGCCTGCTAGCACGCCTCATAAAAGACGTCCCAAGCGCAATGTACCCACTCGGAGCAATTCGAACGCGACCATCACATTATCCGTCTCTGGACCCTCTGAATCCCCACCGATCGATTACTCCCCAACGCCCTCCTACACATCCACTCCTTTATCCCGCCGTTCGTCCCGTGATTCTTTAGGTACACATTCATTGCAAGAGCGTCCAAAGAGTGTCGCGCCTTCTATCTCCGATATCATTCGTGCATATGCTCCAGCAGAAGCCAAAGCACGTTCCCGCGTTTCTCTCCACCGTGCGTCCTCTTATGCGCACAGTCATGATCACGCAACGGTGCATGAAGAATCAGAACCAGAACCAGAACCGCTGACCAAAGAGGAAGAAGCCGAATTCCTATCTAGGTCGTCGATTGATAGTGTGGCTGATGAAGTGCAGCGGACCCTTCGCAACCAAACTGCCATGAAGCCTGTTCCGATACCCCCGCCCCCACCTTCTTCTTACACCAAAAGGCATTCAACAATATCTGACAACGCAAGCCTGTACTCGCCTCGTTCTGATGGGGGAAGTGCTTCAATTTATTCCATGTCTGTCTCCAGCCACCCTCCTCACTCGCCATTCGAAACTTCTACTCTCTTGAACTCTCTGGCGAAACCATCTACTTCTCAGGCTGTAGCGCAGTACTTGCGGTCAGCTCGATTGACCACTTTACTGAGGCTTACACGCTCTCCTCATGCTTCTCAAGACAACCCGCTGACGGTTAGCCTTTCTGACCTGGGGAACCCGTCGGGCATTCCCATCGTCGTATTTCTTGGGTTGGGTTGCGTGCGGCACGTAATGGGTCTCTACGACGAAATGGCTGAATGCCTCGGCTTGCGCTTGATCACAATTGACCGGTATGTTCCATCTTTGAGCTAGCCCTCGGGTTGTGCTAACGCCTAGCAGATGGGGTTTGGGTCGAACGGAGCCACGCTCCAAGTCGGCGAAAGGAATTATGCAATGGGCATCTGTGGTGGAAGAGGTTCTGGACCTGCTACATATTGAAGAATGTAGTGTAATGGCCCATTCAGCTGGTGCTCCTTACGCCCTCTCTTTTTCCAACAAGCTTCACAAACGCATTCGGGGGGATATCTGTTTATTGGCTCCGTGGGTGGGCGGTAGCGAGAGTGGTACGTCTTCTTTGCTCAGATGTCATGTCTCCCTTATCCTCCCATAGGCGGCTACAAGTGGCTCAAGTACGTCCCGAATGGCTTACTCAAGACTGCGCAGGCAGCGGAATGGAAGCTACAGGCTTGGATGATTGGCAAACCTCCTACCATCGCGTATGAAGGCATTGGATTCAACTTCCAGTCTCCTTCAAAGTCCCCTTCCAGGAGCACCTCCTTGGACCCGCCTGTCAACAGTGGCAACCACAATGCAGTCTATCCTTCTAGTATCGATGGCACGCCGCCGCGGCCAAGTATGACATCGAGCACGTTCAGCGAATATGACGACCTTCGTGACTTTGACGGCCGCTTCGAGAGCCGTAGCACCCTCGGGGTTGATCACCATCGTGCAGGCAGGAATGAAAAGGTTGCCAAAAGGAAGCCTTCGCGTGGTTTCTTGGATCGGTTCAAGGGTCCTTCCTCCCCTCCTACGCATTCTTCCATGGAGAGTAAGCCGCAGACAACGGGACGCCGATTGAAAGCGTTACGATCAATGAGTTCGTTGAAGTCGAAACCCTCTTCACCGTCAAAGTCATCAGAACCTTCCAGTCCCCAGCTGCCGCCTACCCTGAAATTCGATGTTGGACTTGGTTTCGATGATCTGACCTGGACGAGGTCTGGAGGATCCTCCCAGGCCTCGTTACCAAGGAATGGTGATCACACGCCAGACAAGTTTTCTACTACGGGCCATAGTCCGTATCGCGTCAATGGCCGTCGTTCTCTATCGTTCAATTCGCCTAATGGGCCATTGTCGTTACCTTCCTCACCGCAAGAGACGACCTTCTCTTCGAACGCGTCCTTGCCTACTCATGGAGCTGACGGTTCCAAAGATGGGTATCAAGCTATGCTGGCGAATGCGCTTATTGCGGCGTCGCACTCAGAGTCTGCCAAAGGGACACATAACGATCTTTTGCAGATATTGAATCACGACAATCATCCTTGGGGTTTCTCGTACTCGTCCTATCCGCATAACGTGAAAGTGTGGTATGGTGATAGGGACGAAAAGATTGCAGAGCATGCTGTAAGGTGGATGGAAAGGAATATGGGGGAAGACAGATGCAACGTGAAAGTTGTGCGAGGTGCGGATCATGGCCTCATGTACAAAAGCAGTGTGGTGGTCGAGGTTCTTGAGCATCTGTTGGGCTTCTGGCAGAATGGTGTGTTTTCATCAATACCTCGTGTGTTGTTGGCGGTGACTGACAACACTTGAACAGACTAATGTCGATCATCAACCTGTTATTTATGTTATATTGGATGACACTTGGATATCTCGCCTTTCGTTCTCCCTTCTGGCTTCGTTCACTGTATTTTTTAACACCATTTTACATATAGTCTTCGTTTTTATGGGTATATTCTCCCAAGTACTTATCACGCTACTCTTATTGTTATCGACACATAATTTAAAACAGATTCCCTTCCTTGTTGTAGATGTAGATATCCTCCTTTTGAAAATTCGAAGAGCCCAATTGAATTCCCAAAGCCCGTGGATTATTGAGTATGTACAAATGATGCAGGTAGGTTAGATACATAAATCGTACAAGTGTCTATGCCGACAACTGTCCTTTTACAATACCTCGGATTTACACCTGGTTTCCGGGTATCTGCCTAGTCAACCAAAGATTCTGACTGATCCTGGAGCCGGGGCTGTCTGTGCCAACGAGAGAGGCCCGTCTTTCGCCGTATTGTCTACGAGGTGGTGGCTTGCGTCCAGCGGCAGCCAGCGGCCCAACACTGTCTGTCTCCATCATAGATGTTCCAAACGTATCCGTCATTCGCCGGTCCTTGAATGACATGGGCTCCGACAACCTCTTTCGTATGCGACGATGTCGTTTTCGGAAGAAGATGAATAGTCCAACGAGAAGGGAGATGAGACCGACGGAGCTCAAGGCAACAATGACGGCGATGAGGGAACTGGAGACGCCCTTCACGGGAGTTGTGTCATTAGCGGAGTTGCTCCCTTGAGGGGCCGGGGGATTGGATGAAGAAATGGCGGTGACGGTGATGGAAGGAGAACAAAGGACTGAGGATAATGATAGTGATAATGAAGTGGTCGTAGATATTAAAGTAGAATTTGAAGGAGAGGAAGCTGTGGTGACGATGCCAGCGTCAGATGCTACAAGTAATGATGAGAGGAAGCAAGAATTTGGTATGGAAATGGACGCACTCGACGTCCGTGTAGTGCGTGTGGTTGTTGGTGGCGGAGCTGTAACAAAACATTCAAGATATGCATTCTACAATGATTGATGGACGTACAGGCAACAGATGTTTCATCTAGGAACAAGTGAGTAGTCGGTAACAAAGATGGGAACAAGACTGATGACGCACCGCTATCTACGGTGACCAGGAGGGACGTCAAGGTGATCTCGCTGACGCTATTGAAACGACTGTCGGGGAGGTTGAGCATTATCAGCTCATGCCTCGAGGATGGGTCAAGGGGCGACGAGAAGAGGATAACCTGGGAAAGTAAGAGGGGTGGAATATAATATATGTGGCAAAATGGCCTTACTGGTAGTGCCTCGGTCTGGTTAAGAAGTGTGGGGTCGTTTCCATCCACAACCTGAATAGATGAGAGGTTTGCGTTGCCGTCACAATCGAGACAGAAGCCGTAAGCAGAGCCACCCGAGCGTTTGAGCCCAATATAGTAGACATGGGACGCGGCAGCTAAGACGCGTTGAAGACTTACTACCGGAAGAGATTCGGAGACGCACCTGGTAATACGGCCGAGAGTACCGTTCCGAGGTCGTCGACAAAGAAGAACTGCTGACCTGCAGCATTGGAGGCGGACTTCCAGCCGGAGGAAAAAGTAAGGGCATCATTCGGAGGGACGATGGTGACATTTGTTGCAGCGATGGAATTGTGCGCCACAACGAGGAGACTGAGAACGATCCAACAGAATGTCATCAAGAGAGACGGCGACAGCGTCAGCGGGTACGCTGCATACCGATAGGACGTCGAGGAAGCAGGAGGCAAGAAAGCAGCGGCTGATGACGTAAGTGAATAGAGATCAAAAGGAAGATCTTAATACTCCTTTGTTGACTGTTTTTATTATGTAGAGTTGAATGGTATTTTGTCTTCGTTATTGAAATGTTACATATGATATTGCAATTCTACAGTAGCAAGCAGCTCGACCCACTAGGTCTTAAAATGGAAGGGTTGGTGTCAGCAGCCGAGTGCCGGCAATCTGGACCCTCTTCTAAACCCTTTCCCTGTTCGGTGTCGTATCACGAGTACGCGCCTCCATATTGACATCGACCAAGGCCTGCTGTGCTGTATCCTGGTCTGTGCGCTGACAACGTCGACGATATTGTCGCTCGGTGCAAGAAGAGGATGTCACGCAGACAGTCACCTTTTCCCCGCAAGCCTCTCCCAATAGTAAGCACTCTTTTCTGCCCTGCGCCACCACCCTCGGCGTCCTGTCCATACAGTGACTGACGTCCAGCAGAAGCGCAACGATGGAGAGCCACTTACGCGCGTTGACTTGCAGTATGACTTTCTAACATATGTCTTTGCCGATACCACTCCCGCATTCACCGACCCCCACACCACTCTTACAAGTTTGCCTCCCGGGACACGAGTTTCTTTCCGCGATCTTTATGTTAATGCTATTCTACACTCTCCAAAGGCCACCAAAGGCCTCAAGGACTCGATGATGATGCATCCTGACTTTGCCACCGACTTTGCTATGCTTGCCCTCCTCACCAATGTCGGCAGAGTTCACACCACAATGAGCTGTGCGTTTACATTCTCCGCTTCTCATTGATGGCCACTCACAGCCACACAGTCTTTGCAGAGAAGAAGACAGCCGTTCGCACCTATCACCCTATCCCAGCCCTTGAACGAGTAGAAGGAAACCTTCAAGACGCTCCTCGAATCAAGGCTCTTCTCAAAGCTTGTCTTCTACCTGGAGAGGATCCACGCTACGTACTTTCAAGTCCCAACGAAATTCTTGCTCGCGCAGTAGGTCTCTACATCTTCCTATTACAACCTAATCATGACGGACGTCTCTTTGGCAGAGGTCAGGCAAAGTACCGCCCACGAGCATGCCCAATATCATTTTTGTCCTTACAAATCACTCTCCCGTACGTGTCTATGCGTGTTTTCTCCTCGTGGCGTTCGTTCACCTACATGTTATAGGCTATCGCGCAGGAGCACTTTCTACATGAGATTGAGTTTATTGACCTCTTCCTTCCACTTGAAATATCAAGTTACTCGCGCGCGCGCGCACTCTTGTGGCTTTGCTATCATTATCACGAGTCAACCTCTTCCACCAGTGACGACGATTATGATACCCAAATCACTCGACCCAATCCCTTTTGTGACCATCATCGACCAGGAAAGGCGCCCGCCTTTGTGATGTTGACAAGGGCGGAAGCTGAAAGGGAGAATGTTGATACCGAAGAGGAGAAACTTCGTGCAGAGGTCCTCATAAACCGAAGAACCGAAGTTGTCAATAAGATTTCCCGCTTCATGGCCGCCGCTCAAGCGGATCCTACTGGGCAGGGCAGCTCCACCACTGCAAAGAAGACGCGTACGCCGGCTCGACCTAACCTAACGCCGCAAGAGAAGAAGGAGAGGAAGGCACTGTGGGATCGGCAGTACCGGGAACGTCAGAAGGAAAAGGCTTTGTTGGAAAAGAGCAAGGCACAAGGAGGTCAACCGAATGAGCCCAACCAGGAAGTCAAGCCCAGCCGGCAATCCACCAGAAAGCGGACTACCACTAAACGTGATGCGCATCCAGTTTCCCCTCAAGCATCACCAGGAATGGACAACCCGGAGAGTATGTGTTTCTTCAACCCTCAATCTCGCTTCTACATCTAAAAATTCTCGCATCCACAGCATTCACTTCGCAATTCACTTTTCGGTCTTCGAAGGACTCCCGCTCCAGACAGCCTGACAACGCTGATGATAGTCGCAATGATGATGAGGTGGAATACGATGTCCATCCTGACCGACCTCTCGTCCCTCGCCATCATCGCCGATTCGCCCCATACAAGTTAAACAATGCATCCTCCGATTCGCCTTACCCTCCGAACATTGCCCGCCATCCAGCGAGATTACCGCCCGTCCCTCGACCGGTAGCCAAGACCATGCTTGAGCGTAAGCGCGACTTTGCCTTCGGCTCATTATTATTGTAGCTAATCTTCCACTCCCATAATAGACACTTGGCATATCATCAACTGCTCTGATCCCCTGCTTGACTCAGATGAGGAGTCGGATGTCCACGTACATCATGATTACAGTTCGTTTGACACTTTCTTTGAACTTGCCCAATCCGTGCTTATGGCCTCTTCTAGCACAACGACTCCGTATCATCACTCGTCTCCGGGGCAAGGAGCCGACTCCCGAACCAGAGCTTCCCCCTCCTCGCGTCCTTCCTTAGGTTTCTTCTCTACTAGTGTCACCCCTTTCCTACCTGTTTATTAGTAACTTTATCCGTACATACTTCGCCTTTCTAGTCAAGTACTTAGGTTCCTTCTATTGAACTTCACATCTTGTAATCTTATCCACTGTATATATGTAGATTACCGACAGAATTGTCTATGACAGTTAATACACCGCACTATACCGTCATCGTTCAGGAGAGACGAGTGACTTGGACAATCTGAACACTGAACAAGCGATGGTCTTCCAAAGAGTATATTCAGCACTTGAAAGCCTCATCTTCTTACATACAGTATACTGAGCGTAAACACGGATTGCACCCGAAGCAATCTCGCGTGGCGCATCACGATCAGCTCGTCGTCTAAGTCGGGAAGTCACTCGATCACGAGCTTGACTCGTCATTTTGGTGAGCTTTGCTTCCGGCCTCGGAATGTCGTAAACAGCTGGGGCAAAAGTTTCGATTCTTATTTCCACGAATACCATTACGCTCCCAAAAGTGAGGTGAGTGCGAGAAAACAGAATGAATAAAATAAAAATGATAAAAACAATCTGAGTGACGGGACAATGAATCTACATAAAAAATACAGACAATATCTCCACAAGAGTTCAGCATATTCTCCAGCAATACAAATGCACATGCACAGGGATCAAGCATTCCAATCCTAAATGGTATAAGCCTCAATGACCGAAAACTCCTCGCAGCCAGAAAAAAAGAATTCGAAGGAAAATGGGCATGGCCACTTGTGTTTATTCGGCCAGCCACTTTTCGCACTTCTTGGCATACTTGTCCAGTAGCTGCGACAAATCGCGGATAACAAAAGTCAACACCACGGTGGCGAAGAATTCTGAGCAGCGTTTCAACTTGAGGTCCGCAGCAAGCCGTACGTCGACGGGAAACGCAGAGTATGCCGGGGCGACGGGCGAAGAGCTGATAGCCTTGGTATGCTCGTCGAGCAGCTGAGCGTAGAGGAAGAGTTTTCGCAGACCTTGCACGTACGCAGCGGGTGAATCCAAACTGGAAAACAAAGTTGGAACTCAGCATCTGAATAGATAGGATCACGTACTTCTTCCCGTTAATGTACTTGTCGAATCGTCGACCAAGTTTATCGCCCCAGGTGGTCTTCTTCAGTACAAATCCTTCTCCAACCCCAAGCTTCTTTCCAAAGTTTGCTACAACGCCGTCACAAACAGTGGAAAAATCCTCCAACTTCGAGATCCAGGCCTCTCCTTCTTTCCTTCCTATACTTCCAATACCAAGAGCCATTCCACTGCTCACGTTGCCGGCACCAAAATGCTCAGAACTGCTATTTTGTAGGTCTTCTAGAGCAGAACACAGAATTCCAACAACGCGAACCTTCTCCGGAAGGTTATTCAATTTTGCGCCCCCTTGCGACCATACTTCTTGAGGAACATGAAGGCGACGAGTGACATAACCACCAGTGGTGGAGGTCATCGTTGTTCTGAGCAAGTTCATCAGATGATACGGCTTTCTTAACGGATCCGTCGGTGCTGCTGGAGGTAGCGGTGACACAGGTGTAATAGGGATTACACTTGTGAAAGAAGGCTGTTGCGCCATGAGCGGCGACGAGAAAGTCGAAGGTGGAAGGTCCGTTTGCACGGTCAACTGGATTGCCTGATTGAAGGGATTAAGTTTAGAGGGATATGATGATTTTCGTTGCGGTACGCCGTTGCTAGATACTATTGTCGGCAGAGGTGGGCGTTCTCCAGGAGGCGATATTCGACCACCCACAAGCGAAGGACGCCGGCCTGGTTGTGACGAGGATCGCGATCTGGCCACCCCACTGAAGGAAGCGCCCGAATTTCCTGGTAAGGATGACGCGACAGACCGTGGATGAGACCCAACAGATGCTATGGATTCCGAAGGGGAGGAAGACCTGGGTGTTGGTGGTGCCGAGGACTTAATCCTTCGCTGAGAGATGGTTCCTTGGTTGATGCTCGCATTGATGACAACAGTTTCTACGCGAGGAGAAGCTGCTTGAGAAGACACCCTAGGTTTAGGAACGATCATGTTTGTAGTCGCGCGAGGAGATGTGGATGTCTTCATGGAAGACGCGTTTTTTGGCGTACCGGGCGGACCGTTGGCGTCATTGGTAGGCGAAGGTAACGGCGGTAATGGAGGAGATTCGTTCCTTGCATCTACTATGGTCGTGCTCGAACCAGCTCTCATCTCGAAATTGGCGACATCAGGGAAGTCTTCGTATCTCTCAGCTTCTTCCTCGAGCGGCATCAGCTTGCTCCCCGATCCTGTGCGTCTATGCCCGACAGATTCCCCACGTTGTCTCGTCACAACGTCCAAATGCTGTTTCGGCCCTTGAGTGATGCTCGATGACTCTACGGCATCGGGAGCTGGTGGAGGGGAATTCGCAGGAGGAGGCAACGCGGGTGGAAGAGCAGCAGACGAGGCTCTTGAACGCCGAACTTGTATTGAAGCTCGATTCTGCGCAGCGGATAATGGGTTACTAGACGGTGGTGTCGGATCATATTGGGGAGCGGCATATGGGTGAGAGGACGGTAGCAGTCCAGGTGTAGTTGGACTTGCGAGGTCTGTGAACATGGCAGCACCGATGGCTTCCATCCCATCCGATGATCGCCCAGTGGACTCTGGTGGATCATGGGGCGTATCGAAATGATCATCTTGGGTATGATTGGTATATGTGACGGATGGTATCAGATCTGAAGTTTCGGAGATTGGGGAGTTGGAGGGCGAATTGGAGACGGTGGACTCCGTGGAAGCGGTTGTGTTTGAATATACAGATGCGGTCGAATATGGGATGGGTGGAATGCTATAAACAATACTGAGAATGTTCATGCGGTCGGCGTACGTATCATGCTGTTAAATGATAAGAAGATGTAGCTTGACTGAGAGCAAAACTCACGATTCTCTGCAATCTCCTGACTTCCTCCTCTTGGGCTACGCTATTTCTTCGGCGGCCGTTACGCCGCCTTGGCTCAGTAGTATCTTCACCTCTGCGTACACGCTCCATTACTTCACTAAGTAATGCAACACTGCGACCATAAGCCATAACAGCAGCTTGGGGATCATCGTTGCTGGAATCCAACTGTACTGCCTCTCTGGCTAGTTCGAGTGCTCGAGTAAGAGCGCGTCTGGAAGAGGGCGGGCGTGCTTCGGTCGTTGACGGTGGTAAAAGATGTTGAGTGTCGAGCTCATCAGCAGTTTGAATGCGTGAAGACGAGGGAGGTAAAATTGATGGGGGAGGGGGGTCGGATAAATCATCAACGGAAGAAGAAGCAGATGGCTGCTGGGGTTGGGATGAACTATAGTTTGAAAAGGCGGCAACTGCAGCCAAGGAGGGTGAAGCGGCTTGCCTATTGAATAAATTTGTGTGGTTGCCATTACTGATACCATTCAAGTATGAGGATGGTTGGGGAGGGGATTCTGGTACAAACAAGTCCTGTGAAAGATGATAATTACTGCTTTGGACATAACTGATATGGCCATTAGCAGTGGAAATTTCTGGAACGCTTGGGATAGGCTGGCTGGGTGGTGGAAGGGACGGTCGAGTGTGGGCTGCAGATGAGCGGCGTCGCTGGGATATCGACGTCGTTGTGGGGGCTGTTCCCGACGGACCAGCTTGGGGTTTGTCGTGCCAATCGCGAGAATAGTTATAATTGGGATCTCTGTCTCGTTCTTCCATCACCGGCACTGTTGAACTGAGCGATAGGGAGGAATATTGAGCTTTCAATAAAGGGTGCGGGGGACCCCTGCCGACGTTGACCGTGACCGCAATGTTGAACAAACTAGATCTCGCAGCGAGCGAGCGAGCGAACGTGCAAGAATGGGCGGTGGGGAGGTGATGGGCAGAATCAAGGCTCTGTGTCACCGTGGTTTTGGCCGGCCGCGGTTGGATGCTACCAATTGATCAGCTCGATGTATGCCCTTTCTGCATCAGCCGCGTCTTGGTCGTCTTTGTCGTCGTCGCCGCCCGTGACTGACCGCCGTGTATACAAGAAAGCTGAGCTAGAGTGCCCTAGCCTTTTCCGGAAGGTCCGGTCGAAAACACTATTATTGTTCAACCCTGCCGCGATCTCGACTTACTTACCCACGCCACACTGCCGTCGCTCCGAGTTACCATGTGTACAAAAAGGATCCATTGAAAAATATGTAAGTGCGAGAGAAAAGTCAAAGACTGTAAGAGACATAACAATTAAAAGACACTAAAAACACTATCCTAGCGAGAAAACAACTCGATGAAGAAAACGAGAGACATGTCCAGCGCGGGTATACACATCTTGTCCGAGACAAAATATTCAAAGTTCCCCAGCACATTACTCCCTGAATTCTGACTGCGAACCCTGGGCGGCCAATCGACTTTCCAGATTTCTGCAATTCGATAATCAGTATCACCCTCATGCAAGTGCGTAATAAAAGTCACATACCGGAGCGATTCTTCCTTGGCAAGCAGTTCTTGTCGCTTCTCGTTGATTTCCCTTTGTACTTTGAGTTCAATCTCACGAAGCTGGAAAATCATTAGTCTAATTTGCAGGAAACCATTTCATTACACACCTTCTCTTCTTCGCGGCGAAGCTGCTCCTCCTTCAGGCGAACACTCTGGGAGGCCATCTCCTCAGGCAGGATAGAAGATTCGCTGTAATTCTGCGTTAGCCAATGTAGAGATGTACTTGCAAAAAACGTACTGAGTGTCTGTATGAACAGTCCTAGACAATTTCTCGGTACGGTAGGTTTCGTAGAGAACATCGTGGGTCAAAGACTTCAAATCCGCGAGATGAGAGCTACGAAACGTAAATAATCAACACCGGCAATGAGCTCAACAGGAGATAACGTACTTGAGAAGCGCGCTCCTCAGCCTACTAAAGTCGGAGTGTTGCGGGTTGTCGACCTCAGCTATACCCCAAGGATAAATCCGAGCGCGAACAGGCTGACCGTCAATTTCAATCTCCTCCTCTGAGCCGATCACAGCGAAAGGAAGTAAAGCCTGTCAACAAGCTGAAATGAACATTCAAAGATATAAATGGCTGACGAAACATACGCGAAGCTCGCTGTTATCTTGAATTGTGTCTTCGTCATCCTCTTCAACGTCGTACGGGAAGTTGTATACAGGAATGTCGTAGTGTTCGATATCTTCCATGATCTAGAAAGCGGGTCAGGACGTCCTTTAGCACGTCTTGCACGTGGGCCACGTTACCCTCTTCTTGAAGCCTCGGAGTTCGGATGGCGTTAAAGAGTCGGCTTTTCCTACAACGGGGATAACGTTGACACGGGGCGAAAGGCGGCGCATGAGTTCAATGTCCATTTCCCTCAGCCTGAAAGGTGTTTGAGATCAAGAGCAAGTGAAGTGGGGACGCGCGCGTACGAATGACCAGTTGGGGGAATGAAATACAAAAGAGCGTGGACTCGGTTGTCGCGGAAGCGGGGGTTACGCTTAATACGGGATTCTTCAGCCAAAATGTCATCGTACTGGCGCTCGAGGTATCCGACAATTTCTTGGAAACTAGAGAAATCGTATAGGACGTATCGGGAGGCCAAGAGAGACCCTCTTACGCGAATTCGTTATCAATGTTGTCACCGAAGCCTGGTGTATCAACAATGGTCAGAGCGATGCGAACACCGTCCTCTTCAAGTTCTGAGGGAAATCATAAACGACTTGAAATCGCGGATACCTAAACGACACATACCAACGTTGACGGGCTTGATACGGATTCCCTCTTCCTGATGGGCAGTATCCGGGTTATCGGAAATTTTGTGTGCCAGCACCTCAGACTCGCAAAGAGTATTCACAAAGGTGGTCCGACCGGTTCCTGACGCCCCAACCACCATCATCGTGAACTGGAGGCCCTTCTTGACTATTTCGCATACATAAGGACATAACCATCTGGGAACGGAGCTTTAGCGTACCCTTGTTTCCTCTGCGCCGACCAGCGAAAGACATTTTGGCAAGAACGTATGGGTACGAGGGAGAAACGCAAACCGATCGACCCTGCCCTTTTCAAAGTCCGCTAAGGCGTGGCGGCGAACAGCTCGGAAAGTTTATTCATTTTACTAGATTCTTCTACCCAAAGACGCTGAAGCACGCTTCTCAATACGTAGCTACTATGATGGAGGTAGTAGGGCATCGGCATTGGTCGAGTACAGTAATGCAGCGCTAAAAATGATAGTCACATTTCGGGACCATGTAGCGCGGATGCTATAAGATTTCTAGCACAGTCTCCGGGTAACGAGAGAAGACAAAACCTCGCGTAAGGATTCCTGACTCGGCTAGCGCGACGATGGTGTAGCAGTGGTGTAACCAGAGCGGCGACCGCCATTACGAGAAAGCTGATTACTTGTTGTAAGACTGAAGATACGTCGCATTATGAGAGTATGAGTGACCAGACGTCCATGGGTAGCAGAAGAAAAAATTTGAAGCGCGATTCTTCTGCAGCTTCAGTCTTTCTCACAGGGCAGTCAACATCTTCGGCCAGAGCACCAGTCAAGCCATCGTGCGTCAATGAGAAATGATAACGCGTCGAAAGGAGTACCAGAGTTTAAGTCTAGGAGAGAGTTAGAAACGGCTTTAGGGCCGAATTGACCTAGGTCGTGTAGAATTAAACGCCAAGGTTCGAGTCGGATATTGCCGCAATAATGAAGATGATCACATGACTGGCTCTCTTGATTTTCAACTTCAAGTGTCAGTGTCACGAACGAGCGCCGTGCTTTCTGACAACGACTCTCCATGCATGGTGTTGCTGCCACGGTCGTTGCGCGTCCCGCTGTCCATTGGCAGACATATACGACTTTTGACCACCGCCGACCCTAAAACAACACCACTCACTGTGTCTGCACAAGAAACCGCGCTCAGAGTAGATGGTGTCAAGACGCGGAAGAAGTACTCGGAGCTTCCAACATCTCGTGTTCTCCCTGACGGCTCACTTGCCGCCCCACTTGGAGACTGGACAACGGGCCCAGATGAGGAATGTACGCGGTTGGTTACACGCTGAGAAACACGTTAATTGACGCTTCGCGACAGTATCGACGCCTCCAGAACGACAGACAGAGATTAGAATAGACTCTGACAACGTGTCGGCAGAGCCGCCAAAGGTCAAACGGTCCAGGCGAAGTAAAGTCGCAGCCGGCGAGGTTTCTAGTGATACGAAAGCAAAACGCGGGCGAAAGAAGACACCTCCAGAAGATGAAGAACAATGTGGTGAGCCCGTTACCCTATGTATCGTGCTTATCTGAATATCATTTCAAGACGACATTCCCCGTCCCAAGCGGCGACGATCGAAAAAATCTGAAGAGCAACCAGAAGGTTAGCATCTTGTGACTTTGGTTTATCGTCAGTCTTATTATGGAACAGAGGAAGCGGCCTTCGGCGACGAACTGAGCTCAAAACCGAAGAACACGCTTGCCAAGGAGATATTGGAAAACCTTGCAAAATTTCCGCATTGCCTTTTACTCACTCGTGTCGGCCAATTCTACGAGGTACTTCTCAGCTTATGACTTCTACGTATGTATGTTGAAATTCTGCTAGTCATACTTTGAGCAGGCCACGGAGATCGCTCGTATTCTCAATATAAAGGAAACAACACGTAAATGGGACCAGCGCCGCATCCCTATGTGTGGGTTTCCAATCATGCATCTTGACAAATATCTCAAGATCATGGTCGAGCAAGAGAAAAAGTTCGTGGCCATGTGCGAAGAATTTCCACAATACCAGCAAGCAGGTGTGAAAAGCTTTGAGCGACGCGTCGTCCGCGTCATCACTCCTGGAACCTTGATTGACGAATCATTTCTGAATCAATACGAGAATAATTATCTTCTCGCTGTCGGACTTTCCGGGGATGCCACGGAGATGTCGAACGCATCACGAAGTCATCCTGTCGGTCTGGCTTGGATTGATGTCTCAACTGGAGAATTCTATTCCAAATCTACCACTTTTGAGGGCGTGCGGGATGATGTTGCGCGTATCGGCCCCAGAGAAATTGTCCTTCACCAATCTTTCCAACACGATCGAACACATCCCTTGTTCGCCGCTCTGTCTGAGGATAAACATTGCATATCGTTCATCGCGCCTGATGAATCACCTTCCGCACAACCGTATCAGCAGGATCCCGATCCTGATGGTACTCAGCTTCCCAGTCCTGTCGATGCATCTCTGGAGCTTGACGCTGGGGACGTCACGACAGGCTCTCGAGAACTCGTTACTGACCAGATCATGACGGCTGCAGAAAATGTTCCATCTGTTTACTCACCAGAAGAGACCTTGTCCATTGACCTTTTGACAAGTTTTCTCAAGGCTCATCTCCTTGAACACATGCCCATCCTTTCTAGGCCTAATCAAGAAGATACTGGCGAACGCATGCACATAGATTCGCATACAATCAAAGCCCTAGAAATTCGGGAAAGTATGCGTGAAGGCGGAACAACTGGTAGTCTTCTCAGCACCATCAAACGAACGGTCACCACCAGTGGCACTAGACTACTAACGAGATGGCTCGGTAAGCTTGAATCTCGGTTTGATTGCGCCTTCGTTCACTGTATCCTAGCTTCGCCCAGTACATCCATACCGGAAATCAACGCAAGACTATCTCTCGTGGAGTTCTTCCATGATAGGCCCTACATCAGGGAAGATCTCGTAGGATTCCTACGCAAACTCGAGGACGCCAGTAGGATAGTTCAAAAATTTTCATTGGGTCGTGGAGACGCGAGCGATCTCTTATGCATCAGAAATACCGCTGTCACCTGGTCCGACCTTCGTCGACGCATCGAGCAGGAGCGCCTCTCGGAAATGAGGGAGAGAGGCACCTTCAACCCCGAGACATGGTCAAGCCTAGATTCTCTTCTTTCTCGAATGGCAAATCTCGATGACCTACACGCCAGAATCGATTCTGCACTTCAAAGGAAGGACTCAAATGACACTGCAGATTCGGAGGCAACGGAATCAGAAGAAGAAACGCCTAGTGTTGACGTATTCTCGAGGTCGTGGCGCTACGCCACGAATAAGTGGACGATCAAACCTCAGTACGACTTGTCATCTAAATGTGTGACTACTAATGATCGCAGATTTTCAGAAAATCTCCAATCTCTTCATGGCCAGTTAGCCCGTCTTCTGCAAGAGAAAGAGGATTTGGAGAACAAGTTGCAATTGCGATATGGTACATGTCACCCACAAATACAGATCCAACATCACTCACAATCGGAGTAGACGCATCTTCTCTTTCACTTCGGTCGTCTCCGGGGATTGGCCTCCATGTTCACATCGCCAAGTCCAAAAGGGACAGAAAGCGTCTTGACGACGACACGGCTTTTGTTCCTGTTCAATCCAGCAATAGTACGATCAGCTACTTTTATGGAGTACGTGTTTTCGTTCTCCTAAGCTGTCCCGTTAATCTCTGATCAGGAATGGGCTCGTCTTGGTGCCCAAATTTTTGAGACGTCGACGTTACTTGTTGCGGCTGAGAAAGAGGCTTTCGACACACTGAGGAACGAAGTGAGGCCCGTAATTTCCATCGCAAATGACGCCTGACATTCAACACTCAGGTCAACGGTCATGCATCGTTGTTGCGCCGAAACGCTAGAATCGTAGACGAACTAGATGTAACCTTGGGGTTCGCCAATCTGGCGGCTGAGATGAACTTTGTCAAGCCAATCTTGCGAGACGAGTAAGCCGTTCGCCACACCGTGTTCCTTCTTTAATCGCTGCCCTTAGCCTCACTTTCCGCGTTGATGATGCCAGACATCCGACGGTTGAACTAGGACTAATGACCTCGGGACGGATGTTCACAACAAACTCATTAGAGCTCGGCAGCACCTCGCGAATGCACATCATCACTGGGCCCAACATGGCTGGCAAGTCAACTTTACTTCGCCAGACAGCCCTCGTTTCCCTTCTCGCTCAAGCAGGATGTTTTGTGCCGGCCGCCCACGCGGAACTCGGCATAGTAGACCAGCTTTTCTCGAGGATTGGCGCTAAGGATGATTTGTTCCATGATAGAAGCACTTTCATGGTGGAAATGCTAGAGACCGCAGAGATCCTTCGACGGGCAACACCTCGAAGTCTAGTCATTATGGATGAAGTGGGTCGTGGGACGACTGTAAAGGATGGGCTTGCGTTGGCATACGCGACGATCCATCATCTTGTGACAGTTAATCAGTGTCGAGCGCTGTTCGCGACTCATTTTAACGAGTTAGCCGACATGATGGGGTACTCTGAAAGCGAAACTGGCCTACCCAGTCCATTTGATACGGTGTCCTTCTTTTGCACAACGGTAGATGAAGCCGAGGTGCGTTGAACACGTTCAGGTTTTCAAGTTGAAATTCACTGATGGTTCTCTTGACAGGGAGGACGCTTTGCCTATTCGTACCGCATGCGGCCTGGTGTGAACAGGGACAGCCATGGATTGAAAGTCGCCCTCCTTGCTGACATGCCCACAAGCGCACTAAACGTCGCAGAGAAAACGCTTCGGATCCTCAACAGCAAGAGCGATCAGAAATGGAATGTCGGTGAATTTCAGGATATTTGAGAACCACTTGGATAGTTATCACATGTATTATATCTATATTACTTTTATTTGGTCATAACAGAACGTATGTAGTTCAAGGCAGATCCCGCTTGTAACCACCTGAGCTGGTCCGCAGACATAGTGTGGCGGGCAGTGATGAAAAAAGGTTCACCGACTCTTGGTGTGACCTTGATCTTGATAAGATCATCACTTGCATTGCCTTTCAGAAGAGCATCTAGTCCAACGGTCTCGACAGTATCACCAGCCCCAATTCGACTGTAGTCAGACTTGTCCGAGAACCATAGGGGAAGGACGCCTTGTTTCTAGAGGGCAGTCAGCATGGTGTGAGGATAGAAAGCTGACAAGGTATACCTTGAGATTCGTCTCGTGAATACGAGCAAATGAACGTGCAAGAATCATCGCACATCCTGAGAAGATAAATTTCTGAGGTCCAAATCACCGAAGACGTGACATACCGTAGAAACGCGGTTGAAGGGCAGCATGCTCCCTGGCACTTCCTTCGCCATAGTTCTCATCCACAATCAGCGCCCATGGCTGGTTCCTTGCCTTTAGACGTTTAGCAACACCTGGAATGGTATCGATTATTGGTCCCTTATTCGTATCGTAGTCGACAGCAACGTTGACATCTCCACCCTCATCATTGACAGCCTAATAGAAATTAACGATAGTCTTTGCTTCACGTAGCAGCCGTCTTACCGTGATCACTAAAGAGGGCAAGCGTCAGACCACGCCTAAACAATGGAATACATGAACTCACGAAGATTTTCAGAGATGTTAGTAAGATGACCTTTGTACTTCAGCCAGGGGCCCTAAAAGAAAGTGATTTTAGCACCGGAATGAGTACCCAGCCCGAGAACATCCATACCGCAGCAGATATGTGGTCGGTCGTACACTTTCCACGCACCCTCATGAGAATTCTCAGTGGAGGTAACTCAAGATTTTGTGAGCCTTCGAAGGGACTCGTAAATGGTTCGAGGATCTCTAGTCGCTGTGAATCCTTTTTGATGACAACCTCGGTAGCGGGCAGTGGCTCCGGCATGGGACTAGGATAGAACGAGACATCTCCGGGAGTGAATCCATTGGCGGGAAGGTCCTGCCCCGAAGGCGGTTGGAACTTGAAGCTCTCCCCAGAAGGCAAGGCGATCGAATCTGTTAATGGGTTGAAGGACAGCTTTCCGGAGAAAGCCATAGCGGTGACGATAGTCGGAGATGCGAGGAAGTTCATCGTCAACCGGTTACCATCATTTCGGGACTTGAAGTTGCGGTTGAAGCTGGTCAAGATTGCTAGCAAGTGAAAGATCAAATTATGATAAACATAGGCGAAACTGAATTACCGTTCTCTTCATCTTTGTTGGCATCCCGTTTCCATTGTCCGATGCAAGGACCGCACGCATTGGCAAGGACGACAGCGCCAACATCTTCCAAAGTTGACGTAACTTCATCTCGTTCCATGGTGGCGCGAATTTGTTCAGATCCGGGTGTGCACAAGAAGGGGACCTGTGAACACGAGTTAGTAATATAAGATGGAAGGGGAAGTGACATGCCTGGGCGGTTAACCCGGCCGCTTTGGCTTGTCGTGCCAGATCCGCAACACGCGTCTAGGTCTAGTTCAGTATCGAAAAGTAGAAGGTAGCCGGATACTGACCATATCTTCATATGAACTGTTGGTACATGAACCAATCAGACTTGCGCTCAATTCGTCCTTCCAGCCTTGCTCCTTGACGAAACGACCGAACTGCGATATCGGGGTGGCCAGGTCGGGTGTGAACGGTCCATTGATGGTGGGCTCGAGGTCTGAAAGATTCTGTGAACCGCGCTTGCTTTGGCGCTGCGTAATAAGGTTAGAAAGTAAATCTTACGATTGAAATGACTTCGTCGTATTCTGCCCCTGCATCGGGACTCAAGAAACCTTGAGATGCAGCTAGATCAGCAGCCTGCGCAACTGGAGAGCGGCCCGTAGCTGAGAGATAAGCACGCATATTTGCGGAGTAAGGGAAAGTAGACGTCGTCGCGCCCACTTCCGCTCCCATGTTTGCGATGGTGGCGAGGCCAGTGCATGATTGACTATCAACACCAGTACCGAAATACTCCAAAATTCGACCTGTCCCTCCCTAAAGAGACGTTAATACTTGTCTAGATTCAACAAAATCACGTACTCGGACAGACAGCTTGCCAGCAACGTGGAGGATAAGGTCTTTGGTTGTTGCCCATCCATTTA
This sequence comes from Hymenopellis raphanipes, assembly GCA_036872995.1. Lineage (NCBI taxonomy): Eukaryota > Fungi > Basidiomycota > Agaricomycetes > Agaricales > Physalacriaceae > Hymenopellis > Hymenopellis raphanipes. The sequence goes on from JAYMDG010000001.1 coordinate 2,554,409, forward strand.
ATTGTCCGGTGAGATGTATGCCTAGGAATGAATCTCTCAATCATTCCTGTATTAAGCATTTCGCGCCTTTGCTTACCGACAACTTGCGGTGCTTTGAGTTCCCAAGGTGTTCCAGTCATAGCGTCCACAGCATCCGCTCCACCAACACCAATGGCTAGCATTCCGAGACCGCCAGCATTTGGTGTATGTGAATCCGTTCCCAACCTAAATACGCGTCAGATGCATGCCTGGTAGGTTAATGAATCCGTACATGAGCATTCCGGGAGCGGCGTAGTTTTCCAAGACAATTTGGTGAATGATACCGGAGCCCGGCTTCCAGAACTCGATACCATACTTGCGAGCTGCACTTTCTAAAAAATCGAAGACCTCTTTATTCGACACGATTGATTTCTGTCACGAGAGGTCAATTAAGGATCTCAAATAATTACAAGAACCGACCTCCAAATCCGACTTGGCTCCTTCCACAGCTTGGATGAGATGATCGCAATGTATACTGGACGGAACGGCCGTTCGATCAAGTCCTGCACTCATGAATTGCAGCCTAACGCATGGCTTGTGAGAATTGGAAATGGGTAGACAAAGTCAAGTCCTACAGTGCCATTCTAGAGTGAATGAGATTTTTCTTATATGTATACTATTGTCACTCACTGGGCAGAGGCATCCTGCATTGCTACTCTCTCTGGCCGAAGTTGAAGGTAGGTTTCGCCTCTAACTAGTCCATTGGCCAAGGCACTCTCCGGATCGTACAGATGGCTGTACAAGATCTTCTCCGCGAGGGTAAGAGGACGTTTGAGGGCATGTCGAGCGTGTTCGAGGTTGCGCATGAGGACCGCGTATGGCGGGGTAATAGATGTACAATTTTTGTCTGGAAGGGGAGCGTAGGTAGCATAACGCCCCAAACCATGTTGCGCTGCTCGCTGTGCCGCATTTCGAAGCATTTTGCGGGGGCGCAACGCGCCTGTGACTGTCAGCGTAAAGGAGATAAAAAGTTCTATCCCGCAAGCGGGCCGACAAAACGTCGATCTGTCATTGGCGGACTTATTCGACCGAAAACAGTTGTACCAAGTCTCTCACTAGAAAAGCTAGGGAGCTCCTTAGCGGCCTAAGGTCTAAGACTTGTTGAGCAGCCAACAATTCCAAGCTGTTTCTCGCGTCATAAACCCAAGAAATCCTTCTGAGCAAGACAATGCTCGAACGTAGCAAGTTACGAGACACCCGGAAAGACCTGTTTACGCGTCCTTCAACTGATTAAGGTTGCGCAACCTCGACGCCAAGTCCACCGTCCGACTCCTTGAGATGTTGGAGATCCACCAAGTTCACCGGCTTGAATCGGCATGATGCATTACTGCCGGCCGACGCCGCGTCTTCTGCCAAATCCCACTTTCTTACCGTCATGGCATTTGTCCAAAATCTCTCGCGGTTGTTGGGTGTGTACGAACTCCCCATGATACGTATCTGCCTCTAAGTCTTTTCTAGTTCCTGTTGCGGTGGTTGCTGCAGGCGTGAACGCCAGTATTTATGATGTTCCGGGAGGGTACCGCGCCGTTATGTTCGACAGATTTTCTGGTGTGAAAGCAACAGTACGTGACATTCTAACTATAAAAATCAAATGCTCAGCTATTCTGTGCTTGATAGGCTTCTGAGGAGGGGACTCATTTCTTGATTCCATGGCTTCAACGGGCCATTCTATACGATGTTCGAATAAAGCCTCGGGCGAGTTAACCTCCATTTGAACGTCCTATTTCTTCTCATCTGAAGCTGTCACTCAGAATATCTCCACAACGACTGGCTCAAAGGATCTTCAGATGGTGTCGCTGACACTTCGCGTCATGTCGCGCCCAGATATTAAGCACCTTTCCAACATTTACCAAGGCTTGGGCCTAGATTATGACGAGAGGGTGTTACCGTCAATTGGAAACGAGGTACTGAAGAGTATTGTCGCCCAGTTTGATGCCGCAGAACTGATCACACAACGTGAAGTGGTATGTCGCTGTATTTGTGTCTGAAATTCACTCTTACCCCAAAACTATAGGTGTCGTCAAGAATACGCGCCGATTTGCTTCAAAGGGCGGGAGAGTTCAACATCATTCTCGAAGACGTTTCTATCACGCATCTCACCTTTGGAAAAGTAATGTCGTGTATTGCCTCTACGACCTCTAGCCTCACATTGTCACGCAGGAATTTACGCAAGCCGTTGAGGCCAAGCAAATTGCCCAACAAGGTGCGAAAGATTGGGATCATCATCATAAATATAGTCGTTGACGACTTCCTGTAACAGATGCTGAACGTGCCAAGTTCATCGTCGAAAAGGTGAGTTGACAGTCGTAGAATGACCGGCTGACTGATTCGGTGATTTCAAGGCGGAACAAGAAAGACAGGCTGCGGTTATACGTGCCGAGGGTGAGGCACAGGCTGCGACAATCATCTCACAAGCATTAGGAAAAGCTGGCGACGGGTTTGTGACGTTCCGCAAGATCGAGGCGAGCAAGGCGATTGCCAACTCGCTTGCAAGTAATCCCAACGTTACCTATATTCCAAGCGGCGGGGGAAATGGTGTATTACTGAACATACCTACCGACAAGAAGTAGCACTGGCAGTAGAACGTAGTCTACTTTAAACAGAGCTCATCAGCACTGCTGACGTGATCGCCACGTGGCCCAGTCGGGGACGAATTTGCCAAGTTCTGCTTTCGCCTTAAACGTCCAAGGCGCCGTCACTTTCTCCCTTTTTCTCGTCTCGTCTCTTTCCTCTGTCTGTCTCTATTTCCTGCTCTCCCCGATATCATATAACTGGCTGTTGTTTCGTCTTTTTCGTGCGTATTTTGCGTCTCCTGCCCGTCAGCCCCTGGCTGAGAACGATACTTATCTAGATCTACTTTTTATTCCATACTTTGACATCATGAATCCAATGGGAATGGGAGGTCCTGCTGAGGCGCCGGTGAGTCTTTTGATTCATGTTTTTTTCAACTCTGTGCGCTCATCCAAACACCTTGCTTCCGTCAGAGACGTGCTCATCTTTACGTCGGCAATCTTAGCCCTCGAGTCACCGAATACATGCTCACAGAGATTTTCGCCGTGGCTGGACCCGTTCAACACGTTAAAATTATTCCGGACAGGAACTACCAGCACGGCGGTTTGAACTATGGCTTTGTGGAATACATGGACATGCGTGCGGCGGAGACCGCTCTTCAGACACTTAACGGGCGCAAAATATTCGACACTGAGATTCGTGTCAACTGGGCTTACCAGGGCCAGCAGAATAAAGAGGACACCACTGGCCACTATCACGTCTTCGTCGGCGACCTCAGTCCCGAAGTCAACGATGAAGTCCTCGCTAAAGCCTTCAGCGCTTTCGGTACCATGTCAGATGCGAGGGTTATGTGGGACATGAACTCTGGAAAGTCTCGTGGATACGGTTTCCTTGCATTCCGCGATAAAACGGACGCCGAGCAAGCTATCGCGACCATGAACGGTGAATGGCTTGGGTCTCGTGCCATCCGTGTCAACTGGGCCAACCAGAAAACCCAAGGTGCTCCCCCCAGCGGCGGTGGAGGTGGCAATGTCGGACCAGTCCCTACTACAGTGTCCCCTCGTCCTGGCGGCGCTGTCGGCAGTGCTCCAGCCCCCATCAACTTTTCAGGTGGACCTCTCTCCTACGAAGCCGTTGTCCAGCAGACCCCTGCGTACAATACTACCGTCTACGTTGGTAATCTCGTCCCATACTGCACTCAGGCGGACCTTATACCATTGTTCCAATCCATCGGCTATCTCTCGGAGATCCGGATGCAAGCAGATCGCGGTTTTGCATTCGTCAAGCTCGATACCCACGAGCACGCCGCTCTTGCCATTGTCCAGCTTCAAGGTCAGATGGTACATGGACGATCTATCAAGTGCAGCTGGGGTAAAGATAGAGCCGATGCTGGAGCCGCCCAGCCAATCAGTCCAACGACTGCGCCAGCCTCACCGTACGGGAACATGGTTCGTTCAATACAGCTTTTAAACAAAGTTTCGTACTGAATCACATTTCAGCCTATGTACGGCATGCCTCAGCCCGCCTCTTACAGTCAGTACGGGTACAATGGCTATGCCGCTGGACCTGGTTCTCCTGGCATGCCTCAAGCTGCTACGGGCTCAACGGCTCTTGGTCTAACTGGGGCGCAGCAAACGACGGATCCGAGCGCGGCTGGCCAAGCTGGTGCGGCGCAGTGGGGCGGTGATCCAAGTGCCTACTACTCCAACTACTGGGCTGGTAAGGCGCATCATGATTCAGTATGACTATGACTGACTCGTACTGCAGGCTACTATGGACAGGCAGGATCCCAGCAACCCGACACGCAAATGCAGGCTCCTTGAGTGAATTTATTTCCATTTCTTTTCTAGTATTCTTTTCTGTTTGCGTATCGTCTCTATTTCTCTATTTTCGTCGTCATAATGTTTATCTCCCCTCAAACGCATGCTCATCATCATCATCTTTCCTGACATACATCTCAAGAGTTTTTGTTCTACGTCTCCGTCCTTCCGTATGTATATCCCCGTCGATGAGTTTCCTTTTTTTTGACTTGTTCTTATCTCTATTGTTGCATCCTCATACCATACATCTTTCTTCATCTGACTGACGCGCATGTATGTGTATTAAATGTACCGATTTGAAAGAATGACAGCAAGCAAGAAAGCGATATTATTGTGGGATATCAGGTGGGACAAAGGGTATGGTAAGGCGTCTAATCCTCTTGGTTGTCCACCATCAACCATTCGGTGTCGGATCCATGCCCTTCTCCGTTTGAGATAGTGTCCCATCCTTCGTCGCCGTCTGTTTGACATCCCCATTGAGATCCCCGTTTCCCGACTCTGATGTTTGAGATGAGGAGTCGGCGCCATTGCTCGGTGTGGCGGCTCCTAATGTCTCATCTCTCCAGTTGGATACGTTCTGATGTCGAGTCCGCATGTTCTCATAGAATTCGTTTGCCTCGTTCATCTTGTTGGCCTCTGCTTGTTTAGCGTCGAGCCAGCGCTGCAACAACTTTGCGTTGTCCTTGAGCAGAGTCTGATTACGTTCCTCGATCTGCCCCAGCTCAAGTTGTAGGGTGCTAATCTCGTCGTGCAAAATCTAGACGCGATGAGAATCATAGTGAAACGCCAAAAAGATTTTGCATACTTGAACTGTGCGGTCCTTCTCTGCCATGAGCTCGCCGTGCTGTTCGACTTTGCGCCGGAGACCTGCAAGCTCATCTTTGGCCTTTCTTAGGCTCTCGTCGCCTACCCGCGATAACTCTTCCTTTTCCCGTAATGTTTCCGTCATGGCGAGTAATCTCTGCGTGTTTTGCGTTTGAGATTTGTAGGCGCTCGCGATTTCATCTCGTAGGGAAGATATCTGAGACTCTAGAGATGCGGTGTAGGCCGATAAAACAGGATTCCTGGGAGATAATGTCAAGGAGGGACACGAGGAAGAGAACGTGACTGGCTCACTCTTCGCCTGTTCCAGCGACGAAAACAGTTGAACTGCTGGGATTGGTCCCTCTTACAGTTTGCGCTGCCCGTAGAAATTGGGTGTTGCGCTCCTTGAAGAACTTTGTCTGCTGCGCGAGGCGGCGGTCTGGCAGATTGTTTGTTTTGAGTACGTGAATAGAGGTGAATATTAGACCGTACATTGCTCGATGATGGGCGAAAATGATGATTCTCTTGCGTTTCGTTCAGTTAATCGCAGTCGCAGGATCTCCTGCCAGGCTGGCTCGGCCATGTTGAAGCAGCGAGGAAGAGGAGGAAAGGATTGGGTTAGTCCATGTGTCCCGATTTGGATGGGTCTGCTATTACTGAGACTCGTTCGGCTGAGAAGCCGTTGATCGGCTTGAATGTTCCTCCCGTTCAGCAATGGACGGTCGACTAAGATAAAGAATGTCTTTGAGCTTGAAAGTCCTTCAGAGACATTAACAACATTTTGATTGCAAGTCAAGTCAATGTGAATCGTCCCGAATTTCCGGCTCCGTCTGACTCTATATGGCTTCCGGTTCGGCATGCGGTCACTAGCAACTCGTTTTGGTCGTTGTCTGCTTGTCACCATCCTCTCGACCACAGCCCCGCCCATCGCACTTGCTAACTTGCCTCTCATTTACAGTCATGGGTCGTGTACTACTCAAGGCATGTTTTTGGCAATGTAGTTGCCCTCCCTCCCTCTCCGTTGTCGCTGACGATACCGCAGGTTATCATTCTAGGCGACAGCGGGTTCGTGTTTCCATTTGTGCCGCCGCCTCACCCACCAACCCATAAACAGTGTCGGAAAGACATCGCTCATGAACCAATATGTTAACAAGCGGTTCAGTAACCAATACAAAGCCACAATTGGAGCCGACTTGTGCGTCTCCTGCTCTCAAGCACTTGCGTAAACAGTCTCATATCCATTCGTAGTCTTACAAAGGAGGTCATGGTTGACGACCGTTTAGTTACAATGCAGGCATGTTTTCTTACTATAACTTTGGACGCTCCCATAACAACGTCTCGATAGCTATGGGACACTGCTGGTCAAGAGCGTTTCCAGTCATTAGGAGTTGCGTTTTATCGCGGCGCGGACTGTTGTGTGCTGGTATACGACGTCAACAGCGCAAAGTCCTTCGAGACTTTGGATAGCTGGCGGGACGAGTTCCTGATTCAGGCAAGCCCGCATGACCCAGAGAATTTCCCCTTTGTTGTATTGGGAAACAAGATAGATGTTGAGGAGAACAAGCGACAGGTGCGTCTGCGAATTGTGTTATATGATCCGGTTATCTCATTCTCTGAGTAGGTCACCCAGAAACGGGCCATGACATGGTGTCAGTCCAAGGGAAACATTCCATACTTTGAGACGTCGGCAAAGGAAGCTATTAACGTCGAGCAAGCATTCCAAACCGTGGCCAAGAATGCGCTGCAGCAGGAAGCAGAAGAACAGCTGTGAGCACTTGTTACTTTCCCGCACTACTGCGCACTATTGACTCACGGCCGACTCTCGCAGATACGTCGACTACCCCGATCCTATCCAGCTCGATTCGGAAAGCTCGCAAAGTTATGGCTGCAATTGCTGAACGACGGCTCTCGTCAAGGAATACCCTTCTTCAGTCATGCGATGGTTCATTCCTTTCTTTGTCTCAATCGCCGACCTTAATATATACACTTTACTTACTTTGACTTGAGCCAGTAATGTCCTTATGATTTCTTTGCATGAACATATTTGATCCTTCCATCATAGACTTATCTGTCTTACGGTCTGCGTATGTCATCTCGCAAAGCTCTTGCTTCCTCTATTCAGACTATCGGGCCGTCAGAATTGTTGGATAGGCAGCTTCGCCTCGCTCAAGATGCAGGTTCGTCCGTTCTCATCAGGCCCAAGGAAAGCACCTGAAAGATAAAGGCTCAAGTGGTTCTTGGCCCGCCTGGCTCCATACTGAGTATCTTTATAGGTCCCATGTTGATCTATGGGATAACATGATAAGGACCGAATCTATATAAGTCAATGAAATTTGCTCACTAGACCAGCCTGATAACGATGTCTCTCAAGGAGCCTTCTTCTCCCATCGACGAAAAGCAATCAGTGGACGACGTCAAGCTCTCGGGGCCAGACGTTGATCACGATGCCGAAGTCGGTTACGATATCTATGCCTCGACCAAGGACAGCTTGGTGTTTACTCCCGCCGAAGAAAGGGTCATTATTCGGAAGATTGACCTGTGGATCTTACCGTGCTTCTGTCTAACTCAAGGATTGGCCTTCCTAGATAAGACTGCCTTGAATTACGGTAATCTGTTTGGTATGAAAGCGTGAGTATTCTACTTTATGTGCTGAATCCTGCTCGTTGTTAACGCTGTCGACGTTACCAGGGATTTACACGTCAACTCTTCGCAATACGTTGGTCATTTTCGCTTCATATGAGCTCATCAGTTGATCCTTTTGCGTAGAGCTGGTTCGCGGGAGCTTTCTACTTCGGTACGTTGTATCGCGTCCACTGAAGAATCCGTTTCGAACTGTCCCTCGCAGGTTATCTAGTGTCTGTGGAACCGTCGACATGGTTATTGCAAAGGCTAGTTCATACGTCTTGGTGCTCTCATGCAAGAAGTAATCGCGATGCAGGTATCATACAGGAAAGATCATGGGAAGTGTATGCACAATATGGGGAGTCGTGGTGATGTATACACACTCATTCTGTCTATCGCTATTCCTCTAACCGCGATCTAGGACGATGGCGGCTTGTAATTCGTTCGCTGGGGCCATGGTCAATCGATTTTTCTTAGGTGCCCTTGAGGCATGCGTAACGTCAGTGGTTGCTCTTCTTGATATTGCTCAAGACTGACAACAAGTCGGCAGCCCGGGCCTTGGGCTCATGACTCCGGTATATCTAACAGACGCCTCCGACTTTCAGACGCGCTGAATGATCTCTCTAGTTCTGGTGGCGAATTCGGGAACAGCCCGTACGCCATTTGTCCTGGGTACGGGCTTTTATTTCTCGCTTTCTCAGAAAAGGTCTAACTGGAAATGTAGTACTGTTTCAATGGCGTAGCCGGAATCGTTGGAGGTTTCCTGGCATACGGACTTGGGCACGTCACAAATGCTGCTGTTCCTTCATGGGCGTTGATCTTTCTGGTACGTGTTTATCTTGCCATCATTATAGTGATATACCGAGAGTGCCTTCTCAGACATTGGGAGCTATTACTACTTCTTGGGGGCTATACCTCCTTGCTGTTCTTCCCGACTCTCCGGTCACGGCGCGATTCTTAAACGATCGCCAAAAGGCGATTGCCATCAAGCGTGTTGCTGAGAATAAAGTCAGTCGCCTCGAATTACACATTTTGGTCCTCTTCTGAAGACATGGTCAGACGGGCATCAAAAACAAAACGTTCAAACTGTATCAGGTCGTACAAGCTTTCCAGGACCCCAAGACTTGGCTCCTCATTCTCGCCGCCGCCGCCGCCCAGATTCCCAACGGTGTTGTAACCAACTTCTCAAGGTGAATCCCTGTGCATTGTGTACCTTGAATGTGCCGTCTGAACACGCTCCCCAGTATCATTATCAGCAACATGGGCTTCAGCCAGTTCCAGACTACTCTCTTAGACATTCCTGGGAGTATCATCCAAATCTTATCGTTAGGTGCGCGCAAAGATCTTTCCGATTCGTTTCGTACTGAGTTATTTGCAGTTGGGAGTGGTTATATCGCCGGCAAATTCAAGAACAGTCGAGCCATCCTGATGGTATGTCATATTGATATTCTCGTCCTATATGCCTAAATCAATCGTTTTAGTTTGTTGGAAACGCAGCATGTATCATCGCAGCTGCATGTCTGACATATGCGCCACAAGAGCAAAAGTGGGGGTATGTCTTTGAAGCATCCTGTTTGGCGACGGCTAATAGCACTACGTCCAGCCGACTAGTGGCATTCTGGTTCACGTCTTTCTCTTCTGTAGGGTTTGCGATGGGATTCGTCATGGTCTCTGCCGTGTGTACCCGCGATATGTTCTTCAGTCTTGGTCCTGACGAGCTCTCAGAACGTTGGAGGGTTTACTAAGCGACAAGTTACATCAGCCGCGACGTTTATCGTGAGTTTTATCAACGTCGTTATGTGGCCAAAGCTAACATGAACAAAGGCCTATTGCGTGAGTTTGGCCTGGTTTCTAATCACTTCTTTACTCATTGGCGTGACTGGAAATAGGCTGGGGTATGCTATTCTGCGTTTCGGTAAATATGACATGACTAACAGATACAGAACATCGCCGGACCGCATACTCTTATCGATAGTGAAGAAGATATTGGTTATCCTACGGCCACCAAAGCCATGTTGGCAGGGTGCGCTCAATTCCGAAGAAGCAGTCTTGCCATTGACCCATCAGCGTTAGATACACGGTGAAGACAGGTTGCCACATTTTGTTAGGACTGTACATGTGGTACGAGAATAGGCGCCGAGATGCGTTAGCAGCCGCTTCAGGGGATGATATCTCAGAAGAAGAAAGAGCGCGCCTCGCGGAAGAGGCTGGCATGGTACGTGTATTCACCTTGTCCTCGAATGATAGACTCAACTGCTCCTCAACTAGAACGATGTTACCGAGTTTGACAACAAGTACTTCCGTTACGTGCTATGAAATTACGCACTATGAATTCACGACTCTGGGAGGCATTTTGTTACGATACGAAGCATGTACATGATGAGTGGAAACGAATGAAATTAGTTCTCGATGATTACTCTATCATAGCGTCGCCTTTACTGTCGCCCTCCATTCTGGCCGAATGACTTCCGAACTGCATAGCACGCTTCTTCCTGCTGCTAGCACCCACTAAGCCCAGTTTTCTCGCTGCAAGACGTAGTAGCATCTTGTCACCGAGACCAACATCCGCTCGAGGATCCATCTTCTTTTGTATTGGCAGCTCCGCGAGGAACTTCAATAACCTCAGCGAGAGAAAAGGGTGGCGGGTTTCTTTCCCGTGAGAGGAAATGATTCGATCTTGAGCATGTTAGTGGACGACTCGTAGTGAAGAATAGCTCGGCCAACTTACCGTCGCGTCCCAAGTTCCTGAGAGGGATGCGATCGATTTCTAGCTGCAGCTATATTCGAGCTCAACGGTTTGCGTAATTGAGTGGAAGGTAATGTCCGTACCTCCTCGATTACCGCTTGCCAGCCGCCAGAGTTGTAAGCAGACCTATGCCGGCCATATCCACCCAGAAGCTCATCTGAGCCCAACCCATTCAATAGGACGCGGGCTGGGCTAGTATAAGGAGTAGCTTCCCTTCCCGGTTCCTCGCGTATCTGACCAACGCCGCGGGATGCGAAATAAAGCGCGAGGGCTAGACTCTAGATATCAGCTACTATTAGCCCATGACTGTACGATGACCCATGGATGTCCTACCAGGTCCATCACAGTACGATTTGGGAACATCAGTGACTCGACCGTTCCTTTCAACGCAGACGATTCCTATCACAATGAGTCCCTTTGAATGAAGCAGACCAGACGACAATTACCTCAAAAGGAACATTCACCTCTACCTTCGAGGAATGAGATGTACCGACAGACAAAAGCAAGTATCTCACTCACAAAGTTCCATGTTCGTCCGGGACACAAAGCCCTAAGCTCCTCGAGTTGCTCTAAGCCAGTCATTCTATCGGGGACCAAGTAGCTCGGAGGCACAGAAGCTTTCGGCTCGGAGTCGGCTCGAGCTTTCTTCTTTTTCTGTTTCTTCCCCATATCGCCCTCAAGCGCAACCCGGACCTTTCTAGGATTTTCGAAGGCGACATTGAGAAGATCTATGGGCTCATCTAAAGGTATATGTCTTCAAAAGGGAATCAGTAAATGACTAAGAAGTCAAGATCTTGTATACCTATGTGCCAAATAAGTGATGACGGTCGAGTCGATACCTCCGCTGAATAGAACCGCGACTCTCGCTTGGCTGCAGGGAGCCCTGTAGCCAAAGTAGATTAGACATAGCAAAAGTTATGAAGCATCGCACACGTACGAAGGCGCGCGAGGTATGTTTTGCACGCGTAGCATGACGCTCTTATCCAAATATGAAATTAGATCGTCTACAGCGTCCACTAGATGATCGGGGACGACATCGAGCGTTGTGGTACGAGGCCAATCCTCTAAAGGGATGGAAACATTGACGGCAGCAGGTCGTGTCTAAAATCCTCATTAACATATTGCCAAATGGATCAACACTGAGGACTTGCGAAATCGATGGACGAAGGGGACGAGGGTGAACGCGAGATTTGAGATAAGTGCGAATCGAAATTGTCCTCTATCTATGAAATCGTCAGACAAGGTCTCCTTTGGTACTTTCTGAGCGAGTACATTAGCTTCTTTCTCCACAGCGTTGAGATCTAGGCAGTATATGTGCTCCGTAGATATATCTTGTAGCATGTACCCGTCGTTTGCGCCACAAGCCACAGACGCGAGCATGAAGTATGGATTCAAAGCTGAAGGCTTGTGGATGAGAAGCGATCTCCGCCCTAGAGGGTCTCGGGCGAAAAGTAGCTGGTTTGTGCATTTCTAAGGAAATTTGACGTGACGAATCCGGTAAATCGAAAGCATGCAAGGCGTACAATGTAAAAAACGAATGCATAGCTGATCAAATGGTCAGCGGCTCGTTCGCGAGGGAACGGAGAAACGTACGGGCCCTCGATAGAGCTAAAAAGATCCCGGAGCTCTTCTACGGTCTGCAAACCAGAGCTCAATTCGAATAATCGGACTCCATCGTTCTGCTCCGCATCTATCTAAGTCTTCGTTGTTGAGAGTGCTCATTCAAGGATGAAACGACAAACCTTGAGGCCTTCAAAAACCTACGACGCTCTCAGTTACAAAGATTTGAGAGCAGACACGAGTCACACCTCCCCGTTCCAACAAAAGACATCCCCATCCTGACCTCTGATATGTGGCTGATCTACCGAATAATCGGTACCTCTTAGACGCAATTCCGACGCAAAGAAATTCAGATCCAGTGTGTGAGATCCGTCGAGAGAAAGAAGATGATTTCGTTGCGCATCCGGACCTGATTTGGGAGAAGGCTATTGCGACGCGTCAGAAAAGTTGCGGCACTTACCACGTAGCGCGTTCACATCTTTGAGTGCTGTCGACAAGGACTGAAAGCGATTGGCAAGTTCAACGGTATGGGAACCCTGAAAATGGGCGGTAACAAAGATGCCGCACATGAGGCATGATGCTGAATCCCAAGTCCCTTATCCGGATCCGCATTTTCATTTCCAAATGCAACATGTTTTCCACCATGCGGGAAGATTGTCTTAATCTCGCCACTGCTTTGTGAATCAAGAAGGTAGATGAAAAGTACATTTATCTATACACTTTTGCTATTAATGTACATTCGCCGTCTGATACACGCTCGTACGCTCCTCTATGTGTTGTAGGTCGAAGCAGAAACATTACCACCGCGACCGGTCCAGTTGACATCTGAAGCTTAGTGAGACAACGTATAGGTCAAAAGCAATAGTAAGCTTACGGATATCCTGTCCAGGCTGGAACTTGGCATTTTCCTTGCCGGGGAGCACACGGAAAGTGTGAGCACCGAAGTAATCACGCTAAACATTGTATTAGCATGCGTCTGTGGGAATTCTAAAAATGCTTACCTGTGCCTGCAAGAGGTTGGCGGGAACAATCTCACTCCTGTAGCCGTCGAAGAAGGCCAGGGCGGTGCTGAAGGCAGGAGTGGGAATACCCCAGAGGACGGCCTGTGCGATAACACGCCTCCATCCTGGCTGGGCCTTGTGAACAGCTGAAATAGCGTTTGTTGTAAGTATATGGCGCTAAGCAATATCACATACCCTTGTTGAAGAAGTCATCAAACAACAGCGACTCAAGTTTGGGAGTCTTGTTGTAAGCCGAGGTGATATCTTTCAAGAAGACACTCTTGATAATACATCCACCACGCCACATGCTTGCAATACCGGCGTAGTTAAGATTCCAGTTCATCTGTGATATCCGGTTAGGTACAGAATTGTTGAGTAGAATTATCTCCCACCTCCTTCGCGGTTTCCCGCATCAGCATGAAACCCTGAGTGTAGGAAATGATCTTCGAGGCATAGAGAGCCTGCTCCAAGTCATCGATGAACAGTTGCTTGTCGCCGCGGAAGGGCTCCTTCTGTGGTCCAGAGATGGTCTTGCTGGCACGAACACGCTCCTCCTTGATTGAGGACAGACAACGAGCAAAGACGGCCTCGCCAATGAGGGTGACTACGGAACCATTTAGCTCAAAACAAGAAAAGACACAAGAACATATCCGTACCAGGAGTTCCAGCGTCAAGGGCGGCAATTGCAGTCCACTTTCCGGTTCCTTTTTGACCAGCTTGATCCAAGATCTTGCCGACAACTGGCTCGCCATCGTCATCCTTGAACTTGAGAATGTTTGCGGTGATTTCGATCAAGAAAGAGTCGAGGACACCCTTGTTCCACTTCAAAAAGATGTCGGCAATCTCATCCTCGGATAGTCCCAGACCACGCTTCAAGATGTCGTAGGCCTCAGCAATCAGTTGCATATCGCCGTACTCGATACCTGAGAAATAATTGGAAATTTGGACACGATCGGGAAGAAGGATAGCACGGACCGTTGTGAACCATCTTGACGTAGTGTCCGGCACCGTCCTCGCCAACCCAATCACAGCAGGGCTCGCCGTAAGCTTGGGCGGCGGTCTTTTGGAAGATTTCCTTAATTGCTGGCCAGGCAGCGGGTGAACCACCGGGCATGAGCGATGGGCCGTAGCGAGCACCCTCTTCGCCACCGGAGACACCAGAACCTACGAATAGCAGACCCTTTGCCTCGAGCTCTTTGGTGCGACGGTTGGAATCAGGGTAGTGAGAGTTACCGCCATCGATGATGATATCACCGGCTTCCAGATGTGGAACAAGCTGCTGAATGAAAGAATCGACGGCAGCACCGGCCTTGACGAGAAGAATAATTTTTCGGGGACGCTTGAGCTTTGAGCAGAGCTCCTGGATAGAGTGAGCGCCCTGGATGTTAGTACCTAACGACTGATATGAGATTTTGGAGATCGGCGTTGACGACCGAAGTACCTTTGGCCTCGTTGGCCAAGAAGTGGTCAACCTTCTCGGTCGTGCGGTTGTAGGCGACGACGTTGAAGCCCTTGTCGTTCATGTTCAGAATCAAGTTCTGGCCCTACAAACGATACTTATGGGTAAGCCAGATCAACGCGATAGCGACGAGAAGAGCTTACCATGACGGCCAACCCGATGAGTCCAATATCTCCACTGTGAATGATAAGTAGAAGGATGGGCAACCAAAATGAAGCACATACGTAGCCATGTTTGCGATGAGTGAGTAGGTGGTGGTAAGAGGAAGAGAGATGGCACCCTGGGCCTATACTTGAAGTGTCTGTCCTTGGCCGGCCCGAGTTCCTCCGCTTATTCATCCCCAACAAGATCGATAATCTCAAGGCCGACGGCTGCCGATGTTTTCTGCCAAATTGTTGCGGAAAAACACAAGAAGAATAAAAAAACACGTCTATAGACGAAACTCGGGGTCGATACGGAAATCTGGCTAGGGTCGCTTTACCGCGGTGACATACCCGGTTGGGCTCTAACAGCGTCCACGCTGTGCGCCGTTGACATCCTCCTAATTAGTTGCCGCCACTCGTTCTCATCTGCGCTCATTATGGCTTCCACGACGAACGCCGCCGCTCACGCATCGCTTTCGCTCAGTATGCCCTATTCTGGCACAATGCCAACGTCACTCACAAATCGTGTCGTCGTATACGAGGGATGGGTACTCAAGAAACGAAGAAAGAAGATGCAAGGTAAAACAATGACTCCTAGTCAAACCCTTGGTCTCATTCTCTCTAGGTTTTGCTCGGCGTTACTTTACTCTATATCAGTCAGGACTTCTTTCATACGCGTTCGAACCAGGCCAGCCCGTCCGCGATCAGATTTCACTTCACCAGGCAGCTATATCTACTGCTCCTGGTCGTAAAGACATTCATTTAGATTCGAATACGGCCACCTTTCATATCAAATGTCTGAATACAGACGATTTCAACCAATGGATGACCGCATTCAGGTATGGCTTCGTCCTTCACTTAGCATTCTCTCATGTCTTCCTAGAAAGTTCATTGTCATTGGTAACGAACTTCGCAAGTCAAACAGTATTCGAATCGCCTCTCGTCAGCAAGGTACTCTCAAGCTAGTGCGGACAGGCGCGGCTACCGGTGCTGTGCTTGAGGAGATGGGTGCCGTAAGTGTTAAATTCAATCCACGCACAGGTCCTCATGAGTACGTCAAGACGATATTAGAACTTGAGAATTCCATCACCGCACTAAAGCAAGAAGGAAACACTAAGAAGCATCACAGCCTTGGACGACACAAAAGTGACAAGGACAAACATAGAGAATCAGCTTCAATGTTCGGGTTATTCAAGAAAGGTGATTATGTATGTCCCGACGCGTTTTCTCTGTATTGACCAATGCCTCAGGCGCACATCATTCCTCTGTACCTCCTTCTAGCGAATTTGGTTCGGTGGATAGCGAAGGCAGTCAAAGCTTCGAATCTCTTCAATCGTCTTATCAACGCGTACAGAACGCGTTGGACACTTTGAAAATGCAGCACGCGGCTCTCATCAAGCTGCAGCCCGTTTTGGCGCATGTTGAAACAGCACCTTCCACCCATGGATCACCTCTTCTCCCTGTCACAACAGAAGCAACAGAGGAAGAGGAACATCATGTCCCCGACCGCTTTACCGATAGTCCAACCTTGACGAAAAGAATGTCAATTGCGACGAGCGGCACAGAGAGCATCAGTGAATGGTTCGATGCTTCTGAAGGGATGAACGAAGGTGCCCAAGAGTTTGTCCTGGACGTACAGACCTTCGAGGGCTCTGAACAACCAAGTAGGATGTTAACTATCAGTAGTGACAGCCGAAGTTCGCTCGATCACTCAGACAACTCAAGTATTGACACGGACATTGCTGAGGAGGAGCCTCCTGCGCGCATGCCAAGCGAAGACCCTGAACCAGATCCTGTTGCATCGTCGCTACAGGTCGTTCGCCGTACGCAACTACCCGCTCCGCCGGTGGGTGACGAGGGCAGTCTCTTCTCGATTTTGAAGAAGAATGTAGGCAAAGTGAGTGTCATCATTGACATGCAATTATCCACGTCATTAATCTTTGAACAAGGATCTGTCAACCATTGCGGTTCCGGTGACATTTAACGAACCTTTAACCTTGCTACAAAGGGCGGCAGAAGAGGTTGAATATTATGACCTCCTTACCCAAGCTGCAAGCTCGTCTGATCCTGCTGAACGCATGCGCTTTGTTGCCGCATTTGCTGTGTCGAGTTATGCGCATACCCGTCATCGTTCTGGTCGGAAAGGATTGTTCGTAACGTTTCTGGTCATTGTGGCGTCTACTCATAGACTTTTTTTAAGTAATCCGATGCTGGCGGAAACATACGAGGATGTCCGCATGAAATTCATTGCGGAGAAAGTCCGCCACAATCCTTTGGAGATGGCATATCACGCTGAAGGCCGAAACTGGGAACTTTGGGCAACATCTTCGGGAAAGACCAAGTTCTGGGGTACATCTTTCCATTCTTCGTCCCCACCTGGATCGATACTCACTTCGATACGTAGGCAAAAGCCTCGAGATTATTCCACTCGGTACCACTCACGTCAAAATCGGTGATGATCATTTTGAGTGGTACGCGAAAATCCGGCCTCATGTTGAGTTGTAATACTGATAGGCGGAACTAGGAAGAAACCATCCTCATTTATGAGGAATCTAATGGTTGGAACAAAGTACCTTGAACACTGTGGAAAACTCATCATCGACAATACCACAGACCACAGTCGATGTGTCTTGGACTTTAAGCAGAGTGGCTACTGGGCGGTTTCCAACGTTGTTTCGGGAGTAATTCATGCTCCCAATGGCGACGTGGTATCCAATCTTGAAGGCAAATGGGACGAGCAGCTGTCCGAAACCCTAGACGCTTCCCATTTGCGTATCTTGTGGCGTGCATCGCCATGGCCCAAAGAGACGCACGAGTACTACGGGTTCACATCTTACGGTGTCACCCTCAATGAAATCACGGACGATATCAAGGGTCTATTACCTCCTACGGACTCGCGTTACCGCACGGATGTTCGTGCGCTCGAAGAAGGTGATATGCCCCTGGCTGATGCGGAGAAGATACGCATCGAGGAGATGCAGCGGGAGCGACGCCGCACAGAGGGCGAACGCAAGCCACGGTGGTTTAGACAGGTAGGCGACGAGTGGGAATACGTGGGCGGATATTGGGAATCCCGTGCTAAGAAATGGAAGGATGTCAAGATGATTACACCACTGTGGTGAGATCACAGGGACTAGATATACCCGTATAATACCAATAGTACTTAATCTCTATACCTCGATAGAATCTACACTCTTTTACTAGTCAGTCATGGTCGTCTAGGGCTTTTTGGCCTTGCCTGGCTGCAACTAGGTCGAATGGGATAATCGATGACATCACGACGGTCATTACTCGGCCCTACGTCAGGTCAGGTCTTCGCTTCTTACCACAGCGCGCCTCTCGCAAGCTATCGTTAACATGGCAGCTGCTCACCATCCCCCGGCACCCCCAGTCGTCTACTCTTTTCCCTCTTCGGAAAGCCTGGTGGATTCGCTGGCGCAGTTCGTTGTCAAAGCTCAGAAAGACTCAATAGATAAGAAGGGTAGATTCACCATCGCCTTGTCCGGTGGTTCCCTTCCAAAAATGTTGGGAGGACTGATTGGACGTACGGGCATGAAATGGGACAAATGGTCAACTTTTGCATCACCTTGAACGTGTTTCGGTACTAAAATGCCAGCAGGCAGGTGTTTTATGTGGATGAACGAGTTGTTCCTCTCGATCATCCCGAGTCAAACCACCGAGCTTGCACCGAAGCTCTCTTCTCCAAAGTCTCGATCCCCGAAAGTCATATCCATGCCTTGGATCCCTCGCTCCTCGATGACTTGGAGGAGCTTTCCGATGCATATGAGCAAGAGCTCATCGGAGAGTTTGCCCAGAAGGATGCAGCCCGGTTCCCCGTCTTCGATTTGATCCTGCTCGGTATGGGTCCAGATGGACACACTGGATCCCTTTTCCCCGGCCACGAATTGCTCTCTGAGACAGACCGGTGGATAGCTTATCTCGAGGATTCACCGAAACCTCCCGCCAATCGCATCACCTTCACCTACCCGGTCATCAACCATGCCGCGCGTGTCGCGTTTGTCGCCACAGGAGAAGAGAAGGCGGAGATGTTGAGCACTGTCCTGGACAGACCCGAGGAAGGGCTGCCTGCCTCCCGCGTCAAACCCGTTCATCCAGGAACCCTCTATTGGTTTGTCGACGAACCCGCCGCATCCAAACTTGAATATCCCAAAAAATCTTTCAAACTTTAGATTATATTACCGCCGAAGGAAGAGAAGTCGAATAGTCTTTCTGTATAAATATGCTATCCATCTGTACGATCCAGGGTTAAATTCGAAAATGATTCTCATCTAGATAAGAACTATTCAGTTACTGGGACACTCCAGCTACTGGGGATTTTGCCCATCTGGCGGCCAACGAGCTCTCTCCAGATTGGACGTGAGACGGGGCCCATCCCATCCTCTTCAGTAGGAATGTGAATATCCTGGCCAAGGTATCCTATTCTATCGACGGGGCTGATAACAGCAGCAGTACCTGCGAAACCGTTTATTTCAAAACTTATCTCGTGGACCAGACTACACATACCGGCACCAAAAAGCTCGGCGAGTGTTCCATTCTCAGACGCGGCTTTCACTTCGACCATAGTTACACGCCGTTCAGAAACGATCAATTTATCTGAGAGCTCTGCGAGTTTCTTCTGACCAGATATGTGCTCGCGAGCCAAAGAGAGGACGGAATCACGCGTTATGCCCGGCAGAATCATACCGTCCAGCGGAGGAGTGACCAATTCGTAACCTGTTACGAATATTTAGAATCTCTGGGTAGGTCGCGAGTATCATACACACCTCCATCCTTTCTGAAGACGACAAACATGTTCATCGTTCCTACCTAAGAACAGATAAGCTGAATTCAAGACAGAAAAGTGGGTGACTGACTTCGGTAAGATCATGCTCCGGCCCATGGAGCCAGAGATTCTGCGCGTATCCCTTCTGAGCTGCAAATTTTTGGGGCATGACTGCGGGTGCATAGTTCGCACCAAGTTTGAACGCGCCAGTTCCTGCGCGATCGACGTCAGACGAGTAGAAGCTCCGTTTAGAGAGAGGACTTGCCCCCCGGAGCAGCTCTGATGTACTCGGTGGTGCCGTAGAGAGCGATGGGTTTGAAGCCGTTAGGGTAGTACGGTCCTACAGGACTGCAAATGACGAAGAGTAGAGCTTCATTTGGCGGGCCAATTCCAATTGCCTTCTGGGTTCCAACTGTAGATAATAGTTAGTGAGTTCGAAAGCAAATATCAAAGGAACAAGTACTTAGCGTAGGGCGCACGTATAAACTGTGTCCTGGGTCTTTTGGGATCCAGTGTTTATCTATGCGGATCAGTTCTTTGATCAGCTCTAGAAGCGCGCTACCGTCGAAGTTCTGTAACTGAAGCTTCAGCTAAGGCTTTAGAAGCGCAGAATGAGCTACGCGCCGGTAATGCTACTCTGGTAGCACTGTCGTTCATTCGTTTCATGTTCATCTCAGGACGGAAGAGCGTGACCTTGCCAGTGTCGTCCCGGTAAGCTTTCATCCCTTCAAATATGGTTTGAGCATAATGAAGAGCCGTCGAACTAGGCATAAGATGTAATGGTCCATCTGTGAGGGGATTGAGATGCTGGCCGTCCAAGACACGTCGTAGTCTTACATGGTTCGATTTGGGGCGCTTTCCACCCAGACATGGTGCTCCAAGGAATGGTGAGCATGTGGTCAGTCTATTGTGTTCATCAGGCGCGAGTGCATAGCTCGCGAACATTACGAACGAAAGTATGCCCAAAGACCAAGTTCTTCGAAGGCGGGGGAGGCGTAGGTTGCGTGTTCCGCGTATATTTCAGAAGATTGGGCTGCGGGCATCCTAGTGAGCCTATGAATAACGGTTTTCGAAAGCAGGACTTACCTGGATGTCAGGCAAAGCCATCATCTCTCCAGTCATTGGGTCCAAGGAAGGGGTCTGACTGGCATATCCTGCTCGACATGTCGGCGGCCGCCCCTTGGTGCGGGCAACGTTTCTGAGATGGAGAGGGCGCAGGAATAGTGACATGGTCAAGTCCAACCACTATCACTTGACTCACAGTCGAATGCAGACCGGCAAATCGGATACTACGACCGATAGCTTGCCGATAGTCCCGATGATGGGTATGTCGTTTGCCTGTTTGTATTTTGACTCGCTCTAAGATTACAAAACCATCCGAAGATACAAATACTGGTAGTTCTATGTGTGAGCATTGTATTTACTATCGCCAGAGGCAGGATGCGGGTCTCTTCCACGAAGGTGTTCCTGTAGAAAACCACCCGAGTCTGCGGTTGACGGCGGCAGAGACAAAGATCGAGGATTCGCAAAAGACGGCGGTGAGGGACCAATATGTCTCCCTCGCGCGTCTGGATGGTGTAAATTTGGTGCTCCGAGACCTCTGTGCTCGTGATAGGACGTGTCGAACGTAGCATTGTTGTACATGGAAGGGATTCGGGGACTGGTGGAGCAGATCCATATTCAACCGAAAAGGGTGTAATAGGCGAAACAGAAGAAGAGGAATTATGCGAAGATGTTGATGAAAGGGCAGAGTTCGTTCTGCGAGGCTTTCTTAGATGGGTAGAATGGCCGCGAGAGCTAGACTGTGAAGATATCGAAGGTCGTGGCTCACCTATGAGGAGATTAATATCAAACGTAGATTGAAGATAAGTAGAATAACTAACTTGAGCTTACAGAGCGGGTGTGATTTTCCAAGCCATTAGATCCTTCAGACCTATAGGTCTTTGGGGTCCACTGGTCAACGACGCTTAAACGACTGAACCCGTCTGAATCTGCATAGGTTTGTGGGCGGCGTGACAGCGGATCACGGTTGGGTTGTAGCCCAAGCGGAGCAGGCAACACAATTTGGATGTGATTATGAGGTGCGTGGGGTACCCCACTGCGTAATGTTGTTCTGCTTGACTTGGACAAAGAAGTGCTGGCGGACGTGATAGAGAGGGGACGGGCCTGGCGGGAATGGGAATGGGAAGAGGGAGGTCGTGGCTGGGAGGTAGAACGCCGAGGCGGGCGATACGTAGCATTAGAGCCCATACAAGAGGATGACTGCGATGAGGACAAGGTAGAAATCGAAATGTCCGCAGGACTGATTGGGTCGTTCTCAGCGGAAGCTATGGAACTAGAGCTTCCACTTCCAGCAACGCCATGATGGAAATTAGGATTAGGCAGCTGTAAATCGTTGACGGCCATTGGGCTGGCCAATGAGACGTCTTCTGCAGTGTCGCAGCCAGTGAGGGAACTAGCATGTCGGGAAACACTGGGACTCTCTTGGGGACCGCCGAGAAGGGAGGCATTGCTGCCTTGAAACGAGGAGCTGGAAGAAACGAATGGATGGGGAACATGTAAATTCGTTGTCTCGTACGTTGTACTGGGTCTGCTGGCATAAAACCTGGCTAGCTGTTGCTCCCTGTGATGGGCGAGAGGTTGCACCGGAGGTAATGGCGCGGTCCTCGCCGCTGACCGGGCAAGTCGGAGATGAATGAAGCGAACAAATAAGGCGATGACAAGAAAACCGCCAACACTTGCGCTGACAACTATGATGATGAGGTTCTGCCGAGAGAGGTTGGCGGTGTCATCGGTAGGGTCCCGACGGCTGATATGCATGTAAGAAATGAATGTGACGTTGAAAAGAGTGACTAAAGGGAGAAAAGAAAAGCAAGCTGCTCAAAGCAGCGAGCAGACAGGGCAGTCGTCGTCGTCAAGGTCAGAGAAATGATGCTGACATGTCCACATTCACAAGAGGAACGCCGATCAATCCGACATCTTTCATCCACTCCACCACAATGGCAAGTATCGCGTCCCAGAAGGCCTCCTCTACGCGCTCTCCAATGTCGAGGCCGCCCCCGCAGCCAATAACTCTCGCTAAACGCCTCCTGTTCCCGACGCTGCCCACAGAGGACCTCCCCCTGCTCCTGATCTCCCCCGTACCACCGGAACTCAATGCAGAGCTGTACGAATTCATTGCTCTGGCCCTGAGAGCATTTGTCAATCCGTGGTGGACAAAAATAACCCGCTACGACAAGGAGTTCTTGCCAGAAATAACTCGTATACTCACCTATGTTGTCCGCGCTCTCGAGGCGCGTGTCCTCGCGACTGATTTCGCGCCTCTGCTTTGTCGCGACGTTCCTACGATCGTCACGCAGCATTACCGCGATTACCGCAATGCAAAGTCCAAGTTAACGACATCTTATGCTGCAGGTGGGGCACTTCCTCTCAACCAGATTTTTCACCAGTTCCAACCTCACATGGCGGTCTCTCCTGACGGGCAAATAGACGAGGTCTATTTTCGGCAGGTCGTTGACCACATTTTGAAAGCCTGTCTTCCGCCGGAGGATTCAGCTCCAGAGGCTGAACGTTTCATCGTGCGCGAGATCATCGTCAAGATTCTTTTGAAAGATATTATCCCCAAGATCACCCAACCGTGGTTCATCCAAAAGTCCATTGTGGACCTTCTTGGTCCGCAGCCTCTACCCGTCACTCAGGTATCTCCATACACCACCTGTCACTTCGAGTTAGCCTGATACCCGTATAGCCTGCAGAATCACCTCTACAATTATCCCCGTCTGCAATATCGTTCCATACCCTAATCATTCTCTTTCTGTCTGCCATACAGTCTATCTCAGGTGCCTGCCTTGCCTTGATCCACACGTATAAGCAAGCAGTCAACACCATCAAATTGGTCAACCAGACCCCAAGGAAGGGTGATGGCGGGCTTTCTCCTAAATCCGAATGCCTACCACATACCTCCACATTACAGAGGACGACCTCATCCAATTCCGAGTCTCGACTTTCCCCGTCCCTTTCTCGAGCGCCATCGGTATCTTCCTCAATGTCTTCTACTCCTTCTCCCGTGTCTTCTTCGTCCAGTTTCGACGAGAATCTCAACGGAACGATCCAACCGCACTATGTTCAAGCACCCCTGCTCATGGTCGCTGAAGTCCTTTCCATGGGAGACCGCTTCGCGTCAAGTGTTATTGAAACGACGGCCAGAATGTTAGCTTCTTTCTTCGCGCCTTTCTTGGATCGGTAAGATATATGCTCTCGCCATTTCGTCATGCTTATTGAATAATAGTCTTCTACCATTCATTATACACCGAACCTTGTCGCCAATGCTTGTGCTGAATATTGTTCGTATCGGGAAACGCACCTTGTTCCCAAATGGCTATCCTGCGCCGCCTCCCATCGATCCGACACCTGAAGAACAGGCACAGATATTAGCCAAACTTGTTGCTTGGCGAGGCCGTGGGGGTACATGTAAGCCTTGCTCGACATTCTGTGCCCTCAGGCTGAAACCTGTCCAGCACATCTTCTGCCCATCCTTCTAGGTCATGATTTGAAACATGGTCTTCAATCGGCGGTCGAACCTCTTTCAAATGCTTCTTGTAACGTCCATCTCATCGTAGTGCTGCTGGATAGAGTTGTTGTCGCTCTATTTCCGGAATTAATAGGTAGTCCTCCCTCTGAACGCTAATAACACAGAATAATGACCTACGACACATTGTTGAATGACCAGATCTTGAAATATATGTGGGGTTCCAACGTCGCTGAGTACTCTGGTTTGCCAGCTAGTCCGCGAGTTATCGCTGCAACTTCACTACTGCCGATGAGCCCTAGCCCTCATGTGCAATTACGCGGGGCGAGAGCTCATACCTGTAATAATAATAGGTAGATGATAAGTCCAACATGAGATTTTGAGTATTACATCATCTCTTTGGTCGCGTCAAGTACCGCGACGCGTTATTTGTTCATGTTATTGTGACACCTTTACTTAAAGCGTGAAGGCGGAGCTCTCGTCTTTACCATCTACCACCTTCCAGCGATAATTTTTCGAGCGAAACCCGTTTCTTATAGCCATGAAGTTGAAATTAGGCTTGAAGCAGACACCGAAACCTCCAGCGGTGCAGGTACCGAGTTGCAGTTACATTCCTCCCCTCGTACGTCGTCCATCTCACGCTCGCCGTTGTTGATTCTGATTATTTTGCGCCAAGACGCTTCCCGCCTATATCCGAAAGAAGAATTCGAGGGCACGAAAGCCTATAAAGCGAGCCGTTATCGTCCGTCGCCAATACACTGAAGCAACTGCTCAAAGAAAAGCTATTCCATTCATCACGCCAGACCATATCGTTTCGACCTATCCTAAAAACATTCAAACAATCTATTACCGCTCCAACGAAGCTCCACTCTATCAGGAATCCCTCGATATGCTCCGAGAAGTTGAGGATGCCCAGCAGGAATTGTCCGCTCTCATCGTCCTCCCTAAATCTCCAAGCGAGCGAGAGGAGTTCTCAGCTAGACGCTATAGATTGTCGCGTATCATTATCGACTACAAGGCCATGCTATCTCGTCTTCGCGGTGTCCCTACCGAGCTCCTTCTTATTATCTTCAAGTTTCTCAGCGGCGACGGCCACGTTAATCTCTTCGCTCGCAAGTGCGAACTGACACGCGTCGCTCGCGTATGCCGACGCTGGAGATCGATCATCGCATCCTCAACTTTTCTCTACAGCGTTCTCAACGTTGACGTCAATCGCATACATTCAGAACCGCTCATCACTCTCGCGCCTTCCCTTCTTGAAAACTGGCTT
The DNA here is from genome assembly GCA_036872995.1 of Hymenopellis raphanipes. Classification (NCBI taxonomy): domain Eukaryota; kingdom Fungi; phylum Basidiomycota; class Agaricomycetes; order Agaricales; family Physalacriaceae; genus Hymenopellis; species Hymenopellis raphanipes. Next base: position 2,579,674 of record JAYMDG010000001.1, read on the forward strand.
CAATGGTCAGGCTCACGGCCTCTTGCCATCAGCCTTACCTGTTCCGAAAAAGCCAACACGGATGTAGGCGCCCTTATTCTCCATTCGATCCTAACGCGCTCTCATCTTTGGAGATACTTGCGTATCGCGGTGCCGAACAAGCTGTTTCCCGCTATTTATCGCGTCAAAAACCGTGTTCCTCTTCTTCAACGTCTCGTCGTGGTTATTCCTCGCGATCACAAGGCACACTTCGATGTTTTCCTAGATGCTCCTCGTCTCAATAACGTCGTCATCGAAGGTTGCTTTGACACCACCGTCTCTGACATGGTTGCTCTTCCTTGGAGTCAGCTTACACGCTACAAGTTTAGAGGCAACGAAGGCTTTGGCGCGTGCCCTAGACCTAAAAATTTCATCAACCAAGCGGCTTCTATTCTTACTCTCATGAAATGCAAGAACGTGGAGGACTGCTCATTCAATGTTCGGTTTCCTTTCCGAGACCGTCGCATACTGAGTAGTTCCAGCTGGCATAGCCTTCCTTCTGTGAAGAAGCTGTGTTTGCGAGATGGTATGGGGGATGGCGCAATGCTGAATGTTTTGGCGCTCCCTGCACTGGAGGAGCTTATCCTGGGGCGCGGTGCCGGACTACGTGCCCAGCTAAACCTCGAGCAGTTTCTCTCGCGCAATGCATGTCCCCTCAAGAGCCTGGTTATTGGAGGAGATCTGGCAAATATAACCGTTCTTGCCAGGCTCCTTCCTCTGGTCCCGAATCTCGCCCATCTGGACATCCGGGTTACCACACGAATCGGATTTCCTTTGTTCCAACTGCTCAACCCCCGCTATGGTCTTGGGGATTGTCTTGCGCCTAAGTTAGAATCGTTGAGTTGGGATTTCGCTCGTGATGAATCTGGGGCCGTATCGGAAGCCTTTTCGGAGATGCTGAAGGCAAGATGTCAACACAACGAGATTAACGATGTCAGCCGGCTCCGCCGACTCAATTTACGCATTCTGAGGAAGGGCGAGGCGTTGGTGCAGAAGGTTTTGATGTGGCGTGAGGTCTTTGATCTCAATGTCGAGCTTAGATTCCGATGGAGAGTTCAGCGCCTTGTAAAACCTGTAGAACCGCCGACTACAGCAGAAGGATTCAACCCATGGGCGTGATCAAGACGAACGCAGACGTCCTTGTACAGATAGACCGCAGCAAACGTATTGTACATCAGTGAACATAGACTTAGAACATCCCCATCCCGTCTTCTGTGTCACCGCCCCAGCCACTTGCGATGACCTCTTCATCAGGTATATGTGACAAACTCTTTTCGTCAGCATCTGGTACAGGGGAAGACATCTTAGTGTCTGTGGATGACAAAGCAGCCAAAGAAGTATTGGTTCCTTCAGGCGGTAAGATGTTGCTTGGCTTGGACGGCGGTGATGAGCCAGCATGCCAACTAAGTTCTACGGTTCCAACGGTGGGGACGTTGGTGCCTTTCGCCATACCCTGTTGAAAATGTCACAAAGAGACAACAAGACTATCACCAGGATACATACCTGCTCAGCGGCAGCCCTTGACCTGAAGGTGACTACAACGTCACCACTAGGCAGAGGTGTTACCGTATCGACCTGGCCAGTCGTCTAAGGATAGATTAGAGCATGAAGGGACAGGAGAAAGGCCAACGTACCTCGTACCAATCCTTGAGCGCTTGTACGTCCTGGGTGGAAACACCTCTGACCAAAAGTTGTTTCGGGCGATTATCCAGCTTCATACTGGACCGAGCACCACCTCTGATAGCGCTTCTGAAGTAACCTCGGGGAGCACCTCTTCCCCGTCCTCGTCCGCGGTATGCAACGGGATAGCTCGTATCTGGGTCTGATATCCCCAAACTAGCTGCCTAAAGCGTAGATTAGATCAGCGAGTAGAGGCGGCAGAAAACATCACATACTTCGGCCTTTAGTCTCTCCAGTTTAGCCTTTAAATCTTCGGCGCTCTCCCCTTCTCCGTCCGCTGCACTATGTAGTTCTAACTCTTGATCAAGAAGGTCTTTCTGTTTTTTCTCCTTGTCATCAGGTCCAGAGGGAGCGGTCACTGGAGTTGATGGAGTAAAAGCAGCGGTCAACTCCTTCAATCGCACCATGACCTTCTTCTTTTCGTCTCCTGTAGCCGTTGCTAATAAAGCCATGAGGCTCCTCTGCTCGGCTATTTTCTGTTCGAGTTGCTTTTGCTTGGCAGCGATAGTTCCAGCATTACTGGATGGGGTTGCAGATTTTCGAGAAGGAGTAGGAGGAGTCGGTCGAGGAACGGATGATTCCTTCGCAGACATATTGGCCATGAGCGGGGCAGAAGCCGCCAACATCTTTGCGCCAATTTGACCATGTCCCTCCATTGGCCGATGCCAAAAGACTTTGACGAAGCGATTGCTAAATACAGCGTCCTCCGATTTCCATGCAGCATGCGCTTCTTCGTGTTCAGAAAAGCTAACAAGAGCTTTTGCTTGAGCCTTGTCGATCGCGACATTGGTAACCGTTCCGAAGCGCTTGAACCAGTCATTGACATGCTCTAACGACAATTTGTCGGTGGGGATTTTCTCCACCACCAGAGTTTTGTCACGGCGTCGCTCGGGACGTATAGAAGGGACGTCCCCGAACGTTCCTCGTCCTCGGCCGGCTGGCGGTCTAGTGGCTCTCGGTGTGTGATGAGGGAAGTTGGATCGTCCATTGGGTGGAGTCATGTCAACATCACCATTGGAGCCAGCCGACGGATGTGGAAATGCTTGTACCGGCGGTGCAGCACCACCCATGACAACGTCACTTGGGTGGGATGATCTAGAGGAATCGGGATGAGAGGAAGTAGCGGGTTGAGAGGGATGCGGGTTCGGGGTAACTTCATTATGTGGAATATTCGGTGTGAGATCCTGTATCACTGGAAGTTCCCCAGAGGCATGCACAACTTGGGATCCATCCTCTGCCCGAGGAAGAAATGCTGGACGCATGTGTGACCGGCCATTGATAGGACCACGAATATCCATTCGCGATTCGCGGGGATCATAGGTGGCCCCCGGGCCATTATGCTGTCCAAACTGGTTGAACATGGGCATGAATGGAAGCCCTTGCCCTGCCATGGGGCCACCGTTCATGGGAAACATTTGGCCAGGTATTACCGCGTCCTCGCCATGACTAAACTTGCAGAGTGCACCGCGAGAACAGTAGCCATTATCTAAAAGATTGTGAGTTCCTTTGGAGTAGGACGGCAATTGACGGCGCACTATGATAATCACGACAGATGCCTCGCTTCATATCAGGAGGCTGGTATGCCTGTGGGCGTCTGCCATTGCCCATGTAGCCCATCCCATTTCCCCTCATCTGCGTGGAAGAGTCACCATAACCATTAACCATTTGGTCTCCGTTACTCCAGGATCCTGCTCGCGTATCCGAAGGACCTCTTCCATTGCCATAGCGGGAATAGTTGCCGTCGCTGCTTATGCGTGGACCCTTTGCCAAGGGCCGACCGTCTCCGACATCGTCTAGACTGCGTTTTCGAGTGCGACTGGGAGATGTTGGGACAGAGGGTGATATGAGACTGTCAAGTGGAATGGGGATGCCGTTGTCTGAGGATTTGGAAGGCAGCGATGAGCTGGATGCGGTAGTATAGGGCACGTATGACTTTGTTCTGAGGACGGCAAACAAAGTATTGATGAACGGTTGACATTCTGGAGGGAGCAGCGCTGTTAAGAGCAAGATACAATGTTAAGAGATGGAACGTACCCTTCTCGAGAAATTCGTCTAGCTGGACAGCGAGCTCTTTGCGCATCTCATTTTCTGGTACATTGTGTTTGAGTAATGCAAGAATATATTCTGCAAGTGCACCGGGTTCGGCGTCACATCTAACGAAAAAAGCGGCGTTGAAATCAACAAGAAAATAATTTGGAAACAAGACCTACATTGGTTCCAAAGTTCTAACAAGCCATGGCTTGAGATGTGAGGCAGTTGTCGGGTCAAAAATCATGAAATTGAGCAAGACAATGGCCAATAAAGTGGATCACAGCGAAGTTCAAGGAAGAGAGTAGATGGTGCTTACATCATGGCACGTGCATCTGACACGCGAAGACTCATTTGTTTGGTCATTTCCACCTCTTTACTCGAACCACCATGAGTTCTGACGATTTGTTCGACGATGAAGAGTTTGACGACGCGTTTCTTGACGAACTGGATGCCATTCAAGCAAAGGCGACCGCATCATCTGTCTCTCAGCCAGTCCCTACCAGCCGCCCAAAGCCAGTCGAGAGCGAAGATTCCTTTGATGATATCACATTCGATTTCAACGACGAGGAACTAGAACAGGCAGAATTATACCTCTCCCAACACAACGCCAATCGCCAGCTCGCGTCGTCTAGTAAACCTACAACTCACAGGCAAACCACCCTCTTTGGAGATGTTCTGCCTTCTACCAGTACACAGGCATCTAGAAAGGAGAAGGCTCCCCCGAAGGCACCCTTTGGACAGCAAGCGCCCAAAACTAAGCAGTGGGATCATACTGAATTTGCCAAGACTGGGATACGAAAGGCGAAGGGTAAAGGGCGGTCATCTTCAAACAATGAAGATGACAATGATGAAGAAGAGGAGGTCGAATTTGAGCAATTTCCTGCACCTTTTGTCCCCCGTGCGTCTTCCTTTTTAGCATTCTGACCCAGTCTTACACTATGCGTCTGTAGTTGGGTGAGTGATCGTTCGTTCGAGCTTGTTCACGTCTTCTTACCATCAATTCCCCAGACCAGTGAGTCAATTGCACTAGTGGTATAGCCATCTAACCTTGATTCCAGCCCCCGCCGATGAAACTGCAACCCGATCTACTGGAGGCGAAGCATTGGATTTATCCATTGAATCAGCCAAAGCGCGATTACCAGTATAATATCGTGAAGCACTGTTTGTGGGATAACACGATAGTAGCGTTACCCACAGGCTTAGGCAAGACGTTCGTAGCGGGAGTAGTCATGCTTAATTGTACGTTCCTTCTTTCTGAAGAATTAGAGGATAGCTTATCTATCAAGTTTATCGTTGGTTTCCCGAGGGCAAAGTCGTTTTTGTTGCCCCAACGAAGCCTCTAGTCGCCCAGCAGATTGAGGCGTCTCACAAGACGTGCGGCATACCTGGAAGTGACGCGATCGAGCTCACTGGTCAGAACCCGAAGCCCATGCGCGCGCGTGCTGTGAGTAAACCAATATATCAGGAAGAATGAATTCTCAGGCTTCCTACTTTCAGTGGAAAGAGAAGCGTGTCTTCTACATGACTCCCCAAACTCTGATCAACGACTTGGTTTCGGAGAACTGTGATGTTTCAAAGATCATCCTCGTCGTTATCGGTGAGGACTGACCACATCTAGGGAACTTGTCTGATCATTATCCCAGATGAAGCGCACAGGGCTACCGGAGACTACGCCTACAATCAAGTTATTCGATTCATGATGGCGAAAAACCCTCATTTCCGTGTGCTTGCCCTCACAGCGACGCCGGGAAGCAATCCAGAAGCCGTACAAAATCTGATCGATGGTTTGCACATTAGCAGAATCGAGATACGGGACGAGAACAGTCTTGACTTGAAGCAGTATATCCACGAGAAGGTCGACTAAAACATTCTTCGTGGGGAGCAACTAACTCACTGAACTCTAGAAAATTGAACAACACATCATCAAGATGACGGAGGAGTTTGTAGTAGTCCGCGATCTTCTCGTCAAACTCATGGAAGTAAGTTGATTGGCTCCACTTGGGGATACCGGATCGTTCACAACATTCCTCAAGATCCATTTGAAGGACGTAGCGCGCGCTGGCATATGGCATAGTAATGTCAACCTAGTTACGATACATCCTTACGCGTTCCAGGCACGTCAGAAGACTATTCAAGCGCACCAACGCTGGGCATCCGGCTCGCTTGGTCTACTGGCTTCGCTTGCACGCGTCATGGGATATCTAGTAAGTTTGACTCCAAATCTACTGGCGACTCATCAACCGTGTTAGATCGAGGGTACGATGAAGATGTGTCACAAGGCCCTGCTAGACCTTCCTGATGACAAGAAAGCCGGAGAAGGCAAGAAGGAGACCATCAAGCAAAAACTGAGAAGTGAACCTGCTTATCAAGCCGTGATGAAGGAATTGGAGCGTCATAACGCCAGAGGATTCCCTACTCATCCCAAGATGGATCTTCTGAAGAGTCTCATCTTACAGCACTTGACTCAACGCCTCCCAAACGATCCCGATGAGGGACCTGCAGAATCTACAAAGGTTATGGTCTTTGCAACGTTCAGACCGTGTGTGGAAGAGCTCGTCGACTTCCTGAATGCGGAGAGCCCCATTATTCGTGCTAGCAGATTTATTGGACAAGGCACCGACAAGGAAGGCCGAAGAGGTTTGGCGCAAAGAGTGCAGTTAGAGGTCGGTACCTCTCTGGTCGTTCCGGGAAGAAAACTCACCATACTGTTCTAGGTCATTCAGAAATTCAAGAACAACGAGTTCAATGTGCTTGTCGCCACTTCAATTGGGGAAGAGGGTCTCGACATCGGCGAAGTTGACCTCATCATCTGCTATGACGCTCAGAAAACTCCTATTCGTATGGTAAGGTGTATCCACCTTATCCTATCCGAGCAGTGCTGAGGTCCACTTCATAGTTACAACGCTTAGGACGGACAGGACGCAAACGGGCTGGTGTGGTTGACGTGCTACTCTCGGAAGGCAGAGAGGAATTCAACTTGGACAAGGCCAAGGATACCTACAAGCACGTGCAGAAGACAATATGGAGCGGCAACCAGCTTGAGCTTTATGCCGACGTCGAGCGCCTCCTTCCTGATCATATTCATCCCGCCTGTCTAGAGAAGAAGATGGATATCGAGGAATACCTTCGCCCGGAGTCTGGAAGGAAGAGATCGATAAACGACTCTATGCAACCGGCAAAGAAGCGGAAAAGGGATACGGCTATTGATCGTAATATCCCAGCTGGTGCAAGCACGGACTTCGTCACCGCTAGCGAGCTAAGAGTAAAGGGAAAGAAGCCGAAAAAGGCCAAGGTCATCGTACCCGTCGAAGACTTGGACCTTGCCGGCGAGGACGACGACATAGATCGCGAACTTGAGCTGGGATTGTCTGCTCCTCCTCCTCCCCGACGTGCAAAATCGGATACTACGACCAAGTCTAAAGGGAAAGGCAAAGCCGTATTGCGTAAGGTGAAGACCACTGGTGGGGATAACAGGCGACGGACCAAAAAGCACCAGTTGATAGAGCCGACCATGAGCCAGGAAATGGACGATTCAGATGATCTTGCCATTGAACGCGGCCTCACTCCTCCTGCCCCATCACGTTTCCATCGTACCCCTTCAGTCTCACGCTCGCCTGAGAGACTAGCCGACGATGTCATAGATCTCACCGACTCGGACAATGAAGATGACCATAAACTCGGCGAGTCAACTATCATTGATCAATACAATCTCTCATCTCGACGTTAGGTCCTTGGAATTCGCCCAAGGGAATATCTACCTCCCCTCAAGTGAAGGTATCAGGCGACGTTGATGCTGACATGAGTTGGCTGATAGAGAATGACGACGACGACCATGTTCAATTCGACATCCTCAGTTCACCTGGAACCTCAAAGAATGTCTTGCAAAATTCAGCCGCGTCCAGTTCTAGAGTGCGACGTCTCTCCGGCCCTGATATATCACTTGTGGTTATATCGGATGACAGCGATGTCGAGATGGAGGTGGCGTCGCCTGTAGCGCAGGTTTCCTCCCCGAAGAATCTCACTTCGCCTGTAGCCGAGACATCGTTTCCCCTCACATACCCAGTTCGCGGTGCTGGAGCAGCGAGGAAAAGGAGAATTGTGAACCTGATGCCCTCAGAAGATTCATCACCCTCCTCTGCGAGCCGTTTCCGTCGACCGCAGTCGCCGGAAGTTCAACGACGAAATAAAAGCGAGATTCAGCCCACCCGGAAGATAGACGGTGTCTGGGACGATGCCGCCGTACACTCTGGAGATGAAACGAGTGAAGGCAGCTCTGGCAGTGATTCAGAACGAGAATCCGATCGCGAATTTTTGCAAGAGCCGCCAGAAACTCAGGTATCGCCCTCTTATGCTCAGACTCAAATGTATCGGCAGAGTTTGATGACTCAAGCACCGAATGAGGGAGATGGACCGCAGTTTGCTCGACCGCCGCAACGACGTGGCAGATTTGGCCGAGCAAGTATCCGCACGCCTGCTCGTGGGGGTCTGGTGTCGAGTTCGCCGACACGGCCAAATGATGTGGCGGATGAGTACGAATTCGACAGTTTCCTGGTTGACGATGAATCGGAAGTTGTATATGAGGACGAATAGGCGGAAAGCCAGAGGACTTCATTTGCGCAGATTGTTTAATTCGTCAATATACACTCACGCAGCACTTTCAACATGTAACGCGGATCGTTAATTACTTCACAGTTCAGTCCTTAACAGACAACAGTAAGTCTAAAGCAGATCTGTGAGAAAACGAGAAAACGTTCTCTGAGTGAGTGCAAAAATGCCTCAGATATCGATCAGGGGCATTGATTCAGCCAATAGCATAAACCCCGAAGCTGAAAATGCCTCTCGCCGGGAAAATCCGTCCGCGGCCTGCTGCGGCTGATATAAGGTGTTAAAAAGCTTGCGGCATTTCAGCAAGGCGATGTTTGCCCTTTCCTACCCCCCTCCATTCCTTCCACCAACATGGTCCACCTTTTTTTTTCGACTTCTCCTTCCAAGTTCTTCTCTCGTCTTTTCTTCTTGAATACACTAGTCCTTCTTGGTTGCCTCAAGTCTTCCTGGATGATGTAGGCTATCGCACATTTTGGCATTTTGTACGTGTCACCTGCTTGTCCATCGCCTTCTCGCCACTGACATCTTTCCTCAATGTAGTACACGACCATCGACATCAAGGCCAGCCACATAATTCTCAAATTGAATACATGGAGTTGTATTTCTGCGCCGCATCCCATGCCACCTCGATTGCCTTCTCCTCCGCCCTCACGCCCAGCTCCCCAGTCTCCTCTCTCACGTCATCAACGTTACGAGAACCCCCTTGACGGCCGACAGCATCGCACGAACATCGCCGTCGTCCCCTGTGTTCCACGTTGGTCATCGTTTGGGGCAGCGGTTCCCGAGTCACCAAGGTACGATCTTTGACTCGGGAACTGACTCGGGGAATCTGTCTTTTGGAAAGTTCCCCGTTTGAAATGGCTGGGATCTTGTTTCAGTCACGGGCAATAGTGGTGGTTCTGGCGAAGTTGACACAAGTCCTGGACATTACATGCGTGAGCGCGTCTTCCAGCGCACTGCTGTACGCGTCTCTCGAATTTGTGACTCTTGATAGTCTCGTCTACTGTGTTCTGGGGGATTTTGTAACCTTACATAGTTAAATCTACATCCATGGCTATTTTCATCCTTCTGTGTGAATGAAGCACGTCAACTTGGCCTCAACGCGAACCTGTTAACGTCAATTGCACGTCAACACCAACTTTTAAGAACTGAGTGTGTTTACGTGACTTTGCACTTTCCATGTTTAAACCAAGACTACCACGTCCGCTAGGTCGACTATGTCTTGTACGGGCCACCGTTGCGCGGCCATCTCGCTATAATATCTATCGGGCTCCAGGAACTGTTCAAGCGTCGCGTTCAATGGCTACGCCGCCTCCACAGCTAGTAAACAACGAGTTCGTTTATACGCCCTTCAAGTTAGTATTTTTGGTACTCAAGCTGTCCCTGTAGCCAGCTTTCCGCGGAACAGTATCATAAACTTTCAGACGAAGCGATGGATACGCTAGTGGAACACCTGGAGCAGCTACTGGATGAGTCTGAGCACCAGGAATTCGAGTTGGATTACTCAGTCCGTCATTCTCACCAACACACGTTATGACTTGTTACTTACGCAATTTTGCGAGTAGTCTGGCGTGCTCACTCTCAAACTTGGGGCGCACGGAACGTATGTCATTAACAAGCAGCCTCCGAACAAGCAGATATGGCTCTCTTCGCCTATTAGGTAGCGTAATCGCGTTCTCACCGAGTGTCTGGAATGTGCTAACGCGAAGACAGTGGGCCGAAACGTTACGACTATTGTTTGCTGGATGGATCCTGGCGATACGCGCGGGACAACACCTTGTTAATTGACTTGCTCAACGAAGAGCTCAGCTCTGCATTCCACAAAACTCTTGATATGTCGTTAACCAATGATTGAATGATGAGGACAGTGTAGAAGTGAAGACTGCTAAACGATATCGAGAGGCTCTAAAGTAAAGATATTGCAATGGGAGACCGTTAAAATGCGAAACATGCTAATGATAGTGTACAATTGCCGATATGATAATGCAATGTGTGATAAAGGAATCTGACAGCGAGTGAGCAGAGGACGAAGTGGCAGTTGTACAGAGGCGTACATTGGCTTCTCTTATTGTTCCGAGCCCAACTCTCGTCTGCGCGAAAGAAATACGGAACGAAGAAGTCTTGGATATACGATTAAAAGAAGAACAGTTGAACGGAAAGGATACGAACTTGTTCGAATCCTCGTAACGTTCTTTTACTTTCTGTTCTTCGTTATGGATGGTCGTTGAAGAGGCAGCGTCGTTTGGAGATGGGTAGTCCAAATACGTTTGTGATGACTTCTGTTCCGGTGCTGGAACGTGATGAAGCAGTATGGGAGACATCACTGCTTTGCTTTGAGGGGCATTATAAGTCGGAGAGAGACCAAATGGGTCATTTGGATTGAAGTTGGGGTTGGAGAATATCATGCGATGGCGGTTCAGAGCGTGTAGATCATGGAGAACGCTGTTCGCTGACTTGTATTCTGAGGATAACGACGGTTGGGGTACTTGTGACCACTGATTTTCTCCAGATAAATCGTAAACATCCTCTTCGCCGTCGTCGTCTGCGTCATCCCAGACGCGGCCACGCGCCTGGCCATCAAGGACGGGTGGGAGGATGCGAGGACGTTTGGAACTGGGGATGTCGTCAGATATAAAGGGCACCGAAGACGACGGCGGCGGCGGTGAGGGCTGTCTTTGGCGTTTGAGCATTGTTGATGGGTGAGAGTTGTGAGCGTGTTTGGTGGCGACTTTGTCATGCAGATCAGTGCCGGGGGCCGGCCGTCCGGGAGATCGACCGCCTTGCTTTTTGTCATTGTCAACCATGGCGGACATGGATATGCTCGCTGCTATGGGAATCACTGGCTTTGGCAAGGCTGCTACAAAGAGGCAGCTGGATCCAGCCCGTTTTGATAAAACCAAGCGGACCGATGCAAAGGCAAGTCGAACCTCATTGTTATATGCGGCGCTTATTCACTTACATCCCTGTTAGGACTCGCTCAGTACACCAGCGGTAGCCACTTCAGGTCCATCCACTAGCCATGCGCCCACCGTACAAGATACTCAGTCACAAAACGAACCCGAGTACAATCCCTCAGACTTTGAAGACGACGACGAGTTGGATGACTTTCCCATCTCACACGAAATTGTACTCAAGGACCACACCAAGGTCGTTTCTGCGTTGACCTTGGATCCTTCAGGTGCTCGTATCCTGTCGGGCTCCCATGACTATGATTGCAAGTTATGGGACTTTGGCGGCATGGATAGCAGATGCAAACCCTTCTTGACTTGGGAACCAGCGGGAAGCTATTACGTATGTATTATCTTCACTTCTGACTCTCTGCTTTCTCATTGCATCCCAGATACACGATGTGAAATATTCCATGGATGGGCAAAAGTTCCTCGTAATTTCTGGCACAACTCAGGCCAGGTTGTATGACCGTGATGGCGAAGAACAGTGCGCACCTTCATATTTGCTTAGGACCGGATAGTCTCACCTGACATTAGAGCAACTTTTATCAAAGGAGATCCCTATATTCGTGATATGAAGCACACATCGTCAGTTCAAGTCATTGTCATTACCGTCTTCTTACTGATACCGTCCTTTATAGAGGACATGTTGGTGAACTGTCATCCTGCGCATGGCATCCCAAAGAGTCAAATTTGTTCATTACCGCATCGGCGGACTCCACCATTCGGTCAGTAACCATCTATCATTGCACGACCTTTTGTTAATTACTTGCAGGATTTGGGACGTAGAGAACAAACGCAAGCAAAAATCTGTCATCGTCGTCAAGTCGAAGGAACGCGGAGCGCGAACGAAGATTACGGGCTGCGCGTACTCACCAGATGGTAAACTAATAAGCGGCAGTGCGTACTGTCTTGTTTGTTTTTCATATCTGCAAGTCTAATTTTAAAACAGCATGCTTGGATGGCGCATTACACATGTGGCAAACAAACTCGAACTTTGTGCGGCCGAATCAAACCATAGAAGGAGCTCACGCCAAAGGGACAGAGACGGGTTCGGTCGTCTTTGGTGTCGATGGCAGGACGGTGCTCACGCGGGGCGGTGATAACACGGTGAAACGTGCGTTCATTTTCGTGGGCTCAAGTCTGTCAATCTTACATCAATGTAGTTTGGGACTTGCGTGCATTCAAGAAGCCACTAGCTATCCGAGAAGACCTCCAAACGTTGTACCCGAACACGAACGCCATTTTCAGTCCCGATGGCAAATATGTAATTACGGGTGCGGCCTCGAGTGTAAAAGGTGGAAAGGGCAAGATACTTTTCCTAAAGAAGGATTCGCTGGATGTTGTCAAGAGCATAGAGACTGATGCGACGCCGGTGAAAGTATTCTGGCATTCAAAGATCAACCAGGTGAGTGCAGCTTTTTCTTGGAACTGCATGCGTTGATAAGGTGATAGATTGTTGCAGGGCTATCGAATGGACAAATATCCGTATTCTACTCGCCACTGACATCGAGCAATGGAGCGAAGCTGTTGATGAACAAAGGACCTCCAAGGAAGGTTACTGTGGAGGACATGTCAGATGCTTTGGCAGCACCAACAATCGTGACGCCTGGAGCAACAGAGATGTCGGATGGAATGGTCAAGTCGATGAAGCGGAAACGGGACAGAGACAGGATGGACCCTCGGAAAGCAAGACGGCCGGAACTTCCGGTTACGGGTCCCGGGCGAGGCGGACGGGTGGGAGCGAGCGCCACACAGCACGTTGTCCAGAATTTAGTGAGGGATCAATCGCGAGACGATGATGTAGGTCGAATGCACCATTGTGGCGTCGCTCTGCTGAGCGGAGGGGCGCCTACTAGCGCGAAGTCACTATGCCGATATTTTCAATCTCCGCGTCAAGCGGAGCTTCTGTGCTTACACACTTTTTCTTTCTTTTTACATGGTTCCATGTTAAATTTCTAACTGATGTTTACAGCCTCGGGAAGCGCTCCTTCGGTATGCTCAGAAGGCAGAAGAAGACCCGCAGTGGACGGCAGGTGGGTGTTATGTATGTTTGTTTATCAGGCGTGGCTGCTTACGTGGCGGTGATTTCCGACAGCCTGGGGAACAAACCCCAAAGTGTTTGCAGAGGTCGAGCCGGAGGAGGACGACGAAGAAGAGAAATGGTCTCGAAAATAGTATATATGCAGTTGTACGACGGTCTGGAAGGGGAGGGAGGGAAGGGAGCCTCAAAAAAAATGCGTGTGAATCTTGTTAGTGGGCCCCTGGAGGGGGTATAAAAGGCACTTTGCTTTTTCATGAGTCCTCTTTGCTCCCTTTCTCAACTGTCACACGTGACATGAGTCTCACACCCGCCTCCGACTCCCTTAACCTCAACGGCGTCGAGGATAAGCCTGCCGTGGACTCGCCTCCGTCATCTGTCGTTTCCCCTCATCCCGACGCCGACGCCGACCTTCCCGCCTATACGGCTGACGACACCGACGCCGACGCGACTGTGGAATCTTTGCCCCTCAACGAGCAGGACAAGGATCTCAATATGGAAGACGCGTCGGTTGTCCCCCAGATAGACAGTGCGCCGGATCCTGGTGCGTCATCGTTATACCCAACCGTTGCTGCAACTAATGCCAACGCCAGACGATATACCACTTGATCCTCCTCAAGGCACGCCCCCGCCCACAGCCGGTCAACTTTTACCCGACGTGGAGATGGCTGAAGAGCCGGCACATACCAACGGTGTCAACGGAACCAACGGCGTTGACGCTCACATGTCTGATGCCGACGCGAATACGCCTCATCTCCATCTCATGAGCTCCCCGGAGGCCTCGACATCATACATCTCCCCGAAACCGGAAGAGGATGGTGACCATCCACCACCAGCGAAGCGAGCGCGTGTGCATTCCGATGCCGATAAAGCGTCGTTGGCCAATGTATGCTCTATCTATCGCAAACTATTCGCGACGCTAACACTCTTTATCTTTTCAGTCCGCCAGTCCACCTCCAGCAACGACAGAAGCCATAATGTCTCCAAACACTGCTAATGCTTCCGCTCACGGTATCTCAAGCAATCACCATCGCTTTATGGCCCACTGCATCAAAGTGTTGAAGAAACAGAAGGATGCCGCACCTTTTTTGCGTCCCGTCGATCCCATCGCTCTCAATGTTCCCCACTACCCTTCCATCATCCCCCATCCTATGGATTTTTCAACGATAGAACGAAAAGTCGCATCCTCAAATCCTGCGAAACCAGACTCCAACCCTTCCAATCCCCGGTACTCTGATGTCGAAGAATTCATCGCTGATGTGCGACTAGTCTTTCAAAATTGTTACAAATTCAATGGCGTAGATCACGCTATATCGGCCATGGGCAGACGTGTAGAGGAGGTCTTTGATCGTCAAATCAAGAATATGCCCACAGTTGAGGTAAGATTACACCTTTTCTTTGAATGCTGTTGACCCTCCAACTGTTCCAGGCGAAACCTGCTGTAGTGAAGAAAGCGACCCCTCCGCCTCCAGCTCCACCGCCGGTCAAGAAGGCTCAACCTGCTCGACGCGCATCTACATCCATACCCGCTGCACGACGCACAGAATCCGACCCCGTGGTTCGTCCCAAGCGCGAAATACATGCTCCACCTCCCAAAGATATTTCTTACTCAGACATACCGAGGAAGAGTCGGAAGAGCAAACGCGTGAAAGATGATGGTAGTGCGGAACAGTTGCGTTACTGCAAGACCATCATGCAGGAGCTCTTTAAGAAGCAACATTACGACTGTGCAAATCACTTTTATGAACCAGTCGGTGAGTTTGGATTCATGCAGTCCGCCGTTCCTATCACTCAACGTCTCGTCATGGAGATTGGGTGAAGATGGGCATTCCCAGCTACCCCAAGATTGTCAAGAAGCCAATGGACCTCTCCACCATTCGCAAGAAGCTTGATGCAGGCGACTATCCCCACGCTGCGGCTTTCCAGAGTGACTTTAAGCTTATGATTCGGAACTGCTTCACGTTTAATCCTCCTGGGACGCCTGTAAACCAGGCTGGGGCAGAGTTACAACGCGTCTTTGACATGAAATGGCGGCAGATGCCCGACTTGAAGCCGAACGACCCAAGCGATGACGAAGATGAAGACGACGCCAGTGACGATGATCATACTCGTGAGTCTTCACCTTTCTGTTTTATCGATCTGTATTAACGCCTTTCAAGGTGCTATATCAGAACTTGAAAACAAGATGAAGATCATGTCCGAGAGCCTGGCCGCCTTGAAAAACGCCAAAGCTTCGAAGGAGAAGAAAAAGAAGCAGCAGGAGAAGATGGCCAAGATGGCACAGGCCTCGACATCAAAGCCTCCTCCGAAAGCTCCCAAGCCTTCCAAGAAGAGCAGCAGCAAAACCGCGAAGAAAGTCACTGCCGATGACGACAGCTCGCTCTCTTTCTCGCAAAAGAAGGATCTGAGCGAAGCGATACAGCAGTTGGATGGAGTCAAATTGGAAAAGGTCATCAAAATCATCCACGAAGGATTTCCTGAGATTCGAGACGTATGTTTAATTACTCCACCGTCTTTGCGCCACCGCTAATGCTATCCACAGAGCACCGAAGAAATCGAGATTGAAATTGATCGTCTGCCAGGACCGGTACTAACGAAGCTCTACAACTTTGTTATACGACCTACACGCCCACCTCCTCCAAAGCGTAGTAGACATGGGAAAGGGACAGGGACGGGTGGCTTGAAACGGAAAAGTATGGATGAAGATGTAGAGGCCGAGAAGATACGGCAGCTAGAGCAGCGTATGCAACTGTTCGACAACCCATTGAACGGAGGCAGTATGCCGCCGCCTATGCCCAAAGCTGCTGATAGCGACTCGGACTCAAGCTCAGGATCAGATAGCTCTGCCAGCGACTCGGAGTAGCCGTCGCAGTCGTACTGTTGTACTTTTCACGTTTGGCGGTTTCCAATCGCTCCCATTCGTTTCCTTAAACATTAATCATTATTAGTCTTGCTTCGCTGTATTCACTGTTGACGCGTTATTTGACAAGTAGTTTATGGTCCACATGCATGTTATTTTGTAGGTAGTGGGATTCTTATAAACTTGCAGAAAATTATACTGTACAACGAATGAAATTAGTTTATACCGCCCGTTGTGCTAGTATCGTCGGGAGTTGGATTTCTGGAACTGCTGCCAGCCTAGTCGACTGGCTTGAGCTTTCGAAGGACGGGGTTCGGTCGGGGCAGGCGTAGGCGTAGGCTCAAAATTCAGAGCATTGCCAAAGGAAGAGGATTCTGGAGGTTGTTGTTTGTCATCAGGTAGATTAGGGCCAGGTGATGGTGATGACGGGCGGGAGGATGGCAGCGCTACCGGAGCCCAGCCTGACTTTTTGAATCCCAGTGGTGGACGTGGTTGTGCATCATGAGGATGACGCGACGGAGGTTCAGTAGTCGGCTGTTCAGTAACAGTAGCCCATCCTAGATTTTTAAATCCAGGCGAAGACGAAGGAGGGGATGCTGCGGCTGAGACGGAGACGGCAGCTTCATCATTAGCTGGAGCTAATAACGGTGCTGTCGTCGATTTGGTCATTCTAATGCCATTCGCAGCGGCTATTTTTCGAAGTTCCTTCTCCTCCCGCTTTCGTTCCTTCTCTTTGCGTTTCTCCACCTCGTCCTTCGGTTGCAGGCGGACGTTCTGCTGCATATCGTGATATCGAGCTTTATGGTGGTGGGCATACGAGTTGGTGTGCTCATCGTATTGCGCGACGTTCTTGAATTGTTTGTCGCACAGAGAGCAGTAAAAAGCCTTTAGTATATCAGAAACTTCGCTTGCGATTGCAGACCGCCGAGCAGCATCGTCCTAAGAATTGAAATGAGAAATGACTTGTAAATGTACCGCCATTAGAACACACTTCACGCATGCGCCGCTGCTCTTCCGTCTCCTTTGTCTGGCGTTCGGAATCAAGTCCACGACGTTGGGAGACAGTCGTCTCTATCATGCGGACATCTTGGGAGATCTTGCCGACACCAGTAGCATCAGCTTTCATCTGGAATGGGATGGGATCCACGCGGCCTAAAGGAACATGAGTACTGAGAAGGCAAGCTGTCAGTGGGACTAACCATCACCGCTGAGTCCTATGGGCTGTCCTTCGGCCCAGCCGAGTTTAGCGAGCATGGCAAAGCCCTTGTTGGTCGATTTAAGCCTCGTTTCGACAGTGATAACCTCGTGAGATGCAGCATGGCTGTATTCGTCGTACTTGTCGACGTCCATGGCATCAGGCGGCGGAGAGGGAGTACGGGAAGTAATAGATATATCGTCGTCGTCGTCGTCATCTTCGTCGTCTTGATGTTTTCGCTGTTTGAGTGAAAAAGAGGAAAGACAGGGAAGTACTGAATGACTGGCAGATATGCAGAGAGAATACCTTCAAACTAGAGCTGTTCATGGTCGTACAAGGGAATGAGTCCAACTGTTTGGTCCGAAAGCCCATATATGGAATCAGTGTGCGCGTCCATTTCTGGTGACGCGTCTTCTCATCCTCTCACCAAACACTGTCTTCATCATGGTCAGTTCCTCACCGTTGCACTCAACCTCGAGACTTATGGATCTAGTCGATAATGGAATACAACGGTGGCTCCGTCATAGCCATGGTCGGTAAAGATTGCGTGGCCATTGCCTGTGACTTGCGTCTCGGAAACCAGGCTTTGGGTATCTCTTCCAAGTTTGAGAAGGTATGCTCTAGTTGCTCACCATCTCTCCATCGCTGACCACATTTAGATATTCCCTGTCACAGATCGTATATACGTTGGACTACCTGGTCTGGCTACCGATGTTACCACTTTGTTCGTCCTTTTCCCCTACCTCTAGATTCGTCGCTTAACCATCTACAGGAAAGAGCGCTTCCGCTACCGCGTCAATATGTATACCATCAAGGAAGAGCGCGAAATTGAACCTGAGACGTTTGCTCATCTCGTGTCCTCCACATTATACGAACATCGATTTGGCCCATATTTCATCGAACCAGTCATGGCTGGTCTCTCAAAGACGCCCTCAGGCGGTCTCAAACCTTTCATAGCAGCCACAGACCTCATAGGCTGTCTAAACTTTGCCAAGGATTTCGTGGTAGCAGGAACCGCTAGCTCAAAACTCTTTGGTGTAGCCGAAGGCTTGTGGGAGCCTGATTTGGAGCCTGAAGATCTCTTCGAGACGATATCACAAACAATGCTCAATGCAGTCGATCGTGATGCGTATTCGGGCTGGGGATGCATGGTGCATGTCATGTAAGTTCACTTTTGTTTTGCTCCTTCACTCCCTCATAGTCTTCCAGAACAAAGGACAAGGTCGTTACCCGCACTCTTAAAGGACGAATGGATTAAATCCTGTTAGAATGTACATTAATTCTCGGTGAAATTTCAAGTTTACATCGACATACATCTCCGGCGCGTGAACCGTAACCAAATAATCTACACTTTCACTTCCCTTTCCACCCAGTCAATCCACGATCCCTTGTAGTTTAAGACACTAAGTTAAGATGTGAGAAATCGATACCATGCGTCGCATAAAGAGAGGTACGTACTTCTTGTATCCAGCGCGCTCTGCCAGGTCACTAGCGGTGGAGCTACGCTTTCCACTACGGCAATAAAAGATAACCTCCTGGTTCTTATTGGGCTTTTTGAATCCAAACTTTTCTTGAAATTCGGCATCCTTCATCAACAAGGCTTTGTCAAGGACGGTCAACGGAACATTAACTGCAGAAGCAATCATTCCTTGAGCCACCTCGTCAGGTTCGCGTACATCGATGATATAGCCATTCTTGAAAGATATCAATATGATGTCCTTTCGATAGAAGCAATACCGTGCTCACAGGCTTCGGACTTAGTGTCCTCGGCTTGAGATCCTCGTAAGTGATTAGAGGTGTCTCCCAGTCTTGCAGTTTTGTCGCGGCGCGCTGCGCATCAGCTTTGGAAGCGTACTTTGACGGCGGCGGAGCAGTCGATTCAAAGCGTGCGTGTGAAGGAACGGGGCGGGCGGCAAGGCTGCGGGGGACTTGGCGCGCTGCCATCCTCACTATCTGGAGAGATGGACGAAACATAGTGTGCTGCCCAGGATAATTGGGTTGGGTGGATTTTTAGGTCTGCCGAGTCTAACTAGTCGCGAAATGGAGGATAGCGACTTACAACGCTAAAGCACGTAATTAGCACGCTGTTCACGTGCGGGTTATTCGGAGCTGAATCGGATGATCCCGAAAGCTCACAGAACACGCTTTCGTTGCGAACGATCAACGAAACGATTTACAAAGAGCCTCTTGACTATGTGCTGTACTGGACGTCTACCCTTTCATCCTCAGATAGGATTCTGGACTGTGTTCTTGACTCTGCCATGTGGGCCCGCCCTGACTGGCAATGCTTGCCGGTTTTCTGTGGCAGAACCTCTTTCGAAATACTGACTCCACTAGCTCTGTACAGCGCTACCTTGTAGTCAACTTCCGTTTCTCTGACTGATACTCTCGGTGGCTTTGGGGTTTTCTAAAGTCGCGTTCCTGCAGCATCCAATGGACCACTCTTGGCTCTT
This sequence comes from Hymenopellis raphanipes, assembly GCA_036872995.1. NCBI lineage: Eukaryota > Fungi > Basidiomycota > Agaricomycetes > Agaricales > Physalacriaceae > Hymenopellis > Hymenopellis raphanipes. Next base: position 2,599,505 of record JAYMDG010000001.1, read on the forward strand.
GGCAAAACTGAAAGTTGGCCAAGCACACCAACAAAAACTTTTTTGTTAGTCGTACCGTGCGCTAGTATATAATGCGTTACTTGTCTATGGAACTTTAACCGCTTCTGACTCATGATGTTCTGGTCTTTCCGTTTCGTGGCGCTCATCCTCTCTGGCACCACTCTGGTGACAGCTCACTTCACACTTGACTTTCCTGCGCCTCGTGGAGTATTCGCCTCTGACAATGAAGTCGACTTTTGCGGTATGCTTCTCTTTTTAACGCATATCCAGTGCGACGTTTGATTCCTTGTGCCAGATGGGTACAACAACGCTGCCAGCAACAGAAGCCAGTTCCCTCTCTCCGGTGGATTCTTCACGATAACTTCAGGCCACGGAGACTTTACTGGTACGTGCCATCACCGCATCTAGGTGGTCTTTTCGATAACGCGTCTTTCGTAGCTGGTGTCCTCCTCTCAACCGCTCAAAACCCAACATCCTTCGATAACTTCAAGACTGCTGGTGGCGAAGACCAAGTAGTTAGAGGTTGGGCAACTGAAGAGGACGGCGGGACCTTCTGTATTCCTCTGAGCCTCAACGACACGGGTATTAGCGGTGTGCAAAGTGGCGCGAACGTCACGATACAGGTTTGCTCTTTGCAATATCCAAGTCGTCGTGTATTTACAGTTTCTTCATGGTAGATCGTGCTGCAAGCGACGGATGGTGCATTGTATCAGGTACTTCACGATTCTGCGTTTTCAACGCACGCATTCTAACGTTTTTCAGTGTGCTGATTTGACTTTGTCCGACTCGTTCACGATCAGCGAGGCATGCACTAATTCGACTAGCTCTGGTCATGGGGATCATGGAGACTCTGGCGACTCTGATTCGGATGGAACGGGTGCTTTGTTGCCAGCAGTTGGGAGCATCACACTCATAGGCCTTATGTTTCGTTCTGTAGCCCCATTATTATGATGATTCAACGAGTTCTATGTCCTTCGATTGGAGTAATCAGAGCCCGAAAGCACCCTCATCCCCCAAGTAATCTTGAGATGCACCCACCGTTGAAGCAGCCAACGGGCAACCAGGAACATTAGTGTTGTGAGATCAACACAGCCACTTTCCCAGCGAAGAAAAAACTTTTTGTATCTAAATTTGGATGCGTGTATACTCTTGGCTTCCACCGTATAAGAAGACCTCAAGATGGTTCACACTGATTCAGCTGCCACCTCTCTTCTGGAACTTGTCGCCTTGACTCTCCCCTCTTCAAGTTCAATATGAAGTTCGCTACTCCTGTCGTTCTTGCAATGCTCGCTGCTTTGACCAGCGCTCATTTCACGCTTGACTTCCCAAAAGCTCGCGGTGAATTTAATGAAGATGTTGAAGGGAACTTCTGTGGTATGTGCTTTTGTATGTTAGAGGCTTCTCTCACGTTAAACTGTTCATTAGGCGGCCAGAACACAATTACAGGCAGAGACGAATATCCTCTCTCAAACGGTTTCATTTCCATCGACTCGCATCATGAAAAGTGGACAGGTGAAGCCGCTTACCTTCTTGTATTATTCGCGCGAATCAAACCTGTTACTAGCTGGCGTCTTTCTCAGCACTGACGCGAATCCTACCTCGTTCGACAACTTCAGTCAAATCGTGCCATACTTCCAGCTTAGTGGCGAGGGAACATTCTGTATTCCTCTAGATCTTTCCTCCACCAACGCGACTGGTCTCCAGAATAACCAGAATGTCACGATCCAGGTATGTATTTCACGGTCATGCCTCGGCGTGTAATCTCATATATGTAAAGGTACAATTCGATGGTGGTGATGGCTCATTATACCAGGTAAGTTTGTGAGTTTCACGGCTTGGATCTCTTAGCTTACGCGTATCCAGTGTGCCGATCTCACTCTGTCCAACAACTTCACTATTACCGAAACCTGCACAAATGCTACCTCTTCCGGCAGTAGCAATGGCACAAACGCAGCAGTTTCCCTGCACCTTACGTCTGCCACGACTTTCGGGCTTCTTTCCGCCGTTATGAGCCTTTTCGTTGGACTTTGAATCACTCTGCATCGATCCGTAAATCACCTTTGTTATTATTCGCACACTTTGGAAGCAACATTTGGAATTTGAATTGTCCGGCAAACGGCAGGTCTCAGTGCGAAAGCGTAGAGATGGTAATCTATACATTCCGAATACTCTTCTTCGTAATCGACTCCAACTCGGACTCGATGGCACAGACTCAGAGAGCGGTGCGTTGCGTAGGGCGCTCCTGCTACGCGGCGACAGTGCGACTCGGACTCAACACCTACCTTTCTAGGCCGGAAACAGTGGTGCTGACCGCTTGCCACCGGAGGGCGTAAGCATATGTCAGTATGCTTGACAAGCACGGCGGCGCCTCGCAGTGGATCGGGTAATTAAGTTGTTACCTGTGGTAGATTGCCTTCGGCCTGACTCGCCATCTTGCCTATTCAACCGCGTTTTAATGTGGATAATCAGATCCTTACTGATCTTCTTCCATAATTGTGGCGGTGCCCGGACTCGTGCAGCGTACTTATAAAGGGAGCAATGTGTTAAAGGGGCTGTGCCATGTCGCCCTGCTGTATTCTTTCAATATAGGCCGCTTTCTTCCACTCATCATCCACATGCTGTTCAAGTTTCGACGGCAATGGGAAGCGCCTTGGGAGGTGGTCGATAGCAAGTCCGTCAGTCCCGTGTGCATGTACTACGATGACGAAGGTACGTGTCGCGCGTTCTCCCTATACTTATAATTAGACTAACGACCTATAACAGATACTCTTGACATCGTCGCTGTGAGCGACACAGACACCCGCGGAACCTATGTCTTCGACGTGAAGAACCTGAATCGAACCGCATTGCGGAATGCTGTCGTGTTTTCGAGACAGCAACTCATCCAAGAGATTGAAAAAAAGGATTTCAACATTCTTATGTTTGAGAGGTGTGTAAACTTTGTCAGTGTTCATTCTTCGTACACTTATCATTCTCTATAGCTGGCGATTAACTATATTCCGGCGAGGGAAAAGCCATCGCGTCGAAGTTCAGTATGTAGGCAAAGGTGCGTTTAATGGATGTATTATGACCGGCCGCAGTCTGATAGTCTCCACAGGCGCACAAGCGTTGGGGAAGCTACCGCATCTTCCACCGCCGCCGTTCATGGATGTGCTCCAGGAAGTGCTATAGTTAGTTTCCGGATTCTCTTGCTGTCATTTATTGTTGTGTCCCGGTTTATGATGATCATGATCTGTGTATCTTGGAGATTGTACAATAGTGCTGTCGTTATTGTTATTATACACCTAATTGTTATGGCTTTGATACCACTCACTGGCTGCAGGGCCAAAAAGGAGCGTGTTAGTAGCGTGTATCTGCTTTTCTTCCATGTCACCGCATTCCCGTTTATGAAACAACCCACGTATACATTGTCGGGATAGATAGGACACGTTATACTGATTTTTCAATCTTACTGGTGAATCTCATCGCATAGCCAGTCCATGACTGAAGGGTAACAGTCAGAATCATTGATACAGGTAGTGATTGAATGACTGACCTCGTCGTACAGAGCAACCTTTTCAGCATTCAAAAGTTTTAAGCCTAACCAGAGTACTGCCGCTGTCATCCCACTCCCACAAGTAGTGGCGACTGAGGCTTCTCCTTTCATAATAGCTTCGACCGCCTGTTCTCCAACAGCGTCAATCAAAGCTTGGCGAATTTCCAGAGCCGGACGCATCACAGTGAACGAAGCACCAGCCGGAGTGGTTTGAGTGGCCAAGAATACGTTAAACGGCAACGAGTACGAGTTAGGCATATGTCCTGACGAAAGTCCAGGTCGCGGCTCAGGATCCGTCCCTAAAAATCTACACGAAATGAGACGGCGACCTCGTAAAGGGAATATTATATACAAACCTGCCGCGCGAACGCGCATCCAAGACAATTTCGGCACCCTCTTGAAGTGCAGAGTTCGCAACCATTTGGTCATAATCTGGCACGCGAATGAATGCATTCAGTACGGAGTTATAGAGGCGTGAGAATGGATCTAACCTCGAATTGCTGCAGTATTGAGTTGGGGCGGGGGGTAGGTGGCGCGCTCTCGTTCAACGGGCTTGCTACTTTCAATGGCAAGCCCTGAATTCTCCCACGAGGGCAAACCTCCGTTCAAAATACTCGAATTGGTATGGCCAAATGACCTGAACATGAAGAGAGCACGGGGAGACGAAAATACACCGTGGGTGTCGTATCTGAGGAAGTACCGTCAGAAACGGAGACTACGAACATGCAGATAACGACTTGCAATACAACGGAGGAGCTGGGTGAGATGCCAAAACTTTCTGGTCACATAGCTTTGAATTCGATCGCTGGGAGAGAATGAACGATCATCGTACTTACCACACGCGTCGGCGAATACAGATCCAGAAGGCATCATATGCTTCAAACCAAGTTCATGAGAGCTAGCGACGCCGTCGAGGTCAAGGAACTGGGCTCCAGGGATCCTCTTGGACAGGAACTCAGTCTTGCCATTGCGGGGAGAATTTGGCATGAACCAAGATGCGTCGAGGATCCTGACTGAAGGGTCAGACTTGGCCATTTCACTCAGCTGCTGAGGCGACACAATGATCGGCGCGGGGGATGCATAGGTCGCCATTGTCCTGCACAGAAAGGCCTGTTTTGTAGAAGAGAATAATCGTGAAGTTGAACGAAACATGAGAAGATGAATCGGAATAGCCGGGGCGCAATGATGGAGCCAAACAAGGTGTGCCAAAGCGGTGAAGTGTGTCGATCTGCTACTTGTGCTTGTAACGACGAGGACGACCTGTGATGCCTTCAGACCAAAGCACCTGGCTGATTTCGGCACCGCTCAATGGCGACACCGAAGGCCTCCACCACGAATTCTCTGCAAAGGTCGCCCAACAACTCAAATCGTTCCCTCCTAACTCTATTGCTCAATTCAATATACCGTCCTTCAAGGTCTGTTCTTAATCTCGCCTTCTCCTCGCATTTTTGACGGCTCTATGGTCAGACTGGCACCCTAGATAACCTCATTTCACTGTCCGAGGATCTTCCCAAGCAAGAGAGTTACTTTACGACCACTGTAGCCAAGATTGTTGATACACTTCGCAATCTTGTCAACAACGACGCCAGCAAACTTAGACAGCACATTCTCGTCAACGAAGAGAGTACAGATGATTACATCCTCACCGACTGGAAGTGGAATGAAAGTCGATATGGCATTCAGAAGAGTCTGCGGGATACTGCCGATACATTGAACAAGGTACATTTCATCTACTCTATTTCCCCCATTCTCCTCAATCCGCTCCTCTAGGAAATGACCTCCATCGATAACTCTATGCGCACAAAGTTGACCAACTACAATCTCGTGAAAGGATCGTTAGTTCAAATGCAAAGGAAGAAAACGTTAGTACGCTCCTGTCTTCTTCCTCTTCCGCATCTGACATCGCTTTCTAGTGGAAATCTCTCCGTCAAATCCCTTGCAGACATTGCTCGCAAAGAGGACTTTGTGGAGGACTCGGAGTATCTTGAAACGCTTGTCGTTGCCATCCCAAAGTACAATCTCCCATTGATCCATCACGACTCGCGCTTAGTAAATGTACAGAAACCTAGTCAAGGAATGGACTGCCAAGTATGAGAGACTCACAGCGATGGTTGTACCTCGCTCTGCCAAGTACGTGCATTTATTCGCCTCTGTGATATACGCGCTCTAATGACCGTAGAACCATTGCATCCGACGACGAATATACCCTCTACACCGTCGTCATCTTCAGGCGCGTACATGATGATTTCATCCAGAAGTGCCGAGAGAGCAAGTACGTTCATTCCTTTCCTGATCCTCTCTCTCTCTGATCTATCTCAGATTCCTCGTTCGTGACTTTGTCTATTCGGAAGAAGAGATCGAAAAGCAACGCGAAGAATTGGACACAGCAGATACGACGGAGAAAGAGCTCTGGGTACGTTCCTTGTGGCCACGATTCGCGTCGGAGCTCATCCAAGCTCACAGGCTGAACTGTTACATCTATCGAGAACCAACTTTTCGGAAGCGTTCCAGCTTCTTGTCCACCTCAAAGTAGTGAGACTCTTCGTGGAGAGTGTATTACGATACGGTTTGCCTGCAAACTACATTGGTCTCGCCATCAAGGTATGACGATTATTAAACCTCTGTAAAGCAATCGCTGATAGTGACGACCCACAGCCCGATGATTCCAAGTCTGCAAAGAAGGTATTTGGACTCCTTCAAGAGCAGTTTGCTTATCTGGGATCCCGCTCCAAGGGTGGAAAAGCCAAGTCAAAAGAGAACGAAGACTTCATAGGAGAGTATCAAGCATTAATGGAACAGGACTTTTTCGACTTTGTTATGTACGAAGTACCTTGGATCGTAAACTAATTCATTATAACTCTTATATCAATGGATACCATTTAATTCTATTAGTGAAATATAACGATACGACCAGCCCACTATGGTAGGAAACAGATGTACAACTGGATATGGAATAGCGAAATAAGATGCGTGATTGTTTACAGATACAAAACCGTGTTCCGGCTGGAAAGAGAGGTGAATACGACTGTATGGGCAGAATGGACGAATAGTCGAATGTACTTCTGTTTTTGTATGGACACTGACCAGTGAAAGGTTCACGGAACTTGTTCAAAGACCCAGATTCGAAATCATACGCGACGCCTCAACATCAACTTCGTCGTCGTACACGCGACCACTGCCGATTACAGCCGACCGGGACGACATAGGCGGCCCATACACACTAGGGAACGAGGGAGCCGTCGCGGACGTTGGGCTGGAATTTCCCCCAGTCGAGTTGGTGGGAGAGCCTGGAGGTGGCAAACCGGACGATTCGGTGATGCGCGACAACGACATCGAGAGATCGAGACTTTGCGCCCGGTTGCTCAACGAACGAGGCTTGGAGCTGGAGATCTGCTCCTTCAGTTTAGCCTCCAGCAGCGAATCGGAACCTCGCTTCAGAGCGTCCTCAGTCGTGCGCGCCCGAGAGGGAATACCAGATCCCTACAATACTGTCAGACCACGCAGAAACAAAGAAGACAGAAAACCCACAATTGGCGGCAAGGGAGACCAATAGTCCAGGTTAGGATTGGGCAGATACGCTCCTTGGTTATCCTCGTCCTCCAAGTTATAGATGTATGCAGGAGAATTGAACAAGGCTTTCACGTCAGGAGAGGAGTTCGCGAGACGAAGTCTGCGCTCTCCGAGGCCGAGAACGGGTTCCGTACGACTCATATCTGCGGACTCTGTCTGTCGATGAGCTCCATAAACACCGAGATGACCCGAAGAAGGCCATTCGCTCCGAGCTTTGGTAGCTGACAAGACTTTACTGTCAAAGTGAGGGAACGCTTCGGCGAAAGAGTCACCACGCTTATGAGTATGAGCTGTCGGAGAGGGGTAGACGTGGACGTTGTGATTCAGCAGCCACTGTTCAAGAAGCTCGCGCGCGGTGATGAGGAAATCGCTATTACTCCTCTGGCAACGGAACTTGAACGAGTACTCGGGAGACACGTCAGACACACCGTTCCCATTCGACGAAATAGACTTGATGTTGGGCACGATCGAAACCTGCAAGTCTCGCTTGACACCTTCCGTAAAGGTAAGAAATTCCGGAGAATTGCAGAGACGAGGGATTTCAGAGCTCGGCGGGACAGCCATATCCGCCTCGAAGGGCACGTGTTCCTAAGACGACATGAGATTGCGACGCGAAGTGCGCTAATCCACTTACCAAAAGCATGGCCGCCGCAATCTGCACCTGACTCTCTGGTCCGTATATCGAGACAACGTCGGAGGCCATTTCCTTGTCCGGGAAACGAACATGAGAGTTGGTCTTCGTTTCAATGTCATGGATGAAGATGGCTTTATCGCCCAAAAGGGTACGATGATACCGCCTTGGAATGGAAACCGTCTCGATAACGAAGTCCTTGTCCTTCAAATTTATTGAGCGATGAGGCGATTGGAAAGAAATAAGGAGGACGCACCTTCGGACTGACTAACTCCATCACCGACTGCTTGAGATTGTCCAAATTGATAGCGTTTTTGGCTGGCGTTCGCGCAATTACGTTGTCGTCATTATCATTGTACCCACCCAGAGCGGCGAATTCTTCGGCGTTCGAAAACTTGACGTACACACCATACTTCTTCATGATACGCTGTATGCTTCGTCCACCGACACCGATGATGCGCTTATGGTACGCCTCCGGGACATGGAAAGAGATCTCTGCCGGCAGCTCTTCCTGTAAGAGCGAAAGACCAGAGAGAACAGAACCATCCGGGCCAGAGATGTCGATCAAAAAGTTATGGTCGTTGAACGTCTCGAATTTAATCTTGACGTTAGTTGTCTGCATGATCTTGTTGATTTTACCGTTCTTCTTGCCACTGATGAATTCGCGGTGCTCGTTGGAGAGTTCAATCTGGAACCGAATCTCGTGCTGAAACGCCTGAAAAGCCGGATCAGCCAGCGTTGGCACTCTCACATACGCAGTACAGACCTTGATGATGTCTAAATCCATCACCATGTTGACTGCAGCCCTCACTTCGTGTTCAAGGCCGTGCATTTCAAAGCACATGCTTTTGAAAACGACTTCGGCGCCGGTAGTCAAAGAGATTTGTTTCAAGAGCGTAGAAACCTGAGAAGCGGCAAGCGTTGCAGGCGGGAGTAGTGCGTTGAATTGTATGGGAAGAAGCCAAAACGATCCGACGTAGTATGTACAAGCCTGAAACATGGTAAGTACGGAACGTGCGTAACGTTGGAGTGAAGGCGTACAAGTTGCATGATGGAACGAATGGTTCTCTGTATGTTGACACGGTTGTCGCCGAACACTGTGATGAGACTGGTAGAACTGCCGAGAGGAGGGAATTGAATGTATGTGGCGTTATCACTCATAATAGACCTGAGATCATCTGGGCGGTCTGTCACCATCCAGTCCAATTTGCGTGGTAAGATGGCGGTATCCCTGGAGATGACGGATTTACTCTGCTCTTACGTCAATAGAGAAAATTTGAACGAATGGTGAGACGAACCTTGTTGGTCGCACCCTGGTAGAGCATGTCGCGTGCGCGCTGGACACCGAAAAATTCTCCGGTAATCCAGATAGAACTGCTGGAGCGGGAAGCGCCCGAAGTTCCGGGCGACAAAGACAAGTCGGGACCCACCAAGCCCTGCAACGGGGAAGGCAAATAGATATTGGTCCCTGTCTCCTCTTGAATGGATTGGAGAACGTGGCGCTTTTTGCCAGCAAGAATAGGAATGATTTTGTGGTCCAGTTCGCACATTTCTGATTTTAGACCACTCTATTGAAACATTGAGAGACGAAAAGTGAGACGAGATAGACGCGTACCAGTTCATCGAGCATAACCAGCAAACGAACTCTGGCCAAGTCGACAGAGTCGCCCGGGCCTGTGACTACGAGTTCGCATATGCGCTCGGTATCAAGACCTGACCAACCCGCGCTACTACTGATACCGTCTGGTGGAGTACGGTTAGAGAGCGACAAGGGGCTGTTGACAACGGCGATATGGGCGAGTGTTTGGGATGCAATGTCGTCGAGGCGTCGCCTGACCTCTGGCTTAAGAGCGGGCTTCGAAGAAGGCGAATCGAGGATCTCTGAACGTGTAACCTTGATTGCAGCCCGGTGCTAGAACCAAAAGTCAATGCTTTAGTGTATGGCAGAAAGCGATAGAGACACACCTGGACTGGACACTCTTTTAGAATCATGCCACGGGTGATCATGACTTGCTGGTAAGGCCCGGTGATATGAAAGTTCCAGCCTCGGCCTTGGTCTGTCGGGAAAAAAGAGACATGGCAGCCGTGAAGAGTACCTGCGAGCATGGCGAGCTTTGCCACTGCATCTGCATCGGCCTCTGATGGCAAATTGGTAGGTGCATGCTGCTGAAACTGGTGAGAGGTTGGGAACGGCTCGGCACCAGGCGCGAAATCGAGAGAGTTTGTAGGTGAATGAGTGTGTCGGGCTCTCGGGTAGCTGAAGGCCACCGTGTAAACTTCCATGGTGGGCTCGTAGGGCAAGTCGTAAGCGGGAGAAGAGGTCGAGGACGGCGTAAAACGAGTGGTGGAGGGCGGTGTGTGAGGGGTAGCAAACTGAAGCCGGCGGGTATGGATTCAAAATAAAGTGGAGGGTATGTTCAAAAATGGTATCTCCCGTACGCTAAGGATTCCAATCAATGAAGACGATGAAACCCACAGACTGGGCGGAGGACGTAGGCGAGGCGTTGGTCCTGCGCCGTCCTGTTTATAAACAAAATTGCAAGTCACAACAGTCTGTCTCAGACTGAACAGAGTGATGCTGACAAAGCTTTCTGTCCGCCTCTCCAATTTACAATGTTACAACACCTTCTATTCTCTATGCCATCCATTCCGTCCCATTCCTGTCCAATGCTAGTGTATAATATCTACCTCTACGCGATATTCTGTGTATGCTACCTTTCTTCCTTTGTCTTCACAGCGCCTATCCATCCTTTTCCCAATGGAGCTCCCGAGACTTTGTCCCAGACATCGATTTTCCCGCTTCATAATTGACTCACCATGATCATAGGTGGTCCAATGCGTGAATCCATTCATCATCATTGCTGTTAAAGTCAAACAGCTTGTTGTAACACGGTAGACTTCGCGTCGAAAAGTGTTCATACGGATTCCCGTAGAGCTTTTCCCCGCACCTGTAGCAAAAGTGTTGCTTGCATTTCGAACAAGTCATATGGTTGCACCCCATCGACTTTTCAACGTTGACTAGACGCAAAACTGAGTTATTAGGAAACCTTTTCAAACAACCTGGCGTACCCTGACAGCCTGGACAAGGCGTTGTGCTGCTCTCGAGGAATTTTCGGTTCAACTGTTCGTCCTCGTATGCAGCGACCAGTTTCAGAACAGTTTTGCGGCCAAATCTTCGGTACATATTCTCGCGTGCAGGTGAATATTCTGGAAGAGCAAGGTATTCCTTGACAATTTCGTCCGTCGCAGCGAGACATGGTGAGATGGGCCCGTGCCTAACGTATAGTCAGCGTGAGTTGAGGGGAAGAGGTAAAATCGACTGCCTCACCAGGCATGTTTACAGAAAGAACAGAAAGAAAACGAACATGACGGGCACGTCCGGAGTCGCTCCCACCCAGCATCCGCGTCACTTGCAGCAGTAAATTGCTTCGCTACAGGCTTTTGACAGAACTTCATGGGACAATGCATAATAGAAGGATCTATTTTTGACGGTCAGTGCGGTTCACAAGATCAGTAGCCTCAAAGAACCTTTTTCGAGAGTGTACTTGTCATTCAACCATCGCCATCGTTCGACCTCTTCTGTTGAAAGGACGCGAGCTACTTCTTCTTCAGAAGCCGGACGCGCCTCTTTCACGCAGGCAGGGTCTGGGCAGACAACTCGAGCGATTGTTCCCTCAGTGACAGACAATTTCCAAAAGTCCTGCAAACAGGACCGGCAAAAGATATGCTGACAGGTGAGTTGTATACATTTGGATCCTTTGTGATGCGCGAGACATATCGCGCAAGCATACGAATTTTGAGCGAAACGCGTGTCTGCGTAATCGGAGTCATAGGTCATCAGCTGTGGCGCAAGAATATGCGGCGCCGGATGTGGGATGCTAAATTACACTGAGACAGTAAGTACACAGAGCTCACGTTGAACTCACGATATAGTGGTAGAGTCTGCTAGCATGCCCAAAGACTCTAAGAACTGGCCGGTACGGATAAAGTCTAACCAGGTGTATAGAACTCCTTCGCCAGGTTGAAACATGTTCAAGAGCTCCTCCTCTAACTTTATGATGTGGGGGAGCCACAAGTGGGTCGCGCGAAGAGAAGCCAGACGTGGAGGGTCCCGAAGAGGGTAACTATCGGGTAGCACAATGTCCAGAAGCAAAGGAGGTAGCATCGCCAAAGTAAGAAGTTCGGTCGATCCGTTATGAGATATAGCAACATTGCGAGGTTCTCCGAACTCTACTGGGATCTCGAGTTTGAGCGAACCATTGTATATCTGACTTGATACACAGTCGGGATAGATCGACTAAGAAGCAATGAGATGTGTAGGTGTCTGACAAAGACAGAAGACTCACCTCCAAAACTTCCCATTCCTCCTGCCGAAGCTGCTGACACTCAGAAAGATCCATTAAGGAGCTAGTCGTACAATAGTTACGTCGTCAGAGTCGTGAAAGTGGTAGTCAAAGGGAGTGTCAATGAGGCAGGCACCGGTCCGATCCAGCCGATCCGAGAAAAACGTTACGTCCGATCACAGGCCTTCATGTCCTCCCAAGACTTTATACGTGCCTTGAAGGCATCCTCGGACCCTCCGGTTGCCAATGGGCCTTCCAAAATAGAGATTGCGCGCGCAAGCTGGCAAAATTCCGGTTTGTACGTCATTCGCAAGGAAGAACTAATCGCGGACTGGATCCTCACTCAATTTCACAAGGACAAAGCCTCGTGAGTACGTTTAAAGTATCCCACTCTCACTGTCGTTGATGTCCTTCACAGCGTGTTGGATGCGCGATACTGGGAGCTTTTCAGCGACATCCTGTCCTCGCCTCAGGTTCCACTCAAGACATGGCTACCTCCAATTTTGAATCGTATTAATGTTGCGACGATTGTAGTGTCGCTACTGTCCTCATTGAACACTCTGGATGATATACGAGAGAAAACCTTGTCACAGAGCGCATCCAAGTGCCTGTCAATTCTATGGCCGCTCTCTGTTCGAAAAATCGGGGTGGACGCGCTTCTTGAATGTTTCGGAGTTTTCCTGTCTACAGTGAAAAACAGGGTCCTGGACAAAAGCGCTCTCCAGATTGGCACGTGGATAGCCAACTCGTTCAGATTGTCTCTGAGCACTTCTTCAAATAAAAAGAAGGTTGGACTTTTCACTCTTCACTCGCGAGGTCGTTAGAGTAACTATTCATTAAGATATACACTGCCTTTACACAAAACTACCTGGTGGAATGGGCCCTATGCGTACAAAATGACCTTGTGGCTGGTCAACTATACGACGCAGGAGTCGAAATCCTCTTCAATCTCGACATATTACGCCAATTAAACGAGAATGATACCTCTCTGTTCGACTCCGTTCAGGCCGCGCCGCTATTTATTCTACCCCGTCTTTTTTTGTCCTTCGTTCTTGCCACAAAGCGATTACGCGGAGCGCTATTCGGACAGAGTTCTTCGCAACGGTCTATTGGTGGTCTAGATGATGTGCGTGCAGCAGCAACACGTTTCTATGTCTCGTCACAGCGTCTGGTGGAATCCAAGAAAATGGGAACAGAAAGCTGGAGGGCCCAGCTGAACCTTCTACGTGTTGTCAAAGACCAGGCGCTGTTTACTGGGCAACAGGAACTGCAAGACACTTTCCGGGTCATCATCGATTACGCCATCAAAGCGTTGAAAAACTACAGCATCGCAGGTATGGTCTCTGAGCCTCTTTGTTGCCCAATTTTGATTATAAGCGAAGAGAGTCAACAACTTGAGGCCTCCCTGGCCGCAGAGACGATGTCCGTCATCGCTGGCATTGAATACGAAGCGATCTCGCCTTTCTTGTCGCTCACTTTGTTTCGAGTTTTGCTTGTAGGTGATCTTCATATGTTTAAGTACAAAAGAGTTAATACACTACAGATACCATCTCCCGAAGCGTCGTATGGCGCGCTCTTAGAGAACCTCTTGGAGTACCATTCAAAGACAAGGACTGTTAACTCACTCTTAGAAATTATCCTCCGTGACATGCCGCTCCTTGACCTCATTACTCTCCATGAAGATCCGACGGAAGTTTATACAACCGTGATGTCTTCGCCGTTAACGCGCCCCGCCTTTCTGGATCGATTGCGAGACTGCACCCAAACTTTCATTACATCCACACAAGTCATTGTGACCTTCGAAATGATTGTCGAAGCAGTTACGCACAGATCCGATGAAGCTACTGCTTCCCAAGATGCTCTCACCTCATATATGAAGGCATTGAAAAAAAATGATGCGACCGACATGGGCAGTGATTCTGTACACGCCTCGGAGAGCTTGGGCGTCGCTTTGAGCCTGACTTGTCGCATTGCAGGCGTTGTTCTGGTCTCTCTAGATCACGAAAATCTGACACCGGAATCACGGCAACGCTTCCAGGAGCTTGTGCGCGAACTGTACGACAAGCTATCAGCTACACTCTCGTCGCAGATGAAGTTTTTGAACAAATGGGGCGCGGCGGGCTCGCAACAGTTGCGGGGTTCTTCCATGATAGCTTCAGCGCTCCTACGCCTCATGTTCGTCTTACGGCGGAAATTTTCCAGTCTCAGAGACGCGCCTGAGCCGAGGTTGACGGCGCGGCTACTAGGATTTATAACGGAGAAGGATCGCTGTATGGTATTTACTGAGCTTACCTTCGAAATCGTAAGTGTATGCCTGACACGTTGATTGCTGTTCTAAACTCCTCGTCCAGCTTCGTCACCTATTAGAATGCCTTTCGAGGAGTACATCGGAGGTTACTGATGGGTCTGTGGATCAACTCTTAGCACACCTTTGGCGCCTTGCAGCTGATACGTCACGCAAAGCCGATACCCAAATTCTGCTTTATGCCCTTGTTGAACGCTGGTTGCCAACTATTGAGTACATCATGCTTGTTCACCGAAACAGTACATGCTAATAGTTCTTCAGCTACAAGGCAACTCGAGCCCAAGTGGATTCCTTGATTCATATTCTCATTGAACACAACGATGCACTCTCCTCCAACCTGCCACTTCGTTACTGCTTATCATCTGCAGAGTTCTGGGAGCTTGAACAGGTTCGAGGTATGCATGCAATTGATCAGATATCATGAACCATATCTAACATGCTCTCGTCAGAGTGTCTTCTTGCTTATGTCGACACAGCGACGGACGCGTTCCAAACCGATGTGGGGCGTGCAGACACCAACCAGCTTGACAAGGCGATCAATATTTTCGAACTGCTCTTATTGTTCCCGCCGGACTACTTCCCTCGCCAGCTCAATCGTAATCTTTCCAAGAGAGCATTGATTGTCGACACCGCGATCACCAACTGTGGCGAGAAAGAATTCCGATGCGAGGCTCTGACTGTCCTTCGCACGTTTCGACATCGAATACTTTCTCATCTGGACACAGACGATCGTTCGGTATGTCCTGTTTCCTGATAAGTGCGGTCGTGCAGTTCACCTTTCGATCTGAAGCAAGCATATCAACTCTTAGAGTACTTAATGGCCACGCAAACCGCTAACGAGCACTTGATCACTGCCACCCTTGATTTGGTCGAATTGCATGTCACGTAAGTTCCCCAGCGTCCTTCAAAGTAGGAGGAAGCTGAAAGATTTATTTAGCGCTTTGCTAAAGTCAGAACTAACGTCTGGATTCCAACAACTGTTGAACAGTTTTCGGAATATTGGTGCCGGCAGCCTTGTTCAAAGAAATCTTCGGGCGAGATGCTTGGAGTCGACGATTGGAATATTGACAAAGAACCAGAAATTAGACCGGTATGTTTCACGCCCTGCTTTGGCCGCTCTTCCTTAGCTGATCGTTACAGTTTCTCTGACAGCGTGCAGGCTGAGATTCAAAGCCTTCATAGGCATTTGATTGATTTGCTTGAGCCTCGGATGGTCGCAATCCTGTCTTCATCTTCTGAAACATCATTGTCATCCCCGGAAACAGTGGGCTGTTTACACGGTTGGAGGCATATTCTGAGCCTAGGAAGATGGCTGACCGGTGAGTCTCCTGCCTGGATTCATTTGATTCCCAACCTGATCGTGACAGTTGGCCTTGCCAATGTCCATGGTCCCAAACTGTGTCTGCTGGCCAGTCAGTCTACCATGGTCTTGGATCCGGAACTGGTCGATGTGATCTTTTATGTTTTCAAAGAAGAGTGTCTCTGTGCGGAAGCTCTACCCGGAGCACATCTACTCGACATCCTAACACAGGCTTATATCTCTTTGGGTGATCATGGAAGTGAGTTTTTTCTTTCTTAGCATGTCTTCATTCTAACAATATTCATGAAAGCCGACACTGTTGATGTCATTATGTCTGAGGTTTTCCGTAATCTAAAAGCGGGTGAATTCACTCGAATGACGAAGACGTTGGAGTCGAGGTTTTCAGAAGAATTTCCTGCATTCCAACGCACCATTGTGCTTGCTACGTTACTACTGCAGGAAGCCCCGAAAGGTAAGCGGTCTCTCTGCTACATGGTACATATAATTTAACGTTTCCAGACACTCTCCACGTCTCCCAAACGTTCACTACGCTCTGTTTAACAATGTTCGGCAGCGGTGGCGCGTTTACCACTCCCTCCGTTCGTTCTCATGTCTTCCGCTTCATTCTCCAGCGATGTCGCGACCGGGTCAGTTCTTGTTCTTTACCGCTGTGCGTCATCTCACGCTGCTATTAGGCAGCCACCTTACGGTCGCTCGACGTGAACGCCATATGGTCGATAATAGCCAAGTTCCTCTCGCAAACGACTTCGCATGAAGACCACACGTCACCAAGGGTCTTCCACGACATCATCGCTGTCATCACCGCTCTTATACGTCTTCGACGAGACCTGGTGGTCCCAACTCTTCCCCACCTCGGCCAGACCCTCCGAAATCTACTGGGGCTCATGCGACAACCCAAACCGCAACTAGGCGGCAAACAGACCTGCCTGATATCCAATAGCTTCCCTACGTGGATACAGATTGGGGAGCCTCTAGGCGCCGAGGAAGCAAAAGCAATGTCCCGACTTCTCGAGACATTGAACTCCAAGACCATTGTCAAGAGTTATTCATCGTCAAAGGCTTCGTTGAAGGCAGAATCGCTCGCGAAACCTTTTTCCAAGCATTCCGCGTTCGTGCTGACAGCGTTCATCGAGGCGGCGAGTGATCCTCTTTGTGTCGTTCCTACGAACACGGGGAAAGAGCTGCAACCAGGTTTATTTGCGCTGTGCGATTTGCTCAACGAGCACGATCGAGATGCGATGATGCTCAGCTCTCTCGACGCGAGTGGCAAGGTAATCATGAAGTCGTTGTGGAAGGATTATGAGAAACAGCGATACGTTGGACATGGTTAACTTCTATAAGCATGAACTAGTCTAGCTCTATATCTATATCTACCGTGCGTAGACGGCCTGATGCCCGCTGGATGCGAGTTTCGCAGGCTTCACAAATCCAGCTTCTCTTTTCTCCTCGGCTATCTCCCGAATGAGTGACAAGAAATCTTCAACAGCAGCATCCGTGTTCTGCACATGAACAACCAATCGGCCTGAAGGCGCGAGGATGATAGGCACCGGAAGTTCCTTGGCCCGCAAGGCGATTTCTTCAAACGTCGTTCCGATACTGGTAGCATCATAGAAGACCTGCTCAATGTTTTAGTAGATCCTAGTCCGTGAACTAATTAGACTTACCATGCAGGTCTCAGCACGACTGAGGATAGTCACACCGATTTCTTCTAAACCAGCTTCAAGCTTTCTCGTGAGGTCGTGTACCTTTGGAAGGAGTGGGAAATGATGAGTCAAGGCATAGGCCGCAGAAAACGCCATGAAGCCAGTCTGGCGCATTCCACCACCAAAGAGTTTTCGGAAACGGCGAGCCCTGGTGATAAATTCTTTGGGTCCAACTAACATGGAGCCAATGGGAGCACCTTGAAAAACTCATGAGACCATGTACAAACCCGAGGCACTTGGAGAATGTACCAAGACCCTTGCTGAAGCAAAGACTGACACTGTCGAAGGGATCACAAAGTTCCTTCATCGACATGCCAGTTTCTGCAGCAACGTGCCATAAACGAGCACCGTCCAGATGCATGATAACGTTCTGAGAATGAGCAAAGTTCGAGATAGCGATAATCTCCGCTTGAGGGAATATTGTGCCATTCAGAGTGTTCTCGAGAGAGATCACCTCTGTCGGCGCACTTGAGATGACTTAACAATCGGTCAATTCAATATTATAAGTATGTACTTACCAGTGAACGTCTGGGCCATATACCATATTTGCTTTCACGTCGTCGAGTGTGAGATGGTGGCCTGAATAGCATGAGTTTTCAAATCGATACGGAAGCCGAATACGTGCCATTAGATGGAATCACTGGCGTAACAGCAGCACCAGAATGGAAAGCCAAACCACCGACCTCATATCTGTTGGCCTTGAGTGTTCAGTAGTATGAAGGGCAAGTGGATATACCTGTGCACATGACAGCGATGATCCAAAAGAACCGTGTAGGGAGGTTGTTTAAGGTGCGTTCGGATTCCAATTTGGTTGGATTGAGTACCGGAGGACATGAATAAGCCGGCTTCCTTGCCTGCGAGTTGCGCAACATGGGCTTCTAAGGCACTGGTAACGCGTCAGTCATGAGATGAAAAAGAGCCTGAAGTCGCGTACGCAGTTGAAGGTTCGTCGTACACGTCATCACCCAACGTAGCTTGCACGGCGTACTCGTACATTTCCTTGGTAGGAACTGAACGATCCGTGTCAGCACAGAGAACAGGACTTTGGACTGTATCGATACAAACCGGTTATAGTATCGGCTGTACGCACATTAGTACGGGGTGTCGACGCATATATACCAACTTACAGATGAAGCAGCGTGTCATTAGGTTTCTCCTGACATCGTTATCGATTGCTTGGTGCTCGGAAAGCAAGTCAATCTTGACTTGAGCAGCTACCTTTGCCCTCGCCGCTTTCAGATCGCTGGCCATAGTCCTTGTTGTAAGAATTGGGTGACTCGGGGCACGAACTAAGCTCCAAATGAGGTACGGTCACACTAGAGGTAGTAGTTAACTTGATGAAAAGACATACCTATTTAACCTATCGACGGGGACTAAGGACTATGTGAGTAAAGTATTGGTAACAAGGTTTGAACTTGACTCGAACCGCAACGAAACGATGTCCTGAGTAGATGAGAGAAGGCACGGTGACTCATTTTTCCTTCATCGCGTGAAGAATGAGGCGATCGGTCGAATCCGAACTCATCTTCAACGGATTTCGTCCACAACGCGGCTTACATAATCTACTTACTTATTCTTCATTTTCCAGCTGTACTGCCTCGCGGCGCACGTTTCTGTATCGCCTTAATCTCTCGTTGGTTTCTGTCTCTTTTTTTCTTTTCTTCATTCTCTGTAACGATGGGAAACGTGAGTAATCAACCGTCTCGACGAGCTCTGGTGAACTAACACGACCTACCTAGGGTGCTAAAGCAGCTCAAAAGAGAGAACGGTGTGATTTATCTCACTCCTTATCGTGATGTGGGCTCATGGTGACTCGATGTAGGAATGCCAAAGAGGCTGGAGGAAAAGGAAAGAGCCAGACAAAGTCCAACGAGGCTGCAAAGAACATTATATGCGACAAGTGCAAGCAGGCCTTTGTGAGTGTCCGCCACTGATTGTACATCGATACATGTCGTTGACGCCTCATTTCAGTTTGTGACTACACGCCAGCCAGCGTAAGCCTTCCACCGTTTAACATAGGGACCGTTTCTCATCCTTTATGATGTCCCCAGTTTAGAGGAGCACGCCACAAATAAGCACTCCAAGACCATGGCCGAATGTTTCCCCACCTTTGGCAAGTAATTGTAGACCATATCTTAGGATTTTCCATCTGTGTCGGGGGGGCATATAGATTTTGGCATTATAATGTGATTTGGGCTGAGAGTAATAAGACGATACATCACGAGAGCAAGCAGATACATCAACGTCTAGGGCGACCCGAATGAGGTAGGGTTTGGGGCATTGACGCTGGCCGCCCCGCGTGCCTGGAGTACTTCGCCAACCTTCTTCTGCACATCGTTGTATTTTGACACGCATCGGTCTATGCAGACCTGCTCGCCCTTGTTGAGGTCGGCGTCCGCGTAACGTGCGGATATGCACTTGTTGTGGCAAGACCTAGAAACCAGTCTCATGAATGTTCCCAGGACACTTTGACCAAGGACGGACGTACGCGACCATGCGGTTGAAAAAGTCGGTCACCGTCTCAAGCCTATAGGTCAATGCATAAGAGTTTGGCATCAACAGCACAGAAAACACGTACTCAGTGATGGCCAGGTCAATTTTTTCGGGGTTGATTGAGCCATTGGGGGCTGAACGACTTCCTCCGAGAAACGACATGGCAAATGAAGGCTGGGTTGTTGTCGTTGTCGTTGAGGGCGGAGTAGACGGCAGAATGACGCGAAGCCTTTGCCGGAAAGATGCCGATCTACCATTTTTTTTGCACCTCGATCATCGCCATCAAAAAAAAGTTTTGAACGCGTTCTCTACGATGGAAGAGACTGCGGTACAAGCCCATCGCTGCCGTTTCGTCGACTTTACTCCCTCCCCAGTCACCGCTTTGGCTTTTCCCCCTCTTCCACTACCAAAGAACAAGGACTCCCAGCCATCCCGACCAAAATTCGGCACTCTTGCTGTCGGCCACGCGAATGGGAACATTGACCTCTGTTCGTGGACAGGCGCCCAGGGTGCTCTGCAATCGCCCCAGGCATGGGTTGTCTCCAAGGCATGTCGTTCCTTCTCTCCACCAAAATCGTACTCAATGTGTTCAAGGTAGACTATAACAGGTCTTTATCCGTCCAAAGTAGATTCGCTCGCATTCTCAATAAAAGACCCACAACATTCAAATGATGATGACGTGCCTTCTCTTTATGCACTACGACTCTTTAGCTCAGGTGGTGGACGCGAAGTGATCGAATGGGACATTCAACAGCGCTGTGTTCGAGTGAGTTCTTGTTGAATGGTCCAAATCCACTTGTTGCTTAAATTCATGCTAGCGGACACTTAGCTCCCAAGCCGGAGCCATCTGGTCTATCGCTATCAATCCAGCTTCTACACTACTTGCGTTGGGTTGTGAAGATGGCAGCGTTCGCATCCTCTCGCTCGCGGAGGACAATCTCACACATTTCCGACGGTTTGACCGTGTAAAATCTCGCCTTCTGAGTATCGCATGGGGTCCGCCTGTTTTGAAGACCACGACTGACTCGACGAGCACAGCGGAAGAGGACTATGAATGGACAGACTCTTGGCTAGTTACTGGTGGTTCAGATAGTAGCCTGCGAAAATGGGATGTCAAGACTGGTAGACCATCTGAACGGATGAATGTCGACAAGATGCGCGGTGAAAGAACGCTGGTGTGGACTGTCTGCGTTCTCGGGTTAGTCTATTCGTACAAGTTCTCCTCCGGTCCTAATTTCGCGTCTTAGGGATGGAACCATCGTTTCGGGGGACTCGTTAGGCATGGTCAAGTTTTGGGATTCCAGGACATGCACCCAACTGCAAAGCTTCCAAGGTCACGGCGCCGATGTCTTATGCCTTACAATCAGTCCAGTGAATATTTCGTCTCTAATAAAAATGTCAGATCCATTTATTCATCTTCAGGAAGGCTCCGTGGTATATTCATCTGGTGTAGACCAAAAGATTACCCAGTTCTCAATAGTAAAAAATCAGACGGGTGAACGGGCTTCCACCAGCCAACCCTCGCGACGCTGGGTGCAAGCTTCTTCGCGTAGAATGCATTCACACGACGTTCGTGCCTTGGCAACATGGCCACCGTATTCCCCACTTCTTCCGGCTCACAAGCGCCGGTTCCCCGCAGATATCGCTCCTGTATTAGTTTCTGGCGGACTAGATATGTCGGTTGTCGTCACGCCCGCTGCTCTTCCGGGGAATACGGTTGTGAAAATCACCAATCCACTCGCCACCAGTACGGAAGCCACGTTCGCCGACTCTTATCATCGTCGACTTGCCTACGCACCGGGCCCGTCCAACGGTCCCGCCATTCGCGTCGCAAGAGGCTCTCGACTCGTGTCTTGCATGCACGACGCTTCAGTTAGCATATGGCGAATTAATACCACGCCTTCGGAGGATGCTACAGGCCAGCCGTCGGTGGCAGAAACTGATGGCTGGGAAAAGCTGCTAGATATGGATCTTGCTGTCCATACG
This sequence comes from Hymenopellis raphanipes, assembly GCA_036872995.1. Classification (NCBI taxonomy): domain Eukaryota; kingdom Fungi; phylum Basidiomycota; class Agaricomycetes; order Agaricales; family Physalacriaceae; genus Hymenopellis; species Hymenopellis raphanipes. Next base: position 2,621,392 of record JAYMDG010000001.1, read on the forward strand.
AATTTAATAGCGAGTTCTCTATCAGATGACGGCAAATGGCTCGTTGTATCTGATTTGTACGAGTCGAAATTATTCTCCCTTGCATTTACTGTACGTTGCCATCTCCATCATCTTTTTTATCTGAATAAGACCTCGTGTAGGACAAGGGTGAATTGACACCAAAGCGCGTCAAGTCGTTCTCCTCCGTAATCTCCACGCAATTGGCCCTATCTCCCGCGTCGAGTGGCGGACTAGCGTTCGCGTTCACGCCCGACTCATCAAAGTTGCTAATGTCCAGCGCAATGTCTTCCGCTGTCCTTGTGATAGACTTGACTCAATCAGAAGGACCCAGATTATTGCGTTCATTTGACCAGCATGCCAGCAACGTGGGGGAGCGTGTAACAAAACCATTGCCTAGCGATGGGGACGGCGACGTTGACATGGATGCTCCAGAGTCGTCGATACGAGCCCCGAGCGGTACTCTTCTGACGCATGCCATCCGGATAGCAGTCAGTTCAGATGGACAGTGGGCTGCAACAACGGATGATCATGCGCGGACACATGTCTTTAACCTGGATTCTCTTCAAGTAAGGTCTTTGTATATCCTTTCTCGTCGTCCTCACCTTCGGTCTTTAGCACCATTGCATCCTCCCTTCTTTTGCGCAGGCGGCACAAACACTCGCATTCGATCCCGCGACCACGAGCCTTCTAACGCTCATATTCCCTGACAACTCTATCCAGATCTACGACGTCGAAGCGCGCCAGTTCCCCTCCTGGTCAAAGGATCTCAGCTCAAACGTGTCCCAACGTCTCTCGTTGACACACGACTCAGTCATAGGGATCACGTTTGATCCCGCGGCACTGAAATACGCGTTACTTTGGGGCTCGACATGGATGTGCAAGATACCTATGGATGGATCAAGTACCAGCAGCGGGTCCAGTAAAAAACGGCAGCGGCGAGAGAGTCTGAAGCGCAATGTTGCATCTACGGCTTCTGCTGATCCACTGGGTACGGAGTTGAAGATGATCACGCGATATCGTCCCATCTTATTTGCTGAATTCATTGCGCCTGGAGAGCTGCTAGTCGTGGAAAGGCCGTTGGTTGATGTATTGGCTACTTTACCGCCAGCGTACTTCAAACAGAAGTATGGCGCTTCATAGTCCTTGCAATCAATTCTTGCGAGTTCAAAGTCTTGTTAAAGAATGCAAGCCTGAATCTGGGAGACTACGACCGCCTACGTATACAATGCAAGTACGAGGTTTAAATCTGCTCATTGGACATGGGGTTAAACTTTCAAGCTGATGGAATGCGATCGACCAAGTTCATTCTTACCGACATAGCTTGATGATGGTCTTCCGTTACTCTGGTGGACGCGTTGACACCATAAACGCCTTTTTACACCTCAACAAGAACAATCTGGTGAAGTAACAGGAGTCTGATGAGAATCCCGCCGCTGTGCGGTACACCTCTTTAGGAATCAACTCAAGTCCAGAAACAACGCGTCCGCTAGCTGGCCGCTCCCGTATAGTGATTGCTCTGAATCCCGTCCTGTCTATGTGCACATACAGGAACTCCATCTGAACAATCCGACGCGGCAATGATGGGCAATCTGTGGTTCGCGCACATCTCTTGCTGCCGTCGCAGGTACATTGATGCAATGGTTCTCCGAGTCCTATCATTGGGCGGTCTCGTCCACTTGTAATACGGAGAGGTACGTACGAGTGCTGATTGTTGTTTGGGCCAGCCTGAATGGACGCTGTCGATTCGGCGGCCAGCAGGTCCGCCACCCACCCATGGAAAGCCAATATCATCAAATTCGGTAGTGTGAGTCTTTTTCCCTTGCCCAAACTCCGCCGGTGACTGCTGTTGTAGATATCAGTTCCTCGGGTGCCTGTACTCACAAAAGTCGCGTCGTTCGCGTTCTATACATCACCGGATGCTTTGACTGAGACTCACTTTCTTTCTCCTGTTTCTCCTGACCGATTTGGGGCGAAGACCCTCAATTGGTTCTCCGCCCATTCCCTTGCCCAAAGAAACAGTCGTTCTGGAAAACACGTATTTCAGTTAACTGCGGCAGGCGTTCGGGATCTTTCAAACCGCGTTGGACGCATCCACTCACTGGCTCCGTGGCAAGAGTCCCCTCACTACGTCCGGCATCTATCATTTACCTATGTGCGGGAGGTGGGACTGCAATGCTGACTCTTTCGTTCCCACCAATATCATCTTCTCGCCGGTCCCGGTCAGCAGCCACCTTTCCCTCACCCACTTTGAACGCTCACGCATCGGGGTTCAATCGGTCATTGCCCTTTGCTCAATTTCAAGCATCGGCTGCGCCTGATCAAGGACTTGATGCTATCAGTGAGACACTCATCCAGGACCTTTTTTGGGGGGAGGTCGTGTCCAAACTTCTGTTTCCTTGTGCTATATACTAAACTGATCGCTCTAGAAGCATCGCTGAATTGGGTGACCCTCCGCCCTAGTACTATTGCAAGTTCCTGGAGCTTTTTGTCTCACTATTGCGCACCATTTCGAAGATAGATTCGAGGAGCTTTTCGAAACTTCCGCCGACTGAAAGAAGGCACTAGCTTTCGCGCCTAGTGGAACATTAATAGCCCAATTCATTCAATTGTGGCGCGGAAGGATAGTCGTACTATGTACATTATAGCGGAGGAGAGGATGTTGCACTTCTAGTCAGCGTCGTCATGGATCTATTCATGTATGGAGTTCATGTTTCCGCCGTGGATGATGTGGATGCGTTATCATTCCTTTGGGCCGTTGGACGTACAATGCCTATTTTGTTCCGCCTTGATCTCCGTTCCATGAAACCTAAATATACGTGGACCAATGAAGAGAATCTTGATCTTTAAGAACCTTGCAGCGACCATGAACCTTGATGCCATGATGGTTCTCACCACTCCGAGTGACTGTACGTACAAATGTTAAATCCATTGGTGCCTTTCACTGGACCGGCTATCTCGTTAATTCTGGAGATATTCACAGGAGAAGAGTATCATCTGAAATGTCCAAGTTCCAGTTCAGAGAAACTTCCTTTAGAAGTCACTCGTCACGGAGATGACTGATGCCAGCAACTGGCAGTACACCATCATAGGGCGTTGCATGAAGTAAAGATTTGCATGGTCCAACAGGGTGAAATCAACAGAAGATCAGAATGCAGCGGAGACAGCATGAATGTAAACCGCAACATAGAAGGAAAGAGACATAGTGGTATCATCAAAGCAGGTAAAGAGGATCTAAACAACCAATATCCCAGAAAAGTCCCCTACACGATAATACATTTGACCTTCTTCTCCTTCTTTGGCGGCGCACCGCTTCCGCTCGATGGACCCGGCTCTATACTTCGTGTTTGTCGCAATGCTCGTACGAGGTTCATGAACAGCCGCTCGACATTTTGTGCCGTTTTGGCTGAGGTTTCGATAAATTCGCAACCAAATTGCCGTGCAAGCGCGGCCCCCTCCTCTTTTGACACTTCTCGTTCGTATGTCTTGTCACATTTGTTGCCGACGAGCATAAAGATAGGATCCCCTCTTTTGACTCGTCGCATCGACTGGCGGAAAACCTCAAGACGATCGAACGTTGACCGAGATGCGATTGAGTATACGAGGATAAAACCCTGGCCCTCCCTGTAGGAGAATGAACACAAAAGTGGTTTGATGACACTAGGGGGAGACTGACCGAACCCATTGATCTCGGAGTGTGGCGTACTCCTCTGGATGATGGCGTCAGAAAGAGCGAGCAAAGTCGGACGACAACTCACCCTGCCCGGCAGTGTCAATCACTTCTACAAAGCACATACGATTGTCCACTATGAGCTGCTTTCGGTAAGCATCTTCTATCGTCGGGTCATATGTCTAGACAAAGATGAGTCGTCCGGTGGCAGGGAATGGATATGAGACAGACCTCTGTGGGTTCACAAAGGAGTGAAGGGGGTACGTCAAGAGAAAGCTTATAAGGAATATGAATGGACGTACCAACAAAGCAGTTGAGCGTAAACTGGTGATCGCATGTGAGATATGGGGGGCAGAGAGATGGAGAGCAGGAGAGTACACACCTGGACAGCCAATGCCGTTTTGCCTACGCCACCGTCACCGAGTACAGCTACTCTCCAGTTATCCATTTCTGAGGGTAAAAGTTAGCGGGAAACGGGAGAACAAGATGTGCGTACCTCAGAAAGGGCAGAGTGAGCGCAAATGTGATTATGGTAGTTGGTGTGTAACAACAAAACGAATCCGGACCGGCCGCACTTGACGGTGAAAGACAAGCGGCTGAATGGGACAGTAACTGAAAGAAAAACGAGATATATGGTCGTGATTTGCGTGGAAGGTCGTAATAGTAAGTGGTCAAAAAACAAGCCTTAAGGTGCAGTGTAGGAGGTTCCCCGGCCGACCTCCGAATACTCTACTCGATCGGGCAGCCAAGCGCCGACACTCTTTTTAAACATACACGGTCAACTCGAATAGTACTACATCGGCCATCGCCGTTCATCATGTCCTTCATATGGCCAGTCTGCCCAACCCTCTCTTTCGTACCCTATCACCTCATCGTGTCAGAAGACGTCTTGACCTTTGTGGAACATTTCTCTGCACGAGCCGCTCTTCCCTATTTCGCCAATGGACCCAAATTCATCCCTCCTTCATCTCTATTTCCGACCCACAATATATCAGGCAGGTATCTCTGACAAGTTGCACATCCATCTTGATAGCATGATATGCCATATCAGTCCGGTCCTGGGTGTATAGACGCGGGTGCCGCTCCGGGTTGGCCTTGCCAGGCTTCATCCACACAAAGTTCAAACTCTTGCGGTCCTCGGTGTATGTCATGTCTTTTCCGAACTTCTCGCTCGTCATAACTACTATCAGCTGTGCATCTGAACGCTTTCGTCTTTTGTTCTGTATCGTTGGGTCTAAAGAATTCTTGGACTCAGCATGCAGCACTGTCGTGCTCCGAGCAACCAGGGCAAAACGTTGTCTCGCGTGGCCTCTTCGATCAAGGACGTGCATCCAAGTTTGGTTTTAAAGTTCGGTGGCACAAGGATACTCGCGTGGACCAACAAGCGTCAACCGGTGTCTGGTTAATGCTCGATGCTCTCCGATAAGCGCGCTACAGCTTTGATCAACTCTATGAATTATTCCTTTGTTAAACGATGCAGAACAGCGTCTCGATGTGTATGGCTCGACTTTTCAGCAGTGTCACATTGCTTCTCCATCGGATCGCGGACGCTTACGACTTGCGAGAGGGCCTTGTGACCTCCTTATGTGCAGCCGTGGACTTTGTAGAGCTACTACTGTTCCGAACCGTTCTTAATGAAATCGGGCTTCCGCCGACTCTTCGTACCTAGTCTTGGTCTTGCCAGAATTCTCAGGCCTTGGTCAACGTGATCATAATATTCCCATGGCGCATCTACGTATAGTACGTTTAGCTGATGCAAGCTGACAGGTGGGAACTGACATCTACTTCCCCAAGCAATGCTCTCCAAGCACATCTCGTTTTCGCCGCCTTATCTCCCCACCAGCGGAGGCTGACTAGCCGCTTCTGCAGGCCTTAGCCTCATCTCGCTCAGCATTTCTCAGTGGACGCAGTCGGGCCCAGCGCGCAGTTTTCAGGGCGTCACTGTTCCTCGACACGGCCCATAATTGTATCAAAAGTGACCCACTGTTCCCGAGTAATTGTACATGGTAATACGAGTAACTACAGAGACACCCTGGCGCCCTTTAAAGCCTTGCCAAAAGAATAACTCTGCACCAGTGTTACTTATCTGTATTTGAGCAGCTCCGAGTAAATGGTCATGAGTACCGCAACATGTTATGGATTCCTAGTTTGGATACTTTTGAACTTGGAACAGCCCAGTTCGACAAGCGTTTCAAAGTGAATACTATACAGTACACGACGAGGGGCATGACTGAAGGAAAAGGTCTATGGATACTCTAAGAAGAAGAAGGTGGCTACGCAGCGTACAATCCGAGAGCAAGAAAGAGTACAGTATGCGGCTGGTATAAACATACTGGATATCATGAAACAGCGGCGTGGGTCGGTAGGAAGATGGAAGGAGGAAACGTTGTGCTGATCAATATACTGAATAAGTCAATGATAGGTCGGTTTTGGTAGGATGGTCGATGCATAGCATATCCCCAAAAAAGTGTTTCCGAAGGAACGAGACGCGTCGCTCAATCCTGGCGACTGAACTCGGCCTGGGTAAGGTCGAGAACGAATGTATGCAGGTGGTTGGCGGGCGGTTGGATGAGCTTGACGGGTTTCTTGTTCCCGGATTTAGAGCCAAAAGGCTGGGTGGCGGTAGCAATGGTTGGGAATGGTCGGAGTGCGCGCGAGGATGGGAATGACGGGTTCCTTCGCGGCGTGATACGTTTCGCCTGGCCTTGTGAGCAGGTCGGGCCAGCAAGGGGAGACGAAACGATTGGGCGTGACATGGTCATAGAAGCTGGACGACGTTGAGGGTAGTTACGAGTAAGAAAGTAACCAAGACGTACCCATCTTGTAATAACGAGAAAGAGAGAGTTATATGCAGGGATGCCAGCTGGAAGCAGCTATGATGTATGTGGGGTACAAGGACAGGACGACCAGAGCAAGTTCGGTCTAAATGAGAGGCGCTTTAAGTAGCCGAAGTCCGGCCAAAGACTTTGGGGGAATCGGTTAATGGGGTTGGGAGCTTCCCGATCAGGACATGGACACGCATGGCTATTTCCGGCGTTTGTTTGATCATCACAGATCCTATACCCTTTGCAACGGGCGCATCTAACGCGCTACAGTCCCAGCTCAAGTGCGAATCGGGATTATAGGTATATTCTGCTGTACAACGTCTCAAATATCTCCCACTCTGTATGACGGCATAGCCTAGAGTTCTCTCATCATCAGGGCTAGGTCATCAGGCGGGATGCCGACCCGCCTAATCCTCCGTTACCGATATCCGTTTCCGTTGCACACGCACTGGTGGGTCTCATGATGCTCTACCACATCCAAGGTCTGCAAGGACTACTCCTTTGGATTTATTGGAAACAATACACATCGCACTTGGTATGCTAAGGAAATAATAATACTACGTGCAGCTAATGATGATGCTGGGACGGTAAATGATGATCTACAAATGGGGGGATGCTTTGCGGAATGATAGATGAGGGCAAGGATCTGAGAGCAAGGGGAGAAGGAGGCTGAAATATGGTGTACACGATGCTGCAACGAGTCAGCACAAGTATAGGAACGGGTGGACTGGCCGTGAAGAGTAGATGGGGATGTGAGAAGCTGCAAAGTCCGGTGGCAACGACAGTGGGTCAACTGTTTCGCATACTCTCCACGCCCACCCCCTCTGCAATCCGACAGGCCGAGAATCATGACTGATAATAACCGAGAAGCACCACGACGATAACCGAAGAGAGAATCGATATGACAAGTGGTTTGCCAAGACGAATCGATCCAATGGGATCATCGGGAGGGTGCTTGAGCCACCAATAAAGCCCGAGAAACCTACTGCACGTCTGTAAGCAGATTTCGCTCGAGGATATATTTGCCCTCTTTATATTTCTGCGACGGCTCGTATGCTTTGTCCTAGAGGAACATATTAGACAAAGTAAACCATCGTTCAGTGTACGCACGTATTTCCAGCCGAGGACGGTACTACATTTAACGCAGTAGATGTCTCGCACAGTATGTGCGCCTGTTGTCATCGTGCGATCACAGGGCTCGCCCTCGAGCACGTTGACGCTAGTGAGAGTGCACAGTTCGGGGAGGATACAAGAATGGTAACTTGGAAGGACTCACACTCCATCAAAGAGATAAGCTCTTCCATGTTGACCCGTGAATGCCTTGCCACTCATGAGCATTGCACTATGGAGGCGACAAAAGGAGAGCATAAGGAAACATACCCTGGATATCATTGAATGTATCGTGGCTAGATGCGTCTTACAGGTAGAACACCCGTATATACGCTCTCCAGCAAGGTATCGACGGTAACTCATGCCCATGGTAATGACGAACGATTGGCAGCAGGAGAACGGGCTTTGAGATTGTGGATGGGAGTAAACGATGGCGAGCAGACGATTGCTACGCGAAGCAGTAGATTGAAAGCAAGAGCGAAAGCAAGAAAGCAGTCTTATATGTGGCGGAAAGGTAGGTGACTGCTATACATCTACCGGGGTTTTGCCTTTTATATCTCCCGGATAAAGTGCCTCGGTCATGCTGTCCGCACGATTTCTAGACCAAACCTTCACGTTACACGAGTCTCGTGGCGTCCAACGCACGACTTATGCTTCATGAAAACTGCGACACCGCTTCAAAATCAGAAAGACTGTAGCTGCTTCCGACTATCCCGGTGGCGCTTTCAACGCACTAACTCCGCCAACTCCGCACACAATACTCTGGTTCCGATAGCAAGTCTCTCAAATTCCTGATGCTTTCCTACGACAGCCCAGTGATCCATTGGCTCCTTGTCTCAGGCACTCATGTAGATCGTCGCAATGTTTGGTAAAACGCGTACTTACCCCGACCGGGCCTGCGCCGTGGATAGAGCGCGCCAACCCATCAACCTGAATTTACCTGAAGTAGCTTCAAGTACGGCTGTATTAGGTTCATCTGCCCTCAAGTCTTGAAGCGGGATGCGTCGTTGGACATTGGGTAGGTTCAAAGTTGTGCATCCGCTGGCGAATGCTTGAATAGCCATTATTTGGATGATATACACGAATGACGGTGCGATGCAAAGGCCCTGTGTTACCGTCGGAACCACCAAACGACAAGGAAAAACCAGAAGACGATGACTAGGAAGACAATGTACCATAACCACCGGCATCCTTGTCGGGCCGCCATGGTGTTCATGCGTCGAAAAGTGCCAGATAATATCCCAGAGGTTTCCGCGAAAGCATCGTTCTATATGGCTTCACTGATCACACCGCTGTATACAAAGAACAAAATCACTCACCATCTGGGATAACTGAACGGTGGACTCTCGAACCTCGTTTCCAATTCCCACCGTTAACTGTAGGCATACAAGCAGACTTAATCCAAGTTATGGGGAAGCTGTATGTGGCAGTAGAAGTGCTCACATTCTTTAACATTTTGACTTTCGCGCTCAATCCCTCAAGCGCTTCATCATTCTGGCCTTCCAAGTCGTCTACATAACGCTGCCCACTGGGTTCTGGTGAAGGACGGCCTGACAAGGGTAGTATTGTGGATCGGTCACGAAGGGAAGGTCTAAATCTGAAGTAATGAGTGCACTACCGCGCTCCAGTATATTGTTGGAAGTACCGTTGAGACATGGAGGTAGAATGGTAGAGTGATAGCTCTCTGGATCATGAGAGTTGTAACGAAACTGGAATGGGTGTTGACACGTTGCCGGTGGTGGTTCATGATGCCGAAAGTCGTGTACGATAAACAAGGACAATCTTACGCGCCCTTCAGTTGAAATCACCTCGCTCTAGCCTTTATACATACGAAACCTAGCAATACATTGATATACGGCAGTAGCTACTTGAGCATAATAATCAAGATCTCAGCCAAAGAAGAAAACGAGGGGTACACCCGAATCTACAGGTTATAAAACAGTACGAATTTATGGAATAAAATACGGTAGCGAATTGTGGAGTTAGGCCCGGTGTCTGTCGGGCGTGCGTGGTCGATAATGTCCATGCCGTATGCAATGTTATGCCCAACTATCAGTACAATGAATGCGATTCATAAATTTCGTGGAATGACTAGTCGATGCTCATGCGATTCGGGTTGGCGCTCAAGGCCCTGTTGTGACCCCCTCCTTTGGAATTGAACCGGTTATGACCAGTAGTCCTGTTCGTCACTAGAACGGTTGAAGCATAAGAGTAATGCACGGAATCAGGAGTCGATTCTTACAGGAGTCTTTGAGACCTCGACCAAAATTTCGCATAGTGATGACGGAAAATATGAATGTGAGCATCAACAAGCCAATCGCAATCACGGCTACAGAGCTCCCATGAGTACGCAGGACAGCGAAGTGAAATAAGGAACCCACAGAACACTGAGAGCGATTTCCATATGAACGCGAACTCTGTCTCGCGGTACATTAGAACCTTAGTGAGCTGAGAGAGCCGATTAGAGGACGGAGGGGACATTTGAACACAGACGTGCCTTGTATACGAAATAGATCATAGCGCCAACGCATCCCGACATGAACGTCGCCATCATCCACTTGTTCTCATACCGCGCTGCTATATGACCTTCGAAAAGAAGTAACAGTGATAGTGGTAGAGCAGCGCAAGTGACATAGAACTCCCAGTCGGCTTCAGAAAGAACCAACACGATGAATTGAACCGAGAAACCAGCCCAAAAGAAGATGTCGAACTTGATCAAACACTCGTAGATCTGGTAGTTGGCGTACATTTTCTTGATGCGGCGATCAGCCCCCAGAAACTTGTACACCTTCCAACCAAACTCGTGATAGATCTTCCATGCCAAGAGAATGAAAGCCAGTTCGGCTGCACCGACGACACAAGGTATTATTGTTGTTAAGACGTTGATTGGGATGTTTGAGATGCCTTCCCCGGAGGCCGATTCCGCATTGTTCAGGGCTTCCTTCACCTCACCGATCTGGAGGATTGAATAGGCGAGAAGAAGAGTGTTGAATCCACTGCACAAGATCATCAGACAAGTGTGGATAAAAGAACGGTAACGCACGTCAAGCATAAAAACTCGAGCGTATTCCGGAAGTATACAGCGTCGACCGCCATGGCAAATTGGAACACGCTGAAGAAGATGAGTCGAATGTAGAAGTACCATGAGGGGAAACGTACTGAGCCATGCCGAATAAGACCAGATAGGTTGACATCTTTTTGGAGGTGATGGTGCTGCCCTGGGTTGCGGCATTGATACGTAGAAACAGGTCAGCCTCTATGGCTATATCGATAGTCGTCTGCACTAGAACAACAACGATATACATCCGGCAAGCCAATGATTCTGGAATGAGCTAAAGGCACGTTAGCAAAAGCGTTATCGCGAGAAAGCTCACGAGACGTACTTTACGCCACGTCCACGCCGGCATTACTTCGTGGTCTGTTGGTAGCGGCGGGTAGCCAATGTTGGTCGGATCCTGGAAAGTATCACGTTTAGAAGGCTTTTGCGGTAATGAGGGGCCCCGGCGATGTTGCGCCGCTATTGGTGTGTCGACGGTAAAGGTCTGGTGGCGTGCATTGGCAGCGTACGGTGATGCGTACTCGTCTATAAGGTCGTCGTACGACGCCTTGACCTCGTGCGAGTCTGTAGACATTGTAGGATGTGTTGGGATGTATGGGGACCGATTCTGGTACTGCGCATTGGAAAAGTCGTCAGTGTAGGCCATGGCCGACATTGGGGGCGGGAGAAGGACTCGACAGTGGGTCGACCTGCGATTTGAAGGACTGTAAAACCTCTGAAAAGAGTGATAGAAAGGAGTGTGGAGGTTAGCGTTGCAGTCAAAACAGAATAGGCTGGGTCCACATTGGGCTTACCTCCCCTATTTGATGCCAAGTCTGAATGTGACCGCTTGCGGCACCTCCGTCAACAATTCGTGCTAAGCAGCTGCGAAACGTGTCAACGCGAAGAAAGTGAAATCAACTTGAAAGACGAATATCAGTCCACGCCCAGCGTGTGCTCAACGACCCCGCAGATGGCAACCGGAGCACTATATATGCTCCACATAGAGACAGGTTCATCAATTACAACCAAGTGTTCTACTTTGACGGACTGCTACATGTTGACACGATAGACACCGCAAAATACAGCTCTGCTAGTCGCTACATATGCTGCTTATGTATCTCATAATAGTCTTAACTCGCCAGTCACCTGGTTCACCAGTCCTGCAGGTCCTTCAAGGTTCTTTGGTTATTTCCAACTACTAAGCCGACGGAAACTCACCTGCTATGCCAAGCACTGTTCGAGAACCCGCCTGAATTTGGGTCCGTCCCCTTCAACATCATCAAAGATCGAACATAACAAAGTCGCAAAACACCTCAACTTACGCATCTTGTATAGACCTCGCGCAGAGATTTAGACTCTGAGCCAAAGCCTGTAGAGTTAGAAGCTCTTCTTCACTCTCGCAGCGGAGTGCTACTTTGGTTTGCCTGAAAGCATGAGTCTTAGTGAGTCAGAGGTAATCATAGAGACAGAATTCAATCACTGACCCACTGCGCTCCCACTGTCTAAGCAACTGGGGCCCGAAATTCATTGCAAGTCAAAAGGCTAATCAACCAAGCCCACCGGAAGATTGTATGCCTTTAAAGACTTGTAACAGGCCAGAGTGGCATGCCTAAGGACGCGTTCAGCTTGAATATTCTTGGCGTAAAAGGAGACCGTTTTACGAGCATCTGTTACAGCTTGAGCGGAATGAATGATGATAACAATCGTCACATACTGGGCGGCTATCTTTCCTGAGCTCATGCCCAGGTCGGTCCTCACCACAAGAACCTATTTCGAATTTCGCAAGTAGAGCAGAACATTAGCCGCCAGGCATACCATTTTGCAAGTATCGCTTGCATCTGTTGTCAAAGCAGATACAGCGGCAGCGTCTTCACTTTCTGAGTCGGATCCAGACTCAGTGTCCTCTTCTCCAGAAGGCGAAGTCGACTGGGGAGGTAAACTTGCGTGAACAGGTTTCCTGAGAGCGGTGCCCGCGAAATAGCCAATACAGAATGAAGTCGTAACGACAGCAATCGTTCCGATAGATGCGACAATTATCGCTTTAGAGATTTCAGGCATCGGAGACGGATGAACGCAGCCAAGAACCTCCGGACAATCGGGCCGAGTACGGTTAAGTTGAACCTGCGGGACGTTGAAGGAATTTGCGACTTTTGACTTCGACACTGACAGCTGCAAAGCCCACGGCGAGGTCATCATCAACGTCTTGC